>CM022081.1:996750-5796750 GCA_011114355.1 Carex littledalei
TTAATCCCCTCATTTTCCAGCATTACTCTAAGACGTAGCACCTTTACTTGGTCTTAGTTCTTCTTCATAGGACCTTGCCTTGGTACACTTACGATAGTTAGGTTGTTAGGGTTTGGCAATCTTTCTTCAAATTTTTCTGTTAAATCAGTTGTCTATTAAGCCCCATTTAGTAAAGGAACTTGGAACAGTTTAGACTACTTTTTGTTGGTTCAAATTAATTTGCTCTTTCTTTGTTTTCTTCTCATACAAAATAATTTATTAATTATGTTCCTAATTTGTGAGGTTCATACAAGTAATTAAATTAATTATTCATAGTTCTCCATGCTCAATACTATTGTGCAGTTCTGTAATCATTTTATTTTGATTGATTACACCAACTGGGCTCAAGCAATAGTTACTGAATATGTACTTTGCAAATTTGGAAATTATTAATAACAACTTCATGACATGCATTTGTAGTCTATTTTTTTTTTTTTTGCTCTTAATATGCCTACGATGGCTTGTATGGTGACTAATTGCAAAATTGAGGTTAATTTGGCTATTGATTTTTGTAAAAACTAAATTGAAAGGGATATTTTTTAAATGTTGGAGAGAGAAGAAATAGAGCTGATTTATTAGATTTACCAATAAATACTGATTGAGGCCACTATGGCATTTCTAGATGTGAAGTGTGCAATTGAGCTATTTCTTCACGAATTTGAACGAAAAATTGAAGAAAAAGTTTAATCAAGGTCTTAGAAATCCATATGCAGTGCTGGATTATAATTTTACATTCTGACCTGTGGGTGATTTGGTGACAATATTAGTTTGGTACATGCCTAGTTCTCAAGAATTGGTACATGCCTAGTTTGATACTGTGCTTGAAGTCGAAAGTTGGCTGCATAATGGATGACCTGTTACATTACTTGTGTTAGTTCCGCTTAACGGCATTACTTTTTCCGAATAATAAATACCGTCGAGTTGTGGGTTCTTTCCTTTTATTTTAGGACTGTAAATACTTTATCTCTTTTCTTAATATATTTGTTATCGGCAGTTCGCCGTTAACCATCAAAAAAAAAAAAAAAAAAGAATTGTATCAGCCGAGGTATATCATTATTGTTCATTTTTCTTGTTCTACATTTGAGACAACTTATAGCTGGTTTGTTATTTTCTTGCATTTCAACACAGAGATCGTTGTTTGACGAACTGCCTTATTGAAGGGTGAAAGATGGATGGTAGAGAATCTTGCCATTGACATAATAAGTGATATGCCTGACCCACTTCTAACACAAATACTCTCCTTGCTGACAACCAAAGAGGCAGTGCGCACATGCATATTGTCCAAAAGATGGACAGATCTTTGGACTTCCACGGATACTCTCGACTTTGACTTTGGCTGCCGTAATTTTGGGGACTCTGACCGTGAGAATAGATTTCTGCAGTTCATTCATGGTGTACTAAACCGTAGAGGTTTCTCACCCCTGGATAAATTCAAACTGACGTGGCTGTCTTATCTAACTAGAAGCGATTATGGTAATGTTGAAGAACTCATTAGTCACGCAGTTGCTTGCATGCCTCGGTTAATCTATATTTACATCGGTATGAACCCGATCTTCAAGTTGCCTGATTCACTTCTCAATTGCGGGTCAGTAAAGGAGATGTCATTGTTATCTGGATATAGTTTATTTGAAAGCCAACCTAAATCTATAAACCTCCCTTCTCTTAAAAAACTGGAGATTGGTGATACCTCCATCGATGATGATTTGATAAAATGTTTTATTGGGGTGCCCTGTCCTTGAAGAATTGGCCCTGACATGTTGTTCGTTGATGTTTAAAGAGATTAACTCCAATGTGCTGAAGAAATTGACTATAGAGAGAGGTTACCTCGAGACAACATCATTTACATTGAAGAATGCATCATCTCTAGTCACAGCAGACCTAGATATTAGTATTTTATATTATACATATTATGAGGGTCAACTGAATCTTCTTGGCGCCTTCCAAATGTTACAAGTCTGAGGCTCAATGCATCTCGCAATGTCCTGGTATGCTTAATTTTGAGTGCATGACAGCAGTGTGAAATAGTGGTATGCATCTTGTTTGATGTTCTTTTCTTATTTGTAGAGATTACTCAACAAAGATATTCCAAACTGTCTGATATTGAATACTTGAAGAGCTTGGAAACTAGGAGTATGGAGACGAGATATGATTGGAATTTAGTGGTTTGCTTTCTCCAGCATTCACCCAATTTAAAGAAGCTTGTCTTGAACTTTGGTCATGTAATCTCTCTCTCTCTCCCCCCCCCCCCCCCCCCCCCCCCTCTCTCTTTATCTCTGTGTGTGCTGGGGAAAGGAGGGGTTAGTCAAGATGCTGGTATTTTCGTACTGTTTATATATTGTGTAGTTGCTGAGGTAGCCATCTTTCCGGTACGATTCTCGTGTTTATTTATTTTCTTTTCTGATTTTGTCCTCGGAGGTTACTTATTATATTGGGCACCAACCTTTTGAAAATGAGAGGGATGCCTTTAGTACATCATCACTTAAGACTCGAGAGTTAATATTTCACCATACATGCAAGTATGGTATTGCAGAGGCTGATTTGTTCAAAATCTGACAACTGATAATGAGATACTAATTTATATATATATATATATATTTTTTTTTTGGCAATTGAGCAATTAATGGACTTAGATGTATACATCTAATAATATCGAGAATTTAAATATTGAGGATGCAATCCAATGATTGATCGCTTGTTTGCACAAAATGCACAAGTGTTGTGACAACTATCTTACTGTCATACTAACTTCTTATTATAAAATATCATTAGAATTTTATTAGGATATATTGTTGTCAACTACCTTACTAACTTTTATTGTCCACCACCAGAGAGTGAAGTCGTGCAAGAAGCATTACGGGTAAAAAAATTCATTTCCACATGAATTCCTTGAGATAATGGAGATAAGGGTTTTGGAGACAAGTGTTAAAAAGGTTATTGAAAAAATGGTGGTCAAGACTATGGGTGCGCTTGTAAAGACCATAGGAAAAATTGTAACCCTCTAAGTTTGTCGGATTCCTTCAAATCGCATGACAAGTTTGGAAAATGTTTTAGTTTGATAAATTGGTGATTGGATGCTGTGTCTTTAGCTATTATTCTGTTCTTTTACTTTTAAGTTAGATTGTTGCAAAGAAAACTTGTGCTTTTTGGCTCTGTGTGTTTTTTTTTTTGGTATAATCCTACTTTCGAGCTATGAAAAACTCTTCTTCTTGTTTGGAGTTGTGGTTTTCCTGCTATCTTTTACTTTCTTGCATCTCTTTCCATTTTTTATGTGACTTAAAACTAGCACTGCTGACATATTTTGAGGAATTATGACTCACAATTTATGTTAGCAATATATACAAGGGTTGAATGATTGATTGATGTACCTAGCGCAAGTAAATTAAATTCTTCTATTGCGCTATCTCCAGATTGTCCCATGTTGTGTCCCAGTGAATCCTTAGCCGATGGTCTAGGGTTTTCCAATGGTTCCACCAGGTCTCTACAGGTGTCCATGGTACTGACTCCTGATTCCTCTGTTATGCAATAGCCGGTATGCTGAGGAGCAGGTATTTTAAGAGGAGGGTTCAAATACCTTCACTTTTTATGCTTTTATTATGCTTCTAATTTTTAAAATTTTAATAACTTCAAATCTAGCTTGGAGGTTACCTTTGACAGGGACATTAATATTGCCTCCCATATTATAATTATAATCCAGATAAAGTACTCGAAGTGATGATACTTCGGCTATATATATAAGGAGGAAAATATGCTTATCGGTAGTTGGTTGTCTGAAAGGTCTAGCATCTGTAGCTTAGTTAAGTTGGACCAAGATTCAAACCCTGACAAGAGAATATGCGGTATTTGATAAAGTATATGACATTCAATACAAAAGATGGATCATGAATACATGGAGAACCTTTGTTGATCAATTAAAGAAGGAAGCACATTAAATAAATCATTAATTAATTGAATTTGTTACCATTGCTGTTGTTTATATGATTACCACTCAGGTCGAGTTTACGAAGTGATGGAACACTCGCTAAATCATATATGATGCTTCCGTGCAGGTCGTTGTAAGGAAGATCTAAAATCTCCAACTTGGTCAGATTGGACCATGTTTCAAGTCCTGAAAAAGAACAAACGAAAAATTGACCAGTACGTAGTTACTCTAATAAACTAACGTACGTAAATATACATTTTGGAGGTTGTTTTAGTTTTTTTTTATTTTTTTTAATGCACTTGTTCTGCTAGAAAATTCGCATGCATCTATGAAATACAATTGGAAAGTGCAAGTAATTTGTAGTAAAGGCTTGGCGCCTTAATTTACTACAATTCATTTATTATAAAATTTCATACCCGTTACCCAATAGGATAATTATAAAATCTAAATATATATTCAATTCAATTTCCAACCCACCTAAATATGTATTCTTGTTTTTGAATTTTCTTACTTTATAAAAATAATTTAGTGGAATTGATTGAACATTTATTTTTATTTTTTATTAGAAATGTAATTATATATGTGTGAAATGAATGAGATTTGATGGTTTATTTGTAAAATATAATAAAACTAATTATAGTATTAGTATAATTCATTATTGATTCGCTACTGTTTCGTTACCCGATAATATTAACATGTAAGGGTAAGGGTAGGGTAAGGTAAGGTCAAATTTTAATGGTTATGAGTAGGGTATGAGTAAAGTCAATTTCAATGGGTATGAGTATGAAAATGTCTCCACCCGACCCGTACCGTACCCATTGACACCCCCAAGTAAGTTGTTCTAAAATTGGAGCAATTACACAGTTGAGTAGTTTTATAGTCTTCAGAATTTAAGCAGATATGTTAAGTACCCGTACCCAAAACAAATGGTAAAGCAAAATGAGAAGTACGTTAATTAGTACTTGTAATGTCATTGTTAATCAGCAAAATGCGAGTATATATACATAATGCTTAAAGAAGAAAGAAATGTGAAGATACATACCAGCACCATCTGTACAATTGTATATGCCATGCCTCAAAGAAGAAGGATATATGCAGCTAGTAGAATTAAGAAACAAACATAACATAACACAGCATGGTCTCAATGTAATTAGGCCAAAAGAGGATAAAGTGGTACAGTATCTAATCTGTGCAAAACACTTCTGATAAGGTGAGGTACTAAACAACTGAGGAAATATTAATATTCCCGAAAGTCTTTACACGTCTATCCAACATACTCATCAGCTTAATTGGCAACTTACCATCCTTCGGATAATGAATATCAACTGTCTCAAGATGCTCGACCAGGAACGAAACATCTTGCTTGGCGTCTATCATGTTTTCTCTGATTTGGTAGTAAAAACCAAGGTTGTAAAATGCGGTTTCTATGCGGTATGCGGAAGGCCACCGCATACTGCATATACGGTATGCGGAAGGCCAATTATGCGATTTTCATGCGGACTTATATATGCGGGTTTTAAAATGAGAATTATATATATAATAAGTATGCGGTAATATGCAGTGAAATGCGGTGATATGCGTTATGCGGTAATATGCGGTATGATGTAATATGCGGTAATATGCGGTATATGCGGTATGCGGTAATATGCAATATGCAATATGCGGTAATATGCAATATGCAATATGCGGTAATATGCAATATGAATATGCAGAACCGCATATTGGGACCGCATATTGATTTCCATGCGGTTGCCAACCGCATACGCATATGCGGTCGCATGAACCGCATTTTACAACACTGGTAAAAACAAAGTTCACAATTAGAATATGACCATCATGCATTAATTTTCAAATAAAAAGTTAATTACCAGCATAGAAAAAGACATAGGGTGCTCTCTAGTCTCTATAGATTGATTTTAAATTACTAAATTGTATATAGAGTATAAACCAATTGAATAGAGAGAGGGAGAGAGAGAGAGAGTACTCTGTCGAGAGACATTTTAAAGTAAGCTTTTGTAGAAGAGGAGAATGCTCAAGGAAATAAGCTATCCAATCGAAATTACTAATCATGTACCGAGATTTAATTTCCAAGCTCTTCAAGTTCCTGAAGGTTCTGCACTTAGAAATATCCTTCTTCCAATGTTCCTTGTTAAAAAAGAGAATCATTTTTAAATTTTAAAGGGAACATCCATCTTACATTGTAGTTCAAAGAGTTTTCAATAAAGGGGAACATGCATTTATGTAACTAGCTAGTATAGAAAAGGAATTGAAGAAATAACAATACATTCAATTGGGAAATTAATGTGCTTTTAATTAAAATGCAAGACATTATTACGTCCATGCCAAATAATGCCAATAAGGAAATGAATTTGAGTGTTGGTTTCATAGAGCTGAGAAAATATGTGTTTTACCTTTGAATTAGGATCTCGTAAATAAAACTTCAAACTTGTAGCATTTGAGAGACCACTAATAAGTTGCGCATCAGGCAGATCATTAACATCCTCTTCCTCATCATTCCCATCTAAGCTAATTTCAGCATTTACTAGAGAGGTCATTTTCTCCAACGAAATAATTCCGGTGCTGTCAAAGAAATAATACATGGACAAAGAAATAAGACTAGGGCAACAAATTCGCATATGCTGATAGTGATGGCAACCGGTCAGAAACAACTTCTTCAACACGTTAGAGGAAATGTCAGATATAAACAAATCACAGTATTCTAACTTGAGGCTTTCGAGAGAGGGGCAGCCCAAGAAAAGCTTTTGTGCAAAATCATCATCAAGACATAAGTTTTGTAGCACCAAAGTTTGGAGAGAAGGAAGAGCTATTGATTTGGGTCTAATAATAGATAACCCATGCATGCACACAGACAACACAAGGAATTCTAGGCTTTTACATGAGAACACCGAATCGGGAAAAATCAACTGACCATCTACACTAGTATTAATGCAGACAATGATAGCCCGAGGCATTAGTAATGTTGCACGATCAAGCCATTGCATTGAAGGCCCATGAGAGGTATCCTCAAATTCCCCTTCATATATAACTTTGCCCAAGCAAGATTGCCCTCTATTTTCAAACACACTATCTACAAACCGGCCAAACCGGTCACTATCATTGTCAAAATCATCAAGTTGGAAGTTCAAGACCCGCACAGAAGCCCAAGTGTTTCTCCATCTTTTGGAAAGGATGCATGTTTGCACAACCTCTTTTGCAGTAAGACGGGAGAGGATACAGTTCAAAACATCATCAGGCAGTCTACTAATCCAGTCAACCGATGTCATTCATGGTTCAATGTTCAAAGAAACCTTGCATCAAATCCTGTGTTAACATACACAAAAAAAAGGATATGTTGTTACTGACACCATTGTTTGTTTGTTTGTAATAAGTTAGCAACTAATGAAATGTTCAGTCAGCCTCTGTTAGTGGCGTAGAAAAAAGCAAAAAGTAACACATATATGAAAATAACTTTGTCTAGCACCAAAAACTTTTTTTTGTCCTAATATACATACAAAACCACATATATAATATTAAAAGAGAAAGCTTTAGAGAACCAGTAAAAAATCTTGATGCTCAGACCAAGGAAGGGTACTTAATACTGGTACAACAGAACCACCATCAGGTACACTGTGATGCCCTAAAACTGGAGGCCTGGAAACGGGTCTGGTCTTGGAAAGGGTTAATTAATACCAAGAGTGCAAATGTTCTTATGGAAGGCCATACACGGAGGGGTGTCCACGATGGCAGGTTTAAATTGGAGGATACAATCGATTAATCCGACATGTACTAGGTGTGGCCAAGAAAACGAATTTCTAAACCATGTAATCTTTTTTTGCCCGTTATCCCGAGCTACTTGGTATGCCTCATCCATGGCACTCCAAGTGGATCAACTGCCACTTGATTTCACAAGAACCTAAATAAATCTCACACAGGCCATGGAGGTGAAGGACCTCTTGTGTAATTTCATTTTGTGTATCTGGAAAGCATGCAGCGAGGTTATTTTTCAAGCAAAGATGCATCATGGGACAGTTCTAAAAGGGCAGGATGGGGTACAGGTATTTACCAGCAGGGGGGGAATTTGAAAGGGATGGCTTTTGGCTATATGCATGCGGAGGATCCCTTCCATGCAGAAGCTTTGGATTTACTGAACACAATCAGGATGTATAAGTGATCACTCAAAAGAGAGCAATGTTTCTTTTAATATTTATAAACTCGTAAATGCTATCGGTTCGGACTGCAAGCGCACAATCCTTATCGAGTAGTATATGCGAGGTCGATCCACAGGGAATATTGGTTCAATGCTTCGAGCGATCGAATCACAACCTTTCGAAAGGCTAGATGAAATCTGAAATTTGAGAGATGTTTGTTGATCAATGTAAATTAGGAAACAATTAAAAGTAATTAAAATAGAGATAGAGATGAGAATTCCTAGGATTTCGGCACACCACTGCCACTCAATCCGCCTTGACAATATATTCCTGTTGCATCTGATTTCCTGTTGTTATTTTATGAAAGATAACTACAAGGGTCACTGCGATTTATGTTACGCCATAATGACAGATCTTTCATCGAGACTCTACTCAGGACAATGCGATTTACCTTACGCAACTATCGGGTCTCTTATCTCCCAAATTACTACACAGATCACTGCGATTTACCTTACGCAAATGATGGAATTTGGTCATGCGTTTTGTTGTTCTGGTTTATGGTTTCCCCGCGAAGGTTTTCTTCACATAAACCTAATAGATCTCAACGAGGCTAACTCATCCAAATAGTTTCTATCGTCATTAAAGCACTGTCACTACCCTAATGAACTTAAACTAGATCATTGAAATTAGATGAAGAGATAATAAATCACAAAAGCATATTCGATACAACAACAAGAAACCATAATCAACAGAAATATATATATCAAAACATCAAGAGTAACAAGGTTTACTGCCTAGCCCTAAGAAAAGGAACTTAGCCGCGGAACGGCATGGTTACAATCACTCCTCTCTTCTCTCTTTAATCAAATCTAACCCTAATTACAAAGATGAAGTATTCTTCTGCCCAGGGGCCTTATATAGGAGTGTAGGGACGTGTAGAGGTTGAGTAGAGGCTAAGAAATTGATCTGGAAACAGCTGTCGGCAGTTATTCCCCAAGAGATGCCTTCGGATACGGACCGTATCAGGTGATACGGTCCGTATTAGGACCTTGGCAGTTAGGGTTTAACTGCTTCCAGCGCTATCTTCTGGTCTGTGCTAGGCCTGGTCCGTATTGGTCAATACTGGCCGTAACAGGGACTTAGTCGATGAGCGTCGCTGATCCGATTGACCTGATTCTAGCTCCATTTGGTGTAAAATAGTCCCAAAACCTGTTTTCTACAATAAAACATAAAGAAGGGTGACAGTAGCCTTTTTCTCTAATAAAGTAAACATAAGTGTGAGAAAATATGTAAAACCTAAGCCAAAACCCTACGTAAATCATCATCATTTTGACTCTGATCAATAAGTTGGCAAGGGCAAATGGGGGAAACAACAATGGCCACCTATTCTCAGACTGCAAGACTCTTGTGCATGAGGTTACTGGTAACAATCTCCAAGATTTGCCCTCATGGAAGGCATCTGAATGTGTCAGAATTGCGCAGTCCATGAAGGATTTTCTCTCCATCAGACATGTATCTAGAGAAGCACTGACAGGGCCTCATCAACTGTCAAATTGGAAGGGGAGCAAGGCAACAGGCCTCAATTAGAGAACCAGCTGAGCATAATTCACTTTAGAGTAGAATGATGTGATTAGGCACTGTTTCAACAAATTTGTGTGTTGTAGGGTACTGGTTCAAACCAGCAGGCATGTTCAGGCCTTAATTTACTGTTTATCTTCTTAGGTTAGATAAATTGGTTTATCTCAGCAAACTTATTGTACTGGTACGTTTTTATTTAATGATTAATGCCTAAGGGCTTCCACTAAAAAAAAAGAACCTTTGTCTAGCAGCAAAACTTTTTTTGTCCTAATATACATAGATATAATCAAGGTTGTAAAATGCGGTTTCTATGCGGTATGCGGAAGGCCACGGCATACCGCATATACGGTATGCGGTCGCATATGCAAATTTTCATGCGGACTTATATATGCGGGTTTTAAAATGAGAATTGATATATATATAAACAAGTATGCGGTAATATGTAGTGATATGCGGTGATATGCATTATGCGGTAATATGCGGTATGAGGTAATATGCGGTATGCGGTATGCGGTAATATGCAATATGCGGTAATATGCGGTCGAATATGCGGTAGAAATATACGGCCGAATATGCGGTCAAATATGCAGTCAAATATGCGGTCGCATATGCGGAACCGCATATTGGGATCGCATATTGATTTTCCATGCGGTTGCCAACCGCATATGCATATGCGGCCGCATGAACCGCATTTTACAACACTGGATATAATATTAAAAGAGAAAGCTTTAGAGAACCAATAAAAAGCAAACAAGACCCAAATATAAGGAGGATGGCACATTTGCAAACATTATTCTTCAATTTTTTATTGAAGTGCAAAAGAAAAATTAACCCACCTTTTTGAACGGGAGAGAGAGAGAGCTGAGCTAAGGAGCGACCGTGTGAGGATAGATGGGTTTTGGAGAAAATGCTGCTCTGAGCCTATGAGTGAGAGAGAGAGAGAGAGAGGTGCAAGAGGAGCGACTGTAAATTCAAAATTCAGAATTCAAAACGAGGATAGATGAAATGAAATGTCGGCTAGGGATTTCAATTATCTCAAAATTTCAAAATTAGAGTTGATTTTTTAGAAAATCCGAACCGTTCAGCACGAATCTCAAAGTAACCCATTCCTATTAATGCTATCCGTACATCTAAGAGCATCAAACATGAGCGATGATTTGTACCTTAATTTATTGTTTAAAGGCTCTTCGAATTTTGATTCTATTTTTTGTGTTCTGAATTTGATTCTAATAAATAAAAAGAATCTTCTAGATCAATTGCAATTAACTTTCAAACAAATACTATTTAGTATTAGATTTCAACCAGTGTCATATGAAAAAAAATTAAAATTTGATAGAAAAATTAACTATTTACATTTGAATGACGAGGTATATATACTTGTAATATTTAATATTAATACTTTCAAACGTTATTCAGTGTCATTTGGAAAAAAAAATTAAAGTTTCATAGAATCCATAAACACTTGACACATGAACTATTCACTTGCATAATGATTTATAAATACTTACAATATTTGATATTAATATCTAATTAAAATTTTTTAAAATTTGTTAGGTACAAACACTTGCTGAAAATGGTAAAATGGGATGTTTCGAATTTTGAAATATTGAAAATTTGAAGTTAAAATTTTTTAACTTGTGAATGTCACATATGTTGTTTTGAATTTTGGATATATATATCAATTTGACGTTTCAATTTGGAGAAATATGAAATTAATTAAAAAAAATTCTAATTTAGAATAAGTGAAAAATGGAAGTTGGTGCTGCAACTGTTATGATTGAGATTGAAATATGAGGAGAAAAATTGGGTAAAGATTTTAACAGAGCAGTTTTTGATCATGCAGCACACGTACTATAGAATATAAAAACAATGCATATGGTTTGTGCGCTGCATGAAGCCAAAACTATTCTGTTACAAAATTTACCCACAAAAACCTCACAACACCACATGCATTCTGTACCCAATTTTTTTTAGGGGCCTTTCTTTTAACTTTTCCATAGAAAATTATTGTGCTTAAGTTGCTCATAAAGTCCACATATAAAAGAGCACAATCTGCTAAATAGAAAACTTATTTTTTCTAGTTTAGATTCAAAATATATATCATATAACAAACAAGGAGAAAATGGAAATAATTAAGAATTATGTTGATGCAGTGCCACAGTAATACTAATACTAACAGTAATAATAATACTAACAGTTGAGAGATGAAATCTCAAAATAGACAGCAATGCTCGCTTTGTGGAAAATCTACTTTTTCTTCAGTTCTGCACCCCCTGTGCTGGCCATGCAAGAGATGCTGGTCGGGTCAACCCGTGAAATGTGCTCAAATTAAAACTTGCTGCACAGTATAGGGTCTGAACCGCACAATTAGAGCCCTGCATGAATCCTAACAAAAATCTAACGGTTAAGGGCACAGCATCTCTGGATGCTCCCAGGAAGCACAGGGGCGTATATTTAAGGCAATGCAGGGGTTGCTTACCCATCCTATGATTTTAAAAAGCTTCATCGTGTGTATGGAAATTTAATTGGAATTTTGTTTTTCTTAAAGTTTTTATATAGTTTAACCTTCTTAAAATGTTAAAATATTAAATGTGTGTTTGTAATCTAGTGATTAGAATTCTAGTTAAATGTCCGCCTAATTTTATTATGAAAACAAAGTTGTACTTGAAAAAAGTTTCACAAAATGGACATTTAACATCTTCTCAGTGGAATCAATTTGGAATGAAAAAACAGCACAAAGAATCTTCAAATGGCTGGTGTGGCAAAATACAAGCCTCAGTTACATATTGATAACCTCATCAAATAATATGAGAGCAGATAATATAAGAGGGCTGTGCACTATGCAAGGAAAACAACGAATTAGCAGCACTCTCTTCAGACTGCTAGCCAAACCTTGATATCATATTATTCATTCTCTCTTTGCTTCATAGAATTCTCAATATGCATTTATTCTTATTCTACCTGAAAAAATTACATCTTTTGAGTACTAACTGTCTAAAATACACCCTACATTTTCTAGAAATACAAACGAGGAAAAATGATACCTACCATTAACTGCACTTGTAACTTATTTAGTTAACTAGGAAATGCTATCTGCCAATTTGCCACCATTCATGTTTAGTAATGTTGTCAAGTGTCGAATCTCCTTTGGTGCGGAGGCAGTCATAACCTGTAAAAGAAAAGAAGGTAAGTCTCTTTCTAGGAATATCCAGAAGCAAATTGTGTAAAAGTGCCTATGGAATTTTAAGGTTATACTGGGGTTATTTCCTTTGTACCCCTAGAGGAAGAAGGGAGTGCCTCAACTACCCCTGCTTGACATCATTTCCAAATTAAATGAAAAGGGAGGGGCAATGTGAAAATTTTTCAAAAACCAAAGGTGGAGGGTTGCACTTACATCCATGATCCAAGGAGAAGATAGCTCCCGTTTTTAATGGGGCTTAATTCCTTTCAATTTCTTTTCTCCTATTTTCCCCCCTAAAATTGGAAGTATCTTGAAAAGCCGATGGTCTCATGACTTGGGGTCAAATAAGGGTTGAATAAAATTCTTAAATTTCCCTATGAAAATGAAGCTGTAAAAGTAAAAAAGTAAAAAAAAAAAGAAAAAAAAGAGAGAGTTGATTATATCTACCTCATGCCCGGTTTCGGTAACCATAGTGACAAATTAAAAGTTCGGATTCGGTTCGGCGAGGTCAAAAATTCGTGATTCGGGTATGATTCGGGTATAATTCGGGAATGATTCGGTACCACAAAGAAGTAAATAAAAAAAACTCCAAAAAAAAAATGTACATGTACTTATTTTAATTTTTTAACTTTTTTTCATAAAATTTGGAGTAAAAATAGTTTGAAAAATGCTATATAATACTATTTTCTTTCCTTTCGTATTCAAAATCTCCTGTAAGAAATATAAACTGAAATTACTTATTAAAAAAATGATTTAATTGAAGATGGTGCCACGTGGTGAGCCGACATTTTTATTAATATCCAAAGTTTAATACAAATTATTAATTATGCCCAGAATCGGACCCATTATCGAAAAATACCCAACCCAGAATCGGACCCAACTGGTGTGCCAACTCAGTCCGCGCACCAGCCTATTTGGTGCGCGAACTGGGTTAGCAAGGGTGGTAGTATTGAAAAAAACCCCAAACGGGTGGTATTCATTTAATTTGATTTTTTTCGGGTGTCAACTAAAAAAATTTCGGTTAAAATTTTGTCCATAGAAACATTTGCCATTAAAATTTTGTCTATAGAAGCATTAGCCATTAAAATTTTGTCCATAGAAGCCTTTGCCATTAAAACCACAGTGAGAATTTCTGGGAACCCATTTTTACAGCGTACAGCGAACTCCGTTTTGGTGCGTACAGCGAACCCCAATTTTTACGGACCAAAATGCCCCTACAGTCAAAGGCGGGGATATACCGTGCAGAAGGAACAGGGCAGGAGATCAAGCTGAGCAGGGGCATTTTGGTCCGTGAAATTTTGGTTCGCTGTACGCACCAAAATGGGCGCTGTAAAAATGGATTCCCGAATTTCTTTTCTCCCCACACGAGCGCGGAAAATAAATCTGCTGCGATTCCGAGGTCGATCGCAGGACCCTGCGATTAGGGGTGTTCATCGGGGCCGGTTTATTTGGTTTTTAACCGAACCGAAATAATTCGGTTCAAACGGTTCGGTTTTTCGGTTTATTTGGTTCGGTTCGGTTTAAAAGTTATTACTGTTCGGTTTTTACTGTTTGGTTCGGTTTATAATTACAGAGAACCATAATAACCGAACCGACCGACTAAATAACGTAGTTTAGATCTGAACCGTCCGAAGCCTATCCTCTTCTGATCTTCTCTTCGCGACTTCGCCCAGACCCCAGAGCCCCAAGCCCCCAAGTCCCGACTCCCGAACTTCCCCAAATTTCAAAATCCAAATCGCTGGCTGCCTGGCTCAATCTCTCCCCCTCTTCGCTGAATCTAGGGTTCACTCAATCTCTGATCTCTCCCCCTCTTTGCGCCTAATCGCTGGTCAAACTGGCGAACGCGCTCACTAGACACACCTGCTCCTGTCGCTTCACTCTTGATCCATCAAATCGTCGAAATCCAGCCGCACGATGTTGCGCTTGATAGCATTAGCACATGTACGAATCCCCCACTGCCAACTACTCTCTCTATGGTAAAATTAGCAAGTAGCAACTACTCTCTGTCTCTCTCAATCGGAGTCCGAGTTTCATCACTTTCTCATCCCCCAGTTTCTCATCTCCTGTGCTGCGATTTTGTGTAGAATAACAGTGGCGATTAATCAAAAATCTCTACACAAATACTTGATCGGTATTCGGTTGACCCCCACTGCCAATACTACTCCGAGTCTCTAACTCTCTCTGTAAATTTTTTTTTCTCATCCGAGAGAGAGATTGTTGTAAAATTAATTAAGGTATACATGTCCAGAGAGAGATTGTTGTAAATTTTTTTTCCCATCCCTACTACTCTCTTTCTCATCTTGTTCAGCCATCTATGAAAAAGAAATTAACATCTCCCTAAACCCTAGACCGTCAGAGTTTAGTATTTTAATTTGGATATTTAGTTTCATACTAAAAAATCTGAAAGCAAATACTATTTTCTCACTTTTTGTTTCTATGTCAGGATCAGAAGTTCAGAACTACAATTACAAAGGAAGAAGGAGAAGGAGAAGGAGACAATCGCGTGACAGCTCGAGTGCTGAACTCACTGGTGAGTGGCTCTGAAACTGTTAGTTAAAAAAAAAAGTCTTTCTTGTATAAGTTTATAATTTGATGCTTTATATTTATTTTGTTATTTGGGAAACATGTGTGGGGTGCTGTTAGTTACTAAAATAGCTAGGGAGGTTGAGAACTTAATTCATCCAAAAACCTTGCTATCTGATTTTCTTGTTGGTTTTTTTGTCGAAACTTACAAGTTACAACCTTATTTTAAGTGTAAATACAGTCGCACCTTCTAACTGGTAGAGCTACTTCTGTACAATATTTGAAAGGGTAATAAGCATGTGAATTAAAAGACCATTCAATAATATTTATATTAAATATAATAATCACCCCTGTTGATTTTTAAATTGCACAATTACTCAATTAGTATTCCAAAATCACTGCTTTTCATATTAAAGAGAATGCTTGTTGCTTGTACAATTCTCTCCTCTTTATCATTTGAAGCATCAGCATCAAGGCTTGTCACTTTGTAGGAATGAATCTGCTGTAGTTAGCCTAAAAATTTGCAACTAAATTGATTAAAGTAATCTTATGAAAATTCTTGTTGTGAATGGTAGCTTCAGCATCTTATGAAAATTATGCGGATACTTTTTATGTTTTATAATGGTATATATATGGCGTACATTTTCTCGTAGTTTTGGTAATCTCATTTGGTAGGCATTCCCAAAACTTCTTGTAAGAATGAATACCACTTAAATTATTCTTTTTCTTTTATAATATTTTATATCTCCAAGACTGATATCTGATTCTTATCTTCCTATTATGTATTTTGTTTGATTACATCAGGTTTTTGTTGAATTCCGGGGTGTGAACCCTCACGGGACGCATTGCTCAGGCATAGTGGGTTGCTGGCTTGCTGCCTATTCCTGCTTCAGCTTAAACCTAGCTAGGTTTGATGAAATATTTTCTAGCTTATATTTTTGCAATGCTCAAAATTTAAAAGTTACAGCTAATATGGGCTTTCAAACGAAGGAACAAGTCTCCTGGTGCTCAATATAGAAATCTTTTGTTTTTCTTTTAACTTTTTTTTTTCCTTTTCATTTCTCCTAGAAGACAGCTTGAAATGTTCCATTGATCCACTTCCCAGCTACTTCCTAGTCTATAAAGAGTATATCAGATAAAAATGAGACAATTTTCTCAATGTTGACCTGCGTAATTTCATAATTTGCACCTGTTTAGTCATACATTTTTAGGGAGAGCGCAACAAGAGGAGAAATATAACCGAGTATCGCCCTGCCTTTCCTGTAATTGATTTCTCTTTGGCAAGTCCTCTTACTCCATTTCATTCATTCACTTTTAATTTATCTTGGTCTGCTATGGTATCATGCTATGTGCTTAGCAAAACTTTGAGAATGACAGTGATAAAGGAGATCTCTTATTTTCTAAAAAAATTTGTTACCACAGATTGAGAATGATGAAGATGTACTGTGGATGCCTGGTGTAGAAGAGAAAAATGAAGTGATCACTGCCAGAGCTGCAAAGTTTATTAACTGCTACAATTTATTTCTTTAGTTTGATTTGTATTTTTCTTAGTTATTACGTTTGAAGTTTCAATTATCTGTGAATGAGATAATTTAGTTGTCTAATTGGTGATCAGCCATCTATGTAAATAAAAAACAGTACCTACATGACTGGTCTGGTGCCAGTAGCAGGAAAGCAAGAAATAATAAATTTTGCTTTAGACATTGCTGGTGAAACCTGATTTTCACAAAGAATAAAGCTTACTTCGTGGTTAAAATTTTGCAAGTCACTTGCATATGTAGATTTCAAGCATTATCCATTTCTATTTTTTCTTTCTTTCTTGCCCTATAACGTATTTAATTGAATTCATAGGAAAAAGCAATAAGGCCTTGGTGGCCGAGGAGCTGAATCAGTAAAACCAGGGAATGCTTGTTGATTTTTAACCCCCCTGTTGATTTTTAAATTACACAATTAAGCTACAACTGTGAGTACAAGGTTTGTTAATCCCACTGACATGATTTCTTGGTTACTTCTTATTTCTTAATACACTGTTAGGATTTGGATGTTGCAATTGTAAAAGCGACCGACCACTTTGATTATGTTCCATTATGGTTTTTAATACTTTGTTCTTATTTCTTAATACACTGTTATGGTTTGTAATACTTTATTTCTTAATACTTTGTTCTTGTGGTTACTATGTATCAGCTAGGTATTTGGCTTGTAATACCTATGTAGGTTATGTTCCATTCTGTTCTTCTGAGTTGTGATTCAACTAAACAATGGTTACTAAGTATCAGCTAGGTTATGTTCCATTATGTTCCATTCTGTACTTTGTTCTTGTAGTTACTAAGTATCAACTAGGTATTTGGCTTCTAATAACTTGTTTTCAAACAATCTCAACTAAACAATGGTTTGTTCGGTTTAACCGAACAAACCGAAATTTACTTTGGTTCGGTTTTAATCGGTTGCTATGTTTACTTTGGTCGGTTCGGTTCTATTTTTGAAAACCGAAATAAACTTTGGTTTGCCTATTTTATTTCGGTTTTAACCGAACCGAACCGATGAACACCCCTACCTGCGATCCCATCTCAACTGTTGGTATTTCTCGTGATGCGTGCATAAAAATTTACTTTTTAAGAACGTTTCCGAGATCCGCGCTCGGAAAAGTTTGAACCGTTGATCTCGGAATTTTAGGATCCTGCGATCCACCTCGGAATCGCAGCAGATTCGGAGGACTCGCGCGAGCGCGAGCGCAGCGAGCACATGAACGAGAGAGAGAGAATCGTTACACGTTTCTTTCTTCTTCTTCTTCTTCTTGGAGGCAATTGAGTCACTATGGAAGAGCCTCTTGATTTCGAACAGGAAGACTTCCTCTCCCATGCACCTCGCCTCCCATCGAAAGGTACGTTTCCTGCGAGAAAATCATTTTTTTGTATTAGATTGCTTTCTAATTGTGTCATTTGTATTCATCTGTGGAACTGTATATGAAAAAAGTGATTGGCATGGATGATCTTTTAAGTGATTTCTATGGAGGGAAAAATAAAACAGTGGATCAGAGCTCTAGGCATTTGAAAGCTTCAAATGGTTATGACTCAGATGAGGATGACAAGCGGGTTGCGCAAAATGAAACTTATTTGCGCAAGTTTGTCGAGGACTGCGAGAAACAAGCAAGTGTCAATTTCTTATCTATCTTTTCTCATAATCGTTCCTTATACAGGATTATTGTTACACCCCAATTTGTTTTTTTACTGGTAGTGCTGTGGTTTTTTACTGGTAGCCATGCTGACACATAGGTACCAGAATTGAGTAGTATCTATCATTACAGTCTGTATTGGTGTCAAACAAGGCCAATTTTTTGTTTATTATATGAGCACTTTTTATATGTCTAGTTATATAATAGAACACTTAATTAAGGTTATTCAAAGTAAATTGATGGGCAAAACGTCATGTAGCTTAGTTTTAAATTCACAGGTGAATGAGATTGGTTCTGAGGATGATGTCCCTATTTGGGGTCGTAGAGCTTTTGGTACGCAGGTACCATTTTTCTCTTTTTAAAATTGAGTTAGGAATAATTTCATATGTTCAATTGCTAATGAAAAGTCACTAATTACAGAAAGCTTTTCCACAATTGGAGAAACCAGTGACTGCAAGCAGTGTCTTTTTTCAGAATTTTTCTGAAACTGGCTTTGCCTCCATTTTTAATTCGAATGGTGAAAGTGGTTCGTATCCTCAAACATTTTATACTAGCCCTGAACTGTTGGCAAATTATTTTCAATTTTCTATTATAATTTACACTACACCTTGTTATTGATGCAGTGGAAATTTTTTTGGAAGGTCTATTAACTAATGGGTGGCTGTCACATTTGGTCGCCACAACAGGATCTCTGGAAGATTCTATTGCTTCTTGGACATTTCACACAAGTTGGTGATTTATCCCTTCATAAATCAACACTTTTCTATATTATTACCAATTGTTGACTCGACCCAATCCAACCTGGTAAAGGCTCACTGGTGGGTCACTGTTTGGGTTAGAGCCAGGGTTTCTTGATTTGCTGCTCAGCCAAGTTTGGCCTGATGTCAGGCTTGTTTAGCTTTTTGTAAATGAAATTTGAACTTCCAGTTAACCAAGTATGTTTTCATCAATAAGTGCATAAAAGGATGCAACATATCTTTTAAGACCTTATATTTGGGATTTTGGCATTTTTGACCCATAGTGCATACAGGACCCAACCCAATCTGATGCAGTAATGAATAGCGCACATTCAGTTTTTGTGGCCCACTAGCAAGGGCGGATCTACGTATCCCAGGGGGTGCTTAGCCATCCCCATGATTTCAAATATTTTAATCATATATATGGAAATTTAATTGAATTTCTATTTTTCTTGAAATTTTTATATAGTTAACCCCCCCTCATGAAATGCTAAATATGTGCTTGTAGCCTAGTGGTTGTGGAGACTTGGGTTCAAATCCCTGTGAGCACACATTATGTATTTTCACATATTATACATTTTATGTTTCAGCCCCCCAATCAAAATTTTCTAGTTCCGCCCCTCCCCACTGGCATGTAGGTGCCAACCCGATCTGATGCATAAATAAATAGGGCACAATATCAACTCTACTTCTCTTGATTATGTTTAATTATTTTTCGTCATCTTGGTTCCAGTGCTTTACTCTTCAGTGGAAGATTTGCATGTGTCAGCATGTGATTTCTGGTGCAGCATTCTCCTATCTGAAAATGAGGTAGTTCTAACCTAATAGAATTTCTGTGATAATTTCTTTCAAGCAAACATTTCAGCAATGCAGCACGACTAATTAAGGGTAAATATAGAGTAATCGTGCTGCATTGTTTGGTTTATCTATGCAATGCACCCAAAAAATAAAACAGAAGCATTATTTACAAAAAGAGTTGAAGGACAACTATAGATCTTTAATAGTAAATTAGTAAGAAATATGAAAGGAGGGAAAGTAAAAAGCAAAATAAAAAATAAAAAATATAATTCGGGATACTTCAGACCCAACAGGACAGGTGTTTTGGTTGAAAGTCTCATTCCCATAACATAAATTTATTTGAACTAGAAACATATTATGAAACATGTACTGATCATGATAGTAATATGCAAGGCTACCGGGTATTTTATTTATTGGAAATTGGAAAAGTATAAAGAGGACCGTTCTTTTTAATTAAACTTTCAGGGTGATCAACCACTGGCAAAACTTGGCTGGACACCTTCTTATTCTGTACTAAAGGATTCTATCTCAAACTATGGTTATCTATGGCCTGCATTCAATGGCACTGATTGTGAGATCTCCGAAGGTCAGTGTAGGCTATACTGCAAGGATTTTAATAATATTCTTGGGCACTGGTATACACCAGCAAAAGTTCTTCTTTTTTATTCTTTTTCATATTTGTTTGTTGTTCACTAAAAAAAATGTTTCTTTCCCTTCTTATGGTCCGCTTGCAATTGTATGCTTATTCAAGTTATTGCACTATTTGGAAATGTTTGAGGTTACATATTAATTTTTTGGTTTTCAGATGGCGCATGTGAAGGGCCACCTCTGAATATTTGTTCATGGATCAGAGCTCTTTCAGCTTGTTGTCAAATTAGGTAAATTTTGCAATATTGATAGTAGGAGTGAGGCTATGGTACTTTGTAAAGCGCGGACCGGTCCGTGCTATGGATCCATATCTCCATTTTCATAGTCTAAATAGTCGATCCGAACTGCTCAACATAATCTCCATATGAATATGTACTTAGAGACCAAATTTTATATTTTTTAGCATTTTTTTACTATTTTTTTAAATAGGTTGAAAATTACTACTTTCGGATGATTCAAAAATCTTTAGATTGGGTCATTTTCTACCTATTTAAATAAATAGTAAAAAAGTTTCTAAAAAATGTAAAATTTGGTCTCCAAGTACATTTTTACATGCAGATCATTTTGAATGGTTCGGATCGAAGTTTTGATTATATATCAGCAAGTTGTTAACTGAAAGGGAAATGAAACTTAATACACACATTCCTTATTAACAGTTTGTTATCGTATCAGCATGCATTTTTTGTTTCTTTCTTTCAGAAACAGGTACCAGATTTTCTCCACTACTGAAATGCAAGAGTTGTTGGAAGTGGTCATCTGGTTCTATTTGGATCGGCATCTCCTCGGATTGGCGTTGGAATTAAATGGATGTTTCCATTCCATTGTTCATTACTTTTTGGATTCTGAATGGGAAGACAGCTGTGCAAAAGTAGCTGCGTCTATTGCTTTCAGGTAATAGGTTTGCTTCACTATTTTTGTACCATTAAGGTCGCCAGTTCATAGCAGGTTCAATAACCAAATTTATATTTTCTTGGTGATGATTTATAGTTTCTTATTCAAGTGCAGGGTTCCAAAGGATCTGAACTGTTTACGAATTGTTGAATGCGTCACTGGAACAGATAATCGAACCAAGTATCTTAAAAGTCAGCTTGCACTTCATTTACTTATTGTTTGTTTTGACAACAAAGTAAGTTCAATTCTTCTTTCTTCAAATTTGATTCTTTTGACGTATATATAATTCTGCAGACCTGTTTTACACTTTGAAGCGATTATATATATATTCTTTAATTTCGTTTGAGTTCAATGTTAGTTTTTTGTTTCCATGGAATTTGTTAGTCTTGAATTGAGATTTTAGGAAGGTATTAAATCTTAATTGAGGCCAAGGTCTTAACTTGCAAACAGGAAAACTAGTACATGATAATCAAATAGGAGTGAGGTTATGGTACTATGCATAGCACATATTGGTCCGTACTATGGATCAATATCTATGTTTTCAAAGTTAAAACAGTCAATCTGAACTGTTCAACACGATCTCAGTATGAAAATGTACTTGCAGACTAAATTATATATTTTCTAGATATGGAGATAAGTTGAATGGTTCAGATCACTGTTTGGACTTTGAATATGGAATTAAATTGGAATTATTGATCCATAGTATGGACCAATATGCGCTATGCATAGTACCGTAGCCTCACTCATCAAATAGTTATTCGTGGTTCTCTTCACAGGACTCTTTTGCTACCATAACTTTCACTTTTCTTTATTTGTGCTAAATTCATCTTATATTAGGTAAAAAGTGCTGAGGAAATACTAGAGCTGCTTGCTTCAGTGAACTTGAAAGAAAATAGCTGTGATTTCTTCAAGCTCTATATTTACTTGGTTTTAATAGAGAACCTTCTCTTGGTTTACCGCCCATTCCAAGAGAAATCTAAAGTAGTTGACTTGTGGTACCAGTATCTTCACAATTGTTCTACTCAAATTACAAGCACCGACTGGAGATCTTACGCGTCCAAGGTACGTCTTTTGCTATTCTATTTCATTATATTTTAGTATTACTATCCTATTTATTTCTTGTTTACAGGATCATAAAAACCTTATTTAGTACTGATTTATTTTTCTTTATTATATTTTATAGGTCCGGAGCAAGGCATCGTACCTTCTACAAAACATGGCGCTGAAAAGTAGTAGCTGATTACATTTGTATCTCACTCTTTTGATTAGTACTAAATTATAGGAGGCTTTAATTATATAATTGATTTTGTTATGGGCATATGTCCCCATGTTCAGTTGTGATGGAATTATGTGGGATAGAATGTTTGGTTGTATTGTTGTAATCAATGTTATCAGAGATCAATAGCATATGAAAATTGAGGGAAATTAAAGTTATATTTATTGCATATGAAAATTAAAGCTGGGAATTACACTACTGACAAGGGAACTGGTACAAGCAGGGGTACCGAGTACTATGTTGGTACAGGAAATCTGGTCAGACTCGCTGATAGAGTTTCGCTCAAGGGGAAGTTTGAATACTGATGTGCACACGTTTTGTTTGAATACTGATGTACAGCAGAGGATACGAATTCCTCCTGGGCCCTCTCTAACAAACGTGTGCACACGTTTTGTTTACTCCCAACACACACACACACACACCCTCTCTCTCTCTGTGTCTTCCCCATGGCATATTCTAGAAGTGTGATAATACTCTTCTGGACTGACGTGATTTCTTATTGCTTTTGAATCAGTGATCGTATCGTAATCTGGAAATTTCCATTGGAGATTAAGATTTATTTATTTTTTTGGTAAAGGAGGTTTGTTTTTAGGAGGATTTATTTATTGAGAGGTAGTATTAGTCGCCTCGTTTTTATCCACAATCTAGTTTATGTTAATTTGGGTTGATAATGGGTTCCTCTTTGCTTTTGAGGCTGCTTGCACCAACTAAAGTAACTTTTAGGTGGGTCCCTTGTGCATGTGCATGTATATTGCATTGGATTTTTTTTAATAACATACTTAAAAAAATATTTTTACCAAATCAACGTGATTATTTTTTTTTTATAAAACCTATAAGAAATGAATTGCTAATTCGGTCCGCTTGGTTTTTTTTTTTGGGACCGATTTGTCATTTCGGTCCCTGTTGATTTCACAAATTTTCAGAGAGGCGGCCACAGAAAATCCGAAAAAGACTCCGGACCGAATTGGCAATTCGGTTCCAACTTTTTTTTTTTTTTTTAAGGTTTGCTTAATAAATAGCATTATTGAAATTTAGTTAAAAAAACATTTACATTAACAAATATGTGTAATTCTTACTCGCTAGGTTGTGCTAAAGAAATTAAAAATGAAATAGAGTAAATCAAATTTCATCTAATATCATCTATGGGAGATAAAAAAAAGTGATCCGGCTAAAATTCTATCTAGTTTATTCGTTTTAAAATTTCAATTGACCACATTATTATTTCATTAAAGAATCTAATTTATCAAATTATTATTTCAATTGACCAATCCTAATTTAAATTGTTCTTAACATGTGATGTGATTAAATTCTTATAATTGTTAAAAATAGAAATATGAAATTTTAAAACGAATAAACTAGATAGAATGTCTATATTAAAAAAATATGTAAATTAAAAATATTTTATAAAATAAGTTAATACTATGTATGTTAATAATTTTTAAAATGATCTATATATGTTGGAAAGATTCCACGTATAAGCTAATATTATTTTTTTATTTAAGCAAATAAAATTTTACACTACAATTTTTAATTCTAATCAGTTATACACAAAAAAGGTAAAAATAATTCAAAACGTGAATGAAATTAAAGTTGTATTTTTCTATTTAAACAAAAAATAAAGAAAAGTAAATAGGGAGAAGTGGGAGGGAAGGGAAGAGAGGAGAAAAGTGGGGTCCACAGGGACATTTTATTAAAAATTTTGAGAGGAGGGTATTTTGTTCCATGCTATGTTGCTTGGATACGGATACTGGTATCGTATCGGATACGATACGGATACGGAGATACGGTAATTTTCAAAAATATCGTTATATTATTAAGTATTATATAAATTGAATATAAAAATATGGGTACAATAACACAAGGATAACATTAAATATTAATAAATAGTATTTTACAAAACTAGTCAAATTCAAACCATTGAATTTTGTACCCATCTTAATAAATAGTAAAAAAATTCAAAAAAACGTAAAATTTGACCTCCAAGTACATTTTAATATGGAGATAATGTTGAACGGTCGGATCGACTGTTTGAACTTTGAAAATGAAAATATGCTCATTTTACAAATAGGTCCTTATGTCCATAGAAGAATTTACCTTTTTTTATTTTCTATATTTATTAAAAGTTTATTCTTTAGAAGGGAAATTTTTTATCTATAGAAATTATTAAATACATATATACAAAAATAGAAAGAATGTCTAATTTCCAACAAATATAGAAAGATCTGACTCAATGAGTCATATCTAAATTTATGGATCGGTCTCAATGGTCCAGATCTATTAGTATATATATAGAGGTTGGCTAATATCAAAACGTTTGTTCCTAGGCCGCGGAACAAATGTTTTGGTTTTTACATTTTCAAAATCCAAATAGTCGATCCAAACCGTTCAACATTCAATCTGTATTAAAATGTGTTTGGAGACCAAATTTTACATTTTTTAGAAATTTTTTACTATTTATTAAGTTAATTTTAAAATTGCTAATTCTTTGTATAAAAATAAGTTTAGGGTTATCGGTGAAAAATTATCATTTAATAAAATAATAAATGATGTTTTTATAATATAATTCTTTGTAATAAAAATAACTTTAGGGTTATTGGTGAAAAATTATCATTTAATAAAATAATAAATGAAGTTTTTATAATATAATTCTTTGTAATAAAAATAACTTTAGGGTTATCGGTGAAAAATTACCATTTAATAAAATAATAAATGAAGTTTTTATAATATAATTCTTTGTAATAAAAATAACTTTAGGGTTATCGATGAAAAATTACCATTTAATAAAATAATAAATGAAGTTTTTATAATATAATTCTTTGTAATAAAAATAACTTTAGGGTTATCGGTGAAAAATTACCATTTAATAAAATAATAAATGAAGTTGTTATAATATAATTCTTTGTAATAAAAATAACTTTAGGGTTATCGGTGAATAAATTTCTAGGGTTATCGGTGAAAAATTATCATTTAATAAAATAATAAATGAAGTTTTTATAATATAATTCTTTATAATAAAAATAACTTTAGGGTTATCGGTGAAAAATTACCATTTAATAAAATAATAAATGAAGTTTTCATTATTCGGTTTGAATTAACAATTCAAGCCGCTAGAAATATATGCGGCTTGAATTATTAATTCAAGCCGCTAGGAATATTTGCGGTTTGAATTAATAATTCAAGCCGCATATATTCCTTGCAGTTTGAATTGTTAATTCAAACCGCAAATATTTCTAGCGGTTTGGGTAGAAATAAAATTCTTTTAAAAACGTGGTTATTTATAGTAAATTTTTTTTTTTGGGGTAAACATAATATTTAAATGATCCATCAAGTCATCTTGAAATAGGGTTTGAAGTACATTTGCCGTATCAGCTAGCCTCACACGCAAAAAATCGTATGACTGTGATATGGCCCACAAACTAAAAAATTATTTTAAAACAAATTTTGATTTCGAGATATATAATGGCACTATTCATCACTCCACAATCTTTCACCCACGGATCAATTCTCCAGTTTTCTATTTATATGGAGTAGAAAAACCGCTATATATATATGATTCAACATCAAAGCCCTCGCAATTTAAGAAACATAATGAACTTGCTGCATACAAGTGATGGCGCGCTACCTGCTACCATTTGTCTCTCTCTCCTCTCCTTTACTTTTCTTCTCCATTTGTTGTCGTTAGTTCACTGAATTCGGTTAAAAAGAGAGTCTGATCGTGGGTCCCCCTGTTCAGTATCTCCTTTCCTTTCTCTGTCGCGTGGCTCCCGTTGTACTCTTTAATACTGACTCTGCGGGCCCAATATTATAGAGGGCCATGGTCATTTATAGTTCTCGGCCCATTAAGTCCTTCCGCAGGCCCGATTTCACCTGTCTCCTCTCTTTTCCAGTTTGACCAAGTCAAATTCTCCTCCAATTAGGCGATATATATTTTTGAAATTATTATCAAAAATCCTTTTCAAAATAAACTAATTAGGGAATTTAAATAAAAAATAGTCAAAATCCGCTTATTTCAAATTAAACATGCAATCTCATCACGCAAAACAGAAAAGAAAATATATACACTCCCATAATATTACACGCCTCAAATGTTTAATAAGATCAATTTTTTTATAATGGGATTATTTAACTTAGGCATATATATCGTGAATTTGTTATATAGGATTTGAAGTTATGTTATATAAATCATTAAGTTATAATTGAAGAGTTTCTAGGTAAAACATGAAAAAAAGTATCTTGCCTAGCTCCATATATACCATATCGGCTCTACTTTAGCTGCCAAGTACCTTTCCTTTATTTTTTTGGTTGCAAATTAAATCTTATGTTTCTCTCACTTACCCGGTACTAGGGTCAAATATAAATAATTAATGTGAAGTCAATATTATTCACAACATACATATATAGGATTATGTTAAATTATACATAGGATCTAACGTAGGCAACCATATAAATAAAATACAAAATAACCAATAAAGAGTGCATTTTTTATGTAATAATTAGTAAAGAACATGCCATGACAAATTTTTATAGCCATATATATGTACGTAGATCTGTTCGGCAGTTCCACATAAAGGAAAAATAATTTTGGCTAATTAAACAATCTGTTTCTTACAATAGTTAATTATATATCCAATATATAAATGATGTGAGACATGAACACAACTTATTACATGATTTATTGAAGCAGAGGAACCGGACACAGTCGCCAAGCCAATTTGTAGATGCATGCAGTTGCAGATGCTTGCACGAATTAAAACGACCTTAGACTTCATAATGCCCAAACAAGGAAATAATTTGATTGATTAAATTTTATTAAGTGTTTTTACATGAATTTTAAATGTATTAAAAGGAATAAATTTAATTTTTATATTAAAGAGTGATTTTATATAGATGAATTATAAAGTAGAAAAGATTGAATATTAATTGTGTTTAATTTTAACTGCTGAATGTATACGCTTAAGGAAAAAAAAAATATGTATTAATATTAATGTATTATTGTCATAATTTTTTAGACATATGAAATATTTAGAAATATACCCTCAGCGCGCCTGAGTTGATTGCTTAATTATACTAATTAATTACTTTTCCATTTTCTTTAAGAATATACACTGCTATACGCCAATATTTATAAATTCTATAATAAAAGAAATATATATTTAATGTTATTT
Source organism: Carex littledalei (assembly GCA_011114355.1). Taxonomy (NCBI): domain Eukaryota; kingdom Viridiplantae; phylum Streptophyta; class Magnoliopsida; order Poales; family Cyperaceae; genus Carex; species Carex littledalei. Next base: position 1,024,826 of record CM022081.1, read on the forward strand.
TTTTTGGTATTAACACGATTAGAAAACTGGATATTGTCACTCAGAAATGCATTATTGATTTTTACACACTAATATTAATTCCTTTCATTTGATGAGCAACTTGATACCAACACCACCAAGTAGGAAATTAAGCGAATTTTCTTGTTCAAAAAGGAGATAAGGTTAGATGTACATAGGCCTATCTTTCATGTCCAAATTTTACATTTTAATTTCTTTCCGCCTCCTTAGTGACAAATGAATGATTCAGGAAAGGTTCAGCGGGATAAAAAATTCATGATTCGGAAATACTTCGGGTATAATTTGAGAATAATTCGGAATTATGAATGATTCAGGAAAGGTTCGGCGGGATAAAAAATTCATGATTCGGAAATACTTCGGGTATAATTTGGAAATAATTCGGAATTATACATTGAGTCCGGACCAAAGATCTTAGTCCCACAAGAGAGCAAAAAAAATTATTTTAAAAAAAAAAAGATTCGGGAATAATTCGTAAAATTCGGGAAAAATTTGTAAAATTTGTGAATTATTCGGTAAAAATTTGGGAAACCGAATAATACGTGGATTGCTTCGGGGAGGGTTCAAATACGAATTATTTGCGAATCTTGTCACTGTGCCCAAATTAATATACGCAGTTAGTGACTGCTTTCATAGTTTTCCTAAGAGGGTGCTAAGACTGATTCAAGGAGAACATTTACAAAACATATACTTTTTTTTAGTAAAAATTAAAATAAAATATCCTTCTTTCTATTTTTTTTTGTAACAAAATGTTGTCATTACAAGTCCTTCAACTTAATTTTTACCTCTTCATTCCTTTCTCTTTTCCTGCCCATCACATGCATCCACATTTTTTATTTCACATTTTTCAATTTTAGTTTTTTATTTTCATAATAAAAAAATTATAATCTTCGACATTCTGTTTTCAAAAAATTATAGGAAGAATATTATTTATGAAGTATTATATTTAAAATAATATAAAATATCAAATGAATGACACTATTATATAAAAAAAATAAAATAAAAATGGATGACACTTTGAATGACTTTCAGAGCAAAATATAAATTTTATACTTCCCAAAGTTAATTGGTTCATGTTCCAATGGGAGATATGAAAAAAGTATGACTAGAAAAGTCAAATTTAATAATATGGAAAAAGTATGAATATTGAGCTTGAAGATTTCTAAATATCATATAATATTGATTCAGTTCTAGAAATATAATTATGATCAGTTTCACATTTCGAAGAAATATGGGGCAGTGAGATATATAAATAGATAAAGTGCGAGTGTAAAGAACACTATATTATTATTTCTTGATATTTAATATGGGGCAGTGAGATATAAAAAGAGACGAGGTACATGGGCTAGGATGTCTAATACTATTTTATTAATTCTTGATATTTAATAATTTTGAAAAAACATATTTTGTACGTGAAGTATTTTAGGTTTTGATATCAAAATATGGAGATTTGGGGTTTATTAATTTTCTTGAATTTATTGGAGTTTATTTGTGATTTTTAGAAATTTATTTGGGTTTATTAGGTTTTTACTTGATTTTATGGAATTTATTTGAATTTATTCGGAGTTCTCCAACGTTGTAAGGGTACTTTTGGAAAGAACATTTTTTCAATGATGTTTTTTGCCAAATACAAAGAATATTTTTTTTCAATGCAAATGAATAATTTTACTTCATCCCACTTTCAGAATTACCGTTTAATTACTTGAAATAAACTGTGTTGAAAAGAAATGTCGTCAACAGTGTTTTATATGTGTTGAAATGTTGTCCTTGACAACAGTTTTATTTGCTTTCGAAATTAAGGCCGTTTATGCTAGGATGAAAATATCCCCTAGTTGATTTGATGGACACGTTCAAATATTTTTAATGCTAAAGATGAAAAGAAAAAAATCGGATTGGGGGATACGTTTGCAAATAGGAAATATAATTGTGCTATTTTTTTAATTAGAAATAAAAAAAAGTTGTCGTCTTTGTATATTAACTTTATTTTTTTTGTCAGTCGTATATATACTTCTTAATTTAGTACAGTTCTCCCAGCATGATTTTATTTGCCCCGTGTGGGAAAACTCAAACATACAATTTTTAACTATGTTATTAATTTATCTCAGAGAAAAATAAATAAAAACATCAGTAATTAAATTAAAAATGCAAAGCACACATGCATACAAGAAATTTAATTAAGAGAAAACAATGTCAAATATGAAATTGGAGCCTTGGAGGAGTAAAATATGCATTGAATAAGTTGCGGACCTCATCTTCCTTACCCTCATCGCTAATATCCGTCCATCTCAATTTTTGAAGGCTGGTTAGGTGTCGTAGCCCCTGAGGAACACACAATTCTTTACATTTATAAATACGGAGTTCTTTAAGAATGGGCATGGCCCCCTCCTCAATCTCCCAATCCTCTAGCACGGTAATTTCTGAAATCCACAAATATTCTAATTGGTTGAAGCCTTTAGCTGAACATCTCATTTTTCGATTAGTTTTGACTCCACATAGCGTGAGACTCTTGAGGCAGTGTAGATTCTCCAGTACCGGCATGATAACATCTTGCTGGAATTGGAAATTAATAATCTCAAGATCAACGAGGTGAGGAGGTAGCATGATAACATCAATGGCCCTTTCATTAGGAGTCATAGCCTGTAATGCTAGAGATTGTAGATTCTGATAAAATGGGTAGTCCCTCATATCAAATATGTCTCCTGGAAAAGAACCGGTTAGGTCGAGAGAGATCAGGTTCTTTAATGTGCCAAGGAAAGCGGCAACTACCATCCATGAACATGATTTGTGTTTTAAAACTAATGTACGTAAATTGGGTAGATGAGGAAACCCAGTTTTCCATGATTCATTGGTAGTAACCCTTGCAAGCGTTTGCAAATTTGGTAGTTCTATTGATGGTGGCAGTTCTTCATCACGATATCTAGTGTTGACATGCCTCAGAGTCTTGATGTTCCATGCACAGTTAGGAAAATTATCTAGATAGAGATGAAGGGTCTGTATACACTTCATGGTGCCTATCACTTTCTCCAAGTATCTTTTTCCATACTTGTCATCTCGTCCAGTAAACATTCCCACATTTATACTATAACGTGAATACCCATGAAGATCCAGATATCTTAATTGAGTTAATCCCTCAAACATTCCCATACTATTCATACACATACATTTAGTGCTTACCACTTTGAGCAGCTTTTGCTTAGAACAATCCGGCATGCCTTCTTGAAAGCACAACAGAGTGCGGAGGTTTTGGCTCATCATGAGTTTATCCCAATCTGGATGGTGAACTGCCACACGACGCGCCCTACTCAAGCTTTGTTGATCACAATCTGGATGTGAATACACCACAAGAAAGTTGTCCTCCTTGGCTTTTTGGAGAGCAAGATCCCGCAGGAGATCGTGAATGTTGCAGAATTTGATAGAACCATGATGAGATCTAGATTTTACTTGAATCAGGCTCCTGTTATACAATAAGAAAATTTGTTTTAAATAGACAAGAACATGTGATTTGGAGTGCTAATATATCTCCTAAATAAATTATTGGGGCTCACGTTTTTCTAAAGTAAGTAGTTAAAGAAAGTACTGATTATGTATCATAATATTAACAATAATAAATTTTGAGGACAGTTAATATTTCATAAAGAAAAATATTTAGCTTCAAAACAATTCAATTGGAAACTTTGTACATAACTTGTACGTGCAGAACTCTAAATAAAACTTGTACCTGCATATTGCATTGTGCTTTATTTGTTTTTTTTTTGTTTTTCCTTGAAACAAAAAGTGCCCCTTATATTAGAATCCTGTTGTATCCAAATGGTTTAATATATGCCTAAAGGCTTTTATGAATAAATAACTAAATTGGAACCCACACTTGTACAATGATATTAGCACGTTACAAAAAAATGTGTAAAACAATGAATGAAGAAATACCTTTGCACGAGATCCTCCAAGTAACTCTCCGCAGTTTCTTCTAATGTTCTGTTATCTTCTTGTGATATGAAGCCTTCTGCAACCCACATTTGAAGTAAAGATGTGGCATCGATTTCATGGTCTTCGGGAAATGCAGCAAAGTACATGAAACAGGATTTAAGAGCAAGTGATAGATCCTCATAACTAGTGCCTATAATCTCGCTACATTTTTTTCCATCATCATCATGCCAACTCATTGTTTGTAACACTTTACTCCAAGCGGCATAGTTGCGTGGTTTTGTTGATAATAGGCCTCCTAAAACCACCAATGCGAGAGGAAGTGCACCACATTTACGGACAAATTGATCGGTGATATCAGAAAGATCATGAAAAGAACTTTCATTTGGACCCTGATTTGGAAGAGCCTTTTTCAGCAAAAGCTCTAAGCTTAACTCATTCGTTAAGAACCCAGGTTTGTACGGTTCACATGCGGGATCGGCTCTTTTAGCAATATTAAAGAACCTAGTGGTTACGAGTACTCTACTTCCATGATCTTCATCTGGGAGTGCTTCTTCAATTTGAGTCCAAAGATCATCTGTCCAAACATCATCAAGGACTATAAGGTACTTTTTTCCTTTAAGAGACTCATGAATCTCGGTAAGAAAATCATTTGATTGCTTGCTTGAATCGATAGAAAGCTGGAGTTGTTTTGCTATTTTTCTCAAAATGTCAATTAGTTCGAACTTTTGAGAAATAGCTACCCATATGCGAAGTTCAAATTGTCTCGTGACATCATTACTGTAAAAATAAAACATTTGGTAAATTTTAGTATAACAAAAATTTAAAGATGACCGACTCTTTTAAAAAAATATATATGTGTGTGTGTTTTGATGGTTAAATTTATGCGCGTAAATAGAACATTGTTATTTTCGTTACCAATCTAAAGGGATATGGTTTTATATTTTTTCCATTTTTTTATCATAATTTCTTTCTTCCTTTTTTTTTGCATGGTATTGCAAAAGCTGTTGGCGCCATACAAATAGATGCACAATATAAATTCGCCGATTTAGTCGTTGTTTTTTAGATGTAGCCGTTGATCTTGGTTAGATTTGCACAATATCGATAACCCATGCAATATAAAAAATCACAAGCACGTAGCTAATACGGCCTACCCTCAATGATCTGTTGGGTTGGGTTGGGCTAATAAAGGTTACAACCAAAATTAATAACAATATAATTTAGTGGCACTGGCTAATCCTCAATGACCTACTTTAATGAAAATGTTACAACAAAATTAATAAATGCATAATTAATGATTATATATATTTAGATATGTCAAAATTTCAGATCGGGATTTTTTTTTTGGACAGAAAAGATTTGATCCGACGTGTTTTGTTCAAGATATTCGACCGGTCATGATTGCTTCTGACATAGTGCATTTTTAATTCAATGGTTGTAATATCAGTCAGATCATTATTATCTAAATATATTTTGAAACACTTTATTATTAATGAATATTGTTGGTTTCATATATCAACTAAAAATTTGAGATATCTCAGAACCATTTCACTCGTACTCTTCACAATATCAAATGTTAGATTTCGACGAATTCATATCACCTGAGGTAACATATTATTTCTTTAGATCCAGACCGTTCAATAAAAATCCAGAAATATATATATTAAAGGGATCCCATTCATTTCACCTCGGGTCTTGTTGGTCCAGATTCTGATCGGATGGTGCAGATCTAATCAGAAATATATATTTTGTTGCCTCAGAGGATATAAACTCGGTTCTGACTCGACTGACCAATCGTTAGGATCAAAATTGTGTTAGTTTGAGTTCGACCCATTTGCTCAGTCAATTATTGTCGGCCTTGCGATGAATCGTCTTAATACATACTTGTCTTATAATTATATACAATTGAATTACTAAAATTAAAAAATTATATGGACTTGATTATAAATATATGTGGCAGTTGTTACGTTGTTGATTTATTGCCAACCTCGTTGGATTTAATGCCAACAATAAGCATATATATAATCTAATTATGGATTGTTTACTGTCATATATGGTTGTCAGTTAAAGTCATCAAATAAGGTAATAGACAATCAATATATTCATTAGGATGTGGTCCATAAATGTGTACAACAATTTACGCAAAGATCAAATCATTGATGGAATGATTCTGATATTTGCAATTTAGAAAATTGTCAATTAAGAGATTTGTGTGGGCCACACAGATATCAATGCGGCTGCACGGATTTTGATGCAACAGCACAGTTTTTGATGTAGTTGCAGAAAATACCTTTTTCAAGTTGGCAGATAACTAGATAGGTTACTATATATAAGAATTGGTCCCCAAGGCTCAAGATAACACAGAAAAGCACGAAAACTGAAAAGACATTTTTTCTCTTTAGAAAAATACAGCTCTGTGTATACATTAGGAAATTTGGAGAGGATTTCTCAAGGGCCATATCTTGCTGTCTTGGAAGACTTGATCTACGACTATACGACGAAAAGACGAGAAGGGTTTCTTGCCATTGAAGACTTGTCTTGTGCTCACTGATCAGAGTCAAAATGATGATGAATTACGTAGGGTTTTGACTTGGGTTTTGTATATTATCTCACACTTGTGTTTAATTAATTAGAAAAAAAAGGCTACTGTCACCCTTCGTTATGTTTTATCGCAGGAAACATATTTTGGGACTATTTCACATCAAATGGAGCAAGAATCAGGTCAATCGAATAAGCAACGCTCATCGACTAAGTCTCTGTTACGGCCCACACAGACTCATACGAACCTAGCTGGATACGAACCAGGAGATAGCGCGATACGCATTAAACCCCTCAGCGACATGGTCTGGATACAGACCGTACCAGCCAGTACGGCCTGTAACCAAGGCGCCGTTTGGGGAATAACTGCTCTAGCTATATCCAGATCAGATTTCTTAGCCTCCACTCATCTCCAGACATCCCATCACTCCTATATAAGCACTCTAGACAGAAGAAGAAGACATCTTTGTAATTTTGGTTAAATTTGATTAAGTGAGAAAGAGAGGAGTGTTGTAACCATGTCGTTCCATGGCTAAGTTCTTTTCTTAGGGGCTAGGCAGTAAACCTTGTTACTCATGATGCTTTGATATATATATTTTCTTTTGATTATGATTTCTTGTTGTTGATTGAAATACTTTTGTGATTTACTCTCCCTTCACCTGATTTTGATGATATAGTTTAATCCGTTAGGGTAGTGATTGTGCTTTAATGGTAAGAGAAACTATGATGGACGAGTCAGCCTCGTTAGGAGCCATTAGATTTATGTGAAGATAAACTTAGCAGGGAAACCAAAAATCAGAACAACAAAACGCAAACCAAGTTCTGTCATTTCCGAAAGTAACTCGTAGTATCCTATGTAGTAACTTGTGTATTTTAGAGATCTGTCATTTGCGTAAGTAACTCGCAGTGTCCTATGTAGTATCTCAGTGGAAGTCCCATCATTTGCGTAAGTAACTCGCACTGTCCTATGTAGTGTCTTCGATATACAACAACAGAAAATCAGACCCAACAGAAGTAGAATATCAAAGATGATTGAGTAGCAATAGTGTGCCGAAACCCTAGGAATTCTCATCCCTATCTTTATTTTAATTACTTTTAATTATTACCAAATTTACATTGATCACAACTTCAACTCTCAAATTTTCAGATTTTGTCTAGCCTTTCGAAAGATTGTGATTTGATCGCTCAAGACTCTCAACCAATATTCCCTGTGGATCGACCTCGATTATACTACTCGATAGGACTGTGCGCTTGCGATCCGACCCGATAGTATTTTTGAGTTTATAAATTTTAAAATATAACATCGCTCACTTTTGGGTGATCACTCACGGAGACGGCTGTTGATCTACCAAGGTTTTGGATATTCCATGACAAACAACATGGAATCAGGTATTATGTTCCGTACTTCTGATTTACATTTTGAGTCTCTTTGGCATAAGACAGTCCTTAGGTTAAGGTGGAGAACTGTTTCTCCTTCCCTGGAATGTAAGTGTTTGATCCCTAGATAAGATGTAATTGTTTGAACTCTAGATAAGACGTAATTGTTTGACATTTATGATTCCCCAACAATTGTCTCGTATATCATAAATTCACAAGACAATTTGTTCGAAAATTGTAGTGGCTGGGTTTGATACTTTGACAAAGCGATTTATAATTTCTGTAAATTGATCAAACATATTTCATAATTTCTACAAAGCTTCAAGTTAAAATCAACAGTGGTCAAGTTAGAACAAAACTGGAAAACACTTGTTGACTAAAAATATATAAAATTCAACCATATTGCAAAATAAGTGTAATCAACTTAATTAAATCAAAACTAAATTTTTTCACGTAAAAATAAATATATAACACATACCAATTGTATACTTTTCGGGCAAGAGTTGTTTTTCCGAGCCCACCAATTCCCCAAATGGAAACGACATAACGTCTCTTAATGGTCTCATCCAGCAACCCTTTGACAACATAATCTTGGCCCTCTTTAAACCCGACAATATCAGGATCAATGTCTGGCAGCACGAGTGGTCTAACGGGTAGTTTGATCTCTCCACCATCCTCGCCCAGAGTATTGATTCCATACCTTGTTGAAATTAATAGTTTAGTTAGAAGTAATAAACATAATTAATTGAAAATTTATACATAAACTAAATGTTTAGATTTTCTAAAGTTAAGAGAGTTAAAAAATGTCAATTTAGTATGAAAATTTTTATTACCCTTATTTTCCTTCCTCATTCTCTCTTCCATTAAGTATACAAAACAAAATACACTAAATCAAAATCAACATAGGCCGTGAAAAGACCAACATACCTGCTTCTGCTAGCCTCGACCTCATCCATCCTTTTTTGGATCTGAGTTATCTCATGAAGAAGTTTGCGTACAGCTGGTAATTTTTTTGTTATCCTCACCTTCCTTTTCATGGCCTCCAATATGCCAGTGAGTTTTTGTGGTTTTGGAGTGACCTCCGAGAGAAAGGTGTCGATGACATCTTCTATTAAATACCCGACATCTCTCACCTCCTTCACCCAATACTTTTGTTTCTCATCTGTTATCTGTTTCTTGTCAGCATCCTTTAGAAAAACCTGAATCCGGCCGAGTTCACGGCTCACTGTCTCCACTTGCTCATCGACGCTGTATAGGCGTAAAATCTCTTTAACTCCAACATCAGTGAGCTTGGTCAGCAAAACCCTTACAATGTTCTCAGCCATCTCTCTTCTGTATTCTAGGTGGAGCTGAAACTAGTTAGAAACAATAAAATGTTGTAGCATTATGAGAAAGGAAAAACAAAGGGAAAAGAGGAATATAAATGCCTCAATTGGCAGCTGGTTGATGTGAACAATGTTGGGTGAGTGGATTCTTTTACCAGTTCCACTTTGATTTTGAAGGGGACGACTCGGGAGTAAACGCACAATATTTTCTCTGTTTGATAAAGAAAGGACAAGTCCAGTTTCACTTTGAAAGCAGAGGTGATTGGTTTCTCCAGTGCTTGGTAATTCGGAGGAAATGAAGAAGGAATCAATTATAAAATCAGCTTTTTGGGAGATAAGGAATTTTGGTAGGGTCACCGAAAGAAAGTAGGTAATGTGGAGAATAAATTTTCCTTCACTTTAAAATAAATTTTCATTTTTTCTCACATTTTTACAATTTTTTATTTTATTCCCAATCAACAATTCAATATCCGATCAATAAAAAAATTTGGATTGCAAAGATTGGATCCTATTTTTTTTTCCGTATCCGTTTATACCATTGACACCTTATTATTTTTTATTAATTTCTATAAATAATTAATTCTGTATAAAATCCTGAATGGGATTCATGTGATCTAGTATATCATATCTATGCCTGTCTCCTCAACTAAAGCGTTGTTGTCTTAAAAAATATCAAGAAGAGCAATCGTTTGCAAATAATCATATTTTTATCAAGTAAATGTATGATCGAAGAAAGTAAATTAATGGTGATGAGTGATAATATTGTACATGTGAATTAAATGTCACAAAGTATAATTTTTAAGTTCAACGCTATAGATAAAAAAATCGGTTACCAACTAAACTATAGCTGAAAAGAGAGAAGGCACAAGACTCCATGTGAGCCAGGGGATTTTGTTGAAATGATAAGGTCAAAAAGTTCATGTCAGGTATTCGTTTCACTTATTAAATCACAGAAAAAGTCACAGAGGATTTTATTCACTGATTTGGTATAAATTCGCCTTGTTTTATTCTGAAATTGAAGAATAAAAGTTTTTAATGGAAAACAACCGGACAACATAAAGCGCTAGAAGATATTAAAGCATTCACACTAAACTGATTTGTAACTTTCTTTAAAAAAAGAAAAAAAGAAGAAGGAACAATTGCCCATTAACCCAACAAATTTTTCATTTTTTTCTTCTATTTCTACGAATCTTCAATTATTTTCTAATTCCATTTTCTATATAAATAAGAGTATCTTCAATCTAAAATTATAAATAAATTGTGAAATGAATAATTTTAACAATTATTTCTCAATGTTGAATTTTACTAACCATTATATATATTATACCTCCAATTGAATTACTTCTATTAACATAAGCTAACTTATATTTTTTATGCTAGTATTTTAAGGTGTAATTTTAAGGGCGTGTTTGTTTGTTATGGAATTGTGTGGAGATTTTATGGGTTCAGAAACACTCTATTTAATTTGTGGGAACTCATACTAATGGGTAGTAGAGAAATGATTATGAAAATGTGTTGAATTGAGTATTCAATTGTAACGTGAGATTAGTTGTGGAAAATATTGATTTATTTAAAAAATATATATTTCTATTTAATTAATGTCTCTCTCTTTGAAAATTTTGAATTGGAACTTATGTTGACACTTCCAAGAAAAACAACAACCAAGGTACTTCCTAAGAATGTCTACAGTTTACAAAAAAAAAAAAATTAAATTAACTTAATATGTGGGTTTCTATCTCAACACTAAAAAGTACAAAATGATAAACATAACTAATTGAAATAAAAGGATACATACACGAGCGCACTGAGTTGTAAAGATCGGCTGTATCGTAAGTGATATGCTGAATTGTCACACCCCGAGACAACCTGCCATGTATTGCTACGTAAGGCATATGCACATCACATACATTATCAATAACAATATAAATAAAACCACATTTATTTCATAATAAAAAGAGTTTTAACAAACGATCACGACAGACATGGCTAGTAACACAACACTGCCATTCCTGCTCAATGTATTATTGAATCATGGAAATAAGACTAAACAACATGTGGCAATTTATCAATCATAAGCTTTCCCGCTTGGTCTCACTCTTGTACTTGCTCGAATCCTTCCTCTTCGTTACCTGGAACCCACATAAAAGTGGAGCGGGTGAGAGATCGAACCTTCTCTCAGTGCGGGATTTAGTTCCAGCCCAGAGCTTATAAAATCTTTACTTATTCTCACAAATATGAATATACATAATTAAAATGCGTATGCTTCTTCTAATGCAATGCATATCTTATCATTACTTACTACTTTCATTTACTTTTAAAATTCTATTAATCTATTTCGTGTGCCTCACTAGACGGTGAATTCATATGCCGCTAGGTCTTGGCGGTGATAGGACCGCTTCCGCCTACAATCACGTCCGTGACAGGACCGCTTGCGCCTACAATCACGTACGCGACAGGACCGCGTCAGCCTACAATCACATCCGTGACAGGACCGCTTTCGCCTACAGTCACGTTAACGAGGGGTCCAGTCGAACACTAGACCCAATGTATACATCCCAATATGCAAGCATATCGGCCCCTGTTCAGTTTCCTTGTTCGTTCATGTCATGCACTTTTCTTCAATCACAATTCATGCCATGCTCAACACATTCTATTCATGCAAGTCCATTGGTCAATGTATGAAACATATCCTTTCATGCAATTTATTTATGTACTACTCAAGTCATACGAATGGTTCGAAAAACAACATGCATAATTCGAACTAATGCCATAATAATAAACAGTTGAATGACAATAGGCAAGTAAGATAGTTTTATAAAGTCTAGGAAACCCGCACCTGATATCTGAGTGAATCCCTAATCGTCTCTTACATCGTTTAAATCTTTAAACGTGGAATCTAAAACATAAACATACATTTAATTAATAATGTTTGAATTCAATTTTCGTTTCCTAAAAACCCTTAGTACTATATGTCATTAATCCTAGTTTACTATTTAAGAAAATTATCAAGGATCTTAATTTGACTGTTTCGATTAATCACATATTAGATATTGTACTTTTTTTTTTAATTAAAAATTCTGACAAATTAAATTCGGCTTAAAATACTTTGATATCTGATCTCTGTTTAGTATTACGAGAATGAAAGAAATTATAAATAAAATAATTGATTTGTTTTTGGTACCTTAATCCCTAACATAACCGAAAGTTTGATCAGATATAAATTTAAGAATATCCAATTAAATAAACAGAATAAATTTTAGATCTTATAATAACTAAGAAAATTATATTAATAAACAAAGATTTCAGATTATATTATAATTTCAAAGAAAATAATATTTAATAATAAAGAAATTTCCAGATTTTTAATAAATTTAAAGAAATTACTATTTATCAAATTATATGATCTCGAATAAATACTAAACTCAACACATTAAAAAGAAAGTTTTCAGATTTTAAATATTATTTCTGAAATTCTTAAAAATAAAGAAATTTTCATATTATAATTAGATGTACTTCTGAGTTCTTATAATCTAAGAATAAAATTTATTCTAATTAACGTATCCTAGTCAATCAATTTATGAAATAAAATAATGAAAATTACTAGTACCTTTAGTGCAGAGATTTCCAAACGCAAGGGAGAACAATTCTTTTTGACAAAATAAAAGAGTGTAGTTTGGGTTCTTTTGGATGGTTGTGAAGTAAGAACGAGGGAGAATGGAAGATAATCAAATAGATTAATCGGATAATTAGATGGGATTGTGTTGATCATTTTTCTGAATTTATTGGATTGTTTTGTGTCTTAGTCATGGGTTAATCGAAATGCATAAGACATGATTCATCAAAATATATAATAAGAAAGGGGAGGCGGCAGTGACAAATAAATGGACCAAAATTACTTTCTCCATTGAACACCGATAATAAAGGAAAATATATAATTGCAGCAATTAATTATCATTTATATTTTGGAAAGAATCTTTTGACATTGCATACTTGGCATTTTTCTTATTGGAGAGAGAGCTTATTTAGAGGAGAATTAAGGACCAGATGATTCCGTCTCAGATTAAAACTTAAATATATTTTCATTTGATCAAATAATTAATCTCAATTTTACTAAGTGTAAAGTTTAATGAGACAAAAATTAACAATATGAAGTAATATTCAGTCATTATGAAATTTTACATTTGATCTACAATTTTAATAGATAATATAAAAAAACATACGATCAAATATTCATGCTTTTAGAGAAAGAAATAAAAATAACTACTCTATTATTTTATTTCTTTTGTTTTTATATAAACGATTATATTGATTTAGAAGCTTTATTTTATTTTAATGTCCATTCTTTAAATTACGTGGTGTTACATGAATTGTTGGATTTATTTCTCTTATTTTTCTCTCATGGAAGCCACATAACCCTGTCTAATTTAGCATATTTTTCATTCTTTAAAATGGTATAAAAAATTAAACTCTGTGAAACTACTTCCATCAAGGATTTCAAAAATTAAAATTATAACACCAGTTTGGCACCAACCTTTTTTGCTCCAGTACAAGTTCAAAATTAAACTGCAAGCATGACATCTCTTTTATTTCAGTTCATCCTTTTTTTCAACATATTTCCATCAAATGTGTTTGAGTAATTACAGAATTATTCATCTCCAATTCATATAATTCCATCTTAATGCATGGTTAAGTACAAAAGGAACCTTAATGTATGTCTAAGTACAATAAAATGTTTGTGTATTATGAGAAAGGCATAACAAAAGGTAAAGAGGAATATAAATGCCTCAATTGGCAGCTGATTGATGCGCACAATGTTTGATTTTGAAGGGGACGACTCGGGAGTAAAAGCATAATATTTTCTCCGTTTCATTAAGAAAGGACAAGTCCAGTTTCCCTCTGAAAGCAGAGGTGATTGGTTTCTCCAGTGCTTGGTAATTAGGAGGAAATGAAGAAGGAATCAAATGTAAAATTAGCTTTTTGGGAGATAAGAATTTTGGTAGGGTCACCGGAAGAAAGCAGGTAGAGATGAGATCCTATCAACTTTTTATTGTGGTATATATGAATGAGATAGCATATTTATTTATACTCGTTTACTTGTGGCATATATATATGCAGCATGCCAGGTTGGTTTCCACCGGAAAAAATGCTGTGGAATGTTCTGATAAGGGGTACAGATATTGATAAATCATAACTGTTGCTTAGACATACATTATGTAGCCTATTTCTTCATTCTCTTCCGTGAATAGTGATCACTTTCTTATTCTTTATATTGGTTTTTATAGTACAAAGCCTTTAATTAGTATTATCTTCTTTGTTCATTTAGAAATCAAGACCAGCAGCCAATAGCCAAGTCAGGATAATTAGTAAATTGGAGCAAAAATTTTGAATGATGTATAATTTTATAATTAATTTGAATTTTAATAAGTATATTTTTAAAATTTTATTTTTTGGGAAAAACATAAAAATAAAAACATATTTTGGAGAAAATTTTCAGAAATCGACAAAATTTTATATTTTTTTAAAGCTTAAGTAAATTCTTATAATTCTTTCTTAAAAAATAGAAACTTTTTTTTTTAAATGTGTCAGGGATGGACACTTGCCCACCCCCGACACAACTTGGCTTTGCCCCTGCCTGCTGCAAAATATTTCGAATAAAAAAAAGAAACAAAAAAAAATAAGAAGCTTTCTTTCATTTTTTTTCAAGCTTTCTGTGCTCTAGAAAGAATTAATCAGAATAACCTGAAACATTGTTCTTTATTCAATATAACCTAACACATCTTAGTCTACTCCTTCCCTTTTTGTAATAGTACACTATGTTATAACTATGGCAAGAAAAAAAAAAAGGTTTAATTATATCATGATATGCTCTTTTAAACCATAAAAATGTAAATATTTACAAAATCCTACATGGCTACAACTTATTATGAACATTTCTACACATTGGTAGCCTCATTAACAATTTACCAGTGATTTGGACTCATCTTCACTTAACAATGAAGGAACAACTGAAATCTATTGTAAGGCAAAACCAGCCTTTTTACATGCTGATTCAAGAAGGCCGACTTGGGCCGGCCCATCTGGGCAGAAAGCCACCACGGCCCCACCACTTCCAGTGAACTTTGCTGCCACCACCATTTTTATATTTAAATCCCCAAGTGGCTCATCTCCAAACATTTGTTTAATAGATTTGCCAAAAGATAAAACAAAAAGAAATATACATGTAAAATAGACCTAGGCATTTAGCAACAGAGTTTGTATGGAATTTGTTAAATTAGAAAAATACATGAAAAATACATGTTAAATTACCAAAAAAATATTTAACATGAAAAATACATTAGAAAAATACATGTTAAATTACCAAAAAAAAACCTTATAATTATTTGCCATATGGAAGTTGCGATTCATGAGATTGACAAGTTCTTTGTAATTCTTTTCCAAAAGGATATTTTTACCCTTAATTTAAAGCCAGCTCAGCAACCTCATTCATAGATGAAATAATATGCTTGTCACCATCTAACCATCTCTGCCTAACTGCACTTGATAGTAGGTCCGACGGGCATCGGACCTACTCTGGTTCGACGGGTTTAATCACCGTCGATTGGCTTTAAGATTCGTGCGGAATGCTTTAAATTCCGTGCGTGTCTGTTTCAATTTTCGTGCGCACAAATCTTAAATTAGATCGGACGGTCATTATGCTCATTTAACCTAAAAGTAGGTCCGATGGGCATCGGACCTACTCCGTTCTCGCCTAACTGTGCTATGGACCTACATTTATTAATGGTAAGAAAAGAAAATTATTAAATAGAACAAAAAATTAAACTTCTTTTAGAGAGAAATTTTACAAACCTGACCTTGCCAGAATCACTTGGGTTCTCAGCATAGATGAGAAACAGAGGAGGGAGGAGGTTCACATCCATCTGCTTATAAATACCATGCCCCAATTTATCCATATTTTCCCTGCTAAAATCCTTAAAAAGGGGAAAAATTACAAAAAAAAAAAAGAAAAATCAGAAAAGCAAATTGTTAGCGAACTTCTGTAAAATTTAGAGAACATGTTTGATGCCTGGTATAGTGGCAATTAGTTTTAACTGAAGAGAAAGTTTCACTATAAATTTTGCTTTTCCACCCGGTAGTATATTTTACATGATTCTGTAATATATATAAACAGACGGCCTAGATTATTTCCAACTGGGCCAAACTCAATCCGGTGCCTATGAAAACTAAAGGGATCCGTATTGAGATTCGTCCCAGGTTAAAAGAACGGTCCAGATTTAATAATTGCATATATTTTTTCTCAAAAATTAAAATAAATAATTCTTCTTTCTAAATTTTTTAACAAAATGTTCTTACAAATCCATCAACTTAATTTTTAACTCTTCCTCCCTTTCTCTTTTCCTCCACATCAGATGCATGCACATTTTCTCAATTTTAGTTTTTAATTTTCGTCATAACAATTTTATAATCTTCGACATTTCGTATTTAAAAAAATTAGCTTACTATTATTCTAAATATAATATAATATTGATTTAGTTCTAAAAATATTGATTCAATTTTCGATTTAACACAGATTATATCTTGACTACCAATTTTATGGAAATGGCAGCAGAATAAATATGAGGCAGTGAGATAAATAGATAAAGTAGGAGAGTAAAACATATTTAATAGTTAAAAAGAGACAAGATACATGGGCTAGGAATAGGATGTCTAATACTATTTTATTATTTCATGATATTTAATAATTTTGACAAAACATATTTTGTACGTTAAGTATTTTCGGTTTTGATATCAAAATATGGACATTTTGGGTTTATAAATTTTATTAGGTTTTTTCTGGATTTTATGGAATTTATTTGAATTTATTCGGAGTTCTCCAAGGCTGTAAGGGTATTTTTGGAATTTGTAACTTCTCAGGGATCTTTGGGTATATCTCTGAGATTCCTTTAATGGTTTCTGAACTTGTTGAGGGGTTCTTGGTAATTTTCCAGCTCCTAAGGACTTCACTGTGAATATTTGAAATTCATGAGGGCTTCTGTAAGAACTTGTAGGGGTTGCACTTCAATTGTTTGGAACTTGTGGGTTTTCCTGCATTTTTTCCAACCAGACTAGCAGCCTTCTTTTGAAATTTGTTGAGATTGATCCGATAATTCCTTTTGGCAACCAGACTAGCAGCCTTCCCATATGTAATATGACTCTTGAATTGAATCAGATTAAAACCACCGATTTGAGATACTGGTGTGAAGAACTGAAGTTCGTTCAGACATTTTTTGGTGTTTTTCATGCTATTCAGTAAATTCATTCAATTTTGAGCTTCATTTCCTCCTTGTTTGATGCATTGAACAGAAAAATTGTCTTTTATTCGGATCCTCCCCTGTACTATAAAAATGAATCTTTTACAATTATTGAATCCGGACTGTTTTTTTAACTTTGCACGAATCTCAAAGCATAAATAATACTGGCCCCATGCGCTATCCCCGAATAGGCACCAGCTGGGAGTAACCTGGAACGTTCTTTTGTAATTGTAACAGATTCCTTTTTACGGTACCGGAGAGAATATGGATTCGTTGGATACAATGCATACCTGTTGAAAGCTGAATATAGATAACTTCTCGCTCCCTACATGAATTCAGATCCTCCCCGGTACCGTAATAGGGAATCTTTTAGAATTAGTGGATCTGGACCGGTACCGTAATAGGGAATCTTTTAGAATTAGTGGATCTGGACCGTTCTTTTTAACTTGGTACGAATCTCAAATCCCAATAATACTACCTCCTGTGATGGCGCAAATCTCAAAGCAGCTGGGAGTTAATCTCAAACCGTAAACTGAGGGGAATCTTTTACGGTACCTGGGAGGATATTTCTCCTCCCTACATAGGGTGCCACAGGCGTTTTGATTCCTATGTATCGTATATTTACAAATAAAACCATATGAAATTAAGTAATTGCAGAAAGTTTTTTCTTAAATATAGCAGGGATATTCCTTAACGGTTCATATTATCTCTTACAAATCTTGGATGGCAATAATTTATTTTTAAAAATATTCATATAAAATCGTTACAAGCAAAATAAATTCAATATCGAACGTACTTCATGGCAGCCCCCATACTTTTTAGAATCTTTTTATTTGCATCTCTAAAATATGAAAAAAAAAATTATAATGAATGCGAACAATTCTTTAATATGTGTTTCAAATTTTGTTAATTTACTAAACAAATTGTACTTCGCATTCTACACGCGGATTGAATTGGATTGTAGAAAAGCAATCTCGTTAAATATTAATTTTCTTTAGGCATTATAGATTGTAAAGTGTAAACTTTATTTTTTAGTCAATATTGTTATTGTAAATTTGTTATAGTTTAATCCTCAAATCGAAATGTAGAGAAAGGAATTTGTTAGTCAATATTGTTATTGTAAATTTTGATTGCACTAAAAATGCTATGGGTATTGTAAAATTGACCCCTATATACTTAACATGAAAATTTTATATAATTAGCACACATTCACATTTGACCCACCATAGCTTGAAATTCTAGCTCCGCCATTATTCTCTATATGTTCATAATTATTTTTAAAAAAATGAAGCAGAAATATAAAAAAAATATGCATATCATTCTTGTAAAATATATTTTTAGTGTATTGTTTGTGTTTTGTTGATATATTTATTGAATTATGATAACATATTGGTGGAACCCATTAAATATTTGCATATGCTATTTTCGGGATATTTTTGTTAATTAATGGTGTTGCTTTTTCACTGTTGCTGATTTCTTCTGTAGGATATATACATTCAAGTACATCATGGAAGTGGGTGCTTTAGCTGCTAAATATATTTTTAGTGCAAGCTTCTTTAGAAAATTTAGAACTGTTTTCTGTTCACAGATTTGAACTTGGCTTATCCAAAGAGGATAGATTTGGCCCTTGGCAGCAAATATGGTTTATGGATTGCAAGATCATGTGCCCAAGGCATGAGCATATATAGAATTTTAAATTATTTAAGACAACTTCATGAATATCCCTCAAAAATTACAAAATTACGTATTCCCCCCTCTAAAGTTCATAATATCATATGTACCCTTCTTAATTCCAAAAACTCACAAATTTACTTATTTTATTGCCTTTTCTATTCAAACTCATTTCAAATTTACAAAATACCCATTTTACTCTTAATTAAAAGAATAAAAAAAAACATGTAGTATGTTTAACAAAAATACCAGTATTCTAATTTGTCGATTTCCAAAGACAAATCATTCATTTACCTACTTCTAACGCATACACAAGCACATACCTAAATCTTAGTGTGTATACGTTAAAAGTAGATTTGCTGCAAAGAAAACAATCTTCTTATACAAATCGTTGCCACAGAACCTTGTTAATGTGTGGAATTTTAAATTAACCCTGAATTTGTGCCTGTGTTAAGACTGGAGTGCGATCATATATAGAGACTAACAAAGCATGCAATGAATTTGAAAGATATCTCTACCACATCAAGCACTCTTAATTATCTCTGTTTTTTTTTTTTTTTTCTCTCCTTTCTTTATACTTCCTAGCTAGTTCCTATTGATCATTTTGATTTGAATGGCACATGTGTACTGAATCACAGCAGAAAAAAAGCTGATCTCTCTGTTATGTGGGCATCTTGCAGTCTTTGACCAAGGTACACTTCCATTTTATTTTGCATACAAGCAATTATTCAAATCGGTGCCTGAGCTTTGTGTAAATTCATAAATGCTCTGCTTTTTATCCCATCAAAAAAGCCCAAATTGTACCACAGAGTTCAATGATGAAATCATTCGTTCAAACCATATCACTGCCAGAGTGCCAGTAACCAAAAATTGATTTTCTTTTTTCTAGTTCAAATATAAAAATCTAGACACTACAAACACTGCCCGTTCAACACTTTTGTCTTTAGTGGAACCACATTATTTAATTTTTACTTGTTTGCTTAATTCACGCCCGTAGGCAATTACATCATAGAAAAAACCAGATACATGATTAATGAGTTCATAATATTTTATTATTAATATTATTATTATTTCAAATTTAATAATAAAGTTAGTATAAATTCATAATTCATCATTTACTAATTTAATGAAGAATCATTTATTTATATGTTAGACTATATATTAAATGATTCCGAAATTTTCAAAATTTTGCTTATACACACGTCACTTGTGAAATAAATTGGTCTTAACAATTTGATTCGTCGTTTGAAACTAATCCGATAATTTTAGAATTATACTTACCAAGATATTACTAATTAATTAAAGTAAACCCTAAATCCTAAACTCTAAATTCTAAATCCTAAACCAAGTGAGCATAACTAATTAATCATCCCGGCGAGCATGGCTAACTTTGCTTACACACCAATCTTAAAGGGCCACTCTGTACGTAGGGGATAACTCGGAGTGCATATCCTCTGAGAAATCTCAACTTTTGCGTGACCGACGTGTACGGTGCCTATTCGGGGATAGCGTAGGATCAATATTATTTGTGCTTTGACATTCGTGCAGAATGTATTTGAACGGTTGAGATTTTCCAGAAAAACACAAAGTTTGAGATATCTCTGAGGATGCAAATTCAACATAGGAGTGCAAAAGGATCATATATTATCCATATGTATCCGGATCCGTATTAGAAAATTAGATATAGATATCCGATATTCAATTATCCTTACAAATAAGAATATAATTTTAAATTTTAACTATCTGTATAGTAGATATATGAGGAGGGCTCAAATGCCTCATTGCTTCATGCCTCATTTGTATCCCAACATCTTTATCTTCAATTTCAAAGTACAAACAGATGATACAAACTGCTTAATATGATATCTGCGTTAAAAAATGATTGGAGATCAAATTTTATATTTTTTTAGAAATTATTTATTATTTTTTAAGATAGGTACAAAATCACTATTTTTCAGAAAATTGTAGACTATCTAAAAACAATGATTTTGTACCTATCTTAAAAAATAGTAAACAATTTTCAAAAAATATATAATTTCGTCTCCAATTATTTTTGAACGTGGATATCATGTTGAGCGGCTTGAATCGTCTATTTGAACTTTGAAATTGAAGATAAAGATATTGGTGTACGATTGAGACATGAAGCAATGAGGCCTTTGAGCCCTCCTCTAAATATATACTATATACTTTAATATATATTATTAAAAGATTTTTATATAATATATATATGAGTAGAACTAGGGTGCTCTCGAGTTCACCAAGCCCTTGGTGAACTCAAGTCCAAAACACATCGGATCGGCTTCAAACGACGAATCCGACCGTTGAAACCCGTCTACCTTACGAGTGATGCGTCTACATGCAAAAAATTTAAATTTTGAAATTAATTTTGCATAGAGTCAAGTGGTCAAAAAATGTCAAAAAATGAATGCATTAAAATTAATTTATTAACCTTCTAATTTTGACCACTTGACTCTATGCAAAATTAATTTCAAAATTTAAAATTTTTATATGTAGACGCATCACTCGTAAGGTAGACGGGTTTCAACGGTCGGATTCGTCGTTTGAAGCCGATCCGATGTGTTTTGGACTTGAGTTCACCAAGGGCTTGGTGAACTCGAGAGCACCCTAGTTCTACTCTATATATATATATATATATATATATATATATATATAGAGTATGGCTAATGTGCTTCCTCTAGAACTTTGGCCTCGTGCTTCCGGAGGCATATCTTAGTGTTTGATGTTCAAACAACAAATTCAAACCGTTAGATGTTCAATCTATATTAAAATGTACTTGGAGACCAAATTTTACATTTTTTGGAATTTTTTTACTATTTATTAAGCCACTTTGAAAATTCCAGATCCGGGTGAACAGTAAAAACAGTCTGGACCATATGATCTGGAATTTTCAAAGTGGCTTAATAAATAGTAAAAAAATTCCAAAAAATGTAAAATTTGGTCTCCAAGTACATTTTAATATAGATTGAACATCTAACGGTTTGAATTTGTTGTTTGAACATCAAACACTAAGATATGCCCCAGGAAGCACGAGGCCGAAGTTCTAGAGGAAGCACATTAGCCATACTATATAGAGTGAGGCTATGGTGCTATGCATAGCACGGATGGCTAGTGTACTACGGCTCAATATAGTACTTTTTAAAATCCTACCGGTCGATCCGAACCGTTCAATGTGATAACCATATGAATATGTACTTGCAAACTAAATTTTATATTTTTCCGAATTTTTTTACTATTTTTTTAGATAGGTACAATTTTGATGGTCCAGAATTTTCAGAAAACACTGATTTTTCTACCTATCTAAAAAAATAGTAAAAAAATTCAAAAAAATATAAAATTTAGTTTGCAAGTACATATTCATATGGATATCACATTGAACGGTTCGGATCGACCGTTAGGATTTTAAAAAGTACCATATTGAACCGTAGTACACTAGCCATCCATGCTATGCATAGCACCATAGCCTCACTCTACTATATATATATATATATATATATATAGAGATGGGCTATTGTACTTCGCGAAGTAAAACCCCCGTTTACTTCACGCCATATTTTGTCATTTTGAAAATCCAAACAACCGATCCGAACCGTTCAACATGTTCTAAATATTGAAATGTGCTTGGAGACTAAATTTTACATTTTTTGGAATTTTTTTACTATTTATTAAGCCACTTTGAAAATCGCTGATCCGGTGGTCCAGAAAATTTTACTGTTTTTTACTGTTCACAGTGGATCAGCGATTTTCAAAGTGGCTTAATAAATAGTAAAAAAATTCCAAAAAATGTAAAATTTAGTCTCCAAGCACATTTCAATATTTAGAACATGTTGAACGGTTCGGATCAGTTGTTTGGATTTTGAAAATGAAAATATGAGCGTGAAGTAAACGGGGGTTTTACTTCGCGAAGTACAATAGCCCATCTCTCTATATATATATATATAGAGAGAGAGAGAGAGAGAGAGAGAGAGAGAGAGTGGCTAAGGTCAAAGTGGTATGACCAAGGCCTTGGTGCTACCAATTAGTTTTTGCAATTTTAAAGTTCAAATAGTCGATTCAAACCGTTAGATGTTCAATCTATATTAAAATCTGATTGGAGACCAAATTTTACATTTTTTGGAATTTTTTTACTATTTTTTAAGCCACTTTGAAAATGGCAGATCCGGGTGAACAGTAAAAACAGTGCAACCAAATTCTGGACCATGTGATCAGCAATTTTCAAAGTGGCTTAAAAAATAGTAAAAAAATTCCAAAAAATGTAAAATTTGGTCTCCAAGCAGATTTTAATATAGAGATCACATCTAACGGTTTAGATCGACCGTTTGGACTTTGAAAATCTAAAAACGACTTGGTAGCACCAAAGACCTTGGTCATACCACTTTGATCTTAGCCACTCTATATATATATATATATATATAGTAAGGCTACGGTGCTTTGCAAAGTAAACAGACCTCTTTACTTCGGTCCACTTTTTCAATTTGCAAAACTCAAACAACCGATCCGAACCGTTCAACATGTTCTAAATATTGAAATGTGCTTGGAGACCAAATTTTACATTTTTTGGAATTTTTTTACTATTTATTAAGCCACTTTGAAAAAGTCTGATCCGGTGGTCCAGAAAATTTTACTGTTTTTTACTGTTCACCGTTGGATCAGCGATTTTCAAAGTGGCTTAATAAATAGTAAAAAAAATCCAAAAAATGTAAAATTTGGTCTCCAAGCACATTTCAATATTTATAACATGTTGAACGGTTCGGATCGGTTGTTTGAGTTTTGCAAATTGAAAAAGTGGCCCGAAGTAAAGAGGGCTGTTTACTTTGCAAAGCACCATAGCCTTACTCTATATATATATATGAGGAGGGCTCAAATGCCCCAATGCTTTATGCCCCATTCGTGCCCCAACATCTATATCTTCAAATGCAAAGTTCAAACAGATGATCCGAACCGATCAACATGATATCCATGTTAAAATATGATTGGAGACCAAATTTTATATTTTTTGGAATTTTTTTACTATTTTTTAAGATAGGTACAAAATCAGAAAATTCTGGACCATCTAAAAACAATGATTTTGTACCTATCTTAAAAAATAGTAAAATAATTCCAAAAAAATATAAAATTTGGTCTCCAATCATATTTTAACATGGATATCATGTTGATCGGTTCGGATCATCTGTTTGAACTTTGCATTTGAAGATCTAGATGTTAGGGCACGAATGGGGCATGAAGCATTGGGGCATTTGAGCCCTCCTCTATATATATATATATATGAATATCCGATCCGTATCCGCAAAATTGGGGGTCTGGATCCGCTAAAGTAACCCAATCTTTGGGTTTTGGATCGAGACCGTCCGATTCGAATTCGTTGCTCGAGATTGTCTCGGGATTTGAATTCGTCGTCGGGATGTGTGCGCTCATTTGAGGACGGATTTTCGCAGATTCGAATCGGACGGTCTCGATCGAAAACCCAAAGATTGAGTTACTTCACTGGATCCGAATTCCAAAATTGGAGTAGGCTCAAGCGCGTAACAACGAAGTTTGTCAATAAAGCGGAATTGTAAGGATTTTTTAATTTTTTTCTCTCTGTTTCTTAAATACAGGACAAGTCCAGTTTCCCTTTGAAAGCAGAGGTTATTGGTTTCTCCGGTGCTTCTGTAATTTGGATAAAATGAAAAAGGAATCAATTGTAAAATCAGCCGAAGAGACGGAACTATTTCAGCCTGGATTAACCCTTCAATTTTAAATTCTTTCTGAGTAAATAACATAAATCTTCCACAAACATGTAGAAGTTCCTAAATAACATAAATTTTCATACATTATTTTACATTAAATTGTTCATACATAAATCATACAATACACAGAAGTTCCTAAAAAAATTGTGTACAAAAATCCTTTTGATACAGTAAATTAACGTTCCCTGTCACTTGACGATCGATGCCCTTTCATAATTTGATTACAGATACGGTGTTTTTTAATTAGTTGTTCTATGAATACAATATAAAAAAAATAAGAAAAAAAATAAAAGTACCTGATGCGTTTTTTGTCACGTACGTGTGGAACGTTTTGGTTGATGTTCGAGTCTCTTTCCTTACATATGGTCCATGAACATAAGAATTCGATTGTGTCGTTCTTCCTTCGGTCTTGTTTCTATACTACTCCTATGTGCCTATCTTGCCACTGGTACTTAATTCATATGTGATTTTTTTTAATGTAAAATAATTTTAGGTCATGTATTGCATATAAGCTCAACTTAATTATGATGTTTTTTTTAACAAATACAAAGAACATTTTTTTCAATGCAAATGAAATTTTTTACTTCATCCCACTCGCAGATGCTTGCACGAATTAAAACGATCTTGGACTTCATAATGCCCAAAGCAGGAAATAATTTAATTTGTTCATCCCAACAAATTGATTAATTAAATTTTATTAAGTGTTTTTAAATGAATTTTAATGTATGAAAAATAATAAACTTCATTTGTATATTAAAGAGTGGTTTTATATATATGAGTTATAAAGTAAAAAAGATTGAATCTTGTGTTTAATTTCAACTGTTGAATGTACACGCTTAAGGAATATATATGTGTGTATTATTGTCATTATTTAAGACTATGATATATTTGTTATTTTTGAAAATTTGGGAATATACAAATAATAATAAGTTATAATTCTGGGCTACAGCTGGCAGGCTGCCAAGTGTTATTGTGGACCCATGAGAAGTGGCCCAGTTAGAGAAACTGATAAACATGCAATTCCTTCAAAGGTGATTGACAGATTAATTGAGAGTTGCGTGCAAGCCTAATTCATGTATGATGAAATTGTTGCTTACTTTACACATGATTGTAGAAAAAAAAATAGAGGAATATTATAATAATAAGGATAGTATAACTTTAATTTTTTTTTAAAAAGTGCTAAAAAATATTTGAATATTTAAAATATATGAATTTAATGAAGGAAATTATAAATTTGTAAATCATAATTTTGAGGATCTAATCCCTTTTGCCTTCCTTTCCCTCAGCCTGAGTTGATTGCTTATATTGCATAGTACATATTATTTTTCCATTTTCTTTAAGGATATATACTGCTGCAATACACCAATTATACATTTATAATAAAAGACATATAAAATTAAAATAAAATATCCTTCTTTCTAATTTATTTTGTAAGAAAATGTTCTTATTATAAGTCCTTCAACTTATTTTTTACCTCTTCATTCCTTTCTCTTTTCCTGCCCATCACATGCATCCACATTTTTTTTTTCACATTTTTCAATTAGTTTTTAATTTTCATAATAAAAAATTTATAATCTTCGACATTCCGTTTTAAAAAAAATAGCTTCCTATTTAAGAATATTATTTATGAAGTATTATATTTAAAATCAAATAAAATATGAAATGAATGACACCATTATATTAAAAATAAAATAAAATATCAAATGAATGACACTTTGAAAACTTTCAGAGCAAAATATAAAATTTGTACTTCTGAAATTTTGATTTTGTAATTGGTTCATGTTCCAATGGGAGATATGAAAAAGGTATGACTAGAAAAGTCAAATTTAATAATATGACAAAAGTATGAATATTGAGCTTGAAGATTTCAAAATATCATATAATATTGATTCAGTTCTAGAAATATAATTATGATCAGTTTCACATTTCGATGAAGTATGAGGCAGTGAGATAAATAGATAAAGTGTGAGAGTAAAGAACACAATATTTTCCATAGGCTAGGATGTCTAATACTATTTTATTATTTCATGATTTTAGTAATTTTGAGAAAACATATTTTGTACGTTAAGTAAGTATTTTCGGTTTTGATATCAAAATATGGACATTTTGGGTTTATAAATTTTCTTGAATTTATTGGAGTTTATTCGTGATTTTTAGAAATTTATTTGGGTTTATAAATTTATTTGAATTTATTCGGAGTTCTCCAAAGCTGTAAGGGTATATTGGGAAAGAACATTTTTTTCAATGATGTTTTTTGACAAATACAAAGAACATTTTTTTCAATGCAAAATAATTTTACTTCATCCCACTTTCAGAATTAACGTTTAATTACTTGAAATAAACTGTGTTGCAATGTCGTCAATAGTGTTTTATATGTGTTGAAATGTTGTCCTTGACAACAGTTTTATTTGCTTTCGAAATTAAGGTCGTTTATGCTAGGATGAAAATATCCCCTATTTGATTTGATGGACACGTTCAAATATTTCTAATGCTAAAGATGAAAGGAAAAAATCTGGATTGTGGGATACGTTTGCAAATAAGAAAGAGAATTTTACTATTTTTTTGTATGTTAACTTTATTTTTTTTGTCAGTCGTATATATACTTCATAATTTAGTACAGTTCTCTCAGCATGATTTTATTTGCCCCGTGTGGGAAAACTCAAACATACAATCTTTAACTATGTTATTAATTTATCTCAGAGAAAAAGAAAATAAAAACATCAGTAATTAAATTAAAAATGCAAAGCACACATGCATACAACAAATTTAATTTAAGAGAAAACAATGCCAAATATGAAACTGGAGCCTTGACCGGAGTCCATGGCTCTGTCAATAGTGAAATTTAAGTGAGGGCACATGTTTGCATAAGTTGCGGACCTCATCTTCCTTACCCTCATGGCCATTCTCCAGCCACCACAATGTTTGAAGGTTGGTTAGGTGTCGTAGCCCCTGAGGAACACACAATTCTTCACATTTCCTAATCGAGAGTTCTTTAAGAATGGGCATGGCCCCCTCCTCTATCTCCCAATCCTCTAGCACGGTAATTTCTGAAATCCACAATTCTTCTAATTGGTTGAAACCTTTAGCTGAACATCTCATTTTTCGATTAGTTTTGACTCCACATAGCTTGAGATCCTTGAGGCAGTGTAGATTCTCCAGTACCGGCATTACATCTTGCTGGAAGTGGCAATTACTAATATCAAGATAAATGAGGTGAGGAGGTAGCATGATAACATCAATGACCCTTTCATTAGGAGTCTCTAATATCAATGTTAGAGATTGTAGATTCTGATAAAATGGGTAGTCCCTCATATCAAATATGTCTCCTGGAAAAGAACCGGTTAGGTCGAGAGAGATCAGGTTCTTTAATGTGCCAAGGAAAGCGGCAACTACCATCCATGAACATGATTTGTGGTCTAAATATAATGTACGTAAATTGGGTAGATGAGGAAACCCAGTTTTCCATGATTCATTGGTAGTAACTCTAAAAAGCGTTTGCAAAGTTGGTAGTTCTGTTGATGGTGGCAGTTCTGCAGCATGTAGTCTTGATGTGTCGACATGCCTCAGAGTCTTGATGTGCCACACATTATCAGGAAAAATATGTACGAATCCCTGACTACGTACAATTACATTAAGAGTCTGTATACAATTCATAGTGCCTATCACTTTCTCTAAGTATCTTTTCCCATGCTTGTCATCTCGTCCAGTACACTTGTCACTTAGATTCCCCATAACCATCAGATATCTTAACTGACTTAATCCCTCAAACATTCCCACATTTATACTACCCATATAGGCGTCTTCAGTGCTTACCACTTTGAGTAGCTTTTGCTTAGAAATATCCGGCATGACTTTACCATGAAAGCACAATAGAGTGCGGAGGTTTTGGCTCATCACGAGTTTATCACAATCTGGATGGTGAACTGCCACACGACGCGCCCTACTCAAGCTTTGTTGATCACAATCTGGATGTGAATACACCACAAGAAAGTTGTCCTCCTTGGCTTTTTGAATAGCAAGATCCCGTAGGAGATCGTGAATGCCGCAATATTCAATAGAGCCATTAGAAGATCTAGATTTTACTTGAACCAGGCTCCTGTTATTCAATAAGAAAATTTGTTTTAAACACACAAGAACAAATTTGGAGTGCTCATAAATGTCATAACTAAATTATTGGAGCTCACATTTTTCTTGGGTAAGTAGTTAAAGAAAGTACTGATTATATATTATACTATTAATTAATTAACATTCATAAATTTTGAGGACAGTAAACATTTCATCAAAAAACATATTTAGCTTCAAAACAATTTAGTTGGAAACTCTATACATAACATGACTTTAAATTATTTTTTTTCCTTCTTTTCCTTTTGTTTCTCCTGTAGTGCTCCTTAATTATATTGGATTTCTGTTGGATCCAAATGATTTACTATAGGCCTAAAGGATTTTATGAATAAATAAACAAATTGAAACTAGTACTTGTACACAATGATATTAGCATGTTAAAGTAGTTAAATGTGTAAAGCATTAAATGAATTAGTAATACCTCTGCACGAGATCCTCCAAGTAACTCTCCGCAGTTTCTTCCAATGTTCTGTTATCCTCTTGTGGTATGAAGCCCTCTGCAACCCACATTTGAAGTAAACATGTGGCATTGATATCATCGTCTTCGGGAAATGCAGCAAAGTACATGAAACATAATTTAAGAGCAAATGATAGATCCTCATAACTGGTGCCTAAAATTTCGCTGCATTTTTTTCCATCGGTATGCCAACTCATTGTTTGTAGCACCTTACTCCAAGCAGTATAGTTGCGTGGCTTCTTTGATAATA
Source organism: Carex littledalei (assembly GCA_011114355.1). Taxonomy (NCBI): domain Eukaryota; kingdom Viridiplantae; phylum Streptophyta; class Magnoliopsida; order Poales; family Cyperaceae; genus Carex; species Carex littledalei. The sequence continues at coordinate 1,054,537 of CM022081.1, forward strand.
GGCCTCCTATAACCACCAACGCGAGAGGCAACGCACCGCATTTTTGTATAAATTGATCTGTGATATCAGAAAGATCATTAAAAGTACTATTTCGATCATGATTTGGAAGAGCCTTTTCCAAGAAAAGGTCTACGCTTAACTCCTTTGATAAGAAGCCAAGTTTGTATGGTTCACATGTGGGATCTGCATCCTTGGCAACTTCACGGGACCTAGTGGTTATAAGTACTCTACTTCCATTATTTTCGTTTGGGAGTGTTTTTCCAATTTGAGTCCATAGATCATCTGTCCAAACATCATCAAGGACAATGAGGTACTTTTTGTCTCTAAGAGACTCATGAATCTCGGTAAGAAAATCATTTGATTGCTTGCTTGAATCGATAGGAAGCTGGAGTTGTTTCGCTATTTTTCTCAAAATGTCAATTAGTTCGAACTTTTGAGAAATAGCTACCCATATGCGAAGTTCAAATTGTCTCTTGATATCATTACTGTAAAAATAAAACATTTAAGTGGATTTTAATATAACAAAAATGTAAAGATAATAGACTCAAAAAAGATTAAAATACATATATATATATATATATATATATTTGTGTGTGTGTGTGTGTGTGTTTTCATGGTTAAATTTATGCGTAAATAGAAAATTGTAATTTCTGTTACCAATCTAAAGGGCTATGGTTTAGCTATTAGGTCGGCCGGAGACATCAATGTAGGTTTGAAAATGCAAAAGTTGTTGGGGCCATACAAATAGATTTGCACAATATCAATTCGCACGATCCAGCCGTTGTTTATGAGATCCTGCTGTTGATCTGGTTTAGATTTGCACAATATCAATAACCATGCATGCAATATAAAAGGAACATAACACGGCATGCCCTCAATGACATGTTCGGGTTGGGTTGGGTTGATAAAGCCTTCCAACAAGAACAATACAATTTAACCCTCAATGGCCTACTTTAATGAAAAGGTTACAACCAGAATAATAAATGCATAATTAATGATTATGTTTAGATATGTCAAAATTTCAGATCGGGTTCCAGGGGTGCAAACGGACTGGATACGGATCAGATAGTGGTAAAACCATATCCGTATCCGTATTATTTTTTTAGATACGGATATGGATACGGATCGGATATGAAATGGATACGGATAAGGATCGGATATTAAACGGATACTGATATGGATAGGATATTACACGGATACGAATACGAATACGGATATAATTCGGATTCTTAATTAAAAATATGTATCTAATTAAACAACATTCTCTCTACAAAAAACTTAATTCTAAAATAAAAAGAGATAATTCTGCCATTATGGCCTCAATTTTGTCTTTGATTAGAAACAAGGTTCTAATAACTCAGATGCACAAGTGAACAAAAAAAAAAAAACGAGGTCTCCACAGGATAATGACATTTAGAATTAAATTTGGAATTGCACTGTAGAACCGCTTTGTCACATTTTCTCATTTAAGCAACAAGAGCAAGATACCAAAATTTCAATAGTTAATACTTAAAATTAAAGTACCCTACTTTAGCAAAGAGAAGAAATCGAAGACAAATTTGATGAGAAATGAAGAAGTCTCTCCGTCAGAGAAGTCCAAGGGGTGAAAACAGAAAATTGGATTTGAGAGAAAGAGTCGGACTGTCGGAAGTCTCACAAGAGGTACGAAGTTTTCTGGATTATCGGATATCCGTTATATAAAATTTTACCGATATGGATAATTATCCGTATCCGAATATGTATCTGCTTTCGAAATCAAAACCATATTAGTATTCGAATCCGCATAGATCATATCCATATCCGCATCTGTATTTGTAAACTTCCATATCCAAATATCTGAATCAACAAAAATCCAAATACAGATTAGAATCCAGACGGATAATATCCGATCCGTTTGCACCCCTATCGGGTTGGGTTCATATTGGATCATCAATATTTTATTCTTTTTTTGAACATATAAGATTTGATTTGACGTGTTTTGTTCAAGATGTGCGGTCATGATTGCTGACATGTTGCATTTTTAATTTAATGGTTGTTATATCAGTCAAACCATTTGAACGGTCCCGATTTCGACGAATCATATATCAACTCAAAATTTGAGATATCTCAGAGGATGCTTGGATCTCAAAACCACTTCACTCAAACGCTAGATTTAGACGAATTTTATATCACCTGAGGTAACAAAATATTTTTCTTTAGATCTAGACCGTTCAATCAAAATACGCAAGAATATATTAAAGGGATCTCTTGCATTTCACCTCGGTCTGATTGGTCCAGATTTTGATTGGACGGTGCGGATCTAAACAGAAATATTTTGTTGCCTTAGAGGATATGAACTCGATTGACCAATTGTTAGGATGAATTCTGACTCGAGTGAACAATTTGACCCATTTGTTCAGTCAATTATTATCATCCTTGAGATGAATTGTCTTAATACATACCTATCTTATAATTATATACAATCGATTTACTAAAACTTAAAAATGATATGGAATGATTTAATAAAATTTAAGTTTTTACCTACAAAATTAATTATATGAGGCAGTTCACAGTTGTCTTGTAAATCATAAATTTACCAGACAATTTGTAGAAAATTGTAGTATATGACTGAGCTGAGTGGGTTTGAAAATTTGACAATTCAATTTATAATTTCTACAAATTTATGAAACATATTTCATAATTTTTGCAAAGCTTAAAGTTGAAATCAACACTGATTAAGTTAGAAAAGAAATTAGAATACACTTATTGACTAAAAATATATAAAATTCAACCAGATTTATTGTTGTAAAATAAAGAGTGTAATCAATTCTTAAATCAAACAATTAAATTCTAAACAATTTTTTTCCTAAGAATAAAACAAATATATAGCACATACCAATTGTATACTTTTTGTGCGAGAGTTGTTTTTCCGAGCCCACCAACTCCCCAAATCGAAACGACAGAACGTCTCTTAGTGGTCTCATCCAGCAACTTTTTGACAACATGGTCTTGGTCCTCCTTAAACCCGACAATATCGGGATCAATGTCCGGTAGCACGGGTGGCCTAATAGGCAGTTTGATCTCTCCACTGTCCTCGCCCAGAGTATTGATTCCATACCTTGTTGAAATTAATAATTAAGTTAGAGATAATAAACTAAATTAAATGGTTAATTAGTTAAATAATTAGAGTGGATTTATTTGAATAATTTGTACATAAATTAAATGTTTAGATTTTCTAAAGTTAAAAGAGTTGAAAAATATCAATTTAGTATGAAATTTGTATCACCCTTATTTTCCTTCCTCATTCTCTCCCAGTAAAACACAAAATTAACATAAGTCGTGAATAAACCAACATATATATATATATACCTGACTCTACTCTTCTCGATCTCATCCATCCTTGTCTGGATCTGAGCTATCTCATGGACAAGTTTGCGTACAGCCGGTAATTTTTTTGTTATCTTCACCTTCCTTTTCATGGCCTCCAATATGCCAGTGGGTTTTTGCGGTTTTGGAGGGACCTCCGAGAGAAAGGTGTCAATGACATCTTCTATTAAATACCCAACATCTCTCACCTCCTTCACCCAGTGCTTTTGTTTGTCATCTGTTATCTGTTTCTTGTCAGCATCCTTCAGAAAAACCTGAATCCGGCCGAGTTCACGGTTCACCATCTCCACTTGCTCATCGACGTTGTATAGGCATAAAACCTCTTTAACTCCAACATCAGTGAGCTTGGTCAGCAAAACCTTTACAATGCTCTCAGCCATCTCTCTTCTGTATTCTAGGTGGAGCTGAAAGCCTGAAACCAGTGAAAAACAAAAAATGTTGGTGTTATGAGAAAGGAACTACAAAAGGAAAAGAGAAAAATATATTCCTCAACTGGCCGCTGGTAGATGCGTGCAATGTTGGGTATGTGAAGCATTAATTGTTTCTAATGGACAAAAAACTAAAATAAGAATAACATACAAGACCAATAAAAAAGGGTGTCAATGAAGAGAGCTTCGCATCTCGATGCGAAGGTAGTAGAGTTGTCGAATTGGAGTTTTGATTACTAGAGCGCCACCAATTATCGCCGGAGATAGTGATCTATTTTCTTTCCCGTGCCTCGATCCTGCCTAGGGAACTGGTCCTACAGGAGAGAAAGAAGATAATAGAATATTGAAAAAGAATGAGAAAGTGCTTTGATACTACTGTAATAAGGGGAGGTAGTGGTTTTGGTTAAATCGCACAACTGATAAGAAACAAAAGCGAAGGTATTGCTTACCAGTAAAAAGGGAGGGCAAAGGAGTGTCAATAACGAGAGCGTCTCGGTGCGAACGTAGTAGAGTTGTGGGATTGGAGTTTTGGTTACTAAAGCACTACCAATTTTTTGTTCAATACCTCTCAGTCATCTATTCTGGGTGGAGCTGAAACGAGTGAAAAGAATAGGAGCAATTTAATTAAATGCCTCCACTGGCCACAGCCCGCTGGTTGAGGCGCGCAATGTTCTGTAAGCAAGCATTAATTATTTTCAAGTTGTTAGTTTTCAATCAATATGTGAACGTGATAGCATCGGGCCCCCGAACCGTTGACGCCAAGGGCACGTTAGTTTTCAAACAAAATGTGTCTTGGAATTGGAAGGATTTCTTAATTTTCTCCGTTCCATGAACAAAAGGACATGTCCAGTGCCTTGTCAGTTCGGAGAAAATGAAGAAGGAATCAATTGTAAAATGAGCCCAATTGACGGAATTATTTATTTATTTAATGAAAATCTCAGTCTAACGTGCTCTTAATTAGGCTCTTAGCATCAACGGCCCGGGAGCCGATGATATCACGTTCACATATTAATTAAAAACTAACAAGTAACCATTAATTAATACTTCGCTCATCCAAAGCTCTGGTCCGTTAAGACTTAAGACTTAAGATTCGATATCTCATTGCAAGCGGCATTTAAATCCTTACGTAACTACGGAACTCTGATAAAACTGGTACCAACTAGAATTATATATTCCAACTTCAAATACAAATAAAAATTTCACTTGAGAAATTGATCGAATACCTTCCAATTTTCATGCATTGTAAATAGCATAGAAGGAAAATCGGCCGTTTCGGTGCGGAATTGGGCTGTACCCATCCGATTTCAGGCCGATTTACACAGTTAGTGATTTTTTCGTCCAATTTTGGCCGGAACGGCCCGATTCCAGTCAAATTTTGGCCGAATAGTCCGATTCCACCGAAATGATCCGATTTCAATCAAATTTTGGCCGAAATGCGAATTAACCACTCTCCAAATAAAAATTTCTCTCCGTGAATCGAACCTGAGAACTCTGAACCAAGGAAACTACCACCACACCATACAACTTTTTGTTGCTAGAAAACATAACTATGTAAATATAAGTATTGTAAATTGTACTATATCCAGATCATTCAATCACGGATTGAGCACTGAATTTTTAGTTGTAATGCTTGTATTATATTATATTAGTGGATTATTTGATTGTAATTATTTGTCTAAACAGAAATTGTTGACAAATTATTTTTTAATCAATTTTTTTCTAATTTTTTAGTATAAAATAAGCTTCTGGGAAAAAAGTCCGAGTTTTCGATCCAATTCGGCCAATTCCGTCCGATTCACCCTATTCCGATTCCATGGTCAACAGACAGATTCCGATTCTGATTCCGATTTTTCCTTCTATGATAAATAGGCTGACTTTACCAGTAATCAATATGAGAAGCTATATATTACAATTTCAAGTAAACTTACAAAAAAATTAACCAAAAAAATAAAACATCAAAACCAGCCATCATTCTAACAGATTACATGGACTTGTGCGAAATTTTTTGCAATAGATTGTAGAAGAAAAATGAAATGAATTGCCACTTTTCTTGTGAAGAGTTGCCGAGGTTTAGAAGAAATTTGGTAGAGAGAAGAATAAAGCAAATGATTAGATCACTATTGTGATACTCTCCTGTAATTTGTAGAGTTTGGTTAAAAAAATTGCACAGCTGGGAATTGCAAAAGAAAAGAAGAGAAGTGAATCGAACTTGTAACAAAACCGGGCTTTTAATTGCACGGTTCGCGGATTTTCATGAAAATCCGTTGGTTAAACCGGTCTTAGACAGATCCAATAACATAAGCGGCTCTTTTAAAGAACCAAATCAGATAATTAAGTATCTGGGTTCGATTTTTTCCGATTCATCCGATCCGGTCTAATTTTAATAACACTGATTTTTCATATTTTTTTGACATGTTTTTTACTTTTCTTTTTTTAATGAACTAACTTAAAACATTAACAATCATTTCATGTTTAGTTGAACCTGTCACATGTGGTTACAACGATCAAACGTGACCTGTGACTGCCTAACGTCACGACACGTGAAATTTTGTTAAATAATGTTACATGATCATATAACAACAAGTTAATTACATTACGTCACTATTTTATATCACTAATTAATCTTTACTTGAAATAATATAGCTATTTGGGATTGTGGTAGAATAGAGACTGCTAAATGGTTTTTTTCTTTTTTTAAATTTGTTATAGTTTGAACAACTAAACCAAAGACTATGGAATTTTCAGATTAAAATTAATAGCATAGATTTGTGAGAGGCAAATAAGTGAATTCAATACAATTGCAAAGAAGTCCAATCGAGATTGATTTTTTCTTCCGAGTTCTATTTAGACAGTAATGTAAAAGCATAATGTAACATAATGTGACTAAAATATTTTTTTAGATGGAAGTCTCGTTGTGTTAATGGTTACATTTAATTATTTTTTAAAATTATAAGTAAGTTTATTGAAAAAATATCAGAAAAAAATTTAAAAATGTGAAAATTTGTAAAAAAGAAAAAGAAAAAGAGGTAAGTAAAGATTTTGCTTATTTCTTGGATTTTGGGCTGGTGCACATCTTTTTTCCTCTCGCAAGTCGCAATAGCGTGTAAATATTTTGTTAGTTTGTTTGATTTTGTTGTTAATTTGATGAGAAGATTAATTTCCTTTATAATTGTGAAGTGTGTGCGCATTATTTCCGGGCTTCAACACCAACTATCAAAAGTTTTTGACCAGTAAAACTGGACATCTCCATTTTGACTCGACCTGATCTAGTGTATCACATTGTGATCTTCAAAAATATGAAGAAGAGCAATCGCTAGCAAATAACCATATTTTTATCAAGTAAATGTATGATTGCAGAAAGTAAATTAATGGTGATGAGTGTTGATATTGTACATGTGAATTAACATTTTAACAGAATACGATGATTTTTTTAAAACAAACTCTGAATGCTAGTGCCATTCAAAAAGGGAAAAAAAAAACTTTTAATGGTAGTTTGTACTATATTTTGAAAATTTATTTATTTAATTTCACAAAATTTATTTTTTATTTTTAATGCTATAGATAAAAAAAAGGGTACCAACTACCAACGATAGGTGAAAAAAGAGAAGGCACAACATAGCCTTCAAGCGAGCCAGAGAATTAATTTTGTTGAAAATTCATCTCAATTATTTGTTTCACTGATTAAATCACTGAAGGAGTCACAGCGGATGTTATTCACTGATCTGGTATAAATTCGCCTTGTTTTATTCAGAAAATGAAGAATAAAATATTTTAATGGAAAACAAAAACCTGACAACATCTATAAAGCGCTAGAAGATATTGAAACATTCACACTAATGATTTGTAAAATTTTCATTTATTTCTTTATGCTTGCATAAAAATTACAATATTGTAACTTTGTTTTTTTATTTAACATCAAGAGCTAACAAAAATACTAGATAATTTTTGAACGATTATTTTTTGACTTATTAATTTATACAAAAAATTAAAAATGATAAGTTTCTTGTTAGTTTATTTTAATATTTGAGTTTTATGATTTTTGTTATTGGAAAATTAAAAGTGGAGGCATAATGACACTACATATATGAAGGTATTTGAAATATCCTCTTCATAAATATTTTTTATTAAATCAAATAAATATCTTCATTCTTATATTAAGTACGTAGAAGTCCTAACCCGCCAACAATTGTGATTAAAAGATAAATTTTCGAATTGAATATCAGCCCTCCAATCAAATATTTTTTTGTTTATTCTATGCATCTTTTTTATGTTTCTCTACGTTTAGAAGTCTAAATTTATTTAAACCAGTATCATGCCCATGCGTTGCAACAGGAACATATTATAAGATTGAATAAAATATGAAGAGACCTTTTTGTTTGACATTCACACAAAATTAAGAAAAAATATATTTAAATGAAAAAAACCAGAGATCCAAATAATAAATAACAATAAAAGAAACAACAACAAATGAAAAAAAAAAACGGATCAAATATAACATGAAATTTTTTCTTGAAGTATCATTGTGATTTAATATCAAATTTTCTCCACAAGCAAGACAGGTCATTAAACGATTTAGAGGAGAAATAATCTGTAAAAAATAAAATTGGGAAAGATATGATTAAATGATTCAAATAAGGATTTTCTCTACATATATATTCATGATGAAAATTATTTTAACAATGGAAATTTCTCTACAGATTATTTCTCTATACGAAAGTTCAAGATATTCTTCATTTTCTCTCCAGATCAGAAATATATGATTGTTTCCATCAGCACAAGATCTGATCTTCATCTATTCACGGCCCTAAACAAAATTCAGAAAGATATGATTGTTTCCATTTTCATTGTCGAAAATATAGAGGAAGAGGAGAAATGAAATGGAAAAAACTGAGAAATAAGGAAATAATTTAATTGCAGAAATCGGAGATAGCTGTAAGGAGAAATAAGGAAACGAATCGCTAGGGATTCATTCAATTTTAATTGTGACAAACCATGTAGCAGTTTGTGTGGCGAGTATGTTTTTAACTAAATTTAGACTTCTACACATAAAATAGATGTATTTAATCAAAAGAAGACATATTATGTGATTGGAGGGCTGATATTCAATTCGAAAATTCATCTTTCAATCTCAGCTGTTGGCGGATCAGGACAACTACGTGCATAATATAAGAAAATGGAGATACGTACTCACCACATGTAGACGTCATGATTTCTCTATTTTTTTCAATAAATATCCTAAACCCCTTTGATTATCAGATACTCAATTTATTTTCATTTTTAAAATATCATTTAAGGATACATATCCACAATAATCGCTGCAATTCTTGATTTCGTTGTATGTCATTTATGGCTACATATCTATACGTAATAGCAATAAAGATTACAAATTCACATTTATAGTAATTTATAGCAATAAGGATACATATCCACACGTAATAGCAATAAAGATTACATATCCACGTTGATAACAACAAATATACAAATTTTCATGCAACAAGACTATAATATATTGAAAAAAATAGTAAAATAACAAATTGTAGTATTTTATTGAAATAGAAAATACTACACAAAATCAACTTAATTATGAATTAAAAGTCCGCCAACTTATTTTCTAATTTGAACATATTTGCCCTCTTATAATATGTCTTTGTTCCAATCTATTTGAATATCACTCATGGATATTGTTGAATAATTATTCTTTTCATTGGTCAATTTTTTTTTAATATGAAAACATGTTATTTTCTATAATAATATGTTTTCGTTGCAATTCACGATTCACGGTCACGATACTAGTATTAATTATGCATTAAATTCTCAAAACTCACATATAATCTCTCACTTTTGTCATTTACATGTTCACCAACTTATCCGTGCTAAATCAAGCAGACAAGTCAAATATCAGGTATAATAATTTTCTAAAATACATTTTTATTGTGTTTGTGTATGTCTAATGATGTTGTTAATTAATTTCGGTTACATCGAATATTATGCTAGTAATTTTAAAAAATGCATTTAGAGTATGATGTTATTAATCCATTTGAACTTCATTTACAATCTCAAATTAAAGCACCGAAACTCAAACATCATTTAAAGCCTATCATGTACTTGCACACACATTTATTTCTTTAAATCAAAAAGGTAAATTTTATGTAAACTAATATTCCATGACCTTTTGCCACGTGTTGTTCGGGTGTACTCATTTTTTTTAAATAAATTGGGCCCCATAGCAAATCATATCATCATCAAAAGTGACAAATATCCTCCAAATGCTACCTACTTGCCTAGTATTTGAGCATAAATTTGGTTGAGCTAAATTAATATAATATTTAATATATGTAAATAAATCGGTTGTTAGGAGATTATATATGAGTGAGTCTATGGTACCATGATAGTACAGATTAGTTCGTACTACAAAGTCATATTTTAATTTTAAAAATTTTAATACTCGATTTGAATCATTCAACGTGATCTCTACATGAATATGTACTTATAAAAACAGTGATTTTCTATCTATCTAAAAAAAAAAGTGATTTTAAGATAGGTAGAAAATCACTTGATTTGAAAATTCTGGACTATTCAAAAACAGTGATTTTCTACTTATCTAAAAATATAGTAAAAAAATTCTAAAAAATAAAAAATTTAGCCAACAAGTATTTTTCTCATATGAAAATAATATTGAATGGTTCAGATCGACCATCAGTATTTTGAAAACGAAAATATTGATACGTCGTACGGACCAAGCCGTGCTATGCATAGTACCATTATATATATATATATATATATATATATTACATTGCATTCATCTATTCAGTATTTTTAATCAATTGGACCCCACCTTAAGTCATATAATCATTAATAGTGACTTGTGTCGTCTAAATATCTCCATTTTAATAATGTGCATATATATATTATTTTTTTGCATTAAATGAAAGAGAGATGTGGTTAGTTGATGGGGCAAATAAAAGCAACGCAAGTAAATTCTATTTGATTACAATAATTTACTCTTGAGAATAGTAAAATAAGTAATTACTGGAGAAGGATCACTTGCAGAGGCGGATCCAGAATTTTCGTCAGGAAAAGACAAACAAGTAGCGAATCGGATTTAAATAGCTAATTGGGTACTAGATAAAAAAACAATGCTCTAACTTATAATTTGCAATGTTCGGACTTATAATTCTAATTACCAATCAAAATTTAAGGAATTTATTCCAATTTTAATCCTAAATTTAATTCAAATTACACATAAGAATTTCAGAGGGGGCAAAAAAATTTCAAGAAAGGAGAAAGTTGGTCCGAACCTATAGATTTCCATAAAATTTCAAAATCCAGGAAAGCAACTGCCCTGGCTTCACTTTGGTCCACCGCTAATCACTTGACAGTTATTTATCTTGATAATGTTGACGATCATAATTTTTTTTTAATTGTCATTAGAGATTTGATCTAGAGGAGGGTTGAAATGCACAATGATTTTGTGCTCCAATATGCTCCACATTCTTTATCTTCGTTTTCAAAGTCCGAATAGTCGATCCGAACCGCTCAACATGATCTTCATAATAAAATATGCTTTGAGACCAAATTTTATATTTTTCAGAATTTTTTACTATTTTTTTACATAGGTACAATATCACTTTTTCGGATGGTCCATGATCTCTTTAAAACAGTGATTTTGTACCTATCTAAAAAAATAGTAAACAAATTTTAAAAAATATAAAATTTGATCTCCAAGTATATTTTATTACGAAGATCATATTTTATGCATTACCCTGCTTGCTGGAATAATTGAGTGCTATTTCAAATCAATGTTCAATTTATGATGACTACAATAGAGCTACGTTAGTAGCTAGATAATTGTGGAGAATGCTTATTAAGAAGGTTACCATGACTATATATGACTTAGGAAGGAAGCAAACCTACATGCAAAGAGAAACATGCATGAGTACTCATTGCTAGGCAACATTTAATAGCAACACAAAAGACAAATTGCAACATATTAAGTGCTTCAATTCGCAGGGAAGCAAATTAAAATTAATTTTATAAAGAGGAGAGATTCACTTACAACATTATATAGTTATAACATCTTATAATATGAATTTTCAAAATCTAAACAGTCGATCCAAATCGTTCAACATGATATCTACATTAAAATGTGTTTGGAGATCAAATTTTATATTTTTTTGAATTTTTTTACTATTTATTAAGTATTTTACAAAACTGTTATTTTCAGACCATTGAATTTTGTACTCATCTTAATAAATAGTAAAAACATTAAAAAAAAATGTAAAATTTTGTCATTTATCTAAATAATTTGAGTTCTTTGATCTTTGAAATTTTACGTCAATTTATATCAAATATTATTAAAAAAGAAGACCGGGTACACTTCATGACTTACATCAATTTTGTCACTTGCGTCAATTTTACGTCAATTTATATCAATTTATATCAAATAAGTTAAGTGTCAAATGACAACAATACTCTCGTTTCTTGATTTACTTGTTTTTTAAGTACAAGACCGGGTACACTTCACTTACATCTTTTCAAATTAAAGTTCCAATATATCCAGCCTCTATTAGAATGGAGTTGGCTACCGTGCTATGCATAGTATAGAGGCCCTCCGTGCTACAGCTCAATATTTGAGTTTTTAAAATTTAAACGGTCGATCCGAACCGTTCAACATGATCTTCATATGAATATGTACTTGCAAACCAAATTTTACATTTTTTAAAATTTTTTTACTATTTTTTTTATAAGTAGAAAATCTCTTGATTCTGAATGGTACAAAATTTTCAGATCAAGTGATTTTATATCTATCTAAAAAATTAGTAAAAAAATTCTAAAAAATGTAAAATTTGATTTGCAAGTACATATTCATATGGAGATCATGTTGAACGATCGACCGTTAGAATTTTGAAAACTCAAATATTGAGTCATAACACGGAGACACTATATGCTATGCATAGCATATTAGCAATTTTCCTATTAGAATTTAATCAATCTTTAAGTTTTTACAGTACATTGGTAGAACACTTAATTTGTGAATACTATTAGCGCGTGATTTCTTGATTCATTACTCCTATCAATTTGTTGAGGCAGTTCTAATGATCTTAATTACAATATAAACAATTGGTTTAGGTTGTACATTTTCTTTTCCCTTTCCCCAACCGGCACAATATATACTTCAACTTTGCTCCACAAATTATTATTAAAAAACAAGCAGAGTAGGTTTGATAGACTCTAGGACCGTTTGATATGCTTAAAGATCCGTGCAATCTTCTTTAATATTCGTGCATGCCTGTTTCAATTTCCGTGCACACACATCTTAAAGTGAATCGGATAGTCTTGAAGTCCATCGAACTAAAAAGAATAGATAAATTTAGTTTAGGATTGATGGTTTGTGGGGTTGGGAAATGATTGGTATGAAACCTTAATAGGATCAGATCCGTGCTTCTATAACATTAATTTCAGTCAGTTATGTTTAAACATGTCATTGGACTTAAATTTCTATGTCCAGCCCAATATTAATAGGCTATTTTGTTCAAGCGAAGCCCGGTCGGCCCGTCTCAATCTGGGCTATTTTGTTCAAGTCCAGCCCAATCTTGGCTGTTTTGTAAAGTAACAAGTTACTATGCATAATGGAACGATAGGAATGTGTAGCAATATATAAGCTCTACTAGTGTTTTGACAACGGTCCGGGACGGTCCAAACCCGTCCGGTCCACGGGTCTCCCGGTCCACGGATCCGGCGGGTTGGACGGGTCCACGGTCCCGGTCCGGACGGGTCCGGTTTTCAGAGGCCAACCCCGGCCCTTGGTTGAACCACGGGTCCGGCGGTCCCACGGTCCGGGACGGTCCGGTCCGGGGGTTTTTTTTTCTGTTTTTTTTTCTGTTTTTTTTTTTGCTGTTTTTTTTTCTGTTTTTTTTTTCTGTTTTTTTTTTCTGTTTTTTTTTCTGTTTTTTTTTTTCCAATTGAATAGTTTGTTTTGAACCGAACAATTTTACACAAATTATTGCACAATTTTTATATGAAAATTATTGCACAATTTTACACAAATTTCCAATTCCAATTCAATAGTTTGTTTTGAACCGAACAATTTTTATATGAAAATATAATTAGTGGCTAAATTTTACACAAATTATTGCACAAGATTGCACACTGATCCCAGTCTTTGGGGATTTCGATCCAATTCGTTTGAATTGATCCATACCAGATGATATAAATACCTTCAGAAATGATCGATTCACCATATTGTCCCCAAACTCAAAAATTCCAATAATCATTGTAAAATTCAAATTATTTGATTAATAATAATACTTGCATATTAAATGTTATCATTTTTTATTAATATGACATAGCATAAAGATATATTGAATAATTGAATAGAATATACCCTAGTTCTATTTCAAGATATGTCACATTGTTAGTGTTTCATTTTAAAATTATAAGCTAGTTACATGTATTTGTGTTAAGTTAATATGTTGTCAATAGTTCTAGGTAAAATATATTGTCAATATTTATGTTAATAAATTTTAAATTAGCAATAGTTCTAGGTAAAATATATACATATTCTTAGTTATTATTTATACTTTCTAAGTTTGTTTGATAATTTTGAAATAAGAAATGTTATTTATGGAACATTGTTGCCACCTTCATTGTTATTAATTGACTAGTCAACATGATGAATAACCTTTCATGACTTATTTTCCTTATTTTCCTATTATAAAATAGCTAGGTTGCATTACTAAATTACAATATTCAATTTATTAGCGATGTTGCATTATTATTCTTAAGACTTAATTAGAATACAAGACCTATGTTGCATTATTATTTTACAATTCATTTTATTGGTTTGACATTCAGATTATATATGAATCTTAGTATTAGTTGTTCCGCAGGTGCGAACCTTAAGACAAGCCAAGAGATGCTTAATCACTCCTATAATTTTAATTTTTTAATTATGTATATTACTATTTTATTATTTTGTTGTCTTAAGATTTGGGTTTAAATTATGTATATTGTAGAGATTTGGGTTTAAATTCTAATCACGTGCATTAATTAGGTATTTTAAATTTGAGCTCTACAATTTAAATTTTCTAGTTCCGCCTCAGTTGTTCAGTTTAAATATTTTGATCGAAGCTTCTTTAGAATTATTTTAGAAATATTGGTATATTAGCTTTCTTTAGAAATATTTTAGATATATAACAGTTATTATACTTTTAAGAGAAGATAATAAACTTTAAAAGTTTAATTTATTCCGAATTAAAACAAAATTGTAGTATTAAACTATTAATCATTAATTCGGAATTTGTTTAATTAAAACAAAACTTTAAAGTTTAATTTATTCGGAATTTGTTTTAATTCTAGACAGAACTGTAGTATTAAATGAGAGGGGTTGCTGTTGTGATTTTGTGATATATTGGATCTTTTGTTTGATAGATACGGGCTTAAATGAGAGGTCAAATATTAAAGTTAGGACAATGTAACACAAGATAAACTGTGGCGGAGTGGTAAAGGTTTTGGTTGTATTGAGAGAGGACCCAAGTTCGAATCCCGCTGCCAACAAAAAAAACCAATTTTGCGCCGGTGTATGCGCGGCTCACGGCTGCGGGTCCGGTTCACGGTCGCGGCTCACGGGCGCGGGCGTGGTTCACTGGCCGGTGTATGCGCGGCTCACGGTGCAGCGGGTTCGGTTCGGTCCGTTGCTACAGTACAAAATTCGGGTCTGGCGGGTTCATCCGGTCCGGTCCGGGACGGGTCGGGTCCACGGGTAGAAGAAGGGGGGGTCGGTCCGGGTCTATGGGAAGAAAACCAAACCGCCCCGTCCCAGGACCGGACCGTCTCTAACCCCGGTCCGGGACGGGTCCTGTGCACGGGACGGGCCGGTCCAGGTCCGGTCCACGGGTCCGACGGGCCGGTCCTGGACCGGCCGGGTTTTTTCAAAACACTAAGCTCTACAAGTCTTTTTTAATTAGAAGAGAAATGACAATTCAAGCGCTCTGAAATCTGAATGAATGGAGAGAATCAGGTTACGTGACTAAATTTAAGTTGACCATATATGTTTTAAGTTTAGCTCCTTAATATTTGTTTGTTGCTTCTTAAATTAATAACAGAGAATTTTCTTTTGCAGGCATAGAATTTGCTTTTGTAGTGAATTTATCAACAAATTCTTTGAAATGATCTTTTCTTCTCTTTTCATAAATTATAGTATATTTATAAGAGGAGGGATCCACTTACAACATTTGAAAGTTACAACATCTTACAACAATTTAATTTTGCAATTTTTAAAGTCCAAATAGTCGATTCAAACCGTTCAACATGTAATATGTATTAAAATGTGCTTGCAGATCAAATTTTACATTTTTTTGAATTTTTTTACTATTTATTAAGTATTACAAAACTGCTTTCACTATTATATTAAAAATAAAATAAAATATCAAATGAATGACACTTTGAAAACTTTCAGAGCAAAATATAAAATTTGTACTTCTGAAATTTTGATTTTGTAATTGGTTCATGTTCCAATGGGAGATATGAAAAAGGTATGACTAGAAAAGTCAAATTTAATAATATGAAAAAGTATGAATATTGAGCTTGAAGATTTCAAAATATCATATTAATATAATATTGACTCAGTTCTAGAAATATAATTATGATCAGTTTTACATTTTGATGAAGTATGAGGCAGTGAGATAAATAGATAAAGTGTGAGAAAACATAATTTTTCATAGGTTAGGATGTCTAATACTATTTTATAATTTCATGATTTTAGTAATTTTGAGAAAACATATTTTGTATATCAAAATATGGACATTTTGGGTTTATAAATTTTCTTGAATTTATTGGAGTTTATTCGTGATTTTTAGAAATTTATTTGAGTTTATAAATTTATTTGAATTTATTCGGAGTTCTCCAAGGCTGTAAGGGTATTTTGGGAAAGAACATCTTTTCAATGATGTTTTTTGACAAATACAAAGAATATTTTTTTCAATGCAAATGAATAATTTTACTTTGTCCCACTTTCAGAATTACCGTTTAATTACTTGAAATAAACTGTGTTGAAAAGCAATGTCGTCAACAGTGTTTTATATGTGTTGAAATGTTGTCCTTGACAACAGTTTTATTTGCTTTCGAAATTAACGCCGTTTATGCTAGAATGAAATATCCCCTATTTGATTTGATGGACACGTTCAAATATCTTTAATGCTAAAGATGAAAAGAAAAAATAGGTAAGAGAATTTTACTATTTTTTAATTAGAAATAAAAAAATTGTCTTCATCGTCCTTTGTATATTAACTTTATTTTTTTTGTTAGTCGTATATATACTTCATAATTTAATTTGCCCTGTGTGGGAAAACTCAAACATACAATCTTTAACTATGTTATAATTAATTTATCTCAAAGAAAAAGAAAATAAAAACATCAGTAATTAAATTAAAAATGCAAAGCACACATGCATACAACAAATTTAATTTAAGAGAAAACAATGCCAAATATGAAATTGGAATCTTGGAGGAGTAAAATATGCATTGACCGGAGTGCATGGCTCTATGAATAGTCAAATTTAAGTGAAGGCACATGTTTGCATAAGTTGCGGACCTCATCTTCCTTACCCTCATGGCCATTCTCCACCCACCACAATTCTTGAAGGTTGGTTAGGTGTCGTAGCCCCTGAGGAACACACAATTCTTCACATCCCCTAATGTAGAGTTCTTTAAGAATGGGCATGGCCCCCTCCGCAATCTCCCAATCCTCTAGCACGGTAATGTATTGAAGCTGCAATTTTTCTAATTGGTTGAAGCCTTTAGGTGAACATCTCATTTTTCGATTAGTTTTGACTCCACTTAGCTTGAGACTCTTGAGGCAGTGTAGATTCTCCAGTACCGGCATTACATCTTGCTGGAATTGGCAATCAATAATATCAAGATAAATGAGGTGAGGAGGTAGCATGATAACATCAATGACCCTTTCATTAGGAGTCTCCTGACAGTTCTTAGCCCATAATAGTAGAGATTGTAGATTCTGATAAAATGGGTAGTCCCTCATATCAAATATGTCTCCTGGAAAAGAACCGGTTAGGTCGAGAGAGATAAGGTTCTTTAATGTGCCAAGGAAAGCGGCAACTACCATCCATGAACATGATTTGTGCTCTAAATCTAATGTACGTAAATTGGGTAGATGAGGAAACCCAGTTTTCCATGATTCATTGGTAGTAACCCATGCAAGGGTTTGCAAAGTTGGTAGTTCTATTGATGGTGGTAGTTCTAGAACAAACAATCTGGTCAAAATTGTAACATGCCTCAGTGTCTTCATGTTCCATGCACAATCTGCAAAATTGTCTACGCATCCCTCATCACGTACACTTAGATTGATATTAAGAGTCTGCATACACTTCATAGTGCCTATCACTTTCTCCAAGTATCTTTTCCCATACTTGTCATCTCGTCCAGTACACTTGTCACTTAGATTCCCCCAAAGCATCAGATATCTTAACTGAGTTAATCCCTCAAACATTCCCACATTTATACTATCCATATGGATGGCTTCAGTGCTTACCACTTTGAGCAACTTTTGCTTAGAACAATTCGGCATGACTTTATCATGAAAGCACAACAGAGTGCGGAGGTTTTGGCTCATCACGAGTTTATCACAATCTGGATGGTGAACTGCCACACGACGCGCCCTACTCAAGCTTTGTTGATCACAATCTGGATGTGAATACACCACAAGAAAGTTGTCCTCCTTGGCTTTTTGGATAGCAAGATCCCGTAGGAGATCGTGAATGTCGCAGAATTCGATAGAGCCATCATGAGATCTAGATTTTACTTGAATCAGGCTCCTGTTATACAACAAGAAAATTTGTTTTAAATAGACAAGAACATGTGATTTGGAGTGCTAATATATGTCCTAACTAAATTATTGGGGCTCACGATTTTCTAAAGTAAGTAGTTAAAGAGAATACTGATTATGTATTATAATATTAACAATAATAAATTTTGAGGACAGTAAATATTTCATAAAGAAAAATATTTAGCTTCAAAACAATTCAATTGGAAACTCTCTACACAACTTGTACGTGCTGATTGCATTGTACTTTACTTTTTTTATTTTTTTCCTTTTTCTTTCTCCTGTAATGCTTATTATATTGGAATCATGTTCTATCCAAATGATTTACTATACGCCTAAAGGCTTTTATGAATAAATAAATAAATTGAAACTAGTACTTGTACACAATGATACTAGCATGTTAAAGTAAAATGTGTAAAGCATTAAAGGAAGTAAGTTATACCTCTGCACGAGATCCTCCAAGTAACTCTCCGCAGTTTCTTCCAATGTTTTATTGTCTTCTTGTGGTATGAAACCCTCTGCAACCCACATTTGAAGTAAAGATGTGGCATTGATTTTATGGTCTTCGGGAAATGCAGCAAAATACATGAAACATGATTTAAGAGTAAATGATAGATCCTCATAACTAGTGCATATAATCTCGCTACATTTTTTTCCATCATCATCATGCCAACTCATTGTTTGTAACACTTTACTCCAAGCGGCATAGTTGCGTGGCTTTGTTGATAATAGGCCTCCTAAAACCACCAATGCAAGAGGAAGTGCACCACATTTACGGACAAATTGATCTGTGACATCAGAAAGATCATCAAAATAACTTTTATTTGGACCATGATTTGGAAGAGCCTTTTTCAGCAAAAGCTCTAAGCTTAACTCCTTCGTTAAGAACCCAGGTTTGTACGGTTCACACGTGGGATCGGCTCTTTTAGCAATATTAAAGAACCTAGTGGTTATGAGTACTCTACTTCCATGATCTTTATCTGGAAGTGCTTCTCCAATTTGAGTCCAAAGATCATCTGTCCAAACATCATCAAGGACTATGAGGTACTTTTTTCCTTTAAGAGACTCATGAATCATGGTAAGAAAAACATCTTCTTTAATTGGTTGCTTGCTCGGATCGATAGGAGGATTGAGTTGTTCCGCTATTTTTCTCAAAATGTCAATTAATTCGAACTTCTGAGAAATAGCTACCCAAATGCGAAGTTCAAATTGTCTCTTGACATCATTACTGCAAAAATAAAACATTTAGTGGATTTTAGTATAACTAAAATTTAACGACGATGATAGACTCTTTCAAGAGAAAAAAAGTATATGTGTATATGTGTTTTGATGGTTAAATTTATGCGTAAATAGAAAATTGTGATTTTCTTTATTACCAATCTAAAGGGCTATGGTTTTCTATTTTTCCTTTTTTTATATCTTAATTTCCTTCTTCTTCTTTTTTTGCATGGTATTGCAAAAGCTGTTGGCGCCATACAAATAGATTTGCACAATATAAATTCGCACGATTCAGTCGTTGTTTTTGAGATGTAGCCGTTGATCTTATTAAAGGGATCCCATTCATTTCACCTTGGATCTTGTTGGTCCAGATTCTGATCGGACGGTGCGGATCTAATCAGAAATATTTATTTTGTTGTCTCAGAGGATATAAACTCGATTCTGACTCGACTGACCAATCGTTAGGATCAAAATTGCGTTGGTTTGAGTTCGACCCATTTGTTCAGTCAATTATTGTCGGCCTTGCGATGAATCGTCTTAATGCATACTTGTCTTATAATTATATACTATTGATTTACTTAAAATAAAAAATTATATGGACTTGATTAAGTAAAATTTAAGTTTTTACTTACAAAACTAACTATATGAGGCAGTTCTCTCGTAAATCATAAATTTACCAGACAATTTGTTTGAAAATTGTAGTGGCTGGGTTTGATAATTTGGCAAATCCATTTATAATTTCTGTAAATTGATCAAACATATTTCATAATTTCTGTAAAGCTTCAAGTTGAAATCAACAGTGGTCAAGATAGAACAAAACTGGAAAACTCTTGTTGACTAAAAATATATAAAATTCAACCATATTGCAATGTAAGTGCAATCAACTTAAATAAAAAATTTAAATCAAAACTAAATATTTTTTTAAATAAAAACAAATATATAGCACATACCAATTATATACTTTTCGCGCAAGAGTCGTTTTTCCGAGCCCACCAAGTCCCCAAATCGAAACGACAGAACGTCTCTTAGTGGTCTCATCCAGCAACTTTTTGACAACATGGTCTTGGTCCTCCTTAAACCCGACAATATCGGGATCAATGTCCGGTAGCACGGGTGGCCTAATAGGCAGTTTGATCTCTCCACTGTCCTCGCCCAGAGTATTGATTCCATACCTTGTTGAAATTAATAATTAAGTTAGAGATAATAAACTAAATTAAATGGTTAATTAGTTAAATAATTAGAGTGGATTTATTTGAATAATTTGTACATAAATTAAATGTTTAGATTTTCTAAAGTTAAAAGAGTTGAAAAATATCAATTTAGTATGAAATTTGTATCACCCTTATTTTCCTTCCTCATTCTCTCCCAGTAAAACACAAAATTAACATAAGTCGTGAATAAACCAACATATATATACCTGACTCTACTCTTCTCGATCTCATCCATCCTTTTCTGGATCTCAGTTATCTCATGGACAAGTTTGTGTACAGCCGTTAGGTTTTTTGTTATCTTCATTGTAACGCCTCTAAATACTGGTATGGTTAAATTTCTTCAGAATCCAATTTAGAAAATAATAAAATGAATTAAATCAGAGATCAGCAATTTAAAGGAATAAATATATAGTAGACGGTAAAAATTTAGGAGAAATAACGCTTCAATTTAACCAAATTATATTAATAGATGTCATAACCTGTTAAGCAAACTCAAATTAGAAGAGCCCAAATCTAAATTAAGCCCAATTTTCACCCATTTAATCTACCCCCCCCCCCTTCTCTCTCTTTCCACAGCCAACTCTTCCCTCCTCTTACTGTAAGTTTTCTTTCTCTCTTTCTCTTTTTCTCTTTCTTCTTTTTTCCCGCCCCCCCTTCTCTCTTTGGCTGCCGCCGGCCACAAGCCAACCACCACCCACCCGACAGCCCCCTCCTCCCTTGACCGCCGCTGCCCTCTCTCTCTACCCCGCTCTCTCTCTCTACCCCGCCCTCTCCCTTGGCCGAACCAACCCCTGCCCCTCTCTACCCCGCCCTCTTCCTTGGCCGAACCACCCCCTACTCTCTCTCTAACCCGCTCTCTTCCTCTTCTTTCTCCTTGGCTGGCCGAACCCCTCTCCCTTCCCTTGGCCGAACCCCCTCTCCCTCCCCTTGGCCGAAACCCTAACCCTAACCCGAAACCCATTAATCCATTAACCCTAACCCGAAACCCATTAACCCTAACCCTAGACCCGAAACCCATTAACCCATTAACCTAGAACCCAATAACCAAACCGAAATCCTATGAACCATTAACCCATTAACCCGAAATCCTATGAACCAAAACCTAAACCCAATAACCCAATAACCAAACCGAATCCCTGCACTCTTAAAATCGATCTAATCAGTACAATAATCAAGGTTATTACCCAATTTAGTTGTACCAAATTTAATTAGTAGGAAGAATTGAGGGTTATAAGTATGGTGAATTATATATTGGAATCGATGTGGATTAAATACTCGTGCTTGACATTTAGATGACAATTGACTTAAATACAAATAGAAATAAGGACCTAATCAAGCGTTTATAAACTTAGGAGCAAACCGCGAGGTTCTAGGAGACGCTGAGAATACGCGAGATCCCGACACACGCTCACACGAAGTCACTGAGAATACAGGTGCGGGTTCCTGGTCTTTTTACAAATAATACAAAAATGCTTGGATTGAGGTAAGTAACCCTTTTTCAAAATCTGGTAGATAAACTGCATGTTGTGAATATCGAACATTCGTTTGATTTTGTTTAGAATTGCACGATAGGAGTTCTTGATGCATGAAATTGAATTGACAGGAATTGTGATTGTGAATTGGGAATGGGGAATGTGAATGAATTGTTTTCTTTAAATTAGGGCCGTCCGTGCGAGGCGGCTCGGCATGTGTTTTGAAAATCAGGCTGTCCGTGTGTGGCAGACCCCAAAGTGTGAGGTGTGAATAGAACGGGTCGTCCTTGTGTGGCGGTTCGCCGGATGGGTCCCCGCAATGACCCATCTAGAGTGTGATTGAACGGGTCGTCCTTGTGTGGCGATTCGCCGGATTTCCATGTACGGGCATGGATTTCCAGAGTGTGGAATTTAAAAACCTTAAATGTGAATTTAAAAAGGGGCGGGAATGAAAGTTGTTTTCAAATGATTGCATATCCGAATTGATAGGAATTTGGGGGAAATTTTTGAAAACTTTACTTTTATGTTATTTGGGATATTAAATGCATTGATTTGTAAAAACACCGGGCTGGAACTAAATCCCGCACTGAGAGATAGTTCGATCTCTCACCGTACCACCTTTTATGTGAGTTCCAGGAAATGAAGAAGGAGACATGGAGGAAGGCCGCGAGTGAGGAAATTAGCGGAAGTTATTAAAGTAGCCACTATTTGTTTTTAATTTACATTTGTATGAACAATATATTGTGTAGACATGGCGGTAACTGTTTGACTAGCCATGTCTGACATATTTTCCCTTTCTATGTGTTTGTGGACTCCTTTTATTTTTAATATAGTGGCTTGTTGGTTGTGTTATTGATAATGTATGTGATGTGCTTAACGCCTTGCGTCTGAATGCGCGGCGGGTTGTCCGGGGGTGTGACAACTTAGTTGGTATCAGAGCCAGCACATACAATATCAATAAACTTCCGCTAAGAGAGCGTTAGCAATAGGATGCGGCGTTAGGTCATAGACCAAACTATGTGAGCTGAACGTACCATTAGTAACAAATGTATATAATATTTAGTGACGGATATGCCTTTGTAGTAACGGTACAACTTATTTTGAAGTATAACAAATATATTTTTCTTGGATGATTGAACCAATTTAATTTTGTAGAAGATAAGCAAAATAGATTCTTTTCCTAGATGGCAAATCAATTTAACGGACAGCCCACTTGGCTAAGGACGTTCTCAGCCACCGCAAGAGTCAAGGAAATGGTCGGATGGGTCGACTTGTCCGGAAGCACTGTCAATGCTGCAATCTCCGTCAATTGTCCTTACTCCGTTATCTCGCCACACGTGGTGGAGGCTAGCGGATTCAGGGTGAAGAATACCGGAAGACGCCGTTTCTTCGCAGGGCTCGAACATAGTGTAGAAGAGCAATACTGTCCGGATCTTCACGTGAACACGCAGAATGGAAAATGGCGAGTGGACCCAATCGTGGCAGACACCGGGGCGTACGAGATGGTCTTAGGAATGGACTGGCTCAAGGAGCACCACGTGCTGATAGACTGCGCGCACCGCAGCCTAGTGTTCTGGCCGCCCCACGAGAAACCAGTCAGAGCAGAAATGCGGAAAATATCGGGAAATAAGAGCAAGCTCATCGGGGAAAAACCCCAGAAGGAAGAAGAAGACCCAGCTATAAGAGCGGAAATGGAAGCAGAACCATTCACAATGTCAGAGGTTCGGAACGACTGGACGTACCACGTTAGGAAAGACATACTTAAGGGATATTTTGAGACCGATTAGGGCACTTAGGAAAAAAAAAAAAAAAAAAAAAAACGATATAGTTATAACCCTCACATGTATCTTAAATTCTGTTGAATGATTTAAATTAGCAGTTATAATCTAAAGAAACTTAAAGTTCGATTTATAATCTTAAATTTCTTCTTTAAATTGCGTATCTTTACCATGAGTTGAATAACCATAAGTTTTACGATGAACTCTGTAACTAATAACAATGCAAGTACATATATGTATAAAATTGGGAAGAATGAAAATCTCACATCAAACACCCTTTGCACAGCGAAATCAGGGATGGCGAAAGGAACCAGGACTAACTCTAGCACGAACGACGCAGATGACGAAACTAGGGTTCCGCTCGAGAACCCTCAGCTGAATGCCCTACTGCAAGGACTAGAGCGGGTGACCAGGGTAGCCATGGAATATGAACAGCGACAGCCTAGAGAGGCCGACACGTTCTTTGAATACTACCGATCGTTCACCTCATTACGTCCCCCGACCTTCGATGGGACAGGTGACTTTGCCGCTGCAGAAAACTGGGTCGCAAATATCAAGGATAAACTTCAAATCTTGAGAGCCCCTGAGGAACACCGGGTAGAGCTAGCGACCCAATTACTGGAGGGTCATGCTCGATTCTGGTGGCAGGAGGTGAAACGTGGGTGGGGTGAAACCGCCGATGCGAAGGGGTGGACTGAGTTCGAAAGCCAGTTCGAACGACGCTACATGGACACAATGTCAAGAGAGGCACTCCGACAACGGTTTACAAGTTTGAAACAGGGGAACAGCTTAGTGGCGGAGTATAACTCCAAGTTTGAGAACCTAATGAGGTATGCACCCGATATCGTAAAAGATGACTTCCGCCTCAGACAACAATATCTCGGGGGACTGAACCCCCGTCTTGCTCAGATCATTGATATTCCGGGAACCAACCAACTGTCGGACTTAATGTTAAGAGCAAGCACCGCGGAGTCATATGACGGTCGCATCAGCCAAGCCGGGGGATCGAGAAATGTACGACCCAAGATAGATGAACCCATGAGACCGGCCCCAAACAGAAATAATTACGGGGATGCCCGGCCTAATTACCAGTCTAATCCAACACCCCCGTGCAACTACTGTGGCCGCAACCATGCACCTGATCAATGCAGTTTCCGTTTGGGAGTGTGTCACCGGTGTAACAAACCAGGACACTTCATCAAGGACTGCCCAGCTCCACGAGGTTATTCCGGGCAGCAAGTGGGAAATGCGGGTCCACCTACACGAGCACCACTTGGCAGAGGGACCGGTAGCTACAACCCTCCCAGTAACAACCGCAGCGGGAACCAAGGAAACCAAAGGGTGGGAATGCATGCACATGATCAGTGCAACCGTGAGATGGGAGGAACACCGATTGATGAAGAATACGAAGGAGAAGACGTGTCCACTGATCTTCTGACTGGTATGTTTGAACTATCTGGAATTCCTGCTTTCGTACTTATAGACACTGGTTGTAGTCATTCAGTTATAGCAAAGGAGTGGGTAGAAAAACACGGTGTACCAACTCGAGACTCTGGTAAATTATTGAATATAAGTACCCCTGCCTTGCAATATACCACCCCAGAATTTCGGAGCGTAGGGTTAAAACTCCAAATAGCGGGGAGGGAATTCCCGATAAACCCCATAGTCTCTAAGACGGGTCTCTATGATCTAATGTTGGGTCTTGAGTGGCTCACTCGAAACGGCGTGACGGTTGACTGCCTGAAAGGGAGGATGGTCATTAACAGGCCAGGCCTCCATGACCTCTCTATCCGGCTCAAGAAACGAGGAGGCGGAACCCCGACAATATCTGCCAATCAAGCAAGGAGACTCATCAACAGCGGCAGTCCCGCCTTTATAGTCACCATAATGCAACTCGAGACGAAGAAACCCGAGATAACGTCAGTACCTATCGTCTCGGAGTATACCGATGTATTCCCGGAGGAGTTGCCAGGAATACCCCCTGATCGGGAAATTGAATTTCACATAGACATACTCCCTGGTACCCGTCCAATCTCTAAGGCCCCGTACCGGATGGCACCGGCAGAACTTAAGGAACTGAAGGTTCAGTTAGAAGAACTCTTAGAACTGGGATTCGTACGACCAAGCACATCGCCGTGGGGCGCACCAGTACTGTTCGTCAGGAAGAAGGACGGTAGTATGAGACTCTGCATCGACTACCGAGAGTTAAACAAGGTCACGATAAAAAACAAATACCCTCTCCCACGAATTGAAGACCTATTCGATCAACTCCAAGGTGCGGCCGTTTATTCCAAGATCGATCTGAGATCAGGGTACCATCAGTTGAAGATTCAACCTCAAGATGTAGAGAAATCAGCATTCCGTACCCGTTACGGGCACTATGAATTCACTGTCATGCCATTTGGGTTAACCAATGCTCCTGCAGCATTCATGGATTTGATGAACCGAGTATTCCACGACTTACTTGATTGCTGCGTCATTGTTTTTATAGATGACATTCTGATTTATTCAAAAAGGGAAGAAGATCATGCCGAAGACCTACGTACAGTATTACAAAGATTACGGGAACACCAGTTGTACGCCAAATTCTCTAAGTGTGAATTTTGGATGAAAGAGGTTAAATTTTTGGGACATGTAGTGACGGGGGAAGGTATCCGGGTAGACCCAGATAAAATCAAAGCAGTGGTAGAATGGAATCAACCCAAAAATGTAACAGATATACGCAGCTTCCTAGGGTTAGCGGGATACTACAGGCGCTTCGTTCCCGGGTACTCAAAGACAGCCCGACCCATGACCCAGCTCCTACACAAAGGGACTACTTTCAAATGGACGGAGAGTCAAGAAGAGAGTTTCCAAACTTTGAAGAAACTACTAACCAGTGCCCCAGTATTAACATTGCCTAAACCAGACCAAGAGTTCACGGTGTATACCGACGCGTCAAGGAACGGCCTAGGATGTGTACTCATGCAAGACGGACGAGTAATTGCTTACGGGTCACGGCAATTGAAGAACCATGAACAGAACTACCCCACACACGACCTAGAATTGGCAGCAGTTATTTTTGCACTCAAGGCATGGAGACACTACCTCTATGGGGCGAAATGCCGAGTATTCACGGACCACCAAAGCTTAAAGTATGTGTTTACCCAGAAAGAATTGAACATGAGACAAAGGAGGTGGCTGGAACTGATGAAGGACTATGATTTAGACATACAGTACTTGGCCGGGAAGGCAAATGTGGTGGCAGACGCACTCAGTAGGAAAGGGGCGACAAATTTGGCAGAAGTCATAACCCAAGAGACAGAATTGATCAAGGAAATGCGACACATGAATTTGGGAGTGTGTGTATCCACCAGCTGGATCCAAGAGCAAACCGACACCAAGAGAGCCGCGACGAATGCGGTACTCACCCTAGCAGCTATATCGGTACAACCGGAATTAAAGTCTCGAATACGGGACGCGGACCAAGGCGACGAGCAGCACCAAAGATACCGGGAATTGGCCCGTACCAACCCAACGTCGACCTTCAAGGAAAACGAGGATGGGCTCCTCTATTTCAACCAGCGGGTGTGTGTGCCAGAACAGGGGGGACTGAGAAGGGAAATTCTGCAAGAAGCCCACGAATCGGGATATACCATTCACCCAGGAGAGGTAAAGATGTATAAGGACCTTCGTACCCAATTTTGGTGGCCCAACATGAAGAGGGACGTGTCAAAATTTGTGGCTAGGTGCATCACCTGCCAACAAGTGAAAGCCGAACGGAGAAAGATAGCAGGATTGTTATATCCAAACTCCAGAGCACAAATGAAGTTCCAGATTATTACTATGGATTTCATCACTGGGTTACCGCGTACCCAAAAGAGGTATGACTCAATCTGGGTCATTGTAGACACACTAACCAAGGTAGCCCACTTTATACCCCTGCGAACCCCTACATCGGGTGGAGAATTAGCAGAATTATTTCTTCAATATCAGTTCAAATATCATGGAGTTCCTGAAACTATCATATCGGACCGGGATACGCGATTCACCTCGCACTTCTGGAAAAGCTTTCAGGAGGCAATGGGAACCCGACTCAATTTCAGTACCGCTCATCACCCTCAGACGGACGGCCAGTCGGAACGAACAATCCAAACTTTAGAGGACATGCTAAGGGCGTGTGCCATCAACTTTCAAGGGTCATGGGCTGATCATTTGACAATGGCCGAGTTCGCATACAACAATAGCTATCATGCCAGTATCGAAATGGCACCATCTGAAGCTTGGTGTGGGCATCGCTGGAAGACCCCCTTGTGGTGGGGAAACAACGGGGAACAACTGCCAACAGGGCCAGAAATGGTAAAAGATTGCGCGGATAGAACTCAACTGATTCTAAACCGACTAGACACTGCTCGAGACAGACAGAAAAAGTATGCAGACTTGAGGAGACGACCACTAGAGTTCGAAACCGGGGATCATGTTTGGTTGAAGGTCTCTCCAAGGAGGGGAGTGAGACGATTTGGCGTAGCAGGAAAACTGAGTCCTAGATATGTGGGGCCATTTGAAATTCTTAGAAGAATCGGACCACTTGCATACGAACTGGCGCTACCTCCAACCCTAGATAAAGTACATCCAGTCTTTCACGTATCGCAACTACGGAAATATATCCGAGATCCCTCCCACATCCTCGACTTTTCAAATCTGGGGCTAGATGAAACTTTAGTGTATGAAGAACGACCCATGAAAATACTGGACACCAAGGAAATAAGTCTCCGGCGTAAAACCATCAGACAGGTCTTAGTACAATGGGGACGACACACCAACCGAGAAGCAACTTGGGAAATGGAAGAAACGATGCGTGCCACATACCCAGAATTGTTCGAAGACATAGACGCCGAGGCTGTTCAGGGGACTGAACAGGATTTCCAAGGGGGGGAGGATGTAACGCCTCTAAATACTGGTATGGTTAAATTTCTTCAGAATCCAATTTAGAAAATAATAAAATGAATTAAATCAGAGATCAGCAATTTATAGGAATAAATATATAGTAGACGGTAAAAATTTAGGAGAAATAACGCTTCAATTTAACCAAATTATATTAATAGATGTCATAACCTGTTAAGCAAACTCAAATTAGAAGAGCCCAAATCTAAATTAAGCCCAATTTTCACCCATTTAATCTACCCCCCCTCCTCTCTCTTTCCACAGCCAACTCTTCCCTCCTCTTACTGTAAGTTTTCTTTCTCTCTTTCTCTTTTTCTCTCTTTCTTCTTTTTCCGCCCCCCTTCTCTCTTTGGCTGCCGCCGGCCACAAGCCAACCACCACCCACCCGACAGCCCCCTCCTCCCTTGACCGCCGCTGCCCTCTCTCTCTCTCTACCCCGCCCTCTCCCTTGGCCGAACCAACCCCTGCCCCCTCTCTACCCCGCCCTCTTCCTTGGCCGAACCAACCCCTACTCTCTCTCTCTAACCCGCTCTCTTCCTCTTCTTTCTCCTTGGCTGGCCGAACCCCTCTCCCTTCCCTTGGCCGAACCCCCTCTCCCTCCCCTTGGCCGAAACCCTAACCCTAACCCGAAACCCATTAATCCATTAACCCTAACCCGAAACCCATTAACCCTAACCCTAGACCCGAAACCCATTAACCCATTAACCTAGAACCCAATAACCAAACCGAAATCCTATGAACCATTAACCCATTAACCCGAAATCCTATGAACCAAAACCTAAACCCAATAACCCAATAACCAAACCGAATCCCTGCACTCTTAAAATCGATCTAATCAGTACAATAATCAAGGTTATTACCCAATTTAGTTGTACCAAATTTAATTTGTAGGAAGAATTGAGAGTTATAAGTATGGTGAATTATATATTGGAATCGATGTGGATTAAATACTCGTGCTTGACATTTAGATGACAATTGACTTAAATACAAATAGAAATAAGGACCTAATCAAGCGTTTATAAACTTAGGAGCAAACCGCGAGGTTCTAGGAGACGCTGAGAATACACGAGATCCCGATACACGCTCACACGAAGTCACTGAGAATACAGGTGCGGGTTCCTGGTCTTTTTACAAATAATACAAAAATGCTTGGATTGAGGTAAGTAACACTTTTTCAAAATCTGGTAGATAAACTGCATGTTGTGAATATCGAACATTCGTTTGATTTTGTTTAGAATTGCACGATAGGAGTTCTTGATGCATGGAATTGAATTGACAGGAATTGTGATTGTGAATTGGGAATGGGGAATGTGAATGAATTGTTTTCTTTAAATTAGGGCCGTCCGTGCGAGGCGGCTCGGCATGTGTTTTGAAAATCAGGCTGTCCGTGTGTGGCAGACCCCAAAGTGTGAGGTGTGAATAGAACGGGTCGTCCTTGTGTGGCGGTTCGCCGGATGGGTCCCCGCAATGACCCATCTAGAGTGTGATTGAACGGGTCGTCCTTGTGTGGCGATTCGCCGGATTTCCATGTACGGGCATGGATTTCCAGAGTGTGGAATTTAAAAACCTTAAATGTGAATTTAAAAAGGGGCGGGAATGAAAGTTGTTTTCAAATGATTGCATATCCGAATTGATAGGAATTTGGGGGAAATTTTTGAAAACTTTACTTTTATGTTATTTGGGATATTAAATGCATTGATTTGTAAAAACACCGGGCTGGAACTAAATCCCGCACTGAGAGATAGTTCGATCTCTCACCGTACCACCTTTTATGTGAGTTCCAGGAAATGAAGAAGGAGACATGGAGGAAGGCCGCGAGTGAGGAAATTAACGGAAGTTATTAAAGTAGCCACTATTTGTTTTTAATTTACATTTGTATGAACGATATATTGTGTAGACATGGCGGTAACTGTTTGACTAGCCATGTCTGACATATTTTCTCTTTCTATGTGTTTGTGGACTCCTTTTATTTTTAATATAGTGACTTGTTGGTTGTGTTATTGATAATGTATGTGATGTGCTTAACGCCTTGCGTCTGAATGCGCGGCGGGTTGTCCGGGGGTGTGACATTCATCTTCTTTTTCATGGACTCCATCATGCCAGTGGGTTTTTGCGGTATTGGAGGAACCTCCGAGAGAAAGGTGTCAATGACATCTTCTATTAAATATGCTACATCTCTCACCTCCTTTACCCAATGCTTTTGTCTCTCATCTATTATTTGCTTTTTGTCAGCATCCTTCATGAAAGCCTGAATCCAGCCGAATTCACGGGTCACTGCCTCCACTTGCTTATCGACATCGTATAGGAGTAAAACCTCCTTAACTGCAGCATCAGTGAGCTTGCTCAGCACAAAATTTACAATGCTCTCGGCCATCTCTCTTCTGTATTCTAGGTGGAGCTGAAACTAGTTAGAAACAATAAAATGTTGGTGTATTATGAGAAAGGCATGACAAAAGGAAAAGAGGAATTTAAATGTCTCAACTGGCTGCCGGTTGATGCGTGCAATGTTGGGTATGTGAAGCATTAATTGTTTGTAATGGACAACAAACTAAATATAGAATAACATACAAGACCAATAATCTTCACAAAATTGTAAAAATCTTGGGGGCAATTTTAACAGTTTGTAATAACTTAATTTCTATTGACTACTTTACAAAGTTGCTGTACTCAAAAAGTTTCACCTTGTAATTTTCAATTCCAAGATGTTTCAAGTATTACAGTTTTATTTCGCTAGATATAAAGGTCCACAAGTAAATTTTAGTTTTAGTTGCTGTGCACAGTCTCTCTCTCTCTGCAGTCCAAGTAGAAAAAAAAAAGAACCCATTGAAAAAAAAAAAAAAGGTAACAAATAAGTTCTTCACCTTGAAAGGGACTGAGTAATGACAGTTTTGTCAAGCATAATATTCAACAAATCGCACAACTGATAAGAAACAAAAGCGAAGGTATTGCTTACCAGTAAAAAGGGAGGGCAAAGGAGTGTCAATAACGAGAGCGTCTCGGTGCGAACGTAGTAGAGTTGTGGGATTGGAGTTTTGGTTACTAGAGCACTACCAATTTTCGCCGGAGATATTTTGTTCAATACCTCTCAGCCATCTATTCTAGGTTGAGCTGAAACTAGTGAGAAATTAAAGTAAGCATTAATTGTTTTCAAGTTGTTAGTTTTCAATGAATATGTGAACGTGATAGCATCGGGCTCCGAGCCGTTCACGCGAAGGGCACGTTAGTTTTCAAACAAAATGTGTCTTGGAATTGGAAGGATTTCTTAATTTTCTCCGTTCCGTGTAGAAAGGACATGTCCAGTTTCCTTCTGAAAGCATAAGTGATTGGTTTCTCCAGTGCCTTCTAAAATTGGAGAAAATGAACAAGGAATCCATTGTAAAATGAGCCTAATGTGCTTTTAGCATCAACGGCTCGGGAGCCGATGATATCACGTTCACATATTAATTAAAAAATAACAAGTAACCATTAATACTTCGGTCATTCAAAGGTTTGTTCCGTTAAGATAAAACTGATACCAATTAGAATTATACTTTCCAAGTTCAAATACAAATAAAAATTTCACATGAGAAATTCATCGAATACCTTCCATGCATTGTAATAGACTGACTTTGCCAGTATATCAATATCATATATAAGCTATTACATTTCAAGTAACTTAAACAAAAATTAACCAAAAAAATCAAACATCAAAACCAGCAATCATTATACTTCTACAAAACAAATAAATTGCCCTTTTCTTGTGAATAGTAAAGCAAATGATTAGATCATTATCGTGATACTCTCCGCTGTGATTTTTCTTGGAATATTTTGTTAGTTTGTTTGATTTTTCTTGTTATCATCAATTTGATGGGAAGCTTAATTTCTTTTAGAATTGTGACGTGTGTGTATTATAATGACTGACAAAAGTATTTGACCAGTCAAACTGGTCATGTCCATTTTGAATCGATCTGGTCACTATTTGTCATGGATATCGGTCCTTCGAAGTCCATAATTTTTTATTTGTAGAAATTAATATAAAATAGTATAAGGTATTATAATGACTGACTGAGTTCTTATAAGCATACACAGATTCGAAAAAAAAAATCGGATCCAATATTTAAAGCTTAAAAATATCTTGTATTCAACGGATCCAGTCATCCAGCCACCACAGGAACACAAGAAATATCACTGAAACACAACAGACCACATAAATTCGGTACTATTGGATCCCAAAGAGGATGAGAGAGGGTGGGAAATAAAAAAGGTTTGGAGCTGGAAAAAAAACTCGGATTCAAAGATTGGAGCTGCAGCTTAGATCTTCTGTGGCCAATTTATAACGAGGTGTATGGTGTTTCACAAAGCAATTGGATCCGGGAATTATTTTCGGCTCCAAAAATTGAATCCGATTTTTTTAGATCTGTCTATGCATGCCATCCAAAATTTCACACACTCATTGTAATATCCTATATTATTTTCGGCTCCAAAAATTCGGTATTATTATATCTTGAATTCTATAACTCAGGATGAGACACATACAACGATCATGAACAGATGCAGATGGAAATTTTTCGCTTTTAAATTTTGAGATGTAAATTGATTTTGCAATAATTATCCATGCTTTCTATATATTTGTGAATTATTTTTCATTTTCTTAAAGATTATATTTGTTTTGGATCTAAGTTTTTTTCTCAGTTTAGCACAATTTTTGCTTTCTCCCGTATTCTGTAGTCCGCGCTTCCAAATTTTATTTATATCTTCCATTAAATAAACAAAGAGATTGACAAATGTGTTTATTTATATCTTCCATTAAATAAACAAATTAATGTGTCGGAGATGTATCTTAAATTGAAAGAAAGGGAAAAAATATTTTTATTTCAAAAATTGACCGTTTTTTTTACTAATTGGTCGAATTTATCGTTTGTAAATTATTGGACCACCCCCTTCCAAATTTCTTTTTTTCCCTAAAACTTAATTTTCACCTGCAAATTTTAATCCAAGAAAGTCCGAAATATCTAGATAATCCATAGACAAATCTTCTCCTTGAAATATATTCAATTTGCACTTCTTATAAAAGTAACACGAAAATATAGTTTAGAAAAACTTGCCTCAATTACACCATTTTATGGTGACACATCTTTACACCATATGTTTATAAATTATTTTTGTGATTTTAAAGTTGAAACAGTCGACCCGAATCGTTCAAAATGATCTCCATATTAAAATGTGTTTGGAGACCAAATTTTAATTGTTTTGGAAACTTTTTTAGTATTTATTAAGATGTGTACAAAGTTGTTGTTTTCAGCCAATTTTGGACCATTGAAAAATAGCTATTTTCAAATATTAGTAAAAATTAGCAAATAATTAAAAAAAAATGTAAAATTTGGTCTCCAATTACATTTTAATATGGAGATCATGTTGAGCAGTTAGGATCAATCGTTTGGATTTTGAAATTGCAAAAAAGGACTTATAAATATGGTGTCAAGAAGTGTCACCATAAAATAGTGTAATTGGACTTAAAAATATACACATTAAAAAGAAAGTACTAATATTTAATAAAGTATTTTGCGATTAAAAAACCAACCGATTCCAATTTTCAAAAAGTCTTGCAAAATTATTAGAGCTATGTCGGTGCCAGGGGCGGGTCATAGTGTATTCTAAATGGTGCTTAACATTTTTTCATAGTATTACATTTTTTAATTGTGTATATTGAAATTTAATTTAATTTTCTTCTTCTTTAAGTTTTTATATATTTCAATCCCATTATAAAATATTATGTATTTGCTTGTAGTCTAGTGATTCAAGTTTCTATTGTGGTTGTGGATTATTTGAATTCAAATTCCACCGACCACATTATATTATTTCTACATTTTATATATGTTTCAGTCCCTCCCCTCCATCTATTTAAATTTTCTAGTTTCGCCCATCGTACGATAGGTGAGTTATGAACTATTATTATGCTTCAATAATAATACGATCTTTTGTTGAGCATTAATTGGTAAAATATATTGCAATCCATACTAATCCGCGTGATCAACAAAATGAGCCGATTACACAATGGAAAAACCATCACAGATCTTGCTTAATTAAAAAAGTAACTACGTCAAAAATTGTTCAAATTCAGAAAAAAATTCGGAAGACAAACAAGTATTCAAGATTAAGAGGAAGAGAGGATTATTAATTCTGTTATTTATATTTTAAAAGCTCAGCACTCGACTGAAGATAATCCTAACATATGAAAATGATAAATTAATAAAACAACAAAGTCAATTAATTAAGCTCATAGTTTCTTTATTTACCTTTTAATATGCTTGCTGTGACATAACCAAATTCAGTCAAACACTTAATCTTGGACATTAAGCAAATAAATTGCTTGGTGTCCAAGATTACATCTCTGTTAAATATGCACATAACGAAATTATAAATAGTCTTATAGACTCTGATTCTCAATTTCAAACTTGAGAGCTTTAGAATTTTCAAATTTACCCTCCTATCTCTCAGTATTGTTGCTCTGATTTTCTCTTGATATAATACATTATACATGGCCGGTGTCGCTGGTAAGAGCATGCATGCCATACAGTACAAGTGTTATGGTGGTGGTATTGCCTCCCTTCAGGCACATCTCCCTCTTTCTGAATCTCCTTCATACTTCTTTTATATATATACATATATTTTTACAATGAGCTGTTGAGCACCAAAAATTTCAAATATAATTAAGGGATCTATTTCGCTGTTGAACTGTTTGTTCTTCGGCATTTTAATGACTGTATTTAGTTTTCCTGCCAAAAAGAATATAATAAAAGATGCATGACCCCAGTACTGCACATAACATTTATTCCTCTTGGTACCAGTAAACGGTGTATGGAATGGTGTAGAATATATCCCTGGTACAAGTCAGTAACACTACAGTGTTGAATCAAGCCTCAGAGGATCTATTTCCAAATGGTTTCCATATGTTCTTCATTACTGCTGAATAATTGTAAGACCAGCTCAATTATACTGAAAATTAAATCTTGAGATAGAAATCATTTATTACAAATAAAGGAGTAACCATTTTTCTTATTCATATCTGGGACACTAGGCACACAGTTTTCTTTTTTGTTTTCGATGAAATCTATAATTATAGAACAAGAAAATCCCAATAAACTAACGTTGTATCTATTTCTGAAACAGTTACGGACATCTCAGGTGAAGTGATTCAAATCGGATCTAAAGTGACTGCATTTAAAGTTGGTGACAGAGTTGTATGCAGGCTCGGTTTTCCGGTATGTAATACTTAGCTAAAAGTTGCTTTTTATCACTCCAACTGCCACAGAAAAAATTAATTGTGATCTGTGATACTGATTTTTCATTTCTCTTAACTTTTAATTGTTTTCCTTGGTGTTCAATTGCTGATACTGGTACAGAAAGGGGGCGGGCTTGCCGAGTATGCCGTGGCCTCAGAAAAAGAGACTGCTCTCCGGCCCGAGGAAGTGTCTTCTGCTGATGCCGCTGGGCTCCCAGTAGCTGGTCTGACGGCACTGCAGTCGCTCCAAATGATAGGGACCAAGTTCGATGGCACTGGAAAGGGGGCAAACAAACTCATCACAGCCGCCTCAGGTGGTGTCGGGTCTTATGCGGTCCAGCTGGGGGGCCACCATGTTACAGCAACTTGTGGTGCCAGAAATGTTGATCTGGTGAGAAGCTTGGGCGCTGATGAGGTTCTCGATTACAAAACCCCGGAAGGTAATTTACACTATGGTGTTAAATTTTTACAATTATATAACATTACTTATATGACCATTTATTGAAATTTAAGTCTCAGGTAAGACCTTGATTAGGCTCAAGGCAATATAGCAAATAGATTGTGTACAGAACCCAGTATAATTGCAATTAGTTGAAGTCACAGTGTTTAACTTGAAATTTTGAGTTATATGGTACCATTGTAGTGCAAATTTCACCATATTAATTCAAAATCTTAATTTTAGGCTACAATTACCAGTAATTATACCGTTTGCCAATTGGGACCAAATGCAATCAACTGACAAGGACTGGATCAATAATCGTTTGTACTTTGATAAATGAATTGTTCTAAGAAAAATAAACCTAGTAATTTGCTTTTAAATATAGGTCAAAACCTGAAGAACTCATCTGGCAAAAAATATGACTACATCATAAATTGCGCCCCAGCAGTTCCATGGAAAACACTTAAATCTAGCCTAAGCAACGAAGGTTTGGTCATGGAGGTAGCGCAGCCTAATTTTTCAATCCTAATGGCGTTTATTTGGGGGATCTTCACCTTCTCAAAAAAGAAAATTAAGATAATAGTAGTGTCTCTGGGAAAAAATGATTTGCAATTTCTAGCAGAGTTGATGCGAGAAGGGAAGCTTAAAACTGTTATTGATTCCAATTACCCGTTTGATCGAGCGCAAGAGGCATGGGCTAAGAGTGCTGAAGGCCATGCAACCGGAAAGATTATAGTAGAGATGTAATATTATTATATATTCTTGTAAGGAAGCGACTAATTGTCCCCAACTTTCTTTCTCCATTTTTTTTTTCAAAAAAACTGTCATTTAACTTGCACGAATACTGTAAAACTCTATAACCAATACTGTAACTTCAACAACAAATCATGTATAATAAGTAGTTTAAAAATCTAACAATCCAAGTTAGTTGGAATGGTCCCCAAGTTAGTTGCAAACAGTTAGCAACTTGCAAAAATACTGTACTTCCGACTGTACTTGAAAAACTGACGGCTGCTAGAAGGTTTTAAAAACAAACCACTTCTCAAACTTGTAGTTATTTACAAATTACACCTAAAATTGTGCAAAATTAATTTTTTTGCATCCAAATTAAATTTTTTTTTTTTTCGTATTTTTTTGTAGGTAATTTTTTTTCTTCAATTATTAATATTTGTATATCGATCTATATCATGTAAAATAAGACTTACATACTGTAAAATTAGCAGATGCAAACTATAAAACTAACATATGGGAACTACAAAGACATCAATACTGTAAAATTAGCAGATGTAACTTATAAAACTAACATATGTTAACAGCAAAACTTCAATACTGTAAAATGGTATCCAAAAAACATATACAAACTATAAAATTTCACTAATCACAAAATTAACTGTTCAAAACCATAAACTATAACCAACAACTGTTCAAAACCAATTGTTCAAAACCACAACCAACAACTGTAAGATGTCACCACCCATAACTGTTCAAAACCACAATAATTGTTACCACCCATAACTGTTCACAAGCACAAACAAAACTTCAATAAACAAGCTTAATTGTTCACAACCATCAAAACAAAAATGGCGTCTGTCACTTCATAACCCTCTGGTGCACGTTATTCGGATGAGTGAGAAGTTTCATTGCTAGAACCACACGTTCTTTCGAGATATCATCCTGCCAAAAAAAAAAAAATAAGCAAGGTTAAAAATTAGAGTTATGAACCATTAGCAGATGCAAACTATCAAAGCAACATATGTGAACTACAAGACTTCAATACTGTAAAATTAGCAGTTGCAACCTGTAAAATTTTAAATCTGTACAACACTGCATATATCATGTAACCAAAGTGAATCATAGTAAAAACTGTCTAATAAATAACCTTTACACCTGACTAATACATCATGTAAGAAACTGCATCAATACTGTAAACTTACTAGATAAATACTGTAATTTTATTAACTGTTATACACTGTCTAATGCAGTTTATTAGTACAACTGTTAAACAGATCCTGTAACTATGATTAACCAAAGTGAATACTGTAAACTGTTGCACATATCCTGTAAAATTGTTATATGTATTATGTAAAATTAGCATCTGCTAATTTTATAGTTTGCATCTGCTAATTTTACAGTATTTAAGTCTTATTTTACATGATATAGATCCATATATAAATATTAATAATTGTTATATGTATCCTGTAAAATTGTTATATATATCCTATAAAATTGCACATATCCTGTAAACTAAAGTGAATATTGTAACTAAAGTGAATCATAGTAAAAACTGTCTAATACATAACCTTTACACCTGACTAATACATCTTGTAATAAACTGCATCAATACTGTAAACTTACTAGATAAATACTAGAATTTTATTAACTGTTATACACTGTCTAATGCAGTTTATCAGTATAACTGTTAAACAGATCCTGTAACTATGATTAACCAAAGTGAATACTGTAAACTGTTGCACATATCCTGTAAAATTGTTATATGTATCTTATAAATTGTATCATGTTATAAACTGCATCCATACTGTAAATTGTTACATATATCCTACATAACTTATATATCCTATAAAAATATTACATGAATCTTGTAAAATAACTCATATATCCTATAAAAATATTAAAGCATCTCTACACCCACCCTCCCTTTTCCTTTTTGAAATACTCCTTTCTCCTCCCTTCTGCTTACTCTTTTGGCAAAATTCCTTTTAACACCACTAGTTTTCTTACCTTTGTGGTAGATTTTTTTGGCATGTCCATGATTAATGTTCAAGAGATGCAGTATTATATGAATTTCTTTACAAGTACATCCTTCGCTGTATTTGATTTACCATTTATGATATCTCCCACAAAGCTAGAAGCCCTACTGAAGATTCGACTTGCCCGGCTACTGCCTTCCCCACCTTCGACCTTCATTTTCAACTCCTAATGTGAGGAAATAATAATCAGACTAAAGTTCTATGATGTACAATTGTTGTTTGGTATTATTATAGTTTCCAAAACAATTAATGCACATGTATATTTCTGCCTTTTTGTATAATTTTGATTGTAATAATATTTAAGATTTAATTAAGCCATAATTGAATATGAATTCTCAAATTAAGCAATGAGAAACATAAATTCACAGCATCATTACATTTATAAATTGAACAATTGGTAAGAAATTGAAGTTGTTGGGATTAATAGAACGAAAAAAGTATACTTGCAGGATCCAATCAGCAGGATTCCATGAGCAGTAGTCTATATTGCAAAATTTGTCAAGCTTATATCCCATCGATTGCTCTCGTAGTATAATAATCAATTAATCTAATTTTGGATCTGGATCAAAATGCAATCAATGCAATCAATGCTGCCGTAGGACAAGGAACAAATCACATTTTAGCAATTAACGAGCAATTGTTTTGATAATAACAAGAGATGGAAAAAAGGATCACTACAAACCTGGGAATCAAAGCCGTGGATTACATCCTCAGCATCGTGCCTGGCATCCCTGAGTTGAGCGAGCGATTCTTAGGGGTCATGGCGGTGCTGAGGTGTGAGAGATCGACCTATATGGTGAAACAAAGCTTTAACAGTGGATCCCCAGCTAATCAATCAGATCGACATCGATGCTTTGGTGACAAAAGATTGATACAGAGAAAAGGAGCTTACGAGTGATCGTTTGTGATTGACCGACTCTTCTTTAGATCTGTTCCGAATAGAATAGAATCAAGGTTGTGAGCAGAAATTCTTTAGATCTCGCTCTTGCTTGCTCCAGTAGCAGACCTTTGCGGTGTCCAGTTAACCAAGGCAAATTTCGTGCTCGCAACTCCCGATCGACGATCGGGTCCAGTACTCCAGTAGTATGGTTGATGCACGGTGTTGTCGGAGGAGATCGGCTACGGAGTTCGGCTGACGAACGAGGCAACCAGATGCTCCGCTGAGGTCGGTGACGCGAAAATAATCGGAGAAGAGGGTGCAGGATTTAATCGGAGGAGAGAGAGGGGTAATCGGAGGAGAGAGAGGGGTAATCAGAGGAGAGAGAGATCTGAAATTCAAAATAAAAAAAAGATTGAGAAAGTTATATAAAGGTGGGTCGTTAGAAGTGGATTATGACGGCGTGGGGATAATCCGGGGATTGAAGGTAGGGGAACAGTACCTTTTCTCTTCTTGTAATATCATATTATACCATATGTTGATGGTGAGTTCAAGTTCCACCTCTCACATTATATATATTTACACAATATTATAACCTTTTTCATCATGAACCGCACAAGAGAACTTATATCCTCCCTGGTACCCTTCTTTTAAATTAGTGGATCTGAACGGTCCTTTTAACTTTTGCACGAATCTCAAAGCACAAATAATACTGGCCCCTTGCACTATCTCCAAATAGACACCGGATTGAGTGAATCTGGACCGTAAAGTTGTGGGCTCCACCATCCAATACTTGAGTGGATACTTGTCCCGCACAAGATCAGTCCAAATCAGCTTATAGTAAATCAACTGCAAATACATTTTTATATATAGATATCACGAAAATTTTACATAATACCCTCCTCTAAAAAAATTTAACAAAATGTCCTTGTGGACCCCATGTTTTTCCCCTTCACCTCCCTCCCACTCCTTTTTATTTACCTCCCCTTCATCGATAACACATTTTTTCAAAGTTTTCTCTCAAGACATTTTTTTATTCAACCCAAAAAAGAAAATAATATTTTTGAAATTCTTTTGATTTTCACATGTTATATTATCAACTAAAACTGATGCATGTGTAGCTGACACTTAAATTAAAAACCTATTGGATTGACTTCAAACGACACATCCAAACAGTTGAATCCGTTTTAATTCACGAGTGATGCATTTACATGTCAAATTTATAATTTTTTGAACTAGTTTAGCATAAAGTCAAGCGGTCAAAAAATGATGAAAAATGAACTCATTAAAATGAACTTATAAATTTTTTTTTTTTTACCGCTTGACTTCATACTAAATTAGTTCAAAAATTTAAAAATTTGACATGTAAACGCATCACTCATGAAGTAGATCGGTTTCAATTTCTTCATGTAAAATTTCTCTATTTATTAATTATTTAATTTTCATAATTGCTAGATACAATTTCTATTTTTTTTATTTTGTATTAAATATGTATGAAATTTTTTGGACCAATTACCCATCACTATAAACAGACTAGGAATAAAGTTGATTTTAATTCACTTTAGAATGATCGACGTAATTCTTTTTATTATAGCGTTAGGTTGTACTATTAATTTTTTTTGTGGATGCAGCTAAAGTATGTTCCTCACAAACATCAAAACGCAGGTTGGTGCTGTTATGTTGCTTATTACTAAATTAGTTTTAGTTGGGACATTTCATCAAACAATTTGAGGGCATTTCAATTGTTCAATACTACAATGAGGAAGGTTAGGTCAGTTAAGATTCGATGCCAGATTACAAGTGGCATTTCAATCCTTGCATAACTGACCCAGCTATCGTAAGATTATTGGCACCAATTTTAATTGTACTTTCCAGGTCCGGATATACTAACAAAATTTCACTGGGAAATTCATCATACACCTTCCATGCACTGCAATAGCTATTACAATTTCAAACAACACAGAGAGAAATTAAACCAGAAGCTATTACAATTTCTCTAAACCATTTAGGCTATGTCTGGCAGCCGAGAAAGGAAAAAAAATTGGGGGTCTGTTCTGTGCACTTTTACAATTTTCTCTTGTAAAGGGATTCAATTGAAAATATTCATAGATTTGTGCTATGTCTGGCAGCCGAGAAAGGAAAAGAAGAGAACATTTTGAAATTTGGGTATTTTTTGTAGGACAAGTCCACCCTAATTAAATAAAAAATAAAAATGAAAAGACTGGATTTGGTGGCCTACTAGATTAGATATACACCAACTTAGGATTAGATGGTCATATTTGGCATTTAGACATTTTTATGTACAATACTGTTGCAACTGTATGAGTATTTATATAGTATCGGATTGTTATTGTGTGTCATATGAAAAATAATTTTAATTGAAAATATCCCCTATTTGATTTGATGGGACAGGATTAAATATTTTTAATGCTAAAGATAAAAATAATATCAGATTGTGGGACGTTTGAAAATAGGAAAGAGAATTTGATCAGTACTTTTTTTTCGAAATAAAAAATTGTCGTTATATGTATATTATATATAGAGAGATAGGCTATGTCGAGTTGCGAAGTAAAATGTCGTTTTACTTCACGCCATATTTTCATTTTGAAAATCCAAACAACCGATCCGAACCATTCAACTTTTTCTAAATATTGAAATGTGCTTGGAGACTAAATTTTACATTTTTTGGATTTTTTTTACTATTTATTAAGCCACTTTGAAATTGCTGATCCACTGTGAACAGTAAACAACAGTAAAATTTTCTGGACCACCGGATCAGCGATTTTCAAAGTGTCTTAATAAATAGTAAAAAAGTTCCAAAATATGTAAAATTTAGTCTCCAAGCACATTTCAATATGGAGAACATGTTGAGCGGTTCAGATCGGTTGTTTGGATTTTCAAAATGAAAATATGAGCGTGAAGTAAAAATGACATTTTACTTCACAACTCACCATAGCCCAGCTCATATATATATATATATATATATATAGATGGGCTATTGTATTGTGCTTTGCAAAGTAAATGGAGGAGTTTACTTCGGGTCATATTTTGCATTTTGAAAATCCAAACAACCGATCCGAACCGTTCAACATGTTCTTAATATTGAAATATGCTTGGAGACTAAATTTTACATTTTTTGCAATTTTTTTACTATTTATTAAGCCACTTTGAAAATCGTTGATCGGGTGGTCCAGAAAATTTTATTGTTTTTTACTGTTCACAGTGGATCAGCGATTTTCAAAGTGGCTTAATAAATAGTAAAAAAATTCCAAAAAATGTAAAATTTAGTCTCCAAGCACATTTCAATATTTAGAACATGTTGAACTGTTCGGATCGGTTGTTTGGATTTTCAAAATGCAAAATATGGCCCGAAGTAAATCCCCCATTTACTTTGCAAAGCACAATAGCCCATCTCATATATATATATATATAGAGATGAGCTATGCTGAGCTATAGAGTAAAAAGGATTTTTACTCTATGTTTTTGGTCCGTTGGATCTGCTTTAAAA
This sequence comes from Carex littledalei, assembly GCA_011114355.1. Classification (NCBI taxonomy): domain Eukaryota; kingdom Viridiplantae; phylum Streptophyta; class Magnoliopsida; order Poales; family Cyperaceae; genus Carex; species Carex littledalei. Next base: position 1,098,624 of record CM022081.1, read on the forward strand.
ACCGCACGGATCACATCTCAGATCAGCTGTGTTTGTCGCTAAAATTTTGGTCCAATTCACTGGAGGCGTCCATTATCACTACCATCTCTCCCTCCGACCCCTACGCGAAACAAAAAAAATCCAAAGAAAACCTAAATAGCTTATCTCTCTCTCTCCAACGCCTCCTCCCTCCGACCCTGTCTCCGCCGACTGTTGCGCTCTCCTCTGTCGTACTTAGCGCCTCCAGCCGCTCTCTCCTTCTCGCCATATCCACCGCTCTCTCCTCTCCCGCGCTGACCCCCTGCACGGATCCTCCTCTCTGGAACTGAAATCAAGAAATTCCTCCACAGTCAAGTACATATGTGAATGCAGATGTATCGACATACTTCAATTATAGCAATTTGTTAGTAAATTTCAGCAATTGTTATATGAACTACATACTTGAAATTAGCAATCATTTAGTTAAATTTTGCAAATTTTTGTGTAGGCAACATGAGCACCTCCATTAGTTGCTCTCATGCTTCGAAAGTTTGAATGCAGAAATATCGACTCCTCTTTGCAAGAGATGTCAAAGCTGACAAGAGTGTTATGCTAAAACCATATACCAAGAAGAACTATGGAACATAATTTTATAGCAGCCCAAAAGGAAGTTGTAATGCATTTTATAGTTGTAGTTTGTTTTTAAAAATATGTTTAAATGACATGTGATGCAATGACTTGTGATGTAATGATATTTTTTTATGTTTGCTTTAAGTCTTCCATGAGGTGTAATTATCAATTTAAACTCAGAAGTTTGTAAACTAAGACACAGATTGTCCAAGATTCTCCTGTCCCATGTCGGTAAAATAGAAAGGATATTTTCTTCTATGCCCTTCAAAAATAGAATGTCTCTTTATACTCAAATAAATTAATAAAATATGCAGAACTTGCTAATTGCTCTATTGAACATGCTTATGGACATTTGAGAAGGTGGACACAACTCTTCAAAAATCTAAAGGTTGTTTTGTAAAATTTAAAAGAGACAATGGTAGTTGACCCAGTTATTAAGGTTTCATACTTGTATTACTCAAATATAACATAATACATTAGGTTACAAAAGCTTGAACAGTATAATTATAAAAGTACAAAATGTAACAAATTACAATGACTCCTAGCTACCCTGCTAATGTCAGTCCTCATTCCCATTTTGATAAATTCCTGTCCCATTATCAAATACTGGTACAACCCCTATATCATGCAGCTATATGATAGAAAATAGAGAGCACTAAGATTGCACAGACAAGAAATACTCGTTTAAACAATCAGCTATCTCCATCTCCTCAAGGAAACTTTCTGGTAGTGTACCAGTAAGAGATTGAATTAGTCCTTCATTCACTCCAAATTAGAACAAAATTTGACAACTCAGTACATAAGAAAAGATGCATAGAAATAAAGGGAACCAAACTGAAATAGACCAAAAGTTGCTCATACAATTGATACTAATTAGATAAAGCAACCAAGCTCCACGCTTTATTTTAAAAAATGACTATAATTACTACTAACAAAGACTAATAGTTTAAGAGCTTGATCACGTTAGATAAAAAGCGTGCGGATCCGCATCAGAAAGTAGGGCGACGAGAGAGAGTAGGCCAGGAGAGAGGGAAGAGAGTGGGGGCTGGGAAATTGTGAGAGAGAAGGGGAGGGTGCGCGACAGCCCCGAGGGAGAGGGTCGGAGGAGGGGCGACGGAGAGAGCAATTGCTGGAGAAAGACGAGGCGATTTCGTCTCTCCAAAAAGTTTAAGTTTCTCTTTCTTCGCTAGGGGTCTGGGGGGTTAGATGAAAATGGACATGTCCATTGACTGGAGTTAATTTTCAGCGCAAAACTGAGCCCATCTGAGATGCGATCCACACGGTTTTTAAAGCAGATCCAACGGACCAAAAACGTAGAGTAAAAATCCTTTTTACTCTATAGCTCAGCATAGCTCATCTATATATATATATATATAGATATATATATATATATAGAGCTGGGCTATGGTGAGTTGTGAGTATATATATATATATATATAGAGGAGGGCTCAAATGCCCCAATGCTTCATGCCCCATTCGTGCCCCAACATCTATATCTTCAAATGCAAAGTTCAAACAGATGATCCGAACCGCTCAACATGATATCCATGTTAAAATATGATCGGAGACCAAATTTTATATTTTTTGGAATTTTTTTACTATTTTTTAAGATAGGTACAAAATCAGGAAATTCTGGACCATCTAAATGAAGGATGTGTGTTTTAAAAGTTATGTTTTTAATAATAATTTATATGTTGTTCATGATTTTATTACGAATGTTATTATTCATGTTCCTTGTGATTTATATGTTATATCTTTGGAAGTGTTTAAGAAGATGCTCTTGGTCTTGAACTATAGAACTCCAAAGATGAGAAACATTTAATCACTAAATATGTTCGCAATCGTGGTAATTAAAGAGGAACATTAATTACCGAGGAAGATTGTCATGTTGATTAAAGTACATTGAAGTTCTATAAATGTTGATAAAGCATTATCATTTAATAACATGAATATATAAATATGTATTTTATATATTGAACATGACCTAAATGAATGGAACATTATATGGATTGTGTTTTGTGTCATTAATGTTTTCATTGTGTCTTTGGAATCTTAGATATGAGATGTGTAGGTTTTTCACATGAGAAGTATATAATGTGATTACTATTTAAATACTATCTTATGATAGAAATAAAATAGTAGTTCGTTGTGTACAACTTGTGCGGGAGAAATCTATATGTTAATATTATCATTGTCCCTCAATTTGAGTTATGATATTACTGGGCCCCTTGGTAAAGTGAAATTATATCGCATGCAATATAACTGATGTAGTTATAATTATAATTCACTTGAGAGACCAAGAAAAGAATATAATGCAAGAATGACGCGATCCTATTTTGCATATTATTCATAATATCATGTGACAAGGATAGACACAGAAATAGTGGATTGAGTAAATGATTACTATGTCATTTGGATAACTATAATGTAATGATAGAACCTCTTATAGTCAATAATATAAAGTTTTATATTATTGCCAAGATGACATAGATCCTCTATACGGTCACACCAACTGAAGAGAAACAACAAGTATTTTATATTTCATAATGATGTATTAGATAAAATACATGAGATGAAATACTAAAATAAAATGTCATAATATGACATGCTTAGATCATAAATAAATTTGTGAAGTTATGCAAATATTATTTGGTATAATGTTTGAATGCATTATAAGAATAATACAAATATTGCATAATTGAATAATATGATTAATATTATTTGTTCATAAATTGATTTATTAAACCAATCACAAGATGAGATTAGAGATGATAAAATGGCTAAATAAGGCTAGTGGCAATTGTGTAAATAGTTCAAACTTTACACAAATGATAGCCCTAACCCCTTGCCTATTTTAAGGGGTGTAATTAAGGAAATATTAGAGAAAAATTTCTGCTCTTCTTCCTTGGCCGAAATTCCTCTTGAGCAGCCCACTTTTTCTCAAGGCCAAAATACTAAGAAGGTGCTTCCTTACTTGGCCGAAAATTACACATTTTTCTCTCATCTCTTCTTGATAGGTTTAGCCACCAAGAAATCAAAGAGCTTGTTGATTTGAAGATTGTTAGGTGGTTGGATCTAAGCCTTGAACTTCACATCCATCTATCTAAGAGGTGTGTAAGTTCGTTGTTTAGGTTCAAGGTGAACTAAGAGGCGCTTTCGAGAAGAACACGAGATCTAGAAGGGAAACCGGCTTCTCTCCATCAAGAGATTTGACAATCTCTTTAGGTAAAGGTTTTATCCTTTTCTCTTGCAATAAATTAGATGAGATAATTTATCTTAATTTAGTACACATTAGTTTGTCGAATAAAATCTTGTTCGCTTTTTGTCGTAAAATAAGATCCTTTGTGTATTGAGCCAAGTGGTGATAGGAAAATTTTAAATTCTCACCACATAGGCATACACGTGAAATCCCAACACTAAAAACAATGATTTTGTAACTATCTTAAAAAATAGTAAAAAAATTCCAAAAAATATAAAATTTGGTCTCCAATCATATTTTAACATGGATATCATGATGATCGGTTCGGATTATCTGTTTGAACTTTGCATTTGAAGATATAGATGTTGGGGCACGAATGGGGCATGAAGCATTGGGGCATTTGAGCCCTCCTCATATATATATATATATATATATATGGCAAATTCTTCTATGGGCATAAGGACCTATTTGTAAAATGAGCATATTTTCATTTTCAAAGTTCAAACAGTCGATCCGACCGTTCAACATTTTCTCCATATTACAATGTACTTGGAGGTCAAATTTTACATTTTTCTGAATTTTTTTACTATTTATTAAGATGGGTACAAAATTCAATGGTCTGAATTTGACTAGTTTTGTAAAATACTTAATAAATAGTAAAAAAATTCAGAAAAATGTAAAATTTGACCTCCAAGTACATTTTAATATGGAGATAATGTTGAACGGTCGGATCGACTGTTTGAACTTTGAAAATAAAAATATGCTCATTTTACAAATAGGTCCTTATGCCCATAGAAGCATCCCTCTATATATATATATGAGATGGGCTATTGTGCTTTGCAAAGTAAATGGGGGATTTACTTCGGGCCATATTTTGCATTTTGAAAATCCAAACAACCGATCCGAACCGCTCAACATGTTCTAAATATTGAAATGTGCTTGGAGACTAAATTTTATATTTTTTGGAATTTTTTTACTATTTATTAAGCCACTTTGAAAATCGCTGATCCGGTGGTCCAGAAAATTTTACTGTTTTTTACTGTTCACAGTGGATCAGCGATTTCAAAGTGGCTTAATAAATAGTAAAAAAATTCCAAAAAATATAAAATTTAGTCTCCAAGCACATTTCAATATTTAGAAAAAGTTGAACTGTTCGGATCGGTTGTTTGAATTTTCAAAATGAAAATATGGCGTGAAGTAAAACGACGTTTTACTTCACAACTCACCATAGCCTATCTCTATATATATATATATATTGTTTTTTTTTTGTCAATCCTGTATACTCCATAATTTTGTATACTCCCAGCATGATTGTATTAGCTAGCTATAAATGTGGGAAATAAAACATAGAGCATGCCCGCCGTCGGCTATGTGCTAATATTATAAGAAAACTCAAACTTGCAATCTTGAACTATGTTCTTAATTCATCTCAAAGAAAAATAAAATAAAAACAGCGGTAATTAAATTAAAAATGCAAAGCACACATGCATACAAGAAATTTAATTAAGAGAAAACAATGCCAAATATGAAATTGGAGCCTTGGAGGAGTAAAATATGCATTGACCGGAGTTCATGCATGGCTCTATTAAAAGAGAAGTGAAGGCACATGTTTGCATAAGTTGCGGACCTCATCTTCCTTACCCTCATCGCCATTATCCACCCATCTCAATTGATGAAGGTTGGTTAGGTGTCGTAGCCCTTGAGGAACACACAATTCTTTACATCTATAAATACAGAGTCCTTTAAGAACGGGCATGGCCCCCTCCTCAATCTCCCAATCCTCTAGCATGGTAATTTCAAAAAAACACAATTGTTCTAATTGGTTGAAGCCTTTAGTTGAACATCTCATTTTTCGATTAGTTTTGACTCCATGTAGCGTGAGAATCTTGAGGCATTGTAGATTCTCCAGTACCGGCATTATATCTTGCGTGAAGTGGTAACAAAGAATCTCAAGCTCAATGAGGTGAGGAGGTAACATGATAACATCAATGGAAATTTTATGAGGGGTCTCCACATTTCCGCATAATTTTAGAGATTGTAGATGTTGATAAAATAGGAAGTCCCTCATATCAAATATGTCTCCTGAAGTAAAACTGGATAGGTTAAGAGAGATCAGGTGCTTTAATGTTCCTAGGAAAGCAGCAATTACCATCCATGAACATGATTTGTGATTTAAACTTAATTTACGCAAATTGGGTAGATGAGGTAACTCAGTTTTCCATGATTCATTGGTAGTAAGCCTTACAAACGTTTGCAAATTTGGTAGTTCTGTTGATGGTGACAGTTCTGGATTACAGAATCCAGTGTTGACATGCCTCAGAGTCTTGATGTGCCACACATTATCAGGAAAATTATCTACGAATCCCTCATCACGTACTGATAGAGTGATATGAAGAGTCTGTATACACTTCATAGTGCCTATCACTTTCTCCAAGTATCTTTTCCCATACTTGTCATCTCGTCCAGTACACTTGTCACTTAGAATTCCCCCAAAGTTTCAGATATCTTAACTGAGTTAATCCCTCAAACATTCCCACATTTATACTATCCATACGGTTCACAGTGCTTACCACTTTGAGCAACTTTTGCTTAGAACAATTCGGCATGACTTTTTTATGGAAGCACAACAGAGTGCGGAGGTTTTGGCTCATCACGAGTTTATCACAATCTGGATGGTGAATTGCCACACGACGCGCGCTACTCAAGCTTTGTTGATCATTTGGGTGTGAATACACTACAAGAAAGTTGTCCTCCTTGGCTTTTTGGATAGCAAGATCCCGTAGGAGATCGTGAATGCAGCAATATTCGATAGAACCATTGTATGAAGATCTAGATTCTACTTGAACCAGGCTCCTGTTATATATACAATAAGAAAATTTGTTTTAAACATACAAGAACATCCGATTTGGAGTGCTCATAAATTATTAATGGAGCTCACATTTTTCTAAAGTAAGTACTAATTATGTATTATAATATTAACACATATTTTGAGGACAATAAATATTTCATAACGAAAAATATTTAGCTTCAAAACAATTCAATTGGAAACTCTATAAATAACTTGTACCTGCAAATTGCATTGTGCTTTATTTGTTTTTTTTTCTTTTTCCTTGAAACAAAACGTGCTCCTTATATTGGAATCCTATTGTATCCAAATCATTTAATATGTGCTTAAAGGCTTTTATGAATAAATAACTAAATTGGAATGACACTTGTACAATGATATTAGCACGTTAGACTAAAATGTTTAAAACATTAAATGAAGAAGTAATACCTCTGCACGAGATCCTCCAAGTAACTTTCTGCAGTTTCTTCCAATGTTCTGTTTTCTTCTTGTGGTATGAAACCTTCCGCAACCCACATTCGAAGTAAATTTTCAGCATTGATATTATAGTCTTCGGGAAATGCAGCAAAATACATGAAACATGACTTAAGAGCGAATGGTAGGTGCTCATAACTAGTGCCTATAATCTCACTACATGTCTTTCCGTCAACATCCCAACTCATCGTTTGTAACACCTTATTCCAAGCCATATAGTTGCATGGCTTCTTTGATAATAGGCTGCCTAAAACCACCAATGCGATAGGCAGCCCACCACATTTTTGGACAAATTGATCTGTGATATCAGAAAGATCATCAAAAGAACTTTTATTTGGACCCTGATTTGGAAGAGCCTTTTTCAGCAAAAGCTCTAAGCTTAACTCCTTCGTTAAGAACCCAGGTTTGTACGGTTCACACGTGGGATCGGCTCTTTTAGCAATATTAAAGAACCTAGTGGTTATGAGTACTCTACTTTCATGATCTTCATCTGGGAGTGCTTCTCCAATTTGAGTCCAAAGATCATCTGTCCAAACATCATCAAGGACTATGAGGTACTTTTTTCCTTTAAGAGACTCATGAATCATGGTAAGAAAAACATCTTCTTTTGGTTGCTTGCTTAGATCGATAGGAAGATTGAGTTGTTCCGCTATTCACTACTACAAAAACTGGCTTTGTACACTGCACATTGTACACGGATTTGGCAATTATATTAAAAACAGTGTACCAAATATGATTTTTTACTTGTTCAAAAGATCTGCACGATTTCTACACGGATAATTAGTTAATAATCAGTGTAGAATTATTAGAAAGAGCTACACGGTTTATTAGAAACCAAAAATCCATGTGTAAAGAGGTCCGTGTGCAAATAATTGAGAGAGCTACACGGACTTTTAATACAAAGCCGTGTAGGAACATTACACACGGTTTTTTGATAATATAGCCGTGTAGAAATCTTATAATTGTACACTGATTTATAACTAAATAGCCGTGTATGTTTAGTTGGAGAGCTACACGGATTTATAACTAAATAGCCGTGTATAAAAGTGTAGGGTTTTAATGCCTTCCCCTTCCAGCGCCGTTTTGATCAAGTCTTTTATTACATGCATCTCTCTGAACTGAGCTTTTTCCTATCAGATTTCTGCGAATTGATCGAGGCCAGCAGCTGAGATCTGAGATCTTTGAATTAAGTTTGTATTTTCTCCTCTCCATCTTTCTAAGGTTAGTAATATGTATTTAAATCATTTTCTTCCTCTAATTTTCTGTTATTTAGGCTTATTTAGGTCATTTCATGCATGCTTGATTTCTTAATTTTAGATGTAATTAATTAGTGTATTGTGGTCCAATAACCGACCTTTAGATGCTTTTAGGTCCATGCCCGTTCAAAATTAATCCAATAGGGATTAATTTTGGATAGTCCCCGTTTTGGGACTGCTCTTTGAATATTATGTCTCATTTAGGATGTGAACACATATTAGCGGGATTTAATTAGTATTTGAGGAAAGTTCGACAGTATTTTCTCTTATTACTCCTACGAGTATGTGGTTTTTATGCATACTTGGGGAGTTAAGGAGAAATGCTGCCAAATTTTATTCAAATACTAATTAAATTTGCTAATACGTGTCAACATATGGGAAAAAATATTCAAAAAATGAGTTAGGATTGTAAACTAGCCTTTGTAAGCCCAAAATTTTGTACACGAAGGAGAATGTTGACCATGCATGATTAATTGATCAAATCATTTTTTTAATTTAATTTACAGATGGATCGAAGCTGGATGTATGAAATGCGACGTGACAGTGAAGAATATTTGGTTCGCGTTGATGAGTTTATAAAATTTGCTGAGAGTTATAGAGTGAAGAAAAAAGAAGAAGACATTTTATGTCCTTGTAAAGATTGTAGAAATTTATTAAGATTTTTGGACATCGAAGAAATTAGAGCTCATTTGATTTGTCGGGGATTTAAGAAGAGATATACATGTTGGTTCATGCATGGTGAGAAATTTGGGGAAAGTAGTAGTGCCAATAAAGATTGTAATCGTGAATTGAATAATGAGAATGTTGGAATTTCTGATAATTTTGACCTTGATTGGAACGAGGATTATGAGAGTGCCGAATATTCTGATAACGTCGAACCCGAAAATGACGATAATGAGATGGAGAGGAATTTTGATGAAAATGTAGAACACGAGTTTACTGAAAATTTGGAGGATATGTTACGTGATGTGGAAGATGAAATTAGTGATAAAAATTATGATAAATTTCAAAATTTGTCTAATGAATCTAAGAAGCCGTTGTACCCCGGGTGTACCAAATTTACAAAACTGTCAGCTGTGTTGAAATTATTAAACTTAAAAGCAGACAATGGTTGGAGCGATAAGAGTTTCACGTCCTTATTACAGCTTTTAGGAGAAATGCTCCCAGATAACAACGAGTTACCCGGTACAATATATCAGGCAAAGAAGTTGATATGTCCAATGGGGTTGAAGATCGAAAGAATACATGCATGTCCGAATGACTGTGTATTGTATCGTAACGAGTACGAGGCCATACATGTCTGTCCTAAATGCGGTGTTTCACGATATAAACGTCGTAAGGACCAGGACACTGATGATTGTAACGAGGACACAAATGGCCGACCTCCGGCTAAGGTGTTGTGGTATTTGCCGATAATACCGAGATTCAAACGGTTGTTTGCGAATCCCAAAGATGCAAAATTATTGCGCTGGCACGAAGAAGAGCGCAAAAATGACGGTAAACTAAGGCACCCGGCTGATTCTCCTCAATGGAGAAACATTGACAGACATTTCAAAGAATTTGGTTCTGAAATGAGGAACCTTAGGATTGTGGTGAGCTCAGATGGAATGAGTCCGTTTGGAAGCATGAGCAGTCGGCATAGTACTTGACCAGTTCTTTTATGCATCTACAATCTTCCTCCTTGGTTGTGCATGAAACGCAGATATATAATGATGTCATTACTAATCCAAGGACCCAGACAACCCGGAAATGACATAGATGTATATCTCGCACCATTAATCGAGGACCTCCAAAAATTGTGGCGTGATGGCGTCCCGGTGTGGGATGCGTATATGAAAGAGACCTTTAACTTGCGGGCCATGGTGTTTTGCACCGTAAATGATTTCCCCGCGTACGGAAATTTGTCGGGTTACACTTGTAAAGGAGCAAAAGCGTGCCCGATCTGTGAAGATGACACGCAGGTGCTGAGGTTGAAAAATTGTCAAAAGAATGTATTCATGGGGCATCGTAGGTTCTTCCTAATAATCACCCATATCGTAAGAAGAATATGGCATTCAACGGGAAAATTGAGCTTGGAGTGGCTCGTCATCCATTAGACGGGGAGAGTGTCTTCGAACGGGTAAAAAACATTGATGTTGTTTTTGGAAAATGCGCCAAAGCACTACCGAAGAATATTTGGAAAAAGAGGTCCATATTTTGGGAGCTACCGTACTGAAAATATTTAGAAGTGAGGCATTGCCTAGATGTCATGCATGTCGAAAAAAATGTCTGCGACAGTTTAATTGGTTTATTATTGAACATTCCGGGGAAGACTAAAGATGGTATTAAAGTGAGAAAAGACATGGTAGAGATGGGAATACGACACGAGCTCGCACCGCAGGAGAAAGGGAAGCGCACATACCTACCCCCCGCACTGTGCACAATGTCAAAGAAAGAGAAAACAAGCTTCTGTGAATGCCTCAATGGTATAAAAGTCCCATCAGGATATTCTTCGAATATTAAGAAGTTGGTGTCGATGAAGGACTTGAAACTGGTCGGTCTGAAATCTCACGACTATCATGTTTTATTGACACATATAATTCCCGTTGCAATTCGGGGAATTTTACCAAAGCACGTTCGTCAAACCATTACGAAACTTTGTTCTTTCTTCAATGCAATAAATTCCAAAGTGATAGACCCTCTAAAATTGGACTCTTTGCAAAAGGAGGTCGTCGTTACTCTTTGCCAACTTGAGATGTATTTTCCGCCATCTTTTTTCGATGTTATGGTTCACCTTGTTGTTCATCTTGTGAGAGAAATTAAGATTTGTGGTCCCGTGTTCCTTCGGTATATGTATCCATTCGAGAGATACATGGGCATCTTGAAAAAATACGTAAGGAACCGACATCGACCCGAAGGCAGCATTATAGAAGGATATTCTACGGAGGAGGTGATTGATTTTTGCACCAACTACTTGACCGGTGTGGATCCTATTGGTGTTCCAAAATCTCGATACGAGGGAAGGCTCCAAGGAGTCGGGACAATTGGGTTGAGAGCCGTAGTTGCTGATCTAAATGAACTACAAAAGACACATTTTATTGTACTACAACACATGACAGATGTTGCTCCCTATATAGATGAGCACATGAAAATCCTTCAACAACAAAACTACACGAGAAGTCAGAAGTGGCTTACTAACGAGCATAATCGTTCTTTTATAGGATGGCTGAAAGAAAGAGTGCAGTCACACCCCGTACCTGAAATTGTTAAACTGCTTGGCGAAGGACCCCAAATTGTTGTTAGAACATTCCAAGAATACGAGATTAACGGATATACATTTTACACTAAATCCCAGAGTGATAAGAGCACGATGCAAAACAGTGGGGTGACGTTGGTGGCGACCTCTCAAGAATTCAGTAGATCCGGAGATGGCCGGGCTGTAATAGCATCAAAGTCATATTATGGCGTTATTGAAGAAATTTGGGAGCTCATTTACAGTCCTCACCTGAGCATTCCTGTGTTTCGGTGTCAATGGGTCGAAGACCGAGGTGTTAAAGTTGATAACGACGGGTTCACACTCGTTGATTTAAACAGGGTTGGGCACGTTGATGATCCGTTTATACTCGCCAAGCAAGCCACCCAAGTCTTTTATGCCACTGACCCGAGTGATGATATGTTGAGCGTCGTCCTATCCGGAAAAAGAAGGATTGTCGGGGTAGAAAATGTCGTCGATGAAGAAGAGTACGACCAGTTCGACGAAGTACCTCCATTTTGTACCGATGTGCAAACTGAGGTAGCAACACTTGAAGGGGTAGACGAAGCTGACTACATGCGGTCCGACCACAATGAAGGATTATGGGCCGAGGGTACTGTTCAAATAGTGGAAAAAAAGAGAAAAAGGAAAAAAAAGGTTTATGTATAATATTTATTTTGTTTAAGACCGTGTAGCTTTTAATATTACATTTGAAGCTTATAATATATCAAATAAAAAGGAAAAAAAGAGAGAAAAAAAAGAGAAAAATGAAAAAAAGGTTTATGTATAATATTTATTTTGTTTAAAACCGTGTAGCTTTTAATATTACATTTTAAAGCTTATAATATAAAAAGGAAAAAAAAAGAGAAAAAAAAGAGAAAAATGAAAAAAAGGTTTATGTATAATATATTTTTTGTTTAAAACCGTGAAGCTTTTAATATTACATTTTAAAGCTTATAATATAAAAAGGAAAAAAAGAGAGAAAAAAAAAGAGAAAAATGAAAAAAAGGTTTATGTATAATATTTATTTTGTTTAAAACCGTGTAGCTTTTAATATTACATTTAAATATTTAAGTATTAAAAATTTTAATAAAAAATTCTTGTAAGAAAAATATCAAATATTAGGTTCCTCTAGTTCAAAATTTTTTTAGAGGTAATAGTATTAGTTTTCAAATATTAGTCTAAATATTTGTATTAGTTTTCAAAATATTAGTTAAAACATTTAATAATAAAAATAACTTTTAAAATATCAGTAATTATATTTTAATATTTAGTAAACGGTATAAGTTTTTAAATATTAGAAATATACAATTTTAGTTAATTTATTACCTCTCCAGAAAATATAAAAACCCAATTTAATTTTTTTGAAGTGTCGTACACGGACTATTAGCTAATAATACGTGTCTAATTTGTATTTGCACACGGATTGTTATGTACAACCGTGTAGAAATTTAAGAGAGCTACACGGACATTTAGTTAAAAGTCCGTGTAGAAAAAGATTTGCACACGGACTTTTAACAAAATGTCCGTGTAGAAAGCTCTTTGTACACGGTCTTTTAAGTTAAAAGTCCGTGTATAATGAGGAAAACACTATTATTTCGAAATCCTTCTCTGCCAAAATTTTCATAAGTCCGAAAACCCTCAGAGAATTAACCCGCGGTTCAGTTCCAAAAACCTCCCAAAGCCTCCGAGCTCTTCACCGCCTCACCGCCTCACCGCCTCACCGCCTCGCCGCCTCGCCCGCCTCACCACCTCGCCCGTCTCACCGACTGTTCAAATTAGGGTCTTCTCACCCGTGGTTAGCGTCTCTCTCTCTCTCTCTCGTTATTTTGCAATAGGGGTTCTGTTGCTTGGGAGAAACTTAAAAAACAAAACAAACAAATTAAATAGGGGTTTTAGGGTATATTTTGGAATTTCTCTGATCTAGACAGGTTTTCATGTGTTTTTTTTTTGCCCTTAGCAAGTGCCATACGCTGGTATGATATTTCTATCTTTAGAAAAACAGAAAAGTTAGCATTCAAATAGACAAGTTCAATCACAATTGTGAGTCAGAGATTTAATTTACAATTACAAATAGAATTGCTAAAATCACCTCTCGTTATTTTGTCGTTGATAAATGTTGCCAAAAATTGATTAATCTAGGTTATATGATATAGGGTATTTTAGGGTATTTTAGCAAGAGGTTTAGATTTGTCAATTTTATTTTATGTTCATTTTAGCAAGAGGTGATTTTAGCAAGAGGTCATTTTAGCATATTTGTACAAGAATATCAATTTAGGATTTCATTATTGGTCACTTATGATATTTTGTACAAGAATATCAATTTAGGATTTTTGTACAAAATATCAATTTTACTTGTGTAAAAAATTCTTGTATAAGAAATATCAATTTTTTACACTAAATAATTTGGTGAGAATTACTTGTACAAGAATATCAATTCATTCATTACTTGTGTCAAAAATTATTTAGGATTTCATTATTGTATAAGAATTACTTGTATAATATTTAGAGTTGTCAATTTGCTCTCATTCGATAGATTTTAATACTCAACTATTTGCATTCTCTTTGTACACAATTGTGATTTGATCTTTAATTTCATGCAGAACCATGTCGGATGAGGATGAGTACGTCGATATGATGGCAGAAGAGGAGCAGCAAGCTACTGCCTCAACAGAAAGAAAGAAAAGAGGTCCGACAATGTGCACGGGCATGTCCGAGTAGAAGCAATTGGAAATCTGGTTCACAGAAGACGGGCGTGCGCAGGGAGAAAAACGGATCAAATACTCAAATTGGTGTACGAGTTTGGTGAGGCAAAATGCGAGTATCCTTGTAAAGAGATGGGATCATTTTGAGGATGCGGTGAAGGACGAGTGGTGGAACAGGGTGAAGGTAAAGTGCCTAACAACTCTTTGCTTTATTTTCACTTATGTATCTATACTTGAATACACTAAATTTGGTGTCAATCAGGCTCAGTGGAACATCGAGAATGATGTTCCAAAGGATAAGACTTTGAAGATTATGAATGCGGGTTGGAAGCAATTCAAGAGCACGTTGAAGACGGAGTTCATGGAGAAAGGGAGAAATCCGGTCGGCTACTACAAATGGCTAAAACAAGAGGACTGGGATGCGTTTCAAGCTTTGAAGTCCACCAAAGAGTTCCAGGTATCTAACTCGTGCCAAATTTATGCTTATTCTTTCTCGATATGTACTTATCTTTCTAAAACTAACTGATCGTTATTGTCTTGTTTCTGTGAAGGACAAAAGTGATAAAGGCAGGAGGACCGTTGCCTTTAACAAGTATCCACACCATCTAGGGTCAGCTGGTTACGAGGGTAAGTCGGCAGAATGGAGGAAAGTACTGGAGCAAAACAAGGATTCTGACTCACCCGTGGTTAGGATCCAAAATCGTAGGGGCCAAGATTGGTTCATGGGTAGATCCGAGGTAACCGCTGACGGGAGGATAGTACTCCCAAAGGATTTGCAACCCGTGGCTCAAAGAATGGTAAGAGTCCTTTATTCTTACTTTGTGACATTCACCCGAAAATTATAACTCCGAAAGTACATCAATTGTTCATTTGCTTTAACTAATTCTTTTACTTGAACAGTTGGAAGTGGAGGAGGAGGTCAACTCGGGTGCCCGGAGTGTCGAAAGACAAAATGATTCCTTGTCCGCAGCGCTCGAGAATCCAGAACACACGGGTCGAGTAAGGGGTGTAGGGGGCTACAGGGGCTGGAAGGAGGTGTTCCGAGTGGAGGGACAAAAACCTCGAAGAAAATATCGTGCCAGGGTAAACAAAGACGAGATAGTTGCGCAGATACGCGCGGAGGTGACCAAAGAGTACGACGCAAGGTTTGCTGAGATGGAAGCAATGTTGACACAAATTAGATCAGCAACTACGCAGCCATCCGAGCAACCACCTCCCATTTCGCCGGGAATTCGGCGAAGTAGTCAAGCATCCGGCACGTGGGCCTTAGACGATTTGGATAATCTCAAGGTAATCAATACTTGTTCATAATCTAAAGGTAATTAAAACCTGTTTGCAACCTTGTTAGACAATATCGCATCATTAAAATAAACAACTTTCCTATAAATTTGCAGGACCCCAGAGCATGCGACCTCGTCCTGTGGCAGGGTAGTGTTCCTCTGATCGTTGCTAAGGGCGTTGTACATCCAGGAGCCAAGAGTGTACACTTTGGTCAGCTAAGGCCCGACCATGCATGCGTGCAGGTTGAGTTAGTCGTGGATGGGTGGCAGCGCGTACCCCTTCCTGTCCCTACCGACGAAATGCTTGTGCTTGATGACGCACGGATGTCATTTGTCCAATGGCCCAAGAGTCAGATTGTTTTGGATCAGGTAATCCATAAAAAAATCCATTTATTTGTTACATTCAACTCATTCTTTTTGAAATACTAGAATAATCCATCTATAACTTGATACAGACACGAGGAGATGATGTTACCGGTACGGCGATGTCACCGGTATGTCAGGAGGTGGCTTGCGACATCGCGGCTGACGCGCCACAATCACCGCCCCGTCCTATGGTCACCGAAGAAGAATACAGCCGTTTGCCCAATGATTTGCGCCTTCTCCACGACTACTTGATGACGGCGCCCGAAGGCATGGAAGCTATCATCATCCCTGTCCCACCTGGGATGTTTCTACACGAAGGCAGGGATCTCCTGCTGTCGTTCAAAGACTTCAAGGACCTCTTCCACCACTCGTCATCCGACAAATGGCTCGATGTTTCACACATCACCATTTTCCTCATGTTAGTGATATTAAAATATTTTCATTATTGTATAGAACTCAAATATATATTCTAATTACAATATGATGAGTTTTCAGAAAGCTAGTCCGAAACTGTGATGAGATGGTTGAAAAGAAGAACTTGTGCCTGTTTCTGGACCCCGAGAAAGTGAGTTCTACGGCAGTGACATATTATCCGGATATGGCTATCGAGTACATGTGTTCTGCGATGCATCGTGCTAAGGCGGAGGAGAAGAAATTCATTCTCATGCCATACCACGAGGGGTTAGTTCTAATCTTAACTTATGTGTTGTTTATATTTTAATTAAAGAATTGTATAAAGGAATTAAAAGTTAAACATAAAAAAATGAAATCACATCATCAATCATAGCAAATACTCGTGTCACTTTTATATGCTAAAGTACTATAATTCTTCTCCTCGATCCCACAGCAAACATTGGTGCTCGATTCTCATTGTGCCGTACCTAAATGTGGGCATAATTGTTGATTCTTGTAAGCCCAAAGGAAGGATCGCGGCTGACAAGTGCAAAGTTATCTTCCCTTTTGTGAATAAGTAAGCAATAATAATTCTATAGGTTTGCATTTCTTTCAATCATATCAAATTATAAAATTGCTAATTACATTCACTCAATTTTGTAAGGGCTTTTGCGAAATATATTAAAGAGGGAGGATCAGATAGCACGGGCACGCGCAAGAAAAGCAAGTTGAGTTGGAAGTGGATGTTGGTGAGCACACTCTTTATGAGTTAGAAATTTCATATCTTGTTAAAAAAATTATTGTCATTCTAACAAATGCCGCTAAATGTAAATTTCAGAGCCCGCAACAGGAGGAGGGTTGGGAATGCGCTTATTACACGATGATATTCATGTTGGACTTTGTCGAAAGAGTACAATTCCTATTCCCAAAAGCGGTATGTACTTCATATTAATTTCCTATATAATAAGCAATTGATATCTACCTTTTCTGAAATACTAACTATTATCAAATTATAATTTTGTAGAGTGTGACAAAGCAAGCGCATTACACCAAGGATCAGATCGACGATGTGCGGTGCATGTGGGCAAGGTGGTTTGCCATGGAATTTTGTAATCCTCGATATGGATTTGCATAGATTTGTAATAAAAATATGTTTCGAATGAATTTATTGCTATATGAATTTTGTATAAATTTAGTATATGAATTTCTTGCTAATTAATCTGTTTCGAATGAATATGGAATTTTGTATTTCTGTCGCAAAAAATTGGCTAGCAAAGCTGGAGGCTAGCCCAAAAACAAAATATACAAAAAAAAAAAATGTATTTATACACGGATATTTCACAATTGTGCGTGTACGATAGAAAAAACAAAAAAAAATTAGGTATTGCACACGGCTATTAAACAATTGTCCGTGTATAATACCTAATAGAGCTACACGGACATTTTATAAAAATCCGTGTGCAATACTAATCATACACGGATATTTTAGAAAAATCCGTGTATGATAGCCATGCTGGAGGCGAAATACAACAAAATGTTAGCTTATTTGTACACGGATATTTACCAAACGTCCGTGTATAATAGCTAAGAGAGCTACACGGACTTTTAATAAAAAGCCGTGTAGAAAGAGTAATCGTACACGGTTAATAAAGGGAATATCCGTGTAGCTCAGTACTTGGAGAGCGACACCGGCAGGTCTTTGTACACGGTTAATTAGGGGATATCCGTGTAGAAATAATTATAATCACACACGGTTAAATATCCGTGTGTAGTTTCTGACCTATTCATACACCCTGGATTTAAACACGGCAAGAATCCGTGTAGCTCTTCCATTAATGTCCGTGTGCAATCTCTTTTTCTGTAGTAGTGATTTTTCTCAAAATGTCAATTAATTCGAACTTTTGAGAAATAGCTACCCATATGCGAAGTTCAAAGTGTCTCGTGACATCATTACTGTAAAAATAAAACATTAGGTGAATTTTAGTATAACAGAAATTTAAAGATGATCGACTCTTTTAAGAAAAAAATAAATAAATGTATGTGTTTTGATGGTTAAATTTATGCATAAATAGAAAATTGTTATTTTCGTTACCAATCTAAAGGTATATGGTTTTATATTTTTCCATTTTTTATATCTTAATATCTTTCTTACTTTTTTTTTGCATGGTATTGCAAAAGCTGTTGGCGCAATACAAATAGATTTGCACAATATAAATTCGCACGATTCAGTCGTTGTTTTTTAGATGTAGCCGTTGATCATGTTTAGATTTGCACAATATCGATAACCAATGCAATATAAAAAATCAATGACCTGTTGGGTTGGGTTGGGTTAATATCGATCCGAACCATTCAACTTTTTCTAAATATTGAAATGTGCTTGGAGACTAAATTTTACATTTTTTGGATTTTTTTTACTATTTATTAAGCCACTTTGAAATTGCTGATCCACTGTGAACAGTAAACAACAGTAAAATTTTCTGGACCACCGGATCAGCGATTTTCAAAGTGTCTTAATAAATAGTAAAAAAGTTCCAAAATATGTAAAATTTAGTCTCCAAGCACATTTCAATATGGAGAACATGTTGAGCGGTTCAGATCGGTTGTTTGGATTTTCAAAATGAAAATATGAGCGTGAAGTAAAAATGACATTTTACTTCACAACTCACCATAGCCCAGCTCATATATATATATATATATATATATATAGATGGGCTATTGTATTGTGCTTTGCAAAGTAAATGGAGGAGTTTACTTCGGGTCATATTTTGCATTTTGAAAATCCAAACAACCGATCCGAACCGTTCAACATGTTCTTAATATTGAAATATGCTTGGAGACTAAATTTTACATTTTTTGCAATTTTTTTACTATTTATTAAGCCACTTTGAAAATCGTTGATCGGGTGGTCCAGAAAATTTTATTGTTTTTTACTGTTCACAGTGGATCAGCGATTTTCAAAGTGGCTTAATAAATAGTAAAAAAATTCCAAAAAATGTAAAATTTAGTCTCCAAGCACATTTCAATATTTAGAACATGTTGAACTGTTCGGATCGGTTGTTTGGATTTTCAAAATGCAAAATATGGCCTGAAGTAAATCCCCCATTTACTTTGCAAAGCACAATAGCCCATCTCATATATATATATATATAGAGATGAGCTATGCTGAGCTATAGAGTAAAAAGGATTTTTACTCTATGTTTTTGGTCCGTTGGATCTGCTTTAAAAACCGCACGGATCACATCTCAGATCAGCTGTGTTTGTCGCTAAAATTTTGGTCCAATTCACTGGAGGCGTCCATTATCACTACCATCTCTCCCTCCGACCCCTACGCGAAACAAAAAAAATCCAAAGAAAACCTAAATAGCTTATCTCTCTCTCTCCAACGCCTCCTCCCTCCGACCCTGTCTCCGCCGACTGTTGCGCTCTCCTCTGTCGTACTTAGCGCCTCCAGCCGCTCTCTCCTTCTCGCCATATCCACCGCTCTCTCCTCTCCCGCGCTGACCCCCTGCACGGATTCTCCTCTCTGGAACTGAAATCAAGAAATTCCTCCACAGTCAAGTACATATGTGAATGCAGATGTATCGACATACTTCAATTATAGCAATTTGTTAGTAAATTTCAGCAATTGTTATATGAACTACATACTTGAAATTAGCAATCATTTAGTTAAATTTTGCAAATTTTTGTGTAGGCAACATGAGCACCTCCATTAGTTGCTCTCATGCTTCGAAAGTTTGAATGCAGAAATATCGACTCCTCTTTGCAAGAGATGTCAAAGCTGACAAGAGTGTTATGCTAAAACCATATACCAAGAAGAACTATGGAACATAATTTTATAGCAGCCCAAAAGGAAGTTGTAATGCATTTTATAGTTGTAGTTTGTTTTTAAAAATATGTTTAAATGACATGTGATGCAATGACTTGTGATGTAATGATATTTTTTTATGTTTGCTTTAAGTCTTCCATGAGGTGTAATTATCAATTTAAACTCAGAAGTTTGTAAACTAAGACACAGATTGTCCAAGATTCTCCTGTCCCATGTCGGTAAAATAGAAAGGATATTTTCTTCTATGCCCTTCAAAAATAGAATGTCTCTTTATACTCAAATAAATTAATAAAATATGCAGAACTTGCTAATTGCTCTATTGAACATGCTTATGGACATTTGAGAAGGTGGACACAACTCTTCAAAAATCTAAAGGTTGTTTTGTAAAATTTAAAAGAGACAATGGTAGTTGACCCAGTTATTAAGGTTTCATACTTGTATTACTCAAATATAACATAATACATTAGGTTACAAAAGCTTGAACAGTATAATTATAAAAGTACAAAATGTAACAAATTACAATGACTCCTAGCTACCCTGCTAATGTCAGTCCTCATTCCCATTTTGATAAATTCCTGTCCCATTATCAAATACTGGTACAACCCCTATATCATGCAGCTATATGATAGAAAATAGAGAGCACTAAGATTGCACAGACAAGAAATACTCGTTTAAACAATCAGCTATCTCCATCTCCTCAAGGAAACTTTCTGGTAGTGTACCAGTAAGAGATTGAATTAGTCCTTCATTCACTCCAAATTAGAACAAAATTTGACAACTCAGTACATAAGAAAAGATGCATAGAAATAAAGGGAACCAAACTTAAAAAGACCAAAAGTTGCTCATACAATTGATACTAATTAGATAAAGCAACCAAGCTCCACGCTTTATTTTAAAAAATGACTATAATTACTACTAACAAAGACTAATAGTTTAAGAGCTTGATCACGTTAGATAAAAAGCGTGCGGATCCGCATCAGAAAGTAGGGCGACGAGAGAGAGTAGGCCAGGAGAGAGGGAAGAGAGTGGGGGCTGGGAAATAGCAAGAGAGGGAAGAGAGTGGGGGCTGGGAAATTGCGAGAGAGAAGGGGAGGGTGCGCGACAGCCCCGAGGGAGAGGGTCGGAGGAGGGGCGACGGAGAGAGCAATTGCTGGAGAAAGACGAGGCGATTTCGTCTCTCCAAAAAGTTTAAGTTTCTCTTTCTTCGCTAGGGGTCTGGGGGGTTAGACGAAAATGGACATGTCCATTGACTGGAGTTAATTTTCAGCGCAAAACTGAGCCCATCTGAGATGCGATCCACACGGTTTTTAAAGCAGATCCAACGGACCAAAAACGTAGAGTAAAAATCCTTTTTACTCTATAGCTCAGCATAGCTCATCTATATATATATATATAGATATATATATATATATAGAGCTGGGCTATGGTGAGTTGTGAGTATATATATATATATAGAGGAGGGCTCAAATGCCCCAATGCTTCATGCCCCATTCGTGCCCCAACATCTATATCTTCAAATGCAAAGTTCAAACAGATGATCCGAACCGCTCAACATGATATCCATGTTAAAATATGATCGGAGACCAAATTTTATATTTTTTGGAATTTTTTTACTATTTTTTAAGATAGGTACAAAATCAGGAAATTCTGGACCATCTAAATGAAGGATGTGTGTTTTAAAAGTTATGTTTTTAATAATAATTTATATGTTGTTCATGATTTTATTACGAATGTTATTATTCATGTTCCTTGTGATTTATATGTTATATCTTTGGAAGTGTTTAAGAAGATGCTCTTGGTCTTGAACTATAGAACTCCAAAGATGAGAAACATTTAATCACTAAATATGTTCGCAATCGTGGTAATTAAAGAGGAACATTAATTACCGAGGAAGATTGTCATGTTGATTAAAGTACATTGAAGTTCTATAAATGTTGATAAAGCATTATCATTTAATAACATGAATATATAAATATGTATTTTATATATTGAACATGACCTAAATGAATGGAACATTATATGGATTGTGTTTTGTGTCATTAATGTTTTCATTGTGTCTTTGGAATCTTAGATATGAGATGTGTAGGTTTTTCACATGAGAAGTATATAATGTGATTACTATTTAAATACTATCTTATGATAGAAATAAAATAGTAGTTCGTTGTGTACAACTTGTGCGGGAGAAATCTATATGTTAATATTATCATTGTCCCTCAATTTGAGTTATGATATTACTGGGCCCCTTGGTAAAGTGAAATTATATCGCATGCAATATAACTGATGTAGTTATAATTATAATTCACTTGAGAGACCAAGAAAAGAATATAATGCAAGAATGACGCGATCCTATTTTGCATATTATTCATAATATCATGTGACAAGGATAGACACAGAAATAGTGGATTGAGTAAATGATTACTATGTCATTTGGATAACTATAATGTAATGATAGAACCTCTTATAGTCAATAATATAAAGTTTTATATTATTGCCAAGATGACATAGATCCTCTGTACGGTCACACCAACTGAAGAGAAACAACAAGTATTTTATATTTCATAATGATGTATTAGATAAAATACATGAGATGAAATACTAAAATAAAATGTCATAATATGACATGCTTAGATCATAAATAAATTTGTGAAGTTATGCAAATATTATTTGGTATAATGTTTGAATGCATTATAAGAATAATACGAATATTGCATAATTGAATAATATGATTAATATTATTTGTTCATAAATTGATTTATTAAACCAATCACAAGATGAGATTAGAGATGATAAAATGGCTAAATAAGGCTAGTGGCAATTGTGTAAATAGTTCAAACTTTACACAAATGATAGCCCTAACCCCTTGCCTATTTTAAGGGGTGTAATTAAGGAAATATTAGAGAAAAATTTCTGCTCTTCTTCCTTGGCCGAAATTCCTCTTGAGCAGCCCACTTTTTCTCAAGGCCAAAATACTAAGAAGGTGCTTCCTTACTTGGCCGAAAATTACACATTTTTCTCTCATCTCTTCTTGATAGGTTTAGCCACCAAGAAATCAAAGAGCTTGTTGATTTGAAGATTGTTAGGTGGTTGGATCTAAGCCTTGAACTTCACATCCATCTATCTAAGAGGTGTGTAAGTTCGTTGTTTAGGTTCAAGGTGAACTAAGAGGCGCTTTCGAGAAGAACACGAGATCTAGAAGGGAAACCGGCTTCTCTCCATCAAGAGATTTGACAATCTCTTTAGGTAAAGGTTTTATCCTTTTCTCTTGCAATAAATTAGATGAGATAATTTATCTTAATTTAGTACACATTAGTTTGTTGAATAAAATCTTGTTCGCTTTTTGTCGTAAAATAAGATCCTTTGTGTATTGAGCCAAGTGGTGATAGGAAAATTTTAAATTCTCACCATATAGGCATACACGTGAAATCCCAACACTAAAAACAGTGATTTTGTAACTATCTTAAAAAATAGTAAAAAAATTCCAAAAAATATAAAATTTGGTCTCCAAGCATATTTTAACATGGATATCATGATGATCGGTTCGGATTATCTGTTTGAACTTTGCATTTGAAGATATAGATGTTGGGGCACGAATGGGGCATGAAGCATTGGGGCATTTGAGCCCTCCTCATATATATATATATATATATATATATATGTATATGGCAAATTCTTCTATGGGCATAAGGACTTATTTGTAAAATGAGCATATTTTCATTTTCAAAGTTCAAACAGTCAATCCGACCGTTCAACATTTTCTCCATATTACAATGTACTTGGAGGTCAAATTTTACATTTTTTTGAATTTTTTTACTATTTATTAAGATGGGTACAAAATTCAATGGTCTGAATTTGACTAGTTTTGTAAAATACTTAATAAATAGTAAAAAAATTCAGAAAAATGTAAAATTTGACCTCCAAGTACATTTTAATATGGAGATAATGTTGAACGGTCGGATCGACTGTTTGAACTTTGAAAATAAAAATATGCTCATTTTACAAATAGGTCCTTATGCCCATAGAAGCATCCCTCTATATATATATATGAGATGGGCTATTGTGCTTTGCAAAGTAAATGGGGGATTTACTTCGGGCCATATTTTGCATTTTGAAAATCCAAACAACCGATCCGAACCGCTCAACATGTTCTAAATATTGAAATGTGCTTGGAGACTAAATTTTATATTTTTTGGAATTTTTTTACTATTTATTAAGCCACTTTGAAAATCGCTGATCCGGTGGTCCAGAAAATTTTACTGTTTTTTACTGTTCACAGTGGATCAGCGATTTCAAAGTGGCTTAATAAATAGTAAAAAAATTCCAAAAAATATAAAATTTAGTCTCCAAGCACATTTCAATATTTAGAAAAAGTTGAACTGTTCGGATCGGTTGTTTGAATTTTCAAAATGAAAATATGGCGTGAAGTAAAACGACGTTTTACTTCACAACTCACCATAGCCTATCTCTATATATATATATATATTGTTTTTTTTTTGTCAATCCTGTATACTCCATAATTTTGTACACTCCCAGCATGATTGTGTTAGCTAGCTATAAATGTGGGAAATATAACATACAGCATGCCAGCCCTCGGCTATGTACTAATAATAATATTATAAGAAAACTCAAACTTGCAATCTTGAACTATGTTCTTAATTCATCTCAAAGAAAAAAAAATAAAAACATCAGTAATTAAATTAAAAATGCAAAGCACACATGCATACAAGAAATTTAATTAAGAGAAAACAATGCCAAATATGAAATTGGAGCCTTGGAGGAGTAA
Organism: Carex littledalei; assembly: GCA_011114355.1. NCBI lineage: Eukaryota > Viridiplantae > Streptophyta > Magnoliopsida > Poales > Cyperaceae > Carex > Carex littledalei. The sequence continues at coordinate 1,123,568 of CM022081.1, forward strand.
AATATGCATTGACCGGAGTCCATGCATGGCTCTATTAAAAGAGAAGTGAAGGCACATGTTTGCATAAGTTGCGGACCTCATCTTCCTTACCCTCATCGCCATTATCCACCCATCTCAATTGTTGAAGGTTGGTTAGGTGTCGTAGCCCCTGAGGAACACACAATTCTTTACATTCATAAATACAGAGTTTTTTAAGAATGGGCATGGCCCCCTCCTCTATCTCCAAATCCTCTAGCACGGTAATTTCTTCAAGCCACAATTCTTCTAATTGGTTGAAGCCTTTAGCTGAACATCTCATTTTTCGATTCGTGGTGACTCTACGTAGTATGAGAATCTTGAGGCATTGTAGATTCTCCAGTACCGGCATTATATCTTGCTGGAATTGGCAATAAATAATCTCAAGATCAATGAGGTGAGGAGGTAGCATGATAACATCAATGGTCCTTTCATTAGGAGTCTCTAATTTCAATGTTAGAGATTGTAGATGTTGATAAAATGGGAAGTCCCTCGCATCAAATATGTCTCCTAGAAAAGAACCGCTTAGTCTGAGAGAGAACAGGTTCTTTAATGTGCCAAGGAAAGCGGCAACTACCATCCATGAACATGATTTGTGCTTTAAAACTAATGTACGTAAATTGGGTAGATGAGGAAACCCAGCTTTCCATGATTCATTGGTAGTAAGCCTTACAAACGTTTGCAAAGTTGGTAGTTCTATTGATGGTGGCAGTTCTGGATTACAGAATCCAGTGTTGACATGCCTCAGAGTCTTCATGTTCCATGCACAGTCAGGAAAATTATCTACGAATCCCTCATCACGTACTCATAGAGTGATATTAAGAGTCTGCATACACTTCATAGTGCCTATCACTTTCTCCAAGTATCTTTTCCCATACTTGTCATCTCGTCCAGTACACTTGTCACTTAGATCCCCCAAAGCTTCAGATATCTTAACTGAGTTAATCCCTCAAACATTCCCACATTTATACTATCCATATGGTTCACAGTGCTTACCACTTTGAGCAACTTTTGCTTAGAACAATTCGGCATGACTTTATCATGAAAGCACAACAGAGTGCGAAGGTTTTGGCTCATCACGAGCTTATCACAATCTGGATGGTGAACTGCCACACGACGCGCCCTACTCAAGCTTTGTTGATCACAATCTGGATGTGAATACACCACAAGAAAGTTGTCCTCCTTGGCTTTTTGAATAGCAAGATCCCGTAGGAGATCGTGAATGCAACATAATATGATAGAACCATCAAGATCTCTAGATTTTACTTGAACCAGGCTCCTGTTATACAATAAGAAAATTTGTTTTAAGCATACAACAACATCCGATTTGGAGTGTTCATAAATGTCATAACTAAATTATTAATGGAGCTCACATTTTTCTAAGGTAAGTACGTACTGATTATGTATTAGAATTTCAACAAATATATTTTGATGACAATAAATATTTCATAACGAAAAATATTTAGCTTCAAACAATTCAATTGGAAACTCTGTAAATAACTTGTACGTGCAGGACCCTAAAAAAAACTTGTACCTGCAGCTTTATTTGTTTTTTTTTTTTTTCCATGAAACAAAAAGTGCTCCTTATATTGGAATCCTGTTGTATCCAAATGGTTTAGTATATGCCTAAAGGCTTTTATGAATAAATAACTAAATTGTAACCAACACTTGTACGATGATATTAGCACGTTACAAAAAAATGTGTAAAGCATTAAATAAAGAAGTTATACCTTTGCACGAGATCCTCCAAGTAACTCTCCGCAGTTTCTTCTAATGTTCTGTTATCTTCTTGTGGTATGAAGCCTTCCGCAACCCACATTTGAAGTAAAGATTCGGCATAGATATCATGGTCTTCGGGAAATGCAGCAAAGTACATGAAACATGATTTAAGAGAAAGTGATAGATCCTCATAACTAGTGCCTATAATCTCGCTACATTTTTTTCCATCATCAACATGCCAACTCATTGTTTGTAACACTTTACTCCAAGCGGCATAGTTGCATGGCTTTGTTGATAATAGGCCTCCTAAAACCACCAATGCGAGAGGAAGTGCACCACATTTACGGACAAATTGATCTGTGATATCAGAAAGATCATCAAAGGAACTTTTATTTGGACCATGATTTGGAAGAGCCTTTTTCAGCAAAAGCTCTAAGCTTAACTCCTTCGTTAAGAACCCAGGTTTGTACGGTTCACACGTGGGATCGGCTCTTTTAGCAATATTAAAGAATCTAGTGGTTATGAGTACTCTACTTTCATGATCTTCATCTGGGAGTGCTTCTCCAATTTGAGTCCAAAGATCATCTGTCCAAACATCATCAAGGACTATGAGGTATTTTTTTCCTTTAAGAGACTCATGAATCATTGTAAGAAAATCATCTTCTATTGGTTGCTTGCTCGGATCGATAGGAAGATTGAGTTGTTCCGCTATTCACTACTACAAAAACTGGCTTTGTACACTGCACATTGTACACGGATTTGGCAATTATATTAAAAACAGTGTACCAAATATGATTTTTTACTTGTTCAAAAGATCTGCACGATTTCTACACGGATAATTAGTTAATAATCAGTGTAGAATTATTAGAGAGAGCTACACGGTTTATTAGAAACCAAAAATCCATGTGTAAAGAGGTCCGTGTGCAAATAATTGAGAGAGCTACACGGACTTTTAATACAAAGCCGTGTAGGAACATTACACACGGTTTTTTGATAATATAGCCGTGTAGAAATCTTATAATTGTACACGGATTTATAACTAAATAGCCGTGTATGTTTAGTTGGAGAGCTACACGGATTTATAACTAAATAGCCGTGTATAAAAGTGTAGGGTTTTAATGTCTTCCCCTTCCAGCGCCGTTTTGATCAAGTCTTTTATTACATGCATCTCTCTGAACTGAGCTTTTTCCTATCAGATTTCTGCGAATTGATCGAGGCCAGCAGCTGAGATCTGAGATCTTTGAATTAAGTTTGTATTTTCTCCTCTCCATCTTTCTAAGGTTAGTAATATGTATTTAAATCATTTTCTTCCTCTAATTTTCTGTTATTTAGGCTTATTTAGGTCATTTCATGCATGCTTGATTTCTTAATTTTAGATGTAATTAATTAGTGTATTGTGGTCCAATAACCGACCTTTAGATGCTTTTAGGTCCATGCCCGTTCAAAATTAATCCAATAGGGATTAATTTTGGATAGTCTCCGTTTTGGGACTGCTCTTTGAATATTATGTCTCATTTAGGATGTGAACACATATTAGCGGGATTTAATTAGTATTTGAGGAAAGTTCGACAGTATTTTCCCTTATTGCTCCTACGAGTATGTGGTTCGTACGCATACTTGGGGAGTTAAGGGGAAATGCTGCCGAATTTTTCTCAAATACTAATTAAATCTCGTTAATATGTGTTCACATATGAGACATAATATTCAAAGAGTGGGTTAGGATTGTAAACCAGCCCTTTGTAAGCCCAAAATTTTGTACACGAAGGAGAATGTTGACCATGCATGATTAATTGATCAAATCATTTTTTTAATTTAATTTACAGATGGATCGAAGCTGGATGTATGAAATGCGACGTGACAGTGAAGAATATTTGGTTCGCGTTGATGAGTTTATAAAATTTGCTGAGAGTTATAGAGTGAAGAAAAAAGAAGAAGACATTTTATGTCCTTGTAAAGATTGTAAAAATTTATTAAGATTTTTGGACATCGAAGAAATTAGAGCTCATTTGATTTGTCGGGGATTTAAGAAGAGATATACACGTTGGTTCATGCATGGTGAGAAATTTGGGGAAAGTAGTAGTGCCAATAAAGATTGTAATCGTGAATTGAATAATGAGAATGTTGGAATTTCTGATAATTTTGAACTTGATTGGAACGATGATTATGAGAGTGCCGAATATTCTGATAACGTCGAACCCGAAAATGACGATAATGAGATGGAGAGGAATTTTGATGAAAATGTAGAACACGAGTTTACTGAAAATTTGGAGGATATGTTACGTGATGTGTAAGATGAAATTAGTGATAAAAATTATGATAAATTTCAAAATTTGTCTAATGAATCTAAGAAGCCGTTGTACCCCGGGTGTACCAAATTTACAAAACTGTCAGCTGTGTTGAAATTATTAAACTTAAAAGCAGACAATGGTTGGAGCGATAAGAGTTTCACGTCCTTATTACAGCTTTTAGGAGAAATGCTCCCAGATAACAACGAGTTACCCGGTACAATATATCAGGCAAAGAAGTTGATATGTCCAATGGGGTTGAAGATCGAAAGAATACATGCATGTCCGAATGACTGTGTATTGTATCGTAACGAGTACGAGGCCATGCATGTCTGTCCTAAATGCGGTGTTTCACGATATAAACATCGTAAGGACCAGGACACTGATGATTGTAACGAGGACACAAATGGCCGACCTCCGGCTAAGGTGTTGTGGTATTTGCCGATAATACCGAGATTCAAACGGTTGTTTGCGAATCCCAAAGATGCAAAATTATTGCGCTGGCACGAAGAAGAGCGCAAAAATGACGGTAAACTAAGGCACCCGGCTGATTCTCCTCAATGAAGAAACATTGACAGACATTTCAAAGAATTTGGTTCTGAAATGAGGAACCTTAGGATTGTGGTGAGCTCAGATGGAATGAGTCCGTTTGGAAGTATGAGCAGTCGGCACAGTACTTGACCAGTTCTTTTATGCATCTACAATCTTCCTCCTTGGTTGTGCATGAAACGCAGATATATAATGATGTCATTACTAATCCAAGGACCCAGACAACCCGGAAATGACATAGATGTATATCTCGCACCATTAATCGAGGACCTCCAAAAATTGTGGCGTGATGGCGTCCCGGTGTGGGATGCGTATATGAAAGAGACCTTTAACTTGCGGGCCATGGTGTTTTGCACCGTAAATGATTTCCCCGCGTACGGAAATTTGTCGGGTTACACTTGTAAAGGAGCAAAAGCGTGCCCGATCTGTGAAGATGACACGCAGGTGCTGAGGTTGAAAAATTGTCAAAAGAATGTATTCATGGGGCATCGTAGGTTCTTCCTAATAATCACCCATATCGTAAGAAGAATATGGCATTCAACGGGAAAATTGAGCTTGGAGTGGCTCGTCATCCATTAGACGGGGAGAGTGTCTTCGAATGGGTAAAAAACATTGATGTTGTTTTTGGAAAATGCGCCAAAGCACTACCGAAGAATATTTGGAAAAAGAGGTCCATATTTTGGGAGCTACCGTACTGGAAATATTTAGAAGTGAGGCATTGCCTAGATGTCATGCATGTCGAAAAAAATGTCTGCGACAGTTTAATTGGTTTATTATTGAACATTCCGGGGAAGACTAAAGATGGTATTAAAGTGAGAAAAGACATGGTAGAGATGAGAATACGACACGAGCTCGCACCGCAGGAGAAAGGGAAGCGCACATACCTACCCCCCGCACTGTGCACAATGTCAAAGAAAGAGAAAACAAGCTTCTGTGAATGCCTCAATGGTATAAAAGTCCCATCAGGATATTCTTCGAATATTAAGAAGTTGGTGTCGATGAAGGACTTGAAACTGGTCGGTCTGAAATCTCACGACTGTCATGTTTTATTGACACATATAATTCCCGTTGCAATTCGGGGAATTTTACCAAAGCACGTTCGTCAAACCATTACGAAACTTTGTTCTTTCTTCAATGCAATAAATTCCAAAGTGATAGACCCTCTAAAATTGGACTCTTTGCAAAAGGAGGTCGTCGTTACTCTTTGCCAACTTGAGATGTATTTTCCGCCATCTTTTTTCGATGTTATGGTTCACCTTGTTGTTCATCTTGTGAGAGAAATTAAGATTTGTGGTCCCGTGTTCCTTCGGTATATGTATCCATTCGAGAGATACATGGGCATCTTGAAAAAATACGTAAGGAACCGACATCGACCCGAAGGCAGCATTATAGAAGGATATTCTACGGAGGAGGTGATTGATTTTTGCACCAACTACTTGACCGGTGTGGATCCTATTGGTGTTCCAAAATCTCGATACGAGGGAAGGCTCCAAGGAGTCGGGACAATTGGGTTGAGAGCCGTAGTTGCTGATCTAAATGAACTACAAAAGACACATTTTATTGTACTACAACACATGACAGATGTTGCTCCCTATATAGATGAGCACATGAAAATCCTTCAACAACAAAACTACACGAGAAGTCAGAAGTGGCTTACTAACGAGCATAATCGTTCTTTTATAGGATGGCTGAAAGAAAGAGTGCAGTCACACCCCGTACCTGAAATTGTTAAACTGCTTGGCGAAGGACCCCAAATTGTTGTTAGAACATTCCAAGGATACGAGATTAACGGATATACATTTTACACTAAATCCCAGAGTGATAAGAGCACGATGCAAAACAGTGGGGTGACGTTGGTGGCGACCTCTCAAGAATTCAGTAGATCCGGAGATGGCCGGGCTGTAATAGCATCAAAGTCATATTATGACGTTATTGAAGAAATTTGGGAGCTCATTTACAGTCCTCACCTGAGCATTCCCGTGTTTCGGTGTCAATGGGTCGAAGACCGAGGTGTTAAAGTTGATAACGACGGGTTCACACTCGTTGATTTAAACAGGGTTGGGCACGTTGATGATCCGTTTATACTCGCCAAGCAAGCCACCCAAGTCTTTTATGCCACTGACCCGAGTGATGATAGGTTGAGCGTCGTCCTATCCGGAAAAAGAAGGATTGTCGGGGTAGAAAATGTCGTCGATGAAGAAGAGTACGACCAGTTCGACGAAGTACCTCCATTTTGTACCGATGTGCAAACTGAGGTAGCAACACTTGAAGGGGTAGACGAAGCTGACTACATGCGGTCCGACCACAATGAAGGATTATGGGCCGAGGGTACTGTTCAAATAGTGGAAAAAAAGAGAAAAAGGAAAAAAAAGGTTTATGTATAATATTTATTTTGTTTAAAACTGTGTTTCTTCGAATATTACATTTAAAGCTTATAATATATCAAATTAAATAGGAAAAAAAGAGAGAAAAAAAAGAGAAAAATGAAAAAAAGGTTTATGTACAATATTTATTTTGTTTAAAACCGTGTAGCTTTTAATATTACATTTTAAAGCTTATAATATAAAAAGGAAAAAAAGAGAGAAAAAAAAAGAGAAAAATGAAAAAAAAGTTTATGTATAATATTTATTTTGTTTAAAACCGTGTAGCTTTTAATATTACATTTTAAAGCTTATAATATAAAAAGGAAAAAAAGAGAGAAAAAAAAAGAGAAAAATGAAAAAAAGGTTTATGTACAATATTTATTTTGTTTAAAACCGTGTAGCTTTTAATATTACATTTAAATAAAAAATTCTTGTAAGAAAAATATCAAATACTTGTGTTAATAGTATTAGTTTTCAAATATTAGTCTAAATATTTGTATTAGTTTTCAAAATATTAGTTAAAACATTTAATAATAAAAATAACTTTTAAAATATCAGTAATTAGATTTTAATATTTAGTAATCGGTATAAGTTTTTAAATATTAGAAATATACAATTTTAGTTAATTTATTACCTCTCCAGAAAATATAAAAACCCAATTTAATTTTTTTGAAGTGTCGTACACGGACTATTAGCTAATAATACGTGTCTAATTTGTATTTGCACACGGATTGTTATGTACAACCGTGTAGAAATTGAAGAGAGCTACACGGACATTTAGTTAAAAGTCCGTGTAGAAAAAGATTTGCACACGGACTTTTAACAAAATGTCCGTGTAGAAAGCTCTTTGTACACGGTCTTTTAAGTTAAAAGTCCGTGTATAATGAGGAAAACACTATTATTTCGAAATCCTTCTCTGCCAAAATTTTCATAAGTCCGAAAACCCTCAGAGAATTAACCCGCGGTTCAGTTCCAAAAACCTCCCAAAGCCTCCGAGCTCTTCACCGCCTCGCCGCCTCGCCGCCTCGCCGCCTCGCCCGCCTCACCACCTCGCCCGCCTCACCGACTGTTCAAATTAGGGTCTCTCTCACCCGTGGTTAGCGTCTCTCTCTCTCTCTCGTTATTTTGCAATAGGGGTTCTGTTGCTTGGGAGAAACTTAAAAAACAAAACAAACAAATTAAATAGGGGTTTTAGGGTATATTTTGGAATTTCTCTGATCTAGACAGGTTTTCATGTGTTTTTTTTTTGCCCTTAGCAAGTGCCATACGCTGGTATGATATTTCTGTCTTTAGAAAAACAGAAAAGTTAGCATTCAAATAGACAAGTTCAATCACAATTGTGAGTCAGAGATTTAATTTACAATTACAAATAGAATTGCTAAAATCACCTCTCGTTATTTTGTCGTTGATAAATGTTGCCAAAAATTGATTAATCTAGGTTATATGATATAGGGTATTTTAGGGTATTTTAGCAAGAGGTTTAGATTTGTCAATTTTATTTTATGTTCATTTTAGCAAGAGGTGATTTTAGCAAGAGGTCATTTTAGCATATTTGTACAAGAATATCAATTTAGGATTTCATTATTGGTCACTTATGATATTTTGTACAAGAATATCAATTTAGGATTTTTGTACAAAATATCAATTTTACTTGTGTAAAAAATTCTTGTATAAGAAATATCAATTTTTTACACTAAATAATTTGGTGAGAATTACTTGTACAAGAATATCAATTCATTCATTACTTGTGTCAAAAATTATTTAGGATTTCATTATTGTATAAGAATTACTTGTATAATATTTAGAGTTGTCAATTTGCTCTCATTCGATAGATTTTAATACTCAACTATTTGCATTCTCTTTGTACACAATTGTGATTTGATCTTTAATTTCATGCAGAACCATGTCGGATGAGGATGAGTACGTCGATATGATGGCAGAAGAGGAGCAGCAAGCTACTGCCTCAACAGAAAGAAAGAAAAGAGGTCCGACAATGTGCACGGGCATGTCCGAGCAGAAGCAATTGGAAATCTGGTTCACAGAAGACGGGCGTGCGCAGGGAGAAAAACGGATCAAATACTCAAATTGGTGTACGAGTTTGGTGAGGCAAAATGCGAGTATCCTTGTAGAGAGATGGGATCATTTTGAGGATGCGGTGAAGGACGAGTGGTGGAACAGGGTGAAGGTAAAGTGCCTAACAACTCTTTGCTTTATTTTCACTTATGTATCTATACTTGAATACACTAAATTTGGTGTCAATCAGGCTCAGTGGAACATCGAGAATGATGTTCCAAAGGATAAGACTTTGAAGATTATGAATGCGGGTTGGAAGCAATTCAAGAGCACGTTGAAGACGGAGTTCATGGAGAAAGGGAGAAATCCGGTCGGCTACTACAAATGGCTAAAACAAGAGGACTGGGATGCGTTTCAAGCTTTGAAGTCCACCAAAGAGTTCCAGGTATCTAACTCGTGCCAAATTTATGCTTATTCTTTCTCGATATGTACTTATCTTTCTAAAACTAACTGATCGTTATTGTCTTGTTTCTGTGAAGGACAAAAGTGATAAAGGCAGGAGGACCGTTGCCTTTAACAAGTATCCACACCATCTAGGGTCAGCTGGTTACGAGGGTAAGTCGGCAGAATGGAGGAAAGTACTGGAGCAAAACAAGGATTCTGACTCACCCGTGGTTAGGATCCAAAATCGTAGGGGCCAAGATTGGTTCATGGGTAGATCCGAGGTAACCGCTGACGGGAGGATAGTACTCCCAAAGGATTTGCAACCCGTGGCTCAAAGAATGGTAAGAGTCCTTTATTCTTACTTTGTGACATTCACCCGAAAATTATAACTCCGAAAGTACATCAATTGTTCTTTTGCTTTAACTAATTCTTTTACTTGAACAGTTGGAAGTGGAGGAGGAGGTCAACTCGGGTGCCCGGAGTGTCGAAAGACAAAATGATTCCTTGTCCGCAGCGCTCGAGAATCCAGAACACACGGGTCGAGTAAGGGGTGTAGGGGGCTACAGGGGCTGGAAGGAGGTGTTCCGAGTGGAGGGACAAAAACCTCGAAGAAAATATCGTGCCAGGGTAAACAAAGACGAGATAGTTGCGCAGATACGCGCGGAGGTGAGCAAAGAGTACGACGCAAGGTTTGCTGAGATGGAAGCAATGTTGACACAAATTAGATCAGCAACTACGCAGCCATCCGAGCAACCACCTCCCATTTCGTCGGGAATTCGGCGAAGTAGTCAAGCATCCGGCACGTGGGCCTTAGACGATTTGGATAATCTCAAGGTAATCAATACTTGTTCATAATCTAAAGGTAATTAAAACCTGTTTGCAACCTTGTTAGACAATATCGCATCATTAAAATAAACAACTTTCCTATAAATTTGCAGGACCCCAGAGCATGCGACCTCGTCCTGTGGCAGGGTAGTGTTCCTCTGATCGTTGCTAAGGGCGTTGTACATCCAGGAGCCAAGAGTGTACACTTTGGTCAGCTAAGGCCCGACCATGCATGCGTGCAGGTTGAGTTAGTCGTGGATGGGTGGCAGCGCGTACCCCTTCCTGTCCCTACCGACGAAATGCTTGTGCTTGATGACGCACGGATGTCATTTGTCCAATGGCCCAAGAGTCAGATTGTTTTGGATCAGGTAATCCATAAAAAAATCCATTTATTTGTTACATTCAACTCATTCTTTTTGAAATACTAGAATAATCCATCTATAACTTGATACAGACACGAGGAGATGATGTTACCGGTACGGCGATGTCACCGGTACGTCAGGAGGTGGCTTGCGACGTCGCGGCTGACGCGCCACAATCACCGCCCCGTCCTATGGTCACCGAAGAAGAATACAGCCGTTTGCCCAATGATTTGCGCCTTCTCCACGACTACTTGATGACGGCGCCCGAAGGCATGGAGGTTGTCATCATCCCTGTCCCACCTGGGATGTTTCTACACGAAGGCAGGGATCTCCTGCTGTCGTTCAAAGACTTCAAGGACCTCTTCCACCACTCGTCATCCGACAAATGGCTCGATGTTTCACACATCACCATTTTCCTCATGTTAGTGATATTAAAATATTTTCATTATTGTATAGAACTCAAATATATATTCTAATTACAATATGATGAGTTTTCAGAAAGCTAGTCCGAAACTGTGATGAGATGGTTGAAAAGAAGAACTTGTGCCTGTTTCTGGACCCCGAGAAAGTGAGTTCTACGGCAGTGACATATTATCCGGATATGGCTATCGAGTACATGTGTTCTGCGATGCATCGTGCTAAGGCAAAGGAGAAGAAATTCATTCTCATGCCATACCACGAGGGGTTAGTTCTAATCTTAACTTATGTGTTGTTTATATTTTAATTAAAGAATTGTATAAAGGAATTAAAAGTTAAACATAAAAAAATGAAATCACACCATCAATCATAGCAAATACTCGTGTCACTTTTATATGCTAAAGTACTATAATTCTTCTCCTCGATCCCACAGCAAACATTGGTGCTCGATTCTCATTGTGCCGTACCTAAATGTGGGCATAATTGTTGATTCTTGTAAGCCCAAAGGAAGGATCGCGGCTGACAAGTGCAAAGTTATCTTCTCTTTTGTGAATAAGTAAGCAATAATAATTCTATAGGTTTGCATTTCTTTCAATCATATCAAATTATAAAATTGCTAATTACATTCACTCAATTTTGTAAGGGCTTTTGCGAAATATATTAAAGAGGGAGGATCAGATAGCACGGGCACGCGCAGGAAAAGCAAGTTGAGTTGGAAGTGGATGTTGGTGAGCACACTCTTTATGAGTTAGAAATTTCATATCTTGTTAAAAAAATTATTGTCATTCTAACAAATGCCGCTAAATGTAAATTTCAGAGCCCGCAACAGGAGGAGGGTTGGGAATGCGCTTATTACACGATGATATTCATGTTGGACTTTGTCGAAAGAATACAATTCCTATTCCCAAAAGCGGTATGTACTTCATATTAATTTCCTATATAATAAGCAATTGATATCTACCTTTTCTGAAATACTAACTATTATCAAATTATAATTTTGTAGAGTGTGACAAAGCAAGCGCATTACACCAAGGATCAGATCGACGATGTGCGGTGCATGTGGGCAAGGTGGTTTGCCATGGAATTTTGTAATCCTCGATATGGATTTGCATAGATTTGTAATAAAAATATGTTTCGAATGAATTTATTGCTATATGAATTTTGTATAAATTTAGTATATGAATTTCTTGCTAATTAATCTGTTTCGAATGAATATGGAATTTTGTATTTCTGTCGCAAAAAATTGGCTAGCAAAGCTGGAGGCTAGCCCAAAAACAAAATATACAAAAAAAAAAATGTATTTATACACGGATATTTCACAATTGTGCGTGTACGATAGAAAAAACAAAAAAAAATTAGGTATTGCACACGGCTATTAAACAATTGTCCGTGTATAATACCTAATAGAGCTACACGGACATTTTATAAAAATCCGTGTGCAATACTAATCATACACGGATATTTTAGAAAAATCCGTGTATGATAGCCATGCTGGAGGCGAAATACAACAAAATGTTAGCTTATTTGTACACGGATATTTACCAAACGTCCGTGTATAATAGCTAAGAGAGCTACACGGACTTTTAATAAAAAGCCGTGTAGAAAGAGTAATCGTACACGGTTAATAAAGGGAATATCCGTGTAGCTCGGTACTTGGAGAGCGACACCGGCAGGTCTTTGTACACGGTTAATTAGGGGATATCCGTGTAGAAATCATTATAATCACACACGGTTAAATATCCGTGTGTAGTTTCTGACCTATTCATACACCCTGGATTTAAACACGGCAGGAATCCGTGTAGCTCTTCCATTAATGTCCGTGTGCAATCTCTTTTTCTGTAGTAGTGATTTTTCTCAAAATGTCAATTAATTCGAACTTTTGAGAAATAGCTACCCATATGCGAAGTTCAAACTGTCTCGTGACATCATTACTGTAAAAATAAAACATTAGGTGGATTTTAGTATAACAAAAATTTAAAGATGATCGACTCTTTTAAGAAAAAAAAAAATAAATGTATGTGTTTTGATGGTTAAATTTATGCATAAATAGAAAATTGTTATTTTCGTTACCAATCTAAAGGTATATGGTTTTATATTTTTCCATTTTTTATATCTTAATATCTTTCTTACTTTTTTTTGCATGGTATTGCAAAAGCTGTTGGCGCAATACAAATAGATTTGCACAATATAAATTCGCACGATTCAGTCGTTGTTTTTGGGATGTAGCCGTTGATCTTGTTTAGATTTGCACAATATCGATAACCCATGCAATATAAAAAATCAATGACCTGTTGGGTTGGGTTCGGTTAATAAAGGCTTCCAGCTATAACAATATAATTTAGTGGCACTGGCTAACCCTCAATGGCCTTCTTTAATGAAAATGTTACAACCAAAATTAATAAATGCATAATTAATGATTATATATGTTTAGATATGTCAAAATTTCAGATTCGATCCAACATGTTTTGTTGAAGATATTCGATCGGTCATGATTGCTTCTGACATAGTGCATTTTTAATTTAATAGTTGTAATATTAGTTAGACCATTATTATCTAAATATATTTTGAAACACTTTATTATTAATGAATATTGTTGGTTTCATATATCAACTCAAAATTTGAGATATCTCAGAACCACTTCACTCTTCACAGAATCAAATGTTAGATTTCGACGAATTCATATCACCTGAGGTAACATATTATTTCTTTAGATCCAGACCGTTCAATAAAAATCCGGACAAATATATTAAAGGGATCCCATTCATTTCACCTCGGGTCTTGTTGGTCCAGATTCTGATCGGACGGTAGATCTAATCAGAAATATATATTTTGTTCCTCAGAGGATATAAACTCGATTCTGGATCAAAATTGTGTTGGTTTGAGTTCGACCCATTTGTTCAGTCAATTATTGTCGGCCTTGCGATGAATCGTCTTAATGCATACTTGTCTTATAATTATATACAATTGATTTACTAAAAATAAAAAATTATATGGACTTGATTATGTAAAATTTAAGTTTTTACTTACAAAACTAACTATATGAGGCAGTTGTCTCGTAAATCATAAATTTACCAGACAATTTGTTCGAAAATAGTAGTGGCTGGGTTTGATAATTTGGCAAATCGATTTATAATTTCTGTAAATTGATCAAACATATTTCATAATTTCTGTAAAGCTTCAAGTTGAAATCAACAGTGGTCAAGATAGAACAAAACTGGAAAACACTTGTTGACTAAAAATATATAAAATTCAACCATATTGCAAAGTAAGTGTAATCAACTTAAATAAAAAATTAAAATCAAAACTAAATGTTTTTTTTAAATAAAAACAAATATATAGCACATACCAATTGTATACTTTTCGCGCAAGAGTCGTTTTTCCGAGCCCACCAATTCCCCAAATAGAAACGACGGAACGTCTCTTAATGGTCTCATCCAGCAACCCTTTGACAACATAGTCTTGGTCCTCCTTGAACCCGACAATATCAGGATCAATGTTCGGCAGCACGAGTGGTCTAACGGGTTGTTTTATCTCTCCATTGTCCTTGCCCAGAGTATTGATTCCATACCTTGTTGAAATGAATAGTTTAATTAGAAGTAATAAACATAATTAATTGGTTAATTAGTTAAATAATTAGAGTGAATGTATTTGAAAATTTATAAATAAATTAAATGTTTAGATTTTCTAGAGTTAAGAGAGTTGAAAAATATCAATTTAGTATGAGTATTTTATCACCCTTATTTTCCTTTCTCATTCTCTCTTCCATTAAGTATACAAAACAAAATACACTAAATCAAAATCAACATAGGTCGTGAAGAGACCAACATACCTGAGTCTGCAAGCCTCGATCTCATCTATCCTTTTGTGGATCTGAGTTATCTCATGGACAAGTTTGCGTACAGCCGGTAATTTTTTTGTTATCTTCGCCTTCCTTTTCATGGCCTCGAATATGCCAGTGGGTTTTTGCGGTATTGGAGGGACCTCCGAGAGAAAGGTGTCAATGACATCTTCAATTAAATAGGCAACATCTCTCACCTCCTTCACCCAATACTTCTGTTTCTCATCTGTTATTTGTTTCTTGTCAGCATCCTTTAGAAAAACCTGAATCCGGCCGAGTTCACGGC
Organism: Carex littledalei; assembly: GCA_011114355.1. Taxonomy (NCBI): domain Eukaryota; kingdom Viridiplantae; phylum Streptophyta; class Magnoliopsida; order Poales; family Cyperaceae; genus Carex; species Carex littledalei. The sequence goes on from CM022081.1 coordinate 1,138,684, forward strand.
TCACTGTCTCCACTTGCTCATCGACGCTGTATAGGAGTAAAACCTCTTTAACTCCAACATCAGTGAGCTTGGTCAGCACAAACTTTACAGTGCTCTCAGCCATCTCTCTTCTGTATTCTAGGTGGTAGCTGAAACCAGTGAAAAACAAAAAATGTTGGTGTTATGAGAAAGGAATTACAAAAGGAAAAGAGAAAAATATATTCCTCAACTGGCCGCTGGTAGATGCGTGCAATGTTGGGTATGTGAAGCATTAATTGTTTCTAATGGACAAAAAACTAAAATAAGAATAACATAAAAAGCATAATATTTAACAAATCGCACAATTGATAAGAAACAAAAGCGAAGGTATTGCTTACCAGTAAAAAAGGGAGGCAAAGGAGTGTCAATAAAGAAAGCGTCTCGGTGCTAACGTAGTAGTTGTCGGATTGGAGTTTTGGTTACTAAAGCACTACCAATTTTCGCCGGAGATATTTAATTAAATGCCTCCACTGGCCGCAGCCCGCTGGTTGATGCGCGCAATGTTCGGTAAGTAAGCATTAATTGTTTTCAAGTTGTTAGTTTTCAATCAATATGTGAACGTGATAGCATCGGGCCCCGAGCCGTTCACGCCAAGGGCACGTTAGTTTTCAAAAATGTGTCTCGGAATTGGAAGGATTTCTTAATTTTCTCCGTTCCATGAAGATAGGACATGTCCAGTTACCTTCTGAAAGCATAAGTGATTGGTTTCTCCAGTGCCTTGTCAATTCGGAGAAAATGAACAAGGAATCAATTGTAAAATGAGCCTAACGTGCTCTTAGCAGGATTTTTTTTAAAAACAGTAAATAAAATAATCAAATTTAAAGAAACGATATGATTGCTCCGTTTGTTATAAAAACAGCAAAAACCGAATCCGGGATTCGGTTAAGCTATTTTTTTCCGCTTCACCGAATCGCGGATTCGGTTAAATCAAATTTTCACACAGCAGATCCCTAAACCCCTGTGAACTCCGTGTAACACCACCCTTAACCGAATTGGGAATTCGGTTAAGATTTTTTTTTGATTTTTTTAATTGTTAACCGAATAGGGGATTCGGTTAAGATTTTTTTTTGATTTTTTTATTGTTAACCGAATAGGGGATTCGGTTAAGATTTTTTTTTTGATTTTTTTATTGTGTTAACCGAATAGGGGATTCGGTTAAGATTTTTATTTTTTTATTCACACCGAATAGGGGATTCGGTTAATGCATTCAAAAATTTTTTTGACTTTTTGACTTTTTGCTTAACCGAATAGGGGATTCGGTGAATTTAGATATAGTGAATTTTTTTTTTTTTTTGCTTTTTGCTACCAGCGCCACATTATTCCATATGATATTGAAAATTTACAAATTCACATTGAACTTTGATGTTTTATATTTGAGATATGTTGAACGAATGAAATTAATTGAAACTTGTCCTTTTAGATAGGTAATTTTCAATGGTAACCCTAAAGTTATTTTTATTACAAAGAATTATATTATAAAAACTTATCAATGGTAATTTTTCATTTATTATTTTATTAAATGGTAATTTTTCACCGATAACCCTAGAAGTTTATTCACCGATAACCCTGAAGTTATTTTTATTACAAAGAATTATATTATAAAAACTTATCAATAATATAAAATTTCATTTATTATTTTATTAAATGGTAATTTTTCACCGATAACCCTAGAAGTTTATTCACCGATAACCCTAAAGTTATTTTTATTACAAAGAATTATATTATAAAAACTTATCAATAATATAAAATTTCATTTATTATTTTATTAAATGGTAATTTTTCACCGATAACCCTAAAGTTATTTTTATTACAAAGAATTATATTATAAAAACTTATCAATGGTAATTTTTCATTTATTATTTCACATGATAACCCTAAAGTTATTTTTATCGGTGAATACATTTCTAGGGTTATCGGTGAAAAATTACCATTTAATAAAATAATAAATGAAAAATTATCATTGATAAGTTTTTATAATATAATTCTTTGTAATAAAAATAACTTTAGGGTTATCGGTGAAAACTTACCATTTAATAAAATAATAAATGAAATTTTATATTATTGATAAGTTTTTATAATATAATTCTTTGTAATAAAAATAAATTTAGGGTTATCGGTGAATAAATTTATAGGGTTATCGGTGAAAAATTACCATTTAATAAAATAATAAATGAAATTTTATATTATTGATAAGTTTTTATAATATAATTCTTTGTAATAAAAATAACTTTAGGGTTATCGGTGAAAAATTACCATTGATAAGTTTTTATAATATAATTCTTTGTAATAAAAATAACTTTAGGGTTACCATTGAAAAATTACCTATCTAAAAGGACAAGTTTCAATTAATTTCATTCGTTCAACATATCTCAAATATAAAATATCAAAGTTGAATGTGAATTTGTAAATTTTCAATATCATATGGAATAATGTGGCGCTGGTAGCAAAAAGCAAAAAAAAAAAAAAAATCACTATATCTAAATTCACCGAATCCCCTATTCGGTTAAGCAAAAAGTCAAAAAGTCAAAAAATCAAAAAAATCGCCTTCACCGAAACCGGGATTCGGTTAAGCCAAAAAAATGGCTTATAGGATCTTTTGTGGCAACCCACTGTATCATCTGTTAAAACCACCCTCTTAACCGAATAGGGTATTCGGTTAAGCGAAAAAATAACTTAACCGAATTCCGGATTCGGTTTTTGCTGTTTTTATAACAAACCAAGCAATCATGTCGTTTCTTTAACTTTTATTATTTTAATTACTGTTTTTAAAAAAAATCCCTCTTAGCATCAACGGCTCGGGAGCCGATGATATCACGTTCACATATTAATTAAAAAATAACAAGTAACCATTAATTAATGCTTCGCTCATCCAAAGCTTTGGTCCGTTAAGACTTAAGATTCGATATCTCATTGCAAGTGGCATTTAAATCCTTACATAACTAACGGAAGTCTGATAAAACTGCTACCAACTATAATTATATTTTCCAAGTTCAAATACAAATAAAAATTTCACTTGAGAAATTCATCGAATTCTTTCCAATTTCCATGCATTGTAAACAGCATAGAAGGAAAATCGGCCGTTTCGGTGCGGAATTGGGCTGTACCGATCCGATTTCAGGCCGATTTACACAGTTAGTGATTTTTTCGTCCAATTTTGGCCGGAACGGCCCGATTCCAGTCAAATTTTGGCCGAATAGTCCGATTCCACCGAAATGATCCGATTTCAGTCAAATTTCAGCTGAAACACGAATTAACCACTTTCGAACCTGAGACCTCTTGGTGAGAAATCAAGCACACTACCACCACACCATACAACCTTTTGTTGCTAGAAAAACATAACTATGTAAATATAAGTATTGTAAATTGTACTCACTACTACAGAAATGGTCATTGTACACTGCACATTGTATATGGATTTGACAATTTTATATAAAAACCGTGTGATATTGTAATTTTTTGGAAGCCCGAAATATCTGTGGGATATATTACACGGATATTTATTAAAGAATCAGTGTAGAAAGCCTTGAGAGAGCTACACGGATCTTTATCAGGAATTGTAAACGGATTATTGTTTAACTAACAGTGTAGATAGCCATGAGAGAGCCACACGGATATTTATGGTGAGAACCGTGTAGAAATATGCGAAATGCACACGGATGTTTGTTTAAACAGCAGTGTAGAAATCTTTGACAGAGCTACACGGCTGTTTACATAATAATCCGTGGAGAAAGGTTATTGTAGGGTTTTGATTATCGATAAATGCCTTCTCCTTCCAGCGCCGTTTTGATCAATTAATACTCTCTCTCTCTGTATACGAATTGGTCTGATTTCTGCGCACAAGGAGGCCGGATCTGAGATCTTTGAAGTTAATTTGTATTTCTCCTCTCTATCTTGCTAAGGTTAGTCGTGTATATATTTCTCTTTTCTTCCTCTAATTAATTTCCTGTTACTTGTTATTGCTTATTTAGGTCAATTAGTAATTAATGCATGCATGCTTGATTTGTTGAGATAATGTAAATAATTAGTATATTAAATAGAGTGATGCATGTATAATTGTGCTTTTTTCTAATAATAGAGTAATGCATGTATAATCAACTAATGCATGTATAATAGAGTAATGCATGTATAACTGTTATTTTAGTGATGATTAGCTTGATAATTGTGCTTGTTTAGTAATGCATGTATAATAGAGTGATGCATGTATAATTGTGCTTGTTTCTAATAATAGAGCAATGCATGTATAATCAACTAATGCATGTATAATACAGTGATGCATGTATAATTGTTATTTTAGTTATTATTTTACTAATGCATGTATAATTGTGCTTGTTTCTAATAATGTTGTTTTTTGTAGAACCATGTCACATTCAGGTGAGCAACGATGGCTCTTCGCTTTTGGTGCCAGTAGCTAGGGTTTAGGTAATATGAAGATATACATGTTTTAATAAAGAAAGAGTTGAGTAAAAAGTTGGATGAAGGACCTTTAAAAAAAAGGGAAGAGGTGGGATGAAGGACCTTCAGAGCCGGATGAAGAGCCGAATGAAGAGTCGGACATAACCCTTTCAGAGCCAAAGCGACTCTTCATTCGACTCTTCATCCGGCTCTGAAGGTCCTTCATCCACCTCTTCTCTTTTTTTTGAAGGTCCTTCATCCAACTTTTTACTTGACTCTTTCTTTATTAAAATGTATCTTCATATTACCCTCTGTAAACCCTAGCTACTGGCACCAAATGTAAACCTTAAGTTTATATTTGAAATCATTATGGGATCGAGGCTCAGGAAGAAGGATATGTCTACCCAGTATGGATTTGTATAATATATGCTCAATATGGATTTGTAATGCTCAATATGGATTTGTATAATGTTTCAATTTAAATTTTGTAATACTCAATATGGATTTGTATAATTTTGTATAATTTTGTATAATTTAGTGTACATGAATTTTTAGTTTACCCTTATTAATTGACCGGTTTGTATGCCATCCACCGATTTTGTGTTTCAAATATAAAGCATGTTCTTGTAATTAAATAAAATATAGTGAATTTAGTAATTTTTTGTGCTGTAATTGTAAATAAGGAGATGAATTTATGAATTTTGTAATTGCTGAACATGGATTTGTAATGGTAAATATGAATTTTGTAATGATAAGTATAATTTTTGTGCTGTAATTGGAAAACTGGATGTCAAATTATCTGAGAAACTGGGGGTAAACTCAATATTGAATTTTGTAGCAAACTGGAGGCTAGCTCAGAAAAAAATTGTTAATAAAAAAATATATAGGATAACATACACGGATATTTAACTTAAAACCGTATCCAAATAGTAATTGTACACGGATATTTGTTGAATAGCCGTGTACGAAATAGCTACACGGATTTTTTTTTTAAATCCGTGTAGAAAAGACTAGTCCAGAAATAAAAAAAAACCCAAAAAATATATAGGACACGAAAACTTTAATTCTATTCATCAATGAACTATAAATTTCCATAATAATTTTTAGCATCCCTAAACAATGGGATTTGCTGCCCGAATTTGCAAAATTAAAAGATAACCTAAACATTTGATATAACTGACAACTTCAAACTCTACTAAAGTTGATGCCCACCTGGCCCGAACCTGCGACTGTCACGCCCACCTGGCCCGAACCTGTGACTGTCATAGGGTGCTTGACGGCGGTTAATGCGACGATCATCGGAGTTATTGCCTTGGGAATACGAGGGTGGTGGAGGTGCATGTGGAGGTGGATTTCCCCTATATGGAGGGGGGCCCGGGGGCGGAGGAGGTGGCATGTAATTTCCACCTCTGAGGAAGTATCCTTCTAATTCCACTTGCACAATTGTTGAGTTTGGATCGTCAATGAGAAGGATATTTTTTGGGATTTTTGTCGGATCATGAAAAGCCACAAAAACACGAAGCACCTCATAATTACCATAGGGAAAGAAAGGCGCCACTCTTACCAAATAGCCAAAACCTGATACGAGATCAGAGAGGTCTTCCTTGTTCCAATATTGGAGAGGAACACCGTGCAGCCTAATTCTAGCACGGTGGGTTGTGGGCTCGTGGAGCATGCCTAATTCTTCCGTCCATTCCACCAGTTGGACTTCAACATCCCGGTCAAGAACAAAAATGCCCACCCGGACCGCAGCATCTCTCATAATTGAATTTGGGAAAGTGGCAACAAAGTCCCCAATTGATGGGTCAATTTCCGATATTCTGAAATAATGTGGTGGAATTCCAAAAAATCTACCCAATGCACTCGCCAAACGTGTTGTTGTGCGGTGGTCATTGTAGTGTGGCCCGGCAAATATAATTGCAGAGCGAAGAAGGAACTGATTTTCTTTCGCCATTTCTTGATCCCGTCGAGGCAAATAGACCCTGAGCTCTTCAATGCGATTTTGGATATTAGCCGGATCTTGCATTTGCATAGTTTGCCAATTTGGTGGTGTTGCCATGGTTTTCAGTTTATGAATTGTGATGTCAAGAGCGATGGTGCATGGTTCTGTGCAAATGGTTTCCTTCCTTTTATAGATCCTTGTGGCTGCAGTTCAATAGTTTTCTCATGAGTCTCCTTAGTCTGTTTACCTTCTTCTTTATTGCCATGCATGTACTTACTCCCTTTGATAACTGAAGAATTGAATGTATATATTACTAGAAGAAAGTGGATTGCCGAATAGAGGTGATTTGTGCCTTGGCAATTACAGAAACGTCTTTTGGTTCTTACAATTCATGCTCTTATGCCCCTTTTTTAAGAATCTGAAGCATTTTCCCAGTATGAACAAATCATGGTGCCCTTTCAGCTTTGGCTTGAATTTATTGCCGACATTAATTAAGTTTGGCTTGAATTGCAGCTTCAGCAAGACTGGAGGCTAGCTCAGAAAAAAAAATTAAAAAGAAAAATACATTAGACTACACGGATATTTAACTAAAAACCGTGTACAATAGTATCTGTACACGGATATTTTTTTAATATCCGTGTCGGAATAGATACACGGATTTTTGATAATAAGTCCGTGTAGAAATATTACCATTGGACACGGTTCTTAAGCATAAATATCCGTGAATCCTTTGTTAGAGAGCTACACGGATTGTTAAGTATAAATCCGTGTAGAAAAGTGTAGGGTTTTGGTATAAAAGGCCTTCTCCTTCCCCCGCCGTATAAAAGCCCTTCTCCTTCCAGCGCCGTTTTGATCAAGTAATTCAACAAACATAAAGGTTAGTGTTTGCAATTAATAGGTAAATTGTAGGTTCTCCTGTATAACCTTAGGAAGAGAGAAAGACCGGTCACTTTACATTTCGCTTATGATCAACTTTGACAATCATTTCACGGTTAATAATTGAAATTTTGATTTAGGTTTATCAATTATGTCAGATCGCTTATCTATCAAGATAAGTCGATATCTTTGGAGCTCATCTATCAAGACGAGCGATGTGATATAATTGATAACCTACATCTGGACTTCACTTCTGGCATGAATATCTCCTTCATCTCTGGCATATATTTTTCGTTTCTTTCTCTAATTTTCTGTTACTTATTGTTGCTTACTTACTCATCATTTTTTTTAATTTACAGATTGTGATGAACTTTCCGATGGACAGTATGTGATGAATTTCATTTTCTTTTTATTTTCACTATATTTTATTTGACACTTGACAAGAACATGTTTTTTCTTGGTTAGGTTCCTAAGAAATGGGTAAAACTAACTTTCAATAATAAAACATGTTCTTTAAATTAAATCATGTTTTGATCCCAAGTTTTTGGCGGTGTAGAAATGGCATGTGGCAGTGCATTGTTGTTTAATTTCTTACACAAACTCCCTTTGAATAAGATGTGGTTTGCGAAAGAATTTAAACAACAACGTAATAACACTGCCACATGTCCATTTGTGCATCGCCAAAAACTTGGGACTAAAACATAATTTAATTTTCAGAAAATGTTTTATTAGTTGAAAGTTAGTCTGCCCCATTTCTTTGGAACCTAACCAAGATAAAGCATGCTCTTGTAAGGTGTTAAATAAAATATGAATTTATGCATATTAGTAATGTTTTATTAGTGAATTTAGTAATGTTCTTGTAATGTTTTATTAGTGAATTTAGTAATTTTTGTGAATTCTAGTAATGTTCTTGTAAGCATTTTCTTGTAATGTTTTATTAGTGAATTTAGTAATTTTTGTGCTGTAATAGTAAATAAGGAGTTGAATTTATGAATTTTGTAATGCTAAATATAAATTTATGAATTTTGTAATGCTAAGTATAATTTGTGTGCTGTAATTGGAAAACTGGATGTCAAATTATCTGAAAATCTGGTGGTAAACTCAATATTGAATTTTGTAGCAAACTGGCTAGCAAAAATGGAGGCTAGCCCAGAAAAAAATTGTTAATAAAAAAATATACAGGATAACATACACGGATATTTAACTTAAAACCGTGTCCAAATAGTAACTGTACACGGATATTTGTTGAATATTCGTGTACAAAATAGCTACACGGATATTTGTACTAGCATTATACACGGTTCTAAGTAAAAATAGCCGTGTATGATTTGTTAGAGAGCTACACGGATTTCTTAACGAAATATCCGTGTAGAAAGTAAATGTATACGGTTGTTTGTTGAAAATCTGTGTAGAACCGCGTTCTCCTATCTTAAGTGATACGGATTTTTTTATAAATTCCTAGAAAATGCTAGCATTATACACACGGTTCTTAAATACAATTAACCGTGTATGATTTGTGAGAGAGCTACACGGATTTCTTGACTTAAGATCCGTGGAGAAAAGTCTTTGTAGGGTTTTGGTATAAAAGGCCTTCTCCTTCCAGCACCGTTTTTTTTTATCAAGTAATTAATACTGTCTCTCTCTCTCTGTATTGAATGCGCTGATCCAATTTCTGCAAAGGCCAGCAGCTGGTATTATCTGAGATCTTTGAAGTTTGTATTTTCTCCTCTCTATCTTTCTAAGGTTAGTGTATATATATATATTTTTTCCTTTTCTTCCTCTAATTTTATGTTACTTATTTTTACTTATTTAGATCATGTGTAATTAGTGTATTGTTGTCCAATAACTGACCTACTGATGCTTTTAGGTCCTTGCCCGTTCAAAATTAATCCAATAGGGATTAATTTTGGATAGTCCCCGTTTTGGGACTGCCTTTGAATATTGAGTCTCATTTAGGATGTGAACACATATTAGCGGGATTTAATGAGTAATTGAGGAAATTTCGATGGTATTTTCCCTTAATGCTCCTATGAGTATGTGGTTTTTACGCATACTTGGGGAGTTAAGGGGAAATGCTGCCGAATTTTTCTCAAATACTAATTAAATCTCGCTAATATGTGTTCACATATGGGACCTAATATTCAAAGAGTGGGTTAGGATTGTAAACCGGCCCTTTGTAAGCCTAGAATTTGGTACCAATTTACATGTTGACCATGATTAATTGAAATCATTTTTTTAATTTAATTTACAGATGGATCGAAGTTGGATGTATGAATTGCGACGTGATAGTGAAGAATATTTGGGTCGCGTTGATGAGTTCATAAAATTCGCTGAGAGGTATAGAGTGAAGATGAAGGAAGCCGACATTTTGTGTCCTTGTAGAGATTGTAATTTTTTTTTAAGATTTGGGGACTCCGAAGAAATTAGAGCTCATCTGATTTGTCGTGGATTTAAGAAAAGATATACATGTTGGTTCATGCATGGTGAGAAATTTGGGGAAAGTAGTTGTACCAATAAGAATTCTAACCATTGTGAAGAGAGCGATGAGAATGTAGAAATTTTGGATAATTTTGAACTTGATTTCAGCGATGATGATTTGAATGTCAAAAATTTTGATAATGTTGAACTTGATCGCAACGACGATGATGAGCTGGAGACGGATATCGCTGAAAATGTAGTACACGAGTATATTGATAATCTGGAGGACATGTTACATGATGTGGAAGATGAAATTAGTGATAAAAATTATGATAAATTTCAGTATTTGTCTAATGAATCCAAAAAGCCGTTGTATCCCGGGTGTACCAAATTTACGAAACTGTCAGCTGTGCTGAAATTATTTAACTTGAAAGCAGAAAATGGTTGGAGCGATAAGAGTTTCACGTCCTTATTAAAGCTTTTAGGAGAAATGCTCCCAAATAACAACGAGTTACCCCGTACAATATATCAGGCGAAGAAGTTGATATGTCCAGTGGGTTTGAAGATCGAAAGAATACATGCATGTCCGAATGACTGTGTATTGTACCGTAATGAGTACGAGGCCATGCATGTTTGTCCTAAGTGCGGTGTTTCTCGGTATAAACGTAAGGACCAGGGCACTACTGATTGTGACGACGGCAAAAAGGGCCGGCCTCCGGCTAAGGTGTTGTGGTATTTGCCGATAATACTGAGATTCAAACGGTTATTTGCAAATCCCAAAGATGCGAAGTTATTGCGTTGGCATGAAGAAGGGCGCAAAAAGGACGGTAAACTAAGACACCCGGCTGATTCTCCTCAGTGGAGAAATTTTGATAGACATTTCAAAGATTTTAGTTCCGAGGTAAGAAACCTCAAGATTGTGGTGAGCACAGATGGAATGAGTCTGTTTGGAAGCATGAGCAGTCGGCACAGTACTTGGCCAGTTCTGTTAGCCATCTACAATCTTCCTCCTTGGTTGTGCATGAAACGCAGGTATATAATGATGTCATTACTAATCCAAGGACCCAGACAACCCGGAAATGACATAGATGTATATCTCGCACCATTAATCGAGGACCTCCAAAAATTGTGGCGTGATGGCGTCCCGGTGTGGGATGCGTACATGAAAGAGACCTTTAACTTGCGGGCCATGGTGTTTTGCACCGTAAATGATTTCCCCGCGTACGAGAATTTATCGGGTTACACTTGTAAAGGAGCAAAAGCGTGCCCTATTTGTGAAGATGATACGCATGTGCTGAGGTTGAAGAATTGTCAAAAGAATGTATTTATGGGGCACCGTAGGTTTCTTCCAATTAATCACCCATATCGTAAGAAGAAGAAGGCATTCAATGGGAAAGTTGAGCTTGAAGTGGCCCGTCGTCCATTAGATGGGAAGGGTGTCTTCGAGCGTGTTAAAAACCTTGACGTTGTGTTTGGAAAGTGTGCCACAGAAATGCCGAAGAATATTTGGAAAAAGAGGTCCATATTTTGGAACCTACCTTACTGGGAATATTTAGAAGTGAGACATTGCGACAGTTTGACTGGTTTATTATTGAACATTCCAGGGAAGACTAAAGATGGTATCAAAGTTCGAAAAGACATGGTAGAAATGGGAATACGACCCGAGCTTGCACCGCAGGAGAAAGGGAAGCGCACGTACCTACCCCCCGTAATGTGCACAATGTCAAAGAAAGAGAAAACAATCTTTTGTGAATGCCTCCGTAGTATTAAGGTCCCATCAGGGTATTCTTCGAATATTAAGAAGCTGGTGTCGATGAATGACCTGAAACTGGTCGGTTTGAAATCTCACGACTGTCATGTTTTCTTGACACATATGATTCCTGTTGCAATTCGGGGGGTTTTACCAAAGCCCGTTCGTCAAACCATTACGAAGCTTTGTTTTTTCTTCAATACAATAAATTCCAAAGTCATAGACCCTCTAATATTGGACTCTTTGGAGGTGGAAGTCGTCGCTACTCTTTGCCAACTTGAGTTGTATTTTCCGCCATCTTTTTTCGATGTTATGGTTCACCTTGTTGTTTATCTAGTGAGAGAAATCAAGATCTGTGGTCCTGTGTTCCTGCGGTATATATATCCATTCGAGAGATACATGGGAATTTTGAAAAAATACGTAAGGAACCGACATCGACCGGAAGGTAGCATTGTAGAAGGATATTCCACAGAAGAGGTGATTGATTTTTGCACCAACTACATGACCGGTGTCTATCCTATTGGCGTTCCAAAGTCTCGATATGAGGGAAGGCTCCAAAGAGTCTGGACAATTGGGTTGAAAGCCGTAGTTGCTGATAGAGATGAACTACAGAAGGCACATTTTTTGGTACTACAGCACATGACAGATGTTGCTCCCTATATAGATGAGCACATGACAATCCTTCAACAAGAGTACTACACGAGAAGTCAGAAGTGGCTTACCAACGAGCATAATCGTTCATTTGTAGGATGGCTGAGAGAAAGGGTGCAGTCACACCCCGATAGGGGGCCCGTAAATGAAATTGTTCGACTGCTGGGCGAAGGACCCCGAATTGTTGTTAGAACATTCCAAGGATACAAAATTAACAGATATACATTTTACACTAAATCCCAAAGTGATAAGAGCACAATGCAAAATAGTGGGGTGACGTTGGTGGCGACGTCTCAAGAATTTAGTAGATCCGGAGATTCCCGGCCCGTAATAGCATCAAAGTCGTATTATGGCGTTATTGAGGAAATTTGGGAGCTCATTTACAGTCCTGACCTTAGCATTCCCTTGTTTCGGTGTCAATGGGTCGAAGACCGGGGTGTTAAAGTTGATAACGACGGGTTCACACTCGTTGATTTTAATAAAGTTGGGTATGTTGATGATCCGTTTATACTCGCCAAGCAAGCAACCCAAGTCTTTTATGTCACTGACCCGAGTGATAATAGGTGGAGCATCGTCCTATCTGGGAAAAGAAGAATTGTTGGGGTACAAAACGTCGTCGACGAAGAAGAGTATGACCAGTTCGACGAAATACCTCCATTTTGTACCGACGTGCAAACTGAGGTAGCCTCAATTGAAGAACAAGACGAAGCAAACTATTTGCGATCCGACCACAATGAAGGAATATGGGCCGAATGTAATGTGAAATCAGTGAAAAAAAAGAGAAAAAGAAAAAAAAAGGCAGATGTATAATATTTATTTTGTTTAGAAAATAACTTTTTAATTATCTTGTTTGGAAACAACTTTTAAATAATATTCTAGTTAAAATATTTCTATTTCAAAACAATATTTGCAGTTAAAATATTAGTAAAATAATATTTGCAGTTAATATATTTCTATTAGGATTTGAAAATTAGTTGAAATATTAAATTTCAGTAAAAAAATATTGGCTTTTCAAACATTTCGAGTCCAAATAATACGTATACTTATTTATTATCACCTTTAAATAATATAAAAAATAACAAGTTAAACCACGCAATGTTGTCAATTACTTCACACATATCTTATATTAGATCACCGTCTATTTGCTTTAAAAGTCGTGCAGAATAGTTTAAAATTCGTTCGTTTCTGTTTCAGTTTCCGTGCGCACATATCTTATATTAGATCGGACCGTCATCATCGTTGAACATAAAAGTTGGTCCGGTGGGCATCGGAACCTACTCTGTTCTCTTTAATTAAACGTCCGTGTAGAAAGGTATCGTACACGGACTTTTAATTAAAAGTCCGTGTAGAAAGGTATCGTACACGGACTTTTAATTAAACGTCCGTGTAGAAAGCGAGGGAAAGTGAGGCGGGGAAAAGCCAACCTAGGCGAAAATTTTCGGAAAATTGGTTTTGAATTTTTGGGAGGGAGACAGGGAGCTAAAGGAGGGAAGTGCGAAAAATTTTTGATAACTGTGCGGAGGGATAGAAGGGGCTTTCATAAACTCAAAGGTAACATAATATCTGTGGTTTTATCCGACCGTCTAATCATTATTATGCACAAATATTAAAGGATCTTGTGCATCATCTAGAACCAGATCTAAACAGAGATATTATGTTACCTCAGAGAGTGTGGAAAATCTACCCACCACCTCTTAAATGAAGACCTCAGGACCGTTCTTCGTTTATCGGACGGTCAACAAAGCTTGATATTTACTAATCGACATGTACATGTACAACAGTACATACGAAAATAATTCAAAAAATATATTTTTATTTTTTTTACATCTTATATGGCCAAATAATACTTATACATATTATTTTTATAAACTTTCATCATTGTATGTCCCTTCAAATTGTAAAAATATTTTTGGACCGTTCATTTTCAAGCGGAAAATCAACGGTCGATCTGCAATGAAATCATTCCATATCTGTTTTAAAATGATCAAGGGAGAACATTGAATGTAACCAACATAAAAGTTTGGAAAATTTATTATGTATGAGGTTTGATCCAGCACGAAGTGTTTGTGGCCATACGATACTTCAATCTTCAATGAACTAGATAGATGGGTAAACAAAAATAATTTTTGATCAAACTTTCACGGAAGACAATAAATGCAATGCTCTTTGATTTGAACGGTCCCGATCAATCAACGGACTAACTATTTTTGTGCGTCTTCACAATCTCACAAGGCAAGAGTTTATGTTTCATGAAACATAAACTCTTGCCTTGTGAGATTGTGAAGACGCACAAAAATAGTTAGTCCGTTGATTGATCGGGACCGTTCAAATCAAAGATTACAGCCTTTAATCAAGTGCAGCAAATTTTGATGGAATTTTATCTTTATTTACCCATCTATCAAGCTATATTATCTGAGATCTTTGAATTTTAACTTGTATTATCACAAAAATCACTCTAAAAAACCGGGAGGAGCTTGGGTCCGATGCCCATCGGACCTACTTTCATGTTCAACGATGATGACCGTCCGATCTAATTTAAGATATGCGCGCACGAAAACTGAAACAGATACGAACGAATATTAATCTATTCCGCACGACTTTTAAAGCAAATAGACGGTGATTAAACCCATCGTAAGCAAATACGAACGAATCAGATAAACTTTTTTTCAGCGATGATGACCTACTTTTAATATGTTATGTACGAGAGCAGCTCGTGTCCGATGCCCATTGGACCCAAAGTGAGTTCGATGGGCTCTATGACCGTCCGATCTATCTCAAGATCCGTGCGCACGTAAATTAAAGAAGGCGCGAAAGTTCTGGCGGGAATCAATCGTTATGTACGTATTTTTTAGGGGAGCAGCTTGGGTCCGATGCCCATCTGTTTTACGATTGATTCCCGCCAAAACTTTCGCGCCCAGTAGCTTGGGTCCGATGCCCATCTGTTTTACGATTGATTCCCGCCAGAACTTTCGCGCCATCTTTAATTTACGTGCGCACGGATCTTGAGATAGATCGGACGGTCATAGAGCCCATCGAACTCACTTTGGGTCCAATGGGCATCGGACACAAGCTGCTCTCGTACATAACATATTAAAAGTAGGTCATCATCGTTGAAAAAAAGTTTATCTGATTCGTTCGTATTTGCTTACGATGGGTTTAATCACCGTCTATTTGCTTTAAAAGTCGTGCGGATTAGATTAATATTCGTTCGTATCTGTTTCAGTTTCCGTGCGCGCATATCTTAAATTAGATCGGACGGTCATCATCGTTGAACATGAAAGTAGGTCCGATGGGCATCGGACCTACTCCGTTCTCTTTAATTGAACATCCGTGTAGAAATGCTATGCGAGCTACACGGACCTTTAATTAAACGTCAGTATAGAAAGGTATTCTTACACGGACGTTTAATTAAACATCCGTGTAAAAAGGTTTTTAATTTGCAATTCCCGGAAATTATTCTATGTTAAAGCTAGCTTTTGTAATTATTTTGTAAAGTCCCCATAAATTATTTATTCTTCATATCAGGTAAGTGTTAATTTATGTTTTCAAATCAGATTATTTAGACAGCATTAAGTATTTTACTTAGAATCAAAGTTTTAAATATTAAAGGTTTTTAAGTAATAACCTTTGTAGTGCTTATATATTGTTGCATGTTGTTGTTTTGTGCTGCTAATTCATATCTATAAAAGTATTTATTTAGATAGCATGAAGTATTTAACAAAAAAGAAACTGTGTAAAAAAAAATTGTTGATTAAAGAACAAAATATATTACATAAAAAAGGATCCCCATACATCGTACCAAAAGAAAGGATCCTCATACATGTACCACAAATTTAAAGAAAAACTACAAAATAACTACAAAGCAAACAAAAAAAAATAACTTAATTAAACTAGTTAGATGGTGGTGGCTGCCTTGGCCTTGTAATCCAAGGGAAGAATGGTCTGGCTGGATTGCCCCTACTTATGTAGGGCTTTGGTGGTGGGTGCCCCCTTGGGCTTCGCCGTGGCACACTTGAGGGGGGCGGTGGCACGGCCATTTGAACATTCCAAATCTCAATCGGGGTTTCTCAGATTATATAGAATTTTGAAGAGTCGTTTCGTCTTCTCCTTAGAAATAATAAAAAGGCAACTTTTCGAATTCCGTCGTGGAATTGTTCAAATTAAACAAAACTTAAATAAATAATCTGATTTTTATACTTTTATCACGGACGTTTAATTACATGTCCGTGTATAATTGTAAAAAGACACGGACGTTTAATTAAACGGCCGTGTCGAAAGGTATTCGTGCACGAGTGTCGTTGCAATGTCCGAAAAGGTATAGACACGGATGTTAAAATCAAGTCCGTGTCGAAAGGGTCTTTCTACACGGACTTTCACATTAAAGTCCGTGTAGCTCTCCCTCATTCTACACGGTTGTTAAGTTAATATCCGTGTCGAGAGGGTCTTTCTACACGGATATTTGATAAAAAGTCCGTGTATATCTTCTACTTCCTCTCTACACGGAGTTTAGATCAAATGTCCGTGTATAAAGGTGTTCCAACACGAATGAATTAAGTGAATTGTCCGTGTAGAACTAGGGTTACAATACATATTACGCGCCTGCTCTTCCAAATTTTTCATAACTTAGCTCGCGCCTTCAATTCTTTTCCAAACATTTCGAAACTTAGCTCGCGCTGCTTCGAGTCCTTCTTCCCCACCTCACCTCGATTTCGTCACCTCTCCTGTCCAACCAACTCTCCGGTCCGACAACCTACCTCTTCTTTCTCGGGGAAACGCTCAACACCTCTATTGCGAAGAAATTTTGGTATAAAAGTTTTGGTATTTACTGCATGTATTTACTGTATTTACTTTGGTATTTACTGAAAAAGTTCTATTTTTTTTATAGAACCATGTCGATTGAGAATGAGCACGTAGATATGATGGAAGAAGGCGAGCACCAAGCTGCTGCCCAATCAGGTTCGGCCAAAAGGAAAAGAGGTCCGACAATGTGCGCGTCCACGTCCGAGGCAAAGCAATTGGACATCGAGTTCAGTAAAAATGGGTGTGCAAAGGGTACAAGACGAGCTGAGTACGGAAATTATGTGTGCAATTTGGTGAAGCAAAAGGCAGACAGAGAGATGGGATCAGTTTTCGAAAGACCAAAAGAACGAGTGGTGGAACATTGTGAAGGTGAAGTACCTAACCAGTTAATATCTTTTTTTTTAATTGTACATGAACTTAAATGCAGTAATTTGGGTGTCAATGCAGGCTCAGTGGAACATCCCGGATGACATCCCGGAGGTGGTAAAGGATAAGACTTTGAAGATAATGAATGAAGCTTGGAAGCAATTCAAAAGCACGCTGAGTACGGATTGGATGGATCAAGGTAAAAGCCCGGTAGGCTACTATCCTTGGGTGACTCAAGAGAAGTGGGAGAAGTTTGTGGAGATGAAGAGCACGGACGAGTTCAAGGTATGTAAATTCAGCAAAATTACCTTTTTTCCTTTATCGATTTGAATTATGTTGGTAAATGGTGTCCGAAATAGACACCCTGTTGCTGTTGTTCCAATCATATATAAATGTGAAATGGTGTTTATTTTGAATAACTGAATTAATATGAAGTTGAAATGGTGTTCCACTCACAACTTGTAATTTTTTTGTTTGCTTTTTAATTGGTTTATTTACTTTTTAATAAATAGAAAATATTAGGCTAATTTTTTTACTTGGATGTGTGAAGAAAAAAAGGGAGGAGGGCAGGAGGATCGTAGGAATGAACAAGTATCCGCACAAGTTGGGGTCGGGTGGTTACCAGGGTAAAAGGGAGGAGTGGGCTAAAATACTGGAGTTGAACAAAGACGTTGACTCACCCGTGGTTAGGATAAAAAATCCTAGGGCCCAAAATTGGACGTTGGCAAGGTCCAAGTTAACCGCTGATGGGAGGATCGTACTACATCCCGCGTTGCAACCCGTGGCTCAGAGAATGGTAAGAGTCGTTCGTTAGAACTATGTGTAATTCAAGCGTGTTAAAAACTTTGTGTACATCACTAATTCTTTTGCTATAACTAATTTTTCTATTCACAGTTGGAGGTGGAGGAGGAGGTCAATTCCGGTGCCCGGTCGGTCGAAAGGCAAGATGACTCCTTGTCCATAGCGCTCGGGAATCCAGAACACCCTGGTCTAGTAAGGGGCATAGGTGCCTGCAGGGGCTGGAAGGACGTATTCAATGGACCAAAACCTCAAAGAAAATCTCGTGCGAAAGTGAACAAAGACGAGATAGTCGCGCAATTGCGCAAGGAGGTGAGCGCCGAGTACGATGCAAAGATGAAGGAGTTGGAATCAAGGTTGCGTGCCGATTTTACAGCTATGGCGCAGCCAGCCGAGCAAGCACCTCCCACCCCGACGGGAGTTCGGCGAAGTAGTCAGGCATCCGGGACGTTCGGAGACGATTTGGATCATCTAAAGGTAATCACTACTTGTTCGTATTCTAAAGGCAATTACTACTTGTTGGACATTATTGGGAGGTATTTCAACCGTAGCGCCGTTTTTTCAGCCGTTCCGTTATTGGGAGGCAATTACTACTTGTTGGACACTATATGGCCATAGCGCCGTTTTTTCAGCCGTTCCGCTATGACGCGATAAACGCTATTTCAACCTTTGATTTATATGAATGAATGTATATATATTTCAATTTAAAAATAAATTCTGACATGAAATTGCAGGACGCCACAGCATGCGAACTCGTCCTGTGGCTCGGGAATAAGCCTCTGGTTGTTGCTAAGGGCATGGTACATCCAGCAGCCGACAAAGTGCACAATGAGCAGCTACTTCCCGGCCATGCCGCCGTACAGATTGACAATGTCTTGAAGGGATGGGAGCACATACCTCTTCCTGTCCCAATTGAGGGGAATGGCATGCTCTGTGTCGATGATGCCCGGCTGTCATTCGTGCAATGGCCCAAGAATCAGATTATTTTGGATCAGGTAATGCATAAATAGTCAAGTTATTTTGTTACATTCAAAGCACTTCCTTTTCAAATACTTGAAAAAGGTAAAAAATTTCGATACAGACAGGAGGAGATGATGGTAGTCGCACGGAGGGCGTGATGTCACCGATACGGAGGGACGAAGCAGAAGGACCTTCCCAAACAGTTGCTGACCCTGCTGCCGGAGCAGCAGTTGCTGACCCTCCTGCCCAAACATCAGAACCTGACCCTACGGCCGGACCAGTAGTTGCTGACCCTACTGCCGGACCAGTAGGGCATGACCCTCCTGTCCAACCAGCAAGACCTCCACCTCGTCTGCTCACCGAGGAAGAATACAAGCTCCTTCCCGAAAAGGATTTGCGGGATCTCCACGACCGCTTGATGGCGGCACCCAAGGACATGACGGAAGTCGTCATACATGTCCCTCCGGGGATATTTCTACACAATGGCTCGACTGTAATGCTGTCGTTCACTGACTTCAAGGACTTTCTACATGCCTCGGGGTCCGATAAATGGCTCGATGTGGGGCACATCACCATTTTCCTCATGTTAGTGACCAAAAATTGTTTATATCATGTGTATAGCACTGAAGAATATATTCTAATGTCATATGATAATTTTTCAGGAGGCTAATCAATAGTTGTCAATGCAAGGGCAAACAGAACTTGTGTGCTTTTCTGGACCCCAGCGTACTTAGTGCGACGAACGTGAAAAATGCTCCGAAGGAGTCTATGAATTACCTGTGTGGCGCGATGCTCCAAGCTACTAAGGCGAAGAAGAGATTTCTTCTCTTGCCATACCACCAGATGTTAGTTCTAACCTTGTGATTAAATATATAAATAATTGAAATCACACCATCAAGTCAAGCAAACACGTGTCTCACTATTATATATGCCAAAATATCTGGGTACTGTATGCTAAGATCCTATAATTCTTCTCCTCCCACAGCGGACACTGGTGTTTGATCATCATTGTGCCTTGCATGAGTGCGGTTTACTTGATAGATTCTTCACAGCCCACAGAAGGGATCCCATTTAGCAAGTGCAAATCAATCTACCCGTATGTGCAAAAGTAAGCAATAATCTTTCACTATGTTTGATTTTTTCCCAATTATAACAAATTGTGGAATTGCTAATTAGAGTCACTCCATTTTGTAAGGGCTTTTGCTGCATACGTTACAAAAGGAGGATTGCGCAGCACAGACAAGAAATTGGGAAATAGGTTGACTTGGAGGTGGTGGCAGGTGAGCACAACACAATTCTATAATTTCATATTTTGTCAAAAAATTATTGTCATTCTAACATAGGCCGCTAAATGTAAATTGTAGAGCCTGCAACAGAAGGCAGGTTGGGAATGCGGATATTACATGATGATTTCCATGCTTGACTTTGTCGAAAGAATGCAATTCAGATTTCCAGATGTGGTATGTAATTCATATTAATTGTGCCTATATAATAGCAATTGATATTTTCATATTATGCTTACTTATAATTCTCATTTCATTAAATTAGCAATTGATATTTGCGACTGTCTTGCATCTACCTTTTATTGTTACTAACTAATACCAAATTATAATTGTAGCAACCATCAAAGCTAACTGAGTACACCAAGGAGCAGATCGACTATATAAGATGTAGCTGGGCAAGATGGTTTCTATCTGAATATTGTAATGCTGAACATGGATTTGTATAACAATTTAGTGTATATATGAATTTAGCAAGCATAATTTAATGTCAAATTATCTGGAAAACTGGCTAGCAAAACAGAATGGTATATGAATTTTGTAGGAAAACTGGCTAGCAAATTAAACTGGAGGCTAGCCCAGAAATGAAAAAAATCAAGAAAAAAAAATGGGACAATTCTACACGGATATTAAACGAAAGCCCGTGTAGAACGAGTTGAGTGAGCAAGGATTATTTTATATTTGTCCGTGTATGATAGTTACGATACCTACACGGATATGAATTATAAGTCCGTGTCAAAAGAAAACGCTACACGGACGTTAAACTAAAGCCCGTGTATGTGTACAGAGAGCTACACAGATGCTTTTATATAGTCCGTGTATGTTAGTTAAGAGAACTTCACGGATATGAAACTAAATGTCCGTGTAGAACACAGTAATTCCACACTGTTGTTAAACAAACGACCGTGTAGAATGAGTACAGATATTCTTTTATAAAGTCCGTGTGGATAGTTAAGAAAGCTTCACGGATATGAAATTAAAAGTCCGTGTAGAAAAAAGTAATTTGACACGGTTGTTTAACAAAAACCCGTGTAGATCGTTTTCGGAGGGCTACACGAATTATTTTATGTTTATCCGTGTACGATAGTTATGACAGGACACGGATATGAAATTAAACGTCCGTGTAGATAGAGTAATTCGACACGGTTGTTCTGACCAATATCCGTGTAGAACGAGTTCGGAGTTACAAGGATTATTTTATTTTTTTATTGATTTGCTAAGAGAGGGACACGTATATGCAACTAAACGTCCGTGTAGGTAAACTAACCTACACGGACGTTTAGTTGCAATGTCCGTGAATAAAGAGTAGTCGTACACGGTCGTTTACGTAATATCCGTTTTGCTCGGTTATATGGAGAGCGCCACAGGCAGGTGTATGTTCACGGCTGTTTATTTGGTAATCCGTGTAGAAAGCGTTAGATATACATGGGTAAATATCCGTGTCTATAGAGGGTACCTTTTATACACCCTCAACTCATACACGGCAGGGAAATCCGTGTAGCTCTTCCGGTAATGTCCGTCTGCAATCTCTTTTTCTGTAGTAGTGACTATATCCACATCATTCAATCACGGATTGAGCACTGAATTTTTAGTTGTAATGCTTGTATTATATTATATTAGTGGATTATTTGATTGTAATTATTTGTCTAAATAGAAATTGTTGACAAATTATTTTTTAATCAAACTTTTCCTAATTTTTTAGTATAAAACAAACTTCTGGTAAAAAAATCCGAGTTTCCAATCCGATTCACCCGATTCCGATTCCGATTTTTCCTTCTATGATAAATAGGCTGACTTTACCAGTAATCAATATCAGAAGCTATATATTACAATTTCAAGTAACTTACAAAAAAATTAACCAAAAAAATAAAACATCAAAACCAGCCATCATTCTAACAGATTACATGGACTTGTGCGAAATTTTTTGCGATAGATTGTAGAAGAAAAATGAAATAAATTGCCACTTTTCTTGTGAAGAGCGGCCGAGGTTTAGAAGAAATTTGGTAGAGAGAAGAATAAAGCAAATGATTAGATCATTATTGTGATACTCTCCTGTAATTTGTAGAGTTTGGTTAAAAAAAATTGCACAGCTGGGAATTGCAAAAGAAAAGAAGAGAAGTGAATCGAACTTGTAACAAAACCGGGCTTTTGATTGCACGGTTCGCGGATTTTCATGAAAATCGGTTGGTTAAACCGGTCTTAGACAGATCCAATAACATAAGCGGCCCTTTTAAAGAACCAAATCAGATAAGTATCCGGGTCCAATTTTTTTCCGATTCATCCGATCCGGTCTAATTTTAATAACACTGATTTTTCATATTTTTTTGACATGTTTTTTACTTTTCTTTTTTTAATGAACTAACTTAAAACATTAACAATCATTTCATGTTTAGTCGAACCTGTCACATGTGGTTACAACGATCAAACGTGACATGTGACTGCCTAACGTCACGACACGTGAATTTTTTTTAATAATGTTACGTGATCATATTACAACATGTTAATTACAATACGTCACTATTTTATATCACTAACAATTATCTTTGTTTAAAATAATATAGCTATTTGGGATTGTGCTAGCATAGAGACTGCTACATGGTTTTTTCCTTTTGTTAAATTTGTTATAGTTTGAACAACTAAACCAAAGACTATGGAATTTTCAGATCAAAATTAATAGCATAGATTTGTGAGAGGCAAATAAATGAATTCAATACAATTGCAAAGAAGTCCAATCGAGATTGATTTTTCCTTCCAAGTTCTACTTAGACAGTAATGTAAAAGCATACGTAACATAATGTGACTAAAATATTTTTGTAGATGGAAGTCTCGTTGTGTTAATGGTTACATTTAATTATTTTTTAAAATTATAAGTAAGTTTATTGAAAAAATATCAGAAAAAAAATTTAAAATTGTGAAAATTTGTAAAAAAGAAAAAGAAAAAGAGGTAAGTAAAGATTTTGCTTATTTTTTGGATTTTGGATTTGCAAAATTAAAAAGCCCTTCACTGACTCTCAATCACCGACGGTTCTGTTATCTAAACAGTCGGTGTTGAGCAGCTTACCAACACTGACGTTTTATTAGCGGAAGCATCAGTGTTGCTCATATCCTTCACTGACGGTTCAATTAAATAACAGTCAGTGTAGAGTACCTACACTGACGGTTTTAAAAAACAGTCAGTGAAGAGTACCTACACTGACGGTTTTAAAAACCCGTCAGTGTTGGATACCTACACTGACGGTTCTTAAAACCGTCAGTGTTGGTTACCTACACTGACGGATTTTTAAAACCGTCAGTGTAGGTACTCTTCACTGATTGTTTTTTAAAACCGTCAGTGTAGGTACTCTACACTGATTGTTTTTTCAATTGAACCGTCAGTGAAGGTACCCAACTCCAGCTATTAATTTGTTTTTTTTTTTTTATTTTTCGCATTTCAGCAACCAAATTGTAATGAAAATTTTATTAGTTATATTTATGCAATATTTAATTTTATCTCATGTTTATTGCTTAATTAAATCATTTTAACACATTAAATTATATAGCATTACATGCATGTTGTTTATATGACTCATATATATCTTCTATGTATGAACTTGAAACATAAACTCTTGTTTCATGAGTTAATGAAGACACACCACTACTACAGAAAAACAGATTGCACACGGACATTAATGGAAGAGCTACACGGATTTCCTGCTGTGTTTAAAGCCAGGGTGTATGAATAGGTCAGGAACTACACACGGATATTTAACCGTGTGTGATTATAATGATTTCTACACGGATATTCCCTAATTAACCGTGTACAAAGACTACCGAGCTACACGGATATCCCCTAATTAACCGTGTATGATTCCTCTTTCTACACGGCTTTGTATTAAAAGTCCGTGTAGCTCTCTTAGCTATTATACACGGACTTTTGGTAAATATCCGTGTACAAATAGTTTTAGATATTTTGTATTACGCCTCCAGCAAGGCTATCATACACGGATTTTTAACAAAAAAACCGTGTATGATTAGTATTGCACACAGACAACTGTTAAATAGCCGTGTGCAATAGCTAATTTTTTTTTTGTTTTTTCTATCGTACACGCACAATTGTGAAATATCCGTGTATAAATACCTTTTTTTTTTTTGTATATTTTGTTTTTGGGCTAGCCTCCAGCTTTGCTAGCCAATTTTTTTCAACAGAAATACAAATATTCATTCGAAACAGATTAATTGGCAAGAAATTCATATACTAAATTTATACAAAATTCATATAGCAATAAATTCATTCGAAACATATTTTTATTACAAATTAATCTATGCAAATCCATATCGAGGATTACAAAATTCCATGGCAAACCACCTTGCCCACATGCACCGCACATCGTCGATCTGATTCCAAGTGTAATGATCTTGCTTTGTCACATTCTATAAAATTATAATTTGATAATAGTTAGTATTTCAGAAAAGGTAGATATCAATTGCTTATTATATAGGAAATTCATATGAAGTACATACCGCTTTTGGGAATTGGAATTGTATTCTTTCGACAAAGTCAAACATGAATATCATCGTGTAATAAGCGCATTCCCAACCCTCCTTCTGTTGCGGGCTCTGAAATTTACATTTAGCGGCATTTGTTAGAATGACAATAATTTTTTTAACAAGATATGAAATTTCTAACTCATAAAGTGTGCTCACCAACATGTACTTCCAATTCAACTTGCTTTTCTTGCCCGGGCCCGTGCTATCTGATCCTCCCTCTTTAATATATTTCACAAAAGCCCTTACAAAAGTGAGTGAATGTAATTAGCAATTTTATAATTTGATATGATTGAAAGAAATGCAAACCTATAGAATTATTATTGCTTACTTATTCACAAAAGGCAAGATAACTTTGCACTTGGCAGCCGCGGTCCTTCCTTTTGGCTTACAAGAATCAATAATTATGCCCACATTTAGGTACGGCACAATGAGAATCGTGCACCAATGTTTGCTGTGGGATCGAGGAGAAGAATTATAGTACTTTAGCATATAAAAGTCACACGAGTATTTGCTATGATTGATGGTGTGATTTCATTTTTTTATGTTTAACTTTTAATTCCTTTATACAATTCTTTAATTAAAATATAAACAACACATAAGTTAAGATTAGAACTAACTCCTCGTGGTATGGCATGAGAATGAATTTCTTCTCCTCCGCCTTAGCACGATGCATCGCAGAACACATGTACTCGATTGACATATCCGAATAATATGTCACTGCCGTACCACTCACTTTCTCGGGGTCCAGAAACATGCACAAGTTCTTCCTTTCAACCATCTCATCACAGTTTCGGACTAGCTTCCTGAAAACTCATCATATTGTAATTAGAATATATATTTGAGTTCTATACAATAATGAAAATATTTTAATATCACTAACATGAGAAAAATGGTGATGTGTGAAACATCGAGCCATTTGTCGGATGACGAGTGGTGGAAGAGGTCCTTGAAATCTTTGAACGTTATCAGGAGATCCCTGCCTTCGTGTAGAAACATACCAGGTGGGACAGGGATGATGATAGCCTCCATGCCTTCGGGCGCCGTCATCAAGTAGTCGTGGAGAAGACGCAAATCATTGGGCAAACGGCTGTATTCTTCTTCGGTGACCATAGGATGTGAAGGTGATTGTGGCGCGTCAGGCGCGACGTCGCAAGCCACCTCCTGACGTACCGGTGACATCGCCGTACCGGTAACATCATCTCCTCGTGTCTGTATCAAGTTATAGATGTATTATTCTAGTATTTCAAAAAGAATGAGTTGAATGTAACAAAATAAATGGATTTATTTATGGATTACCTGATCCAAAACAATCTGACTCTTGGGCCATTGGACAAATGACATCCGTGCGTCATCAAGCACAAGCGCTTCGTCGGTAGGGACAGGAAGGGGTACGCGCTGCCATCCATCCACGACTAACTCAACCTGCACGCATGCATGGTCGGGTCTTAGCTGAGTAGAGTGTACACTTTTGGCGAGTGGATGTACAACGCCCTTAGCAACGATCAGAGAAACACTACCATTCCGCAGGACGAGGTCGCATGCTCTGGGGTCCTACAAATTTATAGGAAAGTTGTTTATTTTAATGATGCGATATTGTCTAACAAGGTTGCAAACAGGTTTTAAATACCTTTAGATTATGAACAAGTATTGATTACCTTGAGATTATCCAAATCGTCTAAGGCGCCCCACGTGCCGGATGCTTGACTACTTCGCCGAATTCCCGGCGAAATGGGAGGTGGTTGCTCGGATGGCTGCGTAGTTGCTGATCTAATTTGTTTCAACATTGCTTCCATCTCAGCAAACCTTGCGTCGTACTCTTTGCTCACCTCCGCGCGTATCTGCGCAACTATCTCGTCTTTGTTTACCTTGGCACGAGATTTTCTTCGAGGTTTCTCTCCCTCCACTCGGAACACCTCCTTCCAGCCCCTGTAGACCCCTACACCCCTTACTCGACCCGGGTGTTCTGGATTCTCGAGCGCTGCGGACAAGGAATCATTTTGTCGTTCGACACTCCGGGCACCCGAGTTGACCTCCTCCTCCACTTCCAACTGTTCAAGTAGAAGAATTAGTTAAAGCAAAAGAACAATTGATGTACTTTCGGAGTTATAATTTTCGGATGAATGTCACAAAGTAAGTATAAAGGACTCTTACCATTCTTTGAGCCACGGGTTGCAAATCCTTTGGGAGTACTATCCTCCCGTCAGCGGTTACCTCGGCTCTACCCATGACCCAATCTTTGCCCCTAGGATTTTGGATCCTAACCACGGGTGAGTCAGAATCCTTGTTTTGGTCCAGTATTTTCCTCCATTCTGCCTTCTTACCCTCGTAACCAGCTGACCCTAGATGGTGTGGATACTTGTTGAAGGCAACGGTCCTCCTGCCTTCATCACTTTTTGCCTTCACAGAAACAAGATAAGTACATATCGAGAAAGAATAAGCATAAATTTGGCACGAGTTAGATACCTGGAACTCTTTGGTGGACTTCAAAGCTTGAAACGCATCCCAGTCCTCTTGTTTTAGCCATTTGTAGTAGCCGACCGGATTTCTCCCTTTCTCCATGAACTCCGTCTTCAACGTGCTCTTGAATTGCTTCCAACCATTGTTCATAATCTTCAAAGTCTTATCCTTTGGAACATCATTCTCGATGTTCCACTGAGCCTGATTGACACCAAATTTAGTGTATTCAAGTATAAATACATAAGTGAAAATAAAGCAAAGAGTTGTTAGGCACTTTACCTTCACCCTGTTCCACCACTCGTTCTTCACCGTATCCTCAAAATGATCCAATCTCTCTACAAGGATACTCGCATTTTGCCTCACGAAGCTCGTACACCAATTTGAGTATTTCTGCCGTTTTTCTCCCTGCGCACGCCCGTCTTCTGTGAACCAGATTTCTTGATGGGTCTGCTCGGACATGCTCGTGCACATTGTCGGCCCTCTCCTCCTTCTTTCTGATGAGGCAGTAGCTTGCTGCTCCTCTTCTTCTGCCATCATATCGACGTACTCATCCTCATTCGATATGGTTCTGCATGAAATTAAAGATCAAATCATAAGTGACCAATAATTGATATTCTTGCACAAAAATTGATATTCTTGTACCAATAATTGAAATCCTCAAGTTGATATTCTAGTCTCAGGAGCAAAGCACGAGGCATACCTTTTGTTTACTGGATTTGGCATAATGACCTTTTTGATATTCTACTACATATTTTGTCTTTTGTAGGGATAAATGAACAAAATAGAGATAAATTAACAAAACCATATAACCTAGATTAATCAACCAACCATATAACCTAGATTAATTAACCATACAACTTTTCACATGGCTAACCTAGATCAATAGATTAAACATCAATAGATTATTTGAATTAACCTAAAATAACCTAACAAGTACCATAATTATTTGAATTAACCTAAAATACCCTAACATGCAAGTACCATAATTATTTGAATTAAACTAAAATACCCTAACATGCAAGTACCATAATTATTTGAATTAACCTAAAATAACCTAGGTTATATGCTAAAATAACCTAAAATTAACAAGTATCCTAAATTAACCTAAAATACCCTAAAATACCCTATATACAAATTAACAAGTACCATAATGTATTCAATACTAACAAATACCAACCATGGCTAACGGGTTCAAACCCAATAAGAAAAATAACGAGATAGAGAGACGCTAACCACGGGTGAGAGAGACCACGGGTTAGAGAGAGAGAGAGACCACGGGTGAGGCGGTGAGGCGGCGAGGAGGCGAGGCGGCGAGGCGGTGAGCGGTGAAGATCGAGCTCGGAGTCTTTGGGAGGTTTTTGGAACTGAACCGCGGGTTAATTCTCTGAGGGTTTTCGGACTTATGAAAATTTTGGCGGAGAAGGATTTCGAAATAACCAATGTTTCCTCATTATACACGGCTGTTAAGTTAATGTCCGTGTAGCTCTCTCCAATTCTACACGGTTGTACATAAAAATCCGTGTGCAAATCACCTTTCTACACGGACATCTAGCTAATAGCTAGTCCGTGTAGCTCTCTTCCATTTCTACACGGACTATTAGCTAAAAGTCCGTGTATAAATCGTTCCGACAGGCGGGTCCCAGGTTCAGTAAAATGCTCTGAATGGTTGAGGGCCGCAATACTTTCGAAATAACTAATATTAAATATTTTAACTAATATTTTAAATATTTTAAGTAATATTAAATATTTTAACTAATATTAAATATTTTAACTAATATTTTAAATATTTTAACTAATATTTAGTGAAAACTAATATTTTAACTAATATTTATTTTATTTTATTATTAAATGTTTTAACTAATATTTTCAAAAACTAATACTAATATTTGATAATATTATAAGCATTAAACATAATCCTTCATTGTTGCAATATTTGATAATATTTGATAATATTAAAAGCTACACGGTCTTAAACAAAATAAATATTACACATTATGCTTTTTTTTTCCTTTTTCTCCTTTTTTCCACTATTTGAACAGTACCCTCGGCCCATAATCCTTCATTGTGGTCGGACCGCATGTAGTCAGCTTCGTCTACCCCTTCAAGTGTTGCTACCTCAGTTTGCACATCGGTACAAAATGGAGGTACTTCGTCGAACTGGTCGTACTCTTCTTCATCGACGACATTTTCTACCCCGACAATCCTTCTTTTTCCGGATAGGACGACGCTCAACCTGTCATCACTCGGGTTAGTGGCATAAAAGACTTGGGTGGCTTGCTTGGCGAGTATAAACGGATCATCAACATGTCCAACCCTGTTTAAATCAACGAGTGTGAACCCGTCGTTATCAACTTTAACACCTCGGTCTTCGACCCATTGACACCGAAACACGGGAATGCTCAGGCGAGGACTGTAAATGAGCTCCCAAATTTCTTGAATAACGCCATAATATGACTTTGATGCTATTACAGCCCGGCCATCTCCGGATCTACTGAATTCTTGAGAGGTCGCCACCAACGTCACCCCACTGTTTTGCATCGTGCTCTTATCACTCTGGGATTTAGTGTAAAATGTATATCCGTTAATCTCGTATCCTTGGAATGTTCTAACAACAATTTGGGGTCCTTCGCCAAGCAGTTTAACAATTTCAGGTACGGGGTGTGACTGCACTCTTTCTTTCAGCCATCCTATAAAAGAACGATTATGCTCGTTAGTAAGCCACCTCTGACTCCTCGTGTAGTTTTGTTGTTGAAGGATTGTCATGTGCTCATCTATATAGGGAGCAACATCTGTCATGTGTTGTAGTACAATAAAATGTGCCTTTTGCAGTTCATTTAGATCAGCAACTACGGCTCTCAACCCAATTGTCCCGACTCCTTGGAGCCTTCCCTCGTATCGAGATTTTGGAACGCCAATAGGATCCACACCGGTCAAGTAGTTGGTGCAAAAATCAATCACCTCCTCCGTAGAATATCCTTCTATAATGCTGCCTTCGGGTCGATGTCAGTTCCTTACGTATTTTTTCAAGATGCCCATGTATCTCTCGAATGGATACATATACCGAAGGAACACGGGACCACAAATCTTAATTTCTCTCACAAGATGAACAACAAGGTGAACCATGACATCGAAAAAAGATGGCGGAAAATACATCTCAAGTTGGCAAAGAGTAACGACGACCTCCTTTTGCAAAGAGTCCAATTTTAGAGGGTCTATCACTTTGGAATTTATTGCATTGAAGAAAGAACAAAGCTTCGTAATGGTTTGACGAACGTGCTTTGGTAAAATTCCCCGAATTGCAACGGGAATTATATGTGTCAATAAAACATGACAGTCGTGAGATTTCAGACCGACCAGTTTCAAGTCCTTCATCGACACCAACTTCTTAATATTCGAAGAATATCCTGATGGGACTTTTATACCATTGAGGCATTCACAGAAGCTTGTTTTCTCTTTCTTTGACATTGTGCACAGTGCGGGGGGTAGGTATGTGCGCTTCCCTTTCTCCTGCGGTGCGAGCTCGTGTCGTATTCCCATCTCTACCATGTCTTTTCTCACTTTAATACCATCTTTCGTCTTCCCCGGAATGTTCAATAATAAACCAATTAAACTGTCACAGACATTTTTTTCGACATGCATGACATCTAGGCAATGCCTCACTTCTAAATATTTCCAGTACGGTAGCTCCCAAAATATGGACCTCTTTTTCCAAATATTCTTCGGTAGTGCTTTGGCGCATTTTCCAAAAACAACATCAATGTTTTTTACCCGTTCGAAGACACTCTCCCCGTCTAATGGATGACGAGCCACTCCAAGCTCAATTTTCCCGTTGAATGCCATCTTCTTCTTACGATATGGGTGATTAATAGGAAGAAACCTACGATGCCCCATGAATACATTCTTTTGACAATTTTTCAACCTCAGCACCTGCGTGTCATCTTCACAGATCGGGCACGCTTTTGCTCCTTTACAAGTGTAACCCGACAAATTCCCGTACGCGGGGAAATCATTTACGGTGCAAAACACCATGGCCCGCAAGTTAAAGGTCTCTTTCATATACGCATCCCACACCGGGACGCCATCACGCCACAATTTTTGGAGGTCCTCGATTAATGGTGCGAGATATACATCTATGTCATTTCCGGGTTGTCTGGGTCCTTGGATTAGTAATGACATCATTATATATCTGCGTTTCATGCACAACCAAGGAGAAAGATTGTAGATGCATAAAAGAACTGGCCAAGTACTGTGCCGACTGCTCATGCTTCCAAACGGACTCATTCCATCTGAGCTCACCACAATCCTAAGGTTCCGCGGTTCAGAACCAAATTCTTTGAAATGTCTGTCAATGTTTCTCCATTGAGGAGAATCAGCCGGGTGCCTTAGTTTACCGTCATTTTTGCGCTCTTCTTCGTGCCAGCGCAATAATTTTGCATCTTTGGGATTCGCAAACAACCGTTTGAATCTCGGTATTATCGGCAAATACCACAACACCTTAGCCGGAGGTCGGCCACTTGTGTCCTCGTTACAATCGTCAGTGTCCTGGTCCTTACGACGTTTATATCGTGAAACACCGCATTTAGGACAGACATGCATGGCCTCGTACTCGTTACGATACAATACACAGTCATTCGGACATGCATGTATTCTTTCGATCTTCAACCCTATTGGACATATCAACTTCTTTGCCTGATATATTGTACCGGGTAACTCGTTGTTATCTGGGAGCATTTCTCCTAAAAGCTGTAATAAGGACGTGAAACTCTTATCGCTCCAACCATTGTCTGCTTTTAAGTTTAATAATTTCAACACAGCTGACAGTTTTGTAAATTTGGTACACCCGGGATACAACGGCTTCTTGGATTCATTAGACAAATTTTGAAATTTATCATAATTTTTATCACTAATTTCATCTTCCACATCACGTAACATATCCTCCAAATTTTCAGTAAACTCGTGTTCTACATTTTCATCAAAATTTCTCTCCATCTCATCATCATCATTTTCGGGTTCGACATTATCAGAATATTCGACACTCTCATAATCCTCGTTCCAATCAAGTTCAAAATTATCAGAAATTCTAACATTCTCATCATTCAATTCACGATTACAATCTTTATTGGCACTACTACTTTCCCCAAATTTCTCACCATGCATGAACCAACATGTATATCTCTTCTTAAATCCCCGACAAATCAAATGAGCTCTAATTTCTTCGATGTCCAAAAATCTTAATAAATTTTTACAATCTTTACAAGGACATAAAATGTCTTCTTCTTTTTTCTTCACTCTATAACTCTCAACAAATTTTATAAACTCATCAACGCGAACCAAATATTCTTCACTGTCACGTCGCATTTCATACATCCAGCTTCGATCCATCTGTAAATTAAATTAAAAAAATGATTTGATCAATTAATCATGCATGGTCAACATTCTCCTTCGTGTACAAAATTTTGGGCTTACAAAGGGCCGGTTTACAATCCTAACCCACTCTTTGAATATTATGTCTCATATGTGAACACATATTAGCGAGATTTAATTAGTATTTGAGAAAAATTCGGCAGCATTTCCCCTTAACTCTCCAAGTATGCGTACGAACCACATACTCGTAGGAGCAATAAGGGAAAATACTGTCGAACTTTCCTCAAATACTAATTAAATCCCGCTAATATGTGTTCACATCCTAAATGAGACATAATATTCAAAGAGCAGTCCCAAAACGGGGACTATCCAAAATTAATCCCTATTGGATTAATTTTGAACGGGCATGGACCTAAAAGCATCTAAAGGTCGGTTATTGGACCACAATACACTAATTAATTACATCTAAAATTAAGAAATCAAGCATGGATGAAATGACCTAAATAAGCCTAAATAACAGAAAATTAGAGGAAGAAAATGATTTAAATACATATTACTAACCTTAGAAAGATGGAGAGGAGAAAATACAAACTTAATTCAAAGATCTCAGATCTCAGTTGCTGGCCTCGATCAATTCGCAGAAATCTGATAGGAAAAAGCTCAGTTCGAGATGTATTAACTAAAAGACTTGATCAAAACGGCGCTTTGGAAGGGAAGACATAAAAACCCTACACTATTATACACGGCTATTTAGTTATAATCCGTGTAGCTCTCCAACTATTTATACACGGCTCTTCTGTTATTAATCCGTGTACAATTATAAGATTTATACACGGCTATATTATCAAAAAACCGTGTGTAATATTCCTACACGGATATTTAGTTATAAACCGTGTAGCTCTCTCAATTATTTGCACACCCACTTCTTTACACACGGATTTGTGGTTTCTAATAAACCGTGTAGCTCTCTCTAATAATTCTACACTGATTATTAACTAATTATCCGTGTAGAAATCGTGCAGATCTTTTGGACTCATATTTGGTACACTGTTTTTAATATAATTGCCAAATCCGTGTACAATGTGCAGTGTACAAAGCCAGTTTTTGTAGTAGTGCACGGGAATAAAAATTTATAACTATTTGAGAATAAAATTGCAATGCTTGTTTATTAGAATGAACATATTATATTTAATAAGTAT
Organism: Carex littledalei; assembly: GCA_011114355.1. Taxonomy (NCBI): domain Eukaryota; kingdom Viridiplantae; phylum Streptophyta; class Magnoliopsida; order Poales; family Cyperaceae; genus Carex; species Carex littledalei. The sequence continues at coordinate 1,172,482 of CM022081.1, forward strand.
GATTAGTAATTTACGTGATTAGTGAAATTTAGACAATTAACATCAAATTTTGACTTTAATTTTAGAAAATATTTTGTAATGAAAATTTTATTAGTAATATTTATGTAATAATTAATGTTATAACATGCTTATTGCTTAATTAAGTGATTTTGACAAAAAAAATAATATAATTTCATTACATGCATGTTACATATATGACTCACATCTTCTATTCATGAACAAGAAACATAAACTCTTGTTTCGTGAGTTAATGAAGACGCACGGGAATATGTTGTCAGTGGGTCGATCGGAACCGTTTAAATTAAAGAGCACTGCATCTATTGTCTTGCATTCAAGTTTGGTCAAAATTTGTTTTTATTTACTCATCTATCTAGTTAACTGAAAATTGAAGCATCGTATGGCCATAAAACACTTCGTGTTGGATCGAAACTCATACATAATAAAACTTCCGTACTTTTATGTTGGTTACACTTAGTGTTCTCCCTTGATCATTTTAAAAAAGATTTGGAATGATTTCACTGCAGATCGACCGTTGATTTCCAGCGTGAAAATGAACGGTCCGATTTCAAACTTTATTTTATATTGATTTTTGTTGTCATTTTTTTTGTAATACCTTCACTGACGGGTTTTTGTTTAGAACCGTCAGTGTTCATACCTTCACTGACGGGTTTTTGTATAGAACCGTCAGTGTTCATACCTTCACTGACAGATTTTTTCAGAGCCGTCAGTGTTGCATCATTCACTGACGGTTTTTTTTTTGGAGCCGTCAGTGATTCTTTTTCAAGAGAATTATGAATTGTGGTGCGCTATGGGGTTAGAATCTTGCAAGAGAAAACAAAAGGAGCTGAATATATATGATCTTGTTCTAATAGTTCTGTATCCTTAACAAAATATCTCTGCCTCAATATCTTCTTTTTTAATCGTAGTAGCTTAATTAAGCGACAACGCATCCACAACCTCGATCCTCTGTTAAAAAATCATACAAGAAACATTTTTAATTTTGTTGAATATCTCTTGTTATTTTGTGAAGGAAGATCAGTTGTTATTTGTGAGTTTACTTGGATTTTTTTTTTTCCTTTTTGTTGACGGTGTGGTCAAGTCTCCCTTGTTATAATTTCATAATTATCAGAATAGAGAATAGAATCTTCTGGAAAAAAAATAATCACTTGTTACGTACAATCTTGTAAAAAGTTTAATAATCATCACTTTATAAAATAAATAAGTACCGCACAACACTTGGATTTTTTCAATCACTGACTGTTTTTTTTATTTAACCGTCAGTGATTTTTTTAATTACTGACTGCTTTTTTAATTTAACCGTCAGTGATTTTTTCAATACCGACTGGTTTTTTTTTTTTGAGCGAGCCGTCAGTGATTCCCCTTCCTAAATTTTGGTTCCCAGTTTATAACTTTGATCTGCCGCGAAATATTTCATTTCCCTCTTCTTTGCCGAAAAACCCTCCCAAAATTTTGAACGAGGTTTATCTCTTTCGCCTCGCGATCTCCCAAAAACCCCGCCTTGCTGCCTCCGGCTCCGCCGAGCACCCGAGTCGCCTTGCTGCCTCGCCCCGCACCCGAGCACCTGAGAAAAAATCCCCGCCTTGCTGCCTCCGGCTCTGCCGAGCACCCGAGTCGCCTTGCTGCCTTGCCTCGCCCCGCACCCAAGCACCTGAGAAAAAATCCCCGCCTTGCTGCCTCGCCCCGCTCCGCCTGGTTCAGGGTACAGGGTTGCTGCCTCGCCTTCACGCTGTAATTACACTTCTCAAGATTTGTTACCAACAGTTTTCCATTAATTTCTCAGTGGCTCTTGCGAGAAACAAATAATTGCTTAATGCAACTTCTATCTAATTTTGTGTACTTACAGTCATTCAACAGAATGAAATCTGAAATTGGGAGTGTCTATTGTTACCTACTTAATGTTAACATTTGTCTGCACCCTTTCTAACTTAACATTTTATTTTTATTTTTCAGACAAAATCCACAGCAAGATGGGTGAAGATATGTCTGACTGGATCTTCATATAAGTTTATTTATAGATAATCATGTGATCAGTAATTTGATGAAACTTTTTTTGTTTGGATGTGTGTTAGGTACTTTTGGCCAGGTGCTGGAATGTTGGGACAGAGAAAGAAAAGAGATGGTTGCTATCAAGATTATTCGTGGCATAAAAAAGTACAGAGATGCTGCAATGATCGAGATTGATGTCCTTGAACAGCTTGGCAAGTTGACACAGCTGGTTCTCGGTATGTCCCTCGGTACATGCACTCCTATTTATCTTTGGTTCAATTGTTCTTTATTTGTTTTGTCATGGATTAGATGCTGTGCTATTGCAGTTGTGTGCACATAAGGAACTGGTTCGACTATCGTAATCATATCTGTATTGTAAGTACGTGATACATTATGGCTGTTAACCCCTTTTTCTAAAATTAAGCTCGGGAGGTTTTTAGATGACAACTCAAATTCACATGGATGGTTTAACAGGTCTTTGGGAAGTTGGGCTCGAGTTTGTTTGATTTTCTACGAAAAAATAATTATCACGCATTCCCTATTGATCTAGTTCACGAGTTTGCCAGACAACTCTTGGAAAGCGTAGCATGTGTGTAGACAATTACTTCTATCTTCTTCTTTTTTTGAAAAATTTGGCAGTGGCTGCCAAATGTTTGTATTAATTTATAGATAAATTACATTCACATCAGCATACTATTACATCCTTTCTATTAGTAGAAAATAATTAGCAGTATTTCGCCCACATCTGGGATTCATGAATAATCTGATCAGCCAGTATTGTAGGTGGTATTCTTTTATTTCGAAACACTATTCCATTTCTTTGCTTCCATAGGAGCCAACATGCACAGCTGAACAAAACAACGATTGGTATCTTGATTCGGGAGCAAGTAACCACATGACAGGTTCGGTTGAGAAATTTGCTAAGATTGATACTACAGTCAGAGGCTCTGTGAAATTTGGTGATGGTTCAGTGATTGAAATACAAGGGAAGGGGTCTGTAATGTTTGAGTGCTTTACTGGTGAGCACCGAATACTAACAAATGTCTATTACATCCCTATGTTGAAGAGCAACATAATTAGTCTTGGCCAATTAGATGAAAATGGATGTAAGGTTGAGATTGAGAAAGGAGTAATGTCAATACTGGACGCATCAAGAAGACTGCTAGCAAAGGCCAGCCGTTCAAGAAACAAATTATACATGTTGCGCATCACCCCTGTTTTTCCTGAATGTCTACTAGCAAAAGGCAAAGAAGTAGCATGGCGCTGGCATGCAAGGTACGGGCATGTTAATTTTCATGCTTTAAAAATCATGGGTAAAAATGGAATGGTGCATGGCATGCCCTTGATAGATCATGAAGATCGCATTTGTGATGGATGTTTGATTGGAAAACAACAACGAAAACCATTCCCTGCTGAATCAAATTTCAGAGCCGAGTACCCTCTTGAGTTGTGGCATATAGACTTGTGCGGGCCAATCACACCGACTACAAATGGTGGAAAGCGTTATTTTATGCTAATTGTCGATGATTGCACAAGGTTTATGTGGCAGGTTCTGATCTCAAGCAAAGCCGAGGCGTTCGAAAGTTTTAAAAGGATCAAAGCTGCAGCCGAAATGGAGAAGGGGTGTAAGTTGAAAGCTTTTCGAAGTGATCGTGGTGGTGAATTCACATCAAATGAGTTCAAGAGCTTTTGTGAATTAAATGGTATTAAACACTACCTTACTGCACCTTATTCTCCTCAGCAAAATGGTGTAGTGGAACGGAGAAATCAGACGGTGGTTGGCATGGCAAGAAGTTTGCTGAAAAGTAAAAGTGTTCCCGGCGAATTTTGGGGAGAAGCGGTGTCAACGGCAGTTTACTTGCTAAACAGAGCACCAACTAAGAGTTTAGTTGACAAGACACCCTATGAAGCCTACTACAATCGAAAGCCAAGGGTTGAACACCTGCGAATTTTTGGATGTATTGCTCACGTGAAGAATGTCACACCTCACCTTCCGAAACTAGCAGATCGAAGCAAACCTATGGTGTTTATTGGGTATGATTTGAATACCAAGGGTTATCGGATGTTTGATCCAAAGACAAAAAAGGTGGTAGTGACTCGTGATGCCGTGTTTGATGAAGAAAAGAAGTGGGACTGGACTGATTCATCGGCTACAGAATCTAGACCAGCAAAGGATAACTTTACTGTTCTTTATTTCCCTGTTGCAAGTTCAAGTGATGCTGCCCATCAGCGGGTTGAAGAAGAGAGACAACATACTGACATGGCTTCACCACAACCCGAAGAAGAGAGACAACATACTGACATGGTATCACCCCAACCTGAGTTTGATCAAGAAATCACCTCTGCAGGCAGTGGGAGAGCAAGAGAGATGTCAACTGAAAATCTGCAACCTGAGGCATCGGAAATAGGACCAAGAGGAAAACGTGACATAAAAAGCCTTTACTATAGAACCGTTCCAATAGAACTCGAGTATTCGGGTTTGTGTTTACTAGGAGAGGAGGAGCCATCGAGTTATGATGAAGCCAAGACAGATTCGGCTTGGAGAAAAGCCATGGAAGAAGAAATATCCAGTATACAGAAAAACAGAACTTGGAGGCCTGTTGCATTACCAGAAAATCAAAAGCCAGTGGGTTTGAAGTGGATTTATAAATTGAAGAAAGATACTCAAGGCAGAATAGTGAAACACAAGGCGAGATTGGTAGCGAAGGGGTATGTTCAAAAGCAAGGCATAGATTTTGACGAAGTATTTGCTCCTGTTGCACGGTTAGAAACTGTAAGGCTGCTGATTTCAATTGCTGCGCAGAAAGGATGGGAAGTGCATCATATGGATGTAAAATCAGCGTTTCTTAACGGTGATCTGGAAGAGGATGTTTATGTAATTCAACCACCGGGTTTTGAGATAAAGGGGGAAGAACATAAGGTGCTGAAATTGCACAAAGCTCTATATGGTTTACGGCAAGCACCAAGAGCGTGGAATTCAAAACTGGATAAAACATTAAAAACAATCGGTTTTGAGAGGTGCAGTTTAGAGCATGCAGTATACTGCAAATATCAAGGAAGAAGGATAATTGTTGGGGTATACGTGGATGATTTAATCATCACCGGAGAAAGCAATCAAGACATTGACGAGTTTAAGTCTCAGATGAAAGGGTTGTTTAGCATGAGTGATATTGGACCACTCAGCTATTATCTGGGAATCGAAGTGTTTCAGTCTCCTACAAGAACAACACTAAACCAAGCAGCATATGCAAAGAAGGTGTTAGAGAAGTGTGGGATGAAGGACTGCAATCCAACGCACATTCCGATGGAGCCTCGTCTGAAATTGAACAAGGAAAGCATCAATCCTCCTGTTGATGTAACTCTGTACCGAAGTGTGGTGGGTAGTTTGAGATATCTACTGCACACACGTCCAGACTTGGCATTTTCTGTTGGTATGGTGAGCAGATTTATGGAGAAACCCACGACGGAACACATGGCCGCAGTAAAACACATACTAAGGTACGTGAAAGGAACATTGAACTTCGGTTGTGTGTATGAGAAGAAAGAAGAAAATCCGGAGCTGATTGGTTATTCTGATAGCGATTTAGCTGGTGATGCTAATGACAGGAAAAGCACCTCAGGTTTGATGTTTTTCTTTGGGTCAAATCCTATTAGTTGGTGTTCACAGAAACAGAAAGTGGTTGCACTGTCTTCATGTGAAGCAGAGTACATCGCTGCATGTGCAGCAGCGTGTCAAGGAGTATGGTTGGGACGATTGTTGGCTGACTTGCTTAAGACCGAGGTTAAGAAAGTGGTTCTAAAGATCGATAATCAGTCCGCAATTGCTTTAAGCAAGAATTCAGTTCATCATGAGAGGAGTAAACATATTGACACTCGGTTTCATTACATAAGAGATTGTGTGGAATCAGGATTGGTTGAAGTTCAGCATGTTCGTACCGAAGACCAGCGTGCCGATATCCTAACGAAGTCACTGGGAAGGATGAAGTTTCAGGAGATGAGAGGAAAGATTGGTGTACTGGACATCAATAAAGAACAACAAGCTTAAGGAGGAGAATGATAGAATTAATCTTGTTGTCATGTTTCAGTTTATTTATGTTTTGTTTTATTTCAGCAAAGTTTGTTTTAATACTGGTATAGGTTCAGTCAAGATTAGGCTGTCAGAGTAATCCCAGCGGATGGCTAAGAATAGAGTAGAGGTTATTCTTAGTAAGCAGTTATTTAGATTACAGTTTTTATTTAGTGCATGTAACCTTTCATAGAGCAGTTATGATTTTGTACTTGTTTCTATATATATAAGAAAACCAGAAAATGATGCAGTAAGTTAAGCATCACAAAAACTCCTCTGTTAATTTCTTTTCCTCTCTGTGATTGTGTTACTGGCCGTAAGAAAGAAATAACCAACAATATCGGTCTCACCCTCGTCCAGTATCGGTTCCCATTTTGATGCAATGTACTGTGCCAGATATCTTGAACTGTTTGGCCATCTGCCAATATCCTGACACCTAGTTTTAGGTGTATTTCTCTCCAGGTTTGTATCGCATATGGACAATTGAATATCAGGTGTAGGGCCGTTTCTACATTAGTGGAGCTGCACACAACACATCCCGGAGTACAACCTATACCTCGGCTTTGCAATACATCCTGCGTCAGTATTTTTTCTCGCAATAGAAGGAAGATGAATACCTTAACAGTTGCTGGGATTTTGTATTTCCACAGAACCGAATCTGTCGGGATGGTTCTGCCCAAACTCATGAGTGTGTGGTAGATGGATTTTGCCGAATATGTACCTCCAGGTTCCCATTTCCAGAGTATAGCATCTTCTCCTTGAGTGAACATGATATCTTGTATTCTAGGAGCAATCTCTGGTGCTAAATGCTGTATGACCGGAATAGCCTCTTGTAGTGATATTCTTGGCTGAGGAGGTATCGGTGTTCTGGTGAGGCACAACGGTCCCTCACTCCAAGCATCATACCAGAACGAGATTGAAGCTCCATCTGCTATCATCCATCGAGTGCTCTGTCGAAACAATGGTAGCAATTTGTGCAATTGTCTCCAAAAAAAGGATCCATCAACTATCCAGTAAGCCGGGCTATGATTGGACTGTCGAATTCTTTTGAGGTCTGAAATCACCTGTGTCCATAATGCAGTCCTATTTGTATAGAGCCGCCACCACCATCTCAGAACCAGTGCCCTGTTGTGCATCGCGATATCAGTAATGCCCATTCCCCCCCATTTAATCGGGTAGCAAATTTCTGACCAACTCATCAATGAGATTCCAGCATTGTCAGCCCCATTTTTACCCCACAGAAACCGTCTTCGAATCTGGTCCAGTCTCAAGATTACCCATTTTGGAAGAATAAAGCATGTCATATAGTAAATTGGTATCGAGGATAGAACAGATTTGACAAGCTGTAATCGCCCCCCTCTGGAAATTAGAGATCGGTTCCATCCTTGCAATTTGTACTCCATTTTCTCTATTAAGGGTATATACTGGTCTCTTCCTGGTGTGGAGATTGTGAGGGGCATTCCTAAATACCTAACCGGCAATTGAGTTCTACGGCATCCTAAAATTGCCGCCGTCTGCCCAATTTGATCTTCCGGCATGTTGAAAGGCACAAAACAGCTTTTGTCATAATTAATTTGTAACCCAGAGACCCGGGCAAACAAGTTGAGTGTCACCTTGAGAAGGGTGACGGTTTGCTTGCTGCCATTTGCTATCACCGCCGTGTCATCGGCATATTGCAATGCCTTAATATTCAGCGGCATTTTGTTGCTAAGATAGTCGGATCCGACCCGATTAGAGACTAGAATCATTCGCTGCAACACATCTGATGCCAAAATGAACAGCATGGGTGATAAAGGATCACCCTACCGCAACCCCCGCTTATGAGTGAAATATTCCGACTGACCTCCATTTAGTATGATTCTAGATGACGACGTATGCAGCAAATGCTCGATCCATCCTAGGAATTTATGCGGGAACCCCATGGCATGCATTACCGAGAGCAAGAAGCGCCAATGAATTGAGTCGAATGCTTTCGCAAAGTCGACTTTTAAGAATAAGGCCGGTTTCCTTGTGGTGTGCACATGTTTCAGGATTTCTCTTGTAGCCACAAATGTCTCAGCTATGTATCTATCTCTTACAAATGCCGTTTGGCTTGTTGCAGTGAGGGTTGGCAACCAATGACTCAATCGGTTGGCTAAAATCTTAGATATCAATTTTGGTACAGTATTCAGTATACTAATAGGCCTAAAGTCTGATATTTCAACCGGAGAATCAGTTTTAGGTACCATTACAATATTTGCCCGATTGAGTTTCTTGAGATTAACCGTCTGTGCATAGAATCCATAAATGATGCACATGACATTGGGTTTCAGCGTTTCCCAATTTTGCTGTAGAAACTCATTGGTCAACCCGTCTGGCCCGGAGGCCTTGTTGGTAGCCAATTGTTTGACTGCACTGTAAACCTCTTCCTCTGTGAAAGGGTTTTGAAGAGCTGATAAGTCTCGGCTTTGGTAAAGGCATGAAGGGTCAAAAGGCAGCGCCTCTCCCTGTTGTCCCAATATAGCTTTCATTTGGTTCAGGAATGCAGTTGCAATAGTCTCTGTTTCTGTGAGTTGATATCCATTGTGCTGTATTGCTAAGATAGCATTCCTTCTCATTCTAGATGTTGCAAAAGCATGGAAATATGCCGTGTTTTTGTCACCATTTTGCAGCCATCGCACCCGAGACCTCTGTTGCCATTTGTTTTCAATGATGGTTGCCAACTCATATGCCTTTTCCTTAATCTTTTGCCGTAGGTTGAACTCCCGACAGCTTAGTTTCCTTCTTTCCTCGATCGACGCAAAGAAACCGATATATCCATTGCAAATACCTAGCTTGCGCTCTAAGGCTCCAAATCGGTTTCTATGCCAGGCCCGAAGTGCTCTATGCACGTTGACGGACCTTTTAGTAAATGCCTTGACAGCACTGTCTTGTTCAAGGACCGAGCTCATCCAAGATGATTGAATGATCCGCTTTGCTTCTTCATATCTGAGCCAGTAGTTTTCTATTCTGAACGGGGCTGGTCTAGTGGGCATGCCCGAACAAGTCAGCACCAAGGGTATATGGTCGGAGACCGCCACCTCAAGCGCTTTGAGCTTTATGTTTGGACATGCTAACAACCATTGATTAGTGAGGAAGACTCTGTCAAGTTTAGAGAAGGTCGGTTCAGGTCTGTTGTTACTCCTTGTGTATAGGCGATTTTGGAGTTCAATATCTATTAATTCCAAATCCCTAATCAGGTCATTGAATGCACACATCAAGTTGTATCCTCGAAAACTTGCCGATCTATCAGAGTACCATCTAACTAAGTTAAAATCTCCAAGGAGAATCCATGGGTGTGTAATGAGACCATGTAATGATCTAAGCTCCTCAATAAATGCCATCTTCTCTCTATCATCCGCACTTGGGCCATAGACATTAGTGAATACGAATGTCTGACCCGATCGCAATTGCCTGAGAACCGCCGAAGTGGTGTGTCTTGTATTCCAGGAATTTATTAACTCGTAGCTGCATTTCCATGCAATGATACATCCACCTCTGGAGCCGTGTGCAGCTAGGGAAACCATTTGTTTATCAAAGAAAGAAGGTATGGCCCTCGATACGTAATTTAAATCAGTTTCATTGATTTTTGTTTCTTGTAAACCAATTACATCACACCTAGCCTCCCTAATTGTGTTTCTCACAACATTACATTTAGAGTCTTCTCCCAATCCTCTGACATTCCAGGACATGACTTTGATTTTTTTTAAAATCATGAAAAACGGTTAACAACACCTCTTCTTAATACTAGCTGTGGAGGAACTCTACTGTTCTATATCAGCATCGAATACATCATGAGGGGAAGGGCCAGGTCCATGTTCGCCAGTGACGTCCTGCATTCCCACGGCCAGTTGGCTTTGGAGGCCCTGATGTTCCTGGTTTTGATCTATGTCCATTGCTCGAAGAACATCTTCCTTTTGTAGCCCGCACTGTTCAGCTATATGAAGGCACTGTTCATAGGAGATACTACGGCCCAGGAAATTTTTGGGGTCTAAGTCAGGTTCAGGGCCTTTGTCTTTTTGGGCCGAGGCAATTCTTTTTGGTGGGCCGGCACTAGATGATCCCCTCCGGTGTCTTTTATTTTTGCACTGCACTCTCAATTGAGATAGAGTTTGGTTCGTCTCCATTTCCTTGTCTTGTTCACTGGTGAAATCATACCACTGTGCTCTTCAGGAGAGGACCTGTTGCCGGTTGGGGATTTTGTGTGACCGGTTCTGGGTTTTCTGTGACCGGTTCGGAGGCCGTCGCTGTAGCCCACTCCTGTCTCGCCATGAAGGTTTTTAATGGTTCCGGCAGCTCCGAGAGTGGCCGGCCTTTGCATATTTCTTGAAGCACTTTTCTGCTGACATATACTGGCTCATCATCGTCCCATCGGTCCCATCGGTTTCCTTCCCCTGACGAAGAGTCTCCTGAGGAAGAGGAAGCACACGGTCTGGTGTACTGAGTTGGTAGCTGAGGGAGGTCAGCCGGCGTATAGAGTAAGCCATGATTCCATTTCACCGGCCGAACAGAAATGGTGTGCTCTAGCCCACCTATGAATACCGCTACACTGTGTGGGACCCTGTTGAGCTCGGTGGCCACCACTGCCAGCCATGTCGTCCGGTCAGCCGGATCTTGCGGGTCGATGGATCCCAAGTAAGTGCCAAAGGTCGATAGCACCTGGATGGCTGTCTCTTCTTTCCATAGGTATGCCGGTATATCCAGGAGTTGGACCACCAGCTTGTATGAAGGGATTGAGATGGCAGCATCTTCTAGAGGTGTCCATGGCTGAAATGTAAAGCCAAAATCCCATATGTCCGTCGGCGTGGCCTTAATGAAGGTGTCAACCGAGAGTGCCGCTGGGAGCACTATGAGGTATCTACCTCTGGCTAGTTTAGCCACCTGGATCTCCTCCCTTTTGACAAGACCCGTTCTAACCGCATAGGCCGCCACCCTATCAATGGAGAGCTCAAGCTGAGGCTCGTAAGTATTGAACAGTACCCCCCGCTGCTGTAGCCTTGTGAGTTCATCAAAGTGGTCATCATTTCTGGTGATGAAGCACTGGAGCTTGAATGGCCTATCCTCAGGCATATGCACTTCCTCTGGCAGTGAGTCAATGAGTAAGTCATCAAACCCCGGTTCACCACGAGGTTTGGTAACCTCTCTTTGGAAGGGCATCCTGTTTGCCGGTTGGACTATCTCAGTCCTGCAACGACTTCCTATATGACCGTTGGACCAGCATCGGCCGCACTTCATTGGGTTTCTGCAGACGGCTTTGGTGTGTCCTGTTTTGCAACACCTAAAGCACCTTCCTTTCCATTCTTTAAATGAAGGCGAAGGTGGAAATCTGAGGTATGTTGGGCTATGGGGAGACACATAGTAAGAGGTGTCGGTCGGTGTTGCCGGTGAGTTTGGTCTAGTGGAGGTTGTAGAGATGTTGGTGGTTCTTGGGGAGCTGGGATTGGTGGTTCTCGGGGAGCTGGGATTGGTGGTGTGTGGTGTAGGAGTAGGACTGGTTTTGGTGAGGACTTGAGCATATGTGGGTTTTGCATAAGGCGTGTAGACTGCGGTTTTGGTAGGTTGAGCGTCGGTGGTGGTCTTCCAGTTTGCCGGGAAGCGGCGGTGTCGGTGCCGTACTATCTGCCAGGTTCCGGTGGTGGGTGCCATTGCTCCGCCCGAGAGAGAAAGAGAGAAAAGAGACGGTCCGGAATTCTATATACTTCTATCTTCTTACACTTGATGTTATCAATCTCATTATAAATAATGTGCAATTAACATAATATTTCCTTGGTAGTTGATGGCATTTTATATTAATCTTTATGGAGAAATTAAGTGCAATATAATTAACAGAATATGAAGGCTATAGGTGATAATTAGGTTTTATCTTTTATTCATTATGTTTATGCTATTTGCTTCCTTGCAGTCATGCATGAATTGCATCTCATTCACACTGATTTAAAGCCTGAGAACATACTACTTGTTTCGCCAGAGTACATTAAAGTACCCGACTAAAGTCCAGTGCTATCAAGGTAATTGATTTTGGTAGCACAACTACCAATGACAGCCAACAAAATACCTATGTTGTATCTACGAGGCATTATCGGGCACCCGAGGTCATTCTTGGTAAGCAACCTTATTATTATTTTTGCTGTTGTTATCATCAGTTTTGTTTTGTTGAGTCATTATGTTTTAACTTGTGGTTTCTTGCTTTTCCCTCAGGGCTAAACTGGGGCTACCCATGTGATATTTGGAGTGTTGGGTGCATTAATTATTCTTGAACTTTGCACGGTACTGTCTTTAACTGAAAGACTTGTTTGATCTGTTAGATAAATGACTTGGTAACAACTCTAAACATGGTAATTATATTTTTCAGGGGGATGCATTGTTTCAAACACATGAAAATCTGGAACACCTGGCAATGATGGAGAGGGTCTTGGGACCATTGCCTGGGCACATGCTGAGGAGATCTAGCAGAGTGAGAACCTTTGCCTTTCGTGGCTGATTTCTAAGTACAGATCTAAAAACTCAATCTGATATGTATTTCACCTATTGCAGTCGACAGGCTGAGAAGTATGTTAGAAGAGGAAGGTTGAATTGGCTTGAAGGTTGTATGTCAAGGGAAAGCATGAAGGCAGTTTCAAAGCTCCCTTGCCTTCAGGTATAATCAGGGTTCTAAATAGCTAGCTATAGCGCAGCTATAGCGGTTTTTGACCTAAAAAGCTAAGCTACGGGGTAAAACTTCGCTAATCGAGCTATGGCCGCTATAGCGGTAATAGCGGTCCGCTATAGCGCATAGCGCGTAGCGGAATAGCGGTCCGCTATGCTACATGGGCTTATTATTATTTATTTATTTTGCAATTTAAATGGGCTTTAAGGTCCAAACCGAAATTAAATTAGATGGGTCTATAATATCAATAAACTTGAACAATGTGCGTTGGCCTATATCAATTAAATTATTTGTATCATGGGTTGTGCGTTGGGCTCTCCAGAAACTAAAACAAAACCTAGTTGCTCAATAAAAAATATATCGATAGTTTATGAATTAGAGATATTTTGAATGACAATTTGGACTTTGTATTGGTTCAATGTGAATATTATAACTTCTTAATTAATTTGGTGTTTTTGTTACTTAAAAGACTTTAGATAATGTTTATTATTAGTAGAAATATAAAATAAATTTTTTTGAAAAAAAAAAAAAAACGCTATGTAGGATAGCTTTCGCTATAGCTACGCTATTCGCGATAGCTTTTTTTTTTGTCTCCCCGCTATGCCGCTATAATCGCTATTTATAACCTTGGGTATAATTACCATTCACGTTCTATGCACTCCTATTTCAACTATGGCGTTTGATATTGGTTTTGAGATGTGGTATCTAACACTGGCTGTGTTAATTCTGTATTGATAGAATCTGGTGATGGAGAATGTAGACCACTCGGCTGGTGATCTCATTGACCTTCTTCACGGGCTTCTGAGATATGACCCATCTGATAGGCTTTCAGCCAGGGAGGCTCTTCGTCATCCTTTCTTTAATAGGAGGTCATAGCCCTAGAGTGTCTCTGTGTTAAGTAGCTAACTTCTTTTTGACCGTTTCATATCTTATTGGTAGTAATACATGCTGTATCCATTCTTTTTGGTGAATGAATATATTATGTTAATTGTGTGTTTATGGTAAAGGAATATATTATATTGTGTGTTTTTGGTGAATGAATATATGTTGTCTAAATTATTTGTATGATATTTTGTTTAATGTCGTTGAATAGTAATATATGGCTAGCCCAAATACAAATAGAACCATGCCAAATTTTAATATTTATACTGACGTTTTTAATACCAACACTGACGGTTTTAAAGCATCAGTGTTGAACACCAACACTGACGCCTGAAAACCCGTCAGTGTTGAACACCAACACTGACGCCTGAAAAACCGTCAGTGTTGAACACCAACACTGACGCCTGAAAAACTGTCAGTGTTGGTGCTCAACACTGACACTTTTTGGTGTTCAACACTGACGGATTTTTATAAACCGTCAGTGTTGAACACCTATACTGACTGGTTTTTACCCGTCAGTAAAGGTAACCTGTACTTACGCCGGCTTTACTGGCGCCTCCATAACCGTCGGTGTAGGGGTTTTTTAAGCGTCGGTGAAGGGGTTTTTTGTACTAGTGAATTGTGATTAAAAGTTAAATTTTTGAATTGAATATCAGCCCTCCAATCAAATAGTATTTTTTTTATTTTATGCATCTTTTTTATGTTTTTCTACGTTTAGAAGTCTAAATTTATTTAAACTAGTATCGTACCCGTGCGTTGCAACAGGAACCTATTATAAGATTGAATAGAATATGAAGATACATTTTTGTTTGACATTCACACAAAATTAAGAAAAAATATATTTAAATGAAAAAAAAAAAGCAGAGATCCAAATAATAAATAACAGAAAAAATATATTTTTAAATTATTACTTTCCAATCAATGTGTGAACTCTCAAGTGGTCGTGACGACTGGACAGCGAAGTCGGTCAACAAAGCTTATCTTGGATTGTAAGGATTTCTTAAATTTACTCCGTTTCATAAAGAAAGGACACGTCCAGTTACCCTTTGAAAGCATATACCGAAGAGTAGAACAGATTTGGGTCTGATGTCCATCCGAATCAAATTTGAATCAAATTTGGATCTGCTTTAAGATTCATGCGCACGAATTTTAAAGTAGATACAAAAGTTGCGGGAGCGAATCTTTAAACAGATCGGACGGTCATCGAACTCATCGAACTCACTTTGAGTCCAATAGACATCGGACCCAAATTGACCTTACCGAAGAGAAGGTGGTGGACCCAACTCTAAAGAAAAGAATTTTGGTAAGGTCAATCCAAGAAAGCAGTTGGAAATTAGGACCTACATTATTTATTTATTTATCGGATTCACTGTCAGCGTGCATTAATCCTTCATTTATAAATTCTTTTCAAGTAATTAACGTAAATAGTCCATAGACATTACCTATCTATTATTTTGATATTAAAAGTTTCTAAATAGAAATCATCACACTTTAAACTTTAAATATCAAATCACTGTCCAAACAAAAAAATCAACATTCTTTTTTAGTATGAATGAGATAAGAAAACTATTATGTTTTGTATTGATCAATCAACTAAGTTTAAAATAATTTCTATACATTTTTTGGGAAGCAAATTATAAAAATAAATTTTCTATCTATTTTACTTCACTTTAAATAATTTTTCAATTTTTCTCGCATTTTTAGGATTTCTTTGTTTCTTCTCAATAAACAATTCAAAATTCAACTAAAATGTTTTAATAAATAAATTTTCCAAGAATATTTTCTTATTTTACAATTTTTACAATTTATTCCATTGTTATTAATTAGAACCGGATCGACCGTCAACCCGGTAAAATTTCGGATCAATGGTTTATTAGTCGGACTAGTGGTTTAACCAGTTCAACCGTTGGTTTTTTTAAATAGATATATATTTATAAATACAAGGATTGTTTATATAAAAATCATACTTGTGTATAATATTCGTACATACATATTGAATGATGTACTACAATCTATATTGCAATTGGCATTTAAATCCTTCCATATATAACTAATCCAGCTTTGATAAGACTGGCACCAATTAATTAAAATTATACTTTCCAGGTTCGAGTACTGACAAAAATTTCACTTGGAAAATTCATCGAAGACCTTCCATGCATTGTTATAGGCTGACTTCGCCAGTATATCCATACAAGAAGCTATCACAATTTCAAGTAACTCAAACAAAAATTAACCAAAAAAATCAAGCACCAAAGCCAGACATCGATCTAACAAGTTACATAAACTTGTGCGAAGAATAAAGCACATGCTTGATCCAATTACGTAAGCGGACCTTTTAAAAAAAAAAGAAAAAAAAGAAAAAAATTAAGTCAAACAAATCAGAAATAAAATAAATGGAGGTGTCCAGTGAAAATAAAAATGGAGAACGGAAAAACAAGAAGAAAAGAATTTAAAAAGTAATGGAACTGGACTCGGCCAATTTTTACCAAAAGGAGAGCGAGAAAAACGAAGGGACCTTCTCGCTCAACCCGTCGCGAAGAAAAAAATGAAAAATATCTCCCTCAATCCGTCGCGAACAAAAAAAATGAAAAATGTCTCCATCAATCCGTCGCGATTCTCTCTGCTGGCCACACCAAGCTGCTGGGAATCGGCTAATAAAGGAAGAATCGGTCATGAACGTTGAAGAATCGCTTGATCGGCCAAATCACCACTGTTAAACCTGATTTTTCCCCTATTCCGCGTAACTCAGTCAAAAATGGGCTCGGTTTGATCCGATTCCGGTCCAACTCGGCCAATTCCGGTCTGACTGTGTTGATATTGTACATGTGAATTAACATTTTAACAGAATACGATGAATTTTTTAAAACAAACTCTGAATGCTACTGCCATTAAAAAAAGGGGAAAAAAACTTTTAATGGTAGTTTGTCATTTTGTACTATATTTTGAAAATTTCCGAATTAAATGTCACAAAATTAAATTTTTATTTTTAATGCTATAGATTAAAAAAGGGTACCAACTACCAATGATAGCTGAAAAGAGAGAAGGCACAACATAGCCTCCATGCGAGCCAGAGGATTTTGTTGAAAATGATAAGGTCAAAATTCATCTCAATTATTCGTTTCACTGATCTGGTATAAATTCGCCTTGTTTTATTCTGGAAATGTATTTTAATGGAAAACAACCTGACAACATATATAAAGCGCTAGAAGATATTGAAACATTCACACTAACGATTTCTAAAATTTTCATTTATTTCTTAATTTTTTTTTTTTTTGAAATAAAGGTTTCCAAATGAAAGGTTCCCAAATGGGTTACAGCATTGCTTCCTCAGAATTCTATACATGATTTAGTAATGAATGTTGCACATAGATAACAGAAAAAGCAATAAAAAGAAACAGTTCAAAGTGATATGTGATATGTGTATGCTCTTGTACCAGTATGTGAAACTTAGCAAAAACTTGCCCAAATCCTCACCTCTTGACTGATCTCCTGTACCAGTACTTTGCAAAATCTTGCCCAAAGCCTCACCTCTTGACTGATCCTCACTACCACCTGCTGTGGTTGGATTTTGCTCCCTATAAAAATTAATTCGTTGCGTTGTTTCCATAAGAACCAGCATGTACACACAAACCACCTCGTCCAGTCCTCTTTCTTCACTCTTCCGGATCTATTAACCATGGTTCAGGAGTCATAACAAGTGAGTGGTACTGAATCTATTAACCGTCGGGTGATTCAAATTAGTAGAAATCCAGTTCCAGACTTGAGTTGCAAATTAGTAGGTGAGTTGCTGTTTCACACATGACACACTTCAAATCACAATTTATTCTCCTCTTCTCCATCACATCATGGGTTAAAATTTTATGTTTCATATGACCCACCTGAAAGCAAAGAAGGAACAATTGCCCATTTACCCTACAAAATTTTCGAATCTTCAATCTTTTATTTTCTATATGAATTAATAAGGGTATATTTATATCTGAAATTACAAAAAAAAATTGTTATAAGAGCAATTTTAACAATTATTCGTCAATATTGAAGTTTACTGATCAATATATAGTATATATATTATCTCTAGTTGAATTAGATTTTGTTAATATAAGTAAGCTAATTTCTATTTTTCCGCTGGTTATTTGTGGTGTGATTTTAAATGAATAATTCTGAAAAATTGAGACTTTAGACCTTAGGGAATAAGTCAGATGTTTATGTTTCTGACTTATTTTGACCAGGTTCAAATGGGGCACAAATTAGATTAATATGTCCAATTTAATCTCGAATTTTGTTTTATCATGTGGTTTGGTGCGATTCATTTATAATATGTGTTCAATCTCAAATTGACCATATCAGAAACTTTATATATACACCTTAGACCTTCATAAGAATCCTATATAGTGTACTCAGACAGCGCTAGCACTAGCACTAGCATAGCAGTATGTAATATGTTTCCAAAATAGCACTAGAATATCCTACAAGAGGTGTTCAATAATTTGCGTTCATCAAACTTAGTATGTGTTTGTGAATCAAGAACACCAACGGTTTCATTTCTAAGGCAACTCTATGACATCGTTTGTGGTAACCGTATGGAATTTTATTGGGTTACCACCCCATGTGCATTACCACCCCATGTGCATTTCCACTTACCTCACCTTATCCCCACTTTTAACCCTTGTCCCCTTCTACTCCACTTACCCTTTTCTCTCTCTTTCTTAATTAAATTAATATGTAGATAAATTTACAATACAAATTTAATTTTACGGATACCTTAATTAATAAGTAGTGTAAAATAAAGTTTGTTTAATTTTTCAGTGTAAATTTAGTTTTTTTAAGTTTAAATTTACAATGTAAATTAGTAAAATAGCTTAATTAGTTAATTCTCTATAATTATTAAGTTTTTTAGAATTTAAATTTACAATGTAAATTAGTAAATCATTAAATTTATTGTAACCGTTAAAACAATGAGAACCGTATTTTACACATTAACAAAATTAAACTACATTTTCAATCAATTTAATAATTACAGAAAAATAATTAATTATACAATTTTACTAATTTAGATTTTAAATTTCAACTCTGGTTAATAAAAAAAAATAATAAGGTCACCGGGGAGTAACTCTCAACTCTAAGTTACATTGTAAATTTTGGTTACCGGGAAGTGTGTAAAAAAAAAAAAAATTGGTGGTAACCGAAATAAAAATTTTGGTTACCCGGGGAGTGTAAAAAAAAATTTTAAAAAAAATTTGATGGTAACCGAAATAAATTTTTGGTTACCGGCAGTAAAAAATAAAGTTGGTGGTAACCGAAAATTATTTTCAGTTATCAGGAGTTAATTTTTTTTATTATCTGTGGGATCGTGAGGTGTGGCCTTTTGTACAAAGGGGTAACAAAAAAAAAATTTCGGTTACCCATAAGGTTACTGACATTTTTTCTCTGTTCTAATGGTTTTTGTAATTTGGAAAGTAATCAATCCGTTTCTTGATTTTCTTTTTTTTATTGATGTTTTATAAAAAAAATCCCATCGTTTGCTTGTTTTTTTGTCAGTCGTATACTTCATAATTTAGTACAGTACGTACTCCCAGCATGATTTTATTTGCCCCATGCATACAAACATCAGTAATTAATTTATCTCAAAGAAAAAGACAATAAAAACATCAGTAATTAAATTAAAAATGCAAAGCACACATGCATACAAGAAATTTAATTAAGAGAAAACAATGCACATGGAGAAGTAAAATATGCATTGACCGGAGTCCATGCATGGCCCTGTTAAAAGAGAAGTGAAGGCACATGTTTGCATAAGTTGCGGACCTCATCTTCCTTACCCTCATGGCCATTATTCACCCATCTCAATTGTTGAAGGTTGGTTAGGTGTCGTAGCCCCTGAGGAACACACAATTCTTCACATCCCCAAATACCGAGTTTTTTAAGAATGGGCATGGCCCCCTCCTCTATCTCCCAATCCTCTAGCACGGTAATGAATTGAAGTTGCAATTTTTCTAATTGGTTGAAGCCTTTAGCTGAACATCTCATTTTTCGATTAGCTTTGACTCCATCTAGTGTGAGACTCTTGAGGCAGTGTAGATTCTCCAGTACCGGCATTACATCTTGCTGGAATTGACAATTAGTAATCTCAAGATGAATGAGGTGAGGAGGTAGCATGATAACATCAATGGCCCTTTCATTAGGAGTCTCCGGATAGTTCGTATCCCATAATAGTAGATATTGTAGATTCTGATAAAATGGGTAGTCCCTCATATCAAATATGTCTCCTGGAAAAGAACCGCTTAGGTAGAGAGAGATCAGGTTCTTTAATGTGCCAAGGAAAGCGGCAACTACCATCCATGAACATGATTTGTGCTCTAAATCTAATGTACGTAAATTGGGTAGATGAGGAAACCCAGTTTTCCATGATTCATTGGTAGTAACCTTTGTAAGCGTTTGCAAAGTTGGTAGTTCTGTTGATGGTGGCAGTTCTGCAGCACATCCTCCAGTGTTGACATGCCTCAGAGTCTTGATGTGCCACACATTATCAGGAAAAATATCTGTGAATCCCTCATCACGTACTCTTAGATTGATATTAAGAGTCTGCATACACTTCATAGTGCCTATCACTTTCTCCAAGTATCTTTTCCCATACTTGTCACCTCGTCCAGTACACTTGTCACTTAGATTCCCACTAAGATTCAGATATCTTAACTGAGTTAATCCCTCAATCATTCCCACATTTATGCTATCAAGCGAGTCTTCAGCACTTACCACTTTGAGCAGCTTTTGCTTAGAACAGTTCGCCCTGAATTTATCATGAAAGCACAACAGAGTGCGGAGGTTTTGGCTCATCACGAGTTTATCACAATCTGGATGGTGAACTGCCACACGACGCGCCCTACTCAAGCTTTGTTGATCACAATCTGGATGTGAATACACCACAAGAAAGTTGTCCTCCTTGGCTTTTTGGATAGCAAGATCCCGTAGGAGATCGTGAATGCAGCAACTTGTGATAGAACCATCACGAGATCTAGATTTTACTTGAACCAGGCTCCTGTTATACAATAAGAAAATTTGTTTTAAACATACAAGAACAAATTTGGAGTGCTCATAAATGTCATAACTAAATTATTGGAGCTCACATTTTTCTAGGGTAAGTAGTTAAAGAAAGTACTGATTATATATTATACTATTAATTAACATTCATAAATTTTGAGGACAGTAAACATTTCATCAAAAAACATATTTAGCTTCAAAACAATTTAGTTGGAAACTCTATACATAACATGGCTTTAAATTATTTTTTTTCCTTCTTTTCCTTTTGTTTCTCCTGTAGTGCTCCTTAATTATATTGGATTCCTGTTGGATCCAAATGATTTACTATAGGCCTAAAGGATTTTATGAATAAATAAACAAATTGAAACTAGTACTTGTACACAATGATATTAGCACGTTAAAGTAATTAAAATGTGTAAAGCATTAAATGAATAAGTAATACCTCTGCACGAGATCCTCCAAGTAACTCTCCGCAGTTTCTTCCAATGTTCTGTTATCCTCTTGTGGTATGAAGCCCTCTGCAACCCACATTCGAAGTAAAGATCTGGCATCGATTTCATGGTCTTCGGGAAATGCAGCAAAGTACATGAAACATAATTTAAGAGCAAATGATAGATCCTCATAACTGGTGCCTAAAATTTCGCTGCATTTTTTTCCATCGGTATGCCAACTCATTGTTTGTAGCACCTTACTCCAAGTAGTATAGTTGCATGGCTTCTTTGATAATAGGCCTCCTATAACCACCAAAGCGAGAGGCAACGCACCGCATTTTTGTACAAATTGATCTGTGATATCAGAAAGATCATTAAAAGTACTTTTATTTCGATCATGATTTGGAAGAGCCTTTTCCAAGAAAAGGTCTACGCTTAACTCCTTTGATAAGAAGCCAAGTTTGTATGGTTCACATGTGGGATCTGTATCCTTGGCAACTTCACGGGATCTAGTGGTTATAAGTACTCTACTACCATTATTTTCGTTTGGGAGTGTTTTTCCAATTTGAGTCCATAGATCGTCAGTCCAAACATCATCAAGGACAATGAGGTACTTTTTGTCTCTAAGAGACTCATGAATCTCGGTAAGAAAATCATTTGATTGCTTGCTTGAATCAATAGGAAGCTGGAGTTGTTTCGCTATTTTTCTCAAAATGTCAATTAGTTCGAACTTTTGAGAAATAGCTACCCATATGCGAAGTTCAAATTGTCTCTTGATATCATCACTGTAAAAATAAAACATTTAAGTAGATTTTAGTATAACAAAAATGTAAAGATAATAGACTCAAAAAAGATTAAAAAAAATATATATTGTATGTGTTTTGATGGTTAAATTTATGCGTAAATAGAAAATTGTAATTTTTGTTACCAACCTAAAGGGCTATGGTTTAGCTATTAGGTCGGCCGGAGACATCAATGTAGGTTTGAAAATGCAAAAGCTGTTGGCGCCATACAAATTGATTTGCACAATATAAATTCGCACGATCCAGCCGTTGTTTATGAGATCCTGCTGTTGATCTGGTTTAGATTTGCACAATATCAATAACCATGCATGCAATATAAAAGGAACATAACACGGCATGCCCTCAATTTAACCCTCAATGGCCTACTTTAATGAAAATGTTACAACCAGAATAATAAATGCATAATTAATGAGTATGTTTAGATATGTCAAAATTTCAGATCAGGTTGCAGGGGTGCAAACGGATCAGATAGTGGTAAAACCATATCCGTATCTGTATTATTTATTTAAATATGGATACGGATACATATCGGATGTCAAACAGATACAGATACAGATACGGATCGGATATTACACGGATATGAATACGAATACGGATATAATTCGGATTCTTAATTAAAAATATGTATCTAATCAAACAACATTCTCTCTACAATAACTTAATTCTAAAATAAAAAGAGATAACTCTGCCATTATGGCCTCAATTTTGTTTTTGACTTGTTTAAACCAACAATTGTGCAAAAACACCCTTACTGTTTTCTTTGATTAGAAACAAGGTTCTAATAACTCAGATGCACAAGTGAACAAAAAAAAAAACGAGGTCTCCACAGGATAATGACATTTAGAATTAAATTTGGAATTGCACTGTAGAACCGCTTTGTCACATTTTCTCATTTAAGCAACAAGAGCAAGATACCAAAATTTCAATAGTTAATACTTAAAATTAAAGTACCCTACTTTAGCAAAGAGAAGAAATCGAAGACAAATTTGATGAGAAATGAAGAAGTCTCGCAAAATTTCAACAAGGAAGTCTCTCCGTCAGAGAAGTCCAAGGGGTGGATTTGAGAGAAAGCGTCGGACAGTCGGAGTCTCACAAGAGGTACGAAGTTTTGTGGATTATCGGATATCCGTTATACAAAAATTTACCAATATGGATAATTATCCGTATCCGAATACGTATCCGCTTTCGAAATCAAAACCATATCCGAATTCGAATCCGCATAGATCATGTCCGTATCTGCATCTGTATCTGCAAACTTCCATATCCAAATATCTGAATCAACAAAAATCCAGATACAGATTCGGATCCGGATGGATAATATCCGATCCGTTTGCACCCCTATCGGGTTGGGTTCTTATTGGATCATCAATATTTTATTCTTTTTTTGAACAGATAAGATTTGATTCGACGTGTTTTGTTCAAGATGTGCGGTCATGATTGCTTCTGACATATTGCGTTTTTAATTTAATGGTTGTAATATCAGTCAAACCATTTGAATGGTCCCGAATTCGACGAATCATATATCAACTCAAAATTTGAGATATCTCAGAGGATGCTTGGATCTCAAAACCAATTCACTCAAATGCTAGACTTCGATGAATTTTATATCACCTGAGGTAACATAATATTTTTCTTTAGATCAATACCGTTCAATCAAAATACGCAAGAATATATTAAAGGGATCCCATGCATTTCACCTCGGTCTAATTGGTCCAGATTTTGATTGGACGGTGCGGATCTAAACAGAAATATTTTTGTTGCCTTAGAGGATATGAACTCGAATCTGACTCGATTGACCAATTGTTGGGATGAATTCTGACTCGAGTGAACAATTCGACCCATTTGTTCAGTCAATTATTATTATCCTTGCGATGAATTGTCTTAATACATACCCTTCTTATAATTATATACAATGGATTTACTAAAAATTAAAAATTATAAGGACTTGATTTAATAAAATTTAAGTTTTTACCTACAAAACTAATTATATGAGGCAATTCACAGTTGTCTCGTAAATCATAAATTCACCAGACAATTTGTTAGAAAATTGTAGTACGTGACTGAGTGATTGGGTTTGATAATTTGGCAAATCGATTTATAATTTCTACAAATTTATGAAACATATTTCATAATTTGCAAAGCTTAAAGTTGAAATCAACACTGGTGAAGTTAGAAATAAATTAGAAAACACTTGTTGACTAAAATATATAAATTCAACCAGATTTACTGTTGTAAATAAAGAGTGTAATCAATTCTTAAATCAAACAATTTAATTCTAAACTATTTTTTTTTTCCTAAGAATAAAACAAATATATAGCACATACCAATTGTATACTTTTTGTGCGAGAGTCGTTTTTCCGAGTCCACCAGCTCCCCAAATCGAAACCAGAGAACGTCTCTTAGTGGTCTCATCCAGCAACTCCTGGACAACATGGTCTCGATCTTTCTTGAACCCGATAATATCGGGATCAATGTTCGGTAGCACAGGTGGCCTAATCGGCAGTTTGATCTCTCCACTATCCTCGCCCAGAGTATTGATTCCATACCTTGTTAAAATTAATAATTAAGTTAGAGATAATAAACTAAATTAAATGGCTAATTAGCGAAATAATTAGAGTGAATGTATTTGAAAATTTATACATAAATTAAATGTTTAGATTTTCTAGAGTTAAGAGAGTTGAAAAATATCAATTTAGTATGAAAATTTTATCACCACCCTTATTTTCCTTCCTCATTCTCTCTTCCATTAAGTATACAAAACAAAATACACTAATCAAAATCAACATAGGCCGTGAAGAGACCAACATACCTGAGTCTGCTAGCCTCGATCTCATCCATCCTTTTATGGATCTGAGTTATCTCATGGACAAGTTTGCGTACAGCCGGTAGTTTTTTTGTTATCTTCATCTTCCTTTTCATGGACTCCATCATGCCAGTGGGTTTTTGCGGTTTTGGAGGGACCTCCGAGAGAAAGGTGTCAATGACATCTTCAATTAAATAGGCAACATCTCTCACCTCCTTCACCCAATACTTTTGTTTCTCATCTGTTATTTGTTTCTTGTCAGCATCCTTTAGAAAAACCTGAATCCGGCCGAGTTCACGGCTCACTGTCTCCACTTGCTCATCGACGCTGTATAGGAGTAAAACCTCTTTAACTCCAACATCAGTGAGCTTGTTCAGCACAAACTTTACAGTGCTCTCAGCCATCTCTCTTCTGTATTCTAGGTGGTAGCTGAAACCAGTGAAAAACAAAAAATGTTGGTGTGATGAGAAAGGAAAAGAGAAAAATATATTCCTCAACTGGCCGCTGGTAGATGCGTGCAATGTTGGGTAAGTGAAGCATTAATTGTTTCTAATGGACAAAAAACTAAAATAAGAATAACATACAAGACCAATAATCTTCATTTAAAGTAGTATTATGTACCAATTTGTAAAAATCTTGGGGGCAATTTTAACAGTTTGTAAGAACTTAATTTCTATTGACTACTATACAAAAAAAAAAAAAAAAAAAACAGGTAACAAATAATTTCTTCACCTTGAAAGGGACGGAGTAATGACAGTTTTGTGAAGCATAATATTCAACAAATCGCACAACTGATAAGAAACAAAAGCGAAGGTATTGCTTACCAGTAAAAGGGGAGGGCAAAGGATTGTAGTTTTGGTTACTAGAGCACGACCAATTTTCGCCGGAGATAGTTTGTTCAATACCTCTCAGCCATCTATTCTAGGTTGAGCTGAAACTAGTGAAAAATTAAAAATGTTGGTGTATTAGATGAGAAAGGCGTGATAAAAAGAATAGGAGCAATTTAATTAAATGCCACCACTGGTCGCAGCCCGCTGGTAAGTAAAGCATTAATTGTTTTCAAGTTGTTAGTTTTCAATGAATATGTGAACGTGATAGCATCGGGCCCCGAGCCGTTCACGCGAAGGGCACGTTAGTTTTCAAAAATGTGTCTCGGAATTGGAAGGATTTCTTAATTTTCTCCGTTCCATGTAGAAAGGACATGTCCAGTTACCTTCAGAAAGCATAAGTGATTGGTTTCTACAGTGCCTTGTAAAATCGGAGAAAATGAACAAGGAATCTATTGTAAAATGAGCCTAACGTGCTCTTAGCATCAACGGCTCGGGACCCAATCATATCACGTTCACATATTAATTTAAAACTAACAAGTAAGCATTAATGCTTCGCTCATTCAAAGGTTTGATCCGTTAAGATAAAACTGATACCAATTAGAATTATCCTTTCCAAGTTCAAATGCAAATAAAAATTTCAGTTGAGAAATTCATCGAATACCTTCCATGCATTGTAATAGACTGACTTTGCCAGTATATTAATATCATAAGCTATTACAATTTCAAGTAACTTAAACAAAAATTAACCAAAAAAATCAAACATCAAAACCAGCAATCATTATACTTCTACAAAACAAATAAATTGCCACTTTTCTTGTGAATAGTAAAGCAAATGATTAGATCATTATCGTGATACTCTCCGGTGTGATTTTTCTTGGAATATTTTGTTAGTTTGTTTGATTTTTCTTGTTGTCATCAATTTGATGAGAAGCTTAATTTCTTTTATAATTGTGACGTGTGTGTGCATTATTTCCAGGCTTCAACATCAACTATCAAAAGTATTTGACCAGTCAGACTGGACATGTCCATTTTGAATCTATCTGATCACTATTTGTCATGGATATTATCATTGCAGAGAAAGATGATTCACACACTAAAGACTAAACATTAACTATCAAACATTTTGTAACATAGCCAAAATAGCACATAATACTCTTTGGGGAATTTTATCAAACAAACATTTGACGTGCACAAACAGAACAAGCAACAAGATGGTGTTCAGCACATAATCACAGAAGCAAGCAAGAGAAGGAAAAAACCTGAAGAAAGTATAGAGGAGTGATTTTCTTACCGGTGGAGAGAAGTAGGAGAGGAATAGGAGAGGTGAGACTGAGAGCCAGAGAGTCGGAGAGCTAAATCAAATCTCTGTACAATTCAAAGGTATTTAATTATTGAAGCGGATGCTACTCACTCTGAACTGAAGTCTGAAGGGGACGACTACTCGGTCAATAATGCGGATGCTATTTTCTCCGTTTCATGAAGAAAAGGACAAGTCCAGTTTCCCTCTCAAAGCTGAGGTGATTGGTTTCTCCAGTGCCTTGGTAATTCGGAGGAAATGAACAAGGAATCTATTGTAAAATCAACTTTTTGGGAGATAAAGGGTCTGATCGGAACCAGTTTTCCTCCTTCAAAACTAGAAATAGAATTGACGAATCTTCAATTTCGCTAATCGGAACATGCACAGCGACGAGAGATGAATTCTTTTGTGGCGATTCGGAGGGAGATTTTAGCCCCAGCGAAATCTCGTGAAAATCGGAGAGATTTGGCGAGAGTTCAATTGGTACTATTTTTGTTTCCGTCAATACCCTTCTCATAAATAAACCCTTCACTCTCCCGGGCCCCTCTCTTCCCGATCTCTCCTTCTCTCACACCGCCACGGCCGATCTCCTTCAGTCGCCGCTGCCACGAAACCTCGTCAGTATGAACTCGTCGGAGAGTGCGTCGCCGCCACCTCCGCTGCATGTCGTCTCAAGGCTAGGGGTTATATGATGAAGAGGCTGGAATAAGGCCTCTCCATATGGAATCGGAGTCTGACAAGCGTGGTGGTGAGTTTATTGTATATTTTCATAAAAAAATATTGCAATCGGAGTGGCTGGTTCGTTTCTACATTCCAGTAAATGAGAAATGGTGAGATAATTTGGCAATCCTAGAGATGGTGATATTGGATGCAGCTAGGACCATTACCGAGCTCAGTGCGGTCACTAGCCGTGAGCTCACTCCTGCCATTACCATCCTCCAGCTCTTCCTCAGTTCCTCCAAGCCTTCCTTTCGCTTTGCCACCATCAACAAGGTACTTCTTGCTCCATCTCTGTCTCGCATGTCTGTGTTTCTTTTGTACATTTGTGTGTGATACAATTGCATATTTGCATTTGTGTCACAAATTTTCTACAGAGGTGTTTTAGTATAGTTCTTCATTTCATATATATTTGCACAAGGTTGATATGAAGGTATGGTAACATAAATTAACCTCTTGTTCAACTAAAAGCAGTGAAAAGCAAACGTATAGAGATGCCCAACCTTTTTTGCTTGATATATTTAATTCCCAATTGAACTAAACATAATCTTTTTTTTCGGTGTGGTTAAAAGGGGTGATGACGCACCCTTTAGAAGTGACAAACTGCAACATAAACATGGACAGCAACAGGATCGAAGCATTGCTACACTAGCTATAACAACTCTGTTGAAAAAGACCGTGCAACAGGGATGAAGGCAAGAACTGCTAAAACGAGGGTAGTAGTTTGAAGCGACAATGATTAGAGCGTAATGGATTTTAGGATTGAGAGAAGTTTTAAGTGATGAATTTTGGTAAAGAGGGGCAAAATTGGAAAATACACTTTTATCAGGCCTATTTTTGGAAAATATTTTCTTTTACTAAGTACTGGTGACCATCTTTCTCTTCAGTTTTGAGTATCATTTTGTTTTTGCTTTCTTTGAATTGAGTACTAAGTTAATCCGGTACCATAAACAGACCTGTACCAGATTCATATTGGTACTGCCCTTGATTGCTCATAGTGGTACATACTTTTATGAAATTAAGCATACTGGTAAAAAATACCAGTACATTATCGGGAATATCAGTAGGGGCCAGCAGCCACTAAAATGGCCCTCTTTGATTTAGTCATGATATATATGAGTCTTTTTTTCTTTTAGATTTTGAATTTTTGTATAGTCTCTTTTCTGTTTGTTTTCTTTATGTATTTTATCTTTGCTTTTCTTTCTTTTTTCATTTCTTTTTTGTAAATAAGAAAAAAAAGGCACATCTAGTGTCAGAGTTATGCAATTGATGGTCTTGACCGGTACACAGATTTTAGTTAGGCATAAAAAGTATTTCAACAAAATAAACACTTAAGCAAGAACAAGGATAAAAGTGTCAATTTCATTTAAAGTGAAATCGTTTTCTTCTTTTGTATAGACTTTCCAATCATAAACTAGAAATGAATTCAATTCTTTTCTATTTATATTCCGATCAACAAAATTCAATTGGAATTCATTTCTATTGAATTCTATTGAATCGAAATCAATTGAACTCTAACAAGTGTTGTGTTCCGATCAGACCCAAAGTATTTTGGTAGGGTCACCCAAAGAAAGCAGGTAATTCGGAGGAAGGCCGCTAATTGATGCGCGCAATGTTAGGTGGATGAAGCATTCATTAATTATTTGAAGTTGTGAACTGTGCTGGCATCATGGCACTAAGCGCGTGGGGTCCACTTTGAAGTGGACGTGACGACTGAGAGACTGCTCGCGACTTGGAATTATTGGTCAATGGTCAACAAAGCTTGTCTTGGATCGTAAGGATTTCTTAATTTCACTCCGTTTCATAAGAAAGGATAAGTTCAGTTACTCTCTAAAAGCACATGTCATTGGTTTCTCTCTTTCTCCAGTGCTTGTTAATTCGGAGAAAACCAAGAAAATGAGCCCAATAGACAAAGAGGGGACCCATCTATGGAGAAAAAGGACTGTGGTAGGGCCACTATAAGAAGAAAATAAATCTGCTGTGATTCTGGGGGAATCACAGGACCCTGCGATCTCATCTCAACTGTTGGTCTTTCTCGAGATGCGTGCATGAAAATTTACTTTTTTGATCACTCAAAAGAGAGCAATGTTTCTTTTAATATTTATAAACTCGGAAATGCTATCGGTTCGGACTGCAAGCGCACAATCCTATCGAGTAGTATATTCGAGGTCGATCCACAGGGAATATTGGTTCAATGCTTTGAGCGATCGAATCACAACCTTTCGAAAGGCTAGACGAAATCTGAAAATTGAGAGATGTTTGTTGATCAATGTAAATTAGGAAACAATTAAAAGTAATTAAAATAAAGATAGAGATGAGGATTCCTAGGGTTTCGGCACACCATTGCCACTCAATCCGCTTTGACAATATATTCCTGTTGCGTCTGATTTCCTATTGTTGTTTTAATGAAAGATACCACATAGGTCACTGCGATTTATGTTACGCAAATGACAGATCTTTCACCGAGATTCTACACAGGACACTGCGATTTATCTTACGCAAATGTCAGATCTCTCAAATACCCCAAATTACTACACAGATCACTGCGATTTACTTTACGCATATGATGGAATTTGGTACGCGTTTTGTTGGTCTGGTTTATGGTTTCCCCGCTAAGGTTTTCTTCACATAAACCTAATAGATCTCAACGAGGCTAACTCATACAAATAGTTTCTCTTACCATTAAAGTACTGTCACTACCCTAACGGACTCAAACTAGATCATTGAAATTAGATGAAGAGATAATAAATCACAAAAGCATTTTAGCACAACAACAAGAAATCATAATCAACAGAAATATATATATCAAAACATCAAGAGTAACAAGGTTTACTGCCTAGCCCTAAGAAAAGGAACTTAGCCGCGGAACGGCATGGTTACAAGCACTCCTCTCTTCTCACTTTAATCAAATCTAACCCTAATTACAAAGATGAAGTATTCTTCTGCCCAGGGGCCTTATATAGGAGTGTAGGGACGTGTAGAGGTTGAGTAGAGGCTAAGAAATTGATCTGGAAACAGCTGTCGGCAGTTATTCCCCAAGAGATGCCTTCGGATACGGACCGTATCAGGTGATACGGTCCGTATTAGGACCTTGGCAGTTAGGGTTTAGCTGCTTCCAGCGCTATCTTCTGGTCTGTGCTAGGCCTGGTCCGTATTGGTCAATACTGGCCGTAACAGGGACTTAGTCGATGAGCGTCGCTGATCCGATTGACCTGATTCTAGCTCCATTTGGTGTAAAATAGTCCCAAAACCTGTTTTCTACAATAAAACATAAAGAAGGGTGACAGTAGCCTTTTTCTCTAATAAAGTAAACATAAGTGTGAGAAAATATGTAAAACCTAAGCCAAAACCCTACGTAAATCATCATCATTTTGACTCTGATCACGCCTCCCAACTTGAATTGTTGCTTGTCCTCAAGCAACGACATCCCAGCTGGTCAAAGATCCGGTCTAGGTTAAACCATACAATCTCAAGGACTTGTTTAAAATTAAATTAGAACTTTGGTTTGGTACAATTGGCATGACAATAAAAATTTAGAACTCTAAAATATTAATGATCTCTCCCTTGAACAATTTATTCACCCCATGATTGACCTCATTATGCTAACCCTAGAAAAATTATTATCGAACAATCTAATCCACAAAATATCCTTAAAATTGAGTGTATTAATTTCCCCTTTGATTATAAATGGATCCCTTCCAATCAATAGGAATTCTAATGATATAAATTTTGATTTTCCTTCCTAATTGATTGGAGCAAAGTATGGCAACTAAGTGTGTTGGTACTTGTGACTATTTTTCAAAAATTAAATATGTACAAAAACTTAAAATTTGGGAGGTTTTCTCGAGCCTATTGGTAACCAGTCTTGCGTAGGCACCCGTACTCTTTTTATCCTCCATCTTTTATTCTGTTTTTTTTCTTTTTCTATATTTTTCTATTTTTTTTTTGGGTTTTTCTCATTTTCGATTTTTTTTGTATTTTTCTTTTTTTCCGAAAAATAAAATAACATATTTTTGTGTCACAAGCACCATGATTACACACAATTTCAAGTATTCATTCATACAAGGAATTATTGCATAGTTTTGCTAGGGGTCTATCTATAATAAATGGACATTCTAAAACACTATCAAATTTAAAAGACTTTGCAAAAATGAATTACTCAAAATAAAAATTCTAGGGTTTTGCAATTTTTGATCAACTCTCATGGTTAGCAATTAATTGTTCACTTTGAAATCATAAATAATTAAAATTCTGAATTTTTGATATCATGGCCAATTGTCTAAACCTTAGCCTAATTAAAATTTTAAAACAATTCTTATTTGATTTACCTAATCCTAAGGAAAAATAAAAATGCAAGCTAGCTAAAAAGCTCAATTTAATCATTATAGGATTTTTGGTAAAGCCTCCAATCCTAGTCAAAAATTGAGTAAAACTACTAGCACCTAAGAATTTAAAATGCAAAAATTTTTAAAGATACATGGTCAGTTTACTTTCCCTACCCCCCGAATAAAATTGAGCATTGTCCCCAATGCTCGAGAGATAAAAATAAAGGAAATAGTAAAGTAAAAAGACCGAGGAAAAGATACAACTCACTGCACCTCAATCCTGAGGTGGTGGAGGTGGTGGTGGTCGCTGGATCTCCTCGTAGAATGGCGGGTCGAAGAGTCCGTATGGTGGCGGCTGGTATGGCAAACCGGTGGTGAGGGCATGCTGGTAGTACTGTTGTGACATGTAGCGGGCCTGCTGTGCCTCCCGCCTGTTGTTGGCAGCATACCCTAGCAGCTCGTCCATGCCCTGACGAACCTGGCTCGTATAGTGATGCGTCTCGTCATACTGCTGGTCCAGCTGGGCATAAATGGTCCTGGTGTCGATGGAGAATCTCTCCATGTTCGCGTTCACTCTTTGGATGGCTTGGAGGACTCGGTTGTATCCACTTTGAGGGGCATCAGATGGTCCCGCCCCTTGTTGCGCTGCTTCTGCCGCGAGCGCCTCTTGCCGAGCCCTTTCCTCATTTGCCGCCATTTCTTGCATGTATGCGGCGGCTGCTGCGGTTTCGGCCCTGTCCTCTTCTTCAGCCTCAGCCTCTATGGCATCAGAATCGATCTCATCATCGCTTTCTTGAGAGGCCTGCCTGCCGCTAGGGTCCACTTGCTTCCATCTTTGCTGGTTCTTGAGGGGTAGCGGTTTGCAAGGCATTTGAACCCTCCGGCTTTCGACGTGGTATAGGTAAGGCTTGGGAGGTCTGCCGCTGATCATCCTCATGGCAGTGAGGCACTCGATATCGAGGGATCTCATACCGGTGCCTTCTTTAAGAAAATCCACCTTGAGTCTGAGTTGCCGAGCGAGGATTGTTGCGATGGCACCAATAGAGATGTTTCCTCTGTCTCTTTTGTTTTGGCCAATTGCGTGGATGTGGTTGCAGAGGAAATGACCGAGGTGTGGTGGCTCTTCCGGTGTGATGAGCATACATTTGAGAATGTAAAGCTCGGGGAAGGTGACCTTTGCACATGTCTCGCCTCGAGCGAAAAGAGAGTTGCTGAGAGCCGCTTGCATGTAACGGAGCACCGGATGGACAATGTGGCTTGCGACTCTCGGATCACTGAGGCGGTCATTGGTGATCATCTTCCAGAAATTCCGGTCATTGTTGTACGCCTGTACGCCCTCATCTTTAAAGCCAAAGATGTCGCAGAAATCGCTCATTGACATCTCCTGCTCTGCATTCATTAGCTGGAATTTGATTATGTCATTTTCGGAGGAGAAGGTGGCGATGAACTCGCGGGTAAGGTCATCATAGGTTGGGACATCCACCAGCTTGTTGAGAAAGTCCCAGATGTGAACCCTTTTTGCTAGGGTTTTGAATTGGGCGAGGAGGCCGAGCTTTTGAAGGGTTTCAATGTGGATGGCCTTGTGGTTGACGATTTTGTTGTCATCTAGTTTCTCGAAGATTTTGGCGTGTGCCCTGTAGGTGAATTTTATGTCCAGGGGGTTATGTTGTTGCCCCTCCATCGGTTGTGGTTCTTCTTGAGGAGGGGATTCCGGCAATTCCTCTCGTTCGGGGCTCCGTTCGGGTGATTCAGGCGGTGGTGGATTTTGAGAAGAGGACTCTCCCCTCTTCTTCTTGCCTAGACCTGTCAATGCTTTGAGAAGACCACGTGTTTTTGGGGCCATTTGTGGTGATTACCAGCCTCTGTTACGGACCGTATTAAGCTGATACGGACCGGATACGGACCTGGGTGCTGGTTAAAAATGGACAAGTACAGGATTCGATACGAGCCATATTGCCAGATACGGACCGTATTATACTGGCACTGGTTCTGGTAAAATCGGAGAAAACCTAATTTTTTTGTTGTTTTTCGTGATTTTTGTATTTAACTAAATCTTAAAATAGAAGACTAACTCTAAAACTAAATTGCAAAGAGAAATAAAAGACTAATTTCAAGAAACTAAATTAAAATCGAAAATTAAAGAGGGAAGGGGAAGAAAAACCCGAAAATGGTGAAGATTCGGTGTTCTCGGTGAATACGGGTCGGATACGACCCGTATCGGTGGTTGGTGGTTGTGCGAGAGGTGGTTGATGTGATCTTCCTTGTTGGCCGGCGGTGTTTTGCGAGGTTGGCTCGGGTTTTTGCAAGAAGGGGAGAAGGAGGAGAGGAAGGAGGAAGAGAAGGAGAGAAGGAAGAGAAGAGGGGAATAGAAACGGGAGAGGGCTCGAAAATAGAAGAATTTCTATTTTGAACGGTTACCCGACTTCGCGCCTCTTCGTTAACGGGTTTTAATTTCCAGATCGGCTTTGATTACGGACCGTATTGGCTGATACGGTCCGTATCTGATCCAAAATTTTGAATCCCGATGACTTTCTTTAACTCTTCCTCTGGATACGGTCCGTATTGGCTGATACGGGCCGTATTTTCTGCTGTCCCTTTTCATCCAACTCCTTGATCTGTATTTACTGTCGTAATCCGTATTGGCTGATACGGTTAGCAACAGAAAAATGTTTTCTTGACTTTTCCAATGTTTTTAACCGAGCCCCTCTTCTAGCATGTTCACCTGGTCATGAAAAATAAGTGGATGTGATTCGTTCCCCAGTTAAAACCCTAATTAAACTGAAATTTAAATAATTTTAAGAAAGTATAAAAGTGGCCTTGGGTTGCCTCCCAAGAAGCGCTTGTTTAAAGTCATTAGCTTGACTATGTGTCACATCAGTTTCTTCCAGATATCCTCCCGTCGATGCAAGGAGGTTGCTCATCGGGTGGTTCGCCTTCAGCGTCTTCTGTGGTTTCATCATCACTGTCCTTGAAGGAGTCGATTGGTGTTTGAGGTCCAGGGTCGAATGCTAGACTCACACCGAGTGCTGCTTCGACCTCGTCCAGTATTTTGGACATTGCATCGAGTTCTTCGCGTAGGATTTTGATTATTGCAAGGGCTAAGAGAGAATGATTCCTGTTGTTTGCGATATTGGGACTTCTGTTCAGATCATCGGTTTGTTGTGTCACGGAGGTCGGATGGATCTGCCCGTCATCTTGCACAATGAACAGTCTCTCTACTTCTGCTTCATGCGTCATCTCCTCGATGTCTTCAGATTCATCCATTCGCAATCCATCATTGCCATACTCGTCCGTTGTTTCCAAATTGCAGACAAGATTTATGTCAGGTGGGACTTTGGTTTCATTCATGCTGAAGATCATTTTGTTCTCGCCAACATTGAGTGAAATCTTTCCATTCCTAACATCAATCATTGCCCCACATGTGGCGAGGAATGGCCTTCCAAGGATGATCGGAATCTGCTCATCTTCTTCCATATCGACTACCACAAAATCTGCTGGTATCCAGAATTTACCGACTTTGATCGGGATATCAAGCAACATTCCTTCAGGATATCGAATTGATCGGTCAGCTAGTTGCAATGAAATCCTTGTTGGTGATAGGTCTCCACATTCCAATTTATCAAATACTACCTTAGGCATCAGACTCACGCTTGCTCCTAGATCACATAAAGCTCTCTTAAAATCGGTTGTGCCAATGGTACATGGTATCGAGAAGCTTCCCGGATCTTTCAACTTTGTCGGTAATTTGCTTTGCACGAGCGCACTACATTCCAGATTGAGCGGAATTGTTGAGAGTTCTTGGAGTCTACTGCGGTTCGAAAGAATCTCCTTCAGAAATTTAGCATACGAGGGTATGCTTGCAATTGCCTCAGTGAAGGGGATTGTGACATGTAATTGCTTGAGTGTCTCCATGAATCTCGCAAATTGCTGCTCTACCTTATGCTTGGCAGGCCTTGGAGGGAATGGCAGAGGTGGCTTGTAGGGTGGTGGTGAAATGTATTCAGGTTCGGGTTGTCGCTCGTCTCCACCTACGGTGTCATTCTGCTCGTTAGTAAGGTCTGTCTGCAGTTCGAATACGGGCGGCTCTGGCGGTTGCGGCTCATACTCTTCGGAATGTGATGGCTCTGCATGCACCTCATCGGAAGTTAGATCGGGCATGGGAGGTCCCTTGTAAGCTGTACCGCTCCTTAACGTTATGCATTTGCAAGTTTCTCTCGGGTTTTCTTCCGGTTGGCCCGGAAATTTGCCTTTTCCGCGTGTAATACTCGAGAGTTCTTTAGCCATCTTAGAGACATTGTCTTCTAAGTCTTTGTTGCGGTTCGTTAAGGATTCGATCTTTTGTGCGATTTCGGCGTTAGCCTTATCTTGCTTCTCTAGGAATCTCTCCATTAAAGATGTGATGTCAGGTTGCTGTGGTTGGTTGTATTGCCTTGGTTGATAATTCTGTTGAGGATTGTTGTATCTCGGTTGATAATTGGGCTGTGGTTGGTAGTTCTGTTGGGGTGCAGCAGGCCTTTGATTGTTTGCGTATAAGAGATTTGGATGGTTTCGGTTGTTCGGATGGTATGTATTGTAAGCGGGCTGAGGTCGAAAGCTGTTGTCGATCGCGTTTGCTTGCTCTATTTCTTCCTCAGTTTCCGTCACATTCATACATTCGGTCATCCCGTGCGCTCCTCCACAATAGCCACACGCTGTTGCGGCATTGACTGCTGCTACCGTTCGCTGCTTGGTCTGCTTGTTGAGTGCCATTTGCAAAGCATCAATCTTTGCGCTCAGCATGGATATGTCATCTACTCGGTGCATGCCAGGTGTTGGACTTGGCTTCTTTCGCTCAGGGATCCAGTAGTGTTGGTTGATTGCAATCTCTTCAATTAGGTTGTAAGCCTCGTCAGGTTCCTTGTTCATGATTGCTCCTCCTGCGGAAGCATCAATAAACAACCTATCGGTAGGGTTTAGACCACTATAAAAAGTTTGAACAATCAACCATCTTTCTAGACCATGGTGTGGACAACACCTTAACATATCATTGTATCTATCTCATGCCTCACACAATGTTTCACCATCCCTTTGTTCAAAATTAGTAATTGCATTTCTAAACCTCGAAGTTTTGGATGGTGGAAAATATTTTGCAATAAACACATTAAACAATTGGTCCCAAGTTTGAATGGAATTGGCCGGTAAGGAAAACAACCATGCTCTTGCTTTATCTTTTAATGAGAATTGAAATAGCCTTAGCCTGATTGCTTCATCGGTAACTCCGTTGATCTTTATCGTCTCGCATATCCCTAGGAAAATTGACAAATGAAGATGTGGATCTTCATATGGAAATCCTCCAAATTGCTGTTGCGAAACCATATTTATGAGAGCAGGTTTGATCTCAAAATTACGGTTTGTAACAGTTGGCGGGTTTATACTAGAATTAGGATCATTCGCGCGCGGTACGCAATAGTCTCGTAGAAGTTTGGGTCTTGCTGCATCGTGAACTCCATTATCACCATTGTGTCTTCCGTTGTTAATCGGTGGGATATCCATGTTGATCGAATCTGGGTCTTCTTCGCCTTCAGAATTACTGGATGAAGAACTATGATTGGTTCTTATCGGTGATGTGGAAGCGAATTGTCCCCTCCTACTAGCAATCCTCTCGGATCTTCGTACGGATGATTCGGCCAGCGTGCAGTTTCCTACAAAGAAAAGAAAATCTGAAAATTAAACTAAAAACTGAAAATAAAAAGAAAAGAAAATAAAACGAAATTGAAAATAAAAGAAAAATAAAAATGCAGAAAATAAAAAGAAATCTAGGCGTTTCTAATTAATTGGATTCAATGGTCAAAGCAAGGGCGTCTCGCGAGGCCTTGCACAATGAACCGTTATTCCCCGGCAACGGCGCCAAAAAACTTGATCACTCAAAAGAGAGCAATGTTTCTTTTAATATTTATAAACTCGGAAATGCTATCGGTTCGGACTGCAAGCGCACAATCCTATCGAGTAGTATATTCGAGGTCGATCCACAGGGAATATTGGTTCAATGCTTTGAGCGATCGAATCACAACCTTTCGAAAGGCTAGACGAAATCTGAAAATTGAGAGATGTTTGTTGATCAATGTAAATTAGAAAACAATTAAAAGTAATTAAAATAAAGATAGAGATGAGGATTCCTAGGGTTTCGGCACACCATTGCCACTCAATCCGCTTTGACAATATATTCCTGTTGCGTCTGATTTCCTATTGTTGTTTTAATGAAAGATACCACATAGGTCACTGCGATTTATGTTACGCAAATGACAGATCTTTCACCGAGATTCTACACAGGACACTGCGATTTATCTTACGCAAATGTCAGATCTCTCAAATATCCCAAATTACTACACAGATCACTGCGATTTACTTTACACATGTGATGGAATTTGGTACGCATTTTGTTGGTCTAGTTTATGGTTTCCCCGCTAAGGTTTTCTTCACATAAACCTAATAGATCTCAACGAGGCTAACTCATACAAATAGTTTCTCTTACCATTAAAGTACTGTCACTACCCTAACGGACTCAAACTAGATCATTGAAATTAGATGAAGAGATAATAAATCACAAAAGCATTTTAGCACAACAACAAGGAATCATAATCAACAGAAATATATATATCAAAACATCAAGAGTAACAAGGTTTACTGCCTAGCCCTAAGAAAAGGAACTTAGCCGCGGAACGGCATGGTTACAAGCACTCCTCTCTTCTCACTTTAATCAAATCTAACCCTAATTACAAAGATGAAGTATTCTTCTGCCCAGGGGCCTTATATAGGAGTGTAGGGACGTGTAGAGGTTGAGTAGAGGCTAAGAAATTGATCTGGAAACAGCTGTCGGCAGTTATTCCCCAAGAGATGCCTTCGGATACGGACCGTATCAGGTGATACGGTCCGTATTAGGACCTTGGCAGTTAGGGTTTAACTGCTTCCAGCGCTATCTTCTGGTCTGTGCTAGGCCTGGTCCGTATTGGTCAATACTGGCCGTAACAGGGACTTAGTCGATGAGCGTCGCTGATCCGATTGACCTGATTCTAGCTCCATTTGGTGTAAAATAGTCCCAAAACCTGTTTTCTACAATAAAACATAAAGAAGGGTGACAGTAGCCTTTTTCTCTAATAAAGTAAACATAAGTGTGAGAAAATATGTAAAACCTAAGCCAAAACCCTACGTAAATCATCATCATTTTGACTCTGATTATTTTTCAAGAAAGTTTTCAAGATCTGCGCACAGAAAAGTTTGAACCGTTGATCTCAGAATTTTAGGATCCTACGATCCATCTCGGAATCGCAGCAGATTCGGACTCCTATAAGAAAGCAGGTGGAAATTAACTCTTCATTTATAAATTCTTTCTAAGAAAATTAACATAAATTGTCCACAAACATTACTTATCTATTATTTTGATCTTAAAAGTTCCTAAAAATAATCATGATATTTTAAACTTAAATTTCAAATAATTATTTTCAAAAAAAAGTTCAACATTTTTTTTCTAGTAAGAATGACATAAGAAAACCATTATTTTTTTTTATGGAATCAACTAAGTGTAAAATAATTTCTATCCATTTTTTTTGGGAGTAAAGTATAAAAATAATTTTTCTATCAATTTTACTCCACTTTAAAATAACTTATCAATTTTTCTCCCATTTTAATTTCTTTCGGCCTCTTTTTAATTATTCTCAAATATACACAGTTAGTGATTTTTTTTGAGGAAAAATAAGGGTCATGCCCCTACACAGTTAGTGATTGCTTTCATATTTTCCCTACGGGTGCTTCAGAACGAAGGAGAATGCCCTTATTAAAGGGAAGGAACGGGAGCGAAGGTGAACTCCACGTGCGCACGGTCTGTCCACGCCGTTCGCCCATTACAGAAGAAGGTAATCGGAAAGGGAAGTGAAGAAATGTGCTACTGTGGTGAGGGGAACGCGCTGTACAAACTTTTGAAATTCCTTCCCCTTCCTCTCCACACTGCGTTGTGGAGCACAACCTAAGAAGGTGCTAAGACTGATCCGAGTAGAACTAATACAAAACATATAGTTTTAAAAAAAAAATAATAATCCTTCTTTCTAAATTTTTTAACAAAATGTTCTTACAAGTCCATCAACTTAATTTTTTACCTCTTCCTCCCTTTCCTTTTTCCTCCACATCAGATGCATGCACATTTTCTCAAATTTAGTTTTCAATTTTCATCATAACAATTTTATAATCTTCAACATTTCGTATTTAAAAAATTTAGCTTACTATTATTCTAAATGTAATATAATATTGATTCAGTTCTAAAAATATTGATTCAATTTTCGATTTAACACAGATTATATCTTGACTACCAATTTTATGGAAATGGCAGCAGAATAAATATGAGGCAGTGAAATAAATAGATAAAGTAGGAGAGTAAAACATATTTAATAGTTAAAAAGAGACAAGATACATGGACTAGGAATAGGATGTCTAATACTATTTTATTATTTCATGATATTTAATAATTTTGACAAAACATATTTTGTACGTTAAGTATTTTCGGTTTTGATATCAAAATATGGACATTTTGGGTTTATAAATATTATAAATTGTATAAATTTTATTAAGTTTCTTATGGATTTTATGGAATTTATTTGAATTTATTCGGAGTTCTCCAAGGCTGTAAGGGTATTTTTGGAATTTGTAACTTCTCAGGGATCTTTGGGTAAATCTCTGAGATTCCTTTAATGGTTTCTGAACTTGTTGAGCCAGGTGAGGGGTTCTGTAAGAACTTGTAGGGGTTGCACTTCAATTGTTTGGAACTTGTGGGTTTTCCTGCATTTTTTCCAACCAGACTGGCAGCCTTCTTTTGAAATTTGTTGAGATTGATCCGATAATTCCTTTTGGCAGACAGAACCTGTTAAAAGATTTAAAGTGGCTTAAGCAAGTTTCTCATATGTAATATGACTCCTGAATTCAATCAGATTAAAACCACTGATTTGAGATACTGGTGTGAAGAACTGAAGTGCGTTCAGACATTTTTTGGTGTTCTTCATGCTATTCAGTAAATTCATTCAATTCTGAGCTTCATTTCCTCCTTGTTTGATGCATTGAACAGAAAAATTGTCTTTTATTCGGGTCCTCCCCTGTACTGTAAAAATGAATCTTTTACAATTATTGGGTCCGAACTGTTCTTTTAACTTTGCACGAATCTCAAAGAACAAATAATATTGGCACCAGCTGGGACTAACCTGGAACGTTCTTTTGTAAGTACCGGAGAGGATATGGATTCGTTGGATACAATGAATACCTGTTGAAAGCTGAATATAGGTAACTTCTCGCTCCCTACATGAATTCAGATCCTCCCTGGTACCGTAATAGGGAATCTTTTAGAATTAGTGGATCTGGACTGTTTTTTTTAACTTGATACGAATCTCAAATCCCAATAATACTACCTCCTGTAATGGTGCAAATCACAAAGCAGCTGGGAGTTAATCTCCAACCATAAAATGAGAGAAATCTAATACGGTACCTGGGAGGATACTTTTCCTCCTTACATAGGGTACCACATATGTTTTGATTCCTATGTATCGTATATTTACAAATGAAACCATATGAAATTATGTAATTGCAGAAAGTTTTTTCTTAAATATAGCAGGGATATTCCTTAACGGTTCATATTATCTCTTACAAATCTTGGATGGCAATAATTTATTTTTTAAAATATTCATATAAAATCGTTACAAGCAAAATAAATTCAATATCGAACGTACTTCATGGCAGCCCCCATACTTTTTAGAATATTTTTATTTGCATCTCTAAAATATGAAAAAAAAAATTATAATGAATGCGAACAATTCTTTAATATGTGTTTCAAATTTTGTTAATTTACTAAACAAATTGTACTTCGCATTCTAAATGTGGATTGAATTGGATTGTAAAAAAGTAATCTCGTTAAATATTAATTTTCTTGAAGCATTATAGATTGTAAAGTGTAAACTTTATTTTTTAGTCAATATTGTTATTGTAAATTTGTTATAGTTTAATCCTGAAATCGAAATGTAGAGAAAGGAATTTGTTAGTCAATATTGTTATTGTAAATTTTGATTGCACTAAAAATGCTACGGGTATTGTAAAATTGACCCCTATATACTTAACATGAAAATTTTATATAACTAGCACCCATTCAAATTTGATCTAGCATAGCTTGAAAGTCTAGCTCCGCCATTATTCTCTGTACGTTCATAATTATTTAAAAAAAAAATGAAACAGAAATATCAAAAAAATATGCATATCATTCTTGTAAAATATATTTTTAGTGTATTGTTTGTGTTTGTTGATATCTTTATTGAATTATGATAACATATTGGTGGAACCCATTAAATATTTGCATATGCTATTTTCGGGATTTTTTGTTAATGGTGTTGATTTTTCACTGTTGCTGATTTCTTCTGTAGGATATATACATTCAAGTACATCATGGAAGTGAGTGCTTTAGCTGCTAAATATATTTTTAGTGCAAGCTTCTTTATAAATAAATTTAATGAAGAATCATTTATACATATGTTAGACTATATACTAAATGATTTTGAAATTTTCAAAATTTTGCTTGTACACATATCACTCATGAAATAAATTGATTTCAACAATTTGATTCGTCGTTTGAAACTAATCCGATAATTTTAGAATTATACTTACCAAGTCATAACTAATTAATTATCGTAAATCCTAAACCCTAAACTCTAAATTCTAAATCCTAAATCAAGTGAGCGTAACTAATTAATCATCCCGGCGAGCATGGTTAACTTTACGTACGCACCAATATTAAAGGGGCCACTCTGAAGGGGACAACTCGGAGTGCATATCCTCTGAGATATCTCAACTTTTGCATGACCGACGTATAAGGTGCCTAT
Source organism: Carex littledalei (assembly GCA_011114355.1). Classification (NCBI taxonomy): domain Eukaryota; kingdom Viridiplantae; phylum Streptophyta; class Magnoliopsida; order Poales; family Cyperaceae; genus Carex; species Carex littledalei. The sequence continues at coordinate 1,215,225 of CM022081.1, forward strand.
TCGGGGATAGCGCAGGGTCAATATTATTTGTGCTTTGACATTCGTGCAGAATGTTTTTGAACGGTTGAGATTTTCCAGAAAAACACTCAAAGTTTGAGATATCTCACAGGATGCGAATTCGACATAGGGGTGCAAACAGATCTGATATTATCCATCCATATCTGAATCCGTATCAAAAAATTAGATATAGATATCCGATATCCAAATATCCTACAATATGAATATGATTTTATATTTAACTATCTGTATAGTAGATATATGAGGAGGGCTCAAATGCCCCATCACTTCATGCACCAATCGCACCCCAACATTTTTATCTTCAATTTCAAAGTTCTAACAGACGATACAAACCGCTTAATATGATATCTACGCTAAAATATGATTGAAAACCAAATTTGATATTTTTTGAAAATTGTTTACTATTTTTTAAGATAGGTACAAAATCACTATTTTTCAGGAAATTGTGGACCATCTAAAAATAATGATTTTGTACCTATCTTAAATAATAGTAAAAAATTTCCAAAAAATATAAAATTTGGTCTCCAATTATATTTGAGCGTGGATATCATGTTGAGCGGTTCGGATTGTCTGTTTGAACTTTGAAATTACAGATAAGGATATTGGTGTACGATGTACATCGGCTTATCTTTCTTGTCCAAATTTTACATTTTTATTTCTTGCCGCCTCCTTTTGTTCCCTAATATACGTGGTTCGAAAGAATGGAGATAGGGTGCTAAGGAGAACTTTTACAAAACATATACTTTTATTTTTTAAATTAAAATAGAATATCCTTCTTTCTAATTTTGTTTTTGACAAAATGTTCTTATTATAAGTCCTTCAACTTAATTTTTACCTCTTCATTCCTTTCTCTTTTCCTGCCCATCACACATGCATCCACATTTTTTTTCACATTTTTCAATTTTAGTTTTTAATTTTCATAATAAAAAATTTATAATCTTCGACATTTCTTATTTCAAAAAAATTAGCTTCCTCTTTAAGAATATTATTTATGAAATATTATATTTAAAATAAAATAAAATATCAAATGAATGACACTATTATATTAGAAATACAATAAAGTATCAAATGGATGACACTTCGAAAATTTCTGAGCAAAATACAAAATTTATACTTCTCAAATTTTGGATATTTTGTATTTGGTTCATGTTCCAAGGGGAGATATGAAAAAGGCATGACTAGAAAAAAGTCAAATTTAATAATATGAAAAAAGTATGAATATTGAGCTGCTTGAAGATTTCAAAATATCATATTATATTGATTCAGTTCTAGAAATATAATTATGATCAGTTTCACATTTCGATGAAGTACGAGGCAATGAGATAAATAGATAAAGTGCGATAGTAATTAAAGAACACAGTATTTTCCATAGTCTACAGTTAAAAAAAGACAAGATACATGGGCTAGGATGTCTAATACTATTTTATTATTTCAAGATATTTAGTAATTTTGAGAAAATATATTTTGTAGGTTAAGTATTTTCGGTTTTGATATCTAAATATGGACATTTTGGGTTTATAAATTTTCTTGAATTTATTGGAGTTTATTCGTGATTTTTAGAAATTTATTTGGGTTTATAAATTTATTTGAATTTATTCGGAGTTCTCCTAAATTCTCCAAGGCTGTAAGGGTATTTTGGGAAAGAACATTTTTTTCAATGATGTTTTTTCACAAATACAAATAACATTTTTTTCAATGCAAAATAATTTTACTTCATCCCACTTTCAGAATTTGTAACATCCCGGTAAACTTGATAATTCTTTTTAAAAGATATTGAACTTTTTATAAATATTAGAAAAGTTAAAGGTTGAAATTGCAAATATTCAAAATTTAAACAAAAAAATCTATATCCAACGTGGCATTTTGCCGCGTGGCTGTCATGCATACCCCCTAATCCATTTTAACCGACCCTTAAAAGGGTGCCTCTCTCTCTCTCTCTCTCTCTCTCTCTCTTTTGATGTAAGAGATGAAAAAAAAAATGAAAACCGAAAATGAAAAAAAAGAAAAGAGAAAATCCAAAGAAAAATAAAGGAAATATTATGATAAATATATTGATATTTGATTTCATGTCCGATTGGAATTTTGACTACGTCGCATTGATTCCGAACTATTGATTGCAATATGATTTGTATTTCTGGATTGATCGCTATCAGGTAACCGGACTTCTCTATAATCTGTGTTTTCGTTTTGTTTGGTTGAATTGGATATTTGAATTGGATATTGGATTATGAGACATATTTTAACGAGATAGCGGGTCTGAGGTTCGAATTTGATTATGAACTGATGAGATTGTGTGTACTGTGAATGTAGAAATTGTCTGTGGCAGACATTCCAAATGTGTGAATACTGTGTGACTTGTTTTACTGATAACCTAGACCCAGGTGCTATCGTTGTTAAATATGCAGGCATAATTTGATTTGAATTTGTGTGAATTAATTCAGTCTGTTTGAATGGTTGTTTAATTAAGCAAATTATAGAGAAGCTGCGTTGTTAAATAACCGGTTACTGAGCTTTGTAGCTTATTCTGTATTGTTTCTTTGTGTTTTTTTTGTTTGCGACGTAGGTTGACGGAACGAAGGATGGATGCGAGGGTGCCTCTCTTGTCGTGAGCCCCGGCCCGGTAGCGGGGTCGTGACAATTTTGGTATCAGAGCATTCGTTCCTCGGACTGTGTTTGGGTCCAAGTTTCATTTGTATCAATATTCTGTTAGAATCAGTGTTCTAAATAGCGCGCTATAGCGTTTTTGGACCCTAAACGCTAAGCTATGGCATGAAAATGTTGGGAGTTTTTCGGAAAAGAGGAAAAAACAGAAAACAGGGCAGCAGCCGAAATTTTCACAACTCCATTTTTTTCATTGATTAATTAACATAAACAGATCTACTATTTATAGTGGTGCATATCCCTCATTTCGCACCCCACTAACTCCACTAACTTTGCTATAACTAACCTATAACCAACCCACTACATGACATACTAATTAATAACTACCCACTACTTCCTGCACATGTCTAAACAGAAAACTTGCTGCCTAAGTTTACAATTACTTCTAAACAGAAAATAAACTGCTGTAAAAACCGAAATATAAAAAACTGCATCCTTTGTTTGCTGATACGGTCCGTATTCATTTCTGACTTGGATTATTTTCAACACCCCCCTTAATCCAAAGTCCAGCACATTCATCATGTCTCGACACCAGTTAAACTTCTCTCGTGGGAGTGATTTGGTCAGCACATCTGCAACTTGCTGGTTCGTGTTCACATACTGCAACTCTATCATCTTTTGCTCAATCAGATCTCGTATGAAATGGAGCCGAGTGTCTATGTGCTTTGTTCTGTTGTGATGCACCGGGTTGTTACTAATTGCAATTGTCGATTGATTATCACAATAGAGTATTGTTGCACCTTTCTGCTCACAATCTAACTCTTCCAATAAGCGCCTTAACCATACACCTTGGCATGCTGCTGATGTTACTGCATTGTACTCAGCTTCTGCGGTTGATAGTGCAACTGTTGACTATTTCTTCGAATTCCAACTGATTACGCTGTTGCCAATGAAGAACACCTGACCTGTTGTGCTTTTTCGATCATCTATGCTGCCTGCCCAATCACTATCGCTGTAGCCTGTCAAACACGGTTCATCAACACCCTTGTACCACAGACCATAGCTTGTTGTACCTGCAATGTACCTAAGAATTCGCTTTGCTGCTCCCATGTGTTGTTTAGTTGGATTCTGCATGTATCTCGCAACCATTCCAACTGCATGTGTGATGTCTGGTCTTGTGTGCGTCAAGTACAACAGACCTCCCACCAAACTCCTAAACCGAGTTGCATCTGCTGCTCCGGTTCCATCAATAGCTGTCAACTTCTCGTTTGTATTCATTGGAATTAGTACGGGATTGCAATCTTTTAATCCGAACTTTTCTACCAAGTCTCTTGCATACTTGCATTGGGACACAAAGATTCTTCCCTTCTCTTGTTCAACCTCCAGACCTAGAAAGTAATGCATTTCTCCTAGATCGGTCATCTCAAACACACGCATCATTTGCTCTTTAAACTCCTTCACCATTGCATCATCTGTGCCAAAATAAATCATATCATCTACATAGAGACATACCGCTGTTAAACCTCCTTTTTCTTTGCGTTTGACATAGAGATTAGGCTCATTCTTGCTTCTCTCAAATCCCAATTTCTGAAAATGTGCATCAATCTTGCTGTACCATGCACGGGGAGCCTGCTTCAAGCCGTATAATGCTTTGAACAAACGATACACCCACTGTTCTTTGCCCTTCACCGCAAACCCTTCCGGTTGCTCAACATAAACCTCTTCTTTTAGTTCACCATTGAGGAATGCTGACTTCACATCAAATTGATAGATAGGTTGTCTCAATTGGGCAGCCATTGCAATCAACAACCGAACTGTTTCAAATCTAGCCACCGGGGAGAACGTCTCTTCATAGTCTATGCCTTGCTTTTGTGCATATCCTTTTGCCACTAACCTCGCTTTGTATTTTAATACACTGCCATCTGGACCAAATTTAGTCTTGTAAACCCATTTAACTCCAATTGCATTGCGATCTTTTGGTAATTCCACCAACTTCCAGGTTTGGTTTTGCTCGATTGAACTCATTTCTTCTTTCATTGCTTGCACCCATTCCTTTCTTTCTACGGCTTCTTCATAGGACAATGGATCTGCTACATACATAACCTGAGTTGCTTCATACAATTCTTGTAAGGATCGTACCTTTCTTCCTTGTGTATCCGGATCAACCATCCGATGTGATGTGCTACTCGAGCTTGGACTGCTTTGCGGCTGCTCACTGCTGCCTTCTTCTTCTTCATCTTCTATTTCTGCTATTGGTGTGTTGTCTTCCTCCATAGACCAACTCCAACTAGCATTCTCATCGAACATGACATTTCTACTGACTATAATCTTCTTTGTCACCGGATTAAACAACCTATAACCTTTAGATTGTATGCAATACCCAATGAACACACACTTTTCAGATTTTGAGTCCAGTTTTTTTCGATTTTGTGTGCTTATGAGAGTGTAAGCAATGCACCCAAAAACACGCAAATGCCCCACACTAGGCTTCCTTTCAAACCACGCTTCAAATGGTGTTTTGTTCATCACTGCCTTGGTCGGTGACAGATTTAGAACATATATCGCTGTTGCTACTGCTTCAGCCCAAAAACTATTCGGCATACCTTTAGATTTTAGCATACTTCTTGCTAGTTCTACTACTGTGCGGTTCTTGCGTTCAGCTACACCGTTTTGCTCAGGTGTGTATGGAGTGGTCAGCTGCTGTAGCACCCCTTCTTTCTCACAAAACTGCTTGAATTCTTTTGATTGAAACTCACCACCGCGATCTGATCTTAGAGCTTTCAGCCTAGCCCCTGTTTGCGTCTCTGCCATGGCTTTAAACCTTTTGAACAGCCCAAACGCTTCACTTTTATAACTAAGGAAATAAACCCAGGTCATCCTACTATAATCATCAATAAACAGCATAAAATACTTGCTTCCTCCCATTTATTCAACCTCCATGGGTCCACACAAGTCAGTATGCACCAACTCGAGTACCTTGGTTGCACGCATCGACTGATCTTTTGGAAATGGAAGCTTCGATTGCTTGCCAAACACACATCCTTCACATAACCCGATTTCACCAATTTCGGATAACCCATTCACCATTTTCTTTTGATTCAACAATCTCAAACCATTCATGTTTAGATGACCATACCTTAAATGCCATAACTCGCTGGAACTAATCTCCTTGGCTGCAAGTGCCTTGTCTTTCACCTTGGTTATCTTCAGAGGGAACAAGTTGTTTTGTGTCTTCTTGATTGTTGCCATTGTCTGATCCGTGGCTGCATCTACAATTCTGCAATTGTCGCCTTCAAACTTGATGGTACATCCGTTGTCCATCATCTGACCAATGCTGAGTAGGTTTTGGGACAGTTGAGGAATATAGTACACATCATGTAGCATCCGTGTATTTTGACTGCTGGTCTGCACGGCTACTCTTCCTTTTCCTTCAACATGAATCTCTTTATCGTCACCAAGTTTTACCGCCTTCTTGTATGACTCATCTAATTCATCAAATAGATGTTTGAAACCCGTCATATGGTTTGAGCACCCGCTGTCCAAAAACCATATTTGACTCGCATCTGATTCTTCATAGGTTTTGGCCATGAACAACTGTGCCTGATTGTTCTTCTCTTCAACAAAACTTGCCTGTCCTTCTTCTCTTTTCTTCTTGTAGCAGTCGGCCTGCACATGACCGGGCTTGTGGCAGTAATAGCACTCCACGTCTTGATCTTCTTCTCTCTGTTTCTTGTAACAATCGGCTTGCATATGCCCTTTCTTGTGACAGTAGTAGCATTCTACATCTTTCTTCGGTTGATTAGAATGCGGTTGATTGTAACTCAACTTGCCTCTGCCTCTGCCGCCTTGACTGCCTCGACCTCTGCTGTAACCTTGGCCTCTACCTCTGCCTTGCTGTTGGCTTCTTGAGGAATTGCCATTGGTATAGAAAGCTTTGGTGTCATCCTTCACTTCTGATCGGTTGAGACGAACTTCATGGACCTGCAGTGATCCCATCAACTCATCAAACATGTAGGTGGACAGATCTTTGGATTCTTCGATCGCCGCTACCACATGATCAAATTTGGTTGTCAGGCTGCGCAACACCTTCATCACAATCGTCTTTTCTGGAAGATCTTCTCCACAACTTCGGATTTGGTTGACTATTGTTGTAACTTGCGTGAAGAAGGATTGAACTGACTCGCCTTGTTTCATGTTCAATGTCTCAAACTCCCGTCTCAAGCCCTGCAACTTGATGGCTACCACCTTGGAACTTCCCTGAAATGCGGTTTTCAGAGTTGTCCAGGCCTGGTTTGCTGTTTCTGCTGCTGCAATCTTCGCAAACACCGATTCGTGTATGGCTTGCTGAATGAAGAAGAGCGCCTTTGCATCTCGCTTGGCTGTGTCGATTGGTGTCGGATCAGGATTCGGTATTCCCTTGTCTACTAGTTCCCACAAGCCATGAGATTTCAGCATAGTTCGTACCTTGATGCTCCAGAATTCGTAACTCTCACCCTTGAACAAAGGTACCATCTGATTTGACATGCTAATGGTGGTGTTGTTGCCTGCGTCGGCCATGGTCGGATCTGCCTTGATCTCTCACCTTTGGCTTAGTCGGATCTGCCTTGATCTCTCACCCTCTCACCTTTGGCTTGGTCGGATCCGCCTTGATCTCTCACCTTGCTCTGATACCAATTTTGTTGGGAGTTTTTCGGAAAAGAGGAAAAAACAGAAAACAGGGCAGCAGCCGAAATTTTCACAACTCCATTTTTTTCATTTTTTTAATTAACATAAACAGATCTGCTATTTATAGTGGTGCATATCCATCATTTCGCACCCCACTAACTCCACTAACTTTGCTATAACTAACCTATAACCAACCCACTACTTGACATATTAATTAATAACTACCCACTACTTCCTGCACATGTCAAAACAGAAAACTTGCTGCCTAAGTTTACAATTACTTCTAAACAGAAAATAAACTGCTGTAAAAACCGAAATATAAAAAACTGCATCCTTTGTTTGCTGATACGGTCCGTATTGGGATACGGTCCGTATTCATTTCTGACTTGGATTATTTTCAACAGAAAATACGCTAATTGCGCTACGGCCGCTATAGCGGTAATAGCGGTCCGCTATAGCGCATAGCGTGTAGCGCGCTATTTGCGTGCTAAGCATATTGGGCTTTTTTAGACTATTTATATGGGCTTAAATAAAGATTCATAAAATTTATATGGGCTTTTAAAAATAGCAACTTATATGGACTTAAGATAGAATGAATCATGATGTCTAGGTTATTTTGAAATTTGAATAGAAAAAAAAAATAGAATGAATCATGATGCTTAAGATATTTTGTATAGAAAAAGTTCGATAGTTTATGATATTATTATGGATATTTTGAACCGTGGACTTTTGTACTAGTTCAATATGAATATTATAATTTCTTAATTAATTTGGTGTTATTTATTGTTCTATGAAACTTTAGATAATGTTAATATATAGTACAAATATATAATATAATTTTTGTAAAAAAAAAAAAACGCTATTTGGCATAGCTTCCGCTATAGCTACGCTATTCGCTATAGCTTTTTTTGTAGCATTCCCGCTATGACGCTATAAACGCTATTTAAAACATTGGTTAGAATTGAATTGAATTGAATTAAATCATGATCTATCTGAACAAGTTTGACAAGTATCTTGACTTAAATCTGTCTCATCCAAATTGAATTTGACATTCTCAAGAATTGTTATATGAAATTGTTATGAGTATTATATTTGTGTTCTGATCCGGTTTGAATAAGTCTGACAAATTTTCTGACATATCGAAATAGGCATTATGGAATATTGATTCCTCAAAATTTGATTGTTTGATCTATTTGGAAATTAATTAATTATCGATTTCATAATATATATTATTTGTGGTATCGTCTGATTATCATTTGATATATTATCTATCTAACATGAATTTATATATGTATTGAATTTAAATATAAACGTATGTAGGAAAAGTAATTTGGTTCGGTTCAAATTGATTATCATTTCCGATTGATTTGTATCTGATAAATTTGATTTAATTATCATTTGTTATGTTCCGATTGATTTTTGAGTATCATCCCTTTGAATTTTGAGGACAAAATTCTTTTTAAGGGGAGGAGATTTGTAACATCCCGGTAAACTTGATAATTCTTTTTAAAAGATATTGAACTTTTTATAAATATTAGAAAAGTTAAAGGTTGAAATTGCAAATATTCAAAATTTAAACAAAAAAATCTATATGCTAACGTGGCATTTTGCCGCGTGGCTGTCATGCATACCCCCTAATCCATTTTAACCGACCCTTAAAAGGGTGCCTCTCTCTCTCTCTCTCTTTTGATGTAAGAGATGAAAAAAAAAATGAAAACCGAAAATGAAAAAAAGAAGAGAAAATCCAAAGAAAAATAAAGGAAATATTATGATAAATATATTGATATTTGATTTCATGTCCGATTGGAATTTTGACTACGTCGCAATGATTCCGAACTATTGATTGCAATATGATTTGTATTTCTGGATTGATCGCTATCAGGTAACCGGACTTCTCTATAATCTATGTTTTTGTTTTGTTTGGTTGAATTGGATATTGGATTATGAGACATATTTTAACGAGATAGCGGGTCTGAGGTTCGAATTTGATTGTGAACTGATGAGATTGTGTGTACTGTGAATGTAGAAATTGTCTGTGGCAGACATTCCAAATGTGTGAATACTGTGTGACTTGTTTTACTGATAACCTAGACCCAGGTGCTATCGTCGTTAAATATGCAGGCATAATTTGATTTGAATTTGTGTGGATTAATGCAGTCTGTTTGAATGGTTGTTTAATTAAGCCAATTATAGAGAAGCTGCGTCGTTAAATAACCGGTTACTGAGCTTTGTAGCTTATTCTGTATTGTTTATTTGTGTTTTTTTTGTTTGAGACATAGGTTGACGGGACGAAGGATGGATGCGAGGGTGCCTCTCTTGTAGCGAGCCCCGGCCCGACGGTGGGGTCGTGACAGAATTAACGTTTAATTACTTGAAATAAACTGTTTTGAAAAGCAATGTCGTCAACAGTGTTTTATATGTGTTGAAATGTTGTCCTTGACAACAATTTTATTTGCTTTTGAAATTAACGTCGTTTATGCTAGGATGAAAATATCCCCTATTTGATTTGATGGTCACTTTCAAATATTTTTAATGCTAAAGATGAAAAGAAAAAATCGGATTGTGGGATACGTTTGCAAATAGGAAAGAGAATTTTACTATTTTTTTAATTAGAAATAAAAAAAATTGTCATCATCCTTTGTATATTAACTTTATTTTTTTTGTCAGTCGTATATATACTTCATAATTTAGTACAGTTCTCCCAGCATGATTTTATTTGCCCCGTGTGGGAAAACTCAAACATACAATCTTTAACTATGTTATTAATTTATTTCAGAGAAAAAGAAAATAAAAACATCAGTAATTAAATTAAAAATGCAAAGCACACATGCATACAACAAATTTAATTTAAGAGAAAACAATGCCAAATATGAAATTGGAATCTTGGAGGAGTAAAATATGCATTGACCGGAGTGCATGGCTCTACCAATAGTGAAATTTAAGTGAAGGCACATGTTTGCATAAGTTGCGGACCTCATCTTCCTTACCCTTACAACCTTCCGGACATTTTTATATTGACTTATGATCGGATTTCTTATTGTTTATATTGACTTATGATCGGATTTCTTAAAATTCATATGCTTGTTCAATTAGTTAAACTATTTCTTGAATAATAAAAAAAATTAATTGATTATCAAATAGTTCTCTATTACAATATAATCTGAATTTACGTTTGTAAAAACCCTCGGAATCAATTTCAAGAAACTTGATTTATTTCATGAAGATCAATTCTTCTAATTTTATTGTAAAAGATTATGTTTATTCATTATAGCATTTCTGCATTATATTTGTATTGTATTTATAGTTTATATTAACATGTTGAATTTCCCTTACAACCTTCCGGACTTGAAACTAATTCATTCTTTTTACAAGTCTTCAGTGTATGCAATCGTATACATCGTACTATATATATATATATAGCGCTGGGCTATGGTGAGTTGTGAAGTAAGAGGTTATTTTTACTTCACGCTCATATTTTCATTTTGAAAATCCAAACAACCGATCCAAACCGCTCAACATGTTCTAAATATTGAAATGTGCTTGAAGACTAAATTTTACATTTTTTTGGAATTTGTTTACTATTTATTAAGCCACTTTGAAAATCACTGATCCAGTGGTCCAAATATTTTTACTGTTCACAGTGGATCAGTGATTTCAAAGTGGCTTAATAAATAGTAAAAAAAATTCAAGAAAATGTAAAATTTAGTCTCCAAGCACATTTCAATATTTAGAATATGTTGAGTGGTTCGGATCGGTTGTTTGCATTTGTAAAATGAAAATATGGCGTGAAGTAAAACGTTGTTTTACTTCACAGCTCACCATAGTCTCTCTCTGTATATATATATATTAACAAAACCATTGTATCTTTCTATATGAAGATGTTTTCAAACGTCTCAAATTAAATTGGGTTATACTATAGTCTCAGATCAATAGTGATTCTAATTATGTTATTTTAATTAAATGGTAAATTTTCACCGATAACTCTAGGAATTTATTCACCGATAACCCTAAAGTTATTTTTATTACAAAAAATTATATTATAAAAACTTATCAATAATTTAATCCTATTCCTCATGAAATACCATTTCCATTATATTTGTCAATTAACAAATATATTTCTGTTTGACTCGTATCAATGATATTCGGATTTTGTACTTTAATAAAAATTAGTTTAGCAACAGACTTGTCTAAATAAAAACATGTATAAATATTAATTTAGAAAGTGTGAAACATGGTCTAGGTCCGAATTCTAAAGTAAGAAGTAACGTAGAAGCAGGAGTAAACTACCCCACAACAACAGGTACGGGTTTCTTGGACATTGTCAAATTGTTACTTACCATTTTGTGTGCATTTTATTTATTTATTTTTGAAATTGTGCATGTTGAATCGAACCTTTGGCTTGTTTAGAAATACAATAGGATTATTCATATCGATCATGAGACATGTAAGTAGGATGTGTTGAGCATGACTTTGTGTAGTGTTAAATGAAATGAACAAGGAAGGCAACAGATAAGTTAAAGGAAAGGGGCCAATGTGAGTTGAACATACGTTGGAATGTATACATTGGGTCTAGGTTCGACTAGACCCCTCGTTAACGTGGCGTTGGTTGGATTTCCCGTCACGGGTCAAGATCTAGCATAGAGTGAATTCCTCGTCTAGTGCGACAGCCAATATCTAGCGTAGGGTGGATTCCCCTTCTAGTGAGAAAGTCTCTCGTTGTTGGTTGGATTTCCCAGCGAGTTGGCGGACTTCCAATGTTGGATGGATTTTCCATTGGATTGGCAAATAAATGATTTAACGGAAAACTTGAAAGATAACTACAAAAGTGTGTGTGTGCGTGTGTAATTTAAATATGCATTAGTAAGATTTCATGTGAGTATATAATATCATGTTTGTGTTAATAAGTCAATTTGACAAACTCCGAGACTGGAACTAAATCTGGTACTGAGAGACTGTTTGATCTCTCAACCGTTCCACTTTTATGTGGGTTCCAGGAAATGATGAAGCCGACGAGGAGCACAAATAGGAGGGATGCGGATCAGGAAGTCAACGAGCAAACGGCTCAAGTATCTTTTTATTTTCTTTTAGTTAAACTTTAATTCTCTCTTTGAAAGTGGATACATTGACTAACATGGCAATTATCGGTTTGTTTGCTATGTTTGTCCTGATCTCATGTTGAATGTATGTTATGTACTTGAACTATTTGTGGTTTTAAAAGACTTTGTTTGACTTTAAAATGTTGCATGAGTATTTATTATTGGTAATATATGTGATGTGCATACGACTTACGTGTAACTACGTGGTGGGTTGTCTCGGCGTGTGACAGACTTGGAGTGTTAATAAATGTCTTAACTAAATTTTGGAGATCCCATTTTTCTAAGGTAAGCAATTAAAGGAAGTACTGATTATGTATTATAACATTAACACTCATAAATTTTGAGGACAGTAAATAACTTGGAAACAATTCAATTGGAAACTCTGTACATAACATGTACATGCTGATTGCATTGTATTTATTTATTTTTTCCCTTTTTTCCTTTTTATTTTCTCCTGTGGTGCTCCTTATATTGGAATCATGTTGTATCCAAATCGTTTCATATATGCCTGCAGGCTTTTATGAATAAATAACTAAATTGGAACCAACACTTGTACGTACAATGATATTAGCACGTTACACTAAAATGTGTAAAGCATTAAATAAAGAAGTTATACCTTTGCACGAGATCCTCCAAGTAACTCTCCGCAGTTTGTTCTAATGTTCTGTTATCTTCTTGTGGTATGAAGCCTTCTGCAACCCACATTTGAAGTAAAGATTCGGCATAGATATCATGGTCTTCGGGAAATGCAGCAAAGTACATGAAGCATGACTTTAGTGCAAATGATAGATCCTCATAACTGGTGCCTATAATCTCGCTGCATTTTTTTCCATCGGTATGCCAACTCATTGTTTGTAGCACCTTACTCCAAGCAGTATAGTTGCGTGGCTTCTTTGATAATAGGCCTCCTAAAACCACCAATGCGAGAGGCAACGCACCGCATTTTTGTACAAATTGATCTGTGATATCAGAAAGATCATTAAAAGTATTTTTATTTGGATCATGGTTTGGAAGAGCCTTTTTCAAGAAAAGATCTACGCTTAACTCCTTTGTTAAGAACCCAAGTTTGTATGGTTCACATGTGGGATCTGCATTCTTGGCAACTTCAAAGGACCTAGTGGTTATAAATACTCTACTTCCATTATTTTCGTTTGGCAGTGCTTCACCAATTTGAGTCCATAGCTCGTTTGTCCAAACATCATCAAGGACTATGAGATACTTTTTGTCTCTAAGAGACTCATGCATCTCAGTAAGAAAATCATTTGATTGCTTGCTCGAATCGATAGGAAGCTGGAGTTGTTTTGCTATTTTTCTCAAAATGTCAATTAGTTCGAACTTTTGAGAAATAGCTACCCATATGCGAAGTTCAAATTGTCTCTTGCTATCATTACTGTAAAAATAAAATATTTAAGTGGGTTTTAGTATAACAAAAATTTAAAGATAATAGACTCAAAAAATATTAAAATATATATATGTGTGTGTGTGTTTTGATGGTTAAATTTATGCGTAAATAGAAAATTGTAATTTTTGTTACCAATCTAAAGGGCTATGGTTTAGCTATTAGGTCGGCCGGAGTACATCAATGTAGGTTTGAAAATGCAAATGCTGTTGGCGCCATACAAATAGATTTGCACAATATCAATAACCATGCATGCAATATAAAAGGAACATAACACGGCAGGCCCTCAATGACATCTTCGGGTTGGGTTGGGTTGATAAAGCCTTCCAACAAGAACAATACAATTAAACCCTCAATGGCCTACTTTAATGAAAAGGTTACAACCAGAATAATAAATGCATAATTAATTATTATGTTTAGATATGTCAAAATTTCAGATCAGGCTGCAGGGGTGAAAACGAATTGGATACGGATCAGATAGTGGTACAACCATATCCGTATCCGTATTATTTTTTCAGATACGGATACGGATACGGATACGGATTGGATATCAAACGTATACGGATACGGATCGGATATTAAACGGATATGGATACAGATCGGATATTACATAGATACGAATACGTATACGGATACAATTCAGATTAATTCTTAATTAAAAATATGTATCTAATTAAACAACATTCTCTCAACAAAAAACTTAATTCTAAAATAAAAAGAGATAATTCTGCCATTGTGGCCTCAATTTTGTTTTTGACTTGTTTAAACCAACAGTTGTGCATAAACACCCTTACTGTTTTCTTTAATTAGAAACAAGGTTCTAATAACTCAGATGCACAAGTGAACAAAAAAAAACAGAGGTCTCCACAGGATAATGACATTTAGAATTAAATTTGGAATTGCATTGTAGAACAGCTTTGTCACATTTGCTCATTTAAGCAACAAGAGCAAGTTACCAAAATTTCAATAGTTAATACTTAAAATTAAAGTACCCTACTTTAGCAAAGACAAGAAATCGAAGACAAATTTGATGAGAAGTCTCTCCGTCAGAGAAGTCCAAGGGGTGGAAACAGAAAATTGGATTTGAGAGAAAAAAGTCGGACTGTCGGAGTCTCACAAGAGGTGCGAAGTTTTCTGGATTTCGGATATCCGTTATATAAAAATTTACGGATATGGATAATTATCCATATTCAAATCCGTATCCACTTTTAAAATCAAAACCGTATATGTATTTAAATCCGCATAGATCATATATGTAACCGCATACTTTTGTTTCCGAATATCCGAATCTACAGAAATTCGGATACGGATCCGGATCCGTATCTGCATACTTTTGTATCCGAATATCCAATCCGTTTGCACCCCTATCAGGTTGGATTCATATTGGATCATCAATATTTATTCCTTTTTTGAACAGATAAGATTCGATCCGACATGTTTTGTTCAAGATGTTCGCTCATGATTGCTTCAGACATATTGCGTTTTTAATTTAATGGTTGTAATATCAGTCAGACCATCATTATTTAAATATATTTTGAAACAATTTATTATTAATGATTATTGTTGGTTTCTTAAATAACTAGCTAATATCAATTTACAACTAGTAAGGTTCGTAATAATAACATTTAGTTGTCTGTTATAAAACACTAGTTAAGTGCCTACGCGTTGCCGTGGAGATTGAAAGTTTGTTTTGATCAATTTCTTTAAATGTGATTAATTTAAGGATTGATTACATAATCATGTATTAGTCAATAATGAGAACAAACAAATGTTACACTCTGCAAACGCATAGGAAGCTCCGCACACACATAGGAAGCTCCGCCAAGGCAATCAATAGGGAGATTCTAAGGGGCAAAAGAAGACAAGGGTTTGAGAGTCGATCCATGGTCCGCCTGCTCCGCTCTGCCCCTCCACTCCCCCCTCGTCTGCCCATTCTAGCTTGTCTCGCTCATCTTGAGCGGATAACTCCGTTCAGGGGTTCCGCCGCTCGTCGCCTCGCCCGAGCGAATGGCTCTTCGGGTTCGACTAAGGGTTTGTAAATTCGTTCCATCCTCGTAAGTATCTACTATAACCATATACGTGAATAAGGTACGTGCTTTTATGATTGTTGCCGATGATGAGATTGCAAAGATCTAGTTGTCTCCTTCCTCCTCTCTTTCTTCTTCTTCTTCTTCTTCTTCTTTCCTTCTTCTTCTCCTCTCTGTGTGGTGACTGTCCCAGTCCGGTTGATTCAGTTCCCGGTCCGGTTTGATTCAGTGTCTTTTTGGCTGAGTGGTGACTGTCTCAGTCCGGTTTGATTCAGTGCCCTCTTCTTCCTCCACTCTGAGTGGTGGCTGTCCCGGTCCAATTTGATTCAGTGCCTCTCGACTACGTATTCCTTTGGGCAGCGTCGATTTTGGAAAGAAGAAGGCATTTTGTCCTTAAGGAAGGGTTATATAATGCATGCAATTCGGAAGGCCCACATACTTGCTAATCGAGCGCGAATAGACCAATTTGCATTCTCTGGCTTCACGTATCAGTTATTTTCTTACATAGCAAATTAGATGATTTTACAAGTAGCTCAATATATAGGTTTTCATGCTTCTTAATTTAAACAAAAAAAATCTATGTAATAGCTACTTTGTAAATCGTTGGATCAATACAATCGCCTACGGGCTTTCAACCAAAAAAAAAAATAATGAGAACAAACGAGAACCTTTGTGTTTGACCCTAAAAATATGTCAAGATAATTACACATTTTTATAATTATAATGAATTTTGTAGTAGTAGTAGAAAGGGGATTGAAATAAATTAAAAAACATAAGAAATTGACGGAAATGGAGGCAGCCGGTTGGCTCAGCAAATGAAGAAGAATTGGGCAGCCAAATTATAAGTATGTTGTATATTATCAGCCGATTGCCCCTGTGAAACCAACAGCTGTTTCCTTTGGTTTCAATATTTTATTCTCCTTATTTCTTTGAACAATATGTTGTATATTATTCAAAATTAAGTGTAGCAAGAGGTTGCAACCACAGTAAGTTGCAAGCATGATTAAAAAGCGCCAACATAACTTGGATGGTTCAACATGTATAAACCAATCTTCATTATATGACTTGGATGGTTTAGCATGCATAAACAAACATTTAGTTGTCTGTTATAAAACATATAGATATTAAATAGTTAGATAGAATTGGACAGTTTATTGTGCTTTGAGATTTATACAAATGATCATTTGAACGGTCCTGATTTTCATATATCAACTCAAAATTTGAGATATCACAGAGGATGCTTGAATCTCAAAACCACTTCACTCTACAGAGTCAAACGCTAGATTTCGATGAATTCATATCACCTGAGGTAACATAATATTTTTTTTTTTAGATTCATACCGTTCAATCAAAATACGCAAGAATATATTAAAGGGACCCCATGCATTTCACCTCGGCCTGATTGGTCCATATTTTGATCAAATGGTGCGGATCTAAACAGAAATATTTTGTTGACTTAGAGGACATGAACTCGATTCTGACTTGACTGACCAATCGTTAGGAATTAGGATACATACTTTTTCTGACTCGACTGACCAATTCGACCCATTTCTTCAGACAATTATTGTCAGTCTTGCGATGAATCGTCTCATTACATACTCTTCTTATAATTAAATATAATTGATTTACTAAAAATTAAAAATTATAAGGACTTGATTTAATAAAATTTAAGTTTTTACCTACAAAACTAATTATATGAGGCAGTCTGTGAATCATAAATTCACCAGACAATTTGTTAGAAAATTGTAGTACATGACTGAGCGAGTGGGTTCGATAATTTGGCAAATCGATTTATAATTTCTACAAATTTATGAAACATATTTCATAATTTGCAAAGCATAAAGTTAAAATCAACACTGGTTAAGTGAGAAAAAAATTAGAATACACTTGTTGACTAAAAATATATAAAATTCAATCAGATTTATTGTTGTAAGATAAAGAGTGTAATTAATTCTTAAATCAAACAATTAAATTCTAAACTAATTTTTTTCTAAGAATAAAATAAATATATAGCACATACCAATTGTATACTTTTTGTGCGAGAGTCGTTTTCCCGAGCCCACCAACTCCCCAAATCGAAACGACAGAACGTCTCTTAGTGGTCTCATCTAACAACTCTTTAACAAGATGGTCTTGGTCCTTCTTGAACCCGACAACATTGGGATCAATGTCCGGTAGCACAGGTGGCCTAATCGGCAGTTTGAACTCTCCACTGTTCTCGCCTAGAGTATTAATTTCATACCTTGATGAAATTAATAGTTTAGTCAGAAATAATAAACATAATAAATTGGTTAATTAGTCAAATAATTTGGGTGAATGTATTTGAAAATTTATACATAAATTAAATGTTTAGATTTTCTAGAGTTAAGAGAGTTGAAAAATATTAATTTAGTATGAAAATTTCAGCTATCTTTATTTTCCACCTCATTCTCTCGTGCACTAAATACACAAAACAAAATACTCTAAATCAAAATTAACATAGGTCGTGAATAAACTAACACATATATATATATACCTGCGTCTGCTAGCCTCGATCTCATCCATCCTTTTCTGGATCTGAGTTATCTCATGGACAAGTTTGTGGACAGCCGTTAGGTTTGTTGTTATCTTCAACTTTTTTTTCATGGACTCCATCATGCCTGTGGGTTTTTGCTGTATTGGAGGAACCTCCGAGAGAAAGGTGTCAATGACATCTTCTATTAAATACCCAACATCTCTCACCTCCTTTACCCAATGCTTTTGTCTCTCATCTATTATCAGCTTTTTGTCAGCATCCTTCATGAAAGCCTGAATCCAGCCGAATTCACGGGTCACTGCCTCCACTTGCTTATCGACATCGTATAGGAGTAAAACCTCCTTAACTGCAGCATCAGTGAGCTTGCTCAGCACAAAATTTACAATGCTCTCGGCCATCTCTCTTCTGTATTCTACCTGGCAGCTGAAACTACTGGGAAACCAAAAATGTTTGTGTATAATTATGAGAAAGGCGTGATAAAAGGAAAAGAGGAATATAAATGCCTCAACTTGCCTCTGGTTGATGCAATGTTGGGTGAGTTACCTGGCATCGGGCCCGAACGTGGGGTTCACTCTGAAGTGGACGTGGTGACTGGACTGCTCGCGACTCGTTAGGCTGAACTGCGTAACAGCAAAGTTAGTCAATAAAGCGTGTCTTGGAATATTTTGGTAGTTTGTTTGATTTTTCTTGTTGTCAATTTGATGAGAAGCTTAATTTCTTTTATAATTGTGACGTGTGTGTGCATTATTTCCAGGCTTCAACATCAACTATCCAAAGTATTTGACCAGTCAAACTGGAGATGTCCATTTTGAATCGATCTGATCACTATTTGTCATGGATATTATAATGAGCGGCTGAGTTGTTATAAGCATATACAGATTCGAAAAAAAAAAATCGGAATTTAAAGCTTAAAAATATCTTGAATTGAATGGTTCCAGTCATCCAGCCACCACAGGAACACAAGAGCTACACGGATATGAAATTAGACGTCCGTGTAGAAAGAGTAATTCTAGACGGATATTTAACCAAAGTCCGTGTAGAACGAGTTAAGAGAGCTACACAGATTAGTTTATTTTTGTCCATGTATGATAGTTAAGAGAGCTACACGGATATGAAATTAAACGTCCGTGTAGAAAGAGTAATTCTACACTGATGTTTAACCAAAGTCCGTGTCGAACGAGTTAAGAGAGCTACACGGATTATTTTATATTTGTCCGTGTATGATAGTTAAGAGAGCTATACGGATATGAAATTAAAAGTCCGTGTAGAAAGAGTAAGCTACACGGATATTAAATTAAAAGTCCGTGTAGAAAGAGTAGTCGTACATGGACCTTTACGTAATATACGTGTAGCTCGGTAAAATGGAGAGCGCCACAGGCAGGTGTTTGTACACGACTGTTTATAAAGTAATCTGTGTAGAAATCGTTATAATTGCACACGGGTAAATATCCGTATGTAATTATTTACCTATTCATACACTCTCATCACCTACACGGCAGAAAATCCATGTAGCTCCTTCAGTTATGTCCGTGTGCAATCTCTTTTTCTGTAGTAGTGGGAACACAAGAAATACCACTCAAACACAACAGACCACATTAATTCGGTACTATTAGATCCGATCCCAAAAAGGATGAGAGAGGGTGGGAAATAAAAAAGGTTTGGAGTTGGAAAAAAAAACTCGGATTCAAAGATTGGAGCTGCAGCTTGGATCTTCTGTGGCCAATTTATAACGAGGTGTATGGTGTTTGATAAAGGAATTGGATCCGGGAATTTCTTTCGGCTCCAAAAATTGAATCCGATTTTTTTAGATCTGTCTATGCCATCTAAATTTTCACACACTCATTGTAATACCCTATATTAATTTCTATAACTCAGGACGAGCACATACAACGATCATGAACAGATGCAGATGGAATTTTTTCGCTTTTAAATTTTGAGATGTAAATTGATTTTGCAATAATTATCCATGCTTTCTATATATTTGTGAATTATTTTTCATTTCTTAAAGGCTATATTTGTTTAGCACAATTTTTGCTTTCTCCTGTATTCTGTAGTCCGCACTCCGAAATTTTATTGAAAAATGTGTTTATTTATATCTTCCATTAAATAAACAAATTAACGTGTCGGAGATTAATCTTAAATTGAAAGAAGGGGAAAAAATATTTTCTCATTTTAAAAATATTTGTTTTGTAGTATTTGCATAATTATCATTAGTTCACACATGATATCACCGCGCTTATTTATTTGCTGCCACAGTTTAACATCACCTACGGTTACAATGTTACGTCAAGTCAAACTTCTTCTAATTTGTAGAACTTTAATTGGTCACTCCTCTCCAAAATTTTATTTCAAAAATTGACCAATTTTTTTACTAATTAAGCATACAAACCAAGAAAAATTGGTCAAATTTATCGTTTCTGTAAATTATTGGACACCCCCCTTCCAAATTTCTTTTTCTCCCTTAAACTTAATTTTCACCTGCAAATTTTAATCCAAGAAAGTCCGAAATATCTAGATAAACCATAGACAAATCTTCTCCTTGAAATATATTCAATTTGCGGTTGTTATACTTGTAAAACGGAAATGTAGTTTAGAAAAACTTGCCTCAATTACATCATTTTATGGTGATACATCTTTACACCATATGTTTATACATTATTTTTGTGATTTTAAAGTCCAAACAATCGATTCGAACAGTTCAAAATGATCTACATATTAAAATGTGCTTGCAGACCAAATTTTACATTTTTTGGAATTTTTTTAGTATTTATTAAGATGTACAAAGTTGTTGTTTTCAGACTGTTTTGGACCATTGAAAAATAGCTATTTTAAAAAATTCTTAAAAAATAGCAAATAATTTCCAAAAAAAATGTAAAATTTGGCCTCCAAGCACATTTTAATATGGAGATCTTGTTGAACAGTTTGAATCGATTGTTTGAATTTTGATATTGCAAAAAAGGAATTATAAATATATGGTGTTAAGATGTGTTACCATAAAATGGTGTAATTGGACTTAAAAATACACACATTAAAAAGAAAGTACTAATATTTAATAAAGTATTTTGCGATTAAAAAACCAACCGATTTCAATTTTGAAAAGTCTTGCAAAATTATTAGAGCAATGTCGGTGCCAGGGGCGGGTCTTAGTGTATTCTAAATGGTGCTTAACCTTTTTTCATAGTTTTAAATTTTTTAATTGTGTATATTGAAATTTAATTTAATTTTCTTCTTCTTTAAGTTTTTATATATTTCAATTCCATTTTAAAATATTGTGTATTTGCTTGTAGTCTAGTGATTCAAGTTTCTATTGTGGTTGTAGAATATTTGAATTCAAATTCCACCTACCACATTATATTATTTCTACATTTTATATATGTCTCACTCCCTCCCCTCCATCTATTTAAATTTTCTAGTTTCGCCCATCGTACGATAGGTTAGTTATGAACTATTATTATGCTTCAATAATAATACAATCTTTTGTTGAGCATTAATTGGTAAAATATATTGCAATCCATACTAATCCGCGTGATCAGCAAAATGAGCCGATTACACAATGAAAAAACCATCACAGATCTTGCTTAATTAAAAAAATAACTGCGTCAAAAATTGTTCAAATTCAGAGAAAAAATTCGAAAGACAAACAAGTATTCAAGATTAAGAGCAAGAGAGGATTTTTAATTCTGTTATTTATATTTTAAAAGCTCAGCACTCGACTGAAGATAATCCTAACATATGAAAATGATAAATTAATAAAACAACAAAGTCAATTAAGTTCATAGTTTCTTTATTTACCTTTTAAGATGCTTGCTGTGACATAACCAAATTCAGTCAAACACTTAATCTTGGACATTAAGCAAATAAATTGCTTGGTGTCCAAGATTACATCTCTGTTAAATATGCACATAACGAAATTATAAATAGTCTTATAGCCTCTGATTCTCAATTTCAAACTTGAGAGCCTTAGAATTTTCAAATTTACCCTCCTATCTCTCAGTATTATACATGGCTGGTGTCGCTGGTAAGAGCATGCATGCCATACAGTACAAGTGTTATGGTGGTGGTATTGCCTCCCTTCAGGCACATCTCCCTCTTTCTGAATCTCCTTCATACTTCTTTTATATGTATACATATATTTTTACAATGAGCTGTTGAGCACCAAAAATGTCAAATATAATCAAGGGATTTATTTCGCTGTTGAACTGTTTGTTCTTGGGCATTTTAATGAGTGTATTTAGTTTTCCTGCCAAAAAGAATATAATAAAAGATGCATGACCCCAGTACTGCACATAACATTTATTCCTCTTGGTACCAGTAAACGGTGTATGGAATGGTGTAGAATATATCCCTGGTACAAGTCAGTAACACTACAGTGTTGAATCAAGCCTCAGAGGACTGTTTCCAAATGGTTTTCTTTACTATTTAAGAAAATTAAATATAGCTGCATGGTTTGAGTATATTTGAATTTGAATGTAGAATGTTGAAATTCCTATTCCACAACCAAAGAAAGATGAGGTGTTGGTTAAAGTAGAAGCTTCAAGCATCAACGCGGCTGATTGCAAAATTCAAAAGGGGAAGCTTCGGCCATTTTTGCCATTTAAATTCCCCTTCACACCTGGTAAGCACAAGTACAGTACAGTACAAATCAAGTGATGTTGTTACAGAAGTCACCATCTTTTTACCCCAGTTTTGTTACTTACATTTTTAATATTCCTTTAGATGAAGAATTGACGGGTAATCGAAGGTAATAAATTTAACTTTGCACCTTACTTTAGGCTCGCCTGAAATTGTCTGATAAACTAACAAAAAAGAAAGGAAGAAAACACACACATGCACACTCATATGTTCTTCATTACTGCTGACTAATTGTAAGACCAGCTCAATTATACTGAAAATTAAATCTTGAGATAGAAATCATTTATTACAAATAAAGGAGCAACCATTTTTCCTATTCATATTTTGGGACGCTTTGCACACAGTTTTCTTTTTTGTTTTTGATGAAATCTATACTTCAAGAACAAGAAAATCCCAATAAACTAACATTGTATCTATTTCTGCAACAGTTACTGACATCTCTGGTCAAGTGATTCAAATCGGATCTGAAGTAACTGCATATAAAGTTGGTGACAAGGTTGTATGCAGGCTCGGTTTTGCGGTATGTAATACTTAGCTAAAAGTTGGTTTTTATCACTCCAACTGCCACATAAGAAATTAATTGTGATTTTGTGATACTGATTTTTCATTTCTCTTAACTTTTAATTGGTTTTCTTGGTGTTCAATTGCTGATATTGGTACAGAAATCAGGCGGACTTGCCGAGTACGCCGTTGCTTCTGAAACAGAGACTGCTCTCCGGCCCGAGGAAGTGTCTTCTGTTAATGCTGCTGGGCTCCCAGTAGCTGGCCTGACGGCACTGGAGTGTCTCCAAATGATCGGGACCAAGTTCGATGGCACTGGAAAGGGGGCAAACATACTCATCACAGCCGCCTCGGGTGGTGTCGGGTCTTATGCGGTCCAGCTGGCGAAGCTGGGGGGCCACCATGTTACAGCAACTTGTGGTGCCAGAAATGTTGATCTGGTGAGAAGCTTGGGCGCTGATGAGGTTCTCGACTACAAAACCCCTGAAGGTAATTTACACTATGGTGTTAAATTTTTACAATTATGCCCATAACATTACTTATATGACCATTTATTGAAATTTAAGTCTCAGGTAAGCCTTGATTAGGCTCAAGGCAATATAGCAAATAGATTGTGTACAGAACCCAGTATAATTGCAATTAATTGAAGTCACAGTGTTTAACTTGAAAATTTGAGTTATATGGTACCAGTGTAGTGCAAATTTCACCATATTAAATTCAAAATCTTAATTTTAGGCTACAATTCCCAGTAATTATACCGTTTTCCAATTGGGACCAAATGCAATCAACTGACAAGGACTGGATCAATAATCGTTTGTACTTTGATAAATGAATTGTTCTAAGAAAAATAAACCTAGTAATTTGCTTTTAAATATAGGTCAAAACCTGAAGAACTCATCTGGCAAAAAATATGACTACATCATAAATTGCGCCCCAGCAGTTCCATGGAAAACACTTAAATCTAGCCTAAGCAACGAAGGTTTGGTCATGGAGGTAGCGCAGCCAAATTTTTCAATCCTAATGGCGTTTATTTGGGGGATCTTCACCTTCTCAAAAAAGAAAATTAAGATCATACTTGTGTCTCTGGGAAACAATGATTTGCAATTTCTAGCTGAGTTGATGCGAGAAGGGAGGCTTAAAACTGTTATTGATTCCAAGTACCCGTTTGACCGAGCACAAGAGGCATGGGCTAAGTGTGTTGATGGCCATGCAACCGGAAAGATTATATGTTCTTATAGTATCATACTATATATGTTGATCTTGAGTTCAAGTTTCACCTCGTACATTATTTATATTTACATTTTATTTTCCAGCCATCCCTATCTAAATTTTCTAGTTCCGCCCATGTATGTGGGAACACAATATTATAACATTTTCCATCATGAACCACACAAGAGAACTTATATCCTCCCCGGTACCATTCTTTTAAATTAGTGGATCGGGACGGTCCTTTTAACTTTTGCACGAATCTCAAAGCACAATTAATACTGGCCCCTTGCACTATCTCCAAATAGACACCGGATTGAGTGAATCTGGACCGTAAAGTTGTGGGCTCCACCATCCAATACTGAGTGGATACTTGTCCCGCACAAGATCAGTCCAAATCAGCTTATAGTAAATCGATTGCAAATACATTTTTTATATATAGATATCAGGGAAATTTTGGATAGGATCCGACTAATTGTCCCCAAGCTTCTATCTCCAATTTTTCCCCAAAAAAACTGTCATTTGACTTGCGCGAATACTGTAAAAATCTACAACTAATACTGTAATTTTCACAACAGATCATGTATAATAAGAAGTTTAAAAGTCTAACAATCCAAGTTAGTTGGAAGTGGTCCCCAAGTTAGTTGCAAACAGTTAGCAACTTGCAAAAACACTGTACTTCCGGCTGTACTTGAAAAAATAACGGCTTCTAGAAGGTTTTAAAAACAAGGCACTTCTCAAACTTGTAGTTATTTACAAATAACACCTAAAATTGTGCAAAATTAATTTTTTTTTTCGTAATTTTTATTTTTTTTTTTCTGTAATTTTTTTCTTCAATTATAAATATTTATGTATGGACCTATATCATGTAAAATAAGACTTAAATACTGTAACATTAGCAGATGCAAACTATAAAACTAACATATGTGAACTACGAGACTTCAATACTGTAAAATAGTAAAAAAATTCAGAAAAATGTAAAATTTAGTCTCCAATCACATATTAATATGGAGAACAAGATGAACGGTCGGATCGACCATTTGAACATTGGAAACGCAAAAATGCTCATTTAAGCATATGTGGGCTTTTGCTTATATAAGCATAGTAGCCAAGCTCTATATATATATATTTTGTTTCAATACTGTAAAATTAGCATATGCAAACTATAAAAGCAACATATGTGAACTACAAGACTTCAATACTGTAAAATTAGCAGAGCAACTTATAAAACTAATAGATATAAACTGCAAAACTTCAATTCTGTAAAATGAACACCTGAAACTATCAAAATAACATATAGAAACTATAAAATTTTATTAATTACAAAATTAACTGTTTACAACCATAAACAAACAGTAACAACCAACAATTGTTCAGAACCACAACCAACAACTGTTCACAACTACAAACAATAATTGTTCACAACCATAACTGTTCACAACCACAAACAAGACTTCAATAAACAAGGTTAATTGTTCACAACCATCAATACAATAATTACATTTGTCACTTCATAACCCTCTGGTGCACGTTATTTGGATGAGTGAGAAGTTTCATTGCTAGAACCACACGTTCTTTCGAAATAGCATCCTACAAAAAAAAAAATAAACAAGGTTAAAGTTTGGAGTTATGAACCATTAGCAGATGCAAACTATCAAAGCAACATATGTGAACTACAAGACTTCAATACTGTAAAATTAGCAGTTGCAACATATAAAATTTTAAATCAGTACAACACTGCATATATCCTTTAAATTGTTATATGTATCCTGCAAAATTGTTGATGTATCATGTGAAATTGTTATATGTATCCTGTAAAATTACACATAAGCTGTAAACTAAAGTGAATACTGTAACCAAAATGAATCATAGTAAAAACTGTCTAATACATAATTTGCATCTGCTAATTTAACAGTATTTAATGCTTATTTCACATAATATAGATCCATATATAAATATTAATAATTGTTATATGTATTCTATAAAATTGTAAAATGCATCCTGTAAAATTGTTATATGTATCCTGTAAAATTGCACATATCCTGTAAACTAAAGTGAATACTGTAATCCAAGTGAATCATAGTAAAAATTGTCTAATACATAACCTTTACACCTGACTCATCATGTAATAAACTGCATCAATACTGTAAACTTACTAGATAAATAATGGAATTTTATTAACTGTTATACACTGTCTAATGCAGTTTATGAGTACAATTGTTAAACAGATGCTGTAACTATGATTAACCAAAGTGAATACTGTAAACTGCTGCACATATCCTGTAAAATTGATATATGCATCCTATAAATTACATCCCTGTTATATACTTATATAACCATACTGTAAAATTGTTACATGAATATTGTGAAATCAATGTATCAATAATGTAAATTGTTACATATATCCTGCATAACTTATATAACCTATAAAACTATTGCATGAATCTTGTGAAATAATTCATATATCCTATAAAAATGTTAAGTAGATCATCTTAAATATTTTAGATTTAATAACATCTGAAAAAACTGCATAACTGTTGTATCCTACATAACTGATATATCCTATAAAACTATTGCATGAATCTTGTGAAATAACTCATATATCATGTAAACTAATACTGCATGACTAATACATAAAGTTGAGAAAACAAGAACGATACCATAGTCCATTAGTTGTTGGTGCTTATCTATGAAATCGATTAATTAACCCAGGGGCACACACTCCTTGCCGGATTGAGAGCGTGCCATCCTCTCTGATAGCGGTGACCTAAGATCCATCGGAGTTCGATGCCAGTGTAATTTCTGAAGCCTGTCTAGCTTCAGGATGCAGTGCAACTTGAAGAAATCGGTTGAAAAAAAATAGATCCAATTGGGATTGCAAAATGAAGAGGGGAAAGAGACGAACTCAGTGCAACAATCGGTAAGAAAAATAACTGTTGTAAGCTATAAAAATGTTAAGTAGATCATGTTAAATATTTTACATTTAATAACATCTGAAAAAGCTGCATAATTGTTGTATCCTACATAACTTATATATCCTATAAAACTATTGCATGAATCTTGTGAAATAACTCATATATCATGTAAACTAATACTGCATAACTAATACATCCTATAATAAACTGCATGAATACTGTAAACTTAGTTAATAAATACTGCAATTTTGAATTAGTACAACTGTTAAACAGATCCTGTAAACTTATTAACCAAAATGAATACTGTAAACTGTGGCACATATCCTATAAAATTGTTATATGTATCATATAAAGTGAACCCTATTATAAACTGCATCCATACTGTAAATTGTTATATATATCCTACATAACTGATATATCCTATAAAACTATTGCATGAAACCTGAAAAACTATTGAATGAAACTTGTAAAATAACTAATACATCATATAAAACTTTTGCATGAAACCTGTAAAATAACTGATACATCATATACAATTATTACATGAAACATGTAAAATAACTGATATATCATATAAAACTATTGCATGAAACCTATAAAATAACTGATACATCCTATCAAACTATTGCATAAAACTTATAAAATAACTGACATATTCTATAAAACTGTTAAGTAGATCATGTAATAGTTTAGCATTTGAAATCCTAATCCTGTAAATCATTGGCAAAATTCTGTAAAACAATGTATAGAAGACTTTAAACCAGTAAAATTTACATGTCGAATAATGTAAATAAAAACAGACATTCAGATAATACGAGATATGAGAAAACAATTACATATATCATGTAAACTATTGCATATATCATGTAAAACTGTTAAACAGATACTGTAAAATAAAGAAAAGAAAAACTGTTAAACAGTTCTTTTTTATTTAATTTTAAAATATGTACTCAAAGCTCCTTGCAAGATCTAAACTTAGTCGTCATTGGCGCCTTACAAGATAAAAAAGGTCTCGTACGTCATCACTGATTTCAAGTTTAGAAAGGGGAAGAATATCTAGCAGCGTGGCAAGCTCGAGATTTAGCTCGTGAAACTCCGAAGCAACAGTTTGAGACTGGAGGAGTAATCTCATACGGCTGCGACCTGAGCATCATCAGATAAACTGTAAGATTACTTCAGACAGTGGAAGAAGAGCATCATCAGATAAACTGTGTTACTGGTACACAATGATCAGAAGTAGGTGGGAAGATCTCATGGGCATTTCACCGAACAATTGGTAGGCATGACAAGATCCACCTAAACACTTCAAAATATATTAAGTGTGATAGATTTAGAGCACACATTCGCAATATTTGGATCACCATAGTGAGATCATTACCATTAAATCCTTAAATGCCTATTCAATCTCTGGGTCAGTTATTTCGTATAGGAGCTTTGACGAGATGATGGTATAAATATGTTGCTATGATGAAGGGGAGCATTGATCCTGATATTTTTAGTTTATTAAATCAATCAATCCCAAAAACCATCCATATTCGCTTAACAAAAAGTAAATGAAATACAAATAATGCAAAAGAGTAGTCAAATACCAGGATATTCTCATTTGTGTTATAAATGGCATGATAAATGCGGCATTGGATGCGGTTGAGACTTTTGTAACCATAAAAAGCAACTTGTGCAAATTCATCCAACTCCTTTATCTCAATCTAATAATACAAATACAGCAACCAAATAGTCAAAGACGCAATCAAGTAAAATTAGAGAAAAATGACTCTTATTCATTCGCCATAGTAGATCTATTGAGCTGCGTCTGAACAGTCCAATTCAAATTGAGTTCGATTTATCCATCCGCCAGGAACTGGGAAAGAAAAATCGAACATTCTAATCGATGCACACTTAAATCCAAAATTTACAACAAAACCAGTTGAGATATATCCATAGAGCAATTGAGAGAATTACCAAAGAAACCAGCGGAGAAGTGGAGCGCCATGGCCAATTTGGAGAACGTCGCCATGGGATTAGGTCGTTGCACAGTGAGAAGTTCAGAGCATGCGGCGATCGGCTCCCCTCTCTTCGTTTTCTCGTCGCCTCTTCCGCACTTCCCCATCGCCTGATCGATCTCCTCGTCTGAGTTCCTCTCGACGAGTCTAGCTTGATCGTTCAGGCTCTTCTATTGGTTTTGGATCGATCTGGCTGAATCGTATGAAAATCGCGAGAGAGACCGCTAATTTGGAGAAGAGATCGCTAAATTTGGAAAGAACGGAGGAGAGAGATGAAACAACGTTAATTGGAAACTTAGTTATACAAAGAAGGTTAGAAACCGTTAGTCTGTTAGAAGCCTTATCCGGAACGTCTGGGGACAAAGCGGGGACAAAGCCTTGGGTAAGAAAGCCTTTTCTCTTTTGGATAATACTCTTTTTTTTCAAGACATAGAACAAAATATTCTCCTCTCAAAAAAATTAACAAAATGTCCTTGTCGACCCCATGTTTTCCCCCTCTTCACCTCCCTCCCACTCCTTTCTATTTACCTCCTCTTCATCCATAACACATTTTTTCAAAGTTTTCTCTCAAGACATTTTTTATTCAACCCAAAAAAGAAAATTATATTTTTGAAATTCTTTTGATTTTCACATGTTATATTATCGACTAAAACTGATGTGTGTGTAGCTGACACTTAAATTAAAAACCTATCAGATTGACTTCAAACGACACAACCAAACCGTTGAATCCGTTTTAATTCACGAGTGTTGCATTTACATGTCAAATTTATAGTTTTTTGAACTAGTTTAGTATAAAGTCAAGCGGTCAAACAATGATGAAAAATGAACTCATTAAAATTAACTTATAAATCATCTTTTTTTTACCGCTTAACTTCATACTAAATTAGTTCAAAAATTTAAAAATTTGACATGTAAACACATCACTCATGAAGTAGATCGGTTTCAATTTCTCCATGTAAAATTTCTCCATTTATTAATTATTTGATTTTCATAATTGCTAGATACAATTTCTATTTTTTTTATTTTGTATTAAATATGTATGAAAATTTTGGACCAATTACCCATCAGTATAAACAGACTAGGAATAAAGTTGATTTTACTTAACTTTAGAATGATGGACGTAATTCTTTTTATTATAGCGTTAGGTTGTACTATTAATATATTTTTTTAATCATAAGTTGACTATCAGAATTATTCATCAAAATTGACATTCATTATGTTTTTTATAATCAATTCACGTTTAATCTATATAAGTAATAATATCATTTTTCTTTAGTGATTTTTGTAAAAATAAAGATAAAATGTTAATTGTCAAAATAACTTTTTTAGAAGTAGATTTCAATAAAATTTGTTGATTTCTAATAAAACTAGTGGATATTCAATATACAATTTACACAATGTTGTAAATTTGTTGATTTTCAATAAAATTTGTGGAATTGTATAAAATAAATCAATATACACAATGTTGATTATTTTCATAATAATAAATTTTTTCACTCTTGTATTTTTTTTTTAAATCTTAAAGATGTAACAAAATACAAATAACGAATACTGCAAGAATATTTATTTTTAAAATCTAACTTTTAAGGAAAAAAAATCATATAATAATAATGAGAGGAAACAGATTTTGAATAAAAACAACATATTTTATAAACAAATTAGATAATGTAAAGGAAACCAATGCATAAACCAATGAAGAATAAAAATGAAGCAATGTTATCAGAATCGGATGCAGCTAAAGTATGTTCCTCACAAACATCAAAACGCAGGTTGGTGTTGTTATGTTGCTTATTACTAAATTAGTTTTAGTTCGGACATTTCATCAAACAATTTGAGGGCATTTCAATTGTTCAATACTACAATGAGGAAGGTTAGGTCCGTTAAGATTCGATGCCAGATTACAAGTGGCATTTCAATCCTTGCATAACTGACCCAGCTTTGGTAAGATTATTGGCACCAATTGGAATTGTACTTTCCAGGTCCGGATACTAACAAAATTTCACTTGGGAAATTCATCATACACCTTCCATGCACTGCAATAGCTATTACAATTTCAAACAACACAGAGAGAAATTAAACCAGAAGCTATTACAATTTCTCTAAACCATTTAGGCTATGAAAGTTATTTTCTATTATATATGTGCCTATCTTGCCACTGGTACTAAGGGTCTTGTTAACAATTCTAATAAAAATTGGGGGTCTGTTCTGTGCACTTTTACAATTTTCTCTTGTAAAGGGATTCAATTGAAAATATTCATAGATTTGTGCTATGTCTGGCAGCCGAGAAAGGAAAAGAAGAGAACATTTTGAAATTTGGGTATTTTTTGTAGGACAAGTCCACCCTAATTAAATAAAAAGAACAATATATTTTTATGATTTTTTTAACAAATACAAAGAACAATATATTTTTAATGATTTTTTTAACAAATTTATGATTTTTTAACAATATATTTTTAATGTCATATATAGTTATTAATCAATTTAATTATGATTTTTTAACAAATACAAAGAACAATTTTTTCAATGAAAAATAATTTTAATTGAAAATATCCCCTATTTGATTTGATGGGACAGGATTAAATATTTTTAATGCTAAAGATAAAAAAATATCAGATTGTGGGACGTTTGAAAATAGGAAAGAATTTGATCAGTACATACTTTTTTTTCGAAAAATTTTTTTGTCGTTATATGTATATGATATATATATTTTGTCAATCCTGTATACTCCATAATTTTGTACACTCCGAGCATGATTGTATTTGCCTTGTGTGCAATCTATTTAAGAAGCTAGCTATAAATTAATGTGGGAAATAAAACATAGAGCATGCCCGCCCTTGGCTACGTACTATTATAAGAAAACTCAAACTTGCAATCTTGAACTATGTTTTTAATTCATCTCAAAGAAAAAGAAATAAAAACATCAGTTATTAAATTTAAGAGAAAACAACGCCAAATATGAAATTGGAGTCTTGGAGGAGTAATATATGCATTGACCGGATTCCATGGCTCTATCAATAATATTTAAATTTAAGTGAAGGCACATGTTTGCATAAGTTGCGGACCTCATCTTCCTTACCCTCATGGCCATTATCCACCCATGTCAATTCTCGAAGGTTAGTTAGGTGTCGTAGCCCCTGAGGAACACACAATTCTTTACAACTATAAATACCGAGTTTTTTAAGAATGGGCATGGCCCCCTCCTCAATCTTCCAATCCTCTAGCACGGTAATCCCTTCAAGCAACAATTCTTCTAATTGGTTGAAGCCTTTAGCTGAACATCTCATTTTTCGATTAGTTTTGACTCCACATAGCGTGAGACACTTGAGGCAGTGTAAATTCTCCAGTACCGGCATTACATCTTGCTGGAATTGGCAATCAATAATATTAAGCCAAATAAGGTGAGGAGGTAGCATGACAACATCAATGACCCTTTCATTAGGAGTCTCCTGACATTTCTTAGCCCATAATCGTAGATACTGTAGATTCTGATAAAATGGGTAGTCCCTCATATCAAATATGTCTCCTGGAGAACCGGTTAGGTTGAGAGAGATCAGGTTCTTTAATGTGCCAAGGAAAGCGGCAACTACCATCCATGAACATGATTCGTGCTCTAAACATAATGTACGTAAATTGGGTAGATGAGGAAACCCAGTTTTCCATGATTCATTGGTAGTAACCATTGTAAGCGTTTGCAAATTTGGTAGTTCTGTTGATGGTGGCAGTTCTGCAGCATGTAGTCCAGTGTTGACATGCCTCAGAGTCTTGATGTGCCACACATTATCAGGAAAGTTAGCTACGAATAACTCATCACGTACTGTTAGATTGATATGAAGAGTCTGCATACACTTCATAGTGCCTATCACTTTCTCCAAGTATCTTTTCCCATACTTGTCATCTCGTCCAGTACACTTGTCACTTAGCTCCCCATCAAGTTTCAGATATCTTAACTGAGTTAATCCCTCAAACATTCCCACATTTATACTATCCATATTGCCACCTTCAGTGCTTACCACTTTGAGCAACTTTTGCTTAGAACAATTCGGCATGACTTTATCATGAAAGCACAACAGAGTGCGGAGGTTTTGGCTCATCACGAGTTTATCACAATCTGGATGGTGAACTGCCACACGACGCGCCCTACTCAAGCTTTGTTGATCACAATCTGGATGTGAATACACCACAAGAAAGTTGTCCTCCTTGGCTTTTTGGATAGCAAGATCCCGTAGGAGATCGTGAATGCAGCAATATATGATAGAACCATTAGAAGATCTAGATTTTACTTGAACCAGGCTCCTGTTATTCAATAAGAAAATTTGTTTTAAACACACAAGAACATCTGATTAGTAGTGCTCATAAATGTCATTACTAAATTATTAATGGAGCTCACATTTTTCTAAGGTAATTACTGATTATGTATTATAATTTTAACAAATATATTTTGAGGACAATAAATATTTCATAATGAAAAATATTTAGCTTCTAAACAATTCCATTGGAAACTCTGTAAATAACTTGTACGTGCATAACCCTAAAAAATACATGTACCTGCAGATTGCATTGTGCTTTATTTTTTTTTTTTTTCTTTTTCCCTGAAACAAAAAGTGCTCCTTATATTGGAATCCTATTGTATCCTAATCGTTTAATATGTGCTTAAAGGCTTTTATGAATAAATATCTAAATTGGAATGAACACTTGTACAATGATATTAGCACGTTAGACGAAGTAAAGAAGTTATACCTCTGCACGAGATCCTCCAAGTAACTTTCCGCAGTTTCTTCCAATGTTCTATTATCTTCTTGTGGTATCAAACTCTCTGCAACCCACATTCGAAGTAAAGATTTGGCATCGATATCACTATCTTCGGGAAATGCACCAAAGTACATAAAACATGATTTAAGAGGTAATGATAGATCCTCATAACTAGTGCCTATAATCTCACTACATTCCTTTCCATCGGTATGCCAACTCATTGTTTGTAGCACCTTACTCCAAGCAGTATAGTTGCGTGGCTTCTTTGATAATAGGCCTCCTAAAACTACCAATGCGAGAGGCAACTTACCGCATTTTTGTACAAATTGATCTGTGATATCAGAAAGATCGTTAAAAGTACTTTTATTTGGATCATGATTTGGAAGAGCCTTTTTCAAAAAAAGGTCTATGCTTAACTCCTTTGTTAAGAACCCAAGTTTGTATGGTTGACATGTGGGATCTGCATCCTTGGCAACTTCAGAGGACTTAGTGGTTATAAGTACTCTACTTCCATTATTTTCGTTTGGGAGTGCTTCTCCAATTTGAGTCCATAAATCGTTTGTCCAAACATCATCAAGAACTATAAGGTACTTTTTGTCTCTAAGAGACTCATGAATCTCGGTAAGAAAATCATTTGATTGCTTGTTTGAATCGATAGGAAGCTGGAGTTGTTTCGCTATTTTTCTCAAAATGTCAATTAGTTCGAACTTTTGAGAAATAGCTACCCATATGCGAAGTTCAAATTGTCTCTTGATATCATTACTGTAAAAATAAAACATTTAGTGAATTTTAGTACAACAAAATGTAAAGATAATATACTCAAAAAAGACTAAATATATATGTATGTGTGTGTGTGTTTCGATGGTTAAATTTATGCGTAAATAAAAAATTGTATTTTTTGTTACCAATCTAAAGGGTTATGGTAACAAAAATTGCAAAAGCTGTTGGCGTCATACAAATAGATTTGCACAATATCAATTCGCACGATTCAGCCGTTGTTTATGAGATCTAGCTGTTGATCTTGTTTAGATTTGCACAATATCAATAACCATGCATGCAATATAAAAGAAACATAACAAGGCATGCCCTCAATGACCTGTTCGGGTTGGGTTGGGTTGGGTTAATAAAAGGCTTCCAACAAGAACAATACAATTAATTTAACCCTCAATGGCCTACTTTAATGAAAATGTTACAACCAGAATTAATAAATGAATAATTAATTATTATGATTAGATATGTCAAATTTTCGGATCGGGTTGGGTTTATATTGGATCATGAATCTTTTATTTGTTTTTTTTTTTTGAAAGGTCATATTCAGCCCGACATTTCAGGTTCAAGATGTTTGGTCATTGTTGCTACTAACATATCATGAATATTTTATTGGTTGTAATATCAGTCAGAATCATCATTATCCAATTATATTTTGAAATACTTTATTATTAATGAATATTTTAAGTCGGGTTAAATTTTTTTTAGTATCTATTCGGAATGCAGGGAAACAATATTATTGTGCTTTGAGATTCATGCAGAAAAGATTTGAAATGTCGGATGTTTCACATATCAACTCAAAATTTGAGATATATTAAGGGATGTGAATTCCAATTTCAAAACCACTTTACTCTTTACATAATCAAATGCTAGATTCCAACGAATTCATATCACCAGATATCATAATATCTTTGTTTAGATTCGGACCGTTCAATCAAAATCTACATGCATATTAAAAGAACTCCATGCATTTCACCTCGGGTTGAATTGGCCCAGATTCTGATCGGACAAGGCAGATTTAAACATAAATATTTTGTTGCCTCAGAGGATATGAACTCGATTCCAACTCGACCAACCAATCATTAGGATCAAAATTGCAAGGGTTGAGTTCGACCCATTTGTTCAATTAATTATTGTCAGCCTTGCAATGAATCTTCTTAATACATACTTTTCTTTTAATTATATACAATTGATTTCTTATTGTCATTGATCCTTAAAAATTATATGGACTTGATTAATTGATTTAATAAAATTTTAATTTTTTACCTACAAAACTAATTATATGAGGCAGTTGTCTCGTAAATCATAGATTCACCAGCCAATTTGATCAAAAATTGTAGTGACTGGATTTGATAAGTTGGAAAATCAATTTACAATTTCTGTAAATTTATCAAACATATTTCATAATTTTCACAAAAGCTTGAAGTTGAAATCAACAGTGGTCAAGTTAGAACAAAATCGAAAACACTTATTGACTAAAAATATATAAAATTCAACCAACTCTATTGTTGTAAAATATGAGTGTAATCAACTTGAATCAAACAATCTAATTCAAATTAAAAAAAAAAAACAAATATATAGCACATACCAATTGTATACTTTTCGTGTGAGAGTCGTTTTTCCGAGTCCACCAGCTCCCCAAATTGAAATCACAGAACGTCTCTCAGTGGTCTCATCCAACAACTCTTTGACAAGATGGTCTTGGTCCCCTTTGAACCCAACAATATCGGGATCAATGTCCGGTAGCACGGGTGGCCTAATTGGCAGTTGGATCTCTCCACCGTCCTCGCCAAGAGTGTTAATTCCATACCTTGTTGAAATTAATAGTTTAGTTAGAAATAATGAAAATAATTAATTGGTTAATTAGTCAAATAATTAGGTGAATGTATTTGAAAATTTATACATAAATTAAATATTTAGATTTTCTAGAGTTAAGAGAGTTGAAAAATATCAATTTAGTATGAAATTTTTTGTCACCCTTATTTTCCTTCCTCATTCTCTCTTCCATTAAGTATACAAAACAAAATACACTAAATCAAAATCAACATAGGCCGTGAAGAGACCAACATACCTGAGTCTGCTAGCCTCGATCTCATCCATCCTTTTCTGGATCTGAGTTATCTCATGAACAAGTTTGTGTACAGCCGTTAGTTTTTTTGTTATCTTCATCTTCCTTTTCATGGACTCCAACATGCCAGTGGGTTTTTGCGGTTTTGGAGGGACCTCCGAGAGAAAGGTGTCAATGACATCTTCTATTAAATAGGCAACATCTCTCACCTCTTTCACCCAATGCTTCTGTTTGTCATCTGTTATCTGTTTCTTGTCAGCATCCTTCAAGAAAACCTGAATCCGGTCGAGTTCACGGCTCACTGTCTCCACTTGCTCATCGACATCGTATAGGAGTAAAACCTCTTTAACTCCAACATCAGTGAGCTTGGTCAGCAAAACCTTTACAATGCTCTCAGCCATCTCTCTTCTGTATTCTAAGTGGAGCTGAAACTAGTGAGAAACCAAAGATGTTGGTGTCTTCTGAGAAAGGCGTGATAAAAGGACAGGAGAAATTTAAATGCCTCAACTGGCCGCTGGTTGATGCGCGCAATGTTGGATTAGTGAAGCATTAATTATTTCTAATGGACAAAAAACTAAAATAAGAATAACATACAAGACCAATAATCTTCATTTAAATTAGTATTATGTACCAATTTGTAAAAATCTTGGGGCCAATTTTAACAGTTTGTAATAACTTAATTTCTATTGACTACTTTACACAGTTGCTGTACTCAAAAAAGTTTCACCTTGTAATTTTCAATTCCAAGATGTTTCAAGTATTACAGTTTTATTTCGCTAGATATAAAGGTCCACAAGTAAATTTTAGTTTTAGTTGCTGTGCACAGTCTCTCTCTCTCTGCAGTCCACGTAGAAAAAAAATAGAACCAATTGAAAAAAAAAACAAACACAGCTAACAAATAAGTTCTTCACCTTGAAAGGGACCGAGTAATGACAGTTTTGTCAAGCATAATATTTAACAAATCGCACAACTGATAAGAAACAAAAGCGAAGGTATATATTGCTTACCAGTAAAAAGGGAGGGCAAAGAAGTGTCAATAAAGAGAGCGTCTCGGTGCGAACGTAGTAGAGTTGTGGGATTGGAGTTTTGGTTACTACTTATTAGAGCACTACCAATTTTCGCCGGAGATATTTTGTTCAATACCTCTCAGCCATCAATTCTAGGTTGAGCTGAAACTAGTGAGAAATTAAAGCAAGCATTAATTGTTTTCAAGTTGTTAGTTTTCAATGAATATGTGAACGTGATAGCATCGGGCTCCGAGCTGTTCACGCGAAGGGCACGTTAGTTTTCAAACAAAATGTGTCTCGGAATTGGAATGATTTCTTAATTTTCTCCGTATCTTGAAGATAGGACATGTCCAGTTACCTTGTGAAAGCATAAGTGATTCATTTCTCCAGTGCTTTGTCAATCGGAGAAAATGAACAAGGAATCTATTGTAAAATGAGCCTAACGTGGTCTTAGCATCAACGGCTCGGGAGCCGATGATATCACGTTCACATATTAATTAAAAAATAACAAGTAACCATTAATGCTTCGCTCATCCAAAGGTTTGATCCGTTAAGATAAAACTGATACCAATTAGAATTATACTTTCCAAGTTCAAATACAAATAAAAATTTCACTTGAGAAATTCATCGAATACCTTCCATGCATTGTAATAGACTGACTTTGCCAGTATATCAATATCATAAGCTATTACAATTTCAAGTAACTTAAACAAAAATTAACCAAAAAAATCAAACATCAAAACCAGCAATCATTATACTTCTACAAAACAAATAAATTGCCACTTTTCTTGTGAATAGATCATTATCGTGATACTCTCCGGTGTGATTTTTCTTGGAATATTTTGTTAGTTTGTTTGATTTTTCTTGTTGTCATCAATTTGATGAGAAGCTTAATTTCTTTTATAATTGTGACGTGTGTGTGCATTATTTCCAGGCTTCAACATCAACTATCAAAAGTATTTGACCAGTCAGACTCGACATGTCCATTTTGAATCGATCTGATCACTATTTGTCATGGATATTATC
The DNA here is from genome assembly GCA_011114355.1 of Carex littledalei. Classification (NCBI taxonomy): domain Eukaryota; kingdom Viridiplantae; phylum Streptophyta; class Magnoliopsida; order Poales; family Cyperaceae; genus Carex; species Carex littledalei. Next base: position 1,254,418 of record CM022081.1, read on the forward strand.
ATTGCAGAGAAAGATGATTCACACACTAAACATTAACTATCAAACATTTAATTTGTAACATAGCCAAAATAGCACATAATACTCTTTGGGGAATTTTATCAAACAAACATTTGACGTGCACAAACACAGAAGCAAGCAAGAGAAGGAAAAAACCTGAAGAAAGTATAGAGGAGTGATTTTCTTACCGGTGGAGAGAAGTAGGAGAGGAATAGGAGAGGTGAGACTGAGAGCCACAGAGTCGGAGGGTATTTAATTATTGAAGCGGATGCTACTCACTCTGAACTGAAGTCTGAAGGGGACGACTACTCGGTCAATAATGCGGATGCTATTTTCTCCGTTTCATGAAGAAAAGGACAAGTCCAGTTTCCCTCTGAAAGGTGAGGTGATTGGTTTCTCCAGTGCCTTGGTAATTCGGAGGAAATGAACAAGGAATCTATTGTAAAATCAACTTTTTGGGAGATAAAAGTATTTTGGTAGGGTCACCTAAAGAAAGCACATGTGATTGGGAGGAAGGCCGCTGGTTGATGCGCGCAATGTGAGGTGGTGAAGCATTCATTAATTATTTGAAGTTGTGAACTGTACTGGCATCATGGCACTAAGCGCGTGGGGTCCACTTTGAAGTGGACGTGACGACTGAGAGACTGCTCGCGACTTGGAATTATTGGTCAATGGTCAACAAAGAGATTAGTTTTTAATTTCATCATAATAATTTTATAGTCTTCAACATTTCGTATTTAAAAAAATTAGCTTACTATTATTCTAAATATAATATAATATTGATTAAGTTCTAAAAATATAATGATCAGTTTCAGATTTCGATGAAAATTAGGTAGCGCCCAGAGGAGGGTGAATGAGACCTTTAAAAGCTTTTTCGATTTAACACAGATTCTATTTTGACTACCAATTTTATGGATATAGCAGCATAATAAATATGAGGCACTGAGATAAATAGATGAAGTAGGAGAGTAAAGAACACAATATTTTCCATAGTCTAGAGTTAAAAAGAGAAGATACATAGGCTAGGATGTCTAATACTATTTTATTATTTCATGATATTTAATAATTTTGAGAAAACATATTTTGTACGTTAAGTAATTAGGTTTTGTTATCTAAATATGGACAGTTTGGGTTTATAAATTTTATTAGTTTTTCTTTGGATTTTGTGGAATTTATTTGCATTTATTTGGAGTTCTCCAAAGCTACAAGGGTATAAACTGGCAGCTGAAAGAAACTACTGGGAAACCAAAAATGTTTGTGTATAATTAATTAAGGCAAATTATTCTATGGGCCTAAGGACCTATTTGTAAAATGAGCATATTTTCATTTTCAAAGTTCAAACAGTCGATCCGACCGTTCAATATTTTCTCCATATTACAATGTACTTGGAGGTCAAATTTTACATTTTTTTTGAATTTTTTTACTATTTATTAAGATGGGTACAAAATTCAATGGTCTAAATTTGACTAGTTTTGTAAAATACTTAATAAATAGTAAAAAAATTCAAAAAAATGTAAAATTTGACCTCCAAGTTCATTGTAATATGGAGAAAATGTTGAACGGTCGGATCGACTGTTTGAACTTTGAAAATAAAAATATGCTCATTTTACAAATAGGTCCTTATGCCCATAGAAGCATCCCTCATTAATTAATTATGAGAAAGGCGTGATAAACGGAAAAGAGGAATAGAAATGCCTCAACTTAGCCGCTGGTTGATGCAATGTTGGGTGAGTTAAGTATTTAATTGTTTATAATTTATTAGTTTTCAATCAATATGTGAACGTGATAGCTAAATCAAATCTCTGTACAATTATTGAAGAAGCGCATGCTATGTTGGGTAAGTGGAGTCCACTCTGAAATCTGAACTGAAGGGGACGACTCGGTCAATATTGTGCAATATTTTCTCCGTTTCAATATCAAAGGACAACTCCAGTTTCCCTTTCAAAGCTGAGGTGATTGATTTCTCCAGTGCCTCGGTAATTCGGAGGAAATGAAGCATTAAGAGCGCGTGGGGTCCACTCTGAAGTGGACGTGACAACTGAGAGACTGCTCGCCACTTGGAATTGTCGGTCAACAAAGCTTGTTTTGGATCGTAAATTAAGATTTCTTAGTTCCACTCCGTTTCATATACAGAGAGAACAGGTCCAGTTCCCTTTGCTTTGAAAGCAGAGGTGATCGGTTTCTCTTTCTCCAGTGCTTATTCATTCGTAGAAAACCAAGAAAATAAGCCAAGACACAGCGAGGGGACCCATCTATGGAGAAAAAAGATTGTGGTAGGCCCACTATAAGAAAGCAGGTGGAAATTTACCCTTCATTTATAAATGTCTAATACTATTTGATTATTTCATCATAGATAATGATTTTGAGAAAACATATTTTGTACATTAAGTATTTTAGGTTTTGAGTTTGGGTTTATAAATTTTCTTGAATTTATTTGAGTTTATTTGTGATTTAAGAAATTTATTTGGGTTTATTAGGTTTTTTTCCTAGATTTTATGGAATTTATTTTAATTTATTCAGAGTTCTCCAAGGCTATAATATAAGGGTATTTGGGAATTTTAATCCGATAATTCCTTTTGGCCCGACATTTTTATTAATATCCAAAGTTTAATAGAAATTAATCAATATACCGAGATTCACTGGAAAGTTATAAAAATACCCGTATCGGCCATTTTCTAGCTGGTACCCAATTTAATTCATTACCGGCTAGAAAATGGCCGGTACCCAAAATCTTTTTGTTTTAATACAGTACCGACCATTTTCTGGCCGGTACTTAATTTTTTTTTTTTTTAGGATGGACATAGCATAGTTGGCTAGAAGAAAAGTCGTAAGATGCTCGGATTGAAGTTTGCACTCGGTTTGGCTAAGATCAAACAAATGCATTTGGTTGGATGCGTGTGTTACATCAGTTGCATGTATCGGCGCATCATCGACGTTTTTGCAATGAAATATCGATAAAGGAATTGTAAGGATTTCTTAATTTTTTTCTCTCTGTTTCATAAATACAGGACAAGTCCAATTTTCCTTTGAAAGCAGAGGTTATTGGTTTCTCCGGTGCTTCTGTAATTTGGATAAAATGAAAAAGGAATCAATTGTAAAATCAGCCTCGATTAACCCTTCAATTTCAAATTCTTTCTGAGTAAATAACATAAATCTTCCACAAACATGTAGAAGTTCCTAAATAACATAAATTTTCATACATTATTTTACATTAAATTGTTCATACATAAATCATACAATACACACAAGTTCCTAAACAATTTGTGTACAAAAATCCTTTTGATACAGTAAATTAACGTTCCCGGTTACTTGACGATCGATGCCCTTGCATAATTTGATTACAGATACGGTGTTTTTTAATTAGTTGTTCTATGAATACAATATATAAAAAATAAGAAAAAAAATAAAAGTACCTGATGCGTTTTTTGTCACGTACGTGTGGAACGTTTTGGTTGATGTTCGAGTCTCTTTCCTTACATATGGTCTATGAACATAAGAATGCGATTGTGTCGTCCTTCCTTCAGTCTTGTTTCTATACTACTCCTATGTGCCTATCTTGCCACTGGTACTTAATTCATATGTGATTTTTTTTAATGTAAAATAATTTTAGGTCATGTATTGCATATAAGCTTAATTTAATTATGATGTTTTTTTAACAAATACAAAGAACATTTTTTTCAATGCAAATGAAAATTTTTACTTCATCCCACTCGCAGATGCTTGCACGAATTAAAACGATCTTGGACTTCATAATGCCCAAAGCAGGAAATAATTTAATTTGTTCATCCCAACAAATTGATTAATTAAATTTTATTAAGTGTTTTTAAATGAATTTTAATGTATGAAAAATAATAAACTTCATTTGTATATTAAAGAGTGGTTTTATATATATGAGTTATAAAGTAAAAAAAGATTGAATCTTGTGTTTAATTTCAACTGCTGAATGTACACGCTTAAGGAATATATATATATGTGTGTGTGTGTATGTGTATTATTGTCATTATTTAAGACATATGATATATTTGTTATTTTTGAAAATTTGGGAATATACAAATAATAATAAGTTATAATTCTGGGCTACACAGCTGGCAGGCTGCCAAGTGTTACTGTGGGCCCATATGAGAAGTGGCCCAGTTAGAGAAACTGATAAACATGCAATTCCTTCAAAGGTGATTGACAGATTGAGATTGTTGCGTGCAAGCCTAATTCATGTATGATGAAATTGTTGCTTACTTTACACATGATTGTAGAAAAAAAATAGAGGAATATTATAATAATAAGGATAGTATAACTTTAATTTTTTTTAAAAGTGCTAAAAAATATTTGAATATTAAAAATATATGAATTTAATGAAGGAAATTATAAATTTGTAAATCATAATTATGAGGATCTAATCCCTTTTGCCTTCCTTTCCCTCAGCCTGAGTTGATTGCTTATTGCATAGTACATATTATCTTTCCATTTTCTTTAAGGATATACACTGCATTACACCAATTATACATTCTATAATAAAATAAATATATATTTAATGTGCATAAAAAATGCATGAAATACCTTAAAGGATGATTCCACATGAAATTTATAGTTATCCTGCCCATAACATTTTTCCCATTTTGTTTAAAATGAACATTTATGCAATATTGATCGTGTTGTAAATAATGGTATGCGCTCGTCAGACGGATAGGGTACTGTCAAGCGATTAATAAAAAATAATGAGAAATAATCAGTCATAATTGGGAATAATTAGCCGATCAGTCAGAAAAATCCATGACAGTTTGATTAACGCTAACGACTAATTGACCGATTAATCGGCCTAAACAGACGTTTTATACAACACTGATATAGATTTTTACACTCCAATATTCCTTTCGTTTGATGATGTGCGACTTCATACCAACACCAGCAAGCAGGAAAGCTACTGCTCATTTTCTAATTCAAAAGGAGATAAGATTAGATGCATCTAGGGGTGTTCATCGGGTCCGGTTTAATTGGTTTTAAATCGAACCGATATAATTCGGATTAAACGGTTCGGTTTTTTCAGTTAAATGGATCGGTTCGGTTTATTTTTTAAAACTGATTTAATAGTTTGATTCGGTTCGGTTTAGAATATTTTAAAACAGTTAAATCAAACAGACCCAAAATATTTAAACTCATCTCCCGTCCGAACTAAATATTTAAAAAAAATTAAAAATTAAGGGATAATGTGTATTGCTTGTTTCGGTTTAAAACCGGTTAAACCGAACCAAACAATTTTTTTAAATTCATCTTTAAAAAAATTAACAAAAAAATATTTATTTTTATGATTAATATCCTATTTCGGTTCAACTGAACAAATCGAAATTTACTTCAGTTTGTTCAGTTCAGTTCTTATTCGATTCTTATTCTATTTCGGTTCGGTTCGGTTTGATTTTTGAAAACCAAATAAAACTTTAGTTTTGATTCGGTTTGGACCGAATAGAACCGATGAGCACCCCTAGATGGATCGGCTTATTTATCTTGCATGTACAAATTTTACATTTCAATTTCTTTCTGTAACACCACGTAACTTGAGAGAATATACGTGAGAAACGACTCAACCAGAGAAGCAACGTGGGAGCTAGAGCACACGATACGCACAAAATATCCAGACTTGTTTTAAGCATCAAACGACAATTTTGTTCAGGGGACTGAACAAGATTCTTAAGAGGGGAAGGATGTAATACCACGTACTGAAAATACTATATTAATTAAGGTACGATTAAAATTCATTTAGCAACCTTTCTTCCTTTCGTATTTAAATAGCTTAATTTAATAAGAATACAAACTAGGAATCATGAATATATTCTGATTGATATTCGTATACGTTAACATACATATATAATATGTTATAAGACTATTTCATTTTACTAAACTAATATTAATTTAGTTTGTAGCTAGCAAATCAATTTTCTGTAGTCCATAGTTTATTAATTAATTCTCAGCCCAATCCAATTTCTGCAGCCCATATTATTTCCTTAATTAACTTTCAAACTATAACTACCTCCCTGTCAAACCACGCACCCCTCTGATTAACTCGCAACCCCCTGTTCGCTCCTATTCCCTTTGATACGCTTTCTTTTTAAAAAACCGTTCTTCCATATATAAATAAAAGAGAGACCGATCTCTCTCCTCTGTGCTACTCTAGTCCGCTCCTCCCTCAAAGCACACTCTAGATCTCTCTCTTATTTTCTGCACAATTGTCAAAAACGGGTTGAAGTCTCCTCTTTTGGGTTGACAAAATTCTGCATTAAGGTACTACAAAAATCATGTTATCTTGTCCTATTCTCACATGGCTTTACTTATTCATATCATATCAACTTCTATTATCTTTTACAATATCTTCGCTGTTTTTCCAAAAATGATATCTTACTATATTATCTCTATCTATATATTATTATATCAGCAAAAGATAAATCTACTATTTTTAATATACGCTTTATCTCTGTTGGCATATGCTGTTTTGAAACTTACCAGCACGCTATGAATTTATCTCACTATTCATTATAGTATCATATTGTCTGATACTACATATATATTCCAAGATCCAACAAATATTATACTTAATTAAACTATAGCAACATCAAAATATACCGAAATCCATATAAATTGTTAGTAATGAATTTCATTCTTTAAATCATCCTAAATATTAGTACGAATGAATTTTGAAAACAATAAAATCTGGAATTTTTCTTTTAATTAATAATAAGTAAATTAAAATCTGAAAATCTTCTTTATTAATAAGTATATTTATATATATTATAATCTGAAATTTTTGGTTTATTTATAATAAACTCTTTAGTTATTTTAGAACCAAAATTATTCTTTTTATATATAACCAGATATTCAATTGTGATCATATAATTGAATATATAATCTACTACATCTCAGTAAGTTCAAACATTATTAATTAAAGGTATGCTTATGTTTTAGGTTCGACTTTTCAGTATAATAACGACGTAAGAGATGATCAAGGAATTACTCAAATATCAGGTGCGGGCTTTCTGGACTTTGTAAAATTATTACTTATCGTTTTGTGTGCATTTATTTTTCATATAGTTGAATTATGCATGTTGAATTCGAACAACCATTTGATTTTGTTAGAAAATATTAAGATAGGATTATTCGTTTGATCAAAGGACTATGACATGCGTGCTGTGCTCAATGAATGAACGTGACATGAACAGATACTTAAAGTGAACAGGGGCTGATATGCTTGCGTATCGGGATGTATACATTGGGTCCGGTGTTCGACTAGACCCCTCGTTAACGTGATTGTAGGCGAAAGCGGTCCTGTCACGGATGTGATTGTAGGCTGATACGGTCCTGTCATGGACGCGATTGTAGGCTGATGCGGTCCTATCATGGACGTGATTGTAGGCGAAAGCGGTCCTTTCACGGGCTTGATTGTAGGCGGAAGCGGTCCTGTCACGAACGTGATTGTAGGCGGAAGCGGTCCTATCACAGTCAAGATCTAGCGGAATATGAATTTGCCGTCTAGTGAGACAAATGAAATGGATTAACTAAAACTTGAAAGTGAATAACGGTTTAAATATGTATGATTGCATTGCATTAGAGATACTTGTGCATTTATTTTATCATATTTTATCTATATCATATTTGTGAGAATTAAGTAGATTTTACAAACTCCGGGCTGGAACTGAATCCCGCACTGAGAGAATGTTCGAATCTCTCACCCGTTCCATATTTCTATGGGTTCCAGGTAATGATGAAAAGGCGCCAGAGGAATGTCGTGAGTAATAGCAAGTGGAAAGATCCATGTTAGATTAAATGTCATTTATGTTTGCTTTTATGTCGTGTGTTTATTTTCCAGAAAAATTGGTACATTTGAACATGCATGGTTGTTATCGTATTCTAATCATGTCTGTCGTGACCACAGTTAGACTACTTTTGTTATTATTATAAGACTTGATTTGTGAAATTAAATGTGGCATTTATGGATGTTATTAATAATGAATGTGATGTGTGTACGCCTTAGAGCATCTCCAACCCAGCAATCCGTAAAAAATTAAAAACAGCTGTAAAGCACTATTTAAAAATTAAGTTCCTTTTAATTTCTTAACCCCTCCATCCCAGAAATTGGGTCAGAGCCAATAGAAAAGAGAACAAAGGAGTCAGAGCCAATAGGAAAGAGAGAGAGTATTAGCATGTCCAAAAGAAATCGTTTGCTTTATAAGCAAATTTGTTTTTTTAGCAATTGGCCTACAACCCAACAATTATATTAGCAATTGACACATCAGATTAGCAATTTAAAAACAATTACCATTGTAGATGCTCTTACGTAGCAATACGTGGCGGGTTGTCTCGGGGTGTGACACTTTCCGCCTCCTTTTGTTCCCAACTATACGCGGTTTATTTTTCCTAAGAGGGTGCTAAGACTAGTACAAATTCACAAAACATATATATATATTTTTTTTAAATTTTTGAATAAATAATCCTTCTTTCTAAATTTTTTTACAAATGTACTTATAATTAAGTCCAACTTAATTTTAACCTCTTCCTCCTTTTCTCTTTTCCTCAACATGAGATGCTTGCACATTTTTTTTCACATTTTTTCAATTTAGTTTTTAATTTTCATAATACAAAATTTTAATCTTCGTATATCAAAAAATTGGCTTCCTATTTAAGAATATTATTTATGAAGTATTATATTTAAATAAAATAAAAATTGTCCCTGACAGCAGTTTTATTTGATTTTGAAACACCGTTTATGCTAGAATGAAAATAGTCGATATCCCCTATTTGATTTGATGGGACAAGTTTAAATATTTTGACTATTTTTCAAGTCGTATAAAAAATATCGGATTGTGGAATACGTTTGCAAATAGGAAAGAAAATTGACTAGTTTTTTTTAGAAATAAAAAATTGTCATCGTCGTATAAATACTTCATAATTTAGTACAGTACGTACTCCCATCATGATTTTATTTGCCCAGTGTGCAACCTATTTAAGGAAATAGCTATGGACAACTCAAACATACAATCTTTAACAATGTTCTTAATTTATCACAGAGAAAAAGAAAATAAAAATGTCAGTAATTAAATTAAAAATGCAAAGCACACATGCATACAACAAATTTAATCAAGGAAACCAATATCGTCAAATGAAAGATTGCTAAATGAAAGTGAAGGCACATGTTTGCATAAGTGGCGGACCTCGTTTGCCTTATCCTTATCACCCACACCCCACCATCCCAATTCTCGAAGGTTGGTTAGGTGTTGTAGCCCCTGCGGAACACACAATTTTTTACATCCAATAATAGTGAGTACTTTAAGAATGGGCATGGCCCCCTCCTCAATCTCCAAATCCTCTAGCACGGGAATGCCTAGAAGCGACAAATATTCTAATTGGTTGAAGCCTTTAGCGGAACATCTCATTTTTCGATTAGTTTTGGCTCCACATAGTACGAGACACTTGAGGCAGTGTAGATTCTCTAGTATCGACATTACATCTTGCTGGAATTGGCAATTAGTAATCTCAAGAGAAATGAGGTGAGGAGGTAACATGATAACATCAATAGCCATTTCATTAGGGGTCTCCTGACAGTTCTCAGCCCGTAATGCTAAAAATTGTAGATTATGATAAAATGGGAAGTCCCTCAAATCGAATATGTCTCCCGGAAAAGAACCGGTTAGGTTGAGAGAGATCAAGTTTTTTAACGTGCCTAGGAAAGCGACAACTACCATCCATGAACATGATTTGTGCTCTAAATCTAATGTACGTAAATTGGGTAGATGAGGAAACCCAGTTTTCCATGATTCATTGGTAGTAACCTTTGTAAGAGTTTGCAAATTTGATATTTCAGTTGATGGTGGCAGTTCTGGATCACATAATCCGGTCGCAACATGCCTCAGTGTCTTCATGTTCCATGCACAGTCAGGAAAATTATCTACGATTCCTCCATCACGTACTCTTACACAGAGATTAAGGGTCTGTATACACTTCATGGTGCCTATCACTTTCTCCAAGTATCTTTTCACATACTTGTCATCTCGTCCAATACATTTGTCACTTAGAATCCCATTAAGATTCAGATATCTTAACTGAGTTAATCCCTCAAACATTCCCACATTTATGCTATCCATATGGCCGACTTCAGTGCTTACCACTTTGAGCAACTTTTGCTTAGAACAATTCGGCATGACTTTATCATGAAAGCACAACAGAGTGCGGAGGTTTTGGCTCATCACGAGTTTATCACAATCTGGATGGTGAACTGCCACACGACGCGCCCTACTCAAGCTTTGTTGATCACAATCTGGATGTGAATACACCACAAGAAAGTTGTCCTCCTTGGCTTTTTGGATAGCAAGATCCCGTAGGAGATCGTGAATGCCGCAGTATTGGATAGAACCATCAAGAGATCTAGATTTTACTTGAATCAGGCTCCTGTATTACACAATAAGAAAATTTGTTTTAAACATACATGAACATCCGATTTGGAGTGTATATAAATGTCTTAACTAAATTATTGGGACTCACATTTTCTAAGGTAAGTAGTTAAAGTACTGATTATGTATTATAACATTAATACTCATAAATTTTGAGGACACTAAATATTTTATAAAGAAAAATATTTAGCTTCAAAACAATTTAGTTGGAAACTCTGTACAACAACTTGTACGTGCTGATTGCATTCCGCTTTATTTGTTTTTTTTTTCTTTTTCCTTTTTGTTTCTCCTGTAGTGCTCCTTGTATTGGAATCCTATTGTATCCAAATGGTTTAGTATAGGCCTAAAGGTTTTTATGAATAAATAACTAAATTGGAACCAACACTTGTACAATGATATTAGCACGTTACACTAAAATGTGTAAAGCATTAAATAAAGAAGTTATACCTTTGCACGAGATCCTCCAAGTAACTCTCCGCAGTTTCTTCTAATGTTCTGTTATCTTCTTGTGGTATGAAGCCTTCCGCAACCCACATTTGAAGTAAAAATTTGGCATTGATATTATGGTCTTCGGGAAATGCAGCAAAGTACATGAAGCATGACTTAAGAGCAAATGATAGATCCTCATAACTAGTGCCTATAATCTCGCTACATTTCTTTCCATCGGTATGCCAACTCATTGTTTGTAGCACCTTACTCCAAGCAGGATAGTTGCATGGCTTCTTTGATAATAGGCCTCCTAAAACCACCAATGCGAGAGGCAACGCACCGCATTTTTGTACAAATTGATCTGTGATATCAGAAAGATCATTAAAAGTATTTTTATTTGGATCATTGTTTGGAAGAGCTATTTTCAAGAAAAGATCTACGCTTAACTCCTTTGTTAAGAACCCAAGTTTGTATGGTTTACATGTGGGATCTGCATTCTTGGCAACTTCAAAGGACCTAGTCGTTATAAATACTCTACTTCCATTATTTTCGTTTGGCAGTGCTTCTCCAATTTGAGTCCATAGATCGTCTGTCCAAACATCATCAAGGACTATGAGATACTTTTTGTCTCTAAGAGACTCATGCATCTCAGTAAGAAAATCATTTGATTGCTTGCTCGAATCGATAGGAAGCTGGAGTTGTTTTGCTATTTTTCTCAAAATGTCAATTAGTTCGAACTTTTGAGAAATAGCTACCCATATGCGAAGTTCAAATTGTCTCTTGATATCATTACTGTAAAAATAAAACATTTAAGTGGATTTTAGTATAACAAAAATGTAAAGATAATAGACTCAAAAAATATTAAAATATATATATATATAGAGAGAGTGGCTAATATCAAAACGTTTGCACCAAGGCCCTCGTGCAACCAAGTCATTTTTGGATTTTCAAAGTCCAAACGGTCGATCTAAACTGTTAGATGTGATCTCTATATTAAAATCTGCTTGGAGACCAAATTTTACATTTTTTGGAATTTTTTTACTATTTATTAAGCCACTTTGAAAATTGCTGATCACATGGTCCAGAATTTGGTTGCACTGTTTTTACTGTTCACCCGGATCAGCAATTTTCAAAGTGGCTTAATAAATAGTAAAAAAATTCAAAAAAAATGCAAAATTTGGTCTACAAACAGATTTTAATATAGATTGAACATCGAACGGTTTGGATCGACTGTTTGGACTTTGAAAATTCGAAAATGACTTGGTTGCACGAGGGCCTTGGTGCAAACGTTTTGATATTAGCCACTCTCTCTCTATATATATATATAGAGGGAGAGAGAATGGCTAATATACAAACGTTTATTCCTGGACTCAGGAACAAACGGTTCTCCGATTTTCAAAGTCCAAACAATTGATCCAAACCATTAGATATTCAATCTATATTAAAATGTGCTTGGAGACCAAATTTTACATTTTTTAGAATTTTTTTACTATTTATTAAGCTGGTTTGAAAACCGCTGTTTTTCAATGGTGCATAAGTTTAATAAAATCAGCGGTTTTCAAACCAGCTTAATAAATAGTAAAAAAATTCTAAAAAATGTAAAATTTGGTCTCCAAGAACATTTTAATATAGATTGAATATCTAACGGTTTGGATCGACTGTTTGGACTTTGAAAATCGAAGAACCGAACCATTTGTTCCTGAGTCCATGAACAAAAGTTTGTATATTAGCCATTCTCTCTCTCTCTCTCTCTATATATATATATGTATATATATATGAGATTGGCTAATGTGCTAACGTTATAACTTCGGCCGAAGTTATAACGAGTCGTTTATTAGTTTTTAAAATCCAAACAACCGATCCGAATCGTTCAACTTTTTCTAAATATTGAAATGTGCTTGGAGACCAAATTTTACATTTTTTGGAATTTTTTTACTATTTATTAAGCCACTTTGAAAATCGCAAATCTGCTGTGAATAGTAAAAAACAGCAAAATTTTCTGGACCACCGGATCAATATTTTCAATGTGGCTTAATAAATAGTAAATAAATTCAAAAAAATGTAAAATTTGGTCTCCAAGCACATTTCAATATAGAGAACATGTTGAACGGTTCGGATCGGTTGTTTGGATTTTGAAATTGCAAAAATGACTCGTTATAACTTCGGCCGAAGTTATAACGTTAGCACATTAGCCAATCTCTATATATATATATATATGGTCCGGCTAATTTGCTGCCGGCAGCATTCTGGCCAGCTGCTGCCGGGGGCATTTCGGCCATTTCTCGTGTTCAAACAACAAATTTTTTTATACAGATATTCAGTCTATATTAAAATCTACTTGGAGACCAAATTTTACATTTTTTGGAATTTTTTAGCTATTTATTAGGCCACTTTGAAATTGGCTGATCCGGGTGAACAGTGCAACAAAATTCTGGACCATGTGATCTGAAATTTTCAAAGTGGCTTAATAAATAGTAAAAAAATTCCAAAAAATGTAAAATTTGGTCTCCAAGTAGATTTTAATATTTAGAACACGTTGAACGGTTCGGATTTGTTGTTTGAACACGAGAAATGGCCGAAATGCCCCCGGCAGCAGCTGGCCAGAATGCTACCAGCAGCAAATTAGCCGGACCCTATATATATATATATATATATATATATATATATGTGTGTGTGTGTGTGTTTTGATGGTTAAATTTATGCGTAAATAGAAAATTGTAATTTTTGTTACCAATCTAAAGGGCTATGGTTTAGCTATTAGGTCGGCCGGAGACATCAATGTAGGTTTGAAAATGCAAAAGTTGTTGGCGCCATACAAATAGATTTGCACAATATCAATTCGCACGATCCAGCCGTTGTTTATGAGATCTTGCTGTTGATCTTGTTTAGATTTGCACAATATCAATAACCATGCATGCAATATAAAAGGAACATAACACGGCATGCCCTCAATGACATGTTCGGGTTGGGTTGGGTTGATAAAGCCTTCCAACAAGAACAATACAATTTAACCCTCAATGGCCTACTTTAATGAAAAGGTTACAACCAGAATAATAAATGCATAATTAATGATTATGTTTAGATATGTCAAAATTTCAGATCGGGTTCCAGGGGTGCAAACGGACTGGATACGGATCAGATAGTGGTAAAACCATATCCGTATCCGTATTATTTTTTCAGACACGAATACGGATACGGATCGGATATCTAACGGATACGGATACGGATCAGATATTAAATGGATATTGATACGGATCGGATATTACACGGATACGAATACGAATACGGATATAATTCATATTCTTAATTAAAAATATGTATCTAATTAAACAACATTATCTCAAACAAAAAACTTAATTCTAAAATAAAAAGAGATAACTCTGCCATTATGGCGTCAATTTTGTTTTTGACTTGTTTAAACCAACAATTGTGCAAAAACGCCCTTACTGTTTTCTTTGATTAGAAACAAGGTTCTAATAACTCAGATGCACAAGTGAACAAAAAAAAACGAGGTCTCCACAGGATAATGACATTTAGAATTAAATTTGGAATTGCACTGTAGAACCGCTTTGTCACATTTTCTCATTTAAGCAACAAGAGCAAGATACCAAAATTTCAATAGTTAATACTTAAAATTAAAGTACCCTACTTTAGCAAAGAGAAGAAATCGAAGACAAATTTGATGAGAAATGAAGAAGTCTCGCAAAATTTCAACAAGGAAGTCTCTCCGTCAGAGAAGTCCAAGGGGTGGAAACAGAAAATTGGATTTGAGAGAAAGAGTCGGACTGTCGGAGTCCACAAGAGGTACGAAGTTTTGTGGATTATCGGATATCCGTTATACAAAAATTTACCAATATGGATAATTATCCGTATCCGAATACGTATCCGCTTTCGAAATCAAAACCATATCCGAATTCGAATCCGCATAGATCATGTCCGTATCTGCATCTGTATCTGCAAACTTCCATATCCAAATATCTGAATCAACAAAAATCCAGATACAGATTCGGATCCGGATGGATAATATCCGATCCGTTTGCACCCCTATCGGGTTGGGTTCTTATTGGATCATCAATATTTTATTCTTTTTTTTAACAGATAAGATTTGATTCGACGTGTTTGGTTCAAGATGTGCGGTCATGATTGCTTCTGACATATTGCGCTTTTAATTTAATGGTTGTAATATCAGTCAAACCATTTGAACGGTCCCGATTTCAACGAATCATATATCAACTCAAAATTTGAGATATCTCAGAGGATGCTTGGATCTCAAAACCACTTCACTCAAACGCTAGATTTCGACGAATTTTATATCACCTGAGGTAACATAATATTTTTCTTTAGATCTAGACCGTTCAATCAAAATACACAAGAATATATTAAAGGGATCCCATGCATTTCACCTCGTCTAATTGGTCCAGATTTTGATCGGACGGTGCGGATCTAAAAATAAATATTTTGTTGCCATGGAGGATATAAACTCGATTCTGACTCGATTGACCAATTGTTAGGATGAATTCTGACTCGAGTGAACAATTCGACCCATTTGTTCAGTCAATTATTATCAGCCTTGCGATGAATTGTCTTAATACATACCCTTCTTATAATTATATACAATCAATTTACTAAAAATTAAAAATTATATGGACATGATTTAATAAAATTTAAGTTTTTGCCTACAAAACTAATTATATGAGGCAGTTCACAGTTGTCTTGTAAATCATAAATTTACCAGACAATTTGTTAGAAAATTGTAGTATGTGACTGAGTGAGTGGGTTTGATAATTTGGCAAATCGATTTATAATTTCTACAAATTTATGAAACATATTTCATAATTTTTGCAAAGCTTAAAGTTGAAATCAACACTGGTTAAGTTAGAAAAAAAAATTAGAATACACTTGTTGACTAAAAATATATAAAATTCAACCAGATTTATTGTTGTAAAATAAAGAGTGTAATCAATTCTTAAATCAAACAATTAAATTCTAAACTATTTTTTTTCCTAAGAATAAAACAAATATATAGCACATACCAATTGTATACTTTTTGTGCGAGAGTCGTTTTTCCGAGCCCACCAACTCCCCAAATCGAAACGACAGAACGTCTCTTAGTGGTCTCATCCAGCAACTTTTTGACAACATGGTCTTGGTCCTCCTTAAACCCGACAATATCGGGATCAATGTCCGGTAGCACGGGTGGCCTAATAGGCAGTTTGATCTCTCCACTGTCCTCGCCCAGAGTATTGATTCCATACCTTGTTGAAATTAATAATTAAGTTAGAGATAATAAACTAAATTAAATGGTTAATTAGTTAAATAATTAGAGTGGATTTATTTGAATAATTTGTACATAAATTAAATGTTTAGATTTTCTGAAGTTAAAAGAGATGAAAAATATTAATTTTAAATTTGTATCACCCTTATTTTCCTTCCTCATTCTCTCCCAGTAAAACACAAAATTAACATAAGTCGTGAATAAACCAACATATATATATATATACCTGACTCTACTCTTCTCGATCTCATCCATCCTTGTCTGAATCTGAGCTATCTCATGGACAAGTTTGCGTACAGCTGGTAATTTTTTTGTTATCTTCACCTTCCTTTTCATGGCCTCCAATATGCCAGTGGGTTTTTGCGGTTTTGGAGGGACCTCCGAGAGAAAGGTGTCAATGACATCTTCTATTAAATACCCAACATCTCTCACCTCCTTCACCCAATGCTTTTGTTTGTCATCTGTTATCTGTTTCTTGTCAGCATCCTTCATGAAAGCCTGAATCCGGCCGAGTTCACGGCTCACTGTCTCCACTTGCTCATCGACGCCGTATATAAGTAAAACCTCTTTAACTCCAACATCTGTGAGCTTGGTCAGCAAAACCTTTGCAATGCTCTCAGCCATCTCTCTTATGTATTCTAGGTGGAGCTGAAACTAGTTAGAAACAATAAAATGTTGGTGCATAATTATGAGAAAGGCATGACAAAAGGAAAAGAGGAATATAAATGCCTCAACTGGCCTTTAATTACCCAGTTGAAACAATAAGCAAAATAGCTCATAATACTCTTTAGGGAATTTTATCAAACATTTGACGTGCACAACGAAAACAAGCGACAAGATGGTGTTCACCGCATAATCTCCTTCTTTCTAAATTTTTTTACAAAATGTTCTTACAAGTCCATCAACTTAATTTTTTACCTTATCCTCCCTTTCTTTTTTCCTCCACATAAGATGCAGGCACATTTTCTCAAATTTAGTTTTTAATTTTCATCATAACAATTGTATAGTCTTCGACATTTCGTATTTAAAAAAATTAGCTTACTATTATTCTAATATAATATAATATTGATTAAGTTCTAAAAATATAATGATCAGTTTTCAGATTTCGATGAAAATTAGGTAGCGCCCAGAGGAGGGTGAATGAGAGCTTTTAAAGCTTTTTCGATTTAACACAGATTCTATCTTGACTACCAATTTTATGGATATGGCAGCAGAATAAATATGAGGCAGTGAGATAAATAGATAAAGTAGGAGAGTAAAGAACACAATATTTTCCATAGTCTAGAGTTAAAAAGAGACAAGATACATAGGCTAGGATGTCTAATTAATACTATTTTATTATTTCATGATATTTAATAATTTTGACAAAACATATTTTGTATGTTAAGTAAGTATTTTAGCTTTTTTAATCTAAATATAGACAGTTTGGGTTTATCAATTTTATTAGTTTTTCTTTGGATTTTATGGAATTTATTTGCATGTATTTGGAGTTCCAAGGCTATAAGGGTATAAACTGGCAGCTGAAAGAAACTACTGGGAAACCAAAAATGTTTGTGTATAATTAATTAATTATGAGAAAGACGTGATAAACGGAAAAGAGGAATAGAAATGAAATGCCGTTGGTTGATGCAATGTTGGGTGAGTAAAGCACTAATTGTTTATAATTTATTAGTTTTCAATTAATATGTGAACGTGATAGCTAAGGCGCGTGGGGTCCACTTTGAACTGCGTGACAGCAAAGTTAGTCAATAAATTAAGCGTGTCTTGGAATTGTAAGTATTTCTTAATTTTTCTCCGATTTCATAACGAAAGGACAAATCCAGTTACCCTCTGAAAGCATCTGTAATTGGTTTCTCCAGTGCTTGTTAATTCGGAGATAATAAAGAAAATGAGCAGAAGAGACAGGGAGTTGACCCAAAACCCTAAACCCTTAAAGATGCATCGGCTTATTGTTCCCAAATATACGCAGTTAGTGATTGCTTTCATATTTTTCCTAAGAGGGCGCTAATAAGATTGGTCCGAGGAGAATATTTACAAAACATATACTTTCTCTTTTTCTGCCCCCCACATGCATCCCATCACATGCATCACATGCATCCACATCTTTTCCTGCCGACATTTTTATAATATCCCAAAGTTAATTACAAATTAATTATTATACTCACGATTCTCGACTTTTTTCAAAAATACTTTTGCCAAAAATGTTCAAACCGGCCATAAAATAGCCGGTTTTCTCTTTTCTTTTATTTTTTTTTATTTTTTTAGAGACACTATGAAGAATAATGAAATCTAATACTGAAAATTCGAATTTTTTGTTTAAATTATTTGTTAGATTACTTCTTTTAATTTATAATTACCATATTTATACTAAAATACATTAGATTACTTGAAATTATGTTGAATTACACTATATTACATTAAATTACGCTAAATTATGTTGACCGCTTGACCTTGAAGCAAATGAATTCGAAACTTTCAAAATTTTGCATGTACATGCATCACTCGTGAAGTACATGGATTTTAACAGTTTGAATTCGTCGTTTGAAACCAATCCGATATACTTTTGGAGTTGTGCTCACCAAACTCTCTTGGTGAGCACATCACACTCTAGTTTTGCTCATATATATATATATCCACTAATACTTCATGATTTAGATATTACCTATAAAAATTTTCAGAACATGTCCAAAACTGAAATTCACCGTAACAGTTGTTTTCACTATTCAGGACTAGAATGTCAAGTGTACCGGTCATCCATTTTAACTGTACACTTCATAATTGCCATTTTCAATACCAGTATTGATAATAAGATAAATCTAACCTCTAAATTGACAGTTGGAACTGTGTATATATGGATACTGTACCCCAACCAGTATTGATAATGGGAGAATACATTTGCAGCACATTAATACAGTAGCAATATGATATGCTGATAGAAATCCAACCTCTAAATTGACAGTTGGAAATTTGCTTGCCAATGAAAGACAATTAGGGACAGTCAAGTTTCATCAAAACAGAGATATTATTTTTATTTTCCTTGCAAAGCAACATACACTATTTTTTTTAGCAAATTCCAGTCAAATTTAACATATTTTGAAAATCATATGACCATCCATGAAACGGTTCATAAAGCTTGAGAATTCAACATTTAGATTTTTAATGGATGATTAAATAAATTTAACACTATACAAAAATTGATATACATCAATCTAAGTACGAACGAATACAAGCTTATTTAGGTTTTATTATTTAGACAATTAACTGTTAAGTATAATTAGTCTAATCTGTATATAGGTTAATGTGGCTGCTTTAAAAAAGAAATAGTATGACATATATATGCTAAATGTGGACAGACAGAGGGGAAAATTAGTAAATTCAGATGTATTAATTGCACACCATAGGATGCTACATATTGTAAACCATAAAATTTGTACAATTCACTAAAGCATGCTCTCCTGGTAAATGTAATTCACTAAAGCATGCAAGGTGTTTAAGATAATGCTTCTTTGAATGTTAAAAGATGAAGAACAATATTACTGGCATTGACAAGATTAGTGACTTGCCTGATACTCTTCTTACCCACATCCTCTCCATTCTGAGTACCAGAGAGGCGGTTCAGACATGCATTTTGTCTAAAAGATGGAGAAGAACATGGGCTTCTGTGCCGGTTTTGAAATTTCACTTTGGAAAGTATGTGCCTGCTGATGAATTCTGCATTGCTATCCCTTTTTGTTAAACAACTACTGCAAAATTGAGATAGATCATTATCCTTGGATACATTCAAATTTCGGTGGGATCCAATTGGGCGTCTAGAATACTATGAGTTTAATCCATCTGAAATGGAATGTGTTTTGCTTGCTCTCAATTTCAAGCCTCAAGTATTCTCTGTTCATGTTTATAAGCTTCTTTTGGAGTTTGATTGTATTGGACCAACTTTTACATGTGCATCACTTCAAAGTATTTCATTAGAGATCAAATCAAAAGAACAAGTTGAGAAGTCGTATTTCAACTGACGGAAGTGAATCTTCCACCTCAAAAGATTAAAACTTAGTTTTGTAAGATTCGATGATAATTTACTCAAAATGCTTTTCTTGGGGTGTCCTGTTCTAGTAAAACTCAAGCTATTTGGTTGTTATTTCACCACCTCTCAGCTATATTCAGAAGTACTGAAGAGCTTGGTTCTTAAGTGCTGTACTCTTAAAAAGAAATTGGTTTTTTGTACCCCTAGTCTTGTGTATTTGGATATTTATCTAACACAAATTGAATGTGCAAGTGTGCATGATGATGCTGGATTGAATTTGCACAATCATTCGTCAAATTTTAGTATTTCAAACCAGAGTGCTCAAGCCAAGGTAACTTGTTTTTACTACTTGCATATAATCTATAATAGCCTGATTTTGAGTGATACAAATTTTTTTCAGTGATTTATATACTAATAAGATTTTTGGTCTTTGCATGATATATTTTCTTATTTTGATACTATACTTGTGGATTAATTTGTTTTATGTTGTCTGTTTAAGAAGGTAGTGAGGAACGAAGTTCCTAATTGGCCAAACTTCAAAAACTTGAAGAATGTACAAATTTGGGGTGTGCTTAGAAGTCATATCTTCAATTTAATAGCCGTTATCCTCCTCAAATCGCCAAATCTAAGAAACTCAGTTTGCAATTAATCTACCCTGTAAGTTGTTAATTTCCTTTCTTCTCCTATTTCCTAGTAGTGTAGCATTGGGAATTCTTTGTTCCTCTTTTATAGCTAATGTAATAGCTAAAAATTAAAAGAAGAAAAGAAAACAAAGTTCAAAAACTGATATTTACCAGTACAAATCAAACTTAAACCATAAGATCGATCGGTTATCAACTGAATTTAACTAATTCTCCATAGCTGAATAAGTCAAGCCAGGAGGAACAGAGAGATGCTCTGCCCCTGCGTGAGCACCTTGAGGTGGTTGAGATTGTAAATCATTATAAGGTGATCAGTGAAGAAATAGTTGACCAGCTAGTCAACAAGTTGTCTGCACTAGTCAAGACTATTGGAAAAATCGATGTTATTAAAGTAAAGTAAGAATAATTGTTGTCTTTCTTAACTGGTTTAGAGATAGCATTTTTTTCTTCTTCTTCTTCATTTCTTATCTATTAGTTCAGATTAATTTCTGAATGTTGATGAAAGAGGTATGGTATCAGAGATGTAGATGTCAATTCTTGCTATTTCAAAAACTTGTGGCCGTGAGCACTTCTGTATCATATGTATGCATTGCTAAATAAGAAAGTGTAGGTTATTTTGCACTAATCACTGTGGATTTTTCCAAAATTGATTATTTTTTTTGAGAGACCTTTTTATTTAATGTAACCCGTTTCATTTTCTATTTTACCCGTCTTTTTATTTTCCTGAAATGTACCAAACATTAATAAAGCAAATAGAACCTTTTGAAACTCATAAACCTAGCTTGTACACTAACAAACTTGTGTTAATAAATCTTCCATGTAGGTATGTTGTATTTTATACAAATTTTAAAGAGTGAGGCTACGGTACTATGCATAGCACGGTTTGGTCCGTGCTACTGCTCAATATTTGAGTTTTCAAAATCCTAATGGTCGATCCAAACAGTTCAACATGATTATAAAATAAATATGTACTTGCAAACCAAATTTTACATTTTTTCGAATTTTTTTACTATTTTTTTATATAGGTAGAAAATCACTGTTTTTGGATGGTCCAGAATTTTCAGATCAAGTGATTTTCTACCTATCTAAAAAAATAGTAAAAAGTTAGAAAAAATATAAAATTTGGTTTGCAAGTACATATTCATTTTATAATTATGTTGAACGGTTAGGATCGACCGTTAGGATTTTGAAAACTCAAATATTGAGCCGTAGCACATACCAAACCGTGCTATGCATAGTACCGTAGCCTCACTCAATTTTAAATTCATCAAATTTAAACAACAACAAAAAAACTCTTCTACTAAGCTTTTCGTCTCTCTCCAGCCATTAGGAACATGACATGTGTTGTATGTTCAAACTCTTCTTGCTTTTATGAAATGCTATATTTGAACATGAAAAAATTCTTCTTGCTTTCCATTTGAATATCTTGTTACAGATAATTAATATTTTTTTAAATAACTCTTTTTTTTTGCCATATATAGTACTCCATAGTTAATCACACATAATTCTTTTAAATTGAATATGTGTATTTCCTCACTCAATGTTTTAGTCAAAGAGAGAAGGGATTTTAAATTCACCAATTTTATGATGATTTGCGTATTGTGACAATGATTCTTGAGGAGGGCTCAAATGCACCATTACTTTCATGCTCCAATCATATCTCACATCATTATCTCTGATTTTAAAATCTAAAAAGACGATCCGAACCTCTCAACGTGATATATCAACATTAAAATGTGCTTGGAGACCAATTTTATGTGAAAATTATATTGAGCACTTCAGATCAATTATTTAAACTTTAAAAATAAAATATAAATCTATAGTGCGAAGAGATCTGCAATATGCATATTATAACCTCACTCATAATTTATTACTCTATATTGTTTGCTACTTTGTATTGTTCTGCGTACAGTCCAGCCGTCCTTGCCTTGTGCTTGAGCCGTTCATTTGTCTCTTCTCACCTAGAGTCTAGAGAATCTTATTTAATATAGATAATATCAATGTTAATATATAGATTTTTTTTGTTTCATGTACTAGTTTTTCAAACATCAGCACCAAATCTTATATAATTTAATCGATTACACTGCGAAGTCATCTTAGGAATTGGGCAAGAGATATTAATAATTAATGTAGTTGCTGTAAGAGAGACGTGGTAACTTAGGTTAGGTCCAGAGCGGAGTATTTAAAGAGAAAGAAACAAATGATCAGAGGGAAGATGGCAGCATAAATATTTTACTTTTCTTATTTTTTTATTTAGAGGTGATAAAGTTTGTTGACTTTATACGGCATCTTTACTCTTTCCTTTTTTCTATCCGTTCTCCTTCTGATTTTGATGTTTTGAAACAAGTAAGCCTCTATCCTTACTCTCGTGTAACTCTTTCTGAAGCACGACCTTAGAGAGAGAGGAAGGAGAGTTGCAAGCAGAGATGATGTCTAATTCTGAGAGAATTCCTTTAGATCCGAAACTACATGAAGCAGCAAAGAAAGGCGACATTCATCTCTTAGATGAGCTTCTCAGACCCAAACTAGTAGAGAATTATCCTCAACGAGGTGAAATAGTCATCCCTGTTGCAGTGGAAGCTGAGGCTCCTCTTCAGGGCAGAAAATCTGAAGCTAGTTGCCTCTTAGGAGTTACCCATGGTGGAAATACAGCACTACATATCGCTGCTCGCTTTGGCCACCTCGAGATTGCAACAGTGATTTGTAATGAAAATTTATCCCTCTTGATGAAGGACAATGCCAAGTTGGAGACACCTCTGCATTATGCTGCCAGAGCTGGGAGGTACAACATAGTCGCCCACTTCATCCAACTCGCCAATGCGGAGGCTAACAACATTGACCTGGGTGAAATATTGAGAAAGAGAAACAGAGATGGAGAGACTGCCTTATATCAGGCGGTTCTCGGCAACCATTTAGCTGTTGTGAAGGAGTTCCTGCATGCAGTTGAGGACCAATGTGTTTGTCAATTGCTGAGCATCCCCAACAACGAAAATATATCTCCACTGTACCTGGCAATAATGAATGGTCAACTTGCTATTGTTACTTCTTTGATTGGATTGTTACCTGAGAATGTGTCACGAGGAGCATATGCAGGACCGGATGGACAGACAGCTCTGCATGCTGCGGCTCTAAAGACTGGAGGTAAAAACTAGATGCCAATCCTATTTGATCATTTAAGCTCAACTAATTAAGTTGTAAAATATTGTGTACATATGCTTATCTAAACAAACAGGGCATTATCAAACTACAAATATCTAATAAGTTTATTAATTTGAATTCATTAAAGCTTTATTAAATATAATTGTTATGATATACATTGTTCAAAGCAATTGCTGTTTATACATTTCCTAAGCTAATTTAGCCATTGGTGTACTTGATAAAAAACTAAAAATTGCGATACTATACAACGGCATCTTTCTGTTTATGATATGCATCGCGAGAGAAAGAAGAAAGCAGTAGGGTCTAATCCGCAATTTTTCCACAAGATGTTATGCTAACTTGCTAAGTACCACCCATTGATGCATCTCCCACTGTGTTTACAAATGCTATGTATCTCCAACCATATCTTTATGCAATTACGGGTATTAATTCGCTGACGCCTGGTAACACCAGAATATAGAGATGTGCAAATATCAGTCAGGCAAACCACTAACAATTAGCCTCGCTATGTGGGGGTATGACAAGAAATAAATAAATACAATTGAACTAATCACTCCAATAGAGCAAATAACTTCTATTATAAGAGATAAAAAGTTAAGAACTAAAAACAACTGCCATTAAGCTGTCATGATAATATAAAGTAACAAAAAAAAATTTGTTTTTTTGAAATAGTACACATACCTAGTAGAATTTTCATTAGACATAAGAAAATTTTAAGGAATATACACAGAATACAAGGTTAAAGAACAGAAACATCAGAAAAACTTGATTTTTGTGTCTGCCAAGAGAGTATCCCATTTGGACCTAGAAGAGAGTGGTTGCATGAGGGCCGGTAGGCAGACTACATGATGTGAATAAGTGTTTGACATTTTCAAGGACAAGTTGGTTGCATCCATTCACCAACAAATTTTCACCTCAAAACTTTCCCAAATACCTCCTAAGCTACTGAATGTAGGTGACTTTATACTATCAGATTTTTATTTCACTATGCCTAGATTTATGGCTTGTGAAACTTGGAATATTTTTTATAAAGCTTTGAGGCTTCAATTATTCAGTGCTGGATCATGAGTTCTCTTAAAGTATGAATTAATTAATGCTGCCAGTACCCAATTAGCTGTCCAGACTGTGAGGTACCTTTTGTATTGCTTTTGTTTAAAAATACCCAAGGATATTGTGCCACTAAAAAAATCACATGTACTTTAACAGGTTTCGTTCAGAAGGTACTAGACTGGAAACTAGAATTAGCAAAGTCCACTGACAATTCAGGCAGCACACCTCTTCACTATGCAGCATCATCTGGTAATCTAGAAGCAGTAAGGACGATACTGCAGAATAATATAACTTGTGCATACACGGCCGACTCCTCTGGATTATATCCTGTGCACCTTGCAGTAAAGATGGGTTTTGATGAAGTAGTCACCGAGTTCTTCGACCTATGTCCTGACATGGACGAGTTACTTGATAAAAATGGCAGAAACTTTGTTCATCTTGCAGTGGAAGAACAAACAGAGTGCATTGTGCGGTGGATCTGTAGAAAAACTGAACTTGCAGAAGCAATGAATGCCCAGGATAACAATGGAGACACTGCTATGCATCTGGCTGTAAAAGCCAAACACATAAATATCTTTGCTCGTCTTCTGGGGACCCAAAAGGCACACTTATGTGTGACAAACAAGGATGGGTTGACACCTCGTGATCTTGCCATATCCGAGAGAACAGTTGGCTTCGCACATTGGCAGGTTACCCACGTCATCGATCTGTCTCTAATTGTTTCTTACTATTTGATTACCAGCCTTTAATCTGATTGTTCTACGTAACCATATTATTACAACAACATACATTTCAACTTGACAAAAACTGAAAATTCATAGTGATAAGTTTCTTGTCACACATGTTTGGAAATTAAGGAATGTAGTTCTCTGGTATTCCGTAGGATGAACTCTGATGATTCACACCAGGCTTGTTCTCTTGATATTTAATTATTTAATTTCCAAATTGAAAAGTTTAATGCAACAAAAAAAAAATTCCAAGTAATAATTGTCATTTCAATGTACGTAGTTATCCGAAATTAGTCCGTATTTTAATACATATTAGTTTTTTTTTTTTTCTTTTGCAGAACCCAAACCTCATGATGATCCGAACTCTGGGTCTGATCAGATGTTGCCGGGGTATAAATAGGAGGGATCATTTTGTATCAGAATATCGTCTGCAATTTGACCAAAAGGAAGAGAAAATAGTAGAGAACATTGAGAGCATGGCCAAAAACATGGCCATTGGTACCGTGCTAATTGCTTCAGCAGCATTTGCAGCAGCATTCACTGTATCTCACTCATATAAAGCTGATATTCTTGCCGGACACAAGTCCCCTGGGTTGAGTTTAGCTTTCAAGTCCTTCATTCTCATGGTAGTTTATGCATTTGTTTGCTCCATAACAGCCACGTGTTGGATTTATTGCCAACCTCGTTGGATTTAATGTCAACATTGAGCATATATGTAATCTAATTATGGATTGTTTACTGTCATATATGATTGTCAATTAAAGTGATCAAATAAGGTAATAGACAATCAATATATTCATTTTTGATGTGGTCCATAAATGTGTAGAACAATTTAGGCAAATATCAAATAATTGATGGACTGATTCTGAGATTTGCAATTCAGAAAACTGCCATTTAAGAGGATTGTGTGGGCTACACGGATTTTGATGCGACAGCACGGTTTTTGATGCAGTCGCACAAAATACCTTTTTCAAATTGGCAGATAACCAGATAGGTTACTATATATAAGAATTGGTCCCCAAGGCACAAGATAACACAGAAAAGCACAGAAACTGAAAATACGTTTTTCTCTTTAGAAAAATACAGCTCTGTGTGCCTTCTCTTCTTCTTCCACCATCAAAGAATAGAGAAGAGAAATCCATTAAGAAATTTGGAAAGGATTTCTCAAGGGCCATATCTTGCTGTCTTGGAAGACTTATTCTTACGACTATACGACAAAACAACAAGAAGGGCTTCTTGCCATTAGAGTCTAGTCTCGTGCTCACGGAGACGGTTGGCGATCTCTTAAAGGATCGAGTTATTCCATTGAAACATCAATGGAATCAGGTATTATGTTCCGCACTTAAGATTTATGTTTTATGAGTCGGCTTTGGCATAGGACGGTCCTTAGGTTAAGGTGGGGAACTGTTTCTCCTTCCCCGGGGTGTAAGTGTTTGACCCCTAGATGAGATGTAATTGTTTGATCTCTAGAAGGCGTAATTGTTTGGCCTTTATGATTCCCCAACAAGTGGTATCAGAGCCTTCCTATGCCGAAGGATTAAGTCTTTTAGGATCTAGAGAGAATTAGAAATTATTGATGATTTTTTCGTTGATTTTTGTTGAATTTTTCTAGATTGTTTTAGATCTGAAAATTTTGGTTTGGAGAGCACAAAACTTGTAAAAGTTTACAGCCATAATTGTCTATTTTTCAGTTATTAAGTTGGTTATAATTTGCTAGAAGATTTCCAATTGAAATCGCAAAATTCTAATCAAAATTCGGTCCTGGCAGAGTTTGTGCGACCCTCTTTGCGGACGCATAGAGGCCACACAAAATTCCGCACAAATTTTAATAGGCAGTTATGGAATTTTGGGTTTTGGTGAAATTTATTTATTTTTTAAATAAATTTTCTAAATCAAAATATACAAATTTGGAATTAAACTTCTAAATTTGAAAGGTTATATAGATTTGGAATTAAATTTCTAAATTTGAATAGTTATTTAAGGTGCTTCCAAAATTAAGAAATCTCTCTAGATCATGGATCAATTTCAGCATAATAAATGCAGTTTTATAGTTACTCAGACAAAGATACGGCCGCACGGATTTTAATGCGATCACACGATTTTTGATGCAGATGCACAAAATACCTTTTTTAATTTGGCAGACCGCATAAAAATTCGTGGGGGCCGCACAACTCTCTGAAAAGTTAGAGAATAGTTTCTGAGATTAAAAATGCAGTTATTATGATGCAATTATATATATATTTATTTAATTGCACTTTTGTTTTATGGCTAAGGTATAAATTATAATTCTTATAAAGACATTAAAGTTATATGTATCTTGAATTGTATTAAATGAGTCCTAATTGTACTCAAAGGTACCTCTTTTAACAAGATTGATTTAAATTTATTTTACAAAAGGATATTAGGTGTGCATTTAATGGATACAATCATTTATCGGCGCAAAGGTAGATAATGGTTGTTGAAATTATTTGTACAAGTGAGTGATAATAAAGTATAGTGATGACAAAAATTTTACACATATGTCAGCGTTGTCGGCCCAAAGGAAGGCATGTTGTTCGGTATGTTTTAGGTTATCAGTACCTTATTATTGCTCCAAAGTATCATAAGAAATTGACCCATTACCCAATGGTAGCCGTTTAATGGAAACCGATACTTTGGTTTTAAGGCTCATAAAATGTGATGATTTATTAAGATAAGTTACGATACTATGAATGTAACAATGTCTATGAAAGTTCTCCCTAGACATGTCGGAATTCGAAGTGAATCCTTAGGGACCCCTGACTTACCTGGTTGTGAAATTCGTGCGTATAGTAACAAAAGGGAAAATCATCTCATATATTTTGAGTAAGTTGGGCCTTTATTTGAATGTAATTTGTAAATTCAGAATTTTTTTATTCATGTTGTTCTTTGTGATTTTTGGTTCGTAATTTTTCAGTTAGCATTGTTAAAGGCCTAAACAACATTTTTTATGTTGAATGGAACAAACTTCAAATTTTGACATGAGAACATAGTAATAGTTTTCGGTGTCAAGGATCTAGACCTTGCATTAAGGAGGTATGTCCCACACTTACAGATAAGAGTACTTCTGATGATCAGAAGGAAAATGAAAAGTGGGACAAAACAAATTGCATGTGTCTTATGATAATGAAGAGGTCCATTAAGAGGTATTAAGGGGCGTGATTCAGATTTGATTGTTATCATTAAGGAATTTTATAATCCCACAGAATATTTAGTATTCGAGACGGAAAATGCAATTTTTTTTGAGGATGTTGAGTTTGCGGGGGGAGATACAATAATGTATTTTGAATTCGAAGAGGAGTGTGCAAATATTCCTATAGGTGTTGAGAATTTTATGGACATAGATCTCATTTAACTCAAAATACAAGTATCTTTAATGGAACCATTATTGAAGAGCAAACTCAACATAATCAAACAACACAAAGTCAGATTCTGGAATCTCTAGAAGATGTTGTTGTAGTCCAGATTGTTTCAGACAATGCTGAAATTTCTCAAGAAAATTCAAAAGTGCCAATAAGAAAATATAATTAATGACTGACAATGACATTGAAAAAGTTACCCTATTACCTAAAGAAACGAGACCTATTAGTTTCAAATAGATATTTAAAACTAAAAGAGATTCGAAAAGTAATGAGGAGTAATATAAAATTCGTCTTGTCACTTAAGGTTTTAGAGACTTTCTCTATGGTTTCATTTAATGAATGCAAGCATTAACCGGCTCAAAGGAAAGTTGATGATTGTTAAATTATGTGTACATAGAGTATAGTGATGATTATTATGTTTTACATATAATCAATATTGTCGGCCCAAAGGAAGGCATATTGATTGATATGTTATTTGAATCATCAATACTTTATTTTCTGAAAGACTCTTTAAAGATTATATTGACATTAATTATGCACTTTAATTTGGAGCTTTAGTTGATGGATATTAAGAGAGCGTTTCTAAATTGTGATATTAATGAAACAATCTATATGGTGCAACTAGAAAACTATGTGTCGGGAGACACAAAGTCTATGGTGTGCAAACTTAAGAAATTCATCTATGAACTAAAGAAAGTGTTTGAACAATGGTATTGCAAAATTCATAGTGAGATTATCTCGTTTGGTTTTGAGATAAATTTATTGAATGAATTTATATACCTTAAATTCTGTGGGAGTAAGTTTGTATTTCTATGTGGATATCATATTGCTTGCCAATATCGATATAAATATGTTGCAAGAAACTAAGAATTTTCTGATGAAAGATCTTAGTGATGCATCATTTAGAATATGAAACAATGCTAAACTAAAGTAAGGTAAAGTAAAGAAAAGAATACAGAATGGTGAATTGAAAATAGAACATGTAGGAACAGACTCTATGTTTACAGATCCTCTTACTAAGGGATTGACACCGGCTAAATTTGAAGAGCATGTTGCTCATATGGGTGTAATCTCTTTTGAGGATATTCAGTTTTAGTGGGAGTTTGTTATTTGTAACTTAATGTTCTATTTTTCATTGTAATTTTGGATATGTAACTTGTGACATGTAACAAGTGTTATATATATTATGAAGTTTTGACATTCTGTTTCTTGTTTATGTTTGACCTCTAATTCAGTTAATTTATGAAATTCAGTTTCAAGATTTAATTAGGAGACCAAGTTAGAAATAGGCATGTGAAGATCACAATTGCATGTAATTTCTATGCTACACATCCACATCATGATTCATGTCATTCAGCTGTATTAGTGATGTGATTATTGAGGGTTTAGTTGCGAATAAATGCGACGAATGCCGCTTTAGTCCTTTGCTGATATAGTTGATGGACCGAATTGGTTTGGGAATATATAAGGAAGACAGTAAAGAAATGTGCGCACATAAGGAACACAATTCATAATTAAAAAGTCATAACATATTGCTCAAGTGGGAGATTGTTGGATTTATTGCCAACCTCGTTGGATTTAATGTCAACATTGAGCATATATGTAATCTAATTATGGATTGTTTACTGTCATATATGATTGTCAATTAAAGTAATCAAATAAGATAATAGACAATCAATATATTCATTTTTGATGTGGTCCACAAATGTGTAGAACAATTTAGGCAAAGATCAAATCATTGATGGACTGATTCCGAGATTTGCAATTCAGAAAACTGCTATTTAAGAGGATTGTGTGGGCTACACGGATTTCAATGCGTCTGCACGGATTTTGATGCGACAGCACGGTTTTTGATGCAGTCACACAAAATACCTTTTTCAAATTGGCAGATAACCAGATAGGTTACTATATATAAGGATTGGTCCCCAAGGCACAAGATAACACAGAAAAGCACAGAAACTGAAAATACGTTTTTCTCTTTAGAAAAATACAGATCTGTGTGCCTTCTCTTCTTCTTCCACCATCAAAGAATAGAGAGGAGAAATCCATTAAGAAATTTGGAGAGGATTTCTCAAGGGCCATATCTTGCTGTATTGGAAGACTTATTCTTACGACTATACGACAAAACAACAAGAAGGGCTTCTTGCCATTAGAGTCTAGTCTCGTGCTCACGGAGACGGTTGGCGATCTCTTAAAGGATCGAGTTATTCCATTGAAACATCAATGGAATCAGGTATTATGTTCCGCACTTAAGATTTATGTTTTATGAGTCGGCTTTGGCATAGGACGGTCCTTAGGTTAAGGTGGGGAACTGTTTCTCCTTCCCCGGGGTGTAAGTGTTTGACCCCTAGATGAGATGTAATTGTTTGATCTCTAGAAGGCGTAATTGTTTGGCCTTTATGATTCCCCAACACCACGTGCTTACTTATCGAAGCTGCCTTGACCATTTTAGATCCCATATGCCGAGGGAAGTACATCATGATGTCTTCAACATTGATCAAGATGGCAACAAAGGGTTTTGTGGTTTCATTTGCAATAGGAGTATATGTCGTGCTGACACCAGTGTCCAAGTGGCTCGCATGCCTAGTCTGTCTCGCTGGTGCAGTTATGCCTGTTTTACTCCAACCATACATGTGTCCAAATTTTTTGGTCATAAGGGCACTAATCAGATATTTAGGATGGAGAGGATTTTTGTTTGGATGTCTAAATGCTTTTTGGGGTAACATTTTGTTTGGCATCTTTGTTCTCTTCGTTTTGCTAGGTAGTCTTGTGCCTAGTCGCGGTGCTTTTCCAGAAGTTTTAGTGTTCGCTTATGGCACTGCAATAATACTCGTCTCTGTCTTTCGATTCTTTCCAATAGGGTGGAGGCTTGTTGTTGGTTCTAGAAAAGGGTTTGAAATTTAACGTTATTAGTGCCAACTGAGACAGAACCATAAAATTATCTTTCTCAAATAAGATATATATATGTTTAATCCTGATTGGGCAGGTCGTTCATTTGGGTAAGAACATTTATACGAAGCGGTTTTAGGTTCCCGTTTATTCTTACTACAGGGTTATCATTTAGAATTGTGGGATATTATAATGCTGTAAGATTTAATATATCGAGTAGCCTTTGAAAATAACTATTTCTCTACCATTAAATTACCATTTAGGTTAATGTTTATTCTTTTAAATTTGATTTCTCATTCTGACCCGAAAAGTATAAAAAATAATACTTATTCTTTGGCATATATTGACTGAAATTAACGAACTTATTATATTTACCCAATTTACAGGTAGGTTAGTTGGCCAATTTTTGAAAGAACACTTTAATCTTTCATAAAGCAATTGTCTAATTCCTTTTAAAGTTGATTCTTTTAAAATAAAAAATTCTTTTAAAACACATTTTGATTTCGAGATATATAATGACACTATTCATCACTCCACAATCTTTCACCAACGGATCAATTCTCCAGTTTTCTATTTATATGGAGTAGAAAAACCGCTATATATGATTGAACTTCAAAGCCCTTGCAATTTAAGAAACATAATCAACTTGCTGCATTCAAGTGATGGCGCGCTAGCTGCTACCATTTCTCTCTCTCTCTCCTCTTCTTTACTTTTCTTCTCCATTTGTTGTCGTTACTCGTTAGTTCACTGAATTCGGTTAAAAAGAGTCTGATCGTGGGTCCCCCTGTTCAGTCTCTCCTTTCCTTTCTCTGTCGATTGGCTCCCATTGTACTCTTTTAATTCTGACTCTGCGGGCCCAATATTATAGAAGGCCATGGTCATTTATAGTTCTCGGCCCATTAGTCCTTCCGCAGGCCCGATTTCACCTGTCTCCTCTCTTTTCCAGTTTGACCAAGTCAAATTCTCCTCCAATTAGGCGATATATATTTTTGAAATTATTATCAAAAATCCTTTTCAAAATAAGCTAATTAGGGAATTTAAATAAAAAATAGTCAAAATCCGCTCAACACTGGACAAAAGTCTTTTTAATTATTCCGCTTATTTCAAATTAAACATGCAATCTCATGATCGCGCAAAACAAAAAAGAAAATATATACACTCCCATAATATTACACGCCTCAAAGTTTAATAAGATCAATTTTTTTAGATCATTAGACGCTTAGTTCTTAATTCTGATTTATATGTATAATTATTAATTTCTTAGTTGAAAACTCGATCTATAGCTTAATTAAATGGAATCAAATCGGCTGTTATTTTTTTTGGAATAACATGAACTTGTTTTACCTCATCCAACCATTGATTTTTGTTGAGATTCATGCATAAAAAAATTTAAATAGTTGGATGAGGAAATAGAGGCTCCTGTTATTTCAAAAAAAATAACTACCGATTCGTAATCTAATTAAATGATTTATAATATATATAGGGTAGGGTTTTTGTTCAAAGGGCTTTGGACGGAGACTTATCCAAAGTCAGTCCTATACTATTCCAAAATTAGCGTGGATAGTTTAGATTTATGGGGCAGTTTTAATTTATCAAGTCAACATCAGGGAGCTAGTTTCATTATTTATTAGTTAAGACCAATTAATTAATGGAACCACTTTTTTCGTTATTTCAATACTCAAACGAACATGCATTTTACGCAAATAAATTTCTCCATCTACATATTATCAACTGTTGAGAAAACATATTTTGTACATTAAGTATTTTCGGTTTTTGATATCAAAATATGGACATTTTGGGTTTATAAATTTTCTTGAATTTATTGGAGTTTATTCGTAATTTTTAGAAATTTATTTGGGTTTATAAATTTATTTGAATTTATTCAGAGTTCTCCAAGGCTGTACGGGTATTTTTGGAAAGAACATTTTTTTCAATGCAAATGAATAATTTTACTTCATCCCACTTTCAGAATTAGCGTTTAATTACTTGAAATTAAACTGTGCTGAAAAGCAATATATGTCGTCGATAGCGTTTTATATGTGTTGAAATGTTGTCCCTGAGAGCAGTTTTATTTGATTTTGAAATGTCGTTTATGCTAGGATGAAATATCACCTATTTGATTTGATGGGACACGTTTAAATATTTTTTAATGATAAAGAGAATTTTACTATTTTTTAATTAGAAATAAAAAAAATTGTCGTCGTCCTTTGTATATTAACTTTATTTTTTTTGTCAGTCGTATATATACTTCATAATTTAGTACAGTTCTCCCAGCATGATTTTATTTGCCCCATGTGGAAAAACTCAAACATACAATCTTTAACTATGTTATTAATTTATCTCAGAGAAAAAGAAAATAAAAACATCAGTAATTAAATTAAAAATGCAAAGCACACATGCATACAACAAATTTAATTTAAGAGAAAACAATGCCAAATATGAAATTGGAATCTTGGAGGAGTAAAATATGCATTGACCGGAATGCATGGCTCTATCAATAGTTAAATTTAAGTGAAGGCACATGTTTGCATAAGTTGCGGACCTCATCTTCCTTACCCTCATGGCCATTCTCCACCCATATTAATTGTTGAAGGTTGGTTAGGTGTTGTAGCCCCTGAGGAACACACAATTCTTTACATCTATTAATAGTGAGTTGTTTAAGAATGGGCATGGCCCCCTCTTCTATCTCCCAATCTAGCACGGTAATTTCTGAAATCCACAATTGTTCTAATTGGTTGAAGCCTTTAGCTGAACATCTCATTTTCCGATTAGTTTTGACTTCGCGTAGAATGAGACTCTTGAGGCAGTGTAGATTCTCCAGTACCGGCATTACATCTTGCTGGAATTGGCAATTACTAATATCAAGAGAAATGAGGTGAGGAGGTAGCATGACAACATCAATGACCCTTTCATTAGGAGTCTCCTGACAGTTTATAGCCCATAATTGTAGATATTGTAGATTCTGATAAAATGGGTAGTCCCTCATATCAAATATGTCTCCTGGAAAAGAACCACTTAGGTTGAGAGAGATCAGGTTCTTTAATGTGCCAAGGAAAGCGGCAACTACCATCCATGAACATGATTTGTGTAATAAATCTAATGTACGTAAATTGGGTAGATGAGGAAACCTAGTTTTCCATGATTCATTGGTAGTAACCCTTGTAAGCGTTTGCAAATTTGGTAGTTCTGTTGATGGTGGTAGTTCTAGAACATAGGCTTCAGCGTCGACATGCCTCAGAGTCTTGATGTGCCACACATTATCAGGAAAATTATCTACGGATCCCCGATCATGTACACTTAGATCGATATTAAGAGTCTGTATACAATTCATAGTGCCTATCACTTTCTCCAAGTATCTTTTCCCATACTTGTCATCTCGTCCAGTACACTTGTCACTTAGATACCCAAGAAGATTCAGATATCTTAACTGACTTAATCCCTCAAACATTCCCACATCTATGCTACCCATATTTATGGTGAATTCAGTGCCTACCACTTTTAGCAGCCTTTGCTTAGAACAATTTGGCATGCATTTATTATCAAAGCACAACAAAGTGCGGAGGTTTTGGCTCATCTCGAGTTCATCACAATCTGGATTATGAACTGCCACACGGCGCGCACTACTCAAGCTTCTATGATCATCTGGATGTGAATACACTATGAGAAAGTTGTCCTCCTTGGTTTTTCGGACAACGAGATCCCGTAGGAGATCGTGTATGCCACAATACTCGATAGAACCATTCGTAGATCTAGATTTCACATGAACCATGCTCCTGTTATACAATACGGAAATTTGATTTAAGAAGACGAGCACATACGCTTTGGAGAACACATAAATGTCATAACTAAGTTATTAGGGCTCACATTTTTTATGTTAAGCAGTTAAAGAATGTCCTGATTATGTATTATACTATTAATTAACATTCATAAATTTTGAGGACAGTAAACATGTCATCAAAAAACATATTTAGCTTCAAAACAATTTTAGTTGGAAACTCTATACATTACATGGCTTTAAATTATTATTTTTTCCTTCTTTTCCTTTTGTTTCTCCTGTAGTGCTCCTTAATTATATTGGATTTCTGTTGGATCCAAATGATTTACTATAGGCCTAAAGGATTTTATGAATAAATAAACAAATTGAAACTAGTACTTGTACACAATGATATTAGCATGTTAAAGTAGTTAAATGTGTAAAGCATTAAATGAATTAGTAATACCTCTGCACGAGATCCTCCAAGTAACTCTCCGCAGTTTCTTCTAATGTTCTGTTATCCTCTTGTGGTATGAAGCCCTCTGCAATCCACATTCGAAGTAAAGATTTGGCACATATATCGTGGTCTTCGGGAAATGCAGCAAAGTACATGAAACATGATTTAAGAGCAAATGATAGATCCTCATAACTGGTGCCTAAAATTTCGCTGCATTTTTTTCCATCGGTATGCCAACTCATTGTTTGTAGCACCTTACTCCAAGCAGTATAGTTGCGTGGCTTCTTTGATAATAGGCCTCCTATAACCACCAATGCGAGAGGCAACGCGCCGCATTTTTGTACAAATTGATCTGTGATATCAGAAAGATCATTAAAAGTACTATTTCGATCATGATTTGGAAGAGCCTTTTCCAAGAAAAGGTCTACGCTTAACTCCTTTGATAAGAAGCCAAGTTTGTATGGTTCACATGTGGGATCTGCATTCTTGGCAACTTCAAAGGACCTAGTGGTTATAAATACTCTACTTCCATTATTTTCGTTTGGAAGTGCTTCTCCAATTTGAGTCCATAGATCGTCTGTCCAAACATCATCAAGGACTATGAGATACTTTTTGTCTCTAAGAGACTCATGCATCTCAGTAAGAAAATTGGATTGCTTGCTCGAATCGATAGGAAGCTGGAGTTCTTTCGCTATTTTTCTCAAAATGTCAATTAGTTCGAACTTTTGAGAAATAGCTACCCATATGCGAAGTTCAAATTGTCTCTTGATATCATTACTGTAAAAATAAAACATTTAAGTGGATTTTAGTATAACAAAAATGTATAGATAATAGACTAGAAAAAGATTAACATATATATATATATATATATATATATATATATATAATTGAGCTATGGTGAGACGTGGAGTAAAATAAGTTTGTACTCCATGGCACTATATTTCCATTTTGGAAATCCAAACAGTCGATTCGAACCGTTCAACATCTTCTCTATATTGAAATGTGCTTGGAGACCAAATTTTACATTTTTTTGAATTTTTTACTATTTATTAAGCCACTTTGAAAATCGCTGATCCGATGGTCCAGAAAATTTTACTTTTTTTACTGTTCACAGTGGATCAGCGATTTTCAAAGTGGCTTAATAAATAGTAAAAAATTCCAAAAAATGTAAAATTTGGTTTCCAAGCACATTTCAATATAGAGAACATGTTGAACGGTTCGGATCGGTTGTTTGGATTTTCAAAATGAAAATATAGCGTGGAGTACAAACTTGTTTTACTCCACGTCTCACCATAGCTTATATATATATATATATATATATATTTAAACACACACACACATACATATATATAAATGTAGCTAGGTTTGAAAATGCAAAAGTTGTTGGCGCCATACAAATAGATTTGCACAATATCAATTCGCACGATCCAGCCGTTGTTCATGAGATCTTGCTGTTGATCTTGTTTGGATTTGCACAATATCAATAACCATGTATGCAATATAAAAGGAACATAACATGGCATGCCCTCAATGACCTGTTCGGGTTGGGTTGGGTTGATAAAGGCTTCCAACAAGAACAATACAATTTTACCCTCAATGGCCTACTTTAATGAAAATGTTACAACCAGAATAGTAAATGCATAATTAATGATTATGTTTAGATATGTCAAAATTTCAGATCAGGCTGCAGGGGTGAAAACGGATCGGATACGGATCAGATAGTGGTAAAACCATATCCGTATCTGTATTATTTTTTCATATACGGATACGGATACGGATCGGATATTATACGGATACGGATACGGATCGGATATTACACGGATATTTAGATTCTTAATTAAAAATATGTATCTAATTAAACAACATTCTCTCAACAAAAAACTTAATTCTAAAATAAAAAGAGATAATTCTGCCATTATGGCCTCAATTTTGTTTTTGACTTGTTTAAACCAACAATTGTGCAAAAACACCCTTAGAAACAAGGTTCTAATAACTCAGATGCACAAGTGAACAACAAAAAAACAGAGATCTCCACAGGATAATGACTTTAGAATTAAATTTGGAATTGCACTGTAGAACCGCTTTGTCACATTTTCTCATTTAAGCAACAAGAGCAAGTTACCAAAATTTCAATAGTTAATACTTAAAATTAAAGTACCCTACTTTAGCAAAGACAAGAAATCGAAGACAAATTTCATGAGAAATGAATAAGTCTCGCAAAATTTCATCAAGGAAGTCCAAGGGGTGGAAACAGAAAATTGGATTTGAGAGAAAGAGTCGGACTGTCGGAGTCCACAAGAGGTACGAAGTTTTGTGGATTATCGGATATCCGTTATACAAAAATTTACCAATATGGATAATTATCCGTATCCGAATATGTATCTGCTTTTGAAATCAAAACCATATCTGTATTTGAATCCACATAGATCATATTCGTATCTGCATCTGTATCTGCAAACTTCCATATCCAAATATCTGAATCAACAAAAATCCAGATACAGATTCGGATCCGGATGGATAATATCCGATCCGTTTGCACCCCTATCGGGTTGGGTTCTTATTGGATCATCAATATTTTATTCTTTTTTTGAACAGATAAGATTTGATTCGACGTGTTTTGTTCAAGATGTGCGGTCATGATTGCTTCTGACATATTGCGTTTTTAATTTAATGGTTGTAATATCAGTCAAACCATTTGAATGGTCCCGATTTCGACGAATCATATATCAACTCAAAATTTGAAATATCTCAGAGGATGCTTGGATCTTAAAACCACTTCACTCAAATGCTAGATTTCGACGAATTTTATATCACCTGAGGTAACAGAATACCTTAGAATATTTTTTCTTTAGATCCAGACTATTCAATCAAAATACGCAAGAATATATTAAAGGGATCCCATGCATTTCACCTCGGTCTGATTGGTCCAGATTTTGATCGATGGTGTGGATCTAAACAGAAATATTTTGTTGCCTTGGAGGATATGAACTCGATTCTGACTCGATTGACCAATTGTTAGGATGAATTCTGACTCGAGTGAACAATTCGACCCATTTGTTCAGTCAATTATTATCAGCCTTGCGATGAATTGTCTTAATACATACCCTTCTTATAATTATATACAATCAATTTACTAAAATTAAAAATTATATGGACATGATTTAATAAAATTTAAGTTTTTGCCTACAAAACTAATTATATGAGGCAGTTCACAGTTGTCTTGTAAATCATAAATTTACCAGACAATTTGTTAGAAAATTGTAGTATGTGACTGAGTGAGTGGGTTTGATAATTTGGCAAATCAATTTATAATTTCTACAAATTTATGAAACATATTTCATAATTTTTGCGAAGCTTAAAGTTGAAATCAACACTGGTTAAGTTAGAAAAAAAATTAGAATACACTTGTTGACTAAAAATATATAAAATTCAACCAGATTTATTGTTGTAAAATAAAGAGTGTAATCAATTCTTAAATCAAACAATTAAATTCTAAACTATTTTTTTCCTAAGAATAAAACAAATATAAAGCACATACCAATTGTATACTTTTCGCGCGAGAGTCGTTTTTCCAAGCCCACCAATTCCCCAAATCGAAGCGACATAACGTCTCTTGGTGGTCTCATCGAGCAACTCCTGGACAACATGGTCTCGGTCCTCCTTAAACCCGACAACATCGGGATCAATGTCCGGTAGCACAGGTGGCCTAATAGGCAGTTTGATCTCTCCACTGTCCTCGCCCAAAGTATTAATTCCATACCTTGTTGAAATTAATAATTAAGTTAGAGATAATAAACTAAATTAAATGGTTAATTAGTTAAATAATTAGAGTGAATGTATTTGAAAATTTATACATAAATTAAATGTTTAGATTTTCTAGAGTTAAGAGAGTTGAAAAATATCAATTTAGTATGAAAATTTTATCACCCTTATTTTCCTTCCTCATTCTCTCTTCCATTAAGTATACAAAACAAAATACACTAAATCAAAATCAACATTGGTGGTGAAGAGACCAACATACCTGAGTCTGCTAGCCTCGATCTCATCCATCCTTTTCTGGATCTGAGTTATCTCATGAACAAGTTTGTGTACAGCTGTTAGTTTTTTTGTTATCTTCATCTTCCTTTTCATGGACTCCATCATGCCAGTGGGTTTTTGCGGTTTTGGAGGGACCTCCGAGAGAAAGGTGTCAATGACATCTTCAATTAAATAGGCAACATCTCTCACCTCCTTCACCCAATACTTCTGTTTCTCATCTGTTATTTGTTTCTTGTCAGCATCCTTTAGAAGAACCTGAATCCGGCCGAGTTCACGGTTCACCATCTCCACTTGCTCATCGACGTCGTATAGGCATAAAACCTCTTTAACTCCAACATCAGTGAGCTTGGTTAGCAAAACCTTTACAATGTTCTCAGCCATCTCTCTTCTGTATTCTAGGTGGTAGCTGAAACCAGTGAAAAACAAAAATGTTTGTGTTATGAGAAAGGAATTACAAAAGGAAAAGAGAAAAATATATTCCTCAACTGGCCGCTGGTAGATGCGTGCAATGTTGGGTAAGTGAAGCATTAATTGTTTCTAATAGACAAAAACCTAAAATAAGAATAACATACAAGACCAATAATCTTCATTTAAAGTAGTATTATGTACCAATTTGTAAAAATCTTGGGGGCAATTTTAACAGTTTGTAATAACTTAATTTCTATTGACTACTTTACAAAGTTGCTGTACTAAAAAAGTTTCACCTTGTAATTTTCAATTCCAAGATGTTTCAAGTATTACAGTTTTATTTCGCTAGATATAAAGGTCCACAAGTAAATTTTAGTTTTAGTTGCTGTGCACAGTCTCTCTCTCTCTGCAGTCCACGTAGAAAAAAAAAAGAACCAATTGAAAAAAAAACAAACACAGCTAACAAATAAGTTCTTCACCTTGAAAGGGACCGAGTAATGACAGTTTTGTGAAGCATAATATTCAACAAATCGCACAACTGATAAGAAACAAAAGCGAAGGTATTGCTTACCAGTAAAAAGGGAGGGCAAAGGAGTGTCAATAACGAGAGCGTCTCGGTGCGAACGTAGTAGAGTTGTGGGATTGGAGTTTTGGTTACTAGAGCACTACCAATTTTCGCCGGAGATATTTTGTTCAATACCTCTCAGTTGTTAGTTTTCAATTCAGTTGTTAGTTTTCAATGAATATGTGAACGTGATAGCATCGGGCCCCGAGCCGTTCACGCCAAGCGCACGTTAGTTTTCAAAAATGTGTTTCGGATTGGAAGGATTTCTTAATTTTCTCCGTTCCATGTAGAAAGGACATGTCCAGTTACCTTCAGAAAGCATAAGTGATTGATTTCTCCAGTGCCATGTAAAATCGGAGAAAATGAACAAGGAATCTATTGTAAAATGAGCCTAACGTGCTCTTGGCATCAACGGCTCGGGACCCAATCATATCACGTTCACATATTAATTAAAAACTAACAACTAACCATTAATTAATGCTTCGCTCATTCAAAGGTTTGATCCGTTAAGATAAAACTGATACCAATTAGAAGAGTAGAACTAGGGTGCTCTTAAGTTCACCAAGCTCTTTGGTGAACTCAAGTCTAAAATTCATCGGATCAGCTTCAAACGACGAATTCGAACTGTTAAAACTCATCTACCTTACGAGTGATGCGTCTATATGCAAAAATTTTAAATTTTGAAATTAATTTTGCATAGAGTCAAGTGGTCAAAAAACATCAAAAAATTAATGCATTAAAATTAATTTATTAACTTTCTAATTTTGACCGCTTGACTTTATACTAAATTAATTCGAAAGTATAAATTTTTTACATGTATACGCATCACTCGTAAAGTAGGCGGGTTTTAACGGTTCGGATTCGTCGTTTGAAGCTAATTTGATGGGTTTTAGACTTGAGTTCACCAAGAGGTTTGGTGAACTTAAGAACACCCTAGTTCTACTCCCAATTAGAATTATACTTGCATAACTCACGGAAGTTCGATAAAACTGGTACCAATTAGAATTATACTTTCCAAGTTCAAATACAAATAAAAATTTCACTTGAGAAATTCATCGAATACCTTCCATGCTCTGTAATAGACTGACTTTGCCAGTATATCAGTATCATATATAAGCTATTACAATTTCAAGTAACTTAAACAAAAAAATCAAACATCAAAACCAGCAATCATTCTAACGGATTACATGGACTTGTGCGAATTTTTTTGTGATGGATTGTAGAAGACAAAACAAATAAATTGCCACCTTTCTTGTGAATAGTAAAGAAAATGATTAGATCATTATCGTGATACTCTCCGGTGTGATTTTTCTTGGAATATTTTGTTAGTTTGTTTGATTTTTCTTGTTGTCATCAATTTGATGAGAAGCTTAATTTCTTTCTTTTATAATTGTGATGTGTGTGTGCATTATTTCCAGGCTTCAACATCAACTATCAAAATTATTTGACCAGTCAAACTGGACATGTCCATTTTGAATCGATCTGATCACTATTTGTCATGGTCCTTCAAAATCCATAATTTTTTATTTGTAGAAATTAATATAAAATAATATAAGATATTATAATGAGCGGCTGAGTT
The DNA here is from genome assembly GCA_011114355.1 of Carex littledalei. Classification (NCBI taxonomy): domain Eukaryota; kingdom Viridiplantae; phylum Streptophyta; class Magnoliopsida; order Poales; family Cyperaceae; genus Carex; species Carex littledalei. The sequence continues at coordinate 1,297,215 of CM022081.1, forward strand.
CTTATAAGCATATACAGATTAGAAAAAAAAAATCGGATCCAATATTTAAAGCTTAAAAATATCTTGAATTCAATGGATCCAGTCATCCAGCCACCACAGGAACACAAGAAATACCACTGAAACACAACAGACCACATAAATTCGGTACTATTGGATCCCAAAAAGGATGAGAGAGGGTGGGAAATAAAAAAGGTTTGGAGCTGGAAAAAAAACTCGGATTCAAAGATTGGAGCTGCAGCTTGGATCTTCTGTGGCCAATTTATAACGAGGTGTATGGTGTTTGATAAAGGAATTGGATCGGGGAATTTTTTTCGGCTCCAAAAATTGAATCCGATTTTTTTAGATCTGTCTATGCCATCTAAAATTTCACACACTCATTGTAATATCCTATATTAATTCTTTTATATTAATTTCTATAATAAAAAATTATGTTCAAAATCCTGCATCACATTCATGTGACATAGTATATCATATCTATCAAGAAGAGCATTGTTGTCTTCAAAACTATCAAGAAGAGCAATCGTTTGCAAATAATCATATTTTTATCAAGTAATTTAATTTATGATCGCAAAAAGTAAAATAATGGTTATGAGTGGTGATATCGTACAATATAGACATGAATGTGATAGACAACAACGGTCAGAGTTTTTTTATTTTTTTTTTCAAAATTTCTCTGGCCATGATAGACAACAACAACCAGCTCCAGATTTTATTTTGGTTAATTAGCGGTAACTTGATTTCGTTAAGCTGGCCGTGATGGTCTATAACGTCCTCTGGACGTTATGGACTATCACGTTTTTCCTACAAATCGAGTTTCGACGAAATGCTTCCTCATTATCGATATTTTTTTATTTAATTTCCTATTAATAAAAATTTCAGTCCAGCCGCCACAGGAACACAAGAAATACCATTGAAACACAACAGACCACATAAATTCGGTACTATTGGATCCGATAAAGAATGAGAGAGGGTGGGAAATAGGGATGGCAAAAAAGCCCAGCGGCCCGTCGGCCCGGCTATGCCTGCCTGGCCCAGCCCTTTACCCGTTCGGCCCGGCACTGTAACAGGCCAGGTAAGGCCAGGCAAAAGAACGGGCCAGGCCAGGCCTGGGCTTAAGCCGAAGCCCACAGGCAGCCTGTTGGGCCTATAATTTAATACAAACAGAATTGGATTTCGATTTCGAATATTAGGGTTTTCTGAGAGGCGCAGCCGCTCATAACACATTGTCTCTCTCCCTCCTCTCTAAGTCTCTTTCGCTCCTCTCTGTCTCTGGAGTCTATCTCTTTCGCTCCTCTCTCTGGTTCTCTCTTCAGCTGCTCAGCACCGCACCGCAATACCGCACCGCTCCTCTAGTCCTCTCTCTGGTTCTCTCTTCAGCACCGCACCGCACCTCTCTCTGGTTCTCTCTTCAGCACCGCACCGCACCCGCTCTTCAGTACCCGGATCCGGACCCGGTAAGCTCTTTGAGCCTCTTTCACTCCTCTCTCTCTCCCAGAACTTTTTTGCTGTTTTTTGTTGGCTCCGATTTAGCAGCACCCGATCTAAAAAGGATCCGATTTACCAGTATGGACTTTGTTGGCTCCGATTTAGCAGCACCAGTGGCTCCGATTTAGCAGCACCCGAACTTTGTTGCAGTTTTTTGTTGACTTGAAATGAAGCCTATCTAAGAACCAGTGAAACCAGTAAAACCAGTGAGGCAGTAGAAGTTCAATGTACTGGGGGCGCATTTGATTTATTTGAACTACTGGCATACTATGTCGGTACTGGGGGCGCATTTGATTTATTTTCCGATTGTGTTAATTAATGTAGTAGAAGTTCAATGTACTCCATATAGGTTTTGGATGCACACAAAGATGAAGTATGGTATATCCAATTTTCTAACAATGGAAAATACTTAGCTTCTGCTTCTAATGATGCCACTGCTATTATCTGGGAGGTATTTCTCACTGTTGCTGGTGTGCTGTTGCTGGTTGCTGTTTTTTAATACTGTTGCTAGTTGTTGTTTTTTAATACTGTTGCTGGTTTTTTTTTTAATTCTGTTGCGGTTTGCTGTTGGCTGTTGCCGTTATTTATGTGCTGAATTAATTATGCAGGTCAGTACATTGGAGCAATTATAAGAGTAGTGGGTCAGTGCTTTGCTGTTTAGACGTTTCGACTATTATTTGATGTTGTGCTTTGCTGCTTAGACATAATCCATTTATTATTTTGATGTTAAACTATGTAGGCTTTGTTGTTTGTTGTTTGCTATTAAACTTTGAATTATTTTGTTGTGTGAACTTGGTTAATTGATACTTGAACTTAATTTATAATCATGTTGTAGCTTAAATGATACTTGAACTTTGTTAATTGATACTTTGAATTATTTTGTTGTAACTTAATTTCTAATCATGGGCATGGGCATGGTGATAATTATGTTAAATTCTATATTGTGCATATGATTGTGTTTAATTTATGTTATTGGACTGGGATGGGCATACGGGTAAGGGCCGGGTAAGGCAGCCCATGGGCATGGGCAGGCAGGCATAGGCAGGCGTGGGCATGGGAAAAATGCCCATGGGTAGGCCGGGCATAGATTTTGAGGCCCATCAGATTGGGCCAGGCAGGTCGGGCATAATGATAGTAACAGGCAGGTAAGGCATAGGCTTAGCAAAATACCCGTGGGCACGGCCCATTGCCATCCCTAGTGGGAAATAAAGGAACCACATTTTGAATCGATCTTAATGCAATCCTGCCCGCACGTAGATTTAGCCGTCCGATTGCATTAAGATCCGCACTGTGATGAAGCGCTTGATGAAACGGTAAAATTGAAAAGGCTCCATTAGCACTTTTTTTCCTTCCGACTATCTCTCTCGTCATCTCCTTCCGCCTCCCGTGTTTCTCCTCTCCATCTCGCTCTCCCAGCAGCAGCGTCGCTTCTCGCTCTCCCAGCCGCACCACTTCCCGCTCTCCCACTCTGGCTGCTTCTCGCTCAGATGCGCTGTGTTCTCCCAGTCGTGCCTTGCCTCGCCTTGGTTGATCAGCGTAGTTGACGAATTTACCAAATTTACCCTCTTTCCCCTCGAGTAGTCTCCACAAACTCTTCTTGGTCCATCTCAAGTACGCATTCCTCTTTCGGTTTAACAATTTCTATTTTCTCTCAATTTTAAATTTATTCACAATCTTTGTCATTTTTGCTATTACAATAAAACATCGATATACATATTTACTTTGTAGGACCGGCATGGTGGTGTTTAGTCTTGGATTGAGAAATAATGATGATGTCAATTTCATGTATACTTGTGATAGATACTTTAACAAGTAGAGCAAAAGAAAAGATTTATTTCTTTCAATTAGTACAACTGGAATACTTTAACATTACTAAACAACATTAAACAAGTAATATTTAACACCTTAATGTATATTTGCTTAGGAACTTCATCAATGAAATTTTCTAGTTTCACCAATGTATATCCTTTCTGTGGCAGCAGTAAGATTCTTTTACTGGTAAACTCTTGTTTGTAGGCAACCTAGGCTAGTTGTTAGTTTTATTGCTGCTGTTTTTTTTTCTTTTGCTTGTAAACTCTTGTTTGTGAGCAAGCTAGGTTGGTTAATTGTTATTACTGCTAAATCATGTAAGCAGCATAGAGTATTAGAGTACAAGAAGAGTTTCAGAGAGTACAAGAAGCACATGCCGAAGGATAGTAATAATAGAAACTAGGTTGGTTAGTTTCAGAGAGTACAAACTAGGTTGGTTAGTTTGTGAGCACAGGCCTAAGGATACAAATGGAATTGGATACGACAAGGTTTCAGAGAGTACAAGAAACACTGAAGTGTTTCTAATTATTCGTGCATGATCACTTTCAAACCAAACTTGGCAAGAGAATAGAAGGCAGAGTGAACTGGTACGCCAAAGCAATTACAGGGGTAGTTATGGAAGTCTGCGCTAAGGGCAATGTTTTAATTTTCCTTTTCCTGTTTCTTTATTTCAATTAAGTCAGTAGATGCTTTTTTTCTTTCTGAATCAAGGTAAGATAAAATGACACTTGTGCCCTTAAACGTATGATTAGTAATTATATGATAATTTCTCTCATATTAACAAAAGGAAATTAATTCGATACTGAGCCATCGATTGTACCAGTACATAAGTGAGAAACAAACTGAACCGTCACAGTACAAAATTCCTCTTTTGCATACTGATTTTATACATCAGAAGTAACAGTACAAGTAATAAAGACTTCTTCAGAGCTTTGTTAGAAGATGATTCACCACATTGGTCTGACACCATTCTTTTGATGGGGTGTGTGCAAATGTATTCATCCCTGAAATAAGCAAAGACTACTCTTTCAAAACTTATATTTAATTTTTTAACTTCAGTGAAACTACATACTCAACCTCCCACAGTTCTGCTTGCATCAATAGCATAACAAACTTGATTTCGGAAAATTACGAAAGATTTATTACTCAAAAAATGAAAAATAGAACAATACAAACTTGATGTCACAAAATCCATGTTTAGAAAGAAATTGCTTAACATTTTAGCTAAAATTTCCAATCGAAGCACAGACCTAGCAGCATTCAGTTCAAAAATCACGCTAATTAAGAATAAAAGCCCAAAATTACTCACATTAATGCTTACTGAAAGTTGTGCGCTTTTCAACTGTAGCCATCTAGTCGAAATGAATGGGTGATGTTTTCCCTCTTTGATTTGTTAGTTCAGAACGATGGTAGAAAGGGTATCGCTGGAAATAAGATACAGTTGGTTTTTCTTCAAATGAACTCCTGTCAAATCTATTCATTTTTCACATAATTTAGCGGGAAGCGACGCTGCTGCTGGGAGAGCGAGATTGAGAGGAGAAACACGGAAGGCGGAAGGAGATGACGAGAGAGATAGTCGGAAGGAACAAAAGAGCTAACAGAGCCTTTTCAATTTTACTGTTTCATCAAACGTTTCATCACAGCGTGAATCTTAAAGCAGATCTGATGGCTAAATCTACGTATGGGCAGGAGATTCGGTTCCGGAAATAAAAAAGGTTTGGAGCTGGAAAAAAAAGCTTGGATTCAAAAATTGGTCTCCATATATAAATGTTCAAATAATGAATCCAAACCTTAAAATATGATCTCCATATATAAATGTACTAGGAGACTAAAATTTACAATTTTCATAATTTTTTACTTTTTTTTTTTAAATTAGTAGAAAAACACTTATTCCAAAATTATGAATCATTCGAAGCAGTGATTTTTTACCTCCCAACGAATATAATAAAAGAATTAAAAAAATGTAAAATTTGATCTCCAATTACATTTCCCATGACAATTCCAATGTAATGGTGTAATGGTGTTGACTTTTATGAGTGGCAATGATTAAGTTTTTTTGTGAATCTCTACTCAAATCTCTTCCCTATCAAGAAAGGACGACTCAACTATATATGATTGAACTTCAAAGCCCTTGCAATTTAAGAAACATAATCAACTTGCTGCATTCAAGTGATGGCGCGCTAGCTGCTACCATTTCTCTCTCTCTCTCCTCTCCTTTACTTTTCTTCTCCATTTGTTGTCGTTACTCGTTAGTTCACTGAATTCGGTTAAAAAGAGTCTGATCGTGGGTCCCCCTGTTCAGTCTCTCCTTTCCTTTCTCTGTCGCGTGGCTCCCGTTGTACTCTTTAATACTGACTTTGCGGGCCCAATATTACAGAGGGCCATGATCATTTAGTTCTCGGCCCATTAAGTCCTTCCGCAGGCCCTTTTCACCTGTCTCCTCTCTTTTCCAGTTTGACTAAGTCAAATTCTCCTCCAATTAGGCGATATATATCTTTGAAATTATTATCAAAAATCCTTTTCAAAATAAGCTAATTAGGGAATTTAAATAAAAAATAGTCAAAATCCGCTCAACACTGGACAAAAGTCTTTTTAATTATTCCGCTTATTTCAAATTAAACATGCAATCTCATCACGCAAAACAGAAAAGAAAATATATACACTCCCATAATATTACACGCCTCAAATGTTTAATAAGATCAAAGTTTTTAGATCATTAGACGCTTAGTTCTTAATTCTGATTTATATGTATAATTATTAATTTCTTAGTTGAAAACTCGATCTATAGCTTAATTAAATGGAATCAAATCGGCTGTTATTTTTTTTTGGAATAACATGAACTTGTTTTACCTCATCCAACCATTGATCTTTGTTGAGATTCATGCATAAAAAAATTTAAATAGTTGGATGAGGAAATAGAGGCTCCTGTTATTTCAAAAAAAATAACTACCGATTCGTAATCTAATTAAATGATTTATAATATATATAGGGTAGGGTTTTTGTTCAAAGGGCTTTGGACAGAGACTTATCCAAAGTCAGTCCTATACTGTTCCAAAATTGACGTGGATAGTTTAGATTTATGGGGGCAGTTTAAATTTATCTCAACATCAGGGAGCTAGTTTCATTATTTATAAGTTAAGACCAATTAATTAATGGAACCACTTTTTTCGTTATTTCAATACTCAAACGAACATGATAGGCAAGAACAACCGAGCATTTTACGCAAATAAATTTCTCCATCCACATATTATCAACTGTTGAGAAAACATATTTTGTACATTGAGTAAGTATTTTCGGTTTTGATATCAAAATATGGACATTTTGGGTTTATAAATTTTCTTAAATTTATTGGAGTTTATTCGTGATTTTTAGAAATTTATTTGGGTTTATAAATTTATTTGAATTTATTCGGAGTTCTCCAAAGATGTAAGGGTATATTGGGAAAGCATTTTTTTCAATGATGTTTTTTTGACAAATACAAAGAACATTTTTTTCAATGCAAAATAATTTTACTTCATCTCACTTTCAGAATTAACGTTTAATTACTTGAAATAAACTGTGTTGCAATGTCATCAATAGTGTTGTATATGTGTTGAAATGTTGTCCTTGACAACAGTTTTATTTGCTTTTGAAATTAAGGTCGTTTATGCTAGGATGAAAAATATCCCCTATTTGATTTGATGGACACGTTCAAATATTTTTAATGTTAAAGATGAAAAGAAAAAATCGGATTGTGGGATACGTTTGCAAATAGGAAAGAGAATTTTACTATTTTTTTAATTAGAAATAAAAAAAATTGTCGTCGTAATTTGTATACTTCGTAATTTAGTACAGTTCTCCCAGTATGATTTTATTTGCCCCGTGTGGGAAAACTCAAACATACAATCTTTAACTATGTTATTAATTTAACTCAGAGAAAAAGAAAATAAAAACATCAGTAATTAAATTAAAAATGCAAAGCACACATGCATACAACAAATTTAATTTAAGAGAAAACAATGCCAAATATGAAATTGGAATCTTGGAGGAGTAAAATATGCATTCAAATAATGAATCCAATAGTCAAATTTAAGTGAAGGCACATGTTTGCATAAGTTGCGGACCTCATCTTCCTTACCCTCATGGCCATTCTCCACCCATCTCAATTGTTGAAGGTTGGTTAGGTGTCGTAGCCCCTGAGGAACACACAATTCTTTACATCCATCAATACGGAGTCTTTTAAGAATGGGCATGGCCCCCTCCTCTATCTCCAAATCCTCAAGCACGGTAATTTTTATAATCCGCAATTCTTCTAATTGGTTGAAGCCTTTAGCTGAACATCTCATTTTTCGATTAGTTTTGACTCCAAATAGCGTGAGACTCTTGAGGCAGTGTAGATTCTCCAGTACCGGCATTACATCTTGCTGGAATTGGCAATTAATAATATTAAGATAAATGAGGTGAGGAGGTAGCATGATAACATCAATGACCCTTTCATTAGGAGTCTCCCGACAGTTCTTAGCCCGTAATTTTAGAGATTGTAGATTCTGATAAAATGGGTAGTCCCTCATATCAAATATGTCTCCTGGAAAAGAACTGGTTAGGTCGAGAGAGATCAGGTTCTTTAATGTGCCAAGGAAAGCGGCAACTACCATCCATGAACATGATTTGTGCTCTAAACCTAATGTACGTAAATTGGGTAGATGAGGAAACCCAGTTTTCCATGATTCATTGGTAGTAACCTTTGTAAGCGTTTGCAAAGTTGGTAGTTCTGTTGATGGTGGCAGTTCTGCAGCACGTACTCCAGTGTTGACATGCCTCAGAGTCTTGATGTGCCACACATTATCAGGAAAATTATCTACGAATCCCTCATCACGTACTCTTAGATTGATATTAAGAGTCTGCATACACTTCATAGTGCCTATCACTTTCTCCAAGTATCTTTTCCCATACTTGTCATCTCGTCCAGTACACTTGTCACTTAGATTCCCCCAAAGATTCAGATATCTTAACTGAGTTAATCCCTCAAACATTCCCACATCTATGCTATCCATACCCTTCATATAGCTGCCTTCAGTGCCTACCACTTTGAGCAGCTTTTGCTTAGAACAATTCGGCATGACTTTATCATGAAAGCACAACAGAGTGCGGAGGTTTTGGCTCATCACGAGTTTATCACAATCTGGATGGTGAACTGCCACACGACGCGCCCTACTCAAGCTTTGTTGATCACAATCTGGATGTGAATACACCACAAGAAAGTTGTCCTCCTTGGCTTTTTGGATAGCAAGATCCCGTAGGAGATCGTGAATGTTGCATAATTCGATAGAACCATCAAGAGATCTAGATTTTACTTGAATCAGGCTCCTGTATTATACAATAAGAAAATTTGTTTTAAACATACATGAACATCCGATTTGGAGTGTTAATATATGTCTTAACTAAATTATTGGAGATCCCATTTTTCTAAGGTTAGCAGCTAAAGAAAGTACTGATTATGTATTATAACATTAACACTCATAAATTTTGAGGACAATAAATATTTCATAAAGAAAAATATTTAGCTTCAAAACAATTCAATTGGAAACTCTGTACATAACTTGTACGTGCTGATTGCATTGTATTTATTTGTTTTTTTTTTCTTTTTTGTTTCTCCTGTAGTGCTTATTATATTGGAATCCTGTTCTATCCAAATGATTTACTATACGCCTAAAGGCTTTTATGAATAAATAAATAAATTGAAACTAGTACTTGTACACAATGATACTAGCACGTTAAAGTAAAATGTGTAAAGCATTAAATGAAGTAAGTTATACCTCTGCACGAGATCCTCCAAGTAACTCTCCGCAGTTTCTTCCAATGTTCTATTATCTTCTTGTGGTATGAAGCCCTCTGCAACCCACATTCGAAGTAAAGATGTGGCATTGATTTCATGGTCTTCGGGAAATGCAGCAAAGTACATGAAACATGATTTAAGAGCAAATGATAGATCCTCATAACTAGTGCCTATAATCTCGCTACATTTCTTTCCATCTTCAGCATGCCAACTCATTGTTTGTAACACCTTACTCCAAGCGGCATAGTTGCGTGGCTTCGTTGATAATAGGCCTCCTAAAACCACCAATGCGAGTGGAAGAGCACCACATTTACGGATAAATTGATTTGTGATATCAGAAAGGTCATCAAAAGAACTTTTATTTGGATCCTGATTTGGAAGAGCCTTTTTCAACAAAAGCTCTAAGCTTAACTCCTTCGTTAAGAACCTAGGTTTGTACGGTTCACACGTGGGATCGGCTTTTTTAGCAATATTAAAGAACCTTGTGGTTATTAGTACTCTACTTCCATTATTTTCATCTGGGAGTGCTTCTTCAATTTGAGTCCATAGATTGTCTGTCCAAACATCATCAAGGACTATGAGATACTTTTTTTCTTTAAGAGACTCAGGAAGCTTGGTAAGAAAAACATCTTCCTTTGATTGCTTGCTCGGATCGATAGTAAGATTGAGTTGTTCCGCTATTTTTCTCAAAATGTCAATTAATTGGAAATTTTGAGAAATAGCTACCCAAATGCGAAGTTCAAATTGTCTCTTGACATCATTACTGCAAAAATAAAATATTTGGTGGATTTTAGTATAACTAAAATTTAACGACGATGATAGACTCTTTCAAGAGAAAAAAAGTATATGTGTATGTGTGTTTTGATGGTTAAATTTATGCGTAAATAGAAAATTGTGATTTTCTTTACCAATCTAAAGGGCTATGGTTTTCTATTTTTCCTTTTTTTATATCTTAATTTCTTTCTTCTTCTTTTTGCATGGTATTGCAAAAGGACAGATATATATCCTCCCAGGTACCTGACTCAAGCAAATTGCAACGGCCGGCCCAGATTAATTCTATCTGGGCCAAACTCAATCCGGTGCCTATTGAGATTGTAGGGGGTCTGTTTTTGGGATTCGTGCCATGTTAAATGGGCCGTCCAATCGTAATTTGCTTGCGTCAGGTAACCTGAGGTGATGTGAATTCATTGCAAAAGCTGTTGGCGCCATACAAATAGATTTGCACAATATCAATTCGCACGATTCAGTCGTTGTTTTTGAGATCTAGCCGTTGATCTTGTTTAGATTTGCACAATATCGAGTAGCTAATACGTACGGCCTACCCTCAATGACCTGTTGGGTTGGGTTGGGTTAATAAAGGCTTCCAGCTATAACAATATAATTTAGTGGCACTGGCTAACCCTCAATGGCCTACTTTAATGAAAATGTTACAACCAAAATTAATAAATGCATAATTAATGATTATATATGTTTAGATATGTCAAAATTTCAGATCGGGATTTTTTTTTTGGACAGATAAGATTCGATCCGACATGTTTTGTTCAAGATATTCGATCGGTTATGATTGCTTCTGACATAATGCATTTTTAATTTAATGGTTGTAATATCAGTCAGACCATTATTATCTAAATATATTTTGAAACACTTTATTATTAATGAATATTGTTGGTTTCATATATCAACTCAAAATTTGAGATATCTCAGTCTCACTTCACTCTTCACAAAATCAAATGTTAGATTTCGACGAATTCATATCACCTGAGGTAACAGATTATTTCTTTAGATCCAGACCGTTCAATAAAAGTCCGGACAAATATAGGGATCCCATTTATTTCACCTCGGGTCTTGTTGGTCCAGATTCTGATCGGACGGTACGGATCTAATCAGAAATATATATTTTGTTCCTCAGAGGATATAAACTCGATTCTGGATCAAAATTGCGTTGGTTTGAATTTGACCCATTTGTTCAGTCAATTATTGTCGGCCTTGCAATGAATCGTCTTAATGCATACTTGTCTTATAGTTATATACAATTGATTTACTAAAAATAAAAAATTATATGGACTTGATTAAGTAAAATTTAAGTTTTTACTTACAAAACTAACTATATGAAAATTTACCAGACAATTTGTTCGAAAATAGTAGTGTCTGGGTTTGATAATTTGGCATATCAATTTACAATTTCTGTAAATTGATCAAACATATTTCATGATTTCTGCAAAGCTTCAAGTTGAAATCAACAATGGTCAAGATACAACAAAACTGGAAAACACTTGTTGACTAAAAATATATAAAATTCAACCATATAGCAAAGTAAGTGTAATCAACTTAAATCAAAAAATAAAATCAAAACTAAATGTTTTTTTTAAATAAAAATAAATATATAGTACATACCAATTGTATACTTTCCGCGCAAGAGTCGTTTTTCCGAGACCACCAGTTCCCCAAATGGAAACGACGGAACGTCTCTTAATAGTCTCATCCAGCAGCCCTTTGACAACATAGGCTTGGTCCTCCTTGAACCCGACAATATCAGGATCAATGTCTGGCAGCACGAGTGGTCTAACGGGTAGTTTGATCTCTCCACCATCCTCGCCCAGAGTATTGATTCCATACCTTGTTGAAATTAATTGGTTAATTAGTCAAGTAATTAGAGTGAATGTATTTGAAAATTTATACATAAATTAAATGTTTAGATTTTCTAGAGTTAAGAGAGTTGAAAAATATCAATTTAGTATGAAAATTTTATCACCCTTATTTTCCTTCCTCATTCTCTCTTCCATTAAGTATACAAAACAAAATACACTAAATCAAAATCAACATAGGCCCTTAAGAGACCAACATACCTGCGTCTGCTAGCCTCTATCTCATCCATCCTTTTCTGGATCTGAGTTATCTCATGGACAAGTTTGTGTACAGTCGGTATTTTTTTTGTTATCTTCAACTTCTTTTTCAATGACTCCATCATGCCAGTGGGTTTTTGCGGTATTGGAGGAACCTCCGAGAGAAAGGTGTCAATGACATCTTCAATTAAATAGGCAACATCTCTCACCTCTTTCACCCAATACTTTTGTTTCTCATCTGTTATCTGTTTCTTGTCAGCATCCTTCAGAAAAACCTGAATCCGGCCGAGTTCACGGCTCACTGTCTCCACTTGCTCATCGACGTCGTATAGGCATAAAACCTCTTTAACTCCAACATCAGTGAGCTTGGTTAGCAAAACCTTTACAATGTTCTCAGCCATCTCTCTTCTGTATTCTTGGTGGAGGCGTGGAGCTGAAACTAGTTAGAAACAATAAAATGTTGTAGCATTATGAGAAAGGCATAACAAAGGGAAAAGAGGAATATAAATGCCTCAATTGGCAGCTGGTTGATGTGAACAATGTTGGGTGAGTGGATTCTTTTACCAGTTCCACTTTGATTCTTTTAAAAGCTCAATATTTTCTCTGTTTGATAAAGAAAGGACAACTCCAGTTTCACTTTGAAAGCAGAGGTGATTGGTTTCTCCAGTGCGTTGGTAATTCGGAGGAAATGAAGAAGGAATCAATTATAAAATCAGCTTTTTGGGAGATAAGGAATTTTGGTAGGGTCACCGAAAGAAAGCAGGTTATACGGAGAATAAATTTTCAATTTTTCTCAAATTCTTACAATTTTTTATTTTATTCCCAATCAACAATTCAATATCCGAACAATAAAAAAATTTGGATTGCAAAGATTGGATCCTATTTTTTTTCCATATCCGTTTATACCATTGACACCTTATTATTTTTTATTAATTTCTATAAATAATTAATTCTGTACAAAATCCTGAATGGGATTCATGTGATCTAGTATATCATATCTATGCCTGTCTCCTCAACTAAATTGTTGTTGTCTTAAAAAATATCAAGAAGAGAAATCGTTTGCAAATAACCATATTTTTATCAAGTAAATGTATGATCGAAGAAAGCAAAATTAATGGTACTCTGTCATTCAAAAAATTTCTTAAAACAAATTCTGAATGCTACTGCCATTCAAAAAAGGAAAAAAAACACTTTGAATGGTACTCTGTCATTTTTTGCTAGATTTTGAAAATTTCCGAATTTAATGTCACAAAATATAATTTTTAATTTTAACGCTATAGATAAAAAAATCAGTTACCAACTAAACTATAGCTGAAAAGAGAAAAGGCACAAGACTCCATGTGAGCCAGAGGATTTTGTTGAAATGATAAGGTCAAAAATTAAAGTTCATGTCAGGTATTCGTTTCAATTATTAAATCATTGAAAAAGTAACAGAGGATGTTATTCACTGATTTGGTATAAATTCGCCTTGTTTTATTCTGAAATTGAAGAATAAAAGTTTTTAATGGAAAACAACCGGACAGCATAAAGTGCTAAAAGATATTAAAGCATTCACACTAAACTGATTTGTAACTTTCTTTAAAAAAAAAGAAAAAAGAAGAAGGAACAATTGCCCATTAACCCAACAAATTTTTCATTTTTTTCTTCCATTTTCTACGAATCTTCAATTATTTTCTAATTCTATTTTCTATATAAATAAGAGTATCTTCAATCTAAAATTACATATAAATTGTGAAATGAATAATTTTAACAATTATTTCTCAATGTTGAATTTTACTAACCATTATATATATTATACCTCCAATTGAATTAGCTTCTATTAACATAAGCTAACTTATATTTTTTATGCTAGTATTTTAAGGTGTAATTTTAAGGGTGTGTTTGTTTGTCATGGAATTGTGTGGAGATTTTACGGGTTCAGAAACACTCTATTTAATTTGTGGGAACTCATACTAATGGATAGTACAGAAATGATTAAATTTGGATAGGAACTTATGTTAACACTTTCAAGAAAAACAATAACCAAGGTACTTCCTAAGAATGTTTACAGTTTACAAAAAAAAATAATAATTAAATTAACTTAATATGTGGGTTTCTATCTCAACACTGAAAAGTACAAAATGATAAACATAACTAATTGAAATAAAAGGATATTTTCATTCTTTCAAATGGTATACAAAATTAAACTCTGTGAAACTACTTCCATCAAGGATTTCAAAAATAACACCAACTTTCCAAAATATAACACCAACTTTTCCAAAATTATAACACCAGTTTTACACCAACCTTTTTTTGCTCCAGTACAAGTTCAAAATTCAACTGCAAGCATGACATCTCTTTTATTTCAGTTCATCCTTTTTTTCAACATATTTCCATCAAATGTGTTTGAGTAATTACAGAATTATTCATCTCCAATTCATATAATTCCATCTTAATGGTTAAGTACAAAAGGAACCTTAATGTATGTCTAAGCACAATAAAATGTTTGTGTATTATGAGAAAGGCATAACAAAAGGTTGTAAAGAGGAATATAAATGCCTCAATTGGCAGCTGATTGATGCGCACAATGTTTGATTTTGAAGGGGACGACTCGGGAGTAAAAGCACAATATTTTCTCCGTTTCATTAAGAAAGGACAAGTCCAGTTTCACTCTGAAAGCAGAGGTGATTGGTTTCTCCAGTGCTTGGTAATTAGGAGGAAATGAAGAAGGAATCAAATGTAAAATTAGCTTTTTGGGAGATAAGAATTTTGGTAGGGTCACCGGAAGAAAGCAGGTAGAGATCAGATTCTATCAACTTTTTATTGTGGTATGAGATAGCATATTTATTTATACTCGTTTACTTGTGGCATGTATATATGCAGCATGCCAGGTTGGTTTCCACCGGAAAAAATGCTGTGGAATGTTCTGATAAGGGGTACAGATATTGATAAATCATAACTGTTGCTTAGACATACATTATGTAGCCTATTTCTTCATTCTCTTCCGTGAATAGTGACTGATGCACGTACCCTCTTGAACCGTAACACCACAAGTAGATTCGAACATGGTTCTGAAACTCGGAATCGGAATCGGATACTTGACCATGGAATCGGAATCGGATGAATCGGCCGGAATCGGAAGAATCGGATCGGAAACTCGGATTTTTTTGGCAGAAGCTTGTTTTGTAGCCAAAATATAGAAAAAAATTGGTAAAAAAAGATTTTGTCAAGAATTTACGTTAAGACAAAATATTATAATATTATAATCATATAATCTATTAATATGATATAATACATGCATTACAACCAAAAGATTTTTTTATTGTCAATTGCTATGACGACCAGACTAGATCATCTCGACATCCTATGTATTAAAATATAAAAAGGGATATTGTTGTATTGAGCTAAATAATAAAGTACTTTTAAAAAATAAGCTAAATAATAAAGTTATTAATGAGATAGCAATCAAATTTGTATTGTAATTATTTAAAAAAATAAAATTTATTTAATTTTTAAATAAAATAAAGAAAATAAAAATACTAACTAATATGTACAAGAGAAATATAAATTTTTTAGTTTGTACTTCTATATTTTTAGAACAATCAATTTCTAACCTAATAATCCCATACGGCCATACTCTTATCGTTTAGTCAAAAAAAAAAAAAAAAAAATACACACAACACTTTTGAGTGTCATCAGCTGTACAGTTATGAAAATATACCAATAGTTGACTACCGCAATAGTTTGGATCTACTTGACTACATAAACCAATAGTTTATATGAACATGGTTTACCATGAACCAATTTATGTTCTCAAAATAAAGCCATACGGTTCACGTACACCCAGTCTATTTAACATTTTATAATACTTTAAACCACCTTCTCTTCTCCGCAGCCACATCTGTTTTCTCCGAATTTCTTCGACGGCAATGGAAAAATACAAATTGGTTCGATTTAATCATCAAAACAGTTTAATTTTGCTCTTAACGCAAGAGAAATAGAGGAAATTTGGCCGATTGTTTCGATTGACAATCAATTTTATCGGTTTCTGCATGTAACTCGAAAAACCCGAGTCAACTCGGGAAAACTCGGATCTCCTCCGGCCGATTCCGGTTTAACTCGGCCGAGTCAACTCGGAATCGGCCGATTTTTCGAACCATGGATTCGAACCAATCACCCAACTTCTGGAGAAAACTGCAAGCCGTACGCTCCGAATTGATAGTCTGAAACAGAGAAGAGGAGGGTCCTCCTTTTCTCAAAAGCATGAGCGGATTTGGTCCATGCAAAAATAAATTTGACTTGTTGTGCCTTAATTTATATCTTTATTTTCTTCTTGTTTGGTCCATGCAGTTAATTATTTGTTTCATACTTTAATCTTAGGTTAGTACTGTTAGGTAGAAGAAAGATACATTATTCAACAAGAAAACAAGCTTCTGCCTAGAAGAACTTTTCAGAGTAATGACGGTATCTTTAATTTGTGCATTCAGATTTCTATCCATGTTAGCTGGAACGAATCTGTTGATTTGTTACGTTCCAACTTTGTTGTTTCTCTGGATTCATACACAAACAATCACACTATTCCATGTGATAATGAAAGGCCTCATTAATTGTCTAAAGATCAATAAAATTGATAATGACATGCACCAGTTATGTCCATATCTTTTTTTATTTAATAGTAGTGAGGAATACACACCGATTTCATTAAAAATGAAATCATTTAACTAACTGAGAGCTGTACCAGTCTCTGATAATGTTCTTACAAAACCACCTTAAGATATATAGTTCATACAATCAACATCAAAACAAAGCTTAAAAGCACCAACCAAGCTAAGACAACATAGCCTAAAAACATACAGCCAACAAGAGAGAATCAGTAAACAGCTCTACTCAGTTCTAATCAGAACTACATAAGTCTTGCGCTTTTTGCATATCTGCCCCTGTATTTTTCAAAAACTAAGAAACATTCACAAGTGATCTTCACTTCTTCTTCCACACCCAAGGGTTGCGCAGGGCTCCCAAGTGCCAGCTGCCCTGTATACATCTGATTAGACAATTCAGTTATATTTTTAGTCCGACATGCCTTCCGTCTCCTTCATTTTCATCGCTTCAAGCTCACCGCGAAGCTTTTGTAGGCGCACTTGTTTGACTCATTCAGCACCTTTGTATGCCTTCTCAAGTATCTCCCATGCCTCCTTTGATCTTGTTGCACCGGCAATCTTCTCAAAACCAGATTCATCAACCGCTTGAAAAATGAGGTAAAGTGCGGTTTTATCTCTCATACGGATTTCTTTGAGCACCTTCAATTGATTTGCTGTCTGATTGGCCATTGCAGCCTGCTCTTCAAAGCCGACTTCGACTACTTCCCACGCGTCATGTGCACCGAGCAAGGCCTTCATTTGTATACTCCAATTATCATAGTTGTTCTTTGTAAGACGCGGCAATGGAACTTGTCCCAATGATGTCACTGCGGAGCTTGCCATGGCTCTGATACCAATTAGTATTTGATATGAACTTAGTATATATTAGTAGTGGAAGAGAGAAAACTTGTTGGCAGAAATTTAACTTCTATTATCAATGTTCTCTTACTCTTACATTAAAAAGACTCCTTGTATATTATATAGACCCATAGGAACTTTCTACACATTCTATCTTCACTAAAAAGCATTTAACCCTCTCATTAACTTTATCTATTTCCTAAGTACGTTTTTTCAACTTTCCAAGACAGCCTAGAACATGTGTAACATAGCTTCTAGAGAATTTTAACATTAACTAGTACATTCACGAGACTTGTAAAGAGTTCTTACATTAACTATTACATTTAACCACTAATTAATTTTATTATTTCCAACAATATGAAAATTTCTGATACCTTTTGTTTCCTTCCACATTTTCTATTCCACTGAGAACACAGAACAAAGTACTCTAACTCAAAATTAACATAGGCCGTGAATAGACCAACATACCTGTGTCTTCTCGCCTCGGTCTCATTCATCCTTGTCTGGATATGATCAGTTATCTCATGGACAAGATTGAGTACAACCAGTATTTCTTTTGTTGTCTTCATCATCCATTTCATGGCCTTCATCATGCCAGCAAATTTGTGTTGCTCTTGTGGGATCTCTGAGATGAAGGTGTCAATGGCATCTTCTATTAATAAGTAGGCAAAATCTCTCACCTCCTTCACTGAATGCTTCTGCCTCTCATTTATTATATGTTTCTTGTCAGCATCCTTTAGAAAAGCCTGAATTCGGTCGAGTTCATGGCTCACTGTCTCCACTTGCTCATCAACGCCATGTTGGAGTAAAACCTTTTTTACAACATCAGTGAGCTTGCTCAGCCCAAACTTTACAATGCTTTCAGCCATCTCTCTTCTGTATTCAACCTGGCAGCTGAAACTAGTGAGAAACCAAATATGTTGGTGTATTATGAGAAAGGCATGACCAAAGGAAAGGAATATAAATGCCTCAACTGGCTGCTGATGGATGCGTCAATTCAAAGCTTAATTAATGAATAGATTCTGAAGGGGACGATTCGGAATATTTTCTCCGTTTCATAAAGAAAGGCCATGTCCAGTTTCACTTTGAAAGCAAGGGTGATTGGTTTCTCCCGAAATTTTTATTAATAGGAAAAAAATTAAAAAATAACGACAATTGAGAAGGGATTCGGGGAAATTCGACATATAAGAGAAACATGATTGTTTGTAACGTCCAGAGGATGTTATAGATCAAAACGTCCATATTAGCGAAATCACATTAACCACTAATTAACCGCGGACTCTGGGCATTGTGTTTTTTTCAAAGCTGGCCGTTTTGGTCTACCACGTCTAGACATTTTGAAAAAAAAAAAAAATTCTGGACGTTGGTTTGTACAACGTCCTGATTTCTTGAAAAAAAAAATCAGGTGGATGCTTCTAGCATTCTGGCGTACGTTCTTTCCATAAATCAAAAGAAAGGAGCTTGAAACTTGATGCTTCTGGCGTTCTTTCCATAAAGGTGGATGCTTTCTCACTAGAAGAATCAACTCGGGTCGCCATTTGATTTGATGCACATTGGTGATGGAATTGGGAATTTCAATGCAGGTATGAAATTCATCGTTGGGTTTGAAATGGTTTCTCGATTTTTCTTGTAATCTTGTGAATTGACAATTTGAGATAAATAAAGCGGGAATTTTGTGAGCCTAAGAGAAATTTTCCAACTTTTTGAAGAATTTTGTCGCGGCTCAAGTTATTTGGATTTTTTAAATTTGATTTGAGAAACTGATATAGATACAGTGATTGGTCACTTTGATGTTCCAATTTTTAGTTGATCTGGCGAATCAGAGAGAAAAAATCGATCAATTTCAAGAAATCAGGACGTTGTACAAACCAATGTTCAAAAAAAAATTTATATTTTTTTCAAAATGTCTGAACATGGTAGACCAAAACGGCCAGCATTTCGTTAATTAGTAGTTAATGTGATTTCGCTAATCTGAAGGTTTTGATCTATAGCATCCTCTGTACGTTACAGACAATCACGTTTTTCTTATATGTCGAATTTTCCCGAATCCCTTCTCCATTGTCGATATTTTTTTATTTATTTTCCTATTAATAAAAATTTCGGTGGTTTCTCCGGTGCTTGGTAATTCGGAGGAAATGAAGAAGGAATCAATTGTAAAATCAGCTTGTTGGGAGACAAGGATTTTGGTAGGGTGACTGAAAGAAAGCAGGTAGAGATCAGATTCTATTTTGTATCAACTTTTTTTAAAAATAAATTTTCCTTCACTTTAAGATATAATTTTTCAATTTTTCTCACATTTTTAGAATTTTTTTTTATTTTTATTCCCAATCAGCAATTCAAAATCTGAACAATAAATTTTTTTCGGCTCCAAAGATTTAGTCAGATTTTTTTTCCGGATCCGTCTATGCCTTCTAAAATCTCACGCACTCATTCCAATACCCTTTATTATTTTTTATTAATTTCTATAAATAAATAATTCTGTGATAGATTTTGAAAAAAATTCCGAATTTAATGTCACAAAATTTGATTTTAATTTTTAATGCAATATATAGATTAATAAAAATCAGTTACCAACGAGATGTGCAATATATGAGAAAGAAGGCACAAGATAGCCCATGTGAGCCAGAGGATTTTGTTGAAAATGATAAGGGAAAATTCATGTGAGGTATTCGTTTCACTGATTAAATAATTGAAAGAGTCACAGAGGATTTTATTGACTGATAAGGTATAAATTCGCCTCCTTTTATTGTAAAAATAAAGAATAAAAGATTGTAATGGAAACCAACTCGACAGCATAAAGCGCTAGAAGATATTAGAATTTGCAACTTTCTTTCACAAAAAAAAGGCACAATTGCCCATTTACCCAACAAATTTTTCATTTTTTCTTCCATTTTCCTCGAATCTTCAATTATTTTCTAATTTCTACTTACTATATAAATAAGAGTATCTTCATTTCTTAAATTATAAAATGAATAATTTTAACAATTATTTCTCAATGTTGAATTTTACTAACCATTATATTATACCTCTAATTGAATTAGCTTCTATTACCATAAGCTAACTTATATTTTTTTTTATGCTAATCTTTTATGGTGTAATTTTAAGGGTGTGTTCGTTTGTTATGAAATTGTGCGGGATGAGATTTTACAGGTTCAGAAATCCACTATTTAATTTGTGAGAACCTATACTCATGGGTAGCACGGAAATGATTATGTGAATGTGCTGAAATGAATGTTCAGTTGTACCGTGGTATTAGTTGTGGAAAATCTTGATTTTTTTTTTATGGTTGGCGGCGAAGTGCCACCAACAGATATATTGATACTAAAAAAGGTGTATTTACACCAATAAGTTCAAAGATCTCAAAGTGCAAGTAGTCGATTTGAACCGTTCAACGTGATTTTCATATGAAAATTAATGTACTTGCAGACTAAATTTTACATTTTTTAGATTTTTTTTACTATATTTCTATATAGGTAGAAAATCACTACTTTTAAATAGTCTAGAATTTTTAGATCAAGTGATTTTCTATCTATCTAAGAAATAGTAAAAAAAACTAAAAAATGTAAAATTTAATCTACAAGTGCATTTTCATATGGAGATAATATTGAACGGTTCAGATCAATTGTTTGAACTTTAATTAAAAATTGAGATATTGATTCGTAGTATCACAACAACAAAGTAGGCACTTATCGTGAGGGAAAAAGCGCATTTATGACGGTTCTCCGTCGCGAATAGAAAAAGCACAGTTATGACGGTACTCCGTCGCGAAAAGTCACTTTTTACCCTCACAAAAAGTCACTTATTCTTGTTGTGTATATGGACCAATA
Source organism: Carex littledalei (assembly GCA_011114355.1). NCBI lineage: Eukaryota > Viridiplantae > Streptophyta > Magnoliopsida > Poales > Cyperaceae > Carex > Carex littledalei. The sequence continues at coordinate 1,318,468 of CM022081.1, forward strand.
TCCGCTATGCACCGTAGCCTCACTCTTATAACTTATCACGATTAGTATGAACAATTGGCAATGGTGACATTCCTACTAAGGGCCCTCTCATTAGTTGAAATTATTTCAAATATTTATCTAAAATAATGTAGCGGGTTAGAATGAAAAGGTCAAAATTCATGTTAGGTATCTGTTTCACTAATTAAATCACTGAAAGATCACAGAAGAATTTATTGACTGATCAGGTATAAATTCGCCTCGTTTTGTTCTAAAAATGAAGAATAAAATATTGTAATGGAAACCAACTCAACAGCATAAAGCGTTAGAACATATTGAAGCATTCCCACTAATAATTTGTTAACTTTTTTACAAAAAGAGAAGACGGAACAAATGCCCATTTATCCAACAAAATTTTCATTATTTCTTCCTTTTTTTCTCTCAAATATTCAAATATTTTTTATTTTCTATATAAATAAGAGTATCTTCAGTTCTAAAATTATAAAAGACTATAATCACATGAGTAATTTTAACAATTATTTTTTAATGTTGAATTTACTGATCACCATATTATACCTCTAATTAAATTAGATTCTACATCATAAGTACTTCTGATTTTTTTATGGTGTGATTTTAAATTAATAATTGAGTGGAAAATTGAGACCAAGAATCAGTTCACTTATCTCATCTTATTAATACATTGTAGTACATTGAAACCTCGTTCAACATATATAGTACATGTTTGGCAGCCCTTTTTCTAAAAAAAACTCGCTAACTAACTCTGGAGATTCTCTAGACGGTTCGTTTCTAATCCCCTCCGTTTCCTCGTCCAGTTCGCCTCTTTTTCTGACTGAGTGGGACCGGTTTGTCAATGCCAAATCCTTTCTTCTCGCCGGTCTCTCCCTTAGTTTCCTGGGGCCCAGTTGCAGAGTCACTCTTTTTTAAATGAAGCTGCCCAGTGCCCCTGACCACATTGCCCTCGTCTTCTTCTCCCTCTAACGGCTCTTTGATTTCAACGGTCACTCACAAATCCGCCGTTTCTCGTTGCAATTTTGGATTACAATTTAGTTGTTTATAATTCAGTTGTTTTCTGATTTTCGTTTCTTGATTAATTTCCTCTGTTTCCTTCGTTTGTTGTTCTCTAACAGCTTCATCTCGTTCCTTCGTTTCTTCATTTCTTTTACTGGTTTTCATTGATTTATTTTTTTTTTTTTTATCAAGAATCTGAGGACAGTAAATCAACAGGAAGTTTTTTTTTTTTTTGGAATTTAGAAGTTTGAACTGTGATTAGGAACTTTGATTATTGGTAATTAGAAGTTGCGAACTTGCGATATACTGTGAATATTGGAAATATCACAGTTCATACATACTTTTCATCACTTATTGGAAATTGGAAGTTGCAATATCCTCTTCATCCTTCCCATCGTCGATTGGAGCAGTTCCCGGTACTTAAAACAACTCCCATTGATTTTTTTTTTTTAATGTGTGTTGCTTGGGGTGATGAACTCCTTTTTCCATGTGCTGTGATTGAATGTTGTTGATCCCTTCTCTTATTGATTAATTCTTTGTGAGGGATTGATATGTAAATTAATTTGATTGTGACAAAGCTTGTTGTCTTAGCATTCGCAATACAGCAGGTTGTTATGGTCAGGGGTGATTAATGAGCGAGCATGAGCGAGTTGCCGAGCGAGTTACCGAGTTGTTTAAAATACATCATTCAAAAACTAATTTTTATTTATAGAATTTAACAAATTGTCCATAAGCAAGTTTAACAAAAAATTGTCCATAAGCAAATTAGACAATACATAATTTACCATAAAATTGTCCATAAGCAAATTAACAAAATCAAACAAACTATCTTCTTGTCGTTCTCACGGCTTGTCACGTACCTACAAATTTGCATTATCAAAACAATAATAAAAATGTAGAATTTAGAACTATACAAACAGTAACAAAATGAATGGATATACTAACATAATTTAGAAATATACTAACCCAGTACCATACTGTATATGCCTAATATGAATGAATAAGAATAGCTCAGGAATAGCTCAGGAATATACTAACAGTAACAAAATGAATAAGAATAGCTCAGGAATATATCAGAAGCCAACCCAGTACCATACTGTATATGCCTAATATGAATGAAAATTTTGCTGCCGCCCAAATAGTTTCAAAATTTTTAGCTACAGAACCAAATACTATTCTAGAAATTAGATGTGGCAGGATTTGTGTAACTAATTTCTTAATGAGCTAATGAGCGAGTTGGGGTATGCTCATGCTCGGCTCATTAAGTTAATGAGCGAGTTATAGTGAGTTGCTAATGAGCGAGTTACGAGTTGTGAGCGATTTACTCACCCCTAGACTTATGGAGTATCTCCAAGCAAATCATTTCACATTTCCTTGAAGCATTACATTACCAGTATATATATTACTTTCATTGTGAGGGTTATGAAGTATCTCCAATCAATTATATGGCTAGTACCAGTTCATCATTTGAGGTTCCACTGACTAGTACCAGTTCATCAATTTATCTGTCTTTCAATTATATGGCTGTGCACTTAGATCCCATGCTGATACGTGTACAATTGTGAATGTTTACAAGGTCTTATTTGTAAAATTTGCAGGTGTCAACATTTGAGCAGTCCATACTGTTACAGTGAGGTTCTAACAACAGAAGAATGAAATTTTCTTATTGGTTCTTTACAACAATTGATGTTTCTTCTGCAGTCCATATTGTTACATTTGGTTTATATTTAGTTTATTTAATCGTTCTTTACAACAATTGATTTCCATACTGTCTCTTTTGTGGTGCTAGTATATTTAGTTTATATTTAGTTCTTTACAACATTTGAGGTGCTAGTATCAGATCTCAGCTAAAAGAATCTTTTGTGTGCGTGTGTGTGCGCTTTGAGATGCACTAACTTTAAAAAAAAAAACTTTGATTGTGTTTAGTTTATATTTTTTCTTAATTGATGATTTATTGCATAATTTTGGGTAGTATCAAGTACCGGTATGAACTTATCCTATTTGGGTCTGTTTTGACACTGGTACGGTTAACTATTAATTATGATCACTGTAATGACTCACTGTAATTTGTAAATGTCAGAGAGAAATGATTCTTTGTAATTTTTAAATTTGTTATCGATATTTAAATTTATGTGATATGAATCTTTATTATTATTGTGTTTTTAATTGTATGATTTTTTATCATTATATTTGTTTGTTGTATTAACTATTAATTATGATCCACCGTTGGAAATACTTTTGCATGACTCATGACCCGCCAAACAGACCAAATATTATATTTTATTGAAGGTTCATGGAAATACCTCTCCCCATGCCGTTGGAAATAAGTTTGAAGTAGGGAGACATATTATTTCCATGGGCTACCGTTGGAAATGTTTTGTTTAATTTGTTTATATTATTTTATAGTGAAGGTTCATGGAAATACTCAAGCACTCTGCTCTTGGAAATGTTGTATTGATTCAGTTTATATTATTTTATAGATAGACTTATTATTTCCATGAGGCTACTGTTGGAAAAGTTAAGTTCCTGGAGACAGAAACGTTTATGTTTATTTGAGATATCCTTTTAAATGGTGCATAAAAATAAATCACAGCAACAAGCAATATTTAATTGAGATAAACTGAATTTTAGAATGAAAACATAAATTTTGGTCTTTAGAATAAGCCAATGTATTTAATTGAGATACAAAACATTGTGTCAAATAAAAACAATATATAAGAGCTCCCTTTGAATGTCTCTTTTGTCAACCTGCAATATATGTTTTTAAACATATTAGTGTTACTAAATTAGAAAAATTAGCATAAAAATCAAAGTAAGAAATAAAACTTTACTTGAAGCGAACATAGAAGCCTAAATATGCACAACTGATTTGTCCTTTTCTGACTTAGTATGGATTAGTTTGCCCTTTTCTGGCATGCTGATTTGTCCTTTTTATTACAATTAATTGGCTACACTATATTGGGTGTTCTTTATATGGAAATAACCATTGATGTACATGCTTTTGAGTGGACAAGTATCAAATTTTTATTATAACTAGAACTGTGATGAACAGGCATGATTTCAGTGACAGTTATACATGAAACAGTGCAGTTTTGACAGTCCATCTTTAGAAAATTATTGTGAGCAACTGGCTACACTAAATTCTTATTTCTTTATATGGAAATGATGGTTAACTTGTGTAGTTTATACTCAAAAAGTTTCAAAAATTACGAAGGCTTGGAACTCAGTGAATTTCACTATTTTGTGAGGGTCGGCTGGTGTGCCAGTACACTGTTTATACTGACAGTAGGTCAAATTGGGGCTGTTTAGGCAACTCACTATACCAGCATGTGTTTGGCTTAGTTTCACTTATGTATGGGGCTAGTACAAGCATGGTTATTACTTGATATGCATGTAGGTGAGTAAAATCACAAATAGGACACTAGATGAAAATGTTTGATGTTAGTAACCATTTATACCTCTAAACTATGTGCATCCCACACGTCAGTGAGCTGTTGGCTACTAAACACCTCAAAGTAAGCACCTGTTACAAACCCAAAAAGAGAACAAAGTTAGAAAAGATAGTTAGAAAATATCTGGCATATGCACTGGAACCGATGGCGATATCAAATTAATGCCGAGAGCCTGTAGTATCTCCCCTTTGTCAGTTATAGCCTGTAGCTGTACCATGTTCCAGGTCTGGTGGGAAGTGACCCATTTGACCGTTGTAGCCCCCTCTGTCAGTTTCTCATTGGAGGGCGTCCTGATACATAGTTGACCTGGATGTCCAGTGGGTTTGCCAACTAGAGGGTCCATTCTTCGTAGAATTGTCAGTGAATTATCACCTTCATTGGCCAGGTAATCGCCACCTGAGTGCCCGTGGGTGTTCCGGGGACCGACTCTTGTGAAGTCCTCCTTTCATAAGCTGCCGGTGCCGCTCGCGGTGGTTGGTGGTGACGATGGCTGATCCGCTGTGGACCATAGTAGGGTTCACCCTGCCCGGCATCATCGTCAAACCGCGGATGCAGTGGCGGTGAGGAGTTGTGTAACCAACCCTCTATATCAATGTAGACCACACGGCCATACGGATTCTTGTGTTGCTCAAAAAAAGGTGGAATGCTGGTCGGGTCAAAGCATGACACCAAGGCGCGCAAAGTCTTGAAGTTACCATTGGAGATGACCGGAACCATATAGTCTACAAAACCAAAGCCCGAAACTAAATGGTTAATATCAGGGAGGTTCCAGTATTGCAACGGTACGCCTCGGAGCAATACTCGGACTTTGTGCGTTGTCGGGTCGCGTGCCATGTGGAGGTTCGGTGTCCACTCTCGTAGCTGGATTTGCACCCCTCTTGCAACGATGAAAACCCCTACGTGCACGGCTAGGTTGCGCAGAATATTAGAGGAAACTCCACCAGGTAATCCCCTTCTCCGGGGGCCAGTTTGGAGACCTTGAAGTCGGTGGACTGACAGCCGAAAGTCATGGCAATGGAGGTGGCGATCCGCTGCGGTAGCTGGTTAACCTTATGGGCAGTAGGACCAAGTAGTACCACGGCCGACCTGTGGAGTAATGTGTTGGGCGGTCGAAGGTTGTCATTGGGTGGGAAGAAGATCTTCAGTGGCGGTGCTCGTGCCATGATGAGGTCCGGGCTCAGCATCGGAAGACTTTCCCAGTGTTCAAGGTCCATTGGTGGTGTAGGTGGTGCTTGGTGGGTGGGTGTAGGGTTCTGATGGTTTTCTCTATGGTTTGCTCTGTTCTGTGAACGCTTGAATGGGACTGTAGGTGGTGCTTCCTTTATAGGCTTGTTCCCTTGAGCAGTACATCGCCTTGATAGATGTCCAATGCCATGGCATTTAAGACACCTTACACTGTTGCGGCACTGGAACTGTGTACGCCCCCGGTCGAGGCACCTGTAACACCTTCCTTGAGATTTGAGTAATTCCATTTGCTTACTAAGCTTTGGCTTTGGTAGGCTTTCTCTGCTGCTGCGGTATGGCCTGCGCCTGGAGACTAATGTCCAGCCCTCATCAATACCATCTGGTGCCCTGTGCTGCCTAGGTTGTGTAGGGTCATTAATGGAGGGTTGTTGGTTGGGTAGTTGAGGTCATAGAAGGCAAAATCGGCCGTTCCGGAGCGGAATCGGCCGTTCCGGATCGGGATCGGACGGTACCGATCCGATTTCAGGCCGATTTACGCGCTTAGTGAAGATTTCGTCAAATTTCGGCCGTTCCGACCTCATTCCGGTAAAATTTCATCCATTTCGGACCGAAATAGACCGATTCTTCTGAAACGGACGAAACGCGAATTCAAACTCAAAAAAAAAATTTTTGCGCTCTCTGAGACTCGAACCCGCGCCCTTTAGCATACGGACCAAACTCTACTCCACCACACCACACAAATTTTCTTGTTTAAAAGCACAACTCATTTCTATATATTAAATTTAATATCTATTCATGAATTTGGTAGTACTGCGTTCCTAGCAACACCCATTAGTATGGACGCATCATCCAGTGCATATCAAATAATTTTGAGAAAACCATTCAACAATGGATTGACTGTAATAATTTGATTGTATATTTCAATTTGAGAAAACCATTCAAGCATAATTTGAGAAAATTCATTTCTATATATTTCAATTTGATTGTAATAATTTTTCTAAATTTTTTATCAATTTTTTTCTATTTTTTTAGTGTAAAACAAGCTTCTAACAAAAAAATCCGATTTTCCGATCCGATTAGGCCGATCCTGACCGATTTTTCCGATCCGAATCGGGATCGGTCGGTGCCGATCCCGATCCCGATACCGATTTTTCCTTCTATGGTTGAGGTGGTGGGGTGAGAGTTATTGGGGGTTTAGTCAAAAGGTTTGGAGAGTCCTGCGTGGTAACTGGCCTCATGCCTGTTACAACGTGCGCGTAGAGGGGCTTGTCTTGGGTTGCCGGTGCTGCCTGTCGCCTTTGAATCGCTTCCAGAGTAGCTGTTTGGATCGCCAAGCGGGCGTGAAGAGAAGCCATCGGGAACCTTCGCTAGCTGCTACCATTTGTCTCTCTCTCCTCTCCATTTGTTCTCGTTAGTTCACTGAATTCGGGTAAAAAGAGAGTCTGATCGTGGGTCCCTCTGTTCAGTCTCTCTCCTTTGAACCTTTCCTTTCTCTGGAGCGTGGCTTCCGTTGTACTCTTTAATTCTGACTCTGCGGGCTCAATATTACAGAGGGCCATGGTCATTTAGTTCTCGGCCCATTAAGTCCTTCCGCAGGCCCAATTTCACCTCTGTCTGACTGTCTCCTCTCTTTCCCAGTTTGACAAAAGTGTTTTAATTCTTCCGCTTATTTCAAAACATACAATCTCATCATGCAAAATAGAAAAAAAATAATATCACTCCCATAATACTACGCGCCTTAAAATTTAAAATATTGAATAAGACCAAAAAGTGCCAGAACTTTTAAGATGAAATTAGTCTAGCTCAATTAGGGAGTAGTTTTATTAATTATTAGTGTGTGCTCGTTAATCTCTGCTAATTTATGTTTTTCCACTTGTATTAGTTAAGACCAATTAATGGAACCACTTTTTTCGTTATTTCAATACTCAACAGACATGATAGGCAAGAACAACAACAGCGCTTTTTTCGCAAATAAATTTTTCCATCTACATTGTATGACATGCAATTATATATCAAGCATCATCATCATCAATCATCGATCATCATCATCTTCATGATCTACTAACTTCCAATGCCCATCTGCTTCCTTAACCATACCCTTGTTTTGTCGAACTCTCCAAGAAACACTTGATCTGAATTGTACAAAAAAATTTACCATTTTTTTACTTTTTTTTATATAGGTAGAAAAACACTTGATCTGAATGGTACAAAATTTTCAGATCAAGTGATTTTCTACCTATCTAAAAAAATAGTAAAAAAATTCTAAAAAATGTAAAATTTGATTTGTAAGTACATATTCATATGGAGATCATGTTGAACGGTTCGGAAGTACATATTCTTATTACATGATTTATTGAAGCAGAAGAACCGGAGAGATGAGTCTCCAATATTCTCCAAGCCAATTTGTCGTGTATTACCAAATTAATAACTCTAGCTCAATTAGCAGCATGATTGTAATAAAATAAATAAATAAGAGGAATATAATAATAATAATAATAATAAAGAATATATAAAATTTAATCAAGGAAATTATAAATTTGTAAAGCATAATTATGAGGATCTAATCCCTTTTGCCTTCATTTCCCTCAGCCTGAGTTGATTGCTTAATTATACTAATTATTTTTCCATTTTCTTTAAGGATATACACTGCTATACGCCAATATTTATACATTCTATAATAAAAGAAATATATATTTAATGTTATTTTTTTGGTATTAACACGATTAGAAAACTGGATATTTTCATTCAGAAATGCAATATTGATTTTTACACACTAATATTAATTCCTTTCGTTTGATGAGCGACTTGATACCAACACCACCAAGCAGGAAAGCGATCGACTGCTCATTTTCTTGTTCAAAAAGGAGATAAGGTTAGATGTACATCGGCCTATCTTTCATGTCCAAATTTTACATTTTAATTTCTTTCCGCCTCCTTATGTTTCAAAATTTATAGTGACAAATGAATGATTCGGGAAAAGTTCGGCGGGATAAAAAATTCATGATTCGGAAATACTTCGGGTATAATTTGGGAATAATTCGGAATTATACATTGAGTCCGGACCAAAGATCTTAGTCCCACAAGAGAGCAAAAAAAAATTATTTAAAAAAAAAGATTTGGGAATAATTCGGAATTTTTTTTTTGTAAAATTCATGAATTATTCGGTAAAAATTTGGGAAACCGAATAATACGTGGATTGCTTCGGGGAGGGTTCAAATACGAATTATTCGCGAATCTTGTCACTGTGCCCAATTTTATGTTTCAGCATTAGATATGACCCACTGAAAGCAAAGAAGGAACAATTGCCCATTTACCCAACAAGATTTTCATTTATTTCTTACTTATTTCATCGAATCTTCAATTTTTTTATTTTCTATATAAATTAATAAGGGTATCTTTATTTCTAAAATTACAAAAAAAAAATTGTTAGACGAGCAATTTTAACAATTACTCGTCAATGTTGAATTTTACTGATCACTATATAGTATATATTATACCTCTAGTTGAATTAGCATTTATTACTATAAGGTAATTTCTATTTTTACGCTGGTTATTTGTGGTGTGATTTTAAATGAATAATTGACTGCAAAATTGAGACCTTACCTTAGACCTTAGGGTATAAGTCAGTTGTTTATGTCTCTGACTTATTTTGATCAGGTTCAAATGTGGCATAAATTAGATTATTATATATGTCCAATTTAATCTCGAATTTTGTTTTATCATGTGGTTTGGTGCGATTGAATTATATATAATGTGTTCAATCCCAAATTCACCATATCAGAAACTCTATATATACACCTTAGGACTTCATATCAGAATCCTATATATTGTGTTTTGTGTAGGATTCGTATTATTGAAATAAGTTCTCAGACAGCACTAACACTAGCACTAGCAGTATGTAATATGTTTCCAAAATAGCACTAGAATATCCTACAAGAGGTGTTCAATAATTTGCGTTGATCAAAGTTTGTGTTTGTGAATCAAGGACACCAACGGTTTCATTTCTAAGGCAACTCTATCACATCGTTTGTGGTAACCGAATGGAATTTTATTGGGTTACCACCCCATGTGCATTTCCACTTACCTCACCGGCCTTATCCCCACTTTTAACCCTTGTCCCCTTCTACTCCACTTACCCTTTTCTCTCTCTTTCTTAATAAATTAATATGTAGATAAATTTACACTACAAATTTAATTTTATGGATACCTTAATTAATATGTAGTGTAAAAAAAAGTTTGTTTAATTTTTTGTAGTGTAAATTTAGTTTTTTTAAGTTTAAATTTACAATGTAAATTAGTAAAATAGCTTAGTTAGTTAATTTTCTATAATTATTAAGTTTTTTAGAATTTAAATTTACAATGTAAATTAGTAAATCATAAAAAAATTTGTAACCTTTCAAACAATGAGAACCGTATATATTTTACACATTAACAAAATTAAACTACATTTTCAATCAATTTAATAATTACAGAAAAATAATTAATTATACAATTTTACTAATTTAGATTTTAAATTTTAACTCTGGTTAATAAAAAAATAAAAAAAAGTAATAAAAAAATAATAAAAGGTCACCGGGGAGTAACTTTCAACTCTTAAGTTACATTGTAAATTTTGGTTACCGGGAAGTGTGTAAAAAAAAAAAAATTGGTGGTAACCGAAATAAAAATTTCGGTTACATCTTTTTGTAAATGAGCAAATTAGCCAAATTGGTTGTAACCGAAAAAAAATTTCGGTTACCAGGGAGTGTAAAATCGGTTACCGGGTGTGTAAACAAAAAATGAAAAGAAAAATTTGATGGTAACCGAAATAAATTTTTGGTTACCGGCAGTAAAAAATAAAGTTGGTGGTAACCGAAAATTATTTTCAGTTATCAGGAGTTAATTTTTTTTATTATCTGTGGGATCGTGAGGTGTGGCCTTTTGTACAAAGGGGTAACAAAAAAAAAAATTCGGTTACCCATAAGGTAACTGAAATTTTTTCTCATGGTTTTTGTAATTTGGGAAGTAATCAATCCGTTCTTGATTTTCTTTTTTTTTTATTGACGTTTTATAAAAAAAAAATCTCATCGTTTGCTTGTTTTTTGTCAGTCGTATAATTCATAATTTAGTACAGTACGATGATTTTATTTTCCCCATGTGGGAAAACTCATCAAACATACAATCTTTAACTATGTTATTAATTTATCTCAAAGAAAAAGAAAATAAAAACATTAGTAATTAAATTAAAATGCAAAGTACACATGCATACAAGAAGTTTAATTAAGAGAAAACAATGCCAAATATGAAATTGGAGCCTTGGAGGAGTAAAATATGCATTGACTAGAGTCCATGGCTCTACCAACAGCGTACATCAATAAGTGAAGCGTATATCAAGTGAAGGCACATGTTCGTATAAGATGAGGACCAGATCTTCCTTACCCTTATGGCCATTACTCCGCCATTTCAATTCTCGAAGGTTGGTTAGGTGTCGTAGCCCGTGAGGAACACACAATTCTTTACATCCCTCAATATACAATTTTTTAAGAATGGGCATGGCCCCCTCCGCAATCTCCCAACCCTCTAGCACGGTTAGGAATTGAAGTTGCAATTCTTCTAATTGGTTGAAGGCTTTAGCTGAACATCTCATTTTTCGATTAGTTTTGACTCCACGTAGCATGAGACTCTTGAGGCAGTGTAGATTCTCCAGTACCGGCATTACATCTTGCTGGAATTGGCAATTACTAATATCAAGATGAATGAGGTGAGGAGGTAGCATGATAACATCAATGGCCCTTTCATTAGGAGTCTCCTGACAGTTCTTAGCCCATAATGGTAGATATTGTAGATTCTGATAAAATGGGTAGTCCCTCATATCAAAAATGTCTCCTGGAATAGAACCGGTTAGGTCTAGAGCGATTAGGTTCTTTAATGTGCCAAGGAAAGCGGCAACTACCATCCATGAACATGATTTGTGCTCTAAACCTAAAGTACGTAAATTAGGTAGATGAGGTAACCCAGTTTTCCATGATTCATTGGTAGTAACCCTTGTAAGCGTTTGCAAAGTTGGTAGTTCTGTTGATGGTGGCAGTTCTGCAGCAAGTTCTCCAATGTTGACATGCCTCAGTGTCTTCATGTTCCATACACTATCAGGAAAATTATCTACGAATTGCTCATCACGTACTCTTTGATGGATATTAAGAGTCTGTATACACTTCATAGTGCCTATCACTTTCTCCAAGTATCTTTTCCCATACTTGTCATCTCGTCCAGCACACTTGTCACTTACATGCCCAATAAGATCCAGATATCTTAACTGAGTTAATCCCTCAAACATTCCCACATTTATACTATCCATACCCATCATATAGCAGTTCACAGTGCTTACCACTTGGAGCAGCTTTTGCTTAGAACAATTCGGCATTATTTTACCATGAAAGCACAACAGAGTGCGGAGATTTTGGCTCATCACGAGTTTATCACAATCTGGATGGTGAACTGCCACACGACGCGCCCTACTAAAGCTTTGTTGATCACAATCTGGATGTGAATACACCACAAGAAAGTTGTCCTCCTTGGCTTTTTGGATAGCAAGATCCCGTAGGAGATCATGAATGTTGCAGAATTCGATAGAACCATGAAGAGATCTAGATTTAACTTGAATCAGGCTCCTGTTATACAATAAGAAAATTTGTTTTAAATAGACAAGAACATGTGATTTGGAGTGCTAATATATGTCCTAATTAACTAAATTATTGGGGCTCACGATTTTCTAAAGTAAGTAGTCAAAGAGAGTACTGATTATGTATTATAATATTAACAATAATAAATTTTGAGGACAGTAAATATTTCATAAAGAAAAATATTTAGCTTCAAAACAATTCAATTGGAAACTCTCTACATAACTTGTACGTGCTGATTGCATTGTACTTTATTTTTTTTATTTTTTCCTTTTCGTTTCTCCTGTAATGCTTATTATATTGGAATCATGTTCTATCCAAATGATTAACTATATGCCTAAAGGCTTTTATGAATAAATAAATAAATAAATTGAAACTAGTACTTGTACACAATGATACTAGCACGTTAAAGTAAAATGTGTAAAGCATTAAAGGAAGTAAGTTGTACCTCTGCACGAGATCCTCCAAGTAACTCTCTGCAGTTTCTTCCAATGTTCTATGATCTTCTTGTGGTATGAAGCCCTCTGCAACCCACATTCGAAGTAAAGATGTGGCATTGATTTCATGGTCTTCGGGAAATGCAGCAAAATACATGAAACATGATTTAAGAGTAAATGATAGATCCTCATAACTAGTGCCTATAATCTCGCTACATTTTTTTCCATCATCAACATGCCAACTCATTGTTTGTAACACTTTACTCCAAGCGGCATAGTTGCGTGGCTTTGTTGATAATAGGCCTCCTAAAACTACCAATGCGAGAGGAAGTGCACCACATTTATGGACAAGTTGATCTGTGATATCAGAAAGATCATCAAAAGAAGTTTTATTTGGACCCTGATTTGGAAGAGCCTTTTTCAGCAAAAGCTCTAAGCTTAACCCCTTTGTTAAGAACCCAGGTTTGTACGGTTCACATGTGGGATCGGCTCTTTTAGCGATATTAAAGAACCTAGTGGTTACGAGTACTCTACTTCCATGATCTTCATCTGGGAGTGCTTCTCCAATTTGAGTCCAAAGATCATCAAGGACTATGAGGTACTTTTTTCCTTTAAGAAACTCACGAATCTCGGTAAGAAAATCATTTGATTGCTTGCTTGAATCGATAGAAAGCTGGAGTTGTTTTGCTATTTCTCTCAAAATGTCAATTAGTTCGAACTTTTGAGAAATAGCTATCCATATGCGAAGTTCAAATTGTCTCGTGACATCGTTACTGTAAAAATAAAACATTTGGTGAATTTTAGTATAACAGAAACTTAAAGATGATCGACTCTTTTAAGAAAAATATATGTGTGTGTGTGTGTTTTGATGGTTAAATTTATGCGTAAATAGAACATTGTTATTTCCGTTACCAATATATATATCTAAAGGGATATGGTTTTATATTTTTCCATTTTTTATCATAATTTCTTAATTTCTTCCTTTTTTTTTGCATGGTATTGCAAAAGCTGTTGGCGCCATACAAATAGATTTGCACAATGTCAATTCGCACGATTCAGTCGTTGTTTTTGAGATCTAGCCGTTGATCTTGTTTAGATTTGCACAATATCGAGTAGCTAATACGTACGGCCTACCCTCAATGACTAACTATATGAAAATTTACCAGACAATTTGTTCGAAAATAGTAGTGTCTGAGTTTGATAAATTGGCAAATCAATTTATAATTTCTGTAAATTGATCAAACATATTTCATAATTTCTGCAAAGCTTCAAGTTGAAATCAACAATGGTCAAGATAGAACAAAACTGGAAAACACTTGTTGACTAAAAATTTATAAAATTCAACCATATAGCAAAGTAAGTGTAATCAACTTAAATCAAAAATTAAAATCAAAACTAAATTTTTTTCACGTAAAAATAAATATATAATACATACCAATTGTATACTTTTCGCGCAAGAGTTGTTTTTCCGAGCCCACCAATTCCCCAAATGGAAACGACATAACGTCTCTTAATGGTCTCATCCAGCAACCCTTTGACAACATAATCTTGGTCCTTTTTGAACCCGACAATATCAGGATCAATGTCTGGCAGCACGAGTGGTCTAACAGGTAGTTTGATCTCTCCACCGTCCTCGCCCAGAGTATTGATTCCATACCTTGTTGAAATTAATAGTTTAGTTAGAAGTAATAAACATAATTAATTGGTTAATTAGTCAAATAAATAGGGTGAATGTATTTGAAAATTTATACATAAATTAAATATTTAGATTTTCTAGAGTTAAGAGAGTTGAAAAATATCAATTTAGTATGAAAATTTTATCACCCTTATTTTCCTTCCTCATTCTCTCTTCCATTAACTATACAACACAAAATACACTAAATCAAAATCAACATAGGCCGTGAAGAGACCAACATACCTGACTCTGCTAGCCTCGATCTCATTCATCCTTTTCTGGATCTGAGTTATCTCATGAACAAGTTTGTGTACAACTGTTAGTTTTTTTGTTATCTTCATCTTCCTTTTCATGGACTCCACCATGCCAGTTGCTTTTTGCGGTTTTGGAGGGACCTCCGAGAGAAAGGTGTCAATGACATCTTCAATTAAATAGGCAACATCTCTCACCTCCTTCACCCAATACTTTTGTTTCTCATCTGTTATCTGTTTCTTGTCAGCATCCTTCAGAAAAACCTGAATCCGGCCGAGTTCACGGCTCACTGTCTCCACTTGCTCATCGACGCTGTATAGGCGTAAAACCTCTTTAACTCCAACATCAGTGAGCTTGGTCAGCAAAACCTTTACAATGCTCTCAGCCATCTCTCTTCTGTATTCTAGGTGGTAGCTGAAACCAGTGAAAAACAAAAAATGCTGGTGTTATGAGAAAGGAATTACAAAAGGAAAAGAGAAATATATATGCTTCAACTGGTTGCTGGTTGATGCGTGCAATGTTGGATAAGTGAAGCATTAATTGTTTCTAATGGACAAAAAACTAAAATAAGAATAACATACAAGACCAATAATCTTCATTTAAAGTAGTATTATGTACCAATTTGTAAAAATCTTGGGGGCAATTTTAACAGTTTGTAATAACTTAATTTCTATTGACTACTTTACAAAGTTGCTGTACTCAAAAAGTTTCACCTTGTAATTTTCAATTCCAAGATGTTTCAAGTATTACAGTTTTATTTCGCTAGATATAAAGGTCCACAAGTAAATTTTAGTTTTAGTCGTCATGCGAATTTAAATATTCCGGGAAAGGCCACCACCCCACATATACACACAAATATAAATATTAAATTTACTGGATTTCAATTTCACGACACCAACCTCAGCCAACTTATTTTCTTTCTCTCTCTCTCTCGCTGCAGTCCACGTAGAAAAAAGAAAACACAGAATCCATTGAAAAAAAAAAAAAAACAGGTAACAATAATTTGTTCACCTTGAAAGGGACCGAGTAATGACAGTTTTGTGAAGCATAATATTCAACAAATCGCACAACTGATAAGAAACAAAAGCGAAGGTATTACTTACCAGTAAAAAGGGAGGGCAAAGGATTGGAGTTTTGGTTATTACTTATTAGAGCACTACCAATTTTCGCCGGAGATATTTTGTTCAATACCTCTCAGCCATCTATTCTAGGTGGTGTATTATATGAGAAAGGCGTGATAAAAAGAATAGGAGCAATTTAATTAAATGCCTCCACTGGCCGCAGCCCGCTGGTTGATGCGCGCAATGTTCGGTAAGTCAACCATTAATTGTTTTCAAGTTGTTAGTTTTCAATCAATATGTGAACGTGATAGCATCAACCATGGGCACGTTAGTTTTCAAACAAAATGTGTCTCGGAATTGGAAGGATTTCTTAATTTTCTCCGTTCCATGAAGAAAGGACATGTCCAGTTACTTTCTGAAATCATAAGGGATTGGTTTCTCCAGTGCTTTGTCAATTCGGAGAAAATGAAGAAGGAATCCATTGTAAAATGAGCCCAATTGACGGAATTATTTATTTATTTAATGAAAATCTCAGTCTAACGTGCTCTTAGGCTCTTAGCATCAACGTCTCGGGAGCCGATGATATCACGTTGTAGAGAAAGAGATGCTCTTACAAAATTAAAATTAAGGGATCAAACAAATTAATAAAGCAGCTTCGTGAAGTCAACCACATGAAACGGTCTTTAAATCCAGCTCATTAAAAATAAAAAAATATGACATGGCTGTAGCGACTTCCATCAAGCGTTATTACTTATTACTGTATAATATTATTGTGAAGATCTCGTCGTGATGTTTTAACACATTTAATTTTTTTAACAATTAAAATCATGTCAAGATTAATCGTACAAGACACAATGAAAATTTCCACAATCACTATATATGTTTAAATGTATATAAATGCATGATATAGTATTAACTAATCAATAATTAAGTAAAATTCAAGCAAAATAAATTTACATACTTTAATTAGGATGTTGCTAATTAATGACAATAATGACAAATTAACAATACTAAATTCATATATTAGGACATGCCGGCTCGGATATTCTCTACACTTTGATTTGGGGTTACAAAATTTAATTAGTTTGTATATGGAGTTCACCTCTTTTTTCCCTCAAAATTTAATATTTTGAAACAAGTAAAGTACATGGCTCTCATCAGGTCACCCCTCCTCCACCCTCTTCTAAATCACATCCTAAGAAAATCCATCTAATATTTTTATTAAAACAATTCTACATTATGTCTATTTTTTGGTACATCGATTTGATACTTTCAACAAATTCTTTGAAATGATCTTTTCTTCTCTTTTCATAAATTATAGTATATTTATAATTTATCACACCGAGAACATTATCTTATAAGTCAACTATGCTTGATGTGGTTCTCAATACTTCAAATTATTCATAAATTATTGTACACCGAGAACATTATGATGTGATGCTGTTATCATTAACTTTCAATAGCATCCCATGACTTTTCAATTAAATGTATAACAAGTCTTAACGCTCAACTTTAAGTTGGGCCGAGGCCCAACTCTACCAACATGCCCATATTTCTGTGTGTTGCTGGGCTTGGAAATTACCTAAGATGAACATATAAACACTTTTAGTTCTTTGATGCATTTCATGGCGACAAATAAAAATCTAAATTAAGAGTTTGTCATAAAACACAAAAGGTCAAGACAGAGTTTATTCATAAGACAAATAAATATCTAATTAAGAGGTGATGGTCACTGGAGTTTATTCCTGGGTTGCATCATCCTTAATATTTATCTTAAAACAATTCTACAGATTATTTATTCTTTTGTACATCAATTTGATACTTACGACAAAATGAGTGCCAGTAGTATCTTTTTAATTTAATTTAATGACCAATCCTGTTATATTTTCGGTTAATGAATAATGACAATAGCACCGCATGACTTCTCCATTATATGTACAATAAATCTTACGCTCAACTGTTCCGGCCCAATTAAAAATTGGGCTAAGGCCTACTCTACCAACATGCTCAGTTTTCTGTGTTTTGTTGGGCATGGAAATTAACGAAGATGAACATATAAACATTTTTCCGTGATTTTTATTTTTACCCAAAAAAAAATATATTTTAATATAAATAACCACGTTTTTAAAAAAATTTTATTTCTACCCAAACCGCTAGGAATATTTGCGGTTTGAATTAAGAATTCAAACCGCTAGAAATCCTAGCGGCTTGAATTATTAATTCAAACCGTAGCGGCTTGAATTAGCAAATATTATATTGGTGCCGGTTCAAACGTTCAAATGTATTATATTAAAATATTAATTCAAACGTTCGTTCAAATGTATTATATTGGTGCCGGTTCGTTCAAATTTATTATTTTATTAAATGGTAATTTTTCACCGATAACCCTAAAGTTATTTTTATTACAAAGAATTATATTATAAAAACTTATCAATAATATAAAATTTCATTTATTATTTTATTAAATGGTAATTTTTCACCGATAACCCTAGAAATTTATTCACCGATAACCCTAAAGTTATTTTTATTACAAATAATTCTTTGTAATAAAAATAACTTTAGGGTTATCGGTGAATAAACTTCTAGGGTTATCGGTGAAAAATTACCATTTAATAAAATAATAAATGAAATTTTATATTATTGATAAGTTTTTATAATATAATTCTTTGTAATAAAAATAACTTTAGGGTTATCGGTGAATAAATTTCTAGGGTTATCGGTGAAAAATTACCATTTAATAAAATAATAAATGAAATTTTATATTATTGATAAGTTTTTATAATATAATTCTTTGTAATAAAAATAACTTTAGGGTTATCGGTGAATAAAATTCTAGGGTTATCGGTGAAAAATTACCATTTAATAAAATAATAAATGAAATTTTATATTATTGATAAGTTTTTATAATATAATTCTTTGTAATAAAAATAACTTTAGGGTTATCGGTGAATAAACTTCTAGGGTTATCGGTGAAAAATTACCATTTAATAAAATAATAAATGAAATTTTATATTATTGATAAGTTTTTATAATATAATTCTTTGTAATAAAAATAACTTTAGGGTTATCGGTAAATAAACTTCTAGGGTTATCGGTGAAAAATTACCATTTAATAAAATATTAAAGAAATTTTATATTATTGATAAGTTTTTATAATATAATTATTTGTAATAAAAATAACTTTAGGGTTATCGGTGAATAAATTTCTAAAGTTATCGGTGAAAAATTACCATTTAATAAAATAATAAATGAAATTTTATATTATTGATAAGTTTTTATAATATAATTCTTTGTAATAAAAATAACTTTAGGGTTATCGGTGAAAAATTACCATTTAATAAAATAATAAATTTGAACGAACCGGTACCAATATAATACATTTGAACGAACGTTTGAATTAATATTTTAATATAATACATTTGAACGTTTGAACCGGCACCAATATAATATTTGCTAATTGAAGCCGCTACGGTTTGAATTAATAATTCAAGCCGCTAGGATTCCTAGCGGTTTGAATTGTTAATTCAAACCGCAAATATTTCTAACGGTTTGGGTAGAAATAAAAATCTTTTAAAAACGTGGTTATTTATATTAAAATATATTTTTTTTGGGTAAAAATAAAAATCACGGAACATTTTTAGTTCTCTGAATATATTGGACCTAATTAATAGAAATATACGCACACATTTTATGGCCACAACTAATAAATGCAAATTAATAATTTAATTAAAAGACAGAAAAGGTCAAAGACTCTCAAACAGATTTTGCGAAGGAATATATTGTATGTATTATTAGTGAGTCTATGGTACTATGCATAGCACGGATTGGTCCGTACTACGGATTAATATTTTCGTTTTCAAAATTCTAACGGTCGATCCAAACCGTTCAACAAGATTTCCATATGAGAATATACTTGTGGGCTAAATTTTTTATTGTTTAGAATTTTTTTACTATTTTTTAGATAGTAAGTATCTTGTTTTACTTCACGCTCATATCTCCGTTTTAAAAGACCAAACAGTTGATCCGAACCGCTCAACATATTATCCATATTGAAATGTGCTTGGAGACCAAATTTGACATTTTTTGGACATTTTTTACTATTATTTTAAAATATTTCAAAATCACTTTTTTTATGGGCCGGAACCATTCAAAAAGAGCGGTTTTCTACCTATCTAAAAAAATAGTAAAAAATTTCAAGCAAATATAAAATTTGGTCTCTAAGCACATTTCAATATGGATATCTTGTTGAGCGGTTCGGATCGACTGTTTGGTCTTTGAAAACGAAAATATGAGCATGAAGTAAAACAAGATCCTTACTTTGCAACTCATCATAGCCCATCTATATATAACTATGGCTAATTTGCTTCCGGAAGCATTTCGACGAAGTGCTTACGGGGACATATCTTAGTATTTATTGATGTTCAAACAATAAATCCAAACCGTTAGATGTTCAATCTATATTAAAATGTACTTGGAGACCAAATTTTATATTTTTTGAAATTTTTTACTATATATTAAGCTGGTTTGAAAACCGCTGTTTTTCAATGCTGTAGAAATTTAATAAAAACAGCGGTTTTCAAACCAGCTTAAAAATAGTAAAAAAATTCTTAAAAATGTAAAATTTGGTCTCCAAGTACATTTTAATATAATTGAACATCTAACGGTTTGGATTTGTTGTTTGAACATCAAATACTAAGATATGCCCCCGTAAGCACTTCGTCGAAATGCTTCCGGAAGCAAATTAGCCATACTCTCTCTCTCTCTATATATATATATTTATTTAATATCTGGAACAATTGTTAAGATTTTATTTGATAATTCCAGATCAACTTAATATTCTTTTGTAGTACTCTTATGTTAAAATTCGGCATTATTAAAATTAAAATATATTTTATTTAATATCGGGAGCAATTGTTAAGATTTTATTTGATAGTTTATCAACTTAATATTCTTTTAGGCTCCCGTTGTACTCTTTAATTCTGACTCTGCGGGCTCAATATTACAGAGGGCCATAGTCATTTAGTTCTCGGCCCATTAAGTCCTTCCGCAGGCCCAATTTCACCTCTGTCTGACTGTCTCCTCTCTTTCCCAGTTTGACAAAAGTGTTTTAATTCTTCCGCTTATTTCAAAACATACAATCTCATCATGCAAAATACAAAAAAAATAAAATTTAAAATATTGAATAAGACCAAAAAGTGCCATAACTTTTAAGATGAAATTAGTCTAGCTCAATTAGGGAGTAGTTTTATTAATTATTTGTAACGCCTCTAAATACTGGTATGGTTAAATTTCTACATAATCCAATTTAGAAAATAATAAAATGAATTAAATCAGAGATCAGCAATTAATAGGAATAAATACATAGTAGACGGTAAAAATTTAGGGGAAATAACGCTTCAATTTAGACAAATTATATTAATAGATGTCATAACCTGTTAAGCAAACTCAAATTGGAAAAGCCCAAATCTAAATTAAGCCCAATTTCCACCCATTTAACCTACCCCTCTCCTCTCTCTTTCCACAGCCAACTCTCCTCTTTTCTTAACTGTAAGTCTCTTTCTCTCTTTCTCTCTTTCTCTTTTTCTCTCTTTCTTTTTGCCGCCCCCCCCCCCCCTTCTCTCCTTGGCTGCCGCCGGCCACTAGGCCAGCCCCACCACACACCCGGCAGCCCCCCCCTCCCTTGGCCGCCGCTGCTGACCCGAAGAACCCCACCCCCTGCCCTCTCTCTCTACCCCGCCCTCTCCCTTGGCCGCCGCTACTGACCCGAAGAACCCCAGCCGAACCCCACCCCCTGCCCTCTCTCTCTACCCCGCCCTCTCCCTCTCCCTTTCCCTTGGCTGGCCGAACCCCCTCTCCCTTCCCTTGGCCGGCCGAACCCAAAGAACCCAAGACCCGAAACCCATTAACCCTAGACCCGAAATCCTATGAACCAAAACCTAAACCCAATAACCCAATATCCAAACCGAACCCCTTCCCTCTTAAAATCAATCTAATCAGTACAAGAATCAAGGTTATTACCCAATTTAGTTATACTAAATTGAATTGTGGGAAATGAATTGAGAGTTATAAGTATTGTGAATTATATATTGGAATTGATGTGGATTTGATACTCGTGCTTGACCTTAGATGACAATTGCCATAAATACAAATAGAAATTGTGAATAGGGTCATAGGACTAAGTCTTTCTTTTTATGGTTATCATGCGAGATTAAGGGTGTTAAATTGAGTATAAATCCTTTAGACTAAATAGAAATAAGAACCTAATCAAGCGTTTAAAAACTTAGGAGCAAACCGCGAGACTCTAGGAGACGCTGAGAATACGCGAGATCCCGACGTACGCTCAAACGAAGTCACTGAGAATACAGGTGCGGGTTCCTGGTCTTTTTACAAATAATACAAAAATGCATGGATTGAGGTAAGTAATCCTTTTTCAAATCTGGTAGATAAACTGCATGTTGTGGATATCGAACATTCGTTTGATTTTGTTTAGAATTGCACGATAGGAATTCTTGAAGCATGGAATTGAGTTGACAGGAATTATGATTGTGAATTGGGAATGGGGAATGTGAATGAATTGTTTTCTTTAAATTAGGGCCGTCCGTGCGAGGCGGCTCAGCATGTGTTTTGAAAATCAGACTGTCCGTGTGTGGCAGACCCCAGAGGGTGAGGTGTGAACAGAACGGGTCGTCCTTGTGTGGCGGTTCGCCGGATGCACAACAACAAAGTAGGCACTTATCGCAAGGGAACTCCGTCGCGAAAAGTACCGTCGCAAATAGAAAAAGCACGGTTATGACGGTACTCCGTCGCGAAAAGTCACTTTTTATCCTCGCAAAAAGTCTTTGATTCTTGTTGTGATGGGTCCCCGCAATGGCCCATCTAGAGTGTGATTGAACGGGTCGTCCTTGTGTGGCGATTCGCCGGATTTCCATGTACGGGCATGGATTTCCAGAGTGTGGAATTTAAAAACCTTAAATGTGAATTAAAAAGGGGCGGGAATGAAAGGGGTTTTAAAATGATTGCATATCCGAATTGATAGGAAATTGGGGGAAATTTTGAAAACTTTACTTTTATGTTATTTGGGGTATTAAATGCATTGATTTGTAAAAACACCGGGCTGGAACTAAATCCCGCACTGAGAGATAGTTCGATCTCTCACCGTACCACCTTTTATGTGGGTTCCAGGAAATGAAGAAGGAGACATAGAGGAAGGCCGCGAGTGAGGAATTAGCGGAAGTTATTAAAGTAGCCACTATTTGTTTTAATTTACATTTGTATGAACAATATATTGTGTGGATATGGCGGTAACTGTTTGACTAGCCATGTCTAACATATTTTCCCTTTCTATTTGTTTTGTGGACCCCATTTATGTTTAATATAGTGGCTTGTTGGTTGTGTTATTGATGATGTATGTGATGTGCGCCTTGCGTCTGAATGCGCGGCGGGTTGTCCGGGGGTGTGACAACTTAGTTGGTATCAGAGCCAAGTTATACAATATCAATAAACTTCCGCTAAGAGAGCGTTAGCAATAGGATGCGGCGTTAGGTCATAGACCAAACTATATGAGCTGAGCGTACCATTAGTAACAAATGTATATAATATTTAGTGACGGATTATGCCTTTGTAGTAACGGTACAACTTATTTTGAAGTATAACAAATATATCTGTTTTCTTTTGGAAGACTGAACCAATTTAATTTTGTAGAAGATAAGCAAAATAGATTCTTTTCTTAGATGGCAAATCAATTTAACGGACAGCCCACTTGGCTAAGGACGTTCTCAGCCACCGCAAGAGTCAAGGAAATGGTCGGATGGGTCGACTTGTCCGGAATCACTGTCAATACTGCAATCTCCGTCAATTGTCCTTACTCCATCATTTCGCCACACGTGGTGGAGGCTAGCGGATTCAGGGTGAAGAATACCGGAAGACGCCGTTTCTTCGCAGGGCTCGAACATAGTGTGGAAGAGCAATACTGTCCGGATCTTCATGTGAACACGCAGAATGGAAAATGGCGAGTGGACCCAATCGTGGCAGACACCGGAGCGTACGAGATGGTCTTAGGAATGGACTGGCTCAAGGAGCACCACGTGCTGATAGACTGCGTGCACCGCAGCCTAGTGTTCTGGCCGCCCCACAAGCAACCAGTCAGAGCAGAAATGCGGAAAATATCGGGAAATAAGAGCAAGCTCATCGGGGAAAAACCCCAGAAGGAAGAAGAAGACCCAGCTATAAGAGCGGAAATGGAAGCAGAACCATTCACAATGTCAGAAGTTCGGAACGACTGGACGTATCACGTTAGGAAAGACATACTTAAGGGATATTTTGAGACCGATTAGGGCACTTTAGGGAAAAGGAAATGATATAGTTATAAACCTCACATGTATCTTAAATTCTGTTGAATGTTTTAAATGAGCAGTTATAATCTAAAGAAATTTAAAGTTCGATTCGTAATCTTAAATTCCTTCTTTAAATTGCGTCTATTTGCCTTGAGTTGAATAACCATAAGTCATACGATGAACTCTGTAACTAATAACAATGCAAGTACATATATGTATAAAATTTGGAAGAATGAAAATCTCACATCAAACACCCTTTGCACAGCGAAATCAGGGATGGCGAAAGGAACCAGGACTAACTCTAGCACGAACGACGCAGATGACGAAACTAGGGTTCCGCTCGAGAACCCTCAGCTGAATGCCCTACTGCAAGGACTAGAGCGGGTGACCAGGGTAGCCATGGAATATGAACAGCGACAGCCTAGAGAGGCCGACACGTTCTTTGAATGCTACCGATCGTTCACCTCATTACGTCCCCCGACCTTCGATGGGACAGGTGACTTTGCCGCTGCAGAAAACTGGGTCGCAAATATCAAGGATAAACTTCAAATCTTGAGAGCCCCTGAGGAACACCGGGTAGAGCTAGCGACCCAATTACTGGAGGGTCATGCTCGATTCTGGTGGCAGGAGGTGAAACGTGGGTGGGGTGAAACCGCCGATGCGAAGGGGTGGACTGAGTTCGAAAGCCAGTTCGAACGACGCTACATGGACACAATGTCAAGAGAGGCACTCCGACAACGGTTTACAAGTTTGAAACAGGGGAACAGCTTAGTGGCGGAGTATAACTCCAAGTTTGAGAACCTAATGAGGTATGCACCCGATATCGTAAAAGATGACTTCCGCCTCAGACAACAATACCTCGGGGGACTGAACCCCCGTCTTGCTCAGATCATTGACATTCCGGGAACCAACCAACTGTCGGACTTAATGTTAAGAGCAAGCACCGCGGAGTCATATGACGGTCGCATCAGCCAAGCCGGGGGATCGAGAAATGTGCGACCCAAGATGGATGAACCCATGAGACCGGCCCCGAACAGAAATAATTACGGGGATGCCCGGCCTAATTACCAGTCTAATCCAACACCCCCGTGCAACTACTGTGGCCGCAACCATGCATCTGATCAATGCAGTTTCCGTTTGGGAGTGTGTCACCGGTGTAACAAACCAGGACACTTCATCAAGGACTGCCCAGCTCCGCGAGGTTATTCCGGGTAGCAAGTGGGAAATGCGGGTCCACCTACACGAGCACCACTTGGCAGAGGGACCGGTAGCTACAACCCTCCCAGTAACAACCGCAGCGGGAACCAAGGAAACCAAAGGGTGGGAATGCATGCGCATGATCAGTGCAACCGTGAGATGGGAGGAACACCGACTAATGAAGAGTACGAAGGAGAAGACGTGTCCACTGATCTTCTGACTGGTATGTTTGAACTATCTGGAATTCCTGCTTTCGTACTTATAGACACTGGTTGTAGTCATTCAGTTATAGCAAAGGAGTGGGTAGAAAAACACAGTGTACCAACTCGAGACTCTGGTAAATTATTGAATATAAGTACCCCTGCCTTGCAATATACCACCCCAAAATTTCGGAGCGTAGGGTTGAAACTCCAAATAGCGGGGAGGGAATTCCCGATAAACCCCATAGTCTCTAAGACGGGTCTCTATGATCTAATGTTGGGTCTTGAGTGGCTCACTCGAAACGGCGTGACGGTTGACTGCCTGAAAGGGAGGATGGTCATTAACAGGCCAGGCCTCCATGACCTCTCTATTCGGCTCAGGAAACGAGGAGGCGGAACCCCGACAATATCTGCCAACCAAGCAAGGAGACTCATCAACAGCGGCAGTCCCGCCTTTATAGTCACCATAATGCAACTCGAGACGAAAAAACCCGAGATAACGTCAGTACCTATCGTCTCTGAGTATACCGATGTATTCCCGGAGGAGCTGCCAGGAATACCCCCTGATCGGGAAATCGAATTTCACATAGACATACTTCCTGGTACCCGTCCAATCTCTAAGGCCCCGTACCGGATGGCAGCAGCAGAACTTAAGGAACTGAAGGTTCAGTTAGAAGAACTCTTAGAACTGGGATTCGTACGACCAAGCACATCGCCGTGGGGCGCACCAGTACTGTTCGTCAGGAAGAAGGACGGTAGTATGAGACTCTGCATCGACTACCGAGAGTTAAACAAGGTCACGATAAAAAACAAATACCCTCTCCCACGAATTGAAGACCTATTCGATCAACTCCAAGGTGCGGCCGTTTATTCCAAAATCGATCTGAGATCAGGGTACCATCAGTTGAAGATTCAACCTCAAGATGTAGAGAAGTCAGCATTCCGTACCCGTTACGGGCACTATGAATTCACTGTCATGCCATTTGGGTTAACCAATGCTCCTGCAGCATTCATGGATTTGATGAACCGAGTATTCCACGACTTACTTGATTGCTGCGTCATTGTTTTTATAGATGACATTCTGATTTATTCAAAGAAAGAAGAAGATCATGCCGAGGACCTACGTACAGTATTACAAAGATTACGGGAACACCAGTTGTACGCCAAATTCTCTAAGTGTGAATTTTGGATGAAAGAGGTTAAATTTTTGGGACATGTAGTGACGGGGGAAGGTATCCGGGTAGACCCAGATAAAATCAAAGCAGTGGTAGAATGGACTCAACCCAAAAATGTATCAGATATACGCAGCTTCCTAGGGTTAGCGGGATACTACAGGCGCTTCGTTCCCGGATACTCAAAGACAGCCCGACCCATGACCCAGCTCCTACACAAAGGGACTACCTTCAAGTGGACGGAGATTCAAGAAGAGAGTTTCCAAACTTTGAAGAAACTATTAACCAGTGCCCCAGTATTAACATTACCTAAACCAGACCAAGAGTTCACGGTGTATACCGACGCGTCAAGGAACGGCCTAGGATGTGTACTCATGCAAGACGGACGAGTAATTGCTTACGGGTCACGGCAATTGAAGAACCATGAACAGAACTACCCCACACACGACCTAGAATTGGCAGCAGTTATTTTTGCACTCAAGGCATGGAGACACTACCTCTATGGGGCGAAATGCCGAGTATTCACGGACCACCAAAGCTTAAAGTATGTGTTTACCCAGAAAGAATTGAACATGAGACAAAGGAGGTGGCTGGAACTGATGAAGGACTATGATTTAGACATACAGTACTTGGCCGGGAAGGCAAATGTGGTGGCAGACGCACTCAGTAGGAAAGGAGCGACAAATTTGGCAGAAGTCATAACCCAAGAGACAGAACTGATTAAAGAAATGCGACACATGAATTTGGGAGTGTGTGTATCTACCAGCTGGATCCAGGAACAAAATGACATCAAGGGAACCGCGACGGACGCGGTACTCACCCTAGCAGCTATATCGGTACAACCAGAATTAAAGTCTCGAATACGGGACGCGGACCAAGGCGACGAGCAGCACCAAAGATACCGGGAATTGGCCCGTACCAATCCAACGTCGACCTTCAAGGAAAACGAGGATGGGCTCCTCTATTTCAACCAGCGGGTGTGTGTGCCAGAACAGGGGGGACTGAGAAGGGAAATTCTGCAAGAAGCCCACGAATCGGGATATACCATTCACCCAGGAGAGGTAAAGATGTATAAGGACCTTCGTACCCAATTTTGGTGGCCCAACATGAAGAAAGACGTGTCAGAATTCGTGGCTAGGTGCATCACCTGCCAACAAGTGAAAGCCGAACGGAGAAAGATAGCAGGATTGTTATATCCAAACTCCAGAGCACAAATGAAGTTCCAGATCATTACTATGGATTTCATCACTGGGTTACCGCGTACCCAAAAGAGGTATGACTCAATCTGGGTCATTGTAGACACACTAACCAAGGTAGCCCATTTTATACCCCTGCGAACCCCTACATCGGGTGGGGAACTAGCAGAATTATTTCTTCAATATCAGTTCAAATATCATGGAGTTCCTGAAACGATCATATCGGACCGGGATACGCGATTCACCTCGCATTTCTGGAAAAGCTTTCAGGAGGCAATGGGAACCCGACTCAATTTCAGTACCGCTCATCACCCTCAGACGGACGGACAGTCGGAACGAACAATCCAAACCTTAGAGGACATGCTAAGGGCGTGTGCCATCAACTTTCAAGGGTCATGGGCTGATCATTTGACAATGGCCGAGTTCGCATACAACAATAGCTACCATGCCAGTATCGAAATGGCACCATCTGAAGCTTGGTGTGGACATCGCTGGAAGACCCCCTTGTGGTGGGGAAACGACGGGGAACAACTGCCAACAGGGCCAGAAATGGTAAAAGATTGCGCAGATAGAACTCAATTGATTCTAAACCGACTAGACACTGCTCGGGACAGACAGAAAAAGTATGCAGACTTGAGGAGACGACCACTAGAGTTCGAAACCGGGGATCATGTTTGGTTGAAGGTCTCTCCAAGGAGGGGAGTGAGACGATTTGGCGTAGCAGGGAAACTGAGTCCTAGATATGTGGGACCATTTGAAATTCTTAGAAGAATCGGACCACTTGCATACGAACTGGCGCTACCTCCAACCCTAGATAAAGTACATCCAGTCTTTCACGTGTCTCAACTACGGAAATATATCCGAGATCCCTCCCACATCCTCAACTTTTCAAATCTGGGACTAGATGAAACTTTAGTGTATGAAGAACGACCCATGAAAATACTGGACACCAAGGAAATAAGTCTCCGGCGTAAAACCATCAGACAGGTCTTAGTACAATGGGGACGACACACCAACCGAGAAGCAACTTGGGAAATCGAAGAAACGATGCGTGCCACATACCCAGAATTGTTCGAAGAAATAGACGCCGAGGCTGTTCAGGGGACTGAACAGGATTTCCAAGGGGGGGAGGATGTAACGTCTCTAAATACTGGTATGGTTAAATTTCTACAGAATCCAATTTAGAAAATAATAAAATGAATTAAATCAGAGATCAGCAATTAATAGGAATAAATACATAGTAGACGGTAAAAATTTAGGGGAAATAACGCTTCAATTTAGACAAATTATATTAATAGATGTCATAACCTGTTAAGCAAACTCAAATTGGAAAAGCCCAAATCTAAATTAAGCCCAATTTCCACCCATTTAACCTACCCCTCTCCTCTCTCTTTCCACAGCCAACTCTCCTCTCTTCTTAACTGTAAGTCTCTTTCTCTCTTTCTCTCTTTCTCTTTTTCTCTCTTTCTTTTTGCCGCCCCCCTTCTCTCCTTGGCTGCCGCCGGCCACTAGGCCAGCCCCACCACACACCCGGCAGCCCCCCCCTCCCTTGGCCGCCGCTGCTGACCCGAAGAACCCCACCCCCTGCCCTCTCTCTCTACCCCGCCCTCTCCCTTGGCCGCCGCTACTGACCCGAAGAACCCCAGCCGAACCCCACCCCCTGCCCTCTCTCTCTACCCCGCCCTCTCCCTCTCCCTTTCCCTTGGCTGGCCGAACCCCCTCTCCCTTCCTTTGGCCGGCCGAACCCCAAAGAACCCTAGACCCGAAACCCATTAACCCTAGACCCGAAATCCTATGAACCAAAACCTAAACCCAATAACCCAATATCCAAACCGAACCCCTTCCCTCTTAAAATCAATCTAATCAGTACAAGAATCAAGGTTATTACCCAATTTAGTTATACTAAATTGAATTGTGGGAAATGAATTGAGAGTTATAAGTATTGTGAATTATATATTGGAATTGATGTGGATTTGATACTCGTGCTTGACCTTAGATGACAATTGCCATAAATACAAATAGAAATTGTGAATAGGGTCATAGGACTAAGTCTTTCTTTTTATGGTTATCATGCGAGATTAAGGGTGTTAAATTGAGTATAAATCCTTTAGACTAAATAGAAATAAGAACCTAATCAAGCGTTTAAAAACTTAGGAGCAAACCGCGAGACTCTAGGAGACGCTGAGAATACGTGAGATCCCGACGTACGCTCAAACGAAGTCACTGAGAATACAGGTGCGGGTTCCTGGTCTTTTTACAAATAATACAAAAATGCATGGATTGAGGTAAGTAATCATTTTTCAAATCTGGTAGATAAACTGCATGTTGTGAATATCGAACATTCGTTTGATTTTGTTTAGAATTGCACGATAGGAATTCTTGAAGCATGGAATTGAGTTGACAGGAATTATGATTGTGAATTGGGAATGGGGAATGTGAATGAATTGTTTTCTTTAAATTAGGGCCGTCCGTGCGAGGCGGCTCAGCATGTGTTTTGAAAATCAGACTGTCCGTGTGTGGCAGACCCCAGAGGGTGAGGTGTGAACAGAACGGGTCGTCCTTGTGTGGCGGTTCGCCGGATGGGTCCCCGCAATGGCCCATCTAGAGTGTAATTGAACGGGTCGTCCTTGTGTGGCGATTCGCCGGATTTCCATGTACGGGCATGGATTTCCAGAGTGTGGAATTTAAAAACCTTAAATGTGAATTAAAAAGGGGCGGGAATGAAAGGGGTTTTAAAATGATTGCATATCCGAATTGATAGGAAATTGGGGGAAATTTTGAAAACTTTACTTTTATGTTATTTGGGGTATTAAATGCATTGATTTGTAAAAACACCGGGCTGGAACTAAATCCCGCACTGAGAGATAGTTCGATCTCTCACCGTACCACCTTTTATGTGGGTTCCAGGAAATGAAGAAGGAGACATAGAGGAAGGCCGCGAGTGAGGAATTAGCGGAAGTTATTAAAGTAGCCACTATTTGTTTTAATTTACATTTGTATGAACAATATATTGTGTGGATATGGCGGTAACTGTTTGACTAGCCATGTCTAACATATTTTCCCTTTCTATTTGTTTTGTGGACCCCATTTATGTTTAATATAGTGGCTTGTTGGTTGTGTTATTGATGATGTATGTGATGTGCTTAACGCCTTGCGTCTGAATGCGCGGCGGGTTGTCCGGGGGTGTGACATTATTAGTGTGTGCTCGTTAATCTCTGCTAATTTATGTTTTTCCACTTGTATTAGTTAAGACCAATTAATGGAACCATTTTTTTCGTTATTTCAATACTCAACAGACATGATAGGCAAGAACAACAACAGCGCTTTTTACGCAAATAATTAAATTTTTCCATCTACATTGTATGATCCACATGCAATTATATATCAAGCATCATCATCATCAATCATCGATCATCATCATCTTCATGATCTACTAATTAACTTCCAATGCCCATTTGCTTCCTTAACCATACCCTTGTTTTGTCCAACTCTCCAAAAAAACACTTGATCTGAATTGTACAAAAAAATTTACTATTTTTTTACTTTTTTTTAGATAGGTAGAAAAATACTTGATCTGAATGGTACAAAATTTTCAGATCAAGTGATTTTCTACCTATCTAAAAAAATAGTAAAAAAATTCTAAAAAATGTAAAATTTGATTTGTAAGTACATATTCATATGGAGATCATGCTGAACGGTTCGGAAGTACATATTCTTATTACATGATTTATTGAAGCAGAAGAACCGGAGAGATGAGTCTCCAATATTCTCCAAGCCAATTTGTCGTGTATTACCAAATTAATACCTCTAGCCCAATTAGCAGCATGATCGTAGTAAAATAAATAAATAAGAGGAATATTATTATTATAATAATAATAATAATAATAATAATAAAGAATATATAAAATTTAATCAAGGAAATTATAAATTTGTAAGCATAATTATGAGGATCTAATCCCTTTTGCCTTCATTTCCCTCAGCCTGAGTTGATTGCTTAATTATACTAATTATTTTTCCATTTTCTTTAAGGATATACACTACTGCTATACGCCAATATTTATACATTCTATAATAAAAGAAATATATATTTAATGTTATTTTTTTTGGTATTAACACGATTAGAAAACTGGATATTTTCATTCAGAAATGCAATATTGATTTTTACAACTTGATACCAACACCATCAAGCAGGAAAGTGATCGACTGCTCAATTTCTTGTTAACAAAGGAGATACGGTTAGATGTACATCGGCCTATCTTTCATGTCCAAATTTTACATTTTAATTTCTTTCCGCCTCCTTATGTTTCAAAATTTATAGTGACAAATGAATGATTCAGGAAAGGTTCGGCGGGATAAAAAATTCATGATTCGGAAATACTTCGGGTATAATTTGGGAATAATTCGGAATTATACATTGAGTCCGGACCAAAGATCTTAGTCCCACAAGAGAGAAAAAAAAATTATTTAAAAAAAAAATAATTCGTGAATTATTAGTAAAATTGGGGAAAAATTTGTAAAATTTGTGAATTATTCGGTAAAAATTTGAGAAACCAAATAATACGTGGATTGCTTCGGGGAGGGTTCAAATACGAATTATTCGCGAATCTTGTCACTGTGCCCAATTTTATGTTTCAGCATTAGATATGACCCACTGAAAGCAAAGAAGGAACAATTGCCCATTTACCCAACAAAATTTTCATTTATTTCTTACTTTTTTCATCGAATCTTCAATTCTTTTATTTTCTATATAAATTAATAAGGGTATATTTATATCTGAAATTACAAAAAAAAATTGTTACAAGAGCAATTTTAACAATTATTCGTCAATGTTGAATTTTACTGATCACTATATAGTATATATTTTATCTCTAGATGAATTAGCTTTTATTAATATGAGTAAGCTAATTTATATTTTTCCGTTGGTTATTTGTGGTGTGATTTTAAATGAATAATTCTGAAAAATCGAGACTTTAGACCTTAGGGAATAAGTCAGATGTTTATGTTTCTGACTTATTTTGATCAGGTTCAAATGGGGCACAAATTAGATTAATATGTCCAATTTAATCTCGAATTTTGCATAATTATCATGTGGTTTAATTTGGTGCGATTGAATTATATATAATGTGTTCAATCCCAATTAAATTCACCATATCAGAAACTTTATATATACACCTTAGGACTTCATATCAGAATCCTATATATTGTGTTTTGTGTAGGATTCGTA
Source organism: Carex littledalei (assembly GCA_011114355.1). Taxonomy (NCBI): domain Eukaryota; kingdom Viridiplantae; phylum Streptophyta; class Magnoliopsida; order Poales; family Cyperaceae; genus Carex; species Carex littledalei. The sequence goes on from CM022081.1 coordinate 1,351,513, forward strand.
TTATTGAAATAAGTTCTCAGACAGCACTAGCACTAGCACTAGCAGTATGTAATATGTTTCCAAATTAAATAGCACTAGAATATCCTACAAGAGGTGTTCAATAATTTGCGTTGATTAAAAGTACGTACGTAGTATGTGTTTGTGAATCAAGAACAGGTTTCATTTCTAAGGCAACTCTATCACATCGTTTGTGGTAACCGAATGGAATTTTATTGGGTTACCACCCCATGTGCATTTCCACTTACCTCACCTTATTCCCACTCCACTTATCCCCACTTTTAACCCTTGTCCCCTTCTACTCCACTTACCCTTTTTCTCTCTCTTTCTTAATAAAATTTTTGAAACCTTGTTAGAAGCTAACAAGTATGGTTTGGATACATATTACAAATTAAAAGGACCGAATACTAAATAACAATGTCATCCCTAATGGGGACTAATTACCAAAACTAACTGCCACTATTCTCTATCCACTTCAACAGTATCGCAGCCAATAGTGTATCTCCTGAGTGCATCTTCTAGCCAGTAGGGCTGGTGGTAGGTTATTCCCTTCAAATATTATTGTGTTTCTCTGCTTCCAAATCATCCACGAGACACAAATGAAGTGTACCAGCCATTGTCTATATGAGAGAAGCCTCTTCCTCTTTATCGCTGCCCACGATTGCTGCCATATAGTGTGCACCGTCATAGCCGGCTTCATTAGAGGGAGTTGAGTTATTTTCGAGACCTCATGCCAGATAGCCACCGAATACGGACATAGGTAAAGTAAGTGCAAGGTAGATTCAATGGGGCAATTCCTACACAATACACAGTGCAAAGGCAGATTCATTCGTCGGCGCCGTAGAGCTGCTCTCGTTAACAATTTTTCGCAAAGGACCGAGTATGCGAATAACCTGACTGTAGGTGGAATCTTGCACCGCCATATTTGCTTGTGAGCACTCTTAATTCGGCCCCCTTCAGCCAATATCTTGTAGGTCGATTTGGCGGAGTACATTCCATCCTTCTCCCATCTCCATTGAATTCTATCCTCGGACTGATAAAAGGTTAGCGCTCCATCAGCAGCAGTCCCACTCGGGTCAATTTGTTGCCTCAAGGGCCAAGCATCTCTAAGTGAAATTAGAGGATGAAGCTGTGGCGCCACCGCAGTGACCGCTCTCGGCTTCTCCTGCCATGAGTCATGCCAGTAGGAGATGCTATGGCCATCTCCTATCATCCAAGTGGTGCTCCAAGCAAACAGTCCTTTAATCCTTATCAGCTGAGACCAAAAAAAGGAACCCGTAGTATTCCAGATCTTCGGTTTGAGGTCAGCAGGTCCTTTCTTCCTTAGTTTGGAAATAGTATCCGCCCATAAGCTATCGGGGTCATGGTAAGCTTTCCACCACCAACGCATCAACAATGCGATGTTGACAAGTTTTAAATTCGTGACGCCCAGCCCCCCGTAATTCCTCGGTAAATAGACCGTTTCCCAGTTTGTTATGGAAATACCTTTCTGTTGAGCTCCATTTCGGCCCCATAAAAAACCTCGCCGAATCCTGTCCATCCTATCTATTACCCATTGCGGAAGTTGAAAGCAAGTCATGTGATATATGGGTATGGCCGATAAGACCGACCTTACTAATTCTAATCGTCCCCCTCGTGACAACATTTTGCCTTGCCAACCCTGAAACTTGCCTTCCAGCTTTTCGATTAATGGCATGCACATATCCTTTGTTGGCTTTAGCACCGTCAATGGCATACCTAAGTAAGTGACCGGGAATTGAGTTGCATCACATCCCAAAATTTGCCGTACCCATGAAATATCATTCGGTGCAACGTTAAGCGGAACAAATGAGCTCTTAGCATAATTGATTGTAAGACCCGAAACCATTGTAAAGAGCCTCATTATCAATTTGAGTGAGATTAGGGTAGTGACATCCGCCGAGGCAATGATAGCGGTGTCATCGGCATATTGGAGAGCAAGAATTGCATCCTTTACCTTCCTCGACATTTTCCTTCGCAATAATTTGTTCGTTAGGCCGACCATTTGCTGAAAAACATCCACCGCTAAATTAAAAAGCAACGGAGAGAGGGGGTCCCCCTGTCGAAGCCCTCTCTTGTGCTCAAAAAAATCTGAGGGTTCACCGTTGACAAGGACCCGAGATCGAGCAGTGTTAAGAATAGCCTTGACCCAGGTAATCCAAGCTGCCGGAAATCCCCGAGCTTCCATAACCAAGAAGAGGAAGTCCCAGTCGATAGAATCAAATGCCTTGGAAAAATCAAGTTTGACAAATACCGCTTCTTTTTTGGAGACCGAAATGTGCTGTAGCAATTCTCTAGTAGCAACAAAGTTGTCGGTGATCTGTCTTCCCTTGATAAATGCAGTTTGAAATGGGGAGATTAAATCCTTCATTGATCCCCGCAATCTATTGGCAAGTATCTTGGAAATTAGCTTGGGCACTATGTTAATAATACTGATCGGCCTAAAGTCACGAACCGATTGCGGTGACTCTGTTTTCGGTATCATGACAACATCCGCAACATTCATAGATGTCAAATCAATCTGGTTGCTGAAAAAACCTTGTACAATGTTGCAAATCTCACTCTTTAGGAAAGGCCAATATTCTTGGAAAAATTCATTCGGTATACCGTCTGGACCGGAAGCCTTGTTGCGCCCCAAGTCCATTACTGCCCTTCCTATCTCCCTTTCGGTTACTGGGTCGGCTAAGTGTGAGAGGTTCGGGTCTGTAGGGTAGAGTTGCCGTGGGTTGAATGGTCTGACTGGAACCGACTGACCCAATGTTTGATGCAATTGTTGGAAGAATAGGTTTCTAATCATTTGTTGGTCCGAGACTTGATGCTGATCATGCATGATGGAGAGCATTGTGTTTCTTCTGAGGCGCGCAGAGGCGAACGCGTGAAAGTACCTCGTGTTTCGATCGCCTAGGCTGAGCCACCGACATCTTGCCCGCTGCCTCCACCGCTCTTCTAGATTATTTGCCAGTTCAAAGATCCGTGCCTTAATTTTACAGCGTAGCTTGAATTCATGCATTTCCAGTACTCTTCTTTCTTCAATCCTATCAAAGAAAAGGGTTGCTTTTTTGCATGTTGTTAGTTGGGAATCCATAAAGGAAAATTCATTTTGGTGCCAATGCAACAGAGATTTATGAAGCTTAGCTGTTTTCTGGGCAAATTTTTGCAAACTCAATCTAGGATGTTCAACCCCTCCCGGCCAGAGCTGTTGCACCATAGCTCTCGGGGCTTCATATTTTAGCCAAAAAGCTTCAATCTTTGGCCTCGAAGGCCTTGTGGGCATGTGTTTACAAGTCAGTAGCATAGGGGCATGGTCAGAGACCGCCATTTCCAAGGCCTCGAGTTGCACCAGTGGGTAATTCACTTGCCATTCTGAAGATGTGAATATTCGGTCTATTTTGGAGAAGGTTGGTTGCGGTCTTTTGTTAGACCAAGTGTAGGTACGATTTTTGAGTTGAACATCAACCAAGCCCGCATCTCGAACGAAATCGTTGAAAAGATCCATGAGCTGTGTTCCTCGGATGTCACCGGATCTATCAACCATCCAACGTACCAAATTAAAATCCCCCGCCAATATCCAAGGTTCTTTGGCTAGGTCAGCCACCCCGGCTAGCTCCTCTATGAACATCGGTTTTTGACTATCTACACTCGGCCCGTACACATTTGTAATGAGAAACTTTGCACCCGTGCTGATTTGTGTAAGTATTACCGACACCGTATGCACCGTAGACCAACATGTTACAAGGTTAAAGGATCTTTTCCAAGCAATGATAAGGCCACCTTTTGAATGAAATGCTTGGTTATAAGCCACCTGTGGGTTAAAATAGGATGGAAGAAATCTAGAAACATAGTTGAAAACTACTTCATTTAGTTTAGTTTCTTGCAACAAACAAATATCGCAACGAGCCGATCTTATGACATCCCGAACAACATTACATTTTTCATAGCTCCCTAGCCCCTGGCAATTCCAAGATAAAACTCTAATTTGTTTGTAGTTCATTTTAAATAAAAGCAACATACAAGCTACACAACTACTGTAAAATACTAACAAGCTTCTCCCTCGGTGTCCATTTCCTCATCGGAGTCCAATTGAAAACGGGCCTCACTTTGGAGAATTTCCTCTGTAGTCGGCGTACTATCCATTAAAGGATCAGATGCATCAGGTTGTGTTTGGGCCGAATCCACTGCTTGTAATTGTCTCTCTTCATTATCCTGAGCTAGAGTTTGAAAAACGTCTTCAGTTGAAACACCACATGCCTGAGCTATCTGCTCTGCATGGCCCTGTTGAATAGCTACTTGGAAGTATCCGGATGGGTTGAGGTCAATCTGGGCCTGTGGGGGCGGATTTTTTCTTTGAGGTGGCCTTTTATTCCGATCACTGGGTCCAGGCTCTGCATTTTTTTGGTTTTTTCTTTTATTTTGATGTTGGGCCGATTGTTGCATGAGGCCCATGACCGGGTTATATGCCGCTGCAGCAGTAGGTATCGGAAATGCAGTGGCGGGTCCCCCTTCTTGGGATACGGTTGTAGAGGTAGAGGTGTGGTGCGGCGCTTGCTGTGCCCGAGTTAGAAGTTTGACCCGTGTTCCTCTTCCCAAGTGACTCGGTCCAGAAAACGCTACTCCTGGTTTACCTCTGCCCCGGCCTAGCATGCCACGTACCCTGATGTGTCGTGTGGAAGCGTGAGACTGCACAGGAACCGATTTGCTTACCGGTTTGGTAACCGGCTGGGCCGGTCTCCTCTGAAGTAGGATGGGGAGTGGCGGTTCTGTGCTTGTCCCAGGATCCCTTAAGTTGATATTGCAGTCACTTGCATTTTTTGTTGGGGAGTGGCTTTCACAGTTAATCTCAGAGGTTGGGGACCGTGTCAGTATTGCCGCTTTAGGAGAGTGATGCACAGTACCTAGTACTGACATCATTCCAGACCCCTCAGAAACGTCTGGACTTCTAGCTTTTTGATCATGTGCCTTTCCAGGCGTGGCCTGCTGTTCTGCGGTAGCCGTTACAGTCAACTCTTTGGATCCCAGGCATCCCACCTGTGTAGGCAATTGTGTAGCGATTTGGTGTAGCACCAATGATTGATCCGTTACAGGGGGCGGATGAGAGGGTTCATTGGGTTGATTCTCTGTGGCCTGCATCAAGTCTCTAAGCGTGTCAAGAGAAAGTTCTGCCATGACCTTATCACCTATCAAAACCGCCATGATCTCCGGTGGTATTCTAGAGGGACTAACACCAGCACATAATTCTCTGAGTACCCTACGGGAACATGCTACTAGTTCGTAGTCTACGGTGGTTACAGGCAGCGAGTTGAGAATGTCCTCCGGGGAAGAGGGTGGGGAGGTCGGAGGAGGAGGAGGCCGGGTTAGCTTTGGGGGCACTTGTGGAAAATCATCCGGTTCATAGATAGCTCCTTGCTGCCATGCTATAGTTCTGACGCTGACCAGATGTTCAATGCCACCAGCCACAAGCCCTACCTGAAGCGGAATTCTTTGTAGGTCATCCGTAGCCACCGCTACTCTCCATGCCATGAAGTTGGTAGCGTGTTCCGGTGCAACAGTTCCAAGGAAGAGAGCGAACTTGGATACCATTTTGCTGACTGTTTTGATGTCCCACATATGCAGAGGAACCCCCACGAGGTCAATGAGCACCTTGAAGCGAGGCATAACAATGTTGGCATTATGAGTTTGGGACCAGTGCTCGAATGTAAAGCCTTCTTCCCAAAGTGCCGAAGGAGTGGCTTTGACAAATGAATCCACCGCCAAGCCCCGAGGCAGGTGAAGCAGAAACTTATCTTGCGATATCTGCGCTACACGGATCTCTTCGGGTCGGACCAGACCTGTGTCAACAGCCATGTCAACCACCTGATGCACTTCCAATGCATATCGACCATGTACTCCATTCAGGATTACCGCTCGTTCAAGCCGTTTGACCTCGGTATAGAAGGACTCATCCCGTTCAGTGAAGCATAAGACTTTTTCTGGTCTGCCTTCCGGCATGGTAGGTGGCGGAGGTAGGTCTCCTGTCAAGAGCTCATCGAATAAAGGCTCAGTGGGTTTATGGTTAGACTCATGGGATGGTGGTTGAAAGGGAGGGGCAGCCGGGTTAAGGACAGTGGCTGCACAATGACGAGCGGTATGTCCGGTTGCCCAACATTTTCCACAGCATCTGGGGTTACGGCATCTAGAGGAAGTGTGTCCCGTTTGGCAGCAGTTAAAGCATCGTCCCCACCATTCAAGGTAAGTCGGTAGTGGAGGGAAACGAAGTTTTGTAGGGCTATGTGGAGAGTAGAAGAATTTTGGGGAAGCAGGTGCAGTAGGGGAGATGGGGGAGCTAGGACGGGTTGAAGCCGGGGATGACTTAGTAGAGTTGGAGCTAACAGAGCCTTGGCCTGAGCCAGAGGAGTTACCTACGAGCACCTGCGCATATGAAGCTTGAAAGGGTTTATAAGCCCGGACTTGGTCGATCCGAACGTCAGATGGCGTGCGCCAGTTGTCAGGGAAACGCCTGCGCCGTCTCACCTCTTGCCATTCACCATCAGCTGGCCGTCTGTCTTTGGTTGCTGTCCACTTGGAGGAAGTCGCCATTTTCGCGCACAAGAAATCTTCTTATTTTATTTTTCTTTCTTAATAAAATTAATATGTAGATAAATTTACACTACAAATTTAATTTTATGGATACCTTAATTAATATGTAGTGTAAAATAAAAAGTTTGTTTAATTTTTGTAGTGTAAATTTAGTTTCTTTAAGTTTAAATTTACAATGTAAATTAGTAAAATAGCTTAGTTAGTTAATTTTCTATAATTATTAAGTTTTTTAGAATTTAAATTTACAATGTAAATTAGTAAAATAGCTTAGTTAGTTAATTTTCTATAATTATTAAGTTTTTTAGAATTTAAATTTACAATGTAAATTAGTAAAATAGCTTGGTTAGTTAATTTTCTATAATTATTAAGTTTTTTAGAATTTAAATTTACAATGTAAATTAGTAAATCATTAAATTTATTGTAACCTTTAACAATGAGAACCGTATTTACACATTAACATAATTAAAATACATTTTCAATCAATTTAATAATTATAGCAAATTAATTATACAATTTTACTAATTTACATTGTAAATTTCAACTCTGGTTAATAAAAAAACAAAAAAAAGGTCACCGGGGAGTAAATTTCAACTCTAAGTTACATTGTAAATTTTTGTTACCGGGAAGTGTGTAAAAAAAAAAAAAAAGTTGGTGGCAACCGAAATAAATTTTTCTGTTACCAGGGAGCAAAGCCAAAGTTTTCTGTTACCAGGGAGTGTAGAAATTTTTTTTTGATGGTAATCGAAATAAATTTTTGGTTACCGGCAGTAATAAAATAAAGTTGGTGGTAACCGGAAATTATTTTCAGTTATCGGGAGGTGTGGCCTTTTGTAATTTTTTTTCAGTTACCCATAAGGTAATCGAAATTTTTTCTCAGTTCTGATGGTTTTTGTAATTTGAGAAGTAATCGACCTGTTTCTTGATTTTTTTTTTATTGACGTTTTATAAAAAAAATCTCATCGTTTGCTTGTTTATTTGTTTCAGTATTTTTAGGATAAAACACTTTTGTCTAAAGTTGTTAAACAAGTATTTCATACATTAAATTGTTCATACATAAATCATACAATACACAGAAGTTCCTAAAAAAATTGTTTACAAAAATCATGTGATACAGTAAATTAACGTTCCCTGTCACTTGACGATACTCTTGCATAATTTGATTACAGATATGGTGTTTCTTAGTTGTTCTATGAATACATTATAAAAAATAAGAAAAAAAAAATAAAAGTACCTGATGCGTTTTTGTCACGTGTGGAAAGTTTTGGTGGAAAGTCTTAGTTGTTCAATGCGTTTTTTTCAATGAAATTGAATAATTCTACTTCATACCACTTTGAGAATAACCGTTCAATTACTTGAAATTAAACTGTGTTGAAAAACAATGTCATCAACAGCATTTTATATGTGTTGAAATGTTGTCCCTCACAGCAGTTTTATTTTCTTTCGAAACGCAGTTTATGCTAGGATGAAAATATCCCCTATTTGATTTGATGGGGCATGTTTAAATATTTTTATTGCTAAAGATAAAAAAATCAGATTTTCTTGACTATTTTTTTAGAAATAAAAGATTGTCGTCCTTTTTAAATTAACTTTATTTTTTTTGTCAGTCGTACTCCCAGCATGATTTTATTTATGTGGGAAAACTCAAACATATTTAAGAAGATAGCTAGCTATATATGTGCGACAACTCAAACATACAATCTTTAACTATGTTCTCTTAATTTATCTCAGAGAAAAAGAAAATGAAAACATCAGTAATTAAATTAAAAATGCAAAGCACACATGCATACAACAAATTTAATTTAAGAGAAAACAATGCCAAATATGAAATTGGAATCTTGGAGGAGTAAAATATGCATTGACCGGAGTGCATGGCTCTATCAATTGAAGTCAAATTTAAGTGAAGGCACATGTTTGCATAAGTTGCGGACCTCATCTTCCTTACCCTCATCGCCATTATTCACCCATCTCAATTGTTGAAGGTTGGTTAGGTGTCGTAGCCCCTGAGGAACACACAATTTTTTACATCTATAAATATCGAGTTTTTTAAGAATGGGCATGGCCCCCGCCTCTATCTCCAAATCCTCTAGCACGGTAATGTTTTCAAGCCACAATTCTTCTAATTGGTTGAAGCCTTTAGCTGAACATCTCATTTTTCGATTAGTTTTGACTCCACGTAGCGTGAGACTCTTGAGGCAGTGTAGATTCTCCAGTACCGGCATTACATCTTGCTGGAATTGGCAATTACTAATCTCAAGATGAATGAGGTGAGGAGGTAGCATGATAACATCAATGGCCCTTTCATTAGGAGTCTCCTGACAGTTCTTAGCCCATAATGTTAGAGATTGTAGATTCTGATAAAATGGGTAGTCCCTCATATCAAATATGTCTCCTGGAATAGAACCGCTTAGTTTGAGAGAGATCAGGTTCTTTAATGTGCCAAGGAAAGCGGCAACTACCATCCATGAACATGATTTGTGCTCTAAATCTAATGTACGTAAATTGGGTAGATGAGGAAACCCAGTTTTCCATGATTCATTGGTAGTAACCTTTATAAGCGTTTGCAAATTTGGTAGTTTTGTTGATGGTGGCAGTTCTGCAGCACGTACTCGTACTCCAGTGTTGACATGCCTCAGAGTCTTGATGTGCCACACATTATCAGGAAAAATATCTACGAATCCCTCATCACGTACTCTTAGATTGATATTAAGAGTCTGCATACACTTCATAGTGCCTATCACTTTCTCCAAGTATCTTTTCCCATACTTGTCATCTCGTCCAGTACACTTGTCACTTAGCACCCCAGTAAGTCTCAGATATCTTAACTGAGTTAATCCCTCAAACATTCCCACATTTATACTATCCATACCCATTATATAGCTGCCTTCAGTGCCTACCACTTTGAGCAACTTTTGCTTAGAACAATTGGGCATGACTTTTCTATGGAAGCACAAGAGAGTGCGGAGGTTTTGGCTCATCACGAGTTTATCACAATCTGGATGGTGAACTGCCACACGACGCGCCCTACTCAAGCTTTGTTGATCACAATCTGGATGTGAATACACCACAAGAAAATTGTCCTCCTTGGCTACTACTACAGAAATGGTCATTGTACACGGCACATTGTATACGGATTTGACAATTTTATACAAAAACCGTGTGCTATTGTAATTTTTTGGAAGCCCGAAATATCTGTGGGATCTATTACACGGATATTTATTAAAGAATCAGTGAAGAAAGCCTTGAGAGAGCTACACGGACGTTTATCAGGAATTGTAAACGGATTATTGTTTAACTAACAGTGTAGATAGCCATGTGAGAGCTACACGGATATTTATGAAGAGAACCGTGTAGAAATATGTAAAATGCACACGGATTTTTGTTTAAATAACAGTGTAGAAACCTTTGACAGAGCTACACGGCTGTTCACATAATAATCCGTGGAGAAAGGTTATTGTAGGGTTTTGATTATCGATACACGGTTTTGCCAATTTTATACACTGCACATTGTACACGGTTTTGTTAAGTATAAATCCGTGTAGAAAAGTGTAGGGTTTTGGTATAAAAGGCCTTCTCCTTCCAGCGCCGTTTTGATCAAGTAATTCAACGAACGGAAAGGTTAGAGTTTTTTCAATTCATAGGTAAATTGTAGGTTCTCCTGTATAACCTTAGGAAGAGAGAAAGACCGGTCACTTTACATATCGCTTTTGATCAACTTTGATAATCATTTCACGGTTAATAATTGGAATTTTGATTTAGGTTTATCAATTATGTCAGATCACTTATCTATCAAGATAAGTCGCTATCTTTGGAGCTCATCTATCAAGATGAGCGATGTGATATAATTGATAATCTACATCTGGACTTCACTTCTGGCATGAATATCTCCTTCATCTCTGGCATGTATTTTCCGTTTCTTCCTCTAATTTTCTGTTACTTATTGTTGCTTACTTACTCATCATTTTTTTTTATTTACAGATTGTGATGAACTTTCCGATGGACAGCATGTGATGAATTTCATTTTCTTTTTATTTTCACTATATTTTATTTGACGCTTGACAAGAACATGTTTTTTCTTGGTTAGGTTCCAAAGAAATGGGTAAAACTAACTTTCAATAATAAAACATGTTCTTTAAATTAAATCATGTTTTGATCCCAAGTTTTTGGCGGTGTAGAAATGGCATGTTGCAGTGCATTGTTGTTTAATTTCTTACACAAACCCCCTTTGAATAAGATGTGGTTTGCGAAAGAATTTAAACAACAACGTAAGAACACTGCAACATGTCCATTTCTACATCGCCCAAAACTTGGGACTAAAATATAATTTAATTTTCAGAAAATGTTTTGTTAGGTGAAAGTTAGTCTGCCTCATTTCTTTGGAACCTAACCAGGATAAAGCATGCTCTTGTAAGGTGTTAAATAAAATATGAATTTATGCATATTAGTAATGTTTTATTAGTGAATTTAGTAATGTTCTTGTAATGTTTTATTAGTGAATTTAGTAATTTTTGTGAATTCTAGTAATGTTCTTGTAAGCATTTTCTTGTAATGTTTTATTAGTGAATTTAGTAATTTTTGTGCTGTAATAGTAAATAAGGAGTTGAATTTATGAATTTTGTAATGCTAAATATGAATTTATGAATTTTGTAATGCTAAGTATAATTTTTGTGCTGTAATTGGAAAACTGGATGACAAAATTATCTGAAAAACTGGAGGGTAATCTCAATACTGAACAGATCTGGCTAGCAAAACTGGAGGCTAGCCCAGAAAAAAAAAATCTAAAAAAATATATAGGGCAATCATACACGGATATTTACCTAAAAACCGTGTACAAACGGTAATTGTAGAAATATGCGAAATTCACACGGCTGTTTGTTTAAACAGCAGTGTAGAAATCTTTGACAGAGCTACACGGCTGTTTACATAATAATCCGTGTAGAAAGTTATTCTAGGGTTTTGATTATCGATACACGGTTTTGCCAATTTTATACACTGCATATTGTACACGGTTTTATTAAGTATAAATCCGTGTAGAAAAAAGTGTAGGGTTTTGGTATAAAAGACCTTCTCCTTCCAGCGCCGCGCGTTTTGATCAATTAATAATCTCTCTCTCTGTATACGAATTGGTCTGATTTCTGCGCACAAGGAGCCCGGATCTGAGATCTTTGAAGTTAATTTGTATTTCTCCTCTCTATCTTGCTAAGGTTAGTCGTGTATATATTTATCTTTTCTTACTCTAATTTTCTGTTACTTGTTATTGCTTATTTAGGTCAATTAGTAATTAATGCATGCATGCTTGATTTGTTGAGATAATGTAAATAATTAGTATATTAAATAGAGTGATGCATGTATAATTGTGCTTTTTTATAATAATAGAGTAATGCATGTATAATCAACTAATGCATGTATAATAGAGTAATGCATGTATAATTGTTAGTTTAGTGATGATTAGCTTGATAATTGTGCTTGTTTAGTAATGCATGTACAATAGAGTGATGCATGTATAATTGTGCTTGTTTCTAATAATAGAGTAATGCATGTATAATCAACTAATGCATGTATAATACTGGACTGCATGTATAATAGTTATTTTAGTGATTATTTTACTAATGCATGTATAATTGTGCTTGTTTCTAATAATGTTGTTTTTTGTAGAACCATGTCACATTCAGGTGAGCAACGATGGCTCTTTGCTTTTGGTGCCGGTAGCCAGGGTTTACAGAGGGTAATATATATGAAGATATACATGTTTTAATAAAGAAAGAGTTGAGTAAAAAGTTGGATGAAGGACCTTGGAAAAAAAGGGAAGAGGTGGGATGAAGGACCTTCAGAGCCGGATGAAGAGCCGAATGAAGAGTCGGGCACAATCTTGTCAGACTGACAAGATTGTGTCTGACTCTTCATTCGGCTCTTCATCCGGCTCTGAAGGTCCTTCATCCCACCTCTTCTCTTTTTTTTCCAAGGTCCTTCATCCAACTTTTTACTCAACTCTTTCTTTATTAAAACATGTATATCTTCATATATATTACCCTCTGTAAACCCTGGCTACTGGCACCAAAAGTAAACCTTAAGTTTATATATGAAATCACTATGGGATCGAGTCTCAGGAAGAATGATATGTCTACCCAGTATGGATTTGTGTAATATATGCTCAATATGGATTTGTGTAATGTTTCAATTTAAATTTTGTAATACTCAATATGGATTTGTATAATTTAGTGTACATGAATTTTTAGTTTACCCTTATTAATTGACCGGTTTGTATGCCATCCACCTATTTTGTGTTTCAAATATAAAGCATGTTCTTGTAATTAAATAAAATATAGAGAATTTAGTAATTTTTTGTGCTGTAATTGTAAATAAGGAGATGAATTTATGAATTTTGTAATTGCTGAACATGGATTTGTAATGCTAACTATGAATTTTGTAATGCTAAGTATAATTTTTGTGCTGTAATTGGAAAATTGGATGTCAAATTATCTGAAAAACTGGGGGTAAACTCAATATTGAATTTTGTAGCAAACTGGCTAGCAAAACTGGAGGCTAGCCCAGAAGAAAAATTGTTAATTGAAAAATATATAAGATAACATACACGGATATTAAACTTAAAACCGTGTCCAAATAGTAATTGTCACGGATATTAGTTGAATATCCGTGTAGAAAAAGACTAGCCCATAAATAAATAAAAAAACCCAAAAAATATATAGGACACGAAAACTTTAATTCTATTCATCAATGAACTATAAATTTCCATAATAATTTTTAGCATCCCTAAACAATGGGATTTGCTGCCCGAATTTGCAAAATTAAAAGAGAACCTAAACGAAATTAGCTACCATTACACACGGTTCTTAAGTACAAATAGCCGTGTATGATTTGTTAGAGAGCTACACGGATTTCTTAACGAAAGATCCGTGTCAAAAGTAAATGTACACGGTTGTTTCTTGAAAATCCGTGTAGAAACGCATTCTCCTATGGGGCATAACCCGGATTTTTATAAATTTTCATAGAAGAGGCTAGCATTATAAACACGGTTCTTAAATACAAATAGCCGTGTATGATTTGTGAGAGAGCTACACGGATTTCTTAACGTAAGATCCGTGTAGAAAAGTCTTTGTAGGGTTTTGGTATAAAAGGCCTTCTCCTTCCAGCGCCGTTTTTTTTTTATCAAGTAATTAATACTGTCTCTCTCTCTGTATTGAATGCGCTGATCCGATTTCTGCAAAGGCCAGCAGCTGGTATTATCTGAGATCTTTGAAGTTTGTATTTTCTCCTCTCTATCTTTCTAAGGTTAGTGTATAAATATATATATTTTCCTTTTCTTCCTCTATTTTTATGTTACTTATTTGTACTTATTTAGATCGATCATGTGTAAGTAGTGTATTGTTGTCCAATAACCGACCTACTGATGCTTTTAGGTCCTTTGCCCGTCCAAAATTAATCCAATAGGGATTAATTTTGGATAGTCCCTGTTTTGGGACTGCTCTTTGAATATTGGGTCTTATTTAGGATGTGAACACATATTAGCGGGATTTAATTAGTAATTGAGGAAAGTTGGACGGTATTTTCCCTTAATGCTCCTACGAGTATGTGGTTTTTACACATACTTGGGGAGTTAAGGGGAAATGCTGCTGAATTTTTCTCAAATACTAATTAAATCTCGCTAATATGTGTTCACATATGGGACCTAATATTCAAAGAGTGGGTTAGGATTGTAAACCGACCCTTTGTAAGCCTAGAATTTGGTACCAATTTACATGTTGACCATGATTAATTGAAATCATTTTTTTAATTTAATTTACAGATGGATCGAAGTTGGATGTATGAATTGCGACGTGATAGTGAAGAATATTTGGGTCGCGTTGATGAGTTCATAAAATTCGCTGAGAGGTATAGAGTGAAGATGAAGGAAGCCGACATTTTGTGTCCTTGTAGAGATTGTAAAATTTTTTTAAGATTTGGGGACTCCGAAGAAATTAGAGCTCATCTGATTTGTCATGGATTTAAGAAAAGATATACATGTTGGTTCATGCATGGTGAGGAATTTGGGGAAAGTAGTTGTACCAATAAGAATTCTAACCGTTGTGAAGAGAGCGATGAGAATGTAGAAAATTTGGATAATTTTGAACTTGATTTCAGCGATGATGATTTGAATGACGAAAATTTTGATAATGTTGAACTTGATCGCAACGACGATGATGAGCTGCAGACGGAAATCGATGAAAATGTAGTACACGAGTATATTGATAATCTGGAGGACATGTTACATGATGTGGAAGATGAAATTACTGATAAAAATTATGATAAATTTCAATATTTGTCTAATGAATCCAAAAAGCCGTTGTATCCCGGGTGTACCAAATTTACGAAACTGTCAGCTGTGTTGAAATTATTTAACCTGAAAGCAGAAAATGGTTGGAGCGATAAGAGTTTCACGTCCTTATTAAAGCTTTTAGGAGAAATGCTCCCGGATAACAACGAGTTACCCCGTACAATATATCAGGCGAAAAAATTGATATGTCCAGTGGGTTTGAAGATCGAAAGAATACATGCATGTCCGAATGACTGTGTATTGTACCGTAATGAGTACGAGGACATGCATGTTTGTCCTAAGTGCGGTGTTTCTCGGTATAAACGTAAGGACCAGGGCACTACTGATTGTGACGACGGCAAAAAGGGCCGGCCTCCGGCCAAGGTGTTGTGGTATTTGCCGATAATACCGAGATTCAAACGGTTATTTGCAAATCCCAAAGATGCGAAGTTATTGCGTTGGCATGAAGAAGGGCGCAAAAAGGACGGTAAACTAAGACACCCGGCAGATTCTCCTCAGTGGAGAAATTTTGATAGACATTTCAAAGATTTTAGTTCCGAGGTAAGAAACCTCAAGATTGTGGTGAGCACAGATGGAATGAGTCCGTTTGGAAGCATGAGCAGTCGGCACAGTACTTGGCCAGTTCTGTTAGCCATCTACAATCTTCCTCCTTGGTTGTGCATGAAACGCAGGTATATAATGATGTCATTACTAATCCAAGGACCCAGACAACCCGGAAATGACATAGATGTATATCTCGCACCATTAATCGAGGACCTCCAAAAATTATGGCGTGATGGCGTCTCGGTGTGGGATGCGTACATGAAAGAGACCTTTAACTTGCGGGCCATGGTGTTTTGCACCGTAAATGATTTCCCCGCGTACGGGAACTTGTCGGGTTACACTTGTAAAGGAGCAAAAGCGTGCCCTATTTGTGAAGATGATACGCAGGTGCTGAGGTTGAAGAACTGTCAAAAGAATGTATTTATGGGGCACCGTAGGTTTCTTCCAATTAATCACCCATATCGTAAGAAGAAGAAGACATTCAACAGGAAAGTTGAGCTTGGAGTGGCCCGTCGTCCATTAGATGGGAAGGGTGTCTTCGAGCGTGTTAAAGACCTTGATGTTGTGTTTGGAAAGTGTGCCACAAAACCGCCGAAGAATATTTGGAAAAAGAAGTCCATATTTTGGGCCCTACCTTACTGGGAATATTTAGAAGTGAGACATTGCATAGATGTCATGCATGTTGAAAAAAATGTCTGCGACAGTTTGACTGGTTTATTATTGAACATTCCGGGGAAGACTAAAGATGGTATCAAAGTTCGAAAAGACATGGTAGAAATGGGAATACGACCCGAGCTTGCACCGCAGGAGAAAGGGAAGCGCACATACCTACCCCCCGCAATGTGCACGATGTCGAAGAAAGAGAAAGCAAGCTTTTGTGAATGCCTCCGTAGTATTAAGGTCCCATCAGGGTATTCTTCGAATATTAAGAAGCTGGTGTGGATGAAGGACCTGAAACTGGTCGGTCTGAAATCTCACGACTGTCATGTTTTATTGACACATATGATTCCTGTTGCAATTCGGGGGGTTTTACCAAAGCCCGTTCGTCAAACCATTACGAAGCTTTGTTTTTTCTTCAATACAATAAATTCCAAGTGATAGACCCTCTAATACTGGACTCTTTGGAGGTGGAAGTCGTCGCTACTCTTTGCCAACTTGAGATGTATTTTCCGCCATCTTTTTTCGATGTTATGGTTCACCTTGTTGTTCATCTAGTGAGAGAAATCAAGATCTGTGGTCCTGTGTTCATGCGGTATATGTATCCATTCGAGAGATACATGGGAATTTTGAAAAAATACGTAAGGAACCGACATCGACCCGAAGGTAGCATTGTAGAAGGATATTCCACAGAAGAGGTGATTGATTTTTGCACCAACTACATGACCGGTGTCTGTCCTATTGGCGTTCCAAAGTCTCGATATGAGGGAAGGCTCCAGGGAGTCGGGACAATTGGGTTGAAAGCCGTAGTTGCTGATAGAGATGAACTACAGAAGGCGCATTTTTTGGTACTACAGCACATGACAGATGTTGCTCCCTATATAGATGAGCACATGGCAATCCTTCAACAAGAGTACTACACGAGAAGTCAGAAGTGGCTTACCAACGAGCATAATCGTTCATTTGTAGGATGGCTGAGAGAAAGGGTGCAGTCACACCCCGATAGGGGGCCCGTAAATGAAATTGTTCGACTGCTGGGCGAAGGACCCCGAATTATTGTTAGAACATTCCAAGGATACGAAATTAACGGATATACATTTTACACTAAAACCCAAAGTGATAAGAGCACGATGCAAAATAGTGGGGTGACGTTGGTGGCGACGTCTCAAGAATTCAGTAGATCCGGAGATTCCCGGCCGGTTTTTGCATCAAAGTCGTATTATGGCGTTATTGAGGAAATTTGGGAGCTCATTTACAGTCCTGACCTCAGCATTCCCTTGTTTCGGTGTCAATGGGTCGAAGACCGGGGTGTTAAAGCTGATAACGACGGGTTCACACTCGTTGATTTTAATAAAGTTGGGTATGTTGATGATCCGTTTATACTCGCCAAGCAAGCAACCCAAGTCTTTTATGTCACTGACCCGAGTGATAATAGGTGGAGCATCGTCCTATCTGGGAAAAGAAGAATTGTTGGGGTACAAAACGTCGTCGACGAAGAAGAGTATGACCAGTTCGACGAAATACCTCCATTTTGTACCGACGTGCAAACTGAGGTAGCCTCAATTGAAGAACAAGACGAAGCAAACTATTTGTGATCCGACCACAATGAAGGAATATGGGCCGAATGTAATGTGAAATCAGCGAAAAAAAAGAGAAAAAGGAAAAAAAAAAGAGATGTATAATATTTATTTTGTTTAGAAAATAACTTTTTAATTATCTTGTTTGGAAACAACTTTTAAATAATATTCTAGTTAAAATATTTCTATTTCAAAACAACATAAAGGTTTTTACATATTAGTTCACATATTAAATATTAGTAAAATAATATTTCCAGTTAATATATTTCTATTAGGATTTGAAAATTAGTTGAAATATTACATTTCAGTAAAAAAATACTGGCGTTTCAAACATTTCGAGTTGAAATAATACGTAAACTTATTTATTGTCACTAACAAATAATATAAAAAATAACAAGTTCAACCACGCAATGTTGTCAATTACTTCACACACGGCCTTTTATTTAATAATACGTGAGGTGAATAGTAACGTACACGGATTATTAACTAAAATCCACACAAAATGAGGAGAGCTACACGGCATTTTAATGAAGGTCCGTGTATACAGGTAATCACACACGGATGTTAGAGTAAACGTCCGTGTGTAAAGAGTTTAGGGTTTCATGGGGATGGGAGCTACACGGATTGTTAAAGGTAAAATCCGTGGAGCTACACGGTTGTTAGGTTAATATCCGTGTAGAAAGAGGGTTACAATATAATAAATGACTTGGCTCGCGCCGCTACGAGTCCTTTGCCAATTTCACCTATCTATTTCTCGAAGGCCGAGTACCCTCGTTGCGATTTCTCCAAATGCTCAACCTTCCTCTCCAACTCAGATTGAAGAACTTCTCCCGGGAGGCTGCATGTGCCTGTTCTGCCTTCAGAGGAGGGAGAATCTGAGTTGGGAGAGGAAGGTCGAGCATTTGGAGAAATCGCTTGCTGTGGAGTTGTATTTCTAAAAAGAAAATGATCCCTATGAAGGTTTGGTACAGGAACTCAGTGCTCAATTGCAGGTTTTCAAATATCTCGGATGCAAGTTGCAAAGAGTTTAGGGTTTAGATCTCTAGAAGGGTGCTACACGGTCTTTTAAATAAAAGTCCGTGTAGAAAGGGTAAGAGACACGGATGTTAAAATTAAAAAGGGGAGGCAATTAGTGAGAAAGAATAGTTTTTTAATTAGTGATAGATACTTATGTTTGTTGTATATTTTATGTTTTTGTTTTGGTATTAAGTGATGATGTACCCAGTAACTATCCCTATGTTGAAATTAATATATGAAGTATTTTTATTTTTTGTGCTCTTGAACTCTATATTATTTAATTTCCAGTTACAAATTAAAACTTGAGAGTAGGTCCGATGAGTATCGGACCTACTCTGCTGACGATGGGCTTAATCACCGTCTATTTGCTTTAAAAGTCGTGCGGAATCGTTTAAAAGCACGTTCGTATCTGTTTCAGTTTCCGTGCGGACATATCTTAAACTAGATCGGACGGTCATCATCGTTGAACATGAAAGTAGGTCCGGTGGGCATCGGACCTACGTCTGTCTCTTTAACTGAACATCTGTGTAGAAATGCAAAGCGAGCTACACGGACGTTTAATTAAAAGTCCGTGTAGAAAGGTATCGTACACGGATATTTAATAAAAATCCGTGTAAAAAGGTGAGGGAAAGTGAGGCGGGGAAAAGCCAACCTAGGCGAAAATTTTCGTAAAATTTGTTTTGAATTTTTGGGAGTCCCATCAGGGAGCTAAAGGAGGGAAATTCGAAAAAATTTATCCACAGAGAGGAGGGATAGAAGGGCTTTCATAAACTCAAAGGTGACGTAATATCTGTGGTAATATCCGACCATCTAATCATTATGATGCACAAATATTAAAGGATCTTGTGCATCATCTAGAACCAGATCTAAACAGAAATATTATGCTACCTCAGAGAGGGCGGAAAATCTACCCACCACCTCCTAAATGAAGACATCAGGACCGTTCTTCGTTTATCGGACGGTCAACAAAGCTTGATATTTACTAATCACCTAATACATGTACAACAGTACATACGAAAATAATTCAAAAAATATATTTTTATTTTTTTTACATCTTATATGGCCAAATAATACTTATACATATTATTTTTATAAACTTTCATCCTTGTATGTCCCTTCAAATTGTAAAAATATTTTTGGACCGTTCATTTTCAAGCGGAAAATCAACGGTCGATCTGCAACGAAATCATTCCATATATGTTTTAAAATGATCAAGGGAGAACATTGAATGTAACCAACATAAAAGTTTGGAAAATTTATTATGTATGAGGTTTGATCCAGCACGAAGTGTTTGTGGCCATACGATACTTCAATATTCAATGAACTAGATAAATGGGTAAATAAAAATAATTTTTGATCAAACTTTCACGGAAGACAATAAATGCAATGCTCTTTGATTTGAACGGTCCCGATCAATCAACGGACTAACTATTTTTGTGCGTCTTCACAATCTCACAAGGCAAGAGTTTATGTCTCATGAAACATAAACTCTTGCCTTGTGAGATTGTGAAGACGCACAAAAATAGTTAGTCCGTTGATTGATCGGGACTGTTCAAATCAAAGATTACAGCCTTTAATCAAGTGCAGCAAATTTTGATGGAATTTTAACTTCATTTACCCATCCATCAAGCTGTATTATCAAGCTGTATTACCCAAAGTGAGTTCGATGGGCTCTATCACCGTCCGATCTATCTCAAGATCCGTGCGCACGTAGATTAAAGCTGGCGCGAAAGTTCTGGCGGGAATCAATCATTATGTACGTATTTTTTAGGAGAGCGCGCAGCTTGGGTCCGATGCCCATCGGACTCAAAGTGGGTTCACGCCAGAACTTTCGCGCCCAGCCACTTGGGTCCGATGCCCATCTGTTTTACGATTGATTCCCGCCAGAACTTTCGCGCCATCTTTAATCTACGTGCGTGCGGATCTTGAGATAGATCGGACGGTGATAGAGCCCATCGAACTCACTTTGGGTCCAATGGGCATCGGACACAAGCTGCTCTCGTACATAACATATTAAAAGTAGGTCATCATAATTCAAAAAAGTTTATCTGATTCGTTCGTATTTGCTTGCGATGGGTTTAATCACCGTCTATTTGCTTTAACATTCGTGCGGAATCGTTTAAAATTCGTTCGTATCTGTTTCAGTTTCCGTGCGCGCATAACTTAAATTACATCGGACGGTCATCATCGTTGAACATGAAAGTAGGTCCGGTGGGCATCGGACCTACTCCCTTCTCTTTAACTGAACATCCGTGTAGAAATGCAAAGCGAGCTACACGGACGTTTAACTAAAAGTCCGTGTCGAAAGGTATCGTACACGGATATTTAATTAAAAACCCGTGTAAAAAGGTTTTTAATTTGCAATTCCCGGAAATTATATATTGTTAAAGCTAGCTTTTGTAATTATTTTGTAAAGTCCCCATAAATTATTTATTCTTCATATCAGGTAAGTGTTAATTTATGTTTTCAAATCAGATTATTTAGACAGCATTAAGTATTTTACTTAGAATCAACGTTTTAAATATTAAAGGTTTTTAAGTAATAACCTTTGCAGTGCTTATATATTGTTGCATGTTGTTGTTTTGTGCTGCTAATTCTTATCTATAAAAGTATTTATTTAGATAGCATGAAGTATTTAACAAAAAAAGAAACGGTGTAAAAAAAAGATTGTTGATTAAAGAACAAAATATATTACATAAAAAAGGATCCCCATACATCGTACCAAAAGAAATGATCCTCATACATGTACCACAAATTTAAAGAAAAACTACAAAATAACTACAAAGCAAACAAAAAAAAAAACTTAATTAAACTAGTTAGATGGTGGTGGCTGCCTTGGACGTTTAATCCAAGGGAAGAATGGTCTGGCTGCATTGCCCCTACGTACGTAGGGCTTTGGTGGTGGGTGCCCCCTTGGGCTTCGCCGTGGCACACTTGAGGGGGGCCATGGCCATGTCCTCTTCACGTAGGGAGGAGGCTTTTCGAAGCCGGGAGGGACTGCGGGACCTTCGGCAGGGACTTCGAGAGGGACTTCGGGAGGGTTTGAGGGGGGCCGTGGCCCTGGCACATTTGGTGGTGGGTGCCCCCTTGGGCTTCGCCGTGGCACACTTGAGGGGGGCGGTGTCACGGCCATTTGAACATACCAAATCTCAATCGGGGTTTCTCAGATTATATAGAATTTTGAAGAGTCGTTTCGTCTTCTCCTTAGAAATAATAAAGAGGCAACTTTTCGAATTCCGTCGTGGAATTGTTCAAATTAAACAAAACTTAAATAAATAATCTGATTTTTATACTTTCATCACGGACTTTTAATTACATGTCCGTGTATAATTGTAAAAAGACACGGACGTTTAATTAAACGGCCGTGTCGAAAGGTATTCGTGCACGAGTGTCGTTCCAATGTCCGAAAAGGTATAGACACGGATGTTAAAATCAAGTCCGTGTCGAAGGGTCTTTCTACAAGGACTTTCCGATTAAAGTCCGTGTAGCTCTACCTCATTCTACACGGATTTTAAGTTAATATCCGTGTCGAGCGAGTCTTTCTACACGGATGTTTTATAAAAAGTCCGTGTATATATTGTACTTCCTCTCTACACGGAGTTTAGATTAGATGTCCGTGTATAAAGGTGTTCTAACACAAATGAATTAAGTGAATTGTCCGTGTAGAACTAGGGTTACAATACATATTACGCGCCTGCTCTTCCAAATTTTTCATAACTTAGCTCGCGCCTTCAATTCTTTTCCAAACATTTCGAAACTTAGCTCGAGTCCTTCTTCCCCACCTCACCTCGATTTCGTCGCCTCTCCTGTCCAACCAACTCTCCGGACCGACAACCAACCTCTTCTTTCTCGGGGAAACGCTCAACACCTCCATTGCGAAGAAAGTTCTATTTTTTTTGGTATTTACTGGAGGTATTTACTGTATTTACCTTGTTATTTACTGAAAAAGTTCAATTTTTTTTTTTTTATAGAACCATGTCGATTGAGAATGAGCACGTAGATATGATGGAAGAAGGCGAGCACCAAGCTGCTGCCCAATCAGGTTCGGCCAAAAGGAAAAGAGGTCCGACGATGTGCGCGTCCACGTCCGAGGCAAAGCAACTGGACATCGAGTTCAGTAAAAATGGGTGTGCGAAGGGTCCACGGTCGGCTGAGTACAAAAATTTTGCGTGCACCACGGTGAAGCAAAAGGCAGACATCCTGGTAGAGAGATGGGATCACTTTTCGAAAGCCCAAAAGACCGAGTGGTGGAACATTGTGAAGGTGAAGTACCTAACCAGTTAACATCTTTTTTTTAATTGTACATGAACTTAAATGCAGTAATTTGGGTGTCAATGCAGGCTCAGTGGAACATCCCGGATGACATCCCGGAGGTGGTAAAGGATAAGACCTTGAAGATAATGAATGAAGCTTGGAAGCAATTCAAAAGCACGCTGAGTACGGATTGGATGGATCAAGGTAAAAACCCGGTAGGCTACTATACTTGGCTGACTCAAGCGAAGTGGGAGAAGTTTGTGGAGATGAAGAGCACGGACGAGTTCAAGGTATGTAAATTCAGCAAAATTACCTTTTTTCCTTTATCGATTTGAATTATGTTGGTAAATGGTGTCCGAAATAGGCACCCTGTTGCTGTTGTTCCAGTCATATATAAATGTGAAATGGTGTTTATTTTGAATAACTGAATTAATATGGAGTTGAAATGGTACTGTTCCACTCACAACTTGTAATTTTTTTGCTTGCTTTTTAATTGGTTTGTTTACTTTTTAATAAATGGAAAATAGTAGCTAGGCTAATTTTTTTACTTAATTTGATGTGTGAAGAAAAAAAGGGAGGAGGGCAGGAGGATCGTTGCAATGAACAAGTATCCGCACAAGTTGGGGTCGGGTGGTTACCAGGGTAAAAGGGAGGAGTGGGCTAAAATACTGGAGTTGAACAAAGACGATGACTCACCCGTGGTTAGGATAAAAAATACTAGGGCCCAAAATTGGGCGTTGGCAAGGTCCGAGTTAACCACTGACGGGAGGATAGTACTACATCCCACGTTGCGACCCGTGGCTCAGAGAATGGTAAGAGTCGTTCGTTAGAACTATGTGTAATTCAAGCGTGTTAAAAACTTTGTGTACATCACTAATTCTTTTGCGTGTCAAACTAAATTTTATATTCACAGTTGGAGGTGGAGGAGGAGGTCAATTCCGGTGCCCGGTCGGTCGAAAGGCAAGATGACTCCTTGTCCATAGCGCTCGGGAATCCAGAACACCCTGGTCGAGTAAGGGGCGTAGGTGCCTACAGGGGCTGGAAGGACGTATTCAATGGACCAAAACCTCGAAGGAAATCTCGTGCGAAAATGAACAAAGACGAGATAGTTGCGCAGATACGCAAGGAGGTGAGCGCCGAGTACAAGGCAAGGATGGAGGAGTTGGAAACAAGGTTGCGTGCCGATTTTACAGCTATGGCGCAGCCAGCCGAGCAAGCACCTCCCACCCCGACGGGAGTTCGGCGAAGTAGTCAGGCATCCGGGACGTTCGGATACGATTTGGATCGTCTAAAGGTAATCACTACTTGTTCGTATTCTAAAGGCAATTACTACTTGTTGGACAATATTCAATTTAAAAATAACTACTTGCATGAAATTGCAGGACGCCACAGCATGCGAACTCGTGCTGTGGCTCGGGAGTAAGCCTTTGATTGTTGCTAAGGGCATGGTACATCCAGCAGCCGACAAAGTGCACAATGAGCAGCTACTTCCCGGCCATGCCGCCGTACAGATTGACAATGTCGTGGAGGGATGGGAGCGCGTACCTCTTCCTGTCCAAAGACCCGAGAATAGCATGCTCTATGTCGAAGATGCCCGGCTGTCATTCGTGCAATGGCCCAAGAATCAGATTATTTTGGATCAGGTAATGCATAAATAGTCAAGTTACTTTGTTACATTCAAAGCACTTCCTTTTCAAATACTTGAAAAAGGTAAAAAATTTCGATACAGACAGTAGGAGATGATGGTAGTCGCACGGAGGGCGTGATGTCACCGGTACGGAGGGACGAAGCAGAAGGACCTTCCCAAACAGTTGCTGACCCTGCTGCCGGAGCAGCAGTTGCTGACCATGCTGCCAGACCAGCAGTTGCTGACCATGCTGCCGGAGCAGCAGGGTCAGCAGCTGCAGCTGGAGCAGCAGGGTCAGCAGCTGCTGCTCCGGCAGCAGGGTCAGCAGCTGCTGCTCCGGCAGCAGGGTCAGCAGCTGCTGCTCCGGCAGCAGGGTCAGCAGCTGATGCCCAACCAGCAGGCCATGACCCTCCTGCCCAAACATCAGAACCTGACCCTACGGCCGGACCAGTAGTTGCTGACCCTACTGCCGGACCAGCAGGCCATGACCCTCCTGTCCAACCAGCAGGACCTCCACCTCGTCTGCTCACCGAGGAAGAATACAAGCTCCTTCCCGGAAAGGATTTGCGGGATCTCCACGACCGCTTGATGGCGGCACCCAAGGACATGACGGAAGTCGTCATACCTGTCCCTCCGGGGATATTTCTACACGAAGGCTCGGCTGTACTGCTGCCGTTCACCGACTTCAAGGACTTTCTACATGCCTCGGGGTCCGATAGATGGCTCTCCGTGGGGCACATCACCATTTTCCTCATGTTAGTGACCAAAAATTGTTTATATCATGTGTATAGCACTGAAGAATATATTCTAATGTCATATGATAATTTTTCAGGAGGCTAATGAATACTACTCATTGCAAGAGCAAACAGAACTTGTGTGCTTTTCTGGACCCCAGCGTACTTAGTTGGTCGAACGTGGCAAATGCTCCGGAGGTGGCTATGGATTACATGTGTGGCGCGATGCTCCAAGCTACTAAGGCGAAGAAGAGATTTCTTCTCTTGCCATACCACCAGATGTTAGTTCTAACCTTGTGATTACATATATAAATAATTGAAATCACACCATCAAGTCAAGCAAACACGTGTCTCACTATTATATATGCCAAAATATTGTACTGTATGCTAAGATCCTATAATTCTTCTCCTCCCACAGGGGACACTGGTGTTTGATCATCATTGTGCCTTGCCTGAGTGCGGTTTACGTCGTGGATTCTTTGCAGCCCACAGAAAAGATCCCATTTGGCACGTGCAAATCAATCTTCCCGTATGTGCAAAAGTAAGCAATAATCTTTCACTATGTTTGATTTATTCCCAATTATAACAAATTGTGGAATTGCTAATTAGAGTCACTCCATTTTGTAAGGGCTTTTGCTACATACGTTACAAAAGGAGGATTGTGCAGCAAGGACAAGAAAATGGGAAAAAGGTTGACTTGGAGGTGGTGGTCGGTGAGCACAACACAATTCTATAATTTCATATTTTGTTCAAAAAATTATTGTCATTCTAACATAGGCCGCTAAATGTAAATTGTAGAGCCCGCAACAGGAGGACCGTTGGGAATGCGGATATTACATGATGATTTCCATGTTTCTCTTTGTCGAAAAAATGCAATTCACATTTCCAAATGTGGTATGTAATTCATATTAATTGTGCCTATATAATAGCAATTGATATTTTCATATTATGCTTGCTTATAATTCTCATTTCATTAAATTAGCAATTGATATTTGCGACTGTCTTGCATCTACCTTTTCTTGTTAGTAACTAATATCAAATTATAATTGTAGAAACCATCAAAGCAAGCTGTGTACAGCAAGGAGCAGATCGACTGTGTAAGATGTAGCTGGGCAAGATGGTTTCTATCTCAATATTGTAATGCTGAACATGGATTTGTATAACAATTTAGTGTATATATGAATTTAGCAAGCATAATTTAATGTCAAATTATCTGGAAAACTGGCTAGCAAAACAGAATGGTATATGAATTTTGTAGGAAAACTGGCTAGCAAATTAAACTGGAGGCTAGCCCAGAAATGGAAAAAATCAAGAAAAAAGAATGGGACAATTCTACACGGATATTAAACGAAAGCCCGTGTGAACGTCCGTGTAAAACACAGTAATTCCACACCGTTGTTAAACAAACAACCGTGTAGAAATGAGTACAGATATTCTTTTATACAGTCCGTGTATGATAATTAAGAATGCTTCACGGATATGAAGTTAAAAGTCCGTGTGGAAAACAATACTTGACACCGTTATTTAACAAAAACCCGTGTAGATCGTTTTCGGTGTCTACACCGATTATTTTATATTTGTCCGTGTACGATAGTTATGACAGGACACGGATATGAAATTAAACGTCCGTGTAGCTAGAGTAATTCGACACGGTTGTTCTGACTAATGTCCGTGTAGAACGAGTTCGGAGATACAAGGATTATTTTATTTTTTATTGATTTGCTAAGAGAGGGACACGGATATACAATTAAATGTCCGTGTAGATAAAGTAACCGACACGGACATTTAGTTGCATTGTCCGTGAATAAAGAGTAGTCGTACACGGTCGTTTACGTAATATCCGTTTTGCTCGGTTATATGGAGAGCGCCACAGGCAGGTGTATGTTCACGGCTGTTTATTTGGTAATCCGTGTAGAAAGAGTTAGATATACACGGGTAAATATCCGTGTCTATAGAGGGTACCTTTTATACACCCTCAACTCATACACGGCAGGGAAATCCGTGTTGCTCTTCCGGTAATGTCCGTCTGCAATCTCTTTTTCTGTAGTAGTGGCTTTTTGAATTATATATAATGTGTTCAATCCCAATTAAATTCACCATATCAGAGACTCTATAAATACACCTTAGGCCTTCATATCAGAATCCTATATATTGTGTTTTTTGTAGGATTCGTATTATTGAAATAAGTTCTCAGACAGCACTAGCACTAGCAGTATGTAATATATATGTTTCCAAAATAGCATTAGAATATCCTACAAGAGGTGTTCAATAATTTGCGTTCATCAAAGTTTGTGTTTGTGAATCAAGAACACGAACGGTTTCATTTCTAAGGCAACTCTATGACATCGTTTGTGGTAACCGTATGGAATTTTGGGTTACCACCCCATGTGCATTTCCACTTACCTCACCTTATCCCCACTTTTAACCCTTGTCCCCTTCTACTCCACTTACCCTTTTCTCTCTCTTTCTTAATAAATTAATATGTAGATAAATTTACACTACAAATTTAATTTTATGGATACCTTAATTAATATGTAGTGTGAAAAAAGTTTGTTTAATTTTTGTAGTGTAAATTTAGTTTTTTTAAGTTTAAATTTACAATGTAAATTAGTAAAATAGCTTAGTTAGTTAATTTTCTATAATTATTAAGTTTTTTAGAATTTAAATTTACAATGTAAATTAGTAAATCATAAAAAAATTTGTAACCTTTCAAACAATGAGAACCGTACTTTACACATTAACATAATTAAACTACATTTTCTATCAATTTAATAATTACAGCAAAATAATTAATTATACAATTTTACTAATTTAGATTTAAATTTCAACTCTAGTTAATAAAAAAACAAAAAAAAAGTAATAAAAAAAAATAATAAGGTCACCGGGGAGTAACTTTCAACTCTCAAGTTACATTGTAAATTTTGGTAACCGCACTACAGCAAAAAGGATCATCAGCGACCGGTTTGATACTATTTCCGGTCGCAGAAAGCCAAATCCGGTCGCTGAAACACCGGTCGCGGTAAGCCTTGTCGCAGATACTCTTCTGATGACGTCACCGGTCGCTGATACTCTTTTCCGACCAATTTTTTTTTTGTCGCTGTTGTTTTTTTTCTGACGTCAGCAAAAACTATCTGCGACCAAGTAGAACGGTCGCTGATAACTAAAACCGGTCGCAGAAAGGCTTATGTCAGGTTTTTGGAAATTATTGTATTATTTAAATTTGCACCATTTAATAATTGATACACGTACCAACATACAAATATCATTTAAATTTGCACCATTTAATAATTGGTACGACACGTACCAACATACAACATAAACATACAAATAAACATCAAACATAAACATACAAATAAACATCAAACATAAACATCGTAATGTCAAGTAATACAAACATAAATGTCGAATAACATAAACAGACGCACTAAATGTCAAGTACCATCAAAACCTGACTATGTCAACACAAACATCTGAACAAGATATAAATACCTAAACTAAGCAGTACCATCACCGCCAACATCCGACCCCTGCCCCTCGTCATCATCGCCGTCATCATCCTCGTCATCTTGAGGAGCGGGGATCGAGGCCTGCTGCGAGCCCGAACCTCCCTGTGAGATTGTAAGAAAGTAGTTTAGATAATTAGAATTTAGGGTTTAGGGTTCACAATTAAAACATACTGAAATATCGAATTTCGTACTTGAGAAGCTCTGAAAAGCTCGGTGATCTTGGACATAAACCGATCCTCCATTCTATCAAGTACCCGAGCAGATATCATATCGATATACTCTTCTGTGAGCTGCGGAGCCGGCGGCATAGAAGAATATGACTGTGAAGAATGAGACTGAGCACTGCTCGACCCACTGGAGAGAAACATGCCTCTCGCCTTGCCTGGAACATTAAAAATAAGACAATTAGTATTATCTTACAAAACTAAAAATAAATTTAAAATTAAAGTGACTTTTTATTTTACCTAGAGCACCGAGACCATAGTTATCACCGTGGGCATTCTGATCAGATATTCCCGTAGAGTACCAGACGTCGCCGTCGTATGCGGGCCATGTGTTTCTATCATCTCCATACTTCTGCACCATAGCACTCTCATATTTTTCCTGCAAATTTTGTAAAATATAACAAGAATGTTATATACAACAGGAACCATGATATTTTATAAAACGATTCAAAAGTATTATTACCTGTGCGTCTTTAGCCTTGCCGGTAATATATTCCCCCGTCTTCTTTTTCGTATGGGTAGGCTGGAACAGCTCATCGGACCATCTGGGTTCGCGCCCTTTTTCTTGCTCCTGTTAAGAATTTGAAAGACAATTTCATTTAAAAAAAAGATTATCAAGGTTAGTTCGATTAGATTCAATTGGATAGAAAATAGATTAATTTAATGAAAAACAACTTACGAAGCACTGTTTGTGAACAAGCATGTTCACAGAACCCGTTGTGGCCCCTGAACCTTCAGCATTGGCCCTATTTGAAGCATTCCGCTGGCTCTGACGGGCAAAAACGTCACTGCACCAATGATCGACGAGTCCGGGCCAGAACTCCGGCTTGATCCAGGCATCATAAGGGCGAGGAGCAGCCCCACGCTCCTTCCACTCGAGCATTGAATCTCCATAGGACTTGGTTGCTGCCTCCCTAGCCTTGTTAAGCATATCCTGTAGCCGTTTGTCAGCTATTCTGGGAAATACATCACATGCATCATTCTCAACTACCTCAGGTGCAAACTGGTAGTGCTTCTGCAATGCATAACTCGATTGGTTAGCTTAAAAAAAGAAAACAAGTAATTATTAGAGGTTTTGTTTCAGAAAATTTTACTTACCAAAAACTATGCATTGATAACTTTCTTGTTTTCATCAGGGAAATCCGTGTATCTGGTGTACGGTCCAGGATATGCTGTACGTACTTCCTGCGAAATAATTTTTGCGACCTGCTTCGTCTTCTCGGGGTGCCCTGCATCAAAAGTCCTGCAAATAGAAATAATTATTACAATCACTACAATTAATGCATAACTACAACATATACAAAAAATGAATATACCTGTAACCGCCTAACCGAAGCACTGGTCGCGAACTCGAATCTGCAGGCGGCGAAATATATGCATTTGCACCGCGAACATTCCTCTGACTAGCCTCTGCCTCGTCACCCACCGGTGCCTTTCCTTTGTCCTTTCTACTCGGTGCCATATCTAGAGTTGAGATGATAAAAATCAATAAGTTTCACTCAAGCAAACATTCGCAAACCAAGTAAATATAAAGACATTAATCTAAGACGACAATTGAAAGATGATCAAAAAGAGAGAAAACTTGCCTGATTACAAGCAATTACAAGAGCTACCAGATTGTCAAGCAATATTTGGAGGAAACATCATTAGTAAGTTAAATATTATCAACTCAAATAAACCACATTTTACACTTAGGCACATATGTTAGGAATGGTAGTCTAGAATAAAATAAGCGAATACGTAATCAATTATAAAACTTTTTTAGTTTACTTTTATTCTATTACCATATTTAACAAAGACATTATACACTTTATATTTGTTGATATTTAATTTTAACCTACGAAGAAGATAACAGTATACAAATAAGGAAATTGGATCTTTAATAAAAGAATCCATAAACTTTATATTTGTCATAATTTATTTCTAATCAACAAAAATAATAGTATGCCAATAAGGAAAGCAAAGAAATTTCATAATTCTTTTGTAGTTGATTTTTACTATTAATTATGCAAATACATAAATATAACCAAACAAATTGAATGAAAGAGATATTGTAATTACTTAAATCAATATCTCGGGTTCTATTTTGAGTTGAAATATATCGGAACATGATCCATACAACACTCAACAAAGGGGCTTAGCAAACACAGCAAGCATTCCCGAACCAATGCCTTCCGGGAAAATCAACAACACGGCAAGGACATAAGCAAATCGCAACAACCAATTCATAACAAGTTTTGATTTAGATAATAACCTGAGAAAGCTTGAACACACAACGAAGAACTCGGAACAGTGGCCGGTTTCAAGGATGCACCGAATGTTCGCAAAATCAGCAACCGTCCCAAATCAGCAACCGTGCCTCGCCTCGCAAATCAGCACCAAATTAGCGAATGCCTCGCCTCGCCTTGCCTCGCAATGCACCGAATGTTCGCAAAATCACAGCAAGCTCACACTATTGATAAGAGGAGATGAATAAGGAAAACAAAATCAAAAACAAAAACAAAAAAAACAAACCCTAAATTCAATTCAGTTCGAGTACCTATCGCAGAGCAGCGGAGTCGTGGAGGTGCTAACGCGAGGAAGGTGGCGGAGGCGACGGTCTGGCACAGCCGGCGGTCGGGCACACGTGGCGGTCGGGCGCGTTTTTGCGTTTCTGCCGAGAGCGAGAGACAGAGAGAAGAGGGAAGAGGGAAGAGGGCGGGTCAGAGAAGAGAGAAGAGGGATTAGGGTTAGGCTAGGTTCGTCAACGAGCGGTGGCGACTCAGGACGGTGGCGAGAGAGAGAGAAAATGGAGGGTTAGGCTAGGATTTGGCGCGAGAGATCGAGAGAGAAAATACCGGGCGCGCATTAAATTTTTTCGGAAAAATTACCTTCTGCGACCGGCGAAATCCCCGGTCACTGATGCCGGTCGCAGGAGAAGTTTTTTTTTTTTTTTACGGAAAAATCAGTTTCAGCGACCGGTGAAATCCCCGGTCGCAGATGCCGGTCGCTGAAACAACATTCTGTTGTAGTGCCGGGAAGTGAGGTGTGGCCTTTAGTACCAAGGGGTTAACAGAAAAAAAATTCGGTTACCCATAAAGTAACCGAAATATTTTCTCAGTTATGATAGTTTTTGTAATTTGAGAAGTAATCAACCCGTTTCTTGTTTTTTGTCAGTCGTTTACTTCATAATTTAGTACAGTGCGTACTCCCAGCATGATTTTATTTGCCCCATGTGGGAAAAGTCAAATATACAATCTTTAACTATGTTATTAATTTATCTCAAAGAAAAAAAAAAAAAAAACATTAGTAATTAAATTAAAAATGCAAAGCACACATGCATACAAGAAGTTTAATTAAGAGAAAACAATGCCAAATATGAAATTGGAGCCTTGGAAGAGTAAAATATGCATTGACTAGAGTCCATGGCTCTACCAACAGCGTACATCAAGTGAAGCGTATATCAAGTGAAGGCACATGTTTGCATAAGTTGTGGACCAGATCTTCCTTACCCTCATGGCCATTCCTCACCCAATCCAATTGTTGAAGGTTGGTTAGGTGTCAAAGCCCATGAGGAACACACAATTCTTTACATCCCTCAATATACAGTTTTTTAAGAATGGGCATGGCCCCCACCGCAATCTCCCAACCCTCTAGCACGGTTATGAATTGAAGTTGCAATTCTTCTAATTGGTTGAAGCCTTTAGCTGAACATCTCATTTTTCGATTAGTTTTGACTCCAGATAGTGTGAGATTCTTGAGGCAACGTAGATTCTCCAGTACCGGCATTACATCTTGCTGGAATTGGCAACTACTATTGCAAAGACGAGTGAGGTGAGGAGGTAACTTGATGATCAGTTCATTGGGGTTCTCCCAACTCTGCCTTAATGTTAGAGATTGCAGATTCTGATAAAATGGGTAGTCCCTCATATCGAATATGTCTCCTGGAAAAGAACCGGTTAGTTGGAGATAGACTAGGTTCTTTAATGTGCCAAGGAAAGCGGCAACTACCATCCATGAACATGATTTGTACCCTAAATCTAATGTACGTAAATTGGGTAGATGAGGAAACCCAGTTTTCCATGATTCATTGGTAGTAACCTTTATAAGCTTTTGTAAAGTTGGTAGTTCTATTGATGGTGGCAGTTCTGGAACAAAGAATCCGATCAAAACATGCCTCAGTGTCTTCATGTTCCATGCACAATCTGGAAAATTATCTACGCGTCCCTCATCACGTTTTGTTAGATTGATGTTAAGAGTCTGCATACACTTCATACACTACTAGAATATGAGTTTTCTGCAAGGGGAGAAAAATGACTTACTGCATGGGCTTACCCTTGCAGCAAGCCCAAAAAGGGCATTAGCATGCGCTTACGCTTGCAAATGTATCCTTGCTATAGCCTTCGACACTAATACTAAGTATTGGCAAGGACGCGCATGCTAATACTTTTTTCTAACTTGTTGCATGCGCTTACGCTTGCAACAACCGCGCATGCAAATACTTTCAGAATTGGCCCCTGTTTGTAGTATTTGCAAGGGGAGACAGCGTGGGACCCATCTGATTATTTGCAAGGGAGGGAACGTGGGTCCCACCTGAACTATTTGCAAGGCCAGGTAACGTGGGTCCTACCTGACTATTAGCAAGGCTAACACACGTGGGCCCCACCTGCCTATTTGCAAGGCTAACACAACTGGGTCCCGCCTGACTATTAGCAAGGCAAGGGAACGCGGGTCCCACCTGACTATTAGCAAGGCAAGGGAACATGGGTCCCACCTGACTATTAGCATGGGAAGAAGATTAGCTCATTACATGGGTAATTATTTGTAAGGATATGATTTATATTTTTTGCATGCACTGCAGCTCATACTATTTGCGTGGAAGTACCAATAAATATAATAACAGAAAATGGCAGCAAATCAGCATGCTCCAATTATACAATCCTCCCTACTGGTACCAATCTGGTACCAGCCCAGTACTGTTTTACAATTTCCAGATTCTCATTCATCAAGATTTACATAAAACTCATTGAAAAATAAGTAGAAAGCAACTAATAAGCATTGACCAACAAAATATAATCATCCTATATGTACCAAATTACATAAACACATTGAAATACACAGATAACACATGTAATAAACATTAATCAAAATAGTATAATTATCATACATTGTATCAAAAAATCATTACAACAAAAGTGCTAAAAAAAGATTATGTATATATCCAAAATATGTTCTAATTCAAGATGACTAACAGTAATATTAAGAATTGACAAAATCCACAAAAATGTTTTACGGGTATGATGCAGTCATTAATTACCTGTAACTCATATTTTAGAAAAAGTTAGTACGGTGTTGCCTTGCTCCGTTCTTACTTTATAGAATATAATCTCAACATCCAATTGACAACCATTTATTGATAATATCTTCAAGTTTAATAATCAGGTTTTAGACGAGAAATTAACCATGTAATTGCTAGGATTAATTATTTGTACCTAAGTAGGCCCTCAGGATCAAAAGGTGCTTAACACCATGATATAGCATCCACTGGAAGGGGCCCGTTATGCGGTGATCTCGTGCTGCATTGCTAGATTGAAAAAAAGAACTTAAATTTATCATGATATATACAAAAATAATTACATCAACACAAAAATGAAGAGCAAATCAGAATTTGCTGAACCAATCCCTGCATTTTGTAATATACAAGGAAAAAAATACAGTGGCAATACAATCTTGGCTTCCTGTCTCAAACCTTCGAAGTAATAAAAGGAAACAAATACTGCTCTAAATTGGACATATTCTTTTATAATTTGTGGCATCTTTAGTACAGAAGTAAATTTCAGAAAATTAAAATATCAACAATAATGGAAATTCTAATATACTTTGTAAGTTAAGGTAGAAAGTTTGGGTCTTCATGTGTTTCAAATCAAATACATTTATTTGGTGGTTCAGCAAAGAGTAGATTTTAGCAAATACCACAGGGATTGCTTGAGTAGATTTTAGCAAATCAAGCAAAGTTTTGTTTGAGTATCAAATACATTTATTTCTGTGGTATCATAATAGTTCTATTTATTTGACTATATATACGATTACATGGTAAACAGTAATTCCAGGCATATTAAAAATGAAATATGGTCTATTGGAGACAAAACGAAGTTGAATGAGCATCAGCTGATTCAAATAAACTAAAAGTAAGTAGAATTTCACCATCAGCTGATTCTTGTAAATCAGTTGTCAGCGTAATCTACTAAAGCAAATATCATCCATATCAGTCAAATAGATTTGTTTGTTGTGCAGTTTTGAATTGTGTTTACTGCTATAAATGGGAGACATTTAGGGAATGGGTTTGTATATAGGAATGAATTTCACGACAAAAGGCTATATGGGACTAATCTTAATTAAAAAAATGGACTTCTAATAAGACAACAAACTAGAATTAACTATACTTGTATTCAGAAATTTCAACATCCCTTAGATATTACCAGATTAGTTAACATCTGTATTTACACTTAGCAAGCAGCAGCAAAAAGCTATAGCTGTATACCCTTTATATCCTATAAAGAAACCATGAAAAAAAATTAGATTGAAAAAAATAAATAGACAAGTACCTTTCACAATTTGGAGAAATAATGAAACAGTGATTTCTAGATGTAATTGTTTGTCTATTTGTTATGTTGACGTCTATCAACACTGATATGATAACAAAGATATTAGTGCTTCGCCCAAATCAATAATTATTTACCCCAAATTGACCAATTGGGCAGCTTGACCTACTTTAGCCCAAATTCTGCAATAAGTATAAGTCCACCCTAATAAAACTAAAATTGGCTTATTATTATCACTGAGTTGTTTTACAATTCATAATATTTTTTTAGGGTAACAGTAGTTGTTACAGGATCGGACAACCCAAATCAAAACTTAAAAGGAAAACTAAATCCTAACCAGTTCAGATGCTGCTATACTAAAAAGCTAAATCAGTGCTATTTGGGTATTTTTCTTTCTTCGAAATATACAGAAATTTGTTCAAATTTTGAGAAAGAGCTAGAGAGAAGAAAGTCGGATGACCTGGAAACCTTAGCACGAGGCTGGTGGCAGAGGGGATGCGAGGGTCGGCGGCGGAGGACTGGCACTAGGTGAGAGAGGCCGAGCGCCGTATCGCGTCCAGACTCCGTATCGGCGTCGCGTCCACAGCGACGATCGTGAAAATTTTAGGGTTTTGGCTACGTGGTGGCTAGGTTTACAAAGGAAGAGGGAGAGCGGGAGATGAAAAAAAATAGTAATTCTGGATGAAGAGGGAGGGTGGGAGTGAAATATCGGGAGGAGAGCGGGAGTGAAATTTTGGGAGGGAAGGAGGTGAAAAATTTTAGGGTTTGGTAGGGATTTAGGGAGGAAATGAGTGGGAGAGAGATGGGGGGAAATTGAAATTTCTCCAAGTGCAATGGGGGAAATTGTGATCTACAGGGTATATAGGAAAATCCTTTCTGGATGTGATGGGAGAAGGAAAAATTTCTGAAGTATTTATTTTAACAGAGCAGTTTTAGCTTCAAACAGTGTGTTAGATATATTAGACACTCTTTAAATTATATAGGCCATGCGCTGCATAAAATTAAAACTGCTCTGCTAACAAAATCGCCTCAAATTTTAAAGTTCTGCGAGGAAAATTTGAGATGGAAGTGAAGTAAGATTAATTACACTTGTTCATTTAAAAGTAATTTATTAGAATAAAATTTATTTAAGAAAAAAATTCTACATTATGTAAATTTTGTAATATCTTTAATGGTTATGTTTATTTATTTAATTGCACTTGTAATATCTGAATAGGATTATAACAATTTTATTAGAAAAATATTATGAAAATGAAACAAATAAAATTAGGTAATGCATGCATAATAAATAATATGAAAAAAATAAAAAATTAATTTTTTTACATGAATGAATAATATGTATAATTTTAATTGATGTGAAATGTCAAATTAAATAAAAACATGTTAATTAGAAACTTAGTGTTTCGTAAATTTAAATAAATTGCATATAGGTTACATGTTAGTCTTGAGATGTTTTAAAATTATTTAACAACGTGTTAATTAAAAACTTAGTATTTATAAGTCGAGTTTAATTCTTTAAATAATTAAGTCATGTTTTGTGAAAAAACAAATAGTATCAAAGTTGCATGGGACACCTGTATCAATCATCCTTGACCAACCTTCTGTACCGCCTAAATGGCAGTTATTAAAATGATATTGATAAAATTTATAAAAATATAATGCTAGAATATTTTTATTGCATTATTAAATAATTTTGACAAATTAAATTGTATAGTTGTACATGCATGTTGCATCAATGACTTATATCAAACATGCATGACCATAGAACATCAACTCTTGTTGGGTCAGTTAATGAAGGAACAGAGACAAACGTTGTCCGTTGGTCGATCGGAACCGTTCAAATCAAAGACTGTTCCATTAATTTCATTGTTGGTAAGTTTGATCTAATTTGATGTTCATTTACACATCCATCCAAACGATGGAATATAACGACATCGTAGGGTTATAAATATTACACATTGGATCGAAGCTTAAAATTATTGGAACTCCAAATTTTTTTCGTTGTTAAGGTTCCTGGTACTAACTTGATCATTTTAAAAGAAATTAGGTGTTATTTCATTGAAGATCGACCGTTGAATGCTCATGCAGAAATCAACGGCCCACAACTTTTGGCTCAATTTGAAGAGGCTACAAATAATGGAATTCTATAAAACTGTCAATGGTTGTTATAATTTGTAAATAGAAAATGTAAAATACTAGTTTTTTATTTTTTTTTATTTTTTTCATATTTAATTATGTACAAGTGTTTAGAATCATATTAGGACTGTGAATATGAGCCGTATGATCTGTGATGAAGTGTGCATATTATCAATGGATTTCAATTTCATTTTTCTTTTTAATTTCTTTGCGCCGCACAGAATGAATTTTGGGTTTTCCTCGTCTATTTGCCTAAAATTTCATTTCCCTCTCGAATTTGGATCCTCTAAAATAATCCAATTTTGATTATGAATCCGGACTGTCCAATATGTTCTCACACGAATACCGAAGGGACCGGATTCTAATCGGATGGCCCAGATGAAAAGAAAAAATTAAAATTACTTTAGGGATTTGTACCCCTATCGAATTCCCCCTTAGAAAATTTCGCTCACTCTCTCCCGGACAAGTATCCTCTCCACTACTGTAAAAGATTCCTTCACTTTACGGTTCGAGATTAACTCTCATCCGCTTTGAGATTTGGGCTAAAGAAGGGGGCAGTATTATTGGGTTTTGAGATTCGTGCCAAGTTAAAAACAACGGTCCAGATCCAGTAGTTGTAAAATTTTCCCTATTACTGTACCGGGGAGGATGTGAATTCCTATCTCCCTCTCTCTCACTCTATTCTCCTTCCCTCTTTTTCTCTTTCAACTCCGCCACTACTCCCCCGTTCTCTCTCTCCCAGATCGGACCGAGACACCTAAATCGCTCTTCGTTCGCATCACCTCTTCTCTACCTATATTCGCCATACACCGCGTTTTCCCTTTTTACCCTCGTCGAAACCTAACCCTAATCCTAACTCATTGAATAGGAATACAAAGCTTGATGAGCTAGTAGATGCAGGAAAGAGGTTTCTTATGAGGTTTAACCAAGAGCTCGGTAATTTATTTAATATTACTTTCTTAATTGAAGTGATTATTTCAAAATTTGTACTCCTTTTCTCATTTTGCTGATTTTTGTTTTCTTTATAACAGGATACTTTACAAGGCCACAAATTAACAAGCATTCGGAAGTAGTCAGAGAAATAATTAAATCGAATATGACTGGAAGAATGAAAATTTAGGTAAATGACAAAGGAGGTGGCTATACAAATCGACTTATTGTGACTTGTTTACTGTGACCAGTTCATTTCTTCTCTACTTTTAACAGTGAATTTACCTATAAAAATTGAGCATATGACAGTAACACTTGGTCATGAGCACGATGAAAGCCGTTGATGCTAATTGCTATACTTGCCAGACTCACACCTTTCTATTGAAAGAGATTTTGTTAAAGCAAATTCATTTAAATTTAGGAAGATGCAATTAGTTTGATTGAACATAAAGATTCTAGCTTTTGGTGCTGAAGATGAATCTCTGACCAAGATAATGAATCATCTTTAGGTTATTTTGAAAAGTCTCCATTTATGCACCATTGTCAGAATTTTATATGGTTTGTGTTGATTCCTGAACACACATACAAATATATACATGTCAGCAATTCACTTTATTTCTTTCTAATGTTGATCAATAGAGTATACATAGTGATTGTGAGTTTATTTTTTTTTTTTAATTTTGCATGAAGAGATCAACACTGAAACCAGATATGTGCTGCCCCTCTAGCATAACCCAGCTAAAATAGGTGCATCTGGTAAAAGGTGTTAGACCCTTTTATTTATCTCTTTATCTCTTCGTCTGAAAACCGCT
Source organism: Carex littledalei (assembly GCA_011114355.1). Classification (NCBI taxonomy): domain Eukaryota; kingdom Viridiplantae; phylum Streptophyta; class Magnoliopsida; order Poales; family Cyperaceae; genus Carex; species Carex littledalei. The sequence goes on from CM022081.1 coordinate 1,391,028, forward strand.
TAAAGAAATTGCGGGTCTTACACCGGAGCAAGAATTACAAGCAAGTACAACACAACAACATGTGTGAGTTATCAATTACCTTTTCACTATTCTACATATGCATATTTATAGTCCAGACAAGACTGCACTTCATGAATTTCTGTACCAAACATTCATCTCAATAGTCCAGACAACACTGCCCTTCATGAATTTCTGTTTTTCTTTATTTGTTGATTTAGAGTACCATTTTGTCTTCTGTAGTGTAGTTAGGGTTCGTCGCACATTAAGATGAATGGATTAAATAATTAAAAAATTTGTTCATGAAGGGGTTCGCTGAACATTGAGATGGACAAACAAACTTTTCTGACCAACAGAGAAAGGGCCGTGGATTACCTCAATTCTCTTGATAGGGTACTAATTGAATAAAAAATAAAAAATAACTTAACGCATGGAAGAATTATATTGCTTCAAGCTTTCCATATCCATAAAAAAAATGAATCATATGAAGTCTTTTGTCTCTTTGCACACTAATACAAGTCTCTTTCCATTTCCATTTCACAGATCACGCATCCAAATATTAAACTGCAATTTCGTCACATATAATATGCACACTAATACAAGTCTGATTGCTTTTTATTTCATTTAGTGTTTGTTTTCTTTCTTTTATCCTTTTGTCTCTTTGCTCTGAATGACAATTTCCTGTTGAATTGAATGCATGAATGTCACATCAATATGTCATTCTATAGGACCTGTTTGCATATTTTCTTCAAAAACCTCAGCATGATAGTGAATCACAGTGATGTATTTGTTTCCTGTTATAAAAAGACTAGTAAGCATATAGTGAATATAATAAAATTTACAAGGGTTAGTTTGTAAAATTGAGTGTTCTCTTGTCATATCCTGGTTCCTTCATTTCTCCTGTTTGGCCTAGTTTAAAACCAAGTTGTCTTTAGATACTGGTTCCTTCATTTCCCTTGTTTGGCCTAGTTTGAAACCAAGCCTTCTTTAGATACTGGTAACTATAAGCTTTTACTTCTGGTCTGCTTGTTGAGCTGTAATTCTCATTTCAATTGGATTTCATTGAGTTTCCTTTAAGCAATTTTATTTTCTATATACAGAATGAGAAGAAGTTTTAATATATGAATAACTGATCAATGCATTTACATAAAATGATCAGTTTTTTTTAAACGATTTCTGGTTTTAGGTTTGCTTTCTTCTTTTCTTCAATTTCTGTGTTTTCTTCATGAAATTAACTGTGTGAAGCATCATGCAAACTGAAAATTTTATTCCTTATTAAACAAATTACTAATGTTATATTTTGATTTAGGTGGCATCAGAAAAACCGTTTAACAACAAAGACTACATGGCCATGACACCTTCCTAGGTCGTTTACGGAGCCGTCAAAGGAGGTTTCTATCCTGACCAGTCTTGCTATAAGAAGGAAAGATGTCACGGAACAGTGAGCCTCAAAACTGATTCTACTTGAGCTTTTATCATCTTGAAAGTGTCTTTCTTGTTTTTGAAGGTCGAATGTTTTGGACAGATTTTGTTCAGCTGAAACAATCCACTGTGGTGTACTGAGGCTAGATAAGCAACTCAGGATTTGAAATTCTTTTGCTTTCTAAACAAATCTTGATTGCTCATTGAGTTTTATTTGAATGTATTTATCATTTTGATTTGGTGATAGTTATATTTGCTAAAATGATAGATAAAGTTATCATATCAGTACCAGAAACTCATATTCTAAGTATTTATTTTATCTATAATCAAAATTAGTGGTGGTTATTATTTATGTTGTTGTGATTTATAATAAAATTTATCATTCAAAAGGAGATATAAAATAAACAGAAATGCTACTATCTATAATCAAAATTAGATTTGACAATTCAGAGTATTTGCAAGGGTATGGAGTTGAGTTGTTGCAAGGACCTCTAATTAAATATAATATCTAACATGTGGTTAAGTATTTGCAAGGGTATGGGGTTGAGTTGTTGCAAGGACCTCCAATTAAATATAGTATCCGACATTCGGTTAAGTATTTGCAAGGGCATGGGATTGAGTTGTTGCATGGGCCTCCAATTAAATATAATATCTGACCTTCATAATGTATTTGCAAGGGCATGGGGTTGAGTTGTTGCAAGGACCTCCAATTAAATATAATATCTGACATTCGGCTAAGTATTTGCAAGAGCATGAGGTTGAGTTGTTGCATAGGCCTCCAATTAAATATAATATCTGACCTTCATAATGCATTAGCAAGGGGAGATAGAAAACATTTGCATGCGTGCACATCACACATTTGCATGCGATACAATTTGCATGGGATACCCTTGCAACAAGCTTTATGAATCCAGAAATGTCATTTCTTTTGCATGAGCTTTCCTACCCTTACTAAAACTAAGTCCTGCCCTTGCAGAAAACTCATATTCTAGTAGTGATAGTGCCTATCACTTTCTCCAAGTATCTTTTCCCATACTTGTCATCTTGTCCAGTACACTTGTCACTTAGAATCCCATTAAGATTATGATATCTTAACTGAGTTAATCCCTCAAACATTCCCACATTTATACTATCCATATACCTACCTTCAGTACCTACCACTTTGACCAGCTTTTGCTTAGAACAATTTGGCATGATTTTATCATGAAAGCACAACAGAGTGCGCAGGTTTTGGCCCATCTCGAGTTTATCACAATCTGGATGGTGAATTGCCACACGACGCGCCCTACTCAAACTTTGTTGATCACAATCTGGATGTGAATACACCACAAGAAAGTTGTCTTCCTTGGCTTTTTGGATAGCAAGATCCCGTAGGAGATCATGAATGTTGCAGAATTCGATAGAACCATGAAGAGATCTAGATTTAACTTGAATCAGGCTCCTGTTATACAATAAGAAAATTTGTTTTAAATAGACAAGAACATGTGATTTGGAGTGCTAATATATGTCCTAATTAACTAAATTATTGGGGCTCACGATTTTCTAAAGTAAGTAGTCAAAGAGAGTACTGATTATGTATTATAATATTAACAATAATAAATTTTGAGGACAGTAAATATTTCATAAAGAAAAATATTTTGCTTCAAAACAATTCAATTGGAAACTCTCTACATAACTTGTACGTGCTGATTGCATTGTACTTTATTTTTTTTATTTTTTCCTTTTTGTTTCTCCTATAATGCTTATTATATTGGAATCATGTTATGTCCAAATGATTTACTATACGCCTAAAGGCTTTTATGAATAAATAAATAAATTGAAACTAGTACTTGTACACAATGATACTAGCTAAAATGTGTAAAGCATTAAAGGAAGTAAGTTGTACCTCTGCACGAGATCCTCCAAGTAACTCTCTGCAGTTTCTTCCAATGTTCTATGATCTTCTTGTGGTATGAAGCCCTCTGCAACCCACATTCGAAGTAAAGATGTGGCATTGATTTCATGGTCTTCGGGAAATGCAGCAAAATACATGAAACATGATTTAAGAGTAAATGATAGATCCTCATAACTAGTGCCTATAATCTCGCTACATTTTTTTCCATCATCATCATGCCAACTCATTGTTTGTAACACTTTACTCCAAGCGGCATAGTTGCGTGGCTTTGTTGATAATAGGCCTCCTAAAACCACCAATGCGAGAGGAAGTGCACCACATTTACGGACAAATTGATCTGGGATATCAGAAAGATCATCAAAAGAACTTTTATTTGGACCATGATTTGGAAGAGCCTTTTTCAGCAAAAGCTCTAAGCTTAACTCCTTCGTTAAGAACCCAGGTTTGTACGGTTCACACATGGGATCGGCTCTTTTAGCAATATTAAAGAACCTAGTGGTTATGAATACTCTACTTTCATGATCTTCATCTGGGAGTGCTTCTCCAATTTGAGTCCAAAGATCATCTGTCCAAACATCATCAAGGACTATGAGGTACTTTTTTCCTTTAAGAGACTCATGAATCATTGTAAGAAAATCATCTTCTATTGGTTGCTTGCTCGGATCGATAGGAAGATTGAGTTGTTTCGCTATTTTTCTCAAAATGTCAATTAATTCGAACTTTTGAGAAATAGCTACCCATATGCGAAGTTCAAAGTGTCTCGTGACATCATTACTGTAAAAATAAAACATTAGGTGATTTTAGTATAACAGAAATTTAAAGATGATCGACTCTTTTAAGAAAAGAATAAAAAATAAATGTGTGTGTTTTGATGGTTAAATTTATGCGTAAATAGAAAATTGTTATTTTCGTTACCAATCTAAAGGGATATGGTTTTATATTTTTCCATTTTTTATCTTAATTTCTTTCTTCCTTTTTTTTTGCATGGTATTGCAAAAGCTGTTGGCGCCATACAAATAGATTTGCACAATATCAATTCGCACGATTCAGTCGTTGTTTTTGAGATGTAGCCGTTGATCTTGTTTAGATTTGCACAATATCGATAACCCATGCAATATAAAAAATCACAAGTAGCTAATACGGCCTACCCTCAATGACCTGTTGGGTTGGGTTGGGTTAATAAAGGCTTCCAGCTAGAACAATACAATTTAGCATGGCATTGGCTAACCCTCAATGGCCTACTTTAATGAAAATGTTACAACCAGAATTAATAAATGTATAATTAATGATTATATATGTTTAGATATGTCAAAATTTCAGATCGGGATTTTTTTTTTGGACAGATAAGATTCGATCCGACATGTTTTGTTCAAGATATTCGATCGGTCATGATTGCTTTTGACATAGTGCATTTTTAATTTAATGGTTGTAATATCAGTCAGACCATTATTATCTAAATATATTTTGAAAGACTTTATTATTAATGAATATTGTTGGTTTCATATATCAACTCAAAATTTGAGATATCTCAGAACCACTTCACTCTTCACACAGAATCAAATGTTAGATTTCGACGAATTCATATCACCTGAGGTAACAAATTATTTCTTTAGATCCAGGCCGTTCAATAAAAATCCGGACAAATATATTAATGGGATTCCATTCATTTCACCTCGAGTCTTGTTGGTCCAGATTCTGATCGGACAGTGCGGATCTAATCAAAAATATATATTTTGTTGCCTCAGAGGTAGGGGTGTTCAATTGGTCGGTTCGGTTGTAACGGAACTAAAATAATCAAATCAAACTTTTCTTCGGTTTTCAAAAATAGAACCGAACTGAGCCAATTAAACTTATAAACCGATTAAGAACCGAACCGAACAAACCGAAGTAAATTTCGGTTTGTTCAGTTCAAACCGAAGTAAACCTATTAGTTGCCATTATTAACGAAAATTACACATGTTCATACACAAGTTGTTCAATTACATACAAAACATGTAGATGTTCTAAAATATATAAACTAAAATAAAAGAAAGGAAGCTATGATTGAACTAAACAAATAACCATACTTTAATCATTATAATTCAGTCGGTTCAGTTTAGTCAGTTTTAAAAAGTCTAAGCTGAACCAATTTATTCAAACCGAAATAATTCAAAAATTCAACTGAACCAATCTATTTAAATTGAAAAACCAAACCATTTAAACCGAAATTTTTTAGTTCAGTTGAAAACCGAACAAACTGAACAATTTCAACACCCCTACTCAGAGGATATGAACTCGATTCTGACTCGACTGACCAATCGTTAGGATCAAAATTGCGTGGGTTGAGTTCGACCCATTTGTTCAGTAAACTATTGTCAGCCTTGCGATGAAAGGTCTTAATACATACTTTTCTTATAATTATATGGAATTGATTTACTAAAAATTAAATGGACTTCATTTAGTAAAATTTAAGTTTTTACTTACAAAACTAACTATATGAGGCAGTTGTCTCGTAAATCATAAATTCACAAGACAATTTGTTCGAAAATTGTAGTGGCTGGGTTTGATAATTTGGCAAATCGATTTATAATTTCTGTAAATTGATCAAACATATTTCATAATTTCTGCAAAGCTTCAAGTTGAAATCAACAATGGTCAAGATAGAACAAAACTGGAAAACACTTGTTGACTAAAAATTTATAAAATTCAACCATATAGCAAAGTAAGTGTAATCAACTTAAATCAAAAATTAAAATCAAAACTAAATGTTTTTTTTAAATAAAAATAAATATATAGCACATACCAATTGTATACTTTTCGCGCAAGAGTCGTTTTTCCGAGCCCACCAGTTCCCCAAATGGAAACGACGGAACGTCTCTTAATAGTCTCATCCAGCAACCCTTTGACAACATAGTCTTGGTCCTCCTTGAACCCGACAATATCAGGATCAATGTCCGGCAGCACGAGTGGTCTAACGGGTAGTTTGATCTCTCCACCGTCCTCGCCCAGAGTATTGATTCCATACCTTGTTGAAATTAATAGTTTAATTAGAAGTAATAAATATAATTAATTGGTTAATTAGTCAAGTAATTAGAGTGAATGTATTTGAAAATTTATACATAAATTAAATGTTTAGATTTTCTAGAGTTAAGAGAGTTGAAAAATATCAATTTCGTATGAAAATTTCTGTCACCCTTATTTTCCTTCCTAGCTCATTGTCTCTACCATTAAGTATACAAAACAAAATACACTAAATCAAAATCAACATAGGTCGTGAAGAGACCAACATACCTGAGTCTGCTAGCCTCGATCTCATCCATCCTTTTCTGGATCTGAGTTATCTCATGGACAAGTTTGTGTACAACTGTTAGTTTTTTTGTTATCTTCATCTTCCTTTTCATGGACTCCATCATGCCAGTGGGTTTTTGCGGTTTTGGAGGGACCTCCGAGAGAAAGGTGTCAATGACATCTTCTATTAAATACCCAACATCTCTCACCTCCTTCACCCAGTGCTTTTGTTTGTCATCTGTTATCTGTTTCTTGTCAGCATCCTTCAGAAAAACCTGAATCCGGCCGAGTTCACGGTTCACCATCTCCACTTGCTCATCGACGTCGTATAGGCATAAAACCTCTTTAACTCCAACATCAGTGAGCTTGGTCAGCAAAACCTTTACAATGCTCTCAGCCATCTCTCTTCTGTATTCTAGGTGGTAGCTGAAACCAGTGAAAAACAAAAAATGTTGGTGTTATGAGAAAGGAATTACAAAAGGAAAAGAGAAAAATATATTCCTCAACTGGCCGCTGGTAGAAGCGTGCAATGTTGGGTATGTGAAGCATTAATTGTTTCTAGCTAATGGACAAAACCCTAAAATAAGAATAAAATACAAGACCAATAATCTTCATTTAAAGTAGTATTATGTACCAATTTGTAAAAAATCTTGGGGGCAATTTTAACAGTTTGTAATAACTTAATTTCTATTGACTACTTTACAAAGTTGCTGTACTCAAAAAGTTTCACCTTGTAATTTTCAATTCCAAGATGTTTCAAGTATTACAGTTTTATTTCGCTAGATATAAAGGTCCACAAGTAAATTTTAGTTTTAGTTGCTGTGCACAGTCTCTCTCTCTCTCTGCAGTCCACGTAGAAAAAAAAAAGAACCAATTGAAAAAAAAAAACACAGCTAACAAATAAGTTCTTCACCTTGAAAGGGACCGAGTAATGACAGTTTTGTGAAGCATAATATTCAACAAATCGCACAACTGATAAGAAACAAAAGCGAAGGTATTGCTTACCAGTAAAAAGGGAGGGCAAAGGAGTGTCAATAAAGAGAGCGTCTCGGTGCGAACGTCGTAGAGCTGTCGAATTGGAGTTTTGGTTACTAGAGCACTACCAATTTTCGCCGGAGATATTTTGTTCAATACCTCTAGGTTGAGCTGAAACTAGTGAGAAATTAAAAATGTTGGTGTATTATATGAGAAAGGCGTGATAAAAACAATAGGAGCAATTTAAGTAAAGCATTAATTGTTTTCAAGTTGTTAGTTTTCAATGAATATGTGAACGTGATAGCATCGGGCCCCGAGCCGTTCACGTTAAGGGCACGTTAGTTTTCAAACAAAATGTGTCTCGGAATTGGAAGGATTTCTTAATTTTCTCCGTTCCATGAAGAAAGGACATGTCCAGTTACCTTCAGAAAGCATAAGTGATTGGTTTCTCCAGTGCCTTGTAAAATCGGAGAAAATGAACAAGGAATCCATTGTAAAATGAGCCTAACGTGGTCTTAGCATCAACGGCTCGGGACCCGATGATATCACGTTCACATATTAATTAAAAACTAACAACTAACCATTAATGCTTCGCTCATCCAAAGGTTTGATCCGTTAAGATAAAACTGATACCAATTAGAATTATACTTGCATAACTCACGGAAGTTTGACAAAACTGGTACCAACTAGAATTATATTTTCAAGTTCAAATACAAATAAAAATTTCACTTGAGAAATTCATCGAATACCTTCCGTGCATTGTAATAGACTGACTTTGCCAGTATATCAATATCATATATAAGCTATTACAATTTCAAGTAACTTAAACAAAAATTAACCAAAAAAATCAAACATCAAAACCAGCAATCATTCTAACAGATTACATGGACTTGTGCGAAATTTTTTGTGATGGATTGTAGAAGACAAAACAAATAAATTGCCACCTTTCTTGTGAATAGTAAAGCAAATGATTAGATCATTATCGTGATACTCTCCGGTGTGATTTTTCTTGGAATATTTTGTTAGTTTGTTTGATTTTTCTTGTTGTCAATTTGATGAGAAGCTTAATTTCTTTTATAATTGTGACGTGTGTGCGCATTATTTCCAGGCTTCAACATCAACTATCAAAAGTATTTGACCAGTCAAACTGGACATGTCCATTTTGAATCGATCTGATCACTATTTGTCATGGATATCGGTCCTTCAAAATCCATAATTTTTTTTTGTAGAAATTAATATAAAATAATATAAGATATTATAATGAGTGACTGAGTTCTTATAAGCATATACAGATTCGAAAAAAAAAAATCGGATCCAATATTTAAAGCTTAAAAATATCTTGAATTCAATGGATCCAGTCATCCAGCCACCACAGGAACACAAGAAATACCACACAACAGACCACATAAATTCGGTACTATTGGATCCGATAAAGAATGAGAGAGGGTGGGAAATAAAAAAGGTTTGGAGCTGGAAAAAAACTCGGATTCAAAGATTGGAGCTGCAGCTTGGATCTTCTGTGGCCAATTTATAACGAGGTGTATGGTGTTTGATAAATGAATTGGATCCGGGAATTTTTTTCGGCTCCAAAAATTGAATCCGATTTTTTTAATCTGTCTATGCCATCTAAAATTTCACACACTCATTGTAATATCCTATATTAATTCTTTTATATTAATTTCTATAACTCAGGATGAGCACATACAACGATCATGAACAAATGCAGATGGAATTTTTTCGCTTTTAAATTTTGAGATGTAAATTGATTTTGCAATAATTATCCATGCTTTCTATATATTTGTGAATTATTTTTCATTTTCTTAAAGGCTATGTTTGTTTAGCATAATTTTTGCTTTCTCCTGTATTCTGTAGTTTGCGCTCCGAAATTTTATTTATATCTTCCATTAAATAAAGTAATAAACAATTAACGTGTCGGAGATGAATCTTAAATTGAAGAAGGAGAAATAAATATTTTCTCATTTTAAAAATATTTGTTTTGTAGTATTTGCATAATTATCATTAGTTCACACATGATATAACCGCGCTTATTTATTTGCTGCCACAGTTTAACATCACCTACGGTTACAATGTTACATCAAGTCAAACTTCTTTTAATTTGTAGAAATTTAATTGGTCACACCTCTTCAAAATTTTATTTCAAAAATTGACCGATTTTTTTACTAATTAAGCATACAACCAAAGAAAAATTGGTCAAATTTATCGTTTGTGTAAATTATTGGATACCCCCCTTCCAAATTTATTTTTTTCCCTGAAACTTAATTTTGACCTGCAAATTTTAATCCAAGAAAGTCCAAAATATCTAGATAATCCATAGACAAATCTTCTCCTTGAAATATTTTCAATTTGCGCTTGTTGTACTTGTAAAACGAAAATATATATAGTTTAGAAAAACTTGCCTCAATTACATCATTTTATGGTGATACATCTTTACACCATATGTTTATACATTATTTTAGCGATTTTAAAGTCTAAACAGTCGATCCGAACAGTTCAAAATGATCTCCATATTAAAATGTGCTTGCAGATCAAATTTTACATTTTTTGGAATAGTTGTTGTTTTCACCCAATTTAGGCCATTGAAAAATAGCTATTTTCAAAAATTCTAAAAAAATAGTAAACAATTTCCAAAAAAAAAATGTAAAATTTGATCTCGAAGCACATTTTAATATGGAGATCATGTTGAACAGTTCGAATTGATTGTTTGAATTTTGAAATCGCAAAAAAATAATTATAAATATATGGTGTCAAAATGTGTTACCATAAAATGGTGTAATTGGACTTAAAAATACACACATTAAAAAAAAGTACTAATAGTTAATAAAGTATTTTGCAATTAAAAAACCAACCGATTTCAATTTTGAAAAGTCTTGCAAAATTATTAGAGCGATGTCGATGCCAGCTGGGGGTCTTAGTGTATTTGTATTCTAAATGGTGCTTAACCTTTTTTCATAGTTTTAAATTTTTTAATTGTATATATTAAAATTTAATTGAATTTTTTTCTTCTTTAAGTTTTTATATATTTTAGTCACATTTATAAAAATATTAAATATTTACTTGTAATCTAGTGATTCAAGTTTCTATTGTAGTTGTTAAATATTTGAATTCAAATTCCACTGACCACATTATATTATTTTTACATTTTATATATGTCTCACTCCCTCCCATCCATCTATTATTATGCTTCAATAATAATACGATCTTTTGTTGAGCATTAATTGGTAAAATATATTGCAATCCATACTAATCCGCGTGATCAGCAAAATGAGCCGATTACACAATGAAAAAACCATCACAGATCTTGCTTAATTAAAAAAGTAACTACGTCAAAAATTGTTCAAATTCAGAAAAAAAATTCGAAAGACAAACAAGTATTCAAGATTAAGAGCAAGAGAGGATTATTAATTCTGTTATTTATATTTTAAAAGCTCAGCACTCGACTGAAGATAATCCTAACATATGAAAATGATAAATTAATAAAACAACAAAGTCAATTAAGCTCATAGTTTCTTTATTTACCTTTTAATATGCTTGCTGTGACATAACCAAATTCAGTCAAACACTTAATCTTCGACATTAAACAAATAAATTGCTTGGTGTCCAAGATTACATCTCTGTTAAATATGCACATAACGAAATTATAAATAAATAGTCTTATAGCCTCTGATTCTCAATTTCAAACTTGAGAGCCTTAGAATTTTCAAATTTACCCTCCTATCTCTCAGTATTATTGCTCTGATTTTCTCTTGATATAATACATTATACATGGCCGGTGTCGCTGGTAAGAGCATGCATGCCATACAGTACAAGTGTTATGGTGGTGGTATTGCCTCCCTTCAGGCACATCTCCCTCTTTCTGAATCTCCTTCATACTTCTTTTATATATATACATATATTTTTACAATGAGCTGTTGAGCACCAAAAATTTCAAATATAATTAAGGGATCTAATTCGCTGTTGAACTGTTTGTTCTTCGGCATTTTAATGAGTGTAGTTAGTTTTCCTGCCAAAAAGAATATAATAAAAGATGCATGACCCCAGTACTGCACATAACATTTATTCCTCTTGGTACCAGTAAACGGTGTATGGAATGGTATAGAATATATCCTTGGTACAAGTCGGTAACTGACACTACAGTGTTGAATCAAGCCTTAGAGGACTGTTTCCAAATGGTTTTCTATACTATTTAAGAAAAAATAGCTTCATGGTTTGAGTAATGAATACATTTGAGTTTGAATGTAGAATGTTGAAATTCCTATTCCTCAACCAAAGATAGATGAGGTGTTAGTTAAAGTAGAAGCATCAAGCATCAACACGGCTGATTAGAAAATTCAAAAGGGCATGCTTCGGCCATTTGTGCCATTTAAATTCCCCTTCACACCTGGTAAGCACAAGTATAGTACAGTAAAAGTCGAGGTGATTTTGTTACAGAATTCACCACCTTTTTAATATTCCTTTAGATGAAAACTTGTAGGGTAATCGAAGTCAACAAATTTAACTTTGCATGTGTGTGTTTTCTTCCTTTGATCCTTTCTTTTTTGTTAGGATCAAAGGAAGAAAACACACACATGCACACTTCACTCATTTGTTCTTCATTACTGCTGACTAATTGTAAGACCAGCTCAATTATACTGAAAATTAAATCTAGAGATAGAAATCATTTATCACAAATAAAGGAGCAACCATTTTTCCTATTCATATTTTGGGACGCTTTGCACACAGTTTTCAGTTTAATTTTTGATGAATTCTATAATTATAGAACAAAAAAATCCCAATAAACTAACATTGTATCTATTTCTGCAACAGTTACAGAACCCAGTATAATTACAGAAGCTGGGGGGTCTTATGTGGTGTCAGGTAAGCCTTGATTAGGTTCAAGGCAATATGGCAATTAGATTGTGTACAGTACCCAGTATAATTGCAATTAATTGAAGTCACAGTGTTTAACTTGAAAATTTGAGTTATATGGTACCAGTGTAGTGCAAATTTCACCATATTAATTCAAAATCTTAACTTTAGGCTACAATTACCAGTAATTATACCGTTTGCCAATTGGGACCAAATGCAATCAACTGACAAGGACTGGATCAATAATCGTTTGTACTTTGATAAATGAATTGTTCTAAGAAAAATAAACCTTGTAGTTTGCATTTAAATATAGGTCAAAACCTGAAGAACTCATCTGGCAAAAAATATGACTACATCATAAATTGCGCCCCAGCTGTTCCATGGAAAACACTTAATTCTAGACTAAGCAACGAAGGTTTGGTCATGGAGGTAGCGCAGCCTAATTTTTCAATCCTAATGGCGTTTATTTGGGGGATCTTCACCTTCTCAAAAAAGAAAATTAAGATCATACTTGTGTCTCTGGGAAACAATGATTTGCAATTTCTAGCTGAGTTGATGCGAGAAGGGAGGCTTAAAACTGTTATTGATTGCAAGTGCCCGTTTGACCGAGCACAAGAGGCATGGGCTAAGTGTGTTGATGGCCATGCAACCGGAAACATTATAGTAGAGATGTAATATTATTATATGTTCTTTTAATATCATATCATATGTTCATCTTGAGTTCAAGTCTCAGCTCCTACATTATATATATTTACATTTTATTTCCCAGCAACCCCTATCTAAATTTTCTAGTTCCGCACCTGCTTGTGGGAACACAATATTATAACCTTTTCCATCATGAACCGCACAAGAGAACTTATATCCTCCCTAGTACCCTTCTTTTAAATTAGTGGATCCGGACGGTCCTTTTAACTTTAGCACGAATCTCAAAGCACAAATAATATTGGCCCCTTGCACTATCTCCAAATAGACACCGGATTGAGTGAATCTGGAACGTAAAGTTGTGGGCTCCACCGTCCAGTACTTGAGTGGATACTTGTCCCGCCCAAGATCGGTCCAAATCAGCTTATAGTAAATCAACTGCAATTATATTTTTGATATATAGATATCAGGGAAATTTTACATAATGTCCTTTTTTTCATGACATAGAACAAAATTCCTCTAAAAAAATTTAACAAAATGTCCTTGTGGACCCCATGTTTTTCCCCTTCACCTCCCTCCCACTCCTTTTTATTTACCTCCCCTTCATCGATAACACATTTTTTCAAAGTTTTCTCTCAAGACATTTTTTTATTCAACCCAAAAAAGAAAATAATATTTTTGAAATTCTTTTGATTTTCACATGTTATATTATCAACTAAAACTGATGCATGTGTAGCTGACACTTAAATTAAAAACCTATTGGATTGACTTCAAACGACACATCCAAACCGTTGAATCCGTTTTAATTCACGAGTGATGCATTTACATGTCAAATTTATAATTTTTTGAACTAGTTTAGTATAAAATCAAGCGGTCAAAAAATGATGAAAAATGAACTCATTAAAATTAACTTATAAATCATCTTTTTTTGACAGCTTGACTTCATACTAAATTAGTTCAAAAATTAAAAATTTTGACATGTAAACGCATCACTCATGAAGTAGATCAGTTTCAATTTCTCCATGTAAAATTTGACATGTAAAATATCTCCATTTATTAATTATTTGATTTTCATAATTACTAGATACAATTTCTATTTTTTTTATTTTGTATTAAATATGTATGAAATTTTTTGGACCAATTACCACTACAGCAAATTTAACTATCAGCGACCGGTAGTAGAGACCAACGAAATCGCCGGTCGCTGATAGTATTTTTCTGCCAAAAAAAATACAAAATAAGTGATTTTGGCGACGAGACTTTCTGCGACCGGCGAAATTACCTTTCAGAGACCAAATTGTCCCGGTCGCAGAAACGTTTCTGTAAAAAACGCGCGATTCTTTTCTCTCTGTCTCGTCTCCCGCGTTAGGTTAGATGTAAAAGTAAAACAAAAGAAATTCGCCGCCTCCGGTCTCCTGATCCCGACCCGATCGAAGCCCCCGCCTCCCAATCGAAGTTTCCGACCCCGACCTCTCTCTCTAACCCCGACCGCTGATCTCTCTGACCCCGACCCGCTGTCTGACCCGCTCTAAATCAAATCAGGTGCTACTCTTCCTCCACTCTCATCTCTCTGAAGGATTCGCCTCCTCCTTTTCGTATCCAGGTAATATATTAAGGAGTTGATTATATAAGTTAGCTATTATTGTTTTCCTTCATTTCTTGGAGGAACTCGCTAAGAGATGTCTTTCAACAAATAAAGAAGCGATTTTGACACCTTTGTTGAATTTATTTGTAGTTGGAGTACTGAGCTGAATTGGGAGATTTTCTAGTCTCAATTTTGTACGGGCGATCATTTCGGCAGTAGCCAACTGGTGCATGCTCAACTGGTAACCATTACTAGTCTATTACAAACCCACTTCCTGCAGTGCTTTGAAAATATATTAAAGGATCCCTATAATACTCGAAAAAAATAAAATAAAAAACAAACTACCAGCACATGCTAAATTACTCTACTGCTCCTACTGTGGCAGTTTTTTAAATTGTTCTCTAGGCTTAAGCTTCTGGGTTATTTCTTTTAAGAAATTTTAGGTTGGGATGAATTTGACGCATCTTCACATTTTGAAATAAATAGGAGGGTAAGTGTGATATATTAGAAAAGTCCACAATGAATTAAAATATATATTTTAGGTTTGTTTTTCTCATGCTCTACAATCTTGATCTTCAACAAATTGGTTACCACATACATTTCAAATCACGACTGATTTTTGTAACTAAATTGTACTTGCTCTGATTAGAGAACATATCATGCTCTGATTTGGTTACACAGATTCCCCCTCTATGAAATTGAAATTGCAATTTGTTGCAAGGGAGGAGCTTTTTTGTAATTTAAGAACATCACACACATCTGACATTTTAGTTTAAGAACATCACACACATCTGACACATCTGACATTTTAGTTGAATTTCTAAGCCAGAAGGACATGGACCTGGACTGATAGAAGTTAATTCAATTACACAGCCAAAGAGATCTTGTAAGTCTCTATAAAAATGGCTAAAGATTCTTGTATCATACTTGAATCCATACCTATTCTTTGTGACCTGTATCAGGTTGCACTGAAATTTGAACACCGTACCAGTAAAGGATGTAACTATGGAGCTCCTTATGAATGGCAAGTATACAAGTGAGTGCTTCTTTTGTCACTTTTCTTTGTACTTTATGTTTTTCATTGAACAAAAATAAAATCAGTACCATAGTGCACTTTTCTTTCAGAGTCTTTTAACAAAAATAAAATCAGTACCTGAAGGCTGAAGTTATATAATCACTGTACCCATGGCCAATGTAGCAATGCAAGTATGCATGCGGCCTATTTTGTATCTATTTGTTGAATTGTTTCTCAAATAAAATTACTCCAGTACTTGGTGTAACTAGATTGGGGATTGTTTAGCTAATAAATGCTTTGTGCTACAGCACCTTAAGCGGCAATCACGGTGTGCCACGCGTACATTATAAAGGGAGGCAAGGCGAGTACTATATCATGGTTATGGATATGCTAGGCCCAGTCTTTGGGATGTCTGGAATAATAAATCCCATACGTAAGTACTTTTTTTTGGATTGATAATATGCTACTGATTTACTTTGTTTGCATTTCTACCTTTTTGAGTTTAGGTTCGATGTTTAAGTCATTTATTTGTTTTGTATTGAGGCAGCATGTCTGTTGAGATGGTTGCCTGCATCGCCATTGAACCCTGCTGTTTGAGGTTCGACACCACTGCTTCAGTATGTTTCTTGTACACTTTCTTTTGGATTTGACTTACCAGTACCGATACCGATATTACCAGTACCAGTACCGATACCGATATTAATACTTGCATTCTTTTATATTTATATAGGTGCCCGCACATGTACACGTATATGCTTGGGCAAAGAAAGAAGGATCTCTTCAAATTAAAGGCTGCATAAACATTATTTCATATAGTAACTTGGTTGTATGTGGAGTTGATTAAAATTCGCATGTTTTAGGTCTTAGTAGGGAAATATTAATACTTTGAGTAAACTCGAAATCCCAAGGTTTGCTGTATTTGAGGAGAATTTGATGTCATTACAAATCTGTACTATCTTTTAAGATAAATTAGAAGAGCATAAAAAACCTTAGCTAAGACTCAAAGCTGACTTCATAATTGAAAATTCGAATGAGATAATTAGCCAAAATATCAAACTTAAATGGTGCAAATTTAAATAATAAAAAAAATTATAAAAATCTGATAGAAGACTTTCAGCGACCGGTATTAAGTATCAGCGACCGTTATATTTGGTTGCAGATACCTTTTGCTGACGTCAGAAAAAAATAACAGCGACCAAAAAAATTGGTCGCAAAAACAGTATCAGCGACCGGGTGACGTCATTCAGCGACCGGTGACGTCATCAGAAGAGTATCAGCGACAAGGCTTACAGCGACCGGGGTTTCAGCGACCGGTTTTGACTTTCAGCGACCGGATCAAGTATCAGCGGCCGGCGCCCATACTATCAGCGACCGGAATTCCGGTCGCTGATAGTGCTTTTTGCTGTAGTGTACCCATCACTATAAACAGACTAGGAATAAAGTTGATTTTACTTAACTTTAGAATGATCGACGTAATTCTTTTTATTATAGCGTTAGGTTGTACTATTAATTTTTTTAATCATAAGTTGACTATCAGAATTATTCATCAAAATTGACATTCATTATGTTTTTTTATGATCAATTCACGTTTAATCTATATAAGTAACAATATCATTTTTCTTTAGTGATTTTTGTAAAAATAAAGATAAAATGTTAATTGTCAAAATAACTTTTTTAGAAGTAGATTGTCAATAAAATTTGTGGAATTGGATAAAATAAATCAATATATACAATGTTGATTATTTTCATAATAATAAATTTTTTCACTCTTGTATTTTTTTTTTAAATCTTAAAGATGTAACAAAATACAAATAACGAATACTGCAAGAATATTTATTTTTAAAATCTAACTTTTAAGGAAAAAAAATCATATAATAATGTATGAGAGAGAAACAGATTTTGAATAAAAACATATTTTATAAACAAATGCATAAACCAATGAAGAATAAAAATGAAGCAATGTTATCAGAATCGGATGCAGCTAAAGTATGTTCCTCACAAACATCAAAACACAGGTTGGTGTTGTTATGTTGCTTATTACTAAATTAGTTTTAGTTGGGACATTTCATCAAACAATTTGAGGGCATTTCAAATTTCAATTGTTCAATACTACAATGAGGAAGGTTAGGTCCGTTAAGATTCAATGCCAGATTACAAGTGGCATTTCAATCCTTGCATAACTGACCCAGCTTTGGTAAGATTATTGGCACCAATTGGAATTGTACTTTCCAGGTCCGGATACTAACAAAAATTTCACTGGGGAAATTCATCATACACCTTCCATGCATTGAAATAGGTTGACTTTGCCAGTTAATTCAGACCAGAAGCTATTACAATTTCAAACAACACAGAGAGAAATTAAACCAGAAGCTATTACTATTTCTCTAAACCATTTAGGCTATGAAAGTTATTTTCCTTGCTTGAGTCTTGCTTGAGTTTTGTTTCTATATATGTGTGTGCCTATCTTGCCACTGGTACTAAGGGTCTTGTTAACAATTCTAATAAAAATTGGGGGTCTGTTCTGTGCACTTTTACAATTTTCTCTTGTAAAGGGATTCAATTGAAAATATTCATAGATTTGTGCTATGTCTGCATGGCAGCTTTTTGTAGGACAAGTCCACCCTAATTAAATAAAAAGAACAATATATTTTTATGATTTTTTTAACAAATACAAAGAACAATATATTTTTAATGATTTTTTTAACAAATTTATGATTTTTTTAACAATATAATTTTAATGTCATATATAGTTATTAATCAATTTAATTATGATTTTTTAACAAATACAAAGAACAATTTTTTCAATGAAAAATCATTTTAATTGAAAATATCCCCTATTTGATTTGATGGAACACGTTTAAATATTTTTAATGCTAAAGAAAAAAAAAAGTCAGATTGTGGGACGTTTGAAAATAGGAAAGAATTTGATCAGTACGTACCTTTTTTTCGAAACAAAAAATTGTCGTTATATGTATATGATATATATATATATATATATATTTTTTTTTTGTCAATCCTGTATACTCCATAATTTTGTACACTCTCAGCATGATTGTATTTGCCTTGTGTGCAATCTATTTAAGAAGCTAGTTACAAATCTGGGAAAGAAAACATAGAGCATGCCCGCCCTCGGCTATGTACTAATATTACAAGGAAACTCAAACTTGCAATCTTGAACTATGTTCTTAATTCATCCCAAAGAAAAAGAAAATAAAAACATCAGTAATTACGATAAAAATGTATTGGTAAATTTAAGTGAAGGCACATGTTCGCATAAGTTTCGGACCTCATCTACCTTACCCTGATGGCCATTCATCACCCATCTCAATTTTTGAAGGTTGGATAAGTGTCGTAGCCCCTGAGGAACACACAATTCTGTGCATCCAATAATAGTGAGTACTTTAAGAATGGGCATGGCCCCCTCCTCTATCTCCCAATCCTCTAGCACGGTAAGGTTTTCAAGCCACAAGTCTTCTAATTGGTTGAAGCCTTTAGTTGAACATCTCGTTTTTTGATTAGTTTTGACTCCATCTAGGAAGAGAATCTTGAGGCAGTGTAGATTCTCAAGTACCGACATTACATCTTGCTGCAAGTGGCAATCCCTAATCTGAAGACGAATGAGGTGAGGAGGTAACATGATAACATCAATGGCCATTTCATTAGGGGTGTCCAGATAGTTTGTATTCCGTAACGTTAGAGATTGTAGATGTTGATAAAATGGGAAGTTCCTCATATCAAATATGTCTCCCGGAAAAGAACCCCTTAGGTTGAGAGTGATCAGGTTTTTCAACGTGCCTAGGAAAGAGGTAACTACCATCCATGAACATGATATGTGATGTAAAGCTAATGTACGTAAATTGGGTAGATGAGGTAACTCAGTTTTCCATGATTCATTGGTAACCACACTTATAAGCGTTTGCAAATTTGGTAGGTTTGTTGATGGTGGCAATTCTGCAGCATGTATTCCAGTCGTGACATGCCTCAGTGTCTTGATGTGCCATGCACAATCAGGAAAATTAGTTATGGTGAATCCTCCTTCACATACTCCTAGAAAGAGATTAAGGGTCTGTATACACTTCATGGTGCCTATCACTTTGTTCACGTATCTTTTCCCATACTTGTCATCTCGTCCAGTACACTTGTCACTTAGACGCCCAAAGAGCTTCAGATATCTTAACTGAGTTAATCCCTCAAACATTCCCACATCTACGCTATCCATATCTTTCACATTGCTTACCACTTTGAGCAACTTTTGCTTAGAACAATTCGGCATGGCTTGATCATGAAAGCACAACAGAGTGCGGAGGTTTTGGCTCATCACGAGTTTATCACAATCTGGATGGTGAACTGCCACACGACGCGCCCTACTCAAGCTTTGTTGATCACAATCTGGATGTGAATACACCACAAGAAAGTTGTCCTCCTTGGCTTTTTGAATAGCAAGATCCCGTAGGAGATCGTGAATGTAGCAAGACCTGATGGAACCATCAAAGTATCTAGATTTTACTAGAACCAGGCTCCTGTTATACAATAAGAAATTTTGTTTTAAACATACAAGAACATATGATTTGGAGTGCTCATAAATGTCATAACTAAATTATTGGGTCTCACGTTTTTCTATGGTAAGTAGTTAAAGAAAGTACTGATTATGTATTATATTATTAACATTCATAAATTTTGAGGAAAGTAAATATTTCATAAAGAAAATATTTAGCTTCAAAACAATTCAATTGGAAACTCTCTACATAACTTGTACGTGCTGATTGCATTGTACTTTATTTTTTTTATTTTTTCCTTTTTGTTTCTCCTGTAATGCTTATTATATTGGAATCCTGTTCTATCCAAATGATTTACTATACGTCTAAAGGCTTTTATGAATAAATAAATAAATAAATTGAAACTAGTACACAATGATACTAGCACGTTAAAGTAAAATGTGTAAAGCATTAAATGAAGTAAGTTATACCTTTGCACGAGATCCTCCAAGTAACTCTCCGCAGTTTCTTCCAATGTTCTATTATCTTCTTGTGGTATGAAGCCTTCTGCAACCCACATTTGAAGTAAAGATCCGGCATAGATATCATGGTCTTCGGGAAATGCAGCAAAGTACATAAAGCATGACTTAAGTGCAAATGATAGATCCTCATAACTGGTGCCTATAATATCGATGCATTGTTTTGCATTGGTATGCCAACTCATTGTTTGTAGCACCTTACTCCAAGCAGTATAGTTGTGTGGCTTCTTTGATAATAGGCCTCCTAAAACCACCAATGCGAGAGGCAACGCACCGCATTTTTCTACAAATTGATCTGTGATATCAGAAAGATCATTAAAAGTATTTTTATTTGGATCATTGTTTGGAAGAGCTATTTTCAAGAAAAGATCTACGCTTAACTCCTTTGTTAAGAACCCAAGTTTGTATGGTTTACATGTGGGATCTGCATTCTTGGCAACTTCAAAGAACCTAGTGGTTATAAGCACTCTACTCCCATTATTTTCATCTGGAAATGCTGCTCCAATTTGAGTCCATAGATCGTTTGTCCAAACATCGTCTAAGACTATAAGATATTTTTTGTCTCTAAGAGACTCATGCATCTCAGTAAGAAAATCAATAGATTGCTTGCTTGAATCGATAGGAAGCTGGAGTTGTTTCGCTATTTTTCTCAAAATGTCAATTAGTTCGAACTTTTGAGAAATAGCTACCCATATGCGAAGTTCAAATTGTCTCTTGATATCATTACTGTAAAAATAAAACATTTAAGTGGATTTTAGTATAACAAAAATGTAAAGATAATAGACTCAAAAAGATTAAAAAATATATATATGTGTGTGTGTTTTGATGGTTAAATTTATGCGTAAATAGAAAATTGTAATTTTTGTTACCAATCTAAAGGGCTATGGTTTAGCTATTAGGTCGGCCGGAGACATCAATGTAGGTTTGAAAATGCAAAAGCTGTTGGCGCCATACAAATAGATTTGCACAATATCAATAACCATGCATGCAATATAAAAGGAACATAACACGGCATGCCCTCAATGACCTGTTCGGGTTGGGTTGGGTTGGTTGGGTTGGGTTGATAAAGCCTTCCAACAAGAACAATACAATTTAACCCTCAATGGCCTACTTTAATGAAAATGTTACAACCAGAATAATAAATGCATAATTAATGATTATGTTTAGATATGTCAAAATTTCAGATCAGGCTGCAGGGGTGAAAACGGATCGGATACGGATCAGATAGTGGTAAAACCATATCCGTATCCGTATTATTTTTTCAGATACGGATACGGATACGAATCGGATATCAAATGGATACGGATATGGATCGGATTTAAACGGATATGGATACGGATACGGATCGGATATTACACGGATACGAATACGAATACGGATATAATTCAGATTCTTAATTAAAAATATGTATCTAATTAAACAACATTCTCTCAACAAAAAACTTAATTCTAAAATAAAAAGAGATAATTCTGCCATTATGGCCTCAATTTTGTTTTTGACTTGTTTAAACCAACAATTGTGCAAAAACACCCTTAATGTTTTCTTTGATTAGAATTAAACAAGGTACTAATAACTCAGATTGTCACATTTTCTCATTTAAGCAACAAGAGCAAGTTACCAAAATTTCAATAGTTAATACTTAAAATTAAAGTACCCTACTTTAGCAAAGACAAGAAATCGAAGACAAATTTGATGAGAAATGAAGAAGTCTCGCAAAATTTCAACAAGGAAGTCTCTCCGTCAGAGAAGTCCAAGGGGTGGAAACAGAAAATTGGATTTGAGAGAAAGAGTCGGACTGTCGGAGTCTCACAAGAGGTGCGAAGTTTTCTGGATTTCGGATATCCGTTATATAAAAATTTACGGATATGAATAATTATTTGTATTTGTATCCGTATCCGCTTTTAAAATCAAAACTGTATATGTATTTAATGTTGGGGAATTATAAAGGCCAAACAATTACGCCTTGTCTAGATATCAAACAATTACATCTCATCTAGGGGTCAAACACTTACACCCCGGGGAATGAGAAACAGTTCCCCACCTTAACCTAAGGACCGTCCTATGCCAAAGCTGACTCATAAAACATAAATCTTAAGTGCGGAACATAATACCTGAGAGGATTTCTCACTCTTGTTGGGGAATTATAAAGGCCAAACACTTGTTGGGGAATTATAAAGGCCAAACAATTACGCCTTGTCTAGAGATCAAACAATTACATCTCATCTAGGGGTCAAACACTTACACCCGGGGAAGGAGAAACAGTTCCCCACCTTAACCTAAGGACCGTCCTGTGCCAAAGCTGACTCATAAAACATAAATCTTAAGTGCGGAACATAATACCTGAGAGGATTTCTCACTTGTTGGGGAATTATAAAGGCCAAACAATTACGCCTTGTCTAGAGATCAAACAATTACATCTCATCTAGGGGTCAAACACTTACACCCCGGAAAAGGAGAAACTGTTCCCCACCTTAACCTAAGAACCGTCTTATGCCAAAGCTGACTCATAAAACATAAATCTTAAGTGCGGAACATAATACTTGATTCCATTGATGTTTCAATGGAATAACTCGATCTTTTGAGAGATCGCCAACCGTCTCCGTGAGCACGAGACTAGACTCTAATGGCAAGAAGCTCTTCTTGTTGTTTTGTCGTATGGTCGTAGGAATAAGTCTTCCAAGACAGCAAGATATGGCCCTTGAGAAATCCTCTCCAAATTTCCTAATGGATTTCTCTTCTCTATTCTTTGATGGTGGAAGAAGAAGAGAAGGCACACAGAGCTGTATTTTTCTAAAGAGAAAAATGTTTTTTCAGTTTCTGTGCTTTTCTGTGTTATCTTGTGTCTTGGGGACCAATCCTTATATATAGTAACCTATCTGGTTATCTGCCAACTTGAAAAAGGTATTTTGTGCGACTGCATCAAAAACCGTGCTGTTGCATCAAAATCCGTGCAGCCGCATTGATATCCGTGTGGCCCACACAATCATCTTAAATGACAGTTTTCTGAATTGCAAATATCAAAATTAGTCCATCAATGATTTGATATTTGCCTAAATTGTTTTAAACATTTATGGACCACATCCTAATGAATATATTGATTGTCTATTACCTTATTTGATCACTTTCATTGACAACCATATATGACAGTAAACAATCCATAATTAGATTACATATATGGTCAATGTTGGTATTAAATCCAACGAGGTTGGCAATAAATCCAACAATCTCCCACTTGAGCAATATGTTATGACTTTTTAATTATGAATTGTGTTCCTTATGTGCGCACATTTCTTTACTGTCTTCATTATATATTTCCAAACCAATTCGGTCCATCAACTATATCAACAAAGGACTAAAGCGGCATTCGTCGCATTTATTCGCAACTAAACCCTCAATAATCACATCACTAATACAACTGAATGACATAAATCATGATGTGGATGTGTAGCATAGAAATTACATGCAATTGTGATCTTCACATGCCTATTTCTAACTTGGTCTCCTACTTAAATTTTAAAACTGAATTTTTAACTGAATTAGAGGTCAAACATAAACGAGAAACAGAATGTCAAAACTTCATAATATATATAACACTTGTTACATGTCACAAGTTATATATCCAAAATTATAATGAAAAATAGAATATTAAATTACAAATAACAGACTCCTACTAAAATTGAATATCCTCAATAGAAATTACACCCATATGAGCAACATGCTCTTCAAACTTAGCCGATGTCAATCTCTTAGTAAGAGGATCTGCTAACATAGAGTCTGTTCTTACATGTTCTATTTTCAATTCACAATTCTGTACTCTTTCATTAACTTTACCTTACTTTAGTTTAGCATTGTTCCATATTCTAAATGATGCAACACTAAGAACTTCTATCTCTAAATTCTTTATCAGATAGTTCTTAGTTTCTTGCAACATATTTATATCGATATTGACAAGCAATATGATATCCACATAGAAATACAAATTACTCCCACATAACTTGAGGTATATAAATTCATTCAATAAATTTATCTCAAAACCAAACGAGATAATCTCACTATGAATTTTGCAAAACCATTGTTGAGACACTTTCTTTTAGTTCATAGATGAATTTCTTAAGTTTGCACACCATAGACTTTGTGTCTCCTGACACATAGTTTTCTAGTTGCACCATATAGATTGTTTCATTAATGTCACAATTTAGAAACGCTCTCTTAATATCCATCAACTAAAGCTCCAAATTAAAGTGCGTAACTAATGCCAATATAATATTTAAAGAGACTTTCAAAAATAGAGTATTGATGATTCAAATAACATATCAATCAATATGCCTTCCTTTGGGCCGACAATATTGATTATACGTAAAACATAATAATCATCACTATACTCTATGTACACATAATTTTAACAATCATCAACCTTTCTTTGGGCCGGTTAATGCTTGCAT
Source organism: Carex littledalei (assembly GCA_011114355.1). Taxonomy (NCBI): domain Eukaryota; kingdom Viridiplantae; phylum Streptophyta; class Magnoliopsida; order Poales; family Cyperaceae; genus Carex; species Carex littledalei. The sequence goes on from CM022081.1 coordinate 1,416,147, forward strand.
TCATTAAATGAAACCATAGAGAAAGTCTCTAAAATCTTAAGTGACAAAACGAGCTTTATATTACTCCTCATTATTTTTCGAATCCCTTTAGTTTGAAATATCCATTTGAAACTAATGGGTCTCGTTTCTTTAGGTAATGGGGTAATTTTCCAAATGTCATTCTCATTTATTGATTATATTTTCTTATTGACACTTCTGAATTTTCTCGAGGAATTCCAGCATTGTCTGAAACAATTTGGCCTACAACAACATCTTTCAGAGATTCTAGAATCTGACTTTGTGTTGTTTGATTATGTTGAGTTTGGTCTTCAATAATGGTTCCGTTAAAGATACTTGTATTTTGAGTTAAATGAGATCTATGTCCATAAAACTCTCAACACCTGTGGGAATATTTGCATACTCCTCTTCGAATTCAAAATCCATTATTGTATCTCCCCCCGCAAACTCAACATCCTAAAAAAATTTGCATTTTTCGTCTCAAATACTAAATGTTCTGTGGGATTATAAAATTCCTTAATGATAACAATCAAATATGAAATCGCGCCCCTTAATGCCTCTTAATGGACCTCTTCATCATCATAAGACACATGCAATTTGATTTGTCCCACTTTTCATTTTCCTTCTGATCATCAGAAGTACTCTTATCCGTAAGTGTGGGACATACCTCCTTAATGCAAGGTCTAGATCCTTGACACCGAGAACTATTACTATGTTCTCATGTCAAAATTTGAAGTTGGTTCCATTCAACATAAAAAATGTTGTTTAGGCCTTTAACAATGCTAACTGAAAAATTACGAACAAAAAATCACAAAGAACAACACGAATAAAAAAAATTCTGAATTTATAAATTACATTCAAATAAAGGCCCAACTTGCTCAAAATATATGAGATGATTTTTCCTTTTGTTACTATACACACGAATTTCACAACCAGGTAAGTTCCCAGGTAAGTCAGGGATCCCTAAGGATTCACTTCGAATTCCGACTTGCCTAGACAGAACTTTCCTAGACATTGTTACATTCATAGTATCGTAACTTATCTTAATAAATCATCATATTCTATGAGCCTTAAAAAAACCATCTTAAAACCAAAGTATCGGTTTCCATTAAGCGGCTACCTTTGGGTAACGGGTCAATTTCTTATGATACTTTGGCGCAATAATAAGGTACTGATAACCTAGAACATACCGAACAACATGCCTTCCTTTGGGCCGACAATGTTGACATATGTGTAAAAAATTTTGGTCATCACTATACTTTATTATCACTCAATTGTACAAATAATTTCAACAACCATTATCTTCCTTTGGGCCGATAGATTGCATCCATTAAAGGCACACCTAATATCCTTTTGTAACATGAATTTAAATCAATCTTGTCAAAAGAGGTACCTTTGGGTACAATTAGGACTCAATTAATTTAATTCAAGATACATATAACTTTAATGCCTTTATAAGAATTATAATTTATACCTTAGTCATAAAACAAAAGTGCAATTAAATAAATATATATATAATTGCATCATAATAACTGCATTTTTAATCTCAGAAACTATTCTCTAACTTTTCAGAGAGTTGTGCGGCCCCCACGAATTTTTATGCAGTCTGCCAAATTAAAAAAGGTATTTTGTGCATCTGCATCAAAAACCGTGCGACCGCATCAAAATCCGTGTGGCCGTATCTTTGTCTGAGTAACTATAAAACTGCATTTATTATGCTGAAATTGATCCATGATCTAGAGAGATTTCTTAATTTTGGAAGCACCTTAAATAACTATTCAAATTTAGAAATTTAATTCCAAATCTATATAACCTTTCAAATTTAGAAGTTTAATTCCAAATTTGTATATTTTGATTTAGGAAATTTATCAAAAAATAAATTTCACCAAAACCCAAAATTCCATAACTGCCTATTAAAATTTGTGCGGAATTTTGTGTGGCCTCTATGCGTCCGCAAAGAGGGTCGCACAAACTCTGCCAGGACCGAATTTTGATTACAATTTTGCGATTTCAATTTGGAAATCTTCTAGCAAATTCTAACCAACTTAATAACTGAAAAATAGGCAATTATGGCTGTAAACTTTTACAAGTTTTGTGCTCTCCAAACCAAAATTTTCAGATCTAAAACAATCAAGAAAAATTCAACAAAAATCAACGAAAAAATCATCATTAATTCATAATTCTCTCTAGATCCTAAAAGACTTAATCCTTTGGCATATGAAGGCTCTGATACCACTTGTTGGGGAATTATAAAGGCCAAACAATTACGTCTTGTCTAGAGATCAAACAATTACATCTCATCTAGGGGTCAAACACTTACACCCCGGGGAAGGAGAAACAGTTCCCCACCTTAACCTAAGGACCGTCCTATGCCAAAGCTGACTCATAAAACATAAATCTTAAGTGCGGAACATAATACCTGAGAGGATTTCTCACTTGTTGGGGAATTATAAAGGTCAAACAATTACGCCTTGTCTAGAGATCAAACAATTACATCTCATCTAGGGGTCAAACACTTACATCCCGGGGAAGGAGAAACAGTTCTCCACCTTAACCTAAGGACCGTCCTATGCCAAAGCTGACTCATAAAACATAAATCTTAAGTGCGGAACATAATACCTGACAATTAAATCCTCTTAGATCATATCCGTAACCGCATACTTTGTATTTGAATATCCGAATCAACAAAAATTCGGATACGGATCCGGATCCGGATGGATAATATCAGATCCGTTTGCACCCCTATCGGGTTGGGTTTTTGAACAGATAAGATTCGATCCGACATGTTTTGTTCAAGATGTTCGGTCATGATTGCTTCTGACATATTGCGTTTTTAATTTAATGGTTGTAATATCAGTCAGACCATCATTATTTAAATAATATTTTGAAACAATTTATTATTAATGATTATTGTTGGTTTCTTAAATAACTAGCTAATATCAATTTACAACTAGTAAGGTACGTAATAATAACATTTAGTTGTCTGTTATAAAACACTAGTTAAGTGCCTACGCGTTGCCGTGGAGATTGAAAGTTTGTTTTGATCAATTTCTTTAAATGTGATTAATTTAAGGATTGATTACATAATCATGTATTAGTCAATAATGAGAACAAACGAGAACCTTAGTGTTTGACCCTAAAAATATGTCAAGATAATTACACATTTTTATAATTATAATGAATTTTGTAGTAGTAGAAAGGGGATTGAAATAAATTAAAAAACATAAGAAATTGACGGAAATGGAGGCAGCCGGTTGGCTCAGCAAATGAAGAAGAAATGGGCAGCCAAATAATAAGTATGTTGTATATTATCAGCCCATTGCCCCTGTGAAACCAGCAGCTGTTTCCTTTGGTTTCAATACTTTATTCTCCTGATTTCTTTGAACAGTATGTTGTATATTATCCTAAATTAAGTGTAGCAAGAGGTTGCAACCACAGTAAGTTGCATGCATGATTAAAAAGCGCCAACATGACTTGGATGGTTCAGCATGCATAAACAAACATTTAGTTGTCATATGTTATAAAACATATAGATATTAAAGAGTTAGATAAAATTGGACAATTTATTGTGCTTTGAGATTTATACAAAGGATCATTTGAACGGTCCCGATTTTTCATATATCAACTCAAAATTTGAGATATCTCAGAGGATGCTTGGATTTCAAAACCACTTCACTCTACAGAGTCAAATGCTAGATTTCGACGAATTCATATCACCTGAGGTAACATAATATTTTTTTTTTTAGATTCAGACCATTCAATAAAATACGCAAGAATATTTTAAAGGGACCTCATGCATTTCACCTCAGTTTGATTGGTCCAGATTTTGATCGAACGGTGCGGATCTAAACAGAAATATTTTGTTGACTTAGAGGATATGAACTCGATTCTGACTCGACTGACCAATCGTTAGGAATTAGGATACATACTTTTCTCACTCGACTGACCAATTTGACCCATTTCTTCAGTCAATTATTGTCAGTCTTGCGATGAATTGTCTTATTACATACTTTTCTTATAATTATATACAATTGATTTACTAAAAATTAAAAATTATAAGGACTTGATTTAATAAAATTTAAGTTTTTTACCTATAAAACTAATTATATGAGGCAGTCTGTGAGTCATAAATTCATCAGACAATTTGTTAGAAAATTGTAGTATGTGACTGAGTGAGTGGGTTCGATAATTTGGCAAATCGATTTATAATTTCTACAAATTTATGAAACATATTTCATAATTTGCAAAGCATAAAGTTAAAATCAACACTTGTTAAGTGAGAAAAAAAATTAGAATACACTTGTTGACTAAAAATATATAAAATTCAACAGATTTATTGTTGTAAAATAAAGAGTGTAATCAATTCTTAAATCAAACAATTAAATTCTAAACTATTTTTTTTCTAAGAATAAAACAAATATATAGCACATACCAATTGTATACTTTTCGCGCAAGAGTTGTTTTTCCGAGCCCACCAGTTCCCCAAATGGAAACGACGGAACGTCTCTTAATGGTCTCATCGAGCAACCCTTTGACAACATAGTCTTGGTCGTCCTTGAACCCGACAATATCAGGATCAATGTCCGGCAGCACGAGTGGTCTAACGGGTAGTTGGATCTCTCCACCGTCCTCGCCCAGAGTATTGATTCCATACCTTGTTGAAATTAATAATTTAGTTAGAAGTAATAAGCATAATTAATTGGTTAATTAATCAAATAAATAGGGTGAATGTATTTCAAAATTTATACATAAATTAAATATTTAGATTTTCTAGAGCTAAGAGAGTTGAAAAATATCAATTTAGTATGAAATTTTTTATCACCCTTATTTTCCTTCCTCATTCTCTCTTCCATCAAGTATACAAAACAAAATACACTAAATCAAAATCAACATAGGCCGTGAAGAGACCAACATACCTGAGTCTGCTAGTCTCGATCTCATCCATCCTTTTCTGGATCTGAGTTATCTCTTGGACAAGTTTGTGTACAGCCGGTAGGTTTTTTGTTATCTTCATCTTCCTTTTCATGGACTCCATCATGCCAGTGGGTTTTTGCGGTTTTGGAGGGACCTCCGAGAGAAAGGTGTCAATGACATCTTCAATTAAATAGGCAACATCTCTCACCTCCTTCACCCAATACTTCTGTTTCTCATCTGTTATTTGTTTCTTGTCAGCATCCTTTAGAAAAACCTGAATCCGGCCGAGTTCACGGCTCACTGTCTCCACTTGCTCATCGACGCTGTATAGGCGTAAAACCTCTTTAACTCCAACATCAGTGAGCTTGGTCAGCAAAACCTTTACAATGCTCTCAGCCATCTCTCTTCTGTATTCTAGGTGGAGCTGAAACTAGTTAGAAACAATAAAATGTTGGTGTATTATGAGAAAGGCATGAGAAAAGGAAAAGAGGAATTTAAATGCCTCAACTGGCTGCCGGTTGATGCGTCTAATTCATTGGTTAATTAATTAATAGATAGTGGTGGACTAGTGGTTAATGCGAATCAAGCATTAATTATTTTTAATTTATTACTTTCCATTAGCCGCCGACGCACTAAGGGCGCGTGGGGTCCACTCTGAAGTGGCCGTGACGACTGGACAGCGAAGTCGGTCAACAAAGCTTATCTTGGATTGTAAGGATTTCTTACATTCACTCCGTTTAATAAATAATGGACATGTCCAGTTACGCATATGTGCTTGTATTCACTGTCAGCTCCAAGAAAGCAGGTGACCCAACTCTGGAGAAAAGGAATTTGGTAAGGTCACTCCAAGAAAGCAGGTGGAGATCAGGACCCCACATTATTTATTTATTTATCGGATTCACTGTCAGCGTGCATTAATTCTTCATTTATAAATTCTTTTCAAGTAAATAACGTAAATGGTCCACAAACATTACCTATCTATTATTTTGATATTAAAAGTTTCTAAAAAGAAATCATCATACTTTAAACTTTAAATATCAAATCATTGTCCAAAAAAAAAATCAACATTATTTTTAGTTCAAAAATTTAAAAATTTAACATGTAAACGCATCACTCATAAAGTAGATCGGTTTCAACGGTTTGAATGCGTCGTTTGAAATCAATCCGATAGATTTTTGAATTAAACTCACAAAGAGGCTTGATGAGCTTAAGAACACCTTAGTTCTACTCAATATAACTTGTCAAAAGTACTATATTTTTCTTAAAAAATGTCAGGTAGTTTTGGCTTCCAAATTAAATGTATATTTTTCAAAAATTACAAACAAAATTCTCAACAGAATATTATTAACAAGAGACAATACTTACCGTGAAGTGCACGTATTGACCCTAAAACTATTCGGAAGAGGTAAATTGTGGCTTATACCAAACCTGCCAAGTCTGAGGAGGGTTCCAATACCTCATGTCTTTCATACCTCATCATACCTCATATTGTATATTTTCATTTTCAAAGTCCAAACTGTTGATCTGAACCACTCAACATGATATTCATACTAAAATATACTTGGGGATGAAATTTTATAATTTTTGCAAAAATTTTACTATTTTTTAAGATAGGTACAAAATCACTGTATATGGACCGTTAAAGAACAGTGATTTTCTGCATATCTAAAAATATAGTAAAAAAATTTCTTAAATTTCATCCCCGAGCATATTTTAGTATGGATATCATATTGAGCTGTTCGGATCGACATATTGGACTTTGAAAATTAAAATATAAAATATGAAGTATGACGAGGTATGAAAAGCATGAGGTATTGGGACCCTCCTCAATTGGTAAATATTTATTATTATATCATGTTGTTACTAAAATCAGACAAATGGACAAGCAGTGACAATTAGTATACTACCAAGTTTAATTTAAAAGTAGAATCTTAAAAGAACGGCCTGCTCTGTCTGTAAAGAAGTTGAGGAAATGCTGCAGTGCTCGGTTATGAGAATTATAATATTTTACATTGAGTACATAGCATGATCGATGAATAGAACATTTGAAAATATAACAATTTCATCCACCAAATATGAGATGAAATTTTTTTAACTTATGGCATGACAAATGTTTTGTAAAAATGATAATTAGCAAAGTTTTGAAAGTGGAGGATCAGAATATGTCCCGTTCAATATTCCGTTTGCAATCGCATTGTAAGAAGCTTCTGTTAGGTGGATACCATCCCAAGATAAAGCCTTCGCCGGATCAGCACACACCGATGATTGCTTGTCTCCGCAGCCATGAGCGTAGCTAAAATGATATTTTGATCCTTCAAATCCACAGCAGGCAACTAAGGGAGTCTGGAAACCTGCATTGTTTGTACAGATAACAGTAAAATCACTGGTTACAGTTGCATATATATATATATATATATGATACACAAGTGGATAAAATTACCAAGGTCCTTTGCATTCTGGTAAACATTTAGCAGTGCGCCGTAGTAGTCAGCATAGATAATTTTTGCCTTTGGATGAAGCTCTCTTTGCTTCTTTATTTCTTCCTGAAGCAAGGTGTTGTGGTGCATGGAGAACTCATTCAACCGGTTGATGCATCCTGTTTTCGGATCATAATCTTCGGTTCTATTAGTTTCGTATTGCATAAGGTATGCAGGAGCGCAACCGATTGGGAAATTTCCTGGCACAACCAATGTAGTAGCCCCAAGGTTGATCAGATCCTGTCAATTAATGACACATTTTTTTATCTTTTCATTTTATCAGGATCTTCATTTAGAAGATTTACATCAGGAAAGGAAAAAAAATTCTTTGCAAGAACTCTAACAATATATAATACTTTAAAATTGCATAATTTAACTTTAGATGGACAAAGAATCATGCATCCTTTGGTCTAGTGGCAAAAACACATATTTTTTATGCTTGAACTTAATCTTTCATTCAAAAATATAACTTTAAATGGACAACAAAGTATTTTGATTTCAAAATCTTTTCAAATGAAACAAAATAATGTTTTTTTATTTCTTATCCAAAGCCAAGCCTAAACTGTCCGATTCGCATATTCACGAAATAAATTTAAATCCGTGCGGTTCTAAATTGATCCACACGGATGTCAATACAAATCGGATGGATATAACTGGGCTTTGGATAAGCCTCCATCCAAAACCCTTTGGACAAAATCCCATTCCAATGTTTTTTTTTTTTTCCAAAATCCTGTTATTTCTGATAACAATTTTTTTCCTCTCAATTTTTTTTTGCAGGAAAACAATAATAGTAATAAAAGGATGATAGAAATAATTACATTTACAGCAGAACCAATGGCAGAAACCACACGTGGGACCCACGTTGTTATTTTCTCGAGTGGTACAAGGGAAGCTAGGCCGCGATTATAGTCGTTTCCTCCTATCTCTCCAACAAAAATGAGGGACTTATTCATCATGGTTGGGACATCTGTTGAAAAATAAATCTATCATATTTGAATAAATTAAGCATTAAATTGCAATGCCAATAATCATGGTAGAATTTAACAAATATATGTATGTCTATGTATTTACATCTACCAGATGTTGTATTAGTTTTTCTTGGCTTACCAGAGCCATTAGCTATCAATGGTAAGAGTTTATTGAATGACTGTAGCTGAACCCACAGAGAGTTGTCTGCCTGTGCTGGATTTATTCCTGACATTCTGGTAAATACTGAATTGTTTAGCACACCTGCGCCTCCAACAGCAAAGTTCACACCTTTCTGGAAATACTCGGGTGTTTTACCGCCGACAGATGGTTGCACGAAGGGCAAATTAAAGTGGTCAGCTGCATCCATGTATTATGTTATCAGAAATTTTGTAATTTACAAATAATTAATATTGAAAATATGGAAGAAATTTAATTCTCTCTAGAAAAATAGAACATTTTTATTCATTCATTTTTGTCTGATAATTAAAACTTGGACATACCTACGAAGTCAAGGATGACTCGACCATTGGTCCATCGGCCAGTGGGATGTTTAAAGTAAGTCATTCCATATGGAAGTGCACCAATGCTTGTGCTAGCATTTCCACTTGAAAGGTAGGCATTCCCGGTATCACTGATTGAGTCGCCGAAGTTAATAATGCGATCGAAACAACTACCAAGCATTGGAACGGTGCATAGGTTAATAACAAGAATGAACAGAGAAATATGAATAGAAAGCATAAGCTTGGAGGAATCCATGTTGGCAATCAAAACCAATTAGTGATTGCCAGTATCCAGTGCTGTAAATCTCCGCTATTTATATTGGAACCAATGCCATAAATTTAGTAAAAACTTCTGTGGTGTATATTATTCTTGTTCAATGGCCTATCAAAAAATTAAAGAGAAATTACAGATTTACAGAATCCAACCTGCTGTCTTCTTTTAAAGGAAGGTAAAACATAATATAATCATTTTTGTACAAAAACGGTTACAGGATAGAGGTCACTAATTTGTGTAATTGGTTGTCACGAGAGTATATGTGATGAAATTTTACCATAGATATGCACTATAATGGTTATGAAATGTGTTGAGACTTGAGATGAATATTCGGTTATACTGTAGCAATATTTAATAAATTCTAATTTTATTTTGAAATATATACATTTTCCAAAATTAGATATCAATCAAATTTGCTAATTAAGTTAGTGGCCATACCAGTTCCAGACCTAACTTAAAGGAAATTTGCAGGATTTTGTTAATACTATAAATTGTATAGCTTAAAATGATCAATAATGCAATTAGTGCTGATCCAAAAGTTAATTCACCATATAGAAAGAGAGAGGAGAGGATTGAGAAGGGAGAACAAATTAAGTAGCATATTTACGGAATCAGAAATAAGATGACAAATGTACGCTATCTTTGATATCTCTCTCTCTCTCTCTCTATAGGCTATATGTGCATGCTAAAATAAAATATAATTTATTTTTTGTTTTATTTTCTGAACTTTACAGAAAATAATAATAATTAGGTATACAATATATAGCTTTATTTTCAGACAATATAATGTATTATTTTATGTTAAAAAATATTGCAAGAAAAATAATGAATTTAACTTATTTGCTTATATATTATGTAATATGTATGGATTTTGTTTTATTTCTATTTACTGAAACACTGGCTAAAACAAAGTTCTTGTAAAGTTTTCTTTTTAAATATTGAAGAATGTGTTACATCTTCAACTTTGGAGAACATTTTTTATGCCGTAGTTTTTATTCGTAATGTTGAGTAAAACTAGGGTGTTTCTAACTTCACCAATCTCCTTTGTGAATTCAACTCTAAAACCTATCGAATTGGCTTCAAACGACGATTCCAAACCGTAAAGGTAATCATAACTGTGAAGGTAAAAATGGTATTTTGAAATTAAGCATGGGTAAGTGCAATATCTCGGATCTCAACAGCAATAGAAAAAATGAAAGTTGGGTTATTGATTCGGGTGCAACCGATCACATGACACATGAAAAAACTGCTTTAGACCTTTCGAATATATATGTTTCAATTATAATAGTATAATAGATATGTTTTTTTTATCAATTTCCTCCACTATCTTACATCTCCTAACAACTTTAAAATTGAATAATTTCATAAAAAATCGTAACATCCCAAATCTTCTTATTTTAACCTCCTTTTATAAGCGCAAAAAAACAAATTCGAACCAAACTATAGACCCATTGAAAATATCACGATTTTAACTAATGTCACGTGCATGGCATGACATTCACATAAACGAAATGATTAAACTAGCATTTTTTGTATGAATCATACATCAATGTTAGTGCTTTTTGTGACAATTTTTGTTAGCAAGTTGCAACAAAGCACGTTGTGTATACATAAAAATGAGTCAACATATCGCAGAGTAATATATATTTTCATCGGCATAACATAAATAAAACAATCCGACTAATTGTATTAGCCTACAATATATCATTGATTCAATAGCCTACTTATCAAAAAGCTGTTGATGCAATTTTGTAACTGATTGATCACTAAATTTGATTTGTATTAATTACATTTTTATGCTATAATTATGATATCATACTGCGGCACTTCATGGGTCCTTCAATTAATTTTTTTTTTTTCAATTTTCATCATGATTCATGAAATACCATACTGAAATTAAAGAAATACTGATACTCAGTAGCTCATTGAACAATTATATTTTAGTATTACCAATACATTAGCCTAATATATTGTTGTATTCACAAATTCTGCTAACATATTAAAACTCTAGGACCGAGTTACAAATATGCTAATAAAATACTGAATCATACTTTTATATAGTATATAATGTAATTTAATGCAGATTTCTAGTAACTTCAGATGTTGATAATCCCATGCTAAACCTATAGATGATTGTCGCTTGTTTTGTATAATATATAGCATGTTTTAATGCCACTACCAATTACCGAACCACGAGAGGAACCGACGAAGGTAGAGAGGTCAAGAGAGGGGCTAAGCACCTTCTATAAATCTTCATTTTCATTTTCATATTTTAATTATTTTTAATTTGACAAGAAATAAAAGACTATTAGTCTCACTCAGAGAATAAAATTACATGATATTTATTTATCTAACTATCATATCTCAATTTTCTAAATCCGTCCCTCACACTTGATCATAAACATGTGATATTTTAGGCATTAAATGAAAATTATATATGCTTTTATCTTTTGGTTCTAGTAATAGTTGCTTATATATTGTGTTTGTTTTTATCAACTGCCTATGTATTACTGGAAGACTACCACTGCCTAATTAATAAAAGATTATACTAGTTTTTCAGCTTTTAGACTATGGATAGTAATATATATTTTTTTCAAATGAACCATCTGACAAGTAGATTGTAAAATTATAAAATTTCACGGAGAATTATTAACTCAATCTTCAACATGTGTACTTCAAAATCAAGTCAAAATGTTAAAAAATACAATTAGTAAAATGAAAAGTCTTAATTAAGTATCTTACTCAAATCAAATAAACAAATTGAAATAAAATAAAATATAATAACTTAGTTAGGGGCATGGTTCTAAAAATTGGAATCCGAATCCGAATCGGTCACTGAACTGTAGAATCGGAATCGGCCGAGTCGGATCGGAATTCGAAACTTAGATTTTTTTTTGGGAGAAGCATGTTTGTACTAAATTTGTCAAATAATCCACTCCAACACTCATACTAATTAAATTTGGACGAATAACAATCAAATTGTAATGTATTACTTAAAAAATTAATATTTATGTAATTTAAAAATTAAATAGACTATTCCATAAATTAATAAAATGCTGAATAGATTCACATTGACAAATAAAATGTTTAATTTTAATTTTTACATTTTCATATTTTATTTTGTATGCTTTAATTTTTCTTTATAGAAAATATTTTATTTTATAAACAATTAATATTTTATTTTAGTTAAGTCAAAATAAAAAATAAATGAAACAAACCACTGTTCACCATTTACTTTAGTCAAATATTTAATAAAAAAATACTTTAGTCAAATAAAAATAATAATAAAACTATGTTATTATTAATTACTGCCCCTATTTACTATTTAATAACTAGTTGTTGTTTAGACCGCACACCCCTTTTTAATAAAATCATGTTAATAACCGAATCCATATTTCAGAACAGCTGATCTCTTCTATTTAATAACCGGTCTGAACATGGTCCACAATAAACCATGTTATATTTTAAAAACAAAACTGTACAGCATATGTACACCAAGATTATTCAAAATTTTATAATCATTTAACCTCGTCCTTTGTGAAACGCCCCCTTTCTGAATGAATAGCGACTCCCCAAATTCTTTCCACTGTCTTGCCAAAAATACAAAATTGGTCCGATTTGAGTTACAAAAACAAAAACTTTGCTCCAGAGACAAGGCAATGAGTAGGGGTGTCAATTAATGGTACCTTTTTAGCCGCTTACCCGACCCGTATCATATTCGATAAGGCAGGTATGGATAAGGTTTTTTTTTCATTAGCTTATTGGGTATGAGTATGGATAAAAAAAAAATTTCGTTAACCAAATGAGTAAGGGTATGGATAATAACTATTTTGTACCCGTTAATAATAGCCTACCAAACTTAAAAAAATGTTTGCTTTATTATTAAACTAACAATTGGAATGGTCACACAAATTGGAAGTATTTTCATAGACCTGAACTTGGGCCTTGCTCCGGTACATAAATTATATTGGGCTCAAGCAAAGACAATCGTAACATAAATTGGCCCAATCACCTTTTTTTTTTTTTTTTTGGTAAATACGTCTTTCCATGGACAGTACAAGAAATTTTATTACTAGTGCTTTATGAAAATTGTCTTGCAGTTCTATTAATCTGAAACATTCCTCCCTACTAATGATAAAACAAAGGAGAAGGAAGTTCAGATTTCATGTAGTTGTCATTTGGATAAAAATAACAATCAAGCTGTAAAGTTCCCTATATATTGCGTATCTCATCCACTACATTGTGTTGGATAAATCTAGAAGAAGGCTCCCTGAATCATGCATGATATTGGGGCAAGTGTTACTTATGGGAGGGGAAGAGTACGACCCTTGTAGCACTCCATGTGCAATCGCCTTGTAAGCGGCCTCTGTCATGTGGAGCCCATCCCATGATGCGTACTTTGATGGATCCGAACAAACAGTAGAACCTTGATTTCCGCATGATGCAATTGGTGAGTAATTGGAAGGGCCTTTGGGTGCCCCGCAACATGCCATTAAAGGGTAACTGAAACCTACACAAAAAAAGTGGCTTAAAAAATTAACTGGCTTAAAAATACATATGAGAAGGAAGTTACATGTTAGTATAATGATCTAATATTGGAATCAATTGAAATACATTAACTTGCATATATAGCTACTTTAGGGAATGTAATCAGTGCACAAGATAAATAGAAGAACAATCTTTTAAAATATTTCTTATCTGCTTTAAAAGTGATTCTTATGTAAAAATATGAGAGAATGTATATAGCTCAGCAAAAAGAACAACTATCAAGTACTGAGTATATTACTTTCTTTTGTGAAATATACAAGTAATAAGTTCTTTTACGAAAGCACCATTTTTTTTTTTGAGGGTAAGGTGGCAATTTGCCATCTTACTATTTTCATTAATAAGAAAAATATTTACATGGAAAGCACCATTTTTTTAGTTCTATTTTGCAATATGTTAATTTAATTCCAAAAATTCGATATCAAAGTTTTCAAAAACATAGTGACATACAATAATATGCATAGAAAATAGTCAAAACAAGATTTTGGTGGCTTGTTTTTAAAAAAAAAATTTATTACAGCCCATATTTCTATTAAACTAATTTTGGGTGGCTTGATGGATGGATGGCTTGCTAATTTTGATTGCGAAATTCTGCTAATTTTGATTGCGAAATTCTTACCTAACTTCTTTGGATTGCGAAAGATATTCATGGAAGATTCATAGTAATCTGCATAGATAATATTCACATCATTATAATGAACCCGAAGCTTTGTAAGCTCCTCTGAAAGCATTGCATTGTGGTACTGTGCAAACTCATTTAAGCGCTTGATACATCCTGTTTCTGGGTCATAGTCTTCCTTTTTCCGGCTTTGGAACTGCGTAAGATACCTCGGGAGGCATCCTATCGGGAAATTATTTGGAACCAATAATGTTTTTGCTCCAAGACTGATCAATTCCTGTATAATTATATGTTAATTCAGATCCCAATGTCATACATTAGTTAATTAGCATTGGCATATTAATTCCTGTGCATGTGAAATTATTTGAAAGTATGCTAAGAGAGAAGAAAAAAAATGCGTACATGGATGGTTAAACTGATGGCTCTGATTACATCAGGGACAAAGGTTCGGACTTCATCTAGTGTTCTCCTATCTCACCTACCACAAACAGAGCACTGCTCATGATAGACATGTCGCGTCCTGCACGGTCAATTTATCAACACCTGTCTGACTTCTTCTCATTTTCTTCCTTTTTTTTTCCCTTTCCAGGTCTTTTGGGTAATTTTTCACTTTCCATTTTATTTGACAATTAAAGTACGAGTTAGTTTATAATCCCATTCAATGAGTGACAGCGCGCACTTATTCATTTATTAAGATAGTGGCCTATAAATTTCAACCGTCATAAAACAAAAGCAGGTCGCTTTCCTTTACCGGTACCTCTTTTCTGTTTATTCATTATAAAATATAGTTGATAAGAAAGAACTAATAGCTGTCATTATTATAAAGAAGCAGGGAGAAAGTCTCAAATTAACACTTTCAAATAGATATATGCATACATATACATACATACATACATACATACATATACATACACCCATCCCATATATATATATATATATATATATATATATATATATATATAGATGGGCTATGGTGCATTGCAATGCATAGGCCCCTCCGTGCATTGGACTAAAATCGTTGGATTCAAAGTCCAAATGACCGATCCAAACCGTTCATCTTGTTCTCCATATTAATATGTGCTTGGAGACCAAATTTTACATTTTTTGGAATTTTTTTGCTATTTATTAAGCTACTTTGAAAATTGCTGATCCGGGTGAACAGTAAAAACAGTGCAACTAAATTCTGGACCACCGGATCAGACTTTTTCAATGTGGCTTAATAAATAGCAAAAAAATTCCAAAAAATGTAAAATTTGGTCTCCAAGCACATATTAATATGGAGAACAAGATGAACGGTTTGGATCGGTCATTTGGACTTTGAATCCAACGATTTTAGTCCAATGCACGGAGGGGCCTATGCATTGCAATGCACCATAGCCCATCTCTATATATATATATATATATATATATATATATAGAGATGAGCTATGCTACTACGTGGAGTAAAACGCGTTTGTACTTCACGCCGTATTTTTATTTTGAAAGTCCAAACGACCGATCCGAACCGCTCAACATGATCTCCATATTGAAATGTGCTTGGAGACCAAATTTTACATTTTTTAGAATTTTTTTACTATTTATTAAGCCACTTTGAAAATCGCTGATCCAATGGTCCAGCAGATTTTACTGTTGTGTACAAATTAGTGTTTTTTCAAAGTGGCTTAATAAATAGTAAAAAAATTCTAAAAAATGTAAAATTTGGTTTGCAAGTACATATTAATATGGAGATCATGTTGAACGGTTCGGATCGACCGTTAGGATTTTGAAAACTCAAAAAGTGAGCCGTAGCACGGAGTGCTCTATGCTACGCGTAGCACGGTAGCCATGTCCTATATATATATATAGATGAGCTATTGTGCTTTGCAAAGTAAAACTCCCTCTTTATTTCGGGTCATATTTTTTATTTTGAAAATTCAAGCAACCGATCCGAACCGTTCAACATGTTCTAAATATTGAAATGTGCTTGGAGACTAAATTTTACATTTTTTTGAATTTGTTTACTATTTATTAAGCCACTTTGAAAATTGCTGATCCGGTGGTCCAGAAAATTTTACTGTTTTTACTGTTCACAGTAGATCAGCGATTTTCAAAGTGGCTTAATAAATAGTAAAAAAGTTCCAAAAAATGTAAAATTTAGTCTGCAAGCACATTTCAATATTTAGAATATGTTGAACGGTTCGGATTAGTTGTTTGCATTTTCAAAACTCCAAATATAACCCGAAGTAAAGAGGGTGTTTTAATTTGCAAAGCACAATAGCCCATCTCTCTCTCTCTCTCTCTCTATATATATATATATATAGAGTAAGGCTACGGTGCTTTGCAAAGTAAACAGCCATCTTTACTTCGGGCTACTTTTTTAATTTGCAAAACTCAAACAACCAATCCGAACCGTTCAACATGTTCTAAATATTAAAATGTGCTTGGAGACCAAATTTTACATTTTTTGGAATTTGTGTACTATTTATTAAGCCACTTTGAAAAAGTCTGATCCGGTGGTCCAGAAAATTTTACTGTTTTTTACTGTTCACCATTGGATCAGCGATTTTCAAAGTGGCTTAATAAATAGTAAAAAAATTCCAAAAAAAGTAAAATTTAGTCTCCAAGCACATTTCAATATTTAGAACATGTTGAACGGTTCGGATCGGTTGTTTGAGTTTTGCAAATTGAAAAAGTGGCCCGAAGTAAAGAGGGCTGTTTACTTTGCAAAGCACCGTAGCCTTACTCATATATATATATATATATATATACAAATAAAGATAAACAAGAGTTCATTCAGAGATAATACCTGGTTCCTCCAAGATTGAAGGTAGTAATTTCTTGAACCACTGAAGCTGAGTGCCAAGCGAGTAATCCATCCAGGACATATCGAATCCCTTGGATTCAAAGAAGGAACTGTTCAGTGCCATGGCGCCACCGACTGCAAAATTCGCACCATGCAGGAGGTCCTTGGTGCTCATTCCTGAGAGATATGGCGGGACAAATGGCAACCCATATGCTTCCGCTAATCAATGAAATATATAAGCCATTAATTCAATCTCTCTGTTTTTTGTTAAAACAGAGCTACTGTAAGTTTTCCTTAATTCATTTTCTTATGGAATATCCAACGACGCCACTCATTCATTTCCTTGGGTACCAACTAAACTCATTTTACATGTGTGAGGTACCTGTTTGATGAGTAATTTTATACCTAAATTCATAAGAAACAACTCAGAATAGAAGGAAGAAAGTTATGAGTAAAGTGCACTAACCAATAAAATCGAGAATTAACCGTCCATCGCAGTACCGGCCAGTGGCGCGGCCGAAATAAGTCTCCCCATATGGCAGGTTACGAACGGGGTCATAGCCGTCGCCGATAGACTTGAGGTAGTTTCCAGTGTCACTGATCGAGTCACCGAAGCAGAAAATGCGGGTGAAGCAACAATTTCCAGTTTGTGATAGAAGTAGAATAAGGATTGTGAGTGTAGGGATGTGAAGAGAGAAAAGGAGATGCCCGGGAGCCATGAGAGATTTTGTATTATTAGTCAATTTTGCGGGATGCGCTTGCTTGAATATTTGCTTTGTAAGAGATGGTAAAATATACTTATAAACAAAAAAAGTCTGATTTTTTTTTTCATGATGGAAAAGGCAACATCATCTAAAGTAACTCAAATTTTGAATTTATATCGGACGTTCAGATCTGTTTTGGCTCGAATATTAAAGGGGCTCCGGATCCTGATCAACGGTTTGTATCTAAACTCAAAATATTAGTTATTTCAGAGGATTCGGATGCCACAAATTAGTCTGTCACCTTATTATTGGAGGGATTAGTTGAATTTAAAATTGTTCAATATAATATTGCTTATATTTGAACCGGAGATGGATTAATACGTCATTGTAGATACTTATGATAGATACTTATGATGAAAAATAAATGTATTAAAATAACTTATGCTTTTTTTATCACTTGACTATGTACTAAATTAATTTTAAAATTTTACATATATACACCTCACTCGCAAAGTAGGTCAATCGATTTTAACAGTTTAAATTAGTCGTTTAAAGACACTCCGGTAGATTTTGGAGCTCACCAAGTCCTCTTGGTGAGCATAACACCCGCTAGTTTTACTCTTAGTTACAAAATATATTTTTTGTTAATCTGACTATTTTTATTTTGAAAAATATTAATACGAATACTTACACTACTACAAAAATACTGAGTATACATGGTTAAAAAATGAGATTGTACACGGTTTTACAATCTTATATGTGGATATGAAAGTGTCGGTAAATTTTACATAGTTACAAAACTGTGTATATATACAATATACAAACAAATTAAGTCACTAAAAGGGAACTGTGTCTGATATCTCGCATCATACGTGGTTTCACCTAAGGTACTGTGTCAATTCTAAAAAAAATGGACGTCACTGTTATTTTTTTATAACCGTGTATGATATATATATTTTTATGTATGATATATATAATTTTTGAAACTAATATGTTGTTTATAAAGAGCTAGCAGCTATATATATATTTGCTAGCCAAATGCACATACAGAAAAGGAAGACCTTTCATTAGTCACAAAACATACTAACAACATTTACAATATATAATATTTACAATTAATTCAAAATAATCATATGTATATATATGTATATATGAGTATGGCTAAGTTGCTGCTGGCAGCATTTCGGCCAGCTGCTGCCGGGGCTATATTTAGTCATACGATGTTCAAACAACAAATTCAAACCGTTAGATGTGATCTCTATATTAAAATCTACTTGGAGACCAAATTTTACATTTATTAAGCCGCTTTGAAAATTGCTGATCCGGGTGAACAGTAAAAACAGTATGGACCATATGATCTGGAATTTACAAAGTGGCTTAATAAATAGTAAAAAAATTCCAAAAAATGTAAAATTTAGTCTCCAAGTAGATTTTAATATAGAGATCACATCTAACAGTTTAGATT
Source organism: Carex littledalei (assembly GCA_011114355.1). NCBI lineage: Eukaryota > Viridiplantae > Streptophyta > Magnoliopsida > Poales > Cyperaceae > Carex > Carex littledalei. The sequence goes on from CM022081.1 coordinate 1,435,393, forward strand.
TGTTGTTTGAACATCGTATGGCTAAATATAGCCCCGGCAGCAGTTGGCCGAAATGCTGCCAGCAGCAAATTAGCCATACTTTGTATATATATATACATATAGAGTACGGCTAACGTGCTTCCTCTAGTATATCAACAATATGCTTCCGGCCTCCAAAATCTATCGAATGGGCTTCAAATGACAAATCCAAACCGTTCAAACCAATCTCCTTACCGAGAGCTTTATTTCCATATAAAAAAAATTTAATTTTTGAATTTATTTACTATCAAGTCAAGTGGTCAAAGAAATGAGCAAAATAGTGCATTAAAATGCGCACAAAATCCTTCATATTTTGACCGCTTGACTTGATGGTAAATAAATTCGAAAATTAAAATTTTTTATATGAAAACGAAGCTCTCGGTAAGGAGATTGGTTTGAACGGTTTGGATTTGTCGTTTGAAGCCCATTCGATAGATTTTGAAGACCGGAAGCATATTGTTGATATTCTAGAGAAAGCGTGTTAGCCGTACTCTCTCTCTCTCTATATATATATATATATAGAGATAGCCTAATGTCATAACGTTATAACTTCGGCCGAAGTTATAACGAGTCGTTTATTAGTTTTTAAAATCCAAACAACCGATCCGAACCGTTCAACTTTTTCTAAATATTGAAATGTGCTTGGAGACCAAATTTTACATTTTTTGGAATTTTTTTACTATTTATTAAGCCACTTTGAAAATCGCAGATCTGCTGTGAATAGTAAAAAACAGTAAAATTTTCTGGACCACCGGATCAGTATTTTCAAAGTGGCTTAATAAATAGCAAAAAAATTCCAAAAAATGTAAAATTTGGTCTCCAAGCACATTTCAATATAGAGAACATGTTGAACGGTTCGGATCGGTTGTTTGGATTTTGAAATTGCAAAAATGACTCGTTATAACTTCGGGCCGAAGTTATAACGTTATGACATTAGCCTATCTCTATATATATAGTGCTTGGCTATTATGCTTATATAAGCATATGCCCACATATGCTTAAATGAGCATTTTTGCGTTTCCAATGTTCAAATGGTCGATCCGACCGTTCATCTTGTTCTCCATATTAATATGTGCTTGGAGACCAAATTTTACATTTTTCTGAATTTTTTTACTATTTATTAAGCCACATTGAAAATTGCTGATCATATGGTCCAGAATTTTGGAAACACTGTTTTTACTGTTCACCCAGATCAGCAATTTTCAAAGTGGCTTAATAAATAGTAAAAAAATTCAGAAAAATATAAAATTTAGTCTCCAAATACATATTAATATGGAGAACAAGATGAACGGTCGGATCGACCATTTGAACATTGGAAACGCAAAAATAAGTTATAAGCATATGTGGGCATATGATTATATAAGCATAGTAGCCAGCCCCATATATATTGTCCATAGTGGAAGCAATTTATAATGTCAGAACAACAAAATTACCTACAACATAATTAATTAATCACCTACTGTTGCGGCTCCAGCTTATAGGGCTTTGATACAATACCCAGCCTTTACTTATATTTGTAGTATACATAGAAGATTAAATTAAGTATTGTGAATTGGTATTATCCTTTACTTTTCTCACACAACATGTTAATTAATAATAGCCTACCAAACTTCAGAACGTTTGTTTTATTATACTAACAATTCGAATGGTTACACAAATTGGAAGTATCTTTCTTAGACCTGAATTTGGGCCTTAGTTCCAATCTTAATTAAAAACTATTTTGGGCTCAACATCATCCAAAGGTAACCGTAATATAAATTGGCCCATTAGCTTCTATTTTTTTCAAGACATCCTTCCATGGACCAGTGCTTTATGCAAATTGTGTTGCAGTTCTATAAATCTAAAACATTCCTCCCTACCAATAATAAAACAAAGGAAAAGGAAGTTCAGATTTCTTATAGTTGTCATTTAATTGTGTCAAAATGACAATCAAGAATGGTTGCCTATATGTTGTCTATCTCATCCACTACATTGTGTTGGAGGGAGAGGAAGGCTCGCTGAATCATGCATGATATCAGAGCAAGTGTTACTTATGGGAGGGGAAGAGTATGACCCTCGTAGCACTCCATGTGCAATTGTTTCGTAAGCGGCCTCTGTAAAGTGGAGCCCATCCCATGATGCGAATTTCGATGGGTCCGAACAAGCCGAAGAACCTCGGATTCCGCAAGATGCAAATGATGAGTAATTGTAAGGGCCTTTGGCTCCACAACATGCCATTAATGGGTGACTGAAACCTGCACACAAAAAAGTGGCTTAAAAACACATGAGAAGGATGCTACATTTTTGTATAGTGATCTAATAATGGAAAAAATATCTTGCATAGTTACTTTAGTGAATCTAATTAGTGCACAAGATAAATTAGAAGAACATTCTTTTAATAATATTTCTTATCAGCTTGAAAAGTGATGCTTAAAAACATTAAGTACTGACTATATTATTTTCTTTTGCGGAATAGATAATATTATAATAAGTTACTTTTACAAAAGAATCATTATTTTAGTTCTATTTTGCAATTTTATTATTTGAATTCTAAAAATTCAATATCAATTTTGAAGGACCACAGTGACATACAATGATCATTATTGATGTCAGACAAATAAGATTTTGATTTGAAAATCTCACCTAACTTCTCTGGATTACGAAAGATGTTCATGGAAGCTTCATAATAATCTGCATAGATAATAGTTACATCAGGATAGAGAAGCCGAAGCTCTGAAAGCTCCTTCGAAAGCATTGCATTGTGGTATTCTGCAAACTCATTGAAGCGCTTGAGGCATCCTGTTTCTGGGTCATAGTCTTCCTTTTTCCGGCTTCGAAATAGCGTAAGATACAACGGGACGCATCCTATTGGGAAATTAGCTGGAACCAATAAAGTTTTGGCTCCTTGACTGATCAATTCCTGTATAATTATTGCATCTATTTAAGATCCCAGTCATAAAATATTAGTTTAGCATTTGAAAATTCCTGTGCATGAGAAAAAGGAAAAGAATGCGTACATGGATGGTTAAACTGATGGTTCTGATTACATCAGGAACAAAGGTTCGGACTTCATCTAATGTTCTCCCTTGAAACAATGGATGGTTGTAGTCGTTTCCTCCTATCTCACCTACCACAAACAGAGCATTCCTCATGACAGAGCTGCCGCATCCTGCACAGTTCAATTAATTAATTTGTTAATATATTTTTATTTCTATTTTGTAGATTTATTGATGATCGATCAACACTTGTCTGACTTCTTTTCATTTTCTTCTCTTCTTTTTTGTTCTTCCCTGATTTTGTTTTTTTAATAGCAAATATTGGAGGTCAAGCCACTCAACCAATTAATATCCACAAGAGATTCTTCCATTCAAATTTTTTGTCACTACTAGACCAAAGACTCGTTCTTTTTTCTTTTCTGATCTTTTGGGTACGTGCTTTTGTTTGTTATTTCTTTGTCTTCCCATATTCTTTGACAAAGTATGAGTTAGTTTAATCGCATTAAATGATCTACAAAGTATGAATAAACAAAAGCAGGTTGCTTTGTGTTTATTCATTATAAATAGTTGATGAGAAAGAATTAGTGTTTTAAATAGCTAGCTATAGCGGTAAAATAGCATTTTTTGGACCTTAAAATCTATAACGCCATTAGTCGTTTTCGACGCTATAGCTATCTATAACGGCACAAGAACGGAGCTATAGCGTTTTTTTAGACTTTCTGCAATGATGCGATAATCGCTATTTAGAATCTGGCAAAGAACTAATAATTGTCATTATTATAAAGAAGCAGGGAGAAAGTTTCATATTAACTCTTTAATATATATATTGTATTAAAAAAAATCATGGATCATGCCGTCTCTGCATGAACAAAATCCAATGGGACAGCAATAGACCACTGTATATATAACGCCAACAAATAATCAATAGACCACTGTATATATAATGCCAACAAATAATAGAGGCTAATAATTCAGATATATAATGCCAACAAACATTAAGGTTTTATTAAAAAAACAACAAAATAAGAAACATGAAAATAAGCTACCAAACAAAACCTGAACACTCTCTCCTCTGATATCTCTCTATCACACACACCCAAAATGATAATTTAACAAAGAAAAATGAACTCTAACAACGGAAAAGGTACAAGAACTAGAGAAAAATCACACCAAAAACTACTTAGTGCTTTAATTTAATCAATTTTTGTTGTACTGGTACTACGCAAAATACATGTTGAACCACAAATAAACATAGATAAACAAGAGGTTTGATTCAGATAATACCTGATTCTTCCAAGATTGAAGGTAGTAATTTCTTGAACCACTCAAGCTGAGTACCAAGCGAGTAATCCGTCCAAGATGCCTCGATTCCCTTGGATTCAAAGTAGGAATTGTTCAGTGCCGTGGCGCCACCAACCGCAAAATTCGCACCGTGCAGGTGGTCCTCTATGCTATTTCCCGAGAGATATGCCGGGATAAATGGTAACCCGTATGCTTCCGCTAATCAATGAAATATAATTAAGCCAGTAAATCTCTTTGTTAAAACATAGCTCTAATTTAAAATCTAGGGGTAACATGAATTTTTTTAATTTTATTTATTTAACTAATTTTCATACAAATTATTCCAGTGATCCTAATACATATTACATTTCCTTGGGTACCTGGGAACTGAATTATTCCCAAATTCATAAGAGAGAACTTAGTATAGAAGGAAGAAATTTATAGAGTAAAGTGCACTAACCAATGAAATCGAGAATTAACCGTCCATCACAGAACCGGCCAGTGGGGCGACCGAAATAAGTCTCCCCATATGGCAGGTAACGGATGGGGTGGTAACCGTCACCGATAGACTTGAGGTAGTTTCCAGTGTCGCTGATCGAGTCACCGAAGCAGAAAATGCGGGTGAAGCAACAATTTCCAGTTTGTGATAGAAGTAGAATAAGGATTGTGAGTGTAGGGATGTGAAGAGAGAAAAGGAGATGCCCAGGAGCCATGAGAGATAATACTGTATTAGTCAATTTGTGGGATGTGCTTCATATACTTATCGTATGATGCTTATATAGTTATAAGCAAAAAGCACCCAACGATTCGTTCGTTGTAAACAAAGTAACGTCTAGTGCTTTTTTATTTTTAATGGAAAAAGCACACAAATCCAGCCGACATTTTTATTATATCCAAAGTTAATTACAAATTAATATTTACCCATGATTCTCGAGTTTTTCCAAAAATGTCCAAACCGGCCATCTCTCTCCCCATAAACCGGCCATTTTATGGCCAGTTTCCTCTTTTTTTTTTTTTTTTTTTTTAGAGACACTATGAAGAGCAAGATAATGAAATCTAACACTGAAAATTCAAATTTTTTGTTCAAATTATTTGTTAGATTACTTCTTTTGATTTATAATTAGCATATTTATACTAAAATACACTATATTACTTGAAATTATGTTGAATTAGCATATTTATAACGTCTAGTGCTTTTTAATTTATTTTTAATGGAAAAGGCACACAAATCCAGTGCTCTTAAATCACCTCATAGCGGATACTATATTTAGTTCTTGTTGTTTTTGAAGAATTATATACATGAAATTCCCCCTATTATATATTTACAACTAACCATGCATATATTATATATATCCAACAAAACTCAAAATCAATATTGTTATTTTTTAAACATGAGATAATAATCAAAATACTTAAACCGTCACAGTGCAGACAAAAACCATCCAACAATTAATAATCTACAAAAATAAATAAAAGTTGTAATGTTAAAAAAATTACTAAAAAAAAGTTTACAAAAATAATAACATGAAACCAAATATTTTTTGTATAATTATTAAAAAATATATATAACTACCAATGTTTGGTCCACATTCTTTGGTAGCTTTTTTGCCTCATTCAAGAAAAGTCTCAATGTTCCTTTCTTTTTAAAGCATCCAATAACATATATACGCCCCATAATGTATCAGATTCACATCCATCCATTATTTTCAATTGTATGAGAAAGAGTGAATGATGCATTCCGATTAAAAAAAAAGTCCATTATAAATAAACTCTATTAAATTCATATATAGCAGTGTTGTAAAAAATATCCGTTTAGGCTGATTAATCGGTCGATTAGTCATTGGCGGTGATTAAACTGTCAAAAAATTTCCGATTAATCGGCCGATTTTTTTTTATTATGCCCGATTATTTCCGATTATTCCCGATTAATCGTTTAGCGATATCCTGTCCGTCCGACGAGCCATACCATTATTTACAACACTGATATATAGGATAATTCTTAACAATTAGATTGTGCAAATAAAATGAAAACAAGATGGTGGTGCTCATGACACAGTAATTGAGAAGATTACTTTTTCATGATGGGCAGCATGCTTGCACGATTTTCTTTACTTTTGTCCATGCTAAGGGCCAAGGGGAAAAAGAAGAGAGACATGTGGCTTAGAAACCGGAGAAGGGATATAACTGACTATTACCTTTCTCCTTTTTGATTGCCAATGGAGTTAATTTTTTTTTTTTTTTTTTTTTTTTTTAAGAGGGAGATTGTAGAATGTAGGTGTTGAAGAGCAAGATTAATTAAGGGAAAAGCAAGGAAATAATAACCTCAGACCCGTTAAGGGGATAGTTTCATCATCGGTTATTTTAGGAAAAGGAGCAAAAATTTTGTCTACAAAAAATATGAAAAAAAAAAGAGAGAGAGAAATAGAAAGAGTACTTGTGATTCTTCGTGAGTAGAAAGATCGGTAAGAGAATCACCGATCAAACAAAATCCAATATTAGAATCAGTAGGAGAGACACCAATCCTAACCCAGTTTTGTTTTTTATTTTTAGTTTTCTTTATTAAAATATAAAATGTTTTTAAGAAAATAGATAGATTCTTTATATTATATTTAAATTCTAAGATATTTTATCTATTTTTTTTAAAAAAATATTTTAATAGAGAAAGTTAAAAAAATAAACAGAATTGGTGTCTCCCCTACTTATCCTAACGTTAGTTTTTTTTGGATAGGTTTCTCCCCTACCGACCTTTCTAGTGATTAAAAATTACAAGTACTCCTATTTCTCTCTCTTCTTTTTTATTATTTTCTATAGATAAAAAAATCTCAAAAAAGATGAGCTAATTCTTAGAAAAAGCTACTCCTCATGCATTTTACCATTTTTAGTATGTACAGTAGGCAACTGTTGAAACAGGAAAATAGACAACCGTTAGAGTATTTTGCTATATAGCAATTACATCCCTCATTTGTAAATCACAACAATAAGCAATAAAATTTTGTTCAGTATATTTTCTTCTAAAATCCTTAAATCATCGTAGTATCAGAGCAGGAGTTAATTATGTAAATCACACAACAAACAAACACAAAAATCCCTGATTCAAGAACCATTCTCCCATTCTTGTAGTGTTAACACTGTCATATAATTTATGACCGAATAAATGTGATCTATTAATTAATATTATAAAATTTTAGATTTGTGTAAGATTTTAAATATAGATTCTATGTAATAATTTCCGTAATTATATATAGTTCAAATTAGGAGTGAAAACGGAGCGGATAATGTTTGATCCGTATTCTATCCGTATTCGAAAATTAGATACAGATATCTGTATCCGAATATCCGTGTGAAATATGATTTTAAGTTTTAATTATCCATAATTATCCGTATCCGATTAGTAAATATTTTAATATATATTATAAAAAAATTATTTTATTCACCATTATAAATAGAAAAATAATATTAAATTTAATATTTTTTAATAATATTTATATATTTTTTAATAAATATCCTATCCAATCTGTGTCTGTATTCGATCCATATTCTTATTTAAAAAATAAAAACAGATACGGATATAATTTTACCACTATCTACTCTGTGAAGAAGACTTAAAGAAAGGAGAGAACTGTGAATTGACTATATTATTTCTTTAATAGTTTAGTGGTAAAATTGACTATATGATTTTTTTAATAATTATTCTTCACAGTTTTCTCCATTAAACTATAAAAAGAAGACTTAAAGAAAGGAGAGAACTGTGAAGAATAATTGCATGGAATTGATTAATTGTCCGGAACCGATCGCTATAGATTCAAATACCTAACTGCATATTTGGTTTAATTTAAAATTCAACATAAAAACATGTGTGCTATCATTGTACATAAAAAAAATGTTGAAATTAAAGGCAGATTTAGCTTAAAAGTATGGGGTCAATTAATATATTTTTAAAGGTTTTTGTATTTATGTATGATTTTCTAAATAATTTAGAGTAAAATGTCATTGTACTACAAAAATTACACACATTCTTAGTAAAAAAATAATTTAATTGATTATTATATGTGTTTGATCCTCATAGTTCGAAAATCTGACTCCGCCTTGCCTGAAACGGATAATCAATAAAAATCGTTCCCGCTCAAAGATTTTCAAAACTGATCAGATGAAGTCTAATGATGATAAATATACAAAGATTCTTGTTCGTATCATACTGATAACTTCATGATTTGGGAAATTTATGATTCGGAAATAATTCAAGTATAATTTTAGAATAGTTCAAAATTATACATCGAGAGAAAAAAAAATGCCCACAAGAGAGCAAAAAAAAAAATTAGCGGAAAATTCCGGAAAAAATTCTTAAAATTTGCGAATTATTCACAATTATTCTGAAAAAGTTCGAGAAACCGAATAATACAGGAATTGCTTCGCCAATAATTCAATCTGAATTATTTACGAATCTTGTTACTACGATTCATTTTAACTATTCTATGATATGGATGGGCTCCAGAGTTCTGCAACAGAAGATCGAAAACCAAGGAGCCCACCACATGATCATAAAATGATGAAATCTCAGAGTTCCATCATCTATGCATGCTTGTAAACAGTACAAAGGAATAAAAATTGGTGGTCCCCGAAATACAGTGGGAGAAGTAATTGAAAAGTGGGGTTTTATGTAAGTGGAAATGGCTTTTTTAAGCCGAAAGTAATTAAGGGATTTAACCTCCCTAAACTTTTCCACAACTTAAGTCTTTATGGTCCCTTATCAAGATGCATGCCTACTTATAGTAGATGTGCACCTTTTCAAAAGCAATATATGTTGCTTAAGGTTTTTATTTTTTTTTTTTTGCTACAAATCCTGGAATAGTGGAAGGGCCGAACTTTTGTTTGTAGCATTTCAAAATAATAAAATTAAAAAAGTAACAGACAAAACTTTTCTCAAAATGTGAATACTTAGCAAAAAAAAAACAGACTAAGTTTGTTTGTCTAGGGGTGTTCATCGAATCTGGTTTAATCGGTTTTAAAGAGAGTTTAGATTAATCGGTTTGAATTTTTCGGTTAAATAGATTGGTTTGGTTATTTTTTTAAACCGATTTAATTGTTCGGTTTGGTTTGGTTTAGAAACTTTAAAACCAGTTAAACCAAACCAACCGAAAATTTTAAACTCGTCTCCTGTCTGAACTAAATATTTAAAAAAACAAAAAATTACGACATAATGTATATTGTTTGGTTCGATTTGGTTGATAAGTTTATTTTTATAATTAATCTTCATATTCGGTTCGGTTCTATTTTTAAAACCGTATAAATTTTTTTTTTTTTTAAAACTCGGTAGAACCGTATAAAATTTTAACTTACCTATTTTGTTTCGGTTTTAACCAAACCGAATTGATAAACACCCATAGGCTTTTCACTCAGAATTGTGACATGCGCTTTATCTCTACACCACAGAATATGTTTGTATTTATATTTTAAAGTCGTCAACATCCTTTATTTTTTATTTTTTGAAGTACTTAAATGAGCTGATTTGTCGTTTTCAGTGAGATGGACTTAGGTTGTGTGTGTGGGGGGTGGTGGTGGTGGAATGGTGGGGGGGGGGGGGGGGGGGGGGGCGGGGGGGTGTTTGGTGTGGCAAGCGTTTATTAATTTTAAAGTACAAAAGTTAGAGACTTTGCTGTATATTTTTAAAAAGAGAGAATTTCATGTATATCTCTCAAAAACGTTGAATTTCGTACTTTCTCCTGTAAAGTATATTTACCCCTCTAAAATTTAAAAACTAAAAAATTTACCAAATTTATTGTATTTTCTATTAACATTCATTTTAAATTTGTGAAATTTCTATTTTATTCTTTATTAAAAAGTAAAAATATGTAGTATGTGTATAGGGGTGGCAAAAAAGCTCGTAGCTCGTGGCTCAATCGTGACTCGCACCTGACTCGCTCGCTAATAGCTCGTTCATTACTGGACCGAGCTGTTAACGAGCCAGCTCACCACTAGCTCGGTCCAGAATTAACGAGTTCAAGCTAGGGCCTAGCTTGCTCGTCAACTCGCGAGCTAGCTCAGCTAGCATCAATTTGTGAATTTGTCTGATTTTGTGTGCATTTTATACTATCTAGCTCGGTCCAGCTCGGTTCAGTTCGATCCAAAAAGTGTGTATAATTTATTTTCTTCTTAAAACAAGATCCAACCAAACCTAGCGAGCCAGCTCGTCAGCTAGCTCGGGCTGGCTCGTCACGATTTCAAGCTGGACTTTTAGCTCGGGTGCCAAAGATCCAGCTCGCTCGGTAAGAGCTCGGTCCATAATTAACGAGCTGAGCTAGGGCCTAGCTCGGCCCAAGCCAGCTCGTTGACAGCCTTATATGTGTAGGAAAAGAGTTCATTTTTCTAATTGATAAGACCGAACAATGCTCTTAAAACGAAAAAAATCCAAACAATTGAAACCGATGTATTTCGTTATTGATGTGTTTACATATCAAATTTATAAATTTTTTAATTCATTTAGTATAAAATCAAGCGGTCAAAAAATAATGAATTTTAAGTTAATTTCAATACATTCATTTCATCATTTTTTTACTGCTTGACTTTACACCAAATGAACTAAAAAAATTATAAATTTGACATGTAATCACATCAATAACAAAGTACATTGGATTTAACGGTTTGGATTCGTCGTTTGAAATTTATACGTAGGTTTTTTAGACAATACCACGGTAGGTCTTATATTATCCATATCACCTAACCCTTACTCCTTATAAATTTAAAATAAGTTCTAATAGAAAAGACAAATAAATTGGGTAATTGTGAGTTTTTCAAATTTAGAGGGTTATAAATTTTAGAGGAGAAATACGTAATTTCAAAGTTTTTGAGGGACATACATGAAAGTCCCTTAATTTGGTAATACTTCACGGATGAATTGACCCAATGTTTGGATTTGAAGCCTCAAGTCGGTCCCAAAAGAAAAGTAGAGGCATGCGAGAAGCCTCTTACGGTCTACCTCTCGGCTGGTTGGGTCTACCAATAAAAATAGCTTCTTTTGTTTTCTTGTTTGCTTGTATAGTTGTATGGCGTAGCTAAATTGGAAAAAATGGCATGGCGGAGCTGGTTCCGTTACAGAACAGCACAGTATGCGTGATGGTTACGTGATGTGATTCATGTGTCGTGATTAGTGGCGGAGGGATTAAAAGGAATTGGGAATCAATTGACCTTTATTTTATTTTTATTTTTTTGTATTTAGATATGATTTCCTATATAATTTAGAGTGAAATGACATGATATTGCAAAATTGACCCCATTCTCCATAGAAAAATTTTATATGATTGACATTTATATATTTTTGACCCCCATAGTTCGAAAGTCTGACTTCGTCCCTGGTCGTGACTATTTGCGTGCCGTGATCATCTATAGAAAATTTGGCACGACACGTAAAAATTAACTTGGTCACGACACAGCATGAGACCAAAGTCACGACGTGTTAGTCATGGTACGGTACGACACATTTTTTTCCACTCTAGACGTAGCTAATGTCCTTAAAAAACAATAGCAGCCGACTGTCACAATCAATAATAGTGATATCAATGTTATCAGAAACGGACCAGACATTGATTCGGTAATGCTTCAGATAAATGGTTTACTGATCGAATCAGTGAGTCAACCAGTTTAATTGCTGATTTTTTAATAACATTGAATTTATTATTAAATAGAAAGATTATTCTCCAAATAAAATGAAACTATTAGCTAGCTCTTGATTAATTTAGCTAAGTGCAAGCATATAAAAATGTATATTGTCGAACTAATACATCAAATAAAAGTTTAATTTGTCTAATGAGAAAAAAATTAAAAACAACAAGGCTGGAAGACTAAAAGTTCAATTTTAAGGTTGAACAAATTAGCACTTGATAATCAAAATGTGTATCTTTTAATGTTTTTCTCCTTAATATTTTTTTTTAACCTAATAGCACTTGATAATTAAAATGTGTATCTTTTAATGTTTTTCTCCTTAATATTTTTTTTTAACCTAATAGCACTTGATAATTAAAATGTGTATCTTTTAATGTATTTCTCCTTAATATTTTGTATTGAATAAAGATACATTCTCATATACAACGTTCTGATTTTTTTATTCTTAATAATTGAAGATTTCAAAAACACTAAATTAGAAACTGGGAACCAAGTCTAAATTTAATAACAAAACTAGTATCAAAATGTAAAAAAAAATTTAAGCTAAAAATATATTGAACTTATTTTCAAAATTATTGAAATAAAACATCATAGGAACACTTCATTTTCCATCTAAGAGACTTTATAGTTTTATACTTTTATTTTAGAATTGAATAATTAACAATTATAGAAATTATGTATATTTTTTGTGATAAATAAGAACCGTCAATAATTCATATTAAATTTTCTGCAGTTTCAAACTTTGTTTTGGAAAAATAATATTACTACTGATTCAAATACATAATTCTTTTTCTCGTAACAGTAACCCTACTATTCCTGCTTTTTCGAATCTAACTGTCCAACTTTTTTCGAGAACGAATCTTGAAGCAACTTTTTTCAAGAACTGTTCTATGCACGCATGTCCAAACAGTTAGACGGTTGGATTCAGAAAAGCAGAGATAGCAGGGTTACTGTTCATGCACAATGATAGCAGCAGATTTGGATTCTAAAAGAAAATACAAAATACATTGTAGCAACACAAAAGGAAACATAGAGCTGCTCACAGACTAACCCATGTTAGCTGGGTATCTAAAAGCAATAAGTGGGCCCCCTGTTGGTTCAAAGTTCATTGGTTCAGACTTTTCCGGTTTGCACTGGTTCACTCGTTTCTGGAAAACCGTCCGGTTTTTTTATTTTCTTTCCGGTTTGTATGCTTATTCAATCTTTTATCGAATCAAACCGGTTTTGGTTCGGGATCGGTTTATTTCGGTCCACCGTCCGGTCCGCTCCGATTTTAATAACAGTGAGTGATATAGTAGATGTGAATTTATACCGGAGTTTTTATTCATATCCTTAAAAAAAGAAAAATTACAACCCTGCCCTCCATTTTTTGCAAATTTCAAAAATGCTATCAGTACCCGTTTTTTTTTTTTTTTTTAAATAGAACTTCTCAAACAAATAGCATATAAATTACAAGTTTTGTTACGTAGTTAATATCGATCTCACAATATATAACTCTGAAGAAATGACAAACAAAACATAAATACTGTATTAGTTCAAGAAAAAAAAGGTAAATGATGCATGATTAATTTCTTGTTGACTTTGTAATTTTGTAATATTGATACTCAATTTTAGAATGTTAATTATTGTAAAATAAAAATTTCTCATGAATAATTAACACAATGCAAAATTATAAACTTCAATTGAAGTTTTGATGTTGTAAACAACGTTTATTTTACTAAGCTTCAACTTCACCAGGCTCCACCTCTTCATGATCTTTCTGAATTTTCGTCAAACGCTTAAATCAGAGTTTCCTACTAAAAGTTATATCCGTTTAAAGTTTGGAAACAATGTATGACTTGCCGAAATTTTATACCATGCACTACTACAAAAAAAGAGATTATACACGGACAATAAAGGAAGAGCTACACGGATTTCCTACCGTGTTTAAATCGAGGGTGTACGATTAGTTCAATAACTACACACGGACTTTTGGCCGTGTGCAATTTTAAAGATTCTACACGTATAACTTCACAAACAGCCGTGTACAAAGACCAGAATGTGTCGCGCTCCATTTACCGAGCTACACGGATATTACCTAAAAAACCGTGTACGATTCTTTTTGTACACGGACTTTTAACTAAAAAACCGTGTAGCTTGACTCTTTCTACACGGACATTTAGTTAAATGTCCGTGTAGCTCTCCTCTTTCTACACGGACATTTAACTAAATGACCGTGTAGCTATCTTTTTTCTACACGGACTTTAGTTAAATGTCCGTGTAGAAAGTACAATTTTTTTTTTTTTGTATTTTTTGTTTTTCAGCTAGCCTCCAGTTTTGCTAGCCATTTTTGTTACAGAACTATATATTTCAGATTTTCCAGATTTCATATAACAAGAAATCCATATTTTCCAGATTAGCAATAAATCCATATTAGCAAGAAATTCATATTTTTCAGATTAGCCAGAAATCCATATGCAATAAATTATACAATATTCATATACACCAAATTATACAAAATTATGCAAATCCATATCGAGGATTACAAAATTCCATGGCAAACCACCTTGCCCACATGCACCGCACATCGTCGATCTGACCCCAAGTGTAATGATCTTGCTTTGTCACATTCTACAAAATTATAATTTGATAATAGTTAGTATTTCAGAAAAGGTAGATATCAATTGCTTATTATATAGGAAATTCATATGAAGTACATACCGCTTTTGGGAATTCGAATTGTATTCTTTCGACAAAGTCAAACATGAATATCATCGTGTAATAAGCGCATTCCCAACCCTCCTTCTGTTGCGGGCTCTGAAATTTACATTTAGCGGCATTTGTTAGAATGACAATAATTTTTTTAACAAGATATGAAATTTCTAACTCATAAAGTGTGCTCACCAACAAGTACTTCCAATTCAACTTGCTTTTCTTGCCCGGGCCCGTCCTATCTGATCCTCCCTCTTTAATATATTTCACAAAAGCCCTTACAAAAGTGAGTGAATGTAATTAGCAAAAGTATAATTTGATATGATTGAAAAAAAATGCAAACCTATAGAATTATTATTGCTTACTTATTCACAAAAGGCAAGATAACTTTGCACTTGGCAGACGCGGTCTTTCCTTTGGGCTTCCAAGAATCAACAATTATGCCCACATTTAGGTACGGCACAATGAGAATCAAGCACCAATGTTTGCTGTGGGATCGAGGAGAAGAATTATAGTACTTTAGCATATAAAAGTGACACGAGTATTTGCTATGATTGATGGTGTGATTTCATTTTTTTATGTTTAACTTTTAATTCCTTTATACAATTCTTTAATTAAAATATAAACAACACATAAGTTAAGATTATAACTAACCCCTCGTGGTATGGCATGAGAATGAATTTCTTCTCCTCCGCCTTAGCACAATGCATCGCAGAACACATGTAATCGATAGCCATATCCGGATAATATGTCGCTGCCGTACCACTCACTTTCTCGGGGTCCAGAAACACGCAAAAGTTCTTCCTTTCAACCATCTCATCACAGTTTCGGACTAGCTTCCTGAAAACTCATCATATTGTAATTAGAATATATATTTGAGTTATATACAATAATGAAAATATTTTAATATCACTAACATGAGGAAAATGGTGATGTGTGAAACATCGAGCCATTTGTCGGATGACATCCCTGCCTTCGTGTAGAAACATCCCAGGTGGGACAGGGATGACGATAGCCTCCATGCCGTCGGGCGCCGTCATCAAGTAGTCGTGGAGAAGGCGCAAATCATTGGGCAAACGGCTGTATTCTTCTTCTGTGACCATAGGACGGGGCGGTGATTGTGGCGCGTCAGCCGCGACGTCACAAGCCACCTCCTGACGTACCGGTGACATCGCCGTACCGGTAACATCATCTCCTCGTGTCTGTATCAAGTTATAGATGGATTATTCTAGTATTTCAAAAAGAATGAGTTGAATGTAACAAATAAATGGATTTTTTTATGGATTACCTGATCCAAAACAATCTGACTCTTGGGCCATTGGACAAATGACATCCGTGCATCATCAAGCACAAACATCTCGTCGGTAGGGACAGGAAGGGGTACGCGCTGCCAACCATCCACGACTAACTCAACCTGCACGCATGCATGGTCGGGCCTTAGCTGACCACAGTGTACACTCTTGGCTCCTGGATGTACAACGCCCTTAGCAACGATCAGAGGAACACTACCATGCAACAGGACGAGGTCGCATACTCTGGGGTCCTGCAAATTTATGGGAAAGTTGTTTATTTTAATGATGCGATATTGTCTATCAAGGTTGCAAACAGGTTTTAATTACCTTTAGATTATGAACAAGTATTGATTACCTTGAGATTATCCAAATCGTCTAAGGCGCCCCACGTGCCGGATGCTTGACTACTTCGCCGAATTCCCGGCGAAATGGGAGGTGGTTGCTCGGATGGCTGCGTAGTTGCTGATCTAATTTGTGTCAACATTGCTTCCATCTCAGCAAACCTTGCGTCGTACTCTTTGCTCACCTCCGCGCGTATCTGCGCAACTATCTCGTCTTTGTTTACCTTGGCACGAGATTTTCTTCGAGGTTTCTCTCCCTCCACTCGGAACACCTCCTTCCAGCCCCTGTAGACCCCTACACCCCTTACTCGACCCGGGTGTTCTGGATTCTCGAGCGCTGCGGACAAGGAATCATTTTGTCGTTCGACACTCCGGGCACCCGAGTTGACCTCCTCCTCCACTTCCAACTGTTCAAGTAGAAGAATTAGTTAAAGCAAAAGAACAATTGACGTACTTTCGGAGTTATAAATGACTCTTACCATTCTTTGAGCCACGCTTTGCAAATCCGTTGGGAGTACTATCCTCCCGTCAGCGGTTACCTCGGCTCTACCCATGACCCAATCTTTGCCCCTAGGATTTTGGATCCTAACCACGGGTGAGTCAGAATCCTTGTTCGCGTCCAGGACTTTCCTCCATTCTGCCGTCTTACCCTCGTAACCACCTGACCCTAGATGGTGTGGATACTTGTTAAAGGCAACGGTCCTCCTGCCTGTATCACTCTTTGCCTTCACAGAAACAAGACAATAACGATCAGTTAGTTTTAGAAAGATAAGTACATATCGAGAAAGAATAAGCATAAATTTGGCACGAGTTAGATACCTGGAACTCTTCGGTAGACTTCAAAGCTTGAAACGCATCCCAGTCCTCTTGTTTTAGCCATTTGTAGTAGCCGACCGGATTTTTCCCTTTCTCCATGAAGTCCGTCTTCAACGTGCTCTTGTATTGCTTGCAACCATTGTTCATAATCTTCAAAGTCGTTGCCTTTGGAACATTATTCTTGATGTTCCAGTGAGCCTGATTGACACAAAAATTTAGTGTATTTAAGTATAGATCATACATAAGTGAAAATTCAAGAGAAGAGTTGTTAGGCACTTTACCTTCACCGTGTTCCACCACGCGTCCTTCACCTTATCCTCGAAATGATCCCATCTCTCAACAAGGATACTCGCATTTTGCCTCACGAAGCTCGTACACCAATTTGAGTATTTCTGCCGTTTTGGTCCCTGCGCACGCCCGTCTTCTGTGAACCAGATTTCTTAATGGGTCTGCTCAGAATGGCTCATGCACATTGTAGGCCCTCTTCTCCTTCTTTCTGACGAGGCAGTAGCTTGCTGCTCCTCTTCTTCCATCATATCCTCGTACTCATTTTCATTCGACATGGTGCTGCATGAAATTAAAGATCAAATCATTTGACATATAACCTAGATTAATCAACCAACTTTTGACATATAACCTATATTCATCAAGAGATTAATCAATCACTTGTTGACATATATCCTAGATTATTTGAATTAACCTACAATAATTATGGTACAAGCACAATGTATTCAAGCACAAATTAACCTAAAATAACCTAGGTTATATGCTAAAATTATGGTACAAGTACAATGTCAACAAGTACAATGCTAAAATAACCTAGGTTATATGCTAAAATAACCTAGGTTATATTCAAGCACAATGTATTCAAGCACAATGCTGAAATTATGGTACAAGCACAATAATTATGGTACAAGCACAATGTATTCAAGCACAAATTAACCTAAAATAACCTAGGTTATATGCTAACGGGTTCAATACTAATCATGTCTAACGGGTTCAATACTAATCATACACGGTTGAGAGAGAGAGAGCTAACCAATAAGAAAAATAACAAATACCAACCATGTCTAACGGGTTCAAACCCAATAAGAAAAATAACGAGAGAGAGAGAGCTAACCACGGGTGAGAGAGACCGCTGGTTAGAGAGAGAGAGACCGAGGTGGAGAGAGACCGAGGTGGTGAGGCGGCGAGGCGGCGAGGCGGGGAGGCGGTGAAGAGCTCGGAGAAGGCTCAGCAAAATCTTCTCTGTGAGGGTTTTTGAAACTGATGTTTATTCTCTTTTCGGACTTGTGAAAATTTTGGAAGAGAAGGATTTCGAATAATAGTTTAATGCTTTATACACGGACTTTACTCTAAAGGCCGTGTGCAAATACCCTTTCTACACGGACATATAGCTAAAAGGCCGTGTAGCTCTCTACCCTTTCTACACGGACTATTAGCTAAATGTCCGTGTATAAATTGGTCCGACAGGTGGGTCCCAGGTTCAGTAAAGTTCTCTGAATGGTTGCGGGCCGCAATACTTCATAAAGTTGTTTGACAATTTTAACTAATATTTATTTTAACTAATATTAAATGTTTGATAAAGTTGAACATAATATTTTAAACATAATATTTTCATTAAACATAATCCTTCCTTAAATATTTTAACTAATATTTAGTGAAAACTAATATTTTAACTAATATTTATTTTATTTTATTATTAAATGTTTTAACTAATATTTTCAAAAACTAATACTAATATTTGATAATATTATAAGCATTAAACATAATCCTTCATTATAAGCATTAAACTAATATTTGATAATATTTGATAATATTTGATAATACTATTACTACATTATGCTTTTTTCTTTTTTTCCCTCTTTTTTTTATTTTTTTATTTGATATATTACAAGCTAAAGTTGCAATATTAAAAGCTACACGGTCTTAAACAAAATAAATATTACACATTATGCTTTTTTTTCCTTTTTCTCCTTTTTTCCACTATTTGAACGGTACCCTCGGCCCATAATCCTTCATTGTGGTCGGACCGCATGTAGTCAGCTTCGTCTACCCCTTCAAGTGTTGCTACCTCAGTTTGCACATCGGTACAAAATGGAGGTACTTCGTCGAACTGGTCGTACTCTTCTTCATCGACGACATTTTCTACCCCGACAATCCTTCTTTTTCCGGATAGGACGACGCTCAACCTAGCATCACTCGGGTCAGTGGCATAAAAGACTTGGGTGGCTTGCTTGGCGAGTATAAACGGATCATCAACATGCCCAACCCTGTTTAAATCAACGAGTGTGAACCCGTCGTTATCAACTTTAACACCTCGGTCTTCGACCCATTGACACCGAAATAAGGGAATGCTCAGGCGAGGACTGTAAATGAGCTCCCAAATTTCTTGAATAACGCCATAATATGACTTTGATGCTATTACAGCCCGGCCATCTCCGGATCTACTGAATTCTTGAGAGGTCGCCACCAACGTCACCCCACTGTTTTGCATCGTGCTCTTATCACTCTGGGATTTAGTATAAAATGTATATCCGTTAATCTCGTATCCTTGGAATGTTCTAACAACAATTTGGGGTCCTGCGCCAAGTAGTTTAACAATTTCAGGTACGGGGTGTGACCCCACTCTTTCTTTCAGCCATCCTATAAAAGAACGATTATGCTCGTTAGTAAGCCACTTCTGACTCCTCGTGTAGTTTTGTTGTTGAAGGATTGTCATGTGCTCATCTATATAGGGAGCAACATCTGTCATGTGTTGTAGTACAATAAAATGTGCCTTTTGTAGTTCATTTAGATCAGCAACTACGGCTCTCAACCCAATTGTCCCGACTCCTTGGAGCCTTCCCTCGTATCGAGATTTTGGAACGCCAATAGGATCCACACCGGTCAAGTAGTTGGTGCAAAAATCAATCACCTCCTCCGTAGAATATCCTTCTATAATGCTGCCTTCGGGTCGATGTCGGTTCCTTACGTATTTTTTCAAGATGCCCATGTATCTCTCGAATGGATACATATACCGAAGGAACACGGGACCACAAATCTTAATTTCTCTCACAAGATGAACAACAAGGTGAACCATGACATCGAAAAAAGATGGCGGAAAATACATCTCAAGTTGGCAAAGAGTAACGACGACCTCCTTTTGCAAAGAGTCCAATTTTAGAGGGTCTATCACTTTGGAATTTATTGCATTGAAGAAAGAACAAAGCTTCGTAATGGTTTGACGAACGTGCTTTGGTAAAATTCCCCGAATTGCAACCGGAATTATATGTGTCAGTAAAACATGACAGTCGTGAGATTTCAGACCGACCAGTTTCAAGTCCTTCATCGACACCAACTTCTTAATATTCGAAGAATATCCTGATGGGACTTTTATACCATTGAGGCATTCACAGAAGCTTGTTTTCTCTTTCTTTGACATTGTGCACAGTGCGGGGGGTAGGTATGTGCGCTTCCCTTTCTCCTGCGGTGCGAGCTCGGGTCGTATTCCCATCTCTACCATGTCTTTTCTCACTTTAATACCATCTTTCGTCTTCCCCGGAATGTTCAATAATAAACCAATTAAACTGTCACAGACATTTTTTTCGACATGCATGACATCTAGGCAATGCCTCACTTCTAAATATTTCCAGTACGGTAGCTCTCAAAATATGGACCTCTTTTTCCAAATATTCTTCGGTAGTGCTTTGGCGCATTTTCCAAAAACAACATCAATGTTTTTTACCCGTTCGAAGACACTCTCCCCGTCTAATGGATGACGAGCCACTCCAAGCTCAATTTTCCCGTTGAATGCCATCTTCTTCTTACGATATGGGTGATTAATAGGAAGAAACCTACGATGCCCCATGAATACATTCTTTTGACAATTTTTCAACCTCAGCACCTGCGTGTCATCTTCACAGATCGGGCACGCTTTTGCTCCTTTACAAGTGTAACCCGACAAATTCCCGTACGCGGGGAAATCATTTACGGTGCAAAACACCATGGCCCGCAAGGTAAAGGTCTCTTTCATATACGCATCCCACACCGGGACGCCATCACGCCACAATTTTTGGAGGTCCTCGATTAATGGTGCGAGATATACATCTATGTCATTTCCGGGTTGTCTGGGTCCTTGGATTAGTAATGACATCATTATATATCTGCGTTTCATGCACAACCAAGGAGGAAGATTGTAGATGCATAAAAGAACTGGCCAAGTACTGTGCCGACTGCTCATACTTCCAAACGGACTCATTCCATCTGAGCTCACCACAATCCTAAGGTTCCGCGGTTCAGAACCAAATTCTTTGAAATGTCTGTCAATGTTTCTCCATTGAGGAGAATCAGCCGGGTGCCTTAGTTTACCGTCATTTTTGCGCTCTTCTTCGTGCCAGCGCAATAATTTTGCATCTTTGGGATTCGCAAACAACCGTTTGAATCTCAGTATTATCGGCAAATACCACAACACCTTAGCCGGAGGTCGGCCACTTGTGTCCTCGTTACAATCATCAGTGTCCTGGTCCTTACGACGTTTATATCGTGAAACACCGCATTTAGGACAGACATGCATGGCCTCGTACTCGTTACGATACAATACACAGTCATTCGGACATGCATGTATTCTTTCGATCTTCAACCCCATTGGACATATCAACTTCTTTGCCTGATATGTTGTACCGGGTAACTCGTTGTTATCTGGGAGCATTTCTCCTAAAAGCTGTAATAAGGACGTGAAACTCTTATCGCTCCAACCATTGTCTGCTTTTAAGTTTAATAATTTCAACACAGCTGACAGTTTTGTAAATTTGGCACACCCGGGATACAACGGCTTCTTAGATTCATTAGACAAATTTTGAAATTTATCATAATTTTTATCACTAATTTCATCTTCCACATCACGTAACATATCCTCCAAATTTTTAGTAAACTCGTGTTCTACATTTTCATCAAAATTCCTCTCCATCTCATCATCGTCATTTTCGGGTTCGACGTTAATATCAGAATATTCGGCACTCTCATAATCCTCGTTCCAATCAAGTTCAAAATTATCAGAAATTCCAACATTCTCATCATTCAATTCACGATTACAATCCTTATTGGCACTACTACTTTCCCCAAATTTCTCACCATGCATGAACCAACATGTATATCTCTTCTTAAATCCCCGACAAATCAAATGAGCTCTAATTTCTTCGATGTCCAAAAATCTTAATAAATTTTTACAATCTTTACAAGGACATAAAATGTCTTCTTCTTTTTTATTCACTCTATAACTCTCAGCAAATTTTATAAACTCATCAACGCGAACCAAATATTCTTCACTGTCACGTCGCATTTCATACATCCAGCTTCGATCCATCTGTAAATTAAATTAAAAAAATGATTTGATCAATTAATCATGCATGGTCAACATTCTCCTTCGTGTACAAAATTTTGGGCTTACAAAGGGCCGGTTTACAATCCTAACCCACTCTTTGAATATTATGTCTCATATGTGAACACATATTAGCGAGATTTAATTAGTATTTGAGAAAAATTCGGCAGCATTTCCCCTTAACTCCCCAAGTATGCGTACGAACCACATACTCGTAGGAGCAATAAGGGAAAATACTGTCGAACTTTCCTCAAATACTAATTAAATCCCGCTAATATGTGTTCACATCCTAAATGAGACATAATATTCAAAGAGCAGTTCCAAAACGGGGACTATCCAAAATTAATCCCTATTGGATTAATTTTGAACGGGCATGGACCTAAAAGCATCTAAAGGTCGGTTATTGGACCACAATACACTAATTAATTACATCTAAAATTAAGAATTCAAGAATATATGCATGAAATGACCTAATTAAATAAGCCTAAATAACAGAAAATTAGAGAAAGAAAATGATTTAAATACATATTACTAACCTTAGAAAGATGGAGAGGAGAAAATACAAACTTAATTCAAAGATCTCAGATCTCAGCTGCTGGCCTCGATCAATTCGCAGAAATAAAAAGCTCAGTTCGATATGTATGAACTAAAAACTTGATCAAAACGACGCTCTGGAAGGGAAGATAATAAAACCCTACACTATTATACACGGCTATTTAGTTATATATCCGTGTAGCTCTCCACCTATTTCTACACGGCTTTTTAGTTATAAAGCCGTGTACAATTATAAGATTTATACACGGCTATATATCAAAAAACCGTGTGTAATGTTCCTACACGGCTTTGTATTAAAAGTCCGTGTAGCTCTCTCAATTATTTGCACACACACTTATTTACACACGGATTTGTGGTTTCTAATAAACCGTGTAGCTCTCTCTAATAATTCGACACTGATTGTTAACTAATTATCCGTGTAGAAATCGTTCAGATCTTTTGAACTCATATTTGGTACACTGTTTTTAATATAATTGCCAAATCCGTGTACAATGTGCAGTGTACAAAACCAGTTTTTGTAGTAGTGATGGTTAATCCTAGCACAAGTGCATTGATGTTTTATTATAAAATCATTCATGACGTGACGATGTTATATATTCGGGTTAATCCTGACACTAATGCATCGATGCTTCATTGTAAAAAAATCGATGTTTTATTAAAAACATCAATGAAGCACCGATGCAAAAAAATCGGATCATTCTTGTCACAACCCTCGATCCGGAGGTGCAACAATTCTACCGCATCTATTTACCATTCAATATACGTAACATAAGGTATGGATCTTTTTATGCATTGCCAATAGCATCCATTATTTTTCTCACATCCCAATTTATTTACAATAATTATCTGACATTTTATAGTGGATGATGCTAGAGAAATACTCTATGCACCATGTCAGATAAAATAATCTCAAATCTCATACCTTTAGGTGGCCCTGCTGTCAATTATTATCCCAAAAGCGTTTCTCGGTCTTCGTTTAACAAACCTGTGAATCCCACAAGGAAAAACGGGTGAGAAATAATAAATTATTCCTTAGTGCTAATTGCCACTCAGATTATTCTATATTTAGAATGAAATCTCTGCACGAGAAACTAACAGTTCATTTCATAATGACAAATGCAAATGCTCAATAACAGTATTCAAATGAACAACAAAAATTACATAAATAAATCTGAACTCTAAGGATCTCATCAGAATAAATGGTTTGGGTCAAAATCTTTTAAACCATAAAGTCTGGTAACATTTGGTTTCTTAACTTTAAAATTTCTAGTCTGGAAACACTAACGATACCACAACATGTATCTGTCGTGTTTGGGCTTATACTGTTCTAACTATCCTGACAATTTATTAACGTAAACAATACAGAATCAATATCTCAATACTGTCATTATCAAAAAGAAAATCAATGATAAGACAGTTCTAACTATCCTAACAATTGGTTAACAGAAACATTACGAAATCAATATCACAATACTGTCATTATCGGAAAGAAAATCATTGATAAGAAGTTACCACAATTCATTAATCTTACAGACAATTCATATTTATTCAATATCCCCTACCCAACCGGTACTGGGTTCAGTTGGGGCCATTCACCATATACACATAAGGGTCCTGGAGTAAAGTCTAGTAGCTAGTGATCAGAGTCAAAATAATGATGATTTACGTAGGGTTCAGTTGGGCAGAAGGAATAGTTATCTTTGTAATTAGGGTTAGATTTGATTAAAGTGAGAAGAGAGGAGTGCTTGTAACAATGCCGTTCCGCGGCTAAGTTCCTTTTCTTAGGGCTAGGCAGTAAACCTTGTTACTCTTGATGTTTTGATATATATATTTCTGTTGATTATGGTTTCTTGTTGTTGTACTAAAATGCTTTTGTGATTTACTATCTCTTCATCTAATTTCAATGATCTAGTTTGAGTCCGTTAGGGTAGTGACAGTACTTTAATGGTAAGAGAAACTATTTGTATGAATTAGCCTCGTTGAGATATATTAGGTTTATGTGAAGAAAACCTTAGCGGGGAAACCATAAACCAGACCAACAAAACGCGTACCAAATTCTATCACATGCGTAAAGTAAATTGTAGTGATCTGTGTAATAATTTGGGGTATTTGAGAGATCAGACATTTGCGTAAGATAAATTGCAGTGTCCTATGTAGAATCTCAGTGAAAGATCTGTCATTCTTGCGTAACATAAATCACAGTGACCTATGTGGTGTCTTTTATTAAAACAACAACAGGAAATCAGACGCAACATGAATATATTGTCAATGAGGATTGAGTGGCAATGGTGTGCCGAAACCCTAGGAATTCTCATCTCTATCTTTATTTTAATTACTTTTAATTGCTTCCTAATTTACATTGATCAAAACAATATTTCTCAATTTTCAGATTTCGTCTAGCCTTTCGAAAGATTGTGATTCGATCGCTCAAAGCATTGAACCAATATTCCCTGTGGATCGACCTAGAACATACTACTCGATAAGATTGTGCGCTTGCA
Source organism: Carex littledalei (assembly GCA_011114355.1). NCBI lineage: Eukaryota > Viridiplantae > Streptophyta > Magnoliopsida > Poales > Cyperaceae > Carex > Carex littledalei. The sequence goes on from CM022081.1 coordinate 1,460,875, forward strand.
GTCCAAACCGATAGCATTTCTGAGTTTATAAATATTAAAAGAAACATTACTCTCTTTTGAGTGATCAGCTAGCTATACTTTACGATATATTAATCTTTTTTCTCCACTATATGGAGGTTCAACGATTACAGTATTCAATATTCAATCAATTCAATCATTTGCAATAAGAATCAATCAATCGATAAACAATATCAACATGACAGTCAACAGTCTTATCTGTAATTCAGTTCCAATTGCATTGGGCTATGCATATGATGCAACAGTTCAATCAATGTAGTCAATCAAATATTCTAAATGCACAGCGAGTTACGATTTAATTCTTAGTCATGAATCTCAGACTAATCCAATAACTCCGCACCTGATATCGTAGGGTCACAGGTGAGGTCACTAGCGATCTGTTCCTCCTGAGCATTCCATCTCATCAATCTCTTTCGTAATTATACCTATATCAGAATAATATAAATATATTATGATCAATACTTATAACAATTAAGTATAACAAAACAATTTGCGTGTTCCAATATTTAAACCCAATTATGTCTTTATTCTATAAGCTATGTTCAATATTTCTGATAAAACATTTATTAGCATTTTATTTACAATTTAGGATCATATAGTGTTCCATAATATCAAGTCATACATATAATAGATCACATTTATAATCATCCTCAATCCTCAATCCTTTGTTTAATTAATAACAATACTCATTGTATATGTTCATTAGTTATTAAGATCAATTTCAGTCTAATAGTCTCTCTCTCTCTCTCTCTCTCTATATATATATATATATATATAAATTTGCACTAAGGTTCCTCTGACAATTTGAATTACAAATTTATGGGTATTTTTGCAAGTAACACCTTCTACCTAGCTTTACAATCAAGACTTTGGTAACATAAAACATCATACCAATACACAAAGTATATTAGTAATAGCACCCACAATACTCACCATTTACCAATCAACTCATAAAACACGAGAGAGATATCAAACTGCAAGGAAAAAGGTAAAAATTAATACACTTGTACATGTCGAATTGAACTCTGGTACCGAAATAAATTGGAAATATTTTGTTTAAGGTTGATCTCTAAATCAAGTAGTCTATCTAATAACCTTTCTAAAGCTTAGACTTCTCAAACCAAGCCAACAGAAGCAACCAAAATACCATCACAACTATCGGTTTCAAATCCAGTTAAAGAACACAATGAAAATTAGAGGCCTTAGGCAAATCAATTATATCATTATTAAACAACTTTTCCATTAACTCACCTTTCACTCTTATTTTCCAGCCGGGTTTTAATTGTTTTTCTCTCTATTTTGCAATATAATCTAATGGGATATTATCTAATGATGAAAACTTTACAGATTTTACCTTGATGTATATTTTTCTTTCAACTAGGTCCTTATAACTTGATTCTGACATACCAATATACAATATAAACTGGTAATGATTGATACCAGTGCTTAGTACCAACTCGAGAATCACAATACAATGCTTATTTGAGGCCAGTATCAGTTTCCGGTTCAAACCCAATAAAAGAAAACAAAGGAAAAAGAATAAGATTATTCAATCAATCAACTTGATTAATTCGACTCACAATACAGAGTTTTTCAAATTTAGAGGGGTAAATATGATATTATGAATTTTAAAGGGAAAACACGTAATTTCCAAAATTTTGAGAGACATACATAAAAGTCCCTCTTTTTAAAATTAATTCGGAACCACTTCAAGTATGAATTGACCAAAAAGAAATTACTTGATTACTTGAATATGCCAAAAGAAAACTAAATATTCAGAATTGTTCAATTGTTGAATCTCCTATAATTCAGACTTCATTGATTCAAACTTCAATTCCAAATCAGGAGAGGATTCACATATGTCGAGCCGTGTGATTATCTTGCTAAATGCTCCTTCTACAATTAGTTCATTTGCTCTCTCTGTCAAATGAAACCCATCCCAAGAGAAATATTTGGATGGATCAGCACAAACCCTAGATCGCTCATCGCCACAAGAAATCTCAAATGTGAAATTGTACTGGCCTTCACCTCCACAACAGGCAAATAAGGGATTCTTGAATCCTATATGCAAAAAAAAAAAAAACCCAACAAAAATAAGCTCTAGCAGAAGTAATATTCCAGAGATCTTCTTCCAACTATATATGTATATACATCTCTTATTAAGAACTTGGGTGAGGCTATATATGGTACTATGCATAGAGCAGGTTGGTCTGTACTATAAATCAATATCTTTGGTTGTAATGTCCAAATAGTCGATCTGAACCGTTCAACATGATCTCCATATGAAAATATACTTGTAGATCAAATTTTACATTTTTTAAGATTTTTTTTACTATTTTTTAGATACGTAGAAAATCACTTGATCTAATCTAAAAAAATATAAAAACTCTAAAAATGTAAAATTTAGTCTCCAAGTAAATTTTTATATGGAGATCATGTTGAACAGTTTAGATCGATTATTTGAACTTTGAAGACAGATATATTGATCCAACCAATCCGCGCTATGCATAGTACCATAGCCTCAATCAAAGAAATTTCTGGTATGTCTGGAATTTATTTGTTGTAAAAAACCATTCACAAACAGTTACAGTAAAATTCAGAAAACTTGCCGTATCGTTCGGCTGATTTGAATATATCGAGTGAGGCTCCGTTGTAATCAGCATGTATGATAGTAGCATCTGGATATAATCGCCGCAAATTATTCAACTCTTCTTTCAACAACTTTTCATGGTGATCTGAGAATTCATTCAACCACTTCATGCAACCGGTCTCTTCATCGTAATCTTCATTGTTTTCGGTATGGAACATGGTCAGATAGAATGGGGAACAACCAAAAGGTATGATTCCTGGTACCACTAATGTTTTCGTCCCAAGCTCAATTAATTCCTGTTGATTAAAAGATATTTGATTTTTTTATTAGAAATTTAAACCATCATGCTAATTTTTCAGAACCGTGCTATGTACTGGGAATCTACACAATGCAGTCTAAATGCAAATGTTTAGTTTAATCAGTGAATTTTCATGACATAAATTGTGTATGAAGACCCATTTCTGTTCATATCTGGTCTGTGTTTACTGAAATTTTAATAAGGAATTATATGTTTGCACATAGAGGCTTTAATTCAATGATCAGGTTAAAACATGCATAGTCCACAATTAATAAAAATGATGTTCTAAAAGAGATAATCAAACAATCACCTTGATGCCAGCACCAATGGCTTGGATGACATGAGGCACAAATGTGCGTATTTCTTCGAACGGTACACTAAAAGATGACGCCGGGATGTTGTAGTCATTCATTCCAATCACTCCTACCAGAAACAATGAACTTTCCAAAATGTTTCTACAATCTGCACAAACAGTATATAATACGTTTACAATTTTTGAAATTTGAATATTTTTCATTTTTGAAGGTAAAAACTTTATATCCAATACAGGAGTTTAACATAAGTAGAAACTTTATATACGAATGCTAATTCGATCTTGTTTCAACTTTCAACCATTTGTAATTAGTAATTACCTGATTGAGGACATAGAAGTGTCAATAATTGCTTGAACCATTGGATCTGAAGTGCTAAGAACCCCATCCTCGGGTCGGCCGCTGTAATGCCCTTCTCTTGGAAGAAGGAATTATTCATAGCCGTTGCGCCTCCGACCGCAAAGTTGGCGCCATAGAGAAAATCCTCTGCTGTTTTGCCATTAAGATAGGCTAGTGGTAGGGACATACCTAGTTCTTTTGCTGTATAAAGCCCCAAAAGGCAGTTGGTCAGCAGGAAAGGTTATTGAAATTGACAGATCAATTCATACTTAATGCAGCGTACTAATCATATGCTGCAATTGTTGCAACTCTATTGTTCATGCGCTGCATGAAGGAAAAATCTCTCTGTCAATATCAAATTTGGCATGATAATATCTCTTCCGCTTTTTATTTTTGCAAAAAAGGTTCACTCCTTTATTCCATCTTTTCTTTTCTTCTTTTGTTGTTGTTGTTGTCTAGGTTTATTAAATTCCTAAGTAGGCATTTAATACATGTTGTATATATATTGGATATAGATTCTGATATCTATCCCAAGGAAAAAGGTGTGATTTTAAATTTGTGAATTGATAAAGTGGGACTAACTAACCAATAAAATCGGCGAAGACTCGACCATCGGACCATCGGCCGGTTGCCTTGTGAAAGAAAGTCTGACCGTAGGGGAGCATCGATATCGGAGCATCACCAAATATCGACAAATAGTTACCAGTATCAGTTAGTGAATCGCCAAAGATGAACATGCGCGGGTAGCAACCATGGCAGAGATGAGCTCCACTTAGTAAGAGGATTGTGAGTTTGAAGAAGAGAAAGGAAAGGATATTATAGGAATTGAGACCTATTGTTCCATTTAAAGACATTTTTAATGGAAAACTGTAAGGATAATATGGGAATGGAATTATGGAAACCTCTTGCTCAGCTTATATAAAGACATGTTTTTGTATCCAAATCCAGTTTGATCTCTATAGAGTATATAGATTATTATTATAGGACACTATCCTATTAAGCACATAGCCCCAGTGACATAAATAAATAAATTATTTACTGTAAATTGCTGCACTATCAAGTCATGACTAAGCATCAATAGTTTTGTTTGTTAGTATAACAACTTCTATTATCAGGAAATAAATAACAGGAACCTGTTATTCCAATTCCAACTGTTGATTTTTGTTGAGATTTGTGCATGAAAAACTTACTTTGTTGAGATTCGGGCATGAAAAAGTTTGAACGGTTGAGATTGGAATAACAGGTTCATGTTATTCCCAAAGAATAACAGCAGATTTATTTCCCTATTATCATGGTGACTATATTACTATACTATTATATTGTAAGGTATAATTGTTGTTATACCCATCAAAATTTTCTAATAACCAAATTTCCCATCAAAACTTAAATCTTACTTATTTTCTCACTAAAAGCAATGAATGAACCTTTCTTATTTCCCATTTCTTCAATTATTATTACAGTTGTCTTGATCACAATTAATTTGACAAAGTGAAGTATGATCTTAATGCTAATATAATTTATTAAATTCTAGTCCTATCTCAATTTTTATATACTATTAAGACAAGATACAAGGATAAAAGAGAAAATGCGTTTTAAACAATATATAGCTGGAAGTAGAGTTCTGTTGTCACGAACTTATTTTTTATAATTATGAGAAGAAAATTTATCTCAATGGTGATTACTACGTACTAAAGGATTTTAACTTTTTTTATTTATGTATAAATTAATAAATTTAAATCATTAAATTTGTTTTATAATATGTCAATTACATATATAATAAGAGTAGAATTAAAATGCACCATTGGGTTTGTGCTCCAATCATGCTCCATGTCTTTTTCTTCGTTTTTAAAGTTCTAACAATCAATCCGAACCGCTCAATATGATTTTTGTATTAAAATGTGCTTGGAGACCAAATTTTATATTTTTTGGAATTTTTTTACTAATTTTTTAGATAGGTACAAAATCATTGTTTTCAGAAGATTATGGACCATCCAAAACAGTGATTTTGTACGTATCTAAAAAAATAGTAAACAAATTTCAAAAAATATAAAATTTTATCTCCAAGCACATTTTAATATGAAGATCATATTGAGCGGTTCGGATTGATTGTTCGAACTTTAAGAGAAAAAGACGTGGAGCATGATTGGAGCACAAAACCAATGGTGCATTTTAACCCTACTCATTTTAACCGAACAATAGAAAATTTACTGGCCACATTCCATGATTCCTAGATCATAAGTTGAATGTCTGTTGGAGGAGATCTTCATTAAGCAAAGTTCTTGAGAATGTTCTTGTTGGTGATATTAATACGGCTGATCTCAAATGGGAAGCTACTGAGTTATTGAATAAGGAGAAGGGTTTTGTTGCAAACGACCACTTCTCTATTCTGTCAAGCACTGTGCAATTGCGAAAACAAAAAAAACATGAATCTTATGAAGTTGATGACTGAAGTGGCAAATGTTTACTGCCTTTTCAACTTCAAAGTTTTCACTAAGCTGGTTCAAAGGGCAGCGAAGCATAGGTTTGAGGATCTGAAGTATTTACAAGATTCAAGTGGTGTTCCAGTTTTGTCACCAGCATCTGAATAGAATTCAGAAAGATAGTATCACATATCCAAGCGGTTATTTCGATCATGTATGATTTATTTTAATTTAATTTAAAGTATTTTATTTTGTATTTAACTTTTATGAATACATACATATGAAACTTGATAGTTTTAGTGATTAGCACCTGACTTTGTATCAATAGTTGACTTTAATTTTTTTTTTTTTGTTATTTTCGGGGGACAGCTGTTAAAACTGTTGAAGGAACAGAGAAAGGAACTTCTGGTTATGATAAGAACAAGAAATCAAAGTGTAAGATTTATAAATTTTGTTCATTTGAATATTTACATTCAAATTGAAGAAAACTGGATAGTTTGGGTGTAAATATTTTGTGAATTAACTTTTAACAATTGGTATTTCCTTAGCCGGTGATTCTGGTAAAGTACGAGTTAATTAAGTTATCTGGAGCTGCTAAGGTACAATATAATGTACCATGTGAAGCTGGTGTTTCTGGACCTGCTAATTTATTTGCTGATGGTAAGATTTTTTCATCTTTATTGATGAATACTTTTTACAAAATGGTTGAATACACAATGTCATTTTTTGATAGTACAATTGGCCTTTATAGAATTATCTTTTGTATTTGGTTTAAATAGCACTTTATCTATTAGGTATGAATCAGATGGGTATATAACTAGTAATTTGGAATATAACTTATGAATACATAATACTATTTGTTAATAGCAGAAATTAAATAATTTTTTTTTGTAGCTGGACAAAAGCAGGGTGGTGTTAAGACTAGGAGCTCTGTGAAGCTGTTAAACCAGTCTACTGAAATCAAAGAGACTCCTGCTAGTCCACTGAATAAGAGAGTATTATTTGGCGATACTGTAACACCAACACCATCGGTTGGTAGAGATCCACCTTTAAAGAAATCAAAGAATAAAGGAAAACAGTTAGAAAAAGAAGACAAAGAAAGAGAGGTTCGAGAAACAGAAAAAGCAAAAGAAAAGGACCAAACAGAACTAGTGATTGAGTTGGTAGGAAAGGAAGGAACACAACCTCAAGCTGGAGAGGAGAATGTAGTTTCAGAAGAAGATACTCATGGGTTTACAACACAAGAAGATGAATCACAAGATCCAATTATTGATAAAATTATACAAGATGTTATTGCTCAGTATAAAGAATTAGAATCAGAAGGAGGGCAACAAGTTGATGAGAAACAAGCAAGAGAGAAAGAAGGTATTAATAGTTTATTTTTTCATATTTCATACTTGAATCATAGATGACAGGCTTAGGTGAATACTTCATTTGTCTGCAGTTCATACTTTGTTATCCAGTTTCATATTTTGAATGTAACAGTATGCATATGTAATTTAAGTACTAATTTTTGTTTTTATGCAGTATTTGTAGAAAAGGAACTTCAAAAAGATGAAGAGAATGAACCAATATGTAATCTTGCTGATATGGATGGTCCCTCTTTTAGCATCGGTTTCTCACCGGAAGTCAAAAGTCCCACAGATGATAAAACCAAAGAGCAAGAGAAAGTGGACGTCCAAAAAAGCCCGTTAAAATCCCGACCTAAGCTTGTATATGAAAGAGGACATGGCAGGAAAAGAGGCCGAAAACAAATTTCTTAACCTGAAACCAAAGTGATTGAAATTAGCTCCCAAGAGCCAGAGCAACAGAAACCAAAACCCAAGAAGAAAGGACCCGGTAGAAGGAAGAAGAGGGTTGCAGACCAAAAAAACCTGCCTAAAAGAGGGGCTGATGAAACGAAACTAGCTTTTGTCGAAGAACCTTTTATCCATGATGCTGCGAAAGTTGATAAACCATTACCTGATTGAATTCAATATGTTACTGCCAAGTACGGAGATGAATTTAATGAGTTTGATTATGGTCCTTTCAAATTAAATGATCCAGACTGGAATTTTTTTGCGGACAGTATTTTCGTGGATCCCACTTTTGAAAGTTGTACTGGCAAAGTCCTGCTGCCAGACAAGAGTTGGTACTATGAGAATAGGGATTTAGTTAGTGATGAAGTTAGTAATGTGCTGGATGCTTGGGTGAAGAAGTTTTTTCAATATGAAATTGGTGATACCGACTACCCATTTAAAAACACTCAGTCTAGCTTATTCATGAATATAGATCAATTCCGAGACCTGCTGTTTTGCAAGAACTACGTTGGCACTGAGATATGAAAAAATTTATTTTAGTAATTTTTTTTATGTTGACGCATGTATGATTACAGGATTTGGGATGGTTATTAATGGGTGAATAATTGGTGTTAATGGGATAATACTTTGGTATTAATTGGATGAATACTTGTGTATTACTGACTTTATTAATACTTTGGTATTCATGGATGAATACTTTTTACATTATGGATGAGTGCTTATCATGATAGGATGAATTTGTGCAGGCTGTCGATATTACACTCTTAATCATGCAACTGGAGACTGCAGTGAAAGAAGAATGGTTCTATATTGTGAATGATGCTGTTGTGAGTATCTAAAACTATAAAAAGTATTTTTATAAATTTTTGAAATAATTTAATATTAGTTTGTTTACTTTATTGATTGTAATATTGTAGGAAATGACACCATTCAATTCAATTGAAACGGTGTATCGTTGTCAGAGGGATTTATTTTCACCACAGTTTGAGAAATCCAAATGGCTTTTCGTACCATTAATTGGTCAAAATCACTGGATATTAGCTTCTTTTGATTTGAAGAATCAAAAGATCAAAATGTATAACTCCCTTGACCCTTCATCGAACCAATACTACCTTGAGTAACATATTAATTATGTGCACTGGGTAAAGTATTTTCTCTCGTGGAGGCTTGGTAAGTATATGTTACTTTATATTTATGTTTTTTAAGTTGTATATGTGTTACTTTATATTTTTTAAGTAAGCTTATATTAGGTATGAAAACCTTTATAAATTTTCTTGTGTTTATACAAAATACAGGACAAGAGTCGTGGATGGACGTACAATTGTCTTAGATGGATACTCCTCAGCAGTCTTCAGTTGATTGTGCAATATTTTTATTGCGGTGTGTTGATTGTCTGACGCGCAAGGTCCCACAGGATTTTACTCAGGTTAATATTATATAGTTTGTTTGTTTTCTGTAATTTATTTTGTTGAATCTTACAATGTGAGAATATTACAATCTGAGTATTCATCTATTAACTTTTATAGTGAATACTTGAGTATTCTTGGGATGAATACTTTGATATTAATGGATGAATATTTGTGTATTACTTGGATGTATACTATAATAGATAAATATTACTGGGTATTACTGGTTATTACTGGATAAATATTACTGGGTATTACTGGGATGTATAACTTGGGTATTATTGTGATGTATATTTTACAGTTAATGAATGAATACTTGTTACACTTGGGATGTATACTATAATAGCTAAGTACTTGTTTATCGTTTTTGTAATTTATTTTATTACTGGGATGTATACTTTACAGTTATTGGATGATTACTTGTTACAATTGGGATGTATACTATAATAGCTAAATATTTGTTACTTGTTTTTTGTTTTTGTAATTTATTTTTAAAATTTTATTTACTGACTGACAATTTTTTATGTGTTAAAATTTTGTAGGAAATGATTAGTGCTGAGCATCTTCAGGTTGCCTTTAGGTTGTTAACTAATGAGAGGAATTAGTGCAAATTTGAGATGTGATGTGATGTGATAACTGATTTTTTTTATTTTTTGTGATAACTGGTTTGTTAATTACTGTGGTGTGATAACAATCATTTGATGTGATGTGATATTAAACAGTTGGCAGGTTTACTGTATCCAAATATACCTCTATTGCAAAGATATTAAACAGTTTGCTAAATGATATGAATTGATGTTAAATATTTTGATATTAAATAGTTTGATATGTTGTCTTCATCCTTCTCGTCGTAAGTATTCACTTTTTGCAATATAATTGTGTTAATACTCGTTTCTGTTTTTTCAGTTTTGTTACTTGCATGTGGTCCCCCTCCCTGTCCGTTTCAAAAGACGTTAGCAGTCCTCCACATATATTGTTTGTGGTTCCCTACTTTCTTAATGCGCTAAATGTTGTAATGTATCCAAATATACTTCTATTGCAAAGATGACTACCTTCATATAGATGAATGTATACTAGTTATGTTACAGATGAATACTTTTCCGCAAATACATAAAATGCGCTGACGGTTATGCGGTCCCCCCACTTAGGTATATGCGCTGACGGTTATGCGGTCCCCTGCATTTGTTTTTTGTGGTCCCCTACTTTCTTAATGCGCTGAATGTTGTAATGTATCCAAATACTTCTATTGCAAAGATGAGTACCTTCATATAGATGAATGTATACTAGTTATGTTACAGATGAGTACTTTTCCGTAAATACCTAAAATGAGTTGACGGTTATGCGGTACCCCCACTTAATTAATTGTCCGCCGATAGTTAGCGATGTCGGCTGTGCGGTCCCCGCCCATTAATTACGCATTTTCTTTTGTTTTTAGCAGACATCAGTTGTGGTCCCTACTGTTTCCGCGTAATTTAACGCGTTTTCTTTTGTTTTTAGCGGACGGCAGTTGTGGTCCCTCTTGTTTTTACCTTATCCGAAGGCGGGGGATGAAACGGGGGATGGATCCCGGGGGATAGCTAGGCTCTCCCTATGAAAAATCATTTTAAATTTATGAAGTTCTCATTTGATCCTTTATTAAAAAAACATGTAATATGTGTAAGAAAAATGTTTAGTCATCTAATTAATAAGACCGAACATTATTCTTAAACCTACTACATATTTTTTTATATTATAATAAAGGGCAACATGGGTGTTCTATAAATTTAAATAAGTTATAATAGAAAAGACAATAAGCTAGATAAATTTGTGAGTTTTTTAGATTTAGAGGGGTAAATATGATATTATGAATTTTATAGGGGAAACACGTAATTTCCAAATTTTTGAGAGACATACATAAAAGTCCCTCTTTTTAAAATTAATTCGGAACCACTTCAAGTATGAATTGACCCAAAAGAAATTACTTGATTACTTGATTATGCCAAAAGAAAACTAAATATTCAGAATTGTTCAATTGTTGAATCTCCTATAATTCAGACTTCATTGATTCAAACTTCAATTCCAAATCAGGAGAGGATTCACATATGTCGAGCCGTGTGATTATCTTGCTAAATGCTCCTTCTACAATTAGTTCATTTGCTCTCTCTGTCAAATGAAACCCATCCCAAGAGAAATATTTGGATGGATCAGCACAAACCCTAGATCTCTCATCGCCACAAGAAATCTCAAATGTGAAATTGTACTGGCCTTCACCTCCACAACAGGCAAATAAGGGATTCTTGAATCCTATATGCAAAAAAAAAAAAACCCAACAAAAATAAGCTCTAGCAGAAGTAATATACCAGAGATCTTCTTCCAACTATATATGTATATACATCTCTTATTAAGAACTTGAGTGAGGCTATATATGGTACTATGTATAGCGCAGGTTGGTCTGTACTATGAATCAATATCTTTTGTTGTAACATCCAAATAGTCGATTTGAACCGTTCAACATGATCTCCATATGAAAATATACTTGTAGATCAAATTTTACATTTTTTTAGATTTTTTTACTATTTTTTAGATAGGTAGAAAATCACTTGATCTAATCTAAAAAAATATAAAAACTCTATAAAATGTAAAATTTAGTCTGTAAGTACATTTTTATATGGAGATCATGTTGAACAGTTTAGATCGATTATTTGAACTTTGAAGACGGAGATATATATTGATCCAACCAATCCACGCTATGCATAGTACCATAGCCTCAATCAAAGAAATTTCTGGTATGTCTGGAATTTATTTGTTGTAAAAAAAACCATTCACAAACAGTTACAGTAAAATTCAGAAAACTTGCCGTATCGTTCGGCTGATTTGAATATATCGAGTGAGGCTCCGTTGTAATCAGCATGTATGATAGTAGCATCTGGATATAATCGCTGCAAATTATTCAACTCTTCTTTGAGCAACTTTTCATGGTGATCTGAGAATTCATTCAACCACTTCATGCAACCGGTCTCTTCATCGTAATCTTCATTGTTTTTGGTACGGTACATGGTCAGATATAATGGGGTACAACCAAAAGGTATGATTCCTGGTACCACTAATGTTTTCGCCCCAAGCTCAATTAATTCCTGTTGATTAAAAGATATTTGATTTTTTTATTAGAAATTTAAACCATCATGCTAATTTTTCAGAACCGTGCTATGTACTGGGAATCTACACAATGCAGTCTAAATGCAAATGTTTCATTTAATCAGTGAATTTTTCAGAACCGTGCTATCTGGTCTGTGTTTACTGAAATTTTAACAAGGTTAAAAAAATGCATAGTCCACAATTAATAAAAATGATGTTCTAAAAAAGAGATAAACAAACAATCACCTTGATGCCTGCACCAATGGCTTGGATGACATGAGGCACAAATGTGCGTATTTCATCAAACGGTACAAGTGACGTCGGGATGTGGTAGTCATTCACTCCAATCTCTCCTACCAGAAACAATGAACTTTCCAAAATGTTTCTACAATCTGCACAAACAGTATATAATACCTTTACAATTTTTGAAATTTGAATATTTTTTATTTTTGAAGGTAAAAACTTTATATGCAATACAGGAGTTTAACCTACGTAGAAACTTTATATACGAATGCTAATTCGATTTGTTTCAACTTTTAACCTTTTGTAATTAGTAATTACCTGATTGAGGACATAGAAGTGTCAATAATTGCTTGAACCATTGGACCTGAAGTGCTAAGAACCCCATCCTTGGGTCGGCCGCTGTAATGCCCTTCTCTTGGAAGAAGGAATGATTCATAGCCGTTGCGCCTCCGACCGCAAAGTTGGCGCCATAGAGAAAATCCTCTGCTGTTTTGCCATTAAGATAGGCTAGTGGTAGGGACATACCAAGTTCTTTTGCTGTAAAGACCCAAAAGGCAGTTCGTCAGAGGGATAAGGTTATTGAAATTGACAGATCAGTTTATACTTCATGTAGTGCACTAATCATATGCTGCAGTTTTGCATCTCTATTGTTCATGCGCTGCATGAAGTAAAAACCTCTCCGTCAATATCAAATTTGGCATGATAATATCTCTTTCGCTTTTTATTTTTGCAAAAAAGGTACACTCCTTTATTCCATCTTTTCTTTTCTTCTTTTGTTGTTGTTGTTGTCTAGGTTTATTAAATTCCTAAATAGGCATTTAATACATGAAGTATATATATTTGATACAGATTCTGATATCTATTCCAAGGAAAAAGGTGTGATTTTAAATTTGTGAATTGATAAAGTGGGACAAACTAACCAATAAAATCAGGGAAGACTCGACCATCGGACCATCGGCCGGTTGCCTTGTGAAAGAAAGTCTGACCATAGGGGAGCATCGGGGCATCACCAAATATCGACAAATAGTTACCAGTATCAGTGAGCGAATCGCCAAAGATGAACATGCGCGGGTAGCAACCATGGCAAAGATGAGCTCCACTTAGTAAGAGGATTGTGAGTTTGAAGAAGAGATAGGAAATGATATTATAGGAATTGAGACCTCTTGTTCCATTTAAAGACATTTTTGGAAAACTGTAAGGATAATATGGGAATGGAATTATGGAAACCTCTTGCTCAGCTTATAAAGACATGTTTTTGAATCCAAATCCAGTTTGATCTCTATAGAGTATATAGATTGTTATTATTGGACACTATCCCATTAAGCACATAGCCCCAGTGACATAAACAAATAAATTATTTACTGCAAATTGCTACACTATCAAGGCTTGACTAAGCATCAATAGTTTTGTTTGTTAGTATAACAACTTCTATTATCAGGAAATAAATAACAGGAACCTGTTATTCCAATTCCAACCGTTGATTTTTATTGAGATTTGTGCATGAAAAACTTACTTTGTTGAAATTCGCACATGAAAAAGTTTGAACGGTTCTAACATACTCGCGCATGAAAAAGTTATTCTTGCAATAATTTGAACCGTTCCAATTCCAATTCCAATTACATACTCTCCTTATTCCAATTCCAATTACCAAAAATTTGCAATAACAACTACTAAAATTCGCGCATGAAAAACTTACTTTTTTTTATAACCGTATCTGTATCTTACATACTCTCCTCTTTTTTTGTAATTTAACAACAACAAAAAATAACAATCCTTATTGCAAATTAACTGCCTAGTAGTACTTAGTACCCTTGAAAATTTTAGAAATTTTTTAATGATTTATTTGAGGTGTTTTTAGGATTACTAGCTAGTGTGATTTCTGTTTGAGGACTATACCAGTACTAATAGCTTTCATTGTCAGAACAAGCTTGCATTCTGGCACTTAATGTGAATTTTAGTTATGGTTATATATTGTAAGGGCATAACAAGTTAATTATATATATATATATATTTTTTGAATTAGGAATTCAAATTATATCCGTAGTCGTATTTGTATCCAAAGAATATCTGATCTGTATCCATATTCATTTAATATATGATCCTTATTCGTATCTCATTAATATCCGATCTGTATCCCAAAAATACGGATACGAATATGATTTTAGCACTATCCAATCCGTTATCCGATCCGTTTGCACCCCAAGATGTCAGAGCCTCACCTGTCAAGTTTTATTCAGTTTTTTATCCAATCTACGTTAGTTGAGTTGAACATCTTGCAATTAGCCAAATAAGTCCAAGGATATAATAAAATAATGGTATTGGTTAATATATACTTCGATGGCCTTGTTTTTTCTGACTTTTTTTTGGTTAGAGTTATTCTCTCTGAAAATATATATATATATATATATATATAGAGAGAGAGTTGGGCTACGGTACTTCGCGAAGTAAAACGAGTGTTTTACTTCACGTCTATATCTTCAATTTGAAACTTCAAAACGTCGATCCGAACCGTTCAAGTTGATCTCCATATTAAATTGTGCTTGGAGACCAAATTTTACATTTTTTGGAAATTGTTTACTATTTTTATAGAATTATTGAAAATTACTGTTTTCAAAAAATCCTGGACCATCAAAAACAACAATTTTTAAAAATTAAAGAAAGAGTAAAAATTTTCCAAAAAATGTAAAATTTGGTCTCCAAGCACAATTTAATATGGAGATCAATTGAACGGTGCGGATCGACATTTTGAACTTTGAAATCGTAAAATATGAGTGTGAAGTAAAACACTCGCTTTACTTCGCGAAGCACCGTAGCCCAACTCTCTCTATATCAAAACGTTTCGGTTGGCTAATATCAAAACGTTTGTTCCGGAGCCGTGGAACAAACGTTTTGGTTTTTACATTTTCAAAATCTAAATGGTTAATCCAAACCGTTCAACATTCAATCTATAATAAAATGTACTTGGAGATTAAATTTTACATTTTTTGGAATTTTTTTACTATTTATTAAGCCAGTTTTAAAATTGTTGTTTTAAATGATCCATAAATATTTCACTGTTTATTAAAATCAGTGATTTTAAAACTGACTTAATAAATAGTAAAAAAGTTCCAAAAAATACAAAATTTGGTCTCCAAGCTAATGGTTTGGATCGACCGTTTGGACTTTGAAATTGGAAAACCAATTGGTTGCACCACGGCCTGGGAACAAACGTTTTGATATATATATATATATATATATATACTGGTAAACTCGATTAGATGTGTAATTTTGGTTGGTACACCTGATTTATCTCAGGCAGCACAGAAAAATATTATTTAATCAGGTAAAAATTTCGGAAAACAGAAAGATCTATATTAAACTCAGCTTGTTTAGTTGTGTAATTTTCGTTGGTACACCTGATTTATTATCTACATTAGAATGTAGCATGTAATTTGTTAACTTGTACAAAGATTAATATTTATCTCAGCTTGTTGCAATTAAATGTCATAACATTCACATATATAATTTGATGTAGCTGAAGCTCTTGGTTTTCCATTTCCAACACCATACCTTGATGGGAAGACAGGGGCGCTGACATAGAATATTAATCGGATACGAATAAGGATCAGATATTAAACGGATACGGATACAAATTTTTTTTGGATACGAATACGACTACGGATATAATTTAAATTCCTAATTCAAAATATATATATATATATATATATATATATAGAGAGAGAGTAAGGCTACGATGCTTTGCAAATTAAAGCACCCTCTTTAATTCGGGCCACTTTTTCAATTTGCAAAACCCAAACAACCGATCCGAACCGTTCAACATGTTCTAAATATTGAAATGTGCTTGGAGACCAAATTTTACATTTTTTGGAATTTGTTTACTATTTATTAAGCCACTTTCGAAATCGCTGATCCGGTGGTCCACAGTAAAAAACAGTAAAAATTTCTGGACCACCGGATCAGCGTTTTTGAAATGGGCTTAATAAATAGTAAAAAAAATTACAAAAAATGTAAAATTTGGTCTCCAAGCACATTTCAATATTTAGAACATGTTGAACGGTTCGGATCGGTTGTTTGGGTTTTGCAAATTGAAAAAGTGGCCCGAATTAAAGAGGGTGCTTTAATTTGCAAAGCACCGTAGCCTTACTATATATATATATATATAATTAGAGTATGGCTAATTTGCTGCCGGCAGCATTTCGGCGAGGTGCTGCCGGGGGCATTTCGGCCATTCTGGTGTTCAAACAGAAAATCCGAACCGTTCAACGTGTTCTAAATATTAAAATCTACTTGGAGACCAAATTTTACATTTTTTGGAATTTTTTTACTAATTATTAAGCCACTTTGAAAATTCCAGATCATATGGTCCAGATTGTTTTTACTGTTCACCCGGATCAGCAATTTTCAAAGTGGCTTAATAAATAGTAAACAAATTCCAAAAAATGTAAAATTTGGTCTTCAAGTAGATTTTAATATAGATTGAATATCTATATAAAAAAATTTGTTGTTTGAATACCAGAATGGCCGAAATGCCCCCGGCAGCACCTCGCCGAAATGCTGCCGGCAGCAACTTAGCCATACTCTATATAATTAACTTGTTATGCCCTTACAATATATAACCATAACTAAAATTCACATTGAGTGCCAGAATGCAAGCTTGTTCTGACAATGAAAACTATTAGTACTGGTATAGTCCTCAAACAGAAATCACACTAGCTAGTAATCCTAATAACACCTCAAATAAATCATTAAAAAATTTCTAAAATTTTCAAGGGTACTAAGTACTACTAGGCAGTTAATTTGCAATAAGGATTGTTATTTTTGTTGTTGTTAAATTACCAAAAAAGAGGAGAGTATGTAAGAATATCATGTTATCCACAAATATAATCTAAATAATTTTAGTTTTTTTCTACCGAATGTTTTCATGAAGCTGCTCAAAACTTTTGTGAAAAAATAGGCACAACTAGCAAGTAACAAACTTCAAATGATAATTGTCCTTGCTAATATGTTAATTTCATCAGAATCGTTAATTTAGGGAATCGCTGATTTAGGAAAGTTAGGAGAATAAGGCAAGAAGACGAAGGAACATCCGGATAACTTATACCCGTATTTGTATCTGTATCCAGAACTATTTGTATCCGACTATCCGAATCTGCACAAATTCTGATACGGATTCGGATTCGGACGGACAGTATCTGACCCGGTTGCACCCCTACTGACATCTCAAGAAAAAAAAAATACTAAAGCTAAAATGGTAATGAACACCAGGTCCAAATTTTATTTTATTTTTTTGCAATTTGCAGAATAAAATATTCAAGTAAAAATTAAAGAAAGAAGAATTGGCCCCAGAGTCAATATGACAATATTTGTTGAATAATATTAAGGACGCCACCATGTGCTAACAGGCCACAGAGAATCACAAAATTAAAATATGGAGAAAGGCTGGGATTTTATGTAATCAGTGTTAGTGTTCAATGCAACTTATATGAGATTTTATTGTAGTTGTCAATAAATATGTTATATAATTTTAACATTAAATTCAAAATGAGATATGGACGCAAGCGTACATATGAATTATTTCACTAATAAAAAAGTTCATATTGTACAATTATTATATATGTAATTGACATAATATAAACAAATTTAATGATTTAAATATTTATTAATTTATACATAAATAAAAAAAGTTAAAATCCTTTAGTAGTAATCACCATTGAGATAAATTTTCTTCTCATAATTATAAAAAATAAGTTCGTGACAACAGAACTCAACTTCCAGCTATATATTGTTTAAAACGCATTTTCTTTTTTATCCTTGTATCTTGTCTTAATAGTATATAAAAATTGAGATAAGACTAGAATTTAATAAATAAAATTAGCATTTAGATCATACTTCACTTTGTCAAATTAATTGTGATGATGACAACTGTAATAATAATTAAAGAAATGGAAAATAAGAAAGGTTCTTTCATGGCTTTAATTTAGTGAGAACATAAGTAAGATTTAAGTTTTGATGGGAAATTTGGTTATTAGAAAATTTTGATGGGTATAACAACAATTACCTTACATTATAATAGTATAGTAATATAGTCACCATGATAATAGGGAAATAAATCTGCTGTTATTCTTTGGGAATAACATGAATCTGTTATTCCAATCTCAACCGTTCAAACTTTTTCATGCACGAATCTCAACAAAATAAGTTTTCATGCACAAATCTCAACAAAAATCAACGGTTGGAATTGGAATAACAGGTTCCTGTTATTTATTTCCTGATAATAGAAGTTGTTATACTAACAAACAAAACTATTGATGCTTAGTCATGACTTGATAGTGTAGCAATTAGCAGTAAATAATTTATTTGTTTATGTCACTGGGGCTATGTGCTTAATGGGATAGTGTCCTATAATAATAATCTATATACTCTATAGAGATCAAACTGGATTTGGATTCAAAAACATGTCTTTATAAGCTGAGCAAGAGGTTTCCATAATTCCATTCCCATATTATCCTTACAGTTTTCCAAAAATGTCTTTAAATGGAACAAGAGGTCTCAATTCCTATAATATCATTTCCTATCTCTTCTTCAAACTCACAATCCTCTTACTAAGTGGAGCTCATCTCTGCCATGGTTGCTACCCGCGCATGTTCATCTTTGGTGATTCGCTCACCGATACCGGCAACTATTTGTCGATATTTGGTGATGCCCCGATGCTCCCCTACGGTCAGACTTTCTTTCACAAGGCAACCGGCCGATGGTCCGATGGTCGAGTCTTCGCCGATTTTATTGGTTAGTTAGTCCCACTTTATCAATTCACAAATTTAAAATCACACCTTTTTCCTTGGGATAGATATCAGAATCTATATCAAATATATATACTTCATGTATTAAATGCCTACTTAGTAATTTAATAAACCTAGACAACAACAACAACAACAAAAAAAGAAAAGAAAAGATGGAATAATGGAGTGTACCTTTTTTGCAAAAATAAAAAGCGAAAGAGATATTATCATGCCAAATTTGATATTGACAGAGAGGTTTTTACTTCATGCAGCGCATGAACAATAGAGTTGCAACAAATGCAGCATATGATTAGTGCGCTGCATGAAGTATAAATTACTCTGTCAATTTTAATAACCTTATCCTTCTGACCAACTGCCTTTTGGGGCTTTATACAGCAAAAGAACTTGGTATGTCCCTACCACTAGCCTATCTTAATGGCAAAACAGCAGAGGATTTTCTCTATGGCGCCAACTTTGCGGTCGGAGGCGCAACAGCTATGAATCATTCCTTCTTCCAAGAGAAGGGCATTACAGTGGCCGACCCGAGGGTGGGGTTCTTAGCACTTCAGATCCAATGGTTCAAGCAATTATTGACACTTCTATGTCCTCAATCAGGTAATTACTAATTACAAAAGGTTAAAAGTTGAAACAAGATCGAATTAGCATTCGTATATAAAGTTTCTACTTAGGTTAAACTCATGTTTTGGAAAATCGGCCGATTCCGAGTCAACTCGGTATCGGCCGTCACCGATCCGATTTTCACCCGAGTCTCGTGCCCGTGCGAGTTTTTCAGCAAAACTCGGATGAACAGTGCTTGACTAGGCCGAGTTAGCCGATTTTTAGGCCGAGTCAACCGATTTTACACCGAGTTGAGCCGATTCAAGGCAAAAATGACCGATTCAAGTTGAAAATGAGCCGAGTCAAGCGTTTTTTTTGGAGAACGAAGCTTTTGGAGAAGAAGCTTTTGGAGAACGAAGTTTTTGGAGAACGAAGCTTTTTTTTGGAGAACGAAGCTTTTTTTTTTTGGAGAACGAAGCTTTTGGAGAAAGAAGCTTTTTTTGGAGAAGACGAAGTACACTGGGCATCCGTTCAGTAATTGGATTTTGGTGTTTTCCGAACAGTAGGCTAGTAGAAGTTACTTGGTAAGGGATTAATTGGCCTTAACGGGTGAGTAGCGGTGCCAGTAAACCCGGTAAGGAATTGTCAGAGGAAAGCAAGGGAACTTTGCAGTTCGAACCCCGAGTTTTCGGGAAATGTTTCTGGGATGAGAATGGGAAGGATAGTTTAGTAGAATTTAGTTTTTTTTTTTTACGAAGGGTATTCTGGTAGAAGTTATTTTATGTCTTTTAACTTTCTCAGCTTTCTGTTTTTATTTTCGGGATTTACTGTGTAAGCACAGTGTAATTTCAAACTTTATAATCAATGCAAGAGACCTACGGGTATTTGAATACAAAACAAGCTTTCTGTTTTTTTTACCAATTTTTTTCTACTTTTTGGATACAAAACAAGCTTCTGCCAAAAAAATCCGAGTTACCGAGTCAACTCGGCCGATTCCGGCCGATTCACCCGATTCCAATTCCACGGTCAAGAACCCGATTCCGATTCCGATTCCGAGTTTCAGAACCATGGTTAAACTCCTGTATTGGATATAAAGTTTTTACCTTCAAAAATAAAAAATATTCAAATTTCAAAAATTGTAAACGTATTATATACTGTTTGTGCAGATTGTAGAAACATTTTGGAAAGTTCATTGTTTCTGGTAGGAGAGATTGGAGTGAATGACTACAACATCCCGGCGTCATCTTTTAGTGTACCGTTCGATGAAATACGCACATTTGTGCCTCATGCCATCCAAGCCATTGGTGCAGGCATCAAGGTGATTGTTTGTTTATCTCTTTTAGAACATCATTTTTATTAATTGTGGACTATGCATGTTTTAACCTGATCATTGAATTAAAGCCTCTATGTGCAAACATATAATTCCTTGTTAAAATTTCAGAAACACAGACCAGATATGAACAGAAATGGGTCTTCATACACAATTTATGTCATGAAAATTCACTGATTAAATTAAACATTTGCATTTAGACTGCATTGTGTAGATTCCCAGTACATAGCACGGTTCTGAAAAATTAGCATGATGGTTTAAATTTCTAATAAAAAAATCAAATATCTTTTAATCAACAGGAATTAATTGAGCTTGGGGCGAAAACATTAGTGGTACCAGGAATCATACCTTTTGGTTGTACCCCATTCTATCTGACCATGTTCCGTTCCGAAAACAATGAAGATTACGATGAAGAGACCGGTTGCATGAAGTGGTTGAATGAATTCTCAGATCACCATGAAAAGTTGTTCAAAGAAGAGTTGAATAATTTGCAGCGATTATATCCAGATGCTACTATCATACATGCTGATTACAACGGAGCCTCACTCGATATATTCAAATCAGCCGAACGATACGGCAAGTTTTCTGAATTTTACTGCAACTGTTTGTGAATGGTTTTTTTTTACAACAAATAAATTCCAGACATACCAGAAATTTCTTTGATTGAGGCTATGGTACTATGCATAGCGCGGGTTGGTCTGTACTATGGATCAATATCTCCGTCTTCAAAGTTCAAATAATCGATCTAAACTGTTCAACATGATCTTCATATAAAAATGTACTTACAGACTAAATTTTATATTTTTTAGAGTTTTTATATTTTTTTAGATTAGATCAAGTGATTTTTTACCTATCTAATAAATTAGTAAAAAAAATCTAATGTGAAATTTGATCTACAAGTATATTTTCATATGGAGATCATGTTGAACAGTTCAGATCGACTATTTGGACATTACAATCAAAGATATTGATTCATAGTACAGACCAACCTGCGCTATGCATAGTACAATATATAGCCTCACTCAAGTTCTTAATAAGAGATGTATATACATATATAGTAGGAAGAAGATCTCTGGTATATTACTTCTGCTAGAGCTTATTTTTGTCTTTCTTTTTTGCATATAGGATTCAAGAATCCCTTATTTGCCTGTTGCGGAGGCGAAGGCCAGTACAATTTCACATTTGAGATTCCTTGTGGCGATGAGCGATCTAGGGTTTGTGCTGATCCATCCAAATATTTCTCTTGGGATGGGTTTCATTTGACAGAGAGAGCAAATGAACTAATTGTAGAAGGAGCATTTAGCAAGATAATCACACGGCTCGACATATGTGAATCCTCTCCTGATTTGGAGTTGATAGCTGAATCAATGAAGTTTGAATTATAGGAGATTCAACAATTGAACAGTTCTGAATATTTAGTTTTCTTTCGGCATAATCAAGTAATCATGTAATTTCTTTTGGGTCAATTCATACTTGAACTGCTTCCGAATAAATTTTAAAAAGAGGGACTTTTATTTATGTATGCCTCTCAAAAATTTGGAAATTACGTGTTTCCCCTTTAAAATTCATAATATCATATTTACCCCTCTAAATTTGAAAAACTCACAAATTTACCTAGTTTATTGTCTTTTCTATTAGAACTCATTTTAAATTTATAAAACACCCATGTTGCCCTTTATTATAATATAAAAAAATATGTAGTAGGTTTAAGAGCCGACATTTTTATTAATATCCAAATTTAATTACAAATTAATAAATAAACCCAGGATTCCTGGGTTCTTCCAAAAATGTCCAAACCGGCCATTTTGTGGCTGAAATGGCCGGTTTCCTCTCCTCCAGAAACCGGCCACAAAATGGCCGGTTTCCTCTTTTTTTTTTTTCCGTTTAAACCCTATAAATATACCCTAATCCCTCCTTACAATTCACACCGAAGTTCTTCCGTTTAATCCGTTTCAGGTAAGGTTTTTATTTTATTTTATTTTATTTTTTATTATATATATTTTTTTAGAATAATTAATTTAATTATTCAAAAAAATTAATTATTAAAAAAACAAATTTAACTATTAAAATAATTAATTTAATTAATTTAATTCCTTTAAACCCAAAACCCAAAACCCAAAACCCTAAACCCTAAACAGACATGTGAATTAGTAATCTAACAATTGTTTACCATTTTCTAAAATGTAGTTTGTTTACCATGGCCCTTATTTCATTACTATAGTGGAAAGATTCAGTTGATTCATTTATGATTCCCGATGATATCTCACTTGTGAACTTGAAATCCATGGTTTACACAAACACCGGTTATAACCTATAAAAGTGGAACTTAAAATTAGCAACCCGATTATTCTTGGGAGTGTTGTCTTTCAGTTTGGTGCCAATTTCGCCGTAGGAGGTGCGACAGCTATGAACCATTATTCCTTCAAGGAAAAGGGAATATCAGTTGATCCAAGGGTTGGCTTCTTGGCACTTCAGATCCAATGGTTTAAACATCTACTCAAAGTGCATGGTCTGCTCTGATTCAGGTATTATAATATATCAGATCTTAATCATCGATGCATTAATTATTGGTGGTTTTTAATGGTTTTTGGAATTTCATGACAATGGTATCAACAATCCTGAGGGGGGAGGGGAATTTTTTTATCCATAGAAATTATAAAATTCAGACGTACGGAAATAGAAAGAGTGTCTCGTTTATATCAAATATAGTAAGATCGCATTCATTGAGTTCAATCCATAGATTTTTTAAACTGCGTAGAGGGAAAAAAAAATTATGGATCGTGAACAGTAATTCTGATCTATAAAGGGTTTGATTTTTCGGCGGCACAAAATCCTATGTAACCATTGATTTTATACGGATACAGAGGGTTTTGTGCCGCAGAAAATCAATCATTTTATGGATCGGAATCACTGTTCATGATCCATTCACTAACTGGTTGATTTTCTACGGCACCAAACCCTCTGTATCCGCAGATACAGAGGGTTTTGTGTCACAGAAAATCAACCCTTTCGTGGATCGGAATCACTGTTGACGATCCATATATATATTGTTTTTGCAAATTCTCTGCGCAGTTTAAAAAAAATAATAGATTGGACTCAATGAGTCTGATCTTACTATATTTGATAGAAACGAGGTACTCTTACTATAAGTCTGATCATACTATATATATTATGGTCCAAACGAACAAATGAAATTCCAAATACCTCATTCCAACAAAACTTATCCTTCGTAATATGAGATGGTTTTTTTTATTCTTTTAGCAAGTATATTTAATTGCTAAAATCCAGCTTAAAAAAAATGCATATATGTTGTCTGGATTGTTTAGATTTCCCTGTAGGAGGTTTCGTAATTATTGTTTTCAAGTGAAACTGAGATATATGACTTTGGGTTGGAATCAGGACCACTAAAAGAAGCCCAATAGGTGGCCATCAGGGCCCACAGAACATTTACTAATTTTTCATATTAGCCCAGAGAAGCCCATAATAATTTATTTTCGAAGAGCCCAGCGTCTGACCTAATTAGTTAATAGTCCAACTATAAATTAAGAAACCCATCCATTTTCATACGCAGAATTTCCTTTTTGTATTTGATAGACTTCTGACCTAACTCAGGATTTTTCGAATTGATATAACAAATGACATACTCTATTTTCTTTGAACTAAACAAAAAAAATCAAGGAAAGGAAACCAATTTCCTCCGTGACAGTTAGGGGTGGCAAAAAAAAATCGTAACTCGTGAATCAATCATGACTCGCATTTGACTTGCTCGCTAACAGCTTGTTAGTTAGTGGACTGAGCTATTAACGAACTAGGTCGCCACTAGCTCGGTCCAGAAATAACGAGTTTGAGGTGGAGTTTGAGTTGGGCTAGCTAGCTCGCTCGTGAGCTGGCGAGCCAGCTCAGTCCAGGTATGAATTGTGAATTTGTATAAATTTGTGTGAATTTGATATGCATGAATTTATTTTGTGAACAATGTTTGTTTGAATTTGTGAATTTGATATTTTGGTTTGTATGAATTTAGTTACAAACTTACTTTATGGTAGTTGATTTGCTAGTTGTACTTGCATTTGTTTGAATTTGTGGAATCACTTGCATTAGCCCAAATGTTTTGTAATCGGCTCTCTAGCCTTTTTTTTTTTTTATTTTTGTATAAATTTAAATGAACGGACATGATTCTTTTGAGTTTAAAGATTTATGATCCAGCAACACTAGTGGAAAATGTACATTTAGTATCGGCACATCAGGATCGGATATAGCATAAAAGCGATACTGATATATATCTGGATCGGGTAATTAAAAGACCGACCTTGAAAGTAGGTATCAGGAACGGTCGTTTATAAACAGCCGTTTCTGATAGTCCAGAACTTATCAGGATCGGTTGTTTATAAACGACTGATTCTGATAGTGACTTATCAGGATCGGTCGTTTATAAACGACCGTTCTTGATAGTCCTGGACAATCAGGATCGGCCTTTTACTCTTGACCGATCTTAATGTTAAGTAATTAGGATCAGCTCTTTACGTGAACCGATCTTGATGTGGGTCCCACTAAAAAGAAATACGGAAACTTCCTGATTCTTTCCTTTCTCCGCTTCTCGCCTTCTCTAGAAACTTCAGTCTCGATCTTTCTTCCATTTTTTTTCGCTCTCCTTCTTCTCCGCTTCTTCAATTCTCAGTCTCTCTGCTCAAAAAAAAATCTCAGTCTCTACTAACCTTTTTCTCCTCTTCGATCTGTTGTGCGACACCTGCTTAAACGTTGTGTGATTCTTTCCGCCCTTTCAGCCTTTCTCGCATTTTGTCCTCTCTCGAACCCCTGGAGCCCGATTCTCCCTCCCAAGAGCGGTCTAGCAACGCTAGCAGGAGTAGCGCCACCATCACGAGCAACACCGAGGAGGAAGCTCAGGTCCAGTATCCTCTCTCTCCAACTTAATTTGCTCGCTCCTCATTTTTGTAAAATTTAAATATTTTTTCTACATTGATCGCTTAGTCCCTAAGTTAAGAGCTTTGAAGCGGCAGATACTACCTCAAGGTTATATTTTTTTTTTTCTATTTTCTTTTTTGACACTTACTAAAACTAATATAGTACTAAAGGTTTGTTCCATTTTTTGTGCTATGTTTTTGTTCAGAATTAGAAAAATTTAGGTCTTGATTTGGCCCAAATGGGCAGTATATTCGCGAATTTGTGCAATGGCAAGGTGTTTGTGACAACTGTAGAGGCCGAGGCTGCTCCCCATGCACCGAATGTGAGATCGATCGACTGAGATCAGATTGCAATTTTTGCGATGGAAAGGTGTTTGTTTTCTTTTCTTAATTTCAGTCTCCTAATATTATAAATGGAAAACCAAGGACTAGATTACTTGATTTTACACCCTTTTATTTGGGTAAAGCATCGCTGTGCTCATTTTCATATATACTAATTTTGGATGGGGGCATTATTGTAAGAGATATAACTAAATATATATTAGAGATTAGTTTTGTAAAAGGTTTAGGTCTTCCAGCAACAAATAAATGGAAATTTTTATATGTAGTTTGATATAAACTTACAACATTTGTAGCATTTTATGATAAAAGATGTTGTCTTACAACATTTGTTGCATTTTATGACAAAACATGCAGTTTTCCTTTTAAGCAAACAATTTTTTTGGTATGTGCCACAGGTTTTTCTTCTAATTATAGCATTCTGGTCAATCTAGGTACAATAAGATCAACTTTGCATATGTTCAGTAAACTAAATTAGTTTTGTGTCAATATGTTAAAATTTAGGGACGTACATGAAATATTGTTGAATTCATTTTAATATATGTTGACTTTTTATTCTTTTTTTTAACCTTCTGTTGGACAGTATCCTGATGTTGCCTTGAGAAATGCTTACAAGTAATGATATGGTCTCATTCTAATCCCGCTCTCAGTTCGCTTCTCGCTCTCCAGTCGTGACGGCGCAGGACGAGATGGCGAGGTTTCTCAAGCACCACAATCGTGTGATTTTCGCTCCTCTCTTCTTCAGGTACTTTTCCTTTTTTTCTGTTTTTTTTTCTCTTTTGTCACCCGATTTAAGGTTTTGTTGATTTTGTGTGGAATCTAAAACCAAATTTATCCTCTTTTGCTTCTTCTGTGTGCAAGGTCATCCACCAGAAAATATCTGATTTTCAGTTGCGTGCCTCGCCCTCTCGTTGCTCGTCTCCGTCTACAGAGAGGTATACTATATTTCTTTTTCTTTGTATTTCTATTTCTAGGAACCCTAGAAATGAGACTTTGATGGCAATATATGTTTATTTAAAGAAATCTGGATCGGTAAAAGGCTTTCTTTTACAAATCATGTTTTCTATGCTTTAGAGTCAGCATTTTGTAGCTTACAGAGACAAAAGTGTAAATGGTGCTTAAATTTTTTATAATTGCATGGAAATGTCATTGTTTGATAATTACCAAAATGTCCTAATTCTTGGCTGGCCGTTTAAGGTTGCGTGCTTGCTGTAAATATGGACAGAGATAAATTACATGGTATTTAGGTGGTTTTGATATAAGTTATGTGAACCCACAAAGGACCATTGCACATCTTTTCTTTGTTTTCCATTATTTGGTTTTTTTTTATTGTATACAAAATTTAATTTTAGAAGTTTCAGTTATACACTATAACAGTGTTGATAGTACAAAGTACTGAGTTTCATGGCTTGTTGGTAGTATATTTTTGACTAATTGCTTCAGTTGGTGGTAATTATGCAAAATTATGCTAAACTGTGAGTCAATTTTATAAATACATCTCAAGGCTTGAATGCACAATTGAAGGTTAACTGATTAGACTGATTAGAAGTTGGTCTAATGGCTGGGGAACTTTGATAACAATACATTAGGTTCCTTTTCACTTGTTTTAATATAATGTAATTATTTATCTTTCAGGCAGCTGATACCCAAGTTATTTCTGATTATGTTCGCTACTTTCTTCATCAACACACGTAAGTTCTATATATATCTTAATTATCCTTAATGTCATGGCAAATTCTTTTGACCTTCTAGTATCTTCTCATGATAGCCCAACAAATATGAGTTTAATCAGTTCCTGTGAAACCAGGGTCGAAACACCAAAAAATGATTTTGTTTTGATTTGGCCTTTTTAGATTGATAAAATTTCTTCATTGACCAACATTTTGATTTGATAATTACCAAAGTTGAACTGCTTTTTAGCTGGCTGAGTAGTTTTGTATTTCCACTTTGATTAACTAACACAAATATCTCATTTTTTTATCTACCTTTCAGTTCCCAAATTTCAGTTGGTACAAGGTGGTTAGGCAAAATACTGGTAAAATTGGGTTGGCTTAAAGTATAGAATACTTGGAAAATAATTATATGCTTCTAATCACTTTTGTAAAAAAAAAAAGTCATTAATAGAAATTTGTTTGACTTGTCAGAACATGCTTCAAGCTGGTGTGATTGTAGGAGGATGGGACAAGTATGAAGGAGGCCAGATTTATTCTGTACCATGGTTAGGCGCCCGGGTGGGGTCGGGCCACCAATTCACAAGTTTGAAGGTCACAAGCTATGCTCCTCTTCTCTCCATCTAGGCATAATAAAATTAACTTGTTTGATTTCTCTTGTGTTTTTTTTTTTGATACAATAGCATGTAATTTGGATAATTTCAGTTAATTATTGTGTTTGGTTAGCATGCTCAAAATGTTTGCGTGATTGTGCCATATTAATTATAGGCTAAAAAATTTGGTGGGAGCTTGCAACATTAAAAAAGAATTTAAAAAACAAAATGAAACTACTATTAGGATCGGCTATTTATGGCGATATGCATAAACCACCAAAATAACACAATCAAGATCGGTTATTCATGAGGTCCGATCTTGATACTAGAGAATCAGGGTCGGCTGAATATTAATGTCCGATATTGATACTAGAATTAGGATCGGTTAATAACAAATAACCGTTCCTGATTATCAACATCAGTATCGGCTAATCCAAACGACCGTTCTTGATTGTCAACAATTAGGAACGGCTAAATATTAAGAACCGTTCCAGATTGAGCGATTTAGTATCGGCTAAGGGATAACCGATCCTGATTGAGGAATATTAGTATCGGTTGTTTAACCGACACTGATTAGTCCAACTATCTGTAACAGCTGGATCAGTGTCGCCCTGAGGTCCGTTCCTGATGTGCGTTTTTAACCGACCCTGATGTACGTTTTTCCACTAGTGCAACTCATAAAGTTCGTTCGGTACGACAGATAGAGCTTTAGAATGGAATTTTCCAAACTCCTTTTAATTACAAGGATTACGAATATCAAACAGAAATTAAAGATTTATTGTCAATTTTGTAATTTACATCTTTTTATTATTATGAAATACAAATACAAATAGAATGTAGTCCAATGATAAGGTTTATACCGTATCTGTCATTATCATCTTAGCAGTTTGAGAAGATTTCCACATAAAATTGATGGTTCAAATTAAATTTTGTCCATTGCTGATCAAAATTCTATGCATTGTCAAGTCCTTTTGTTATTTTCTTCTATGATTTCATTTTCTTTGTTACCTCTGGTCAAAGTGAAGTTTCAGTAGGATTGTCTTTTTGGCAACATATCAACAAGTTTATTTGGATGTTTTGTAGCTTAACAGCGAGATTTTAGATGGATTAGTTGACTCAAGTTGTTGGTCTCTCTCCTTGGGATATGAATGGGGTGGCAAGGGATTGGTCTGCGTTTTTTTCTCAAAAATTGGTCTCAGGCTCTGATACTGAAAATGAGCATTTGTTTCCTCACACTATTGGACCTACTCTGGTTCGATGCTTTTAATCACCATCGATTTGTTTTAAGATTTCATGCGGAACACTTTAAAATCTGTGCATGTATGTTTTAATTTTCGTGCGCACAAATCTTAAATTAGATCAGACGGTCATTATGCTCGTTGACAATGTAATGATTTGTAGTTTACTTAAATTTGTTTTTACATCATAATTAAATTGACAATCACAGGAACGGAACCTAAAGAATTAGGTTAAACTAATTTTTACTATTTCAAAAATTCGGTGTGTTGTAGAGAATCATTGACAGTGATCACAATACTACAAAAAAACACATTTACTATTGTCCATTTACCATCGGGTGTCCTTTGGCACGGATGGTGTTTGTAATCAGGAGCAGCGCTGTAATTACTTGGAACTTTTTACCGACTGTTCGGGTTTAACCAACCGATGGCGTTGATGGGCCTCTCCTTTGCCATCGGTTATGTTTATCCTACTGTTGGTTTTGAGTGTTTCTGCAATATCGGTTGGGTTACTGGCCCGATGGTGTAGAGTTGGTGATCTGTACCATCAGTGATGTCAGATGAGCCATCAGTATTAGGTTCATCGATACCAACTTTGGTCTTTTTGAACTGATGGCATGTTCTCAGGGGCAACGATATAAATACTTAGAACCAAGATTTTAGTATAAACCAACTTCTCCATGCATTCAACTGATGGTTATGTATTGTGTAATTAAGTTTAGAGATATATTGTGCAATTACAATGAGATAATTATTTAATAACATACATAATACCAACTCAATAATAGAAAATTAACTAAAGATTATACATAGTTCTTAAAAACAAATCGTGTATGGTTTCCAAAATAATACACGGATCTCTTGTAGAAACTGTGTATATAACCTTAATTAGTTATTATACACGATTACTGTGACTGTGTAGAAATTACCATTTTCAGCGTCATTTATTTAGAAGTCTGACATGATTCACTTATAGGAACGATGTACAATGTACCGATCTTTTCATACACGACACTCGCGGACACGATTATAGAATCATGTATCATTAGCTTTTCGGACAGTGTATAGTTGTGTTTGTGTAGTAGTGTATAATGACTAATCTTTTGACTAAGTACTGGTTACGAATTAAAACATGTTGATAATATTAGTGCCCTATTAAATTATTCAACTACAATATGTCATCCAATCATCACCACCTCAATTTTGGATTCAACTGAAATGATTTGCCATTCTGCCACTGCAGATCGAACGAGCAGTCAAGATAGAAACGAACGGTCTAAATCTTTTGTGGAAAAGTCTCAATAACTGCAGATGAGCGGGATGTAAAAAAAGTAGAAAACCTGATCAGTGGACCCAACATTTTCGCGGGTAATGTATCCATATCCGCTACAATTGATGGTGTATAGTAGAAAAGCATATCCATATCCGCTACATTTTCGTAATTGAGGCTGAAATCAAGATCCAAAGCATTCGATTAATTGAGAGATCAAACTGATTTAAAGTGCACCCTTACTCGGGAGATATTTAGTTGGACCATTCTCACGAGTTGAGTAACTCATTTAACTCACGAGTTGAGTTCGAGTTGGACTCAGCTCGCTCATTACAACTTGGACTCGGTTGAGTACCTGCGCCTGATGAGAAATACGAGTTTGTACTTTCGTATATTTTTTATGTATGTAGACAACTATGTTTGTACTTGTGAAATAGTGATTACATGGGCAAACAAAACTTAAATGATAACACAAAAGATAGCATCTAACGGTCTTTCAACTCTAAGTTCCTTAAAATTTAACAGTTCAACACTTTAAAATTCAAAGTGCTAGACTTTTAAATTCGAGTCAACTCGACTAGCTTGCTATTTTCCTGAATTGAATTCAAGTTACCCTTGACTCAAGCTAACTCAGCT
Organism: Carex littledalei; assembly: GCA_011114355.1. Lineage (NCBI taxonomy): Eukaryota > Viridiplantae > Streptophyta > Magnoliopsida > Poales > Cyperaceae > Carex > Carex littledalei. The sequence continues at coordinate 1,492,745 of CM022081.1, forward strand.
CGGACCGACCACACATTAATCAACCTCTTTGGGCCCCTCGTGAAAATGGTATATGACGCTCATTCCATATCCAATCTCTTCCACGACGATGTAATCTCGTTTTGAGCCACACACACACACACACACACATATATATATAGATCATCAAACACGACGGCATTGAAAGGAGAGAACCAAAGAATTTTCCAAGGAAACCAAACCACATAATTTTTGTAATAAGCAGTAGTAGTTATAATGCTTAATTTTAATGACATAATAATCAAATGTAAAAAGAGATGATCATATAACCATCCGGCAAATTCGCCTAGCTTGTACATGTTTTTCTTTGTTTAATGAAATTTTACGCACTTTGCCTGCTATTTCACAAATAAATTTATTACTAATAAAATCATCTCGATCTGTTGGATGAGCCAAATGTCACATATATTTTTGCTAAAAATATACACAAGATTGTATTATTACTTGCCTCATGCATAGAGTTAAATCTTATCGAAATTAAATGTCGGCATCAATCATTGATTATGGCGACTAGCTAGTCAAGAGATGATAACCTTAATTAGCATCAAAACCCATTTTTTTATTAATAGCAAACTAAATAAAAAATATCGAAATAGAAGTAGGTTTCTAGAAAATTTTGAAATATTAGAAGAACGGGATGGTTTATTCCATCCGAACCATCCTGTCCAGCTAATTTCGTCACTAATCATGCAAAAACTCTAAAAAAAAAAAATCTAGACAGGATAGTTCATTCCGTCCAGTATTGTTCATAATTTTTTTTTCTTCTTCTTTCATAGTTCTTCTAACCCCCTCCCCCCCCAAAAAAAAAAAACAATGAACAGTACTAGACAGGATGTATTATCACGTCCAAGATTTTTTTTTTAATTAATGAGTTTGCGTGGTTAGAGACACAATTATCTGGACGTGATGGATGAGATAAACCATCCTGTTCTTCCTATATTTCAAAATTCCACCAAATCCTACCCTATTTCTATATATTATTTATTTATTTTCTATTAATAAAAAAATTCGGTCAAATCCCTGCCTAGCATCAAATTTCAATGATTTTCATTTTTTGTTCTCTGAATATGTAGTGATAGCTGTGCAAGCAACAGTGTGGCGAACCAGATATATATTTTTTTTAGATATACTGTAGTAATGGTTGAAAACCTACAAATGTGTGCGTGTGGCCGCTACAACGTGCCATGCGTGTGCGTGTGCGATCTTAATGGGTATAGTTACTTATTGTTATGCTAACAACACAGAATGTCAAATGCTTAGCGCCACATACTCCTGCTCTGAATTGAAGCAAAAATAATGTGTTTATATTTTTGTAGAAATGACACTAAAATTTTCCACTAGAAAAGCTTTATTTATATAAGTAAATTTTGATATTTAAACACTTATTTTTCCTACAGGATCTTTTACTAATCAAAGCTTCAAGAAACGTGTAGCTTTCATCTGCAATTGTCATTAATCAAAGTACTACAGTCCATTCATCACTTGAACAAATTTATGCGGTTGTCGGACAATCAAGAGGAGGTTTCACTGTGGAAAATTCAGCAAGAAAGCTAACCGTTCACTCAAAAGAGAGCGATCAAATCTAACGGTTCAGAGTATCAGTTTCCTACTATGTCTAACCAAGAAAACTGCAAAAAACGCTCACTCAGTTCACATTAACTCCGTCCTATGGTATGTTTGGTTGGATTGAGAATAAGCTATTTTTAGAATTAGGTTATTCGGAATAGCCTATTCGATATTTGGTTGAGTTAAAATAGCTAGAATAGTGAATCCAAATTTTTTGTTTTATTAGAATAGGCTATTTCTAAGAGTTTTGAAATTTAGCTATTCTAATAAGACAAACAATAACTATTCTTGATTTGACTATTCTAGCTATTCTTGTTTTACAATCAAACATACCCCATGTGGATAAAAAAAATTTAACAGATCAGTTTTGTCTTCATGCAGTCCACGGACTCTAGGATAAAAAAAAGCTCTACATATGGATCTGTGCGCTGCATGAGGCAAAACTACTCTGTTAATATCTTCACCCGTGCTAAATCATTCCCACTTCTTTTTCTTTCAAATACACACAAATCCTGAACAAATCACCAAAAGAAACAATTATCACAACCCATTAGCAAATACCATCCCACCTCTCTCTCTCTCTCTCTCTTCCTCCCCAATTAATGGCTTCTTTGAGAAGAAGTCCCTTGCTTTCTTCTATTTTCTCTCTCTACCTCTTCTCTCTCCTATCCATGTCTACTTCAACAAACACCATCACCTCCAACTCATCTCTCTCAGGCACCAACCAAAAACTCATCTCTCCTCAAAAGCAGTTTGCACTTGGTTTCTACCAGCCTCCCAATTCCTCCTACTGGTACATATCCATCTGGTACAATACCATCTCCGTGCAAACATCTGTCTTCATAGCCAACCGAAACGCACCGCTCACCGACCCCGCCACTTCCCAGTTCACCATTGGTTCCGATGGTAACTTGGTCTTGCTTAACGGGTCTAAAACTGAAGTATGGTCCACTAATGTTACTGGTATAAACCCGTTAAACAAAACCGAAGCAGTGTTGAATGATAGTGGAAACCTCATGTTGAGATATGTGTCGAATACATCTAATGTATTGTGGCAGAGTATCGACAACCCAACCGACACGTGGTTACCGGGCGGTAAATTGGGTCTCAATAAAACAACTGGTATTAGCCAAAGGTTGATTTCTTGGAAGAGTTTGGCTGATCCAGCTGAAGGTATATACTCTTTATTATTAGACCCAAATGGTACCAGCCAATTTTTCATACAGTGGAACAAGACTAAACAATACTGGACCAGTGGTCCCTGGAGTGATTCACAGAGAATTTTCACTTTAGTCCCGGAAATGACCGGCAAGGTGGAGAATTACATATACAATTTCACTTATGTGAGCAACAAGGAGGAGAATTACTTCATCTACTCGATGAAACCTGAAGCCAATCTGATATCGAGAACTGTATTGGATCATAATGGCCAAATCAAAGAACTAAGTTGGGTAGGCACAGCATGGTTTCAGTTCTGGGCTCAGCCAACGGATATTTGTGATGTGTACGCGCTCTGTGGGCCCTACGGTAGTTGCAATGGGAATGAATTGCCGTATTGTAATTGTTTACATGGGTTTTCACAAAAGTCTAAGACCAATTACAGTTTAGAGGATTATAGTGGTGGGTGTGTGAGAAATACAAAATTACAATGCGAAAATGGCAATCTGACTAAGGTACAACAAGATAAATTCTATGTTTTGGATAACATGAAATACCCCGACAATTTGCAAAGTATACAAGTTAATAGTGCACAAGAGTGCGAGTCGGCTTGTTTGAAAAATTGTTCCTGCTCAGCTTATTCGTACCAGAGCGGGTGCAATTTGTGGTATGGTGGTTTGTTGAATCTCCAAGATGGATATAGTGGAAGTGATCCAGCTGGTACACTTTATCTCAGGTTGGCTGCATCAGAATTTACTGCGAGTAAAAGTCACACAGGTTTAATTATTGGTGTAGTTATAGGCGGCATAATTGTTGTGCTTTTTTGTATCATAGTTGTTCTGGTTGTAATGAAGAGAAAGAGAGATCAGAGGAGAGCTCGATTGTTAAAGGATTTCAGAGGTACCTTAATTGCATTCCGGTACGATGATTTGCAATTTGTTAGTAAGAACTTCTCTGAGAAATTGGGTGGAGGTGCATTCGGTTCGGTTTATAAGGGGTATTTACCTGATTCAACTGCTATTGCTATTAAGAAGTTAGATGGTTTTCACCAAGGTGAGAAGCAATTTAGGGCTGAGGTCAGCACAATCGGTACAATCCAGCATGTTAACTTAGTTCGCCTCATCGGGTTTTGTTCTGAAGCCTCTCATAGGCTACTGGTTTATGAGTACATGCCTAAGAGCTCTCTTGATGTGCAATTATTTAATTGCGGAGATGTGATACTAAATTGGAACACTCGGTATCGAATTGCGCTTGGTACAGCAAGAGGGTTAGCGTACCTACATGAAAAATGTCGGGATTGCATCATTCATTGTGACATTAAACCCGAGAACATCCTCTTGGATGACAGTTTGGTGCCAAAAGTTGCAGATTTCGGATTATCAAAGCTTTTAGGTCGGGATTTTAGTAGGGTTTTGACGACCATGAGAGGCACCAGAGGTTACCTAGCGCCAGAGTGGATAACAGGCGTACCGATTACTCCTAAAGTAGATGTTTTTAGCTATGGCATGATGCTTTTTGAGCTAATATCTGGCCATAGAAACAACTCTGATCAATGGAATATTGGTTCATCAAGTACCGGTTTCTTCCCTGCTTTTGCTGCTAGGAAGTTAATTGAAGGTGATGTTCAGACACTTTTGGATCAAAAATTGAACGGAGATGCACCAATTGAAGAGATCGAAAGAGCATGTAAGGTGGCATGCTGGTGCATACAAGATGACGAGACAGCTCGGCCAACAATGGGACAAGTAGTGCAAATTTTAGAAGGCATTTTGGAGGTTAACACGCCACCGATGCCGATGTCACTTAGAGTTATGGGGGAGAGCCCTGATTACATCAATTTCTTCTCGGATATTTCTAATGGTACACCTTCGAATACCCAAAGCAACACCTCAACTACCAGTGAATCTAGTTCACTAGTTAAAAACTCAGGCTGAATTCGTCTAATTTCTCTTATTCAAGTTCTAGAGTTGGACTGTGATAATTAAGTTATTGCATTATATGTATTATTCGTCTAATTGAGGATGATTATTTAGATATCAATTAGCGATGTAAATTGTAGAGTCCATGAGAGGATTACGTTAATATTTAATTGAATATTCTCAAAAAAAGCCCTATGCTTTTCATAATAAATATTTTTCGAATTACGTTATCGAAGCTAATATATTATTTCATCTGCTCTTACCTTACTTGAATTTCTCCCTTTTTAAGCTACTTATCTAATTCTTCACATGGTATAAGCTGAAGCTTGATACAATGCACAAATCAAACTTATGCATGTTTTTGTAAGTGTTCAGGAAGCCACATGTGCTTTCTCTTTGTAATGATCCTCTAGAGATACTTGCCAAAGGTACAGGTGACTGGTACCATGGTTCAAAGTTTCAAACAGCATGTCCTTGGAGGAAACATGGGTACCAGTCTTGCACTCTATAATACCAAAATTCACTATCTAACACGACAAAATATTATCCTGAGAAAACCGAATTCTAGGCTCTTCTAATTAAAGAAAAAACATGGCTCAAATATTCTGGAAATTAAAAACTTTAAATAATTCTATGGAATCAAGGTCACCATATTAAAAACCACAGCCAAGAAAGAGGTACAAAAGGTTGTACAATAAGACTGCGGCCCAATTTGTTTGTTAAACTTGTTTTAATGTGGGCCTAAAAACAAGCAATCGGCCCAATTTGGATGTGTAGGAATAATTTTGGCAATTTTTTAGCCGAAGGATATTTGTTTTTTTTTCCATGATGTATTCTGCCCAACAAATATATTTACGTCCTTACAAATCAAAGAAGAGCATTAACTGGTACAGTATAGCTTTTATACGTTTTAATCAACCCTCTTAATCTGTCACGCTCTTAATCTACTACAAGAAAAACAGGCTTTCCCGGCATTTAAAAATGCCACTAAAAGGCAGAATAAACGCCTCCATTGACTTGTAGTGCAGATTGGAGAGTCGGGAAAGGCCTTTTCCGACGTTTCGAGACCTTTTTGCCGGTGTTTAAGAAACACCATCCGAAATTAGACATCCCGGCATTTGGACGCGCCTGGAATTATAGGGTTTTTACCGGCAAAAAGGTCTGCATTATAGGCCTTTTCTTCAAAGGCATTTCGAGACCTTTTTGCCGGTGTTTAAGAAACGCCATTCGAAGTTTATAGGGTTTTTACCGCCACTTCAGAAATGCCGCCAAAAGTCGTAAATTCCCAGCGTTAATTTATAAGTCTTCTCCCAGTGTTTGGATGCTTTTCCTGCCGTTTGGAAAGCGTCGTCCGAAATTTGCCTTTTCCGGCGTTTCCGAAACGCCATAAAAAGTCTTCATACATTAAAAAAAAATTATGCCTTTCCCGACATTTCTGAAACGCCATCAAAAGTCTTGGCATATAATAAAAAATTGTGCATAAAGCCAGTACAATGAAAATGAATACTATTTTCGTACATTCAAATTACCAAGACAAATCTAATTATTAGTTAATGTACACAACAACAGAGAGCTTTTGCCACACTTAAATCAAGCCTATCAGAAAGGACATAAGCTCGTACCCGGGAAACAAATACATATTGTCTACTTGGTTTACAAATCCCATTTTACCATCATCTGCTTCACATTAAAAAAGAGTGATTACGTGTATGTGTTGAGAATAATTGAATAATTAAAGGGTAGAATTGTATAATAGGAATAAAGGGTAAAATTGTAATTAGGAGAGTTATAGGAAGTTACCGTTATGTACTTTTAGTGAGTACCAACGGTACAATAGGAAATAGGTAATATAAAGGTTCATTTCTCTTGTAAGAATATACAACAGAAAAAATAGAAAGAAAAAAAATTGTTCTCCACAGACTTTGCATCTCTTCATAAAAAATAACATGGTATCAAAGCGCTAGGTTCTGTGACCGCAAAAACAACTGCATATTGTACCAGTAAATTGGTATTCACAAAACAAGCAAAAAACCCATAACAGAAAAATCAGCAAAGAGCAAAATGGCTCAAGAGGGGCAGGGCAACACGAGGCTACCAATAATACCTCCAAGCTCACAAACACTTTGCTCAATGGCAAAAATTATCTTTCATGGGCAAATGTTGCATCCAGAGCGCTCAGCGGTCGAGAGATGCTAGAATACATCACAGGAGAAAACAAAGAGCCCATAGCCGCAAACCCGAATTTGCTGACCGAACCCCAAAAAAAGGCAGCAAAGACATGGAGAATCTAAAATGACAAAATAATAACTTGGCTCACAAATTCTATAGAGCCATCCATTTCAGATCTTTTTCTCCTCTCTGACGTGGCCTTTGAGCTATGGCAAGAAAATAACTACTCCCGTATCTATCAACTCAAACAAGAAATCCAACAAGAAAAGCAAGGCACGAGAAAGCATATAGAGTACCTTGGTGCTCTTCAAAAGAAAAAAGACGAGCTCTGATCGTATCGGCCGCTAACCACCGACTTGGCCATAATAAAAAAAACGAGAAGAAGAAGATGTTATATTTGAGTACCTTATGGGATTAAACCCTAGCTATGAGGCCGTACGAGCTCAGATCATGAATACCATTCCACTCCCTTCATACTCCCAAATCAAAAATATTATCCAACAAGAGGAGAGCCGAAGAGAGGCCATGGGTGGTCCACAAGTCACAATCGACGAGGCACACGAGACCCACAGCCTCGCCGCAACCAAAAAATCAAGTTTCCCCAAATCCGGTCATAACCCTAACTCTCAAAATCGCCAAAATCAGGGAAGTGAGACATGCTCAAATTGTAAAAAGGAGGGACATACTCAGGAGAACTGTTGGTGTCTCCACCCTCACCTCAAACCGAAGCACTGGAAGACGAAGGAGAAAGGAGAGAGAGGCGGTGGAAATGAGGGAAACAGAAAAGAAGGGGGTGAAAATGAAGGGGGCAGGAGCAATATCCGTGCTTGGGGAGAAAGAAGCTGGTTCACAACCCAAACAACTTGATTCAGCCCATTTCGCTAGCGAGTCAGATGGGTTGGGCGGTGTAACACTATGCAAAATACATATATGGAATTAATAATTAAAAATAATATACAAAATGCCTGGATATGTTTTTAGTAAAGTAAATTGCATTTTAGTGTGAAATATCATTTTCATTAAGTAGAATATGATGATTAAGTTACTTTGTAGAAATATATGTTGTTAATTTGAAATTCTAAAATGTTCGAATATTCAAAAGTCAGACAAATTAATAGATACAATAGAGAATTAAACAACTAGTAATATTATAACTTTCTTATTAGTATTTGGACTGATTTACAAGGTTCGAAAATTTGAAGGTTACATATGAAAATGTAAAATTAAGAAAAGAAAAAATTACAATTTCTAGTCTGGTAACACTGACAGATACAATAACATATATATGTCGTGTTATGGCTTATACTGTTCTAACTATCATGATACTTTTGTTAACAGAAACAATACATAATCAATATCTCAATACTGTCATTATCAGAAAGAAAATCACTGATAAGACAGTTCTAACTATCCTGACAATTGTTAACAGAAACAATACGAAATCAATATCACAATACTGTCATTATCGGAAAGAAATCATTGATAAGACAGTTACCACAGTTCATTAGTTTTGCAGTCACAATTCATATTTATTCAATATCCCCTACCCAACCAGTACTGGGTTCAGTTGGGGCCATTCACCATATGTGCATAAGGGTCCTGGAGTAAAGTCTAGTAGCTAGCTAGACTTTACAATATATTAATCATTTTTTTTCACTATATGGAGGTTCAAGGATTACAGTATTCAATATTCAATCAACTCAATCACTGTGGTGTCAATCAATCATTTGCAATAAGAATCAATCAATCGATAAATAATATTAACATGACAGTCAACAGACTTCAGTTTCAATTGTATTGGGCTATGCATATGATGCAACAGTTCAATCAATGCAGTCAATTAAATATTCAAAATGCACAACGAGTTACGATTTAATTCCTAGTCATGGATCTCAGACTAATTCAATAACCGCGCACCTGATATCGTAGGACAACAGGTGAGATCACCGATAGTCTTTTTCTCCTGAACATTATGTCTCATTTGTACCCTTTTTGTAATTACGCCTATGTTCACTACAACAAAATGGAGCTTCAGCGACCGGTTAGGACGCCGGTCGCTGAAGACCCAAAAAATAGATTAAAAAAATAAAAAATGAAGTGTTTTGGCGACGAACCCTTCAGCGACCGGTGCCCACAGCCTTCAGAGACCGATTTGGCCCGGTTGCTGAAGGGTATCCCTAAAAAATCCCCGCCTCCCCGCCAAAGTCTTTCTTCTCTCTCCCGCGTTTTAGGTTTAGAGAAAAAAAAAAAGAGCCCCACTGCCGGCCACCCCCGACCCCGCTGCCGCCTACCCCGGCCACCCCGACCTCTCCTCTCTCTCACTCTCTCTGTCTCTCTCTCTTTGTCTCTCATTCTTCTACAAAGAGAGAGAGAAACAGTCGAAACCTTAAAGCCCCTTTCTTTGGCGCGCCTCGGTCTGATCACCGATCCGTCTGAGCTGGCATTGACCATCTCTGGCTTCATCCGACCTGGCGCTATTGGTCTCGATTTCAATGATTTCCAGGTACTTATGTTAATTTGTGTGATAAATGTCCTAGAATATTGACTTTTAATATGGATTGGGAACCGTAGGAAACTAGAAATTGATGTGGTAAAATTTACTTTCAAGTGTGGTACCAAGGTGTAACGAACTGTACCTGAATGTACTGGTCTAGTAGCTTAAAGCCCCTTTCTCTTTTTGGATTTGTTTGTTTATGCTTAGAGTTTAGTTGATTTACAATAAGCAAAGAAAAGTGTGTCAATGAAAGAAGATAATGGTCTAAATGTGGTCTGATTGGATAAAAAGAGAAGAAAATGATAGCCAATCATATTTAGACAAGCCAAAAAGCAATTTCTTACATACATCTGATAGTGTGATGCTACTTTTAAGCTAACTTAGAGCCTCAGCTTCTCAGCACAGAATGGTGCTTGCTTGGTGCTTTCGGGTGCCTAGTGGTGTTGCTGATTTTGGCGGCCGTGAGGCGAGCCGTTGCTTGGTGCCGGCCGAGTGTTGCCCTCTGTTGTGGTTGTTTCTCTTTCTCGGGTAACCGTTAAACCACCTATTTATTTTAAATGCTTGGCTCGGGTTGTTGATTTTCCCGGCCGGCCATATTTCAAATTAGCATTATTTTAGACTTGACTATATTTTCACCTTTTTTGTTTTCATAAATCTTCAACAATAATCAATAATGAACATTTAGATCAGAATATAAAAGGCTGAAAATATTGTTCAAAATAGAAAGATTGGATATACAAGAAATTGGGACCATTTGGTAGAACTTCAGAAAATACTTTTTAGATAGATATAAAATTCTGTTTTCTAGAAGATTATTGACCATGTTACTTATTGGTACTGGTACTGTACCAGTGACATTTAGAGACAAAAAATACAGAATTCTGTTTTTTAAGAAGATTATTGAATTTTTTTACTATAGTTAATTTTAGATAGATCTAAAATTCTGTTTTTTAGAAGATTATTGACCATGTTACTTACTGGTACTTGTACTGTACTAGTGACCTTCTGTCTCTGTTGAATTGAACTAATCTTAGCAATCCTTTTTTTATTGAAATTGTCTTTTAAATACACAGTGACGGGTTTGAATGCTCACGGTGATAATTGTACTATGCACAACAGATGTGGAATCGGAGAAGGCGCTTACTTTCCATTGTACCTAAGGAGACCAAAAGGTATAATTTCATCAAATTTTAAATGAGGATTGTGGTATTGTTTAGACTAATACTAGTATGATAATGATATTTGGATGATTGACAAGTCTGCGTAAGTAATATGAAAATTGTACAAAAGAGCAATGGATTTGAAAAATAAATATTCTAAACTATTGTTTGTTGGATGATTGACTTAAATAGTATCCAAATATGAACTTAAAGGAACAAATATGAACTTAATGTTAATTAGAACTCAAGAAACTGTAAAGATTATGTTTGACTTAATTTATATTTCTTTCATGCCGGGAACTTATGATGTCATGGATCTGTATTTATAATGCATTGGTTTTTAATTGTATGATTTTTTTACTAAGGAACTTAACTTTTTTGTTATATTTCCACAGGGAAGGAGGATGATGACTGCAATCAGATATAGGTTTGTGTAGTTTAGATGTTATTTAGTACTTACATTTGATGTTTGGTACTGTACAATGACTCATGTAGTTTAAATGTTTTGTTTAGATGTTATTTGAGATATGTTTGGCATATATGTTTGATTTTTGGTATGTTTGTTATGTTATTTGGTACTTGTATGTCTGATATCTGTTGTGTTTGATATTTGGTATGTTGTATGTTAGTACGTATCGTATCAATTATTAAATGGTGCAAATTAAAATAATAAAAAAAAATTCAAAAAAAAAACTTTCTGCGACCGGTTTTAAGTATCTGCGACCGTCTTTTTGGTCGCAAATACCTTTTTCTGACGTCAAAAAAAATAACAGCGACAAAAAAAAAGTGGTCGCAAAAAAAGTATCTGCGACCGGGATGACGTCTTTCAGCGACCGGTGACGTCATCAGAAGAGTATCAGCGACAAGGCTTACAGCGACCGGGGTTTCAGCGACCGGTTTTAGCTTTCTGCGACCGGATCAAGTATCAGCGACCGGCGCCAATACTATCAGCGACCGGAATACCGGTCGCTGATAGTCCTTTTTGCTGTAGTGGTTTAAAACAATACATATATATACTGATCAGTACTTGAAACACTTTAATAGAACATATCAGAATATGTGTTTCAATATTTAGTTTCTAAATATGTCTATATTTAATAAATCTTGTTTAGTATTTCCAATAAACATTCATCAGTGTTCACATTCGTATCCAGTTCAATTAACTAAGTTCAAGTCCAACAATCCAAGTCAACTTAACTTGAAATTCTAAAGCCTAACATATATAATTAAGGCTCATTCCTCTTTTTATTTATTAATCAAAGCCCGAAGGCTCACATTCTAAATCAAATTCCATTCTTTAATTTCCATTCGAAATTTATATATGTAATTTTACATAAAACCAAATTGTCAGAGGGGCCTTGATGCAAAATTACATATATAAATTTCGAATGGAAATTAAAGAATCGAATTTGATTTAGAATGTGAGCCTTCGGGCTTTGATTAATAAATAAAAAAGAGGAATGAGCCTTAATTATATATGTTAGGCTTTAGAATTTAAAGTTAAGTTGACTTGGATTGTTGGACTTGAACTTAGTTAATTGAACTGGATACGAATGTGAACACTGATGAATGTTTATTGGAAATACTAAACAAGATTTATTAAATATAGACATATTTAGAAACTAAATATTGAAACACATATTCTGATATGTTCTATTAAAGTGTTTCAAGTATTGATCAGTATATATATGTATTGTTTTAAACATAGGCGTCATTACAAAAAGGGTACAAATGAGACATAATGTTCAGGAGAAAAAGACTATCGGTGATCTCACCTGTTGTCCTACGATATCAGGTGCGCGGTTATTGAATTAGTCTGAGATCCATGACTAGGAATTAAATCGTAACTCGTTGTGCATTTTGAATATTTAATTGACTGCATTGATTGAACTGTTGCATCATATGCATAGCCCAATACAATTGAAACTGAAGTCTGTTGACTGTCATGTTAATATTATTTATCGATTGATTGATTCTTATTGCAAATGATTGATTGACACCACAGTGATTGAGTTGATTGAATATTGAATACTGTAATCCTTGAACCTCCATATGGTGGAAAAAAATGATTAATATATTGTAAAGTCTAGCTAGCTACTAGACTTTACTCCAGGACCCTTATGCACATATGGTGAATGGCCCCAACTGAACCCAGTACTGGTTGGGTAAGGGATATTGAATAAATATGAATTGTGACTGCAAAACTAATGAACTGTGGTAACTGTCTTATCAATGATTTCTTTCCGATAATGACAGTATTGTGATATTGATTTCGTATTGTTTCTGTTAACAATTGTCAGGATAGTTAGAACTGTCTTATCAGTGATTTTCTTTCTGATAATGACAGTATTGAGATATTGATTATGTATTGTTTCTGTTAACAAAAGTATCATGATAGTTAGAACAGTATAAGCCATAACACGACATATATATGTTATTGTATCTGTCAGTGTTACCAGACTAGAAATTGTAATATTAAGAAACCAAACGTTACCAGACTTTATGATTTAAAAGATTTTGACCCAAACTATTTATTCTGATAAGATTCTTAGAGTTCTGATTTATTTATGTAATTGTTGTTGTTCAATTGGATACTGTTATTGAGCATTTGCATTCGTTATTATGAAATGAACTGTTAGTTTCTTGTGCGGAGATTTAATTATGAATATGGATTTCCTTCAAATCAAATAACCTCAGTGGCAATTAGCACTGAGAAATAATTTATTATTTCTCACGCGTTTCCTCTTGTGGGACTCACAGGTTTGTTAGATGAAAACAGAGAAACGCTTTTGGGGTTATAATTGACAACAAAGCCACCTAAATGTATGAGATTTGAGTTTATTATATCTGACAGGGTGCAGAGAGTATATCTGTAGCATCATCCACTGTAAAATGTCAGATAATTATTGTAAATAAATTGGGATGTGGGAAAAATAATGGATGATATTGGCAATGCATAAAAAGATCCATGTCTTATGTTATGAATATTGAATGGTAAATAGACGCGGTAGGAATTGTCGCACCTCCGGATCGGGGGTGTGACAGGCAGTAACAAGTCAAACGGGTCTAGAGATCAATTGCATACCATAGTTCAACAACTCTCTGTGTTGCTAGCCAAACAAAACCCTTCATTTTCTGGTATTTCTTCACAATCAAAGAATTTAAATTTATTAGATAGAATAATTATTGATAATGGAGCTACGGACCATATGTTTGGCAATCAAAAATTTCTGAAAAATTTAGACATGACACAAAAAAAAACCAATTTGTCTTGGTAGCAAATGGTATGAAGGCTCAAATAAATGGCATAGGTGAAACAAAATTTTGTAATAAAAATATTTACAACGTGCTATATTTAAAAACTTTTCTTATAAACCTACTTTCGGTACAAATATTAACACAAGAGTTAAATTGTGATGTAATTTTCTCTTGCAAAAATGTTGTATAAACCGGGTAACCAGAATGAAAATTGGTAAGGGATTTATCGAAAATGGACATTATTTTTTTAACTCAAAAAATTATCTTTGTAATGCTCGCGAGCTTACAATGCTCTGCAATGGCACCAAGATCTCAACTCTAATTACTGTACTCCTAATAAGCTTCCCCAAGATCTCCCTTGGATATATGGTACACACACACACACACTGGTGAACTCGATTAGTTGTGTAATTTTGGTTGGTACACCTGATTTATCACAGGCAGCACAGAAAAATATTATTTAATCAGGTAAAAATTTCGGAAAACAGAAAGATCAATATTAAACTCAGCTTGTTTAGTTGTGTAATTTTGGTTGGTACACATGATTTATTATCTACATTAGAATGTAGCATGTAATTTGTTAACTCGTACAAAGATTAATATTTATCTCAGCTTGTTGCAATTAAATGTCATAACATTCACATATATAATTTGATGTAGCTGAAGCTCTTGGTTTTCCATTTCCAATGCCATACCTTGATGGGAAGACAGCAGAGGACTTTCAGTTTGGTGCCAATTTCGCTGTAGGAGGTGCAACAGCTATGAACCACTCTTTCTTCAAGGAAAAGGGAATATCAGTTGATCCAAGGGTTGGCTTCTTGGCACTTCAGATCCAATGGTTTAAACAGCTACTCAAAGTGCATGGTCTGCTCTGATTCAGGTATCTTTGTTTAAATCTATCTTGTTGTATATAATATATCAGATCTTAATCATCGATGCATTAATTATTGGTTGGTTTTATTTCTGTAATGGTTTTTGGAATTTCATGACAATGGTATCAACAATCTTGAGGGGGCAGGGGGGTTTTTTTATCCATAGAAATTATTAAATTAAGATGTACAGAAATAGAAAAAGTATCTTGTTTATATCAAGTATAGTAAGATCGCATTCATTGAGTTTAATCCATAGATTTTTTAAACTGCTCAGAGGGAAAAAAAATTTATGGATCGTGAACAATGATTCCGATCCATAAAGGGATTGATTTTCTGCGGCACAAAATTCTATGTAACCATTGATTTTATACGGATACAGAGGGTTTTGTGCCACAGAAAATCAACCTCTTTATGGATCGGAATCACTGTTCACGATCCATATTTTTTTTTTGCCAATTCTCTGCGCAGTTTAAAAAAAAATAATGGATTGGACTCAATGAGTCTAATCTTACTATATTTGATAGAAACGAGGTACTCTTTCTATTTCTGAACATCAGAATTTTATAATTTCTATGGATTAAAAATATCCGGGGGAGGGGGCCAAAGAGTTAAACCTCAATTTCAGGTCAAAAGAAAATGTAAAAGTAACTCTCAGTGATGAAATTAACCTCATCTCTTCTTTTAGTCTTAGTCTGTAAATTTTATTTTCGTTTAATATACATGAGTACTTTGCAAAGCTCAGATTGATCCGTACTATGAATTCATATTTTCGTTTTTAAAGTTCAAACGGTCGATCTGAACCGCTCAACATGATCTCTGTATAAAAATGTATTTGTAGACCAAATTTTTTATTTTTTTAGAGTTTTTTACTATTTGTTTAGATAAGTAGAAAATCACCTGACCCGAAGACTATGAACTATTCAAAAATAGCAATTTTCTATCGATCTATAAAGATAGTAAAAATAATTCGAAAAAATATAAAAATTATAAAATCTTCTAACTAAGAAAATTAGCAAAGTCCAAATCGTTCATTTTGGGCTTAACCCATGGGCCTTTGGAATGAGATAGTTTGTTCTGCTATATACAGCAGGTATATATAAAATATTAAAATATGCTACTCTCTACTCAGGTATATATATATATAGGGATGAGCTATGGTGAGACATAGAGTAAAACAAGTTTGTACTCCACGCCATATTTTCATTTTGAAAACCCAAACAACCGATCCGAACCGTTCAACATGTTCTCTATATTGAAATGTGCTTGGAAACCAAATTTTACATTTTTTGAAATTTTTTTACTATTTATTAAGTCACTTTGAAAATCGCTGATCCAATGTGAACAGTAATAAACAGTAAAATTTTCTGGACCACCGGATCAGCAATTTTCAAAGTGGCTTAATAAATAGTAAAAAAATTCCAAAAAATGTAAAATTTGGTCTCCAAGCACATTTCAATATAGAGAACATGTTGAACGGTTCGGATCGGTTGTTTGGATTTTCAAAATTGAAATATAGTGCCATGAAATACAAACTTGTTTTACTCCACGTCTCACCATAGCTCATCCCTATATATATATATATAGAGTATGGCTAATGTGCTTCCTCTAGAACTTCGGCCTCGTGCTTCCGGTGGCATATCTTAGTGTTTGATGTTCAAATAACAAATTCAAACCGTTAGATGTTCAATCTATATTAAAATGTACTTGGAGACCAAATTTTAAATTTTTTGGAATTTTTTTACTATTTATTAAGCCACTTTGAAAATTCCAGATCCGGGTGAACAGTAAAAACAGTCTGGACCATATAATCTGGAATTTTCAAAGTGGCTTAATAAATAGTAAAAAAATTCCAAAAAATGTAAAATTTGGTCTCCAAGTACATTTTAATATAGATTGAACATCTAATGGTTTGAATTTGTTGTTTGAACATCAAACACTAAGATATGCCACCGGAAGCACGAGGCCGAAGTTCTAGAGGAAGCACATTAGCCATACTCTATATATATATACACACACACACACACACATATATATATATATATAAATATAGACACACACACACATATATATATATACATACACATATATATATATACATACACATATATATATATATATATATATATATATATATACATACACAGAGAGTGGCTAAGGTCAAAGTGGTATGACCAAGGCCTTGGTGCTACCAATTAGTTTTTGCAATTTTAAAGTTTAAATAGTCGATTCAAACTGTTAGATGTTCAATCTATATTTAAATATGCTTGGAGACCAAATTTTACATTTTTTGGAATTTTTTTACTATTTTTTAAGCCACTTTGAAAATGGCAGATCCGGGTGAACAGTAAAAACAGTGCAACCAAATTCTGGACCATGTGATCAGCAATTTTCAAAGTGGCTTAAAAAATAGTAAAAAAATTCCAAAAAATGTAAAATTTGGTCTCCAAGCAGATTTTAATATAAAGATCACATCTAACGGTTTAGATCGACCGTTTGGACTTTGAAAATCCAAAAACGACTTGGTAGCACCAAAGGCCTTGGTCATACCACTTTGATCTTAGCCACTCTCTACATACACACATATATATATAGATATACATACATATATATATATAGAGAGAGAGAATGGCTAATATACAAACGTTTGTTCCTGGACTCAGGAACAAACGATTCGGTTCTCTGATTTTCAAAGTGCAAACAGTCGATCCAAACAGTTAGATATTCAATTTATATTAAAATGTGATTGGAGACCAAATTTTACATTTTTTAGAATTTTTTTACTATTTATTAAGATAGTTTGAAAACTGCTGTTTTTATTAAACTAGTTAAGTGTCCGTGCGTTGCAACGGAAAGTAAAATATTATTTTGATCATTTTTTTTGAGGAAATATAAAACAAATAGCATCACATTCTTACAAGAATTTTATGGAAAACATATATACAGAACAGATATATAGAAAGAATTTTAGTATCACATTCTTTTGCAATGGACCCATAAATTCGTTGCCATCATCTCCTTACGGAAAACAGATATATAGAACTCAAATTTAACTGAAAATTAATCCACACACAATTGTAAATATATTTTAAAAGAATTTTATGTGTAATATTAATTTGATTTATCTATCTGATTTTACATAAATAATCATTGGTAATAAATATAAATAGGGTAGATATAATGGTTTTAGCATGCCGTGGCCTATACTTCTATAGCAAAATAACGTGTGTTTAAAAAATCCCATTTAAAAAGCTTGATTTGAACCAGTAAAACATGTGCCAACCTCTCAGTGTTAATCATTAGCTTCTTCCCTTGCACTTTAATTATATTATATCGTACTTTGGTTTTAATTGTAACATAGAATTTTAAAAAGTATAGACGAATTTTAGTATATCAAGGGAAAAGAGAAGAATGCTTCCAGATAATTTTATTATTTGCTTCTCAGGGGAATTGCATTTGTTTGATTTTGTCCAAATAAATAATTTACGGTCATGAAAAAGAGCGTAAGTCAAAGATTAAGATTTTGTAAAGTTTGGATCATAAATGTGGTGAAAATTGATTAAAAATATAAATAAACACAAAAAAACAAAAATTGGGAAAATTTTATAAATTTTGGAACATAAATGTGGTCATAATATAGACCACGGGTTTATTTATCAAGAGCTAGTGAGCTTAAGAACACCATAGTTGTACTCTACAAGTCATATTAAGCAATTATATTTTAATTAGTAGGGTTTCTGGTGTTCGTAAAAAAAAAAAAAGGCAATTTTATCTTTTGGGCACTTGTATTGGAGACTTAGTTGTTCATATTCAAAATTCTCTCCAAAACATTTTGTCATTTTCTTGCCTTAGTTTTAACTCCAAAATAGTTTTTATTTTAAAGCACCTAATAAGAATATAACTACAAACAAAAGATATTCATTTAGCCAATAACTTAGCCAAAACAGCCAATAACTCCAAAATTCTCTCTAAAACATCACTTGTCCTCAACATATATTTTATAAGCAAAACATACTAAACATTACCAAGACAAAAAATTAAATAGAAATTCATCTCCATAATATGATATGAGTTCAAACATAAAAATTGAAGTCTCAACTTTTCATACATCCATAAGTTATCAACTTTTACCATACGAATGAACCTATATTTGCATGAATGCATTATGGGGTTAGGTTTAGAGTCCTTGGGTTTTGGTCGATCCTTGCACTATTGTTCATTAGGTTTAAAATTTCCACTGCCAAAAATAGTTCCAGTGAAGCATGTTGCAGGTAATGTCACTCCTACTCGGCTTAGTACCAAAAGCTAATAAACCTTGAGACTGTAATTCTATTAGTTTCTCATTGAAAGACAAGCAACTTCTACCTGAACAACACTATAAAAAGGAACACCATTATGTTGCCTTCATGGAGAATTGCATGAGAAAAATGCCAATACTGATAGCTTTCCGCAGGTTACCAAATTTTTTTGAAGTGCAAATATAAATTTGTTCTTAAAGACTACCTGCTCAAAAGCATTGGTTGCAGATACAGGGACTCCATACCAGCATTTTGGCTCTCATCTGAAAATGTAAAGAAAACAGCTCAAGCTTTGAGCTCATCACATCCATGAAAAAAAGGCAAGTTGTTGGTAGTACAAATGTTCCTTGCTCCGATATTATATCACTCTTTCCTTCTTTTACCTAAATGCTCTTCAAAACTTTCTAATTTTCTTTTCTCCTATTAGAAACAAACGATCGGAACTTTGAGCAGACTCATTGAAATTTATATCACTACACTACAGATGAGTATAATCTGATCAATATGCAGGTTAATAGTTATGGTGCAGACAACATGAAATGTAATCACAACCTACTTTAGACTGCTTAGCTTCAGTTTTATTTGGTTTTGCAATTCAGCCCCAATATAGTTAACCCTCCAATTGTGCAGTAGTTCGCCAAGGAAGCCCCACTTTCACCAAACCCGTCGTTGTTCAATGAAGTTACATACATCTAGCATAATTAATGGAATAGAGACAGTGATTCTCGGCAGGTAGTTCATATCATTATCTGTGCAAAAATAATTAATGAATAGTAACAGTGAGATCAGACAGGTAGTCTGTACCCGTACCAGTGCATATAATTTATTTGGTTTTAGCAAAATATGAATTAGATTTAATTTTTGTGGTAGTTGGGTGATTCTCTAAGTGTGAGTTGTTATACAATTTTGAGTAAAACATGTACAAGAAATAGAGAAAATTTGTGCATATTTCCTTTTTTTTTTTGAACTTCCTTGACCTTCTTTTCAAGTACACAATTATAAAAGAAGAGGTGCATTAGTTGCTGCAATAACCATCCTTACTCGGAAAAGACCACATTTAACATAATTCTTTGTAATAAAAATAACTTTAGGGTTATCGGTGAATAAACTTCTAGGGTTATCGGTGAAAAATAACCATTTAATAAAATAATAAATGAAATTTTATATTATTGATAGGTTTTTATAATATAATTCTTTGTAAAAAAAATAACTTTAGGGTTATCGGTGAATAAACTTCTAGGGTTATCGGTGAAAAATTACCATTTAATAAAATAATAAATGAAATTTTATATTATTGATAAGTTTTTATAATATAATTCTTTGTAATAAAAATAACTTTAGGGTTATCGGTGAATAAACTTCTAGGGTTATCGGTGAAAAATTACCATTTAATAAAATAATAAATAAAATTTTATATTATTGATAAGTTTTTATAATATAATTCTTTGTAATAAAAATAACTTTAGGGTTATCGGTGAATAAACTTCTAGGGTTATCAGTGAAAAATTACCATTTAATAAAATAATAAATGAAATTTTATATTATTGATAAGTTTTTATAATATAATTCTTTGTAATAAAAATAACTTTAGGGTTATCGGTGAATAAACTTCTAGGGTTATCGGTGAAAAATTACCATTTAATAAAATAATAAATGAAATTTTATATTATTGATAGGTTTTTATAATATAATTCTTTGTAATAAAAATAACTTTAGGGTTATCGGGGAATAAACTTCTAGGGTTATCGGTGAAAAATTATCATTTAATAAAATAATAAATGAAATTTTATATTATTGATAAGTTTTTATAATATAATTATTTGTAATAAAAATAACTTTAGGGTTATCGGTGAATAAACTTTCAGGGTTATCGGTGAAAAATTACTATTTAATAAAATAATAAATGAAAACGTTATATTATTGATAAGTTTTTATAATATAATTCTTTGTAATAAAAATAACTTTAGGGTTATCGGTGAATAAACTTCTAGAGTTATCGGTGAAAAATTACCATTTAATAAAATAATAAATGAAATTTTATATTATTGATAAGTTTTTATAATATAATTCTTTGTAATAAAAATAACTTTAGGGTTATCGGTGAATAAACTTCTAGGGTTATCGGTGAAAAATTACCATTTAATAAAATAATAAATGAAATTTTATATTATTGATAAGTTTTTATAATATAATTCTTTGTAATAAAAATAACATTAGGGTTATCGGTGAAAAATTACCATTTAATAAAATAATAAATGAAATTTTATATTATTGATAGGTTTTTATAATATAATTCTTTGTAATAAAAATAACTTTAGGGTTATCGGTGAAAAATTACCATTTAATAAAATAATAAATGAAATTTTATATTATTGATAAGTTTTTATAATATAATTCTTTGTAATAAAAATAACTTTAGGGTTATCGGTGAATAAACTTCTAGGGTTATCGGTGAAAAATTACCATTTAATAAAATAATAAATGAAATTTTATATTATTGATAGGTTTTTATAATATAATTCTTTGTAATAAAAATAACTTTAGGGTTATCGGTGAATAAACTTCTAGGGTTATCGGTGAAAAATTACC
This sequence comes from Carex littledalei, assembly GCA_011114355.1. Classification (NCBI taxonomy): domain Eukaryota; kingdom Viridiplantae; phylum Streptophyta; class Magnoliopsida; order Poales; family Cyperaceae; genus Carex; species Carex littledalei. The sequence goes on from CM022081.1 coordinate 1,514,243, forward strand.
ATTTAATAAAATAATAAATGAAATTTTATATTATTGATAGGTTTTTATAATATAATTCTTTGTAATAAAAATAACTTTAGGGTTATCGGTGAATAAACTTCTAGGGTTATCGGTGAAAAATTACCATTTAATAAAATAATAAATGAAATTTTATATTATTGATAAGTTTTTATAATATAATTCTTTGTAATAAAAATAACTTTAGGGTTATCGGTGAATAAACTTCTAGGGTTATCGGTGAAAAATTACCATTTAATAAAATAATAAATAAAATTTTATATTATTGATAAGTTTTTATAATATAATTCTTTGTAATAAAAATAACTTTAGGGTTATCGGTGAAAAATTACCATTTAATAAAATAATAAATGAAATTTTATATTATTGATAAGTTTTTATAATATAATTATTTGTAATAAAAATAATTTTAGGGTTATCGGTGAATAAACTTTCAGGGTTATCGGTGAAAAATTACTATTTAATAAAATAATAAATGAAAACGTTATATTATTGATAAGTTTTTATAATATAATTCTTTGTAATAAAAATAACTTTAGGGTTATCGGTGAATAAATTTCTAAGGTTATCGGTGAAAAATTACCATTTAATAAAATAATAAATGAAATTTCTATAAAACATTCAACTGGAGTCAACTGTATTAAAACTCCACATCAATTGTATTTGTTAAAATTGTATTTTCTCCGGACCGAATAGGCATCTCGGTCCGGCCAAAATTTCCCTCCGGATCGAAATGCCAATTCGGTCCGGACTCTTTGTTGGATTTTATGTGGCGTGGGCTGCGCTATAGTTGAAAATGAGGGGGACCGAAATGCCAATTCGGTCCGGAGAAAAAAAATTCGTTCGGACCGAATTGGCATTCGGTATTGATGGTTTTTGTAAATCTTCGGATAATTATGTTGTTTTGGTAAATTTAATTATTTTATTTATGATTTTTAAAAAAATTCCGAATTCAGGGACGCGTGGGGAAGGGGGCATTATTATTGGACTTTGAGATTCGTGCCAAGTTAAAAAGAACGGTCCAGATCAAGTAATTGAAAAAGATTCCCTTTTACGGTACCCTCGGACTCGGTGATATGAATTCGGAGAAAACGCGTGGGGAAAAGAAAACGCGTGGAGCTTTGGACTTTAAGATTCGTGCCAAGTTAAAAAGAACGGTCCAGATCAAGTAATTGCAAAAGATTCCCTTATACGGTACCCTCGGAGTCTCGGACTCGGTGATATGAATTCGGAGAAAACGCGTGGGGAAAAGAAAACGCGTGGAGCTTTTTAAGATTCAGTGATACAATTTCTGTGTGTCACTGTATGTAGCATGGATATAAATCACTAAATTTAGATTTCTACACGTTTGACTACATGAAACAGATGTATAAAATCAAACTATTTTAATTAAAGGCTGAGATTGAGATCTGTTTTGATGAGTGGCTGAGATCTTTTGAAATGGATGGCTGAGATTTGATATGAACGAATAGATGCTTGGATCCTAAAAATTTCAACGTGATATTAGTAGTCCTGATTTCTGCAGCATTGAAAAACAGCGGTTTTCAAACCAGCTTAATAAATAGTAAAAAAAATTCGAAAAATGTAAAATTTGGTCTCCAAGCACATTTTAATATAGATTGAATATCTAACGGTTTGGATCGACTGTTTGGACTTTGAAAATCGGAGAACCGAATTGTTTGTTCCTGAGTCTAGGAACAAACGTTTGTATATTAGCCATTCTCTCTATATATATACATATATATATAATTTCAGTGCTATTTATGATCCAAACGAACAAATGAAATTCCAAATACCTCATTCCAACAAAACTTATCCTTCGTAATATGAGATGGTTTTTTTTTTCTTTTAGCAAGTATATTTAATTGCTAAAATCCAGCTTAAAAAAAAAATACATATATGTTGTCTGGATTGTGTAGATTTCCCTGTAGGAGGTTTCGTAATTATTGTTTTCAAGTGAAACTGAGATATATGACTTTGGGTTGGAATTAATGTTCCAAATAGCGAATCACTAAAAGAAGCCCAATAATATTTTGAACACCAATATCAGGTGTGCAGTTTCAAAGATACTTTTTGGTAGTTCCTGTAATTATATTTTCCTATTAATGGAATAGACTTTGCCTCTTTTAAAAAAAAAAAAAAAAGCCCAATAGGTGGCCATCAGGGCCCACAGAACATTTACTAATTTTTCATATTAGCCCAGAGAAGCCCATAATAATTTATTTTCCAAGAGCCCAGCGTTCTGACCTAATTAGTTAATAGTCCAACTATAAAATAAGAAACCCATTTTCATACGTAGAATTTCCTTTTTGTATTTGATAGACTTCTGATCTAACTCAGGATTTTTCGAATTGATATAACAAATGACATACTCTATTTTCTTTGAATTAAAAAAAATATCGAGGAAAGGAAACCAATTTCCTCCGTGACAGTTAGGGGTGGCAAAAAAAAATCGTAACTCGTGAATCGATCATGACTCGCATTTGACTTGCTCGCTAACAGCTTGTTAGTTAGTGGACTGAGCTATTAACGAACTAGGTCGCCACTAGCTCGGTCCAGAAATAACGAGTTTGAGTTGGGCCTAGCTCGCTCGTGAGCTGGCGAGCCAGCTCAGTCCAGGTATGAATTGTGAATTTGTATAAATTTGTGTGAATTTGATATGCATGAATTTATTTTGTGAACAATGTTTGTTTGAATTTGTGAATTTGATATTTTGATTTGTATGAATTTAGTTACAAACTTACTTTATGGTAGTTGATTTGCTAGTTGTACTTGCATTTGTTTGAATTTGTGGAATCACTTGCATTAGCCCAAATGTTTTGTAATCGGCTCTCTAGCCTTTTTTTTTTGTTTTTTGTATAAATTTAAATGAACGGACATGATTCATTTGAGTTTTTAGATTTATGAACCAGCAACTCATAAAGTTCGTTCGGTATGACAGATAGAGATTTGGATTGTAATTTTCAAAACTCCTTTTAATTACAAGTAAGGATTACGAATATCAAACAGAAATTAAAGATTTATTATCAATTTGTAATTTACATATTTTATTATTATGAAATACAAATACAAATAGAATTGTAGTCCAATGATAAGGTTTATATCGTATCTGTCAGTATCATCTTAGCAGTTTGAGAAGATTTCCACATATAATTGCTGGTTCAAATTAAATTTTGTCCATTGCAGATCAAAATTCTACGCATTGTCAAGTCCTCTTGTTATTTTTTCCTATGATTTCATTTTCTTCTATGATTTAATTTTCTTTGTCCATTGCAGATCAAAATTCTACGCATTGTCAAGTCCTCTTGCAGGTCAAAGTGAAGTTTCAGTAGGATTGTACTTTTGGCAGTATATATATCAACAAGTTTATTTGAATGTTTTGTAGCTTAACAGCGAGATTTTAGATGGATTAGTTGACTCAAGTTGTTGGTCTCTCTCCTTGGGATAGGAATGGTCTGCGTTTTTTTCTCAAAAATTGGTCTCAGGCTCTGATACTGAAAATGAGCATTTGTTAATTTCCTCAATTATATACCATAGCTTAGTGGAATTAAATTTGGATCTAATCAGAAGTTAACAATGTAATGATTTGTAGTTTACCTAAATTTGTTTTTACATCATAATTAAATTGACAATCACAGGAACGGAACCTAAAGGATTAGGTTAAACTAATTTTTACTATTTCAAAATTCTGTGTGTTGTAGAGAATCATTGACAGTGGTCACAATACTACAAAAAAAAAAATTTCTATCGCTTATTTATCACCGATTGTCCTTTGGCACGGATGATGTTTGTAATCAGGAGCAGCGTTGTAATTACTTGGAACTTTTTACCTCATGTTTGGGTTTAACCAACCGATGGCATTGATGGGCCTCTCCTTCGCCATCGGTTATGTTTATCCTACTGTTGGTTTTGAGTGTTTCTGCAATATCAGTTGGGTTACTGGCCCGATGGTATAGAGGTGGTGATATGTACCATCAGTGATATCAGATGAGCCATCAGTATAGGTTGATCAATACCAACTTTGGTCTTTTTGAACTGATGGCTATGTTCTCAGGGGCAACGCTCTAAATACTTAGAACTTAGATTTTAGTATAAACCAACTTCTCCATGCATTCAACTGATGGTTATGTATTGTGTAATTAAGTTTAGATATATTGTGCAATTACAATGAGATAATTATTTAATAACATACATAATACCAACTCAATAATAGCAAATTAACTAAAGATTATACACAGTTCTTAAAAACAAACCGTGTACGGTAATTTCCAAAATAATACACAGATCTCTTGTAGAAACTGTGTATATAACCTTAGTTATTATACACGATTACTATGACTGCGTAGAAATTACCATTTTCAGCGTCATTTTTTTGGAAGTTTGACATGGTTCGCTTATAGGAACCATGTACAATGTACCAATTTTTTCATACACAACACTCGCAGACACGGTTGCGGAACCATATGCCATTAGGACAGTGTATAGTCTTGTTTCTGTAGTAGTGTATAATGACTAATCTTTTGACTAAGTACTGGTTACGAATTGGAACATGTTGATAATATTAGTGCCGTATTAAATTATTCAACTACAATCTGTCATCCAATCATCACCACCTCAATTTTGGATTCAACTGAAATGATTTGCCATTCTGCCACTGCAGAAATGAGTTTCAACATGCTTGATATAGTTGTAAATTAGTGTACAAATGCTTGTTAGATGATTCTGTGTATTGTGATATTTTGATAATTCACTGTTATTATTTTGTTATTTAGTGACATGGTTGATATAGTTTGATTAATTGTTGGAATTGTAATTATTGAATATTATTTACTAGCAAAATTGGAGGCTGCTACATCTTGAGCGAAACATTTAAAAGAAAAAAATCTGCCAAAATGGCAACACCAACGGTTAAAACAGGTGTTGTAAGGACCAACACCATCTGTTCGAACAGATGGTGAAAAGGACCAACACCATCTGTTTGTTGAGTGGAACAGATGGTGAAAAGGACTAATACCATATGTTCAATTTAAATCGAACAGGGAAATTAAGTACCAACACCATTGGTTTTCAACCGATGAGATATGTACATATTTTTGCTATTGGGTCATAGCCAACGGTTCAAAAAGTACTTTAGTTCAAATAATTTCCCTTAGACGAACCCGTTCTCGCCCGACATTTTTATTAATATCCAAAGTTTAATACAAATTATTAATTCTACCCAGAATTCGATCAAATATCGAAAAATGCCCAAGCTGGCCAGAAAATGGCCGACTTAGGTACCAGAGTAAACCGGCCATGAATTATATTTCCGGCTTTTATAGGGTTTTTACCGGCGCTTCAGAAACGCCGCCAAAAGTCATAAACTCCCAGCGTTACTTTATAGGTCTTCTCCCGGTGTTTGGAGGCTTTTCCCGCCCTTTGGAAAGCTTTTTTGCCTTCTCCGGCGTTTCCGAAACACCATAAAAAGTCTTCATACATTAAAAAAAATTATGCCTTTCCCGACATTATTTGTAAAACACCGTCAAAAGTCTTGACATATAATAAAAAATTATGCATAAAGCCAGTACAATGAAAATGAATATTATTTTCGTACATTACCAACACAATTCTAATTATTAGTTAATGTACCCAACAACAGAGAGCTTTAATTTGCCACACTTAAATCAAACATATTGGTAAGCACATTTGCCAGATGATGGTAAAATGGAATTCAACAACAGATTTGCCATATAAATGACATCTCGTAAAATACCCTATACTAAATATGAATTCTTAAATCTCCACACTTAAATATGAATTCTTAAATCAAACATATTTGCCAGATGATGGTAAAATGGAATTCTTAAAAATGAGCATCCTTAGCTCAGGTTCTAGTTTCAAACGATTAAGCAAGCAATCGAGAGCGATGTAATGTCATATCATAACTGTTTAATCTGTATCAAGATTCGCTCTTTCAAAATCATGCTATTCCATGCTATCCTCTCTATCTCTCTCCTGTCTCTCTATCCCCTTTTTATTATCTCTGCCAAATATATGGGATCATTTTAGTAGCAAACTAGCGATCGATGAACATCATTGGGTCTTTGGGAATCTGGTGAGGCCTGAGGCTGAGGGGCATGAATTAAGGACGCTAGCAAGAAACGCACCCACTTTCACACGGTAAATGTGAATGACCGTACAAGTGGAAGTGGAAGAACAGCGCAAATAAAATGCTTAAATTTGTATTTGCTTAAATTATTAGAAAAATATTTAAAGGTTGTCTGACCGCGCGCGTGGGTCTTAAATTGGAGTCTTGGTACTGGTCAATGCTAGGTCCCATTCTACCTCTTATACGGTTACACCAAATGAGAAATTATGTGTGTCACTGTCAATAAATATTTTGACTAGCTAGGAGCAAAAAATAATGTGTTATTTGACTACTGACTACTTGTCAAAGTCGCCCGTTAGTGAAGTTTGGTGGAATGGTGCGTATGGAATTTTGGATCGAGGGTCCTGATTTTGATCGGACGGTCCGGATTCAAACTCAAAATGTTGAGTTATCCGAATTCATGGATTGAATAGAAGGGTACAAAATTTGTTTCGATTAATTGTGTTAGTAGGTTTAACTTCTGCAGCATGTGCATTAAAAGTGAAACAATTACCGAACTTCATGTAGATTTCAAATTTAAAAATGTGCTTTGACTTAGAGAATCCCTGAAGGAATAATATTGGGTCACATACTGGGCGATTATTCGCTCACCCACCTTTTGATGTGGGATTTCAGGTACAGGGACTGGCGATCCGCAGCAAGAGGCACTACAGCAAAAAGGGGTATCAGCGACCGGATTTCCGGTCGCTGAAAGTAAAAGCGCCGGTCGCTGAAGGTGAATCCGGTCGCTGAAAGCCATTTTTGGTCGCTGAAAGACCGGTCGCTGTAAGCATTGTCGCTGATACTCTTCTGATGACGTCACCGGTCGCTGATAATACGTCACCGGTCGCTGATAATATTTTTGCGACCAATTTTTTTTGGTCGCTGTTGTTTTTTCTGACGTCAGCAAAAACTTTCTGCGACCAAAGTTTGCGGTCGCTGATACTAAAAAACGGCCGCTGATAGTCGAAACAATTGCAGATACAAAAAATATCAGAGACAAATAATTACGGTCGCTGATACTTAAATTTGGTCGCTGATACTCTTCTGTCAAGTTTTTTATATTTTATTATATTATTTAAATTTGCACCATTTAATATTTGGTACGACGCGTACCAACGTACCAACATACAACATAAACATAGATATCGTAATATCAAGTAATACAAATAAACATAAACATACAACAAAGTTCATCAAACATAATAATGTCAAGTAATACAAACATAAATGTCGAACTGTCAAGTAGCATAAACATATCAAAATCCGTACCATAAATAACCTAAGTAGTACAATAAACATCTAAACCTAACTAGTACCATCACCACCAACATCCGACCCCTGCCCCTCGTCATCATCCTCGTCATCTCGAGGAGCGGGCCTCGAGGCATGCTGCGAGCCCGAACCTCCCTGTGAGATTGTTAAAACAATAGTTTAGATAATTAGAATTTAAGATTTATGGTTCACAATTGAAGTTGGACTGAATTATCAAATTTCGTACCTGAGAAGCTTTGAAAAGGTTGGTGATCCTAGACATAAACCGATCCTCCATACTATCAAGTAACCGAGCATCCCTAACAGATAACTGATCCTCCATACTATCAAGTAACCGAGCATCCCTAACAGATAACCGATCCTCCATCCTATCAAGTACCTGAGTAGATATCATATCGATATGCTCTGCTGTGAGCTGCGGAGCCGGCGGCATAGAAGAATATGACTGTGACGAATGCGACTGACTGCTCGACCCACTGGAGCGAAACATGCGTCTCGTCTTGCCTGAAACATTAAAAATAAGACAATTAGTATTATCTTACACAACAAAAAATAATAATTTAAAATTAAAGTGACTTTTTATTTTACCTAAAGCACCGAGACCATAGTTATCGCCGTGGGCATTTTGATCAGATATTCCCGTAGAGTACCAGACGTCGCCGTCGTATGCAGGCCATGTGTTTCTATCCTCTCCATACTTCTGCACCACCGCACTCTCATATTTTTCCTGCAAATTTTGTAAAATATAACAAAAATATTATACAACAAGAAACATGATATTTTTTAAAACGATTCGAAAGTATTATTACCTGTGCTTCTTTCGCCTTGCCGGTAATATATTCTCCCGTCTTCTTCTTCGTATGGGTAGGCTGGAACAGCTCATCGGACCATCTAGGTTCGCGCCCTTTTTCTTGCTCCTGTTAAGAATTTATTAAGGTTAGTTCGATTAGATTCAATTGGAATGAAAATAGATTAATTTAATGAAGATAATCTTACAAAGCGTTGTTTGTGAACAAGCATGTTCTAATCCAATTTAGTGACTGTCGCTTTCACATTGACACAGCCACCCTACCTATCAAGTGATCCGGCTAAGGCTTGTCTTAATTGGTGCAAGGAATTCTATGATTAGCCCAATGATTTCGGACTTCACTTAACTAGGTTCTTCACCCTACTTTTTGGTTCTATTGGGTGTCCTCATGGTGAGGCAAGACAACGCGACATTCGTCTGCGAATGCCAAGACTCTCATATATACTTTTGTTGGTCCAACTAATAGTATCTCCTACTAAGGTCTCATCCACTAGTATAGTATTTTTATTCTCCTTATCTTAACTTGGTTAGCCTAATGGGACTATCTTTCCATGTGTGGTCATTACATGACGGTCTAGACTAACAAACGAAATTAAGTAAGAATGAACATAAAGTGCAAAAGTAATTAAACAACAAAAGACTAAACAATGATCAAATAAAATATATCAAAATATCACAAGTAACAAGTGTTGTTGTAAGCAATCATCTGTGTTGTTATTGAATAATTTGCAAAACATATAATCATTGAATTTTACATTTTCTTTGTTTGAGATGTATGCAGGTTTATTAGTTACGACCAAAGGTCAAAGTAAGTCAATGATTCATATCATGACAAGTCGGAACGTGACAACTTGCACAGGATAATCTGTTGCATAATCTCCTCAAGCTACAATGAATGATTTGATAAATATTTCAGTGCTATTTATATATATATAATTTCAGTGCTATTTATGATCCAAACGAACAAATGAAATTCCAAATACGTCATTCCAACAAAACTTATCCTTCGTAATATGAGATGGTTTTTTTTTTTCTTTTAGGAAGTATATTTAATTGCTAAAATCCAGCTTAAAAAAAATGCATATATGTTGTCTGGATTGTTTAGATTTCCCTGTAGGAGGTTTCGTAACTATTCACTACTACAAAAATGGTCATTGTACACTGCACATTGTACACGGATTTGACAATTTTATATAAAAACCGTGGCAAAATATCTGTGGGATCTCTACATGGGATCTCTACACGGATATTTATTAAAGAATCAGTGTAGAAAGCCTTGAGAAAGCTACACGGATGTTTATTAGGAATTGTACACGGATTATTGTTTAAATAACAGTGTAGAAAGCCTTGAGAGAGCTACACGGACCTTTATATAAAGAACTGTGTAGAAAGGTAGGAATTGTACACGGATTATTGTTTAAATAACAGTGTAGAAAGCTTGAGAGAGCTACACGGACGTTTAATAAAGAGCCGTGTCGAAAGGTAGAAATTGTACACGGTTTTTTGTTTAAATAACAGTGTAGAAAGTCTTGAGAGAGCTACACGGACTTTTAATAAAGAGCCGTGTAGAAAGGTTATTCTAGGGTTTTTGTTATATAAAATGCCTTCTCCTTCCAGCGCCGTTTTGATCAATTAATACTCTCCGTATAGAAAGGTTATTCTAGGGTTTTTTGAAAGTGAGAAGTAAAGAAAACTCCTAAGGTTTCCATCATCAGATCTGAGGAAAATCGTTGAAGATCAGTACTAATGCTTTCGCCTAAAGATGTCTGCACTTCAGAACTGTAAGATTTAAATTACTTTGCCATTTTATTTTGGATTTACGGATTCTGGATTGCTTGCGTTTTTTAATTACAAAAGGCAATATCTATATATGTTGCATGAATTGTAATATCTTAATATTTTCTATGGTTTTTGATGCAATATGGGCCTGCGCACGCTTCAGAAAAAGGGGTGTAACTTTTGATCCGTCTATCTACGATCCGTTTCGCCCATTTTTCGGGCTCAGATTCGCGATCCAACCGTCGGATCTGGACTTTTGGACCTTTCTTTATAATTTTTGCATTTTTAGGGTCTTGGATGTATCTTTTATGCATTTTCTGTTTAGGGTTTGTAATGCTAAATATGGATTTGTATAATTTTGTATAATGTAGTGTACATGAATTATTTATATTGTTGTATAGTTTTGGAATTCTAAGTTTAAAAGGCCTCTGTTTAATGTTTCTCTGTTTTGGAATTCTAATTTTAAATGGGTAGCAAAACTGGAGGCTAGTCAAAAAAAAAAAAAAAATGGAAAAAAAAAACAATTTTACACGGACATAAGGTATTTAAAAAAAAAAAAAAAAAAAGACAATTCTACACGGACATTTAACTAAAGTCCGTGTAGAAAGGTATTTAAACATTAAAAAAAATAAAAAAAAAATAAGAGAGCTACACGGACATTTAGCTAAATGTCCGTGTAGAAAGAGTAATTGTACACGGTTAATTAGGGGATATCCGTGTAGCTCTCTAGGTCTTTGTACACGGTTAATTAGGGAATATCCGTGTAGAAATCATCATAATCACACACGGTTAAATATCCGTGTGTAGTTCCTGACCTATTATACACCCTGGCTTTAAACACAGCAGGAAATCCGTGTAGCTCTTCCATTAATGTCCGTGTGTAATCTGTTTTTCTGTAGTAGTGATTGTTTTCAAGTGAAACTGAGATATATGACTTTGGGTTGGAATTAATGTTCCAAATAGCGAACCACTAAAAGAAGCCCAATAATATTTTGAACACCAATATCAGGTCTGCAGTTTCAAAGATACTTTTTGGTAGTTCCTGTAATTATATTTTTCTATCAATGGAATGGACTTTGCCTTTAAAAAAAGAAAAAAGAAAAAGAAGCCCAATAGGTGGCCATCAGGGCCCACAGAACATTTACTAATTTTTCATATAAGCCCAGAGAAGCCGATAATAACTTATTTTCGAATAGCCCAGCGTCTGATCTAATTAGTTAATAGTCCAACTATAAAATAAGCAATCTATTTTCATACGTAGAATTTCCTTTTTGTGTTTGATAGCCTTCTGACCTAACTCAAGATTTTTCGAATTGATATAAGAAATGACATACACTATTTTCTTTGAATTAAAAAAAATATCAAGGAAAGGAAACCAATTTCCTCCGTGACAGTTAGGGGTGGCAAAAAAAACTCGTAACTCGTGAATCGATCATGACTCGCATTTGACTTGCTCGCTAACAGCTTGTTCGTTAGTGGACCGAGCTGTTAACGAACCAACTCACCACTAGCTCGGTTAAGAAATAACGAGCTTGAGCTGGATCTAGCTCGCTCGTGAGCTGGCTCGCCAGCTCATTCCAGGTATGAATTGTGAATTTGATATGCATGAATTTATTTTGTGAACAATGTTTATTTGAATTTGTGAATTTGATATTTTTGTTTGTATGAATTTAGTTACAAACTTAATTTATGGCAGTTGATTTGCTTAGTTATACTTGCATTTGTTTGAATTTGTGGAATCACTTGCATTAGCCCAAATGTTTTGTAATCGGCTCTCTAGCCTCTTTTTGCTTTTTTTGTATAAATTTAAATGAACGGACATGATTCATTTGAGTTTTTAGATTTATGACCCAGCACTCATAAAGTTCGTTCGGTATGACTGATAGATAGAGCTTTGGATTGTAATTTTCAAAACTCCTTTTAATTACAAGTAAGGATTACGAATATCAAACAGAAATTAAAGATTTATTATCAATTTTGTAATTACATATTTTATTTTTATGAAATACAATTACAAATAGAATTGTAGTCCAACGATAAGGTTTATATCGTATCTGTTAGTGTCATCTTAGCAGTTTGAGAAGATTTCCACATATAATCGTTGGTTCCAATTTTGTCCATTGCATACCAAATTTCTACGCATTGTCAAGTCCTTTTTTGTTATTTTCTTCAATGATTTCATTTTCTTTGTCCATTAATTGCAGATCAAAATTCTACGCATTGTCAACTCCTTTTGTTATTTTCTTCAATGGTTTCATTTTCTTTGTCCATTGCAGATCAAAATTCTACGCATTGTCGACAAGTCCTCTTGCAGGTCAAAGTGAAGTTTCAGTAGGATTGTCTTTTTGGCAACATATCAACAAGTTTATTTGGATGTTTTGTAGCTTAACAGCGAGATTTTAGATGGATTAGTTGACTCAAGTTGTTGGTCTCTCTCCTTGGGATAGAAAGGGGTGGCAAGGGATTGGTCTGCGTTTTTTTCTCAAAAATTAGTCTCAGGCTCTGAGACTGAAAATGAGCATTTGTTTCCTCAATTATATACCATAGCTTAGTGGAATCAAATTTGGAAAAAAAAAGTTTGGATCTGATCAGAAGTTAACAATGTAATGATTTGTAGTTTACTTAAATTTGTTTTTACATCATAATTAAATTGACAATCACAGGAACAGAACCTAAAGAATTAGGTTAACGCTATAGCGTTACACAATACATAACTATCGGGTGTCATTTGGCACGGATGGTGTTTGTAATCAGGGGCAGTGCTGTAATTACTTGAAACTTTTTACCGACTGTTTGGGTTTAACCAACCGATGGCGTTGATGGGCCTCTCCTTTGCCATCGGTTATGTTTATCCTACTGTTGGTTTTGAGTGTTTCTGCAATATCGGTTGGGTTACTGGCCCGATGGTGTAGAGGTGGTGATCTTTACCATCCGTGATGTCAGATGAGCCGTCAGTATTAGGTGGATCAATACCAACTTTGGTCTTTTTGAACTTATGACTATGTTCTCAGGGGCAACGCTATAAATACTTAGAACCTAGATTATAGTATAAACCAACTTCTCCATGCATTCAACTGATGGTTATGTATTGTGTAATTAAGTTTAGAGATATATTGTGCAATTACAATGAGATAATTATTTAATAACATACATAATACCAACTCAATAATAGCAAATTTAAAGATTATACACAGTTCTTAAAAATAAACCGTGTATATATGGTTTCCAAAATAATACACGGATCTCTTGTAGAAACTGTGTATATAACCCCAGTTATTATACACGATTACTGTGACTGTGTACAAATTATCATTTTTAGCATCATTTTTTTGGAAGTCTGACATGGTTCGCTTATAGGAACCATGTGTAACTTTGACAGCAGCGGAATAGTGTACGGGCCGTGTATGATTATGCACGGACCGTGTAAGAACAAAGAAAAACAGAAAGAGTAGAGAAAGAAGAGAGAGACACGATGTTTAACGAGGTTCAGCACCAACTTGGTACCTACGTCCTCCACACTCACACACACACTTTTTATTTCTTACACAAGAAAGATATCTCTTACAGGACAAGGAGGAGAGGTTTTATAAAGGGAACCTCCCTCATATTTCCTAAATCCTACTTTCCTTTTTTTTTTTCCTTTCTTTCTCTTTTTTCATATATTACAATCTTCTAAAATAAGAAACAATATAACTAAGAAATAAATCATAAATTACCAAAGGATTCTGGCTGCCACCATTCATACCAAATATGACAGCCAGCTGCCACCTTCCATAATTGATCTGGCGGCCAGGTACACGGTCCGTGTACTCACCACACGGACCGTACATGCTCTGCTTCAATACTCCCCCTCAAGTTGGCATGTACATATCAGTCATGCCTAACTTGCTCACTGCTTCATTGAAGATGTTGCTGGTTACACTTTTGGTTAAGATATCGGCGAGTTGATTTTCGGATCTAACAAATTCCAACTCAATCTCTTTTGAGTCAATGTTATTCTTTAAGAAATGTCTGTTCACACTTACGTGTTTGGTTCTATCATGCTGGACTGGATTATGAGACATATCAATTGCCGCCTTATTATCCACACGAAGTACCATGGCTTCTTCTGGTGTAAAACCAAGATCCCTCAATACCTTCTTTATCCAGAGTAACTCGCACACTCCTTTGGTTACCCCAATCAATTCAGCCTCTGCACTTGAAAGCGCCACCACACTTTGTTTTTTGCTTCTCCAAGTCACTAGGTTTCCTCCAACAAAGGCAAAGTATCCTGAAGTTGATTTTCGGTCTGTGAGGCTCCCAGCCCAATCTGCATCAGTATAGCCAATGACCCTCCATTTTTTCCAAAATAAATACCTTTTCCTGGAGTTCCTTTTAAGTACTTGATTATCCTCATGACTGCTTCCATATGTTCTTCACTTGGATTGTGCATGAACTGACTCACCAAACTTACTGCATATGCAATATCGGGCCTTGTGTGTGAGAGATAAATGAGCTTCCCAACCAACCGCTGGTATCTCTCTCTGTTTGCTGGAACTTGATCTGGACTTTCTACAAGCTTAGCATTCAAAATTACCGGTGTGTCCACTGGTTTGCAATCTAGCATCCCAACCTCTGCTAACAAATCTAAGACATACTTTCTCTGAGATAAGACAATACCTTGCTTTGATCTAGCTACCTCAATTCCAAGGAAGTATTTCAGACCTCCGAGATTTTTCATCTCGAACTCCTTTGATAGCTTTTCTTCAAGAGTACCTATCTCCTCTGTATCATCTCCTGTAATGATCATATCATCTACATAAATAATCAAAACAGTTAACTTATCATGCCTTCTTTTGTAAAACAACGTGTGATCAGATTCCCCTTGGGCAAAACCATAACTTCTCATAGCATTGCTGAACTTACCAAACCATGTTCGAGGTGACTGCTTCAATCCGTACAATGCTTTGTCTAGCTTACATACCAGATATTCTGAGCCAGTTCTCTCATACCCAGGTAGAATTTCCATGTATACTTCTTCTTCCAAACTCCCATGTAGAAAAGCATTCTTGACGTCGAATTGATGCAATGGCCAATCTAGATTAGCTGCAAGAGACAACAGAACTCGTACTGTGTTTAGTTTGGCTACAGGTGAAAAAGTTTCCTGATAATCTATTCCATATGCCTGAGTATACCCTTTCGCTACCAACCTTGCTTTATACCTTTCAACAGTACCATCCGGACCATATTTGATTGTAAATACCCATCTACAACCTACCGGTTTTTTTCCTTTTGGTAGTTCAGTAAGAAACCAGGTTTTATTTTTGTGTAGTGCCTCCATTTCGGCATCCATGGCCTTAACCCATTTCGGATCCTGCAAGGCTTCACCAACATTTCCTGGTATGGGTATATTTAGGTTCTTTTCTCCAAACTGTTTCAATGGTTCTGGTAGCCTACTTACAGTAACATAATGGGCAATTGGATACCGGTTTTGTTCACTTGTACCATCTTCGGGAACATACATTTTTGGTGCACTACCTCTATTATATCTAGGTGGTAAGGTATACCTTTGTTCAGAAACACGTACCTCAGGAGTATCCTTAGGAGCATCTTCGGGATGTGGTTCTAAGTCTTCTTGTATCACAGCCTCTGATTCACGTTCCACTTCATCCAGATCGTGTACCTCTCCATCCGGACCGTGTACCTCTCCATCCGGACTGTGTACCTCTCCATCCGGTCCGTGTACCTCTGAATTTAGAATGTGTATTTCTGGACCCGGACCGTGTATCATATTTTCAGAACTCACTGCCTCCTGTTGGTACCAGATATCTCTCTCATCCTGATTCTCCCCCTTAGAGGGATATTTGGTATTTGGATAGAATGGTTCATCTTCCAGAAAAGTGACATCCATGGTAATATACCACTTTCTAGACACGGGATCATAACACTTGTACCCCTTTTGATTTAACCCGAGTCCAAGTGAAACACACTTGACTGCACATGGCTCAAGTTTGGATCTGTGGCTCCGTTGCACATGAACATATGCAACACATCCAAAGGTTTTTGGTGATAGGCTTAATACAGAGGGAATGGGCATGAAACTTGCGAGTTTTTTAAGAGGTGTTAGGAAATTATTGATCTGTGAAGGAAGTCTATTTATGACATATACCGCCATGGTTACAGCACAATCCCATAATTTCTGTGGCACATCATTTTCAAGTAATAGTGCTCTTGCTGTTTCAAGAATATGTTTATTTTTCCTCTCAGCTATACCATTTTGTTGCGGTGTTCCTACACACGTGGTTTCATGAATCATGCCTTTTTTGGCCAAAAAATCTCTCAAGGTTTTGTTGAAAAACTCTCCCCCATTATCACTTCTAAGGAATTTTATACTGGTTCCAAATTGAGTTTGTATCATTGTATGGAAGGTTTTGAAAACTGTTGGTACTTCTTCCTTTTTTTCAGCAAATACACCCATGTCATACGAGTACAATCATCAATAAACAACACAAACCATCTATATCCAAGCACAGACTCAACCGGGGATGGTCCCCAAACATCAGAATGAACAATCTCAAATGGTTTCTCACATTGATTTAAACTAATATGGTAAGGTACACGATGGCTTTTTGCCTTGATACAAGTTTCACAAGTAAACTGAGAAATGTCTATACTAGAAAACAAACTAGGTAAGATTTTTTGCATATAGCCCAAAGAGGGGTGTCCTAACCGCTTATGCCATGTCCAAATCTTATCCTCAATTTTTGAAGTTGCTTTTGCTAAGTTATTGCTTCCAGTCTTGAGATCTTCCAAGTGATACAAGCGATCTCTCTTAGAAAACCACGCCCAATGATTTCCTTCGTGAGGATATCCTGTATAATGCAAAAGTTTGGAAACATGAGAACTACACAATTCATTTCATCAGTTAGTTGACCAACAGAGATTAGTCGCGTAGTTAGAGATGGTACAAGTAGTGTATTATTCAATACTAGAGATTGACTAATCCCTACATCACCTGCCCCTTCTACTGGGTACCCAACACCATTTGCATTTAAAATATTGTGCACTCTAGGTTTCCTCATCTCCTTTAAGTCGGTTTTTACAAAGGTCATGTGATCCGTAGCACCGGAGTCTATTACCCATCCGTCTAAACTTTCTTGAGCAATAAAAGACATACCTTGACCTGCTGGTTTACCACTGTTGATACCTGACTGTTGATCACTGGTTTCGGCTGTTTCAGAGGAGGTTGCACGGACCGTGCATAGGTGTGTCCGGGCCGTGCACGGGTCTGCACTGACAGTGTGCTGTTCGGTCTGATTCTTCTCTCCTCCAGCTTTCACCAGGTATGCTTGATTTCTCCCACCATCTCCTTGCAATTTCCCCTTTTTTCCTTTGAACCATTCGGGGTATCCAACTATGTCGAAGCATCTTTCCTTCACATGTCCCGTCTTCCCACAATGTGCACACTTCTGCCTTGGCCTTTCTTGGCTGTTGAGATTAGAGTAACCTTTAGATATCATAGCCATAGAGGATTGAGTCATACCTTCTTCTCCTTTCATCATGACAAATTGTCTCATGGCCTCCCTTCTGACTATTCCATAAGCTTGTTCAACTGTTGGGAATGGTGATATCTGCAACACACTTGCCCTCACATTGTCGAGGCAGTTATCGAGGCCATCTAGGAAGGTATACACCCTTGTTTTCTCAAGGTATTCTCTGAACTTCTCGATATCTACGGCATTTGTCATGGGATTAGGTCTTCGAAAGTCTATCTCTCGCCAAAGACCTTGCAAGGCATTGTAGTACTCTTCTATTGGTTTGCCTTACTGTTTGAGTCGAGTGACCCTTCGATTTAGGTCAAATACTAGAGCCTCGTCGTTGCCATCATAGAAGGTGGTTGCAAGAGCTTTCCACATTTCTCGTGCGGTTTCATAGTGAATGTAATTTGGAAGGAGTTTGGGATCCAAGGAGTTGATTAGCCAGCTCTTGACTACTGAGTCTTCAACTCCCCACTTTGGATATGCTTGATCTCCAGGTTTTGGTGGTATGAAATCATCTGCAATGTGGTTTGTCTTGTCACGGCCTTTGAGGTACATGCTCACAACTTGGGACCAGATAGGGTAGTTAGAACCATTCAGTTTTATGGAGATTGGCGATGTGGATATTTCAGGATTGGAAGTAATAGGAGGTGTTATCTGTTGTGGTTTGGTTTGAAGGGACATTAGATGCGCCATTTGGGTTTGTTGTACAGTTATGAGCTCTGTTAGTTTCTCCAACAGAGTTTGGGTAGGGGTTTCTTCTGTCATGGTGAGTTTGTGGAGTTTTTTGGCTTACAGGATCGAACGATGCTCTGATACCATGTAACTTTGACAGTAGCGGAATAGTGTACGGGCCGTGTATGCTTATGCACGGACCGTGTAAGAACAAAGAAAAAACAGAAAGAGTAGAGAAAGAAGAGAGAGACACGATGTTTAACGAGGTTCAGCACCAACTTGGTACCTACGTCCTCCACACTCACACACACACTTTTTATTTCTTACACAAGAAAAGATATCTCTTACAGGAGAAGGAGGAGAGGTTTTATAGAGGGAACCTCCCTCAAATTTCCTAAATCCTACTTTCCTTTTTTTTCTTTCTTTTTTTTTTTCATATATTACAATCTTCTAAAATAAGAAACAATATAACTAAGAAATAAATCATAAATTACCAAAGGATTCTGGCTGCCACCATTCATACCAAATATGACAGCCAGCTGCCACCTTCCATAACTGATCTGGCGGCCAGGTACACGGTCCGTGTACTCACCACACGGACCGTACATGCTCTGCTTCAATACCATGTACAATGTACCGATTTTTTCATACACGACACTCGCGGACACGGTTGCGGAACCATATGCCATTAGCTTTTCGGACAGTGTATAGTCGTGTTTCTGTAGTAGTGTATAATGACTAATCTTTTGACTAAGTACTGGTTACGAATTAAAACATGTTGATAATATTAGTGCCGTATTAAATTATTCAACTACAATCTGTCATCCAATCATCACCACCTCAATTTTGGATTCAACTGAAATGATTTGCCATTCTGCCACTGCATATCGAACGAGCATTCAAGATAGAAACGAACGGTCTAAATCTCTTGTGGAAAAGTCTCAATAACTGCAAATGATCGGGATGTAAAAAAAAGTAGAAAACCTGATCAGTGGATCCAACATTTTCGCGGGTAATGTATCCATATCCGCTACAATTGATGGTGTATAGTAGAGGCTGAAATCAAGATCCAAAGCATTCGATTAATTGAGAGATCAAACTGATTTAAAGTGCACCCTTACTCGGGAGATATTTAGTTGGACCATTCTCAAGACCACTGCATCCCATTCGATCAAATCTAACGGTTCAGATGTGAGTATTAGTTTCCTACTATATCTAACCAAGAAAACTTCCTACTATATGGATAAAAAAAATTTAACAGATCTGTTTTGTCTTCATGCAGTCCACGGACTCTAGGATAAAAAAAAGCTCTACATATGGATCTGTGCGCTGCATGAAGCAAAACTAATCTGTTAATATCTTCACCCGTGCTAAATCATTCCCACTTCTTTTTCTTTCAAATACACACAAATCCTGAACAAATCACCTAAAGAAACAATTATCACAACCCATTAGCAAATACCACCCCACCTCTCTCTCTCTCTCTCTTCCTCCCCAATTAATGGCTTCTTTGAGAAGAAGTCCCTTGCTTTCTTCTATTTTCTCTCTCTACCTCTTATGTCTCCTATCCATGTCTACTTCAACAAACACCATCACCTCCAACTCATCTCTCTCAGGCACCAACCAAAAACTCATCTCTGCTCAAAAGTTGTTTGCACTTGGTTTTTACCAGCCTCCCAATTCCTCCTACTGGTACATATCCATCTGGTACAATACCATCTCCGTGCAAACATCTGTCTTCATAGCCAACCGAAATGCACCGCTCACCAACCCCGCCACTTCCCAGCTCACCATTGGTTCCGATGGTAACTTGGTCTTGCTTAATGGGTCTAAAACTGAAGTATGGTCCACTAATGTTACTGGTATAAACCCGTTAAACAAAACCGAAGCAGTGTTGAATGATGGTGGAAACCTCATGTTGAGATATGTGTCGAATACATCTAATGTATTGTGGCAAAGTATCGACAACCCAACCGACACGTGGTTACCGGGCGGTAAATTGGGTCTCAATAAAACAACTGGTATTAGCCAAAGGTTGATTTCTTGGAAGAGTTTGGCTGATCCAGCTGAAGGTATATACTCTTTATTATTAGACCCAAATGGTACCAGCCAATTTTTCCTACAGTGGAACAAGACTAAACAATACTGGACCAGTGGTACCTGGAGCGATGCAGAGAGAATTTTCACTTCAATCCCGGAAATGATGCGCGAGAAGAATGACATAAACAATTTCACTTATGTGAGCAACAAAGAGGAGAATTACTTCATCTACTCGATGAAACCTGATCAGATAACGAGAACTGTATTGGATCATAATGGCCAAATCAAAGAACTAAATTGGGTAGGCAGTTAGGCACAACGTGGATTCAGTTCTGGGCTCAGCCAACGCATATTTGTGATGTGTACGCGCTCTGTGGGCCCTACGGTAGTTGCAATGGGAATGAATTGCCGTATTGTAATTGTTTACATGGGTTTTCACAAAAGTCTAAGACCAATTACAGTTTAGAGGATTATAGTGGTGGGTGTGTGAGAAATACAAAATTACAATGCGAAAGCGGCAATCTGACTAAGGTACAACAAGATAAATTCTATGTTTTGGATAACATGAAATACCCCGACAATTTGCAAAGTATACAAGTTAATAGTGCACAAGAGTGCGAGTCGGCTTGTTTGAAAAATTGTTCCTGCTCAGCTTATTCGTACCAGAGCGGGTGCAATTTGTGGTATGGTGGTTTGTTGAATCTCCAAGATGGATATAGTGGAAGTGATCCAGCTGGTACGCTTTATCTCAGGTTGGCTGCGTCAGAATTTACTGCGAGTAAAAGTCACACAGGTTTAATTATTGGTGTAGTTATAGGCGGCATAATTGTTGTGCTTTTTTGTATCATAGTTGTTTTGGTTGTAATGAAGAGAAAGAGAGATCAGAGGAGAGCTCGATTGTTAAAGGATTTCAGAGGTACCTTAATTGCATTTCGGTACAATGATTTGCAATTTGTTAGTAAGAACTTCTCTGAGAAATTGGGTGGAGGTGCATTCGGTTCGGTTTATAAGGGGTATTTACCTGATTCAACTGCTATTGCTATTAAGAAGTTAGATGGTTTTCACCAAGGCGAGAAGCAATTTAGGGCCGAGGTCAGCACAATCGGTACAATCCAGCATGTTAACTTAGTTCGCCTCATCGGATTTTGTTCTGAAGCCTCCCATAGGCTACTGGTTTATGAGTACATGCCTAAGAGCTCTCTTGATGTGCAATTATTTAATTGCAGAGATGTGATACTAAATTGGAGCACTCGGTACCAAATTGCGCTTGGTACAGCAAGAGGGTTAGCGTACCTACATGAAAAATGTCGGGATTGCATCATTCATTGTGATATTAAACCCGAGAACATCCTCTTGGATGACAGTTTGGTGCCAAAAGTTGCCGATTTCGGATTATCAAAGCTTTTAGGTCGGGATTTTAGTAGGGTTTTGACGACCATGAGAGGCACCAGAGGTTACCTAGCGCCAGAGTGGATAACTGGCATACCAATTACTCCTAAAGCAGATGTTTTTAGCTATGGTATGATGCTTTTTGAGCTAATATCTGGCCATAGAAACAACTCTGATCAATGGAATACCGTTTCATCAAGTACCGGTTTCTTCCCTGCTTTTGCTGCTAGGAAGTTAATTGAAGGTGATGTTCAAACACTTTTGGATCAAAAATTGAACGGAGATGCACCAATTGAAGAGATCGAAAGAGCATGTAAGGTGGCATGCTGGTGCATACAAGATGACGAGACCGCTCGGCCAACAATGGGACAAGTAGTGCAAATTTTAGAAGACATTTTGGAGGTTAACACGCCACCGATGCCGATGTCACTTAGAGTTATGGGGGAGAGCCCTGATTATATCAATTTCTTCTCGGATATTTCTAATGGTACATCTTTGAAGACCCAAAGCAACACCTCAACTACCAGTGAATCTAGTTCACTAGTTAAAAACTTGGGCTGAATTCGTCTAATTTATCTTATTCAAGTTCTAGAGTTGGACTGTGATAATTAAGTTATTGCATTATATGTAATATTCGTCTAATTGAGGATGATTATTTAGATATCAATTAGCGATGTAAATTGTAGAGTCCATGAGAGGATTACGTTAATATTTAATTGAATATTCGCAAAAAAGCCCTATGCTTTTCATAATAAATATTTTTCCAATTACGTTATCTAATTCTTTACATGGTATAAGCTGAAGCTTGATACCATGCACAAATCAAACTTATGTTTTTGTAAGTGTTCAGGAAGCCACTTGTGCTTTCTCTTTGTAATGATCCTCTAGAGATACTTGCCAAAGGTACAGGTGATTGGTACCATGGTTCAAAGTTTCAAACAGCATGTCCTTGGAGGAAACATGGGTACCAGTCTTGCACTCTATAAATGCTGCAGATACATGGGTACCATTGACTTTTAGTGACATTTCTCTAAATGCTGCAGATTGGAGAGTCGGGAAAGGCCTTTTCCGACGTTTCGAGACCTTTTTGCCGGTGTTTAAGAAACGCCATCCCAAGTTAGACATCCGGGCATTTGGACGTGCCTGGAATTATATTTCCGGCGTTTACGCCACCAAAAGTCATAAATTCCCAACATGAATTTATAGGTCTTCTCGCGACGTTTGGAGGCTTTTCCCGCCATTTGGAAAGCGTCGTCCGAAATTTGCCTTTTCCGGAGTTTCCGAAACGCCATAAAATGTCTTCATACATTAAAAAAAAATTATGCCTTTCCCGACATTTCTAAAACGCCGTCAAAAGTCTTGACATATAATAAAAAATTATGCATAAAGCCAGTACAATGAAAATGAATATTATTTTCGTACATTCAAATTACCAACACAAATCTAATTATTAGTTAATGTACACAACAGAGAGCTTTAATTTGCCACACTTAAATCAAACATATTGGTAAGCACATTTGCCAGATGATGGTAAAATGGAATACAACAACAGATTTGCCATATAAATGACATCTCGTAAAATACCCTATACTAAATATGAATTCTTAAATCTCCACACTTAAATATGAATTCTTAAATCAAACATATTTGCCAGATGATGGTAAAATGGAATTCTTAAAAATGAGCATCCTTAGCTCAGGTTCTAGTTTCAAACGATTAAGCAAGTAATCGAGAGCGATGTAATGTCATATCATAATTGTTTAATCTGCATCAAGATTCGCTCTAACATTTTTATATTTGTGTGAATCTGTTGCGTACCTAAAGATTCTTTTGAGTTTGAATCTAGTCCGTTCATTATATATTGACATGAATTTGAAAGAGACTCGTACTATTATAGGCTTGGATTGCATTGGTCCAAATTATGATTGAATGTTCGGAATTCAAACTTAAAATGCAAACGATCCGGACTAATCCGTTGTAGGCTTGTAGCTCTTTTTTTATGAAACGAAATCCGCTCTTCCAAAATCATGCTATTCTATGCTATCCTCTCTATCTCTCTCCTGTCTCTCTATCCCCTTTTTATTATCTCTGCCAAATATATGGGATCATTTTAGTAGCAAACTAGCGATGAACATCATTGGGTCTTTGGGAATCTGGTGAGGCCTGAGGCTGAGGAGAGGGGCATAAAGGACGCTAGCAAGAAACGCACCCACTTTCATGCACACGGTAAATGTGAATGACCGTACAGGCTGGTGAGGCCTGAGCTGTTGAGTGGAAGTGGAAGAACCGCGCAAACAAAATGCTTAAATTTGTATTTGCTTAAATTATTAGAAAAATATTTAAAGGTACGTTGTCTGACCGCGTGGGTCTTAAATTACAAAGGGGTTGGAGTCTTGGTACTGGTCAATGTTAGGTCCCATTCTACCTCTTATATATACGGTTGGTTAAACCAAATGAGAAATTATGTGTTTCACTGTCAATAAATATTTTGACTAGCTAGGAGCAAAAAATCATGTGTTATTTGACTACGACTGACTACTTGTCAAAGTCGCCCGTTAGTGAAGTTTGGTGGAATGGTGCGTATGGAATTATGGATCGAGGGTCCTGATTTTGATCGGACGGTCCGGATTCAAACTCAAAATGTTGAGTTATCCGAATTATTCATGGATTGAACTGAAGGGTACAAAATTTGTTTCGATTAATTGGAAACGGATGATTCTGGTGAGTGATATTTTGTCTAATTTAAATTTTTAATTAACAACAGACAGATGATATTATACCTGCATATATATACAACAATATTAAGGAAAATAATGGATTTTGGTTTTGGATAATTGTACAGACTTAAATTTTTATGGAACCGTTCCGCAACAAAAATAAAATTTTAATTTTAATTCGGAGTTTATGTTTAGTTGTCATATAGAGAGGTTAAGATCCTGGTGGAGATTAAGATGTTGGACAGAAAAAAAGATAAAGAAATGATGTTCGGAATAGTTAAGCGACTAAAAAAGTTAAATTAGATCTAAGTAGACAACGAAGTGTTGCTAAACAATTTATGAGATTTTAACGGAATAGTTCCAAATCATGTTTGCGCATTATAATTTGCAAATATTAAGAATCATTCTTTGATTTAATGACTAAAGCAATCAGTGTCTGACCCATCATACTGCAAGGTAGGATAGTTGCCCTAACCTGAATTCTGAAATGCAATTTGAAGATATGAGTTTTTTAATTCTTGCCCGATCTGAATTCACGAACCTAAACATGCCGCTGTCCCCGAAAATAATGTTATTAATGTCGTTAGTCACAGGATCTAAATTAAGCTGTCAAAAAATTGTTAAAATTGTCAAAAAATTGTTAAAATTGAAAGACTTGATCTCGTCTTTATGTTAAAATTAACCTGTCAAAAAATGTTGAATAATAAATGTATTAAAATTAACTTATAAAATTTACAAATAATGTCGTAAATGTTGGAAAAAGAAAAAGAATAAAGTCAGTATGAACTTTAAGTGAGCTAAGACTAAAAAGTTCCAGAGTTTAAATTAAAAACCATTATATTAGCTTCTAATAGGATTAAGCGATAATTTCTAACCGTTGATTTTGTCTACGTGAACGAATTCTTTTTTTTCGAATGAATTATTATTTCAATTTCTTAATCCCCGTGGCAATTGGGCATGCATGGGGATACATGGGGAGACCCAAATTATTTTGAGGAACTTTGAACATAAATCAAACAAGAGTAGAGCTAAAATTAATAATTTTTTTAATTTTGTATTCTAATTATGTGTCACATTTTTATTTTTGTTTTTAAAATTCAAATAGACGATATGAACTGCTTGATATGGTAAACTTTTTTTATTAGAGAAAGGTTGACGTGGGGACGATTGGGAAAGGTTGATGCGGTGATACGGGTCCCCACTACTTCATTAGAGGAAAGTTGACGCGGAGATGATTGAGGGACCGGAAAAGAGATGATCATAACAAGTTACACATCAAAGTATTAATATCTTATTTTTCAAGTGTTAATATCTTATCTTTCAAGTAATTATAGCTATGAAGGTTGACGTTGGGACAAATATTGTGGGGACTGAAAAATAGGGACCATATAATTAGTGGGGACCATAGAAAAAGAGTGTTGTAAGAGATTTTTGAATAATAATTAATGGGGATTATATAATATCTTTTTAGAATAATAATTAGTAGTATATAATATATTTTTAGAATAATAATTATTGAGGACCATATAATTAGTGGGGACTATAGTACATAATTTCTCTAAATGAGATGCAAGGGTTTTGGGGGTACTGGAGTGAGGGTACTCAAATAATTATTCAAATTATATTATTTATAATTTTTTTACTGAATTTTTGGATAAATACAAAATCATTGTTTTGTAGGGTCTGTCTTCTAATTTGTATCCTTCTAAAAAGTAGTTAATTTTTTTCAAAAAATATATTTTGGTCTCCAACACATTTTAATACGGAAATCATGTTGAGTGGTTCAAATCGAAAGTTTAAATTTGAAAACAAAGATAAGAAGGTAGGCATAATTGATGATTGAAGCACGAAAATAATGAGATATTTTAATCATACTCATAAAACAAATAATATTTAAGAATAAAAATGGAAAATATTGAAGAAAAAAGGAGTTAACTTTGGAAGTCTCCGTGATAGATGGCAAAGGACTCGAGAAATTTGGTCTGGCTAGTCTGATTACAATTAATATACATCAGAAAAATTCGTAGCTACATTTTCAAAGTCTAGCCGAAGAATCTTCGCCAGCATTTTTAAAAATCTGGTCTTTCTGATCTGATTTTCAATTATTGTTTTTAGTTTTCTATAAATGTTTTAGAACAAGGTATAATTTATTTTGGTGTTCAAGTATACTTTAAATTCTTTTTGTCCAGATATATAATTTTAAAAGTATATTTCTTTAAAGTATTCGAAATCAGGAGCGGTCCGCTTTTTTTTTTCCGGACCGAAATGGCATTTCGGTCCCTGCTAGTTTCATAGCTTTTCAGAAAGAAGGCCACAAAAAATCCGGAAAAGACTCTGGACTGAAATGCCATTTCAGTCCCAGTAGTTTTATTTTTTTTAACCCGCAACAGAGGCTCTCTGGACCTCCTCTTCCCTTCTTTCTCTTTTCTCATTTCCTCCTTTGCTTTTCCTTCCACCGAACCAACACAATATTTTTTTTTCAACTCTCAAAATTTCATTATTTTATATTAATCACATAGATTTAGAAGGAGAACAAGAAGGAGAACAAGAAAAGCTTCAGATCTACAAGTTTCGTTATGTATGTGGTTAATTTTTTTTTTTTGGATAAACAATCCGAATTATGTAAATTTTTTGTAGTATAAATAAGTAATTGTAGAGTACTTTAGTTTTTGTAGTGTAATTTTAGTAATTATAGAATTATTTAGTTTGCATGTAAAGTAATTTAGCTTTTTTCATGTAGTATAAATAAATTATAAAATGATTTAGTTTTTTTTAGTGTAACTTAGGTTTTTTTAGTGTAATTTTAGTAATTGTAGAATGGTTTAGTTTGCATGTAGAGTAATTTAGCTCATAAAATTTATTTTAATAAATGTAGAATAATTTAGTTTTTTAAGTGTAATTTAGGCTTATTTTAGTGTAATTTAACTAATTGTAGAATTTTTTTTTTTGTATGTAGAGTAAATTAGCTCATGAAATTTTTTATTTATTTTAACTAATTGTAGAATATTGAAATTATGGTAGTAGCATGTTAAGTTCGGATTTAATTTGGTACAGATTTAACTACTTTACTGTTGAGCTGAAGATTTTGTACTGCAATGCAAAAATTTTGGAATCACTGCTTGCATTAGCCCAAATGTTTTGTAATCGGCTCTCTAGCCTCTTTTTGCTTTTTGTATAAATTTAAATGAACGGACATAATGCATTTGAGTTTTTAGATTTATGACCCAGCAACTCATAAAGTTCGTTCTGTTTGACAGATAGAGCTTTGGAATGGAATTTTCCAAACTCCTTTTAATTACAAGGATTACGAATATCAAACAGAAATTAAAGATTTATTGTCAACTTTGTAATTTACACATTTTATTATTATGAAATACAAATACAAATAGAATGTAGCCCAATGATAAGGTTTATACCGTATCTGTCAGTATCATCTTAGCACTTTGAGAAGATTTCCACATATAATTGCTGCATGGTTCAAATTAAATTTTGTCCATTGCAGATCAAAATTCTACGCATTGTCAAGTCCTCTTGTTATTTTTTTCTATGATTTCATTTTCTTTGTTACCTCTGGTCAAAGTGAAGTTTCAGTAGGATTGTCTTTTTGGCAACATATCAACAAGTTTATTTGGATGTTTTGTAGCTTAACAGCGAGATTTTAGATGGATTAGTTGACTCAAGTTGTTGGTCTCTCTCCTTGGGATAGGAATTGGGTGGCAAGGATTGGTTGCCTTTTTTTCTCAAAAATTAGTCTCAGGCTCTGAGACTGAAAATGAGCATTTGTTTCCTCAATTATATACCATAGCTTAGTGGAATCAAATTTGAAAAAAAAAAAAATTGGATCTAATCAGAAGTTAAAAATGTAATGATTTGTAGTTTACTTAAATTTGTTTTTACATCATAATTAAATTGACAATCACAGGAACGGAACCTAAAGAATTAGGTTAAACTAATTATTACTATTTCAAAATTCTGTGTGTTGTAGAGAATCATTAACAGTGTTCACAATACTACAAAAAAAATATTTTTCTATCGCTTATTTATCACCGAGTGTCCTTTGGCACGGATGGTGTTTGTAATCAGGAGCAGCGCTGTAATTACTTGGAACTTTTTACCTCATGTTTGGGTTTAACCAACCGATGGCATTGATGGGCCTCTCCTTCGCCATCGGTTATGTTTATCCTACTGTTGGTTTTGAGTGTTTCTGCAATATCGGTTGGGTTACTGACCCGATGGTATAGAGGTGGTGATCTGTACCATCAATGATGTTAGATGAGCCATCAGTATTAGGTTGATCAATACCAACTTTGGTCTTTTTGAACTGATGGCTATGTTCTCAGAGGCAACGCTCTAAATACTTAGAACTTAGATTTTAGTATAAACCAACTTCTCCATGCATTCAACTGATGGTTATGTATTGTGTAATTAAGTTTAGAGATATATTGTGCAATTACAATGAGATAATTATTTAATAACATACATAATACCAACTCAATAATAGCAAATTAACTAAAGATTATACACAGTTCTTAAAAACAAACCGTGTATGGTAATTTCCAAAATAATACACAGATCTCTTGTAGAAATTGTGTATACAACCTTAGTTATTATACACAATTACTATCATTGTGTAGAAATTACCATTTTCAGCATCATTTTTTTGGAAGTCTGACATGGTTCGCTTATAGGAACCAATCACAATGTACCGATCTTTTCATACACGACACTCGCAGGCACAGTTGCGGAACCATATGCCATTAGCTTTTCGGACAGTGTATAGTCGTGTTTCTGTAGTAGTGTATAATGACTAATCTTTTGACTAAGTACTGGTTACGAATTAGAACATGTTGATAATATTAGTGCCGTATTAAATTATTCAACTACAATCTGTCATCCAATCATCACCACCTCAATTTTGGATTCAACTGAAATGATTTGCCCATGGTTTGGAAAATCGACCGATTCCGAGTCAACTCGGTATCGGCCTTCACCGATCCGATTTTCACCCGATTCTCGCGCCCGTGCGAGTTTTTCGGCAAAACTCGGATGAACAGTGCTTGACTCGGCCGAGTTAGCCGATTTTTAGGCCGAGTCAACCGATTTACACCGAGTTGAGCCGATTCAAGTTGAAAATGAGCCGAGTCAAGCATTTTTTTTGGAGAACGAATCTTTTGGAGAACGAAGCTTTTGGAGAACGAAGCTTTCGGAGAACGAAGCTTTTTTTGGAGAACGAAGCTTTTTTTTTTTGGACCGAAACTTTTGGAGAAAGAAGTTTTTTTCGAGAAGACGAAGTACACTGGGCATCTGTTAAGGGATTAATTGGCCTTAACGGGTGAGTAGCGGTGCCAGTAAACCCGGTAAGGGATTGTCAGAGGAAAGCAAGGGAACTTTGCAGTTCGAACCCCAAGTTTCGGGAAATGTTTTTATTTTCGGGATTTACTGTGTAAGCACAGTGTAATTTCAAATTTTATAATGAATGCAAGAGACCTACAGGTTGGATAGGTATTATAAAAACAAATTGGATTTTGGACGTATTATCGGTGGTTGGATAGGTAGATTAAAAATAGTATTTGTTGTACTTGATCTCCTAGATATTATATTACGTGAAGTACACTGTGGTTAAAATTAAATTATTATAAGATAAATATTGTGCATCCATGAACCTTTTTTTTGGAGAAGACATGAAGCTTTTGGTTTTTTCTTTACTTTTTTTATTTGATATGTCTTCATTTTTTGGCTCTGAACAACAATATCTCCATTCATATTTTAATACAGAGGACGATGAAATGATCCAGCCAGCTCGGCATAGCTTCTGGCAATAAAAAGTGTATTCTCTTTGTAATGCTTGTATTATATTATATAATTAGTGGATTATTTGAGTGTAATATTTTGTCTTAACATAGTTTTTCTACAAAATATTTTTTACTAATTTTTTTCTACTTTTTGGATACAAAACAAGCTTCTGCCAAAAAAATTCGAGTTACCGAGTCAACTCGGTCGATTCACCCAATTTCGATTCCACGGTCAAGAACCCGATTCCGATTCCGTTTCCAAGTTTCAGAACCATGTATTTGCCATTCTACCAATGCAGAAATGAGTTTCAACATGCTTGATATAGTTGTAAATTAGTGTACAAATGCTTGTTAGATGATTCTGTGTATTGTGATATTTTGATAATTCACTGTTATTATTTTGTTATTTAGTGACATGGTTGATATAGTTTGATTAATTGTTGGAATTGTAATTATTGAATATTATTTACTAGCAAAATTGGAGGATGCTACATCTTAAGCGAAACATTTAAAAGAAAAAAATCTGCCAAAATGGCAACACCAACGGTTAAAACAAGTGTTGTAAGGACCAACACCATCTGTTTGTTGAGTGGAACAAATGGTGAAAAGGACTAATACCATATGTTCAATTTAAATCGAACAGACGGGGAAAGTACCAACACCGTTGGTTTTCAACCGATGACATATGTACATATTTTTGCTATTAGGTCATAGCCAACGGTTCAAAAGTACTTTAGTTCAAATAATTTCCCTTAGACGAACCCGTTCTCGCTCTCTTTGTACCTCCAGTTTTTACTATTTTGTTGAAAAATGAAAATCTTTTAGTTGTACCCAGCCAGGTAATATTTTTCAGTACGTACATATCTACTAAAAAGAAATCATGATACTTTAAACTTTAAATATCAAATCATTGTCCAAAATCCAAAACCCTCCACTGGGGTCAATTCAAAGGTCAATTAATTAATAGATAGTGGTGGACTGGTGGTTGATGCGAATCAAGCATTAATTATTTTTAAATTATTACTTTCCAATCAATTTGTGAACTCTGAAGTGGTCGTGACGACTGGACAGCGAAGTCGGTCAACAAAGCTTTTCTTGGATGGTAACATATTTTTGTAATCTCTTGCCTACGGGCGCTATCTATAAAAAAAAAAAGGATTTCTTAAATTCACTCCGTTTCATAAATAAAGGACATGTCCAGTTGCCCTCTGAAAGCATATGTGATTGGTTTCTCCAGTGCTTGTTAACTGTGGAGAAAATGATGAAAATAAGCTGAAGAGAAAAGGTGGTGGAACCAACTATGGAGAAAAGGAATTTGGTAAGGTCACTTCAAGAAAGCAGGTGGAGATCAGGACCAAAAAAAAATCAACATTCTTTTTTAGTATGAATGAGATAAGAAAACTATTATGTTTTGTACTGATCAATTAACTAAGTGTAAAATAATTAATTTCTATCCATTTTTTGGGAAGCAAAGTATAAAAATAAATTTTCTATCTATTTTACTTCACTTTAAATAATTTTTCAATTTTTCTCGCATTTTTAGGATTTCTTTGTTTGTCCAGTAAACAATTAAAAAATCAACTAAAATATTTTAATAAATAAATTTTCTCAGAATATTTTTTTGTTTTACAATTATTACAATTTATTCCAATGTTATCAGAACTACTCTGTGCGCTGCATGAGGCAAAACTACTCTGTTAATATCTTCACCCGTGCTAAATCATTCCCACTTCTTTTTCTTTCAAATACACACAAATCCTGAACAAATCACCAAAAGAATCAATTATCACAATCCATTAGCAAATACCATCCCACCTCTCTCTCTCTCTCTCTCTTCCTCCCTAATTAATGGCTTCTTTGAGAAGAAGCCCCTTGCTTTCATCTATTTTCTCTCTTTACCTCTTCTCTCTCCTATCCATGTCTACTTCAACAGACACCATCACCTCCAACTCATCTCTCTCAGGCACCAACCAAAAACTCATCTCTGCTCAAAAGCAGTTTGCACTTGGTTTCTACCAGCCTCCCAATTCCTCCTACTGGTACATATCCATCTGGTACAATACCATCTCCGTGCAAACATCTGTCTTCATAGCCAACCGAAACGCGCCGCTCGCCGACCCCGCCACTTCCCAGCTCACCATTGGTTCCAATGGTAACTTGGTCTTGCTTAACGGGTCTAAAACTGAAGTATGGTCCACTAATGTTACTGGTATAAACCCGTTAAACAAAACCGAAGCAGTGTTGAATGATAATGGAAACCTCATGTTGAGATATGTGTCGAATACATCTAATGTATTGTGGCAAAGTATCGACAACCCAACCGACACGTGGTTACCGGGCGGTAAATTGGGTCTCAATAAAACAACTGGTATTAGCCAAAGGGTGATTTCTTGGAAGAGTTTGGCTGATCCAGCTGAAGGTATATACTCTTCATTATTAGACCCAAATGGTACCAGCCAATTTTTCATACAGTGGAACAAGACTAAACAATGCTGGACCAGTGGTCCCTGGAGCGATTCACAGGGAATTTTCACTTCAATCCCGGAAATGACCGGCAAGGCGGCGAATGACATATACAATTTCACTTATGTAAGCAACAAGGAGGAGAATTACTTCATCTACTCGATGAATCCTGATGCCAGTCAGATAACGAGAATTATAATGGATCATAATGGCCAAATCAAAGAACTAACTTGGGTAGGCACAACGTGGATTGAGTACTGGGCTCGGCCAACGTATATTTGTGATGTGTACGCGCTCTGTGGGCCCTACAGTAGTTGCAATGGTAATGAATTCTCATATTGTAATTGTTTACATGGGTTTTCACAAAAGTCTAAGACCAATTACAGTTTAGAGGATTATAGTGGTGGGTGTGTGAGAAATACAAAATTACAATGCGAAAGCGGCAATCTGACTAAGGTACAACAAGATAAATTCTATGTTTTGGATAACATGAAATACCCCGACAATTTGCAAAGTATACAAGTTAATAGTGCACAAGAGTGCGAGTCGGCTTGTTTGAAAAATTGTTCCTGCTCAGCTTATTCGTACCAGAGCGGGTGCAATTTGTGGTATGGTGGTTTGTTGAATCTCCAAGATGGATATAGTGGAAGTGATCCAGCTGGTACGCTTTATCTCAGGTTGGCTGCGTCAGAATTTACTGCGATTAAAAGTCACACAGGTTTAATTATTGGTGTAGTTATAGGCGGCATAATTGTTGTGCTTTTTTGTATCATAGTTGTTTTGGTTGTAATGAAGAGAAAGAGAGATCAGAGGAGAGCTCGATTGTTAAAGGATTTCAGAGGTACCTTAATTGCATTTCGGTACAATGATTTGCAATTTGTTAGTAAGAACTTCTCTGAGAAATTGGGTGGAGGTGCATTCGGTTCGGTTTATAAGGGGTATTTACCTGATTCAACTGCTATTGCTATTAAGAAGTTAGATGGTTTTCACCAAGGCGAGAAGCAATTTAGGGCTGAGGTCAGCACAATCGGTACAATCCAGCATGTTAACTTAGTTCGCCTCATCGGGTTTTGTTCTGAAGCCTCCCATAGGCTACTGGTTTATGAGCACATGCCTAAGAGCTCTCTTGATGTGCAATTATTTAATTGCAGAGATGTGATACTAAATTGGAGCACTCGGTACCAAATTGCGCTTGGTACAGCAAGAGGGTTAGCGTACCTACATGAAAAATGTCGGGATTGGATCATTCATTGTGATATTAAACCCGAGAACATCCTCTTGGATGACAGTTTGGTGCCAAAAGTTGCCGATTTCGGATTATCAAAGCTTTTAGGTCGGGATTTTAGTAGGGTTTTGACGACCATGAGAGGCACCAGAGGTTACCTAGCGCCAGAGTGGATAACTGGCATACCAATTACTCCTAAAGCAGATGTTTTTAGCTATGGTATGATGCTTTTTGAGCTAATATCTGGCCATAGAAACAACTCTGATCAATGGAATACCGTTTCATCAAGTACCGGTTTCTTCCCTGCTTTTGCTGCTAGGAAGTTAATTGAAGGTGATGTTCAAACACTTTTGGATCAGTAATTGAACGGGGATGCACCAATTGAAGAGATTGAAAGAGCATGTAAGGTGGCATGCTGGTGCATACAAGATGATGAGACCGCTCGGCCAACAATGGGACAAGTAGTGCAAATTTTAGAAGGCATTTTGGAGGTTAACACGCCACCGATGCCGATTTCACTTAGAGTTATGGGGGAGAGCCCTGATTATATCAGTTTCTTCTCGGATATTTCTAATGGTACATCTTTGAAGACCCAAGCAACACCTCAACTACCAGTGAATCTAGTTCACTAGTTAGAAACTCGGGATGAATTCGTCTATTCTTATTCAAGTTCTAGAGTTGGACTGTGATAATTAAGTTATTGCATTATATGAATTATTCGTCTAATTGAGGATGATTATTTAGATATCAATTAGCGATGTAAATTGTAGAGTCCATCAGAGGATTACGTTAATATTTAATTGAATATTTGCATAAAAGCCCTTTGCTTTTCATAATAAATATTTTTCAAATTACGTTATCGAAGCTAAAATATTATTTCATCTGCTCTTACCTTACTTGAATTTCCCCCTTTTGTAAGCTACTTATCTAATTCTTTACATGGTATAAGCTGAAGCTTGATACCTTGGACAAATCAAACTTATGTTTTTGTAAGTGTTCAGAAAGCCACTTGTGCTTTCTCTTTGTAATGATCCTCTAGAGATACTTGCCAAAGGTACAGGTGACTCGTACCATGGTTCAAAGTTTCAAACAGCATGTCCTTGGAGGAAACATGGGTACCAGTCTTGCACTCTATAATACCAAAATTCACTATCTAACACGACACAATATTATCCTGAGAAAACCGAATTCTAGGCTCTTCTAATTAAAGAAAAAACATGGCTCAAATATTCTGGAAATTAAAAATTTTAAATAATTCTATGGAATCAAGGTCACCATATTGAAAGCCACAGCCGAGAAAGAGGTACAAAAGGTTGTAGAATAATACTGCGGCCCAATTTGTTTGTTAAACTTGTTTTAATGTGGGCCTAAAAACAAGCAATCGGCCCAATTTGGATGTGTAGGAATAATTTTGGCAATTTTTTAGCCGAAGGATATTTGTTTTTGTTTTCCATGATGTATTCTGCCCAACAAATATATTTACGTCCTTACAAATCAAAGAAGAGCATTAACTGGTACAGTATAGCTTCTATACGTTTTAATCTATGTTGCATGGATACGGGTATCGTATCGGATACGATACGGATACGGCGATACGATAATTTTTAAAAATCTAGAATACGATACGTCTATTATATATATTATTTTTTATTATTTTATATATGATATTTAGATAATCATAACTTAAATCAAATTTGTATAAAAAATAAAGGCATAACATAAGAATATATTAAATACTATAGTTACTAGAATACGTCACAAACAAAACTTTGGTGTAGTGGTTAAAGGTTTTGACTCTCAACAAGGAAGCCCTAGTTTTCGATTCACACGCGGGGCAGAAAAAAAAAGTCCATTTGCGCTGGTGTAGGCGGGGCTCACGGGCGCAGGCGCGGTTCACGGGCGCGGCTCACATGTGCGGACGCGGTTCACCGTATCCACACTTATCCAGCCATATCCAGCTGTTTCAACAGAGTATTGGCGACCGTATTGGCCGAGTAAGGATACGCCACGTAGGCAGATACGCCAGCTAGCGTATCGGATACGTATCACTGCCGTATCGGGCGCGTATCAGTATCTGATACGTGTCCGATACCGATACGGCGCCTAAACTGGCGTATCCGTGCAACATAGGTTTTAATCAACCCTCTTAATCTGTCACGCTCTTAATATACTACAAGAAAAACAGGCTTTCCCGGCATTAAAAAATACCACGAAAAAGGCAGAATAAACGCCTCCATTTACTTTTAGTGACTTTCTCTAAATGCTGCAGATTGGAGAGTCGGGAAAGGCCTTTTCCGACGTTTCGAGACCTTTTTGCTAGTGTTTAAGAAATGCCATGCCAAGTTAGACATCCCGGCATTTGGATGTGCTTGGAATTATATTTCCGGTGTATATAGGGTTTTTACCAGTGCTTCGGAAACACCGCCAAAATTCATAAATTCCCAGCTTTAATTTATAGGTCTTCTCCCAGCATTTGGAGGCTTTTCCCGCCGTTTGGAAAGCGTCGTCCGAAATTTGCCTTTTCCGGCGTTTCCGAAATGCCATAAAAAGTCTTCATACATTAAAAAAAAATTATGCCTTTCCTGACATTTCTGAAACGCCGTCAAAAGTCTTGGCATATAATAAAAAATTATGCATAAAGCCAGTACAATTAAAATGAATATTATTTTCGTACATTCAAATTACCAACACAAATCTAATTGTTAGTTAATGTACACAACAACAGAGAGCTTTTGCCACACTTAAATCAAACATATCAGAAAGGACATAAGCTCGTACCCGGGAAACAAATACATATTGTCTGCTTGGTTTACAAATCCCATTTTACCAGCATCTGCTTCACAATAAAAAAAGAGTGATTACG
The DNA here is from genome assembly GCA_011114355.1 of Carex littledalei. NCBI lineage: Eukaryota > Viridiplantae > Streptophyta > Magnoliopsida > Poales > Cyperaceae > Carex > Carex littledalei. The sequence goes on from CM022081.1 coordinate 1,550,931, forward strand.
TGTATGAATATAAGAAAATTATTACATCAAGAGATATGGAGATATCATACCCAAAAGACATAATTGAAAGGACTTCCACTTGCAAATATTGCATGTTCCCTGACGAACTTAAATACATCACCAGGGGTGCATTCAGCAGATTCCAAGCAACATAGATCAATTTGTAAATATAATTTGAAGTTACTAATTTTTCTGGATATGACAATCTAGCTAGCAGTTAGCAAACGATTAGTAGTTAGATATGCCAATATATTGTTGTCAGCTTTCAACTGTGACCAATTAGCAAATTCAGGCAAATTAAGCCAGAATTTAACAAAATGTACTTGTATTAGCTATCAAATGCAAGTAAATATATATAGTCTACAAAATGTACTTGTACCCGATAAGTATGGCAACAACAAATTTCCAAAAAATTCTAAAATTGTTTAAAATGGAACTACTACAAAAATGGAATTTTCTAACGCCCATTTTCTAACTGTTGAAGCTGATCTTAGTCTGAAACCGTTAGTATAAATAATTCATGTCATTTTGGTAAATAAGTCAATCTTTTTTCTAACGGTTCTTGAGAAAAAAATAGAAATTGTAGACTTTTTTCTTTCGGAAAAAAAACGATCCTTCTTTTAACGGTTCTTGTATTTGAACCGCTAGAAATTATTTATATTAGTATACTATCTGTTAGGACAGACGCACCTTTAAAAAAAAATTAATTTAATTTTTTTTTTCTTACAAACAAAATTTTTTATTGTTCTGTCGGTACATTCTGTTAACCGTTTATTTCAACGTTTCAAGTATTTACAGCGTTGCTCATGAGAACATCACCATCTGTTCAATAAAGAAGTGAGTTGGTATTGATCAACCATACATTGACGGCTCATGTGACAGTAAAGATCCAAATATTATTTCATCTGCTCTTACCTTACTTGAATTTCCCCCTTTTTAAGCTACTTATCTAATTCTTTACATGGTATAAGCTGAAGCTTGATACCATGCACAAATCAAACTTATGTTTTGGTAAGTGTTCAGGAAGCCACTTGTGCTTTCTCTTTGTAATGATCCTCTAGAGATACTTGCCAAAGGTACAGGTGACTGGTACCATGGTTCAAAGTTTCAAACAGCATGTCCCTGGAGGAAACATGGGTACCAGTCTTGCACTCTATAATACCAAAATTCACTATCTAACACGACAAAATATTATCCTGAGAAAACCGAATTCTAGGCTCTTCTAATTAAAGAAAAAACATGGCTCAAATATTAATTCTGGAAATTAAAAATTTTAAATAATTCTATGGAATCAAGGTCACCATATTGAAAGCCACAGCCGAGAAAGAGGTACAAAAGGTTGTAGAATAATACTGCGGCCCAATTTGTTTGTTAAACTTGTTTTAATGTGGGCCTAAAAACAAGCAATCAGCCGCAGAAATTTAATTAAGCCCTGTTTAGATTTGAATGTGTAGGAATAATTTTGCCAATTTTTTAGCCGAAGGATATTTTTTTTTTTTCCATGATGGTGTATAGTAGAGGCTGAAATCAAGATCCAAAGCATTCGATTAATTGAGAGATCAAACTGATTTAAAGTGCACCTTTATTCGGGAGATATTTAGTTGGACCATTCTCAAGACCACTGCATCCCATTCGATCAAATCTAACGGTTCAGATCTGAGTATCAGTTTCCTACTATATCTAAGCAAGAAAACTGCAAAAAAACGCTCACTCAGTTCACATTAACTCGGTCCTATGGTATGTTTGGTTGGATTGAGAATAAGCTATTTTTAAAATTAGGTTATTCTCAGAATAGTCTATTCGATGTTTGATTGGGTTAAAATAGTTAGAATAGTGAATCCAATTTTTTTATTTTATTAGAATAGATTATTCCTAAGAGTTTTGAGATTTAACTATTTTAATAAGACAAACAATAACTATTCTTGATTTGACTATTCTAACTATTCTGGTTTTACAATCAAACATACTCTACTATATGGATAAAAAAAATTTAACAGATCAGTTTTGTCTTCATGCCACGGACTCTAGGATTAAAAAAAGCTCTACATATGGATCTGTGCGCTGCATGAAGCAAAACTAATCCGTTAATATCTTCACCCGTGCTAAATCATTCCCACTTCCTTTTCTTTCAAATACACACAAATCCTGAGCAAATACCACCCCACCTCTCTCTCTCTCTCTCTCTCTTCCTCCCCAATTAATGGCTTCTTTGAGAAGAAGTCCCTTGCTTTCTTCTATTTTCTCTCTCTACCTCTTCTGTCTCCTATCCATGTCTACTTCAACAAACACCATCACCTCCAACTCATCTCTCTCAGGCACCAACCAAAAACTCATCTCTGCTCAAAAGCAGTTTGCACTTGGTTTTTACCAGCCTCCCAATTCCTCCTACTGGTACATATCCATCTGGTACAATACCATCTCCGTGCAAACATCTGTCTTCATAGCCAACCGAAACGTGCCGGTCACCAACCCCGCCACTTCCCAGCTCACCATTGGTTCCAATGGTAACTTGGTCTTGCTTAACGGGTCTAAAACTGAAGTATGGTCCACTAATGTTACTGGTATAAACCCGTTAAACAAAACCGAAGCAGTGTTGAATGATAGTGGAAACCTCATGTTGAGATATGTGTCGAATACATCTAATGTATTGTGGCAAAGTATTGACAACCCAACCGACACGTGGTTACCGGGCGGTAAATTGGGTCTCAATAAAACAACTGGTATTAGCCAAAGGTTGATTTCTTGGAAGAGTTTGGCTGATCCAGCTGAAGGTATATACTCTGCATTAGTAGACCCAAATGGTACCAGCCAATGTTTCATACAGTGGAACAAGACTAAACAATACTGGACCAGTGGTCCCTGGAGCAATTCAATCCAGGAAATGATCGGCAAGGCGGGGAATGGCATATACATTATCACTTATGTGAGCAACAAGGAGGAGAATTACTTCATCTACTCGATGAAACCTGATGCCAGTCAGATAACGAGAATGACAATGGATCATAATGGCCAAATCAAAGAACTAAATTGGATAGGCACAACGTGGATTCAGTCCTGGGCTCAGCCGATGCATATTTGTGATGTGTACGCGCTCTGTGGGCCCTACGGTAGTTGCAATGGGAATGAATTGCCGTATTGTAATTGTTTACATGGGTTTTCACAAAAGTCTAAGACCAATTACAGTTTAGAGGATTATAGTGGTGGGTGTGTGAGAAATACAAAATTACAATGCGAAAGCGGCAATCTGACTAAGGTACAACAAGATAAATTCTATGTTTTGGATAACATGAAATACCCCGACAATTTGCAAAGTATACAAGTTAATAGTGCACAAGAGTGCGAGTCGGCTTGTTTGAAAAATTGTTCCTGCTCAGCTTATTCGTACCAGAGCGGGTGCAATTTGTGGTATGGTGGTTTGTTGAATCTCCAAGATGGATATAGTGGAAGTGATCCAGCAGGTACGCTTTATCTCAGGTTGGCTGCATCAGAATTTACTGAGAGTAAAAGTCACACAGGTTTAATTATTGGTGTAGTTATAGGCGGCATAATTGTTGTGCTTTTTTGTATCATAGTTGTTCTGGTTGTAATGAAGAGAAAGAGAGATCAGAGGAGAGCTCGATTGTTAAAGGATTTCAGAGGTACCTTAATTGCATTTCGGTATGATGATTTGCAATTTGTTAGTAAGAACTTCTCTGAGAAATTGGGTGGAGGTGCATTCGGTTTGGTTTATAAGGGGTATTTACCTGATTCAACTGCTATTGCTATTAAGAAGTTAGGTGGTTTTCACCAAGGCGAGAAGCAATTTAGGGCTGAGGTCAGCACAATCGGTACAATCCAGCATGTTAACTTAGTTCGCCTCATCTGGTTTTGTTCTGAAGCCTCCCATAGGCTACTGGTTTATGAGCACATGCCTAAGAGCTCTCTTGATGTGCAATTATTTAATTGCAGAGATGGGATACTAAATTGGAACACTCGGTACCGAATTGCGCTTGGTACAGCAGGAGGGTTAGCATACCTACATGAAAAATGTCGGGATTGCATCATTCATTGTGACATTAAACCCGAGAACATCCTTTTGGATGACAGTTTGGTGCCAAAAGTTGCAGATTTCGGATTATCAAAGCTTTTAGGTCGGGATTTTAGTAGGGTTTTGACGACCATGAGAGGCACCAGAGGTTACCTAGCTCCAGAGTGGATAACAGGCGTAGCGATTACTCCTAAAGCGGATGTTTTCAGCTATGGCATGATGCTTTTTGAGCTAATATCTGGCCATAGAAACAACTCTGATCAATGGAATACCGGTTCATCAAGTACCAGTTTCTTCCCTGCTTTTGCTGCTAGGAAGTTAATTGAAGGTGATGTTCAGACACTTTTGGATCAAAAATTGAACGGAGATGCACCAATTGAAGAGATCGAAAGAGCATGTAAGGTGGCATGCTGGTGCATACAAGATGACGAGACCGCTCGGCCAACAATGGGACAAGTAGTGCAAATTTTAGAAGGCATTTTGGAGGTTAACACGCCACCGATGCCGATGTCACTTAGAGTTATGGGGGAGAACCCTGATTATATCAATTTCTACTCGGATATTTCTAATGGTGCATCTTTGAAGACCCAAAGCAACACCTCAACTACCAGTGAATCTAGTTCACTAGTTAAAAACTCGGGCTGATCAATTCGTCTAATATATCTTATTCAAGTTCTAGAGTTGGACTGTGATAATTAAGTTATTGCATTATATGTAATATTCGTCTAATTGAGGATGATTATTTAGATATCAATTAGCGATGTAAATTGTAGAGTCCATGAGAGGATTACGTTAATATTTAATTGAATATTCGCAAAAAAGCCCTATGCTTTTCATAATAAATATTTTTCCAATTACGTTATCTAATTCTTTACATGGTATAAGCTGAAGCTTGATACCATGCACAAATCAAATTTATGTTTTTGTAAGTGTTCAGGAAGCCACTTGTGCTTTCTCTTTGTAATGATCCTCTAGACATACTTGCCAAAGGTACAGGTGATTGGTACCATGGTTCAAAGTTTCAAACTGCATGTCCTTGGAGGAAACATGGGTACCAGTCTTGCACTCTATAAATGCTGCAGATACATGGGTACCATGGACTTTTAGTGACATTTCTCTAAATGCTGCAGATTGGAGAGTCGGCAAAGGCCTTTTCCGACGTTTCGAGACCTTTTTGCCGGTGTTTAAGAAACGCCATCCCAAGTTAGACATCCGGGCATTTGGACGCGCCTGGAATTATATTTCAGGCGTTTATAGGGTTTTTACCGGCGCTTTAGAAACGCCGCCAAAAGTCATAAATTCCCAGCGTTAATTTATAGGTCTTCTCCTGGCGTTTGGAGGCTTTTCCTGCCGTTTGGAAAGTGTTTTTGTCTTTTCCGGCATTTCCGAAACGCCATAAAAAGTCTTCATACATTCAAAAAAAATTATGCCTTTCCCGACATTTCTAAAACGCCGTCAAAAGTCTTGACATATAATAAAAAATTATGCATAAAGCCAGTACAATGAAAATGAATATTATTTTCGTACATTCAAATTACCAACACAAATCTAATTATTAGTTAATGTACACAACAACAGAGAGCTTTAATTTGCCACACTTAAATCAAACATATTGGTAAGCACATTTGCCAGATGATGGTAAAATGGAATTCAACAACAGATTTGCCATATAAATGACATCTCGTAAAATACCCTATACTAAATATGAATTCTTAAATCTCCACACTTAAATATGAATTCTTAAATCAAACATATTTGCCAGATGATGGTAAAATGGAATTCTTAAAAATGAGCATCCTTATCTCAGGTTCTAGTTTCAAACGATTAAGCAAGTAATCGAGAGCGATGTAATGTCATATCGTAACTGTTTAATCTACATCAAGATTCGCTCTTTCAAAATCATGCTATTCCATGCTATCCTCTCTATCTCTTTCCTGTCTCTCTATCCCCTTTTATTATCTCTGCCAAATATATGGGATCATTTTAGTAGCAAACTAGCGATCGATGAACATCATTGGGTCTTTGGGAATCTGGTGAGGCCTGAGGCTGAGGGGCATAAATTAAGGACGCTAGCAAGAAACGCACCCACTTTCACACGGTAAATGTGAATGACCGTACAAGTGGAAGTGGAAGTGGAAGAACAGCGCAAACAAAATGCTTAAATTTGTATTTTTGCTTAAATTATTAGAAAAATATTTAAAGGTTGTCTGACTGCGCGCATAGGTCTTAAATTGGAGTCTTGGTGCTGGTCAATGCTAGGTCCCATTCTACCTCTTATACGGTTACACCAAATGAGAAATTATGTGTGTCACTGTCAATAAATATTTTGACTAGCTAGGAGCAAAAAATCATGTGTTATTTGACTACTGACTACTTGTCAAAGTCGCCCGTTAGTGAAGTTTGGTGGAATGGTGCGTATGGAATTTTGGATCGAGGGTCCTGATTTTGATCGGACGGTCCGGATTCAAACTCAAAATGTTGAGTTATCCGAATTCATGGATTGAACTGAAGGGTACAAAATTTGTTTCGATTAATTGTGTTAGTAGGTTCAACTTCTGCAGCATGTGCATTAAAAATGAAATAATTACCGAATTTCACGTAGATTTCAAATTTAAAAATGTGCTTTGACTTAGAGGATCCCTGAAGGGGTAATACTGGGTCACATACTGGGTAATCATTCGCTCACCCACCTTTTGATGTGGGATTTCAGGTACAGGGACTCGCGATCCGCAGCAAGAGGCGTCAAGAGTTGTCCCCGATGGCCATGCCGTTTGATTAGGGGTTTAGGACTTCTGTTAGGTTTATGAGTCCGATCTTTTGATTTATAATTAGCATATTTATACTAAAATACATTAGATTACTTGAAATTATGTTGAATTACACTATATTACATTAAATTACGCTAAATTATGTTAAATTATGCTAAAATACGGTAAATTCCGGTAAATTACTGTGTGTCTTCATAGTGATGTATAATGAGAAACTATTTTTTGTTTCTTTTTTATCTTCATAGTGATTTATAATTAGAAACTATTTTTTTTAGAGACACTATGAAGAGCAAGATCATGAAATCTAACACTGACAAAATTAAATTTTTTGTTTAAATTTTTTGTTAGATTACTTCTTTTGATGTATAATTAGCATATTTATACTAAAATACGCTAAATTACTTGAAATTATGTTGAATTACACTATATTACGTTAAATTACGCTAAATTATTACATTACGCTAAAATACGGTAAATTACGCTAAATTACATATGAATAGGGACGATATCTTCACTGAAAAGGCGAAAAAAACAACGAAACTTCAAACAGCCATAAAACGGCGCTTGAGTGTCCGATTTTAGCAAATGACCACTTTTCGAAAAGCTTGCGAAAATACGCATGCATCAGTGGCCACTATGTTATTTTTTGAAATTTAGAATTGCAAAAAAACTAAGGGAAGAGCCTCAAAACTTGAGTTGAAGTTTCCGATTAAGATTTTCATTTCTTATTCAATCTAAGTAGCTCAGTAAATTAGTTACATAATGAACTTATAGAATACCAATTTTTACTATTTTCAAAATTTTTTTACTATTTTGTATGATTCATGAAAGATGACACAAAATCGGTCTACTTTAGCGTAATTTTGCGTAGTTAGAGTAATTTACCGCATTTTTATCAATTAGCGAAGTTATTGTAATTTAGCATAATTTAACGTAATTTAGTGTAATTCAACATAATTTATTATAATATAGTGTATTTTAGTATAAATATGCTAATTATAAATCAAAAGAAGTAATCTAACAAATAATTTAAACAAAAAATTCAAATTTTCAGTGTTAGATTTCATTATCTTGCTTGTCTCTGAAAAAAAAATAAAAAAGAAGAAGAAACCGGCCATAAAATGGCCGGTTTGGACATTTTTGGCAAAAGTCGGGAATCGTGGGTATAATAATTAATTTGTAATTAACTTTGGATATTAAATAAAAATGTTGGTTATCTATGTCACACAACTACAACTTGTGTTGATAAGCCATTTTTTATATACACCTTAGGATAGGGTTTGACCTTCGAAACTGTGCCAAATTTCTTGTATTTATATTTATTTTAGTGTCAAATACATCCAAGAACCAAGTTACTGCCGAAAAGTTATTTTAATTGCAAAAAATCAAACAAAATAGAGAAATTCAAGCTGGTGCGGGCCGCACAAAAATAATTCGAGAAAAAATGAATTCCAAAATTAAATCTAGAAATCTCCAGAGCCTTATGCGGGTCCCTATGCGGTTTCCTCTGGCCGCACAACTAGCCACACAGAATCACAGCTGCCGACACACAGTTCATATTTTGGCCATATCTTGGTCATACGAACTCCGATTTAGGTGAATCAAAGCTTGGATGTTAAAGCACCCATGAGAGGCTAGATTTTCTCTCTAGGGGCTTAGGCATTAAAATATGAACTTGTGTTAATTTCTATTTTGTTTGATTATCTCTTTTATGATGATTGTTTGCTTGCATGTTTATTCTTGTTGATTGATAAGTTCTCGCTAATTGCATAATCTGTGTACTTGATAGATAGTATCCCGTTTAGGTTTTACAACTTGAATTGCTAAGGATCAATTGCTTAACGGTACCTTACTATGTGCTTGAATTACCTTAGGATGTAAGATTAGAAACACACCATTCTAATCTTTATCCGGAACCACATGAATTAATGGTTACGTTAGGGTGAAAGACTTAATTGTGAAGTCTAAAACCTAATTGGGAACCCTAAATTAGGTTAGATGTTGATATATTATTTTGTGTGCATGCATATTAAATATCCCTATTAGGATCGTGACAGCCCTAAAACTAGAGGAACGTTAACTCTTCGCACCAACATAGTTGTATCAATACTTAGTTAAAATAGGCTAACACGCGCTTAAATCTAGGTAACTAGGGTGAATGACTTAATCGTGAAATCCGAATTATCTAGGCACATCACAAGGTTAGAAATCCCATCAAAGCAAACATGAATTTAGATCAAATAGACGAGAAATTAACCCAAGGAATTGTGAGCCAAAAGCCCCTAGACTTCTCCAACTCGAATCACACCCGGATTTTAATTACTTTGTTACGAGCCTTTAATTTTCATTAAAAACAAAATTACACAAAAGCCCCCTTTTTATTATTAGTTTCAGTTTTAGAAGTAATTTTCTTTAGTAAAAAAATTAGTATTTTCCTATCTCCCTTTGAATCGACACCTACATACTACAATAGATAGGTTGTGCGCTTGCAACTAACCTAAATATTGTGTACGAAGGTTTATAAATTTTAAAAGTGAAAAGTGAATTAAATTAACCTATATTTCAATACCTAAAATACACAACATGTGTGTGACCAAGTACAATCCCCGTGGCAATTGGGCATGCATGGGGATACATGGGGAGACCCAAATTATTTTGAGGAACTTTGAACATAAATAAAACTAGAGTAGAGCTAAAATTAATAATTTTTTTAATTTTGTTTCTAATTATGTGTCACAATCTTATTTTTGTTTTTAAAATTCAAATAGACGATATGAACTGCTTGATATGGTCTCCATATTAATACATACTTGAAGACCCAATTATATGGAACCTAATAATAGTACCCACGTTATAGTACCCGTACTATACCCGCACCATAACTACCATAACTATCTGGGGAGACCGCAAAAACTGTAGCTGATTTTACTTTTTTAATGTATTAATACCTATGCAAAGAAATATTTATACCTATGCACAGAAGTATTTACACATATGAGGTGAACAATTTTTTACGTAAATAATTGTCTCTCCAACTAAATCTCCCAAACGTACCCACACTATAAATATCTGTGGGGTACCACTCAAGCTACATGGGGGACCATACATGTTTTTAGAGGTGGTTTTTTTTCTTCGTTCAATCTCGTCCATATTTCTGACGATCTGTGAGAAATTTTACTAATCTAAAACCACGAACGTCTTCTACACAATTTTCTCTTTCAAATGAGATCCATAATGATGTGCTTTCGGACTCGTCGTCACACAAGTATTTATACCTTGTCGTGCAAATATCTATACCTATACTTGCAAGTTTTTTTTACATATGATACTGGATGACGTCTGAAAATATTAATATCAAGTACTGCAAGTATTTATACCTATGTGGTCAACTTTTTTTATTAGAGAAAGGTTGACGTGGAGACGATTGAGGAAGGTTGATGCGGTGATACGGGTCCCCACTACTTCATTAGAGGAAGGTTGATGCAGGGACGATTGAGGGACCGAAAAAGAGATGATCATAACAAGTTACGTGATCACTCAAAAGAGAGCGATGTTTCTTTTAATATTTATAAACTCGAAAATGCTATCGGTTCAGACTGCAGGCGCACAATCCTATAGAGTAGTATATTCGAGGTCGATCCGCAGGGAATATTGGTTCAGAGTCTTGAGCGATCGAACCACAATCTTTCGAAAGGCTAGACGAAATATGAAAATTGAGAGTTGTTGTTGTGATCAACGTAAATTAGGAAGCAATTAAAAGTAATTAAAATAAAGATAGAGATGAGAATTCCTAGGGTTTCGGCACACCATTGCTACTCAATCCGCTTTGATAATATATTCATGTCGGGTCTGATTTCCTGTTGTTGTTTTATGAAAGACACCACATAGGTCACTGCGAGTTATTTTACGCAAGAATGACAGATCTTTCATCGAGATTCTACATAGGACACTACGAGTTATCTTACGCAAATGACTAATATCTTAAATACACAAGTTACTACACATATCACGCAAATGATGGAACTTGGTTCGCGTTTTGTTGTTCTGGTTTATGGTTTCCCCGCTACGGTTTTTTTCACATAAATCTAATAGATCTCAACGAGGCTAATTCGTACAAATAGTTTATCTTACCATTAAAGTATTGTCACTACCCTAACGGATTAAACTAGATCATAGAAGTTAGATGAAGTGATAATAAATCACAAAAGAATTTCGATTAAACAACAAGAAATCATAATCAACAGAAAATATATATATCAAAACATCAAGAGTAACAAGGTTTACTGCCTAGCCCCTAAGAAAGGAACTTAGCCGCGGAACGGCATGGTTACAATCACTCATCTCTTCTCTCTTTAATCAAATCTAACCCTAATTACAAAGATAACTTCTTCTTCTGCCCAGGGGCCTTATATAGGAGTGGAGGGACGTCTGGTGGTTGAGTAGGGGCTAAGGAACTGATCTGGATACAGCTGTCGGCAGTTAATCCCCAAGAGGCGCCTTCGGTTACGGTCCGTATCAGGTGATACGGTCCGTATTGAGACCTTGTCGCTGAGGGTTTTAATGCGTATCATATCATCTCCTGGTCCGTATTAGGCTTGGTCCGTATTAGGCAATACGGGCCGTAACAGAGACTTCGTCGATGAGCGTCGCTGATCCGATTGACCCAATTTTTGCTCCATTTGGTGTAAAATAGTCTCAAAACCTGTTTTCTGCAATAAAACATAAAGAAGGGTGGCAGTAGCCTTTTTCTCTAATAAATTAAACATAAGTGTGAGAAAATATGCAAAACCTAAGCCAAAACCCTACGTAATTCATCATTATTTTGACTCTGATCATTACGTATCAAAGTATTAATTTCTTATTTTTCAAGTGTTAATATCTTATCTTTCAAGTAATTATAGCTATGAAGGTTGACGTTGGGACAAATGTGGGGACTGAAAAAATAGGGACCATATAATTAGTGGGGACCACAGAAAAAAAAGTGTTGTAGTGATTTTTGAATAATAATTAGTGGGGACCATATAATATCTTTTTAGAATAATAATTAGTAGGGACCATATAATTTGTGGGGACCATATAATATATGTTTAAAATAATAATTGTTGGGGACCATAGTACATAATTTCTCTAAATGAGATGCGAGGGTTTTGGGGTACTGGAGTGAGGTCTTCTGATTTGTATCTTTCCAAAAAGTAGTAAAATTTTTTCCAAAAAATATAATTTGGTCTCCAACACATTTTAAAACGGAAATCATGTTGAGCGGTTCAAATTGAAAGTTTAAATTTGAAAACAAAGATAAGAAGGTATGCATAATTGATGATTGAAGCACGAAATAATGAGATATTTTAATCATACTCATAAAACAAATAATATTTAAGAATAAAAATGGAAAATATTGAAGAAAAAGGGAGTGAACTTTGGAAGTCTCCGTGATAGATGGCAAAGGACTTGAGAAATTTGGTCTGGCTAGTCTGATTACAATTAATATACATCAGAAAAATTCGTAGCTACATTTTCAAAGTCTAGCCGAAGAATCTTCGCCAGCATTTTTAAAAGTCTGGTCTTTCAGATTTTCAATTAATGTTTTTAGATTTCTATAAATGTTTTAGAACAAGGTATAATTTATTTTGGTGTTCAAGTACACTTTAAATTCTTTTTGTCCAGATATATAATTTTAAAAGTATATTTTTTTCAAGTATTTGAAATCTGGAGCGGCAGTTTAATTCCCTCCGCTGCCTTCATGTCAGGTCCAATTAATACATTTTTAACACATAATGTAGGGTAATAAATTTTTGTCAAGTATATGTTGTTGCTTAAATGTAAAAGGATCGTTGTCACTTTGGTCAATTAATACTAAACACAGGGATTTTATTTATAAACCGTAATTAAAAAAAAAATTACCAAACCAACATGATTACTTTTGTTTTTATAAAAACCATAAGAACCAAAATGCCATTCTGGTCCGCTTTCTTTTTTCCGGACCGAAATGGCATTTCGGTCCCTGCTAGTTTCACAGCTTTTCAGAAAAGGCGGCCACAGAAAATCCGAAAAAGACTCCAGACTGAAATGCCATTTTGGTCCCGGTAGTTTTAACCCGCGATAGAGGCTCTCTGGCCCTCCTCTTTCCTTCTTTCTCTTTTCTCCTTTCCTCGTTTGCTTTTCCTTCCACCGAACCAACACAATATTTTTTTTTCAACTCTCAAAATTTTATTATTTTATATTCTAATCACATAGATTTGTATATTTTTAGAAGGAGAACAAGAAAAACTTCAGATCTACAAGTTTCGTTAGGTATGTGGTTAATTTTTTTTTTGGATAAACAATCCGAATTATGTAAATTTTTTGTAGTATAAATAAGTAATTGTAGAGTAATTTAGTTTTTGTAGTGTAATTTTAGTAATTGTAGAATTATTTAGTTTGCATGTTAAGTAATTTAGCTTTTTTCATGTAGTATAAATAAATTATAGAATGATTTAGTTTTTTTAGTGTAACTTAGGTTTTTTTAGTGTAATTTTAGTAATTGTAGAATGGTTTAGTTTGCATGTAGAGTAATTTAACTCATAAAATTTATTTTAATAAATGTAGAATAATTTAGTTTTTTTAGTATAATTTAGGCTTTTTTTAGTGTAATTTAACTAATTGTAGAATTTTTTTTTTGTATGTAGAGTAAATTAGCTCATGAAATTTTTTATTTATTTTAACTAATTGTAGAATATTGAAATTATGGTAGTAGTATGTTAAGTTCGGATTTAATTTGGTACAGATTTAATTGGGTTTGCATGTTAATATTTTTTTAACTTGATATAGGAATTAAGTTTGAATTTAATTGGGTTTGCATGTTAATATTTTTTTGGGATGTAGTTTTTTTATATTGTAATTTTATTTATATTGTAGTGCAAAATTGATGATGAACAATCCTTACAACCCTTATTGCAATTGCCTAATGAACAACACAAATTATACATGGCGAATATCAAGGTATTTGTTTAATATCGGTTTGAATTTAAATTTACTGATAAACTTGTACGTTAGGATTTATTTTTGTGGTTAATTTTTTTTGCATGACAATTATCGTTTCAGCCTGATTATGCACTGTGTGTCCTGGTCCTCGCCAAATGGGCGTTAATTACTAACCTCGGATGAAACACGGTTTGGTGAATTTAGGCTTGTATCAGATGAAGGATGTGACTCATTGTCATATTGATAAAAGGTTGATCACTGCTCTTGTTGAGAGGTGGAGGCCCGAGACGAATACTTTCCATCTCCCGATGGGGGAGTGCACAGTGACACTGGAAGATGTCAGCTGTTTGTGGGGCTTACCTGTTACCGGTAAAATATTTTTTGTTACTAATTTATACTTTTGTTATTAATATATATTTAATGCAAGTATATGTTTATCTAACATCTATGTTTACAGGGAATGTTATTCCTGGACATACCAATTATAATTGGTCACAATTGATCGAATATTGCCTAGGACATGAAGTGTATGATGGCCACAAATTTCCTGAAAATATTCTTGATTCTTTTGTCCTTGCACAACTTGAACACATTTGATGCAATATGTTGAGAACATAATCGATGAACTACTTCACCCCTTCCCTCACACCACCCTAAATCAGGTCGATCAAACACTGAATTGATTGCAGCATGCTGGTCTAATATAACACATATCTGACCAGGGCCGACAACATCTTCACATACAAATTGCATAAACCAGCCCCAATTAGATGAAGTCTCCTCTTCCGCAATCCCGAATGTTTTTGGCAGTAATTATTGTTCTGCATCATAAGCGCATGCCATGAATAGTTTTTCTTTATACCTGCCAGATAGGTGTCCAGCATCTACACTTATAACTGGTCGGAGATTGGCCAGACTTGAATGCATAGACAGAAAGCCCATGCCACACGGGTGAAAATATGGATGCCCATACGTGTAGATGGTTCATGCTCAATTCTGTATTTTGTGCCTGGATTAGACCTCTGGATTGCACCGAGCAGAGAAGGTAGCAGTTCATAGGCTTTTTCCCAATAACCAAATAAATCAGCAATAGCCAGCTCCTTCCCTCTCCAAATCTTGTTGTATGAAGACTGAACTATTTTGTACGCATTTCTAACTACGAATCACATGCTTTTATTGACATCTCCAGGTCCTCCATAAGACCAGGTTTGATTATATCTATAATCATCCTGGCAGTCATCTGACGACTATCTACTGTACAAGCAATATTGTAACAATTGTGCTTGTATGGGTTTGTTGAAATTGTCCAATTGTCCGTCTCAGTGGTTTTTGCGTATAACCTCCATGGGCACCCATCCGCTCTACATATAACTATATAGGCACTACGATTGCTCTGGGTTTGTTGTAATTCTAAGTTATTATCCATGGCAAATCCACTCAACTTGGATTTAAGATCAGCTTTGTATTCGAACATCTGTCCCACCGAAAATGGACCGTCGATTCTGGGTGGATAACCAAAAAATGCTTCATCCTTGTACGACATTAGCACATCGTCATTAAATGCCGGACAAGGATGCTGCAATCTCCGATTAATAAAGGGAATAGACGATTGCCACTCCTTCATTACATCTTATATCCTAATCTCATCTTCAATTTCGGCCATATCATCATCCCCGACAACCGGGTCACCAAGGTCAGAGTTTGTGTCTGAGCCAGTATCATTATTCAGCTAGTCAAAATAATTATGCAAATCAACTGGTGCCGATATTTTGGGGGGTCATCACAATATATGGGTGAATCAGGCACCAATATGTATCTGCTACTTCCAGGTACACTACCCGGGTATGGGTCATAATTGGTCTGACTAACAACTGGTACTGACTCAACCACTAATTCAAGAAGTTTAAAATTCAGTACCGGAGTGGCATTCCCAAGCACCATATGCCATATCATTTTGTGGTCTATGTTAAATAACTGGTATTTTTCTGCTGAGTCAGGTGGTGCCGTGTTCAAACGTGCCCTGAGTGTCAGATTGGCTAGGGAGCAAACGAATGCCAACATATATTTGTCTTCTTAGCTCCTCAAGACTAGTTGAGTTAGTAACAGGAAATGTGCAGGTCAGTGAGTCTGAAATTTTGCTTCTGTAGTACACATTTATTGATACTTGAGACATTTTCTGAACAAAATGTTTCACAATCAACCTTCGATATTATTTTTAATTTTACAACCTAAAATATGATTGTAATTGAAAAAAAAACTTACGACAATCTTCAGACGAAAGCTAAAAGCACAATGCAGGGGCCAATCTGTAGATAACAGACTTTTTAACACTCGAACTGTGAACCTTCATTTTTAGCTGGAAGAAAAAAAAATGGTGGCTTAGAGTTGGAGGGAGAAGAAGGGTACTTATAAGCAAACCCTAAAAAAAAAAAAAAAGTCCGGACCGAAATGCCAATTCAGTTCCGGATAAATAAATTCTGGACTGAAATGGGATCTCAGTCCGTAGGTGTTACACCAACGACTACACGCGTTTGATCTGAAAAGCTGTGAAACTAACAGGGACCGAAATGCCATTTCGGTTCGGAAGAAAAAAAAAGGCGGACCAAAATGACATTTCAGTTCTTATGATTTTTATAAAAATAAAAGTAATTATGTTGGTTTGGTAAAATTTTTTTTTTAATTACGGTTCATAAAAAAAAACCTAAACACAACCCCTCCAAGTTCCAACTTCCAACAGCCAAATGAGTAAACGACAAGTGGCAGGCACAGTGTGGCGTGCATACCATTTGCATTTGCAGAGAATCGGGAAAGAAATCAAGAATTGGCTGGCTGATGACGATGCCAAGACGTATTTATTCCAAAGAGCGTCGCTCTGGGATTTTTTTTTAAAAACATAATTAAAAAAAATATTTTTATCAAACCAACATGATTATTTTTTTTTTACAAAAACTATAAGAACCGAATTGCCAATTCGGTTTTTTTTTTTGACCGAATTGGCAATTCAGTCCCGGCTGATTTCACAGCGTTTCATGACCAACGCCGCAGAAAATCTAAAAATGAGGCTGGACCGAGTTGGCAACTCGGTCCCTCTATTTTGAATTGATATTGAGTCAAACTATTGGATGATTCATGTTCCCTCTATTTTGAATTGATATTGAGTCAAACTAGCGGAATAAAGAAAAGATGGCTAGTCAAGTCAAAGTCAGGCGACGACTCAAGCCAAGCATCAAGCACCGCTGGTTAGAATCAAAGCACCGTGCTTTGCGGATCAGGGTCCAAAGTCCAAAAGGAAAAGGGTGTGGACTGCCATGCGCCTACAGCCCTACACATGAGACATGACATGACTCCACTCTCACCGCTCTCCACTGCGGAATTCAGATCACCCTCGGTACCGTAATAGAAAATCTTTTACAATTGCCTGATCTGGACCGTTCTTTTTAACTTGGCACGAATCTCAAAGCCCAATAATACTGCCCCCTCCGTCAGCCCGAATCCCAAAGCGGCTGGGATTTAATCTCAAACCGTAAAGTGAAGAAAATCTTTTACGGTACCGGGGAGGATATTTACCCCTCCACCGCGCTCATATATTTTCTTTTTACAAAAAAATTATTTTTACAAATTTATAACTAACAGATTATAGATGAAACCGAATAAATAATTTAGCTTATTATTTCGTCTCCATTAATTTCTATCTGAGATGTAAATTAACTTGTTTGCTAAAATCATAACTTTTATTGGAAGTTTGGAACTGAGAACTAATTAACAGTTTTTTCGTTTTTTGTAGTTAAGGTATGTTGCAACTTTTAAAAAATACTGGGATCGAATTAATGGTTTAGTCTGAGTAGATATTTCAATAGAACTGAATCATTTGGTTCGGTCCCATCTATTTGATAAAAAAAAAATCAATCCATCCATTTTCCAATAATTTATTCTTAATTTTCTATAAATAAATAATGTTGGATTTTTTTACCACATTTTTGCCAACCTCTTTTATTTTTCAAAATAATGGAAAGTTAAAAAAAAAAAAAAAAATAGTTGATTGAATGAAATGTTGTTCGGCCAAAAGATAACATGGACACATCACATGGTGGGTGTGGTAGAGATATTTGCTCGCTGCCTAAAATAACAATTGAAGTTTCAGGTCTTCAAAAGAGATTAGAAAATATGTTGGAGGGTTAATTGAGTGGACAATTCTAAGAATGGGGACAACAAACGTGCAAGGTTTTGACCTTCTCTTGACAAATTGAAGCCATTTTGTGAAATAAAAGGAAATAAGCGGAACAAGGAGGTGCTTACCAATTAGTTATTTTTTGGTTTGACGCAACTTGATAATAAATGAGGAGTGAGTCTATGGTACTATGCATAGCACGGATTAGTCCGTACTACAGAGTTATATTTTCATTTAAAAACTTTACTGGTCGATCGGAACCGTTCAACGTGATATCCACATGAATATGTACTTGCAGATTAAATTTTATATTTTTTTGAATTTGTTTACTATATTTTAAAATAGGTAGAAAATCAATTGATCTGAAAATTTTCTGGACCATCCAAAAACAGTGATTTTCTACCTATCTAAGAAAATACTAAAAAAATTCTAAAAAATAGAAAATTTAGCCCACAAGTATATTCTCATATGAAAATCATGTTGAAGGTTCGGATCAGCCGTTAGAATATTAAAAACGAAAATATTAATCCGTAGTACGGACCAATCCGTGCTATGCATAGTACCATAGACTCATATGAGTGTGCATCTTTTTCTTATGCGATATCTTTCCCTCTTAACTCTTAATCAAGTCTCCTCAAGTCTCCTCCTACTGTGGAATGGGCCGCTAAAAGGCCTTTATTATTGGAATGAATGGACCTAATTAATGCCCTGAACAAATTCTTTCTAGAATGTTTGATTACTAAAAAAAAATGCCACCTTGCCAGGCCAGCAGCCATTCTGCATTTGAGGTCTTTAATTATGCAACTCAGAATTAATGATTTAGTTTCAGTAATTTTCAGAAGTTGCAGTGTCTCTTAGCCATAAAAAATTCGAAAAGTACTGGAATCAAACTATTGATTCGGTCTCATTCCAGTAGAAGCTGTGAATTTAGTGTATAAATTAGTTTACGTTTGAGATAGAAATTAATGGAACTGAAGTATTGTTTGAGATATAAATCAGTTTAGTTTAAATGAGCCGACAATATATGTATCATGGTTCTTATTTAGGTACGGTTTGATTAACGGCGGAAATCTTTTGTGATTTTGTTTTTACAACCGTGTGTATGTCACTATAGTTCTCAAAATTAACTTTGATATCAACCTTTTAGAATTCAAATAACATAATTGCAAAATAGAACTAAAAAAATTGTCTTTCGTAAAAGAACTTATTTCCTATATATTCCACAAGAGGAGGGATCTAGTTACCACAATTTTGAGTTACAACAAAGTTACTACAACCATTTTCTATATTTTTAAATTCCAAATCGTCGATCCAAACAGTTCAACATAATCTCCACAATAAAATGTGCTTCCAGATCAAATTTTACATTTTGAATTTTTTTACTATTTATTAAGTATTTTACAAAAACTAGTCAAATTCAGACCATTGAATTTTGTATCCATCTGAATAAATAGTAAAAAAATTCAAAAATGTGGAGATCATGTTGAACGGTTTGGATCGACGATTTGGAATTTGAAAATGTAGAAAATAGTTGTGGTAACTTTGTTGTAACTCAAAATTGTGGTAACTAGATCCCTCCTCATTCCACAAAAGAAAATAATATACTCATTACTTGATATTGATTTTTTTTGCTGAGCTATACATTTTCTCATATTTTTACATAAGAATCACTTTTCAAGTAGATAAGAAATACTTTAAAAGAATGTTCTTCTATTTATCTTGTGCACTAATTACATTCACTAAAGTAGCTATGCAAGTTAATGTATTTCAATTTATTCCATTATGAGATCACAATACTAATTAAATTGTTACATTTTTTGTGTAGGTTTCAGTTACCCTTTAATGGCATGTTGCGGGGCCAAAGGCCCTTACAATTACTCATCAATGGCATCATGCGGAAACGAAGGTTCTACGATTTGTTCGGACCCATCAAGGTACGTATCATGGGATGGGCTCCACTTGACAGAGGCCGCTTACAAGACGATTGCACATGGAGTGCTACGAGGGTCATACTCTTCCCCTCCCATAAGTAACATTTGCTCCGATTTCATGCATGATTCAGAGAGCCTTCTTCTCGATAGACTACATACAGGCAACTAGAAGAAATCTGAACTTACTTTTCCTTTGTATATATCATTAGTAGTTGTAAGGAATGTTTTAGGTTGAAAAAATAGCAAGACAATTTGCATAAAGCACTTGTACTGAAATTTGTTGTACTGTCCATGGAAGGACGTATTGACAAAAAAAAAAGGTGATTGGGCCAATTTATCTTTGGATGATACTTCAGCCCAATATAGTTTTTATAAGATTGGAACTGTTGTACCGGAGTAAGGCCCAAGTTTAGGCCTATGAAATTTGATTGATATCTAATTTTGTCGATTTTTTATACCCGTACCAGAGTAAGGCCCAAGTTTAGTATTTATTGATCATACTAACTTGATTGTTGATTTTTTAAGCTATACATTTATAGTATTAATAACAAAATTCTGCAAATATTCTAAAATTTACATCTGGAACTAGTTTGGTCGCAAAAAATATATATATATATATATATATATATATATATATATATATATATATATGGGGCTGGCTACTATGCTTATATAAGCATATGCCCACATATGCTTATAACTCATTTTTGCGTTTCCAATGTTCAAATGGTCGATCCGACCATTCATCTTGTTCTCCATATTAATATGTGCTTGGAGACCAAATTTTACATTTTTCTGAATTTTTTTACTATTTATTAAGCCACTTTGAAAATTGCTGATCTGGGTGAACAGTAAAAACAGTGTTTCCAAAATTCTGGACCATATGATCAGCAATTTTCAAAGTGGCTTAATAAATAGTAAAAAAATTCAGAAAAATGTAAAATTTGGTCTCCAAGCACATATTAATATGGAGAACAAGATGAACGGTCGGATCGACCATTTGAACATTGGAAACGAAAAAATACTTATTTAAGCATATGTGGGCATATGCTTATATAAGCATAATAGCCAAGCACTATATATATATATATATATATATAAAGAGAGAGAGAGAGAGAGATGGGCTACGGTGATTCACGAAGTAAATGGTCTTTTTTACTTCACGCCATATTTTCAGTTTGAAAATCCAAACAACCGATCCGAACTGTTCAACATGTTCTAAATATTGAAATGTGCTTGGACACTAAATTTTATATTTTTTGGAATTTTTTTACTATTTATTAAGCCTTTTTGAAAATCGCTGACCCACCGTGAATAGTAAAACACAGTAAAAATTTCTGGACCACCGGATCAGCGATTTTCAAAGTGGCTTAATAAATAGTAAAAAAATTCCAAAAAATGTAAAATTTAGTCTCCAAGCATAGTTCAATATTTAGAACATGTTGAACATTTCGGATCGGTTGTTTGGATTTTCAAAATGAAAATATGGTGTGGAGTACAAACTTGTTTTACTTCACGTCTCACCATAGCTAAAATATTATTTCATCTGCTCTTACCTTACTTGAATTTCCCCCTTTTTAAGCTACTTATCTAATTCTTTACATGGTATAAGCTGAAGCTTGATACCATGCACAAATCAAACTTATGTTTTTGTAAGTGTTCAGGAAGCCACTTGGGCTTTCTCTTTGTAATGATCCTCTAGAGATACTTGCCAAAGGTACAGGTGACTGGTACCATGGTTCAAAGTTTCAAACAGCATGTCTTGGAGGAAACATGGGTACCAGTCTTGCACTCTATAATACCAAAATTCACTATCTAACACGATTCTAGGCTCTTCTAATTAAAGAAAAAACATGGCTCAAATATTCTGGAAATTAAAATTTTTAAATAATTCTTGGAATCAAGGTCACCATATTGAAAGCCACAGCCGAGAAAGAGGTACAAAAGGTTGTAGAATAAGACTGCAGCCCAATTTGTTTGTTAAAAACAAGCAATCAGCCGCAGAAATTTAATTAAGCCCTGTTTAGATTTGGATGTGTAGGAATAATTTTGGCAATTTTTTAGCCGAAGGATATTTGTTATTTTTTCCGTGATGTATTCTGCCCAACAAATATAGTTACGTCCTTACAAATCAAAGAAGAGCATTAACTGGTACAGTATAACTTCTATACGTTTTAATCAACCCTCTTAATCTGTCACGCTCTTAATCTACTACAAGAAAAACAGGCTTTCCCGGCATTTAAAAATGCCACTAAAAGGCAGAATAAACGCCTCCATTGACTTTTAGTGACATTTCTCTAAATGCTGCAGATTGGAGAGTCGGGAAAGGCCTTTTCCGACATTTCGAGACTTTTTTGCCGGTGTTAGACATCCCGGCATTTGGACGCGCCTCGAATTATAGGGTTTTTACTGGCAAAAAGGTCTGCATTATAGGCCTTTTCTTGAAAGGCATTTTGAGACCTTTTTGCCGGTGTTTAAGAAACGCCATCCGAAGTTTATAGGGGTTTTACCGGCGCTTCGGAAATGCCGCCAAAAGTCATAATTTCCCAGCGTTAATTTATAGGTCTTCTCCCGGCGTTTGGAGGCTTTTCCTACCGTTTGGAAAGCATCGTCCGAAATTTGTCTTTTCCAGCATTTCTGAAACGCCATAAAAGTCTTCATACATTAAAAAAAATTATGCCTTTCCCGACATTTCTGAAACACCGTGAAAAGTCATGCCATATAATAAAACATTGAGAAAAGGTACTGTCCCCCGTTCTCATATCCCCGTAAAATCCCCGCCTGTAAAACTTTCCATTTTTACAAAAGAGAAAATGTTACTAAGGGGGACCACGCGGATATATAACTGTTTTTGTAAAAATGGAAAGTTTACAGGATTAGCTTCATTAGTTTACAGGATTAGCTTCATTAGTTTACAGGGACTTTGAGTTATATCCAAAAGAGAAAATGTTACTAATTTGGACCACGCGCTTTTAATGAGGGGACCACGCGGATATATAACTGTTTTTGAGAATTCGCTACTAGTTCGACATCCACTGTATTAATTTATAGGTTTACTGCAAAAGGTTTACATGATTAGCTTCATTAGTTTACAGGGACTTTGAGTTATATCCAAAAGAGAAAATGTTACTAAGGGAGACCACGCGCTTTTAATGAGGGGACCACGCGGATATATAACTTTTTTTGGGAATTCGCTACTAGTTCGACATCCACTATATTAGTTTATAAGTTTGCTGCAAAAGGTTTACAAAATTAGCTTCATTAGTTTACAGAACTTTGAGTTATATCCGGAGATTTTCCGGAGATTGGGGTCTGGGGACTATTAGCTGCTTCCTAAAAAATATTCATAAAGCCAGTACAATGAAAATGAATATTATTTTTGTACATTCAAATTACCAACACAAATCTAATTATTAGTTAATGTACACGACAACAGAGAGCTTTTGCCACACTTAAATCAAACATATCAGAAAGGACATAAGCTCGTACCCGGGAAACAAATACATATTGTCTGCTTGGTTTACAAATCCCATTTTACCAGCATCGACACTACTACAGAAAAAGAGATTGCAGACGGACATTACCGGAAGAGCAACACGGATTTCCCTGCCGTGTATGAGTTGAGGGTGTATAAAAGGTACCCTCTATAGACACGGATATTTACCCGTGTATATCTAACGCTTTCTACACGGATTACCAAATAAACAGCCGTGAACATACACCTGCCTGTGGCGCTCTCCATATAACCGAGCAAAACGGATATTACGTAAACGACCGTGTACGACTACTCTTTATTCACGGACAATGCAACTAAATGTCCGTATCGGTTACTTTATCTACACGGACATTTAATTGTATATCCGTGTCCCTCTCTTAGCAAATCAATAAAATATAAAATAATCCTTGTATCTCCGAACTCGTTCTACACGGACATTAGTCAGAACAACCGTGTCGAATTACTCTAGCTACACGGACGTTTAATTTCATATCCGTGTCCTATCATAACTATCGTACACGGACAAATATAAAATAATCGGTGTAGACACCGAAAACGATCTACACGGGTTTTTGTTAAATAACGGTGTCAAGTATTGTTTTCCACACGGACTTTTAACTTCATATCCGTGAAGCATTCTTAATTATCATACACGGACTGTATAAAAGAATATCTGTACTCATTTCTACACGGTTGTTTGTTTAACAACGGTGTGGAATTACTGTGTTTTACACGGACGTTCACACGGGCTTTCGTTTAATATCCGTGTAGAATTGTCCCATTCTTTTTTCTTGATTTTTTTCATTTCTGGGCTAGCCTCCAGTTTAATTTGCTAGCCAGTTTTCCTACAAAATTCATATACCATTCTGTTTTGCTAGCCAGTTTTCCAGATAATTTGACATTAAATTATGCTTGCTAAATTCATATATACACTAAATTGTTATCCAAATCCATGTTCAGCATTACAATATTGATATAGAAACCATCTTGCCCAGCTACATCTTATATTGTCGATTTGCTCCTTGGAGTACACAGCTTGCTTTGATGGTTTCTACAATTATAATTTGATATTAGTTACTAACAAGAAAAGGTAGATGCAAGACAGTCGCAAATATCAATTGCTAATTTAATGAAATGAGAATTATAAGTAAGCATAATATGAAAATATCAATTGCTATTATATAGGCACAATTAATATGAATTACATACCACATTTGGAAATGTGAATTGCATTTTTTCGACAAAGAGAAACATGGAAATCATCATGTAATATCCGCATTCCCAACCCGCCTTCTGTTGCGGGCTCTACAATTTACATTTAGCGGCCTATGTTAGAATGACAATAATTTTTTGAACAAAATATGAAATTATAGAATTGTGTTGTGCTCACCGTCCACCACCTCCAAGTCAACCTTTTTCCCATTTTCTTGTCCTTGCTGCACAATCCTCCTTTTGTAACGTATGCAGCAAAAGCCCTTACAAAATGGAGTGACTCTAATTAGCAATTCCACAATTTGTTATAATTGGGAATAAATCAAACATAGTGAAAGATTATTGCTTACTTTTGCACATACGGGAAGATTGATTTGCACGTGCCAAATGGGATCTTTTCTGTGGGCTGCAAAGAATCCACGACGTAAACCGCACTCAGGCAAGGCACAATGATGATCAAACACCAGTGTCCCCTGTGGGAGGAGAAGAATTATAGGATCTTAGCATACAGTACAATATTTTGGCATATATAATAGTGAGACACGTGTTTGCTTGACTTGATGGTGTGATTTCAATTATTTATATATTTAATCACAAGGTTAGAACTAACATCTGGTGGTATGGCAAGAGAAGAAATCTCTTCTTCGCCTTAGTAGCTTGGAGCATCGCGCCACACAGGTAATCCATAGCCACCTCCGGAGCATTTTCCACGTTCGACCAACTAAGTACGGTGGGGTCCAGAAAAGCACACAAGTTCTGTTTGCTCTTGCAATGAGTAGTATTCATTAGCCTCCTGAAAAATTATCATATGACATTAGAATATATTCTTCAGTGCTATACACATGATATAAATAATTTTTGGTCACTAACATGAGGAAAATGGTGATGTGCCCCACGGAGAGCCATTTATCGGACCCCGAGGCATGTAGTAAGTCCTTGAAGTCGGTGAACGGCAGCAGTACAGCCGAGCCTTCGTGTAGAAATATGGCCGGAGGGACAGGTATGACGACATCCGTCATGTCCTTGGGTGCCATCATCAAGCGGTCGTGGAGATCCCGCAAATCCTTTCCGGGAAGGAGCTTGTATTCTTCCTCGGTGAGCAGACGAGGTGGAGGTCCTGCTGGTTGGACAGGAGGGTCATGGCCTGCTGGTCCGGCAGTAGGGTCAGCAACTACTGGTCCGGCCGTAGGGTCAGGTTCTGATGTTTGGGCAGGAGGGTCATGGCCTGCTGGTTGGGCATCAGCTGCTGACCCTGCTGCCGGAGCAGCAGCTGCTGACCCTGCTGCTGACCCTGCTGCCGGAGCAGCAGCTGCTGACCCTGCTGCTCCAGCTGCAGCTGCTGACCCTGCTGCTCCGGCAGCATGGTCAGCAACTGCTGGTCTGGCAGCATGGTCAGCAACCGCTGCTCCGGCAGCAGGGTCAGCAACTGTTTGGGAAGGTCCTTCTGCTTCGTCCCTCCGTACCGGTGACATCACGCCCTCCGTGCGACTACCATCATCTCCTACTGTCTGTATCAAAATTTTTTACCTTTTTCAAGTATTTGAAAAGGAAGTGCTTTGAATGTAACAAAATAACTTGACTATTTATGCATTACCTGATCCAAAATAATCTGATTCTTGGGCCATTGCACGAATGACAGCCGGGCATCTTCGACATAGAGCATGCCATTCTCGGGTCTTTGGACAGGAAGAGGTACGCGCCCCCATCCCTCCACGACATTGTCAATCTGTACGGCGGCATGGCCGGGAAGTAGCTGCTCATTGTGCACTTTGTCGGCTGCTGGATGTACCATGCCCTTAGCAACAATCAGAGGCTTACTCCCGAGCCACAGCACGAGTTCGCATGCTGTGGCGTCCTGCAATTTCATGCAAGTAGTTATTTTTAAATTGAAATATTGTCCAACAAGTAGTAATTGCCTTTAGAATACGAACAAGTAGTGATTACCTTTAGACGATCCAAGTCGTATCCGAACGTCCCGGATGCCTGACTACTTCGCCGAACTCCCGTCGGGGTGGGAGGTGCTTGCTCGGCTGGCTGCGCCATAGCTGTAAAATTGTGGCGCAACCTTGTTTCCAACTCGTCCATCCTTGCCTGGTACTCGGCGCTCACCTCCTTGCGTATCTGCGCAACTATCTCGTCTTTGTTCACTTTCGCACGAGATTTCCTTCGAGGTTTCGGTCCATTGAATACGTCCTTCCAGCCCCTGTAGGCACCTACGCCCCTTACTCGACCAGGGTGTTCTGGATTCCCGAGCGCTATGGACAAGGAGTCATCTTGCCTTTCGACCGACCGGGCACCGGAATTGACCTCCTCCTCCACCTCCAACTGTGAATATAAAATTTAGTTTGACACGCAAAAGAATTAGTGATGTACACAAAGTTTTTAACACGCTTGAATTACACATAGTTCTAACGAACGACTCTTACCATTCTCTGAGCCACGGGTCGCAACGTGGGATGTAGTACTATCCTCCCGTCAGTGGTTAACTCGGACCTTGCCAACGCCCAATTTTGGGCCCTAGTATTTTTTATCCTAACCATGGGTGAGTCATCGTCTTTGTTCAACTCCAGTATTTTAGCCCACTCCTCCCTTTTACCCTGGTAACCACCCGACCCCAACTTGTGCGGATACTTGTTCATTGCAACGATCCTCCTGCCCTCCTCCCTTTTTTTCTTCACACATCAAATTAAGTAAAAAAATTAGCCTAGCTACTATTTTCCATTTATTAAAAAGTAAACAAACCAATTAAAAAGCAAGCAAAAAAATTACAAGTTGTGAGTGGAACAGTACCATTTCAACTCCATATTAATTCAGTTATTCAAAATAAACACCATTTCACATTTATATATGACTGGAACAACAGCAACAGGGTGCCTATTTCGGACACCATTTACCAACATAATTCAAATCGATAAAGGAAAAAAGGTAATTTTGCTGAATTTACATACCTTGAACTCGTCCGTGCTCTTCATCTCCACAAACTTCTCCCACTTCGCTTGAGTCAGCCAAGTATAGTAGCCTACCGGGTTTTTACCTTGATCCATCCAATCCGTACTCAGCGTGCTTTTGAATTGCTTCCAAGCTTCATTCATTATCTTCAAGGTCTTATCCTTTACCACCTCCGGGATGTCATCCGGGATGTTCCACTGAGCCTGCATTGACACCCAAATTACTGCATTTAAGTTCATGTACAATTAAAAAAAAGATGTTAACTGGTTAGGTACTTCACCTTCACAATGTTCCACCACTCGGTCTTTTGGTCTTTCGAAAAGTGATCCCATCTCTCTACCAGGATGTCTGCCTTTTGCTTCACCGTGGTGCACGCAAAATTTTTGTACTCAGCCGACCGTGGACCCTTCGCACACCCATTTTTACTGAACTCGATGTCCAGTTGCTTTGCCTCGGACGTGGACGCGCACATTGTCAGACCTCTTTTCCTTTTGGCCGAACCTGATTGGGCAGCAGCTTGGTGCTCGCCTTCTTCCATCATATCTACGTGCTCATTCTCAATCGACATGGTTCTATAAAAAAAAATTGAACTTTTTCAGTAAATAACAAGGTAAATACAGTAAATACCTCCAGTAAATACCAAAAAAAAATAGAACTTTCTTCGCAATGGAGGTGTTGAGCGTTTCCCCGAGAAAGAAGAGGTTGGTTGTCGGTCCGGAGAGTTGGTTGGACAGGAGAGGCGACGAAATCGAGGTGAGGTGGGGAAGAAGGACTCGAGCTAAGTTTCGAAATGTTTGGAAAAGAATTGAAGGCGCGAGCTAAGTTATGAAAAATTTGGAAGAGCAGGCGCGTAATATGTATTGTAACCCTAGTTCTACACGGACAATTCACTTTATTCATTTGTGTTAGAACACCTTTATACACGGACATCTAATCTAAACACCGTGTAGAGAGGAAGTACAAGATCTACACGGACTTTTTGGATAAAACATCCGTGTAGAAAGCCTCGCTCGACCCGGATATTAACTTAACATCCGTGTAGAATGAGGGAGAGCGACACGGACTTTAATCGGAAAGTCCGTGTAGAAAGACCTTTCGACACGGACTTGATTTTAACATCCGTGTCTATACCTTTTCGGACATTGGAACGACACTCGTGCACGAATAATTTCAACACGGCTGTTTAATTAAACGTCCGTGTCTTTTTACAATTATACACGGACATGTAATTAAAAGTCCGTGATAAAAGTATAAAAATCAGATTATTTATTTAAGTTTTGTTTAATTTGAACAATTCCACGACGGAATTCGAAAAGTTGCCTCTTTATTATTATTTCTAAGGAAGACGAAACGACTCTTCAAAATTCTATATAATCTGAGAAACCCCGATTGAGATTTGGTATGTTCAAATGGCCGTGACACCGCCCCCCTCAAGTGTGCCACGGCGAAGCCCAAGGGGGCACCCACCACCAAATGTGCCAGGGCCACGGCCCCGGCCCCCCTCAAACCCTCCCGAAGTCCCTCTCGTCCTCCCTGCCGAAGGTCCCGCAGTCCCTCCCGGCTTCGAAAAGCCTCCTCCCTATGTGAAGAGGACATGGCCATGGCCCCCCTCAAGTGTGCCACGGCGAAGCCCAAGGGGGCACCCACCACCAAAGCCCTACGTACGTAGGGGCAATGCAGCCAGACCATTCTTCCCTTGGATTAAACGTCCAAGGCAGCCACCACCATCTAAATAGTTTAATTAAGTTTTTTTTTTGTTTGCTTTGTAGTTATTTTGTAGTTTTTCTTTAAATTTGTGGTACATGTATGAGGATCATTTCTTTTGGTACGATGTATGGGGATCCTTTTTTATGTAATATATTTTGTTCTTTAATCAACAATCTTTTTTTTACACAGTTTCTTTTTTTGTTAAATACTTCATGCTATCTAAATAAATACTTTTATAGATAAGAATTACCAGCACAAAACAACAACATGCAACAATATATAAGCACTGCAAAGGTTATTACTTAAAAACCTTTAATATTTAAAACGTTGATTCTAAGTAAAATACTTAATGCTGTCTAAATAATCTGATTTGAAAACATAAATTAACACTTACCTGATATGAAGAATAAATAATTTATGGGGACTTTACAAAATAATTACAAAAGCTAGCTTTAACAATATATAATTTCCGGAAATTGCAAATTAAAAAACTTTTTACACGGATTTTTAATTAAATATCCGTGTACGATACCTTTCGACACGGACTTTTAGTTAAACGTCCGTGTAGCTCTCTTTGCATTTCTACACGGATGTTCAGTTAAAGAGAAGGGAGCAAATCCGATGCCTACCGGACCTACTTTCATGTTCAACGATGATGACCGTCCGATGTAATTTAAGATATGCGCGCACGGAAACTGAAACAGATACGAACGAATTTTAAACGATTCCGCACGAATTTTAAAGCAAATAGACGGTGATTAAACCCATCGCAAGCAAATACGAACGAATCAGATAAACTTTTTTGAATTATGATGACCTACTTTTAATATGTTATGTACGAGAGCAGCTTGTGTCCGATGCCCATTGGACCCAAAGTGAGTTCGATGGGCTCTATCACCGTCCGATCTATCTCAAGATCCGCACGCACGTAGATTAAAGATGGCGCGAAAGTTCTGGCGAGAATCAATCGTAAAACAGATGGGCATCGGACCCAAGCGGCTGGGCGCGAACGTTCTGGCGTGAACCCACTTTGAGTCCGATGGGCATCGGACCCAAGCTGCGCGCTCCCCTAAAAAATACGTACATAACGATTGATTCCCGCCAGAACTTTCGCGCCAGCTTTAATCTACGTGTGCACGGATCTTGAGATAGATCGGACGGTGATAGAGCCCATCGAACTCACTTTGGGTAATACAGCTTGATAATACAGCTTGATGGATGGGTAAATGAAGTTAAAATTCCATCAAAATTTGCTGCACTTGATTAAAGGCTGTAATCTTTGATTTGAACGGTCCCGATCAATCAACGGACTAACTATTTTTGTGCGTCTTCACAATCTCACAAGGCAAGAGTTTATGTTTCATGAAACATAAACTCTTGCCTTGTGAGATTGTGAAGACGCACAAAAATAGTTAGTCCGTTGATTGATCGGGACCGTTCAAATCAAAGAGCATTGCATTTATTGTCTTCCGTGAAAGTTTGATCAAAAATTATTTTTATTTACCCATTTATCTAGTTCATTGAATATTGAAGTATCGTATGGCCACAAACACTTCGTGCTGGATCAAACCTCTATCATAATAAATTTTCCAAACTTTTATGTTGGTTACATTCAATGTTCTCCCTTGATCATTTTAAAACACATATGGAATGATTTCGTTGCAGATCGACCGTTGATTTTCCGCTTGAAAATGAACGGTCCAAAAATATTGTTACAATTTGAAGGGACATACAATGATGAAAGTTTATAAAAATAATATGTATAAGTATTATTTGGCCATATAAGATGTAAAAAAAATAAAAATATATTTTTTGAATTATTTTCGTATGTACTGTTGTACATGTATTAGGTGATTAGTAAATATCAAGCTTTGTTGACCGTCCGATAAACGAAGAACGGTCCTGATGTCTTCATTTAGGAGGTGGTGGGTAGATTTTCCGCCCTCTCTGAGGTAACATAATATTTCTGTTTAGATCTGGTTCTAGATGATGCACAAGATCCTTTAATATTCGTGCATCATAATGATTAGACGGTCGGATATAACCACAGATATTACATCACCTTTGAGTTTATGAAAGCCCTTCTATCCCTCCTCGATCTCTGTGGCAAAGATGGCGGAAAATACATCTCAAGTTGGCAAAGAGTAGCGACGACTTCCACCTCCAAAGAGTCCAGTATTAGAGGGTCTATCACTTTGGAATTTATTGTATTGAAGAAAAAACAAAGCTTCGTAATGGTTTGACGAACGGGCTTTGGTAAAACCCCCCGAATTGCAACAGGAATCATATGTGTCAATAAAACATGACAGTCGTGAGATTTCAGACCGACCAGTTTCAGGTCCTTCATCGACACCAGCTTCTTAATATTCGAAGAATACCCTGATGGGACCTTAATACTACGGAGGCATTCACAAAAGCTTGTTTTCTCTTTCTTCGACATCGTGCACATTGCGGGGGGTAGGTATGTGCGCTTCCCTTTCTCCTGCGGTGCAAGCTCGGGTCGTATTCCCATTTCTACCATGTCTTTTCGAACTTTGATACCATCTTTAGTCTTCCCCGGAATGTTCAATAATAAACCAGTCAAACTGTCGCAGACATTTTTTTCAACATGCATGACATCTATGCAATGTCTCACTTCTAAATATTCCCAGTAAGGTAGGGCCCAAAATATGGACTTCTTTTTCCAAATATTCTTCGGCGGTTTTGTGGCACACTTTCCAAACACAACATCAAGGTCCTTAACACGCTCGAAGACACCCTTCCCATCTAATGGACGACGGGCCACTCCAAGCTCAACCTTCCCGTTGAATGCCTTCTTCTTCTTACGATATGGGTGATTAATTGGAAGAAACCTACGGTGCCCCATAAATACATTCTTTTGACAGTTCTTCAACCTCAGCACCTGCGTATCATCTTCACAAATAGGGCACGCTTTTGCTCCTTTACAAGTGTAACCCGACAAGTTCCCATACGCGGGGAAATCATTTACGGTGCAAAACACCATGGCCCGCAAGTTAAAGGTCTCTTTCATGTACGCATCCCACACCGAGACGCCATCACGCCATAATTTTTGGAGGTCCTCGATTAATGGTGCGAGATATACATCTATGTCATTTCCGGATTGTCTGGGTCCTTGGATTAGTAATGACATCATTATATACCTGCGTTTCATGCACAACCAAGGAGGAAGATTGTAGATGGCTAACAGAACTGGCCAAGTACTGTGCCGACTGCTCATGCTTCCAAACGGACTCATTCCATCTGTGCTCACCACAATCTTGAGGTTTCTTACCTCGGAACTAAAATCTTTGAAATGTCTATCAAAATTTCTCCACTGAGGAGAATCAGCCGGGTGTCTTAGTTTACCGTCCTTTTTGCGCCCTTCTTCATGCCAACGCAATAACTTCGCATCTTTGGAATTTGCAAACAACCGTTTGAATCTCGGTATTATCGGCAAATACCACAACACCTTGGCCGGAGGCCGGCCCTTTTTGCCATCGTCACAATCAGTAGTGCCCTGGTCCTTACGTTTATACCGAGAAACACCGCACTTAGGACAAACATGCATGGCCTCGTACTCATTACGGTACAATACACAGTCATTCGGACATGCATGTATTCTTTCGATCTTCAAACCCACTGGACATATCAATTTTTTCGCCTGATATATTGTACGGGGTAACTCGTTGTTATCCGGGAGCATTTCTCCTAAAAGCTTTAATAAGGACGTGAAACTCTTATCGCTCCAACCATTTTCTGCTTTCAGGTTAAATAATTTCAACACAGCTGACAGTTTCATAAATTTGGTACACCCGGGATACAACGGCTTTTTGGATTCATTAGACAAATATTGAAATTTATCATAATTTTTATCAGTAATTTCATCTTCCACATCATGTAACATGTCCTCCAGATTATCAATATACTCGTGTACTACATTTTCATCGATTTCCGTCTGCAGCTCATCATCGTCGTTGCGATCAAGTTCAACATTATCAAAATTTTCGTCATTCAAATCATCATCGCTGAAATCAAGTTCAAAATTATCCAAATTTTCTACATTCTCATCGCTCTCTTCACAACGGTTAGAATTCTTATTGGTACAACTACTTTCCCCAAATTCCTCACCATGCATGAACCAACATGTATATCTTTTCTTAAATCCACGACAAATCAGATGAGCTCTAATTTCTTCGGAGTCCCCAAATCTTAAAAAAATTTTACAATCTCTACAAGGACACAAAATGTCGGCTTCCTTCATCTTCACTCTATACCTCTCATTGAATTTTATGAACTCATCAACGCGACCCAAATATTCTTCACTATCACGTCGCAATTCATACATCCAACTTCGATCCATCTGTAAATTGAATTAAAAAAATGATTTCAATTAATCATGGTCAACATGTAAATTGGTACCAAATTCTAGGCTTACAAAGGGCCGGTTTACAATCCTAACCCACTCTTTGAATATTAGGTCCCATATGTGAACACATATTAGCGAGATTTAATTAGTATTTGAGAAAAATTCGGCAGCATTTCCCCTTAACTCCCCAAGTATGCGTAAAAACCACATACTCGTAGGAGCATTAAGGGAAAATACCGTCGAACTTTCCTCAATTACTAATTAAATCCCGCTAATATGTGTTCACATCCTAAATGAGTCCCAATATTCAAAGAGCAGTCCCAAAACGGGGACTATCCAAAATTAATCCCTATTGGATTAATTATGGACGGGCAAGGACCTAAAAGCATCAGTAGGGGTCGGTTATTGGACAACAATACACTACTTACACATGATCGATCTAAATAAGTACAAATAAGTAACATAAAAATAGAGGAAGAAAAGGAAAATATATATATATATACACTAACCTTAGAAAGATAGAGAGGAGAAAATACAAACTTCAAAGATCTCAGATAATACCAGCTGCTGGCCTTTGCAGAAATCGGATCAGCGCATTCAATACAGAGAGAGACAGTATTAATTACTTGATAAAAAAAAAACGGCGCTGGAAGGAGAAGGCCTTTTATACCAAAACCCTACAAAGACTTTTCTACACGGATCTTACGTTAAGAAATCCGTGTAGCTCTCTCACAAATCATACACGGCTATTTGTATTTAAGAACCGTGTTTATAATGCTAGCCTCTTCTATGAAAATTTATAAAAATCCGGGTTATGCCCCATAGGAGAATGCGTTTCTACACGGATTTTCAAGAAACAACCGTGTACATTTACTTTTGACACGGATCTTTCGTTAAGAAATCCGTGTAGCTCTCTAACAAATCATACACGGCTATTTGTACTTAAGAACCGTGTGTAATGGTAGCTAATTTCGTTTAGGTTATCTTTTAATTTTGCAAATTCGGGCAGCAAATCCCATTGTTTAGGGATGCTAAAAATTATTATGGAAATTTATAGTTCATTGATGAATAGAATTAAAGTTTTCGTGTCCTATATATTTTTAGGGATGCTAAAAATTATTATGGGTCTTTTTCTACACGGATTTAAAAAAAAAAAATTTCCTTCTAGCTATTTCGTACACGGATATTCAACTAATATCCGTGACAATTACTATTTGGACACGGTTTTAAGTTTAATATCCGTGTATGTTATCCTATATATTTTTCAATTAACAATTTTTTTTCTGGGCTAGCCTCCAGTTTTGCTAGCCAGTTTGCTACAAAATTCAATATTGAGTTTACCCCCAGTTTTTCAGATAATTTGACATCCAATTTTCCAATTACAGCACAAAAATTATACTTAGCATTACAAAATTCATAGTTAGCATTACAAATCCATGTTCAGCAATTACAAAATTCATAAATTCATCTCCTTATTTACAATTACAGCACAAAAAATTACTAAATTCTCTATATTTTATTTAATTACAAGAACATGCTTTATATTTGAAACACAAAATAGGTGGATGGCATACAAACCGGTCAATTAATAAGGGTAAACTAAAAATTCATGTACACTAAATTATACAAATCCATATTGAGTATTACAAAATTTAAATTGAAACATTACACAAATCCATATTGAGCATATATTACACAAATCCATACTGGGTAGACATATCCTTCTTCCTGAGACTCGATCCCATAGTGATTTCATATATAAACTTAAGATTCGCTTTTGGTGCCAGTAGCCAGGGTTTACAGAGGGTAATATATATGAAGATATACATGTTTTAATAAAGAAAGAGTTGAGTAAAATGTTGGATGAAGGACCTTCTAAAAAAAGGGAAGAGGTGGATGAAGGACCTTCTAAGCCGGATGAAGAGTCGAATGAAGAGTCGGACACAATCTTGTCAGTCTGACAAGATTGTGCCCGACTCTTCATTCGGCTCTTCATCCGGCTCTGAAGGTCCTTCATCTCACCTCTTCCCTTTTTTTACAAGGTCCTTCATCCAACTTTTTACTCAACTCTTTCTTTATTAAAACATGTATATCTTCATATTACCCTCTGTAAACCCTGGCTACTGGCACCAAAAGCGAAGAGCCATCGTTGCTCACCTGAATGTGACATGGTTCTACAAAAAACAACATTATTAGAAACAAGCACAATTATACATGCATTAGTAAAATAATCACTAAAATAACTATTATACATGCAGTCCAGTATTATACATGCATTAGTTGATTATACATGCATTACTCTATTATTAGAAACAAGCACAATTATACATGCATCACTCTATTGTACATGCATTACTAAACAAGCACAATTATCAAGCTAATCATCACTAAACTAACAATTATACATGCATTACTCTATTATACATGCATTAGTTGATTATACATGCATTACTCTATTATTAGAAAAAGCACAATTATACATGCATCACTCTATTTAATATACTAATTATTTACATTATCTCAACAAATCAAGCATGCATGCATTAATTACTAATTGACCTAAATAAGCAATAACAAGTAACAGAAAATTAGAGTAAGAAAAGATAAATATATACACGACTAACCTTAGCAAGATAGAGAGGAGAAATACAAATTAACTTCAAAGATCTCAGATCCGGGCTCCTTGTGCGCAGAAATCAGACCAATTCGTATAGAGAGAGAGAGAGATTATTAATTGATCAAAACGGCGCTGGAAGGAGAAGGCCTTTTATACCAAAACCCTACACTTTTTTCTACACGGATTTATACTTAATAAAACCGTGTACAATATGCACTGTATAAAATTGGCAAAACCGTGTATCGATAATCAAAACCCTAGAATAACTTTCTCCACGGATTATTATGTAAACAGCCGTGTAGCTCTGTCAAAGATTTCTACACTGCTGTTTAAACAAACAGCCGTGTGAATTTCGCATATTTCTACAATTACCGTTTGTACACGATTTTTAGGTAAATATCCGTGTATGATTGCCCTATATATTTTTTTAGATTTTTTTTTTCTGGGCTAGCCTCCAGTTTTGCTAGCCAGATCTGTTCAGTATTGAGATTACCCTCCAGTTTTTCAGATAATTTTGTCATCCAGTTTTCCAATTACAGCACAAAAATTATACTTAGCATTACAAAATTCATAAATTTATATTTAGCATTACAAAATTCATAAATTCAACTCCTTATTTACTATTACAGCACAAAAATTACTAAATTCACTAATAAAACATTACAAGAAAATGCTTACAAGAACATTACTATAATTCACAAAAATTACTAAATTCACTAATAAAACATTACAAGAACATTACTAAATTCACTAATAAAACATTACTAATATGCATAAATTCATATTTTATTTAACACCTTACAAGAGCATGCTTTATCCTGGTTAGGTTCCAAAGAAATGAGGCAGACTAACTTTCACCTAACAAAACATTTTCTGAAAATTAAATTATGTTTTAGTCCCTTGTATTTGGCGATGCATAAATGGACATGTGGCAGTGTTCTTACGTTGTTGTTTAAATTCTTTCGCAAACCACATCTTATTCAAAGGGGGTTTGTGTAAGAAATTAAACAACAA
This sequence comes from Carex littledalei, assembly GCA_011114355.1. Classification (NCBI taxonomy): domain Eukaryota; kingdom Viridiplantae; phylum Streptophyta; class Magnoliopsida; order Poales; family Cyperaceae; genus Carex; species Carex littledalei. The sequence continues at coordinate 1,588,146 of CM022081.1, forward strand.
TGCACTGCCACATGCCATTTATACACCGCCAAAAACAAGTGATCAAAACATGATTTAATTTAAAGAACATGTTTTATTATTGAAAGTTAGTTTTACCCATTTCTTTGGAACCTAACCAAGAAAAAACATGTTCTTGTCAAGCGTCAAATAAAATATAGTGAAAATAAAAAGAAAATGAAATTCATCACATGCTGTCCATCGGAAAGTTCATCACAATCTGTAAATAAAAAAAAATGATGAGTAAGTAAGCAACAATAAGTAACAGAAAATTAGAGGAAGAAACGGAAAATAAATGCCAGAGATGAAGGAGATATTCATGCCAGAAGTGAAGTCCAGATGTAGGTTATCAATTATATCACATCGCTCGTCTAATTGATAGATGAGCTCCAAAGATAGCGACTTATCTTGATAGATAAGCGATCTGACATAATTGATAAACCTAAATCAAAATTCCAATTATTAACCGTGAAATGATTATCAAAGTTGATCAAAAGCGATATGTAAAGTGACCGGTCTTTCTCTCTTCCTAAGGTTATACAGGAGAACCTACAATCTACCTATGAATTGAAAAAACTCTAACCTTTCCGTTTGTTGAATTACTTGATCAAAACGGCGCTGGAAGGAGAAGGCCTTTTATACGGCGGGGGAAGGAGAAGGCCTTTTATACCAAAACCCTACACTTTTCTAAACGGATTTATACTTAACAAAACCGTGTACAATGTGCAGTGTATAAAATTGGCAAAACCGTGTATCGATAATCAAAACCCTACAATAACCTTTCTCCACGGATTATTATGTGAACAGCCGTGTAGCTCTGTCAAAGGTTTCTACACTGTTATTTAAACAAAAATCCGTGTGTATTTTACATATTTCTACACGGTTCTCACCATAAATACCCGTGTAGCTCTCTCATGGCTATCTACACTGTTAGTTAAACAATAATCCGTTTACAATTCCTGATAAACGTCCGTGTAGCTCTCTCAAGGCTTTCTTCACTGATTCTTTAATAAATATCCGTGTAATAGATCCCACAGATATTTCGGGCTTCCAAAAAATTACAATAGCACACGGTTTTTGTATAAAATTGTCAAATCCGTATACAATGTGCCGTGTACAATGACCATTTCTGTAGTAGTGTATCTGTTTCACATTAAAAAAAAGAGTGATTACGTGTATGAATATAAGAAAATTATTACATCAAGAGATATGGAGATATCATACCCAAAAGACATAATTGAAAGGACTTCCACATGCAAATTTTGCATGTTCCCTGACGAACTTAAATACATCACCAGGGGTGCATTCAGATGATTCCAAGCAACATAGATCAATTTGTAAATATAATTTGAAGTTACTAATTTTTCTGGATATGACAATATATTGCTGTCAGCTTTCAACTGTGACCAATTAGCACATTCAGGCAAATTAAGCCAGAATTTAACAAAATGTACTTGTATTAGCTATCAAATGCAAGTAAATATATATAGTCTACAAAATGTACTTGTACCCGATAAGTATGGCAACAACAAATTTCCAAAAAATTCTAAAATTGTTTAAAATGGAACTACTACAAAAATAGAATTTTCTAACGCCCATTTTCTAACTGTTGAAGCTGATCTTAGTCTGAAACCGTTAGTATAAATAATTCATGTCATTTTGGTACTTAAGTCAATCTTTTTTCTAACGGTTCTTGAGAAAAAAATAGAAATTGTAGACTTTTTTCTTTCGAAAAAAAAACGATCATTCTTTTAACAGATCCTGTATTTGAACCGCTAGAAATTATTTATATTAGTATACTATCTGTTAGGACAGACGCACCTTTAAAAAAAAATTAATTTTTTTTTTTCTTTCAAACAAAATTTTTTATTGTTCTGTCGGTACATTCTGTTAACCGTTTATTTCAACGTTCCAAGTATTTACAGCGTTGCTCATGAGAACATCACCATCTGTTCAATAAAGAAGTGAGTTGGTATTGATCAACCATACATTGACGGCTCATGTGACAGTAAAGATCCAAATATTATTTCATCTGCTCTTACCTTACTTGAATTCCCCCCCTTTTTAAGCTACTTATCTAATTTTTTACATGGTATAAGCTGAAGCTTGATACCATGCACAAATCAAACTTATGTTTTGGTAAGTGTTCAGGAAGCCACTTGTGCTTTCTCTTTGTAATGATCCTCTAGAGATACTTGCCAAAGGTACAGGTGACTGGTACCATGGTTCAAAGTTTCAAACAGCATGTCCTTGGAGGAAACATGGGTACCAGTCTTGCACTCTATAATACCAAAATTCACTATCTAACACGACAAAATATTATCCTGAGAAAACCGAATTCTAGGCTCTTCTAATTAAAGAAAAAACATGGCTCAAATATTCTGGAAATTAAAAATTTTAAATAATTCTATGGAATCAAGGTCACCATATTGAAAGCCACAGCCGAGAAAGAGGTACAAAAGGTTGTAGAATAATACTGCGGCCCAATTTGTTTGTTAAACTTGTTTTAATGTGGGCCTAAAAACAAGCAATCAGCCGCAGAAATTTAATTAAGCCCTGTTTAGATTTGAATGTGTAGGAATAATTTTGCCAATTTTTTAGCCGAAGGATTTTTTTTTTTTTTTCCATGATGGTGTATAGTAGAGGCTGAAATCAAGATCCAAAGCATTCGATTAATTGAGAGATCAAACTGATTTAAAGTGCACCCTTACTCGGGAGATATTTAGTTGGACCATTCTCAAGACCACTGCATCCCATTCGATCAAAAGAAACAATTATCACAACTTCTTTTTCTTTTTCTTTCAAATACACACAAATCCTGAACAAATCACCAAAAGAAACAATTATCACAACCCATTAGCAAATACCACCCCACCTCTCTCTCTCTCTCTCTCTCTCTCTCTCTCTCTCTCTCTCTTCCTCCCCAATTAATGGCTTCTTTGAGAAGAAGTCCCTTGCTTTCTTCTATTTTCTCTCTCTTCCTATCCATGTCTACTTCAACAGACACCATCACCTCCAACTCATCTCTCTCAGGCACCAACCAAAAACTCATCTCTGCTCAAAAGAAGTTTGCACTTGGTTTCTACCAGCCTCCCAATTCCTCCTACTGGTACATATCCATCTGGTACAATACCATCTCCGTGCAAACATCTGTCTTCATAGCCAACCGAAACGCGCCACTCGCCGACCCCGCCACTTCCCAGCTCACCATTGGTTCCGATGGTAACTTGGTCTTGCTTAACGGGTCTAAAACTGAAGTATGGTCCACTAATGTAACTGGGATAAACCCGTTAAACAAAACCGAAGCAGTGTTGAATGATAGTGGAAACCTCATGTTGAGATATGTGTCAAATACATCTAATGTATTGTGGCAAAGTATCGACAACCCAACTGACACGTGGTTACCGGGCGGTAAATTGGGTCTCAATAAAACAACTGGTATTAGCCAAAGGGTGATTTCTTGGAAGAGTTTGGCTGATCCAGCTGAAGGTATATACTCTTCATTTTTAGACCCAAATGGTACCAGCCAAATTTTCGTGCAGTGGAACAAGACTAAACAATACTGGACCAGTGGTACCTGGAGCAATTCAGAGAGAATTTTCACTTTAATCCCGGAAATGATCAGCGAGAAGAATGACGTAAGCAATTTCACTTATGTGAGCAACAAGGAGGAGAATTACTTCATCTACTCGATGAAACCTGATCAGATGTCGAGACTTATATTGGATCATAATGGCCAACTCATAGAACTAAATTGGGTAGGCACAACGTGGATTCAGTTCTGGGCTCAGCCAACGCATATTTGTGATGTGTACGCGCTCTGTGGGCCCTACGGTAGTTGCAATGGGAATGAATTGCCGTATTGTAATTGTTTACATGGGTTTTCACAAAAGTCTAGGACCAATTACAGTTTAGAGGATTATAGTGGTGGGTGTGTGAGAAATACAAAATTACAATGCGAAAGCGGCAATCTGACTAAGGTACAACAAGATAAATTCTATGTTTTGGATAACATGAAATACCCCGACAATTTGCAAAGTATACAAGTTAAGAGTGCACAAGAGTGCGAGTCGGCTTGTTTGAAAAATTGTTCCTGCTCAGCTTATTCGTACCAGAGCGGGTGCAATTTGTGGTACGGTGGTTTGTTGAATCTCCAAGATGGATATAGTGGAAGTGATCCAGGTATGCTTTATCTCAGGTTGGCTGCATCAGAATTTGCTGCGAGTAAAAGTCACACGGGTTTAATTATTGGTCTAGTTATAGGCGGCATAATTGCTGTGCTTTTTTGTATCATAGTTGTTTTGGTTGTAATGAAGAGAAAGAGAGATCAGAGGTCAGCTCGATTGTTAAAGGAGTCGAGAGGTAGCTTAATTGCATTCAGGTACGATGATTTGCAATTTGTTAGTAAGAACTTCTCTGAGAAATTGGGAGGAGGTGCTTTCGGGTCGGTTTATAAGGGGTATTTACCTGATTCAACTGATATTGCTATTAAGAAGCTAGATGGTTTTCACCAAGGCGAGAAACAATTTAGGGCTGAGGTCAGCACGATTGGTACAATCCAGCATGTTAACCTAGTTCGCCTCATTGGGTTTTGTTCTGAAGCCTCTCATAGGCTACTGGTTTATGAGTACATGCCTAAGAGCTCTCTTGATGTGCAATTATTTAATTGCAGAGATGTGATACTAAATTGGAGCACTTGGTACCAAATTGGGCTTGGTACAGCAAGAGGGTTAGCGTACCTACATGAAAAATGTCGGGATTGCATCATTCATTGTGACATTAAACCCGAGAATATCCTCTTGGATGACAGTTTGGTGCCAAAAGTTGCAGATTTCGGATTATCAAAGCTTTTAGGTCGGGATTTTAGTAGGGTTTTGACGACCATGAGAGGCACCAGAGGTTACCTAGCTCCAGAGTGGATAACAGGCATACCAATTACTCCTAAAGCAGATGTTTTCAGCTATGGCATGATGCTTTTTGAGCTAATATCTGGCCATAGAAACAACTCTGATCAATGGAATACCGGTTCATCAAGTACCAGTTTCTTCCCTGCTTTTGCTGCTAGGAAGTTAATTGAAGGTGATGTTCAGACACTTTTGGATCAAAAATTGAACGGAGATGCACCAATTGAAGAGATCGAAAGAGCATGTAAGGTGGCATGCTGGTGCATACAAGATGACGAGACCGCTCGGCCAACAATGGGACAAGTAGTGCAAATTTTAGAAGGCATTTTGGAGGTTAACACGCCACCGATGCCGATGTCACTTAGAGTTATGGGGGAGAGCCCTGATTATATCAATTTCTACTCGGATATTTCTAATGGTACATCTTCGAAGACCCAAAGCAACACCTCAACTACCAGTGAATCTAGTTCACTAGTTAAAAACTTGGGCTGAATTCGTCTAATTTATCTTATTCAAGTTCTAGAGTTGGACTGTGATAATTAAGTTATTGCATTATATGTATTATTCGTCTAATTTATCAATTAGCTATGTAAATTGTAGAGTCCATGAGAGGATTACGTTAATATTTAATTGAATATTCGCATAAAAGCCCTTTGCTTTTCATAATAAATATTTTTCGAATTACGTTATCGAAGCTAAAATATTATTTCATCTGCTCTTACCTTACTTGAATTTCCCCCATTTTAAGCTACTTATCTAATTCTTTACATGGTATAAGCTGAAGCTTGATACCATGCACAAATTAAACTTATGTTTTTGTAAGTGTTCAGGAAGCCACTTGTGCTTTCTCTTTGTAATGATCCTCTAGAGATACTTGCCAAAGGTACAGGTGATTGGTACCATGGTTCAAAGTTTCAAACAGCATGTCCTTGGAGGCAACATGGGTACCAGTCTTGCACTCTATAAATGCTGGAGATACATGGGTACCATTGACTTTTAGTGACATTTCTCTAAATGCTGCAGATTGGAGAGTCGGGAAAGGCCTTTTCCGACGTTTCAAGACCTTTTTGCCGGTGTTTAAGAAACGCCATCCCAAGTTAGACATCCGGGCATTTGGACGTGCCTGGAATTATATTTCCGGCGTTTACGCCGCCCAAAGTCATAAATTCCCAACATTAATTTATAGGTCTTCTCGCGACGTTTGGAGGCTTTTCCCGCCATTTGGAAAGCGTCGTCCGAAATTTGCCTTTTCCGGAGTTTCCGAAACGCCATAAAATGTCTTCATACATTAAAAAAAAATTATGCCTTTCCCGACATTTCTAAAACGCCGTCAAAAGTCTTGACATATAATAAAAAAATTATGCATAAAGCCAGTACAATGAAAATGAATATTATTTTCGTACATTCAAATTACCAACACAAATCTAATTATTATTTTCGTACATTCAAACAACAGAGAGCTTTAATTTGCCACACTTAAATCAAACATATTTGTAAGCACATTTGTCAGATGATGGTGAAATGGAATACAACAACAGATTTGCCATATAAACACTACAGCAGACAGACCCATCAGCGACCGGCCAAATCGGTCGCTGAAGGGTTTTTCGCCAGTCGCTGATGGGTGTACCGGTCACTGATGACCGAAATCGGTAGCAGATGACTCCGACGCAGATGCTTCGTCGCTGATGACCACCTTGCTGACGTCACCGGTCGCTGAAGGGTCAGGCGCCGGTCGCTGATGAACCCTTTAGCGACCGATTTGTTCTGTCGCTGATGCTTCGTGCTGACGTGGCGCAAGATCATCAGAGACCGACTGGCCGGTCGCTGATGGTAAAAAATCGGTAGCAAAAGGTTTTTTTTATTTTATTTTTTATGCTTTTTCTGTTATTTTTCTATTTCCCAATTGGTACGACATCCAATATCAAATATCCAAGCAATGAAAACAATTAAGTTATTGCATTATATGTATTATTCGTCTAATTTATCAATTAGCGATGCAAATTGTAGAGTCCATGAGAGGATTACGTTAATATTTAATTGAATATTCGCAAAAAAGCCCTATGGTTTCATAATAAATATTTTTCGAATTACATTAGGGAAGCTAAAATATTATTTCATCTGCTCTTACCTTACTTGAATTTCCCCCTTTTTTTTTTGAGAAAAAACAGGAATCGGGTCCCTGTTTGCTTTATTAAAAAAGGTTACAATATGAAACCTGTTCCGACAAGATTAACATAAAAAAGATTCAACATGGTTGAACCTAGAAATAAATAAAAAAACAGAATTGCAAAAATAAAACTCTTCTTGTATCACTGTGCAAACTTCCACTGCTCTCGAACTTCTTCAACCAATTCTTGGACATTTTTAGATTGATCTCTAAAAATTCTATTGCATCTTTCTCTCCAACAAATAAACATGGCTAATAGCAAAATTTCCCGCGACTTCAAATCTACATTCCTTTGCACAATCCATCTGTGTGCACTCTCCGATTGTAGAACCCTCTTCCAATTTCTTACTGGTAATCCGAATTTACCAGTAAGTGTTGTATATACAGCCAAGGCCATAAAGCATTCAGAGAACAAATGTTTGATAGTTTCCCCTTGTCGCCTACACAATACACACATACTTGATAAATTCCACCCTCTCTTCTGTAAGTTTTCAGCCGTTAAATTTTTTTCATAAAAGTCAGCCACCCAAAAACCTTTATTCTTGGGGGAACTTGCATTTTCCATATTCGATGAACATTCACTTTGACAAATGGCTCGTCTTTCAACCCATGATACATTGACTTCACCGTGAAGGACCCTGATGGTGTTAGCGTCCATTGTACTTCATCCTGTACAGAATCTAACAGGACTTGGGTCGTTAAAATGCCTTGTAGTTGCTCGAATTGCTTGAGCATTTCTTCCTGCCGAATTGGTGGGGTATTAAGAAGTAGATCGCTAAACTGATCCATGAAATTCTGAGTTTGAATTGCTTCCTGCAAAGCCATATTTTGATCCGCAACCTCTTCATACAATAATGGAAACTCATGCTTTAAAAAGCCATATCCCCAATTCTGTTGCCAAAATTTTATTCTTCTTCCATCTCCTACCATTCTTTTCATGGCACATTTGCAAAAATTCTGTGTTGGACCCAGAAATTGTTTGAAAAATATGCAGTTTGGTAAATCACTTAGTCGCTCCATGTCGAATAGGGAGTACAATACGGTTTTCCACAACCTCGATTCAGGTTTGTTCCAGTACCAGTACCACTTTGCCAACAATGCATCATTGAAAACGGTGATGTCGATGATTCCCAAGCCTCCTATTTTCCTTGGCCGGCAAACTAATTCTCAATTTGCTAAGGGTATCCCTCTTTCATTAGTTGAATTCTTTTTCCAAAGAAATTTCCTCCTTGTTTTGTCTATTTCCTATATCACCCATACTGGCAATTTGAAGACCGACATGAAGTAGGTTGGAATGGATGAAAGGACAACATTTATTAGAACTAGTCTGCCTGCAATGGATAGTTGCCTTGCAGCCCATCCTTGCAACCTGTTATTTATTTTTTGTAGCAATGGTAGATAGGCTGTCTTTGAAAGTTTCTTATCGGATAAGGGTAATCCAAGGTAAATAAATGGGAAAGACCCTTTTTACATCCCAAAGTGTCGATCAGTTGATGTGAGCGGTGCAAATTGTCATTGATGAGCAGTAATTCAGATTTTTCCATGCTTATTGTTAAGCCCGAAATTTGTCTGAAAATTGTGAACAAAATTTTCAATGCCTGAACCTGCCTCAACTCTGGTTTCATGAAGAATAGTGAATCATCTGTAACAAGCATGGCCTCATTTCTACAAAGGGAAATTGCCAAATTCCGTTTTCTACGAGTTTATTTAGCCACCTTGGTATGAAATCCATTGCTAAGATGAACAACAATGGGGAAAGAGGGTCGCCCTGTCTTGTTCCTCTTTTGAGTTGTATCTTTTTCCCCAACAGACCATTGATTATAATTTGAGAACTTCTTTTAAGAACACAATTTGAAATCCATTGTAGCCATGTCGAAAGAAATCCCAGCCTTTCCATGACTTTTCACAAAAATTTCCAACTTACGGTGTCAAAAGCCTTGTGTATGTCAGCCTTAAATAAGGCAACCGGTATTCTGCTCTCATTTGCTATTTGTATAATCTATTGTGCATACAAAAATCCCTCTGTAATTTGTCTCCCTTTGACAAATCCTGTCTGACTGTCTTGAACCAGATGACTAATGTAGGGTTGCAATCTCACAGCCAATACTTTGGAGACAATCCGTTGAATTCCATGTAGAAGACTTATTGGTCTAAAGTGCTGTGGGTTTCTTGCCTCATCTTTCTTTGGAATCAAGACAATGTAAGATGTGTTAAGTTGATCCAGAGTTAGTCCGTTGTCCAAAGCATGTCTTATCACTCTATGCAAGTCTGAGATTAAAACATCCTTGAATTCTTTGTAAAATTCCCCCGTGAATCCATCCGGACCCGGGCTTTTGTTTGACGGCCATTCATTGATTGTTGAAATGATTTCTTCTTGGGTAATAGGTTGCACCAGCTGCTGGAGGTTCTGGTCCGAACTATATAAATTTTCCCAATTTATTGAAGGCAATTCAGCAGATTCCTTTCCCATTAGATCGGCATAAAAGTTCCAAAAAATCTGTGCCTTGGCTGCTTGTGTTCTGTGTTCTTGCCCTTGGTGTTCTATGACTGAGATTGCATTTCTTCTTTTGGAAGAAGTAGCCAGAGAATGAAAATATCGAGTATTGCGGTCTCCTTTAGATTCCCATCTGATTTTAGCTCTTTGTTTCCATATATCCTCTTCCAATATAGATAGATCAACGTATCTTCTTTTAATTGTAACATGCACCCACTTCTCCAACCGTGTTATGGATCTTACCTCTTGGACTTTTCCAATCCAGTCCATAAAATTTCTGCATACTACAATTTGCTCTTTAATGTTTCCAATTCGTTTGTGTGTCCATTCCTTTATCTGTGATTGCAACTTGCCAAACTTGTTGTTTAGTTCTTTTGAAGTAGTTGCACTTTCCATCTTTTGCCAAGTTTCTCGAACGAATTCCTTGAAGTGGTTTGATTTGAGCCAACAATTCTCAAATCTGAAAATTCTTGTCTTTTTAAAACTCGTATCAGCAGTGTATATCAATGGAGTGTGATCGGAAGATGTGTTGGCCACTGCTTCTTGCCTTGAGTTTGGATATGAGATACTCCAATTTGCAGATAATAAGAACCTATCCAGTCGTGCCATCGTCCTTGAGTTTGACCATGTAAAGTTTTTCCCTTGCAATGGTAGATTGATTAAGTTAAGATCCGAAATCAAATCTGAAAATTTTGTTGACTCCCTCCAGTTGTTGTTGTTCACATTAGTCCTATCCTCTTGCATGAGGGTAACATTGAAATCCCCACACAATAGCCAAGGCAAATTATCACTGCGTTGTAGACCTCTGATTTCGGTAAAAAACTCTCTCCTCAATTGCGTTGTTGTTGGCCCATACACTGAGGTGAGGTGAAAACAATCTCCATTATGTTCCAGTGTTACTGTTACATTGTATCGACCTTTGGTAGAGCTTACCAATTTATATTTGGACTCATTCCAAGCAACCAATATCCCTCCTCTTGTACCATCAGCCCCTAAGTATTCAAATTCTTTTAATCTTCTCCCACACAGTTGAGTTACAATTGTAGCATTCATGATTTCCATCTTTGTTTCTTGAAAACAAACTACATCGGGTTTCTCAAGTAAAACCGTCTGCCTTACTGCCAATCTTTTATCCTTCTCATTCACCCCTCTAACATTCCAAGAAAGCACTTTAATTTTTGACACAAAATCCATAAGAACAGTATAACATCTTCTTTATAATAGAACACCCAGACATAACTCTTAAGAAACCCTTACTTATCATGATAAAACAGATTGATAACCTTCAAACAGAAATTAAAAGTTACTAAAAAAACTGCATTCTTCGACTTGCTTAATCCAGAACAATCTTTGCCACCTCTTCTTCCAGCTTCCCTTTCATCTCCACTCCTGCCATGTGAATCACTAGCTCCGCCTGCTCCATATCCAACGGACCCAAAGTCTGCTGGTATTCCAACCTTGGCTTCTTTGGCCTGTTAATCTTCCTATTGTACTTCTTCTTTCCAGAGTCATAACACTTTCTTTTTTCAGAATATTTTTCCAAAAGTCTTGGGCTCCTGCGCACCTGTTCGGTTTTGAAAGAATTCTTTGTATTTGAGTCTGCTACCCCAGACGGGCCTCCAGTGAATTGATAGACCTGTAGCTCAAAACCCGGAGGAGGACTTTGAATTAAATCCTCGAAACCCGGGGGAGGGCCTTCAAGTACATCTTCAGCTTGCAAATGTGGGCCTTCCAATGCCATTCCCATTTCCACTTCCTCTACTGAGTTTAAAAGGGCCTTGTTATTATTTGTTTGATGGCCCACATCCACTATAATATCCTTGTTCTTTAGAAAGTCCAGAAACTTTATTTCCGAATTCAAATTTCCTTGAGTCCAGCGCAATATTTGATACTCTCCATAAAAAGTAAAGGCCAATTTGCCTGATAGTACCTTGATATCAGAGAAGGCATATTGCTGCACTAATGTCCTCTCAGGACCCTTGAAAGAGAATTTGAAGAAGCTTGCACCTGATTGGCCTGTGATCTTTGCACCTTCTACCATTAATTCAATCTTTTGTGGGATTTCCAAAGGTTTTTCAAAGGTCACGATCGCCTTTTCTTTATTACCTTTGTCAGAAAGTGTTGGCTTTTCCTCTTCTCCAGTTAAGACACCGACTTGAGTCAATGTTCTGTGTAGTTTTTGAACCCACTGCTGAGTTGTCCGTGTCTGATTGGATCCTGCACTTGACGGTGCCCCTTTATGGCGATTGACTCTAGGCCCTTCCTGTCCTCTGTTACAGTGGTTGTCCGGTGAGCGTCTGATCTGATTTTCTGGACCCCGTTCATGAGCTTGACCCCTATCCATGTCTCCTCCTCCTCCTGGATTTGGGGGAGGTGGATTGCCATGGCTTATCCAACCATCCATCTCAACCCTGATGTCTTTCTGGTACGGATTAACATTAAGATTTAAGTTAAAAGGTACCTCTCCTGCATCTTTAGTTGCCACTAACATGGTTAAGTACTCAAAATTTCCATTGGAAAAATAAGGTGCTACCCGAACTGGATAGCCAAAGCCTGCGACTAGCTGATGAATATCAGCTCTATTCCAGTGTTGTAACGGTGCGCCATATACCTTGATTCTTACTCTGACATTGAGAGGGTCGAAAGCCATCTGGAGTTGAGGTGAATATGGATGTAGATCAATGTCGATTCCGTCTCCTATGTAGAAGGTGGCTCGTTCTATTGCTGCTTCCGCCATGTGCTCATTTGGAAAAAGAAGGATTGCGTCACCATAATCCTCATCAATTATAAACACTGTGAAATCTCTAGGATCTCGGCGAAATTGTCGAGCCATACAGGCCGCTATCCTTTGCCTGAATTGTGGGTGTGAAGCACCAGGTCCCGCAAAGATGAACGCTGAACGTAGTAAGAACCTATTCGGAGGAGTCAGTTCCTCACGAGGGGCAATATAGACATTAAGCGATTGAGGCCTCCTTTCCCAAAGTTCAGCAGGTTCATTCATTTGCATTGTCAGCCAATTTCTAGGAACATCCATGATGTTGTTTGGATCAGATAGCAAAGGAACTTGAGTGTTTACTGGAAGATTGGGTATGTGGTGTTGCTGAGCTACAGTGGTATTAGGTGATGGTAATACCTTCCTTTTATAACTCATCTTTTCTCCTTGAAGACCCTTCCCATTCCTTTGATTTACGAGTCCGATGTTTTGATATGTTCATTGGACTCGATAGATCATGTATCCCCTTTGTGTAGTTTATGTTTATTTTATCCTGATGTGGATTATATGGATGATATGTGTATATTTATGTTTATTTGATATTTATGACTATTGCTTGCTTTATTTATTTGTTTCCGCTGTGCATGTTTACTGTATTTGTTTAGCTTTGCGTGTCTTATGATTATTAGACACGAGGCGAGGATTAATTACACCTTAATCCAGAATTTCTAGTTTGGGGTGTGACAAATTGGAAACGGATGATTCTAGTGAGTGATATTTTGTCTAATTTAAATTTTTAATTAACAACAGACATATGATATTATACTTGCATATATATACAACAATATTAAGGAAAATAATGGATTTTGGTTTTGGATAATTGTACAGACTTAAATTTTTATGGAACCGTTCCGCAACTTAAATTTAAATTTTTATGCACATATGCTTGTAACACTCTTGATACATGAACTATTTACAGTTACACGACGAGTTATGAATACTTGCTCGATGAGTTATGAATACTTGCTCGATGGGTTATGAAAATTCGAATTTTTTGTTTAAATTATTTGTTAGATTACTTCTTTTGATTTATAATTAGCATATTTATATTAAAATACATTAGATTACTTGAAATTATGTTGAATTACACTATATTACATTAAATTAAGCTAAATTACGTTAAATTATGCTAAAATACGGTAAATTCTGGTAAATTACTGTGTGTCTTCATAGTGATGTATAATGAGAAACTATTTTTTGTTTCTTTTTTATCTTCATAGTTGTTACATTATGAATCCTTGATTTAAATAAAAATACATAAAAGGGCCTATTTGTGAAGATTTATTTTTAAATTATGCAATATTATAAAATTGGAGGGACCTATGTGCAAAAATACCATATATTAATATAACCCCTTCCTTCTTATCTTTAATCTCTACCATTAACACTTCCAAAATTCGTGAGCCCTAGCTCTTGGCCGAACTAAAGAGAGAAAGAGAGAGAGAGTGAATCGAGCACGAATTCAGGTCGAAATTGTCGGAAATCGGAGATTCGAGCTAATTGGACGATCGTGATCAGTTCTAAAGCTTCAATTTGGTATATATCTTCCTTCTTTACAATCTTTTGAAAACCCTAAGTTGTTCGAATTATTATACTTCTTTGAGAATTCGAATTAAAGTTCGATTGATTTGAGATAACTCGATATCGGTTTGATTTGTATTGAATCGATTGGTTTTGTTTGTAAAATTGGAAAGGGAATTAGGGTTTGGTAAAAATGGTGGGATTTGGGGAAATTACTAAATTTTTAGGTGTTATGCACCATTTGGATCTGAATCGATCGAGTTATAATCGTTTGAACATCTCGATTCGTGTTGTTGGATTTAATCATCCATTTGAGCTGAATTTTGGAATTAGGGTTTTTATGTCTATTTCATAACCAATTGAGTTCATGACTTAATGGTGTCGATTCTCGACAACTTAGATGTGAATTATACCGTTTGAATCGATGATACAAAGCAATGGTTAACCATGTCGAAACCCGATCGAAACGACCTAAACCAAATCTGAAAACATAACTTCTGTGTGAGCTATTGCGGGCCGCAAGAAACCTATTACGGGCCGCAATACATGGGTTAGCTCAAATGCCGAAAATACAACTCTCTGGAAATCTTGGTTACGGGCCGCAACTAGACCTTTACGGGCCGCAATAAAAAGGCAGAAAAACAGATTCTCTGGAAATCTTGGTTACGGGCCGCAACCAGACCTTTACGGGCCGCAATAACCCTCTGAATTTCAGAAATTGGGTGTTTTGTGTTGTTTAAACCTAATTGGTTGAACCTTGACTTAAACCTATACCATTAGGACCCGTATACGATCACTAAACAGTGTTTAACCTAATTTAACATGATTTAACCTACGGGATACCAATCGGTTATTTTAATCGAATCTAAACGGTTAATTAGGTGGTAGACCTACGAGGCATCGGATCTCGGGATCGTTCGAGACGCCTGAGTCTTAGACGAGTACGCGATATACTCAGGTGCGGGGTTTCTGGACTTGTTTGATAGTTTATATTCAGAATTAAACTGTGTTTCGATTGACATGTTGATTATTGGTTAAATTGCATTATCGAATTGTGTTGCATATGCATTGCATTGCCCTAATTAATTGGAACTCGAATTGCATATCTGATTGATCTGCATACTGGTATGGTATTCTTTGTGTATTGATCTGAATGATCTAATTTGGAATTAAAAGTCACCGTGATTTATATCACCATCGGTTGGTGGATATGGTATTACCGTCCCCCATCGTGGCGACGACACCCAGGGGGTGAGTTCGGATTTGTCAAAGTCTTTGCAAGGACTTTGACGACCCAGTATTCTAAAGCTTTAGATCGTCTGGCCCTCAGCAGTTCCCAGTACCGGTTGGGACGAGGGGTAAGTGACTCTGTATTATGAATTTGGCTTTTTGGTGACTTGTGTATCGGTGGCATTACCCAGGGGGTGAATGCGTTTGAATGGTCGATTGGATTTAAATGTATCGGAGGCATTACCCAGGGGGTGAATGCATTTGAATGATCAGTTGGTTTTAAATGGATTTTTCCGGATATGAAATGGAACCAGACTTGTAATTGAACGGTTAAGCCTGTACTACCAGATATTCTGAGTTCGAGTTAAACCAAATATTGTGTGATTGAAATTCGGTTTGGCAACTCCTGATTTGATTTCATTTGGCTTATTGATGTCGGTTTATGCGTGCATGTTTATATATTATTATAAACTATTCTGAGCTTTATTTGTGCTTTATTTTTGAATATATAATCTGTGATTGCAAGTCCAGGAGCGAAACGTGGCAAATTTATCGCACTGAGAATTTATTTCTCACCCCCTCTTTGGGTTATCTTTTCAGGTTCCGGGTCAGCAGATCCGAGAGAGACACGAGGTCGGTAGGCCTGGTTATTCCGCTGCTTAGACTGTCTGGTATGGGGACATTAGAGATTATGTATATAGTTATGTTTTGGTGATGTACATATAGTCTCTATGTCATTTTGTGATACGTATCCATCGAGATACGGGGTTGTATGATATTACCTGACCAGCTGGGAGTTATGTTATTTGTTTGTTTGGTTGTTTGTTTATGTTTTCAATTCTTATTATATCGTAATTGCCTTGTAGGCATACGGAAAACCGTATGTCTACGGCAGGAGAGCACCTGTCGCACCTCGTTGGGCCGCGGGGTGTGACAATAGTGATTTATAATTAGAAACTATTTTTTTAGAGACACTATGAAGAGCAAGATCATGAAATCTAACACTGACAAAATTGAATTTTTTGTTTAAATTATTTGTTAGATTACTTCTTTTGATGTATAATTAGCATATTTATACTAAAATACGCTAAATTACTTGAAATTATGTTGAATTACACTATATTACGTTAAATTATTACATTACGCTAAAATACGGTAAATTACGCTAAATTACATATGAATAGGGACGATATCTTCACTGAAAAGGCGAAAAAAACGACGAAACTTCAAACGGCCATAAAACGGCGCTTGAGTGTCCGATTTCAGCAAATGACCACTTTTCGAAAAGCTTGCGAAAATACGCATGCGTCAGTGACCACTACGTCATTTTTTGAAATTCAAAATTGCCAAAAAAACTAAGAGAAGAGCCTCAAAACTTGAGTTGAAGTTTCCGATTAAGATTTTCATTTCTTATTCAATCTAAGTAGCTCAGTAAATTAGTTACATAATGAACTTGTAGAATACCAATTTTCGGAATTGTTTTACTATTTTGTATGATTCATGAAAGATGACACAAAATCGGTCTACTTTAGCGTAATTTTGCGTAGTTTAGCGTAATTTACCGCATTTTTATCAATTAGCGAAGTTATTGTAATTTAGCATAATTTAACGTAATTTAGTGTAATTCAACATAATTTATTGTAATATAGTGTAATTCAACATAATTTCAAGTAATCTAGTATATTTTAGTATAAATATGCTAATTATAAATCAAAAGAAGTAATCTAACAAATAATTTAAACAAAAAATTCGAATTTTCAGTGTTAGATTTCATTATCTTGCTTGTCTCTGAAAAAAGAAGAAAAAAGAAGAAGAGAAAACCGGCCATTTTATGGCCGGTTTGGACATTTTTGGCAAAAGTCGGGAATCGTGGGTATAATAATTAATTTGTAATTAACTTTGGATATTAAATAAAAATGTTGGCTATCTATGTCACACAACTACAACTTGTGTTGATAAGCCATTTTTTATATACACCTTAGGATAGGGTTTGACCTTCGAAACTGTGCCAAATTTCTTGTATTTATATTTATTTTAGTGTCAAATACATCCAAGAACCAAGTTACTGCCGAAAAGTTGTTTTAATTGCATAAAATCAAACAAAATAGAGAAATTCAAGCTGGTGCGGGCCGCACAAAAATAATTCCGAGAAAAAATGAATTCCAAAATTAAATCAAGAAATCTCCAGAGCCTTCTGCAGGTCCCTGTGCGGTTTCCTCTGGCCGCACAACTGCCGCACAGAATCACAGCTGCCGACACACAGTTCGTATTTTGGTCATATCTTGGTCATACGAACTCCGATTTAGGTGAATCAAAGCTTGGATGTTAAAGCACCCATGAGAGGCTAGATTTTCTCTCTAGGGGCTTAGGCGTTAAAACATGAACTTGTGTTAATTTCTAGTTTGTTTGATTATCTCTTTTATGATAATTGTTTGCTTGCATGTTTATTCTTGTTGATTGATAAGTTCTCGCTAATTGCATAATCTGTGTACTTGATAGATAGTATCCCATTTAGGTTTTACAACTTGAATTGCTAAGGATCAATTGCTTAACGGTACCTTACTATGTGCTTGAATTACCTTAGGATGTAAGATTAGAAACACACCATTCTAATCTTTATCCGGAACCACATGAATTAATGGTTAGGTTAGGGTGAAAGACTTAATTGTGAAGTATAAAACCTAATTAGGAACCCTAAATTAGGTTAGATGTTGATATATTATTTTGTGTGCATGCATGTTAAATATCATTAGGATCGTGACAGCCCTAAAACTAGAGGAACATTAACTCATCGCACCAACATAGTTGTATTAATACTTAGTTAAAATAGGCTAACACGCGCTTAAATCTAGGTAACTAGGGTGAATTACTTAATCGTGAAATCCGAATTATCTAGGCACATCACAAGGTTAGAAATCCCATCAAAGCAAACATGAATTTAGAGATCAAATAGACGAGAAATTAACCAAGGAATTGTGAGCCAAAAGCCCCTAGACTTCTCCAACTCGAATCACACCCGGATTTTAATTACTTTGTTACGAGCCTTTAATTTTCATTAAAAACAAAATTACACAAAAGCCCCCTTTTTATTATTAGTTTCAGTTTTAGAAGTAATTTTCTTTAGTAAAAAAATTAGTATTTCCCTACCTCCCTTTGAATCGACACCTACATACTACAATAGATAGGTTGTGCGCTTGCAACTAACCTAAATATTGTGTACGAAGGTTTATAAATTTTAAAAGTGAAAAGTGTATTAAATTGTCCTATATTTCAATACCTAAAATACACAACATGTGTGTGACCAAGTACAATCCCCGTGGCAATTGGGCATGCATGGGGATACATGGGGAGACCCAAATTATTTTGAGGAACTTTGAACATAAATAAAACTAGAGTAGAGCTAAAATTAATAATTTTTTTAATTTTGTATTCTAATTATGTGTCACATTCTTATTTTTGTTTTTAAAATTCAAATAGACGATATGAACTGCTTGATATGATCTCCATATTAATACATACTTGAAGACCCAATTATATGGAAGCTAATAATAGTACCCGCGCTATAGTACCGGTACTATACCCACACCATAACTACCATAACTATCTGTGGAGACCGCAAAAACTGTAGCTGATTTTACTTTTTTAAAGTATTAATACCTATGCAAGGAAATATTTATACCTATGCACAGAAGTATTTACACATGAGGTGAACAATTTTTACGTAAATAATTGTCTCTCCAACTAAATCTCGCAAACGTACCCGCACTATAAATATCTGTGGGATACCACTCAAGCTACATGGGGGACCATACATGTTTTTAGAGGTGGTTTTTTTTCTTCGTTCAATCTCGTCCATATTTCTGACGATCTGTGAGAAATTTTACTAATCTAAAACCAAGAACGTATTCTACACAATTTTCTCTTTCAAATGAGATCCATAATGATGTGCTTTCGGACTCGTCGTCACACAAGTATTATACCTTATCGTGCAAATATCTATACCTATACTTGCAAGTTTTTTTAACATATGATACTGGATGACGTCTGAAAATATTAATATCAAGTACTGCAAGTATTTATACCTATGTGGTCAACTTTTTTTATTAGAGAAAGGTTGACGTGGAGACGATTGAGGAAGGTTGATGCGGTGATACGGGTCCCCACTACTTCATTAGAGGAAGGTTGACGCAGGGACGATTGAGGGACCGGAAAAGAGATGATCATAACAAGTTACGCATCAAAGTATTAATATCTTATTTTTCAAGTGTTAATATCTTATCTTTCAAGTAATTATAGCTATGAAGGTTGACGTTGGGACAAATGTGGGGACTGAAAAAATAGGGACCATATAATTAGTGGGGACCATAGAAAAAGAGTGTTGTAGTGATTTTTGAATAATAATTAGTGGGGACCATATAATATCTTTTTAGAATAATAATTAGTAGGGACCATATAATTTGTGGGGACCATATAATATATGTTTAGGAGTATGGCTAATTTGCTTTCGAAAGCATTTCAACCGAAGTGCTTACGGGGGCATATCTTAGTATTTGATGTTCAAACAACAAATTCAAACCGTTAGATGTTCAATCTATATTAAAATGTACTTGGAGACCAAATTTTACATTTTTTGGAATTTTTTGACTATTTATTAAGCTGGTTTGAAAACCGCTGTTTTTCAATGCTGCAGAAATTTAATAAAAACAGCGGTTTTCAAACCAGCTTAATAAATAGTAAAAAAATTACAAAAAATGTAAAATTTGGTCTCCAAGTACATTTTAATATAGATTGAACATCTAACGGTTTGGATTTGTTGTTTGAAAATCAAATACTAAGATATGCCCCCGTAAGCACTTCGTCGAAATGCTTCCGGAAGCAAATTAGCCATACTCTATGTTTAGAATAATAATTGTTGGGGACCATATAATTAGTGGGGACTATAGTACATAATTTCTCTAAATGAGATGCGAGGGTTTTGGGGTACTGGAGTGAGGTCTTCTGATTTGTATCTTTCCAAAAAGTAGTAAATTTTTTTCCAAAAAATATAATTTGGTCTCCAACACATTTTAATACGGAAATCATGTTGAGTGGTTCAAATCGAAAGTTTAAATTTGAAAACAAAGATAAGAAGGTAGGCATAATTGATGATTGAAGCACGAAATAATGAGATATTTTAATCATACTCATAAAACAAATAATATTTAAGAATAAAAATGGAAAATATTGAAGAAAAAAGGAGTGAACTTTAGAAGTCTCCGTGATAGATGGCAAAGGACTCGAGAAATTTGGTCTGGCTAGTCTGATTACAATTAATATACATCAGAAAAATTCGTAGCTACATTTTCAAAGTCTATCCGAAGAATCTTCGCCAGCATTTTTAAAAGTCTGGTCTTTCTGATTTTCAATTAATGTTTTAGAACAAGGTATAATTTATTTTGGTGCTCAAGTATACTTTAAATTCTTTTTGTCCAGATATATAATTTTAAAAGTATATTTTTTTAAAGTATTTGAAATCAGGAGCGGCAGTTTAATTCCCTCCGCTGCCTTCATATGACCGACCCGCCACTGCTTATGTGAGGTCCAATTAATACATTTTTAACACATAATGTAGGGTAATAAATTTTCGTCAAGTATATGTTGTTGCTTAAATGTAAAAGGATCGTTGTCACTTTGGTCAATTAATACTAAACACAGGGATTTTATTTATAAACCGTAATTAAAAAAAATTACCAAATCAACATAATTACTTTTGTTTTTACAAAAATCATAAGAACCAAAATGTCATTTCGGTCCCTGCTAGTTTCATAGCTTTTTAGAAAGCCGGCCACAAAAAATCCGGAAAAGACTATGGACCGAAATGCCATTTCGGTCCCGGTAGTTTTATTTTTTTTTAACCCGCAACAGAGGCTCTCTGGGCCTCCTCTTCCCTTCTTTCTCTTTTCTCCTTTCCTCCTTTGCTTTTCCTTCCACCGAACCAACACAATATTTTTTTTTTCAACTCTCAAAATTTCATTATTTTATATTTTAATCACATAGATTTGTATATATTTAGAAGGAGAACAAGAAAAGCTTCAGATCTACAAGTTTCGTTATGTATGTGGTTAATTTTTTTTTTTGGATAAACAATCCGAATTATGTAAATTTTTTGTAGTATAAATAAGTAATTGTAGAGTACTTTAGTTTTTGTAGTGTAATTTTAGTAATTATAGAATTATTTAGTTTGCATGTAAAGTAATTTAGCTTTTTTCATGTAGTATAAATAAATTATAGAATGATTTAGTTTTTTTAGTGTAATTTTAGTAATTGTAGAATGGTTTAGTTTGCATGTAGAGTAATTTAGCTCATAAAATTTATTTTAATAAATGTAGAATAATTTAGTTTTTTAAGGGTAATTTAGGCTTATTTTAGTGTAATTTAACTAATTGTAGAATTTTGTTTTTTTGTATGTAGAGTAAATTAGCTCATGAAATTTTTATTTATTTTAACTAATTGTAGAATATTGAAATTATGGTAGTAGCATGTTAAGTTCGGATTTAATTTGGTTCGGATTTAATTGGGTTTGCATGTTAATATTTTTTTAACTTGATATAGGAATTAAGTTTGAATTTAATTGGGTTTGCATGTTAATATTTTTTTGGGATGTAGTTTTTTTATATTGTAATTTTATTTATATTGTAGTGCAAAATTGATGATGAACAACCCTTATTGCAATTGCCTAATGAACAACACAAATTATACATGGCGAATATCAAGGTATTTGTTTAATATCGGTTTGGATTTAAATTTACTGATAAACTTGTACATTATGATTTATTTTTGTGGTTAATTTTTTTTGCATGACAATTATCGTTTCAGCCTGATTATGCACTGTGTGTCCTGGTCCTCGCCAAATGGGCGTTAATTACTAACCTCGGATGAAACACGGTTTGGTGAATTTAGGCTTGTATCAGATGAAGGATGTGACTCATTGTCATATTGATAAAGGGTTGATCACTGCTCTTGTTGAGAGGTGGAGGCCCGAGACGAATACTTTCCATCTCCCGATGGGGGAGTGCACAGTGACACTGGAAGATGTCAGCTATTTGTGGGGCTTACCTGTTACCGGTAAAATATTTTTTGTTACTAATTTATACTTTTGTTATTAATTTATATTTAATACAAGTATATGTTTATCTAACATCTATGTTTACAGAGAATGTTATTCCTGGACATACCAATTATAATTGGTCACAATTGATCGAATATTGCCTAGGACATGAAGTGTATGATGGCCACAAATTTCCTGAAAATATTCTTGATTCTTTTGTCCTTGCACAACTTGAACACATTTGACGCAATATGTTGAGAACATAATCGATGAACTACTTCACCCCTTCCCTCACACCACCCTAAATCAGGTCGATCAAACACTGAATTGATTGCATCATGCTGGTCTGATATAACACATATCTGACCAGGGTCGACAACATCTTCACGTACAAATTGCATAAACCAGCCCCAATTAGATGAAGTCTCATCTTTCGCAATCCCGAATGCTTTTGGCAGTAATTATTGTTCTGCATCATAAGCACATGCCATGAATAGTTTTTCTTTATACCTGCCAGATAGGTGTCCAGCATCTACACTTATAACTGGTCGGAGATATGGCCAGACTTGAATGTATAGACAGAAAGCCCATGCCACACGGGTGAAAATATGGATGCACATACGTGTAGATGGTTCATGCTCAATTCTGTATTTTGTGCCTGGATTAGACCTCTGGATTGCACCGAGCAGAGAAGGTAGCAGTTCATAGGCTTTTTCCCAATAACCAAATAAATCAGCAATAGCCAGCTCCTTCCCTCTCCAAATCTTGTTGTATGAAGACTGAACTATTTTGTACGCATTTCTAACTACGAATCACATGCTTTTATTGACATCTCCAGGTCCTCCATAAGACCAGGTTTGATTATATCTATAATCATCCTGGCAGTCATCTGACGACTATCTACTATACAAGCAATATTGTAACAATTGTGTTTGTATGGGTTTGTTGAAATTGTCCAATTGTCCGTCTCAGTGGTTTTTGCGTATAACCTCCATGGGCACCCATCAGCTCTACATATAACTATATAGGCACTACGATTGCTCTGGATTTGTTGTAATTCTAAGTTATTATCTATGGCAAATCCACTCAACTTGGATTTAAGATCAGCTTTGTATTCGAACATCTGTTCCACCGAAAATGGACCGTCGATTCTGGGTGGATAACCAAAAAATGCTTCATCCTTATACGGCATTAGCACATCATCATTAAATGCAGGACAATGATGCTGCAATCTCCGATTAATAAAGGGAATAGACGATTGCCACTCCTTCATTACATCTTATATCCTAATCTCATCTTCAATTTCGGTCATATCATCTTCCCCGACAACCGGGTCACCAAGGTCAGAGTTTGTGTCTGAGTCAGTATCATTATTCAGCTGGTCAAAATAATTATGCAAATCAACGGTGTCGATATTTTGGGGGGTCATCACAATATATGGGTGAATCAGGCACCAATATGTATCTGCTACTTCCAGGTACACTACCCGGGTATGGGTCATAATTGGTCTGACTAACAACTGGTACTGACTCAACCACTAATTCAAGAAGTTTAAAATTCAGTACCGGAGTGGCATTCCCAAGCACCATATGCCATATCATTTTGTGGTCTATGTTAAATAACTGGTATTTTTCTGCTGAGTCAGGTGGTGCCGTGTTCAAACATGCCCTGAGTGTCAGATTGGCTAGGGAGCAAACGAATGCCAACATATATTTGTCTTCTTAGCTCATCAAACTAGTTGAGTTAGTAACAGGAAATGTGCAGGTCGGTGAGTCTGAAATTTTGCGTCTGTAGTACACATTTATTGATACTTGAGACATTTTCTGAACAAAATGTTTCACAATCAACCTTCGATATTATTTTTAATTTTACAACCTAAAATATGATTGTAATTGAAAAAAAAACTTACTACAATCTTCAGACGAAAGCTAAAAGCACAATGCAGGGGCCGATCTGTAGATAACAGACTTTTTAAAACTCGAACTGTGAACCTTCATTTTTAGTTGGAAGAAAAAAAAATGGTGGCTGAGAGTTGGAGGGAGAAGAAGGGTACTTATAAGCAAACCCTAAAAAAAAAAAAGTCCGGACCGAAATGCCAATTCGGTTCCAGATAAATAAATTCTGGACTGAAATGGGATCTCAGTCCATAGGTGTTACACCAACGACTACACGCGTTTGATCTGAAGAGCTGTGAAACTAGCAGAGACCGAAATGCCATTTCGGTTCGGAAGAAAAAAAAAAGCGGACCAAAATGACATTTCAGTTCTTATGATTTTTATAAAAATAAAAGTAATCATGTTGGTTTGGTAAATTTTTTTTTTTAATTACGGTTTATAAAAAAAATCCTAAACACAACCCCTCCAAGTTCCAACTTCCAACAGCCAAATGAGTAAACGACAAGTGGCAGGCACAGTGTGGCGTGCATACCATTTGCATTTGCAGAGAATCGGGAAAGAAATCAAGAATTGGCTGGCTGATGACGATGCCAAGACGTATTTATTCCAAAGAGCGTCGCTCTGGGATTTTTTTTAAAAAACATAATTAAAAAAAATATTTTTACCAAACCAACATGATTTTTTTACAAAAACTATAAGAACCGAATTGCCAATTCGGTCTGCTTGGTTTTTTTTTTTGAACCGAATTGGCAATTCAGTCCCGGCTGATTTCACAGCGTTTCATGACCAACGCCGCAGAAAATCTAAAAATGAGGCTGGACCAAGTTGCCAACTCGGTCCCCCTATTTTGAATTGATATTGAGTCAAACTATTGGATGATTCATGTTCACCTATTTTATATTGTTCGATATGGGAGGGGATTATGTCCAAAGCCATTTGGACTGCATCATCGTCCAAAGCATTTTTTGTCCATCCAATTAAGTTTATATTTTAACTTGTTGAGATTGTAAATGGACTCCACTTAAACTTACAAAGAAATAATTTATCTTTCCTTATTTGCTGTGTAAACTAAACACAAGAAAATAAAAAAATTCCTGTGTTGTACTACCGTCTCTCCTACTTGTGCATGAGAACAAAACAAAGATGGCTAGTCAAGTCAAAGTCAGGCGACGACTCAGCAAATGAGCCAAGCATCAAGCACCGCTGGTTAGAATCAAAGCACCGTGCTTTGCGGATCAGGCTCCAAAGTCCAAAAGGAACAGGGTGTGGACTGTGGACTCCCATGCGCCTACAGCCCTACACATGAGACATGACATGACTCCACTCTCACCGCTCTCCACTGCGGAATTCAGATCACCCTCGGTACCGTAATAGAAAATCTTTTAAGGACCGTTCTTTTTAACTTGGCACGAATCTCAAAGTCCAATAATACTGCCCCCTCCGTCAGCCCGAATCCCAAAGCGGCTGGGAGTTAATCTCAAACCGTAAAGTGAAGGAAATCATTTACGGCACCGGAGAGGATATTTACCCCTCCACTGCGTTCTAATATTTTCTTTTTACAAAAAAATATTTTTACAAATTTATAACCAACATATTATAGATGAAACCGAATAAATAATTTAGCTTATTATTTCGTCTCCATTAATTTCTATCTGAGATGTAAATTAACTTGTTTGATAAAATCATAACTTTTATTGGAAGTTTGGAACTGAGAACTAATTAAATTAACTTGATGATAATAAATGAGTGTGCATCTTTTTCCTATGCCATATCTTTCCCTCTTAACTCTTAATTAAGTCTCCTCCGACTTGTGGAATGGGCCGCTAAAAGGCCTTTATTATTGGAATGAATGGACCTAATTAATGCCCTGAACAAATTCTTTCTAGAATGTTTGATTACAAAAAAAAAAATGCCACCTTGCCAGGCCGGCAGCCATTCTGCAATTGAGGTCTTTATGCAACTCAGAATTAATGATTTAGTTTCAGTCATTTTCAGAATAATGCCAAATGTTTTGTAATCGGCTCTCTAGCCTTTTTTTTTTTTTTTTTTGTATAAATTTAAATGAACGGACATGATTCATTTGAGTTTTTAGATGTATGACCCAGCAACTCATAAAGTTCGTTCGGTAGGACAGATAGAGCTTTGGATTGTAATTTTCAAAACTCCTTTTAATTACAAGTAAGGATTACGAATATCAAACAGAAATTAAAGATTTATTATCAATTTTGTAATTTACATATTTTATTATTATGAAATACAAATACAAAAAGAATTGTAGCCCAATGATAAGGTTTATATTGTATCTGTCAGTATCATCTTAGCAGTTTGAGAAGATTTCCACATATAATTGCTGGTTCAAATTAAATTTTGTCCATTGCAGATCAAAATTCTACGCATTGTCAAGTCCTCTTGTTATTTTCTTCTATGATTTCATTTTCTTTGTTACCTCTGGTCAAAGTGAAGTTTCAGTAGGATTGTCTTTTTGTCAACATATCAACAAGTTTATTTGGATGTTTTGTATAGCTTAACAGCGAGATTTTAGATGGATTAGTTGACTCAAGTTGTTGGTCTCTCTCCTTGGGATAGGAATTGGGTGGCAAGGATTGGTTGCCTTTTTTTTCTCAAAAATTAGTCTCAGGCTCTGAGACTGAAAATGAGCATTTGTTTCCTCAATTATATACTATCGCTTATTTATCACCGAGTGTCCTTTGGCACGGATGGTGTTTGTAATCAGGAGCAGCGCTGTAATTACTTGGAACTTTTGTGGAAATATAGAGAGTAGAGAAAAATGCTGAACAATTGTTTTTATTTGATTGTTCTGATTTTTACATGTTCTGTACATGGGTATATATAACCTAAATTACATGTATATCTCTACTAGCTGTTTGGCTACTTCCTATTTTACAATGGCTGGATATGTTGCCAAATTACATCCTAATTATTACAGAAATCCAGCTAGGTACTAATTATAGATTGACAGCTATCAATTTGGAGCTAGCTTGATTTGTTGCCTAAGTTAGCCTATGATGAATGATATTCTGAGGCTGATATTATTCTTTCTCAATAACTTTTTACCGCCTGTTTGGGTTTAACCAACCGATGGCATTGATGGGCCTCTCCTTTGCCATCAGTTATGTTTATCCTACTGTTGGTTTTGAGTGTTTCTTCAATATCGGTTGGGTTACTGGCCCGATGGTATAGAGGTGGTGATATGTACCATCAGTGATGTCAGATGAGCCATCAGTATTAGGTTGATCAATACCAACTTTGGTCTTTTTCAACTGATGGCTATGTTCTCAGGGGCAACGCTCTAAATAATTAGAACTTAGATTTTAGTATAAACCAACTTCTCTATGCATTCAACTGATGGTTATGTATTGTGTAATTAAGTTTACAGATATATTGTGCAATTACAATGAGATAATTATTTAATAACATACATAATACCAACTCAATAATAGCAAATTAACTAAAGATTATACACAGTTCTTAAAAACAAACCGTGTATGGTAATTTCCAAAATAATACACGGATCTCTTGTAGAAACTATGTATATAACCTTAGTTATTTTACACGATTACTATGACTGTGTAGAAATTACCATTTTCAGTGTCATTTTTTTGGAAGTCTGACATGGTTCACTTATAGGAACCATGTACAATGTACCGATCTTTTCATACACGACACTCGCATACATGATTGCGGAACCATATACCATTAGCTTTTCGGACAGTATATAGTCGTGTTTCTGTAGTAGTGTATAATGACTAATCTTTTGACTAAGTACTGGTTACGAATTGGAACATGTTGATAATATTAGTGCCGTATTAAATTATTCAACTACAATCTGTTATCCAATCATCACCACCTCAATTTTGGATTCAACTGAAATGATTTGCCATTCTGCCACTGCTGAAATGAGTTTCAACATGCTTGATATAGTTGTAAATTAGTGTACAAATGCTTGTTAGATGATTCTGTGTATTGTGATATTTTGATAATTCACTGTTATTATTTTGTTATTTAGTGACATGGTTGATATAGTTTGATTAATTGTTGGAATTGTAATTAGAGGAGGGATCAAGTTACAACAAATTTGAGTTACAACAAAGTTACAACAATCATTTTTTTCATTTTCCAAGTCCAAATCGTCGATCCAAACCGTTCGACATGATTATCTAAATAAAATGTGCTTGCAGATCAAATTTTATATTTTTTTTGAATTTTTTTACTATTTATTAAGATGGGTACAAAATTCAGTGGTCTGAATATGACTATTTTTTGTAAAATACTTAATAAATAGTAAAAAAATTCAAAAAAATGTAAAATTTGATCTGCAAGCACAATTTATTGTGGAAATCATGTTGAATGGTTTGGATCGACGATTTGGACTTTGAAAATGAAAAAAATAGTTGTTGTAACTTTGTTGTAACTCAAATTTGTTGTAACTTGATCCCTCCTCTTGTAATTATTGAATATTATTTACTAGCAAAATTGGAGGATGCTACATCTTGAGCGAAACATTTAAAAGAAAAAAATCTGCCAAAATGACAACACCAACGGTTAAAACAAGTGTTGTAAGGACCAACACCATCTGCTTGTTGAGTGGAACAAATGGTGAAAAGGACTAATACCATATGTTCAATTTAAATCGAACAGACGGGGAAAGTACCAACACCATTGGTTTTCAACCGATGACATATGTACATATTTTTGCTATTGGGTCATAGCCAACGGTTCAAAAAGTACTTTAGTTCAAATAATTTCCCTTAGACGAACCCGTTCTCGCTCTCTTTGTACCTCCAGTTTTTACTATTTTGTTGAAAAATGAAAATCTTTTAGTTGTACCCAGCCAGGTAATATTTTTCAGTACGTACATAACTACTAAAAAGAAATCATGATACTTTAAACTTTAAATATCAAATCATTATCCAAAATCCAAAACCCTCAACTGGGGTCAATTCAAAGGTTAATTAATTAATAGATAGTGGTGGACTGGTGGTTGATGCGAGTCGAGCATTAATTATTTTTAAATTGTTACTTTCCAATCAATTTCTGAACTCTGAAGTGGTCGTGACGACTGGACAGCGAAGTCGGTCAACAAAGCTTATCTTGGATTGTAAGGATTTCTTAAATTCACTCCGATTCACAAAGAAAGGACCTGTCCAGTTGCCCTCTGAAAGCATATGTGATTGGTTTCTCCAGTGCTTGTTAACTCTGGAGAAAATGATGAAAATAAGCTGAAGAGAAAAGGTGGTGGAACCAACTATGGAGAAAAGGAATTTGGTAAGGTCACTTCAAGAAAGCAAGTGGAGATCAGGACCAAAAAAAAAATCAACATTCTTTTTTAGAATGAATGAGATAAGAAACCTATTATGTTTTGTACTGATCAATCAACTAAATGTAAAATAATTAATTTCTATCCATTTTTTGGGAAGCAAAGTATAAAAATAAATTTTCTATCTATTTTAATTCACTTTAAATAATTTTTCAATTTTTCTCGCATTTTTAGGATTTCTTTGTTTGTCCAGTAAACAATTAAAAAATCAACTAAAATATTTTAATAAATAAATTTTCTAAGAATATTTTTTTGTTTTACAATTATTACAATTTATTCCAATGTTATCAGAACTACTCTGTGCGCTGCATGAGGCAAAACTACTCTGTTAATATCTTCACCCGTGCTAAATCATTTCCACTTCTTTTTCTTTCAAATACACACAAATCCTGAACAAATCACCAAAAGAATCAATTATCACAATCCATTAGCAAATACCATCCCACCTCTCTCTCTCTCTCTCTCTTCCTCCCTAATTAATGGCTTCTTTGAGAAGAAGCCCCTTGCTTTCTTCTATTTTCTCTCTTTACCTCTTCTCTCTCCTATCCATGTCTACTTCAACAGACACCATCACCTCCAACTCATCTCTCTCAGGCACCAACCAAAAACTCATCTCTGCTCAAAAGCAGTTTGCACTTGGTTTCTACCAGCCTCCCAATTCCTCCTACTGGTACATATCCATCTGGTACAATACCATCTCCGTGCAAACATCTGTCTTCATAGCCAACCGAAACGCGCCGCTCGCCGACCCCGCCACTTCCCAGCTCACCATTGGTTCCAATGGTAACTTGGTCTTGCTTAACGGGTCTAAAACTGAAGTATGGTCCACTAATGTTACTGGTATAAACCCGTTAAACAAAACCGAAGCAGTGTTGAATGATAATGGAAACCTCATGTTGAGATATGTGTCGAATACATCTAATGTATTGTGGCAAAGTATTGACAACCCAACCGACACGTGGTTACCGGGCGGTAAATTGGGTCTCAATAAAACAACTGGTATTAGCCAAAGGGTGACTTCTTGGAAGAGTTTGGCTGATCCAGCTGAAGGTATACACTCTTCATTGTTAGACCCAAATGGTACCAGCCAATTTTTCATACAGTGGAACAAGACTAAACAATACTGGACCAGTGGTCCCTGGAGCGATTCACAGGGAATTTTCACTTCAATCCCGGAAATGACCGGCAAGGCGGCGAATGACATATACAATTTCACTTACGTGAGCAACAAGGAGGAGAATTACTTCATCTACTCGATGAATCCTGATGCCAGTCAGATAACGAGAATTATAATGGATCATAATGGCCAAATCAAAGAACTAACTTGGGTAGGCACAACGTGGATTGAGTACTGGGCTCGGCCAACGTTTATTTGTGATGTGTACGCGCTCTGTGGGCCCTACAGTAGTTGCAATGGTAATGAATTCTCATATTGTAATTGTTTACATGGGTTTTCACAAAAGTCTAAGACCAATTACAGTTTAGAGGATTATAGTGGTGGGTGTGTGAGAAATACAAAATTACAATGCGAAAGCGGCAATCTGACTAAGGTACAACAAGATAAATTCTATGTTTTGGATAACATGAAATACCCCGACAATTTGCAAAGTATACAAGTTAATAGTGCACAAGAGTGTGAGTCGGCTTGTTTGAAAAATTGTTCCTGCTCAGCTTATTCGTACCAGAGCGGGTGCAATTTGTGGTATGGTGGTTTGTTGAATCTCCAAGATGGATATAGTGGAAGTGATCCAGCTGGTACGATTTATCTCAGGTTGGCTGCATCAGAATTTACTGCGAGTAAAAGTCACACAGGTTTAATTATTGGTGTAGTTATAGGCGGCATAACTGTTGTGCTTTTTTGTATCATAGTTGTTCTGGTTGTAATGAAGAGAAAGAGAGATCAGAGGAGAGCTCGATTGTTAAAGGATTTCAGAGCTACCTTAATTGCATTTCGGTACGATGATTTGCAATTTGTTAGTAAGAACTTCTCTGAGAAATTGGGTGGAGGTGCATTCGGTTCGGTTTATAAGGGGTATTTACCTGATTCAACTGCTATTGCTATTAAGAAGTTAGATGGTTTTCACCAAGGCGAGAAGCAATTTAGGGCTGAGGTCAGCACAATCGGTACAATCCAGCATGTTAACTTAGTTCGCCTCATCGGGTTTTGTTCTGAAGCCTCCCATAGGCTACTGGTTTATGAGCACATGCCTAAGAGCTCTCTTGATGTGCAATTATTTAATTGCAGAGATGGGATACTAAATTGGAACACTCGGTACCGAATTGCGCTTGGTACAGCAAGAGGGTTAGCGTACCTACATGAAAAATGTCGGGATTGCATCATTCATTGTGACATTAAACCGGAGAACATCCTCTTGGATGACAGTTTGGTGCCAAAAGTTGCAGATTTCGGATTATCAAAGCTTTTAGGTCGGGATTTTAGTAGGGTTTTGACGACCATGAGAGGCACCAGAGGTTACCTAGCGCCAGAGTGGATAACAGGCGTAGCAATTACTCCTAAAGCTGATGTTTATAGCTACGGCAAGATGCTTTTTGAGCTAATATCTGGCCATAGAAACAACTCTGATCAATGGAAT
This sequence comes from Carex littledalei, assembly GCA_011114355.1. NCBI lineage: Eukaryota > Viridiplantae > Streptophyta > Magnoliopsida > Poales > Cyperaceae > Carex > Carex littledalei. Next base: position 1,620,149 of record CM022081.1, read on the forward strand.
AGCGGTTCATCGGATTCGGATTTCTTCCCTACTTTTGCTGCTAGAAAACTAATTGAGGGCGATGTTCGGACACTTTTGGATCAAAAATTGAATGGAGATGCACCAATTGAAGAGATTGAAAGAACATGTATGGTGGCATGCTGGTGCATACAAGATGACGAGACCGCTAGGCCGACAATGGGACAAGTGGTGCAAATTTTAGAAGGCATTTTGGAGGTTAACACGCCGCCGATGCCGATGTCACTTAGAGTTATGGGGGAGAGCCCTGATTATATCAATTTCTACTCGGATATTTCTAATGGTGCATCTTTGAAGACCCAAAGCAACACCTCAACTACCAGTGAATCTAGTTCACTAGTTAAAAACTCGGGCTGATCAATTCGTCTAATATATCTTATTCAAGTTCTAGAGTTGGACTGTGATAATTAAGTTATTGCATTATATGTAATATTCGTCTAATAAATATTTTTCCAATTACGTTATCTAATTCTTTACATGGTATAAGCTGAAGCTTGATACCATGCACAAATCAAATTTATGTTTTTGTAAGTGTTCAGGAAGCCACTTGTGCTTTCTCTTTGTAATGATCCTCTAGAGATACTTGCCAAAGGTACAGGTGATTGGTACCATGGTTCAAAGTTTCAAACTGCATGTCCTTGGAGGAAACATGGGTACCAGTCTTGCACTCTATAAATGCTGCAGATACATGGGTACCATGGACTTTTAGTGACATTTCTCTAAATGCTGCACATTGGAGAGTCGGCAAAGGCCTTTTCCGACGTTTCGAGACCTTTTTGCCGGTGTTTAAGAAACGCCATCCCAAGTTACACATCCGGGCATTTGGACGCGCCTGGAATTATATTTCCGGCTTTTATAGGGTTTTTACCGGCGCTTCAGAAACGCCGCCAAAAGTCATAAACTCCCAGCGTTAATTTATAGGTCTTCTCCCGGCGTTTGGAGGCTTTTCCCGCCGTTTGGAAAGCTTTTTTGCCTTCTCCGGCGTTTCCGAAACACCATAAAAAGTCTTCATACATTAAAAAAAATTATGCCTTTCCCGACATTATTTGTAAAACACCGTCAAAAGTCTTGACATATAATAAAAAATTATGCATAAAGCCAGTACAATGAAAATGAATATTATTTTCGTACATTCAAATTACCAACACAAATCTAATTATTAGTTAATGTACCCAACAACAGAGAGCTTTAATTTGCCACACTTAAATCAAACATATTGGTAAGCACATTTGCCAGATGATGGTAAAATGGAATTCAACAACAGATTTGCCATATAAATGACATCTCGTAAAATACTCTATACTAAATATGAATTCTTAAATCTCCACACTTAAATATGAATTCTTAAATCAAACATATTTGCCAGATGATGGTAAAATGGAATTCTTAAAAATCATTTGCTGAATTCTTAAAAATGAGCATCCTTATCTCAGGTTCTAGTTTCAAACGATTAAGCAAGTAATCGAGATAATGTCATATCATAACTGTTTAATCTGTATCAAGATTCGCTCTTTCAAAATCATGCTATTCCATGCTATCCTCTCTATCTCTCTCCTGTCTCTCTATCCCCTTTTTATTATCTCTGCCAAATATATATGGGATCATTGTAGTAGCAAACTAGCGATGAACATCATTGGGTCTTTGGGAATCTGGTGAGGCCTGAGGCTGAGGGGCATGAATTAAGGACGCTAGCAAGAAACGCACCCACTTTCACACGGTAAATGTGAATGACCGTACAAGTGGAAGTGGAAGAACAGCGCAAATAAAATGCTTAAATTTGTATTTGCTTAAATTATTAGAAAAATATTTAAAGGTTGTCTGACGGATTTTTTTTTAAAACCATAAATAAAATAATTAAATTTACTCAAACGACATGATTACCCGAAGATTTACAAAAACCATCAATACCGAGATGCCAACTCGGTCCGAACGAATTTTTTTCTCCAGACCGAATTGGCATTTCGGTCCCCCCTTATTTTTAACTATTGCGCAGCCCACGCCACATAAAATCCACAAATATTTCCGGACCGAATTGGCATTTCGGTCCGGAGGAAAAATTTGCCGGACCGAGATGCCAACTCGGTCCCATTGTTTTCTTTACTCTGCGCCTTTCTCCCTTCTTCCTTCTTACCCGAACCCGAGGCTTCTTCCTCTTCTCCTACCCGAGACCAAACACAAAAAACTAAATTTTAACCCCCTCAAATCTTCGTCATTTTTTATTCTAATCACATATTTGAGTATAATTTTGAGAGAAGAACAAGAAAAGCTTCGGATCTACAAATTTCATTAGGTATGTGGTTAAATTTTTTATTTGAAAAAAATATCCGAATTTTATAATTTTTTTCTAGAATTATTTAGTTTAGTTATAGAATAAATTAGTTTTTTGTAGTGTATTGTAGTGTAATTTCATGTATTATAGTGTGAATTTTTAATTTGGGAAAAAAATCCGAATTTTAATTTTTTTGTAAAATTATTTAGTTTAGTTTGTATGTAGGGTAAATTAGTTTTTTTAGTGTATTGTAGTGTAAATTTAGTGTATTGTAGTGTAAATTAGTTTATTTTAGTGTTATTTATTTAGTGATTGTAGTGTATTTTAATGTATTGTAGTATAAATAAATTGTATAAATAGTTAAAGTAATTAGAGTAATTTAGAGTAATTTAGTGTAAATAAATTGTAAATAAATTTAGTGTAAATAAATTTAAGTGTGAATAAATATTTAGTGTAAATAAATTGTATATAAATTGTATAATTTTTTAGTGCAAATAAATTTAGTGTGAATAAATATTTAGTTTAAGTAAGTTGTATAAAAATTGTATAAATATTTAGTGTAACTAAATTTTATAAATATTTAGAGTAATTTAGTGTATAAATTTATTGTATCTAGTGTTTAGTAATTGTATAATGATTTGGTTTGCATGTAGAGTAATCTTGGTCATAGTTTTTTTTTTAAATAAATGTTGAATAATTTAGGCTTTTTTTAGTATAATTTAACTAATTGTAGGTTTTTTTAATTTTGTATGTAGAGTAAATTAGCTAAAGGAATTTTTGATTTGTTAACTAATTGGAGTTTTTTTATGTTGTAATTTTATTTATATTGTAGTGCAAAATGGCTGCTGAACAACCCTTGTTGCAATTGCCTCCTGAGCAACACAAGATATCGTTGGTGAATACAACGGTATTTGTTTAATATCGGGTTGGATTTAAATTTCAAATAAACTTGGAAGTTTAAATTAATTTTTGTTCTTTACATTATTTTGCATGAAATTATCGTTCCAGCCTGTTCGTTCACTGCGTACTGGTCCTCGGCAAATGGGCATTCATTACCAGCCTCGGATGAAACAAGGTTTGGTGTATTTAGGCCTGTACCAGATGAAGGATGTGACGCATTGTCAGATTGATAAAGCGTTCATCACTGCGCTCGTCGAGAGGTGGAGGCCCGAGACGAATACTTTTCATGTTCCGGTGGGGGAGTGCACAGTGACACTGGAAGATGTCAGCTGTCTGTGGGGCTTATCTGTTCAAGGTAAAATATTTTTTCTTACTAATTCATACTTTTGTGATTAATTTATATTTAGTGCAGGTAATTTAGTGTAAATAAAATCTATAAAGATTTAGAGTAATTTAGAGTAAATAAATGTAGTGTAAATAAATGTAGTGTAAATAAATTTAGGAATAAATTAATTTAGGAATAAATAAATTTAGTGTAAATAAATTTAGGAATAAATAAATTTAGTGTAAATAAATTTAGGAATAAATTAATTTAGGAATAAATAAATTTAGTGTAAATAAATATGTAGTGTACATAAATTTAGTTTAAAGAAATTGTATAAATATTTAGAGTAATTTAGTGTAAATAAATCCTATTAATATTTAGTGTAAATAAATTTAGTGACTTACATATCTCATCGGATCTAGATGTCTCTTACAGCACACCGCCAATAAATTGCGGTTTCTGGCAATCACAAACAGTCATTCTCTGCTCCCCTTCTGGAAATCAAACTTCGTACTTCATGTCTCCCTTCACCCCATACAATCAATAAATCATGTTATTTAAATATTACAAATTGAGAAAGTTATACTAAATTTAAGTAAATATCGGACATACCGTTCTTTGGGTTCCATCATGATCGACGACCTCGTAGACGGGAAATTCACCACCCATTGGTATCACTCGGTGCTCCTTTGCTTTGGCAATCCGATGTTCTAGCGCTGACATGATTTTTCCTGATAATCTCATTCCATTTCGATGCCAATTTCGAGCAACCGCACCTCTTCTGACATACCAATCCACAACTTTATAGAATGTGCGATCAACTATTGCCGTTACAGGCAGTTGGCGAGCCACTCGGAAAACATTGTTCAATGATTCTGATCCGTTCGTAGTCATAATACCCCACCTATTTGGGCCTCCGTCATGACATTGTGCCCATTTATGGAGTTGCAGAGGCTCTTCTTCGAGATTTTGCAACCTTTTACCACACCACATGATGTACTGGTGAGTAGTAATACTCCTACCTTCTATCATTTCCATACCCTCATCAAACCTCCAAGGTTTCATCTTACCCACAAACCCAGTGAAAATTTGTTCAATTACTTTGTCCTTGCACAACTTGTACACATTCGCCGCAATATGATGAGCACACAATCGATGAACTGCTTCACCCCTCTCCTCACACCACCCTAAATCAGGTCGATCAAACACCGAATGGATTGTAGCATGCTGGTCTGATATAACACATACCCGACCGGGGCCGACAACATCTTCGCGTACAAATTGCATAAACCAGCCCCAATTTTCTGAAGTCTCCTCTTCCGCAATTCCGAATGCTATTGGCAATATTTGCTGTTCAGCATCGTAGGCGCATGCCATGAATAATTTGTCCTTGTACCTACCAGACAAATGTCCAACATCAACACTTATTACTGGTCGAATGTATGGCCAGGCTTGAATTCATGGACCGAAAGCCCATGCCACACGGATGAAAATATGTTCGCCCAACGTTCTAGATGGTACGTGCTCAATTCTGTATTGTGTACCTGGGTTAGACCTCTGGATTGCACCGAGCATAGAAGGTAGCAGTTCGTAAGCTTTTTCCCAAGAACCAAACAAATCAGCAATCGCCAGCTCCCTTCCTCTCCAAATCTTGTTGTATGAAGGCTCAACCGTTTTGTACTCCTGTCTAACTGCAATTCGACATGCTTTTATTGACATCTCCAGGTCCTCCTTGAGACCCGGTTTGATTATATCTGCAAGCACCATATCCCAGATCCCAGATCGCTTCGTGGTCTACGTTGAACAACTGGTATTTTTCTGCCGAGCCAGGTGGTGCCGTGTTCAAACGTGCGCTGATTGTCAGATCGAACCGGCTAGGGAGCAAACGAATGCCAACATATATCTGTCTTCTTAGCTCATCAAGACTAGTTGAGTTAGTAACAGAAAATGTACAGGTCGGTGCGTCTATAATTTCGCGTCTGTGGTACACATTTATTAATACTTGAGACATTTCCTGAACAAAAAATTTCACGATTAACCTTCGATAATTTTTAATTTTACAGCAAAAAATATGATCATAATTGAAAAAAAAAACTTACTACAATATTCAGACGAACGCTAGAGGCACAATGCAGGAGCTGATCTGTAATTTGGAAAACTGTAACTGTGCACAATAGAGAGGCACGAAGGTCTCGGGAAGAAGGTCTCGGAAAGAAGAAGCTCTTTGTCTCGCAAAAAAAAATGATACAGAGAGCAGAGAGGAGGGAGGGAGGATTTATTGGACAGAAAATGGTCTGGACCGAGATGGCAACTCGGTCCGGCCAAAAAAAACCTCTGGACCGAAATGCCATTTCGGTCCAGAGGGGACCACACGATCGGCCACACATAAAATGTCTTGATTTGTTGTGAAAAAGAGGGGACCGAGATGGCTATTCGGTCCAGAGTAAAAAAATTCGTTCGGACCGAGATACCATCTCGGTCTTGATGGTTTTTGTAATTCTTAGCGCAATCGTGTTGTTTATTTAAATTTAATTATTTTAATTATGGTTTTTAAAAAAAATCCTTGTCTGACCGCGCGCGTGGGTCTTAAATTGGAGTCTTGGTACTGGTCAATGCTAGGTCCCATTCTACCTCTTATACGGTTACACCAAATGAGAAATTATGTGTGTCACTGTCAATAAATATTTTGACTAGCTAGGAGCAAAAAATAATGTGTTATTTGACTACTGACTACTTGTCAAAGTCGCCCGTTAGTGAAGTTTGGTGGAATGGTGCGTATGGAATTTTGGATCGAGGGTCCTGATTTTGATCGGACGGTCCGGATTCAAACTCAAAATGTTGAGTTATCCGAATTCATGGATTGAATGGAAGGTACAAATTTTTTTTCGATTAATTGTGTTAGTAGGTTTAACTTCTGCAGCATGTGCATTAAAAGTGAAACAATTACCGAACTTCACGTAGATTTCAAATTTAAAAATGTGCTTTGACTTAGAGGATCCCTGAAGGGATAATATTGGGTCACATACTGGGCGATCATTCGCTCACCCACCTTTTGATGTGGGATTTCAGGTACAGGGACTGGCGATCCGCAGCAAGAGGCGTCAAGAGTTGTCCCCGATGGCCATGCCGTTTGATTAGGGGTTTAGGACTTTTGTTAGGTTTACGAGTCCGATGTTTTGATATGTTCATTGGACTCGATAGATCATGTATCCCCCTTTGTGTAGTTTATGTTTATTTTATCCTGATGTGGATTATATGGATGATATGTGTATATTTATGTTTATTTGATATTTATGACTATTGCTTGCTTGTTTTTATTTGTTTCCGCTGTGCATGTTTACTGTATTTGTTTAGCCTTGCGTGTCTTATGATTATTAGACACGAGGCGAGGATTAATTACACCTTAATCCAGAATTTCTAGTTTGGGGTGTGACAAATTGGAAACGGATGATTCTAGTGAGTGATATTTTGTCTAATTTAAATTTTTAATTAACAACAGACAGATGATATTATACCTGCATATATATACAACAATATTAAGGAAAATAATGGATTTTGGTTTTGGATAATTGTACAGACTTAAATTTTTATGGAACCGTTCCGCAACTTAAATTTAAATTTTTATGCACATATGCTTGTAATACTCTTGATACATGAACTATTTACAGTTACACGACGAGGATGAATATTTGCTCGATGAGTTATGAATACTTGCTCGATGAGTTATGAAAATTCGAATTTTTTGTTTAAATTATTTGTTAGATTACTTCTTTTGATTTATAATTAGCATATTTATATTAAAATACATTAGATTACTTGAAATTATGTTGAATTACACTATATTATATTAAATTAAGCTAAATTACGTTAAATTATGCTAAAATAGGTAAATTATGGTAACTTACTGTGTGTCTTCATAGTGATGTATAATGAGAAACTATTTTTTGTTTCTTTTTTATCTTCATAGTGATTTATAATTAGAAACTATTTTTTTAGAGACACTATGAAGAGCAAGATCATGAAATCTAACACTGACAAAATTGAATTTTTTGTTTAAATTATTTGTTAGATTACTTCTTTTGATATATAATTAGCATATTTATACTAAAATACGCTAAATTACTTGAAATTATGTTGAATTACACTATATTACGTTAAATTACGTTAAATTATTAAATTACGCTAAAATACGGTAAATTACGCTAAATTACATATGAATAGGGACGATATCTTCACTGAAAAGGCGAAAAGCTTGCGAAAATACGCATGCTTCAGTGACCACTACGTCATTTTTTGAAATTCAAAATTGCCAAAAAACTAAGGGAAGAGCCTCAAAACTTTAGTTGAAGTTTCCGATTAAGATTTTCATTTCTTATTCAATCTAAGTAGCTCAGTAAATTAGTTACATAATGAACTTATAGAATACCAATTTTTACTATTTTCGAAATTGTTTTACTATTTTGTATGATTCATGAAAGATGACACAAAATCGGTCTACTTTAGCGTAATTTTGCGTAGTTTAGCGTAATTTACCGCATTTTTATCAATTAGCGAAGTTATTGTAATTTAGCATAATTTAACGTAATTTAGTGTAATTCAACATAATTTATTGTAATATAGTGTAATTCAACATAATTTCAAGTAATCTAGTGTATTTTAGTATAAATATGCTAATTATAAATCAAAAGAAGTAATCTAACAAATAATTTAAACAAAAAATTCGAATTTTCAGTGTTAGATTTCATTATCTTGCTTGTCTCTGAAAAAAAAAGAAAAAAGAAGAAGAAACCGGCCATTTTATGGCCGGTTTGGACATTTTTGGCAAAAGTCGGGAATCGTGGGTATAATAATTAATTTGTAATTAACTTTGGATATTAAATAAAAATGTTGGCTATCTATGTCACACAACTACAACTTGTGTTGATAAGCCATTTTTTATATACACCTTAGGATAGGGTTTGACCTTCGAAACTGTGCCAAATTTCTTGTATTTATATTTATTTTAGTGTCAAATACATCCAAGAACCAAGTTACTGCCGAAAAGTTGTTTTAATTGCATAAAATCAAACAAAATAGAGAAATTCAAGCTGGTGCGGGCCGCACAAAAATAATTCCGAGAAAAAATGAATTCCAAAATTAAATCAAGAAATCTCCAGAGCCTTCTGCAGGTCCCTGTGCGGTTTCCTCTGGCCGCACAACTGCCGCACAGAATCACAGCTGCCGACACACAGTTCGTATTTTGGTCATACGAACTCTGATTTAGGTGAATCAAAGCTTGGATGTTAAAGCACCCATGAGGGGCTAGATTTTCTCTCTAGAGGCTTAGGCATTAAAATATGAACTTGTGTTAATTTCTATTTTGTTTGATTATCTCTTTTATGATGATTGTTTGCTTGCATGTTTATTCTTGTTGATTGATAAGTTCTCGCTAATTGCATAATCTGTGTACTTGATAGATAGTATCCCGTTTAGGTTTTACAACTTGAATTGCTAAGGATCAATTGCTTAACGGTACCTTACTATGTGCTTGAATTACCTTAGGATGTAAGATTAGAAACACACCATTCTAATCTTTATCCGGAACCACATGAATTAATGGTTAGGTTAGGGTGAAAGACTTAATTGTGAAGTCTAAAACCTAATTGGGAACCCTAAATTAGGTTAGATGTTGATATATTATTTTGTGTGCATGCATGTTAAATATCCCTATTAGGATCGTGACAGCCCTAAAACTAGAGGAACGTTAACTCATCGCACCAACATAGTTGTATCAATACTTAGTTAAAATAGGCTAACACGCGCTTAAATCTAGGTAACTAGGGTGAATTACTTAATCGTGAAATCCGAATTATCTAGGCACATCACAAGGTTATAAATCCCATCAAAGAAAACATGAATTTAGATCAAATAGACGAGAAATTAACCAAGAAATTGTGAGCCAAAAGCCCCTAGACTTCTCCAACTCGAATTACAACCGAATTTTAATTACTTTGTTACGAGCTTTTAATTTTCATTAAAAACGAAATTACACAAAATCCCCCTTTTTATTATTAGTTTCAGTTTTAGAAGTAATTTTCTTTAGTAAAAAAATTAGTATTTCCCTACCTCCCTTTAGATCGACACCTACATACTACAATAGATAGGTTGTGTACTTGCAACTAACCTAATTATTGTGTACGAATGTTTATGAATTTTAAAAGTAAAAAGTGTATTAAATTAACCTATATTTCAATACCTAAAATACACAACATGTGTGTGACCAAGTACAATCCCGTGGCAATTGGGCATGCATGGGGATACATGGGGAGACCCAAATTATTTCGAGGAACTTTGAACATAAATAAAACTAGAGTAGAGCTAAAATTAATAATTTTTTTAATTTTGTATTCTAATTATGTGTCACATTCTTATTTTTGTTTTTAAAATTCAAATAGACGATATGAACTGCTTGATGTGGTCTCCATATTAATACATACTTGACGACCCAATTATATGGAAGCTGATAATAGTATCCGCGCTATAGTACCCGTACTATACCCGCACCATAACTACCATAACTATCTGAGGAGACTGTAAAAACTTCAGCATTGAATTTTTTTTCTTAAAGTATGAATACCTATGCAAGGAAGTATTTATATTTATGCACGGAAATATTTACACCTATGAGGTGAACAATTTTAACGTAAATAATTGTCTCTCCAACCAAATCTTCCAAACGTACCCGCACTATGAATATCTGTGGGGTACCACTCAAGCTACATGGGGGATATACACGTTTTTAGAGGTGATTTTTTTTCTTCGTTCAATCTCCTCCATATTTCTGATGATCTGTGAGAAATTTTGTGAATCTAAAATCACGAACGTCTTCTACGCAATTTTCTCTTTCAAATGAGATCCATAATGATGTGCTTTCGGACTCGTCATCACACAAGTATTTATACCTCGTCGTGCAATTATTTATACCTATTCTTGCAAGTTTTTTTTACATATGATACTGGATGACGTATGAAAGTATTAATATCAAGTACTGCAAGTATTTATACCTATGTGGTCAAATTTTTTTATTAGAGAAAGGTTGACATGGAGACGATTGAGGAAGGTTGATGCGGTGATACGGGTCCCCACTACTTCATTAGAGGAAGGTTGATGCAGGGACGATTGAGGGACCGAAAAAGAGATGATCATAACAAGTTACGTGATCACTCAAAAGAGAGCGATGTTTCTTTTAATATTTATAAACTCGGAAATGCTATCGGTTCGGACTGCAGGTGCACAATCCTATCGAGTAGTATATTTGAGGTCGATCCGCAGGGAATATTGGTTTAGAGTCTTGAGCGATCGAACCACAATCTTTCGAAAGGCTAAACGAAATATGAAAATTGAGAGTTGTTGTTGTGATCAACGTAAATTAGGAAGCAATTAAAAGTAATTAAAATAAAGATAGAGATGAGAATTCCTAGGATTTCGGCACACCATTGCTACTCAATCCGCTTTGATAATATATTCCTATCGGATCTGATTTCCTGTTGTTGTTTTATGAAAGACACCACATAGGTCACTGCGAGTTATTTTACGCAAGAATAACAGATCTTTCATTGAGATTCTACATAGGACACTGCGAGTTATCTTACACAAATGACTAATCTCTTAAATACACAAGTTACTACACAGATCACGCAAATGATGGAACTTGGTTCGTGTTTTGTTGTTCTGGTTTATGGTTTCCCCGCTAAGGTTTTCTTCACATAAATCTAATAGATCTCAACGAGGCTAATTCGTACAAATAGTTTATCTTACCATTAAAGTATTGTCACTACCCTAACGGATTAAACTAGATCATTGAAGTTAGATGAAGAGATAGTAAATCACAAAAGCATTTCGATTAAACAACAAGAAATCATAATCAACAGAAAATATATATATCAAAACATCAAGAGTAACAAGGTTTACTGCCTAGCCCCTAAGAAATGAACTTAGCCGCGGAACGTTATTGTTACAATCACTCCTCTCTTCTCTCTTTAATCAAATCTAACTCTAATTACAAAGATAACTTCTTCTGCCCAGGGGCTTTATATAGGAGTGGAGGGACGTCTGGAGGTTGAGTAGGGGCTAAGAAACTGATCTGGATACAGCTGTCGGCAGTTAATCCCCAAGAGACGCCATCGGTTACGGTCCGTATCAAGTGATACGGTCCGTATTGAGACCTTGTCGCTGAGGATTTTGATGCGTATCACACCATCTCCTGGTCCGAATTAGGCTCGGTCCGTATTAGGTAATACGGGCCGTAACAGAGACTTCGTCGATGAGCGTCGCATCAAAGAAGGATGACAGTAACCTTTTTCTCTAATAAATTAAACATATGTGTGAGAAAATATGCAAAATCTAAACCAAAACTCTACGTAATTCATCATTATTTTGACTCTAATCATTACGCATCAAAGTATTAATTTCTTATTTTTCAAGTGTTAATATCTTATCTTTCAAGTAATTATAGCTATGAAGGTTGACGTTGGGACAAATGTGGGGACTGAAAAAATAGGGACCATATAATTAGTGGGGACCATAGAAAAAGAGTGTTGTAGTAATTTTTAAATAATAATTAGTGGGGACCATATAATATCTTTTTAGAATAATAATTAGTAGGGACCATATAATTTGTGGGGACCATATAATATATGTTTAGAATAATAATTGTTGGGGACCATAGTACATAATTTCTCTAAATGAGATGCGAGGGTTTTGGGGTACTGGAGTGAGGTCTTCTGATTTGTATCTTTCCAAAAAGTAGTAAATTTTTTTCCAAAAAATATAATTTGGTCTCCAACACATTTTAATACCGAAATCATGTTGAGCGGTTCAAATTGAAAGTTTAAATTTGAAAACAAAGATAAGAAGGTAGGCATAATTGATGATTGAAGCACGAAAATAATGAGATATTTTAATCATCCTCATAAAACAAAAAATATTTAAGAATAAAAATGGAAAATATTGAACAAAATGGGAGTGAACTTTGGAAGTCTCCGTGATAGATGGCTGTTCGCAGCAAAGTGCAACGCAAGTTTCGGTACGCTTGAGAGCGTACCTTTTAAAACCACGTTAACACTCCACGAGTAAGGGATGCAAGTGCACAACCCCTATCGTGTAGTATATTCGGGTATCGATCCACAGGGACGGTTAATTGCGAGGTTAGATTCTATCAAACTCAATCAAAAACTAGAAGTGAAAAAGGTTTGGTTTTGTATTTAAGTTCCTAAAGGGTCAAATCAAACAGTTCAAACAGTTCAAGTAGATGTAATAAAATGATTGGAAGAAATGTAAATTGTGTTTTGATTATGGATAAAAGGCGTTTCCAGGGTTTCAGACTTCATCTGTGATCTGCCTCTAGTGGTACGGCCCGTACTAAGTAGGTACGGCTAGGCCGTACCTCACTTGGTAAGGCTAGGCCGTACCACCCTGGTAAGACCCGTACCGGCTTCCCAGAACAGAACCTACCAGTTCGAGTGAATGCATTTCCTTGCTGGTACCTTGTGCTAAACTCTTTAGAAAGGTTCAATAGACCATACCTAAGGTTCCTAACCCTCAACCGTCGTTTGTTGGATCAAGATCTAGGTTGGAATGCAATTGAGAGCCTTTTAGGGTTTCTACACCTCAACCATCGTATGTTGGTACAGATCTACCCTAGCTGATTGATTAGATGTCTAAGGCACCCTCTAATCTGTCGATTAGAGGAGAATTCAACCTTTCGGCTTCAATTCGAACTATTCTACCCTATGTACTTGAATTGGATGAGAGATTGAGATGATCACATGACCTTGATAGGTTCGATCTAAACCTAAAGGGACATCATACAACAATCACAGCAAGCAAAGCAAGATATAACAATGAAAATCACAATCAATCAAACTAAAGAGTTCATACAAAGTAAAAGTCAAAGAAAGTCAAAACAAATCAAGATTCGATCTCTAACCCTAGAAACTAAAATGATCTACTCACAGCACATAGCAATGTCTAAAAATACAATAAGAGGAAGAGAGATAGCCATGGATTGAAGGGAGATGGAGGAGGAAGCTAGATCCGTCGAGTTTCGCCTCTTCCTCTTCTTTCCTTCTTGCTCTCAGCTCCTTAGCCCTCTTTCTCTCTCCTACTGAGCTCTCAGATCTATCTGGAATGAATTGGATACGAAATCTGGAGAGTTCCCCGCCTTAAATAGCCTCTGCCCAAATTTGAATCTGTCAGGACGCCTTTATGTACGGCCCGTACCAATTTGGTACGGCCTGGCCGTACCAGGCGTGAAGAGCTGAAAACGGCTAAGTATGGTCCGACCCGTACCAAGCCTGGTAAGGGTCGTACCTCATCATGTGAATCGCCATTTCTTCGTGTGTTTTGCTCCAAACCTGCAGAAAACAAACAAACACTCAGCAGTACCAAATTCTAAAGATATAACAATGGAATGCACATAATTCTGGTGAATTATGGCACGAATCTGGTACTAAAATAGGCCTAAAATAGACTAAATATGCGAGGTATCAAATTCCCCCAAGCTGAACCTTTGCTTGTCCTCAAGCAAAAAGTTTCAAACTCGGGTAAAAGTGCTGGACAACTAAATCTAAATGCAGATACAAGTCTAAATGTGAAAACTTACGTGAATTTGCTATAGTCAAGAATTTCTAGAATCGATTCGGTTGTAATTCAAATATCCCTTTATAAACCTTGATTCACTCCACCAATTGGTCAATTGAACTTCTTATTTTGAGATGCTTCTAACAATGGAAAGACTAATTACCTAGGTTTGATCGAAACAATTTCATTCTTTTTCCGAATCAGTGCTTTTATTCAAGGTGATTTTTCTTTTCATTTGCCCTCCCCCAAGCTTGAATCAAGCTTAAGGGTAAGAAAGTTGCGAACGAAGTGTGTTGGTATGAGCAAAATTTTCATTCTTTATTTCTAGTTGGGAGACGAGCTCAAAGGCGCCCATTCGAGGCTTATTGCCAGTACTCTTATGTTCTCCATCTTTTTCATTTCTCTCTTTATTTTTCTTTTTTTTTTTTTCTTTTTCTTTTTGGTTTGCTCATACCATGAATACACACATCTATTGGTATTCATTCATACCAATGGATATTCCAAACTTTCTTAATTTGAAAATCCCAATTCCTAAAGGCATAGTTCAGTTTTTTCGAATAATCTCGTTCGATTCAATTCTAAGTTTGTTTCATCTTTTCCATTATTAAAAACATCTCAACCTAAGTAGTTCAATAACCAATCATGGGTTAGTTCCAATTTACTCAGGTCTATCCTAATCACAACCAAATTGTTTCAAAGTTATTCTCAATTCTAGCAATTCACGCAAATCTTCACCTAACAATGCACGAAAATACGAAAAAATGTAAGAAAAATAACGGTAAAGTAAATATGACCTAAATGCAAATGTCATCCCCCCAAGCTTAGCCTGAGCATTGTCCTCAATGCGTCAAGACTATGAGATAAAAGAGATAAAATAAACTCGGGGAGAAGAGAGCGAACCTGATCAGCCCTCGGGATGGTCGTACCAGAGCCAGTCGCTCAACTGCTGCTCTATCCCAGTCACCCGCTGCGTGAGATCATGGAGTGCGGCGCCCTGCTGACGAATGGCAGCACCCTGCTCATAAAGTGCAACACCCTGCTCCTGACGCATGCCGTACATCAGATCGTAGACATCATGGATGGTGGGCTCAGAGAGAGGAGGGGGATACACTGGTCTACTGTAGGAGGTGGAGGGTCCAGCTGCGTAGGCAGAGGTGGATGGGCCGGCAGTGTAGGCGGAGGTGGATGGGCCAGTCTGGTACGTGGAAGGGCCAGCTCCATAGAAAGAGGTACCTGTACCAAAGGGTGAAGGATGTACCTGCTCGAAGAATGGGGGAGCCTGGCTGGGGAAAGGTGGCACATGAGGAGAGAGAGGATGCATCGGCTCAAACGGAGCCTGGACTGGAGAGGTGGTGGCATCGAGCATGTCCTCATCGCCATGCGGTGGTGGTGGAGGAGGTGGGGGTGGGACCTCAGGGGCAGGCAGCACGCGGGGCGGGCGTCGAAAATACCAGGTGCTCCGGTCAGTGAAGGAGAGAGTGACCGGGAATGGCATGATGTATCTGGTATGCTGGTCAGGCATGCGCCAAGCCCAAGCACCTCGCCCATCGCGTCCTGCTGCTGACTCGATGAATTTATAGGAGGTGAACTGAGAGAGAGAGAGAGATCGGGAGCTCCGGCACTCCTCGTCGCCGATGATCTGGATGTGTAAGCGCTCAGCGATCAGAGTGACATAGGCCGAGATGTAGAGAGTGCCACCCGGCTTGGGCTGCCTCTGGATGTCGATCCAGTGGCGGATCATGGCGAGCATCAGATCGGGCCGCTCGAGAGTGCTGTCGGGGCGCAGCATATGATCCACCAGCTGCAGATCCTCAACATTAGCACGGGCGAAAGTCTCGCCACGTGCAAAAACTGTGCAACCGAGGATACGCAGCAGGACCCGGATGACAGGATGTGGGACCTTGAGCTGCTTGTACTCTTTGTTGACAGCTGACCCGGCTGGTGCGCCAGAGATCAGCTCCCAGAAGGTGTCGCGCGTCAACTCCCCAGAGAAAGAGAGGGAATCAGTAGTCGGGTTCGGCTCAAAGCCAAACCACTCCCTCAAGTCATGTAGCCAGACGCGGCGGGTCTCACTCAGCATGCGGAACCTGATGAACGGGTGGTGGTTCCGCGAAAACTTGAGCTCCAGAGAGGAAAGAAACTCCAAGGTGAGCCTCTTGTAACCCCTCTGGGCGATCTCCCAGAAAGCTGGAGTGATCCCGACCCGGGTGGTGATGCGGCGGAACTCGTCCTCTAGGCCCATCGCCTGAAGAGCAGAGAAATCGACAATCCTCGTGTTGTTGACCGTCTTCGTCAGAAGGATTTCAAAATTCTTGAGCTGCTGTCGGGTCGAAATGAGGAAGTACTCCGCGGAGTATGCGTCGGCACGCTGGGTGGCATCAGAGGTGGCCGAATCGGTGCCCATGGAGTCAGAGGCGTGGTCGGAGGCCTCGTCAGAGCCCTGGTCCTGGTCAGCAGATGGATGGTAAGAGGGGCTCTCCTGTGGGCTCTGGTGAACGGATGGAGACTCACTGGATGTGGTCTCACCCTCATAGTAGGTGGGGGTCCTGGCTGCACTCTCCTGGGAGTGGCGAGATGCGCGGGAGTCACCCCGAGACGCACTCCGGTGGGAGTGATGAGATGACGTGGGGGCGTCAGCAGGAGGGACGTTGGCCATCGGGCCAGTGGCGGAAGGGATGGAGGCGTCAGAGGGTGTGGAGGAGCGAGAGGAACGTCGACTCATCTCGGGCAGTCGTGAGTGACGTTGGTTGGTTCAGAGGGAGCGCAACGGGGTAGGTACGGCCTGGTCTGACCTAAGAGGTACGGCCTAGCCTGACCTAGGTAGGTACGGCCTAGCCGCACGGGTTGGTACGGGCCGTACCAAACCTAGGGTTTTGGTGTTGGCTGGTAATGGCCGCACCAATCTGGTACCAGTGACAGAAAATGGGGTTTGGGTAACCAAGTTGGTGTCAGTTCAGAGGTTGGTACGGGCCGTACCTACCTGGTACGGGTGGGCCGTACCAGGTTAGGGTTTGACAGAAAATGGACAGAACCGAGCAAGGAAGAGAGGAAAGCACGAAAATGGAGAGAAACAAAGAAAATGGAAGGAGAAGGACTAACCGAGAGCAAGAAGGTGCGGGTCGGACCGAAGATAAGTGCGGGTCGGACCGAAGAGAAGTGCGGCTCGGACCGGTGAAGTGCTCGGTTGGGTGGCCGGTGCTCCTTGTGCTCGGTTAGGGTGGAAGAGAGGTAGAATGAGTGGAGAAGGAGAGAAAATGGAGAGGAGAGGGAGAGAAGAGAGAGTAGATTGAGAGGTGCGGCTGGGAAGGGGAAGGGGTGCGGGGGGGGTCGGGTTTAAAAAGGAAAAAGGCGGAAGGGAAGGCGTCGGTTCGCGATTCTGACCTAGGTACGGCCTGGCCGTACCAAATTGGTACGGGCCGTACCAACCCTTCAATTTTCAGGCCGTACCAATGTGGTATGGCCTAGCCGTACCAACCTCAGAAATTCTCGTTTCTCGTTCTCGTGACTTCTCAAGCCGCTCGTGATGCAATGAAGAAGAATGAATGCATGTCTAACTGTTCCTAAGATGCAAAACAGGTAAAAATGGCTTGGGCTGCCTCCCAAGGAGCGCTCGTTTTAGGTCTCGAGCTCGACCTTCTCTCTTCAGGTTCTGTTTTGAGATGGATCGGATAGATCCAAGCTCTCTCGCAATTCTTGGGGATGGTCAGCAATGTAGTGCTTGAGACGCTGACCATTGACTTTGAAAGTCTGCCCCTCCTTGTTATCCAATTCCACAGTGCCAAACGGGAACACTGCCCTCACTCGGAATGGACCGGACCATCTGGACCTCAGCTTCCCTGGAAAGAGCCTAAGTCGAGAATTGAACAAGAGGACCAAGTCTCCCTCATGGAACTCACGAGGCATGATGCGCTTGTCGTGAACTTGTTTGGTCCTTTCCTTGTACATTCTCGCGTTCTCGTAGGCATTGAGACGCATCTCCTCTAACTCATGCAAGTCAAGGATGCGTTTCTCTCCAGCTGAGAGCAAGTCCATGTTGATGGCCCGTGTGGCCCAGTATGCCTTGTGCTCAATTTCCACGGGCAAGTGGCAGGACTTTCCGTACACCAATTTGAAAGGGCTCATCCCAATCGGAGTTTTGAAGGCTGTACGGTAGGCCCAAAGTGCGTCACTCAGCTTGAGTGACCAATCCTTCCTCGTGCGAGCCACGGTCTTCTCCAGGATAGACTTGATCTCTCTGTTGGAAATCTCGGCTTGACCGTTGGCTTGCGGATGGTAGGATGTGGTCACCTTGTGAGTGACTCCATGGCGACTGAGGAGATTGTCAAATTGGCGATTGATGAAGTGCTTGCCACCGTCACTGATGACGGCTCTCGGGACTCCAAAGCGAGGGAAGATGGTGTCAGTGAACAGTCGTTTCACTGCCTTGGAGTCCGCATTCTTGCACGCCACTGCCTCCACCCACTTGGAGACGTAGTCAACTGCCACCAGGATGTACTCGTTCCCACACGAGGGTGGAAACGGTCCCATGAAATCAATGCCCCAGACATCAAAGATGTCTACCTCTAGAATAGAGGTGAGAGGCATCTCATTCTTCTTGGAGATGTTCCCGGTGCGCTGACACTTGTCACAAGCCGCGACGAAGGTCCTAGCATCTCTGAAGAGTGAAGGCCAGAAGAAGCCGGATTGCAGGACCTTTGAAGCAGTCTTGGAGAATGAAGCGTGTCCTCCGTAGGCCGAGGAGTGGCAGTGCTCAAGAATGGAGCGCGTCTCGTCGTATGGCACACATCGACGGTAGACGCCATCAACGCCAATCTTGAAGAGGTAGGGGTCGTCCCAGAAGTAGAACTTGGAATCCGATCGCAACTTCTTCTTCTGCTGGTATGACATGTCAGGAGGAAGTACTCCTGAGGCGAGAAAGTTCGCAATGTCTGCATACCAGGGCGCCGACTTGGTGTTCACTCGGTCAGTGGCAAGGAACGTCCGATCTTGCAACGCATGAGTCGCGTGCATCGGTGCATCGACCGAGTGGATCTCCTCCATGGCAGAAATCGAATGGAATTGGTCATCAGGGAACGAGTCATCAATTGGCAGGCTACAAGAGCCCTCATCTTCCCAGCGAAGCCGGGACAGATGGTCAGCCACAGTGTTTTCGACTCCTTTCTTGTCCCTGATTTCGATATCGAACTCCTGCATGAGGAGAATCCACCTAATCAGGCGAGGTTTGGCATCCTGCTTGCTCAACAGATACTTGAGTGCGGCGTGGTCAGTGTAGATCACTATCTTGGAGCCAACCAGATAGGATCTAAACTTGTCGAGAGCGAACACGACAGCCAAAAGCTCCTTTTCGGTTGTCGTGTAGTTCATCTGGGCAGGGTCTAGCACCTTGCTAGCGTAGTAGATAGCACATGGCTTGTTCTCCTTCCGCTGCCCAAGAACGGCTCCCACAGCGTAATCACTCGCATCGCACATCAGCTCAAATGGCAAGGTCCAGTCTGGAGGCTGCAGGATGGGTGCTGAGACAAGGGCTTCCTTCAATCGGCAAAACGAATCGACACACTCCTGTGTGAAGATGAAATCAGAATCCTTGATGAGCAGGTTGGTCAATGGTTTTGCGATTTTCGAGAAGTCCTTGATGAAACGGCGGTAGAAGCCAGCGTGTCCCAGAAAGCTTCGCACAGCTTTGACGTTCGTTGGGATCTCCAGCTTCTCAATCACCTCCACCTTTGCTTTGTCAACCTCAATCCCTTTTGAGGTCACCACATGTCCAAGGACGACTCCCTCTTGGACCATGAAGTGACACTTCTCCCAGTTGAGGATTAGGTTGACTTCTTCGCACTTCTCCAGAATTTTGCAGAGGTTGGCTAGACATGAGTCAAAGCTGGTCCCATAGACAGAGAAGTCGTCCATGAACACCTCCATGATTTTCTCAATGAAATCAGAGAAAATGACCATCATCGCCCGTTGGAAGGTGGCAGGTGCATTGCATAGACCGAATGGCATCCTACGGTATGCGAATGTACCGTAGGGACATGTGAAGGTGGTCTTGTCTTGGTCGTTCGGGTGAATGGGGATCTGAAAGAATCCTGAGTACCCGTCAAGGTAGCAAAAATGAGAATGAGTCGCCAGCCTTTCAAGGAGTTGGTCGACAAACGGCAGTGGGAAGTGATCCTTGCGCGTGGCACTGTTGAGCTTCCTGTAGTCGATACACATGCGGTACCCAGACACCACACGAGTAGGGACTAGCTCATCCTTTTCATTGCGCACCACTGTCGTGCCTCCCTTCTTGGGCACCACGTGAACGGGACTCACCCACTTGCTGTCAGAGATGGGATAGATGATGCCTGCGTCCAGGAGTTTGAGAATCTCCTTTTTCACCACCTCTTTCAGGTTGGGGTTGAGTCGCCGCTGGTGCTCCACAGACGGCTTGTGATCATCCTCGAGAAGAATCCGGTGTGAGCAGATGGCTGGGTTGATCCCTTTCAAGTCCTTGATCGAGTACCCAATCGCGCCCTTGTGAAATCGCAGCTTCTCAAGCAGTTTGGCGGTTTGATCGGGGTTCAGACTCGCATTGACGATCACGGGACAAGACTTTTCTGGATCGAGGAACTCGTATCGGAGATTGGTTGGGAGAGGCTTGAGTTCGGGAGTCGGACGCTCAGGCTGATCATTGACACGAGTCGCATCTGGGTGATCAGACTCGTGTGCTGTCGAGGTGTCGGCCTTGGCAGTCTCCGCTTCACTCATCGTCTCAGAGTGTGATGTACGATCCTCCAGATCCTCAGGAATCGCATCTGCTGCACAAATCGACTCGCTCGCCTCGCTTGGCAACTTTGAGAGGAATTCAGCGTCTTGGCGCAGCGAGTTGTTGACTTGGTCGAGAAAGTAGTCCTTGACTAGATCAGCCAGGTACTCCTCGGTCCTGTCAACCCGGAAACATGTCTCAGATCGCGACGGATATCTCATGGCACGGTCGATCTGGAACTTCACCTTCTCTCCCCCGAAATTCAGAGTCAGGATGCCCTGCTTCACGTCAATAATCGCGCCGGCTGTACTCAGAAAAGGTCGTCCCAAGATGATTGGGACTTCCTTGTCTTCTTCCATCTCCATGACGACGAAATCGACGGGCACGAAGAACTTCCCGACTTGAACTGGCAGATCCTCCACCACACCAAGTGGAAGTCGGACTGAAGAATCCGCCAACTGCAATGTCATCCTCGTGGGCTTGAGCTCCCCCACTCCTATGCGATCATAGATGGTGCGTGGCATGAGACTCACGCTCGCTCCTAGATCACACAGGGCCTTCTTGATCGTCGCCTTCCCAATGGTGCACGGGATGGAAAACTTTCCAGGGTCGTCCAGTTTGGGAGGTAGCTCACTCTTCAGGATTGCGCTGCACTGCTCCGTCAGCTTGACTGTCGCGTGCCCCTCTAAGCTTCTCTTGTTAGAAAGAATGTCCTTCAGAAACTTGGCATAGGTGGGCATTTGAGTCAGAGCGTCAGTGAAAGGAATGGTGATCTGCAGCTGCTTGATGACGTTTGCGAAGTTGGCAAATTGCTCGTTCAGTCTGGTCTCAGCCAATCGTTGGGGGAATGGAACAGGTGGCCGGTATGGAGGTGGTTTCTCGGCCCCTTTCTTCTTCTGATCACCTGACGCTTTGGGTGGAGGTTGTGCATGTCTTGCCGAGCTGGTGCAATCTGCACTCGCTTGAGGTTGGGTGACCTCAGCTCGTTCTGGATTAACCTCCTTCAGTGGAATTGACTCAGGGGTCGGAGTCGCGTCAGGTGTCGCGTCGAGAATCGGATCAACTGTGCCCTCACTTGGCATTGGTGGCTCGTCGTATTGGGTCCCGCTTCTCAGAGTGATCGCCTTAGCCTCTTCTCTTGGATTTGGTTCGGGTTGAGCTGGAAGCTTCCCGGGTCGAGAGTGGCTCGAGGTGACTATCTGGCTCAGCTGCTCCAGCAACTTGTTTTGAGCAGCCATCTGATTTTGTTGAGCAGCCATCTGAGTGGACATGCTCTGCATATGTTCCCACATCATCTGATTCATTTTGCCCTGCTCGTGAGTGAAGTCGTCCACTCCGGTAGGCGCAATTGACTTTGAGGGGCCAGATGGGGCTGCTCGGTTGCCTTGATTGGGAAAGGAAGCGTTCTGGTAGAAGCTCCTGTTGTCATTGTTGCTGTTGCTGCTCGAAGCTTGGGGTCTCCAATCGTTGTTGCTTTGAGGAGGGTAGTTTCCATTGTTGTTCGTCCGATTGTTCCAGTTGTTGTTGTTGTTGTACTGCGGCCTTTGGAAGCTGTTGTTTTGGAAGGGGGGTCTAAACGAAGAGTTGTTGAAAGGCGCAGGGTTGTTTTGGTTCGACCTCCAGTGTTGCTGCTCAACATGGTCCTTGGAATAGGATCGACTGAAGGGAGGTCGTGGGAAGAAAGAAGGTTCGTTGTTGAGAGAGTGGACTTGCTCGTTCTCCTCGTCTTGCTGCACCAGCGGGCATTGCTCGTATGCGTGCCTCTCGTCTCCGCACATGACGCAGACTTGAGGTTGCTGTTCGACAGCCTTGACACTAAGCTTGTCCATTGCCCTCTGCATGGCGTCCATCTTGGCGGTGAGAGCTGTGATGTGGTCTAGCTCGTACTTGCCTCCTCCTTGGCTACCTCCTTGGCCTCCTCGTGGGCGTGACGTGTCGCGGCCGGACCACTGCTGGTTCTGCGCCATATCATCTATCAAGCTCATAGCCTCTAAAGGCTCCCTTGACATCAACGCGCCTCCCGCAACAGCGTCCACGTAAGCACGAGTGCTCTCATTCAGGCCGTCGTAAAACGTTTGAATTAAAAGCCAATCGGGTAAACCGTGGTGGGGACAAGAGTACTGCAACTCTCTAAATCTCTCCCACGCTTCATTCAGGGGTTCATCAAAAATCTGCCTAAAGCTGGTCAGGTCTTGTCTCACCTTGGCTGTCCTCTTGTGAGGGAAAAATCTGGTCAAAAACAATTTGGACAATTCCTTCCAATTTCTAACCGAGTCCCTAGGCAAAGACCCTAACCACTTTTTGGCCTTATCCTTAAGCGTGAAAGGAAATAAAGCAAGCTTTGTGTAATCAGCATTCTCACCGTTGGTCTTGATCGTAGTGATGCACTCGAGGAATGTCTGGAGATGAGCGTGCGGGTCCTCGTGGTCGAGTCCGTGAAAGCTGTTCTGCTGCACCATATTGACAACACCCGGGTTGAAGTTTGGTTGCTGTCCTGGAATGTGTGGCAGCCGGATCGCACCTCTTGCATCTCCAGATCTCGGCACGTTGTACTCTCGCAGCGTCCGAGGCATGAAACCATCAGCTTCGTCATCAGTCATGCGGCCTTCTTCTTCTTCTCGCCTCTGTCTTTCTCTTTCCCTGGCCTCTGCCTCCATTCTCAATCGGGCTTCGTTGTCTGCCTCAGCCATCTTTTCGGGTTCTGGTGTGTTGGTACGGGTCGGACCAGTCTTGGTACGGGTCGGACCTGGTTGGTGCGGCCTGGTCGTACCTGAGTCTGTGCGGGCCGTACCAGAGAGTGGCTGAGCAGTGTCAGCTGAGTCTGGAGGAGTTTGGTCGAACAGGGGCCCCTTGCTTCTCAGATTGTATGTCAGCCTGTATTTTCCTGCAGGGGGGGGTTCAAAAGCCAGTTTTTAGTATTTTTTTGAATAAGAAAAGCAATAAAGATACAAGATAAAATCTAGATCAACTAAGTAAGATAAAACCTAACTAAGCAATTGGTTACCGTCCCCGGCAACGGCGCCAAAAACTTGTTCGCAGCAAAGTGCAACGCAAGTTTCGGTACGCTTGAGAGCGTACCTTTTAAAACCACGTTAACACTCCACGAGTAAGGGATGCAAGTGCACAACCCCTATCGAGTAGTATATTCGGGTATCGATCCACAGGGACGGTTAATTGCGAGGTTAGATTCTATCAAACTCAATCAAAAACTAGAAGTGAAAAAGGTTTGGTTTTGTGTTTAAGTTCCTAAAGGGTCAAATCAAACAATTCAAACAATTCAAGTAGATGTAATAAAATGCTAGAAGAAATGTAAATTGTGTTTTGATTATGGATAAAAGGTGTTTCCAGGGTTTAAGACTTCATCTCTGATCTGCCTCTAGTGGTACGGCCCGTACTAAGTAGGTACGGCTAGGCCGTACCTCACTTGGTAAGGCAAGGCCGTACCACCCTGGTAAGACCCGTACCGGCTTCCCAGAACAGAACCTACCAGTTCGAGTGAATGCATTTCCTTGCTGGTACCTTGTGCTAAACTCTTTAGAAAGGTTCAATAGACCATACCTAAGGTTCCTAACCCTCAACCGTCGTTTGTTGGATCAAGATCTAGGTTGGAATGCAATTGAGAGCCTTTTAGGGTTTCTACACCTCAACCATCGTATGTTGGTACAGATCTACCCTAGCTGATTGATTAGATGTCTAAGGCACCCTCTAATCTGTCGATTAGAGGAGAATTCAACCTTTCGGCTTCAATTCGAACTATTCTACCCTATGTACTTGAATTGGATGAGAGATTGAGATGATCACATGACCTTGATAGGTTCGATCTAAACCTAAAGGGACATCATACAACAATCACAGCAAGCAAAGCAAGATATAACAATGAAAATCACAATCAATCAAACTAAAGAGTTCATACAAAGTAAAAGTCAAAGAAAGTCAAAACAAATCAAGATTCGATCTCTAACCCTAGAAACTAAAATGATCTACTCACAGCACATAGCAATGTCTAAAAATACAATAAGAGGAAGAGAGATAGCCATGGATTGAAGGGAGATGGAGGAGGAAGCTAGATCCGTCGAGTTTCGCCTCTTCCTCTTCTTTCCTTCTTGCTCTCAGCTCCTTAGCCCTCTTTCTCTCTCCTACTGAGCTCTCAGATCTATCTGGAATGAATTGGATACGAAATCTGGAGAGTTCCCCGCCTTAAATAGCCTCTGCCCAAATTTGAATCTGTCAGGACGCCTTTATGTACGGCCCGTACCAATTTGGTACGGCCTGGCCGTACCAGGCGTGAAGAGCTGAAAACGGCTAAGTATGGTCCGACCCGTACCAAGCCTGGTAAGGGTCGTACCTCATCATGTGAATCGCCATTTCTTCGTGTGTTTTGCTCCAAACCTGCAGAAAACAAACAAACACTCAGCAGTACCAAATTCTAAAGATATAACAATGGAATGCACATAATTCTGGTGAATTATGGCACGAATCTGGTACTAAAATAGGCCTAAAATAGACTAAATATGCGAGGTATCAATGGCAAAGGACTCAAGAAATTTGGTCTGGCTAGTCTGATTACAATTAATATACATCAGAAAAATTCGTAGCTACATTTTCAAAGTCTAGCCGAAGAATCTTCGCCAGCATTTTTAAAAGTCTGGTCTTTCAGATTTTCAATTAATGTTTTTAGATTTCTATAAATGTTTTAGAACAAGGTATAATTTATTTTGGTGTTCAAGTATACTTTAAAGTATTTGAAATCAGGAGCGGCAGTTTAATTCCCTCCGCTGCCTTCATATGACCGACCCGCCACTGCTTATGTGAGGTCCAATTAATACATTTTTAACACATAATGTAGGGTAATAAATTTTTGTCAAGTATATGTTGTTGCTTAAATGTAAAAGGATCGTTGTCACTTTGGTCAATTAATACTAAACACAGGGATTTTATTTATAAACCGTAATTAAAAAAAATTACCAAATCAACATAATTACTTTTGTTTTTACAAAAATCATAAGAACCAAAATGTCATTTCGGTCCGCTTTTTTTTTTTCCGGACCGAAATGGCATTTCGGTCCCTGCTAGTTTCATAGCTTTTTAGAAAGCCGGCCACAAAAAATCCGGAAAAGACTATGGACCGAAATGCCATTTCGGTCCCGGTAGTTTTTTTTTTTTTTAACCCGCAACAGAGGCTCTCTGGGCCTCCTCTTCCCTTCTTTCTCTTTTCTCCTTTCCTCCTTTGCTTTTCCTTCCACCGAACCAACACAATATTTTTTTTTTCACCTCTCAAAATTTCATTATTTTATATTTTAATCACATAGATTTGTATATATTTAGAAGGAGAACAAGAAAAGCTTCAGATCTACAAGTTTCGTTATGTATGTGGTTAATTTTTTTTTTTGGATAAACAATCCGAATTATGTAAATTTTTTGTAGTATAAATAAGTAATTGTAGAGTACTTTAGTTTTTGTAGTGTAATTTTAGTAATTATAGAATTATTTAGTTTGCATGTAAAGTAATTTAGCTTTTTTCATGTAGTATAAATAAATTATAAAATGATTTAGTTTTTTTAGTGTAACTTAGGTTTTTTTAGTGTAATTTTAGTAATTGTAGAATGGTTTAGTTTGCATGTAGAGTAATTTAGCTCATAAAATTTATTTTAATAAATGTAGAATAATTTAGTTTTTTAAGTGTAATTTAGGCTTATTTTAGTGTAATTTAACTAATTGTAGAATTTTTTTTTTGTATGTAGAGTAAATTAGCTCATGAAATTTTTTATTTATTTTAACTAATTGTAGAATATTGAAATTATGGTAGTAGCATGTTAAGTTCGGATTTAATTGGGTTTGCATGTTAATATTTTTTTAACTTGATATAGGAATTAAGTTTGAATTTAATTGGGTTTGCATGTTAATATTTTTTTGGGATGTAGTTTTTTTATATTGTAATTTTATTTATATTGTAGTGCAAAATTGATGATGAACAACCCTTACAACCCTTATTGCAATTGCCTAATGAACAACACAAATTATACATGGCGAATATCAAGGTATTTGTTTAATATCGGTTTGGATTTAAATTTACTGATAAACTTGTACGTTAGGATTTATTTTTGTGGTTAATTTTTTTTGCATGACAATTATCGTTTCAGCCTGATTATGCACTGTGTGTCATGGTCCTCGCCAAATGGGCGTTAATTACTAACCTCGGATGAAACACGGTTTGGTGAATTTAGGCTTGTATCAGATGAAGGATGTGACTCATTGTCATATTGATAAAGGGTTGATCACTGCTCTTGTTGAGAGGTGGAGGCCCGAGACGAATACTTTCCATCTCCCAATGGGGGAGTGCACAGTGACACTGGAAGATGTCAGCTGTTTGTGGGGCTTACCTGTTACCGGTAAAATATTTTTTGTTACTAATTTATATTTTTGTTATTAATTTATATTTAATGCAACTATATGTTTATCTAACATCTATGTTTACAGGGAATGTTATTCCTGGACATACCAATTATAATTGGTCACAATTGATCGAATTTGCCTAGGACATGAAGTGTATGATGGCCACAAATTTCCTGAAAATATTCTTGATTCTTTTGTCCTTGCACAACTTGAACACATTTGATGCAATATGTTGAGAACATAATCGATGAACTACTTCACCCCTTCCCTCACACCACCCTAAATCAGGTCGATCAAACACTGAATGGATTGCAGCATGCTGGTCTGATATAACACATATCTGACCAGGGCCGATAACATCTTCACGTACAAATTTCATAAACCAGCCCCAATTAGATGAAGTCTCCTCTTCCGCAATCCCGAATGCTTTTGGCAGTAATTATTGTTCTGCATCATAAGCGCATGCCATGAATAGTTTTTCTTTATACCTGCCAGATAGGTGTCCAGCATCTACACTTATAACTGGTCGGAGATTGGCCAGACTTGAATGCATAGACAGAAAGCCCATGCCACACGGGTGAAAATATGGATGCCCATACGTGTAGATGGTTCATGCTCAATTCTGTATTTTGTGCCTGGATTAGACCTCTGGATTGCACCGAGCAGAGAAGGTAGCAGTTCATAGGCTTTTTCCCAATAACCAAATAAATCAGCAATAGCCAGCTCCTTCCCTCTCCAAATCTTGTTGTATGAAGGCTGAACTATTTTGTACGCATTTCTAACTACGAATCACATGCTTTTATTGACATCTCTAGGTCCTTCATAATACTAGGTTTGATTGTATCTATAATCATCCTGGCAGTCATCTAACGACTATCTACTGTACAAGCAATATTGTAACAATTGTGCTTGTATGGGTTTGTTGAAATTGTCCAATTGTCCGTCTCAGTGGTTTTTGCATATAACCTCCATGGGCACCCATCCGCTCTA
Source organism: Carex littledalei (assembly GCA_011114355.1). NCBI lineage: Eukaryota > Viridiplantae > Streptophyta > Magnoliopsida > Poales > Cyperaceae > Carex > Carex littledalei. The sequence continues at coordinate 1,648,406 of CM022081.1, forward strand.
CATATAACTATATATGCACTACGATTGCTCTGGGTTTGTTGTAATTCTAAGTTATTATCCATGGCAAATCCACTCAACTTGGATTTAAGATCAGCTTTGTATTCGAACATCTGTCCCACCGAAAATGGACTGTCAATTCTGGGCGGATAACCAAAAAATGCTTCATCCTTGTACGGCATTGGCACATCGTCATTAAATGCCGGACAAGGATGCTGCAATCTCCGATTAATAAAGGGAATAGACGATTGCCACTCCTTCATTACATCTTATATCCTAATCTCATCTTCAATTTCAGCCATATCATCTTCCCCGACAACCGGGTCACCAAGGTCAGAGTTTGTGTCTGAGCCAGTATCATTATTCAGCTGGTCAAAATAATTATGCAAATCAACTGGTGCCGATATTTTGGGGGGTCATCACAATATATGGGTGAATCAGGCACCAATATGTATCTGCTACTTCCAGGTACACTACCCGGGTATGGGTCATAATTGGTCTGACTAACAACTGGTACTGACTCAACCACTAATTCAAGAAGTTTAAAATTCAGTACCAGAGTGGCATTCCCAAGCACCATATGCCATATCATTTTGTGGTCTATGTTAAATAACTGGTATTTTTCTGCTGAGTCAGGTGGTGCCGTGTTCAAACGTGCCCTGAGTGTCAGATTGGCTAGGGAGCAAACGAATGCCAACATATATTTGTCTTCTTAGCTCATCAAGACTAGTTGAGTTAGTAACAGAAAATGTGCAGGTCGGTGCGTCTGAAATTTTGTGTCTGTAGTACACATTTATTGATACTTGAGACATTTCCTGAACAAAATGTTTCACAATCAACCTTCGATATTATTTTTAATTTTACAACCTAAAATATGATTGTAATTGAAAAAAAAACTTACTACAATCTTCAGACGAAAGCTAAAAGCACAATGCAGGGGCCAATCTGTAGATAACAGACTTTTTAACACTCGAACTGTGAACCTTCATTTTTAGCTGGAAGAAAAAAAATGGTGGCTGAGAGTTGGAGGGAGAAGAAGGGTACTTATAAGCAAACCCTAAAAAAAAAAAAAAAAGTCCGGACCGAAATGCCAATTCAGTTCCAGATAAATAAATTCTGGACTGAAATGGGATCTCAGTCCGTAGGTGTTACACCAACGACTACACGCGTTTGATCTGAAAAGCTGTGAAACTAGCAGGGACCGAAATGCCATTTCGGTTCGGAAGAAAAAAAAAGGCGGACCAAAATGACATTTCAGTTCTTATGATTTTTATAAAAATAAAAGTAATCATGTTGGTTTGGTAAATTTTTTTTTTAATTACGGTTTATAAAAAAAATCCTAAACACAACCCCTCCAAGTTCCAACTTCCAACAGCCAAATGAGTAAACGACAAGTGGCAGGCACAGTGTGGCGTGCATACCATTTGCATTTGCAGAGAATCGGGAAAGAAATCAAGAATTGGCTGGCTGATGACGATGCCAAGACGTATTTATTCCAAAGAGCGTCGCTCTGGGATTTTTTTTAAAAAACATAATTAAAAAAAATATTTTTACCAAACCAACATGATTATTTTTTTTTTTACAAAAACTATAAGAACTGAATTGCCAATTCGGTCTGCTTGGTTTTTTTTTTTTTGACCGAATTGGCAATTCGGTCCCGGCTGATTTCACAGCGTTTCATGACCAACGCCGCAGAAAATCTAAAAATGAGGCTGGACCGAGTTGGCAACTCGGTCCCTCTATTTTGAATTGATATTGAGTCAAACTATTGGATGATTCATGTTCCCTCTATTTTGAATTGATATTGAGTCAAACTAGCGGAATAAAGAAAAGATGGCTAGTCAAGTCAAAGTCAGGCGACGACTCAGCAAATGAGACAAGCATCAAGCACCGTGCTTTGCGGATCAGGCTCCAAAGTCCAAAAGGATGGGACTCCCATGCGCCTACAGCCCTACACATGAGACATGACATGACTCCACTCTCACCGCTCTCCACTGCGGAATTCAGATCACCCTCGGTACCGTAATAGAAAATCTTTTAAGGACCGTTCTTTTTAACTTGGCACGAATCTCAAAGTCCAATAATACTGCCCCCTCCGTCAGCCCGAATCCCAAAGCGGCTGGGAGTTAATCTCAAATCGTAAAGTGAAGGAAATCATTTACGGCACCGGAGAGGATATTTACCCCTCCACTGCGTTCATATATTTTCTTTTTTCAAAAAAATTATTTTTGCAAATTTATAACCAACATAGATTATAGATGAAACCGAATAAATAATTTAGCTTATTATTTCGTCTCCATTAATTTCTATCTGAGATGTAAATTAACTTGTTTGCTAAAATCATAACTTTTATTGGAAGTTTGGAACTGAGAACTAATTAACAGTTTTTTGTTTTTTTGTAGTTAAGTTGCAACTTTTAAATAATACTGGGATCGAATTAATGGTTTAGTCTGAGTAGATATCTCAATAGAACTGAATCATTTGGTTCGGTCCATCTATTTGATAAAAAAAAAAAATCAATCCATCCATTTTCCAATAATTTATTCTTAATTTTCTATAAATAAATAATTTTGGATTTTTTTACCACATTTTTGCCAACCTCTTTTATTTTTCAAAATAATGGAAAGTAAAAAAAATATATATATAGTTGATTGAATGAAATGTTGTTCGGCCAAAAGATAACATGGACACATCACATGGTGGGTGTGGTAGAGATATTTGCTCGCTGCCTAAAATAACAATTGAAGTTTCAGGTCTTCAAAAGAGATTAGAAAATAGTTGATTGAATGAAATGTTGTTTTGACCTTCTCTTCACAAATTGAAGACATTTTGTGAATTGAAAGGAAATAAGTGGAACAAGGAGGTGCTTACCAATTAGTTATTTTTTGGTTTGACGCAACTTGATAATAAATGAGGAGTGAGTCTATGGTACTATGCATAGCACGGATTAGTCCGTACTACGGAGTTATAGTTTTATTTAAAAACTTTAATGGTCGATCGGAACCGTTCAACGTGATATCCACATGAATATGTACTTACAGATTAAATTTTATATTTTTTCAAATTTTTTTACTATATTTTAAAATAGGTAGAAAATCACTTGATCTAAAGAAAATTCTGGACCACCCAAAAACAGTGATTTTCTACCTATCTAAAAAAATAGTAAAAAAATTATAAAAAATAGAAAATTTAGCCCACAAGTATATTCTCATATGAAAATCATGTTGAACGGTTCGGATCGACTGTTAGAATTTTAAAAACGAAAATATTGATCCGTAGTACGGACCAATCCGTGCTATGCATAGTACCATAGACTCATATGAGTGTGCATCTTTTCCTTATGCCATATCTTTCCCTCTTAACTCTTAATTAAGTCTCCTCCGACTTGTGGAATGGGCCGCTAAAAGGCCTTTATTATTGGAATGAATGGACCTAATTAATGCCCTGAACAAATTCTTTCTAGAATGTTTGATTACAAAAAAAAAATGCCACCTTGCCAGGCCGGCAGCCATTCTGCATTTGAGGTCTTTATGCAACTCAGAATTAATGATTTAGTTTCAGTAATTTTCAGAAGTTGCAGTGTCTCTTAGCCATAAAAAATCCGAGAAGTACTGAAATCAAACTATTGATTCGGTCTCAAACTTCAGTAGAAGCTGTGAATTTTGTTCAACAATAGTCTCAAATTAGTTTACGTTTGAGATAGAAATCAATGGAACTGAAGTATTGTTTGAGATATAAATCAGTATAGTTTAAATCAGCCGACCAATATATGTATCATGGTTCTTATTTAGGTACGGTTTGATTAAGGGCGGAAATATTTTGTGATTTTGTTTTTACAACCGTGTGTAACTTTAACAAACTTGCTTGTCATCTTTTAAAAAAGCATTATGTTTTGTCCCTTTTCTTTTGGTGTTAGTTCGAGTCCAAATTCTCGCCGCCGTTTGAGTTTAAATTCAGACTGTTTGATTCAGATTAATTTAACCGGAAAGCAAAAAAAAATAAAAATTAATTTAACCAAAACTTATACTTTACGAAGTGTTAGAATCGTTATATTGGTCAAATTGTTGGATCGAAAATAATATTAAATATTAATAAATTTAATTGAACTGCAGAAATATATGGTCCCCAATTTCTAAATTTCTGCTCTTTCTGGATAAATACATTTAGATAAGTTTCTCTAAATTAGTGCATTTAAAATGTTAGAAACTGATTTGGTGTAACCAAATGGTGCATCGAATTTATGAATCAATTATGTTCGCCTTCTTCACAAAAGAGAGAGAGTAAGAGAGAGAAATCGAGGACATGTTAGTCGGTACTAGCATTTCAACTTGCAGTTGATTTTCAACTTGATCGCTTGGATACCGTAGAGACATAACTGTTGTTGTTGTTGTTGCGTACATCTGACACGAGTATGACAAAGAAGACAATTTAAGTTTGATTTAGCAGGATGTCAAGAATAGTATGTTATGTTTGGCACGCTATATTAAGGAGAAATAATTTAATATTTAGTATAAGGTATTTTACGAGATGTCATTTATAGGTTTCTTTTTTTAGAAAGGTAAAATGTGCTTACAATATGTTTGAAATGTATAGGGTATTCAACAGATTTGCACATTTTATCAAATAAAAATGTTAGAGCGAATCTTAATGCAGATTAAACAGTTATGATATGATATTACATCGCTCTCGATTACTTGCTTAATCGTTTGAAACTAGAACCCTGAGATAAGTATGTCATTTTTAAGAATTCAACAACAGAAAGGTCATCAGCTCGTACCCGTCTGCTTGGTTTACAAATCCCATTTTACCAGCATCTGCTTCACATTAAAAAAAGAGTGATTACGTGTATGAATATAAGAAAATTGTTACATCAAGAGATATGGAGATATCATACCCAAAAGACATAATTGAAAGGACTTCCACTTGCAAATATTGCATGTTCCCTGACGAACTTAAATACATCACCAGGGGTTCATTCAGCTGATTCCAAGCAACATGCATAGATCAATTTGTAAATATAATTTGAAGTTACTAATTTTTCTGGATATGACAATCTAGCAGTTAATTAGCAAACGATTAGTAGTTGGATATGCAATATATTGCTGTCAGCTTTCAACTGTGACCAATTAGCAAATTCAGGCAAATTAAGCCAGAATTTAACAAAATGTACTTGTATTAGCTATCAAATGCAAGTAAATATATATAGTCTACAAAATGTACTTGTACCCGATAAGTATGGCAACAACAAATTTCCAAAAGATTCTAAAATTCTTTAAAATGGAACTACAAAAATGGAATTTTCTAACGCCCATTTTCTAACTGGTCAAGCTGATCATAGTCTGAAACCGTTAGTAAAAATAATTCATGTCATTTTGGTAAATAAGTCAATCTTTTTTCTAACGGTTCTTGAGAATTAGAAATTGTAGACTTTTTTTTTCGAAAAAAAAAAGATCCTTCTTTTAACGGTTCTTGTATTTGAACCGCTAGAAATTATTTATATTAGTATACTATCTGTTAGGACAGACGCACCTTTAAAAAAAAATTAACTTTATTTTTTTTCTTTCAAACAAAATTTTTTATTGTTCTATCGGTACATTCTGTTAACCGTTTATTTCAACGTTCCAAGTATGTACAGCGTTGCTCGTGAGAACATCGCCATCTATTCAATAAAGAAGTGAGTTGGTATTGATCAACCATACATTGACGGCTCATGTGACAGTAAAGATCCAAATATTATTTCATCTGCTCTTACCTTACTTGAATTTCCCCCTTTTGAAGCTACTAATTAATCTAATTCTTTACATGGTATAAGCTGAAGCTTGATACCATGCACAAATCAAACTTATGTTTTGCTAAGTGTTCAGCCACTTGTGCTTTCTCTTTGTAATGATCCTCTAGAGATACTTGCCAAAGGTACAGGTGACTGGTACCATGGTTCAAAGTTTCAAACAGCATGTCCTTGGAGGAAACATGGGTACCAGTCTTGCACTCTATAATACCAAAATTCACTATCTAACACGACAAAATATTATCCTGAGAAAACCGAATTCTAGGCTCTTCTAATTAAAGAAAAAACATGGCGCCAATATTCTGGAAATTAAAAATTATTCTATGGAATCAAGGTATTGAAAGCCACAGCAGAGAGAGGGGTACAAAAGGTTGTAGAATAAGACTGCGGCCCAATTTGTTTGTTAAACTTGTTTTAATGTGGGCCTAAAAACAAGCAATCGGCCCAATTTGGATGTGTAGGAATAATTTTGCCAATTTTTTAGCGGCAGGATATTTGTTTTTTTTTTTCCATGATGTATTCTGCCCAACAAATATATTTACGTCCTTACAAATCAAAGAAGAGCATTAACTGGTACAGTATAGCTTCTATACGTTTTAATCAACCCTCTTAATCTGTCACGCTCTTAATCTACTACAAGAAAAACAGGCTTTCCCGGCATTTAAAAATGCCACTAAAAGACAGAATAAACGCCTCCATTGACTTTTAGTGCAGATTGGAGAGTCGGGAAAGGGCTTTTCCGACGTTTCGAGATCGACCTTTTTGCCGGTGTTTAAGAAACACCATCCAAAATTAGACATCCCGGCATTTGGACGCGCCTAGAATTATAGGGTTTTTACCGGCAAAAAGGTCTGCATTATAGGCCTTTTCTTCAAAGGCATTTCGAGTCCTTTTTGCCGGTGTTTAAGAAACGCCATCCGAAGTTTATAGGGTTTTTACCGGTGCTTCAGAAACGCCGCCAAAAGTCATAATTTCTTAGCGTTAATTTATAGGTCTTCTCCCGACGTTTGGAGGCTTTTCCCACCGTTTGAAAAGCATCGTCCGAAATTTGCCTTTTCCGGCGTTTCCGAAATGCCATAAAAAGTCTTCATACATTAAAAAAAAATTATGTCTTTCCCGACATTTCTGAAACGCCATCAAAAGTCTTGGCATATAATAAAAAAATATGCATAAAGCCAGTACAATGAAAATGAATATTATTTTCATACAATCAAATTACCAACACAAATCTAATTATTAGTTAATGTACACAACAACAGAGAGCTTTAATTTGCCACACTTAAATCAAAATTATCAGAAAGGACATCAGCTCCTACCAGGGAAACAAATACATATTGTCTGCTTGGTTTACAAATCCCATTTTACCAGCATCTGCTTCACATTAAAAAAAGAGTGATTCCGTGTATGAATATAAGAAAATTATTACATCAAGAGATATGGAGATATCATACCCAAAAGACATAATTGAAAGGACTTCCACTTGCAAATATTGCATGTTCCCTGACGAACTTACTACATCACCAGGGGTGCATTCAGATGATTCCAAGCAACATAGATCAATTTGTAAATATAATTTGAAGTTACTAATTTTTCTGGATATGACAATATATTGCTGTCAGCTTTCAACTGTGACCAATTAGTAAATTCAGGCAAATTAAGCCAGAATTTAACAAAATGTACTTGTATTAGCTATCAAATGCAAGTAAATATATATAGTCTACAAAATGTACTTGTACCCGATAAGTATGGCAACAACAAATTTCCAAAAAATTCTAAAATTGTTTAAAATGGAATTACTACAAAAATAGAATTTTCTAACGCCCATTTTCTAACTGTTGAAGCTGATCTTAGTCTGAAACCGTTAGTATAAATAATTCATGTCATTTTGGTAAATAAGTCAATCTTTTTTCTAACGGTTCTTGAGAAAAAAATAGAAACTGTAGACTTTTTTCTTTCGAAAAAAAACGATCCTTCTTTTAACAGTTCTTGTTTTTGAGCCGCTAGAAATTATTTATATTAGTATACTATCTGTTAGGACGGACTCACCTTTAAAAAAAAATTAATTTTTTTTTTTTTCTTTCAAACAAAATTTTTTATTGTTCTGTCGGTACATTTTGTTAACCGTTTATTTCAACGTTCCAAGTATTTACAGCGTTGCTCATGAGAACATCACCATCTGTTCAATAAAGAAGTGAGTTGGTATTGATCAACCATACATTGACGGCTCATGTGACAGTAAAGATCCAAATATTATTTCATCTGCTCTTACCTTACTTGAATTTCCCCCTTTTTAAGCTACTTATCTAATTCTTTACATGGTATAAGCTGAAGCTTGATACCATGCACAAATCAAACTTATGTTTTGGTAAGTGTTCAGGAAGCCACTTGTGCTTTCTCTTTGTAATGATCCTCTAGAGATACTTGCCAAAGGTACAGGTGACTGGTACCATGGTTCAAAGTTTCAAACAGCATGTCCTTGGAGGAAACATGGGTACCAGTCTTGCACTCTATAATACCAAAATTCACTATCTAACACGACAAAATATTATCCTGAGAAAACCGAATTCTAGGCTCTTCTAATTAAAGAAAAAACATGGCTCAAATATTCTGGAAATTAAAAATTTAAAATAATTCTATGGAATCAAGGTCACCCCATATTGAAAGCCACTGCCGAGAAAGAGGTACAAAAGGTTGTAGAATAATACTGCGGCCCAATTTGTTTGTTAAACTTGTTTTAATGTGGGCCTAAAAACAAGCAATCAGCCGCAGAAATTTAATTAAGCCCTGTTTAGATTTGAATGTGTAGGAATAATTTTGCCAATTTTTTAGCCGAAGGATTTTTTATTTTTTTTCCATGATGGTGTATAGTAGAGGCTGAAATCAAGATCCAAAGCATATATTCGATTAATTGAGAGATCAAACTGATTTAAAGTGCACCCTTACTCGGGAGATATTTAGTTGGACCATTCTCAAGACCACTGCATCCCATTCGATCAAAAGAAACAATTATCACAACTTCTTTTTCTTTTTCTTTCAAATACACACAAATCCTGAACAAATCACCAAAAGAAACAATTATCACAACCCATTAGCAAATACCACCCCACCTCTCTCTCTCTCTCTCTCTCTCTCTCTCTTCCTCCCCAATTAATGGCTTCTTTGAGAAGAAGTCCCTTGCTTTCTTCTATTTTCTCTCTCTACCTCTTCTGTCTCCTATCCATGTCTACTTCAACAAACACCATCACCTCCAACTCATCTCTCTCAGGCACCAACCAAAAACTCATCTCTGCTCAAAAGCAGTTTGCACTTGGTTTTTACCAGCCTCCCAATTCCTCCTACTGGTACATATCCATCTGGTACAATACCATCTCCGTGCAAACATCTGTCTTCATAGCCAACCGAAACGCGCCGCTCACCGACCCCGCCACTTCCCAGCTCACCATTGGTTCCGATGGTAACTTGGTCTTGCTTAACGGGTCTAAAACTGAAGTATGGTCCACTAATGTAACTGGGATAAACCCGTTAAACAAAACCGAAGCAGTGTTGAATGATAGTGGAAACCTCATGTTGAGATATGTGTCAAATACATCTAATGTATTGTGGCAAAGTATCGACAACCCAACCGACACGTGGTTACCGGGCGGTAAATTGGGTCTCAATAAAACAACTGGTATTAGCCAAAGGGTGATTTCTTGGAAGAGTTTGGCTGATCCAGCTGAAGGTATATACTCTTCATTTTTAGACCCAAATGGTACCAGCCAAATTTTCGTGCAGTGGAACAAGACTAAACAATACTGGACCAGTGGTACCTGGAGCGATTCAGAGAGAATTTTCACTTTAATCCCGGAAATGATCAGCGAGAAGAATGACATAAGCAATTTCACTTATGTGAGCAACAAGGAGGAGAATTACTTCATCTACTCGATGAAACCTGATCAGATGTCGAGACTTATATTGGATCATAATGGCCAACTCATAGAACTAAATTGGGTAGGCACAACGTGGATTCAGTTCTGGGCTCAGCCAACGCATATTTGTGATGTGTACGCGCTCTGTGGGCCCTACGGTAGTTGCAATGGGAATGAATTGCCGTATTGTAATTGTTTACATGGGTTTTCACAAAAGTCTAGGACCAATTACAGTTTAGAGGATTATAGTGGTGGGTGTGTGAGAAATACAAAATTACAATGCGAAAGCGGCAATCTGACTAAGGTACAACAAGATAAATTCTATGTTTTGGATAACATGAAATACCCCGACAATTTGCAAAGTATACAAGTTAAGAGTGCACAACAGTGCGAGTCGGCTTGTTTGAAAAATTGTTCCTGCTCAGCTTATTCGTACCAGAGCGGGTGCAATTTGTGGTATGGTGGTTTGTTGAATCTCCAAGATGGATATAGTGGAAGTGCTCCAGCTGGTATGCTTTATCTCAGGTTGGCTGCATCAGAATTTACTGCGAGTAAAAGTCACACAGGTTTAATTATTGGTGTAGTTATAGGCGGCATAATTGTTGTGCTTTTTTGTATCATAGTTGTTCTGGTTGTAGTGAAGAGAAAGAGAGATCAGAGGAGAGCTCGATTGTTAAAGGATTTCAGAGGTACCTTAATTGCATTTCGGTACGATGATTTGCAATTTGTTAGTAAGAACTTCTCTGAGAAATTGGGTGGAGGTGCATTCGGTTCGGTTTATAAGGGTTATTTACCTGATTCAACTGCTATTGCTATTAAGAAGTTAGATGGTTTTCACCAAGGCGAGAAGCAATTTAGGGCTGAGGTCAGCACAATCGGTACAATCCAGCATGTTAACTTAGTTCGCCTCATTGGGTTTTGTTCTGAAGCCTCCCATAGGCTACTGGTTTATGAGTACATGCCTAAGAGCTCTCTTGATGTGCAATTATTTAATTGCAGAGATGTGATACTAAATTGGAGCACTCGGTACCAAATTGGGCTTGGTACAGCAAGAGGGTTAGCGTACCTACATGAAAAATGTCGGGATTGCATCATTCATTGTGACATTAAACCCGAGAATATCCTCTTGGATGACAGTTTGGTGCCAAAAGTTGCAGATTTCGGATTATCAAAGCTTTTAGGTCGGGATTTTAGTAGGGTTTTGACGACCATGAGAGGCACCAGAGGTTACCTAGCGCCAGAGTGGATAACAGGCGTACCGATTACTCCTAAAGCAGATGTTTTTAGCTATGGCATGATGCTTTTTGAGCTAATATCTGGCCATAGAAACAACTCTGATCAATGGAATACCGGTTCATCAAGTACCGGTTTCTTCCCTGCTTTTGCTGCTAGGAAGTTAATTGAAGGTGATGTTCAGACACTTTTGGATCAAAAATTGAACGGAGATGCACCAATTGAAGAGATCGAAAGAGCATGTAAGGTGGCATGCTGGTGCATACAAGATGACGAGACCGCTCGGCCAACAATGGGACAAGTAGTGCAAATTTTAGAAGGCATTTTGGAGGTTAACACGCCACCGATGCCGATGTCACTTAGAGTTATGGGGGAGAGCCCTGATTATATCAATTTCTACTCGGATATTTCTAATGGTGCATCTTTGAAGACCCAAAGCAACACCTCAACTACCAGTGAATCTAGTTCACTAGTTAAAATCTCGGGCTGATCAATTCGTCTAATATATCTTATTCAAGTTCTAGAGTTGGACTGTGATAATTAAGTTATTGCATTATATGTATTATTCGTCTAATTGAGGATGATTATTTAGATATCAATTAGCGATGTAAATTGTAGTCCATGAGAGGATTACGTTAATATTTAATTGAATATTCGCAAAAAAAGCCCTATGCTTTCCATAATTAATATTTTTCCAATTACGTTATCTAATTCTTTACATGGTATAAGCTGAAGCTTGATACCATGCACAAATCAAACTTATGTTTTTGTAAGTGTTCGGGAAGCCACTTGTGCTTTCTCTTTGTAATGATCCTCTAGACATACTTGCCAAAGGTACAGGTGATTGGTACCATGGTTCAAAGTTTCAAACTGCATGTCCTTGGAGGAAACATGGGTACCAGTCTTGCACTCTATAAATGCTGCAGATACATGGGTACCATGGACTTTTAGTGACATTTCTCTAAATATATGCTGCAGATTGGAGAGTCGGCAAAGGCCTTTTCCGACGTTTCGAGACCTTTTTGCCGGTGTTTAAGAAACGCCATCCCAAGTTAGACATCCGGGCATTTGGACGCGCCCGGAATTATATTTCCGGCTTCTATAGGGTTTTTACCAGCGCTTCAGAAACGCCGCCAAAAGTCATAAATTCCCAGCGTTAATTTATAGGTCTTCTCCCGGCGTTTGGAGGCTTTTCCCGCTGTTTGGAAAGCTTTTTTGGCTTCTCCGGCGTTTCCGAAACACCATAAAAAGTCTTCATACATTAAAAAAATTATGCCTTTCCCGACATTATTTGTAAAACACCGTCAAAAGTCTTGACATATAATAAAAAATTATGCATAAAGCCAGTACAATGAAAATGAATATTATTTTCGTACATTCAAATTACCAACACAAATTTAATTATTAGTTAATGTACACAACAGAGAGCTTTAATTTGCCACACTTAAATCAAACATATTGGTAAAGACATTTGCCAGATTATGGTAAAATGGAATTCAACAACAGATTTGCCATATAAATGACATCTCGTAAAATACCCTATACTAAATATGAATTCTTAAATCTCCACACTTAAATATGAATTCTTAAATCAAACATATTTGCCAGATGATGGTAAAATGGAATTCTTAAAAATGAGCATCCTTAGCTCAGGTTCTAGTTTCAAACGATTAAGCAAGTAATCGAGAGCGATGTAATGTCATATCATAACTGTTTAATCTGTATCAAGATTCGCTCTTTCAAAATCATGCTATTCCATGCTATCCTCTCTATCTCTCTCCTGTCTCTCTATCCCCTTTTTATTATCTCTGCCAAATATATGGGATCATTTTAGTAGCAAACTAGCGATCGATGAACATCATTGGGTCTTTGGGAATCTGGTGAGGCCTGAGGCTGAGGGGCATAAAGGACGCACCCACTTTCACACGGTAAATGTGAATGACCGTACAAGTGGAAGTGGAAGAACAGCGCAAACAAAATGCTTAAATTTGTATTTTTGCTTAAATTATTAGAAAAATATTTAAAGGTTGTCTGACTGCGCGCATGGGTCTTAAATTCGAGTCTTGGTACTCACTACAACAGAAAGGGGCATCAGCGACCAAATTTTTTGGTCGCTGATAGTATTTTCGCCGGCCGCTGATACTCATTCCGGTCGCTGAAAGTCCAATTTGGTCGCTGATACCCCGGTCGCTGTAAGCATTGTCGCTGATACTCTTCTGATGACGTCACCGGTCGCTGATAATACGTCACCCGGTCGCTGATAAGTTTTTGCGACCAAATTTTTTTGGTCGCTGTCGTTTTTTTCTGACGTCAAGAAAAAGGTATCTGCGACCAAATAAACGGTCGCTGATACTTAAAACCGGTCGCAGAAAGTGTTCTGTCAGGTTTTTGAATTTTTTTTTATTATTTAAATTTCCACCATTTAATAATTGATACGAAATGTACCAAACAAATATAACAAACTATCATTCATATGCAACAAGCAACAAACTATCATATTGCAAATTTTAAATTATCTCAAAACATGATCATATATATTCATCCAATGCAGGTCATTGTTACAAATGGACTTCTAATGATACGGTACTGGAACTCAAAGATGCTTGCAAACTGCAACTCAGAAAACAAATCCTTCTTCAATGTAAAATAAATTATTCTTCATCATCAATGAATGTGAACTCGTGAATATCTTCCCCAATACAATTCTCCATTCCTTCTTCAATGTATCTTACTTTCATTTTTTTTTTCTCCCTTTCCAACTCTGAGCATGATTTTAAGTATATCTTCATATTCTGCAGCCTGTTTGGCATCATCCATTAACATAACCTATAAAATATATATTGCAAAATTAGTTCCCTAATATGCAGCTAACAACAAGTTTTACAATTGCCCAGCTTTACAATAATTTTGTAAGAAACATGCCTAATGCATAACTCTTTATAATTTTCTATTTTTTAGACTCAAGAACAGAAACTGAGATATAGTTTTAATGCTTGCATAGATAGAATTGAGGCTCGAGCAAAAAAGAAGTGTCACATTGCTTGATTAATCTGGTGCTAGTGAATTGTTTCTTTGAATATCATATTTGCTTCTTCACATAATTATAATCTTTTTCTTGTCATTATTTGTATCGGCATTTCATCCCATAATTAAATTGACTCTATGCAATAGTGCAAACAAAAATTAAAAAAAAAGGTTTAAGAACAAACCCTATGAGCAAGGTCGGGATTCTCTGCAAATTGCAAATCCTCATCATCGGAATTGTATGATGCACTTGAGAATTCTCCAACGTCAGAACCATAAGATGACTCCTCATCCATGTCAGCAATAGCTTCCCCAATTTTTTGAACAACAAGAACACAAAAAAGGACAAATAACCTTGAAATTGATGCTTTATTGCTGTGTGATCAAAGTTTTAAAAATTTACATAACACAAATTGAGTTTTTAACAGGATAAGGATACTGGTAATATCATGTAAGCATCAATTGGTAAGCAATGCAGACTTTCAGTATCTAAACTAGTAATATCCCAAAATTATTTTTTTGCTAAAGTTACTAACTGTGCCAAACTAAACTTATCAATTTCTTGAAATAATAGATGGAGTGAGGCAAATCAGCCGCATAACAAGAAAAAGGCAGCAAGCCACAACACCACAGCAACAGGCACGAAGGCCATCACAAAAACCAGCACAGCCACAAGGCAAAAAGGAAAAGAGAGGAAAGGTCAGGGGTTACCCGAGGAAAGGTCAGGGGTCTGGCACTGGGCCCCTTTCTGTATGAATCGATGAATTTCTTCAAATCAGTATCTAAAAACTCAAAAACAAGGTACAGAATTGGCTTGCCATTTTTCTCTACATGCTCCACACAAAGCAATCTGCAATCAAAACACGATGAAATCAGTACAAATTACACAATTTTTGTTTCTTATCGGTAATGGTCAGTTTTCTAAAAGAGAACAACGATAAAAAAATTTGGAAATCTAAAGAGCAACCGTTCCAAGCAAAATTAAAGTTTTCTAAAAGAACCGTGTCGGGGTCACTCCGATCTCCAGCGGCGGGGTCACTCCGATCTCCAGCGGCGGGGTCACAGTGTCGGGGTCGGGGACAGAGAGCGGGGTCAGGGTCGGGGTTCCAGCGGGGGGTCGGGCGGAGGGGCTTCGGGCGGCACAGGGGGGTCGGGCGGAAAGGGTTTTTGATTTTGGCGGAAAGGGTTTTTGGGCGGAAAGGGTCAGAGAGCGGAAAGGGTTTTGAGCAACCGCGTTTTTGATTTTGGCGGAGGAGTGGCGCGGGTTTTATTTTTCAGCAACCGCGTTTTTTTCAGCGATAAAAAAAAAAAAAAAAAAAAAAAAAAAAAAAAAAAAAACTTTCAGCGACCGGTGTTGTCGCCGGTCGCTGATACCGGCCGCTGATACAGTTGGTCGCCAGAAATTAAGCGGAAATCTTTATTTTTGGACAGAAATTGAGAATCAGCGACCGGTGGTGACGCCGGTCGCTGATACCGGTCGCTGAAGCTCTGTTTTGCTGTAGTGACTGGTCAATGCTAGGTCCCATTCTACCTCTTATACGGTTACACCAAATGAGAAATTATGTGTGTCACTGTCAATAAATATTTTGACTAGCTAGGAGCAAAAAATCATGTGTTATTTGACTACTGACCACTTGTCAAAGTCGCCCGTTAGTGAAGTTTGGTGGAATGGTGCGTATGGAATTTTGGATTTAGGGTCCTGATTTTGATCGAACGGTCCGGATTCAAACTCAAGATGTTGAGTTATCCGAATTCATGGATTGAACTGAAGGGTACAAAATTTGTTTCGATTAATTGTGTTAGTAGGTTCAACTTCTGCAGCATGTGCATTAAAAATGAAATAATTACCGAATTTCACGTAGATTTCAAATTTAAAAATGTGCTTTGACTTAGAGGATCCCTGAAGGGGTAATACTGGGTCACATACTGGGTAATCATTCGCTCACCCACCTTTTGATGTGGGATTTCAGGTACAGGGACTCGCGATCCGCAGCAAGAGGCGTCAAGAGTTGTCCCCGATGGCCATGCCGTTTGATTAGGGGTTTAGGACTTCTGTTAGGTTTATGAGTCCGATCTTTTGATTTATAATTAGCATATTTATACTAAAATACATTAGATTACTTAAAATTATGTTGAATTACACTATATTACATTAAATTACGCTAAATTATGTTAAATTATGCTAAAATACGGTAAATTCCGGTAAATTACTGTGTGTCTTCATAGTGATGTATAATGAGAAACTATTTTTTGTTTCTTTTTTATCTTCATAGTGATTTATAATTAGAAACTATTTTTTTTAGAGACACTATGAAGAGCAAGATCATGAAATCTAACACTGACAAAATTAAATTTTTTGTTTAAATTTTTTGTTAGATAACTTCTTTTGATGTATAATTAGCATATTTATACTAAAATACGCTAAATTACTTGAAATTATATTGAATTACACTATATTACGTTAAATTACGCTAAATTATTACATTACTCTAAAATACGGTAAATTACGCTAAATTACATATGAACAGGGACGATATCTTCACTGAAAAGGCGAAAAAAACAACGAAACTTCAAACAGCCATAAAACGGCGCTTGAGTGTCCGATTTCAGCAAATGACCACTTTTCGAAAAGCTTGCGAAAATACGCATGCATCAGTGGCCACTATGTTATTTTTTGAAATTTAGAATTGCCAAAAAATTAAGGGAAGAGCCTCAAAACTTGAGTTGAAGTTTCCGATTAAGATTTTCATTTCTTATTCAATCTAAGTAGCTCAGTAAATTAGTTACATAATGAACTTATAGAATACCAATTTTTACTATTTTCGAATTTTTTACTATTTTATATGATTCATGAAAGATGACACAAAATCGGTCAACTTTAGCGTAATTTTTCGTAGTTAGAGTAATTTACCGCATTTTTATCAATTAGCGAAGTTATTGTAATTTAGCATAATTTAACGTAATTTAGTGTAATTCAACATAATTTATTATAATATAGTGTATTTTAGTATAAATATGCTAATTATAAATCAAAAGAAGTAATCTAACAAATAATTTAAACAAAAAATTCAAATTTTCAGTGTTAGATTTCATTATCTTGCTTGTCTCTGAAAAAAAAGAAAAAAAGAAGAAGAGAAATCGGCCATTTTATGGCTGGTTTGGACATTTTTGGTAAAAGTCGGGAATCGTGGGTATAATAATTAATTTGTAATTAACTTTGGATATTAAATAAAAATGTTGGTTATCTATGTCACACAACTATAACTTGTGTTGATAAGCCATTTTTATATACACCTTAGGATATGGTTTGACCTTCGAAACTGTGCCAAATTTCTTGTATTTATATTTATTTTAGTGTCAAATACATCCAAGAACCAAGTTACTGCCGAAAAGTTATTTTAATTGCAAAAAATCAAACAAAATAGAGAAATTCAAGCTGGTGCGGGCCGCACAAAAATAATTCGAGAAAAAATGAATTCCAAAATTAAATCTAGAAATCTCCAGAGCCTTATGCGGGTCCCTATGCGGTTTCCTCTGGCCGCACAACTAGCCACACAGAATCACAGCTGCCGACACACAGTTCATATTTTGGCCATATCTTGGTCATACGAACTCCGATTTAGGTGAATCAAAGCTTGGATGTTAAAGCACCCATGAGAGGCTAGATTTTCTCTCTAGGGGCTTAGGCATTAAAATATGAACTTGTGTTAATTTCTATTTTGTTTGATTATCTCTTTTATGATGATTGTTTGCTTGCATGTTTATTCTTGTTGATTGATAAGTTCTCGCTAATTGCATAATCTGTGTACTTGATAGATAGTATCCCATTTAGGTTTTACAACTTGAATTGCTAAGGATCAATTGCTTAACGGTACCTTACTATGTGCTTGAATTACCCTTAGGATGTAAGATTAGAAACACACCATTCTAATCTTTATCCGGAACCACATGAATTAATGGTTAGGTTAGGGTGAAAGACTTAATTGTGAAGTATAAAACCTAATTAGGAACCCTAAATTAGGTTAGATGTTGATATATTATTTTGTGTGCATGCATGTTAAATATCCCTATTAGGATCGTGACAGCCCTAAAACTAGAGGAACGTTAACTCATCGCACCAACATAGTTGTATCAATACTTAGTTAAAATAGGCTAACACGCGCTTAAATCTAGGTAACTAGGGTGAATTACTTAATCGTGAAATCCGAATTATCTAGGCACATCACAAGGTTAGAAATCCCATCAAAGCAAACATGAATTTAGAGATCAAATAGACGAGAAATTAACCAAGGAATTGTGAGCCAAAAGCCCCTAGACTTCTCCAACTCGAATCACACCCGGATTTTAATTACTTTGTTACGAGCCTTTAATTTTCATTAAAAACAAAATTACACAAAAGCCCCCTTTTTATTATTAGTTTCAGTTTTAGAAGTAATTTTCTTTAGTAAAAAAATTAGTATTTCCCTACCTCCCTTTGAATCGACACCTACATACTACAATAGATAGGTTGTGCGCTTGCAACTAACCTAAATATTGTGAACGAAGATTTATAAATTTTAAAAGTGAAAAGTGTATTAAATTAACCTATATTTCAATACCTAAAATACACAACATGTGTGTGACCAAGTACAATCCCCGTGGCAATTGGGCATGCATGGGGATACATGGGGAGACCCAAATTATTTTGAGGAACTTTGAACATAAATAAAACTAGAGTAGAGCTAAAATTAATAATTTTTTTAATTTTGTTTCTAATTATGTGTCACAATCTTATTTTTGTTTTTAAAATTCAAATAGACGATATGAACTGCTTGATATGGTCTCCATATTAATACTTACTTGAAGACCCAATTATATGGAACCTAATAATAGTACCCACGTTATAGTACCCGTACTATACCCGCACCATAACTACCATAACTATCTGGGGAGACCGCAAAAACTGTAGCTGATTTTACTTTTTTAAAGTATTAATACCTATGCAAAAAAATATTTATACCTATGCACAGAAGTATTTACACATATGAGGTGAACAATTTTACGTAAATAATTGTCTCTCCAACTAAATCTCGCAAACGTACCCGCACTATAAATATCTGTGGGGTACCACTCAAGCTACATGGGGGACCATACATGTTTTTAGAGGTGGTTTTTTTTCTTCGTTCAATCTTGTCCATATTTCTGATAATCTGTGAGAAATTTTACTAATCTAAAACCAAGAACGTATTCTACACAATTTTCTCTTTCAAATGAGATCCATAATGATGTGCTTTCGGACTCGTCGTCACACAAGTATTTATACCTTGTCGTGCAAATATCTATACCTATACTTGCAAGTTTTTTTAACATATGATACTGGATGACGTCTGAAAATATTAATATCAAGTACTGCAAGTATTTATACCTATGTGGTCAACTTTTTTTATTAGAGAAAGGTTGACGTGGAGACGATTGAGGAAGGTTGATGCGGTGATACGGGTCCCCACTACTTCATTAGAGGAAGGTTGATGCAGGGACGATTGAGGGACCGAAAAAGAGATGATCATAACAAGTTACGTGATCACTCAAAAGAGAGCGATGTTTCTTTTAATATTTATAAACTCGAAAATGCTATCGGTTCAGACTGCAGGCGCACAATCCTATTGAGTAGTATATTTGACGTCGATCCGCAGGGAATATTGGTTCAGAGTCTTGAGCGATCGAACCACAATCTTTCGAAAGGCTAAACGAAATATGAAAATTGAGAGTTGTTGTTGTGATCAACGTAAATTAGGAAGCAATTAAAAGTAATTAAAATAAAGATAGAGATGAGAATTCCTAGGATTTCGGCACACCATTGCTACTCAATCCGCTTTGATAATATATTCATGTCGGGTCTGATTTCCTGTTGTTGTTTTATAAAAGACACCATATAGGTCACTGCGAGTTATTTTACGCAAGAATGACAGATCTTTCATTGAGATTCTACATAGGACACTGCGAGTTATCTTACGCAAATGACTAATCTCTTAAATACACAAGTTACTACACATATCACGCAAATGATGGAACTTGGTTCGCGTTTTGTTGTTCTGGTTTATGGTTTCCCCGCTACGGTTTTTTTCACATAAATCTAATAGATCTCAACGAGGCTAATTCGTACAAATAGTTTATCTTACCATTAAAGTATTGTCACTACCCTAACGGACTAAACTAGATCATCGAAGTTAGATGAAGAGATAATAAATCACAAAAGCATTTCGATTAAACAACAAGAAATCATAATCAACAGAAAATATATATATCAAAACATCAAGAGTAACAAAGTTTACTGCCTAGCCCCTAAGAAAGGAACTTAGCTGCGGAACGGCATTGTTACAATTACTCCTCTCTTCTCTCTTTAATCAAATCTAACCCTAATTACAAAGATAACTTCTTCTTCTGCCCAGGGGCCTTATATAGGAGTGGAGGGACGTCTGGTGGTTGAGTAGGGGCTAAGGAACTGATCTGGATACAGCTGTCGGCAGTTAATCCCCAAGAGGCACCTTCGGTTACGGTCCGTATCAGGTGATACGGTCCGTATTGAGACCTTGTCGCTGAGGGTTTTAATGCGTATCATTCCATCTCTTGGTCCGTATTAGGCTTGGTCCGTATTAGGCAATACGGGCCGTAACAGAGACTTCGTCGATGAGCGTCGCTGATCCGATTGACCCGATTTTTGCTCCATTTGGTGTAAAATAGTCCCAAAACCTGTTTTCTGCAATAAAACATAAAGAAGGGTGACAGTAGCCTTTTTCTCTAATAAATTAAACATAAGTGTGAGAAAATATGCAAAACCTAAGCCAAAACTCTACGTAATTCATCATTATTTTGACTCTGATCATTACGCATCAAAGTATTAATTTCTTATTTTTCAAGTGTTAATATCTTATCTTTCAAGTAATTATAGCTATGAAGGTTGACGTTGGGACAAATGTGGGAACTGAAAAAATAGGGACCATATAATTAGTGGGGACCACAGAAAAAGAGTGTTGTAGTGATTTTTGAATAATAATTAGTGGGGACCATATAATATCTTTTTAGAATAATAATTAGTAGGGACCATATAATTTGTGGGGACCATATAATTTGTGGGGACCAATAATAATTGTTGGGGACCATAGTACATAATTTCTCTAAATGAGATGCGAGGGTTTTGGGGTACTGGAGTGAGGTCTTCTGATTTGTATCTTTCCAAAAAGTAGTAAATTTTTTTCCAAAAATATAATTTGGTCTCCAACACATTTTAATACCGAAATCATGTTGAGCGGTTCAAATTGAAAGTTTAAATTTGAAAACAAAGATAAGAAGGTAGGCATAATTGATGATTGAAGCATGAAAATAATGAGATATTTTAATCATCCTCATAAAACAAAAAATATTTAAGAATAAAAATGGAAAATATTGAACAAAAAGGGAGTGAACTTTGGAAGTCTCCGTGATAGATGGCAAAGGACTCAAGAAATTTGGTCGAGCTAGCCTGATTACAATTAATATACATCAGAAAAATTCGTAGCTACATTTTCAAAGTCTAGCCGAAGAATCTTCGCCAGCATTTTTAAAAATCTGGTCTTTCTGATTTTCAATTAATATTTTTAGTTTTCTATAAATGTTTTAGAACAAGGTATAATTTATTTTGGTGTTCAAGTATACTTCAAATTCTTTTTGTCCAGATATATAATTTTAAAAGTATATTTTTTTCAAGTATTTGAAATCTGGAGCGGCAGTTTAATTCCCTCCGCTGCCTTCATGTGAGGTCCAATTAATACATTTTTAACACATAATGTAGGGTAATAAATTTTTGTCAAGTATATGTTGTTGCTTAAATGTAAAAGGATCGTTGTCACTTTGGTCAATTAATACTAAACACAGGGATTTTATTTATAAACCGTAATTAAAAAAAATTACCAAATCAACATAATTACTTTTGTTTTTACAAAAATCATAAGAACCAAAATGTCATTTCGGTCCGCTTTTTTATTTTCCGGACCGAAATGGCATTTCGGTCCCTGCTAGCTAGTTTCATAGCTTTTTAGAAAGGCGGCCACAAAAAATTCGGAAAAGACTATGGACCGAAATGCCATTTCGGTCCCGGTAGTTTTATTTTTTTTTAACCCGCAACAGAGGCTCTCTGGGCCTCCTCTTCCCTTCTTTCTCTTTTCTCCTTTCCTCCTTTGCTTTTCCTTCCACCGAACCAACACAATATTTTTTTTTTCAACTCTCAAAATTTCATTATTTTATATTTTAATCACATAGATTTGTATATATTTAGAAGGAGAACAAGAAAAGCTTCAGATCTACAAGTTTCGTTATGTATGTGGTTAATTTTTTTTTTTGGATAAACAATCCGAATTATGTAAATTTTTTGTAGTATAAATAAGTAATTGTAGAGTACTTTAGTTTTTGTAGTGTAATTTTAGTAATTATAGAATTATTTAGTTTGCATGTAAAGTAATTTAGCTTTTTTCATGTAGTATAAATAAATTATAGAATGATTTAGTTTTTTTTAGTGTAATTTTAGTAATTGTAGAATGGTTTAGTTTGCATGTAGAGTAATTTAGCTCATAAAATTTATTTTAATAAATGTAGAATAATTTAGTTTTTTAAGGGTAATTTAGGCTTATTTTAGTGTAATTTAACTAATTGTAGAATTTTTTTTTGTATGTAGAATAAATTAGCTCATGAAATTTTTATTTATTTTAACTAATTGTAGAATATTGAAATTATGGTAGTAGCATGTTAAGTTCGGATTTAATTTGGTTCGGATTTAATTGGGTTTGCATGTTAATATTTTTTTAACTTGATATAGGAATTAAGTTTGAATTTAATTGGGTTTGCATGTTAATATTTTTTTGGGATGTAGTTTTTTTATATTGTAATTTTATTTATATTGTAGTGCAAAATTGATGATGAACAACCCTTATTGCAATTGTCTAATGAACAACACAAATTATACATGGCGAATATCAAGGTATTTGTTTAATATCGGTTTGGATTTAAATTTACTGATAAACTTGTACATTATGATTTATTTTTGTGGTTAATTTTTTTTGCATGACAATTATCATTTCAGCCTGATTATGCACTGTGTGTCCTGGTCCTCGCCAAATGGGCGTTAATTACTAACCTTGGATGAAACACGGTTTGGTGAATTTAGGCTTGTATCAGATGAAGGATGTGACTCATTGTCATATTGACAAAGGGTTGATCACTGCTCTTGTTGAGAGGTGGAGGCCCGAGACAAATACTTTCCATCTCCCGATGGGGGAGTGCACAGTGACACTGGAAGATGTCAGCTATTTGTGGGGCTTACCTGTTACCGGTAAAATATTTTTTGTTACTAATTTATACTTTTGTTATTAATTTATATTTAATACAAGTATATGTTTATCTAACATCTATGTTTACAGAGAATGTTATTCCTGGACATACCAATTATAATTGGTCACAATTGATCGAATATTGCCTAGGACATGAAGTGTATGATGGCCACAAATTTCCTGAAAATATTCTTGATTCTTTTGTCCTTGCACAACTTGAACACATTCGACGCAATATGATGAGAACATAATCGATGAACTGCTTCACCCCTTTCCTCACACCACCCTAAATCAGGTCGATCAAACACTGAACGGATTGCAGCATACTGGTATGATATAACACATACCCGACCGGGGTCGACAACATCTTCACGTACAAATTGCATAAACCAGCCCCAATTAGATGAAGTCTCCTCTTCCGCTATCTTGAATGCTATTGGCAGTAATTATTGTTCTGCATCATAAGCGCATGCCATGAATAGTTTTTCTTTATACCTGCCAGATAGGTGTTCAGCATCTACACTTATAACTGGTCGGAGATATGGCCAGACTTGAATGCATAGACAGAAAGCCCATGCCACACGGGTGAAAATATGGATGCACATACGTGTAGATGGTTCATGCTCAATTATGTATTTTGTGCCTGGATTAGACCTCTGGATTGCACCGAGCAGAGAAGGTAGCAGTTCATAGGCTTTTTCCCAATAACCAAATAAATCAGCAATAGCCAGCTCCTTCCCTCTCCAAATCTTGTTGTATGAAGACTGAACTATTTTGTACGCATTTCTAACTACGAATCACATGCTTTTATTGACATCTCCAGGTCCTCCATAAGACCAGGTTTGATTATATCTATAATCATCCTGGCAGTCATCTGACGACTATCTACTATACAAGCAATATTGTAACAATTGTGTTTGTATGGGTTTGTTGAAATTGTCCAATTGTCCGTCTCAGTGGTTTTTGCGTATAACCTCCATGGGCACCCATCCGCTCTACATATAACTATATAGGCACTACGATTGCTCTAGATTTGTTGTAATTCTAAGTTATTATCTATGGCAAATCCACTCAACTTGGATTTAAGATCAGCTTTGTATTCGAACATCTGTCCCACCGAAAATGGACCGTCGATTCTGGGTGGATAACCAAAAAATGCTTCATCCTTGTACGGCATTAGCACATCGTCATTAAATGCAGGACAATGATGCTGCAATCTCCAATTAATAAAGGGAATAGACGATTGCCACTCCTTCATTATATCTTATATCCTAATCTCATCTTCAATTTCGGTCATATCATCTTCCCCGACAACCGGGTCACCAAGGTCAGAGTTTGTGTCTGAGCCAGTATCATTATTCAGCTGGTCAAAATAATTATGCAAATCAACTGGTGTCGATATTTTGGGGGGTCATCACAATATATGGGTGAATCAGGCACCAATATGTATCTGCTACTTCCAGGTACACTACCCGGGTATGGGTCATAATTGGTCTGACTAACAACTGGTACTGACTCAACCACTAATTCAAGAAGTTTAAAATTCAGTACCGGAGTGGCATTCCCAAGCACCATATGCCATATCATTTTGTGGTCTATGTTAAATAACTGGTATTTTTCTGCTGAGTCAGGTGGTGCCGTGTTCAAACATGCCCTGAGTGTCAGATTGGCTAGGGAGCAAACGAATGCCAACATATATTTGTCTTCTTAGCTCATCAAAACTAGTTGAGTTAGTAACAGGAAATGTGCAGGTCGGTGAGTCTGAAATTTTGCGTCTGTAGTACACATTTATTGATACTTGAGACATTTTCTGAACAAAATGTTTCACAATCAACCTTCGATATTATTTTTAATTTTACAACCTAAAATATGATTGTAATTGAAAAAAAAACTTACTACAATCTTCAGACAAAAGCTAAAAGCACAATGCAGGAGCCGATCTGTAGATAACAGACTTTTTAAAACTAGAAACTGTGAACCTTCATTTTTAGTTGGAAGAAAAAAAAATGGTGGCTAAGAGTTGGAGGGAGAAGAAGGGCACTTATAAGCAAACCCTAAAAAAAAAAAAAAAAAGTCCGGACCGAAATGCCAATTCGGTTCCAGATAAATAAATTATGGACTGAAATGGGATCTCAGTCCGTAGGTGTTACACCAACGACTACACGCGTTTGATCTGAAGAGCTGTGAAACTAGCAGGGACCGAAATGCCATTTCGGTTCGGAAGAAAAAAAAAAAGGCGGACCAAAATGACATTTCAGTTCTTATGATTTTTATAAAAATAAAAGTAATCATGCTGGTTTGGTAAATTTTTTTTTTTTAATTACGGTTTATAAAAAAAATCCTAAACACAACCCCTCCAAGTTCCAACTTCCAACAGCCAAATGAGTAAACGACAAGTGGCAGGCACAGTGTGGCGTGCATACCATTTGCATTTGCAGAGAATCGGGAAAGAAATCAAGAATTGGCTGGCTGATGACGATGCCAAGACGTATTTATTCCAAAGAGCGTCGCTCTGGAATTTTTTTTTAAAAACATAATTAAAAAACCAACATGATTACTTTTTTTTTACAAAAACTATAAGAACCGAATTGTCAATTCGGTCTGCTTGGTTTTTTTTTTTTTTGGGACCGAATTGGCAATTCAATCCCGGCTGATTTCACAGCGTTTCATGACTAACGCCGCAGAAAATCTAAAAATGAGACTGGACCGAGTTGCCAACTCGGTCCCCCTATTTTGAATTGATATTGAGTCAAACTATTGGATGATTCATGTTCCCCTATTTTATATTGTCTGATATGGGAGGGGATTATGTCCAAAGCCATTTGGACTGCATCATCGTCCAAAGCATTTTTTGTCCATCCAATTAAGTTTATATTTTAACTTGTTGAGATTGTAAATGGACTCCACTTAAACTTACAAAGAAATAATTTATCTTTCCTTATTTGCTGTGTAAACTAAACACAAGAAAATAAAAAAATTCCTGTGTTGTACTACCGTCTCTCCTACTTGTGCATGAGAACAAAACAAAGATGGCTAGTCAAGTCAAAGTCAGGCGACGACTCAGCAAATGAGCCAAGCATCAAGCACCGCTGGTTAGAATCAAAGCACCGTGCTTTGCGGATCAGGCTCCAAAGTCCAAAAGGAACAGGGTGTGGACTGTGGACTCCCATGCGCCTACAGCCCTACACATGAGACATGACATGACTCCACTCTCACCGCTCTCCACTGCGGAATTCAGATCACCTTCGGTACCGTAATAGAAAATCTTTTAAGAACCGTTCTTTTTAACTTGGCACGAATCTCAAAGTCCAATAATACTGCCCCCTCCATCAGCCCGAATCCCAAAGCGGCTGGGAGTTAATTTCAAACCGTAAAATGAAGGGAATCTTTTACGGTACCGGAGAGGATATTTACCCCTCCACCGCGTTCATATATTTTCTTTTTACAAAAAAATTATTTTTGCAAATTTATAACCAACAGATTACAGATGAAACCGAATAAATAATTTAGCTTATTATTTCGTCTCCATTAATTTCTATCTGAGATGTAAATTAACTTGTTTGCTAAAATCATAACTTTTATTGGAAGTTTGGAACTGAGAATTAATTAACAGTTTTTTCGTTTTTTGTAGTTAAGGTATGTTGCAACTTTTAAAAAATACTGAGATCGAATTAATGGTTTAGTCTGAGTAGATATCTCAATAGAACTGAATCATTTGGTTCGGTCCATCTATTTGATAAAAAAAAAAAAATCAATCCATCCATTTTCCAATAATTTATTCTTAATTTTCTATAAATAAATAATTTTGGATTTTTTTACCACATTTTTGCCAACCTCTTTTATTTTTCAAAATAATGGAAAGTTAAAAAATATATATATATAGTTGATTGAATGAAATGTTGTTCGGCCAAAAGATAACATGGACACATCACATGGTGGGTGTGGTAGAGATATTTGCTCGCTGCCTAAAATAACAATTGAAGTTTCAGGTCTTCAAAAGAGATTAGAAAATAGTTGATTGAATGAAATGTTGTTTTGACCTTCTCTTCACAAATTGAAGACATTTTGTGAATTGAAAGGAAATAAGTGGAACAAGGAGGTGCTTACCAATTAGTTATTTTTTGGTTTGACGCAACTTGATAATAAATGAGGAGTGAGTCTATGGTACTATGCATAGCACGGATTAGTCCGTACTACGGAGTTATATTTTCATTTAAAAACTCTAATGGTCTATCGGAACCGTTCAACGTGATATCCACATGAATATGTACTGCAGATTAAATTTTATATTTTTTCGAATTTGTTCACTATATTTTAAAATAGGTAGAAAATCAATTGATCTGAAAATTCTGGACCATCCAAAAACAGTGATTTTCTACCTATCTAAAAAAATAGTAAAAGGAAATTCTAAAAAATAGAAAATTTAGCCCACAAGTATATTCTCATATGGAAATTGTGTTGAACGGTTCAGATCGACCGTTAAAATTTTAAAAATGAAAATATTGATCCGTAGTATGGACCAATCCGTGCTATGCATAGTACCATAGACTCATATGAGTGTGCATCTTTTTCTTATGCCATATCGTTCCCTCTTAACTCTTAATCAAGTCTCCTCCGACTTGTGGAATGGGCCGCTAAAAGGCCTTTATTATTGGAATATATGGACCTAATTAATGCCCTGAACAAATTCTTTCTAGAATGTTTGATTACTAAAAAAAAATGCCACCTTGCCAGGCCAGCAGCCATTCTGCATTTGAGGTCTTTATGCAACTCAGAATTAATGATTTAGTTTCAGTAATTTTCAGAAGTTGCAGTGTCTCTTAGCCATAAAAAATCCGAGAAGTACTGAAATCAAACTATTGATTCGGTCTCAAACTTCAGTAGAAGCTGTGAATTTTGTTCAACAATAGTCTCAAATTAGTTTACGTTTGAGATAGAAATCAATGGAACTGAAGTATTGTTTGAGATATAAATCAGTATAGTTTAAATGAGCCGACAATATATGTATCATGGTTCTTATTTAGGTACGGTTTGATTAACGGCGGAAATCTTTTGTGATTTTGTTTTTACAACCGTGTGTAACTTTAACAAACTTGCTTGTCATCTTTTAAAAAAGCATTATGTTTTGTCCCTTTTCTTTTGGTGTTAGTTCGAGTCCAAATTCTCGCCGCCGTTTGAGTTTAAATTCAGACTGTTTGATTCAGATTAATTTAACCGGAAAGCAAAAAAAAATAAAAAAAAATTTAACCAAAACTTATACTTTACGAAGTGTTAGAATCGTTATATTGGTCAAATTGTTGGATCGAAAATATAAATTTTAAAATTAAATATTAACAATTTTAGTTGAACTGCAGGAATATATGGTCCCGAATTTCTAAATTTCTGCTCTTTCTGGATAAATACATTTAGATAAGTTTCTCTAAATTAGTGCATTTAAAATGTTGAAACTGATTTGGTGTAACCACATCGAATTTCTGAATAAATTATGTTTGCACTTCTTCACAAAACAGAGAGAGTAAGAGAGAGAAATCGAGGACATGTTAGTCGGTACTAGCACTCCAATTAACTTGCAGTTGGTTTTCAACTTGATTGCGTGGATACCGTAGAGACGTAACTGTTGTTTTTGTTGCGTACATCTGACACGAGTACGGCAAAGAAGACAATTTAGGTTTGATTTAGCAGGATGTCAGAAATATTAGGTTATGCTTGGCAAGCTATATTAAGAAGGAAAAATTTAGTATTTAGTATAGGGTATTTTATGAGATGTCATTTATATGTTTCTTTTTTTAGAAAGGTTAAATGTGCTTACCAATATGTTTGAAATGTATAGGGTATTCAACAGATTTGCACATTTTATCAAATAAAAATGTTAGAGCGAATCTTAATGCAGATTAAACAGTTATGATATGATATTACATCGCTCTCGATTACTTGCTTAATCGTTTGAAACTAGAACCCTGAGATAAGTATGTCATTTTTAAGAATTCAACAACAGAAAGGTCATCAGCTCGTACCCGTCTGCTTGGTTTACAAATCCCATTTTACCAGCATCTGCTTCACATTAAAAAAAGAGTGATTACGTGTATGAATATAAGAAAATTGTTACATCAAGAGATATGGAGATATCATACCCAAAAGACATAATTGAAAGGACTTCCACTTGCAAATATTGCATGTTCCCTGACGAACTTAAATACATCACCAGGGGTTCATTCAGCTGATTCCAAGCAACATGCATAGATCAATTTGTAAATATAATTTGAAGTTACTAATTTTTCTGGATATGACAATCTAGCAGTTAATTAGCAAACGATTAGTAGTTGGATATGCAATATATTGCTGTCAGCTTTCAACTGTGACCAATTAGCAAATTCAGGCAAATTAAGCCAGAATTTAACAAAATGTACTTGTATTAGCTATCAAATGCAAGTAAATATATATAGTCTACAAAATGTACTTGTACCCGATAAGTATGGCAACAACAAATTTCCAAAAGATTCTAAAATTCTTTAAAATGGAACTACAAAAATGGAATTTTCTAACGCCCATTTTCTAACTGGTCAAGCTGATCATAGTCTGAAACCGTTAGTAAAAATAATTCATGTCATTTTGGTAAATAAGTCAATCTTTTTTCTAACGGTTCTTGAGAATTAGAAATTGTAGACTTTTTTTTTCGAAAAAAAAAAGATCCTTCTTTTAACGGTTCTTGTATTTGAACCGCTAGAAATTATTTATATTAGTATACTATCTGTTAGGACAGACGCACCTTTAAAAAAAAATTAACTTTATTTTTTTTCTTTCAAACAAAATTTTTTATTGTTCTATCGGTACATTCTGTTAACCGTTTATTTCAACGTTCCAAGTATGTACAGCGTTGCTCGTGAGAACATCGCCATCTATTCAATAAAGAAGTGAGTTGGTATTGATCAACCATACATTGACGGCTCATGTGACAGTAAAGATCCAAATATTATTTCATCTGCTCTTACCTTACTTGAATTTCCCCCTTTTGAAGCTACTAATTAATCTAATTCTTTACATGGTATAAGCTGAAGCTTGATACCATGCACAAATCAAACTTATGTTTTGCTAAGTGTTCAGCCACTTGTGCTTTCTCTTTGTAATGATCCTCTAGAGATACTTGCCAAAGGTACAGGTGACTGGTACCATGGTTCAAAGTTTCAAACAGCATGTCCTTGGAGGAAACATGGGTACCAGTCTTGCACTCTATAATACCAAAATTCACTATCTAACACGACAAAATATTATCCTGAGAAAACCGAATTCTAGGCTCTTCTAATTAAAGAAAAAACATGGCGCCAATATTCTGGAAATTAAAAATTATTCTATGGAATCAAGGTATTGAAAGCCACAGCAGAGAGAGGGGTACAAAAGGTTGTAGAATAAGACTGCGGCCCAATTTGTTTGTTAAACTTGTTTTAATGTGGGCCTAAAAACAAGCAATCGGCCCAATTTGGATGTGTAGGAATAATTTTGCCAATTTTTTAGCGGCAGGATATTTGTTTTTTTTTTTCCATGATGTATTCTGCCCAACAAATATATTTACGTCCTTACAAATCAAAGAAGAGCATTAACTGGTACAGTATAGCTTCTATACGTTTTAATCAACCCTCTTAATCTGTCACGCTCTTAATCTACTACAAGAAAAACAGGCTTTCCCGGCATTTAAAAATGCCACTAAAAGACAGAATAAACGCCTCCATTGACTTTTAGTGCAGATTGGAGAGTCGGGAAAGGGCTTTTCCGACGTTTCGAGATCGACCTTTTTGCCGGTGTTTAAGAAACACCATCCAAAATTAGACATCCCGGCATTTGGACGCGCCTAGAATTATAGGGTTTTTACCGGCAAAAAGGTCTGCATTATAGGCCTTTTCTTCAAAGGCATTTCGAGTCCTTTTTGCCGGTGTTTAAGAAACGCCATCCGAAGTTTATAGGGTTTTTACCGGTGCTTCAGAAACGCCGCCAAAAGTCATAATTTCTTAGCGTTAATTTATAGGTCTTCTCCCGACGTTTGGAGGCTTTTCCCACCGTTTGAAAAGCATCGTCCGAAATTTGCCTTTTCCGGCGTTTCCGAAATGCCATAAAAAGTCTTCATACATTAAAAAAAAATTATGTCTTTCCCGACATTTCTGAAACGCCATCAAAAGTCTTGGCATATAATAAAAAAATATGCATAAAGCCAGTACAATGAAAATGAATATTATTTTCATACAATCAAATTACCAACACAAATCTAATTATTAGTTAATGTACACAACAACAGAGAGCTTTAATTTGCCACACTTAAATCAAAATTATCAGAAAGGACATCAGCTCCTACCAGGGAAACAAATACATATTGTCTGCTTGGTTTACAAATCCCATTTTACCAGCATCTGCTTCACATTAAAAAAAGAGTGATTCCGTGTATGAATATAAGAAAATTATTACATCAAGAGATATGGAGATATCATACCCAAAAGACATAATTGAAAGGACTTCCACTTGCAAATATTGCATGTTCCCTGACGAACTTACTACATCACCAGGGGTGCATTCAGATGATTCCAAGCAACATAGATCAATTTGTAAATATAATTTGAAGTTACTAATTTTTCTGGATATGACAATATATTGCTGTCAGCTTTCAACTGTGACCAATTAGTAAATTCAGGCAAATTAAGCCAGAATTTAACAAAATGTACTTGTATTAGCTATCAAATGCAAGTAAATATATATAGTCTACAAAATGTACTTGTACCCGATAAGTATGGCAACAACAAATTTCCAAAAAATTCTAAAATTGTTTAAAATGGAATTACTACAAAAATAGAATTTTCTAACGCCCATTTTCTAACTGTTGAAGCTGATCTTAGTCTGAAACCGTTAGTATAAATAATTCATGTCATTTTGGTAAATAAGTCAATCTTTTTTCTAACGGTTCTTGAGAAAAAAATAGAAACTGTAGACTTTTTTCTTTCGAAAAAAAACGATCCTTCTTTTAACAGTTCTTGTTTTTGAGCCGCTAGAAATTATTTATATTAGTATACTATCTGTTAGGACGGACTCACCTTTAAAAAAAAATTAATTTTTTTTTTTTTCTTTCAAACAAAATTTTTTATTGTTCTGTCGGTACATTTTGTTAACCGTTTATTTCAACGTTCCAAGTATTTACAGCGTTGCTCATGAGAACATCACCATCTGTTCAATAAAGAAGTGAGTTGGTATTGATCAACCATACATTGACGGCTCATGTGACAGTAAAGATCCAAATATTATTTCATCTGCTCTTACCTTACTTGAATTTCCCCCTTTTTAAGCTACTTATCTAATTCTTTACATGGTATAAGCTGAAGCTTGATACCATGCACAAATCAAACTTATGTTTTGGTAAGTGTTCAGGAAGCCACTTGTGCTTTCTCTTTGTAATGATCCTCTAGAGATACTTGCCAAAGGTACAGGTGACTGGTACCATGGTTCAAAGTTTCAAACAGCATGTCCTTGGAGGAAACATGGGTACCAGTCTTGCACTCTATAATACCAAAATTCACTATCTAACACGACAAAATATTATCCTGAGAAAACCGAATTCTAGGCTCTTCTAATTAAAGAAAAAACATGGCTCAAATATTCTGGAAATTAAAAATTTAAAATAATTCTATGGAATCAAGGTCACCCCATATTGAAAGCCACTGCCGAGAAAGAGGTACAAAAGGTTGTAGAATAATACTGCGGCCCAATTTGTTTGTTAAACTTGTTTTAATGTGGGCCTAAAAACAAGCAATCAGCCGCAGAAATTTAATTAAGCCCTGTTTAGATTTGAATGTGTAGGAATAATTTTGCCAATTTTTTAGCCGAAGGATTTTTTATTTTTTTTCCATGATGGTGTATAGTAGAGGCTGAAATCAAGATCCAAAGCATATATTCGATTAATTGAGAGATCAAACTGATTTAAAGTGCACCCTTACTCGGGAGATATTTAGTTGGACCATTCTCAAGACCACTGCATCCCATTCGATCAAAAGAAACAATTATCACAACTTCTTTTTCTTTTTCTTTCAAATACACACAAATCCTGAACAAATCACCAAAAGAATCAATTATCACAATCCATTAGCAAATACCATCCCACCTCTCTCTCTCTCTCTCTCTCTCTCTCTCTCTCTCTCTTCCTCCCTAATTAATGGCTTCCTTGAGAAGAAGCCCCTTGCTTTCTTCTATTTTCTCTCTCTACCTCTTCTGTCTCCTATCCATGTCTACTTCAACAAACACCATCACCTCCAACTCATCTCTCTCAGGCACCAACCAAAAACTCATCTCTGCTCAAAAGCAGTTTGCACTTGGTTTCTACCAGCCTCCCAATTCCTCCTACTGGTACATATCCATCTGGTACAATACCATCTCGGTGCAAACATCTGTCTTCATAGCCAACCGAAACGCGCCGCTCACCGACCCCGCCACTTCCCAGCTCACCATTGGTTCCGATGGTAACTTGGTCTTGCTTAACGGGTCTAAAACTGAAGTATGGTCCACTAATGTAACTGGGATAAACCCGTTAAACAAAACCGAAGCAGTGTTGAATGATAGTGGAAACCTCATGTTGAGATATGTGTCAAATACATCTAATGTATTGTGGCAAAGTATCGACAACCCAACCGACACGTGGTTACCGGGCGGTAAATTGGGTCTCAATAAAACAACTGGTATTAGCCAAAGGGTGATTTCTTGGAAGAGTTTGGCTGATCCAGCTGAAGGTATATACTCTTCATTTTTAGACCCAAATGGTACCAGCCAAATTTTCGTGCAGTGGAACAAGACTAAACAATACTGGACCAGTGGTACCTGGAGCGATTCAGAGAGAATTTTCACTTTAATCCCGGAAATGATCAGCGAGAAGAATGACATAAGCAATTTCACTTATGTGAGCAACAAGGAGGAGAATTACTTCATCTACTCGATGAAACCTGATCAGATGTCGAGACTTATATTGGATCATAATGGCCAACTCATAGAACTAAATTGGGTAGGCACAACGTGGATTCAGTTCTGGGCTCAGCCAACGCATATTTGTGATGTGTACGCGCTCTGTGGGCCCTACGGTAGTTGCAATGGGAATGAATTGCCGTATTGTAATTGTTTACATGGGTTTTCACAAAAGTCTAGGACCAATTACAGTTTAGAGGATTATAGTGGTGGGTGTGTGAGAAATACAAAATTACAATGCGAAAGCGGCAATCTGACTAAGGTACAACAAGATAAATTCTATGTTTTGGATAACATGAAATACCCCGACAATTTGCAAAGTATACAAGTTAAGAGTGCACAACAGTGCGAGTCGGCTTGTTTGAAAAATTGTTCCTGCTCAGCTTATTCGTACCAGAGCGGGTGCAATTTGTGGTATGGTGGTTTGTTGAATCTCCAAGATGGATATAGTGGAAGTGCTCCAGCTGGTATGCTTTATCTCAGGTTGGCTGCATCAGAATTTACTGCGAGTAAAAGTCACACAGGTTTAATTATTGGTGTAGTTATAGGCGGCATAATTGTTGTGCTTTTTTGTATCATAGTTGTTCTGGTTGTAGTGAAGAGAAAGAGAGATCAGAGGAGAGCTCGATTGTTAAAGGATTTCAGAGGTACCTTAATTGCATTTCGGTACGATGATTTGCAATTTGTTAGTAAGAACTTCTCTGAGAAATTGGGTGGAGGTGCATTCGGTTCGGTTTATAAGGGGTATTTACCTGATTCAACTGCTATTGCTATTAAGAAGTTAGATGGTTTTCACCAAGGCGAGAAGCAATTTAGGGCTGAGGTCAGCACAATCGGTACAATCCAGCATGTTAACTTAGTTCGCCTCATTGGGTTTTGTTCTGAAGCCTCCCATAGGCTACTGGTTTATGAGTACATGCCTAAGAGCTCTCTTGATGTGCAATTATTTAATTGCAGAGATGTGATACTAAATTGGAGCACTCGGTACCAAATTGGGCTTGGTACAGCAAGAGGGTTAGCGTACCTACATGAAAAATGTCGGGATTGCATCATTCATTGTGACATTAAACCCGAGAACATCCTCTTGGATGACAGTTTGGTGCCAAAAGTTGCCGATTTCGGATTATCAAAGCTTTTAGGTCGGGATTTTAGTAGGGTTTTGACGACCATGAGAGGCACCAGAGGTTACCTAGCGCCAGAGTGGATAACAGGCGTACCGATTACTCCTAAAGCAGATGTTTTTAGCTATGGCATGATGCTTTTTGAGCTAATATCTGGCCATAGAAACAACTCTGATCAATGGAATACCGGTTCATCAAGTACCGGTTTCTTCCCTGCTTTTGCTGCTAGGAAGTTAATTGAAGGTGATGTTCAGACACTTTTGGATCAAAAATTGAACGGAGATGCACCAATTGAAGAGATCGAAAGAGCATGTAAGGTGGCATGCTGGTGCATACAAGATGACGAGACCGCTCGGCCAACAATGGGACAAGTAGTGCAAATTTTAGAAGGCATTTTGGAGGTTAACACGCCACCGATGCCGATGTCACTTAGAGTTATGGGGGAGAGCCCTGATTATATCAATTTCTACTCGGATATTTCTAATGGTGCATCTTTGAAGACCCAAAGCAACACCTCAACTACCAGTGAATCTAGTTCACTAGTTAAAATCTCGGGCTGATCAATTCGTCTAATATATCTTATTCAAGTTCTAGAGTTGGACTGTGATAATTAAGTTATTGCATTATATGTATTATTCGTCTAATTGAGGATGATTATTTAGATATCAATTAGCGATGTAAATTGTAGAGTCCATGAGAGGATTACGTTAATATTTAATTGAATATTCGCAAAAAAAGCCCTATGCTTTCCATAATTAATATTTTTCCAATTACGTTATCTAATTCTTTACATGGTATAAGCTGAAGCTTGATACCATGCACAAATCAAACTTATGTTTTTGTAAGTGTTCAGGAAGCCACTTGTGCTTTCTCTTTGTAATGATCCTCTAGAGATACTTGCCAAAGGTACAGGTGATTGGTACCATGGTTCAAAGTTTCAAACTGCATGTCCTTGGAGGAAACATGGGTACCAGTCTTGCACTCTATAAATGCTGCAGATACATGGGTACCATGGACTTTTAGTGACATTTCTCTAAATGCTGCAGATTGGAGAGTCGGCAAAGGCCTTTTCCGACGTTTCGAGACCTTTTTGCCGGTGTTTAAGAAACGCCATCCCAAGTTAGACATCCGGGCATTTGGACGCGCCTGGAATTATATTTCCGGCTTTTATAGGGTTTTTACCAGCGCTTCAGAAACGCCGCCAAAAGTCATAAATTCCCAGCGTTAATTTATAGGTCTTCTCCCGGCGTTTGGAGGCTTTTCCCGCTGTTTGGAAAGCTTTTTTGCCTTCTCCGGCGTTTCCGAAACACCATAAAAAGTCTTCATACATTAAAAAAATTATGCCTTTCCCGACATTATTTGTAAAACACCGTCAAAAGTCTTGACATATAATAAAAAATTATGCATAAAGCCAGTACAATGAAAATGAATATTATTTTCGTACATTCAAATTACCAACACAAATTTAATTATTAGTTAATGTACCCAACAACAGAGAGCTTTAATTTGCCACACTTAAATCAAACATATTGGTAAAGACATTTGCCAGATTATGGTAAAATGGAATTCAACAACAGATTTGCCATATAAATGACATCTCGTAAAATACCCTATACTAAATATGAATTCTTAAATCTCCACACTTAAATATGAATTCTTAAATCAAACATATTTGCCAGATGATGGTAAAATGGAATTCTTAAAAATGAGCATCCTTAGCTCAGGTTCTAGTTTCAAACGATTAAGCAAGTAATCGAGAGCGATGTAATGTCATATCATAACTGTTTAATCTGTATCAAGATTCGCTCTTTCAAAATCATGCTATTCCATGCTATCCTCTCTATCTCTTTCCTGTCTCTCTATCCCCTTTTATTATCTCTGCCAAATATATGGGATCATTTTAGTAGCAAACTAGCGATCGATGAACATCATTGGGTCTTTGGGAATCTGGTGAGGCCTGAGGCTGAGGGGCATAAAGGACGCACCCACTTTCACACGGTAAATGTGAATGACCGTACAAGTGGAAGTGGAAGTGGAAGAACAGCGCAAACAAAATGCTTAAATTTGTATTTGCTTAAATTATTAGAAAAATATTTAAAGGTTGTCTGACGGCGCGCGTGGGTCTTAAATTGGAGTCTTGGTACTGGTCAATGCTAGGTCCCATTCTACCTCTTATACGGTTACACCAAATGAGAAATTATGTGTGTCACTGTCAATAAATATTTTGACTAGCTAGGAGCAAAAAATCATGTGTTATTTGACTACTGACCACTTGTCAAAGTCGCCCGTTAGTGAAGTTTGGTGGAATGGTGCGTATGGAATTTTGGATTTAGGGTCCTGATTTTGATCGAACGGTCCGGATTCAAACTCAAGATGTTGAGTTATCCGAATTCATGGATTGAACTGAAGGGTACAAAATTTGTTTCGATTAATTGTGTTAGTAGGTTCAACTTCTGCAGCATGTGCATTAAAAATGAAATAATTACCGAATTTCACGTAGATTTCAAATTTAAAAATGTGCTTTGACTTAGAGGATCCCTGAAGGGGTAATACTGGGTCACATACTGGGTAATCATTCGCTCACCCACCTTTTGATGTGGGATTTCAGGTACAGGGACTCGCGATCCGCAGCAAGAGGCGTCAAGAGTTGTCCCCGATGGCCATGCCGTTTGATTAGGGGTTTAGGACTTCTGTTAGGTTTATGAGTCCGATCTTTTGATTTATAATTAGCATATTTATACTAAAATACATTAGATTACTTGAAATTATGTTGAATTACACTATATTACATTAAATTAAGCTAAATTACGTTAAATTATGCTAAAATACGGTAAATTCCGGTAAATTACTGTGTGTCTTTATAGTGATGTATAATGAGAAACTATTTTTTGTTTCTTTTTTATCTTCATAGTGATTTATAATTAGAAACTATTTTTTTAGAGACACTATGAAGAGCAAGATCATGAAATCTAACACTGACAAAATTAAATTTTTTGTTTAAATTATTTGTTAGATTACTTCTTTTGATGTATAATTAGCATATTTATATAAAATACGCTAAATTACTTGAAATTATGTTGAATTACACTATATTACGTTAAATTACGCTAAATTATTACATTACGCTAAAATACGGTAAATTACGCTAAATTACATATGAACAGGGACGATATCTTCACTGAAAAGGCGAAAAAAACAACGAAACTTCAAACAGCCATAAAACGGCGCTTGAGTGTCCGATTTTAGCAAATGACCACTTTTCGAAAAGCTTGCGAAAATACGCATGCATCAGTGGCCACTATGTTATTTTTTGAAATTTAGAATTGCAAAAAAACTAAGGGAAGAGCCTCAAAACTTGAGTTGAAGTTTCCGATTAAGATTTTCATTTCTTATTCAATCTAAGTAGCTCAGTAAATTAAGTTACATAATGAACTTGTAGAATACCAATTTTTACTATTTTCAGAATTTTTTACTATTTTATATGATTCATGAAAGATGACACAAAATCGGTCAACTTTAGCGTAATTTTTCGTAGTTAGAGTAATTTACCGCATTTTTATCAATTAGTGAAGTTATTGTAATTTAGCATAATTTAACGTAATTTAGTGTAATTCAACATAATTTATTATAATATAGTGTAATTCAACATAATTTCAAGTAATCTAGTGTATTTTAGTATAAATATGCTAATTATAAATCAAAAGAAGTAATCTAACAAATAATTTAAACAAAAAATTCGAATTTTCAGTGTTAGATTTCATTATCTTTCTTGTCTCTGAAAAAAAAGAAAAAAAGAAGAAGAGAAATCGGCCATTTTATGGCTGGTTTGGACATTTTTGGTAAAAGTCGGGAATCGTGGGTATAATAATTAATTTGTAATTAACTTTGGATATTAAATAAAAATGTTGGTTATCTATGTCACACAACTATAACTTGTGTTGATAAGCCATTTTTATATACACCTTAGGATATGGTTTGACCTTCGAAACTGTGCCAAATTTCTTGTATTTATATTTATTTTAGTGTCAAATACATCCAAGAACCAAGTTACTGCCGAAAAGTTATTTTAATTGCAAAAAATCAAACAAAATAGAGAAATTCAAGCTGGTGCGGGCCGCACAAAAATAATTCGAGAAAAAATGAATTCCAAAATTAAATCTAGAAATCTCCAGAGCCTTATGCGGGTCCCTATGCGGTTTCCTCTGGCCGCACAACTAGCCACACAGAATCACAGCTGCCGACACACAGTTCATATTTTGGCCATATCTTGGTCATACGAACTCCGATTTAGGTGAATCAAAGCTTGGATGTTAAAGCACCCATGAGAGGCTAGATTTTCTCTCTAGGGGCTTAGGCATTAAAATATGAACTTGTGTTAATTTCTATTTTGTTTGATTATCTCTTTTATGATGATTGTTTGCTTGCATGTTTATTCTTGTTGATTGATAAGTTCTCGCTAATTGCATAATCTGTGTACTTGATAGATAGTATCCCGTTTAGGTTTTACAACTTGAATTGCTAAGGATCAATTGCTTAACGGTACCTTACTATGTGCTTGAATAACTTAGGATGTAAGATTAGAAACACACCATTCTAATCTTTATCCGGAACCACATGAATTAATGGTTAGGTTAGGATGAAAGACTTAATTGTGAAGTCTAAAACCTAATTGGGAACCCTAAATTAGGTTAGATGTTGATATATTATTTTGTGTGCATGCATATTAAATATCCCTATTAGGATCGTGACAGCCCTAAAACTAGAGGAACGTTAACTCTTCGCACCAACATAGTTGTATCAATACTTAGTTAAAATAGGCTAACACGCGCTTAAATCTAGGTAACTAGGGTGAATTACTTAATCGTGAAATCCGAATTATCTAGGCACATCACAAGGTTAGAAATCCCATCAAAGCAAACATGAATTTAGATCAAATAGACGAGAAATTAACCCAAGGAATTGTGAGCCAAAAGCCCCTAGACTTCTCCAACTCGAATCACACCCGGATTTTAATTACTTTGTTACGAGCCTTTAATTTTCATTAAAAACAAAATTACACAAAAGCCCCCTTTTTATTATTAGTTTCAGTTTTAGAAGTAATTTTCTTTAGTAAAAAAATTAGTATTTCCATACCTCCCTTTGGATCGACACCTACATACTACAATAGATAGGTTGTGCGCTTGCAACTAACCTAAATATTGTGTACGAAGATTTATAAATTTTAAAAGTGAAAAGTGTATTAAATTAACCTATATTTCAATACCTAAAATACACAACATGTGTGTGACCAAGTACAATCCCCGTGGCAATTGGGCATGCATGGGGATACATGGGGAGACCCAAATTATTTTGAGGAACTTTGAACATAAATAAAACTAGAGTAGAGCTAAAATTAATAATTTTTTTAATTTTGTTTCTAATTATGTGTCACAATCTTATTTTTGTTTTTAAAATTCAAATAGACGATATGAACTGCTTGATATGGTCTCCATATTAATACATACTTGAAGACCCAATTATATGGAACCTAATAATAGTACCCACGTTATAGTACCCGTACTATACCCGCACCATAACTACCATAACTATCTGGGGAGACCGCAAAAACTGTAGCTGATTTTACTTTTTTAATGTATTAATACCTATGCAAAGAAATATTTATACCTATGCACAGAAGTATTTACACATATGAGGTGAACAATTTTACGTAAATAATTGTCTCTCCAACTAAATCTCGCAAACGTACCCGCACTATAAATATCTGTGGGGTACCACTCAAGCTACATGGGGGACCATACATGTTTTTAGAGGTGGTTTTTTTTCTTCGTTCAATCTTGTCCATATTTCTGATAATCTGTGAGAAATTTTACTAATGTAAAACCAAGAACGTATTCTACACAATTTTCTCTTTCAAATGAGATCCATAATGATATGCTTTCGGACTCGTCGTCACACAAGTATTTATACCTTGTCGTGCAAATATCTATACCTATACTTGCAAGTTTTTTTAACATATGATACTGGCTGACGTCTGAAAATATTAATATCAAGTACTGCAAGTATTTATACCTATGTGGTCAACTTTTTTTATTAGAGAAAGGTTGACGTGG
Organism: Carex littledalei; assembly: GCA_011114355.1. NCBI lineage: Eukaryota > Viridiplantae > Streptophyta > Magnoliopsida > Poales > Cyperaceae > Carex > Carex littledalei. The sequence continues at coordinate 1,689,908 of CM022081.1, forward strand.
AGACGATTGAGGAAGATTGATGCGGTGATACGGGTCCCCACTACTTCATTAGAGGAAGGTTGATGCAGGGACGATTGAGGGACCGAAAAAGAGATGATCATAACAAGTTACGTGATCACTCAAAAGAGAGCGATGTTTCTTTTAATATTTATAAACTCGAAAATGCTATCGGTTCAGACTGCAGGCGCACAATCCTATTGAGTAGTATATTTGACGTCGATCCGTAGGGAATATTGGTTCAGAGTCTTGAGCGATCGAACCACAATCTTTCGAAAGGCTAAACGAAATATGAAAATTGAGAGTTGTTGTTGTGATCAACGTAAATTAGGAAGCAATTAAAAGTAATTAAAATAAAGATAGAGATGAGAATTCCTAGGATTTCGGCACACCATTGCTACTCAATCCGCTTTGATAATATATTCATGTCGGGTCTGATTTCCTGTTGTTGTTTTATAAAAGACACCATATAGGTCACTGCGAGTTATTTTACGCAAGAATGACAGATCTTTCATTGAGATTCTACATAGGACACTGCGAGTTATCTTACGCAAATGACTAATCTCTTAAATACACAAGTTACTACACATATCACGCAAATGATGGAACTTGGTTCGCGTTTTGTTGTTCTGGTTTATGGTTTCCCCGCTAAGGTTTTTTTCACATAAATCTAATAGATCTCAACGAGGCTAATTCGTACAAATAGTTTATCTTACCATTAAAGTATTGTCACTACCCTAACGGACTAAACTAGATCATCGAAGTTAGATGAAGAGATAATAAATCACAAAAGCATTTCGATTAAACAACAAGAAATCATAATCAACAGAAAATATATATATCAAAACATCAAGAGTAACAAGGTTTACTGCCTAGCCCCTAAGAAAGGAACTTAGCTGCGGAACGGCATTGTTACAATTACTCCTCTCTTCTCTCTTTAATCAAATCTAACCCTAATTACAAAGATAACTTCTTCTTCTGCCCAGGAGCCTTATATAGGAGTGGAGGGACGTCTGGTGGTTGAGTAGGGGCTAAGGAACTGATCTGGATACAGCTGTCGGCAGTTAATCCCCAAGAGGCGCCTTCGGTTACGGTCCGTATCAGGTGATACGGTCCGTATTGAGACCTTGTCGCTGAGGGTTTTAATGCGTATCATACCATCTCCTGGTCTGTATTAAGCTCAGTCCGTATTAGGCAATACGAACCGTAACAGAGACTTCGTCGATGAGCGTCGTTGATCCGATTGACCCGATTTTTGCTCCATTTGGTGTAAAATAGTCCCAAAACCTGTTTTCTGTAATAAAACATAAAGAAGGGTGATAGTAATCTTTTTCTCTAATAAATTAAACATAAGTGCGAGAAAATATGCAAAGCCTAAGCCAAAACCCTACGTAATATATCATTATTTTGACTCTGATCATTACGCATCAAAGTATTAATTTCTTATTTTTCAAGTGTTAATATCTTATCTTTCAAGTAATTATAGCTATGAAGGTTGACGTTGGGACAAATGTGGGGACTGAAAAAATAGGGACCATATAATTAGTGGGGACCACAGAAAAAAAAGTGTTGTAGTGATTTTTGAATAATAATTAGTGGGGACCATATAATATCTTTTTAGAATAATAATTAGTAGGGACCATATAATTTGTGGGGACCATATAATTTGTGGGGACCAATAATAATTGTTGGGGACCATAGTACATAATTTCTCTAAATGAGATGCGAGGGTTTTGGGGTACTGGAGTGAGGTCTTCTGATTTGTATCTTTCCAAAAAGTAGTAAATTTTTTTCCAAAAAATATAATTTGGTCTCCAACACATTTTAATACGGAAATCATGTTGAGCGGTTCAAATCGAAAGTTTAAATTTGAAAACAAAGATAAGAAGGTAGGCATAATTGATGATTGAAGCACGAAAATAATGAGATATTTTAATCATACTCATAAAACAAATAATATTTAAGAATAAAAATGGAAAATATTGAACAAAAAAGGAGTGAACTTTGGAAGTCTCCGTGATAGATGGCAAAGGACTCAAGAAATTTGGTCGAGCTAGCCTGATTACAATTAATATACATCAGAAAAATTCGTAGCTACATTTTCAAAGTCTAGCCGAAGAATCTTCGCCAGCATTTTTAAAAATCTGGTCTTTCTGATTTTCAATTAATATTTTTAGTTTTCTATAAATGTTTTAGAACAAGGTATAATTTATTTTGGTGTTCAAGTATACTTCAAATTCTTTTTGTCCAGATATATAATTTTAAAAGTATATTTTTTTCAAGTATTTGAAATCTGGAGCGGCAGTTTAATTCCCTCCGCTGCCTTCATGTCAGGTCCAATTAATACATTTTTAACACATAATGTAGGGTAATAAATTTTTGTCAAGTATATGTTGTTGCTTAAATGTAAAAGGATCGTTGTCACTTTGGTCAATTAATACTAAACACAGGGATTTTATTTATAAACCGTAATTAAAAAAAAAATTACCAAATCAACATAATTATTTTTGTTTTTACAAAAATCATAAGAACCAAAATGTCATTTCGGTCCGCTTTTTTTTTTCCGGACCGAAATGCCATTTCGGTCCCGGTAGTTTTTTTTTTTTTTTAACCCGCAACAGAGGCTCTCTGGGCCTCCTCTTCCCTTCTTTCTCTTTTCTCCTTTCCTCCTTTGCTTTTCCTTCCACCGAACCAACACAATATTTTTTTTTTCAACTCTCAAAATTTCATTATTTTATATTTTAATCACATAGATTTGTATATATTTAGAAGGAGAACAAGAAAAGCTTCAGATCTACAAGTTTCGTTATGTATGTGGTTAATTTTTTTTTTGGATAAACAATCCGAATTATGTAAATTTTTTGTAGTATAAATAAGTAATTGTAGAGTACTTTAGTTTTTGTAGTGTAATTTTAGTAATTATAGAATTATTTAGTTTGCATGTAAAGTAATTTAGCTTTTTTCATGTAGTATAAATAAATTATAGAATGATTTAGTTTTTTTAGTGTAATTTTAGTAATTGTAGAATGGTTTAGTTTGCATGTAGAGTAATTTAGCTCATAAAATTTATTTTAATAAATGTAGAATAATTTAGTTTTTTAAGGGTAATTTAGGCTTATTTTAGTGTAATTTAACTAATTGTAGATTTTTTTTTTTTGTATGTAGAGTAAATTAGCTCATGAAATTTTTATTTATTTTAACTAATTGTAGAATATTGAAATTATGGTAGTAGCATGTTAAGTTCGGATTTAATTTGGTTCGGATTTAATTGGGTTTGCATGTTAATATTTTTTTAACTTGATATAGGAATTAAGTTTGAATTTAATTGGGTTTGCATGTTAATATTTTTTTGGGATGTAGTTTTTTTATATTGTAATTTTATTTATATTGTAGTGCAAAATTGATGATGAACAACCCTTATTGCAATTGTCTAATGAACAACACAAATTATACATGGCGAATATCAAGGTATTTGTTTAATATCGGCTTGGATTTAAATTTACTGATAAACATGTACATTATGATTTATTTTTGTGGTTAATTTTTTTTGCATGACAATTATCGTTTCAGCCTGATTATGCACTGTGTGTCCTGGTCCTCGCCAAATGGGCATTAATTACTAACCTCGGATGAAACACGGTTTGGTGAATTTAGGCTTGTATCAGATGAAGGATGTGACTCATTGTCATATTGATAAAGGGTTGATCACTGCTCTTGTTGAGAGGTGGAGGCCTGAGACGAATACTTTCCATCTCCCGATGGGGGAGTGCACAGTGACACTGGAAGATGTCAGCTATTTGTGGGGCTTACCTGTTACCGGTAAAATATTTTTTGTTACTAATTTATACTTTTGTTATTAATTTATATTTAATACAAGTATATGTTTATCTAACATCTATGTTTACAGAGAATGTTATTCCTGGACATACCAATTTTAATTGGTCACAATTGATCGAATATTGCCTAGGACATGAAGTGTATGATGGCCACAAATTTCCTGAAAATATTCTTGATTCTTTTGTCCTTGCACAACTTGAACACATTTGACGCAATATGTTGAGAACATAATCGATGAACTACTTCACCCCTTCCCTCACACCACCTTAAATCAAGTCGATCAAACACTGAATTGATTGCATCATGCTGGTCTAATATAACACATATCTGACCAGGGTCGACAACATCTTCACGTACAAATTGCATAAACCAGCCCCAATTAGATGAAGTCTCCTCTTCCGCAATCCCGAATGCTTTTGGCAGTAATTATTGTTCTGCATCATAAGCGCATGCCATGAATAGTTTTTCTTTATACCTGCCAGATAGGTGTCCAGCATCTACACTTATAACTGGTTGGAGATATGGCCAGACTTGAATGTATAGACAGAAAGCCCATGCCACACGGGTGAAAATATGGATGCACATACATGTAGATGGTTCATGCTCAATTATGTATTTTGTGCCTGGATTAGACCTCTGGATTGCACCGAGCAGAGAATGTAGCAGTTCATAGGCTTTTTCCCAATAACCAAATAAATCAGCAATAGCCAGCTCCTTCCCTCTCCAAATCTTGTTGTATGAAGATTGAACTATTTTGTACGCATTTCTAACTACGAATCACATGCTTTTATTGACATCTCCAGGTCCTCCATAAGACCAGGTTTGATTATATCTATAATCATCCTGGCAGTCATCTGACGACTATCTACTATACAAGCAATATTGTAACAATTGTGTTTGTATGGGTTTGTTGAAATTGTCCAATTGTCCGTCTCAGTGGTTTTTGCGTATAACCTCCATGGGCACCCATCCGCTCTACATATAACTATATAGGCACTACGATTGCTCTGGATTTGTTGTAATTCTAAGTTATTATCTATGGCAAATCCACTCAACTTGAATTTAAGATCAGCTTTGTATTCTAACATCTGTCCCACCGAAAATGGACCGTCGATTCTGGGTGGATAACCAAAAAATGCTTCATCCTTGTACGGCATTAGCACATCGTCATTAAATGCAGGACAATGATGCTGCAATCTCCAATTAATAAAGGGAATAGACGATTGCCACTCCTTCATTACATCTTATATCCTAATCTCATCTTCAATTTCGGCCATATCATCATCCCCGACAACCGGGTCACCAAGGTCAGAGTTTGTGTCTGAGCCAGTATCATTATTCAGCTAGTCAAAATAATTATGCAAATCAACTGGTGCCGATATTTTGGGGGGTCATCACAATATATGGGTGAATCAGGCACCAATATGTATCTGCTACTTCCAGGTACACTACCCGGGTATGGGTCATAATTGGTCTGACTAACAACTGGTACTGACTCAACCACTAATTCAAGAAGTTTAAAATTCAGTACCGGAGTGGCATTCCCAAGCACCATATGCCATATCATTTTGTGGTCTATGTTAAATAACTGGTATTTTTCTGCTGAGTCAGGTGGTGCCGTGTTCAAACATGCCCTGAGTGTCAGATTGGCTAGGGAGCAAACGAATGCCAACATATATTTGTCTTCTTAGCTCCTCAAGACTAGTTGAGTTAGTAACAGGAAATGTGCAGGTCGGTGAGTCTGAAATTTTGCTTCTGTAGTACACATTTATTGATACTTGAGACATTTTCTGAACAAAATGTTTCACAATCAACCTTCGATATTATTTTTAATTTTACAACCTAAAATATATTGTAATTGAAAAAAAAATTTACTACAATCTTCAGACAAAAGCTAAAAGCACAATGCAGGAGCCGATCTGTAGATAACAGACTTTTTAAAACTAGAACTGTGAACCTTCATTTTTAGTTGGAAGAAAAAAAAATGGTGGCTTAGAGTTGGAGGGAGAAGAAGGGTACTTATAAGCAAACCCTAAAAAAAAAAAAAAAAAAGTCCGGACCGAAATGCCAATTCGGTTCCAGATAAATAAATTCTGGATTGAAATGGGATCTCAGTCCGTAGGTGTTACACCAACGACTACACGCGTTTGATCTGAAGAGCTGTGAAACTAGCAGGGACCGAAATGTCATTTCGGTTCGGAAGAAAAAAAAAGGCGGACCAAAATGACATTTCAGTTCTTATGATTTTTATAAAAATAAAAGTAATCATGTTGGTTTGGTAAATTTTTTTTTTTAATTACGGTTTATAAAAAAAATCCTAAACACAACCCCTCCAAGTTCCAACTTCCAACAGCCAAATGAGTAAACGACAAGTGGCAGGAACAGTGTGGCGTGCATACCATTTGCATTTGCAGAGAATCGGGAAAGAAATCAAGAATTGGCTGGCTGATGACGATGCCAAGACGTATTTATTCCAAAGAGCGTCGCTCTGGGATTTTTTTTTAAAAACATAATTAAAAAAAATATTTTTACCAAACCAACATGATTACTTTTTTTTACAAAAACTATAAGAACCGAATTGCCAATTCGGTCTGCTTGGTTTTTTTTTTTGGACCGAATTGGCAATTCAGTCCCGGCTGATTTCACAGCGTTTCATGACCAACGCCGCAGAAAATCTAAAAATGAGGCTGGACCGAGTTGCCAACTCGGTCCCCCTATTTTGAATTGATATTGAGTCAAACTATTGGATGATTCATGTTCCCCTATTTTATATTGTCTGATATGGGAGGGGATTATGTCCAAAGCCATTTGGACTGCATCATCGTCCAAAGCATTTTTTGTCCATCCAATTAAGTTTATATTTTAACTTGTTGAGATTGTAAATGGACTCCACTTAAACTTACAAAGAAATAATTTATCTTTCCTTATTTGCTGTGTAAACTAAACACAAGAAAATAAAAAAATTCCTGTGTTGTACTACCGTCTCTCCTACTTGTGCATGAGAACAAAACAAAGATGGCTACTCAAGTCAAAGTCAGGCGACGACTCAGCAAATGAGCCAAGCATCAAGCACCGCTGGTACGAATCAAAGCCCCGTGCTTTGCGGATCAGGCTCCAAAGTCCAAAAGGAACAGGGTGTGGACTGTGGACTCCCATGCGCCTACAGCCCTACACATGAGACATGACATGACTCCACTCTCACCGATCTCCACTGCGGAATTCAGATCACCCTCGCTACCGTAATAGAAAATCTTTTACAATTGCCTGATCTGGACCGTTCTTTTTAACTTGGCACGAATCTCAAAGTCCAATAATACTGCCCCCTCCGTCAGCCCAAATCCCAAAGCGGCTGGGAGTTAATTTCAAACCGTAAAATGAAGGGAATCTTTTACGGTACCGGAGAGGATATTTACCCCTCCACCGCGTTCATATATTTTCTTTTTACAAAAAAATTATTTTTGCAAATTTATAACCAACATAGATTATAGATGAAACCGAATAAATAATTTAGCTTATTATTTCGTCTCCATTAATTTCTATCTGAGATGTAAATTAACTTGTTTGCTAAAATCATAACTTTTATTGGAAGTTTGGAACTGAGAACTAATTAACAGTTTTTTCGTTTTTTGTAGTTAAGGTATGTTGCAACTTTTAAAAAATACTGAGATCGAATTAATGGTTTAGTCTGAATAGATATTTCAATAGAACTGAATCATTTGGTTCGGTCCATCTATTTGATAAAAAAAAAAAAATCAATCCATCCATTTTCCAATAATTTATTCTTAATTTTCTATAAATAAATAATTTTGGATTTTTTTACCACATTTTTGCCAACCTCTTTTATTTTTCAAAATAATGGAAATTTAAAAAAAAAATAGTTGGTTGAATGAAATGTTGTTCGGCCAAAAGATAACATGGACACATCACATGGTGGGTGTGGTAGAGATATTTGCTCGCTGCCTAAAATAACAATTGAAGTTTCAGGTCTTCAAAAGAGATTAGAAAATAGTTGATTGAATGAAATGTTGTTTTGACCTTCTCTTGACAAATTGAAGACATTTTGTGAAATAAAAGGAAATAAGCGGAACAAGGAGGTGCTTACCAATTAGTTATTTTTTGGTTTGACGCAACTTGATAATAAATGAGTGTGCATCTTTTTCTTATGCCATATCTTTCCCTCTTAACTCTTAATCAAGTCTCCTCCGACTTGTGGAATGGGCCGCTAAAAGGCCTTTATTATTGGAATATATGGACCTAATTAATGCCCAGAACAAATTCTTTCTAGAATGTTTGATTACAAACAAAAATAAAAAATGCCACCTTGCCAGGCCAGCAGCCATTCTGCAATTGAGGTTCTTTATGCAACTCAGAATTAATGAAAACAAAATTGAATTATATAATTAATTATTGGATTAAGTTGCAGTGTCTCTTAGCCATAAAAAATCCGAAAAGTACTGGAATCAAACTATTGATTCGGTCTCAAACTTCCAGTAGAAGCTGTGAATTTAGTGTATAAATTAGTTTACGTTTGAGATGGAAATCAATGGAACTGAAGTATTGTTTGAGATATAAATCAGTTTAGTTTAAATCAGCTGACATATATGTATCATGGTTCTTATTTAGGTACGGTTTGATTAACAGTGGAAATCTTTTGTGATTTTGTTTTTACAACCGTGTGTATGTCACTATAGTTCTCAAAATTAACTTTGATATCAACCTTTTAGAATTCAAATAACATAATTGCAAAATAGAACTAAAAAAATTGTCTTTCGTAAAAGAACATATTTCCTATATATTCCACAAGAGGAGAGATCTAGTTATCACAATTTTGAGTTACAACAAAGTTACCACAATCATATTCTACATTTTTAAATTCCAAATCGTCGATCCAAACAGTTCAACATAATCTTCACAATAAAATGTGTTTCCAGATCAAATTTAACATTTTGAATTTTTTTACTATTTATTAAGTATTTTACAAAAACTAGTCAAATTCAGACCATTGAATTTTGTATCCATCTTAATCAATAGTAAAAAAAATTCAAAAATGTGAAGATCATGTTGAACAGTTTGCATTGACGATTTGAAATTTGAAAATGTAGAAAATAATTGTGGTAACTTTGTTGTAACTCAAAATTGTGGTAACTAGATCCCTCCTCATTCCACAAAAGAAAATAATATACTCATTACTTGATATTGATTTTTTTTGCTGAGCTATACATTTTCTCATATTTTTACATAAGCACTTCAAGTAGATAAGAAATACTTTAAAAGAATGTTCTTCTATTTATCTTGTGCACTAATTACATTCACTAAAGTAGCTATGCAAGTTAATGTATTTCAATTTATTCCATTATTAGATCACTATACTAATTAAATTGTTACATTTTTTGTGTAGGTTTCAGTTACCCTTTAATGGCATGTTGCGGGGCCAAAGGCCCTTACAATTACTCATCAATGGCATCATGCGGAAACGAAGGTTCTACGGTTTGTTCGGACCCATCAAGGTACGTATCATGGGATGGGCTCCACTTGACAGAGGCCGCTTACAAGACGATTGCACATGGAGTGCTACGAGGGTCATACTCTTCCCCTCCCATAAGTAACATTTGCTCCGATTTCATGCATGATTCAGAGAGCCTTCTTCTCGATAGACTACATACAGGCAACTAGAAGAAATCTGAACTTACTTTTCCTTTGTATATATCATTAGTAGTTGTAAGGAATGTTTTAGGTTGAAAAAATAGCAAGAGAATTTGCATAAAGCACTTGTACTGAAATTTGTTGTACTGTCCATGGAAAGACGTATTGACAAAAAAAAAAAAAAAAGGTGATTGGGCCAATTTATCTTTGGATGATACTTCAGCCCAATATAGTTTTTATAAGATTGGAACTGTTGTACCGGAGTAAGGCCCAAGTTTAGGCCTATGAAATTTGATTGATATCTAATTTTGTCGATTTTTTTTACACGTACCAGAGTGAGGCCCAAGTTTAGTATTTATTGATCATACTAACTTGATTGTTGATTTTTTAAGCTATACATTTATAGTATTAATAACAAAATTCTGCAAATATTCTAAAATTTACATCTGGAACTAGTTCGGCCGCAACAAATATATATATATACAGAGTGATGCTACGGTACTTTGGGAAGTAAATAGGGTGTTTTATTTCCCGCTTATATCTCTATTTTTAAAGTTCAAACAGTCAATTCGAATTTCTCAACATGCATGATCTTTATATTGATATGTGCTTGGAGACCAAATTTTACATTTTTTGGAAATTTTTTACTATTTTTTAGAATTTTTGAAAATCAGTGTTTTTGTGAATTTTTTATTTAATGAAAAGCTGTGATTTTCAAAAATTCTAAAAAAAAAATAGTAAAAATTTTTCAAAAAATGTAAAATTTGGTCTCCAAGCACATATCAATATGAAGATCATGTTAAGAAGTTCGGATCGACTGTTGAACTTTGAAAATAGAGATATGAGCGAGAAGTAAAACACTCTTTTTGATTCCCAAAGCATGATAGCCTATCTCATATATATAATTAATATGGCCGCTAAGTCATCAAATTTGATTGATGACTTAGCGGATAGTTGATTGTGTCGAAAATGAATATTTGATTATATCGTAGGAATAGTTGACAAATCCTGATTTAGTTTGAAAGATGCACATATACCAAAATTAGACAAGTGGATGAAAATATTATAAATTAGTAACCTCTATCCTGCTACCGTTTTTGACCAAACAAGGTTATATTTTGTTTTACAGTAAATAATAAAGGTGGATTCTGTAAATCTGTTTCTCATTAATATTTTGATAGGCAATTGAGCAACAGTTCTTAATAAAATTTATGGCATTGTTTCTGATATTAAGAGCGGATTTATTAGCAATTTAGCATATCTAACCTTCCATTTGTAGAAATTAATGTAGAGACTTTGTATATAATTATGTTACCCCTATTTGCTTTATATTACTTATTCAAAACCAATTAGTGATAATTGCCAATATGGATTCCTCCAAGCTTATCCTCTCTGTTCCTATTTCTCTGTTCATTCTTGTTATCAACCTATGCACCGTTCCAATGCTTGGTTGCTTCGATCGCATTATTACCTTTGGCGACTCAATCAGTGATACCGGGAACTTCTACCTTCTGAGTGGAAAGGCTAACAGAAGCATTAGTGCACTTCCATATGGAGAGACTTACTTCCGCCGTCCCACCGGCCGATGGTCCGATGGTCGAGTCATTGTTGACTTCGTAGGTATGTGGAAGTTGAATCAGACAACAATGAATGAATTATAATGTTCTTTTATTCGAGAAAGTCGATTTTGACTAGATGAAAAAGAACTATATATTCTTCTTCGATATTTATTCTTTTGCGCTAATCGTTTTTCCAATCAAATTTTAGCAAGTAATTAATAAGTACTTACGGAGGTACTTCGGTACATTACTGTTAATACAGAGTGTCAAAATATTGTCCAAATAATATGATAACATGATACATGGATGCAGCTGAACAGTTTAATTTGCCCTTCCTGCCACCATCTGTCGGCGGTAATACACCCGAGTATTTCCAGAGAGGTGTAAACTTTGCTGTTGGAGGCGCTGCTGCGCTGAACAATTCAGAATTTACCAGAATCTCAGGATTAAATACAACACTGTCAGACAACTCTTTGTGGGTTCAGCTCCAGTTTTTCAACAATCTCTTGCCAACGATAGCTAATGGCTCTGGTAAGCTAACAAAACTTAATATAATCTCTGTTGGATGTAAATACTATATAGACATACATATATGTGTTAATTTCTATCATAATTATTGGCATTTCAATGCTTAATTTCTTGAAATATGAAATGAATATTTCTCCACAGATGTCTCAACCATGATGAGAAACTCTCTCATTTTTGTCGGAGAGATAGGAGGAAACGACTATAATCGCGGCCTAATTGCCCGTGAACCACTCGAAAAAATAACAACATGGGTCCCGTATGTGGTTTCTGCAATTGGTTCCGCTGTTAATGTAATTATTTCTCAACTTTTTCATAGTTTAAGGTATTTCTATCAACCTTTTATTTTCTGTTATTATTTTCTGGCAAAAATATTTTTCAGAGGAAATAATTTGTTATCACAAATAACAGGATTTTGGAAAAAAAAAAAAAAAAAAAACATTTGTTGCATTTGGAAATATAATGAAATCAAAATACTTTGTTGTCTGTCTAAAGTTAAAAGCAATTTTAAAGTATTGTATATTGTGAGAGTTCTTGCAAAGAAATATTTTTTGTTTCCTGATGTAAATCTTCTAAATAAAATCCTTAAACAACAAAAAGATGAACAAAAAAATGTGTTATTAATTGATAGGATCTGATCAACCTTGGGGCTACTACATTGGTTGTGCCAGGAAATTTCCCAATCGGTTTGCACTCCTGTGTACCTTATGCAATACCAAACTAATAGAACCGAAGACTATGATCCGAAAACCGGATGCATCAACCGGTTGAACGAGTTCTCCATGTACCACAACACCTTGCTTCTGCTAGAACTAAACAAGCAAAGAATGCTTCATCCAAATGCAAAAATTATCTATGTTGACTACTACGGCGCGCTGCTAAATGTTTACCGAAATGCAAATGACCTCGGTACGTACCTCACAAAAAGCTTATCTATGTGCAACTGCATGCAACAAGTGATGTTATATGTACAAACAATGCAGGTTTTGAGTCTCCCTTATTTGCCTGCTGTGGATTTGAAGGATCACAATATCATTTTAGCTTCACTCATGGCTGTGGAGACGAGCAATCATCGGTGTGTGCTGATCCGTTGAAGGCTTTATCTTGGGATGGTATCCACCTAACAGAGGCTTCGTACCATGCGATTGCTAACGGAATATTGAACGGGCCATATTCTGATCCTCCACTCTCAGAACTTTGCTAATTATCATTTCTAGGAAACAATTGTCATGCAATAAGTTACAATTTGTTCATCTCAAGTTTGGTGGATGAAATTGTTATATTTTCAAATGTTCTATTCATTTGATCATGTTATACTCAATGTAAATCGAGTTAATTACATGAAACAACCGTCTATACAAAAATTCTTAAATAGAACAAATCTAATTGAAGGTTCTAACTAATACCATGGGCAAATGAATCAATCTATCTAATAGCATGGGTACATAAAATCAAATGAAGATTCGAAATAGAACAAATCTAACGGAAAAGATTCATGACACTAAATGGTTTAGTGGAAAAAATGGCACGGCGGAGCTGGTTCCGTCACAGAACGATAAGGTTACGGCACGGCACGCGTGTCGGTTACATGTTGTGACTCGTGTGTCCCATGCCGTGACCATTCACGTGCCGTGACCATCTTTAGAAGATTTGGCACGTCACGCGAAAGATCTAGTCACGGCACGGCACGGCACGTGGTCACGTGAGTCATGTGTAATCGTGTAATTAGAATCATTAGATCTTAACCAAAAGGTGGATCTTGAATAAACTAACATGAATTATAATTAAATGGTCACGCGAGTCACGTTTGGTCACGGCGTGAATCACGTGGCATGACCATCCCTTGATATTTTGGTCACAACACGGCACGACATGTGAAAAATTAACTTGATTACGGCACGGCACGGCATGAGACCTAAATCACGGCGTGTTAATCATAGCAGACACGTTTTTCCCACTCTAACTAAACCCACCCAGATATTAGTTAGGTTACATAAAGCTTCCAAAAGATTTTTAAAGATGATATGGAGCATTTTTCTCCTTGATAAATTGCAAGTTTATTTCTAGAATATAAAACTAGACATATATATACCACATTGCAAGACTTATTTGTAAATGACATTTCTTTCTGTTTTAAAAAAATACATCATTTATACCATTTGAAGTAAGCGCCTACTTTAAATGGACATATATATTTATATATATAGAGAGAGAGAGAGATTGGGTAAGGTCATAGTGGTATGACAAAGTTCTTTATACTGCTAATTTGTTTTTGTGATTTCAAAATTCAATAATCGATCTGAAGTGCTTAATATGTTCTTTATATTAAAATGTTCTTGGAGTCCAAATTTTACATTTTTTTTAATTTTTTTATTATTTTTTTAAGGACTTTTTAAAATTATTGTTTTTCATAATAAAAAATAAATAGATATATAAATCTAAAAACAGTGATTTTTAAAAATTAATAAACAAATAGTAAATATTTCTAAAAAATATAAAATTTGGTATCCAAGCACATTTTAATATAGAGAACACATTAACCACTTCAGATCGAGTATTTGAACTTTAAAAACTATAAAAATAAATTGGTAGCACCAAGATCTTGGTCATAACACTATGACCTTAGCCAATTAGTTTCTCTCTCTCTCCGCTTACTTACTTTTTCCCATTCTTACTAGTAACAGAGATAAACATGGAGTAGAACTAGGGTGTTCTTAAGCTCACGAAGTTCCTTTGTGAGGTTTACTCAAAAATACATTGAATTAGTTTCAAATGACGCATTCAAACCATTGAAATTGATCTACTTCATGAGTGATGCATTTACATGCCAAATTTATAAATTTTCAATCTGATTTAGTATAAAATCAAGCGGTCAAAGAAAGATAGTTTATAAGTTAATTTTAATGTTTTCATTTTTTATCATTTTTTTACTGCTTGACTTTATATTAAATTAGTTCGAAAATTTATAAACTTGACATGTAAACTCATCACTCATAAAGTAAATTGGTTTCAACGGTTTGAATGCGTCGCTTGAAACCAATTCGATGAATTTTTGAATTAAGTTCACAAGGAAGCTTGGTGAGCTTAAAAACACCATAGTTCTACTCGATAAACATGCATAACGATACACTGTACCAGCTACCTGCTTTTACCCGTACCAATTCCAACGATCCTAAAGCCATGTAATCTATATATTGAGATAAATTGTAAATTAATTGTAACAAAGATAGAGGTTAATCTAGAAGTTTGACCAAGTCAAACATTTGTGTTGTTAAGATTAAGAGATGCAACTATTTTCTGTTAAGCATACTGGCTTTCCATGTACTGTAACAGATACGATCAAGATAATACAAAGATTGATTCCCCTCTCTTCTCTTTGTATCTAATTACAAATCTTATACTAAAATATTCTCAAGCTCATCAAGTTTTGGTGAGCTTGACTTCAATATTTATTGAATTAGCTTTAAAGTTTGAATTCGTTGTTTGAAATCAATCCGATAGATTTAGATTTAAGTTCACCAAAAAACTTGATAAGCATAAGAACAACCTAGTTCTACTCTGATTTTATAGAAGTTTAATATAACTTAATGCAAATTAAACTTCCTTAATTCTTTTCTAAACATTTATTTCCGGTTCAATTATAAACAATTAATTAATAGATGGAATTTCACGTATACCCCTCAAAAACTTCAAAAATTATGTATTTCCCGCTTCAAACTTCAAAATTATGTATTCCCTCTCAAACCTTAAAAAACCCACATATTTTCTCATTTATTGTCTTTTATATTAAAACTCATTTTAAATTTATAAAAAAAAAACCTGTTTACCCTTTATTAAAAGCATAAACGTCCATCAGACTCAAATTTTAGTCTGATGGGTTCATCTACCGTCTGATCCGTTTTAAGATACGTGCGCACTAGATCAACACGAATCTTGAAGCGAACCTCCACGAATATTGAAGCGACGTGCACAGATCTTAAATTAGATCAGACAGTAGAGGAGCCCATCAAACTCAAATTTGAGTTCGATGGACGTCGGAAGCAACCCGTTCCCATACTTAAATGTCACCGTGCATACGTCACAAGTAAAAAATGAACCATTTTCCCTCGAAAATCAATGAAATATAAGACCGGCATTTTCCTCAAACAAACTACAATTTTTTTATGTTTTTAAGAAAGGGTAAAATGGGTGTTTTATAAATTTAAAATGAGTTATAATATAAAAGACAACAAAATGGATAAATTTGTGAGTTTTTCAAGTTTAAAGGGAGAAATACGTAATTTCGAAGTTTGGAGGGAAAAATACATAATTTTATAGTTTTTGAGGGGTATATGTGAAATTCCCCCTAATTAATATTTTGAACAATTATGAATTCAAGTCGTCCCTCAAATAATAAGCTACTAAGATTAAATAAAAAAGGCGCAGATTCAACACGTTCGGTCACAGATTTGTGTGCCTTTTCCATCATGAAAAAAACAACAAAAAACATTAAAAGTTTCCCTTTGTTTACAACGTTAACGTGTATGTCTTATTACCAAGTACTGTGCCAACTCAATAAAAAAAAAACATTGAAGCGCTTCCCCTAAATTGACTAAAACAGTATTATCTCTCATGGCTTCTGGGCATCTCCTTTTCTCTCTTCACATCCCTACACTCACAATCTTTATTCTACTTCTATCAAAAACTGGAAATTGTTGCTTCACTCAGATTTTCTGCTTCGGCGACTCGATCAGCGACACTGGGAACTACCTCAAGTCTATCGGTAACACCTATAACCCCATTGGTAATCTGCCATATGGGGAGACTTATTTCGGCCGCCCCACTGGCCGGTTTTGTGATGGACGGATAATTCTCGATTTCATTGGTTAGTGCACTGTACTCATAGATTTCTTCCTTCTATATATACTGAGTTGTTTCATATGAATTTAGGGATAAAATTAGTAAAACAACAAATTAACCCCCAGATTTTTATAATTTTAGTAGTTATGTTTTAACAAGTTATATTAATTTCATTGATTAGCGGAAGCATACGGGTTGCCATTTATCCCGCCATATCTCTCAGGAGAGAACACAAACGAGAACTTCGGGCATGGTGTGAATTTTGCTGTTGGTGGTGCCACAGTACTGAACAATTCCTTCTTTGAATCCATGGGAATGGAGATGTCCTGGACGGATTTCTCGCTTGGCACTCAGCTTCAGTGGTTCAAGAAATTACTACCTTCAATCTTGGAAGAACCAGGTATTATCCCAATGAAACCTCTTGTTTATGTTTATTTGTGGCTCATGGGTGCACAGCATATATTTTGCTTAGTACCAGTACAACAAAAATTGTTCAAATTAAAGCACTAGGTAGTTTTTGGTGTGATTTGTCTCTAATTCTTCTATCTGTTCAGTTCTTATAGCTCTGTTTTCTTTTCTTAAATTGTTATTGTGTGTGTGTCCGAGTGCGCGTAGATGGCTTGGAAAATCGACTGAGTTAGACCGGTATCGGTCAGGTCCAAGCCAATATTTACCCAAATTTTCCGCCCGAGTGTTTTTTCTGTTGAACCGGGTTGACTCATTTGATTTCCCGTCCTAGCTTTCTGTTGTATCTTGAGGTTGGGACTTGAGAGCAAGAAAATCATTAATTGTTATTGTTTGATTTGAGATTTTTAAGTTCAATTTTGCATCCTTTGAAGAAAAATAATAGTGCAACAAAAAAATTTGGGAAGGATCTGGATTAGGAGGAAGAATCTTCAAATAATTCTGTGGCTAGACTTGATGTATAACTTTCTACTGTAGAAAATTTGAATTCTAATGGTTCATAAGAAGTCCTTATTTGTTTTATTTATATATATTTTTTATTTGACTAAAGTGAAGGAGACGCATACATTTGAGTGTTGACAGTAATTTTTAATTTTTTTTGTTTGACTAAAGTAAATAATGGAACTGTACTAGGCTACAGATTTTGATTATTATGAAAATGTAAAATTAGAAATAAAACAATTTATTTCTTTTTTTGGAATATCATTAAGGATTTTTATTATTTCATAGAATAGTCTGTTTTATTTTAAAATTAGATAAATTTTAATTTTTTAAGTAATTACACTACAAATTTGATTGTTATCCGTCCGAATTTAATTATCATGAGTGTTATTAATATTTAAACTATTAACTATAGTAAATTGAAAATATTATTACATAGCTTTTGGTAGTAAAAGTGTGTTCTAGTTATAATGCTTGTATTATATTATATTATATTATATTAGTGGATTATTTGAGTATAATCTAGTATTTTAACATAATTTGTTGACAAATTATTTTTTACCAATTTTGTTCATATTTTTTAGTACAAAACAAGTTTCTACCAAAATCATCTGAGTTTCAGATCCAATACGGTCGATTTTGATCAATTCATCCGATTCCGATTCCACTGTTCAGATTTTGTTCTTGGTTGTAATGGGCCTCTGTATTATATTTTTTTTGGTTAATAAAACAATTCAACTTAAACGGATGTGACAAATTATTCACAAATTAATAAAATGTACTTATATAATAGAAAAAATTATTCACAAATTAATAAAATGAACTGTGCAGGATGCGGCAGCTCTGTTATGAGCAGTGCTCTGTTTGTGGTAGGTGAGATAGGAGGAAACGACTACAACCATCCATTGTTTCAAGGGAGAACACTAGATGAAGTCCGAACCTTTGTTCCTGATGTAATCAGAACCATCAGTTTAACCATCACTGTACGCATTTCTTTTCTCTTCTCTTAGCATGCATAGCTTCAACTTTCAACTTTCATGCCATTCAGGATTATTATTATCATTAAACATGTGATTGGAGCACATGCTAACATAGGGATCCGACTCTGCTGCTTTTCCGATTTCAACTATTCAAAATTTTTCATTCACGTATCTCGATAAAGGAACTTTTTCATGCACAAATCTCAACGATTTTGAATGGTTGAGATCGGAAAAACAGCAGAGTCCATTCCCTAACATGGTGGCACAATATGGCCATCAACAAAATATTTTCAAACTGTTTTTCTTCATGCTAACATAGTGGCACAAGCATTATAGCTTATGCCTTACCCTATGGAATCTGCATGGATCAGCAAACACTTAATTAATATACAATTATACAGGAATTGATTAGTGGAGGAGCCAAAACATTATTGGTTCCAAATGATTTGCCAATAGGATGCCTCCCGAGGTATCTTACGATGTTTCAAAGCCAGAAAAAAGAAGACTATGACTCAGAATCAGGATGCCTCAAGCACTTCAATGAGTTTGTAGAATACCACAATGCAATGCTTTTGAAGGAGCTTCAAAAGCTTCGGCTTCTCTATCCTGATGTGAATATTATCTATGCAGATTACTATGAAGCTTCCATGAACATCTTTCGCAATCCAAAGAAATTAGGTGAGATTTTCAATCAGCAAATCATACAACCAACAAGCCACCAAAATCTTATTGGTTGATATTAGGTGGATTGGTCTGTACTACAGATTAATATTTTCGTTTTCAAAATCTTAATGGTCGATCTGAATCGTTTAATATGATATCCATATGAAAATGAAAATGTACTTACAGACTAAATTTACATTTTTTTTTTATTTTTTTACTATTTTTTAGATAGGTAAAGAATCGTTGTTTTCGAATGATCTAAAATTTTCGGACCAAGTGATTATTCTACCTATCATAAAAATAGAAAATAAATTCTAAAAAATATAAAATTCAATCTGCAAGTAAATATTCATAATGAGATCATGTTGAACGGTTCGGATCGACCGTTAAGATTTTGAAAACGAAAATTATTAATCCATAGTACGGACCAATCCACGCTATGCATAGTACCATAGCGTCACTCTACCATAATCATTATAAACATCCTTCTCATGTGTATTACTTTTTTGTGTAGGTTTCAGTTACCCTTTAATGGTATGTTGCGGGGCCGAAGGCCCTTACAATTACTCATCAATTGCATCATGCGGAAAACAAGGTTCTACGGTTTGTTCGGACCCATCGAAGTACGGATCATGGGATGGGCTCCACATGACAGAGGCCGCTTACAAGGCGATTGCACATGGAGTGCTACGAGGGTCGTACTCTTCTCCTTCCATAAGTAACACTTGCTATGATATCATGCATGATTCAGGAAGCCTTCTTGAATCTTGATTGTTATTTTGAGCCAAATGGCAACTATAAGAAATCTGAACTTCCTTTTCCTTTGTTTTATCATTAGTAGGGAGGAATGTTTTAGATTATTTAAAAGAACAGCAAGGCAATTTGCATGAAGCACTGGTAATGGAAAGGCTTATTTAAAAAGAAAAAAACACTGGTAATGAAATATGATTGCACTAAATATGTTAGTTTAATTTATTCATTTTTTTTAAAAAAAAATTATAAGTTGCTATACAGTAAGGTGTTATAAAAGATCCATGATTAATATTATTTTTCAATTTCACAGAGGGATAGTTGTAAATTTCGTATGAAATTGATGATATGACATAGATAAAACATTTCAATTTTCTTTCTATAATAATCAATCAAACTTTGTAAATACTTTTCTTTATCAATAAAATTGTCAATGAGTTTTCTCATTGACCTTCAAAAAAATTAATCAACCAAACACTTTTTAAAAATTAAATACCGTTGAGTTGAATTTTCATGAAAAAATAGGTCCACAAAACACAAAACCAAAACCAATGTTTAAACAAGTACGAATCTCCATTCTTATATTAAGCATGTAGATGTACTAATCTGTTAATGGCTTTAAGTAAAAGATGAAATTTCAAATTGTATATCACCCCTTGGATCAAATATTTTGATTCTATATATACATTTTTTTATGGCTTTTTACGTGTTGAAGTTTAAATTTATTTAGACACGTACTCGCCACACGTACTTTTCAAATGCAAATTGTATCATCTTTCTTATTGGTAATGATTTGTTTCTATTTTTTAAATGTCATTTAAGAAATTTTTAAATTGATTGATAATTAATTGATCATGTGTTCATTTCTTTCTATTTTTTATATCATTTAATGAATGTTATTTGTATATGGCATTTTGTTTAGATTTTTTAAGAAAATATTTCAAAAAGATAAAATATATATATGTCATTTAAGAAATATTATTTTTGTGTAGATGTCATTTAATATGTCATTTAAGAAATATTATTTGTTTATTTAGTCTAAATTTTTTATAAAAATATGTCAATTTTTCTTTGTACTTTTATAATATGTTTCTGTTGCAACGCATGAACACAATACTACTAAGAATATTACGACCATTCTTAAGCAATAAAAAAGGCTTATATAGCTTAACTATTATAGAGAACAGTTTTCAATTGAGTTGAACCTCATGTGTATAAAAGAAATTCATCACATGTGCTTATTTCTTTCATTCTTGACATAAGCTTGAACATTTGGAAAAAAAATACAGAAGCTTGAAGTCACCGCAATGCAAACGACAAAAAAAAATTACAAAATAAAAAATTGTTTTGATGAATTTTTTTCTCCAAAAATAGTAAAAAGTGAATCATGTATTATTCGGTTCAGATATGAAGTGATCGAATTAATAATTCGGTCCATTTTTTATCACATTTTTACTTCTAGTCGCCTCTCATTTTTTCGCAATTTGTTTTGTCAGTAGTGTGCAAGTATGACTAAGAAATAATCGAACTATTAATTCGATCATCTTATTCAATTAATAATTCGATCCTTATTATTATTATTATTTTCAAATTAAAAATTTATCCTGTTTCTGATAATCATGTTTTTTTTTTTTTAAGAAGATGCAAACGACAGCCCAGCCCAATTGGGAGCAGCTTTGGTCCGATGCCCATCGGACCCAAAGTGGGTTCGATGGGCTCTATGACCGTCCGATCTGCTTTAAGATTCACGCCAGAACTTTCGCGGCTTCTTTAATTTACGTGCGCATGGATCTTAAAGCAGATCGGACAGTCATAGAGCCCATCGAACCCACTTTGGGTCCGATGGGCATCGGACCCAAGCTGCTCCCCTCCCAATTATGATGCGGGTCGTATTTATACATGCCACACAAGTCGAATTCACATCACCTCAGGTTACCTGACTCAAGCAGTGATCGGACGACCCATTTAATATGGCACGAATCTCAAAACAGACCCTCTACAGTCTCAATAAATACCGGATTGAATTTGGCCCAGATATAATTAATCTGGACCGTCCGTTGCAATTTGATTGGGAGGATATCTTCCGCACAAATCGGGACTAAAATCATTGAATCGGACACTCGTATCGACACCAACTTAGTCCAACACACACACACACACATAGCAGTAGAACAGTAGAGCAGACAATGCGAAAAGCGAAATCAAAAGCACCCGTTGTCGCCGTATCGGACACGCGCATGAAGGGATCCGGCGATGACTCTTTCTGCCTGTCTCTCTTCTCCAGTTGTAATGCACTACTGGAGAAGTTGATGAGGCACCATCACGGCTGGCTGTTCAATGAACCAGTGGATGTGAAGAAGCTCCGATTGAAAGACTACTACTCCGTTATACGCCACCCCATGGACCTAGGCACTGTCAAATGTCGGGTCCACAAAGGTCGCTACATGGACCCACTTCAGTTTGCTGATGACGTCAGGCTTACCTTTCGCAATGCCATGACTTACAACCGCAAAGGTGGTTTCTTTCTTCAAAAATTATTGTGAAATTATTGGGTGAAAATGAATGTTTGGTTTTTTGCAATTTTTTTGGGGTATATGGGTTTTTTAATTGTTTCTTGCTTCAAAAATTATGAAGAATTTCATGTATACCCCCTCAAAAACTTTGAAATTACTTATTTACCCCTCTAAAATTTATAATATCATATTTTCCCTTCTAAACTTCAAAAACTCACAACTTTACCCATTTTAATGTCTTTTCTATTAAAACTCATTTTAAAAGAGTATATATGATATTATGAAATTTTAGAGGGGGAATATGTAATTTTCTATGTTTGAGGGTATACGAGAAATTCCCCCTAAAAATTATTATTACTTATTGGGAAAGTTAGAATTTTATTAAAAAAACATTGTTGTGCAAATGCATGTTTGTTTATTTGCATTTTTTGGGGTAAATATTTTAACAGAGTAGGTTTGGCTTCGTACAGCGCACGGACTATAGTTTCAAATTATCACTGCATATTGTTCGTGTGCTGCATGAAGCCGAAACTGCTCTGTTAATATATTCACCCATTTTTGTGGGGTATGTGGGTTTTTAGTTGTTGAGGGGCAATTAACCATGAGTGAGTGAGATTTAGGTAGGATATAAATTGTTTGTATGAATCAAAGTATAACTCAAGTAAGTTTTATGAGCAAAGATATAACAAACAACTTTTACTGTTCCAGCTGTTAACTGGTAATATCAAAACCTGGCAACCAGCAAAGATGGTCATTTAAATGTAATGTCTGGTACAAATCATGTGCACACGTCTCTGATTAAAAAAAAATATTGTCTGAAAAAATTAAAAATAAAGCAAAAATGTGTCCTCCTAATTGATATGATGGCCTATGTGAAATTTTTGGAAAGGTTATGGCATAATGGTTATACCAAAAATACTCATGGACCAAAATGAAATTATAAACTTTTTGGATATATTTCTTTTGATTGATGTGGGATGTGATAAAGAAACTTACAAGTGAGGCACAAAACGAGCTAAAACAATTTTTTTTTTACAAAATTTCATATGTTTTAAGATTTGATTATGTCTTTGTTTCATTAGATGATACTGCTTATGCAATGGCAGAGGAGTTGTTGGGAATATTTGAGTCCGAGTGGCCTTCAATTGAGGCCCAACTCAGTGATGGTAAGATTGAGAAGGAGATTGATTCTGTGAAAAAACGGGGATTTAGTTGTAAAGTTGAAGTTATTGAAGAAGAATGGGAGACAAAGCCATGCAAGATAGCAAGAAAGGTGAGTTCCTATAATATGTTAATTTTTCTTGCTAAATTCTATTTTCCATTTTCCTTTTTCAGAGATCTCTGAGAAATTGTTGATAAAATATATTTTCAAGTGTATTCTCCCAAACCCTTATTGTACCAAAAAAATCTATTGATAAATTCAAGACCAAATTCATATTGTGACAAAATTCAAAATCCCTTTCCTAAATAAAGTAGCCCTGTATTTTCTGAGTTCATTTCTGAGTTCAATTTGTCATAAGACGAGATAAAATAAAAAACACATTGGGGTGGCATTAGAATGAAGCGCAATGCAATAGGAGTTAAAATGATACTACTGTTGACTAATCTTTTATCGTCTTATTATCTCAATGCCCTTTTTTTCACCAAAACCCTCATATTTGACAGTCTGCTTGTGTGTGTGTGTGTGTGTGTGTGTGTGTGTGTGTTTTGTGTCTGTATAGATAGATATATATCTGCGAAAAAGTTTGGTAACTTATTGACAGATAAAAATCTTGAGTGGGGACAGAAATGAATTGTGTATTAGGGAGTCTGGTTCCTCTGGTGCAGGGTAGGACCTTGTGTGCTGAGTTTCTGGCAGCACTGGTTCTACCAGTAAAACCATATAAAAGAAAGCTTCTTAAAATAGGGGTACACCTTCATACAAAACAGAAAAGATAAAACTAAAATCTACTTGCTGAAGGTAAGGAAAGTACAAATTAATAAATTTCAGTTCAAGAAATAGGATTTGGCTGCAAAATGAATTGTTTTGGTTATTGCTTTTACAATATAGCAATTATTTATGCCATCAAAATAAATCCTTTTGCTAATGATTGGCTAAGATCTTGTGGTTCAAGTTATTCTTTATTTCAGTTCAAAGCAGCTCTGAACCTTAACTTGGAACATTTGTTTTTCCTTTTGAGATGTCTGTGTCAAGAGGAACCATTTTTTTTTTTTCAGGAAGTACCTTCTAGTCAAGAGGATTATTTTTATTCTTAAAAAAAAAATCAATCTATATAGTAGGATATTACTGGTATGAATGTTTCCTGCTATGTTTTCTTAGTAGTCCCTGTCATGTTAGCAATCTACATAGTCTTATGAATTCGTTGCTAACATAAATATAATTCTTCTATTTCTTAGAGACGGGTAAAATGCTTGGTTAACTATGATTTCCATTTATACCCCCCTTGCATCCTGCTCTGTTCCCTTATAATGCGGCCTAATTTGCTTATTGGAACCCGAATATTTGATAATATATTTGGTTTTTAATTTAACAGCTGTTGGAATTTTAGGCCACTCCAAATGGCCTGAAATTAACTAAAAAAATGCAGGGCTGCCTATTTAGGAACAGGAATTTGAGTTTTGTCATTTGAGAATTTGGTTTTGAATTTTTCAAATTGTGGGTTTCAGTCACAAACATAAAATATTCCCTTGCATATTGTGTACCATGTGCACTTGTAAAGCTTAGGAAATAAAGAGTTTTGTTTCTGCTGTACAAAATTGGTTATTTTGTTTTTAGGTTTCAAGTGTTGATCATGGGGTAGGATCAATAGAATAATATAACAGAGGTAAGTGTAAGAAATATTTTTGTTTTGTATATTTTTATTTATGTCATTTTTTTAGTGAGTTAACTTCTATTTTGGGAAACTTTCTTCATAAACTTTCTACAGAAGGTCTTTTGTATTTTGTTCCTTGTAATTAATTTTGTGGGCCACATATTTTATTTTTTTTATTGATACAATGAATTTTAATTTTCTGGGCCAAAGGATATACTAGTATAACTTTTCAAGTTTTTATTTTATTATTTTCATTGTTCATGGAATAATGGTTATGTATATTATTTTTCATATCTCGGTCCTTGTTTCAAATGTTAAATGGTGATTTTTTTATAAAATTTGATTTTTTTTATATTATTTTTCCCATGTTGACGTTGAACATTTCTTATTAGTTGTTTTGCATAATTTGAATGTATGATCTCGACGAATTACTTCTGGATAAATTCAAAAATCATATGTAAGAACTATAGCATTTCGTTATTTATTGGTGAAATAACTTTGATTCTCTATCAAAATCAATCAAAATAATTTGAGATTTTTAACATGGTTAAAGCTAAACTGCTTGAAGTACAGGCAAAATGGTACTCTTTCTACCACTACGTTAGCCACGACTACGTTAGTATCCAAATGGTTTAAAAATGCATAGTTGAGAATTTTTTTGATATAGAACACTCATATCGATAAAAAGATTTGAACCATTTACTGGAAAGAAAAGAGGTCAACACCTTCTTTTTTATCCAATGCTGAAATGAGGACCTACTGTATAAAAAAAAATTAATTAAAGCATTTATAGTTTTAAGATTGAATTATGTTTTGCTCATTTTTGTTTGAGCCACGATTTTATATCGTGGAATTTGATTGTTTCACGAACAATTTCGAATTGTACATTTTTTTCTGTGTTTTATAAATTCGTGATAGAGATATTTCTCTATTTTAGCATTAAAGATCACAGGTATTATTCAAGTAATAACGTGTATGTATTTAATTTGCAGATGTGACTGGAAAGTGATTTGAAGCTTGGAATCTTAGCCTTGTCAATGTTTCAGTTTAATTTATCTAACAAGTTTAATTTTAAGTTTAATCTCATCTTTTGTGTTTAAGATGATTTTTTTGTTGTGAAAATTTGTTCAGTAGAAAGGTGTTTTATTTTATTTTTGTTATGTTATTTGACTTTTAGGTGACTGTTTGATTAATGGATCTATCCTGGTCAATATTTTATTTATTTATAGAAATTATATAAAACTAATACAGGATAATAGATGAATTGTATGAAACTTTTAATCTCATAGATAGAACCTCTTTTAGGCAATTCTGAACGAAACAAAAAAAAATTCCAATTCTTTATATGAGATCAAAATATCAAGACAATCCATCTATTACTCTACATTATTTTCAAATAATTTCTATAAATAAAAAATTCTGTCATTTAAGTCTGTGGTTGGGAGCATAGTCACAAAATAATTTATTTTTTTGGTGATGGCGAACCGAACGACGAATTATTCGGTTGACCGACTTTGATCGAATTATTGTTGAATAATTTGCAAATTTTACGAACTTTTTTTGAATTTTACGAATTATTTGCGATTTTTTTTTGTTTTTTTTGCTCCCTCGTGAGACTGAGATTTCCAATCTGGATAATTCTGTATCATTACCGAATTATACTTGAATGAGTGAGTCTATGGTACTATGCATAGCACGGATTGGTCCGTACTACGGATTAATATTTTCGTT
Organism: Carex littledalei; assembly: GCA_011114355.1. Taxonomy (NCBI): domain Eukaryota; kingdom Viridiplantae; phylum Streptophyta; class Magnoliopsida; order Poales; family Cyperaceae; genus Carex; species Carex littledalei. The sequence continues at coordinate 1,716,664 of CM022081.1, forward strand.
TTCAAAATTCTAACGGTCGATCCGAACCGTTCAACATGATTTCCATATGAGAATATACTTGTAGGTTAAATTTTCTATTTTTTAGAATTTTTTTACTATTTTTTTAGATAGGTAGAAAATCACTGTTTTTGGATGGTCCAGAATTTTCAGATCAAGTGATTTTCTACTTATCTTAAAATATAGTAAAAAAGTTTGAAAAAATATAAAATTTAGTCTGCAAGTACATATTCATGTGAGGATCACGTTGAACGGTTCGGATCGACCATTAAAATTTTCAAAATGAAAATATAACTCTGTAGTACGGACTAATCCGTACTATGCATAGTACCATAGACTCACTCTACTTGAATTATTTTCGAATCACGAACTTTTAACTCCGTCGAATTGTCAACTATGGTTGGGAGTCCCATTTAGGTAGGGCTGTAAACGGATATGGATATCCGGGCGGATATCCGCTCTGAATCCGCATATAATCTGTATCCGGATCTAAACGGATACGGATATTTATCAATTACCCACAGAAGATACGGATAGTAATACCTAAACGGAGCGGATATCAGGATCATCTGAAATCCAATAAATTTTTTGGACCCACTAATTAAAAGAAATTATTTTGTCTTCAAGGGAATTTGAACCCATGTCATGTGAGGTGAGAGTCTAAGCAACCAAACTACAAACTACTATACTACACTATCTTTTGTTACTACTTCTTTATTTTGTTTATATATTATATCAATGGAATGAATATCTTATATATCCCATCTTTCCAACATTAATATCTCCATCAACTTACAATTATATTTTGTAAAATAAAACAAAAGAATAATAAACAAGATATTGATAATGTATAAAGATGGCTATTTTTTATTCATATGTTTTTCTTGTTTATAATACAAACTTACAATCCTCTATTTATAGATAGAAAATGTAAATAACAAGCCATCTAAATTAATTCAATTGATAAATGAGGGAGATAAAACATACTTCATTAATGAGAAGTTTTGATGCAATTAAATGAACATCAATAACTTAATATATTTATAACACTTCTTCTTGGATGTTCATTTTTCATTATATGCTATTAATATGATACTTCACTATCAATATTAATATGATATTTCTAGATCATTTACATTGCCTCATTAAAAACCTTATCAAGAAAAACTCATTGGAATAAAAACTTGGTTAAGGAAAAAAGAGTACAATGCATATAACACTTCCCCTCATTTTGATATCATTGAATATTCTTCAATTGATGTAAATCGATTTTTTTTGTGAGTTGTTGAAAAATCATTGTCAGCAAAGATTTTGTGAATAGGTCTGTCAAATTGTCAATTGACCGAACTTGGCAAATATTGATTACGCCTTCATTTTATAGTTCATGTGTCGAAAAGAACTTTGGCGCAATATGTTTAGTCCGGTCTCCTTTGATATATCCTTCTTTGATTTGTGTAATGCATGCTGCATTATCTTCATGCAGCGGAGTAGGGTTTTCCTTGATGTTTTCAAGCCCGCATTCTTCTTGAATATTTTGAATCATTAACCGTAACCAAACGCATTCTCGACCTGCCTCGTATAAGGCGATCAGCTCGGCATGATTTGATGATGTTGCCGTAAGAGTTTGTTTTGTTGATCGCCATGAAATTGCAGCTCCACAATAAGTGAATACATATCTCGTTTGGGATCGTGCTTTATGTGGATCTGATAAATATCCCGCATCTGCATATCCAATTAATTTGGATTTTGTACCCTTTTGATAATCTAACCCCATATCTCTAGTTCCGCAGAGATATCGAAATATGTGTTTAATTCCATTCCAATGTCTTCTGGTTGGTTTGGAACTATACCTTGCTAACACATTTACTGCAAATGCGATATCGGGTCTTGTATTATTTGCAAGATATAATAATGCCCCGATTGCACTTAAGTATGGTACTTCAGGACCAACCACTTTTTCATTATTTTCTTGCGGGCGAAAAGGATCATTTTCTGCATTTAGCGATCGTACGACCATTGGTGTGCTCAAAGGATGAGCTTTATCCATATTGAATCTCTTTAGTACTTTTTCAACATAATTTGATTGATGGATAAATATTCCATTATTTAGATGCTCGATCTGCAGGCCGAGACAAAATTTAGTTACACCAAGGTCTTTCATTTCAAACTCATTTCTCAACAATTTTGCAGTATTATCAATCTCTTCAGGAGATCCAATAATGTTTAAATCATCAACATACACTGCAATGATTGTAAAACCTAGATTTGATCTTTTAATGAAAACACACGGACTAATTATATTATTTTTATATCCTTCTTTTAGAAGGTACTCACTCAGTCAATTGTACCACATTCGACCTGATTGTTTTAGTCCGTATAAAGATCTTCTTAATTTTATAGAGTACATATCTCTAGGTTTTGACTTATATGCTTCAGGCATTTTCAATCCTTCGGGGATTTTCATGTATATGTCAGTGTCAAGTGAACCATATAAATATGCTGTTACGACATCCATAAGTTGCATTTTTAGATTTTCTGTGACTGTGAGACTTATTAGAAACCTGAGAGTTATCGCATCCACTACAGGTGAATACGTCTCTTCATAATCGACTCCAGGTATTTGTGTAAAGCCTTGCACCACTAGCCTTGCTTTATATCTCACAATCTCATTTTTCTCATTTCTTTTTATAACAAATACCCATTTGTAACCTACAGGGTTAACATCTTTGGGTGTTTGGACTACAGGTCCAAATACTTGCCGTTTTTCTAATGAACTTAATTCAGCTTGTACGGCATCTTTCCATTTAGGCCAATCATTTCTATATCTACACTCTTCCAGAGTTTTTGGCACATTGTCTTCTTCATTTATAACATCGCTTGCTATAGCGAATGCAAAGATTAATATATGTTTCTTCTGGAACTTGATCAACCTCTTCTAGGGTTTTGTCAACTTCTTCAGGAGTTTTACCATTAATCTCTTCTGGAATTTTATTTACTTCTTCAAGAGTTCTACTACCAATCTCTTCTGGGATTTTATTGACTTCTTCAGGAGTTTTACCATCAACCTCTTCTGGGGTTGGACCAACTGTTTTATTCTGCTATTTCCTTTTACGTGGATTTACATCCTTAGAACCAAGTGGTCTTCCACGTTTTCTACGCACATTAGATTCATTAGATATTTTTGTAATGTCAATTCGAGCAGGTGCGTTTATAGCTGGAATATGCGATTTAGTAACTCTATTTGTATCTGTAAATGCATCAGGCAATTCATTTGCAATTCTTTGCAAATTTATAATCTTTTGAACTTCAAGTTCACATTGACCACTTCGGGGGTCAAGATAAGATAACGATGAATTCCAAGTTACTTGTTTATCCAGCTTTGGTTTTTCTTCCCCTAAGTTTGGGAATATTGATTCATTAAAATGACAATCAGCAAATCTTGCTGTAAAAACATCTCCTGTTAATGGTTCTAAATATTTAATAATAGAAGGAGAGTTAAAACCAATATAAATTCCCAACCTTCTTTGAGGTCCCATTTTTGTACGTTGTGGAGGAGAAATTGGAACATATACTGCACAACCAAATACCTTTAGATGGGACAAATTTGGTTCTCTTCCGGAGACCAATTGTAACGGGGAATACTTATGATCTGCAGTTGGCCTTAACCTAATTAGTGCGGTAGCATGTAATATGGCATGTCCCCATGCAGAAGACGATAAACTAGATTTCATAAGTAAAGGTCTAGCAATTAATTGCAACCTTTTAATCAACGATTCTGCTAGACCGTTTTGTGTATGAACATGGGCCACTGGATGTTCTACCGTAATTCCAATAGACATGCAATAATTATTAAAAGTTTGAGAAGTAAACTCTCCTGCATTATCAAGCCGGAGTCTTTTAATTTGATAATTTGAGAAATTGGCTCTCAATTGGATAATTTGTGCTAATAGTCTAGCAAACGCAACATTTCTTGTTGCTAACAAACTCACATGTGACCAGCGTGTTGATGCATCAATTAACACCATAAAATATCTAAATGGTCCACATGGAGGTGTAATAGGCCCACATATATCTTCTTGAATTCTTTCTAAAAATGAAGGAGCTTCAGGTCCAATTTTATTTGGAGATGGCCTAGTAATTAGTTTTCCAAGAGAGCATGCTTCGCATGTCAATTCTTTTGATAATAGGATCTTCAGGTCCTTTAGGGGATGCCCATTTGCACTTTCAATTATTCTCCTCATCGTTATATTTTCTGGATGACGTAATTTATCATGCCATAATGTAAATAATTTTGGATTAACTAACTTTTGATTATTGATCATATTTGATTCTATTGTATTTATATAAGTACCATGTAGTCCAGAAGACAAAACTTGCATCTTTTTCATTATGATTTTATGACCATTTTTAATAAATGTGATATGACAACATTCACAATTTCTCTCATTCATAATTTCAATATAATAACCATTCTTTCGAATATCTTTAAAACTTAGTAGATTTCTTCTTGATCTACTTGAATACAATGTAGTATCTATTATTAATTTTGTTCATTTAGGTAATAAAATATAAGCTCTTCCGGAGTCTTCTATTAAATTACTCGTGCCAGATATAGTGTGAATATCAGTCTCACCAAGATGCAATTGTGAAAAGTATTTCTTACCTTTCAATATGGTATTAGTTGCTCCACTGTCTACCAGACATAGATCTTCTTTACTTATCATTGCGTTAGCCATTTTCCTTTAAATTAAAAAAATGCAAGAATAAATTAAAATAAACTACCTTTATTCATTTGTTTGCATCTAAAAATATAAAAGTAATCTAAACTTTTATTAAACATAAACATAAGCTTCTATATTATATTTTCTCCCTAAGTAATAATATTTATTTTTTCATCCATATTCTGAAAGAAATCTGATACATCAAGATGTGTATCCATATGACATTCATATTCGGGGTCATTTTCAATAAAATTAGTTTTCACATTTTTCTCTTTTTTCTTAATTGAGGCTTGATAAAGCTCTACAAAATGCTTGGGCGTACGACAGGTACGCAATCAATGATTTGTCATCTCACATATGTAACAAACATCTTCAGGATGTTTTCCTTTCTCATTTTTCATTAATACGTATTTATAACAAAATACAACTTCAGGTTATTAATACCATAACTTCAAGTTATGATAAATGAAAAAAGAGATAAATTCAAACTTTGTGAGATTTGTCATATGTACTACAAAATAGATACGTATTAATAATTTCAGATTATTAATATCATAACTTCAGGTTATTAATGCCATAACTTCAGGTTGTGAAAAAGGAGATAAATATAAATAAAAGAATATGTAAATTGCATAAATAAATAAATTTAAATGTACTAATAACTTCAGGTTATAATAAATATTTATTTAATAACTTCTGGTTATTAAATTACTTGGCTGCGCAATTGTAAAATTTAATTTGAAATAACTTCGGGTTATATTTTCATCTAGTGACTTATAATAACTTATGGTTATTATATTGATTTTATATGTTTCAAATAAAACTTCAGGTTTTAATTGGGAATAACTTCAGGTTATTATTCATCCAGTGGCCTATAATAACTGCTGGTTATTATATTAATTTTATATTAAAATTTCAAATAGAACTTCAGGTTCTAAACAATAATAATAACTTCAGGTTATTATTCTTTTATTCTCTTCGGGTAATAAGAACTTCAGATTCTTGATAAACTTTTATTTTTTTGATAATAACTTCAGGTTATTATTCTATCATTCACTTCAAGGAATGATTCTTATAAACTAAAACAAATATAATCAAAAATTTAAATGAAATTTAAATTAATGAAAGATATAATGATCAATCATATAAATTACTTACAGAATAACTTGCAACTTCCTCCGAGCAATTCGTGCTAATAACGTGTTGTAAAATAAAACAAAAGAATAATAAACAAGATATTGAGAATGTATAAAGATGGCTATCTTTTATTCATATGTTTTTCTTGTTTATAGTACAAACTTACAATCCTCTATTTATAGATAGAAAATGTAAATAACAAGCCATCTAATTTAATTCAATTGATAAATGAGGGAGATAAAACATACTTCATTAATGAGAAATTTTGATGCAATTAAATGAACATCCATAACTTAATATATTTATAACATTATTCATTTATTTTCATATTTAAATTTTATTAATTATTAATTATATCTAAAGTTCATATAACTCAATATCCGACAATTATCTGTTTTATATTCGTATTCGAATCCGTATCCGTAAATTATCCGCTCCATATTTGTATCCGTTTAAAGCGGTATAGTTTTAAATTTTAATATCCGTTTACTATCCGTATCTGCTCATTGAAAGACAGATACGGATTTAATATTAGCTTTATACGCTCCGAATCCGCTCCGTTTACACCCCTACATTTAGGACACCGTGTGTTTTTTTTAATTTATATTTTATTGAAAAAAGTCTCGTTAGGAGATTGATTGATTGATGAAGAAGAAGAAAAGAGAGAGGGAAGCGAAATTTGACGCATGCAGTTGGCTACTGTATGCGTGGCACATTTTTGACCAATCAGACCAGTCTTAGTCGCCTGCTCTGATTGTGAAACCTATTATTTTATGGCAAACAATTCTGAAAATTAAATTAATTTAAAAAACATGTCAATCAAGAAATGTTATTTTCCTCCAAGTTGGCGCCGAATATGTTCAATTTGACAATTTAACCTGTATTTTGCAAATTCTAGTTAATATTTATTTGTATTGATTTTTAATAGCTTCAATTTGGATCACAAAATAATTGTCGAAACATTATCAGTAAAGATCAATACGGTTATTTGCTCTCTTATTTGGAAAAATATTATTAACAAATAATTATGTATTTGTGAATTTTATATCTTACTGACCTTCATGGACAAAATTCTAGCTCCAAAAAAAAAAATAAGAGAGAAATACTAGATTAATTAATTAATTAAAATCATCAATCAAGTCATGGAGGGAGATTCCTCCTTACATTTAAAAAAGAAGTAACAACTTTGTGGTGCCAATGGGGGTTCCTTAGCAGCTTTCGTTATACATTTTTTTTTTTTAAATTAGGAGAAACTTGGAGTGAATGAAGAGCTTTCTTTAGATCATCTTTGTTCCTCTAATTATAAAATAATAATTTAGCAACTTTTTTCATATCAATTTTAGAATGTTTGCATCCCTAAAAATTGATGACATTACAAAATTAATTTTCATCAAAGGTTTAAATAACGTTTATCGCGTCATAGCGGAACGACTAAAAAAACAGTGTTATGCCCATATTGCACTGCTATAGCACCATAACGTTTATGGTCCGAAAACGCTATAGCGCGCTATTTAGAACCCTGATTTTCATAATTGATAATTTTGTAATTACTATGTAATTATTTTAAACAAATAACTATTTTAGTAATATCTTTAAATTAACAACTACTACACACATTATATTAATTAAAATTATAATTACTACATCAATATTAATGACATGGAGATCTCATAAGCATGCAATTTAATTCTTCAAGTAACCCCTCCATAATTCGGTTGCATTTTATTCGTTTTGTTTGCCGCTACCTTCCTTGTATCGTACAAGGACAGCGGATAGGGATTAGGAATATATGATTGGGAATTCATATTCCCTGAGGTAACACAATATTTCTATTTAGATCCATACCGTCCAATCAGAATCGGATTGGTATGGATTCTGATCGGACGGGCAGATCTAAACAGAAAATATCTGTGACCTCAGAGAATTTGGCTCTCGGATTGGTAGGTAGTTTAGGTGCTGTCATAATTGATTAGGCGGCCCATACTCGGAAGGCTTCGATCCGATTCACGGGTAAAGATATTGACAGAGAAGTTTTGGCTTTATACAGCGTACAAATAATAGAGTTAAAGTAGGGCTTCACATGATTTTTGAACTGCATGAAACCAAAACTACTCTGTCAATATCATTACCCCTATTTACGACTTTCATTGGATTTGAATCGCGCGAATTCGTACCACCTAAGGTAACAGAATATTTCTGTTTAGATCTACATCGTCCAATCAGAATCTGCACGACTATTAAAGCGTCCCCGTATGTTCCACCTCGGACCGGAATGGCCTGGATTCCGATCGGACGGCCTTGATGCAAACCGAAATATTCTGTTACCTCAGAGTATATGGATTCAGATCTGAAACCCTGTTTGTCTTGGCTGCTTTGCTCTACTATTCTACTCTCCTTTTTTAGACTTGACCATAATTTCCATCTCCGAACCTTCCTTCCTTTGACCAAATTCTCCTTTCTCTTTCCAAATTTCAATTATATCTATCCTGTAATTTCTCACTTTCCCTTTTCCCGTTATTGTTCTGCTCAATTTCCTTTCTTTATCCTCTTCCCTACATTCAATTTCTTGCAAAAACCTCATCCCAATCCTGAAATTCAAGTGAACAAGTCGTGAATCAAGGATGTGTTGCGGCGATTGTGAGTGTAGGCCGCTTGGATGGCTTCTAGGTCTCCCCTTTGCCTTTCTCGCTCTTCTCGTTTCCATTGTTGGAGTCGTCATCTGGATTGTCGGGTAACTTCAATCTTTTCTTTTCTTTTCTTTGCTAAATTTTGTTATAGACCTTGTTTTTAATTATATTTTAGTTGACTTCACAGTAAATTTTCATTTAGACACCTGATTTTATGCTATTGTCGAATTCGTCTGTTCAATTATGCACAAAAGAAAAGGAATATAAAGAAAACATCAATTGCCTCTTAGTTCGTAATAGCGTGCTAATTCAAATTTAGAATAGTTGTTAACCCAACAAATTATATTATTCAAGTATTGAGAATAGCTATTTTTTCACGCAAACGTGGAATAGTTGTTAATTCGAATTTGAAATAGTCGCTAACCCAACTAAGAGCATCTACAATAGTGATTTCTTTTAAATTGCTAATCTGATGTGTCAATTGCTAATATAATTGTTGGGTTGTAGGCCGATTTTTAAAAAAACAAATTTGCTTATAAAGCAAACGATTTCTTTTGGACATGTTGGTACTATCTCTCTTTCCTATTGGCTCTGACTCCTTTGTTCTCTTTCCTATTGGCTCTGACCCAATTTTTGAGATGGAGGGGTTAAGAAATTAAAAGGAACTTAATTTTTAAATAGTGTTTTACAGCTGTTTTTAATTTTTTACGGATTGTTGGGTTGGAGATGCTCTAACCATGCTATTCCTTGGCACCCAAACGCAACTGTACAAATTGCTTTCTCTAATTTTTCAATCATAATGAATTATGGCCCAAAACTGGTGATAAGTGGAACACCATTTTAGTAATTTTGTTTTTGCCAGTAAACCAGATACCTAACATAACTTATTTGTATATAATATATATGTGCAGGTTGCTTCTGTCGTGCATCTGCCCTTGTTGTTTGTGTGTGACTATAGTTGTGGAACTTGCTATTGAGCTCATAAAAGCACCTCTTCATGTCATGAAATGGTTCACTGAGCAGATCCCTTGTTAATGCATTTTTATTTCTTATTCTTTATCTTATGCTTGGAGTTGGAGATGAGTACGTTGCAGTATGATTGATTGTTAACAGTGCTGTTATATGGCAGCATTATTTTGTGTAAATATGTTTCATCTTTTCTTCACTTTTTTTTTTAGTAGTTGGTTTTTTTTTTACCTACTAAATTTTATTAAAATAAAGAAGGATTATAAATTTACATAAAGTGGAAAGAAAAAAAATCAATACAAGCACCGTGTAGATAAACTAAAAAAATAAACAGAAAATGGAAAAAATATAAAAAAAAAGGAAAGAATGTCGGGATGAAACCATTGTGACAACGTAATGATTCGAGAAAGGTTATCAAAAATGCGTGATTCAGAAATAATTCAGGTATAGTTTGAACCGGAGATTTTAGTCCCACCACAAGAGAGTCCAAAAAAATATACTAAATTTTTTTTTACCCATGGAGTAATTTGGGTATATATCGGAAATAATTCGGGTATAATTTATAAAATTCACGGATAATTCATAAAATTTGTAAATAATTCGGGTATACAGAATAATACGTAGATTGATTCGCAATGGACTCAAATCCGAATAATTCGCAAATTATTCACGAATCTTGTTACTATGGATGAAACTAACCTCTTGCTTGACCCGCCACACCAGCCAAGGGAGTAAAATCTGCCACAAAGAACCTCTATAACCCGTTCCGTAAAATTACCCGTCACATGAAAGAGGTCGTAGGAAATTCATTGACCCGTCACATGGTACAACCCGCCACTTTGTGTGGTACAAATTTATGATAATAAAAGATCTGTAAATAGCGGCAAAGAAATTCAGCACCGAAAATTAATTATTTAATATTACAGAGACGCTACATTGCTTTTGTGCTATTTTGTTGAATAGGAGAGAATTTCAATGTCACGAATTAATTTCTTTTTTATGCAACAGAAAAGAAATCAGCTTTAAATGATTAATTTAATATCCAGATGATATGATCCAACAACGCATTAATATACTTAATTTTTCTTAGTTTGAAAATAATTTCAGTTTAAAGATTTTTATAATTTGGATGGATATATATATCTAATACTTTATTTTTTAAAGATTTTTTTTCAATTAAAACAGATGTTTTGATGAGTATGTTCCCAAATATCCTATAAACTAATTCCAAATGAGACACAAAAATGTCGTCAAATGAATACTTATTAAAATTGACAATCCCATTGGCATATTCTCGATGAACTGAATCATTGATTCGGTTCCATTGATTTCTAACTATACAACTAATACAGCTTCTTCTAGGTCCTAATATTATTTGAATTTTTTGTAGTTGAGACATGCTGCAATTTCCGAGAACTAATGGAACCGGATAGACATATTAACACTACTCATCTTTTTACTAACACAACATTTTTAGAAAATTTAAACGCATAGACAATTTTAACTTTTTTTAAATATCTTTTCAACTATCATATCTTTCCATAATATAATTAATGTAGTGATTATTTATTAATTACAAAATTCAATAATTGCTAGATACACTTTAATTTCTCTATTTAATTTCTAATTTTGCATTAAATGTGTACGAAAATTTTGAACCAATTCAATATTGCTAATATTGCTATTAGAAAAAAAACTTATGTATTAAAAGTTTAATACTCATAGAAATATAACTAAACAATTTAGCAAAGTGAATACATCAATTTAATTTAAGTTTAAAGCAGTCAAACCAGCAGGGAGATACTTGGAAAATCAAGTTTTAAATATTGCAAATGAAAAAAAATCAAATTTTTAATATGAAGTTTGAAAATAATGATGATTTAACCTTCAAAAGGAAAATAATGAAATTTATGAGTTTTTGGTAAAATAAATCATATATATATGATTTACTCTTGTACTCTTGTATATCTTTAAAAATATTATAATATAATAAAATCTTTCACTCTTGTATATCTTTAAAAATCTTAAAGATGTGACGAAATACAAATAACAAATAGGAAAAATAATGATTTATTATATAAATCTAACTTTTAAGAAAAACAAATCATATAATAATGAGAGAAATAAATTTTAAACAAAATAACATATATTATAGATAGAACTTTTTAGAAAAAAAATCATATGATAACATATATATTCAAGAGAGGCGGCGGTTTTTAAAGGAAATAATTAATAAATGATAAATTTATCTATGTATTAAAATAATCTAGATAATGTTGTGTTAATAAAAATATGAACCGTGTTAATATCATGACTCACTGAGACCAAACCATATATCTATTAAAAAAAACAATCCATTATTCTTATGATAATTTGATTTTTTTTTAATCTCTAAAAATAAATAATTTTGGTAATTAACTCGTGACAGTTTACTGTATATTTAAAACAAATAGAAGAATTGTAAATGATATTCAATTATTATAAAGACAATTAATTTATTGCAATTGTAGGGATCATTTAATCAAAGAAATTAGTGATTTTGTTGATGGTCATGAAAGGCGATGTCAAAATTGTATTGAATATTGAATGTTACAAACATATAGATTTTAGCAATCATTAATTAAATACATTATATAACAAGCGTTATATCTTTCAAAACAGAACGGACGCTGATACTGTAACGTATAGCGTCATACTCCTCTAAAGTAACTCAAATTTTGTATTTGTATCTGAACCGTTCGATCTTCTCTGACCCTAATATTAAAGAGACTGCATGAATTCACCACAAAATCGGACAGTAAAGATCCAAACATAAAATTTGTGTTATTTTAGAGAACTGGACCCCAAGCTCAAGCAAACAGTTGAATCCCGCAATCCGCAGCTCAATGAATTTTGGATCCTGTAAGTAACTCAAATTTTGGTTTTGAATCTAAACCGTTCGATCTGCTCCAACCCGAAATTAAAGAGACTGCATGAATTCCACCACGAATCGGACAGTAAAGATCCAATCTTAAAATTTGTTTTACTTTAGAGACCTGGACCCCAGATCAATCGGTTGAGTTTTCCTCAGCCCGAATTGGCGCAAACCCTAAACCCGTCCAAAGAAAAATCGCGCAAACTAAAATCGCGAAAGGGAAAATCGCGGAGAAAGCGTGGGAGCGGTTCAGGCAGTGCGCGTTCAGGCGAAGGCGGGCGGGGGCGGCTCAGGCGGGCGGACTGAGGAGAGGCGGCTCAGACGGCTCAAACGAGATGGGAAGCTTAGGCAACTGGTAAGATTGCAAATCTGCAATTTATTCTGGTACCACCTGTATTGATCTTTGGTACGTTGGTACTCTGGTAGCCTGGTACACGATTTAATCTGGTACTAATGGTCAACACAACCCTTAGTCCCTAATTGGTTGTAGAAACTATTAAGCTCTCCAAATTTTTTGTCTGGGCTGCAGCTGATATCCGTGGTCAATTTAATTTTTTAAATTAATTAAATAAAAGTTGAAATAATTAAAAGGGGATAGAAGAAAAAATGTTAAGTTTATATGGGGATATTGGCTATTTCAAAAGTTTCTATGGGCACACTAGAAATTTTCCCTAAAATTAAATAACTAGATCATGCCACAATGTGATAAGTAAACTACAACATGGCTAATAATTAAATAAATAGAGCAATATGCCACAATGTGACAAGTTGAACATGGCTAATAAATAAATAGAGCATGCCACAATATGACAAGTTGAACTACAACATGGCTAATAATTAAATAAATAGAGCAATATGCCACAATGTGACAAGTTGAACATGGCTAATAAATAAATAGAGCATGCCACAATGCCTCAAATAAATTAACAATTCCAGCATCACACAAGAAAACATCCACTTAATTAACTAACATGCGTACGTAGTGCTTTTATTCAAAATAAGGTACGAAAGACAACTTCCATAGCTCCATCTACCATAATACTTTTGCATTTGGTTAGAATATCCCTTTTTTTTCTTTTATCTTTATATATATTTTCCATAATACTTTTGCATTTTTTGTTGGAATATAAAAGAAGACAGACTAATCAAAGCATTGACGGATCTACACTCCATGCGGTCAATTAACCCAAGCACATTCATTTTTTAAATTTCATGTGCTTATACATAATATTTCTATATAGTCTAAAGCAAATACTATGGATACTATGGTTTTACCACTGTCCAATCCGTATCCGATCCATTTGCACCCCTAGCTAGAGGTACAAGTTTGTACGTAGTTCTTTCAACCCATGTTTAGCTAATTATTGAATGAGGCTATGGTACTATACATAGCGCAGATTGGTTCGTACTATGGAATCATATTTTTTTTTCTTTCAAAGTTCAAATTTTCAATCTGAACTTTCTTGACATGATCTCCATACATGACTAAAAAAGTATACTTTAGATTCTAGTACAATTATAGAGTCCACTGTTTTTTACTTTAGACAAAGCTCTCTAAGCCACCTTTGCTTACTCCTTCTCCTCTGGTTATCTCTTCTATCCCATCTCCTCAGTCTCAACCGACAACTGCCTTACCTGTCACATCTAGCTCCCCTCAACAGAAAAAGGACTCTTTGTCTAATAGCTTCACCCCATTGTGTGATCTGTCTGACACATTGCATTCCAGCTATGTGTTAGATCGGGATCCCTGGTCTGAATCAGCTTCCCCACCTCCCCCCCCTCCCAAGGATACTGCTAATCCTTGGGAAGAGGCTATCCAAAATGATCAGGAAAAGAAAAGAAAAGGGAGAGGTAATGAAAGAGCCCCTTCTGCTGAGGAACCTAGAAACAGCTTAAGGGTGAAATTGAATAAGTTGGCTGGGGCAAAGGAAGGCAGTTCAAGTGGAACTCAGCCCACTGCTAACCCAATTAAGGCTGCCAAAGCAACCACAGGTACTCAATTTTTAATAGAACAATTTCCTTACTCTTCTTTGTCTGATTTAGATTTAGTAAAATTGTATGATATTAGTGGTTTTAAATTAGGAGATAATTTAGAAGATAGTATCCAGATAGTACAATCTTTGAGAGCTTTATCTAAGCCTCACTTTGAGTCAGTTATTTCTGATTGTGATCATACTGGTAAAGTTCTTACACCTGAGATTTTGCATGCTTGCAATGATTCTGCTATATCTATTGATTCTTCTAGCACTAAGGGGTCACATGTAGCTCATGGTTAAGTTCCTTAACTGGAATGCTAGGGGATTAGGTTTAGCTGTTAAAAGAAGATACTTAACTGATTTACTTAAGGATAATAACATAGATTTGGTATGCATACAGGAAACTAAAAAAGAGTCTTTCCAAGTTAGGTCACTAAGAGCTTTAAGTATGAATGTTAATCAATGGATTGTTAAACCATCAACTGGAGCATCTGGGGGCTTACTCTTAGGATATAATGACAGTGTGTTTTCTTTGCTTAACTCTTATGTTAGGAATTATTCTATTAGTGTACATTTTCAAAATAAATTAGATAATTTTGAGTGGTGCTTTACCACAGTCTATGGTCCTTTAACTACTTCTTCTAGAAAAGATTTTCTTTTAGAATTAAAGGACATTGGTAACTTAGGAATTGATGCTTGGCTTATTATGGGAGATTTTAACATGATTAGAAGAAGGTCTGATAGATCAGGCCCTTCCTTTAATCATGTCATTAGTAGTCGTTTTAATTCTTTTATTAGAGATAGTGAATTAATGGAATTATCCTTAACAGATAGAAAATACACTTGGGCTAGATCTTTACATTCTAATTCTCAAGCCTTATTAGATAGATGTTTTTGCACTAATTCTTGGCATTTACATTTTCATTTAGCTAAACTCTCTTCTCTGCCTAGAGTATATTCAGACCATAACCCTTTGATTTTAGATACTCAGGCTGTCATAATTCCTTCTTCTAAATCTGTCAAGTTTGATAAATCTTGGTTAGCTATAGATGGCTTTCATGATTTGATGGAATCTTGGTGGTCAGCTAGTCCTCTGACTTCTGACTTAGGTCTTAGCTGGAAATTAAAAATGCAACTTTTAAGGAAAAAATTGAGAGGTTGGAGTTCTAATATTAGGGGGGAAAAAAAAAGATTTAAGACCAATCTTCTCTCTAGAATTGGGAACTTTGAACAACAATTAGATAATAATTGTCTTACTGACCCAGATATAGAAAATTGGATTTCTTGTCAGACTGAGTTACATAAATTATATTTAGAAGAAGAACAATATTGGCAACAAAGATCAAAACTTAAATGGTTTTTAGAAGGGGATCTCAACACTAAATTTTTTCATGTGGTTGCTTCAACCAGGAAAAAGAAAAATTCTATTGGCAGTCTAGAAATTGATGGTATCCAAGTCTTTGATCAGGTTCTCATTCATAGGCATATTACAGATTTTTATAAAGGCCTCATGGGTACCTCCACTCCTAGATTGCTCACTCTACAAAGAGACCTATGGGTGCCTACTGAAAATTTAAATAGAGATCAAAATATATTTTTAGAAGCTCCTTTTACAATGGAGGAAATAAAAAGAGTTGTTTTTGCATGTAATCCTTCTAAAGCACCTGGTCCAGATGGCATGTCTTTTCAATTTTATCAATCCTTTTGGGACCTTGTTAAAAATGATTTGTATAAACTATTTACTGCCTTCTTTAATCATACTCTAGATGTGTCTAAGTTTAATCTTGCTTCAATTTGTTTGATACCTAAAAAGGAAGATGCTACCACAGTCAGAAATTTCAGACCAATTAGTCTCATTAATTGTAGTTATAAATTGATTACAAAACTACTTGCTGATAGATTAGCTCATGTTTTAGATTCTCTAATTGATTCATCCCAAACTGCATATATTAAGGGTAGGTTAATCTTAGATAATGTGGTTTGTGCACATGAAATCCTTCATCAAATGAAGGTTAAAAAACATAGAGGTGTTCTGTTTAAGCTAGATTTTGAAAAAGCCTTTGATCATGTTAATTGGGACTTTCTGTTAGAAGTACTACAAGCTAGGGGTTTTGGAAACAAATTTATTACTTGGATTAAAATGACTTTAGAAGGAAGTAGAACTTGTGTTAATCTTAATGGTTCTCTAGGGCCTTATTTTACTTGTAAAAGAGGAGTGAGACAAGGGGATCCCTTGTCTCCTTTTCTTTTCATCTTAGTTACTGATGCTCTTAATAAGATTCTGACAAGAGCACATAATGGAGGGTTAGTAGATGGCTTAGGTAATTTTTCTAATGTAGGCAATGTAATGAATTTACACTTTGCAGATGATACTCTTCTTTTTCTCAAGGCTGACCCTAAAATTTTAACACATATCAAATGGATTCTTATAGCCTTTGAGAATGCCTCAGGTCTTAAAATAAACTATGAGAAAAGTGAAATGTATCCATTAAACTTGACTGAAATGGATAGTCATAATTTAGCTTCCATTTTAGGTTGTAAATTAGCTACTCTACCTCTTACTTACTTAGGTGTTCCTATTAATAACAAATCTTTAACAGATTTAGACTAGCAAATTCTGATAGATAAGATAGAAAAAAGATTACAAAGCTGGAAGGGTTCTCTATTATCTTTGGGGGGTAGAGTGACACTCCTCAACTCTGTCCTTTCAGCAATACCTATGTATTGGTTATCAATATATAGAATGCCAGCTAAAATTAGGCACAAAATAGATAAAATTAGAAGGAAATTTTTATGGCATGGGGGTAATTCCACTAGGAAAAAATATTCCTTGGCTGCTTGGGATATGGTTTGTAAAAGTAAAGATCAAGGTGGATTAGGGATTCTGGATCTCAAACTCATGAATAAAGCACTTCTAGCTAAGTGGTGGATCAGATTTTTGGATAATTCAGTAAAGGGTAGATGGAAAGATATCCTTTTAAGTAAATATGGTACTAGAACTTCCATCACTATCTGTTCCCCTTTTTGGAAATCCATCCTTAAAGATCATATAGTTATTAATTTAGGCTTAAATAGAGAAATAGGTAATGGTAAATCTACTTCTTTTTGGTTAGATAGATGGTATACAGAACTGGCTTTGCAACATCAGTACCCTAATTTATTTTCCATAGCTACACATAGGTTTGTGTCAGTAGCTGAGGTCTTTGCAGCTCCTTCTTTGCAGTTGTCCTTTAAAAGACAATTAACTGGTATATATTTGGTAGAATGGTTGGCTTTACAACAACAATTTCAACACTTTACTCTTTCAGATCAGCTTGAAGATAGACTGATCTGGAGATGGTCTAATGATGATCATTTTACTGTTCACTCTTTTTATAAATGGTTAGAGTATGGTGGTATGCCAAATCAGGAATATACAACTATCTGGAAATCACATATACCCTTGAAAATAAAAATCTTTTTATGGCTAGTAAGAAAAGACAAGATACTAACCAAAAGCAATCTAGCCATTAAAGGATGGCCTGGTGATACCTCTTGTGTATTCTGTACTCAATCTGAAAGCACAGTACATTTATTTATTCAATGTTCTTATGTTAGATTAATTTGGAATTGGATAGCCTCTTATAATAATTTTTCTTTTGATTGTGATTCTTTAGAAGATTTATGGCTGTTGGATGCAGCTATTCCTTTAAAAGACAGATTGTTAGTTGAATTATTACGTGCTGCTGTTCTTTGGACTATTTGGTTAGAAATGAATCGAGTTTGCTTTAATGATACTAATCCTCTTTCTATTAAGGCAATTGGTGCTAAGATCATTTCTTTAGCTACTTTTTGGTGCAAGTCCAAAGCAGAAAATTCTTTACTTAATCTAATGCTTCCTTTTGATGTTAAGGACCTCCCAGACCTAATTTTAGCAGCAGACTCCAGCAGCCCGGACACGTCCCAGGTAGTGGATCTTCTGCTATCATTAAGCAGGGAGAGTCCCGAGGATATTCGGGATTCTGGAGCTGGCAGCCTTCCAAGTCAAATGTCTGGCGCCGACTTGAATAATGGGGATGATATCAATTGGGAGGAATTAGAGTAATATCCTAATGCAGTTCTAGTCTATTGTGCTTGTCTGTTATAGTTCAGTGTTTTTGGGTAATATAGGCTATAAGCTCTTTGGATGTAATTATGTTCTTATTGTGCTTGTTTAGCCTAGCTATGTTTTTTCTAGTTGCTCCAGTTAAACATGTCAGTTTTATTGTAAATGACTCTTATGCCTGACTTTTGGTACCTATTTTGGGTCCCAATCAGGTTCATATGATTTCTAATGAAATCGGTGGAAATATCCACTTTTCTTCAAAAAATACTTTAGACAAAGCTCAATTCGTGATTGAATTGAATGAATTGGACTATAGTACAAGAGCTCAACTCGTCCATTCTGAAAATTTGGGTCCCGCGTGGTATTGAATTAAAACGGTCAGCATTTTAACAAGGTGCCCCTTTTACAGTGTATTGTATTAAGCGAGCGCCTAGCTGTCCCCGCTTATCTTTCCCCCATTTTGTTCCCGCCCATTAATTTCTGCTAATCAAGTAGGGGACCACAACCGCCATTGCTAAAAACAAAAGAAAACGCATCCACTGGACGTTAACTACCTGGGGGGACCAATAATTAAGTGGGGGGACTGCAAAAGGAGGCATAACTGTCAACACAATTTTCAGATTTGTAAAACAAATATTCATCTATAACATGACAAGTATTGATCCCTACTAAGCAAGGTTCTATCATCTTTGCTATAAAGTATATAGGGAAACATTACGACATCATGTGCATTAAGAAAGTAGAGGACAACAACCAACATAGGTGGGGGGACCACTAACGTCTCTTGAAAGGAACAAGGGGAGGGACCACATGCAAGTGGAAACAACAGCAAGTGGAAGACTAACAATAACCAAACGCAATATGTAATGATTATAAAAACAACAAGTATTCACCTCTGAACAATGAAGTGTAATTTGTTGTTGTTGTATAGTATTCATATGAATAAAAAATGAAAAAGAATACGATCATTAAATATCTGCGGGGACCACATCCTACTTTAAGGACCTTAAAATTTAAAGTATTCATACTTATGAAGATAATTATGAATAACGATGGTGCAAAGTATTTAGACAATTTATGGTGCAAAGTATTCAGACTTATGAAGAGAAGTATGAGGACAACTTAATTGAAAATGAATATTTATGTTGTTGTATAATACTCGTAAATCATTATTTTGTAAACATTTTCAATTTTTAATATGTGAAGTATTCATTCTTATGAATTGAAATATCCATCTTTATGCTACAAAGTAAATTATAAAGACAGCTTATTGTGACTATGAATATTTATGTGGTACAATATTCATCAATTATAACATTGTATAATGATTCAATGTTTGATATAGAAAAGTATTCATTCTTATGATTTAAAGTATTAATTGTAATATAGTAAACTGTCAAAAAAAAATTCATACAAACACTAAAGCAATTGTCAACACATAACATTGAAATAACAGATATCAAAAGTAAATTTGACATCACATCACATCAGTTACCAGAGAAAACAGTTATCAGTTTAAACACATCAAACTACAGTTATCAAACAACAATTATCAGTTACCAGCAAAAACATCAACACACCAGTTATTATTAATGAAAACTACAGTTACTACATCAAATTACATTCAGTTATTAACACTTCAGTTATCAGTTTAAGCAAATCATATCATATCAAATTTACACTCATTCCTCTCATCAATTAGAAAACGAAAAGCAATCAGAAAATGAAATATCAACACTAATTGCTACAAATTGTAACACATAATATATTGTTAGTTCAGTAAATGAAACTTTAATAAAATAAATTAAAAAAAAGGAAAAAAAATGATAGAATATTAACCTGAGTAAAATTTAATAGAACTTTGCGAGTGAGGCAATCAACACATCGCAAAAGAAATATAGCACAATCCTTTGATTGCTGTTGAGGACAATCCATCCAAGAATATTCTACATCTATCCATGTCTCTTGTCCTGTATTTTGTATAAACACATAAATATCTATAATGTAAAGTATTCATACCTAATACAAGTTTACTTAAAAAAATAAAAATAGAAAGTAACATATACTTACCAAGCCTCCATGACATGACAGAAGGTACTTTACCCTAAACAGAAAACAAATAACATAAAGATGAAGTATTCATACAAGGACTATCATATTATATCTACTAGACAATCAAGTATTCATTTCAGCAAATTTATAATAAAAAAAACAATCAAATTAACATAGTATACACATATATTCTTGAAGTATTCATCCTTATCACATTAGATCATCAGATTCGTATGAAATCAACATCAAAAGTTTAAGAGGATAAAAAATGATTGAAAATCAACTACAAATATCGATGTCAGATGTTTTCAACATAAATCACAAATAAGAAATACAAAACAAAGATCAGAGATCAGAAATCAATTGAGATCGCATTAATGAGTTACTTGACAAAATTTCAGATTGCCTGATCGCCTAATCGCCTGACCCTAATCGCCTGAGCGGAGGGTTGAGATGAGAGTTAAGATCGCCGGAGTTGAGAATTGAGATCGCATGAGTTGAGATGTGAGACTGATGGAGAAAATCGACTCAGAACCGCCTCAGCAACACATAGAAGAAGCAGCGTGGAGAAAAGGAAATCAAAAATTCAAAATGGTAGGTAACAAAGGGAGACGGGATACGGTATTAGTTTGTAGAACCCAGTAGTTAGTTAAAACCGGTAATTTTCGGTAATTAAGAAAGACAGTTATACAGGGGATAAAATGGGAAAATGTTAGAAGGGGGAAATTATAATTACCCTTGAATTAAGGGGGAATTTCATGTATCCCCCTCAAAATTCACAATATTACATATTTCCCCCTCAAAAGTTTAAAATATCATATTTACCCTTCAAAATCTTTGAAACTCACATATTTTCCCAATATAATTCTAAGATATATCATATGTATCCAAAATTACTAAAGTATTGATTTTAAGACTTTGAAATTCAGAACATAATATTAATTAATAAATTATAGACCATTATACCCCTTTCTTCCTCCATTCAAGTAAGCGTCGCCAATTCATTCAAACTTCCAGCATTGATTTTCTCCACTCCGACTGAATTTTATTTATTTTTTAGATGAGTGTACGACAATTCAAATTTTCTTTCTTTTCTTCTCTTTCCAATTTTATCTGATAGTCCTTAACTTTCTTTTCTTCTTTATTTTCATTTCCGAAAAACAAAAACATAAAAATAAGAAAAGAAAGACACAAGGATTGAAATTCGAGGATGATGCTTTTAAGTAGATGAATGGAGATGTCTTTCGTATTGGCTAATTTCTTTTCTGATTGGGTCAATGAGCAGATGGAGAAGAAAGAAGGAGAAGAATTCACTGACAGATGGGCCATAACACACAGAAATGGAGAGCATGCGAGATGATCTAACTGGAGACGAGCCAGAGATTGATGCTAGGAAATTATTTAGAATAGTTCAGCATCTCTAGCGTAGGTGTAAGCTGACGTGTCAATTCGTAGTTCAGGGGAAAGATTGGAACAATGAAATTGAATTTTAATTTTAGAATAACATCGCCTATAGGCCACCACTGGAACCATTTGGATTAGAAAAGAAGAAATCAATAATTGAGTTTCACTTATCGTTCTCAGAGGCGATTTCGCCATTGTTACCAATTCTCTCAAATTACCCAAATTGTTCCAATTTATCCGAAATTCTTGCAATTTGCAAGTATTCCACTGTAATTGGAGTGAGACCATTACAACTATAGTAAAATTATGTACAATTTCGTCTCTTTTTATGTGGAGCATCCTACTCCTGTGCAAAATATTTTCTTCACTCAAGGCAGAGAAGGAGCCAACGAGTAAGAAAGACGGAGGAGAGGATCTTGAATAATCTTGCTGTTGCAATGATTGAGTTCTATTGAAGCTAAATAAGAAATGGCAAAATTTAGGATTCGTTGGTGTTCGTCCCTCATGAAGCAAGGGGTTCATATCACCATTTATGGGTAGAACATCTCAGGTTCTGGCAGTAGTAGTTTTTGAATTTTTGTAAGGGTAAAATAGGAATTATGAATATAAAAGGATGATAAATTTGTAATTAATAAAAAAATAATTGAGTTGGACAAACATGTGAGTTTTAATAATTCTGAAGGGTAAATATGTTATTACAAACTTTTGAGGGCAAATATGTAATATTGAGGTTTTTGAGGGGATATATGAAATTCCCCAAATAGGATGCTGCCTCGTTTGCTGCCCAGTTGACTCCTGTCGCTGCCCAGTCTACTCCTTTCTTCACTACTCCGTCGTTCCTCCAAATCAAATTACCCCCAAATCACTCTTCGTTTTTCTCTACTTATTCTGAAGAATCGCTCAAAACTTCAAGAATCGGTCTATAATAAAGTGATTATTAAGTAGCTCGGTAGGTAGCGAGGATCTAATAGTAGACTGAAGTGGAAGAGAAAGGTGAGGTTTATAAAAGCCAGCATCTATGAAAATCAAAATCATAGAGGAGAGCTGGAAGAGGTTTTGGAATGCTGAAGAAATTAGATTCCTGGTGCTGGCAAGCATGTGCTTGCAATTTGGCCTGGTTTTCTTGGCTCCCTGGAGAAAACGCACTGCTCGAAAGCCCCTCATCATTCTTCTCTGGTCTTTCTACCAAGCAGCCGATTATATCGCCACCTTGGCCCTCGGCATCATTCTTAAGAAACAAAACCAAGAAGGCGAGAACAATCTGACGGCCTTTTGGGCTCCTTTTCTTCTCCTTCACCTTGGTGGACCTGACACGATCACCTCGTATTCTATCGAGGACAACGAGCTCTGGTTGAGGCATTTCCTCGGATTGGCAATTCAGGCCGTCATAGCTTTCATGGTGGTGCTTGCGTTATTGGCCATTCATAGGCTGCGTCTAGCAGCGGCTTTTGTTTTCATCACTGGGTTGGTCAAGTACGCAGAGAGAACTTTGGCGCTTCGCTCTGCCAGTATGGATCAACTGAGAGATTCACTGGAGGACAAACCTGATCCTGGACCAGATTATGCTGAATTCATGGAGGAGTTCGTCCGGAGAAGGGAAGCTGGGCAAGGCGCATACATCACAAGGAAGAATGAGGCATCACTGCCGCAACAGACTTCCAATCACAAATACTCCGGTAATAGTAATGATGTAAAACTGATAGTTGAAGCCTACGATTCCTTTAAGAGGTTCAAGCCTATTGTGGTAGATCTGATGCTCAGCTTCCAAGAGCGGAAAAGTAGCCAAGACTATTTCTGGAAATGCACTGTATCTCGGGCATTCAAAGTGGTAGAAATGGAGCTTTCATTCCTGTATGATGTGTTTCACACCAAAGCAATTAATAACCGTGGTATATTCGGTGGCATTTCACGATTTATATACGTTACGATGATCTCTGTTGCTTTCATCATCTTTCATAACTGTGAGAAGCAAGGCTATGTAAATGCAGACATCATAATATCTTATATTTTATTGGCCAGTGCTCTCTTCATGGAATTGACTTCCCTGGTTCTAATCACAACATCTGATTGGATGATAGTTGCACTTACAAGACATACATGGTTAGAAAAACTGGCAGGTGTTATTACCTGCACTGTGTCATGTATCTTTTGTAAGGGCAAACCAAGGTGGTCAAACTCCATGAATCTGTACAACTTGCTAAGCTTTTCACTGGGAGATAAAGAATCCTTGTTTAGAAGGATTTTGGGCGCTCTTAAGGTGAAGAAGTTATGGGATAATTTTTTTTTCATCGACTCTGTTGGCGTACCGTGCAAGTTAAAAGCTCTCTTATTTGCAGAACTTGTGGCTAAGTCAAAGAGTGCACGACACACGGCTGATTTCAAGGAGTTAAGAGATTGTAAAGGAGAGAAAGCACTCCAGGTGGGGGGATGCAGCCATTTGAAATGGAGCATGGATAAGGAATTTGACGAGAGCATTCTCCTATGGCACATTGCCACAGATCTCTGCTTCCACATCCATGGCGATGCAAATGAAAACTGTGAGACCGATCAAAGGGTTGTAGAGCACACCCATGACAATGCAAATGAAAAATGTGAGATTTGTCAAGGGGTTATAGAGCACATCAATGGCGATGCAAATGGAAACTGTGAGACTAGTCAAGGTGTTGTAGAGCACATCAAGGGCCTTCTCAATTTCTGTGGTAGTAATGGCCACATCAGCTACTCAGACCGTGAAATTAGTTTGATAATGTCAAACTATATGGTGTACCTTCTAATCATGCTACCATCTATGATGCCAACTGGGATTGGAAAGAGAAGATTCCAAGACACCTGCGCTGAAGCCAAGGTTTTCTTTCGAGAGAAGAAGGGGCTTACTGAAGCAGAGGCAAGAGAAGAACTATTGGGTGTGGACACAGAGGTTGATCCAATACAAGTAAAGGGAGACAGATGCAAGTCAGTGCTCTTTTATGCATGCCGGCTTGCAAAGGAGCTGAATGTGTTGCCAGAGCACGAGAGGTGGAGCCTTATCAGTAAAGTTTGGGTGGAGATGCTGGGCTATGCCGCGATCAACTGCAAGACGAACTACCATGTCAAGCAATTGAGCCAGGGAGGGGAGCTTCTCACGCACGTCTGGATGCTGATGACTCACATGGGTATTGGAGAACAATACCGTGTCGAAACTGGACGTGTTGAAAAAATCGAAATGTTATAATCTAGGTAATTTTTTATACTCAAGTTCATAAAGTCAGTTCAAGTAGCTGGCCTTCAACATGATCTTTCATCAAATATTCCTTTTATTTTGTTACCTGTTTCATTTACTTCTGGTACGCTGTGTGCTTTTGTAATCATATATCGACTTTATCTTTTAGACAGAACAAGATGAAGTTAATGCTCGTATATATCATTTATGTTGTTAATTTGTTGCTTTAGTCTAGGGGTGTCAATGAAACCCTTTTAACAGTTTACCCGACCCATATCGTATTCGATAAGGCGGGTATGAGCAAGAATTTTTTTTGTTAATTTAATGGGTATGGGTATGGGTAAGAAAAAAAATTTGTTAGCTTATAGGGTAAGGGTATGGGTAAGAGCTATTTCGTACCCATTACCCTATAGGTAATTGATAAATATTAATTTATGAATGATATTTCTTTTATTAATATATATAACTATATAATTTTTTTATGTTAAATTGATTTATACAACATTTTTTTATTAAGTAATTTACGATAAAATTATTTTATTCAACATTTTATATTGCTTTTCTAATAGTGAAGTTGATTTACGTGGCATTTAATATGATAATATTTGAGCAATAATTAGTGATATACTTATTAAAAATGATATGATGAGAAAGTGTATGCCTTTTATTAAAGCAGGATGTTAAACATATTATTTTTATTTACACATTTTGTTTTTAGTAAATAACTAAAAAAGAGATTTTCTCTTCTTTCTAAATGGTGGGATAGGTTTAGTGATCCTCACATTACTGGTAGATGGAAGTTGATTCTTGATTCAAAATATGGTTCTCAGAGGGTACCTACCAGACTTTCAGCTTTTTGGGCAGGATTAGTAAAATTGAGAGATGTAGTAGAAGTTGGCTTTAAGAAAACAATAGGTAATGGTTCTCAGGTACAATTCTGGACTGACAGTGGATGGGGGAGTGTGTTTTATGCACAGTGTATCCCAATTTTTTTCTATATCTCTGGATTGTTTTATTTCAGTTAGTGATGCATTAGTAGGGGGTCAAATTAATCTGAACTTTAGAAGACAATTAACAGAGACATTTAGGTTAGAATGGCAGCAGTTGTTAGAACAATGAAGAAAAGTTAATTTAATTCCTGATCAATTAGATGCTTTGCATTGTAGACGGGCTCCATCTGGTCAATTTTGTGTGCATTCCTTGTATAAGTGGTTGGAGTTTAGTGGAATAAAAAATGAAAAGTTTAATACCATTTGGAAAACAAAAGATACCTTTAAAAATTAGGATATTTTTATGGTTAGTTAAAAGGAAAAGGGTGCTAACTAGGGTTAATCTGAGTAGGAGGGGATGGCAAGGAGATGTCTCCTGTCCTTTTTGTGGTCAACTTGAGTCCATGGATCATTTATTTGTTTTTTGTCCTTTAATTAGAACCATTTGGATCTGGATTGCAGATTTTAACAATTTTACATTTGATTGTGCAACTGTAGAAGATTTATGGATGATTGATGCAGTTATTCCTTTAAAGGATAGACTGTTAGTTGAGTTAGTGAGGGGGGCTGTCCTATGAACAGTGTGGTTGGCTAGAAACAAACTTTGTTTCAGGTGTTAACACTAATGCAAGAACAGTAGGATCTCAAATTGTGTCATTAGTTAATTTCTGGGTTAAATCCAAAGGAGATGGTTCACTTTTGAAATTATCTTTGATTCTTCCAAGTAATATTTTACAAATTCCAGTGTAGGGGGGCTCTAGATGGACAGGCCATGGAGGAGGACACACTTCCATGCATGGTGTGGAATCGACCTAAATGAAGACTGATATAGGGAGTCAGTATGCTGCCAGATGGGCAAATATCTTTTGTTTATCTGTTTAGTTGTTATGTTTAGATCTGTATGGTTGTTTTTTAGTGATATGTCACTTAGCTAGGTGCTGATTTTGGTTCTATATGTGGTTGTTTGTTGAAAAACTGATGTATTGGCCTACTACTATTTTAGCTTTCATGTACTGTATGAGACTGGTACCAGACGGTATCAGTTCTCTAAACATTTGCTTTCAAATAGAAATCGGTGGACTTATCCACTATTATAAAAAGAAACTAAAAAAGAGATTCATGTTGTGAATTTTCTTGCTTCGATAACAATACATTTTAGTTGGCACATTTGTGTTTTGATTTTTTATATTAATAATGTGATTACATATGTGTGAAATGAATGAGTTTTGATAGTCTATTTGTAAAAAATAATAAAACTAACTATTATATTAATATTATTCGTTATTTGCCCGTTACCGTTTCTTTACCAGATAATCTTAACGAGTAAGGATAGAGTAAGGTTAATTCGTAATGGGTAAGTAAAACAGTAACAAGAATAGAGAGATAGAGATGTAACAGAATGTTTTTATTTCATTCTTTCTTAATTGATTACAAGAGTAGTATATGCCTCTTTATATAGGCTTACAGATCAATCTAGAACAATCTCAGAAATCCTTCTAATTACAGTTGTAACACTAACTGAATTAGTTACTGTGTAACAAATCTAATCACAGTAACTGCTAACAGCCTTAACAGTAACTATACTCTATTACTCCCCCCGCAATCCGATGCTCGGACTGTAAGCCGTGATGAGAGGAGAGTGAACCGAGGAGAAGCCAAAGGCTTTGTGAAAATATCTGCGATTTGATCTTTAGAAGAAAGAAACCGAATCAAAAGAGATTTGTTGGCAACCCGGTCACGTACGAAATGGTAGTCGACCTCAACATGCTTCGTACGAGCATTGACCATCGGATTGGATGCTAAAAATGAAGCACCAATGTTATCGCACCACAAAGAAGGGGTTGAAACCGAGACATGCAGCTCAGCTAGAAGATACTGTAGCCAACTAAGTTCGGAGCTAGTCACTGCCAAGGCCTTGTATTCGGCCTCTGTGCTTGACCGGGCCACAGTAGGCTGTTTCTTAGAGCCCCACGAAATAATATTAGGACCAAGAAATACGCAAAACCCCGTGGTAGACTTGCGATCATCTAAAGAGCCGGCCCAATCGGCGTCGCTATAGGCGTGGAGTGTGAAGGTAGATGTCGGTTTGAGAGTGATACCATGAAGAAGAGTACCCTTAAGATATCGAAGGATCCTCTTAACCGCTGTCCAGTGAGAGATGGTTGGAGCTTGCATGAATTGGGACACCTTATTCACCGAAAAAGCAATATCGGGTCGGGTAAGAGTCGCATATTGAAGAGCCCCGACTATAGACCGGTAAAGGTGTGGATCATCGAACGGATCACCATCAAACTTAGAAAGGGTAGTCTTGGGGCACATCGGTGAGGGGAGAGGATTGGCATGAGTCATGTTGGCACGAGTTAGAACCTCTTTGAGATATTTGGCTTGTGACAAATGTAAGCTAGATGAAGACCGGTGTACCTCCAAGCCAAGAAAATAATGCAAATCACCAAGGTCTTTGAGACGAAAGAGTTTTTGAAGAGATGTAACAAGGGATTGAAGAAGAGAAAGGCTAGAACCAGTGACGATAATATCGTCCACATAAATGAGAACAATAATCGTATTTCCATAAGAAGAAAACACGAAAAGAGAAGGGTCGTAACGAGAGGCTTTAAAACCTTGATTGAGAAGAGCCTTGCTCAAAACATTAAACCAAGCTCGAGGGCTTTGCTTCAATCCATAAATTGCTTTTGAGAGGCGGCACACATGATCGGATTTGTCCATGTCGACAAAACCCGGTGGTTATTGCATGAAGACGGTCTCTTGAAGTTCACCATGTAAAAACGCGTTTTGTACATCAAGTTTCTTGATGGGCCAATTATAGGATAGAGCAATAGAAAGTACGAGTCGGATAGTCGTAGGGCGAACCACAGGGCTAAAGGTATCAAAGAAATCGACACCTTCTTCTTAATGAAAGCCCTTAGCAACAAGGCGGGCCTTGTACCGTTCAAGTGAGCCATCCGCCCGCCTCTTGATTTTGAATACCCATTTGCAACCAACCACATTTTGGTCAGAAGAAGGAGGAACCAGCACCCATGTTTGATTGGCAAGGAGAGCGGAGTGTTCCTTTTTCATGGCCTTGACCCAATGAGCATGGCTCTTGGCTTGATTGTAGGTCTTTGGCTCGGTATTAATGAATTTTTCAGCAATTAGAGCAATCTGATTACGGGTACGACTTCTAGTGAGCATAGGATGTGTAGAAGAAGTGGGCTGTTGAGAGAAAATCAGAGTAGAAACAGGAGTTGGAAGAAGTGGTTGCTCTCTGAAAGCTGGAGGCTTGGCTGGAAGAGGCCCTGAGGTTTGGCGCCTAGAATAAACTTTAAATGGTTTGGGATCGGCTGCAATGTGTGGTGTACCCGAAATGGGGATAGAGCCAACAAAAAGAGGAGGCGCAGGAGTCTGGGAGCATGGGAGATCCGGTGCAACTCGGGTTGTACCCGAAATGGGAAAAGCACCAAGTATAGAAGGCAGCGCTGGAATAGGAGAGGAAGAGGGATCCGGTGCAATAGGGGTTGTATCCGAAAAATCCCTGGTAGGGCAGGATGGCAGCTGATCAGCTATAGAGGCGGCAGATGAAGTCTGATCCGAAGAGTGGTCAGTAGCAGGATGGACTGCGGCAGTGGCACTTTGACCCGTGTGTTGGAGAAAGCCAGGACCATCAGGTGAGTGCAACAGAGGCAACCAACAACTTAGATTTGGTGGAGAGTAATCGGCCAGAGCAGCTCCAGATGATATTTTCTTGAAGGGAAACTGTGTTTCATCAAAGATAACATGTCTAGACACAAAAATTTTGTTAGTATCGAGATGATAACACTTATAACCCTTTTGAGAGAAAGAGTAACCAAGGAACACACAAGGTTTGGAACGAGGTTGAAGTTTATGAGCATTATAAGGGCGTGTGTAGGGAAAACACAAACATCCCAAGACCCGCAAAAAGAGATAGTCGGGAGATTTATGAAAAAGCTTGGAGAAAGGAGAGGTAGAGTCACATGTAGGAGGTTGACGGTTTATTAAAAATACCACACTTGCAAAAACATCATCCCAAAAGCGTTCGGGAATTGAAGCCCGAGCCATGTTGGCAAGAGCAAGTTCAACGATGTGGCGATGTTTCCGTTCGGAGACCCCGTTTTGTTGAGGGGTGTAGGGACACATGGTTTGATGAATGATGGAAGGAAAAGACCGTGTGATAGGCATATATTCCGTTCCACCATCGGTTCTTAGAACTTTGATTGTGTGTTGGAGCAAATTCTCAACTTGACTTTTGAAAGAAGAGAACACACGTAAAACCTCATCCTTGGAATGCAAAAAATAGATCCAAGTATAGCGAGAAAAATCATCAATAAACACAACATAATAACGAAAACCGTTTCTTGATTTTATTGGTGAGGGACCCCACACATCCGAATATACAATCTCAAGTGGAAAAGAAGAAAGAGAAGAACTAGAAATAAAAGGCAAACGATGTGCCTTAGCCACTAAGCAATCATGACATAATGACAATTTATTTCTAGTACAAGGTAGAGAATGAGAATGTAAAATTTTTGTGGTAGTAGAAGAAGAGGGATGTCCTAGTCGAGCGTGCCAAGTGTCGATCGAAGTTCTTTCACCAAAGAAGGCTTGGGGTTTTATTTGTGGAGGTAGTGAGTAGAGACCATTTTCAAGCTTGACTTGAAGAAGAACCTTCAAAGTGAGGAGGTCCTTAATCACACAAACATGAGAGAAAAACTCAATGAGAATAGAGTTATCTTGTAATAATTTGGAGAGGCTTAAAAGGTTTTTAGCAAAGGAAGGCACAAATAGGACATCTTTTAATGAGATTGTATAATTCGAAAAATGTAGAGAAGAAGAGCCAATGTGGCTAATATTCATACCCTCACCATTACCGATATGAAGCTTGTCGAATCCTTCGTATGGCATAAAAGATGAGAGGTTGTTTACATCATTTGTAACATGGTGTGTAGCTCCCGAATCGAGGTACCAATCAGGACCCGATGGAAAAGAGGAAGGCTGGGCACTATTTGCTTGAAAGGGCTGAGGCTGAGCTAAATGTGCCTGAAATTGAGGTTGAGTCACCTCTGGATAATTGGTAAGATCAGCCCTATACCAACAGTTGCGGGCTTGGTGGCCTCTTTTATAGCAAATCTGACAAATACTATCTTTGTCTGGGTTCGGCCTAGTAGGCCTTTGGATATTCGGCCCATTTGGTCTGGGAGCCCCGCTGGAAGAGTTAGAAGCACCTGTGTATCGCTGCTGATGTTGCGAATGACCCCCTCCTTTCGGGCGGTAACCACCCTTACCGGGTTTAGAACCCGCTTTGTTGGAATACATAGCAATCGGGTTTTGCGCAGAGGGAAGAGAGTCGCTACTCGGAGATCGAGAATGAGACCTAGAAAGCGGCAACGCTTCATGGCTGTAGAGGAGTGAGGTTAGATCGGCGATAGATCGAGAGGCCGATGTCTGAACGGCCACCACAAACGGGTCGAACTCTGGGCCGAGACCTTGAAGAATGTACATCTGAAGGTCCTCGTCAGAAATAGGTTCTCCTATGAACGCGAGTTCATCAGCCACTGCGCGAATCTTCTGAATAAACTCCAAACACGAAGATCCACCCTTTGTGGTGTTTTGGAGCTTTCGGCGAAGCTTAGCTAATCTTGCCCTGGATGTAGCGGAGAATGATTGTTGAAGAGAACACCATAAGTCAGCGGAAGTCTTGGCAGAAACGACTTAAGCTAGGATTTCACGAGTCAGAGAGGATCGTAACCAGCCGAGCAACATCTGATCTTGCTTGTACCAGGGAAGAAACTTCGGATTGATTTGTGAACTGCCATTGGTTGCCTCAATCGTAGGAGAAGGAGCGGCTGATTCAAGAAATCGAAAGAGACCATAGGCATGGAGAAGGGGAACAATTTGGGACTGCCATGAGAGATAATTGTCCCGATCCAGCTTGGTAGAGATAGGGAGATTTAGCATGACAAGAGGTGGTTCTTGACTGCCATTAGAGATGGAGGAGGTAGGAGAAGGATTAGAGAAGGGAGGATCAGTTTCCATAGCTCTGATACCATAAAAACAGTAACAAGAATAGAGAGATAGAGATGTAACAGAATGTTTTTATTTCATTCTTTCTTAATTGATTACAAGAGTAGTATATGCCTCTTTATATAGGCTTACAGATCAATCTAGAACAATCTCAGAAATCCTTCTAATTACAGTTGTAACACTAACTGAATTAGTTACTGTGTAACAAATCTAATCACAGTAACTGCTAACAGCCTTAACAGTAACTATACTCTATTAGTAAGGGATATGGGTAAGGTCAATTCTCAATGGGTATGGGTATGAAAATACTTCACCCGTATGCATTGATACCCCTACTTTAGTCCATACGATCATCTTTAACCAATACCAAAATGATCTTGTTTCAGCAATGATTTCAGAGTATTTCTGTTGGAAATATGTAACAAAATCTACACTCTGGAGATAAACAACCTGGAGACAGTTAGCATATCCTAGAGATGCATTTTTTACATAACCTTTCCTTTCTCCACTTATGGCAATAAAGTCATTATTCTTATTTCCTAGTTTTAGGCAAAATCATAACGGCCCTTTGAGCCCTGTACAGTATATAAATCTGGATGTATTCAATGTAAAGACATGAGAAATTAATCAATAAAATCATTTATTCAAGTTAATTACAGTGTTTTATTAATTTATAATATGCATGGCATATTACAATGAGTCAATGATCAATATTGACACCGCTATTTTATTTTATTATTTTTAAAAGATATGGAGGTATATACCTATATTTCACAGATAAACAACACCCAAACATTTTCAAAGATAAGCATCACTAATGCGGATGATACCAAATATTATTTACTAGTGTAAAAGATGTTATTTATTAGTGTAGATCAATACTGTGATTAAAAGTTAGTCTGACTAGTCAAACTGTTGAAACTTGAAATGGATTGGACTGTGTAGACCAATACTGTGATTAAAAATTGGTTAGTTGTAACTTGTAAGGCGCGCGGTGCCGCTTACAAAGCACGCTAAGGGCCTGAGGCGATTTTTAAATCGCCCAAGGCAACGCCACCCCCACCCCTACCCCTACCGGGTCTGGATCCCCTAAAGTAACCCAATCTTTGGGTTTTGGATTGAGACCGTTCGATTTGAATTCATCGCTTGAGATCGTTTCGGAATTCAAATTTTGTCGTCGGGATGTGTGCGCTCACTTCGCGGATGGATTTTCGCAGATTCGAATCGGACAGTCTCGATCCAAAATCTAAAGATTGGGTTACTTCAATGGATCCGAATTGACTCCTACCCCCTCCTCTCCAGTCCATTCCTTCCCTTTATCCTTTTCTACCTCCGAACAGGTGCTTTCATCTAGTAGATCTGATCACTGTTGTTGGTGCTTCCGCCAAGTGAATTTGGCCACCTATCTATCGAGCAGGTACGTGGTTCCGCTTAGTAGATCTAGCCACCGATCTTTGTTTCGGTCGCCGACTCGTCTCTCTTACCTTTCTGGAGGCTCTTATTCTCCAAGACAAGTTGTTCTTCTCCTCTTTGACAATAGAAGAGTGGGTGGAACGAATTGTACATATAGTTTACTATATTATAAGGTTTGTAGATTGTTTGGTGTTATGCTTCGGGTCTTTTATTACTTTCCCTTCTTCCTTCAGTCTTTCTCTCTCTTCTTTCTATATGCTTATTCTTATTCTCTCTCTCTTGTAGTGTTTCAGGTAGGTTATTAGTGCAACAATTCAATTCAATTCATGATTTGTTCACTACCCGAAAACCAGAATCCATGTATAAAACTAATTCCAAGATTAATAAAGAATTTACCACTAGACGCGCAGCGGATATCTTCGTCTAGTCGTAGAAGCAGTCACCCTTCTCTGTTCCTTCTTCCTGTCAGATGTACGCACCAGCGAAAGCAGATGCGTCTCTATCAGTATCCACACGAACAGATTGACAAACTTCCGTCAGTTGATGTACTAGCACCACACAGACAGCCCCATCGAACTTCTCTGTTTTTCTCTCTTTTGATCTGGTGGATATCTGGTTTAAAGTGAACAGTAGCGAATTTGATCTGAAGTAATCATATATATATAAGCAGTTCGTACTTATTCAATTGCACCACTTGGTTGCACCTATCCACAGATTGGCTGCATTTATTCAGACCTTAGGAGAGAATGTTAGCAGAATTTTGGCCCATATTGTATTAAGCCCAATATGGTTTAATCCATATTCAATTTCAGTAATTAACTATTAATTATGGCCCAAAACATTATGGCCTGTAGGACACTTCTAACAGTCTCCCACTTGTACTAAAACCAAATATTTTATGTATCTAATACATTTGCCAGAAATTAATATATGGAATTAAATCTGTTTTCAATCTTGTTCTTGTGTGTGACCCAATAGGTTCATATAATGTTGGCAGTGAGCTGAAAAATCTTTTTCGGCACACAAATCATAAGCGGCCCCTAGCAGGACATTATGACTACCCAAATTATATGAATGTCAATATCCGACAAGTACCTCACAACTTCTTATGTTAATCCTTTTATCACTTGACATCTTGATTGTATTCAAAGCAGGATATGTGCCAACTTTGTGTAGTACAATCTTTGATTTCTCATACCAAAGTTAGATTGACTTTCATATGGTTGACTATCAACCATATAGCACGGCCATGCATTTTTCAATCTATCTTTCTAGAGGGGCCCAGAGACATCATGCTCTCATTATATAAGAGGGATAAATTCCATCTTGACCATTCATATTTCTCCACATGATTCATAGTATACCCAATTACAATCTTTATAGTTACCTGGTTAGGGCTAACGTTTGATAGAATCAAAGTATATAATTCTCATTGAATTAATCAATGATGATCTCAGGTCAAAGGATTCAACAAAAATTATTGTATAAAATAAACTGATGACACATACTAATCCGTACAGTATTTTATAGCGGGTCTGTCCAATACCATGTTTATCAAAACATGTATCCATGTGATTGCATTGGATATCCCATATCGATGATCCGTAAAACATGATCATCAACAATCAATCCACATACTAGTCTATAAAATTATTAGTGTCCCATCTAATAATAAAAGACTAGGGACTATTTAGAATAATATCACAACAAATTATAAAGTTTCACGATCCAATTCATCAAATTGATGATAAATAACAAAGAATAATTTATTCAAGGAACATCATAACATATTATTCATAAAACATAAACATACAAACAATCATCTACATAATCAACCTCTAAGGCATATCAATAACAATCACTAGAGCCAATCACTCATGTATCTAATACCTATAGCTATAGTATGCATCTCATGCTTGACTTGCGGAAGAGGTTTAGTCAACAGATCTGCTACATTTGCATCTGTTGCTATCTTGCATATTTTCACATTACCTCTATTCACGATCTCCCGAATGAGATGGTAGCGTCAAAGTATGTTCTTGGACTTTTGGTGTGATCTTAGCTCTTTAGCTTGTGCGATAGCTATATTATTGTCACAATAGAGATCTACTGGATTTTCGATACTTTTGATCACACCAAGTTCATTTCTGAACTTCCTTATCCAAACAGCCTCTTTTGTTGCTTCTGAAGCAGCAATGTACTCGGCTTCTATTGTAGAATCAGCAACTGTCTCTTGCTTGGAACTCTTCCAGCTCACAGCTCCTCCATTGAGGCAAAACACAAATCCGGATTGCGATCTAGAATCATCTTTGTCGGTTTAGAAGCTTGCATCAGTGTAACCAGTTACAACGAGTTCTTCCTCACCTCCATAAACAAGGAACGTATCCTTAGTCCTTCTCAAGTACTTGAGGATTTTCTTAACAGCTATCCAGTGACTCTCACCTGGATCTGACTGGTATCTGCTCGTGGCGCTCAAAGCATACGAAACATCAGGGCGAGTACAAAGCATAGCATACATGATAGATCCAATTGCTTCAGCATATGGAATCTGACTCATGCGGTCCCGCTCATCTTGTGTCGATGGACACTGATTCTTGCAAAGACTTATGCCATGTGACATGGGCAAGAAACCTTTCTTGGAATCTTGCATGTTGAACCTATTCAAAACCTTGTCAATATATGTACTTTGGCTCAATCCAATTAGCCTTTTTTTATCTATCTCTATAGATCCTTATTCCCAATATGTAAGTCACTTCATCTAAATCTTTCATTGAAAAACTATTTTTCAGCGAAGTTTTAACTGATTCAAGCAAAGGAATGTCATTTTCAATCAACAGAATGTCATCCACATATAAAACAAGAAAAACAAGTGCGCTCCCACTAGTCTTTTTGTAAACACAAGGTTCTTCTTCATTCTTGATGAATCCAAATTCTTTGACCACTTCATCAAAACGAATATTCCAACTCCGAGATGCTTGCTTCAATCCATAAATAGATTTTCAAAGTTTGCATACCTTCCTAGCATTCTTTGGATCGACAAAACCTTCGGGTTGTGTCATGTACACATCCTCGTTTAAGTTTCCGTTAAGGAAAGCGGTTTTGACATCCATTTGCCAAATCTCATAATCATAGTATGCGGCAATTGCTAGGATTATCCGAATTGACTTAAGCATTGCAACTGGTGAAAAAGTTTCATCATAGTCAATACCATGAATTTGCTTGAAACCTTTTGCCACCAAGCGTGCTTTGTGAATGTAAACATTCCCATCCATGTCAATTTTCTTCTTAAAGACCCATTTACACTCAATGGTTCTTACGCCATTAGGTAAATTAACCAAGCTCCAAACTTGATTGTCTTCCATGGATTGCATTTCGGATTTCATGGCTTCAAGCCACTTATCAGAGTCCGGGCTCACCATTGCTTCATGAAATGTCGTAGGCTCACATTGTCCAACAACAATATGTTGCATTGTTCTGTCATGAGCAACAAATACCTCTGAGGCATACGACGTTCCCTATCAGACCTTCGTAGCGGTAGTGTCTCTTGTGTAGGTTCCACAATATCTTGTGGATCCTCTTGAGTTATAGGAGTATTTTCTTGTGTTTCTCGAATTTCTTCGAGATGCACATTACTCCCACTAACTCCTTTGGAGAAAAACTCTTTCTCCAAAAAGACACCATTTCGAGCAACAAATACTTTGTTCTCAGCCCTATTATAGAAGTAATATCCCTTGGTTTGTTTTGGATATCCAACAAAGAAATATTTATCTGACTTAGGTGTGAGCTTATCAGATATCAATCGCTTTACATAAGCTTCACATCCCCAAATCTTGAGAAAAGACAAACTAGGACGTTTCCCAGTCCATATCTCATATGGTGTCTTTTCAACTGCCTTTGATGGAACCCTGTTTAGTGTGAAAGCTGCCGTCTCTAGAGCATAACCCCAAAATGATAATGGAAGATCAACTTGACTCATCATCGAATGAACCATGTCTAACAAAGTTCGATTCCTCCGTTCAGACACACCATTCCATTGTGGTGTTCTAGGCGGAGTAAGTTGTGAAATAATTCCAAATTGCTTTAGATGATCGCCAAATTCCTGACTCAAATATTCGCCTCCTCGATCTGATCGAAGAGCCTTAATTGTCTTGCCAAGTTGATTTTGTACTTCATTCTGAAATTCCTTGAATTTGTCAAAAGTTTCAGATTTATGTCTCATTAAATAGACATAACCAAATCTACTAAAATCATCAGTAAATGTGATGAAGTACTGAAAACCACCTCTTGCGACTGAACTAAATGGTCCACATACATCAGAATGTATAAGAACCCATAAGTAATTCGCCCTCTCACTATTTCCGGTGAAAGGCGCCTTAGTCATTTTGCCCAATAAGCAAGATTCGCATGTATCAAATGATTCAAAATAAAATGAGTCTAGAAGTCCATCTTATGGAGCTTCATGATGCAGGCGTTTCTCATTTATGTGACCCAAACGACAATGCCATACGAAAGTGGGATTCCAATCATTATACCGCTGACTTAAGTCTTTTGGTTTTTATGTTATAAACAGGAACATCAAGATCTAGAATATAAAGTCCATTATGTAATGAAGCTTTGCCATAATATATATCATTCAAATAAAAGCAACAACCATTGTTCTTAAATTAAAACTAAAATCCATCCATGTCCAAACACGAAATAGAAATTATATTTCTGCTTTAGGCGGGTACATAATAACAATTATTTAATTCTAAGATCATCCCGGAAGGTAGAGCTAATGATACAGTGCCTATGGCCAAAGCAGCAACCCGTGCTCCATTGCCGACACGTAGCTGTACCTCTCCTTTATTCAAATATGAGCTCCTGAACCGGTATCTAATACCCATGAATCAGTTTGATAAGTAGAAATGTTAATTTCTATAACAAATATACCTGAAGCGGAAGTCCCACTTCCCTTTTGATCTTCTTTGAACTTCTTGCAGTTTCTCTTCCAATGACCTATCTCATTGCAATAGAAACATTGCGACTCGGCGGCACTGGCTACAGACTTTTCTTTGTTCGAGTTCTCAACTTGAGCTTTGCCTTTGCCCTTAGCCTTTCCTTTTCCTTTTTTCTTTAAGCTCTTTCCACCATCAACACGTCATTAGGCTTCCTTATGTTTTGTTCCGCTGACTTTAGCATCCCATGCAACTCAGTCAGTGACTTTTCCAGACCATTCATGTTATAATTAAAAATGAACTGATGAGAACTCTGAGGTAAGGACTGGAGAATGATGTCAGTAGCCAACTCTTTACTAAGAGGATAGCCTAACCTGCCCAGATTCTCAATGTAACCCATCATCTGGAGTACATGAGGGCTAACCGGGCTTCCTTCTGCCAATTTGTATTGATACAATGCCTTTGATGTTTCATATCTCTCAGTGCGAGCTTGAACTTGAAAAAGTTCACGAAGCTGCACAATTATGTCATAAGCACTTAATTTCTCAAGCTGCTTTTGAAGCTCAAAATTCATTATCGTGAGCATGAGACAAGTGACATCAAGATCATCATTCACATGCTTATCATATTTCTGTTGATCCTCAGCAGAAATTTCACCTTTGTCATTAGCTTTTGGTTTTTCAGGAAGGGGTTTCTCTAGAACATATTCCTTTTTCTCTTGTTTGAGGATAATGCGTAAGTTTCTATACCAGTCCAAAAAGTTTGGACCAGTGAGTTTTGCACTTTCTTTTTCAATAGCAGATCGCAACGTAAAAGTAGATGTATTTGCCATTATCTACAACAAAACAAATATGCAGAAATTTAGACTTAAAGTTTATGTTTTTAGAAAAACCTTTAAATAAAAGTTGACTCCCACTATGTGTTTTAAAAATCGATGTCCCCTATAAAACCACATAGCGGATCAAGATCCATATTTCACTAAATCCAAGTGAGCTTTGGCATCACTGCTTGAATTTAGTTATTTAGGTAAGCATACTAATGCTAATTATATCTTATATAACTCTTGATTTGTTCGAGGTACATCCCATGTTCCGACTCCTCAAACCTATGCCTCAAGGCCCAAAGACGTTTTGATAGCCTAGTTAAGTGAAACCAATTCTCTAAATATAAGTGTCCAACACTCATATCCTATCTCATTAAGATAACTAACGATACCTTGCTTTGGCAAGCCCATCAATTAGCGATCGAAACCTTGATAGGTTAGAGATTTTGGAAAGGCATGAAAACTTAATTTTTCTTTAAGGGACTTTGTTGTTTATTTTAAAAACATGCAAATAAACAATTAAATTAAATAACATGAGCCCAATGTATAAGTGAAATAGTATGATCCATGGCATGATATTCTTCATTGTAAGATTCCACTTGACAATAGCCACCATCCATCATTCATGTAATCTTCTTTATACTAACCATATAACTACTCTAGTAGCAATAAAGAAAATACAATCATGTCCTAAGAATAACGGCTCGCAGACCGCATAAATGATACACAATAAGTGACATGCAAGTCACTTTTAATTATAAATTAAATTAATTCATGGGGCACCATAGGCCGCAATTACACACATCATTCATGCATTCATTACAACATATCACACAAGGCAACGGGATCATACTATTCACATATTCCGTAACTGCAAAACAAAGTTAGATAGAATCCAATTCTAAATATGGGCTTATGTATAAGACGATACGAAAGGGGTTACTTGCCCTTTTAATCATAAAATAATCATATAACATAACCAATCTAATTGATTCAATTTCCATAAAACAGTATTTTCAGATTAAATCCAATTAACCAAAAATTCGAACCAATTCAATTGATTCAATTCTATCAGAACAATCCAATTGATATGATTATTTATTAATTCCATAACCCATAGAAAAACCGCCATATTAATTCGTATAATTGAATCAATCCAATTGATTCAATTCAGACGTTAATCTAATTAACAATCAATAATTCAGAATTAATTCTACACAAGTGGCTCTGATACCACTGTAGTGTTTTGGGTAGGTTATTAGTGTAACAATTCAATTCAATTCATGATTTGTTCACTACCCGAAAACCAGAATCCATGTATAAAACTAATTCCAAGATTAATAAAGAATTTACCACTAGACGCGCAGCGGATATCTTCGTCTAGTCGTAGAAGTAGTCACCCTTCTCTGTTCCTTCTTCCTGTCAGATGTACGCACCAGCGAAAGCAGATGCGTCTCTATCAGTATCCACACGAACAGATTGACAAACTTCCGTCAGTTGATGTACTAGCACCACACAGACAGCCCCATCGAACTTCTCTGTTTTTCTCTCTTTCGATCTGGTGGATATCTGGTTTAAATTGAACAGTAGCGAATTTGATCTGAAGTAATCATATATATAAGCAGTTCGCACTTATTCAATTGCACCACTTGGTTGCACCTATCCACAGATTGGCTGCATTTATCCAGACCTTAGGAGAGAATGTTAGCAGAATTTCGGCCCATATTGTATTAAGCCCAATATGATTTAATCCATATTCAATTTCAGTAATTAACTATTAATTATGGCTCAAAATATTATGGCCTGTAGGACACTTCTAACATCTCTTTCTCTAATAATACAGGGAATAGGCTGTGTTGCTTCTGGATACTCTTGGCTCACTAATCTCCATCTAAGCATGAAATGCTAGCTCATACTGGCATGTATTAGTTCTTTGTTTCTTACTTCTTCTTGCTTACTTCTGTAATAGAGTGTCTATTTATATGTACCGGTAAGGATGAGTGAGTCTACTGGTAGGTCTACGACTGATAGGTTCATTGTGTCCTGATTTACAATTTAGGCACGTACCAAATGTATTTTCTGTGCTTGCATGCTACTACTACAGCTCTTCTGTAATATATTTTTTTGTTTAATGTTAGTCTATAGATTTTTTCACAAAAAAAAAAAAAAATTGTCAGTTGTAATGGTAAACAAAAATGATATAGTGTTCGTTAAAAATAACGTTCGGAATGCATTTGTCAGAACTTAAATATTTGAGCTAGTCTCGTGACAATGTTCCTTAAACAAATAAAGAAAAATTAACTTAAAAGTGTAGGTAGCTATAAAATGTTTTTAAATTGAGAGATGTTGGAGCTGGATAACGTGGAATATTAATTAAATATTACGGAGGTTGGAGCGTCGTATTGAAGCGTCAGAAGTTGACCCTTTAAAGTTTAAAGTAGGGGTGTAAACTGTAAATAACACTTTTATCCGGATAAAAAAATCAACAAGAATAGCGGGAATCAAGATAGTTCTTGGTCCCACAAAAGAGTTGTAGATGATAGCGAAACATTTATATAATACTAGGCAAATAACACTAGAAAGTCATATATGGTCATGTTTTTGTTAAGAAGCAAGAGGTAGAGTAAATTATTCTATATTTAAATAGTTAAGTGAGAAGTAAAAGAAAAAAAAAGTAAGGTGGAGATAATTTTTTAGATTCGGATCTAAGTAAAAAAAGAAGAAGTAAAATTATCTGAATCTAAATATTTCAATTCAC
This sequence comes from Carex littledalei, assembly GCA_011114355.1. Classification (NCBI taxonomy): domain Eukaryota; kingdom Viridiplantae; phylum Streptophyta; class Magnoliopsida; order Poales; family Cyperaceae; genus Carex; species Carex littledalei. The sequence goes on from CM022081.1 coordinate 1,758,697, forward strand.
AATTTCTCGGATTCGGATCCGTATAAAATCCGATAATATCGGATTCGTTTACACCCAGTACTTCAAACTTTAATTTAAATAAAAAAATTCAAACAATCCGGCTTCATATATGCCTCCAATTATATGTCTATTCTACGCCTCTCATACTATTGAAATCCGAGATCAGCGAACAGTAACTCTGAAATTCCTGCAATCGGAATCCAGCCGTTGAACTGTTCCGAGATGTGTGCAAGAAAAAACCAGCTGTTTCGAGATGCGTTCTCGAAAAAAATTCGATGATTGAATTTGAATTGCAAGCATTTCAGGTTACTGTTCATTGGTTTCGGAATTGCAGCTGATTTATTTCCTTCTGATAAGGGGGTTATGTAAGTTAAAATTTTAAAACATATTTGAGAAAAATAAATATAGCGCATAATCAAATAAACACAATAAGCTGGTTACTTATATGTTACTATGTATATTCCTGTCATTTATTTACATCAAAAAGTGAGGTTATACCTTTGTAAATTTAATATCTCAAACGTATGTTCAGAAGTTTACCTGATACGATATTATTTTCAATAAACCGTCCGTATCTAGCAGGAGACTATTAAATAAAAATTTAAAATTTTTGGTATGAAGTGAAACTGAACATTTATTAAACTAGAGCGAATGGGAGTTTTTTCTTTTTAATCCTATAATTAGATTGGTTGCTCAGTTCTACTAGTCTACTATATAGTCACAAGATTCGCGAATAATTCGGTTTTTTAGTGATGCCGAACCGAACGCCAAATTATTCGGTTGACCGAACTTTGACCGAATTATTCCCAAATAATTCTCGAATTTTATGAACTTTTCCCGAATTTTACGAATTATTTGTGAATTTTTCCCGAATTTTTCCAAAATATATTTTTTTTTGCTTCCTTGTAGGACTGAGATCTCTGATCCGGATAATTCCGAATTATTTCTGAATTATACCGTATTATTTCCGTATCACGAATAATTCATTTGTCACTATGTTCTACTACACAATCCATCAAGGTACAAATCACCTGGTTTAAATAGGCCACAGAAAATCATTCTCAATGACGCGTGCAGTAACTAAAGTTTTTTTTTTTTATTGAATGCAGTAACTAAAGTTGAAGTGTTTTTTTTTTTTTGAGGAGAAACCCGTTGGTGTAATTCATTAATGAAAATTGTTAAAATATTACAGCAACCTAAATTAAGCCTACGATGCAATAAGTAGCAGTAAATAGCGACAGAAAATAAAAAACAAATCGAAATAAAGAAAAACATCTATTCTGTTGGAGTCTTCACATCTTAACAGGTCTTGAAACTCTGTGCCCCCCGTCCTCTCAGTTTATGAATAAACGACAGTTGAAGGGTTTAAATCGTAAGTTTCCTTCTTTTTCCCTCTGACAAGGTTCTAACCTTCGTACCAGTACTAGGCCTCTCTCTCTCTTTTCCTCTGTTTGATACCCAGCTTGCAGGAGAAGAATCCATGACGGATCTATTGGCAACCACCGCAATCAACTGGGGCTTCTCTGCCGCCCGTTGGCTCATATCCCCTGTCCTAATCCGTCTCTTGAACAAATGCTTTGATGCACTCGGCATAGATCCACAGTTTCAATCTCGACAGCAAATCCTCCTTGATAAATTGGAAAAGCTCGAGACCACGCTCCTCCCGAAGCTGCTCATCTTGACAGATGCTGCACAACAGAGCACCCACCGGCTGATTCTTCAGAAGTGGCTTCAAAAGCTCAAGTCTGCTTTCTATGAGGTTGAGCATGTACTCGGTTTAGTCGAGTATAAGCGCCTTGAAAAGGAGGTCAATTCCCTCTTCCCTTCTACTTCTAAATGTAGTTTTAAGAAATTAATAGTCAAGTTCCCCAAATTTTCATCTGAGAAGAAATATCTCATTAAAAGCATTGAGAATTTGGAAAAAATTGTTAATGAAGGAATGGAATTTGTTGACCTGCTGAACCTACCAAGCAGTAGTGGCAATAGTTCAACTCTGAGCTCTAATGAACAGTATAGGAAAACCATTTCTACGCCAGGTTCCACGGTTATTGGTCGTGAAAAGGAAAGGGATTACATAGTAAAATTGTTGCGGGAGGATTTCCCGGAATCGTCTAGTAATGCTAAGTGTTACTCTGTTATTGGAATATGGGGCATGGGCGGGTTGGGAAAGACAACCTTGGCACAGTATGTTTGTGACCATGAGAGAAAAGTCAAGTACTTCGACCGTGTCATGTGGGTTCATGTTTCTCAAAACTTTAGTGTTCATGCCATTTTGAGAATGATTTGGGAGTCCGCTTTTAAGGAAGTTTGTCCCAATTTTGGTAGTCTCGAAGAGCTACAATCTGCACTTGAAGAGAAATTAAGAGGAGAAAGGTACTTTCTGGTATTGGATGATGTTTGGTGTGGGGTTAGTGAACAGGAACTAGAGAAACTATTTGTCCCTTTAAGAGCTGGTAAAAGAGGTAGCAAAATATTGGTTACTACTCGGAGTGAAGCGACAGCGAAAGCTTTGGGCGCAATGAATCTAACCCCATTGCTAGAACTTGATGATGAACAAATCATGTCGCTATTCATCAGTACTGTAATAGGTGATGCACAAATTAGTGACAATCAGGGAACGTTAATTTCCATAGGAAAGGAGATAGCAGCAAAATTGCATCGATCACCATTGGTGGCAAAGATTGTGGCAGCTCAATTGCGTAGAAGGCCAGACCCAGAATTTTGGTCCTCTATACTAAATAAAAGCTTGTTAAATGATACTATGGAAGCCCTGTTTTTGAGTTATCAGTGCCTCCCTCCCCTATTGCAACGATGCTTTGCTTTTTGCAGCTTGTTTCCTAAAGGGCATCTATTTGAGCATGACCATTTGGTTAATTTATGGATTGCAGAGGGCTTCATTGAAATCGGGAATATTAATGAACATATGAAGGATATTGGTAATCGGTATATTTTGGAGTTAATTTCTAGCTCTTTCTTTGAAGTTGAAAAATGGGATAGTAAATATTACTCTATGCATGACCTAATGCATGATCTAGCCCAAAATGTTTCTAAAGGTGAATATTTTAGAATTGAAAGTAGTGAGAAAAAGGAAATCCCTGCCCATACTCGTCATATATATGTTGCAAATCATATGCTTTCAGAGTATGTGGAGGAAGTATGCAAACTCAAAGATCTACGTACAATTATTGTTTTCGGTTCGAATGAGTATCCTCTTGTCGTTTTGAAAGAAGGGGACCTTGATGCTCTTTTTACGAAGTTAAGGAAATTATATGTAGTGGAAATAGAAGGGATATCGCTTGATGTTAAAAGAGTTCCTAAATCTGTGGTTCACTTGAGAAACCTACGCTACCTCAAGTTTAAGTATTTTAATTTAGATGCACATTCTATATCATTACTCTACCAATTACGTTTCTTATCTACTAAGAACCCGATTCCTAATGTTGGAAGACTAATATCACTTCACGAGCTGACAGATTTTCGTGTTAGAATGAAAAGGGGGTTTGAGCTAAAACAGTTGGAGCATCTTAAAGACCTTTATGGATCGTTATCTATCTCTGGTCTAAATAATGTCAAAAGTAAGGAAGAGGCATATCGAGCGAAGTTATCTGACAAAAAAGGCCTCCGTAAATTACTTTTTAGGTGGGATTACAGAAGATACAATGATGCTGAAATTCTAGATGGCCTTTGTCCACCACCCCAAATAAAAGAGCTGGCTATTAACAATTATAGTGGTAAGAGGTTCCCCAGTTGGATTTCAGAAAATAATAATAACGTTGTTCATCTCCAGCATCTAAAACTTTTTAGCTGTCATGGCTTGGAAGCCCTACACAGAATAAATGAACTATCGGATCTTCTATCTCTTACCATCCGTATTATTCCTAGGCTCAAGAGTTGGGTACCTCTTCCCTTGAATCTAACTCAACTGGAAATTTATAATTGTCTCGCTCTTGCGTTTGCGGTGAAAGAAGACTTAGATAAGATAATGTCAATAAAGGGTGAACGAATATCCCGAATTGTGAATTTCAAGGAAAAGATGAATGATCGTATGGAGGATTCTCGCTATGCTGTTCTCTCCATTGATTATCATTTCAAACGTGTTCAGGAAATGATGAAACTGGGTGATCATATAGAAGAAGAAACATTATCAACCATTTCAAAAGATCTGAATAAATGCTTAGAGAAAAGGTTAGACCTCATTTGCCAGCTTAGAGATGTTTATGGTGAACCATTCCTGCCCCTCGCCCTCGAGAGGCTTTCAATTGGATCTTGCTTCATCACAGACAAAATATTAGCTGGGTCTCTGAAAGAACTTACCTCCCTGACCCACCTGAAGTTAGAGTATATCATAACTTTGACATGTATACCTAAAGAGGTCCTTAGTTCCCTGACCAATCTCCTGAATCTTGATATTAACGGATGCCTGTTGCTTACCTCAATTGGTGGACTAGACAATCTTAGCACCCTTGAATACCTCAATATATGCTTATGCCCCAACCTCATGACCTTTGAAACATCATCATCATACGGGAGGAGAACCAGGTCGAGTACTCTAAAATGTGTTGAATTATGGGGCTGTATGCTCTCAGATGATATGTTACAGGGTTTAATATCGGGTTTAATAACCCTAGAAAAATTATGTGTTTCGGACTTCCCAACCATTGAAAATCCTCATATCGGTCATTTCAAGGCACTCAGTGTCCTAAACCTACGTAATTGCCCAAACCTTGCTTCACTAAGGGGCTTAAATGAGTTGACCAATCTTGAACGTTTAGAGGTGTTGTCTGGGTGTGATAAGCTCAAATGTGATTCAGATGCTGATAAGCTGCCCCAATTGAAAGAACTTAGCATCTGCAGATTTTCACTGCTTGAACAGCTTGTCTCAAGAGATGGGTTTTCATCTCTGGTTTCTCTAGAACTTTATGGTGCACAACAAGAATACTTTTCTCCAGGAGAATGTGATGAGATGTTTCGTTCTCTCTCTTCCCTTGCAAATATTTGCTTTCGGGATTGTAAAATGCGCTCATTACCCAATCTGACGTTCCTTCATTCTCTTAAATTATGGGAGATCATTGGGTGTAAAAATCTAAGTTCTCTCCCAGATGTGCCGCTATCAGTCCAGCGTATTTCAATTCGTAGATGCGGTGTAGATTTCACAAGGAGTTGTGAGGATCCACGACATTCAAATTGCTTTAAGATTTCCCACATTCCTGACCAGAATATATGGCAATAAAAAGGTAATTTCTATTTGCAGCTTTTGCATAATGTTATTTACAATCCTACCAAATGCTTCTGTCCACGAATCTTACTTTCATATTCTGGAGGCAAAAATCTGTTCAACTTGTACTAGATTTTTTATGTTGTGCATGCATACCACTTTTGGTATTGTTAAGTGTTTTTTTGTGCTAATTAAAGCACAGTGTTTGAGATTTTGTTAGAAAGTAAATATTTGACTTCAAATTGACCTCATATAAAGAAGCAAAAAAATAGCTAGAGGAAAAGAACCTAGGAAAGTGTGCAAGAAACAATGATTATGTAGCAGGTACAAATCAAAAATTTCAACTACTACATACAGGTGCAGACCCGAAATGGTTTCCAAATCCATGATTTTGAATCCTTGATCACTGTTGGGGCAAATATTAATTAGTCATGTCCAGAAAACAATTACAGGATATATATTTAATAGAGCTAGTTTTCCATAGTTTTCCATCTTTTACTATAAAGAATAAAAAAATTTAGACTGTCATGACAATTATGGTGCATCTTAATTATTAATGTATTTTATTATGCTTGCCAAGTCCTAAATGACAGCAATTAAGTCATGTAGAACACAACTTAATGTAAAGTGATTTATGCATCACTAATTAATTATGTCTCCAAATTATGATAGAATTAAGACAAATTTTTCAAAAATCTCAGTGGATTAAAAATATGAAGTTAATTTGTTGTTCTCTATCTTTAATTTGATTGATTGTGATTTTGGTGCTACTGCAAATATTAATCAACAGTTCATTCAACTACTTACAGATTCAAGATGGAAGTTCCAATTGTGCTGAAAATAAAAGGAGAGAAAAGAAACAATAGATGAGTTTCCCGTAGCCTCTCGCTTGCAATAATCTCTTTCTTTGTATTTGCTATTTTGTTAAAAAAAAAAAAAATGGAAAACAAAAAAAGAGTTAGTATTGTGTACTGTATTTAGAAGCGTATCGGTTGGTTGGAATTTATGTGTTGTGTATTAAAAAAAAATATGGGGCTGGATTGGAGAACCCTTCGAACCCTGATTTTCTTTTGGTGTTTCTGTATCTTGCCAAGGACGGACTTATTTGGGGAAAGTTATATGGAGGTCTTGATGATGCTGCAATTAATTAAGGTGCATGACAGTAAAATTCTTTCTTTTAGGTATCCAAATGCTCTTATTATATTGGTTCATAAGCTTAATTATTCCATTTATTTCTCTCTTTTGAAATTCCATATCTCATGTAGGTCCATAGATGCAGTCGTCCTCTATTTCAAATTGAAGCAGAATGTAAGAACCGTAAACCTTTCCAGTCAGTTCTTTTCTTTAGCCGGATGTGCCTTTTGTTTTGGTGTGCTACAAACAATGGAAAATTGAAGTTTGCTTTCATTAGATTAACTATTTTTCTTTTCTATTAATTGTTGATTTGCTACCTTTCATAACTTTGTACTTTTGGTTGGTTTTATTGTGTGTTATTGTAATAAACGGTTATCGAACTCATGGCATGATAAACCTCCTTGAAGTGTGTGGAAATGATTTTTTTTTTTTTTTTGTGAACTTAGATGAATCTTGAGCGTGTTAATCCATAATTTTTCTTTCATTTCATTTTTACTTTTTAATACGGATCTAGAATATGTTTTTTGGTTAATTGTTCCAAAATGTACGAGAACTAATTACCAAATCGGATGGCTGGGAACCATTGGATCTGAATTGGTCTGATACCCATCAGAATTTTTTTGTTCTCCATTGGCAAATGAGATCCACAGAAACGCCTATAATGACCAATTCATTGCCTAATGCATGAAATTCAGGGGAGGAAACAAATTAAGGATTAAATAACAGATTTTATTAATTCATATTAGGAACTAATATATATATATATATAGACAGAGTAGAACTAGGGTGTTCTTAAGCTCACCAAGCTCATTTGTGAGCTTAATTTAAAAACCTATTGAATTGGTTTCAAGCGATGCATCCAAACCGTTGAAATCGATCTACTTCATGAGTGATGCGTTTACGTATCAAATTTATAAATTTTCAAACTAATTTAATATAAAATCAAGTGGTCAAAAAATGATAAAAAATGAACACATTAAAATTAACTTATAAACTATTTTTTTTTTACCGCTTGACTTTATACTAAATTAGTTCGAAAATTTATAAATTTGATACGTAAACGCATCACTTGTGAAGTAGATCGGTTTCAACGGTTTGGATGCGTCGCTTGAAGCCAATCCCATGAGTTTTTTAGTACATTTATTTTAAACTATGCACTAGGCAGCGGGTGCGTGGTCACTGTGGAACGAGAGAAATAGGAGAATATTTAGAGGGGAGTTCTGGTCAGGAACACAGTGGAGCAACCGGATACAAGTAACCGAGCAACTGGATACCAGTAACCGGTCTAAGTTGCTGTAAATAGTGTGAGCATGCTGGTACCAGCATCTGTAAATACCAGTTTCAGCATGCTTCTTCATCACTCAACAAAATATAATAATGATAAAAACAAAATAAATAGACCATGTCTCTAGCAAATATGTACAGATTACTTATATTAAAGGCAACAGCAGGAAAGCAGTTTCACATTTTGCAAGAATTCACAAAAGGATTCAATAAACTTTTGAGGAAAAAAGAAAAATTCGCTGGACATATACACAGTGAGGAACGCTTGACAAAGGTTATTTTAACAATATTGTTGGCAATTTATTTTCATAAAAATTAAATAAATTAGAAATTAGAAAATAAATTTACATATATGTTATTAGAGACATACAAGTAGTGTAACAGTCAAATTTTATGCAATTTAAGTACGTTAAATTATTTTAAATTTTAAATCATTGGCATATGATAAAACATAAGTCAAATCTCATCATATTTTACATATATTGTTTTTTTAATATAGTGGAGGAAACCCACCGATTTCATATACTGAAACCACAGTGTATCGGGTACTGGTACCAAACTACTGGTACCAAAACCCTACAAAAACCACAGTTCATCTACATATTACAGTATTAAACTTCATCCAACCAAATCACATAGCTACCCTAAATCAGTCCAAAAACATCATAAAACCCCTACATCATGAAACCACAGTGATATTTTCTTTTTTTGTGGTTCAAGCATTTACCAGAGAAAATATTGGTACAAAACTTTAATTACCTGATTGACGTAGAAATTGCAAGTGGAGTTGCAGTTGGTGATGACACTGCCAGAGTAGCTGTCATACATCTCCATCGACTCCACGATGAAGTCCAGTGCTGGTTTGCTTGTTGTCGGCATGCAGCATGTTTTAAAATTGGCCGTATTGCAGTATGACCCGGGCCACTGCACACATATTTATACAGAGCTCCTTAATGGTTAATGTATTGTATATAAAAGATACTATGAAAATTTAGCTTCAGTGAAAAGCAAAAGCTATTGATGGTATATAGTGTTAGTCTATTGTAACAAGTTTAATTAGCTTATTAGTATCTTAGATCAAATGTGGAAGTTATACATGTACCATAAGGTTTAAATAGAAGAAGTCCGATTGGGCCACGCCTTGAGCAGGAATGAAAGGAGAAATGCAAAGGGAGGCAAGGATGTAGAGGAGAAGAGAAGGCTTCAGTGTTGCCATTTTTGTCTCTTTTTCTTCTTCTTTTGTTTTGTTTTTTTTCCCCCAAATAGAAGCAGACAGAACCCTCACTTTAAATAGAGCTTCAGGAATTATGTTGTCAAATAAAAAATTGTATATATATTTGTTTGGTATTCAGACAACTCTTAAGCAATTCAACTTTTATGACTTTTTCTAGTTTTTATTTTGTTTATAGAAGGAATTATATTGTAAATTTGCTAGTTTTTGAAATATAGAAGGGTAAATATGATATTATGTACTTTAGAGGACAAGTACGTAATTTTAAAGTTTTTGAAGGGTATACGTGAAATTGCCTCCAAAAAAAGAGTTAGTTTATAATTTTGATATATAAATCTGTTCCTAATTAAGAGTTAGTTTATTATTTCATACAGGCAGTGTTGATCGAGCTAGTTTGGCAGCTAATGATGGTGCAGCCGCTATTCAAATAAAATCTTGGGTTGTAAACAAAATATTTGTAGTGCAAACGCATAATTTATTGGCGTAGTAGTTAGAAGCATAGTAATAAACTATGATTCCGGAAAGGTTTTATGGAATCAAAAATTCGTGATTCGAAAAATTCGAGTATAATTCGGAAAAAAATTGAATAAATTTGTATTCTTACCTGCAGTCTAGAGAGACAAAAAAATAGTAAATAAATAAAAAATTCGCGAATTATTCGCGAATAATTTAGAAAAAGTTCAGAAAACCGAATAACACGGAGATTGATTAGGGCCAGTTCAAATCCGAATTATTCACGAATAATTCGTGAATTTTGTTTCTACGGTTAGAAGATCAATTCATTGGGACAAGGAAATTATTGCTTTGTGCAACTTTCGACTATTTAAATATAACGATAATACTGTTTAGAAGTCCAAATTACTTAGTTAAAATTTGAGCAAACTAAATGTCTCATATATTCAAATTTTTTTTGGGTAATGGACTTCATGCATCTTTCATATTAGTAGCATCCCAAGCTTGTTAATTAGCAACGATATTATTTAAAAATTAGAACTTTTCCGTTAATTGCTAATTCAATAAGTTTGACTAGGTCGAAGTGCTTGACCCAATCAAATTGTGACTAACAACACTATTAAATCCGAAATTTTTATTTTACCATTTAAAAATAAAACCATTAACCTTTTTTTTTTTTTTGATAAATTCGATTTTAACTAGAACCGCAATTTGAAACTGTGATCTTTTCATTATTGAATGAATAAATTAACAAAAGATTCATGAAAAGAAAATAGTAAAAATTTCGTAAAACTGCAGTTTGAAATTGCTTCTGGACCAAAAGAGTGATTTTGTACCTATGTAAAAAAATAATAAAAGTTTTCAAAAAAATATAAAATTTGGTCTCTAAACATATTTTAATATAGAGATCATGTTGAACGGTTTGGACCGACTGTTTGAACTTTGAAATCAGAAATAGAAATGTGAAGTATGGTTAGGACACAAAACCAATGATGCATTTTAACCCTACTCATGAATCAATACCCAATAAGAATTTAAATATTATATTATAGATGAATTTATTATCTTATAGGATTTTGAGTTAATTCTGGTCAAATTTTGAAAGTTAGCTAATATGTTTGATTTAGCAAACTAATGTGTCTCAAATGAGATATATGACATATTACTCTAGAAATATTTCAAAATATTATATTTATAGTATCAAATTTCATCATTTTTAGATTAATATCTTTATAAATATAAATGTCAAATCAATAATGCAACTTTTGTTGAAATCTTTATATAAAATCAAATTGTCAAACCAATTTACCATCTTTTTATCTTCAAATCACATCATTTTGGCTCAGAATTAACTGTGAATCGACCGGAGCAGCACACAGTTTAATTAATTTATATCAGAGATAGAACTAGAAATTTTAGGGGAACTATTAAAAAAAAAAAAAAAGATTTTCTAGATTGTATGTGATTTCTTATTTGGACAAAAATTAATCTTAATCATTTGTATATGATATTAATTAATAATTTGACTTGAATTTTAGAAATAAGACTAAAATAAATTATTAAATTACATAATAATGGATAGTTTATAAAAAAATAATCTAAACATAAATGCTACAAGGTAATATAAAAATTACATCAAATCGACATAAATATGAAATGCCATAAATAATTAATTTTTTATCTCAACATAAATTAATAAATAAAAGAGTCCATCCCCCCACTTCTCTCAACATAATTTTGAAACAAAAAAAATCCATTGCAATAATAATCTTATGCTTTTATTGCAGTTTGTTTTTCAATTGGTGTTATTTTGAATTTGTCTATGCTTTAATAATATAGTAAGAAAAAACTAATCATGCTCAATTTGTTAAACAAAATTGTAATATAGTAAATTCTTTTTTTATACTTCTTATACTAAATATATTCAAACAAAATAAGACCAAAATACATATATAACTAAAGATAGAATCATTGATGTACATCCAAAGATACCTAGTTCATTTTTCCTTTCGTAAGTTCTTTCAAATTAGATAAAAATTTAACAATGAAGAATATATGATAACTAATAAATAGTTTTTGTGCTAGAAGATTGCATAATCTCCCGGATACAAAAATGACAGTGGAAAGCTATATGTATGGAGGAGCAAAATTGTCTACAAAATTTTAAAATTTGAAGTTGTTGTGTCAAAATAATATATTATTATCTTAATATCGGATCCAAATCTGCTGAAATCGAGATTGTGAACAGTAACCTTGAAATTCCTGAAATCTGGAATCCAGCCGTCAAACTATTTCGAGATGCGTGTACAGAAAAACCAGCTATTTCGATAGGCGTGCACAGAAAAAATTGGACGGCTAGATTCGGGATTTCAGAAATTTCAGAGTACTGTTCATGGAACTCAAATTTCAGCACATTTAAATTCCTTAATATCATCACCGCAATTGGACAGGTAGGGACAAATATAGTCAAGATTAATTTAAACGGTCTAATATAAATTGAACAGATGAAGATTTACATGGATCTCGTATAAATCCATACAACTGGAGAGGAGACCAACTTAGTACAAGGTACTTCCTAAAAGAAAAGTTGAATTTTTTTTTTTTTTTGGAAAATACACATGTCTATTTATATTAATTCTATTTTAGACAACAAAAATAGTGGTGTTATATATTTAAATTACTCCAATTTTCCCAATATAATATGATTTAAACCTAAGCATAATTTCTTGTCCACAGCCGCCTCCTCTCCCCCTCCTCCAACAGAAGTTTATTTGTTCTAGGGAGGCAATTAGAAGAACAAATAAACTCAAAGAGATGATTACTGCAATCAACACGGTTAAATTATGGTTTTCAAGTAATTTGAAAGATTTGATCTATACTATCTTTCCAGAGAATACAGATAGCATGATACTCGCCGCAATAATGATGGATCGTGGATCTACTACAACCCCGCAATCACACACGACGACTCCTTATCAATCCCGAGAGACACCAATTAGTGCAAAATCATCTGGCATTGCGTCATCTATCCCGGGTTCTATGTATCAAAGAGATGGAAGCGACATGAACACGACTTGTGTCGTATGTCTCGGCTTGTTACATGAAGGAGAGATGATAGTGAAGTTGCCATTTTGTCTTCATTTGTTTCATGAGAGGTGCATTCAATTGTGGTTCCGTGACAACTCAACATGTCCTTTGTGTAGGTTTACTCAGTTAAGTATAGATATGGTATGATTGAGTTGTGCAAATATAATTTATTATTACAACAAATTGGTTAGTAATAAGATTTTTGTTATATGAGATGAAGATCAAGTTTTCAATTTATCTTATTACAATGATATTTTAATGATATGTATTGATTTGAGATAAATTTCGAACTTGAGGGGTGAAATAAAATTTTTGATAAAATGAGCAAAGTTTTAGGGTGATGCATAATTTTTTTATTTTGAACAACAAATATTTTCTTATAATTTTTACGAAAAATAACATAGTAATAGAAGATTATTTCTTATAACTTTATTTGTTATGACGTGTTACTTTGAATTCTCTAAATGCAGTGTAGAAAGTTCTATTTATTGGATGTTTCTAGAAATATTATATTGGAAACAATTTTAGGTGTAGTGAAAAGAGATTTAGGTTAAAAATATTGAAATACACAAAATTAGATTCTGTGCAAGGACCAATTGATTTTTTTTTATATATACTTTAGGACCCACCATGTAAACAGGCACTAGATATAGGGGTGCAAACGGGTCGGATATTATCCGTTCATATCTGGATCTGTATCTAAAAATTAGATATAGATATCTGATATTTGAATATTCATGTATATACAGATACAGATATGGTTTTAAATTTTAATTATTCGTATTCAAATAGTATATATATACCATATAGTTCAATATGTATTATGAAAAAAAATTATGTTATTCACCATTATAAAAAGCGGTTATCCGTATCCGTATCCGAAAAATTAAAGCGGATACGGATATGATTTTACTAGTATCCGATTCGTTTGCACACTAGTTAGTATATTCTTACGGATGCCAAAACTTGTGAATTAGTTTTTGAGCGGTACTTGTCAGAATAATTTACCGGTGGGATAAATATTTTTGGATGAGATATAATTTTGTAATTATTTTAAACATTAAGTATATTATTATAATTCTTTGAAAACATATAAATAAAAGTATATTTTGGAAAAAAAATTCATGGGTAGGCATAATTTTATAATTTTCTTGAAAATGAAGTACAATTTTATAATTTTTTTGAAAAATATTTAAAAATAAGGGAAATTTCTAGTGTGCCCATCTAAACTTTTGAAATAGTCAAGTTTTCCATCAAAACCAATGTTCTAAATAGCAGCGCTATAGCGTTTTCGGACCAAAAAAGCTATGACGTTATGGCCATATAGCGCCGCTATAGCGCGCTATTTCGCGCTATATGACCATAGTGCCGTTTTTTCAATAGAAACGCTATTTAAACATTTGATCAAAACACTACAATATATAATATCCAATACAAATTTAACATTCTTTTCACTATCCCCTTTTAATTATTTAACATTTCATTTATTTATTTTTAAATTTAAATTAACCAATATACTCTCTGATTTATATTCTGATTTTATCTGAATATGTGATTGTTATATATATATATATATATATATATATATATATATGCTCCTAGTAATGGAGCCTAACAGACATTTTTCCGCAAAATAAATAAAAATAAAAAATAAAGTTAGCAATCGAATTGAAAATGAAAATTACATCGATCAATGTTTTTCTAGAAAAATGAACTTTTAAATTACATCCCTCAATGCCAGCACCATCTTTGAATATATAAGACAAAATCAACTTGAATATGGTTTAAATTGAGATTAGCTTAAACAACAACCTATGAGAAAATTAGTTGTAAAGAAACCTGATTTATAAACGAATTAAGCTTCTGATCTAAAATCAAATTTAAAATTGATACTTAATGAATCCCACCTGTGAGTAATTTGTCACCTGTCCAAGGTAATAATTGTTGTAGTAATTGATACTTAAAAAATCCCAGACATTGGTTTAATAAGGTCATGACGAGAAGTGAAAAATATATTGACAGATTTATTTTGGCTTTACTCAGCACATCAATAATATATATTCTTTTAGAGGAGGGTTTAAATGCAGTATGATTTTTGTGCTCCAATTATGCTCCACATTCTTATTTCTGTTTTTAAAGTCCGAATAGTTAATCCGAACCCCTCAACATGATCGTCATAATAAAATATGCTTGTAGACCAAATTTTATATTTTTTGGAAACTTTTTACTATTTTTTTAGATAGGTACAATATCACTTTTTTGGATGGCCCAGAATATCATGAAAACAGTGATTTTGTACATATCTAAAAAATAATAAAGAGTTCCAAAAAATATAAAATTTTGTCTCGAAGCATATTTTATTGTGAAGATCATATTGAGCGGTTCGGATCGACTGTTCGGACTTTTAAAACAGAGATAAGAAGATGGAGCATAATTGTAGCACAAAACCATAGTACATTTGAACCGTCCTCTTTTTTTTATTCTCTATCGATCGTGCAATGCATAAAGTAAAAAAATTCAATCAAACAAAAAAGAACTATAATCATAATTTAATTTTAGATTTCATTAAACATATATAAATAGCTTAAGTCAGTCTAAGATGAAAAAACTAATTTAAACATCCTTAATTTCAAGTTTCAACCAAATACTACAACTCGTGCTCAGCTCATTTAGTTAATGAGCGAGTCAACTCGAATTGGGATGACAATAACAAGCTGTAAGGCCAACTCGAGTTCAGCTCATTACCAACTCGCGTTAGCTCACGACTCGTTTATAACTCGTTTGAGCAGTCAATTTCCTTAGTTATAGTTATATAGTAAGAGTTTATCTAAATACAAACAATTCAAATGGCTTAGTAAGAGTTTATCTAAACACAAACAATACAAATATAATTAACAAGACAACTAACAAAACAAACAATTCAAATAGCAGCATAGGAGTCATTTAGAAGGGCATGAGATTTATTGTGACGAATTTTGTGTAACTTGAGTTGTTAATGAGCGAGTTGGGGTATGCTCAAACTCAGCTCATTTATTAAACGAGTCAGCTAACTTGAGTTAGAACTGACTCGAGTTGTAAATGAGCGAGTTAAAGCAAGCAATTAGCAAGCGAGTTATGAGCGAGTTACGAGTTTGAGCGATTTGGTACAGCCCTATGTAAAACTCTTAAATCCGTACAATTGGAGTGATTTGTGTAGGTTTGATTATAAGTGCTGACAAGAGTTGAGAACTTGAGATGGTATGATTGTGACTAAGTGTCCTTAATTTTTATTGAATTGTACAAACACAATTTTGGTTGTACTTATTACATCAAATTGGAAAGAGAATTAAGATTTTTGTTATATGAGATGAGGATCAATGTTTTTAATTATATTTATCTTCAATGGTATTTATTGTAAGATATGTATTGATTTGAGATAAGTTTTTAATTTGAGGAACAAGAGGGGCGAAATTAGAAATTTTTATGAGATGAGCAAATTTAGTGATAATTAGTGTAATGAAAATTTAGAATAAAGTTTAGTGATAATTAGCGTCACGATTCTCTATCGAATAAATTTTCAATATATTTTCTAAAAAAAACTTAACATATTCTAAAAGAAAAGAAAGTTTCTAATCTAGTTTCAGGGATGTGAGAGAGTTTCTTATTAAGAAACTGTTAATAAACTCCATACCGATCAAAATGATTGGCTCAAATTATTTCTGCTTTTTAATTTGTTGCTGACGTGGCTTAATAGAAACTCTAAAATTAATTTCAGAAATATGAGAGTTAGAAATTTTAGAGACCTTAATTTCTAAAAAAGAAGTTAACAGTTATTTAGAAACTCATTTGAGTTGCTGTGTAGATGCTCTTATTGTAAAAATATTTTCATAGAGTTGTTTCACTTCAACTAATTGTTTCCTTTTGAGGAGCATTTTTTATCTCACTGTAATTTATTTAAGAGTAGTATTAAAATACACTATTGACTTTGTGTTTCAATTATGTCCACGTTTTTCCTCTATTTTTAATGTCCGAACTGTATATCTGAACCGCTTAATTTTATCTTTATATTAAAATGTGCTTGAAGTCCAAATTTTATATTTTTTTTAAACTTCTTACTACTTTTAAGATAGATACAAAATCACTGTTTTCAGAAGATTCTGGACCATCCAAAACAATAATTTTGTATTTATCTAAAAAAATAAGTAAAAGTTTCTAAAAATATAAAATTTAATCTGAAAGTACATTTTAATACGAAGATCATGTTAAACGGATTGGATCGACTGTTAGAATTTTGAAAATAAAAATAAAAGTGTAAAGCATGGTTGGAGTAAAAAACCTATGATGCATTTCTCAATTATTTTATATGTATTTAATGAAAATGGACACGTGGGCGTAAGACAAAACCAGAAGATAACTGCATTCGCTTAATCGCTTCGGACCCGAACCCATTAATATTTAGTCGGCTGTTTAGCTTCCTGACTATTTGCGAATTTACGGGCACCCATGGAAAGTCTTAGATAGATCTAAGTCGTTCGTTTCTGATCCGGCGATCAGGATCAGCCCATTAATTCTGATTAAGCATTTTTTATTGCAAATCCGGATTCATCGAGATTAAACCCAATTGAACCCGAACGCGTATCCTCTGCAGTAACCCAAAAACAGATTCTTTTGAGTTAATGAATCTGGACCGTCTGATTTTAAACGGAGCCAATCCGACTTCTGACTTAACTTAGAGGTAGTTTCAATATTCGTGCGGATGTAGTTCGCACGAATCTTAATGTTGATCGGACGGTTCAGATTCATTAACTCAAAAGATTCCGTTTTTGAGTTAATGCAGAGGATATGAATTCATTGAACCCAATCACACGAGATCGCGATTCATCCGTTTCTTTCTCCCCTCCTCCCAATTCTCTACCACCCTTTATAATTTTTAACTTCTTCTCAATTGTTCCTTGGCGATTTCGCACAATTCAATTTTGCGATGGAAGAACAGTTTATTCTACGAGTGCCTCCCTCTGTGGCCGAGCGAATCGAGCGCCTCTTAAGCGAGAACACTACCTCCTCCTCTGAAGATGCTTCTCTCGATTTGTCTTTCTCAGGTACCTAATTGCAACTGGATTGAGTTTCTGGCTACAATTATACAATGGAAGAAAAGAGCCTTAATTTACTGGTTTAGTGAGTGAGTTGGTTTTGGGTGAAATGGAGATAATTTCGACATGGATTATATCAAATTAGGGATTAAACAAAGCGAACTTTAAGATGAGAGAGATATATTTTAGGCTAAAATTTATGTGAGAGGATGAATGTTATATGTAGATTCAATTTGGTAATTCTGTAAAGATCTAGCATCATTTTGGAGGGAATTTAATTTGATAAAGCTTGCAACTTACGAATATTTTTAAGTATTTTCAATCTGGTTTGATTCAACCATGTTGCACGAGTATGGAGGAGTTTGTGCACATATTTTGGAAACTGGAAACGAAAATGAAAATGTTGTGTACAAAAGGATCCTTCAGAAACAATTCGGTGTAATTCATGGTTTATTTGGGTTAAATTGATAACAATTCGGTATTAAGTGTTCAATTTAGATTATTTTTTGTGCTCTTAAGTATTTGATTGATCAGTAGATGTCAAATTAGGTTATTCTGGAAGTTAATGTCAATAAGTACTGCCTACTTCAAAAAAATGTTAAAATTAATGCAACATAGAACACCAACTTAGTTTGGTTCATTATCATATATAACCCTATTATATATGGATTTTATATACTTATTTTGTTGGATGTAGAGGATGGAAGAAATGGTACATTTAATATAGGCAATGAAAGCTTTCCTGCATCTCTCTTGGATTTGCCATGCATTGTTGAGTCTTACAAAACATATGACGAGAGTTTGCTTATAAAAACAGCTGATGTTGGTCAGGTAACAAAACAAAACACAGTTATTTTGGTACGTAATGTTGTCTCCTTATCTGGCAACTGGTACTGATGCTATAATAATTATTTGAAACAGATGATAATGGTGAGAGAAGAAGGAGACCCAGTACCTGAAGGAGTTGAGTCCCGTCATGGCCTCACTCCTCCTATGAGAAATGCTAGGACAAAGCGGTTTAGAAGAGAACCCGATTTGAATGTAATACAAGTTACTTTGCCTTTTAACTTCTAATCTTGTTTTATATATTATTTTTTTAATTGTTTCTGATTTTTTTTTTCGGTGCAGCCGGAGTTGGTACAGAGAGTTGAGAAAGATCTGATGTGTATTATGTCAGGGGGAACTGTTGCTTGTATCCTTTTTTGTTTATTAACAAAAACACTCACCAACCGATATATAATAGTTTATATCTCTTTCATTACTTTTGTATTGCAAATGATAGTAGATGCCACAAGGTTTTCTTCTTAACTAAAATGGTAGATACAAATGCTGGTACCGGTGAGGGGGATGAAGGAGGTGGTAGCCACAAAAAGGCTGTACCGGCATCATCCACAGATAAACAAGATGCACGAACAGTTGAAACTGCTGCTACTGGTGAGGAACCTGATCAGAGCGAGTCTGATGATTCCATGGAACAAGATAATTAGATGAAGGCCAAAACGCAATCTATATAATGGGCTGTTGCTGTATGTTTAGTTAGTTCCAAAATGATTAATTTACAATGTAATCCAAGTGTTAAAAGAGGAAACATTGAAGAGGACTGCAACCGTGCCAGAAATGAAAATGATTAGCTTGAGGTACTTTTGTTAATAAGAGTTAGTCATAGATTGTAACTTTTTTATGTTTTATTTACTTCAGAAAATTAGCTAGTGATTTACAAATTAGAAAGGCTTCAGTTTTTTAAAAGCAACCTGCTATCTGGGCATGAAGAACTGCTCGAAAAATCCACGAGTCGCTTTTAGGTTAATCTGTGTTTCATTGGAGAAGTTGCTTGATCCAAGGACTGAGAAAGTGAAGTAAAAACGCTTGGGGTTATTTTCGAATAGAGGATAAATTTCTCTGTATACAAATTCCTTCTCTTGTAGTCAGCTCTAAACTGTCATCTTGATCAGATTGTAGTTTTTCGTAACTGTTCTTATAATTCGGATATGTCATGAACAAAGTCATGTCAGTAGAATGTATGATATAAAAAAGAGCATCACAGTGTGAATGTAGTTTTTCAAAACTGTTTCTTTACTATTCTCTCTTTCTCTTTTCTGGACTGGTAGAACCTATTTGCTTGTTGGAAGTCACAGGTTGGTTTATTTGTAACACATAGATATCATATCTTTCTACATCTATGATTACAAGACTATAATAGTGTCATTATTTTGTTGAAATGTAGACTGGCATTATTTTGTCGAACTCGAATTGGGTTTGGTTCAGTTCAAAATTGGTCTAGTTTGGTTCAAAATTGATCTGGCTCGGTTCGAAATTGGTCTGGCTCGGTTGAAACCTCCAACTCTTCTGATTCTCCTCCGATTCGCCTCAATTCGAACTATTAACGAATCAAATCGAACTAGTTTGAATCGCACTGAATCGAACTCGAACTCTTCTTTTCAGTTTGAAATTGGTTCGAACTCGAACTGGATTAAGTTCGATTCGGTTCAATTCGTTTGCAGCCTTGACTGGCATGACATACATGTCAAAATAATTTTCAAGGTCAAGTTCAGTAGACAATAAAATATTTAGGAATTTTAACTTCATTGAGAAAAAGAAATCTGGTGAGGAAATTTGGTAGGAATTGATATTGAAAAAAAGGGGAAGTTCTTATCCACCGGTGGAAGAGATACTTTTAAATTATATTCTCTTTTTTTAATTACAAAATATTATTTTCGATTTCCAAAGTTTTTTATCATAATTTTAGTTAGCCTTCTTTTCCTAAATTTTTTTTTTTTGCTCTTTTTCAGAATTTTGCGGCGAAGCTCTCTTGCGGGCCCCACCATGTGGTTAGAAAAGAATAGTCTGAATTTAATTTTTAATTGAATCAAATAAATTAATTCCGTGTCTATTGTAGATATAAGTTTTGTTTTGAGATTGGTGTCGGAGTCAAAGAGCAGTTTGAATTTTCAAAATTTTGAGTGTTGAGTTTTTGCATGACGAATTCGGACAGTCTGATTTGCACGAATATTAAAGAAATCTCGTACATTATATGTTTGAATTGGATTGGTCAGATTCTGATTGAATGGTCGAGGTTCTAAAATCAACTTGCTGCAGGAAGCGTTATAAAAATTATGTGGCTGACAATGTTTGAGAAAAGAGGTCATTTTCCCCAAATCTCTTCTCTTTTTTTTTTCTTTTTTTCTTTTTACATTGAGATTTTCTTATAAGGAATCGTTAGTACCTTCCTAGAAAATTGTTTTCTTTTTACAATAGAGACTCACAAACAAAAAGTACATCTACATCCCGAAACTCTTAAATTTCTAAA
Source organism: Carex littledalei (assembly GCA_011114355.1). Classification (NCBI taxonomy): domain Eukaryota; kingdom Viridiplantae; phylum Streptophyta; class Magnoliopsida; order Poales; family Cyperaceae; genus Carex; species Carex littledalei. The sequence goes on from CM022081.1 coordinate 1,779,477, forward strand.
TGACTCCCTGAAACTCTTAAATTTCTAAATAACTGTTAACTATTTTTAAGAAATTATAGACGATGGAGTTCTAAATGTTCACATTACTGAAACTAATTTTAGAATTTCTAATAAGCCATGTCATCAGTAAATTAAAATTGATAAGCCACATCAACAGTAAATTAAATTAATTTTAGCGAATACAAGCCAATCGTTTTGCTACGTCAGAGTTTATAAACGATTTCTTAAAAAGAAATTATTGAGCAAAGTTGCTAAATAAGAAATCAATCTACAACCCTGAAACTGGTTTAGCAACTGCCACGTCAGATTAGAAACTCTAATAGTTTCAGGGATGCAGATGCTCTTAAGGTTGAACATGAAAAGAAAGATTTCAATTTGTTTTTCTCTCTTGAGTATTATTAGCAAGCCAAGAACCAAACCAAGAAGAATCATCTAAAACTCTCAATAAAGAGAACCATCCAAACAGTTATGCAATGGAAAATTCATTCTAATATGAACTCAAGCATTCCAATTTAGGAAAAAAGGAGGTAATATGTCTGAAACATTTCCCATCCATCTGATACAGCACTGACAAGAAACTATATATGACATGAGAAATTTTCACATTGCACCAATCTTAGCACTTACCATATAAACATATCTATATGAGAAACACTGCATAACTACTGTTAGGTTGGTTTCAATCAAAACGCCTTCTTTGAATTTCTCATGCAGCTTTATCAAAATTTCAAAGTCCATTGTTATCTTTTTGTTTTTCACATTTACTTTAACTCTATAATCACTCCATCTATTTGCAATTAAATCTTAATACCAAGGGTCCGGTTCATTTGGTTGATTACAAACTTTGAAACTATAAGGTAAACTAGAATGTACAACAAAATTCACAGAATGAATCCAATCTGGCTCGGAATCGAATCATATTTTTTTTTCTGAACAAAGTAGCCACAACATAAATAGTGCCAAATAACATTAAATTCATGAAAAAGATGTTTCAACATCACAAAAGAAATAGATCACACCTCACTATCATCATCCGATTGCGTCATCCTAAGTCGCCTACGAGGACGTCTCCTTCCCAAATCCCTTTGGGGCTCACTACCCCCCTCATCATAACTATCATCCTCTTCTCTCTCTCGATTCGCATCCCCAAATTCATCCCCAAAATTATCAACACCGTCTCCCCACAATACCCTTCTCCTCGTCCGTTGCGCCCTTGACGAACTCCTACTAGACCTCAAACTATTATCGGTACCATTAATACTACGGGTTACAGTCCTCAACCCATCTTCACTAAGAACGTGCACAATTAAAAAAATTGCAAAGGGCGGAAATGATAAGTATCTCCCACTGCCGAACTCGTCTTCTTCCTCCCCTAAAACACTGAACAAATCACCGATATCTCTCTCCCTCTCCATCCTGCGCCAGTCACGCATCCTCTCTGGATCAGTTTCTGACGGTCGAGTATTTGGGTGCACCTCCCTAGCATGCTTCCTCAATTCCCCATAAGTCCCGGTAAATTCACATGAATCAGAAGAACAGTTTCTTGTTTTCAAATTCATGTAATTGCGTGCTGATTCTACCACTGTCGAACCAGTCACTGACCCACGACATAACGGGCATGATAATTTGGCCAGTTCTTCACTGCTGGTATTGGTATTGGTATTGTTAGCATTATTTAATCTGCGAAATTGATCAAGGCAGTTGGAGTGGCGATAACTAGTATCGCACATGAAAGCACGGCAACCATTGTGACTGGAGGTGCACTGGAGAAGAACTGCATTGTGGGGGTGGTCCATGCAAACTGGACAGCGGGCCTCATCATACTCTTTTGCCTCTATTGGTGTGATAACGGGTTCTGGTATGGGTACGGGTCTGATTTCAGTGGATGGTGAAGTAGAGTGCCTTATGCTTTTACTGGAAGAGCAACCGGCACGATAAGGGGCAGCACGTGAAATTTTCTCTCTTCTTTCCTTTGGCATTTTTTGTTTAATTAATTAGAGTAGTGCTACAAAGAAAGATATATTGCTCTCTTGTACTACTCAAATTACTAGTGAATTTGATCTTGAATATCAGATGACTGAAATTAGATAAGTGTAGATAATCAGAAAAGATCAAAAATTGAAAGAAAAAAGAAAACAACTTCAAAATAATTAGACAAAAATTGAGCATGATATCTAAAAAAAATTCTAGTGAAGGAAAAAATTCTCTATTACCAGAAAAGTTCGTAAAATTGGTTGCCGTGAATTGATATAAAATTTCACCAGACTTCAAAACAAATCAGTTTTTATTAGAATCAAAATTTCCCAAAATAAACCCTAAAATTCCTAATAATCGGAACAAAATTCCCAGCTCAATCTATATAAATATCAATAAATTCAACTTCGGTGCTCGAAAAACAAAAAAGAAACATAATCAAACAAGAAGACGAACCTTTGAGACACCAAAATTGACCTATTTCGAAAGCGGGATTCCTACTCGATGACTCCCTTTCGATCGAAACTTTGTACTGAAAAAGACTTACAAAAGTAGAAAGCAGAGATCTGAGGCTGTAATTTGAAGAGTTAGTTGATCTTCCTTCAGTCGGATCGGAGAAGTCGGAGCCCTAAATTTTTGATCGGGAAAAGAAAGAAAGGCGAAAAAAGAAGAAATGGTTGAATGATGACGTGGCACATGACCTGGGTTCATCGAGTCCATTAATTAGTTCGATGGCAGCACCGAACTTCTGTGGTCAATATTTGCACACAATATGAGGCGGTTTGTTCGTGTGGACCCACAAGGATGTATTTTAACAGTGTAGTTTTGGCTTCATGCAACCCACGAACCATATGTAGCGTTGGTTTGAGTCTATAGTCTGTGCGCTGCATCAAGTTAAAACTGTTCTGTTAAAATATTTACCCGTGAGGACCCACAAGGATGTATTCATCGAGTCCATTAATTAGTCGATGGCAGCACGGAACTTCTGTGGTCAAATCTTTTGACACAATATGAGGCGGTTTGTTAGTGTCGACTCACAAGGATGTATTTTAACAGAGCTGTTTTAGCTTCATGTAGCGCATGAACCATATGCTGGTTGATTGACTCTCTTTCCGAGCTTTCCGCTTATAGTTTTATTTTAAGGTTAGTGCTTATTGGCAAGCTTTCCACTTGTAGTTATGCTCCATGCATGGACCATGGTACGATTATTTTACTTGGTTAAGTTTTTGCTGAAATTGGAGGGAATTGGCTACATGCACTGTATTAAAATTCAGTCTATGCTCCTGTATATTTTTATTCGGTTGTAATATGAATAGAAAATTTGTACTCGGTTAAATATGTGGTTTTATATTTTTGGTTGCATATTCAGGCGCATATTACCGCATACTTGTTTGTATGATACTGCATATTACCGCATATTTACTAATTTATATTTATATATATATAGAGAGAGAGAGATAGACTATGGTGAGTTGTGAAGTAAAACACTTCACACCATATTTTCATTTTGAAAATTGAAACAACCGCTCAACATATTCTAAATATTGAAATGTGCTTGGAAACTAAATTTTACAATTTCTAGAATTTTTGACTAATATTAAGCCACTTTGAAAATCGCTGATCCACTGTGAACAGTAAAAAACAGTAAAATTTTCTGGACCACCGGATCAGCGATTTTCAAAGTGGCTTAATAAATAGTAAACAAATTCCAAAAAATGTAAAATTTAGTCTCCAAGCACATTTCAATATTTAGAACATGTTGAGCGGTTCGGATCGGTTGTTTGGATTTTCAAAATGAAAATATGAGCGTGAAGTAAAAATGACATCTTACTTCACAACTCACCATAGCCCAGCTATATATATATATATATATATGAAGAGGAGGGATCCGATTACAACACTTTTGAGTTACCACAATCATTTTTTCCATTTTCAAAGTCTAAATCGTCAATCCAAACCGTTCAACATGATCTCCACAATAAAATATGCTTGCAGATCAAATTTTACATTTTTTTGAATTTTTTTTACTATTTATTAAGATGGGTACAAAATTCAATGGTCTGAATTTGACTAGTTTTGTAAAATACTTAATAAATAGTAAAAAAATTCAAAAAAATGTAAAATTTGATCTGCAAGCACATTTTATTGTGGAGATCATGTTGAACGGTTTGGATTGACGATTTGGACTTTGAAAATGAAAAAATGGATGTGGTAACTTTGTGGTAACAAAAGTGTTGTAATCGAATCCCTCCTCATATATGAATTCTCATTTAAATTCCGTATATATAAGTCCGTATAAAAATTTGCATATGTGGTATGCAATGGCCTTTCGCATACCGCATAAAAACCGTAATTTAAAACATTGGCTATAGAAGACGACGGCGAGACGTGATCTATTTGTTGGAAGCTAACAGAGATGGTGAATTATTTGTGATCTATTAGTGATCATAGTAACAAATTGAAAGTTTGGGTTCGGTTCGGCGAGGTTAAAAATTCATGATTCGGGTATAATTCGGAAATGATTCGGTACAACATGGAAGCAACAACAAAAAAAAAAACCCCAAAAAAACGTTAAAAAAAAATTCAGTTTTTTTTGACGTTTTTATCGCGAATAATTCGTAACTCGCATTTTATTCGCGAATAAAACGTTTTATACATTTTTCTGCATATTATACGGAGTTCGGTTCGATTATGTATAAAAAACGAATTATACGCATATAATTCGCGAGTTATGTCATTATGTTAGTGATGGCCTTTGGCTTTATTGAAGGAATTCAGAATTTTTTATTTTTTATTTATAGAAATTATTTTAAAATAATATAGATTATTAGATGGATTATATCCATATTTCAATCTCATAGGAAAGAAAAAATTGATTTTTTTACTGTAAATCGCACGGTACCACGTCATAGAAAATTCATCTCTCTAAAGGAGCAAAAAAAAAAAAAAAAATCAATTCCTTTAGGATGTTATTAAGTGCGGCCCTTCTTTTTTGGGAAAATAAATCAGCTGAAATTCCGAATCCCTGCAATCTGAATCCAACCATCGAATTTTTTTCGAAAACGCATCTCGAAATAGCTAGTTTTGTCTTGCACGGATCTCCGAACAGTTCGACGGTTGGATTCGAATTGCAGGGATTTCAGAGTGAACAGTAACAGATCTCAGATTTCAGCAGATTCGGATCCCGACGGATTTCCTTTAAGATTTCCTGAAGGAACAGGATTTTTTTTCGGTTCTTTCTATGATATTGAAATTTAATTGCGATCCATCTAATGTCCTATATTATTTTATAATAATTTCTATAAATAAAAATCAAAATTATTCCTTTGTTGAAGGTGCTATCTGCTTGACCTTCTCCAGTTGGTGCTATATTATTTTAGTGCTATCTGGACTTTCTCTAGTAGCACCTATATTATTTTAAAATAATATTAATTCGTTTGTTGAAGGTCAATTTCAGAACTATATCAGTCAGATAGCTCCTCTACTTCGAAATCCGCTGCAATAATAAATATAGATCCGTATTTGATTTCTCATTCTTATTATATATAATTTTTTACCCAAATTTTTCAAATTTTTAATAAATTAAATTCATATTAAACTGTACAAAAAAAAAAATCCAGTCTAAATTCTAGAACTGAGATTTCAAAATTTAATTAGATGTATATTTTTTAAGAGTTGTGGTTGATATCTTTCAACAAGATTTAAATGTCCCCTATTAAATGTGTCCAATGATTGTAATCAATCAATCAATCATGTATATTCCAAATTCGACAATAATACAAACTTCTTAATCATTATATAATACAAAATACAAGAAGGCAAAAATATATCTGTATTGCATGAACGCCGACGTTAAAATCCAAAATTGTGATATGTGATAGAGTCGTCCGATTTTTTTATTAATTCCAACATTAAATAGAAAATAACATAAATGTCCATGTTTTTTGAATTTTTTTTTAAAATGTCCAAATCTGACAGTTTAGTTTTTTTTTTTTTTTTTAAAATTGAGGTATGGTGCTTACTTCCTAACGGTTCACGAGTATCGAGAAAATTAACTACTGATCAAATACAATTTAGATTGTTTATGCAACAAAATCTTTTATAAATACAAGTTCCTTGTTATACTGTGACCAAGTTAATTTTTCACGTGCCGTGCCGTGCCGTGCCGTACCATGACCAAAATAAGAGTAATCACGGTACGCAAATGGTCACACCACGTGAGTCACGCCGTACCTAAACGTGCCATGACCAAACATGACTCGCGTGACCATTTGATCATAATTTATGTTTGTTTATTCAAAAGTTACCATTTAATCAAGATCTAACAATCCTAATAACACGTGACTCGCATAACCACGTGCCGTGCCGTGACTAGATCTTTACGTGACGTGTTGTGCCGTGTCAAATTTTCAAAAAATGGTCACAGCACGGGACACGCGAGTTACGGCACGTATTCGACAAGCGTGCCGTGCCGTTCCATGCCGTAACCGTGTCATTCTGTGACTGAACCAACTCTTGTATTAAGCAAATGTATTAAACTGAAACCGTTTCTCTTATGCAAGCCTAAGCAAACCTACAAGTATATATTGTTGAAATTCAAAAACACTCAAAGAAGCTCTTGTTATATGAATGGCATGATATATATTCATTTAGAAAATTGAAATGACAGTTATTAATTACTCATCATATTAACTGAGAACCAAAAAAAGGCGTCAAGCTTGAAAAACTCTTGATAAATTATTGTAATTATAAAAATGAAGACATAATAGAGATAGAAAAATATAAACATTTGAATCCCTCCTATTTCAATTTGGGTCAATGTGTCATTCTTTCTCCTCTCTCACTTTTTTTTTCTCATTGTTTTATAGAATTTTCTAAATTTTGGCTTGATCTCATGAGACAATAACTCTGCTGCCAAATGTGTAACGAGCAAAAACATAGATCACTAGCGGGTTGATTTTTTGTTTTACCAACTAAATATTTTTGCTTGATCTCATTTTAATTTTTGTTAATAAATATAATATATGAGTCTTGGTGTTTATTAAGCTAGAATGTTATTTATTTATGCACAAATTATGATTAAATATAAAAGTACAAAATGATTAAATAAACTTTAGGCCAACCAGCAGAGCAAAATAAACATATAAACAACATTAAAATATTATGTTCCAATTAGATAGGCAATCTCCAGCAATTACAGAAAGAAACTCAAGGACTATTTATACAAGAAAGGAACATGCTCTGTTATACTTTATGAAAACAAAATATATCACAAAAACATTACTTCTAGTTAAATATATCATCATTCTCATCAGGGAGAGGTTGTGCTGCAGCAGCAGCAAGGTCTGCCTCATGCCTGTCCAACACAGTAAATTAAATTAACATGATAAAAAAAAAAATAGTAGGGTTAAAATGCACATTGGTTTTGTGCCTCAACCATATTCAAACAGTCGATCCGAACCGTTTAACATGATCTTCATATTAAATGTTCTTAGAGACCAAATTTTATATTTTTTGGAATTTTTTTACTGTTTTTTAGTAGTTACAAATCACTTCTTGTGGACCTCCAAAAAACAATGATTTTGTACCTATATAAAAGATAGTATTTTTGTTCAAAAAATATAAAATTTGATCTCTAAGCACATTTTAATATAGATGTCATGTTTAACGGTTCAGATCGACTATTCGAACTTTGAAAACGAAGATAGAGACGTGGAATATGATTAGAGCACCAAACCAATAGTGCATTTTAACCCTACTCTAAAAAATGTAAATTAAATTAACAACTAAAATTTATATGTGAAAAAAATTCTTACATTTAGCGCTAGAGGTTTTGGCACTTCAACCAATTAGGAGTAGGGTGTTCATCAGTTCGGTTCGGTTAAAACCGAAATAAAATTGGCAAACCAAATTTTTATTTGGTTTTCAAAAATACAACCGAACCGACCGAAATAAACTTATCAATCGAATTAAAACCAAACTGAACAAACGGTTGAACCGAATAAGAAGATTAATCATAAAAACAAACATGCTTTTTGTTAATTTTTTGAATTTTTTTTAAGATGAATTGAAAATTTTTGTTTGGTTTGTTTTAAACCGAACAAAGTAATATACATTATGTCGTAATTTAAAAAAAATTAAATTTTTGGTTCGGACGGGGGACGGGTTTAAAAATTTGAGTCAGTACGGTCTTAACCGGTTTTAAAATTTCCAAACTGAACCAATCCATTTAACTGCAAAAACCAAACCGATTAAACTGAACTATATCGGTTCGGATTAAAACCGATTGAACCGGTCCCCATGAACACCCCTAATTAGGACAAAATTTCATCTGAAAAATTACAAAAACAATGGAAGCACTTACAGTTGTTGTGCAGCCAAATCAATCTGAACCTCAGGAGGAGCCAAAGCAGGAGACTCAACAAAATGCAAGTTTGCATCCCTGCTCAATTAAAAAAACAAAACAATGTTAAAATTTTATATACAAAATCTGAAACTGGTATAGTATTTCTAATAAATAAACTGACCCAGCAAGTTTTCTGGCAAGGTAAAGGAAGGGTTTCTCAAAGTTGTAGTTGCTCTTGGCAGAGATCTCATAGTATTGCAAGTTTTTCTTTCTATGAAATGTCACCTGCTTCGCCTTCACTTGACGGTTTTTTACATCCACCTTGTTCCCACATAACACTATTGGTATATTCTCACAAACCCTAAGAAACAACCATACATATATCAGTAAAATTTATTTTCATACCAGAAAAAATTAATTTTCTGAATAAAAATGAGAAATACCTGCACAAGTCTCTATGCCAGATCGGAACGTTTCTGTATGTCAATCGTGATGTTACATCAAACATGATGATTGCGCATTGTCCATGGATACTATATATATATATATTACATAAAGAAGGAATAAAATGCATAATTTCCAAATTGTAATTTTGTTTTTCTTACAAAAGAACTAGTAGTATGAACAATTGATTTCTTACTAGTAGCCATCTCTGAGACCACCAAATTTCTCCTGGCCAGCAGTATCCCAGCAGTAAAACCGGATTTTACCGCAATTTGTGAAAAAGTCAAGCGGGTGCACCTCCACTCCAATAGTAGCTGTTTTTACAGTCAAATATTATAATTCAATTGTATAAAGATATTTGCTTATGCTGTGTCTGTATCAAATGTAGTACTGGTACACAGATCAGTTTAGTCTGATACTTACGTTCATATTTCTTCTCGAACTCGCCAGTGAGATGCCTCTTCACAAAAGTTGTCTTACCTGATTCATAATATTATATATACCAGTATTCAATTAAATATACCCAGTGAGATACCAGTATTCACTTGACAATTGACAAAATATTCAGTAAGAAATCTAGAAAGGAACTCACCAGTCCCTCCATCACCAACAATTACAAGCTTAAAGCTTGGATAATCAACTGTTTGCTGATTAGGTAATGCCTATAAAAAAAAAAAAAAACCCAACACAAAATAACTCAATACAAAATTAGCTCATAAATTTTTTAAAAATATTATAACAAGAAAGGAAAACAAAGAAGAAGAAAGAGATCTTTACCATAGGTTCTAGCGAGACAAATTTTATGATTTATGAAAGAGAGATCAAGAGAGGGAAGCCCAAGTTCTCTGAAGATTTTTTCCTTTCTTTTATTTAAATTTCAGTTTAAGTAGGAGTTCTTTAGATTTTTTTTGTCTTGACATAGAGTTCTGGACCGTCCGATCACGTGGCCCCAAAATTGTATCATATACGATATTTTTTCCTTTGTCAGCATCCGCTGAAATTTTCTGTGGATCCCCTAAAGTATCCTAATTTTTGGGTTTTGATCCGGACCGTCCGATCTATTCCAACACGAATATTAAAGGATCTCGTGCGTTCCACCTAGAGTGGAAAAAATGGTACGGCGGAGCCGGCTACGTTAATGGCACGACACGCGCATCGGTTTACGTGCCGTGACCATCTTTTGAAAATTTGGCACGTCACGGTCACGCGAAAGATCTTATCATGGCACGGCATGTGATCACGCGAGTTACGTGTAATTAGGACCGTTAGATTTTGATCAAATGGTGAATCTTGAATAAACTAACTTAAATTATGAAAAAAATAGTTAAACGTGACGAAATGCGACCAGTCACGTTTAGACACGGTACGTTCAGTCATGGCACGTTTGGGCACGACGTGACTCGCGTGACGTTGCGTGCTATGACCACCACTCGATATTTTGGTCACGATATGACACGGCAAGTGAAAAATGAACTTGATCACAGTACAGCACAATACAGAACTAAAGTTACAGCATGTTAATCACAACACGTTTTTTCCACTTTAGTTCCACCACAGACTGAATTAGCCTGAATTTCTGATCGGACGGTCTAGACCAAAACTAAAAAAAAATTGGGTTACTTTAGGTCATACGGAGTCCCTGTGAGTGTGCCTTCTGGATTCTTCGAGAATTGTTTAACGGGTTGGATCTCAAAACCGGGAATGGATTTGAACCGATACAGGCACAGCAGTTCAATTTCAAATTTTCATCTCCTTTCTCATTTTTTTCACTGATTTCTTTTGGATTTTCGACGAAATGTTTGTTGAAGATTTACTGTATCAAAAATATACAGACTACCGTGTAGCAGGTATTGCACATAGTCAGTATGGGTAACACAGCAACCTGCTTCCTGTTTCTATGATCAGCACGCCACAGAAACTTGAAAACTATGCGAAATCAAGTTTCTATGGCGTGCTGATCATAGAAACAGACATAGCCTTTTAAGGAGTCCGGCTACTATAACACTAGTGTCATTTCAAACTAAATAACACCACATCTTAAACCATTGGATCTACTTTAATATTCGTGCACAAGATAGGGCTGGAATAACACTAGTGTCTTGCACGAATATTAAAGTAGATCCAATGGTTTAAGATGTGGTGTTATTTAGTTTGAAATGACACTAGTGTTATAGTAACCGGACTCCCTTTTAAGATCACATAGCCTTTTAAAAGTTGTCGGATCATGTGTGGCAAATTTTCATGTGACAATGTGTATTAGGTTCCAGAGGGCTTTGGACAAAATTTCATTCAAATTTGAGCTTTATTGTCTGATTAGTTTTATGATTCGTGCCAACATATTTAAAGCTTAATAACTTTCAATGGCTCCATAAATTTAAACCGTCCGTGCAAATTTTAACACAGATCAGACAAGTGCTTTGAACAAAAACTCCTTACTTCAATCTATTTATTTATTAATTTTGTATAATTAGAATATCAAAAGTGGAAAATAGGAAGAAAATCTGAAAAATGGAAAATTGTCTTGGGAAATTCAAATGGGGGCTAATTGTTGTTTAAAGAGATCCAGAATTAAGAAAATGACTTGTACAATTCATTAAATTCAAATAGAATTTTTTACTTATATACTTTTAAAAATATATATATAGAGAGAGAGTATGGCTAATGTGCTTCCTCTAGAACTTCGATCTCGTGCTTCCGGAGGCATATCTTAGTGTTTGATGTTCAAACAACAAATTCAAACCATTATGTTCAATCTATATTAAAATGTACTTGGAGACCAAATTTTACATTTTTGGAATTTTTTTACTATTTATTAAGCCACTTTTAAAATTCCAGATCCGGGTGAACAGTAAAAACAGTCTGGACCATATGATCTGGAATTTTCAAAGTGGCTTAATAAATAGTAAAAAAATTCCAAAAAATGTAAAATTTGGTCTCCAAGTACATTTTAATATAGATTGAACATCTAACGGTTTGAATTTGTTGTTTGAACATCAAACACTAAGATATGCCCCCGGAAGCACGAGGCCGAAGTTCTAGAAGAAGCACATTAGCCATACTCTATATATATATATATATATATAGGAGGAGGGATCTAGCTACCACAATTTTGAGTTCCAACAAAGTTAACACAACCATTTTCTATATTTTCAAATTTCAAATCGTCGATCCAAACCGTTTAACATAATCTCCACAATAAAATGTGCTTCCAGATCAAATTTTACATTTATTTTTTATTTTTTTTACTATTTATTAAGTATTTTACAAAAACTAGTCAAATTCAGACCATTGAATTTTGTACCCATCTTAATAAATAGTAAAAAAATTCAAAAAAATGTAAAATTTGATCTGAAAGCACATTTTATTGTGGAGATCATGTTGAATGTTTGGATCGACGATTTGGAATTTGAAAATGTAGAAAATGGTTGTGGTAACTTTGTTGTAACTCAAAATTGTGGTAACTAGATCCCTCCTCATATATATATAAAATTATGTCTCACATAAAATTTTACCTCATTTTACTAAATATTTTGGTTCTTTCTTGTTCTGTTTGTTTCATATCAATCAAATAAAGAGTGCACAAGTCGCTTATTTGTGAAAACTATAATAGAAAATGAAAATGTTGCCCATTTTTCTTCTTTTAAAATGATGATCCATCTGTAAAATAATTAGATCTCATAAAAAAGTTATTTCAAATTTTTAATCACATGTTTTACACTATTTACTGAATAAATGTGGTACATTTTTGTGAAAAATATTAACTCGTAATTTGTTTTTTATTGATACATTTGTTTTTAAAAAATAGCTAAAGGGACTCATTGTTAAATAACAGGCCATAAAAGCCCATAAAGGCCTTCTGAATAGAGAAGAACCTAACTAGAGGTAATAGTGTTGGCAGCCCATAAAAGCCTGCTTAAAACTATGACCCTATACAAAAAAATAGTTGAGCTTAAAATACAGTTAAAGTTTTGTGAACTTAATTATGAAAATTATTTTATTAATTAATAATTCAATATTTGTTATTTAACAACCCAAGTGATTATTTAAACTTTCATCTTTTTTTATTTCATTTTTTATAAGCAAGAGATTTAGCAATGAATTTATCTTGGTTCTTTTCTCAATTATTTTAAATATTTTTATCTTATAAAAAATAAACTTAAGAACATAAAAAAGTTGAAACTTATTTAATGCTTGTGTGGTAGTTAAGATCAACAATTTAAATTTGTTGAATTAAGTTAATCTGATAATTTTTGAATTCAAATTCACAAAATCTCCTGAATAATTTAATCTCATACAAATTTCACAATAGAAAATAATCTGTATCTCCACTGGTTCCAAGTAATAAAGAAAGTTCAAGCTCCTTAAAAAAAGAAATATATCTATACATTTTTACAGTTCTTTTGGATTATGATTTGAGGTGAGTTAATTGTATTTGAGATTTAAATTTCAATTTATGAGAGTTTAAGAATAAATTTGAGCCGGTTAATATATTCTAATCATGAAAAATATCATGATTTTAGACTGAATACTAAATTTTGTAAAGGACAAACATGCAAACACAATATATTTTCCATGCCTAATCTTTGGAATTAATACTTTTATTTGGATTATCACCTCTATTATAGATTTAGTGTTATAAAAAATCAGCGGTTGAATCAGTTGACCCACCAGTTTGATCAGTAAATCACTGACCCGAAGCATTATCGGATCGATGTTCGGTCTGATTCTGATAACATTGGTCCTATTTTTTCCAAAAAATAAAAAAAAATAATGCACGCTTGGTGTGATCTTTGACCTAGAATAATTTAGGATCAGGTTCCTATCAATTACCATTTTCTCAACCAATAGAATATCACAGCGCACAGATTTTTGTTTACTTTTTTCAGCCGACATTTTTATCAAATTTTAATAGAAATTATTTAATATACCCAATTCCGCTCCGAAGTTATAAAAATATCCGTACCGGTTATTTTCTAGCCGGTACCTAATTTAATTCAGTACCGGTCGGAAAATGGCCAGTACTGGATATTTCCTATGACTTTTTCTTACGACTTTTTTTTCTGGCCAACTATGCTATGTCCATTCTTAAAAAAAAAAAAAATTAAGTATTGGCCTGAAAATGGCCAGTACTGTTGCCAAAAAAAAAATTTGGGTACCGGCCATTTCCTGGCCAGTACTGAATTAAATTGAGTACCGGCCGGTACGGACATTTTTATATCTTCCGAGCGGAATTGGGTATATTAAATAATTTCTATGAAACTTTGGATATTAATAAAAATGTCGGTTTTTTCAGTAATCATCCCAACACAATTTATAAGCATTTTACAAATACAAAACTGTTATTTTTTTCTTAGTATTGTTTTTAAATAGAACTCATTTAAGTGATTTTAAGGAACAAGTATAATAAGTTGGGTAATTATATATTCCCCCATTTCATCTCCCAACTAACTAACTATCTTTTCTAACTATAATTCAAAATTCTAACTACCTAATGGCCCTACAAATTAATTACTCAATTTTCTCCATTTATTTATTTCCTCTTTCTCCCTCCCTCTCCCACCTCTCCCACCTCTCTCTCTCCACCTCCGCCTCCACCTCCGCCCACCTCTCCCACCTCTCCCTCTCAGCCTCCCTCTCCCACCTCCACCTCCGTCTCTCACCTCCGTCTCCCACCTCCCACCTCCGCCTCCTCTCTCTCCCACCTCCGCCTCCGCCGGAGTAGATCCATCACTGTCGACCGTCGAGTCAGATCCGCCTCCGCCGATTCAGATCGAGTTATTTGCAAAGAACAAAGCTTCATTAATGGTGAATTATAACAGTGCGTACTAAGTACATATGAATGAATACTTAATGTTTTAGAGATGAATACTTCAACGTTTATGGATGAATACTTAATGCATAAATACTTTAACTTATATGATGAATACTTGATATCTTATGGATGAATACTTTTATTTGTTTGGTATGCACATATGTTTGTAATACTCTTGGTACATTAACTATTTACACTTACATGATGAGGATGAATACTTGCTTAATGCGGGATGAATACTTGCATGACGAGGTGTGAATACTTGTGCAACAAACAACTCGAAAGTATGTCATCATGGATCTCATTTGAAAGAGAAAATTGTGTAGAAGACATTCGTGGTTTTAGATTTGCAAAATTTCTCACAGATCGTCAGAAATATTGGTTAGATTGAACGGAGAAAAAAAAACCCATCTCTAAAAACGTGTAATACTCTTGGTACATTAACTATTTACACTTACACGATGAGGATGAATACTTGCTTAATGCGGGATGAATACTTGCATGACGAGGTGTGAATACTTGTGCAACGGACAACTCGAAAGTATGTCATCATGGATCTCATTTGAAAGAGAAAATTGTGTAGAAGACATTCGTGGTTTTAGATTTGCAAAATTCCTCACATATCGTCAGAAATATTGGTTAGATTGAACGGAGAAAAAAAAACCCATCTCTAAAAACGTGTAAAAGATGAGTGATTGATGTGTCCAAATATGCTTCTATTGCAAAGATGAATACATTTATATAGATGGATGAATGCTAGTTGTGTTACAGATGAATACTTTTTTTGCAAATTTCTAAAATGAGCTGAAGGTAGTTAGAAGTCCCCTACTTAATTAATGCGCTGACGGTTATGCGGTCCCCCACTTAATTAATGCTCTGACAGTTGTGCGGTCCCCCACACATGTCGTTTGTCCTCTAGTTTCTTGTTGTAATATATCCAAATATGTTTCTATTGCAAATGTGAATACCTTCATATAGATGGATGAATACTAGTTGTGCTACATATGAATACTTCTGCAAATTTCTAAAATACACTGACAGTTATAAATTCTAACTAACTAACTACCTTAATTAATGCAACTGACGGGGGATGAAACGGGGGATTGTTCACGGGGGAGAGTTAGGCGGATCCTAATAAGTTCGGAAGTTAAAAAAATTATAAAAAAAGTTATAAAAAAAGGAATTATTTTCACTGTATATCAAGATTTACCTGAGGCCTCGGTGGAGGTGAATTTTGTAACTTCCTTATCTATTATGCTTGTTATCTTAAAATCACTTAAATGAGTTATATTAAAAAAAATTCAAAATAGATGTGACTTATTTAGTATTATAATTATAAATTTTTCCGAACTCAAAAGTTTCCTAATTTGACTAAAGTGAGGTCTCTTTCATTGTTAGATAATCACTTAAATGAATATATACTAAAAAAATTTTAGATGTAGTGTCAAATTGTCAACTGTTTATTTTAACTTATCCATAACACATAATACATCATTACTTTTATTTTCTATTTTAAAGTTCAGTGTCCAATGGGCATCAGTTAAGGGTGTTCATCAGTTTTAAACCGAATCGAGAGAGTTCAGTTTTCCGATAACATAGATTGGTTTGGTTCATTTTTTATAACCGGTTTTATATTTCTGTTCGGTTCAGTTTAAAAAATTTTAAAACTGGTTATACCGAACAGATTGAAATTTTTAAATCCGTTCTCCATCCGAACCAAGCATTTAAAATTCAAAAATTATGACATAATGTATATATATTGTTTGGTTTAAAACTGGTTAGACCGAACCAAACAAAATTTTAAAATCCATCATATAAAAAAATAAAAATAAATATTTATTTTTATGATTAATCTTCTTATTTCGGTTCAACCGAACAAACTGAAATTTAGTTCGGTTTGGTTTTAATTTGGTTGATAAGTTTATTCAATCGGTTTGCTTGTATTTTTTAAAACTGAATAAAAGTTCGGTGTGCTTATTTTATTTCAATTTTAACTGAATCAAACCGAACCGATAAAAACCCCTACCCAGGCTGTCATTTTGGTTTTAAAATTTTACGTTCAAGCCCTTTAAATTTGTTATATTATTATAGGGGCTAATATATAAAGGAAGAAAATCAGTAAGATTTCTATGTACTTGGTAAAAAAAAATTAAAATCTTTAGCTGATAGTGGGTTTTATTTTATTGGGCAGATAAGAGTATTCAATCTGCTATAGGGCTGTAAAAAAAATTTAGCTTGTGGCTCGTTTGAAATCAGTTCGATAAAAGGTTATAATTAGCTCGTTTGATTCTAACTCGACTAGTTATTGACGAGTTAAAACATGACTCAAACGAGTCGTTAATGAGCTAGCTCGACTCAGATAAAATCTAACTCGCCTCATTCAGGCATGAGTCGATTCCAAAGTTTGTCTAACTCAATTCGGCTCGACTTGTTAATAGTCCTAAATTTAGATAATAATATACAAATATAAAAAATTGGACAAATTTATTTAAATTGGAGTTCAAAAATAACCTGAGCTCAAATAAAATTGAAAATCAAGCTAACTGGTTTAATATTTACAATAAATTCACCTTTTAAATTTCAAAACTGCAATTTCTCATAACAAAGATATTACTTTTGTCAACAAATTAACTTTGCAATAACATATTTAATTTAAGTATATGCTATTACTTAATTAAGATGGGGAAAATAACACATGATTAGGGGTGGCAACGAGCTGGCTCGGTCCGAGCTAGACCCTAGCTTAGCTTATTAATTCTAGACTGAGCTACAGCCGAGCGAGCTGGACTTAGGGCATCCGAGCTAAAACCTCAGCTTGAAATCGTGACAAGCCAGCTCGAGCTAGCTCGCGAGTTGACGAGCTGGCTCGCTGGGTCTGGCTACATAAATATTGTTTTAAGAAGAAAATAAATTCTATAAACTTTTTGGATCGAGTTGAACCGATCTAGACAGTATAAAATGCACACAAATTCATACAAATTCACATATTGATGCCTAGCCGAGCTAGCTAGGCCCCAGCTTGAACTCATTAATTTTGGACCGAGCGAGTGACAAACTGGCTCGTTAACAACTCGGTCCAGTAACAAGCGAGCTGTTAGCGAACGAGTCAGATGCGAGTCACGATTGAGCCACGAGCTACGATGCTTTTTTTGCCACCCCTACTCGTGACCCATGAGGCCTATGTCATTACACCTCCAAAATGGAAAGTGGAAAATATTAAACATAGACGATGGAATTGATTGCCTAGGGACCAGGGCAAAGGTAACAATCAGATTGCCAAAGTTTGTCAATGAATGTAGTACCAATATTTTGTTTTAGCTTCATTAATTAGACGACTCCGGGGCCATAACTTTCCAAATCTCGACACATGATTTAGATATATAATATCTTAATATATCCTTACCTGTATCTATACCTGTATTTAGATATAATATCTTAATATATCCTTACCTGTATCTATACGTGATACAGGTATGTATTCAATAACATTTTTTTATTTTTTTAGTAGTTATGATTTTTTTTCCGGTTGAAAGTCCGTAAGCGATTGCATTGATCTAACGATTTACAAGTTAGTTATTACATAAGTTTTCTTTGTTTAAATTATGAAGCATGAAATCCTATACATTGAGCTACTTATACAATAATCTAATTTGTTATGTCAGGAAATATCAGATACGTGAAGCCAGAGAATTATGCAAATTGGTTTATTCGCGCCCGATTAGCAAGTAGGTGGGCCTTCCGATTTTCTTCTCTGAGAATGTAGACACAACAGTAATTTTTCGAGTTGCATTATCAAATCCTTACTTAAGGACTAAACGTCTTCTTCTTCCTAAAATCGACGCCGCCTAGAGGAATGCATAGCCGAGAGGCACTGAATCAAACTGGACTGGGACAATCACCACTCAGAGAGGAAGAATAATAAGGCACTGAATCAAACCGGACCAAAAACTAAATCAACCGAACCAGAACAGTTACCACTCGATCAGAAAGGAGAAAGAAGAAAGAAAAGAAGAAGAACAAAGAGAGGAGGAAGAAGACAACTCTTTGCATTCTTGTCATCGGCAACATCATGAACACGCTTTTTTCTTAATTCATATATGTATTCAAAATAAAAGTTTAAAATAAAAAATACATAATTCTTGGTGCGAATTATTGTCTTTTAGCAAATAAAATAATTTTGAAAATACTATATATGTATGGTACTTATGAATAAGGATAACATGCAAGATGGGATAATCAATGTACAAGAACATTGTATTGTAAGTTTTCAACGATACTATAACTATCATATATATCCTTATCGCATTAAATGCGAACACTCGTTATCCATGATTCCATGTCCATGTGACATCGAGATAACATATTAAAAGAATTCACTTAATTGGTTATAATTTGTAGTTTCAATAATGAAAAAGAGGTTCCTACAATTTGTGAGATCCAAAGGTAATGTAATCAAAATCCTCAATTCAAACAAGAAATTCTAAATGGTTGATCGATTTTTTTTTCACAAATGCAACATTGTAAAACAAGTGCACTAAACTTTACAATTCATTCATATTAGTATGTTACACATTGGAAAAAACGTGCCGTATCGTGCCGTGCCGTGACAAAATTAATTTTTCACATGCCGTGCCGCGCCGTGACCAAAATGTCAAGAGGTGGTCACGGCATGCGAATGATCACCCCACGTGAGTCACACCGTACCTAAACGTGCCGTGACCATACGTGACTCGTGTGACCATTTAATCATAATTTAGATTAGTTTATTCAAGATTCACCATTAAATCAATATCTAATGGTCCTAATTACACGTGACTTGCGTGACTACGTGTCGTGCCGTGGCTAAATCTTTCACGTACCGTGCCGTGTCGTGCCAAAGTTTCAAAAGATGGGCACGGCACGCGAATGGTCATGGCACGGGACACGCGAGTCATGACACGTAACTAACACGCGTGCCGTGCCATTTCGTGCCGTAAACGTGCCATTCCATGACGGAGCCGGCTCCGCCGTGCCATTTTTCCCACTCTAGTTACATATCCAAAAAAACAAAATTATAGATTTCTTAATACGTTCAATAATTGCTAAGAAGATCAAAATTAATAGGTTGATTCTTCATTTAATTTTAAATTTTAAAAAAAAAAAGTACAAGTACTTAATTAGTTATATAAGCAACTTTTGTTGACATGTGTCGGTTAAATTGTAATTTAAATAATCTTTCTATTCTTTTTTTTCCACATTTTTGTCGTATCAAGATGTCCTTGGTTAACAAAAGATTCGTTAATAATAATCCTAAAATAATCCATCTACATTAAAGCTGCCAAAGCGATCAAAATCAATGTCAATTCATTAAAAGAGAGAAGATACAATGCATTTCTTAGATGAGACTATTGTGATATTTTCCATAAGGGCCTCAATCAAACTCCTGTTGACTTAAATCATGCCACAAAACATTTAGGGGAATTTCATGTATACCCCTCAAAAACTTGGAAATTACATATTTCCCCTTCTAAAATTCATAATATCATATTTACCCTTATAAACTTTAAAAACTCACAGATTTACTCTTTTAGTGTCTTTTCAATTAAAACTCATTTTAGATTTATAAAATACTCATTTTACCCTTCATTAAAAAATATGTACATGTTTTAGAAAAATGTTAGTCTTCTAATTGAACGATTTCTAAGAACAAATGAGTCATTTCTCTACTTCTAACATTTACACAGTGACATTTAGGTATATGCTCGTGTAAGCATTAGAAGTAGAGAAATGACCCATTTGCCCTCAGAAAATGGACCAATTTGAAGACTAATATTTTTACTAAACATGCTATTAGTTTTTATTTTTTAATGAAGAGTAAGATGGGTACTTCGTAAATTTAAAATGAGTTTTAGTAGAAAAGGCAATAAAATAGGTAAATTTATTAATTTTTGAAGTTTAAAAGGGTAACTATGATATTATGAATTTTAGAGGAGAAAATACGTAATTTCCAAAAAATTTAGGGGTACGCATGAAATTCCCCAAACATTTAAAACTATTAAATGAATGCCTTTTTAGTTTCATACACAAAGTCTAAGATTATGCATGGTTACTTTTCAAAATCATATTGCTAGGTGTAGGTTATAACAAAAGGTAGATTCCAAAAATTACTGAAATTGAAAGAGAGAGAGACGAGTAGAAAACAAATTGGAACTGTTTCATATGAATCACCCTAAAATTGGGTCAAAAGTTGGATTGAAAAATAGGCAGCGAAAATGAAACCTACCCACCCTTTTATTACATGAATCCTCTGAGAAAGTTTCACATGTTCTCCTTCAAAAATCAAAACTTTTCATTGATATTTTTTTTTTTCCTTATTAACCAAGTCATTTATTGATTTTGACAATAAAGTTTGAAATACGTGTCAACTTTTTTTTTTGCTAATTGCTTAAATAACCATCAATGAATCATTTTCAATATTTCATATTTGAAAAATGTTATTATTTTTTTTTTTGAAGCAGATAACAGTATCCGCGCTACAGTACTCGCACTGTACCCGCACCATAACTATCATAACTATCTGGGGGGCTGCAAAAACTCCAGCGCTGAATTATTTTTCTAAAGTAATGTATGTAAAAAAGTATTTATACCTATGCATGGAAGTATTTATACTTATGAGATGAACAATTTTTACGTAAATATTATTTCTCCAACCAAATCTCCCATACGTACCTGCTCCATAAATATTTGTGGGGACCACTCAAACTACATGGGGGGCAATACACATTTTTAGAGATGGTTTTTTTTTCTTCGTTCAATCTCATCCATATTTCTGACAATCTGTGAGGAATTTTGCGAATCTAAAACCACGAACGTCTTCTACGTAATTTTCTCGTTTAAATGAGATTCATGATGACGTACTTTCGGGCTTGTCGGCACAGAAGTATTTATAACTCGTCGTGTAAGTATTTATACCTATACTTGTAAGTATTTTTTATATATGACACTGGATGATGTCTGAAAGTATTAATATCAAGTACTACAAGTATTTATACCTATGCACTGAAGTATTTATACATATGTGGTCAACTATTTTTATTAGAAGAAGGTTGACACGGGAACAATTGGAGAAGGTTGATGCAGTGATACGGGGTCTGCACTACTTCATTAGAGGAAGGTTGACACGATCACACGAGGACGGTTGGGGGACTGGAAAAATGATGATCATATATAACAAGTTACGCATCAAAGTATTAATATCTTATTTTTCAAGTGTTACTATCTTATCTTCCAAGTATTTATATCTATGAAGATTGACGCGGAGACGAGTGCGGAAACTGGGAAAGGGGACCATATAATTAGTGGGGACATAAATTAGTGAGGACCATAAAAGAAGAGTGCTGGGATTTTAAAATAATAATTAGTGGAGACCATATAATTAGTGAGGACCATATAATATCTTTTTAGAATAATAATTAGTGGGGACCATAGTACATAATTTCTCTAAATAGGGTGCGGAGATTTTAGGTACTGAATTGAGGGTACTCAAATTATTATTTTTTTTTTTAATCTTCTAATCAATTGTCTTACCCACTTCTGCATCTTTTTTTCTCCGACAATCCAAGAATATTTTTTTTAAAGATGACAATGTGAAAAAATCTAAACTTTTCATGACTTAGAGATCCCTTATTAACAAAGTCAATTGTTAATTTTGACAGTTAAGTTTGATAGACGTTTCAACTTTTTTTGGTAATTGCTTAAATTAATAATCGTCAATAATTTCATTATTTTACTCTCTACCATATTTTCAATATTTCAAATTTGAAAAATGCTATTATCAAAATTTTAAAATATTCTAGTCAAATGGCTTATCTACTTCTTTTCCTTTTTTAGCTGCTTTTTTTTCTCCAACAATCCAAAAAAAAAAAAAGAGAGGAGATCAAGTCCTATACATGCACTCAAACTCAATGTTCATCTCCGTATATCGACCCGTCGATGCCATCAACGATTGTCGC
Source organism: Carex littledalei (assembly GCA_011114355.1). NCBI lineage: Eukaryota > Viridiplantae > Streptophyta > Magnoliopsida > Poales > Cyperaceae > Carex > Carex littledalei. Next base: position 1,802,044 of record CM022081.1, read on the forward strand.
CTCTCAGAAATATTAATTCTTCATTTTGCTCTTTTCTTTTTCATTTTTCCTCAATGTATCAAATATCACCATTTTTTTAGTGGTGGAAGTAGGTATTGGGAAAGAGGGACTAAGCCCCTATTAATTGAAATTATTTTGGTCTTTTAAAATTTTAAATTTTACAAAAAAAATACTTTTATCGGCTTTTTTTTATGATATAAAATTACATGATACTTATTCATTCAACCTACTCAATCTTAATTTTTATAATATAAAAGCCTCTATTTGATGGATAGCAAATATGAAGACAATGAGTATATATGTATAAATAAGAAATATATATGGACACTAATTAATTCTGATTTCAGGAGGACGAGGACATGTGTGTATTGATTGTAAATAATTTCATTAACAAATAATATGATTTTGGAAAATAACAACGAAGAGTTAAAATTGAAGGTCTAATTAATGCTTTGCTTTGTAGAAAGAACATGAAAATATTCTTGTTTTTGATGATAAATAATTTGATGTGTGAATAATTATTAATTATACTTACTATATTAGGTAAAAATACTAGCTTTGTTAATATTTGAATGCATATTTTTAGTATCTCTATTCTTATATTAAGCACAATGTCATGATCCGCCAATGACTGTGATTAAAAGATGAAATTTCAAATTGAATATCAATCATCTGATTAAATAGTTTGCCTTCTTTTTTTTCTATTCATTTTTTGATGTTTTGATGTGTAGAAGTCTAAATTTATTTAGATACATATATACTTGCCACAAGTCTAAATTTATTTAGATACGTAATCGCCACAAGTCTATTTAGTCTGTCTTTTCTTTTGGGCTTGATTTTGTTTCTATTTTGTAAATGTCATGTAAGAAGTTTTTGGACTAATTGATGTTTGATTGATCATGTCTTCATTTCTTTCTATTTTTATATCATATAAGGAATGTTATTTGTCATTTAATAATCTTATTTAATTAAACATGATTTTATTTTCTATTTTAGGTACACAAATGCATAGTCTATTTTAGATATACACATGCATATAAATCATAGGGAGATGTTGATAGCCTTATAACAATAACAAGAGTCATAATATGACAACAACAAATAATACAACTTATTTTGATGGTTTTTTTCTCTTGTTTCCCGTTAAGCAACGTAACATTTTTTTTTGATATATGTCTGTAAAAAGAAAGCTTATAGGCATGTCATTAAAGAATGGGTTTTACATTTATATGAGAATATTTTAGCATACTTTTTTTAATGTTGAATAATTATTTTTCTCATGGGTCTATTTTTTTTTTTTTGAAAATATATCATTTTGTATAAAAAATTTCTTTTGTTCTCTTGTTGTTGCAACACAGGCACGATACTAGTAAATATTTAAGTGTGCAAGTATAAATAATTTTGGCGTTGAATATGGACACTGGTGCGTTGATTTAGTTACTCGCTACTTCAATCAATCAATCAATCAATCAATCAATCAATTATAAGATGGCTTTCGAATACTGTTGCCGACATTTTTATTAATATTCAAAGTTTAATAGAAATTAATTAATATACTCAGATCTGCTGAGAAGTTATAAAAATATCTATACTGGTCATTTTTAACCGGTACCAATTTAATTCATTACCGGTCGGAAAATGACCGGTACTCAAATTTTTTTTAAATGCAGTACCGACCATTTTCTGGCCGGTACTTAATTAATTTTTTTTTTTAGAGGATCGACATAGCATAGTTGGCTAGAAGAAAAAGTCGTAGGAAACTCGGATTGAAGTTTGCACTCGGTTTGGCTAAGATCAAACAAATACATTTGGTTGGATGCGCGTAGAGTGGAAAAAACGTGCCGTGCCATGACTAACATGCCATGACTTTGGTCTCGTGCCGTGACCAAGTTAATTTTTCACGTGCCGTGACCAAAATGTCAAGGGGTGGTCACGGCACGCGAATGGTCACGCCATGCCTAAACGTGCCGTGACCATCCATGACTCGCGTGGCTCGCGTGACCATTGAATCATAAGTTAGGTTAGTTTATTCAAGATTCACCATTAAATCAATATCTAATGGTCCTAATTACACGTGACTCGCGTGACTATGTGTCGTGCCATGCCGTGACTAAATCTTTCACGTGCCGTGCCGTGCCAAAGTTTCAAAAGATGAGCACGGCACGGGACACGCGAGTCACGGCACGTAACTGATACGCGTGCCGTGCCGTTCCGTAACGGAGCCGGCTCCGCCGTGCCATTTTTCCCACTCTAGATGCGTGTGTTACATCGGTTGCATGTATCGGTGCATCATCGATGTTTTTGCAATGAAACATTGATGTTTTATTAGCCGGATAGTGCTAAAAAAATATCGGTGCGTCGCTGATGTTTTTATAATGAAACATCGATGTTTTATTAGGATGCTGGTTATTGTCAAATTAAATTCACTAGCCGAATGCGAACACTAAACTACGTTTTTTTACAGTGTCGTATGACACTAAAGTTTAGTATTCGCATGCGGCTAGTGAATTTAATTTGACAATAACCAGCATTCTAAAATTGAGTATCAATGCTTTATACACGGCCTAACAACAGCAGAAGTGCATCGATGTTTCATTGCAAAAACATCAGCGACGCACCGATGTTTTTTTAGCACTACTCTGCTTAATTGTCAATGTTAATTCTAATAAAACATCGATGTTTCATTACAAAAACATCAGCGACACACCGGCTAATAAAGAATCGATGTTTCATTGCAAAAACATCGATGATGCATTGATACATGCAACTGATGTAATACACGCATCCAACCAAATGCATTTGTTTGATCTTAGCCAAACCGAGTGCAAACTTCAATCCGAGTTTCCTACGACTTTTTCTTCTAGCCAACTATGCTATGCCCATCCTAAAAATAAAAAATAAAAAAATTAAATTAAGTACTGATTTTCTGGCCGGTACTGTATTAAAAAAAAAAATTTAAGTACCGGCTATTTTCCAGCCGGTAATGAATTAAAAATGTCGGATACTGGTGAATCAGATTCTATTGCATCTATTTGAAATATGACATCCAAATATATTTAATATATATATTTAGAAACCTATCTAAGAGTGAGGCTACGGTGCTATGCATAGCACGGATTGAGCCGTGCTACAGCTCAATATTTGAGTTTTCAAAATCCTAACGGTCGATCCGAACCGTTCAACATGATTATAAAATGAATATGTACTTGCAAACCAAATTTTACATTTTTTCGAATTTTTTTACTATTTTTTTAGATAGGTAGAAAATCACTTGATCTGAAAATTCTGGACCATCCAAAAACAGTGATTTTCTACCTATCTAAAAAAATAGTAAAAAAATTCGAAAAAATGTAAAATTTGGTTTGCAAGTACATATTCATTTTATAATCATGTTGAACGGTTCGGATCGACCGTTAGAATTTTGAAAACTTAAATATTGAGCCGTAGCACGGCTCAATCCGTGTTATGCATAGCACCGTAGCCTCACTCCCTATCTAATTCCTGGATAGAATGTAAGCAAGCTGTCCTCTTGAGCAGAATTTTTTTAATACAAACTAATATATTTTAAAATTCCTGCTTTGTTTTTAAAATGCTATAAAAATATCCACTCAAGAGTAGGTCCGATGGGCATCGGACTTACTCTGGTTCAATGGGCTTAATCACCGTCGATTTGCATTAAGATTCGTGCATAACGCTTTAAAACTCGTGCTCAATTGTTTCAATTTTTGTGCGCACAAATCTTAAATTAGATCGGACGGTCATTATGCTCGTTGAACCTAAAAGTAGGTCCGATGGGCATCGGACCTACTCCGTTCTCAAAAAAATCGATTACTATAAATTCAAAAACATGCATTTACACCAAAAAATATATAATTGGGGGCAGTTACGTACAAATCGAATTCGCATTCTCTTAGATATATATCTTAAACTTTTGAGTGTTCTTTTTGGAAATTCTCAACCGTTCAAATACATTCTGCACGAATCTCAAAGCACAAATAATATTGCTCCCTGCACTATTCCAAATAGGCACCATACACATCGGTCATGCAAAAGTTGAGATATCTCAGAGGATACGCACTAATGCCTTCTAATTTTAATTTTTTTTAATAACATAAATTTAAATTTTATATATCAATATAAAATCGTTAGTTGTGATATATATTATTTTCTACAGCACATGACTAATTTATTACTTTTCGGTTTGTTTTTATGCGAATTAATAAGTTGAAAAATCAACGTACAAAATTTATCCATATCAATGTATTTTTACAGGCTCTTAATACCGATCAAAACAAAGTTTAAATGTCGTAATCTTTTATATGTGCATACAAAAAATGATATAGATCAAATCTACCAGTTTTATTTTGATATTTGAGTTTTAAATTTTAATTTATTAATATTTAAAAAATAGAAACATGATGAAGGCACAAAAAATAAATGCATTTGAAATTTCCTCTTTTAGAAAATTATTGGGTCGACTTATGTTAAATTTTAATTATGTCATTGACTAATTTAATCCTAATTTAAATATATCAAGCACTTGACATTTCTGAAGAATTTTTGTTTTTAAAATAAAACAACAAGAGATCAATTTAATTAAATTCTCACGTGAAAACTATCGCACCGCTGCTGCCAAATTAAATGAACAGGTAATAACTTTTTTGAACTTTTAAATACTTTTTCTGATTGCAATTAATTAGACAATTATTGAATTGACAGATAATCACTTATTATATTATATTCTTTTCTGATTGCATTTAATTTATTAGGCATTTATTGGCTTGACCCTGTCTTTTTTTTTTTAATTTAGCCGTTGACTAATTTGAGACAATTAATGCTCTATTTTATTGAGTCTAGCTAGTATGACATCGGTGTCATATGACACAAACTATAAAATTGATTGGATAGACTTCAAACGACTAATCCAAATCATTCAAACCGATTTACTTTATGAGTGATGCGTTTACATGCAATTTTTTTTTTTATTTTCTAGTTATTTTAGTATCAAATCAAGCGGTCCAAAATATTGAAAATGAATGCATTAAAATTAACTTAAAACTCACACATTTGACCGCTTGACTTGATACTAAATAAATTCGAAAAATTATAAATTTTGCATGTAAGCGCACAACTAATGAAATAGATCGGTTTGAACGGTTTGGATTCACCGTTTGAAATCGATTCGATATGTTTTGAAATTAGTGTTATGTATGTTGAAATGACACTAACGTCATACTAGTCAGACTCTCTATTATTACCCCATATATTGACACGTTAAAATGGGCCACATTTGGATCTGAGTGGCAGTTGGTGAGATGCACACAAAATAATAAAAATTAATTGTTTAATTGTATTTGGTCGGTCAGGATCACCTGCTTCTTACCTCGGCCTTTCTTTTTATGGAAAAGTATCAACTCAGATACTGTACATATTTTGAGTTAATTCTAACCATAGTGACAAAATTTACGTATAATTCGCATATAATTGACGTATAATTCTTTTTTTTTTACGTTACCGAACCGAACTCCGAATAAAACGCAGAGAAACCTATAATACGTTTTATTCGCGAATAAAACGCGTACAAAACGTGAGTTGATTTCTCACTATGAATTTTTGATTTAAAACGCAGAGAAACGTGAGTTGATTTAAAACGCGAATTTTTTTTTTTACGGTGTTTTTGGATTTTTTTTTTTGCTTCCTTGTTGTACCGAATCATTTCCGAATTATACCTGAATTATACCCGAATCACGAATTTTTGACATTGCCGAACCGAACCCGATCTATTGATTTCTCACTATGATTCTAACTAGAGAGTGGCTAAGATCTTTTTTTATTTTAAATCTTGGCAGATGCTGCAAGTCGTGAGGAGGAATCGAACTCTTAATTTTTGGGTAACTATTAGTCTTAGAATTTTTTTTTTTAATTAACTGTGTTACCTCTTCTTTCTCAGAGAGTGGCTAAGATCAAAGTGATAGTTTCAAGACCGTGGAACTATTATTTTAGTTTTTATATTTTCAAAGTTCAAACAATCGATTCCAACCGTTCAAAATTATTTCTATATTAAAATATATTTGGAGATCAAATTTTACATTTCTTTTTTACTATTTATTAAGTATTTTATAAAACTGTCATTTTCAGACAGTTCGGGACCACTGAAAAACAACAGTTTTGTAAAATACTTAATAAATAGTAAAAAAATTCAAAAAAATATAAAATTTCATCTCCAAGCACATTTTTAATATAGAGATCATATTGAACGGTTTGAATCGACTGTTTGGACTTTGAAAATTTAAAAACCGAATTGGTAGCTCCACGGCCTTCGAACTACCACTTTGACCTTAGACACTCTCTTCCAATCAAGTAATGTATTTTTGGGCCTGCTTTAAATATACAGAAGATTTTTAAGATTCGTGTCATATTAAAATAAATCTGATTGATTTAGTATTGTATCCGTATTTTTTTAATCTAAACATGAATAATCTTAGTTCAAACATGAATAAAAATGTAAAAATATTTTCATTTGAATTTTTTTAAAACAAGTAAAATATATATATCGAAATTAAGTTCTGATAGTAGTGATGATATATACAGTCTTCCTGTGTATAAAATTTAAAATTTTAATTGAGAGATATGTGAGTAGAGTGTGTTCTATATTTTGTTGCTTCTGTTTCAAACTATTGAAGCTAACTCCTTGTTTTAATATTTCTTATGTACAGCTAATAGTTTTAATATTTCTGTTCTATATTTTGTTACTGGTGCACCTTGAAACGATCAATTTGCTGTCAGTAATAAATGCAAGTTTATCATGGTAGGAGGTAAAATATAGAAGACAAAAATTACATGCAGAAAAACTATACTGAAAGATATAGATGAGCTATTATTGCACCCATAGTAACAAACTAATAGTTCGGATTCGGTTCAGCGAGGTCAAAATTCGTGATTCGGAAATAATTCGGGTATAATTTGGAAATGATTTGGTACCACAAGAAAGCAAAAAGAAAAAAACCCAAAAAACACCAAAAATAAATAAAAAAATTGCGTTTTATTCATGAATAATTCGTGATTCCCATTTTATTTGCGAATAAAACGTATTATAGTTTTTTTTTGCGTTTTATTCAGTGTTCAGTTTGAAAACTTCAAAAAACTTCAAAAAACGTGCATAATTCGCGAATTTATTGCGAACCATGTTACTATGCATGGTTGCACCTTGAAACCATCAATTGCTGTCAGTAATAAAAGAGTAAAATTTGTTAGAAAACTAGTTAGAAACAAGACTACAAGCTTATTATGAAAACTAGTTAGTTTGGAATGTGTTGTTAATGAGTTAAGTGTGAGTTCCATTTAGTTAATGTAAGAAGAATAAATGTATTCATATTCTAATATTGTTTTCTGTTTCTCTAAAGGATTATTTAATGAGTCCCTATATTTAATTAATTAATTAAGTCACTCCATCATCGATCTCTTTAGTCCAAAATTTAATGAGGACGATTTTATTATCATTGTGCGCAATATATATATATATATATATATATACACACACTCATATATATATATATGAGATGGGCTTTTGTGCTTCGCAAAGTAAATGGGGGGTTTACTTCGGACCATATTTTGCATTTTGAAAATCCAAACAACCTATCCGAACCGTTCAACATGTTCTAAATATTGAAATGTGCTTGGAGACTAAATTTTATATTTTTTGGAACTTTTTTACTATTTATTAAGCCACTTTGAAAATCGCTAATCCAGTGGTCCAGAAAATTTTACTGTTTTTTACTGTTCACAGTGGATCAGCGATTTTCAAAGTAGCTTAATAAATAGTAAAAAATTTCCAAAAAATATAAAATTTAGTCTCCAAGCACATTTCAATATTTAGAACATGTTGAACGGTTCGAATCGGTTTGTTTGGATTTTCAAAATGAAAATATGACCCGAAGTAAATCTCCATTTACTTTGCGAAGCACCATAACCCATCTCATATATATATATATATATATAGAGGAGGGATCCACTTACAACAAATTTTGAGTTACAACAAATTACAACATTCATTTTTTTCATTTTCAAAGTCCAAATCGTCGATCCAAACCGTTCAACATGATCAACACAATAAAATGTACTTGCAGATCAAATTTTACATTTTTTTGAATTTTTTTACTATTTATTAAGTATTTTACAAAAAACAGCCATACTTAGACCATTGAATTTTGTACCCATCTTAATAAATAGTAAAAAAATTCAAAAAAATATAAAATTTGATCTGCAAGTACATTTTATTTAGATAATCATGTTGAACGGTTTGGATCGACGATTTGGACTTTGAAAATGAAAAAAATGAATGTTGTAATTTGTTGTAACTCAAAATTTGTTGTAAGTGGATCCCTCCTCATATATATATATATATATATATATATATATATATATAGGTGCATTAATATAAAAAAATGCCCAAGGAGGAATATCTCACATTTTTTTTTTGTTTGTATTTTTCAAATTATTTTGTTGGATTTAATTAGCGGCTTGTAAAAAAAAATTATGAAATGGCCGGGAACGGGACATACGGTAGTGACTTTCAAGGATAAAGCAGCATGATGGTTCGATAGTGCATCTTTTTGTTTTCCAAACAAAATCAAACTTTTATATAATTTTTTGTTGTTGATTTTATTAAAGTGTTCCGGTACACTCTACTTTAGTATTTTGAAAATGTCATTCTCGAGAATTGAATATGTCTTTTGAAATAGAGACAAAGACTCATGCTGCTGCACTAAGTTCACGATTTTCTTTTATACAATTTTTCTTTTGCCAATTACCTTCTACAAAATAAATCATCGCTCTGCGCTAAGTAGTAAGTAGTGGCGGTCTGATATTCTGTCGAAGTCGTTTGATCAACATTAAAATTTGTGTACGCTTGATTTGTACGAATTTGAAATAATATATATGTGCAAATTTTGATGTTGATCAAATAACTCTATTGAAAATTTAGTCTGATGCAAGATTTAATTGCCTCCGATTCATATTTTCTATGTTGGTTGTTGGCTGTTGTGAAATATTAATTAATTAGTGGTGATGGAACTTTTAACTTTTAACTTTTGGAAAGTGTTGCCCATTAACACTTTTGAAAAGTGTTGTGAAATATTAACTTTTGGAAAGTGTTGTCCACTAAATAAGATTACGCCAAGTCAAAGATCTAAATCGTTACAAATGTTGTTGGTTGTTAAAAGGTGGGACCAATGGTCTAATCCCTAGCTAGCTAATGGCCACCAGCTTACAAGCATGAAGCACATGCATGTCACATATGTAATGGTTGGAATATTCTTTCACACCGAAATTTTTATTTATAGCACAGCTTAAAAAAAAATAAACCAAACAACTACTGTTTTTGAAAATTTCAAAATTCACCATGGCCGCACCGGTGTTGTGCGAACTCATTTCAAGAAGACAGTACAATACCAGTGCGGACCCTGAAATGGGTCCGCACAACACCGGTGCGGACCCTCTTTTTTTATATATATTTTTATTCAGGAATGTTTATTTGTTTGATTAGGATTTTGTTTTTAAAGTTGTTTAATTGTTTTAGTTTTAAATGTCGTTTAATTTGAAATTTTTGTTCGTTTGTCTGATCAAATATAAAGAGGCACTACTAATAAATATAAATGAGTCATATAAATAATCATACAATAGAACAATATAATGCTAATGTTCTCACGAGTACATTACAAATACGTCTAATAAACCAAAAATAAACAATGTTCTTACGAATACAATTAAAAATAGATAAATATCCAATCCATTGATAGACTCTCAACCTGCAAATTTGAAATAGTGACTGTTAAATCTGATTGTTTCAATAATTTTTTAAAAGTTGAAATTGATTAGTAAAAGAAATTAACTACCTCGTGTCTTTCTTGTGTATCTCGGTTGGCCTGGTGGCCTCTTCTCCTTTTATTTAGTAAGTCCAACCACATCGAAATCCTATTGTGTCGTCTTCTACCCAAAGAAGCATTTTTATCCTCTGGAACAAGGACAGTGCCCTCGTTCTCAGGCCATTCTGACTGATTTTCATACACATGCCATTCAGCCCTCCATGTGTTGATCAGTGTCTGGATGTGGTAGTAGTGACTTACAAAGATGTTAGGGTCGATGCCTCGAAGACGACACACGGACAGAATATGAGAACACGGTATTCTGTCCAATTGAGGCTTCTGGCATGTGCATTTCACCGTGTGATCATCCCTGATGATCACTGTGTATTTAAAATTGGCCTTGGTAAACCGGCCAGAATCGTCAGGTATGAAAGCGTGAACTCTCTCTTGTGTGGAGGTTACCTCGAACTCGTTGTAGTTGCCAAACCCCCCAAGCGTCTTCATAGTATCGGACCTCTCGAACTGTTTGTTAATAAGCTGATGCACACGACACGAGAACTGTTGACCTTGACTGGCTTCAAATTCTGCTTTGGCCCTCCTTTGCGCAAACCATGTGAGACATTTGTAAAATGTGTCTTCAATTATTGCTGCCACCGGTAACTTACGAGATGACCTGAAAATATTATTTAGCGACTCGGAACCGTTTGTAGTCATAATTCCCCAACGGTAACCACCGTCCAGTGCTTGAAATATCTTCCATGGTTTCGGACACTCGTTCTCATCTTGATCCAAATACTTACCGACACCGACCAGCCAATTGCTTGCATTCCTTGCTCGTATCTCCTCATCTTCCTCTTAGCTACATATATCCTGAAAAACTTGATTGCCGCCTCACTGCAACCGTTCTTCTTCATGTTCTCGGCTATGTGAGTAGCACAAAGACGGTGAACACATTGATTCTCATCCTCATCATTCCATCCCATATCATCTTGTCTGAACACCTTCTTGATACCCTTGCCCCTATCAGTGATTACACACATGAATCTAGAGCGAATTATGTTGCGTTGCAACCAATGCATGAACTACGCACAATCTTCGAAACTTTCTGATTCTACCAGTGAAATCCAACGGGAGAAGCTGTTTTTCTGCATCATACCCGGTTGCAATCAACAATTTGCCTGTGTTAAAACAATCAAATTAATTTCATAAGAGCCGAAATCAACTAAATTAAATAAAGTTAATTAAATAAATTAGTTACCTTTGTACCGGCCTGACAGGAAACATGCATCAACAGTGATGACTGGTCTGATGTGTTGAAAAGCAGCTATGCACGGTCCAAATGCCCAAGCCGCCCTATGGAAATACTTGTATGGTCCAGGTTTACCGGTGGGAAATGAGGTCACCTCAAACAATGTTTCTGTCAATAAATTAAAAAAATAAGTTCAATTGTTGATTTTGTTACAATGACGTAAAAAAAGAAGGAACAATATAGTACCTGGGTTCTTTCTCTTGATTGCCTCCAACAACGGAACTATAAGAGCGTATAACTCCTTCCAACTACCAAATCGGTAGGCAATTGCCAACTCATGGCTACGCCACAGTTTATTGTATGCCGGTATCTGACTGTTGTATCTTTCAGCAACAGCGATCCTGACAGCTTGGATACTCAAATCAACATCGTTCCTCATGTGAGCCGATATACAATCGGCAACCATACTAGCCGACAACTGTGCATGATCTATTCTTGTCGCATCCGCGTGACAGGAATGTTTTGTTGGGCACTTCGAGACACGCCATTGTGTACCGTAACCGGTGGCCTTTGCGAGTATGTACCAGCCACATCTACTGTCATTGCACTTGAACCTAATTCTAGTGGTGTCACTATGCGTATTACTTATCTCTTTGTTGCAAAGTGTGTGAAACATGGCAATTGCGCTCTTCATTTGCTCTTTTGAGTCATATGTTTGTCCATCAGACAATTCATTCTCATACTCTGCCCTTCTTCCAAACAAACCCGAATTTGCTTCCTGAAACCCTGATGTGTCATTGAAAGCTGAAATCGGGAGTTGAAACCCTCGATCGACCCTGAAAGTCCGCTCTCTTCCAAGCACAAGCCCGATATCTTTCTCGTCACGATGATCGCTCATACACCCTCAGGATCAACATCACCCTAATTTTCCTCTGCCTCTAGTAATTCCGGATCCACTGTTTCATCAGTTTCATCCAGATCATAAGATTAACCCAATGAGCGGTCCGACTAGATGAAGACTGGTCAGTCCAGGGTGGGGCTCAACGGGAGGGCCGACTACTGGAGGGTCGGTCCCGTTGAACTGGGGCCCGACTATTAGATGGTTGGTCAATTTTGACAGGGGACGAACTAAAGTTGGATGAGTTATCCCGACTACTACCCTGGATTAACCTCATAACAGGATCAACATCACCCTGGATTAACCTCCACATATAGGTCAATTATCTTGTATGCACCCTCAGAAAAACGCATGGTTTGGTTGTACAATACCTGCCAGACTCCCTCATTCTGAATTGGAAAGAGTTGGAACCAGGTTTGTGCTGAACTAGTCGGCATGCTAATTTTGGCCTCAATTTTAAGGTCATACTAACCCTGATCCAATCCCGAACTCTGACATATACTCCATTTAAGCCCCACATAATCAGTACCCAGCAATACCAGAATCACAGTAACAGGTTCGATACTATAATAAACCCTATTATGCCCTGTTAAAACATCACCACCAGTATAAATGGATACCATAAGAGCCATTTTCAATCCAATACACAAGAAACCTAAAGGGGGCTATATAAGGGGTCCGCTGGTTTCATTTTTCATATCATTTCAAAGAAGTTTCAATCCCTTCGACCTCGGGTAAGTTTTCTTCTTCTTCTCTAGTTTTAATTTTTAGTGTAGAGTAGTAATTAGGTTTAGGTTTAGGGTTTAGGGTTAGGATTTAGGTTTAGGGTTTAGATTTAGGATTTAGAATTAGATATTAATTTAGGATTTAGAATTAGAATTGTACCCAAATTTAAATAGAATTGTACCAAAATCTAAATAGAATTGTACCAAAATTTAAATAGAATTGTACCAAAATTTAATTGTACCAAAATTGAAGTAGGTTTAATTGTACCCAAATATAATTGTACCAAAATTGAACTAGGGTTTAGAATTAGAATTGTACCAAAATTTAAACCGGACTTATACCAAACTCTCATATTTGACCAAAAATTATCCAATACAGCATGACATCCAGTAGAGATAGACCGTCCTCCAGTAGGGGTACACAGCATGGCCCTACAGCCACGCCGTACGAGATGTCTCAGTACATCGAGACAGCATTGGCAGATGTTCCGGGTATCCGGAGTCACACTGACAAGGTCAGCGACTTCTTGTGGTACCCGAATGCGGAGCATCGGATTTTAGAGGCTGCCACTGGGGTAAGTTATAAATTTGTCATATTTATAAAAATACTAATAACTTAATTTTTTTTATGAATTAACTTGATCTGATTTTTTAATTAAATGCAGGGTTTGGATGCGGTTACGGTTCGTCACAACCGCACTCATCTACGGTACCAGCCGGCATACGGGGGGGTTTTACGCTCGATGGGATTGTACCAGTTATCCCAGATGGCCGAGGAGAATGCTGACGAGGGTTTATCTTCTGGCCTCGTTGAGCGATGGCGTTCCGAGTTGCACAGCTTTCATCTCCCCCATGCTGAGATGACAGTCACCCTACAGGACGTCAGTTACCTGTAGGGTATGACTATTATCAGGGAGCCTATCACGGGCGTCGAGTACGGAGACTTTCGGGCATTGTGCTTGGAGTTGTTGGGGATCTCGCACGAGGATCTCCAGAAAGAGAAGAAGAGAGGTGAGAAGACCGTGGTCTCGCCCTGCTGCATCAGCTTGGCAAAGCTGCGGGCGAGATTCAAGGATTTTCCGGATCGATCAGATCAGGTATTTGCATGTACAAGATTTAATTTAAATAATATTAGATTTATTTTCTTGTAAATAATGTTCTAATTTAAATCTATAACAGGTGGTTGTTGACCGACACCTGCGCTCCTACATTTTGGAGATGATCACATGTCGGTTGTTTTCGGATTCGCATGGAGATCAGGTGCGCCTGTGCTACCTCGAGCTTCTGCGCGACCTGTCCACTGCGGGCAGGTTCAACTGGGGAGGTGCCACGCTGGCATGCCTATATAGCTAAGAAACACATTCTTATAATTTTTTTCAAATATTATACATCGTACTGTAGTAACACTGACTTTGTACATTGTAAAGAGGTATTAACACATCCTGCTTGAAGAAGAACAAGACCTTTATTGGACCGTGTATGTTACTACAACACTGGTCCTACGCACATCTGATTGTTAGCCGTCCAGTCCTGGCCAACAAGACAGATGTACCGGAGTGGGGCAAGCCCGAGCCAGACAACTACCCTGTATTTGCCGCCAGGTATTGCTATCCTAAGATTTGGGTGGGTGCAGGGCATGGCTCGTCTCTCGGCATCACATTCTGGAGACATGAGATCGAGCATCTCAGAGATGATTCATAGTTTGTGACTTGGGAGCCCTACAGAGATTATGTAAGTTTACTTTTATTTCTATTTTGATTTAAATTTTTTCCAGTTCGAATTGATATATGATATTAAATCTATACTTTCAGGTCGAGGTAGATGACGCACATCGATCCTATCTTGAGATATTGCCTGAGCGATGTCATCAGCAGGAGTGTTTCTAGCGTGCAGAGGTGCCGCTCATATGTTTTCAGGTACTGTAATTTCTTTATGCTAGTTATCTACACGAACGACTTAATTTAATAAAACCAGTCTAATGTATTAAAATATATAGATCATCGAGCACCATTACCCCGGACGGGTCATGAGACAGTTCGGGATGCGCCAGCTTGCTCCACCCCCGGCACTGATCAGTGAGGAGGTCTGGCGAGGGCTGCATCATGCCAGGGATACCACTGCAGGCAAGAACTGAGGGATTGTCCGTGCCGATTACGTGTTCGAGGCAGGAGCTGTAGATCCCCCATTGGCCGAGCCGAACCGTCATATGGATGTCGCGCCAGTGTAAGAAATTTTTTTATTAATTCAAAACTTCCACTATAGCTTTTTGATTGGAATATCTAACATTTGTTGTAATTCGTACAGACCTTACAGAGATTGGTACCAGGATCACGGCGTGTACACCATATTTCTGGAGGGATATATCGCCGACAACCCGCATGAGCGGGTACCGAAGCTGAGGGATCGTAGAGGACGGATCCACGGTATTATCCCCGTCGGCGCACCTCTCGCAGCCAAGGCATTTTTAATTTGAAGTTTCAAATTCAAAACTATCAATATTTACAATTGTACAACTTCTTCATAATTTTTTCAATTTTCATGCATTATATCTTGTCAAGAGTTGCGTCATAGGGGCTACGATGGCCGTCACCAGGGGGTGGAAGAGGCTCGGGAAGGTCATCCTCAAGCACAACGTACCCGCGGTGTGCCAGTGTGGGTACAGGGCGCGCCTCGACTCTCTACTGAGGTGCGCTGGCTTGGGAGGTGTTGATGCGGTCGACGACATATCTGACGAGCCCGATGTATACGTCCCCTACACTGGTGATGAGGACGTATTTGCACCCGTCCACTATGCTGAGACGATCGGTCAGGCGTTCAACCGAGGTGCCGAGTTGATGCACCGAGCCGCACATGAGGCCATGGGATCCCAGGCTAGGATGTCTGCCGAGGTATAATTTAAATTAAAATACATAACTGTGATTTTTCTCTTATTCAATACATTATCTAATTTGTAAGTTACTACAGGGTGGAGACGAGGAGGACCTGGGCTTCAATATCTCCACTGAGTGTGGCACAGAGATGGACTGTATTCCCCGGGTTACAGTCCCACTCAGACAGCACCTCATGCCTATCAGCCAGGGTATGTTCAGACAGAGCCCATCCCGTAGTTCCCTGGCCAGTCCTCAAAGCAGGTACCTCACTCTTCTCTCCACGATGACCCCATTGCCAGATAGGCGTTTCTATTCACGCAGGCTGAGTCTGGACATACCACGATTTTTGGTCCTGGGGTCCAGCAGACATCCGAGATTGAGGAGGTTCACCACGAGCCGGTTCAGTCTACGGATGTCCAAGCCGACGACTCTACATCCTCCGCAGATATTGACGAGACGCCACTCTGCAGGCGGGGTCGGGGTTTAGGAAGAAGAAGGCGAGGACGGTGTTTAGTCCAGAGCCGTAGATTTTCATTTGTTGTACTGTTAGATGTTTTGTTATATTCTTATTTGTAGTATTGGTAGATGTTTTGTCAGATACTTATTTATTTCGTTGATTCATTTCTTGTTTGTTTGATTTTGTTGTTATTTATTTATTTTGTTGATTTCATTATCTCATCGTACACAAAATAATTTCAAAGAAACCACATATCTAAAATATTCCAAACGAACGACATATCTAAAATACGATACGACCAAAAATTAATTTAAACAACATTCAAAACTAAATAAATAACCCTTAACAAATTACAATTTCGTATTTTTAAAATAAAAAATAATGGGTCCGCTCTGGCATATAGCTGACACAGGGTCCGCAGAATGCCGGAGCGGACTCATATGGGGGTCCGCTCCGGCATTCTGCGGTCTCCCAAATATGGGTCCGCTCTGGCGTTCTGCGGCCGTGCTAGTATTAGAATTACCAGAAAACGATGGTTATTTGGTTTATTATTTTTTTGAAAATGGTATTAATAAAAATTTCGGATAATTAAGGATTTATTTTTATGTGAACATGGACATGGTGTTCATATCAACATTTGATACAATATTAACTTATATTAAAAAAATTCTAATTCCGTCCTTGCATCTAATGATTATTATTACATAAGAAGTATTGAGCTGTCAATATAACTTATTTATCTATGAGGAGCTAATTATCTAATTTGTATCATATTTAATAAGACAGTTCCGATAATATTTTTTCGTTAGGTTATCGTTAAGAATATATATATAGATTGAAATAATTTGATATCTATTAGATAAATATGGGGATAAAATTTATTTTATGCTTGTTGCCTATAAAAGTAATTAATAAAAATATACAATACATATATGATTGCTATTGTAAAAGTGCAGTTTAGGATACTTTTTGTGAAAATATTTTTTGGATAAACAATATAAACAGATAAACAAACATTGGGTGATATTAAAGAATTATAAATGTTTTACTTTCTATTGACATTTTTTATAATATTTGCTAATTTATTTATATAATAGACAGAAGAATTTTATCAATAGTAAAAAAAAATATGTAAACATATATAACATGAAGCATGAAGGGAAATTTTTTATCGGTAGTAATTAATAGAAAAGAAGAGAGACAAACAGTAAGAGTACAGTGATATTTATATTGGTAGTAAGATTGGTAGCAACTCTACCGATTTTAAAAATAAAAAAGTTTGGATCGGTGGAATTTTACTGATCTAAATCAGTTTGTTTTTTTTCCTTTTATTTTTTTCTAGTAAAATATTTTTTTTTACAAAAATAGATAAAGTACCTTAAAATTTAGATATATCAAAACCATTCCATCTATTTTTTGAAAAACTTTTCATATTTTACTAGAAATCAAATATAAGAATTCTCTCCATCTATACATCAGATTAAAAAAAAGTTAAGATCGGTATAATTGCTACCGATCTTACTACCAATACAAATATTACTGTACTCATACTGTTTGTCTCTCTTCTTTTTCTATTAATTACTACCGATAAAAAATTTCCAGCATGAAGCATGTCACATATGCATGCTGCTTAAATGGGAAAATAAAATAAAATAACACTAAATAAATAGAGAAGCAAGGGAAAAGAGATGAATATAAAAAGTTCTCTACGTAATGACCTAAAAAAAAATTAAAATCATTTGTAACGATTAATTGGAAAAATAAAATAAAATAGATTAACCTTAAATAAATAGAAAAACAATGGAAAAGTGGTGACCATATACAATTTTTTTTTCTCTTAATATGGACTTTATTTAAAAAAACTATTAAAAAAATATAAAGTTACATGTGAAGAATTTTATCAATAGTAAAAAAGTATGTAAACATAGAAAGACAATTGACATACTTAAATCATGAAAAATAGTCATTTTATAAAGCATGCTGCTTAAATGAGAAAATAAATTAACACTGAATAAATAAAGAAGCAATGGAAATTGATGAATGTAAGAAGTTGTACTACGTGCGGACTTAAATGCAAAAAAAAAAAAAAAACATTTTTAACGCTCAAATGGGAAAATAAAATAAAATAAAATGAAGTAGAAAAGCAATGGAAAAGTGTTGACTATATACAAAAAAAAATTGTCTACCTATGGACTTTATTTGAAAAAAAACTATTAAGAAATATAATTAAGTCATATGGAAAGCAAAGTAATAGAAAACTAATTAAGAACAGACATATTAGCAGTTATGAGGAAGCAAATCAGTCTTATGAAAATATTTATTTATTTTTCTGGGGTATATGAGTTTTTTTTTTAAAAAGAAATGTGAAGATCGAGCCTTCAGATTTCATTCGTTAATAAAGACACAAGAAGTGTCAGTTTGTTACAAAAGAAAATAAAAAAGATGAAAAAGAAAAACGAAGAAGAAATAAAGATACACATTCGCACTGTTCCTCTATCCAATGTTGTACCACATGAAAAACTCACGCTTAATCTCTATAACCAGTAGTGCCACTGGTTTTTCACTGGCAATGAAGATTCTTCTGCACCTCTCTCTCCATATGACAAAACAGACAGCCACTTGCATTTGTTTGATCACCTTTGCCCCTTTTTGTAGCAATATATCCCTGTATCTACCATCTATAAATTTCGCGTTGTGCCCGAGCATTGAGGATATATAGCCATAGCTTGCCTCACCGCTATTGCGTACGTACAATACATATGATCAACTGTTTCCTTTGCCCTCTAGCAAAGTGAGCATCTGTTTGGCATTATCCATCCCTTTTTAACAAGGTTATCTATTGTGAGAATACGGTTTTTCAACATGAGCCATGTGAATATTGCCACCCTTGTAGGTGCTTTAAATTCCCAAATACCAGTAACAGCTGATCCTATGTAAGGTCCTTCTTCCATTCCAATGTAAAATGATTTTACCGAAAAATCTTTCTTTTTTTCCCAGTTCCAATACGGTATGTCCGGTTGTCCCTGAGTCATGTGCCAGGTCCCTCATAAGTTGTAACCTCTGCTGTTATGCTTGGTCAGATAGTGCTCCTTCAGATTGAAATTGCCAATGCCCCTAGTTGTATGCTTGTTGTACTGTCAAGTATGGGTTTGCCGTATACAAGAAGAGCTCCTGATACTTGTACTTGATTGGGGAACACATCCAATTATCCCACCAAAACCTAATGTTTGTGCCCTGACCCAGCTGATAACTTACAAAATTTGTCATAAACGGTGTGACCTTCTTCATGTCTTGCCATAATCTTCTTGGATGAGGCGCTTCCCGTGGTCTGTATTGTTGCAGAATGGATAGCTGAACCATTTGCATCCAGGGTGGCTTTTCAATCTGCAATCATCTCCAAACCACCTTTGCCAGTAGTGCTTTGTTAAAGGTGTACAGATTCTTTACCCCCATTCCTCCTTGCTCCTTTGTCCTTGTCACCAGTTCCCATGAGGCTAAGCTCATATATCTCCCATTTTGCCTGTGTTCCTTATGTCCATGCCATAGGAACTTTCTTCTAATTCTGTCAATTTGTTTGATGACCCATTTAGGCAGGAGGAAGGTTTGCATAATGTATATGAGCATGGCTGTAAGTGTTGCATTCAAGAGGGTGACCCTCCCTCCAATTGACAGCATTGATGCCTTCCAAGAAGATAGTTTCTCTGCTATTTTTTGGATCAATGGCATGTAGTGGGCTTTATTCAACTTTTTGTTGGATAATGACAATCCTAGGTAGGTGATTGGAAATGCTCCAGCCCTGCATTCCAGCACAGAAGCCAGTTGCTTGGCTTCTTGGTCTGATGCTGAGGTGATGAGAAACTCTGACTTGTGCAGATTTACCTTTAAACCCGACAATTCTCCAAAAATATGCAAAATCACTTTCAAGAACTGTAGCTGCTGGCTGTTTGGTGTTATTAGAAAAAACGTGTCATCTGTAAAGAGCAAACATGGATTGCATAGAGGGAAAGGTTTGCGCACCAGACCCATGGTTAGGGGTGTCAATGGTACCTTTTTAGTCGTTTACCCGACTCGTATCGTATTCGATAAGGTGGGTATGGGTAAGATTTTTTTTCGTTAGCTTATTGGGTATGGGTATGGATTAGATTTTTTTTCCGTTAACCAAATGGGTAAGGGTATGGATAATGACTATTTCGTACCCGTTACCCTATAGGGTAATTATAAAATCTAAATATATCAATTCAATTTCTAGCTCACCAAAATATATATTCGTGTTTTTGAAATTTTTTGCTTTATAAAAAACAATTTAGTTGGAATTGATTGCACATTTATTTTATTTTTTTATTAGAAAAACAATTATATATGTGTGAAATGAATGAGTTTTTGATGTTTAATTTGTAAAATATAATAAAACTAATTATTATATTAGTATTATCCGTTATTCACCTGCTACCGTTTCGTTACCTGATAATATTAACGGGTAAGGGTAAGGTAGGGTAAGGTCAATTTTTAATGAGTATGAGTAGGATATGAGTAAAGTTAATTTTAATAGATATGGGTATGAAAATGTCTCCACTCGACCCGTATCGTACCCATTAACACCCTTACCCATGGTTGCCAGCTTTTCAGTCTAGGCCACTAAAAAGTCCATTGCGAGAATAAATAAATAGAGCGACAATAGATCTCCTTGCCGTAATCCTCTCCTCAAATAAATTCTCTTTCCTGTAATGGAATTGATGAGAACCCTTGACTCTCCTACCAATATCACCTGCCTAACACGTTGAACCCAATTAATGCTGCAAAAACCCTTTTGCTCGGGTATATGAGCTTAATATATTAATGCTGCAAAAAGAATTTTTTTTTTAAAACAGTAATTAAAATAATAAAAGTTAAAGAAACGACATGATTGCGGAGTTTGTTATAAAAACAGCAAAAACCGAATAGGCTATTCGGTTAAGGGGTTTTTTTTTGCTTCACCGAATTTTCACAAAAACAAACACCCGGAGTATGTGATCTTTCGTGTAACACCCCTAAACCGAATAGCCTATTCGGTTTAGGGATTTTTTAGCCTAAACCGAATAGGCTATTCGGTTTAGGTTTTTTTTTTTAACACCAAGAAGAGCAAAATAAAAAAATCTAAGACTGAAAATTTGATTTAAATTATTTGTTAGATTACTTCTTTTGATTTATAATTAGCAAAAAAATAAAAAAAACACTAAATAGAAATTATGTTGAATTACACTATATTACAATAAATTATGTTGAATTACACTAAATTACGCTAAATTACAATAACCCCGCTAATTATGTTGAAATACCAAAAATTACACTAAAGTAGACCGATTTTGTGCCATCTTTCATGAATCATAAAAAATAAAAAAAATTCCAAAAATAGTAAAAATTGGTAATCTGCAAGTTCATTATGTAACTAATTTACTGAGCTACTTGGATTGAATAATAGAAATGAAAATCTTAATCGGAAACTTCAACTCAAGTTTTGAGGCTCTTCCCTTTGTTTTTTGGCGATTCTGAATTTCGAAATCCGGCATAGCTAGCACGGATGCATGCGCATTTTCGCAAGCTTTCCGAAAAGTGGTCATTTGCTGAAATCGGACACTCGAGCGCCGTTTTATGACCGTTTGAAGTTTCGCCGTCGTTTTTCGCCTTTTCAGTGAAAATATCGTCCCTATTCATATGTAATTTAGCGTAATTTACCGTATTTTAGCGTAATGTAATGTAATTTAGTGTAATTTAACTTAATATAGTGTAATTCAACATAATTTAACTTAATTAGTATAAATATGCTAATTATATATCAAAAGAAGTCAAATAATTTAAATAAAACATTCAAATTTTTAGTATTAGATTTCTGTTAAAATTTGAATAGGCATTTCGGTTAAGCCAAAAAAAACACCAAACCGAATAGCCTATTCGGTTAAGCTCTAATACGGATCTTCTGTGGCCATGTTCTCACAACCCCTGTTAAAACCGACTGCTTAACCGAATAGCCTATTCGGTGAAGCAAAAAAAAACTTAACCGAATAGCCTATTCGGTTTTTGCTATTTTTATAACAAACTGCGCAATCATGTTGTTTCTTTAACTTTTATTATTTTAATTACTGTTTTTAAAAAAAATCCCTGCAAAAACCCTTTTGCTCGGGTACTATATAGTACTGTCCCTATACATACCCATAGAACTCCAATAAAGGCTTGTTAATTAAAAATTTGGAATCCGTCAACCATCTACAGTTCACTGTACTCATTTAATCAAGTCAAAATATAGAGCAATTAAGAAGGGTAAAACGGTCTTTTGAAGTAATTCTTCAACTCGTGTACTGTAGAAGTCCAAAGGACGTTGTCAATATACTTGGTCTTTGCACTTGCGAACATACAAAGCTAATTGCTTAATAAAATAAGGGTGACCCTATACTCAGGGCAAGAATTACAATTTTGAGTGCACTCACAAATCTTTTTAATTTATACCGAATTTGTCCTTTATTTAAAATTTCCATCTAAACAAGACAATACATCTTTTAAAGAAAGTATTTAATACACAGCTAATTCGTGTATCTTTATGGTAAGTACTATAAGTCATGTAATTTTCTATCGCTCTTCACATTTTAGCATTTGGTAAGATTAGTTTTTTTTTTTTGTGAAATTTTCAACTTAACTTAATTTCTAGAATGATTATTGCGTTCAAAATATGTAGTATGGTATTGTTAAAAATGAAATTTTTGAAATGAAATTGGGTGATTAATTAAACAAGTTGTCACAAAAAATGTTAGGCTCCAAACTTCACTAATTCATCAAGTTTTTTATTTTTAAATTTCACGAGAAATGATTAGCTCATTAAAATTCATCTTACGATGGAGTATAATTAAAAAACATATTGAGACAGTTAAAAATAATTTGAATTGATAAAACTCGTATGAGATGATAAATCAACAAATGTTTTGATTACAAAGCCCTTTAAATTTAACCAAAAAAATGAGAAAAAAATAGCAGTAAAAATGCTATTGAAATCAATAGGCAAACACAAAAGAGATCATTTCTTGTGAAATTTAAAAATAAAAAACTTGATAAAATAAATTAGTGAAGTTTGGAGTCTAACATTTTTTGTGACTTGTTTAATCACCCAATTTTATTTCCAAAATCTTATGTTTTTACAATACCATACTACATATATATTTTGAACGAAGATAATCATTCTAAAAATAAAATTAAGTTTGAAAATTTCACAAAAAAAAATAATCTTACCAAATGCTAAAATGTGAAGAGCGATGAAAAATTACTTTATTTGATACTAGTACTTACTATAAAGATACACAAATTAGTTTTGTATTAAATACCTTCTTGAAAAGGTGTATTGTCTTGTTTAAATGAAAATTTAAATGAAGGGCAAATTCGGTATAAAATAAACAGATTTGTCTGTGCACTCAAAATTGTGATTTGTGCCCTGAGTATAGCGTCACCCCATTAATTACCCCCTGGATTGCATTTTCAAGAATTAAGAAACTCAATCTCTCTCTCTCTCTCTTGGCAATTGGATAACAGATTTCCTTATTCTCACTCAATTCATTCCATATATGTTTGGTTGGATTAAGAATAAGCTATTCTTAGGATTATGCTATTTGGAATAGCCTATTTGGTGTTTGGTTGGATTAAAATAGTTAGAATAGTGGATCTAATATTTTTTGTCTTATTAGAATAGGTTATTCCTAAGAATTTTAAAATTTGGCTATTCTAACAAGACAAACAATAGCTATTCTAGCTTTTTTGCTTAGAAACCAAACATAAATAAAAGGCATCATCATAATATATGTTATTTCTGTTTCATTTTATTCTGACATTCTAATTGTAATTGTAAGTAATCGCTCTCTTTCATTTTATTCCACATGACACCATCTAAATTTATTTTTGATTGAAATTTCAAGGGGATTATAAGATTAGTGCTCTTTATCCAAGAGCAGAGAGCTATAACATAATAAAAAATTCATTCCAAAACATGATAATTTTTTATTTATAGAAATTATTAAATTTAGACGTACAGAAATAGAATGAGACATATCAATGGATAGGAATCAATAAGTTTGATTCGTATTTTTGGATCAGACTCAATAAATCAGATCTTTCCATATTTATTAAAAAATGAGATACTCTTTCTATTTTTGTATGTCTGGATTTAATAATTTTCTCGTACAATCTCTCGTACAATTCAAACTTCTCAATTTTTCGAGATTTAAAAGACAAATAAGAGACGAGGTGTGAAACATGCACAAAAATCGAATAATTACATATAAAAAAAACATTTCACTTATTTCTCTTATTTTTCTTCACATTTTATTATTTGTTTGCTTTAATAAATATGTCACATATATAGTTTTAAGACTTTTATAAATATAAATGAAATTATGCTAATTTATTACTATTCGATTTGAATTGTAAAGACTGAAAATGACACATTGAACTGGATTAAGATATAATGACACGACAGTCACGTGAGTCACGTGACACGGCAGTCACGTGAGGACACACCAGCAGACACGTGCCAATCAAAGAAATAAACTATATATTAGAGTAGAATTAGGATAGTTCACCAAGCCATTTTTAACTCAACTCTAAGTTCACGAATCCAAACCGTTGAAACTCATCTATCTTACAATTGATGCATTCACATGCAGAAATTTTAAATTTTCGAATTAATTTAGTTTAAAGTCAAGTGGTCAAAATTAGAAGATTTATAAATTAATTTTAATGCATTCATTTTTTATTATTTTTTTACCACTTGACTCTATACAAAATTAATTTGAGAATTTAAAATTTTTGCATGTCGTATTACTCGGAAGGTAGATGGGTTTCAACGATTCAGATTCGTCATTTGAAATCAATCCGATAAGTTTTAGAGTTGAGTTCACAAAGAAGCTTGTTGAACTTAAGAACACCCTAGTTCTACTCCTATATATTATACCAATATAAAAATTGTGTGGTTCTAAACACAATATACAAACCAAAAAAAAAATAAAGAAATGAACTATATTACATGAGGAGGGTTCAAATGTCTCCATTTTTTGTGCCTCCATCATGCCTCCATTCTTTAAAACTTTAATAACTCAAAATTTAAAACTTAAAATTCAAAATAAAACCGTTGGATATGAACTACATCATTTTATCTATGCACGTGTAAAAAATTATGGCATTTCAACTTTGTTTTAGTTGTCATCTTGAGTTTGTAAAAATGTATACTAATGTGGATAATTTCTAGACGTTGATTTTTCAACTTATTGATTCACATAAAAGCAAAATTGAAATGTGATAATTTTTTATGAGCACATAGAGAAAATAACATAGATCGCATCTGACGGTTTTATTTTGACGTTTAAGTTTTAAACTTTGAATTATTAAAGTTTTTAAAAATGAAGGCATGATGGAGGCACAAAAAATAGAGGCACTTGAACCATCCTCATATTACATAGTAGATTCATTAAATTTAGGTTTTGAACTCAAAACTTTCTGAAAAAAAAAAAAAATTGAACGGATCTTTTAACTACCATTTATACTTAATTGATCCTTAATTTTTTTTTTTTTTACAAAAATCAAGTTGGTACTCAATAGTCAGTTTCATCAAATCAGTTTTTGAACTTTAAAAAAAAAAATTGATCCTGCTTCAACTTAGTTCTTTTTAAATTAAACTTAAAAGGACCAGCATTTTGAAAGTTTCAAGATTAAATTTTTTGGAAAAATTTGAGAGACTAAAACCTTAAATTTTCCTTTTTGTTTACTTAATTTGTTGGCAAGGAATATTATTTAGCTTCCTAAATAATTTTAGCTACATATACCTCATGTGTGTTTTATGTCATTATGTGAACGCACACTTTTGATCAAGTTTCTTAACAAAGTAAAGTGACATTTAGTGGCAGCATAATCATTTAATATTTAGCATTTTAGCATGATATAGTGGTCAATAAACCATGATACCGACAAATTAATTTTATGTCATTCTAAAATTAAAGTTTATGTAATAATTAAACAGTTGTCAATATTGATATATTATTTTCTTTAATAATTAATTAAACAAGCAATTAATCTCAAGTTTGGACATTAGATTTTCAGTTACTTGGATGACAAGGGTTCATATGCCTTCATTTTTCGTGTTTCCATTATACTTTTATTTTTTGAACTACGATAACTTAAAATTTGAACTTTAAATATCAAAATAAAATTGTTAAATATGATCCAAATTATTTTCTCTATGCACATTTTAAAGACAAGGACATGTTGATTTCGTTTTGATTAGTGTCAAGAGCTTGCAAAAAATACACCGATGTGGATGAATTCTGAACGTTGATTTTTCAAGTAATTGCTTCATACAAAACGAAAATTGAAAAGTGATAATTTTTTGTGTATGTCGATAAAATAATATAAATCACATCTAACTGTTTTATTTTAACATATAATTTTAAAAAAAAATATTATTAAAAAATTTAAAAGTTGAGGCCTAAAACCCTCCTCTTTGAGGAAAATGACATGACATTTGAGGATAAAATACTTGAAAGTTGATCAATCAATTACAAGAAAAAAAAAGGACATGGTAATAGCTACAATACTAATAATTTGGTGATAAAAATTAGTACTATTAATTATTATTGTAAAGATAAAACAAGAGATAAACACAGAGAATTAGATATTAGAGATAATTTTTTTTTTTTCTACTGCTATTGTGGTTTAAACTTTTCGGTCACAAAGAAGTTACTTGTCATAACATACTATAATATTAGAGTTGGACTATCATGCTTTGGAAAATAAAAAGGCTATTTTACTTCCCGCTCATATTTATATTTTAAAGTTTAAATAGTCGATCCGAACTTCTCAACATGATCTTCATATTGAAATGTGCTTGGAGACCAAATTTTACATTTTTTTTGAATTTGTTTGCTATTTTTTTAGAATTATTGAAAACCACAGCTTTTCATTAAATAAATAATTTAGAAAACAATATTTTCAAAATTTCTAAAAAAAATAGCAAAAAAGTTCCAAAAAATATAAAATTTGGTCTCAAAGCACATTTCAATATGAAAATCATGTTGAAAAGTTAGGATTGACTATTTAAACTTTAAAAATGAAGATATGAGCAGAAAGTAAAATACCATCTTTACTTCCCAAAGCATGATAGCCCAACTCATAATATTATAATCTAAGAGAATGTTCAAATGCCTTCATTTTTTGTGCCTTTATCATGCCTCCACTTTTAATTTTCCAATAATAAAAACTTTAAAACTAATATGTCAAAATAAAACCATTAGTTGTGATCAATATTATTTTCTCTAAATGTACATAAAAATTATCACTTTTCGATTTTGTTTTTGTGTGAATCAATAAGTTGAAAAACTAATGTCCATAATTTGTCCATATAAATGTATTTTTGCAAGCTCTTGAATATACTGATCAAAATAAAGTGGTAATCTTTTATATATGTGCATAGAGAAAATGATATTGATCAAATCTAACAGTTGTATTTTAATATTTGAATTTTAAATTTTAAATTTTAAATATTTAAAAAATAAAGAGATATTGCAATCCTAAATTAATTATATATATATCGTTTCATGACAAGGTTTCCAAATGCAAATTTGAGTGCTAAATTGTTGGTATATCCCACTATTTATAGAAACTTGCATATGAGACATGATAGTACTATTCTTATCAGCTTTCTAAAACGAGACCAAACAAATATAAATGGCCATCCTGTGCTGCACTTGAGTCATATATGCATCAAGCAAATATATAGAGGATCCATCGATGTGGCCTCCACAAATATATATATATATATAGAGTACCAATGCACATGTTCGATCGTGTGAAAAGCAAGAAAAGAAACAGGATCATAATTCAAATTCATTGTCTTGTACAACATTTTTGCAACAATTTGTGTAATTTGAGGTCACAGATAGAACGCACCACCGCAACATATCACATGCCTCACATTATGTCCATTGAGATTTTAATTAGCCAAGAATTTTAATGTACAACTATTTTTTGGGCCTTAAATTTTTTTTTTTCAAGAAATAAATTATATTGATTTCTTAACTTAAATTTGTAGTAAATTAATTTTAGAACTTTCAATAAACTGATCTTTGAAAGTGCAAATTTTTATCTTAGTTTTTCATTTGTATCAAATTAATTAAATTTTAAAAAGGAAAATTAGTACTAGTCCTAAAATTATTTTGAAAATAACAAATTTTGTTATTGTGAGAAGGACATAATAACATAGAGGTCATGGCAGAAATATATAACCGAAATTTTTATTCATATCCTCAAGAAAAAATAAAGTTCCAAACACGTCCTCAAATTTTTAAAGTTTTGAATTTTACAGAAATTTGACCTATCATAGTTCGGCTGAATATAAAAAAATTGTTATTTTTTTAAAATAGATGAGATATCTTACAATTTATAGGTACTAGAAGAACCACTAGAAAATGAAATATCTTAGAATTCAAAAATATACTAGAAGAATCACGAAACATTTTTCAGGCTGGATTAAAAATATAAATGTTTCTTAGTGTGTGTTGCTAGAAAAAAAAGTTTGGATCCGAGTTATTGATCTCGATCCAAACTTTACATATGAGTAAATAAACATGTTTTGTGATCATTGCAGTATATTCAAATTCTAAGGTACTTCATCTATTTTTCTAGAAGTCATTTTATATTTATAATATTTTCATATTTTCATAAAATGATTTCTAAAGAAATATATAGAGTTTTAATATTACGTATTTCTCTTTCCAAAATCAGTAATTACATATTTATTTTTTTAATTTGTAATACATCACGTATTTGTTCTGTATAACTCTATAATATATCAAATATATCCAAAAACAATAAATTAATAATTTTTAAAACTCTAAAATTCATTTATGGACCATTATACCCTTTCCTTTCTCTCCTTCTTTCCTTTCACTTGTGCGTGCCTAAGTTTAATAATATCTTTCTGAAGCCAAAGAGAGAAAATGCTTAGTGCAAATTCAGAGTGTAATTGTAAAGAAATATGGAGCATTTAATATATCATAACTAGATACTTCAACTCAGTGTTTTTGTATATATAAAAGCTTATGTGGTTGTAAATTGATTTTGCTGAACAAATGACATTTCCTTGTATGAAATCTTAGACTTATTTGAAGGTACCAAGATAGGGGGATTAGTGATGGTAGGAGCTGAGAATGAAGTTTTTTTAGGGACAGAAGGTGTTAGTGAGGTTCATCGGTTTGTCGAGTTGCGATTGGTTGTGGTGGTGGACTCCTTTTCGCAATGGACGATGCAGGTGGGTTCATCTTCAGTGAAATTAACGGAAGCGAGAAGACCGGTTTATTTCGAGCAAGAGAAGAGAAATTAAGGGAAGCATGCTTTCCAATTCGAGCAAGAGAAGCGACGGAAGCGAGGAGAAGAAGGGTAAAATGGGACTTTATATAATGTTAATTTTAAATATTACGAATTAGACAAATGTGTGAGTTCTTACAATTTTAAAACATAAATATGTAATTATTGATTTTGGAAAGAGAAATACGTAATATTGAAACTTTAAAAGGAGGCACATGAAATTCCCGATAAAATTAACTAGCAATGTTTTTCAGGACTTCATTCCGAAAAAAAATATAGGCTGAAGGAAATATTAATTCTTAAAATAAATCAATTTTATAGAAACTTATTTTGCATTCAAAAAATTTTGGGACAAATAAAAAATACGATTAATTACACAGTAATTCAAGAGAGGATCACAAAAAATTGTATCATTTTAAGAGTTATATTTCATGTTAAACAATTTTAAAGTTCAAATAGTCAATTCAAACCGTTAGATGTTCAATCTATATTAAAATATGCTTGGAGACCAAATTTTACATTTTTTTGGAATTTTTTTACTATTTTTTAAGCCACTTTGAAAATGGCAGATCCGGGTGAACAGTAAAAACAGTGCAACCAAATTCTGGACCATGTGATCAGCAATTTTCAATGTGGCTTAAAAAATAGTAAAAAAATTCCAAAAAATGTAAAATTTGGTCTCCAAGCAGATTTTAATATAGAGATCACATCTAACGATTTAGATCGACCGTTTGGACTTTGAAAATCCAAAAACGACTTGGTAGCACCAAAGGCCTTGGTCATACCACTTTGATCTTAGCCACTCTCTCTCTATATATATATATATAGGATTTGGCTAATATGCTACGCGTAGCATAGAGGCTCTACCGTGCTACGGCTCATTTTTTGAGTTTTCAAAATCCTAACGGTCCATCCGAACCGTTCAACATGATCTCCATATTAATATGTACTTGGAAACCAAATTTTACATTTTTTAGAATTTTTTTACTATTTATTAAGCCACTTTGAAAATCGCTGATCCAATGGTCCAGCAGATTTTACTGTTGTGTACAAATTAGTGTTTTTTCAAAGTGGCTTAATAAATAGTAAAAAAATTCTAAAAAATGTAAAATTTGGTTTGCAAGTACATATTAATATGGAGATCATGTTGAACGGTTCGGATCGACCGTTAGGATTTTGAAAACTCAAAAAGTGAGCCGTAGCACGGAGTGCTCTATGCTACGCGTAGCACGCTAGCCATGTCCTATATATATATATAGAGAGAGAGTGGCTAAGGTCAAAGTGGTATGACCAAGGCCTTGGTGCTACCAATTAGTTTTTGCAATTTTAAAGTTCAAATAGTCGATTCAAACCGTTAGATGTTCAATCTATATTAAAATCTGCTTGGAGACCAAATTTTACATTTTTTGGAATTTTTTTACTATTTTTTAAGCCACTTTAAAAATTGCAGATCCGGGTGAACAGTAAAAACAGTGCAACCAAATTCTAGACCATTTGATCAGCAATTTTCAAAGTGGCTTAAAAAATAGTAAAAAAATTCCAAAAAATGTAAAATTTGGTCTCCAAGCAGATTTTAATATAGAGATCACATCTAACGGTTTAGATCGACCGTTTGGACTTTAAAAATCTAAAAATGACTTGGTAGCACCAAAGGCCTTGGTCATACCACTTTGATCTTATTCACTCTATATATATATATATATATATATATATATATATATATATAATGGCTAATATACAAACGTTTGTTCCTGAACTCAGGAACAAACGATTCGGTTCTCTGATTTTCAAAGTTCAAACAGTCGATCCAAACCGTTAGATATTTAATCTATATTAAAATGTGCTTGGAGACCAAATTTTACATTTTTTAGAATTTTTTTACTATTTATTAAGATAGTTTGAAAATCGCTGATTTTATTAAAATTCTGCACCATTGAAAAACAACGACCTTCAGACCAGTTTAATAAATATAAATAAAATTCTAAAAAATGTAAAATTTGGTCGCCAAGCACATTTTAATATAGATTAAATATCTAATAGTTTGGATTGACTGTTTGAACTTTGAAAATCAGAGAACTGAATCGTTTGTTCCTAAGTCCAGGAACAAATGTTTGTATATTAGCCATTCTATATATATATATTAAATTATATGGTATATATCTACTATTCTGATACGGATAATTGCAACATAAAATCATATATGTATCCATATCCACACGAATATTCGGATATCAGCTAACCACGTCTAATTTTTTGAATATGAATCAGATATTATCCACACTGTTTTCACCCCTGACATGTGATGTTTAAAATCTACTAGCGCTGTTCATTCAAAAAATCATGACCTCATGGGTTTGAAAGAGAGATTGATTGATACTTTGAAAGATAGATTGGTGGTTGCCTAAACTCCAGCATAATACAATCAATTAATTAATGGTACTGTTGCTGATTTGGAGATACTTTTGATAGCTTTTGACTTTTCTGTTTATAACTACTATTATAGAGGTGAAAACGGAGCGGATAGTAGTAAAATCATATTCATATTTCATTTTAATTTTCTGAATACGGATACGGATAAGATATTAGACGGATACAGATATAGAGATGGATTGGATTGGATATTTATTTAAAAAATATAAAAATATTATTAAAAATATTAAAGTTCATAATATTTATCTAATTATAACGGTGAATAACATAATTTATTCATAATATATATATTGGAGTTGGCTACGGTGCTACGCGTAGTATAGAGGGCCTCCGTGCTACAGCTCAATATTTGAGTTTTCAAAATCCTAACGGTCGATTCGAATCGTTCAACACGATCTCCATATGAATATGTACTTGCAAACCAAATTTTATAATTTTTAGAATTTTTAATTATTTTTTTAGATAGGTAGAAAATCACTTGATCTGAAAATTTTGTACCATTCAGATCAAGTGATTTTCTACCTATCTAAAAAAATAGTAAAATTCTAAAAAAATGTAAAATTTGGTTTGCAATTACATATTCATATGGAGATCATGTTGAACTTTTCGGATTGACAGTTAGGATTTTGAAAACTCAAATATTGAGCTGTAGCACGGAGGCCCTCTATGCTACGCGTAGCATATTAGCCAGATTATATATATATTAAACTATATCGTATATATATTTACTATCTGAATACGGATAATTGAAACATAAAATCATATATGTATTCATATCCACACGAATATTTAAATAGCAGCTAATCACATCTAACTTTTTGAATATGAATCAGATATTATCCACACTATTTTCACCTCTGACATGTGATGTTTAAAATCTACTAGCGCTGTTCATTCAAAAATCATGACCTCATGAGTTTGAAAGAGAGATTGATTGATACTTTGAAAGATAGATTGGTGGTTGCCTAAACTCCAGCATAATACAATCAATTAATTAATGGTACTGTTACTGACTTCACTGGGCTGGCATTTAGTTTCAGTTATGTAGCATTTATTACTCATTGGTATCAACTTGTTAATTTACTTACTTGATTTGTAGCCATCTCTTTTTCCCAATTGAATAGATGGACATTTGATACCCCATTTTTGCCATTTATCCTTAATTTAACAAATAGAAATTCAAAATTCTAAAACAGTTGACCATCAAATTAATACATAATTTTCAAGTACATAAATTTTTGTAATAATGATTTTTTAAAATAATTTCCAAGTACTTTTATATTCATTTCATAACATAATAGTATTAGTAACAAGGGCAAGAATGATTTTTTTAAAATAATAAAATCAACAAATGTTTGCACCTTATAAGATATTTACTTGTTATTTATACGGACTAAAACTTTATATTTATTATTATTTTATGGGGAAAAGAATTTCATATATACCACTCAAAAACTATAAAATTACGTATTTACCACTCCAAAATCTATAATTATGTATTTACCATCCTAAACTCTAATAACTTACATATTTATCCAATATAATTTAAATATATATCAAATATACTCAAAACTCAAATTAATTATGTTTAAGATTTAAAAAATATATAATTAATTAAGGATTAATTAAAACTGGACTCATTCTCCACATTCAGATGGACTCTAGCTAGTCTTCTCTAGCTCTCACCTACGTCCATTGCACGCTCTTTATAACCTTTCTCGTTGTCTCCCGCATGACTCTCTACCGCATTATTACATCCAGCTTCTGACAGTAGGAGTGTTAGCGGTCACGGTGGCTGCTTGTACGGTATAGTACGTAGGAGAAGACGTGGCCAAGGTTGTCACCGCTATTGGACTCGAATGAGATGTTGGTAGGAGACAACGTTGAGGTGGTTGAAGAAGCACGGCTTAATGTTATTATCTATTGTCAGAACGGGTACATGGAAAGTAAGTCAAGTTTTAATTAATCCATAACTGATTGCAGTTTCTGAACTCTTAAACATAATTATTTGAGTTTTGAGTTTATCTAATATATATTTAAGTTATATTGAGTAAATATATAAGTTATTAAAATTTTGAATGGTAAAAACATAATTATAAAATTTGAAGTGGTAAATACGTAATTTCATAGTTATATGAAATTCCTCCTTATTTTATGGGTGACACTATACTCAGGGCACAAATCACAATTTTGAGTGCACAGACAAATCTTTTTATTTTATACCGAATTTGCCCTTCATTTAAAATTTTCATTTAAACAAGACAATACACCTTTTCAAGAAGGTATTTAATACAAAACTAATTTGTGTATCTTTATAGTAAGTACTAGTATCAAATAAAGTAATTTTTCATCGCTCTTCACATTTTAGCATTTGGTAAGATTAGTTTTTTTTTTGTGAAATTTTCAAACTTAATTTTATTTTTAGAATGATTATCTTCGTTCAAAATATATATGTAGTATGGTATTGTAAAAACATAAGATTTTGGAAATAAAATTGGGTGATTAAACAAGTCACAAAAAATGTTAGACTCCAAACTTCACTAATTTATTTTATCAAGTTTTTTATTTTTAAATTTCACAAGAAATGATCTCTTTTGTGTTTTCCTATTGATTTCAATAGCATTTTTACTGCTATTTTTGTTTTCTCATTTTTTGTTAAATTTAACGGGCTTTGTAATCAAAATTTTTGTTGATTATCATCTCATACGTATTTTATCAACTCAGATTATTTTTAACCCTCTCAATATATTTCTTTTATACTTCATTGTTAGATGAATTTTGATGAGCCAATCATTTCTCATGAAATTTAAAAATAAAAAAAATGATAAATTGGTGAAGTTTGGATCCTAACATTTTTTGTGACAACTTGTTTAATTAATCACCCAATTTCATTTCAAAATTTTCATTTTTAACAATACCATACTACATATTTTGAATACAATAATCATTCTAGAAATTAAGTTAAGTTGAAAATTTCACAAAAAAAAAAAAACTAATCTTACCAAATGCTAAAATGTGAAGAGCGATAGAAAATTACATGACTTATAGTACTTACCATAAAGATACACGAATTAGCTGTGTATTAAATACTTTCTTTAAAAGATGTATTGTCTTGTTTAGATGAAAATTTTAAATAAAGGAAAAATTCGGTATAAATTAAAAAGATTTGTCAGTGCACTTAAAATTGTAATTCTTGCCCTGAGTATAGGGTCACCCTAATTAATGTCTCTCTCTATCTAATTAATCTCTATTTGATTAATGGCATCAGGGATTAATCAACTCAGAGAGAGAGAGAGAGCTGCAGCAATGATTTTCTGTGCACAAGTCTTTTATAATTTTTCATTTAGAATATGTAATAAACGAACAAATTATACAGTATTTTATTTATTGATAATAAATAAATAGCATTAAATAAAAATATACTATTTTATATACTATTAAAATAGTAATAATCTATCACTATCCTAATTTTATTATTCAAATTAATAGTACTATTCCAACAATATTTCTTTATGCCAGCAGTTCCTATAATTTTAGTATTTTTTTTATATATATATTATTCTCACATACTATAACACTCAACCGATATCATTATTTTTATATTTATTTCTTGACAAATCCAAATGCATTATTGATATATCTTTCCAAATTTTTAAACCAATCATGGTCAAATATTTCTTTCCAAATTTGCACAGGACAAACAATTCTAAGTTTCTATTGTTGGACTTGGACGGCGTGAATGCATTATTAATTTTATTATCTTGCCTGAGATCATGCATATATAATATATAATATCAGAATCATGTCTGTGCCGTTGCAAGAACAAAAAAAAATCTCATACAAATGATATATTATCATAAAAAAATTTAGACTAAATTAAAAAATAATATTTCTTCACATATTAAATGATATCTGCAAGTAAATAATATTTTTTGAATGATAAATTCAAAAAAAACATTTTTTTATTAAAGGACATATTTTTTTTTATATATTATTATAAAAAAATAATACAAAATTAGATTCCTTAAATGATATAAAAAATGGAAAGAAATGAAAACATGACTAATTAATTATCAAACAATTCAAAAATTCTTTAAATGACATTTAAAATGAGCAAAGAGGAGAATATATATATTTTGTGAAATAGAGAGCGTTAGAGAGGCATCTGCAAGTACGTGTGGCTAGTGAGTGTTTAAATAAATTTAGAGTTCTACACGTAATTAAATAAACATTATACAGATAGATAGAATAAAAAAATAATAGACTATTTAATTGGAGGCCTGATATTCAATCCGAAATTTCATCTTTTAATCACAGCCGTCGACGGATTAGAAACTAAATACTTTATATAAGGTGAAGGGAGATATCATAATATTTGATCTCTTTGCTTATTACAGCATTAACAAATAATAAAACTATATATATATATATATATATATATATATATATATATATATATATAGAGTGGCTAAGGTCAAAGTGGTATGACCAAGGCCTTGGTGCTACCAATTAGTTTTTGCAATTTTAAAGTTCAAATAGTCGATTCAAACCGTTAGATGTTCAATCTATATTCAAATATGCTTGGAGACCAAATTTTACATTTTTTGGAATTTTTTTACTATTTTTTAAGCCACTTTGAAAATGGCAGATCCGGGTGAACAGTAAAAACAGTGCAACCAAATTCTGGACCATGTGATCAGCAATTTTCAAAGTGGCTTAAAAAATAGTAAAAAAATTCCAAAAAATGTAAAATTTGGTCTCCAAGCAGATTTTAATATAGAGATCACATCTAACGGTTTAGATCGACCGTTTGGACTTTGGCAATCCAAAAACGACTTGGTAGCACCAAAGGCCTAGGTCATACCACTTTGATCTTAGCCACTCTCTATATATATATATATATATATAGAGTATGGCTAACGTGCTTCCTCTAGAACGTCAGCGATATGCTTCCGGGGGCATATCTTAATGTTTGATGTTCAAACAACAAATGCAAACCGTTAGATGTGATCTCTATATTAAAATCTGCTTGGAGACCAAATTTTACATTTTTTGGAATTTTTTTACTATTTATTAAGCCACTTTGAAAATTCCAGATCATATGGTCCAGACTGTTTTTACTGTTCATCCGGATCTGGAATTTTCAAAGTGGCTTAATAAATAGTGAAAAAATTCCAAAAAATGTAAAATTTGGTCTCCAAGCACATTTCAATATTTAGAACATGTTGAACGGTTCGGATCGGTTGTTTGAGTTTTGCAAATTGAAAAAGTGGCCCGAATTAAAGAGGGCTGTTTAATTTGCAAAGCACCGTAGCCTTACTCTCTCTCTCTCTCTCTCTCTCTATATATATATATATATATATATAGGAGTTGGCTACGGTGCTATGCATAGTATAGAGAGCCTCCATACTACGGCTCAATATTTGAGTTTTCAAAATCCTAACGGTCGATCCAAACCGTTAGATCTCCATATGAATATGTACTTGCAAACCAAATTTTACATTTTTTAGAATTTTTTTACTATTTTTTTAGATAGGTAGAAAAACACTTGATCTGAATGGTACAGAATTTTCAGATCAAGTGATTTCTACCTATCTAAAAAAATAGTAAAAAAATTCTAAAAAATGTAAAATTTGGTTTGCAAGTACATATTCATATGGAGATCGTGTTGAACGGTTCGGATCGACCGTTAGGATTTTGAAAACTCAAATATTGAGCCGTAGCACGGAGGCCCTCTATGCTATGCATAGCATATTAGCAATTTTCTATATATATATATATATAGAGTAGAACTAGGGTGCTCCTAAGCTCACCAAGCCCTTCCGTGAGCGCGGCTCTAAAACCTATCAAATTGACTTCAAACGACATTTTCAAACCGTTAGATGTTCAATCTATATTAAAATCTACTTGGAGACCAAATTTTACATTTTTTGAAATTTTTTTACTATTTATTAAGATGGTTTGAAAATCGCTGTTTTCCAATGGTGCAGAATTTTAATAAAAACAGCGATTTTCAAACCATCTTAATAAATAGTAAAAAAATTCCAAAAAATGTAAAATTTGGTCTCCAAGTAGATTTTGATATAGATTGAACATCTAACGGTTTGAAAATGTCGTTTGAAGTCAATTTGATAGGTTTTAGAGTCGCGCTCACGGAAGGGCTTGGTGAGCTTAGGAGCACCCTAGTTCTACTCTATATATAGAGTGAGGCTATGGTGCTATGCATAGCACGGATGGCTAGTGTACTACGGCTCAATATGGTACTTTTTAAAATCCTAACGGTCGATCCGAACCGTTCAATGTGATAACCATATGAATATGTACTTGCAAACTAAATTTTATATTTTTTCGAATTTTTTTACTATTTTTTTAGATAGGTACAATTTTGATGGTCCAGAATTTTCAGAAAACACTGATTTTTCTACCTATCTAAAAAAATAGTAAAAAAATTCAAAAAAATATAAAATTTAGTTTGCAAGTACATATTCATATGGATATCACATTGAACGGTTCGGATCGACCGTTAGGATTTTAAAAAGTACCATATTGAGCCGTAGTACACTAGCCATCCGTGCTATGCATAGCACCATAGCCTCACTCATATATAGCTGGGCTATGGTGAATTGTGAAGTAAGAGGTCATTTTTACTTCACGCTCATATTTTTATTTTGAAAATTCAAACAACCGATCCGAACAGCTCAACATGTTCTCTATATTAAAATGTGCTTGGAGACCAAATTTTACATTTTTTTGAATTTTTTACTATTTATTAAGCCACTTTGAAAATCGCTGATCCAGTGGTCCAGAAACTTTTACTGTTCACAGTGGATCAGCGATTTCAAAGTGGCTTAATAAATAGTAAATGAATTCCAAAAAATGTAAAATTTAGTCTCCAAGTACATTTCAATATAGAGAACATGTTGAGCGGATCGAATTTTCAAAATACAAATAAAATGTGAAGTAAAACGATGTGTTACTTCACAACTCATCATAGTCTATCTCTAATGGACCCGGCGGTTTTGCCACTTTGTTTGACCTCCAAAAAAGGCAATCCGTAAATTTAAGTAAATTCAGCACGTGCTTAAGGTGGCGCGTCATGTGCTTTTGGGTTAATGAATAGAAGCACCTGGTTTGCCACGTATTACTATACTCCTCTCTGTTGCCTTTGATATTCGATGCAATTTGGGATATACACAAATTTGACTTTCCGATTTGATTTCTATTCAAATTAAGAAATTTATTCGATAAATATTTTATGACTCAATATGGATTTATGGAAGATTTTACTGGGATATAAAAAAAATTAGGAAATTAAAACTTTCTAAAAATATCGTCTTAGATCACCACCATTTTTTGGAAAATTAAATAGGATCCGATATTTTTGGAAAATGTTATATAATATAATTTTATTGGTTAGCTAGCTTTGACTGGGGCAGATCCTAAAGTCCTTTTCATCATTATTTTAAATGCAATCATTTATTAGAATTATAAAATATCTTAAAGTCATTTTCATTACTATTTTAAATGTAATTATTAGAAAAGTCATTTTCATCATCATTTTTAAATTGCTTAGACTTTTTATTCAGTTATGATGCATGTTAAAGTTAATATATAAACAATTATTTTAAACAAAACAGGGTTTAAATTACGTTAAATACCGTACTAAATAATCAATTTGGTTTAGATTTGAAAAATGTAATGTAAAAATTTAATATAAATATTTCTCTGTTAAAAACTAGAATATTGCTAATAATTGCCACTAATTTAAACATTAATGTTAGACCATAATAAATTCTTATAAATTAAAATTCAGCAAATTTATAATTGGAAGTGGGGACTGACAGTGGCAAATTTGGATAAACAAAAATTAAAAGATTTGAGTAGTGCATGATATATATTATCTCTAACCAATAACTTTTCTATCATATTCATAAAAAAATTCAATATCCTGAATATTGCTGAATTGTTTCAAGTCTCAAATCTCTTGACTTAATGAAT
This sequence comes from Carex littledalei, assembly GCA_011114355.1. Taxonomy (NCBI): domain Eukaryota; kingdom Viridiplantae; phylum Streptophyta; class Magnoliopsida; order Poales; family Cyperaceae; genus Carex; species Carex littledalei. The sequence goes on from CM022081.1 coordinate 1,841,902, forward strand.
TATTTTAACTAGTTATTTAATACAAAACTGATTAATAATTTTAGTAGAATAATATAAAGTGCAATTATTTAACTATTTAATTTTGGTAACATACAAAATGCATAAAGAAAAATTGATTGAGGAAGAAATTTACGGAAAGAAACAGCCACAAACAGATAGAAAGAGAGAAATGAAAGAAAGAGAGAAAAAAAGGATATAATCATCCATAAGTGAATTTTAGAGTTTTAAATATTATTATTTTACTATTTATGAATATATGTGATATAATGATATATTATAGAGTTAAACAAAATAAATATGGGAGTTATTGCAATTTTAAAAAACAAATATATAACTACTGATTTTGGAAAGGGAAACATGTAATATTGTAATTCACTCAGAGCTCCACCAATTTTTAAGTACATTTATACTTTATAATTCACTCAGAGCTCCACCTCTTATTCCGATCTCAACCGTTAAAATTCATTCATGCACGAATCTCAACAAAAATCAATGGTTGGAATCGGAATAACAGGTTTCTGTTATTACTTTGGAATAACAGCAGATGTATATCCTTCTTTTATGTGTATTTTTGCATGTGAAGCTTAATAATAATTACTTGGTGAATAGAACTTTGATTGCGTGGTGAACCAAGTCCATTCAAATTGATTCGCAACTGGCCGCTCAAATATGTCAAGTCCTTTATTACCGCTCCAATTTCGTTCTTTCCAACCACAGATCATAATTCATAATTCATAATTCATATATATCATGCAATTCTCGTAATTCGCAAAATTAATTAAAAATCGACCTCTCTTCTCTCTCTCTCTCTCGCCACCACTTCCCAAACGCCTCACGGGAAATTATCAAATTAACAACTCCGATTGAATTCTCTTTCGGAGTTGGAATTGAATTGAATTGGCGACAATGGTGTCGGCGTTTGGAATCGGCGCCGCCGTTTGCTGGGCGAAAACGACGGAGGCGGATCACATCTCGAGAGAAGGGAGCCATTATAGTTTGGCCAGTGGAATGCTTCCTTCTCTTGGTGCCAAGAGCACTCGAACCGTCAAACTTGGTCCACTAATTATCTCTCCTTATGATCGCAGATACAGGTTCATTGTGATTCAATTCCTCTCTCTCTCTCTCTTTTTCTCTATCACCTCTTTCCTTTTATGTTTGTTACAAAACTGTAGCTTGATTGTGGAAAGGAGTTATTGGGGTTTCTTAGAATTTTCTCTTATATTGAATGTATGCATGAATTGAATTTTGGTAGTATATATAATCTTTTTCCATCAGAAAAATTGATATAACAAAATGGTTTTTTGTTCATGTGTGTGTGTGTGTGTGTGTGTGTGTGTGAGGAAGAGAAAATAAATTCTCACACTATAAACTAGATAACTTCAAAAATATGGTGAGCTTTGTTTTTCTTTGTTATTTATTTATTTTTAATAAGTGGAATAATTAGTCTACTAGTTTATATATATTGAAACTACCAACTGTCCAAGTATATATATAAAAAATGAGGAGGGTTCAAATGCCTCCATTTTTCATGTCTCCATCATGTCTCTATTTTTAAAAACTTTAATAACTCAAAATTTAAAACTTAAAAGTCAAAATAAAACCGTTGGATATGATCTACATCATTTTATCTATGCACGTGTAAAAAATTATGATATTTCAATTTTGTTTTGGTTGTCATCAAGAGCTTGTAAAAAATGTACTAATGTGGATAATTTCTAGACGTTGATTTTTCAACATATTGATTCACATAAAAACAAAATCAAAATGTGATAATTTTTTATGAGCACATAGATAAAATGATGTAGATCACATCCAACGGTTTTATTTTGACTTTTAAGTTTTAAATTTTGAGTTATTAAAGTTTTTAAAAATAGAAGCATTTGAACCCTCCTCATATAAAATAGAGAGGCACTAGCCTGTACCAACCGTTAACAAAACAACCTACAAATTAAACACCTGTAGCTAGAAAAGGCTACTCCATGTTCAAACTAAACAAGCACAGTTGAAAGCAAAAGCATTGATCATGCCACAAACATTTGAACTCAAACATAGACAGTAAACAACACTTAATTAAATTTCAATTAGTTTCAAATCAGACTGGCCTTCTCAGAAACCAAGAGCTGGGCCCACAGTATATCCACCTCTTCCTGCAAATCCTTTTCTCAGTTTTATTTAATTAAAATTTGTTTTTTAGCAATGTTTGTGTCATGCATGTCATTCTATTTCATTTGGAGTTTGCAAAGGGTTAGGAAAAGGCAAGATTCTGTGATCTCATGGAGACAAATTTTCAAATTTCCTAGTCTTTAATTCAACCTTTTCTAGTCTTAGACAAATCTATTGCTTACAAAATTGTTAGGCTGCATGACATGATTAATGATTTTTTTTATTGTCCATCTGTCCTTTGGACTTTGTAAAAAATATTTATATTGTTGGCTATTGCTTGATTTGATTTAAAATCATGCATTATTTGGGTGCTTCGCGTAGTCGTTGAATTCTGTAAATAGGACCTAATACTTTTTTATTACTGTAAAGAAGACAGAGATGTGTATATTCTTAACATTATCAGAAGAAATAGGTTCTAGTGAAAGTGTATTTTTTTTTTTTAAATGATAGGTCAACTTAAATTTGACAGTGGCCAAACAGAATTAAATCTCTCTTAATTTATTCTTCATAACTTGAGTTTTCACTACAAAAAAGCCATTTTTTTGTCTTAAAAGTGAAGTTAATTTCCTATAGTCAAAGTTTCTTCAAATAATGAACTAATGACTTCATTTAAAATATAGGAAAAAATTTATATGCAAGAGTAAATTTCCCAGTACTGCTGCATGAATAAACCCCATGTTTTTACCCCACTTTTATAAAAAAAAAAACATGAAACAGAGAGAGAACTACAATAGTAGGACCCTGAAATCACTTAGGCATTTATTACCTATATTTCTACTAACCATTTCAAAAAGTTAAATCACCAAAAAAAAACCTTTTGATTCTGGTACTCTTGGTTAGTTCCTTTACCAATTAATTATCCTATATAAAATATCATTCCCTGCACATTGTAGGCATTCCTAATTAATTGAATTTTTTTTTAATCCATTGACAACAGAGTATGGAAGGTGTTCCTAATTGTGTTGGTGATGTACACTGCCTGGGTGTCCCCATTTGAGTTCGGGTTTCTCCACCGTGCAACTGGAGGACTGGCGATAACCGATAATGTAGTTAATTTCTTTTTTGCCATCGACATCATGCTCACCTTTTTTGTGGCCTATCTCGATCGCACCTCCTATGTTTTAGTCGATAATCGCAAGGATATTGCCTTCAAATATCTCAAGAGTTGGTTTCTTCTAGATGTCATCTCCACCATTCCATCTGAACTTGCTCGAAAGGTGCTACCAAGAGCGCTTAGGAGTTACGGTTTCTTTTCTTTATTGAGGCTGTGGCGACTTCGAAGAGTTAGTGCTCTATTCGCTAGGTAAGATTCAAGTACATCCCTTTTTCTCGTATGAAATTAATTTAAATATCAATATATTATTACTAATATATTCTTTTCTGTTACTACTATAGATTGGAGAAAAACAGAGATTATAGCTACTTCTGGGTCAGATGTGCGAAACTCATTTTTGTAAGGGATTATATAAGAATTTTCATCATATCATTGCTAGCTATTTGCTTATTTTTCCAAAAATTTTAATTTGTTTCTCTTGGTGATCGATGTAGGTAACGCTTTTTGCGGTGCATTCTGCTGGTTGCTTTTATTACCTCTTAGCAGATCGTTATAAGGATCCAAATAAGACATGGATTGGCGCTACCATGCCCAATTTTCACAACGAGAGCCTTGCGATCCGATATGTTACTTCCATGTACTGGTCAATCACAACCCTCACCACGGTTGGCTACGGGGATTTGCATGCAGAGAATAATGGAGAAAAAGTTTTCAACATATTCTACATGCTCTTCAATCTTGGTCTCACTGCCTATTTGATTGGTAACATGACCAATTTGGTTGTACACACCACCAATCGTACAAGAAAATATGTAAGTAAAATAATTTTTTAATTAACACTGACATCTCACTTTTAACAAATAACCTTAGATTTTTGTAACTAATTGCATTTAATTGTATAGAGAAAAGATCTTTCAAGGATTCTGACAATTTTGCCATAAACTAAGGGTCCCTTTTGCACTAAATTGAGCTATAAACTGAGCTACACTATGTGCTAGTTCATATGTAAATAGTTATTTCTTGATTGAGTTAGGTTGGCTTAATTAGTCCATTAGCAGTTAAGGATATATACTGATGAACAGTTAACTTTTTATATGTTATACTTAAACATCAGAATTTGGATCTGGTTTGCAAACACAAGAAAATGAGGGGCAATTTGCAGATTTACAGAAATATGATGCCTTATTTTTTTTGTTAAAAACAGAGAGATACAATCCAAGCAGCAATGAGTTTTGGAATTAGAAACAACCTGCCAGTACGGCTTCAAGATCAGATGATATCCCACTTAAGCTTAAAATTTCGTACCGACTCAGAAGGGCTCCAGCAGCAAGAGACACTGGATGCACTGCCGAAGGCTATTCGCTCAAGCATCTCTCATCATCTCTTCTTCGAACTTGTTCAGAAGGCTTATTTGTTCCATGGTGTCTCCAACGACCTTCTTTTCCAACTGGTCTCACTCTCTCTCTCTCTACTCATGCATTATTGGTCCCTGAAGTCTAGAAATTGTCATTAAAAATGGTATGCGAACATATGAAAGAGATGAACATAATATCAATATAAATAATATTAATGCAGATATATTATTTTATTTTTCTTTTATGATCATTGTGGCTTAGACTAGTACTTCAATCTTAGGTTGCTGAGATGAAAGCTGAGTATTTTGCTCCAAGAGAAGATGTAATTTTGCAAAATGAGGCTCCTACAGATTTCTACATCCTAGTAACTGGAAAAGTGGTAAATGATACAAATATTTGATGAAGTTCAGTGAATAATAATTTTGAATTTTTATATTATTAGTTTATCGGATTCAGTGATTCTCTAATTTTTTTCAGGACCTAATTGACCATAGAGATGGTGACCGGGTAAGCATCTATTATGAATTGCATTTTTAAAATTAAAATTTGAATATTTGACAAATGAAACTGAAGGCAATTTGAAACATTATTATAAAAAATGCAGATTGTAACATCAGCAAAAAGTGGTGATTTGGTAGGAGAAATTGGGGTTCTTTGTTATAAGCCCCAATTGTTTACGGTTCGGACAAAAACATTGAGCCAGCTTCTGAGACTCAACCGAGCCAGCTTTCTTAATTTGATTCAATCAAATGTGGTCGAAGGCACCATAATTATCAATAATTTACTTCAGGTTTGTTCTCAGTAAAATTCTAATAAACATGAATCTTTTATTATTGTCTGTATAATTAACACAATAGTTTAATTAACTGTTTCATTTCCATAACATGTCTTGCAATATTTACGTATTTCGGTATAACCATAGTAGCTTTCAAATGTTAATTATGTGCCACTATGTTCTTGATTAAGCCCAGCAGTGTGGTCAAACCATAGTTTTATTTTGAGGAAAATGTCAAACAATAGTTAAATCAATCATCAACAACAAGTGTATGCTCTGATAACAGAGGTTTTGACCACAATTTACTTGTGAAATCCAAGTTATTTTTTAAATATCTTACTTTTTATTTACTAGACCTACTATAATCATTTTTTGTAGCACCTGAAAGATCAAATGGATATAGATCCAGCCATCAGCACTGTGTTGAAAGAGATAGAAAATATGGTAACCCGAGGACGACTGGATTTGCCTCTCACTCTTACCTTTGCTGTGGTTAGAGGCGATTTTACTTTATTGCAACAGCTTTTGAGACGTGGCCTTGACCCCAATGAATGCGACAATGACTATCACAGCCCACTGGTAAGAAACCCAAACCAAACTTAATGTCTTGATTTATTATTATAGTATGTTATGTTGGTCTTATATGTTGTTTGATCATGTTTTTTTTTGTTATTTCAAACAATTCAATAGCATATAGCGGCTTCAATGGGGAATGAGAAATGCGTGCGTCTCCTTTTACAGTTTGGTGCTGATCCAAATTGCAGAGGTATGCTAAGAATTTTTGGTTGCCTTATTTACAGCTCTGGTCTTAGGTCGTCCTGCGTAACTGTGTCAGAAATTAACCTCTGATTTGTGTAAAACTTTTCTTTATGGGTAATATATAGTATATTTTAAGGAATTAGAACACCTCATGTTGGTAATACTTGGTCACAGTCATCAGTCAATGACATCATTTTTTTAAACTGTTGCTTAAGTTTGTTACTTCAATTGAATGATTAATTTGAATAAGATGAAAAGGAACTGGATTTTACAATATATATATCTAAACTGCATTCGTAATCTAAATTGTGTCCATAAGAGATAATTATTAGTTGCTTTGGATCATTTAAGTTGGCTCCATATCAATCATTAGTTCATTACTGATAAGATGCTTTAATACAGATGCTTAATTCATAATATTTCAATGTAATATTTATATCCCGGTTCATGATGAAATGTATTTCTTGAATTCAATTCACAGATGCTGACGGAAAGGTCCCATTAGGGGAGGCCATAATTGCATCTCATGATACAGTAGCACAAGTTCTTTTCTACAATGGAGCTACTCTATCAGCTGAGGACAGTGGTCTCTATGCATGTATGGCCACGGAAGCAAATAAAAAAGGCTTACTTGAAAACATAATAAAATACGGAGGGGATGTATCTGCAAAAAACAAAGACGGAGACACTGCATTGCATAAAGCAGTTTGTGATGGCAACATAGAACTGGTTGAGTTCTTATTAGATAATGGATGTGATATGGATACACCGAATAATTACGGGTTGACCCCACGACACCTAGCCGATCAGCAAAGCCATGAGGAGATTAAATCTCTCTTTGAAGAGAGAAAAGAAGATAGCAACACAGAAAAAAGTACCAAAATTACTCCTCCGGGTTCAATTACTAGATACCGATCCGAACCCGTTATGAGGCCAGTGCAGATGGCTGAGGATACTCCTGGCACTATAAGTACTAAAAGATCAAACTTCAACAACTCTGTTTTTGGTGTACTTTCCTTGGCAAAGCCTCTTGAGGGAGTTTCTGGTTCTGACAACCAGAGAATTGGTCGTGGCTTAGCACGGATCACGATAAGTTGTCATAATAAGACGGGGAAAGGTGCGAGCAAGTTGGTGCTTTTGCCAGAGTCAATCGATGAGCTTCTAAGAATTGGTGAGACGAAATTTGGATTTGCACCGACTAGGGTTTTGACGACAGATGGGGCTGAGATCAATGATGTTGCTGTCATAAGGGATGGGGACCACATTGTGCTAGCTGGTAGTGATGATTGAGGAAATGTTGCAAGAATGGTTGATAATTTGAAAATTGTTTTGTTGAATTAATTTTTTGTCGTTTTTGAAACGGATTTTGTTCGGTTGAAGAGGGGGGGGGGGGTCGTGTTGAGGGAATAATGACGGTCACCAGGGAAGACCAAGGCGTTTCCCTAGTAGACATCTTTTATTTTTTTTCCTTTTCCTTGGCCATGCCTGATGGTTGTACTATACTAAATATAAAGATCAAGTTTAAAATTAACAAGTGTTCAGACTACATCAAGAGTTTTTCGAGCTCGACGCCTTTTTTGTGGTTCATTTTTCAGTTAATATGATGAGTAATAATCACTGTCATTTCAATTTTCTGAATGAATATATCATGCCATTCATAATACAAGAGCTTCTTTTGAGTGCTTTTGAATTTGCACAATACTGGTAAGTTAGCTTAACCAGTTGATATGAAATTCACCACTAGGTGATCTATGCCAACCGCAGCTAACAAAGAATTCATCATTTGGAATGATTAAACTAGCATTAGGTACTCAAGTTTGCAATCTAATTCCAAATTGAAATTTTGATAAATGTAATTGTCCTTGTTAAATCTCAAACAATATGCATACGAAGAAGAACAAAGTAAGCACCAATTGAGAATAAGTTTACAGAAATAACAGAAGCAAATAATGACTCAAGCTGCAGCACTGTACCAGCTTGTACCAGTCCAGACTAACTTATGAGAATGAAATCTTCTTTTTTAATGTTAATTTGGCAAACAAAAATCAGCAAGTCAGAGCAGTGTTATATATACCCTATTTTATGCTTTCTTTTTAATTTTAGATTATTGTGCATTAATTCAACTAAAGAAGTAAAGATAATACAATGACATATTTAATTGCTTTGTTTAATGAAGGTTTCAAAAATTTGGGAACTCTTTTTTCAATATTTCTAAAAAGTAAATTTAATTACCAAAGAAAATAGCAACACCAACTTATTTATTATTAGTTACTAACATATTTTGATCAAATGGAGAAATATTGTTTCCACCAAGTTTAATAAAATTACATTAGCACTAAAAAAAAGATATTTACATAAAATTTCAATAACTAATTAAGAAATTCTCTCAGTATGTTTTGAACTACATAGCAAATTAAATATATGGATTTACTTCGCCCTAACATATAATTTTTTTTTCTTGTTCCCCTCTCAAGAATTAAGCATTTACTGATTTATTTTGTTAATTATAAACTTTAACATATTTGGGCAATTCATATAATTTTATTATACAGGTTCTTTTTTTTTTTTGCACACTAATTTAATTTGTTCTCAGAATGTTCTAAACTAAGTAACAAATGAATTACTTTGGAGCAGTGCTCACATAGAATTTTTTATTTTTTGTTCCACCCTTAAGAAACATTTATTTCAGCACTTAAAAATGAATTTTTGTGTGTGTGTGGTACCTCAATTGTTCTCATACTAATGGCAAAGGACAATCCCAAATTCTATATATTTTACAGATAAATATATGTAAATTTTTCAGAACTTTATATTGAATAAAATATTAATAGAATGATCGTAAAGATTTTCTAATATAGAAAAATAAAAATTGCCAAATTTTTGTTGGTCAATTATACACTATGTTACTTCGATACTTCATATTGGACCCCGTATCCGTGTCGGGTGAGTATCGGATACGGATACGTGCCCGATACGGCACCGATACATATTGGATACGCCAGCTGGCGTATCCTTAACCGACTAATACGGTCACCAATACGCGTTGAAACGCACCGATACGGCTCTTGGTGTCTGGACACTCCCTCGATACGAGTCCGCTCCTAGACCGCCCAATACTGCTCCGTGCACCGCGCATAGACCCAAAGCTAAAATTCTTTTTTTTGCTCAACAACATGCAGCTTTACCACAACCACTCATATTTCTTGTTATAACAGAGTAGGTTTAATATTTAATGTTATCCTATTGTACCCATATTTTTTATATTTAATTTATATAATACTTAATAATATAATTAAAATAATATATATATATATATATATATAGAGAGAGAGAGCGGCTATCGTCAAAACGTTTGTTCCTGAGCTCAGGAACATATAAGTTTTAAACCCTCCGATTTGCTTTAAAAATCGCACAGATCAATTGATCAGATCTGAGAATTGTCGCTGAAATTTCAAATTTCATCTCTCCATTAACTGGAACCGTCCAGTTACGTAAAACCCAAACCTGAGCTCTCTCTCTCTCTCTCTCAAACGTTTCTTCCCCAACGCCATACCTCGCTCCTGTCCTCTCTCGGCGCGCACTGCACCACTAGTCCTGCTCCTCTCCTCTCTCGGCGCGCACCGCACCACCAGTCCTGCTCCTCTCTCGGCGCGCACCGCACCACCAGTCCTGCTCCTCTCCCGGCGCGCACCGCACCACCAGCCCTAACCCTAAGTCGCGACTCCAGCTCTGTAAAGGTGCTCCTTTGTAAGAACTTGCTATTTTTTTCAGCTATTTTGTTAGTGCTCTTAGTTTAGATTGTTTTTTTTCTTAAGTTTCAATTCTTTTGATATGAGAGAATTTGGTAGAATGTATCTTGGTTGAATTGCATATTAGCATAGATCCAAAGAAGTGCTTAATTGGTCTGGTAAAAGAAGTGCTCTCCACCCAACCATATTAGCATAGATTCAATTACCATCTAATTTTCCCTTAGGTCAGCTATACACAGGATTAGTGCTCTCTTTTCTTTATTTCTTCTTCTTTCATTCATCAGTTTCTGCCTTAGTAATCTGTTTTTTTTATAGGCATTGATACCAATGTCATCGTGTGGCCCTTCTAGTAGTGTAGATGTACGCTAAAGCAATGCTTATGTCAATGGATATGAAAATAATTAGAGAATTAAGATGTGGGTAATTTTTAATTCTTTCATTTGTTTTAAACATTGACACTTCCAACTTGAGAAGTTTTATGTGCTTGGGTGTTTTAATTTGAGAACTTTTACTTGAGAAGTTTTCTTTTCTTTGCTTACTGTTACATATTCTTTTCGGCTACTTGAACCAGGTAGAAGATGGGCAAGATTTTATATACCAGATGACGGCAAAGGATATTGGTACCATAACATGGCAACTGCTCCTAATAACTCAATTCATAATTTGGAGAGAATGGTGTAATCGAATCTTCAAGCAACAATCAATGACTGAGGACCAACTTAAGAAGATTTATAGTATTTTTTTCATTTTGTTTGTGAAGGATTGGTACTGGTATATGATGGGTTGTACCGTTTGGGGTGGAGTTACTCTAAGTGTGGGTTAATTTAATTGCTTAGATGTTTGGGTTTCGTTTTTTTGGGTTACAGAGTTGTATTATTTTGTATGCTGGTACATGCTTCGATGTGGTGTATGCTTTGTCGTCAGGAGTAGCTTTTAATAAACAATTGGTTCAGTTTCTTAATTGAGTATGTTTGTGGGAGTTTTTGGCATGATTTAAATGAAACTGCAAACACTTATTTGAAACAGCAACTCAAGAGATTACGGTATATAACAGTTTTAAACTTTTAATACTATAATAGCAGAAAAATATCTATAATTGAAACAACTACTCAATACAAGATATAAGAGTTCTGATACAATTGAAACATCCACAACTCATATGACGTGTAGAATAGCAACAATCATAAAACAAGGGCAATAACATTATGGTATAGAAAAAAATGACAAGTTAAACTTTCCTACTACATAGCTTGAACAAACTTTTTTTAATAAAAAAATGACATATGACAAATTAAACTAACATCAAACACAAGCATGCCAGAAAACTGACTAAAACATCCCTAGTTCATATAGCATTCAAACAGACAAAATTAAACTTAGATCAGAACATAACATTCTTAAAGCATGTCATCTTCACTCTCAAATTCACTATCAAATTCACTATCATCATAGGCCGCCTTTTGACTCGGAAACTCCATCCTTTCTTATGGCTCAAAACTTTCCCATCTTTTGTCATCTATCACCGAATCTTCCATTTCATCTATACTTCCAAAATAATCATTCAGTCTACCGCCGAATCACCCATTCATTTACAAGTAGACAACGTAATGATTAATAATTGATATGCACAACACTAATTATTTCGTGAGACTAATTGAAATTACTTTAGGTTATTCATATAACAAAGGCTATTGGCTGGATACCAAAGACATCAAGCAGCTAATTGCAAATTTACAATTAGCAATGGAAAGTACAGTTGTACCTGCTAAGAAACTAAGGTTTCCAAATCAAGTGCATGATTGAGGTGCTCTCAGTGGAATAATTATGTCACACTGCTATAGCTCGACAAATTGAAATTAAGTTACTTGGTAATATCACTTTTTATACGGCCGCAAATTTACAAGCAAAATTAGAAGAAACTTTAGAATGCTAAAAAATGATTTCCAATTCAATTAACAAGCAAAACCAATTTAGAAGTAAGTAGAAAATGAGACAGATGGGAGATTACTGGATACAAAAGGGAGGCGAGATGGCAGGGTAGTGGTGCGCGAATTCTTCAGAGAGACGAGAGTGGAGGTAGGGCAGCCGAGATAGAGGAGAGGAGCGGGAGGAGTTTCTGGTGGAGCGGCGGTGCGGTGCGCGCCAAGAGAGGAGAGGAGCAGTAAGGCGCGATCTAGGGTTGGGGAAGAAAACGCTAGAGAGAGAGAGAGAGAGAGAGCTCAGGTTTGGGTTTTACGCAACTGGACGGTTCCAGTTAATGGAGAGATGAAATTTGAAATTTCAGCGACAATTCTCAGATCTGATCAATTGATCTGTGCGATTTTTAAAGCAAATCGGAGGGTTTAAAACTTATATGTTCCTGAGCTCAGGAACAAACGTTTTGACGTTAGCCGCTCTATATATATATATATATAGAGTATGGCTAAATTGCTGCCGGCAGCATTCTGGCCAGGTGCTGCCGGAGGCATTTTGGTCATTTCTGATGTTCAAACAACAAATCCGAACCGTTCAACGTGTTCTAAATATTAAAATCTACTTGGAGACCAAATTTTACATTTTTTGGAATTTTTTTACTATTTATTAAGCCACTTTGAAAATTCCAGATCACATGGTCCAGAATTTTGGTGCACTGTTCACCCGGATCAGCCAATTTCAAAGTGGCCTAATAAATAGCTAAAAAATTCCAAAAAATGTAAAATTTGGTCTCCAAGTAGATTTTAATATTTAGAACATATCTGTATAAAAAAATTTGTTGTTTGAACACCGGAAATGACCAAAATGCCCCCGGCAGCACCTGGCCAGAATACTGCCGGCAGCAATTTAGCCATACTCTATATATATATAGAGGAGGGATCCACTTACAACAAATTTTGAGTTACAACAAATTACAACATTCATTTTTTTCATTTTCAAAGTCCAAATCGTCGATCCAAACCGTTCAACATGATCAACACAATAAAATGTACTTGCAGATCAAATTTTACATTTTTTTGAATTTTTTTACTATTTATTAAGTATTTTACAAAAAACAGCCATACTTAGACCATTGAATTTTGTACCCATCTTAATAAATAGTAAAAAAATTCAAAAAAATATAAAATTTGATCTGCAAGTACATTTTATTTAGATAATCATATTGAACGGTTTGGATCGACGATTTGGACTTTGAAAATGAAAAATATGAATGTTGTAATTTGTTGTAACTCAAATTTGTTGTAACTATATCCCTCCTCATATATATATATATATATATATATATATAGATGAGCTATGCTACTCCATGGAGTAAAACGCGTTGGTGCTCCACGCCGCTATATTTTTATTTTGAAAATCCAAACGACCGATCCGAACCGCTCAACATGATCTCCATATTGAAATGTACTTGGAGACCAAATTTTACATTTTTTAGAATTTTTTTACTATTTATTAAGCCACTTTGAAAATCACTGATCCGGCAGTCCAGAATTTTTTACTGTTTTTTACTGTTCACCCGGATTTTCAGATTTTCAAAGTGGCTTAATAAATAGTAAAAAAATTCTAAAAAATGTAAAATTTGGTCTCCAAGCACATTTCAATATGGAGATCATGTTGAGCGGTTCGGATCGGTCGTTTGGACTTTCAAAATAAAAATACGGTGTGAAGTACAAACGCGTTTTACTCCATGGAGTAGCATAGCTCATCTCTCTCTCTCTCTCTATATATATATATATAAATAGGCGTATTGTATCCGAGATTTTTGAAAATTATCATATCGCCGTATCCGTATCGTATCCGATACGATACTCGTACCCGTATCCATGCAACATATATAGATTATAAATTATATAGATAACAAAACTATTGCATTAAATGTTTGCTTTGATTAAATCATAGTAGAAAAATAGAACAATAATTATTAAGGATAAAATTAGTATAAATGCAAAATAATCTGTGTGCGCTTAATATTAAAATTCCTGCGTTCAAAACTCTTCTTTTTAGTTCTAAACTTTGCTTCAATTTCGAACCAGTTCTTTTCGAAACTGGTTCGAATCGCATCGAATCAAACTCGAACTCTTCTTTTCAGATTGAAATCCTATTTCAATTTCGAACCAATTCGGTTGGAGAGAGGGTAGTTTCATGAGGAGTGCATCTGCTCATGGTTTGTTTTTTTTGCCTCTTTTCTTTGGAATAAAATGGAAAAAGTGGTTATAATTGTACTTGTAAATTAGAATTGGTCTAATTTAAAAACCGGCTTTGATTATTAGATTTATTTCTGTTGTTTACTGGTCAACTTTGAAGCTAATATATAGGATATATAATTTACTGTGGGGAATATTAAAGCTTTGAAAAAAATGCAATATCATGCACAACTATTTTAATTTTATACGAATTTAATGTACTGCCTTATAAGTTAATTAATTTGAGAAAAGAATCGAATTTTGAAAAGAAAAAAAAAAAAGAGTAACATTATCATGCACCATAATTGAAGTCAATTTTTTGTGTGTATCTTCTGATTCCTGAGAACAACTTGGGTCCGATGGGTTTCGGGACCGTCCGATCCACTTTAAGATTCGTGCGCACGAATTTTAAAGCAGACGCGAAAGTTGCGGGCACAAATCTTAAAGCAGATCGGACGGTCATCGAACCCATCGAACTCACTTTGAGTCCGATGGACATCGGAGCCAAATTGGTCTACTGATTCCAGAGCAATTTAAGAAAAAATAACCAAGTAATTTGTTTAGGATAAATTAAAAAGTTCATATATACATTAAAAGGAAGACTTTAGATCAATTTATTTTTCTACCCATTAATTTTTGTTGTTATCTTTAGCTCTCATGCTAACTAACAAGACATTGGTTATTAATTGAAATTGTGATTTTTTTATCCTACTTTTTTCCCTTAATTAGGCGTCTAATAAGGGAAATTGGCATGTAAGGTAGGGGTGTTCAACCGGTCGGTTCGGGTCAAACCGAACTTTTTTTGCCGAACCGCGGTTTGAACCGAAGTTTGAAAACCCAACCGAACCGACCGAATTAAAATTCCAAACCAATCTAAAACCAAACAGATTAAACCGATTAAACTTCGGTTTGTTCGGTTGAACCGAATATAAACATTTCAAGTTACAAATAAATATTTCAGAACAGGTTGGTTCGGTTCAAACCGATTTGGATAACATTTTTGATAACCACACAAGCCGGTTTTTGATAAACCGATTTACCGATCCTTTATAAACCAATTCATTTTTTATTAAACCGGTTGGTTCGGTTCAAACCGATTTGGAGATCCCAAAACCAAACCAAACCATTTAAATCGAACTTTTTCAAAAACTAAACCGAACCGAACCATTTAAACCGAACAACCGATCCAATTAAACCAAAATTTGCCGGTTCAGTTTAAAACCGAATAAACCGATCCATTTGAACACCCCTACTAATGTAACGTGCAAGAACGTCACAGTCTACAAACAAAATTTAATTTTAATTTTAATTTTATATGCGAATTGGGAAACAATAATTTCAATTGGAAGTAGGAACATGTGTGCAAGTAGCAATCATATAAACTCCATTTGACTAAAAAAAAAAAATATGATA
Organism: Carex littledalei; assembly: GCA_011114355.1. Classification (NCBI taxonomy): domain Eukaryota; kingdom Viridiplantae; phylum Streptophyta; class Magnoliopsida; order Poales; family Cyperaceae; genus Carex; species Carex littledalei. Next base: position 1,857,327 of record CM022081.1, read on the forward strand.
ATATATTTATTTGGTATTACATCGTAAATACAAAACTTATATAAATGAAAGAGCGTCAAAAGATGAGAAAAAAAAAATAACAATTATATATCAATTAGGAAGCAAAACAGGGTACTTCTCCATTTCATCTGTCCATGGGTTCTTCTCCTTTGCCGGGTCGATGGTTCTAAGCGCCTTCCAAACCGCACTATTACACTTAAAACCCGACCCGAAAGCAATCTGCCAAGTCCGGTCCCCTTTCTTCATTCTTCCTTTAGACTCGGTATATGCCAATTCGTACCAAATCGAGCTGCTTGACGTGTTACCGAACCGGTACAGGGTCATTCTAGAAGGTTCCAAATGCCATGGAGTCAGTTGTAGATTCTTTTCGAGTTCATCTAATACAGCCCGGCCGCCGGAATGTATGCAAAAGTGTTCAAATGCTAATTTAAAATCAGGTATATATGGCCTGATTTTCATTTTTAGCACTCTCCTGAGAACTAGGGTTAGGAAAAAGAGGAGTTGCTCTGACATGGGTAGTACAAGTGGTCCCAAGGTGGTGATATTGGTCTTTAATGCATCTCCGGCGACATTCATGAGACTTTTTGAGAGAGAAATCCCGATATTTCCCGCTTCATCCTCTTGCTGTGACACGCAACTAAATGCATTGTCATCGGCACCTTTGTGTGTACGCATTGTGCATTGCAATTGGTACTTTGATCGCCATCGATCAGCCCGGCGGTTAGATAACAAAATGGCAGCGCAACCGACCCGAAAGAGAGCATTCGACACAAGCATTGACCGGTCATTACCCCAATAGCAATTCACATTTATTACCTCAACACTTACAACCAAAGCAAATGAATTTCTATGTGTTTGTAGGAGATCCTTAGCAAGATCAATGGCGATTACACCGGCACTACAACCCATTCCACCAAGACTATGACTAATTATGTTCTCTCTAAATTTATAACGATTAACCACAATAGAAGAGAGAGAAGGAGTTGGGTTGAATGTACTACAATTCACTATCAAAATACCGATATCCTTCGGTTTGATCTTGGTTTTGGCAAATAAATCATCCAAGGCACCAAACATGTCTGTTTCGACCTCCTTACGCGCCTCGGTTATTGAATGGATAGCGGGTGTTGCAGTAACTGCTGGAGGGAGATAAGTTTCATCACCGAGCCCGGATCTCTCTATAATTTTCCTCTGGAATTGTATATTCTCATCAGTGAACTTGTTAGATAACTCCACACATTTCATGTATTTCGATCGAGAACACTTTAGTTTGTCTTCTGGCTTGTAACATGCATAATTTACCAGATAAACAGGCCGAGGCCGGGTCAGGAAATACACAGTGCAAAGAAGGATTAGGAGCATGGAATAAAGCAAAATGGAGACGAGATCAAACTGGAGATGAGACCAAACAGCGGAAATGTCATCGATCGAGAAAGTAGAGAGGTTCACTAAAATGGCGGTCACAGCGGAACAAAGGAGGAAGTTAAAGAAGTGTGTAATCGCATAGTGATAACCAAGTTTTACGTACTTGAGTTTTATGGATTGATTCAGGTCAGAAAGTTCAGTTTTCGGTGATAATTTCATTTGAGGTACTGGATCAGTGCCACAAGCTTTCAATTTAGTTGATTCAGCCATGTTTGAGAGAAGATCGATATCCTTAAACAAAGAAGAAACAAATAACAAATTAAGGTTTAGAGATTTAAGAGAAGTAAATTGCATTTCATAAAAATAAATAACCCAACAAGCTAATTAAACTAACCTTGAGTTCTCAAGTGCTATTTGGATTGTTTTTTGAGACAAGAGGATTCATCCCCTATTTATTTTATACCCCAACCGAAAGCGGATTTGGATTTAGTATTTGTAAGATCCACTTTAGGTTGAACGGCCACTAGATTTTTCTAATAATACTTTGTACGGCCACTAATTAAAGTACAGTACTAATTGTCAGAACTCAACAAATTTCAAGAGAATTGTCTCAGGACACCACTTTAACAAATTAAATATAATCAGTTGTTTTTTTTAAGAAATGTTATAATTTAGATCAATGTTTTAAATAGCGTTTATAGCGTCATAGCCGGGAAGGCTACAAAAAAAGCTACAGCGAATAGCATTGTAACACCCGGTAATAAATATATTTATTTATGGCAAATTCTTCTATGCACCTAAGGACCTATTTGTAAAATGAGCATATTTTCATTTTCAAAGTTCAAACAGTCGATCCGACCGTTCAACATTATCTCCATATTAAAATGTACTTGGAGGTCAAATTTTACATTTTTTTGAATTTGTTTACTATTTATTAAGATGGGTACAAAATTCAATGGTCTGAATTTGACTAGTTTTGTAAAATACTTAATAAATAGTAAAAAAATTCAAAAAAATGTAAAATTTGACCTCCAAGTACATTTTAATATGGAGATAATGTTGAACGGTCGGATCGACTGTTTGAACTTTGAAAATAAAAATATGCTCATTTTACAAATAGGTCCTTAGGTGCATAGAAGCATCCCTCTTTATATATTTATTTTGGACTTATTTATAATATTAGAAAATTAAAGGTGTAAAATGTAAAATGCAAACTTAAAAAAAAAGAAAAAGAAATAAACAACGCGGCAAAATAGCCACGCGGCCTTCATGCCTTCTTCCTTAATTCCTTTACGTGGCACCCCTTGGCCACGCGGCCCATTTGTGATGATTCCCTCAAAACCCTTTAAAGCTTCTCTTCTCCTTATTTGATTCGGAAAAGAGAAAAATTAAAGAGATACCAAAAATGAAAAAAAAAAAGAGAAAGAAAGAGAGAAGGAAATGTGAAGGAAATTTGGAGAAAATAAAAGAAATATTTTGATATTGATTAATATTTGATTTCATGTCCGATTGGAATTCTGACTACGTCGCGTTGATTTCGAACTGTTGATTGCAATATGATTTGGATTTCTGATTGATCGCTAACAAGTAACCGGACTTCTCTATAATCTGTGTTTTCGTTTTGGTTGGTTGAATTGGATATTTGAATTGGATATTGGATTATGAGGCATATTTTAACGGGATAGCGGGTCTGAGGTTTGAATTTGATTGTGAACTGATGAGAATGTGTTCTGAGAATGTGGGAATGGTCTGTGTGACATACATTCCAAATACTGTGTGACTTGTTTTACTGATAACCTAGACCGACGTGCTATCGCCGGTTAAATATGCATGCATAATTTGATTTGAATTTGTGTGGATTAATTCAGTATGTTTGAATGGTTGTTTAATTAAGCCAATTATAGAGAAGCTGCGTCATTAAATAACCGGTTACTGAGCTTTGTAGCTTACTCCGTATTGTTTCTTTGTGTTTTTTTGTTTGCGACGTAGGTTGACGGGACGAAGGATGGATGCGAGGGTGCCTCTCTTGTCGCGAGCCCCGGCCCGGCGGCAGGGTCGTGACAAGCATAGTTATAGCGGAAGCTATGCCATATAGATTTTTTTTTTTTACAAAAATTATATTATATATTTGTACTGAATATCAACATTATATAAAGTCTCATAGAACAATAAATAACACCAAATTAATTAAGAAATTATAATATTCATATTGAACCAGTACAAAGTTCAAATTGCGGTTCAAAATATCCATAGTAATATCATAAACTATCGATTTTTTTCTATTCAAAATATCTTAAGTATCATGATTCTGTAGCAACAAGCTTTCAATTGATTTCGGTTTAGGCTTTTATTTAACTTTTTTGGGTCTTTATTTAAAGCCCATATAAATTGCCTAAAAAAGCTCATTATGCATAGCGCGCGCTATTTGTGCTACACATTATGCGCTATAGCTGACCGCTATTACCGCTATAGCGGCCGTGACTCAATTAGCGCATTTTGATGTCATAGTTTAGCGTTTAGGGTCAAAAATGCTATAGCGCGCTATTTAGAACACTGATTTAGATTGAAATATTGAGAGACAATTAAAATATTTATTTTAATAATTAGATAGAATGAGAATAGGAAATATTTATTGTTTATTAATTTTTCTTTACCATGATAGTGTATATACTTGTAATAATTACCACAATATTCTTGCCAGAAATCTTTTCCATCAAAATAATAACCATCCAAGCAAATTAATTTCACATTATCAATCATTTCTATCCATCCATATATCAGTTTGTTTCTTGTCATTTTCAAATTAGATGAATCTTGTATCATTTATCTCTCTCCTTATTTAATGGGTGTGTATTTTTGTACCTAAAATAGAAAATTTTAATTTTTCTAAAACAATACGACCTTTTTTTGTTCTCTACAAATTATTGCATGCTTGATCAATGTTGTTGTTTATAATTGCATATGTTTTCAATATTAATTTAATAAGATATTTGTGATATTGGGTATTACCTAAAAGTCTAAAACATGAGTCACTCATGACCTAATAAGATATTTGTGATAGTGACTCATGACCTAATTGATTTGTTTTTATTTGTGATAGTATGAGGTTTTGGATGTACCCTGTCTCTTTATTCTCAATAATATATCTGGCAGCTACTGCCTGATTTTGCTAAAAAAAAAAAAAAGTATGACCTAAAACCGTCCAATCAATTCACTTTTTTTTGATGATTTCGAGGCAACAATGTGTGAAATTCCCTTTGAGCTACCTTCCCGACATTTTTATTAATACCCAGAGTTAATTAGAAATTAATATTTATATTCAGAATTCTGGAATTTCGTCAAAAATGTCCAAACCGGTCACAAAATGGCCGGTTTACTCACCCCCATAAGCCGGCCATTTTGTAGCCGGCTTACTATATATTTTTTTTACCGTAATTAATCATATAAAAAGACCATTTTTTTCTCTCTCCTCCACACAATTCACTCAACTCACAAAAGAGAAAGGGAGGAAGGGACAGAGAGAAATAGAAGGCGATTTTTGAGGCAAAAAGGCCGATATTTGAAGGGGCCAAAAGGATGAACAATAGCAACCGAGGTAGGTCGGCCAATCGTGGCATAGCGAGAGGAGGGTCAATTAGTGATCGAGGTAAAAATGAGGGAAAAAAGTACAAGTGTCAAGTATGTCGTGATTTTCTTAATTGTGTGACATGTAAGATGGAGGAATGGAGTAGACTACCTAGTCGGTATGAAATTTCAGATGATGACTTTGTGAAAAACCCCTACGGCTTTGGATTGAAAAAGAAGAAGGTTGATCCAGAGCCTCCAGCACCGGACAATGAGTTTGTTCCGTGTACCACTGGTAAGGCTACCAGTTCGTCTGCTGTGACTGATCCTGATGCGGCAAAATCCGATGATGACTTTGTTCCATGTACTTTCAAGGCTCGTTGTAAGAAGTAATACTACTTATTAAGAATTTATGTTGTATATTTTATTCTATGCAGTAGTATTAGTAGGGTTTAAAATTTGGATGCATTTGAGCTTGGTTCTAAAAATTAGTATTTTATTGTAGTTGGATGAATTAGGTTGTAATTTCTTTGAGTATTAATTAAATAAGAATTAATTTTTATTTAGTAGTCACATGTTGTTTTCTTTGAAAATGAAGGCGTGAGAAAGAATTCAGAGTCACAATTAAATTACAAATAAAGTCCACACAATTTAGAGTGACAATTCAGAGTCTCGTACAAAACAATAAAGTACACACAAATTGCAAATAAAGTCCACACAATTTTCACAACATGCATATAAATCACCTATTACTACCACGTTTAAAACTAAATCAACGAAATAAACCACTTCCAAAAGATAACCTACCAGATGGCCTACCAGATGGCTCTGCTTGCCTACCAGATGGCCCTGCTTGGGTTCCAGATGGCCCGACTTGGCTTGTAGATGGCACTGCTTGGCTTGTAGATGCCCTTATTGTACGTATAGTAGTTGACCTTCTCAGTTGGATTCCAGATGACTCCCCTTGCACCCCAACCGTCTCTCCTCCTATGGCAACTGTCTCTCCCATTGCTTCGGTATACATAGCAGTTGCATCTAAACGGCTTGTAGATGTGCTACGCCGTGACCCTCCGGACCCACTTCTCTCTGTCATTACTCGCTCATTTTTTGCCGCATTTGCTGCGTTTCTTGCCTCTGCATTTGCATGTGTTACTTAGTAAGTTGGTATAAATTAAAAAATATATATAATTTTTGATGAATGTTACATACCTCTTCGTTGCCTATCGGAAATGGAATGGCGAGGCTGATGTCCCCTTCGTCTACCTTCCATTTCATCCATCGTCATTACATGACGGATGTGTTTTCACCTCCCAATCCTAATCCAACCCCTACTCGGAAGGATTCTGTCTCCAGTATTAGGAGGCCAGTCTAGCATGTTGCCAATTGGTTCGAACACATGATCTCAAGTACTTTCAATGTAGTTCACAGTATACTAGCTTGCAACAAAGTCGTCCTTGCACCAGTTCCAGTCACGACAAACAGCTAAGACATGAGCGCACGGAATAGAAGTTAATTGGATACCTCTACAAGTACATTCCATTTGTCTGTCGGGACTGCGTGTCACAATGTACATGAACTCCCTGTGAGTGGCTTCTATATTGCCCATGTCACTACGGGTGCAAGGAACGTACTCATTTGGGGATGAAACTTGGTACTGACCTTAGCCGTGCGTGTAATGCACGGAATGCATTTTTACGGCTTTCACCCAACATTTTTTGATCTTTTGCAAAACCCGGTCAGAAAGAACCTGCCCCTTGTCTTTTAATTCCATTGCTCGTTGTCGCCGCTGAACAAACCATCTGTTGCACGTGTAGAACGTATCTTCCACTATGGCAGCCACGGGCAATCTACGGCTCGTTCGGAAGACATTGTTGAGCGACTCAGAGCCGTTTGTTGTCATGATACCAAACCGGTATCCTCCATCACAGGTTTGGAAAATCTTCTCGTAATTAGACGGCTCCATGGGATCACCGGGACGCACCTTGCCCACCTTCCTTAAAAAAATATTACACTGCGGATTTAGCTGCACAAAATAAAGAGATGTTATTTCATTTTCAGAAAATTCTTATAAAATAATTAAACGAAATGTTATAAGTTAGACATACCTGAGCAAACTCTTCGAACATCTCTCTCAACCTTCTTGGCTTCTTCCTCCTCGCTCCTTCCCTGAACCTCCATCCGTACCACTTGTCTTTTCCACAGTTCTGGACCAGGTTGTCAGCAACATGCTGCATACAATACCTGTGCACAAAAAGCTCAGGAGACCATCCGTATTCTGCTGTCAGTGCAGCTTTGATCCCCTTGTCCTGGTCTGATATAACACGCACAAATTTACTACATCCAAGCACTTCATTCCTCAACCACTGCAAGAAAAAACCCCAATTCTCAGTATCCTCCTTCCGCACAATTGCAAATGCAACAGTCAACAATTGGTTCTCGGCATCGTAGCCGTAAGCTATCAAAAGCCTCCCCCACATATCCCTCAGACAAGAAGCAGGCATATATGCTGATCATAGGTCTCAAGAACTGAAACGTTGCAATGCATGGACCAAAAGCCCAGGCTATGGCTCTGAACTGGGCAACACCTGGTATAATTTCTCCTGTTTCTTTATCCCGTATCGGGCTGGTCAGAAATTGGTACGTCGAGCCGGGATTGTTGTTGCAAATTGTCATCAGCAGTGGTCTCAGCAAGCTGTATGAAGTCTCCCAACTCCCAAATTGTTGGACTATTGCAAGCTCACGGCCCCTCCACAGTCGTTTGTATTTAGGTTTCACATTGTCATACACAGCCAAAACACAGTCTGCCACCGTCTGGATGCTCATATATGGATCGGTCTTAATGCTTCTCTCAATGACATCGGCAATGAGTGATGCCGTCAGACATTCGTGGTCGTCCCTTGTGTGTTCAGTCCTACATGTGTGAGGCATGTCTTGCTTAGTTATAACCCATGCGTCTCCATATCCCGACGGCTTTCTCCGAAGTTCGTACGACAATTCGGGTCCTTGCACACCACATGAATCCTATCTCTGTCACTTTTCTTCATTCTGAACTCATGATTCTTTGTGATATGGTGCTCTCTGATCTTCTTCATTAGATCTTCTTTGCTTCTAAAATATTGGTTCGAAGTCAGCTCACATTTGTACTCAATCCGTTGCCCATAATAACCAATATATGCTTCTCTAAACTCAGATACATCATTGAGGTCTGGTAACGGGTGTGTATCAGTCCGGCCACTAAGCGGCATGTTCTCAACATTACGACCTATTTGCCCTTCAGCTGTTTCAACCGGACCATCTTCACCACAACCATCCAGGTGATCCGAATCCCCCCCACATTTCTCCCTCAAATTCATCCCCACTCCTCAGATCGTCCTCCGGTATTTCATTAATATTTTCAAAGTCCGGCCAGGTTGCATCGTCTACTGGTGCCGGTCTAGGGTAAGGTGATACTGGAGGTAATGGTAAAGGCGCCACATTTACGGGTCTAGGTGGGGATGAAACTGAGTGTCTTGGTCTGCCTCGATGAGGTCTAGGTGGGGATGAAACTGAGTGTCTTCGTTGGGGTGCTGGTGGAGTGACGTAATTGTATGTTTCTGGGTCAGGTTCGATTAAAGGAACGAGGGGTCTGTATGTTTCTGGTTGTGTTGTATAATGTGGTGCCACTGATCCAGAGCCAGAACTTCCAACCCCGGGCTCTACCGGAATTCTTCTGGCAAAGATTTCTATTATATAATTCCCTTGGGACCTCAAATAACCGAACATGGCTCTCCACGTACTCTCATCTACAAGTTTCAGAACAACCCATTTCCCGCTGGGGGGAGGGCTATGTCGGGTTGCCAATTCTAAGTTCCACATTTCTAGGTTGTAACCAGTGTATGTGTAAACCATGGATTTCAAGTCCAAAAGTGAGATATCATCTGGAATCGAAAATGAATGAACTGCATATTTGTTGTAATAAGTCCCGTGTGCATTACTAAGCATCTTCCCACCATATTGTAATGAAATAATAGCCATTGTAAACAAACTACATTTTAGAAAATGGTAAAAAATTGTCAGGTTACGTACTAAATGGTAAAAAATTGTGAGGTAAACAATTGTCAGGTTACTACTTCAGATTTTTGGGTTTTGGGTTTTAGGTTTTTTTAGTAATTTAATTTAATTTTTTTTAATAATTAAATTAATTATTCTATAAAATTATAAAATTATAATAAAAAAAAACTAAAATAAGATAATACCTTAGTTATAATGCTGAGGAGAAAGGGACATTCGGTGTGAGAAGTTAGGAATGATTAGGGGTCATTTTATAGGATTAATTACGGTAAAAAAAATATAGTAAGCCGGTCACAAAATGACCGGCTTATGGGGGTGAGTAAACCGGCCACAAAGTGGCCGGTTTGGACATTTTTGGCGAAATCTCAGAATTCTGGGCATAAATATTAATTTCTAATTAACTTTGGATATTAATAAAAATGTCTGGCCACCTTTTGTAGTTTTGAATTTTAATCAAAAAAAAAATTTGCAGGCCAATATTAAAAAAATAAAACAGAGAGAGTTTTAATATACATGTGTATTTTTAATTATTTATCAATTAAATTAAGGATCCTGATAATTGTCTCCGCACTCTCATCTCTTCATTATTCTCCCACTTAACTTTCATAACTATCATGGGGACTATTGAGGGACTGAAAAAGGAGTAGTCATATCAAGTTACGCATGCAAATATTAATATTTTAGTTTGCAAGTTTTAATTTCTTATCTTCCAAGTATTTGTACCTATGAAGGTTCACTACAGCAGTGGAACGCTTATGCGACTGACCGGCCAAATCGATCACAGAAGGGTAAGGCGCCGGTCGCAGAAGGCCAAAATCAGTCGCAGAAGGGCTAGTCGTAGTTGCTCCGTCGCTGATGCCCTACCCGCTGACGTCACCGGTCACTGAAGGGTAAGGCGCCGGTTGCAAATGCCCCTATAGCGACCGATGAGATCGGTTGCTGAAGTTATATGCTGACATGGTGAAATACCAGCAGAGACCGATAGGGCGGTTGCTAATGGGCCCAAAATCGGTCGCAGAAGGGTAATTTTGTTTTTGGTATTTTTTTGTTATTTTTTTCCCCAATTGGTACGAAATATACCAAACAAATATAGAAACCATTGAACCCATTCTGTTCATTTATTTTTCTCCAGCCCCAATTGGTACGAAACGTACCAAACAATTCACAGGCAATTCAAATATACAATATAAAATACCAGTACGAAACGTACTAAGCATCAAGCAATTTAAAAGGAATTCACAAGCAATTTAATTGGTACATACCAAGCAATTCACAAAACGACATAAACATGAAATATCTAAAGTACTACATAAATATCGAATATCAAATATCTAAAGTACTATATAAAAATAAAATATCTAAAGTACGACATAAAAATAAAATATCTAAATCTCATACAAAACGTCATAAAACTAGATATAGTAATCTCCGATATCATCCCTACTGTCATCCTGAGCATCGGGGTTCAATGCATGCTGCGAGCTAGAACCTCCCTGTGAGAATGTAACTAAAATTTTTAGAGTTTAATGTTAAGAGTTTACTGTTTAGGTTTTAGGATTTAGAATTTAGGAGTTTACTGTTCCGTTAGTTGATTTGTCATACTTGGTGTCTTTATTGGTTGTGGATGCCCTTATTGGATTCAAACATACCCAAAAATCCAGATCTATACTTTAGATCTATTACTTCAGTATTGTCACTAAAACTTTGACTCAAACAAAAAATCCAGATCTATACTTTAGACCCTCCAGATATCATCAATTGATAACGGACCCTCTAAAGCAAGTCATGGAAGAAACACAAAATCAAATCAAGTGTTGCATCATCCATGCAACATGACTTGTATACAGCCATACAAGCGGCATCTACATAAGCTATGAATTTAAACCAATTAACCAAACTAATTAAACCAATTAACCAAACTAATCAAACCAATTAATAAAATTAATTAATCAATTAACCAATCAATTAATCAAACCAATTAACCTAACTAATCAAACCAATTAATCAATTAACCAATCAATTAATCTAACCAATTAACCTAACTAATCAAACCAATTAATAAAATCAGTTAATCAATTAACCAATCAATTAATCAAACCAATTAATAAAATCAAAATCAATTAACCAATCAATTAATCTAACCAATTAAACTAACTAATCAAAGCACATTTCAATTTAATCCAATTTTTTTCAAACTAATTTGAACGATTTTACCTCGTATTAAACAATTTTATCTCAATTTTACCATAAAATAAGGAAACTAGGAGAGAGAGAGACTTGCCGGGAGAGAGAGACTTGGCGGCAGTGGCAGCGGGGGTCGGGCGGCAGCGCGACAGAGGGGTCGCGCGGCAGCGTCGTTGTTTTTTTTTTTGGCTAAACTTAGAAAATGGCAGGGGTCAGGCGGCAGAGAAGAAAGACTTGGCGGGTTTTTGAGGGGGCACCCTTCAGCGACCGGGCCAAATCAGTCTCTGAAAGATATGAGCACCGGTCACTGAAGAGTTCGTCGCCGAAACATTTAAATTTTTATTTTTTTAATTTTTTATGGGGTCTTTATCGACCACCGACCTTACCGGTCGCTGATGCCGGTCACTGAAGACCAATTTTGTTGTAGTTGTTGACGAAGAACGAGTGTGAGAACTGAAAAAGAGAACCATATAATTAGTGGGGATCATAGTACAATTTTTCTCTAATGTTACTGCGAGGACATAGAGGGAACAGAAGTATGGGGAGTAATATAATTATTCTTAAATTAAATCATGTATGCTTTACAGATATTTGTAAGATATTTGTAGTCTGATACATTTGACCCACAGAAATTAAATTAGAATATATTGAATCCCACGCCTAAAAGTAGTTGACTAGGATATTTAAACTGCATTGAAACTTGAGTCAGGTTTACACAAGGAAAAAAGAATACTGAATGGCTAATTAATTATAATTTAGTAAGATATTAATTGTGCTTCAGATTCAATCTCAGATTATATTCTTTAACTTTAACTATTTCTGACTATGATCACCTTTTAAAAAGTCGCTAGTGCATTCACAAACCTACACAACAAGCCGTTAAACTTAGCATATCAAGTCTTTTTATATGTAATATATCAAGAAAAAAATAGCGATATGAATATAACTCAAAAACACTTCATCATGTATCTCATTTAAAAGAGAAAATCGAGTAAAAGAAGTTTATAGTTTTAAATTTGCAAAATTCTTAACATATCAAATCTTTATATCAAAGTACAATCTTTGTACATAGCATATCAAATCTTTATATATAGTATGCAATTTTTAAATCTAACATACGAAGTCTTTAAATCTAACATGTTAAGTTTTTATACATAACATTTCAAGAAGAAAAAAAACAGTGCCACGAACATAATTTAAAAATATTTCATAAATCTAATTTAAAAGACAAAAAGTTTCACATATGGCCGAAAAAATAGCCAAGATTGATGGAGGAAAAAAACAAAAATGGATGAAAAAATCTTTCCTTTTGTGACTTTGAGAGCAAATTGGGGGATGGTGAACAAACCTTTTCTCTATAATTTAATCAGATGATAGTGATATGTTGAATATATTATAATATATTGAATCCTACACTTAACAAACATAGTTGACTAGGAAATTATGAACTGCATTAAAACTTGTGTCAGGTTTACAGAAGAAAAAATCAAAAAAGAATACTGAATGGCTAATTGATTATAATTTAAAACTTGTGATAGGTTTATTTTCCATATGGGTTCCGTAAAAATAGTGATATGTTGGCTACATTGAGGCCAAGCAAATAACAGAGTATAAATTATCAAGTGAGGCTATGGTGCTATGCATAGCACGGATGGTTAGTGTACTACGGCTCAATATGGTACTTTTTAAAATCCTAACGGTCAATCCGAACCGTTCAATGTGATAACCATATGAATATGTACTTGCAAACTAAATTTTATATTTTTTCGAATTTTTTTACTATTTTTTTAGATAGGTAGAATTTTGATGGTCCAGAATTTTCAGAAAACACTGATTTTTCTACCTATCTAAAAAATAGTAAAAAAATTTAAAAAAAATATAAAATTTAGTTTGCAAGTACATATTCATATGGATATCACATTGAACGGTTCGGATCGACCGTTAGGATTTTAAAAAGTACCATATTGAGCCGTAGTACACTAGCCATCCGTGCTATGCATAGCACCATAGCCTCACTCTAAATTATCATAGTACATTTCTCTTGGAAAATGTGAGAGGTCGCAGGTATTTATAATAGAGTATAAATTATTGGAACATGCTTCAGAAATTAAAAAAAAAAAAAATGTTAAAGTTTTTTTTTTTTTTGCTTAGAAAAAAAATGTTAAGTTTCCTCAAGCAAAATGTGATAGTTCAGGCTCAATTCGGTTATCTTTTAACATAATTACACTGTATTTTTCAAAAATTAGTCTATAATCTAGTAATAAAAGTTAATGTTTTCTGTTTGAGATATTAATTTTTAAATTGTATGTACTTATATGTAATTCTCTATAAAGTTTCAGAGTAAAATGCTACAAAAACTGTAAAAATTAACCTCCTTATTTACATAAAATTTTTATATAATTAACCCTCAACGTGTATTTTGACTTCCAGGGCTTGAAAGTCTAGAACCTGATTGAAGATTCCTTATGAATATTAAACAATTGAATGACTTGACTTTTAAAAAAAAAAAAATAGTCAAAAATCCCTTAAAAAAGTAATGACTGAAAAGGTAAACTGAGATAAAAACTTACCTTAGTACCAGTACAGTTCAAATAATCAGAATAATGCTCCTTTATACAGATGGAACATATCATAAAAGTAAAAGTTGAGCATACCAGCTAAGATATACAAATATACACACTTAGTTATATATCACATAATTAAAACTAGTAACAGAAGCAACATCTGTACACCACTATGCTTATAAATTCATTCAATAATTATATGATTTATTAATAAGCAACACCACCTGAAAAACCGTCGCCGTCATGGAGCAAGCTCTCTGTTAACCAATACCCATCCCATGAACCCCCCACTCTCTGCATAATATTCAAAAGGGAAAGAAATTATTATAAATCATACGAAAAATAATAATAAAGAGGAGATTGGACAACAGCTTATTACAAATGTTATAAATTTTAATTATTTTATAGTACAAATATAAAACAAATGACCTGAACCATGGTGAATTGGAATACTTCCTCCTCCTCTGGCCTTGTCCCTCTCACCCATACCCTTTGGTTGAACCGATTCTGCTAAAATGATAATAATACATGTAAATATTAAAGTATGTTATACAGGTGATATTCTACTGTTCTGATGAGGTAAATGAAATGGTTTATGTTTTCCAGGGATGCACATTTCTGGGGCATACTCACAATAGCATTCTTCTTTTATTTCAGTAAGAAATAAAAGTTTTTGTTACAAAGTCTTAAAAGATAAATCCAAATTTAATTATTGAGTTTTGACCGTTGAGTTCAATATTGCATGCAAACTTTTGAAAGAAACATAGAAAAGCATGCTTTGAAACATTCAACAGAAAAAAACAAAACAATGCACAGACCGATTGGGTTTGAACTTAAAACTCAGTTTGAAAAATGAAAAATTAATTAGAATGCCAAACATGAGGTTCATACAAAACTAAAATCTGTAATTGCCAAATGTATGGCCATAAGATTCATTTTTCAAATAATATTCCTAGAGTGAGTCTATGGTACTATGCATATCACGGGTTGGTCCGTAATACAGATTAATGTTTTCATTTTCAAAATTCTAACGGTCGATCCAAACCGTTCAACATGATCCCTATATGAGTATGTACTTGCAGATTGAATTTTATATTTTTTAGAATTTTTTTACTATTTTTTAAGATAGGTAGAAAATCACTTGATCTGAAAATTCTGGACCATCCAAAAACAGTGATTTTCTACCTATCTTTAAAAATAGTTAAAAAATTCTAAAAAATATAAAATTAGGTCTGCAAGTACATATTCATATGAAAATCATGTTGAACGGTTCGGATCGACAGTTAAAATTTTGAAAACGAAAATATTGATCCGTATTACGGACCAAATCGTGCTATGCATAGTACCATAGACTCACTCATATTCCTAAACCTGATCCAAGCCAACATAATGTCACTTCAGCCTAAATTTATAAAAGCCCAACCAAAATTCGTCCCTTTACAGCTTTCCTCATAGTTTCATAAGAGAGATGAAGAACCTTTTGAGGTTACTTGGCTTTTACAGATGAAACACACTTTAAAATTTTAAAAAGCAAAATATATGGATAATGAAAATAGCAGATTAAGAAAAGAACAAATCTGACCTAAAAGTTAACTAAAAGGAGGATGAAAGCTTGTGAAGGTTGATGATTGAATAGATTTTAACATATTTCAGAAGGTAAAAATTTTTTTGCTATATTTCAAAAGAAACTATATGCTAACCTCTTTAACCCATAAGCTGCTCAAAATCTTTCTTTCCTTGTGTGAAAGAAGAACCCTATATGTCGAATGGTGAAATATTCGTCTGAATCTCTCAAACTGAGTTTACAATTTTAAAATGTTTTAGCATTGGAAAAGAATAATTTATTGCTTGTAAAGGCAGTAAAGCATGAAAAATACCATCAATGCCCAATAGATGCAAATGTTATTTTAAGGTTTGTAGGGGCTGCAGTGAAACAACTTGTAACTAATGTAGACTTAAAAAGCAAAATTCATTACCTGACCAAGATCAAAATGTCGGCCAAAATAACTTGACCTTTCAAAAGGATCAAATCCTGCAAACTAACAAATCAAACAGAAAAATTAACTTTGTTAGAAAACACAAAGTAAAGAATTTACCTATATGTGCAAAATACTTAATTTCGGTACTGTTCAAAGTCTGGTACCAGCAACAATTGCAATGCTGTCTGATTTAATTCTTATATAAACCATGACCAGTTACAGCATATGATACCAGTACTGGTAAAGTATCCTAATTCAGACTTAACCTTTAATTGAAATAAACAAAGTAAGAACTTAGAATACTTAATTTTGGTACTGTTCAAAGTCTGGTACCAGCAACAATTGCAATGCTGTCTGATTTAATTCTTATATAAACCATGACCACTTACAGCATATGATGAGTACTGGCAAAGTATCCTAATTCAGACTTAACCTTTAATTGAAATAAACAAAGTAAGAACTTAGAATACTTAATATTGGTACTGTTCAAAGTCTGGTACCGGCAACAATTGCAATGCTGTCTGATTTAATTCTTATATAAACCATGACCACTTACAGCATATGATACGAGTACTGGCAAAGTATCCTAATTCAGACTTAACCTTTAATTGAAATAAACAAAGTAAAAAACTTAGAATACTGGTAAAGTATCCTATATGTGCAAAATATTTAATTTCGGTACCGTTCAAAGTCTGGTATCAGCAACAGTTGCAATTACAGCATATGATACCAGTACTGGTAAAGTAATCCTAATTCAGACTTAACCTTACCCGATACATGACCTCAATTCCATAATCCTGACGAGGCTGATCATTGTATTTAAGAGCATCAAGCTGGCACTGTACCGCCTCCTCTGCACTAAACTGAAAAAATTATAACACTAAATGTCTAAATTATGATAAGATTTCTTACAATTCCATGAACATGATATTTTATAACTGTGAGCAATTGAATTACATTAAGTCGAGGTCCAAATTGCTTTTTCTCGCGCGACTCTAGCCTGTTAGGAAAGAAAATAACAGAATCAGTGTTTGATTTCTCTCAGGAAATATAGAAAGAAAGATAAAGGGGGGAACTGGAGAGGAACTGGAGAGGAGAAGTGAAGCACCAATTGGAGGAGAGGAAATCGGGGACGGGAACATCCGACGAGTCTCTTGAGCAAGCCATTACCTTACGAGTGTTCAATCGGCCTGATCGAGTGGGACCCGCCGTCAGAGAGACCGATCGGAGAGGAGTCGAAGTTGCCATCTCTCTCGGCTGAGGAGACTGCGCGATATTTCACGGGTGTTGTTTGTTCTATTTATTGGGTAGAGATTTTAACAGAGCGTTTTTGGCTTTATGCAGCGTGCATCTGGTTTGTGTATCCGGTTTATGTGCTGTATGAAGCCAAAATGGCTCTGTTAAAACTTTTACCCCTATTTATTTATGAGGTCATTAAAAATCTGGGATTGTACACTTTGACTTTGAGGTCCATGTATTATTAGTTATTACTAGGTGACTATTAAGTAATTGTAGGATTATTTTTCTGAAAGTGATTATAACATTTTTCGTATTGATTTTGGATAGAAAATATTCTTAATCTGCGCTTTATAAATCAATTTCATATTTTTTTTATTTTTTATCATTTGATTATATACTAAATAATTCAAAATTTTATAAATTTGACATGTAAACGAAGATTTTCTTTTATTTAGAAATAAAAAATTATTTCATGATAGAAAGAGAAGGGATGTAGCTGATTTTCGAAAAATTAATGACATACTGCATCAAAAATGGTGCAGTGTGACTATTTTTTTACCCAGCCACAATGATCATACACAAATAGGGCTGCTCATGAGCCGAGTTGAGTTCGAGTTGCTAATCCAGTTCCGAGTCAGAACTCTAATTTGGAATCAACTCGCGAGCAACTCGAGTCAAAGCGAGTCGACTCGTGACTCATAATATAGTACATAGTGAGACAATCTAATTTAATTCTAACAAAAAAAATATTACATAGTTTACCAAAATAATACACAATTAAAGACAGTACATAATGAGACAATGACCAATACATAATTAAAAATTACAAAAATATCAAAATAATACATAATTAAAAATTACCAAACAGATAAAGTCTAACAAAACAATACAGAGTCTAATAAATTAACAAAACAAAAGAAATAGTGCATAATTTATCAAATTATCAAATATTGTGAGAAACAGGTATAAGGTTTGGGGACGCAAAAATTAGGAATATATGGATTAGGGTTTGGTGCGAGTCCAACCGAGTTGATTCCGAACCGAGTTGGAGGTAACTTGGATTCGACTCATAAATCAACCGAGTCAGTTAACTCGAGTCAGTTTCAACTCGAGTTATTAGCGAGTTGAATCCGAATTGATTCCGAACTGAGTTTCGAGTCATGAGCTTTTTGTGCACCCCTAACACAAACCATGTCAAAAATGAGAATAATGGTCACACTAATGGTTTAGTGTTTACATTTACTTTGTTAAAATCACAAATTTGAAGAGTTTTAAGCTCTATGGGACGAGCCACCAACTATGGTACAAATAGATTGCAAAATAATTGAATATTTTGAAGGAAAAAAAAATAAAATTTCACCATTAGAGGGCAGAGAGCTCGGCTGAATAGGGAAAAAGAGAGCAGAGAGGAAAAATGAAAAAAAGAGTCGCGGATTGGAAAATTTGAAAAAAGAAACACACAGAGCATCTACATTCCAACAACTCAAATAAGTTTCTAAATAACTGTTAACTTCTTTTTAGAAATTAAAGTCTCTAAAATTTCTAACTCTCACATCCCTCAAATTAATTTTAGAGTTTCTATTAAACCACGTCAGCAACAAATTAAAAAACAGAAATAATTTGAGCCAATAATTTGATTAGCATGGAGTTTATAAATAGTTTCTTAATAAGAAACTTTACTGTATAGTTTCTAAATAAGAAACTCTATCACAACCCTGAAACTAGATTAGAAACTGCCACATCAGATTAGAAACTCTAATAGTACCAGGGATGTAGATGCTCTTAATCTGCATTATTGGTACAGTGTAAGAGGATTTTAAAATTTTCTGTTGGAGGTTAGAGGACTGAGTCAAAAGATAGTCACACCAAATGATGTGTGTGGTGTAAGGAAGCTTCTCATATTTACACCACATACACACTAATATTTTGAACATTAGACGTCAGTGTTTTCCTTTCTAGTAGAAAATATATTTTTATTTTTAAATAAAAAATTGTAAACATCACTTGTAAAGTAGATCAATTTCAACGTTATAAATTCATCATTTGAAGTTAATCTGATAGATTAATTAAAAAACATATATATTTTAGCGTTTCCATTTATTTGGCTTAAGTTCGATTATTGATAGGGGTGTAAACGGATCCGGATTATCCGACGGATATCCGCTCCGAATCCGCTTATAATCTAAATCTGGATCAAACGAATACGGATCCGGATAATTACGGGCTAACAAGAAAATAAACGGATACGGATAATACATCAGACCCATAAACAGAGCGGATATCCGCATATATCCGGATCAATGTTTTAAAATTTTAAAAAATAAAAAATATTTAAAACTCATTCCGGACCGGAATCCATAACCCATTATCTGAGTCAGACCCGAATCCAGGACCCATTATATGAGAGTCCCGGACTTGTCCCGTTAAAAGATCAGCCTCCCCAGCTTCTTTTATAGGGGTTCCAGCGCATTGTAACTTCTTTTTAGAAGTTGTGGGACAAATGTACAAACCAGAATTCTATTGGCTTGGCTGCTGAGAGTTTAGATCTGGACCGCCGATTGATGTGGGACAAATGAAGTACAAACCTGCTGGGCATTGGGCTACTGCTTGGCCCAAATATATTAACCAATATTATAATGCAATTGAGAGTTTAAATCTGAACCGCCGATTGAATAAAGAAATGAAGAAACTTAAATAAACTAACATAAACTATCCAATTACGTTTTTTTGTTTTAATTTGATTTTTCCATAGATTTAAATTATAAACTTAAATAAGCTAACATAAATTATTCATTTTCATATTTAAATTTTGTTAATCTATCTTAAAGTTCAATTATCCGACACTATCCGTTCTGTATTCGTATTCGAATCCGTAGATTATCTGCTCCGTATCCATATCCGTTTAAGACGGATATGGTTTTAAATTTTGATATCCGTTTACTATCCGTATTCGTATCCGTATCCGCTCATTGAAAGGAGGATACGGATTTGATATTAGCATTATCCGCTCTGAATCCACTCCGTTTACACCCCTAGACTTATTGATGACTTTTATGCTTTCTTCGTTGCACTTTATCATGAAGAGTAATAAAATGCTGAGACAGTTAAAACTTAAAAAGGAAGTTTCATTCACAACTTATTAAATATCCAATTAAATAATTAATTGAACCAAATAAAAACTAATTAAGAAAAAATAAATTTCTCAAAATTTGGAGGGTAAAGATTTAAGTTTCATTCACTACTTCGTTGCACTTTATCATGAAGAGTAATAAAAAATTATATTTTAGCTTTTCCATTTATTTGGCTTAAGTTCGGTTATTGATGACTTTTGTGCTTTCTTCGTTTGGAGGGTAAAGATCTTAACAAAACAGTTTTGGCTTCATGCAGCGCTTGCACTATAGAATTAAAACAGCGCTGCATATGGTTCGTGCTCTGCAGGAAGCTTAAACCACTCTGTTAATATATTTACCCCTGTTTGGACTTTGGATGCCATTTACATTTACTACATTCGTACTACTTAGACGAAAAAGTATCCTCTCCATTACTGTAAAAGATTCCCTTTACTTTACGGTTTGAGATTAACTCTCAGCCGCTTTGAGATTCGGGATCACGAAGGGGGCAGTATTATTGGGCTTTGAGATTCGTGCCATGTTAAAAGATTCCCTATTACGGTACCGGGGAGGATGTGAATTCCTACTTAGAGGTTGTAACAACTAATTAAAAAATCTTCGTAAGCTTCGTTCCACAGGCACAGGTGCTGCCTCCGGTTGTTGCGAGAGAGACTGAGAGAAACAAACGAAAGAGAAGGCGAAAATGATGTCCAGCGGTGGCTACACCTCAATCGACAACCAGAAGGTCTCCGGATCCGTACCGGTAAGCTTACCTCCCTTTTTCTCTCTCTATCTCTTCCTTCAGATCTTATCACCTTCTCTCACTTCACATTCCCTAATCCCTTCACACAGGTAGCCTCCGGCTCGGATCCCGTCACCGTCAAATTTTCAGGTGACCATTGCATTGCCTCTAGAGTCTAGAGTCTAGATCTACCGTTAATTTCAGATCTCGCCCAACTATTTACTATTTTGCCATTGCAGATTCCAATCTCCAGACTTTCCCCCCTTCAGAAACTCAAGGCAAGATCTCATCTGTCTTTCGTCCCCCGCAAGATGCTGATGGTACTCATTCTCAGATCTCCTTTTAATTTTTATTGGTACTGTAAAAGGTTTCAGATTTACTTACCTTCTGAAGTAATTCAGGATTAGTGACAAGGGTATGCCAGAAATTTCTCAAAATTTCAGGAGAACATGTAGAAGTTTCCTATTGTTTCTTATGTTAGTCAATCTGAATTCATTGTATGAATTAAAATTTATGATTTTTTCTTATACATATTGAACCTTGCCTCTTAAAACCTCAAATTTGCAAAATAAGAAAAAAAATCTCTGATCCAAAATATATAAAAATAATCTCAATATCAATTTTCTTGCTGAATCTAACCAAAATATATAAAAAACTGGTTTTTAATTACATTATTTTTTTATGATTTAACTATACTTCAGTATTCATAAGTTCAAATGTTGATATGGTGGTTATAGATACATTCTCAAGGCCGGGTAAGGGTGCAAAAACGAGCTCTGATGAATCTAACCAAGCTACTGGCTGGTTTAGTATGTTCTCAGTTGCAGCATACAAGCAATACTTTGATGTTGACACAACAGACGTGCTGGAGAGAATAAAAGATTCGCTCTTCCCTTTTAGAGGAAGCTTCAATGAGAAAACCACCGACAATCCTGACTTGTCAGTTCCTTTTTCTATAATTAAAATGTTTTGTTGCCTACCTGGAGTGAGGCTATGGTACTATGCAATATCTCTGTTTTTAAAGTTCAAACTATAGATTTGAACCGTTCAACACGATTTCCATATAAGAATGTACTTGCAGACTAAATTTTACATTTTTTAGAATTTTTTTACTGTTTTTTTAGAGAGGTAGAGAATCACTTGATCTAAAAATTCTAGACCATTCAAAAGTAATGATTTTCTACCTATCTAAAAAAATAGTAAAAAAATTCTAAAAAATGTAAAATTTAATCTGCAAGTACATTTACATATGGAGATCATGTTGAATGGTTCAGATCGAATATTTGGACTTGGGAAACAAAAATATTGATCCATAGTATGGACCAATCTGTGCTATGCATAGCCTCACTCGCCTACCTGCCTCTCAATTGTGTATTGGTTGAAGCAACTCCAAAATTATTACCGGATCAAGACCATTTAACTAAAATTAAGAGAGATTAATGAAATGGACGAAATATTCAGCTCTACATGAAAAAACGAAAACTCTGACAGTTTGGCAATACCATTGGGTTAACCTAATCTAACCCGACTTAATATGTTTTGGGGTTAGTTCAGGTTTTCTTCCGCTGTGAGCAGGTTGTCTCGACTATATTTGTAAATAAATGATTCTGACCTGAATAACCGACAGCCCTGTTGAAAACTATAGGACCTAACCTCTTTTTATATGCTTATGGTACTTTGCAAAGCGTAGATCAGTTCGTGCTATAAATCCGTATCTCCATATTTAAAATTTAAATAGTTGATCCGTACCGCTCAACATGATCTCCATATGAAAATGTACTAAGAAAATGTACTAAGAGACCAAATTTTATATTTTTTAGAATTTTTTTACTATCTTTTTAGATAGGTAGAATATCACTACTTCCAAATGGTCCATAATTTTTAGATCAGGTAATTTTCTACTTATCTAAAAAAATAGTAAAAAAAAATTCTAAAAAATATAAAATTTGGTCTCCAAGTACATTTTCATATGGAGATCATGTTGAGCAGTTTGAATCAACTATTTAAATTTTAAAAACGAAGATATGAATCCATAGCACGTACGACTTTGTACTCTTTTTTTATTCAATAACTATTTTACCAGCAAGAAACAATTCTTATTCCGTATTTCTTATTAGGTACGGTCCATTCTGGATATGCACTACACTGATGTTTGTGGCAGCTGCGATCGGTACATTTGTGACGTACCTGGCGCATAAATGGCAAAAGAAAGACTGGAACTATGACATCAATTTAATAACCTGGTCAGCTGGATTATTTTACGGCTATGTTACAGTTGTGCCCCTTGGCCTTTATTTAATTCTCAAGTACTTCTCGGCCCCCTCGGGACTTGTGCACTTGTTTTGTCTCTATGGATACTCTCTCTTTGTCTTCATTCCTGCCTCTGTATGTGAACACTCTTTTTATTTTAATATTAGGAGCTAACCTTTTTATTTATTAGGGGAATTTATTGGATTTGCACATGGAGTCATCAAAATGTCATTTATATCCCACAAGGCCACAAAATAAAAGAAAAAGTAGAGATAAACAGTTTGAAAAGTAGTGCTAGTTTGGGCATCTTTCCTTGTAAATTGGTAGAGGTACACGGGATATTATCATTTATTTAGGGTTTCATATATATATTATTCCTATGCATTATATTTCACATCTTGCAAGGCTAAATATGAAATACTGTTGACATCTTGTAAGGCTATATGAAAAGTAGTTCGCTGCATTTTATACAAGGTCCATTTTTTCAATGCAGTGTCTCTCCATAGTTCCGATAGAGATATTCCGATGGGTTATTGCTGGTGTTGCCGGTTTCATGTCGGCTACTTTTGTGGCTGTAAATCTGCGGGCCCACATTGTTTCTTCAGGCGAGAGATGGTTTTTGATTGTTGCTGGTATTTTCTTACTCCAGCTGGCTTTAGCTGTGGTTCTAAAGCTCTACTTCTTCACCATAACAGTAAGTGATTGATAAAAAAAAAAAAGTGATAGAAGATTGGTTTATGTAAGGTATTAAGGATTTTTATTTAGTTTCTCTAATGCCAAATATGAGTAATTTTGTTGATTTGTTCTTTAGATATCTATCTATCTTCTTATGTCTGTTAGTTTTGCTGGCATCATTCTTTCCTGTTATACAAAACAAAAGAAAAAAGAACAATATGAGCATTCATTTATAGAATAATATTGTGGCAGGTATACAGTTTATATTTGTGCTATTTTATAGAAATTTTAGAATGTTCCTCTCCAGTTTCTACAGAGACTGGACCGTCCATTACCTGCATTTTGTATCATGAGAAGCAGTGCAATTAAAATATATTATATTTTTCTTGATTTTTAGTTTCTAACGAAATTGATGGCAGTTCTGTTGTTACCTCTTATATATATACTTGATTTTAGTTTGTAATGGAATTGATGACTTGAAAAAAAAATCATTTATATAACTTTCAAATCAGACTATAAATTTATAATTGTGTCGGTGGTAGCACTAGCAACAGCATAGAAGGATATATACATGAAACGACTTTTTACCAATTTCTGTTGATTTTTGAAACTTTTTTAGTTACCACCTTAATAATTCAAAATTAATTAGTTACCACCTTAAACTTTAAAAATTTAAAAACCACCACCCACGCAAGTATAGTTCGTATGTGTGGTATACTCATCAAGTTCTTAATATCATATTGAATTCAAATGATGAACTCAAACTGTTGAAACCGATCAACTTTACAAATGATCGATGTGTGTACATACAAAATTTTGAATTTATTTAATATAAAATCAAGTGGTAATAAAATGAAGATTTGTAAGTTATTTTAATGCATTTATTTTTCATATTTTTTTACTATTTGACTTTGTATTAAATAAATTTGAAATTTTTAAAATTTTGTATATTCACGCATCACTCGTGAAGTAGATTAGTTTCAACAGTTTGAATTCATCATTTGAAACCAATCCGATAAATTTTGAAGTTATAGTTGCCAAATCCTCTTAGGAAACATGTAGCACACGCAGTCCAATAATATATTTTAATTTAATTTAATTAATCATGCGAAATGGAATTACTTTACAATTTCTTTAATTGTCTCCTTCCACCAACTCAGTTTATTGAATTGGCAAGATAAATTTTCAAATCGAAGTTGTTATATACTTTTGACAAGTTCTATTATTTAGTTTTAGATAGACATCTTGGTAGTCAAGTAATTATAGTTTATAGCTTAATTGGCTTCCAAACTTCATTTTTCTATGATATCTCACAATCTCTGAGTAATGTGCGGTGCATGAATCTCATTTGGTGAGGCGGGTGGAATTATAATTACGTAAACATGTTTCCACTAATGGGGACTCGAATCGTTAAATATGATTTTCATATGAAAATGTACTTTGAAGATCAAATTTTATAATTTTTTAGAATTATTTACTATATTTTTAAATAGGTATAAAATCACTTGATTTGAAAATTTTACACCATCCGAATGTAGTAATTTTCTATCTATTTAAAAAAAAATAGTAAAAAGTTAAAAAAAAATAAAGAATTGAATTTATTGCACGGGTCAATTTGTAATTTGCATATAGCCTCACTCAAGTCGGCATCTATTATCTAACATCATCAGGACTAATTAGGAGGAGCTGCATGGGTAGAACCACAGAAAATCCAAACCATCCCCCGCCTATGAAGCGTTCCTTTTTTTTATTATTAGAAGAAACTATAATGGTCAAAAAATGATTTCTTCTATAAGTATTGAATTATCTCCTCTCTGAAATCCACAATTGGTTTTATTATCTAAAATCTTCTCGCGCAGAAATTAAAGGTATGAGAAAATTATAACCTCTTTATAAATTATTCTTTTTATTAAGTTTACGATCAATACATTTTCGTTGAATTCCCAGAGATTGTTTTCGTAATTATCATATAAATCGGTGTTTTTTTCTTTTTCCCCCTTCCCCCCTAAAACATATTAAATTTTGCGATCAGTACGTCTAGTACTTCTTTAGCAATTAACAAATATGTATGTTGAAATCTAGTTTTTTTTTTTTAAAGATCAAATATAGTTTTATTATAATAAGAGGAGGATTCCAATACCTCATGCTTTTCATATCTCATTATACCTCATATTTTATATCTTCATTTTCAAAGTCTAATATGTCGATCCGAACCGTTCAATATGATATATGTACTAAAATATGTTTGATGATGAAATTTTATAATTTTTGGAAATTTTTTACTATTTTTGTAAATAGGCAGAAAATCACTGTTTTTGAACGGTTCAGATACAGTGATTTTGTACCTATCTTAAAAAATAGTAAAAAAATTGCAAAAATTATAAAATTTCATCTTCAAGCATATTTTAGTATGGATATCATGTTAAGCGGTTCGGATCGACAGTTTGTACTTTAAAAACGGAAATATACAATATGAAGTACGGTGAGGTATGAAAGACATGATCTATTAGAACCCTCCTCTTATAATAAATATATATATATTGCAATTAACAATAGTGTGATTTGAACATAAGAACACAGGAGAAGAAGATGCAGATCTTTGTGAAAACTCTAACAGGAAAGACGATCACGCTTGAAGTCGAGAGCAGTGACACGATTGACAATGTGAAGGCCAAGATTCAAGACAAGGAAGGAATCTCACCTGACCAGCAGCGTCTCATATTTTCCGGGAAGCAACTCGAGGACGGAAAAACCCTGGTCGATTACAACATACAAAAGGAGTCGACACTGCATCTAGTGCTGAGACTGAGAGGTGGCTACATCTATGACAAGGAACTCAGGTATCTTGCAAATAAGCAGAATCAAGTCAGGATGATATGCCGCAAGTGTTACGGTCGCCTCGCGCCGAATGCCACCAATTGCCGGAGGAAGAAATGTGGCGGCAACAGTGATGTGAGAAGAAAACATGTTTTTGAATTTTTTCGGTCTAGAAATCAACAAAAAAATCGAGAACGGAAAAATCTACAATGGTCGAAGGAGGAGATAACTAGAGCCTTTTAATGTCTTTTATATTTTTTTAGTGTGAGATTTTGTTATTGTCTCTTGATTAAATTTGAATGAATGAATCGCTGCTATTTTCCTGTTTTTAATTTTCTGTTGTCAGTTCATTAATTACTCATGGTTGCAATCAGAGAGGTTATGTAGGAGCCGTTTGATCAACATTAAGATTTGTATGCACTTGATCTTGCACGCATCTTAAAGTTGTTCGCACGAAATTTATTCGTATAAGACGGTTCTTGCTGAGCATCAGACCGAATTTACTGTCCCTGGTTCCAACTTTGATATACTTAAACCACAGATTATATACTCAGCATTTTGACTATCAGAATAATCGGTTTCAAAAATTTTACTATTGGATTTAAGAGTTTTTATCAAAATAGTTAAATAATTAAACAATAAATGAGAAAGGAGAAGAAAATAACGGTAGAGAAAAAAGATAATCACTTCCATTTCTTTCATTCATCGTCTCAGAGTTGAGCCCTCTTTGAGTTTTAATACAACTTTTTTCAGGATTTTGCAATAATATGATTTATAAAGGGAGGCAAATTGATATATGTTTGAGGCAAGTATGCAAATACAAGCATCCCAGGGGTTTTTAGATTGGTATAGTTAGGTATACCGGATTGTACCAGTTAAAAGTAATTTTTGTCTGTAAACTGTAATAACTCTTACATTTTTACTTCAATACAAAATATGAGCTCAGGATGCTAGAAGGGATGTATACAGTACACGAAAATTAGTGCTTGGGACCAGATCATAGCAGAGACACGAATTTTTCTATATAAGGGTAAACTAGTCATTTTAGATAGTATACAAAGTGAGCCCTTTCCCTTCCCTTCCCTCCCCTCCCCTCCCCCGTCTAGGCTGTGCTCCAGACGGGGGACGCAGAGGGAGGGAACGACAAATTCACTGTGCAGAGGTGAGAACTCGCAAAATCAGGGCTGACCAGACGAGCTCACCTGCTCCAGAAGGGGAAAATCAGAGAGGAAGCGAAGGGGAACGGAAGGGAGCGAGTACTGTTTGGAGGAGAGCGACAAGAAAATTTTGGTGAAATCTGTCACCCCAAATCGGAGTGTAGGTTTTACTGTTCGAAGGGTTCCCGTCGCCGTCACCTTCCTTCCCTTTAATGAGGGATTTTCCCTCCGATACTGGAGCACAGTCTAAGGATCCGAACTCTTATTGAATTAGGAGCACATACCATGAGAGGCATTTTAACAAACACCTTATCTGCAGACAACATTTTTATTGAAGGTCTCAGTTTGCTGTTCTGATCTTTAATAAGAGTGCTGTAAATAATCAAGACTTCAATTAGGAACACATCCGTGGTTACATACAACACTATTATTGAAAGTCATTGCTGCACATGTGACACCAGATTAGGGTTTGAGATGGAAAGAGAATAGGGTAACATGCCCTGCGTTATCTCAAGAAGTGGTTTTATCGTTGTAGTTTGGTTTTATGGGCCGTGTGTGCTAATAATAGAATCTGAACCCATTAGTCTTGGATTCTTTTAATTTGCTGAGCAACGCATGGTTGTCTATCTTTACTATACAAATGTATATAGAAGATTAGAAGGGGCATTTAAAAAGAAGAATAAATTAAAATAAAATATATTATTGGAAAAACATTAAACTCAAGAACCATTCTCTGTAAAAGAAAAAAACCAAACAGAATTTTGCATTGACATAAAAAGAGAATTGTAACAACTGGAACAAAAAAGGTATATTTCCAACTAAGTAGCACATATGGCTTCATCTGATATTACAAGAGATTCATTGCTCTTTTGCACATAAATAGTTCTCTTCCACACAAATTTATTCATCATGAACTATTTATTCTCCCCATCCCTTTATAATTAAAAAACATACAACTCAAGTATCGTTCAGCCTTGGTACTGGTACATGAAACAGGCACTCAGTTTCAGCAATGGTATACTGTGCTTTAGTTTGGTAAAATTTCTCTCATGGGATGCACTCCTAATTTGATCATTTACAATAAGAGAGAATTCATATCTCATATCACCTAAAGTAACTCAAATTTTGAGTTACTCAGAGGATCCGAACTCCTCTTATTGAAAGTCTTTGCAGCCCTGGTGATACCAGACTTGAATTAGGAGCACATACCATTGAGAGGCATTTTAGCAAACACTTTAGCTGCAGACAACACTCTTATTGAAGGTCTTAATTTGCAACCTTGATCTCTAATAAGAGTGTTGCAAATGATCAAGATTTGAATTAGGAGCACATCCCTGATCATTTACAACACACTTATTGAAGGTCTTTGCTGCACAGGTGACACCAGATTAGGGTAACCTTTATCTGTTGATAGGTTTAGACTTTTTACAGGAATGGCGGCTGAAGAAGTGCTTTTATAGTTGTAGTTTGGTTTTATGGGCCTTTTTGGGCCCATGAAAATCAGGCCTTGCCAACAAAAAAGGTTCTTTGTATAATCCGAACCCATTATTGGATTAAGGAATAGATTTGACCAGATTCCTCTCTAGTTTCTTTTACTGGTACACCTCCTGTACCAGCACCAGCCAACAAAATAACCCTTTATTCAATGAAACTTAACACTTACTACTGATAATAAGTTCAGGCAATGGCAGACAGCAAAAGAAATGCAAATGATAAGATCAAATTCCACTCTCTTTTAAGCATATATTCAAATTAAAATGTGTTTATACTAAATCTAATTTTCAGTTTGCTTAGTCTCGATATTTTCTCTGTTTGTTTGACTATAACCCAAATTTGAGCTATCAATTATAAAATATCACAATCAGCTAACAATTATAAATTGTAAATTGTCTGGTCTTTGTTAATTGACA
The DNA here is from genome assembly GCA_011114355.1 of Carex littledalei. Lineage (NCBI taxonomy): Eukaryota > Viridiplantae > Streptophyta > Magnoliopsida > Poales > Cyperaceae > Carex > Carex littledalei. The sequence continues at coordinate 1,886,933 of CM022081.1, forward strand.
AAGGTGTTACTTCACAACTCACCATAGTCTCTCTCTCTCTATGTGTGTGTGTATATATATAGTTGGACTACGGTACTTTGCGAAGTAAAGTGAGTACATGTGTTTTACTTCATGTCTATATCTTCAATTTCAAAGTTGAAAATGTCAATTCAAACCATTCAAATTGATCTTCATATTAAATTGTGCTTGGAGACCAAATTTTACAATTTTTAGAAACTTTTTACTATTTTTTTGAAATTTTTTGAAATCACTAATTCTCAGAAAATTGTGGATCATAAAAAATTAGTGATTTTAAAAAATTCCTGAAAAACAGTAAAAAATTTCTAAAAATTGTAAAATTTGGTTTCCAAGTACAATTTAATATGGAGATCAACTTGAACGTTCGGATCGATGTTTTGAACTTGAAATTGAAGATATAGACGTGAAGTAAAACACTCGCTTTACTTCTTGAAGTACCATAACCCAACTCTATATATATACATATATATTCTCTTATCCGAAACTAAATTTGGTATCATGAACTAATAACACATCATTACATATCCATATATATCAACATAAACTCCACCTACCCACCCCCTCAGAAAAAGGAAAACAAAAGATAAAACAGAAGCACATCCCTCATAAGTACTCAACAATATACTGGGCAACATTTGATATCAGTGAGCTCATGCCATCTCAAAATGGCTGAGATCTACAAACAAACATATATAGATGTCACAATCGGTGTTACTTGACCGTAAAAATCAATTAAACAGCTCGAAGTATAGTAATTATGCAGCAGGGGCACAATCAAAATCACCATCATCATCGTCATCTCCATCATGTTGCACCAGCCTCAACACCGCGTCCTCGCATGCTAGTAGTACCCGCATCTTGCCAGAATTGCACCTCGCAGTCCCAACAGTACTGCCATTTGACTCCATTTTCTTTCTATATCTGGGAAAAGTGCTAGTATATCTTGCGGTTTACTCGTCGACTAGCTGGGATGGATGCTTTTGTTGTGAGATATTTGCACAATGTATGGTGGTTTATATAGGGGAGAAGCAGCCTGGATAACTCGTTGAGGCATGGGTTTTGCTCGTGGAGATAGTGCAAAGAAGTGTGCATGGCGCAGTGCAATCTACCAGTGTGATTCGATCTGTGTGTGCTCCACTTTTATACTTGGCATGTTATGTTGGACATGAAATGAGAGAATGAGAATATGAGAAAGCCACTTTTGAGAAAGGGCTCTAATTAATTTTTTTGTGGCAAGCATGAACAAGGCAATGGTAGAGCGAGCCACATGCATGCATCAAAATTTACGCGCTTCAATTTTTTGTATAAGCTGCTTTTATATATGGTATCTCCATATGATCAATCACTGTCTTGTCTTGTCTTGTCATTGTCTTTTATATATGGGAATTAATGCGCAGTCATTGTCTTGTCGCAAGTATATAATTTTTTAATTTGTATGTTTCTGCGTAAAAATTGGAGGGTTGCCATGTAAATTTCTGCCTGATTTTACCTAAACTATATATTCTATTGGAAATTCTTAATATAAATAAGAAATGGGAGATACATCTGTTGGATACACATAATAGCCCCATCCCACTAGGGCTGCAAACGAACCGAACCAAATCGAACTTACCTCCAGTTTGAGTTTGGTTTGAATTAATTTCGAACGAACTTAATTTCGAATCGAATTTTCAATTTCGAACTTTTACGAACTTTGTTACGACTTACGAGTTATGACTTATGACTGGGCCATAGTTCGAAATTACAGCACTTCAATAAAAACTCAGGCATTCTGAATTCTAATTACACAGTACACCAAAGTTGGAAATCAAAGTTCATTACAAATACCAAAATTTATATCAAACACCAAAGTTTAGTACAATCAATCAAAGTTCAGTACAATCACAGTATCCAAAGTTTTCCAAATAGCCAACAGGAGAAACATCACCAAAGTTTTCAAATATCCAAAGTATTCAAGAAACATTTTTCAGAAGTCAGAACTGAGAGCAATTATGGACTGGGCGGCCTTATATTTTCATCAGCGAACATAAGTTATCAGCGGAAATCAACGGTTCACGTTTGAGTTAATTTCGAACTAAGTTTGGTTTGTGAACCTATTTCGAACGAACTAGGTCCAGTTTGAGTTTGGTTTGAATTAATTTCGAACTAAGTTTGATTTGAATTAATTTCGAACGAACTCAATTTCGAATTGAATTTTTTACGAACTTTTTCGAATCAAACTCGAATCGAATTACGAACTACGAATTTTTTGTGCAGCCCTACATCCCACTACCTTTTATCTTTTCATTAAGTCTAATCATTCTCAGACATTCTTTTTTTGGTGTTCTTCCCGTTATATTCTTTTCCTTTTTAAGCTAGTATTTGAACGGCTTTTAGCCTAAGACACTTCATATATACTTTGTAGAGTAGAACTAGAGCTAGCGTTCTTAAGTTCACCAAGACTCTTTGTGAACTTAACCCTAAAACCCATCGAATTGATTTCAAATGACGAAATCAAATTATTGAAATTAACCGATATACCTTACGAGTGTTGCGTCTACATGTGAAAATTTTAAATTCTGAAATTAATTTTGTATAGAGTCAAGTGGTCAAACAATGTTCATAAAATGAATAAATTAAAATTATTTTACAAACCTTGTAATATTAACCGCTTTACTTTATACTAAATTAATTTAAATTTTTAAAATTTTTGCATGTAGACAACAATTTTAGATTTCATATGTTATCGTTCTATTATTCCCTTCTCCACAAAAGCAATTGTCCTGATTATTCAATCAACTCTATTATTGAATTATTGAACTTTAATCATGTCCAATTGATCACATTCTCCTCTTCTTCATCTGATTAATTCAATTCATTGCAAAGAGAAAATTGTAATGTTTCTTTAAATTTTATTTAAATACACATATAGATTTAAAAGTACATAACTGGAAGAATAATTACAAAAAACCTCAAGCAATATATATAGTTGTGTTGTTCTGGATCACTAAAAATACTTATACCATATTATTATAAATTTTTTTATCAAAAATAATGAGCAAGATATATAATAGATTGGTCCATCCTCTTGTCGCTCAATGCTCGACATTTAGATTTTTTTTTTCTCCTCTTTTGAAAGGTTTAGAAAATAAGAAGAGAAGATCCAACAATTATGGAAATCAATCAAGTAATAAATATTTATAGCATATAATTACATTAGAAAAAAAAAAAAGATATGGCAGTGATATTTATGAGGGGACAAAATTGTCCATCCAACTCAAATATTTGAAGATGTTGAATTAATATAATAAAAGATGGTGTTAATATCACTACCCCTTGAGTTAATGGCCGGACAAAGTTATTCATATTACATCTCATATAATTTTGTTATTTAGTAATTTATCATAAAATTAATTTATGCAACAGTTTATGTAAGTTTGTAATTAGTAATTTTGATAAAACTGATTTATACAATATTTTATCATTTCTAATTAATAATTTATATCTTTTAAAAATTATAAATGGAATAAAAATAATAATTTTCTATATTTTATGATATTAGGTACATGATGTATTTAATGTATATATTTATTTGTTATATTTTTAGATGAAATTATATGATATCAATTTATTCGCTAATTACCGTTATTCATTTTGTTTGGAGCTTAATACATTTCGTTAATTACATAATGTGCATTAGCAAATTACCTAATTTCCAAAAAAAAAATCTGAATCACGTTGAAATGATGTAGATTAGATAAAATTAATCTGATGCGAAATATAACTAAAGTAGTAAACTATACTTAGTATCAAAGTACAATAATACACAGCATTACATGCAGAGGAGAAAGTTAAGGAGAAATTGGCAAATCACTAATTAAGGAGTACTTAACAATACAAAAGAGAAAGTTAATTTCAGAATCGCTCATGCCGTCTCAAAACGGCTGCAAACTACAAAAAAAAAAACACAGCTCAATGCTTGTATAGTTGGTTTTTGCCTCCAATTAAGCAGCAGGGGCGCAATCAAAGTCGCCATCATCATCATCATCATCCCCTTCATGTCGCACTAACCTTAACACCATATCCTCGCATGCAAGTAGTACCAGCATCTTACCAGAATTATTGCACCTCACAGTACTCTTAGCATAGCCATTGGACTCCATTTTCTTTCTATATCTGGGAAAAGCACAAGCGTATCTTACGCTTTACTCATCAGCTGGCTGAAATAGTTGTTTTTGTTGTGAGATAATTGCACAATGTGTGGTGGTTTATATAGGGAAGAAGCAGCCTGGAAACTCGTTGAGGCATGGGTTTTGCTCGTGGAGATAGTGCAAGGAAGTGTGCATGGCGCCGAGCAATCTATCAGTTTGGCACTGTGTGGTTAGATCTGTGTGTGGTCCACTGGTATACTTGGCATGTTATGTTGGAAATGAAATGAGAGAAGGAGAATACACTTTTGAGAAAGGGCTCTCATTAATTTCTGTGGCAAGCATGAGTAAGGTTATGGTAGAGCGAGCCACATGCACCTAAGGTTCACACTCTTCATTTTTTTTGTATAAGCTGCTTTTATGGTATCTTCATATCAGTGGCACAGGGAATTAATTAGTGCGCAGTCATTGTCTTGTAGAGAATATTGTCTTTAATCACTAGATCAAATGTTGATTTTTAGATTAATGTAAAAGTTAATCTAAAGAACCTCTAAAAACCTAAAAGCGTGGATCCAAACAAATGGATTAATAGGGTCTCTATTAATTGCAAACATCTATCTTCGAACAACTGATTAGAATTTAGAACCCAATTTGTTACAAATTGAATAATTAAGGAATTACATATATAGAGAGGAGCTATATATTTTGATCTCACTTAACTAACCTTTCAAGCCGTGCTAAATTTAAGTTTAAAATTTAAAATGAACAATAAATGTTAAGTGAGATCAAAATAGCTAATCTCAAACCAAACACAAATATATATTAGAGATAATATTTAAACTGAACAATAAAAGACATTTAATGTGACTAATATATTAGTTTAAAATTAGCACAAACCAAACATTTAAATGCTTCCATTCAAGTTCATCGGAGGACCGCCGGACTTCAATTTAAATGTTTTAATATTATTTAGTTTAAATATTTAATTATTTACATTAAATGTATTATAAAGAAGACTAGAACAGTAAACATATATAGAAAGAAAACATTATTCCAACATTTAGCATATATATATATATATAGGAAGTGTCTACGGTGATATGCATAGCATAGAGGCCTTCGTGCTACGGCTCAATTTTTGAGTTTTCAAAATCCTAACGGTCGATCCGAACCGTTCAACATGATCTCCATATGAATATGTACTTGCAAACCAAATTTTACATTTTTTAGAATTTTTTTACTATTTATTAAGCCACTTTGAAAAAACAATAATTTGTACACAACAGTAAAATCTTCTGGACCATTGGATCAGCAATTTTCAAAGTGGCTTAATAAATAGTAAAAAAATTCTAAAAAATGTAAAATTTGGTTTGCAAGTACATATTCATATGGAGATCATGTTGAACGGTTCGGATTGACTGTTAGGATTTTGAAAACTCAAAAGTTGAGCCGTAGCACGGAGGCCCTCTATGCTACGCGTAGCATATTAGCCAGATTCTATATATATATATATGAGGGATGCTTCTGTGCATACAAGGACCTATTTGTAAAATGAGCATATTTTCATTTTCAAAGTTCAAACAGTCGATCCGACCGTTCAACATTTTCTCCATATTACAATGTACTTGGAAGGTCAAATTTTACATTTTTTTTATTTTGTTTACTATTTATTAAGTATTTTACAAAACTAGTCAAATTCAGACCATTGAATTTTGTACCCATCTTAATAAATAGTAAAAAAATTCAAAAAAATGTAAAATTTGACCTCCAAGTACATTGTAATATGGAAAAAATGTTGAACGGTCGGATTGACTGTTTGAACTTTGAAAATAAAAATATGCTCATTTTACAAATAGGTCCTTGTATGCACAGAAGCATTAGCCATATATATATATATAGAGAGGGAGAGAGAGAGTGGCTAATATCAAAACGTTTGCACCAAGCCTTCTCGTGCAACCAAGTCGTTTTCGGATTTTCAAAGTCCAACAACAGTCGATCCGAGCCGTTAGATGTGATCTCTATATTAAAATCTGCTTGGAGACCAAATTTTATATTTTTTGGAATTTTTTTACTATTTATTAAGACACTTTGAAAATTGCTGATCACATGGTCCAGAATTTAGTTGCACTGTTCAGCAATTTTCAAAGTGGCTTAATAAATAGTAAAAAAAATTCCAAAAAATATAAAATTTGGTCTCCAAGCAGATTTTAATATAGATTGAACATCTAACAGGTCGGGTCGACTGTTTGGACTTTGGAAACCCGAAAACAACTTGGTTGCACGAGAGGCTTGGTGCAAACGTTTTGATATTAGCCACTCTCTTTCTCTCTCTCTCTCTCTCTCTCTCTCTCTCTCTCTCTATATATATATCTATATATCTGTGTGTGTGTGTGTGTGTGAGTGGCTACTCTACTTACATAAGCATATGAGAGCATATGCTTATAAGTCATTTTTGCATTTTCAATATCTAAATGGTCGATTTGAAGCGCTCAACATGTTCTCCATATTAATATGTATTTGGAAATGAAATTTTATATTTTTTGGAATTTTATTACTATTTGTTTAGAATTTTTCAAAATAGTATTTTTCAGATTTTTTTTTTTTATTATTTTTTTTTACCATATTAAACCACTGTTTTGAAAAATTCTAGAAAAATAGTAAAAAAATTTCAAAAAATGTAAAATTTCGTTTCCAAACACTTATTAATATGGAGAACATGTTGAGCACTTTAGATCGACCATTTGGACATTAAAAACGCAAAAATGACTTATAAGCATATGCCCTCATATGCTTATGTAAGTAGAGTAGCCAACCTCTATATTATATATATATATATATATATATATATATAGATGAGCTATGCTACTCCATGGAGTAGAACGCGTTGGTGCTCCACGCCGCTATATTTTTATTTTGAAAATCCAAACGACCGATCCGAACCGCTCAACATGATCTCCATATTGAAATATGCTTGGAGACCAAATTTTACATTTTTTAGAATTTTTTTGCTATTTTTTAAGCCAATTTGAAAATCACTGATCCGGCAGTCCAGAATTTTTTACTGTTCACCCAGATTTTCAGATTTTCAAAGTGGCTTAAAAAATAGCAAAAAAATTCTAAAAAATGTAAAATTTGGTCTCCAAGCACATTTCAATATGGAGATCATGTTGAGCGGTTCGGATCGGTCGTTTGGACTTTCAAAATAAAAATACGGCGTGAAGTACAAACGCGTTTTACTCCATGTAGTAGCATAGCTCATCTCTATATATATATATATATAGAGCTTGGCTACTATGCTTATATAAGCAAAAGCCCCCATATGCTTATAACTCATTTTTGCGTTTCCAATATTCAAATGGTCGATCCGACCGTTCATCTTGTTCTCCATATTAATATGTGCTTGGAGACTAAATTTTACATTTTTCTGAATTTTTTTACTATTTATTAAGCCACTTTGAAAATTGCTGATCTGGGTGAACAGTAAAAACAGTGTTTCCAAAATTCTGGACCATATGATCAGCAATTTTCAAAGTGGCTTAATAAATAGTAAAAAAATTCAGAAAAATGTAAAATTTAGTCTCCAAGCACATATTAATATGGAGAACAAGATGAACGGTCGGATCGACCATTTGAACATTGGAAACGCAAAAATACTCATTTAAGCATATGTGGGCTTTTGCTTATATAAGCATAATAGCCAAGCACTATATATATATATATATATATATAGAGAGATGGGCTATGGTGCATTGCAATGCATAGGGCCCTCCGTGCATTGGACTCAAATCGTTGGATTCAAAGTCCAAATGACCGATCCAAACCGTTCATCTTGTTCTCCATATTAATATGTGCTTGGAGACCAAATTTTACATTTTTTGGAATTTTTTTGCTATTTATTAAGCTACTTTGAAAATTGCTGATCGGGTGGTCCAGAATTTAGTTGCACTGTTTTTACTGTTCACCCGGATCAGCAATTTTCAAAGTAGCTTAAAAAATAGCAAAAAAATTCCAAAAAATGTAAAATTTGGTCTCCAAGCACATATTAATATGGAGAACAAGATGAACGGTTTGGATCGGTCATTTGGACTTTGAATCCAACGATTTGAGTCCAATGCACGGAGGGCCCTATGCATTGCAATGCACCATAGCCCATCTCTATATATATATATATATATATAGATATGTAGAGAGTGGCTAAGGTCAAAGTGGTATGACCAAGGCCTTGGTGCTACCAATTAGTTTTTGCAATTTTAAAGTTCAAATAGTCGATTCAAACCGTTAGATGTTCAATCTATATTAAAATCTGCTTCGAGACCAAATTTTACATTTTTTTGAATTTTTTTACTATTTTTTAAGCCACTTTGAAAATGGCAGATCTGGGTGAACTGTAAAAACAGTGCAACCAAATTCTGGACCATGTGATCAGCAATTTTCAAAGTGGCTTAAAAAATAGTAAAAAAATTCCAAAAAATGTAAAATTTGGTCTCCAAGCAGATTTTAATATAGAGATCACATCTAACGGTTTAGATCGACCGTTTGGACTTTGAAAATCCAAAAACGACTTGGTAGCACCAAAGGCCTTGGTCATACCACTTTGATCTTAGCCACTATATATATATAGGACATGGCTAGCGTGCTACGCGTAGCATAGAGCACTCCGTGCTACGGCTCACTTTTTGAGTTTTCAAAATCCTAACGGTCGATCCGAACCGTTCAACATGATCTCCATATTAATATGTACTTGCAAACCAAATTTTACATTTTTTTAGAATTTTTTTACTATTTATTAAGCCACTTTGAAAAAACACTAATTTGTACACAACAGTAAAATCTGCTGGACCATTGGATCAGCGATTTTCAAAGTGGCTTAATAAATAGTAAACAAATTCTAAAAAATGTAAAATTTGGTTTTCCAATACATCTTAATATGGAGATTATGTTGAACGGTTCGGATCGACCGTTAGGATTTTGAAAACTCAAAAAATGAGCCGTAGCACGGAGAGGCTCTATGCTACGCGTAGCATATTAGCAAAATCCTATATATATATATATATATATATATTCTAATGAACGGTGATCAGGACGGATCAACTCAGAGAGGGTGATTCGTCACCTCTATGATTTAAAAAAAAATTATGCATATTAAAATTTTATGAATTTACTTTTCTTTAAAGTTTTTATATAGTTTAACTCTCTTTATAAAATGCTAAACATGTGCTTGTAGGTTAGTGGTTAGAATTCTACTTTATATTTGTCAAGACTTGAATTCAAATTTCAACTGTCACAAATTATAAATTTTACAATTTCTGGATTTTAAATTTTCTAGTTTCGCCATGAACGATAAACATTGCACAGGTTTAGTTCATCGTCTCCAATGTAACACATGGAGTTTCCATCTGCTGTCCAATTATATATGATAATTATTGTGTCATTGTTTGATTGGATTACTAGCTAGATTCTGATCTTTATTTCTGATATTATAAGTTTTTAATTTTATTTTTAACATTTGGATGGGGTATTTTATGATAAGAAATTAAAAATTATGCAAATATAATCGGTCGAATTTATGTTGATAATGACGCAATGGTGTGATATCACAATTACGATATAATGCTGGCATCGTCAAGCAATCATTCATGATTCAACTACTCCACTATATAATAAGATATCAAAGTTTGATTTATGTCTAAAAATGGCAACTCAATTTTTTATTTTGTTTTCCCGATTGAGTAACTCTACGGAATGCAATCTATGATACAGAACCTCCTCATAAGAAATACACATTCGCAACGTCCAATTGCATTTTTTTATATAAACAAATTATGTCCAAATCTCACTTTGATAACCGTCTCGAAATTCATATTGATTAACAGTTTAATTAATTCACACAGTGCATTGTTATTTGACAAATACAAACCCCTCTTCTATATATATTCTCTCATCCGAAATTGAAACTGATACATGAACTAATACACAGCATTACATGCGCACAGAGGAGAAATTTAAGAAGAAATTGCTAAATCATTAATTAAGGAGTACATAACAATATAGAAGAGAAAGTTAATTTCCGAATCGCTCATGCCGTCTCAAACCGGCTGCGAACGACAAAAAAACACAGCTCAATGTATAGTTGGTTTTTGCCTCCAATTATTAATTAAGCAGCAGGGGCGCAATCAAAGTCATCATCATCGTCATCATCCCCATCATGTTGCACCAACCTCAACACCGTATCCTCGCATGCAAGTAGTACCCGCATCTTGCCCGAATTGCACCTCATAGTAACAGCATAGCCATTCCACTCCATTTTCTTTCTCTATCTGGGAAAGGTACGTGCTTGTGATGTATCTTGCGGTTTACTCGTCGGCTGGCTGTGATAGATGTTTTTGTTGTGAGATATTTGCACAATGTGTGGTGGTTTATATAGGGGAGAAGCAGCCTGGATAACTCGTTGAGGCATGGGTTTGGCTCGTGGAGATAGTGCAAGGATGTGTGCATGGCGCCCTGCAATCAAATGAGAGAATGAGATCTGTGTGATTAGATCAATCTGTGTGTGTGGTCCACTGGTATACTTGGCATTTTATGTTGGAAGGAAATCACATGAGAGAATGAGAGAATCACTTTCAGAAAGTGCTCCTCTAATTTCTGTGTTGCAAGCTCATGTTTTTTTTGTATAAGTTGCTTTTATGGTACAGGGAATTAATTAATGCGCAGTCTTTGTCTTGTGAGAATTAGTGCAAATTTAGTCTGCACGAATCTTAAAACAAATTGAATGGTCAAAATTCATTAACTCAAAAGATTCCCTTCTGAGTTAATGCAGAGGATACGGATTCTAAATATTGGAGGTTGCGGGTTGCCACGTAATGTCTCTATATAGGGTCCGGATTTGGTACTCATTAATGGGCAAAATCTGATGGTGAACACTAAATTTCGGAAATAATATGCTGTTATTCTAATAGAATAACATGAACCTGTTATTCCGATCTCAACCGTTCAAATTTTTCCACAAGAATCTTAATAAAAAAGTTTTTTCATGAACGAATCTCAACGAAGATCAACTGTTGGAATGGGAATAACAGGTTCCTGTTATTCTATTGGAATAACAGAAGATTTATATCCCTAAATTTCCACCTGATTTTATCTAAACTATAGATTCACAATCATTTATTTAATTAAAGAAACAGCTGGTGACTAAAGTGCGAATCTTGTAAGGAAGATAAAATCTGAAGGTGGAAATTGAGTGTGCACCATTAAATTGTGCTCATAATTAAGTTGATACCCAATCTGAAGGATTTCTTTTTATTGTGGATCCTCTGTGATTGATTCCCTAAGGTACTTCGTATAGGAACTTAAAGTAGGTAGGTAAATGTCAATCAATAAGTACCGGTCTTTTATTTTGGTGGCCAGTCAAATTAATTGAAGGTCAAATATGGAAGGTGCAGTGACCACAAAATACTGCAAAGTCAACATGATATAACTTAAATACTGAAATATATATATATAGGATAGCACACATTAAATAGCGCCGTTGCAGTAGTAAAGGAGCTCGTATTAAATTATTATAACTCATTTGCAATTTTTTAGCAGCACGCCTTGATGAAACTTCTCAAAACTCTTCTATGTATGATTCCATTTTTATTTCAATGGTATAAAGAATTCAAAGAGAGTGAAATGAAATATCTAATGTCCCACAATCATGATATTTTTTTTAATTAAATGGTACTTCCAGTACATCTAGTATATATCTTTAAGATGCTATCACTACTAGAATATGAGTTTTCTGCAAGGGGAGGAAAATGGCTTCCTGCATGGGCTTACCCTTGCAGCAAGCTCAAAAAGGACATTAGCATGCGCTTACGCTTGCAAATGTATCATTGCTATAGCCTTCGACACTAATACTAAGTATTGGCAAGGACGCGCATGCTAATACTTTTTTCTAACTTGTTGCATGCGCTTATGCTTGCAACAACCGCGCATGCAAATACTTTCAGAGTTGGCCCCGTTTGTAGTATTTGCAAGGGAAAGTGGGTCCCACCTGACCATTAGCAAGGCAAGGGAAAGTGGGTCCCACCTGACAATTTGCAAGGATATGATTTACATTTTTTGCATGCACTGCAGTTCATACTATTTGCGTGGAAGTACCAATGGATATAATAACAGGAAATGGCTGCAAATAAGCATGCTCCAATTATACAATCCTCCCTGCTGGTACCAATCTAGTACCAGCCCAGTGCTGTTTTACAATTCCCAGATTTCCATTCATAAAGGTTTATATAAAACTCATTGAAAAATAAGTATAAAGCAACTAATAAGCATTGACCAACAAAGAATAATCATCTTACATTGTACTAATAAGCATTAACCAACAAAAGATTTACATATTTTGTCATCTAGAGTATACCCAATAAAAGACTGAACTTCTAAATATACCAAAATGTACCCACCTGTCAAGCATTCACAAAATAAACAACCCCATGAGTTAACAAAATACACCCACAATATTAACAAAAAACATGACTCTAAATATTGACAACCACCTAGTCCTCCCTGGTTCAACCTGAAGGTTGATGATCACTCAAAAGAGACCAATATTTTTTTTAATATTTATAAACTCGTAAATGCTATCGGTTCGGACTGCAAGCGCACAATTCTATCGAGTAGTATGTTCGAGGTCGATCCACAGGGAATATTGGTTCAGTGCTTTGAGCGATCGAATCACAATCTTTCGAAAGGCTAGACGAAATCTGAAAATTGAGAGATGTTGTTTTGATCAATGTAAATTAGGAAGCAATTAAAAGTAATTAAAATAAAGATAGATATGAGAATTCCTAGGGTTTCGGCACACCATTGCCACTCAATCCGCCTTGACAATATATTCCTGTTGCGTCTGATTTTCTGTTGTTGTTTTAATGAAAGACACCACATAGGTCACTGCGATTTATGTTACGCAAGAATGACAGATCTTTCACCGAGATTCTACATAGGACACTGCAATTTACCTTACGCAAATGTCTGATCTCTCAAATACCCCAAATTACTACACAGATCACTGCGATTTACTTTACGCATGTGATGGAATTTGGTACGCGTTTTGTTGGTCTGGTTTATGGTTTCCCCGCTAAGGTTTTCTTCACATAAACCTAATAAATCTCAACGAGGCTAATTCATACAAATAGTTTCTCTTACCATTAAAGTACTGTCACTACCCTAACGGACTCAAACTAGATCATTAAAATTAGATGAAGAGATAGTAAATCACAAAAGCATTTTAGTACAACAACAAGAAACCATAATCAACAGAAATATATATATCAAAACATCAAGAGTAACAAGGTTTACTGCCTAGCCCTAAGAAAAGAAACTTAGCCTCGGAACGGCATTGTTACAAGCACTCCTCTCTTCTCACTTTAATCAAATCTAACCCTAATTACAAAGATAACTATTCCTTCTGCCCAGGGGCCTTATATAGGAGTGGAGGGACGTCTGGAGGTTGAGTAGGGGCTAAGAAACTGATCTGGAAACAGCTGTCGGCAGTTATTCCCCAAGAGACGCCTTCGGATACGGACCGTATCAAGTGATACGGTCCTTATTAGGACCTTGACAGTTAGGGTTTAATGCTTCCAGCGCTATCTCCTGGTCTGTGCTAGGCCTGGTCCGTATTAGTCAATACTGGCCGTAACAGGGACTTAGTCGATAAGCGTCGCTGATCCGATTGACCCGATTCTAGCTCCATTTGGTGTAAAATAGTCCCAAAACCTGTTTTCTGTAATAAAACATAAAGAAGGGTGACAGTAGCCTTTTTCTCTAATAAATCAAACATAAGTGTGAGAAAATATGCAAAACCTAAGCCAAAACCCTACGTAAATCATCGTTATTTTGACTCTGATCACGCCTCCCAACTTGAATTGTTGCTTGTCCTCAAGCAACGACATCCCAGCTGGTCAAAGATCCGGTCTAGGTTAAACCATACAATCTCAAGGACTTGTTTAAAATTAAATTAGTATTTTGGTTTGGTACAATTGGCATGACAATAAAAATCTAGAACTTTAAAAATATTCATGACCTCTCCCTTGAACAATTTATTCACCCCATGATTGACCTCGTTATGCTTACCCTAGAAAAATTATTATCGAGCAATCTACTTCACTAATATCCTTAAAATTGAGAGTATTAATTTCCCCTTCGATTATAAATGGATCATTTCCAATCAATAGGAGTTCTAATGATATAAATTTTGATTTTTCTTCCCAATTGATTGGAGCAAAGTATGACAACTAAGTGTGTTGGTACTTGTGACTATTTTTTGAAAAATTAAATATATACAAGAATTTAAAATTTGGGAGGTTTTCTCGAGCCTATTGGTAACCAGTCTTGCGTAGGCACCCGTACTCTTTTTATCCTCCATCTTTTATTCTATTTTTTTTTCTTTTTCTGAATTTTTCTATTTTTTTTGGATTTTTCTCATTTCTGATTTTTTTGTATTTTTCTATTTTTCTGAAAATAAAATAAAATATTTTTGTGTCACAAGCACCATGATTACACACAATTCCAAGTATTCATTCATACAAGGAATTATTGCATAGTTTCGCTAGGGGTCTATCTATAATAAATGGGTATTCTAAAACACTATCAAATTTAAAAGACTTTGCAAAAATAAATTACTCAATGAATAAAAATTCTAGGGTTTGCAATTTTGGTCAACTCTCATGGTTAGCAATTAATTGTTCACTTTGAGATCACTAATTATTTAAAAATTCTGAATTTTTGGTATCATGGCCAATTGTCTAAACCTTAGCCTAATTCAATTTAAAACAATTCCTATTTGATTAACCTACATGCAAATTACCCCTAAATTATATGATCCTATCAATGCAAATGCCTATATGCACGCTAGATAAAAACCTCAATCGTTCCTCCCAACTTATCTTGGTTAAGCCTTGAAAAGTGGTCATGATTGAGTAAAACTGCTAGCGAAAAATGAAAAATAAGGGTCCTACATGTCATGATCCTAGATACAATGTAATTCCTAAACTAATTTCTTACCCCTACCCCCATGCTTAAATTTTGTATTGTCCTCAATGCAAGAAAATAAACAATTAAGAGAGGGATAAGAAAGATCTCACAGATTACTCGTTGCGAAGGGGTGGTGGTGGGGTGAATGGAATCGGTGGTGTGAATGGTATTCCCTTGGAAAGGCAATATTCATAGAAATTCTCGTGGGCTTTGTTTACCTTGTCCAAATATTCCTCCAAGTAGCGGGTGCGTTTCTTCAAATTCTCGAGGGTGTTGTTGGCGTAACGTGCGGTTGGACCGGGTTCACGAGCTTGAGATATGGTTGTCTCTTGTTCCCATCCGGTTGGTGCGGGCATGGAGTTTGCTTCGTTGGTGTTATCGCGCGGCGGAATGAGGTGGCGTACGAAAGCCATGTCATGATGGTGGATGGATGAGTGGTGTGATGCGCTATGTGTTTCCTCCATGGGCTCTTCGGTTGGTTCCTCTTCGGTCAGTTCTTCCTCGATTGGTTCCTCCTCTATTGGTTCTTCCTCATCGCTTCGTGCATCATCTCCATGTTCAGATTCGTATCCAAACTGGAATGACCCCTTATCCGTTCCGATATGGAGGTTTTGGGGCTAAGAAACTGATCTGGAAACAGCTGTCGGCAGTTATTCCCCAAGAGACGCCTACGGATACGGACCGTATCAAGTGATATGGTCCGTATTATGATCTTGACGGTTAGGGTTTAATGCTTCCAGCGCTATCTCCTGGTATGTGCTAGGCCTGGTCCGTATTAGTCAATACTGGCCGTAACAGGGACTTAGTCGATAAGCGTCGCTGATCCGATTGACCCGATTCTAGCTCCATTTGGTGTAAAATAGTCCCAAAACCTGTTTTCTGCAATAAAACATAAAGAAGGGTGACAGTAGCCTTTTTCTCTAATAAATCAAACATAAGTGTGAGAAAATATGCAAAACCTAAGCCAAAACCCTACGTAAATCATCGTTATTTTGACTCTGATCAGTTGATTGGCCCACCAATCGGTCATTGCGACATCATTCCCTGCAATTTCTTGTCCATTGTGAGAACTCAGTAGTGCTTGGAAAGACCCATCCTGATTTGGATGTAAAGAACCATCAACATCCTATGTATACCAAATTGTAATGTTAGAACATGTTCTTGTTACCACAGTAATGTTGCATATATTAGTGTCGAGCATATATTTCCTGTCAGACTTGACACAGTGCTGATCACTTAGATTTTTAGCTTAAAATGTTACCTGTGAATAACCCGTATTCCCTAGTATATCATCTTGTGGTAGTTCATGAGTGCTAGCTGGTGCCTAAGTTGAAAATGACAAGGCACAAATGTTAGTATAGGTTGTTGTCAAGAAAGTATTCATCTCAAGTGTGTACACTGTGGGTATATGTGAACACAACAACCCTTTAATTTTTAGCTTAAAATGTTACCTGTGAATAACCCGTATTCCCTAGTATACCATCTTGTGGTAAGAAAATTTTATATGATTGATCATCATTTACGTTTGATCCTCATAACTTGAAAGTTGGACTCCGCCCCTGATCCAAACGTGACATAGTAAAGGTATTGGCTTCACCAACCTTATGTGTAAGTCACTAAAAGTTATTAATTAATTTCTAATTTTGTAAGTTTTTTGCATAAACATGGAAGGTCATAACGTAATGTGCTATAATGTATTTTCAAGACATCATAATAACAAAATTCATGAATATATGATTCATAAATTATTAATTTGTTTTCAGCATCTTTTTAAATAAACAGACGAACTAAACAAATTTTCAAAAAAAAAATATTCATAATTTTTAGCGAATTATTTGAGAATTTTACAAATTTTACGAATTATTCCGAATTATTAGCAGAATTTGTGCACATAATCAGTTGTATTTTTTTTCTTAATAAAACTTCAAAATTTTGATATATTTATATTAATTATAACAACATGAACTATTTTCGGATTAAATTCATGCTTTATCATAATCATAAATATTAATTATCTCTGATCAAATTATTTTGTGAACTTGTATAAAAAAACTTGGTAATATCAGTACTTAGTTTAATGTCTGTACGGGAGTCGCTGATTGATTAATTAACAGAGTTGTTGATCCAGCGCATCTCTCAACACGAATTTTGACAAAATCCAACAGCTCATATTTCATCTTACACTTGTGGGCAGGAAAATCAATCCCCACAGGAAGGCAGAGGATTCGGTTCCATATATCAGATAGGCAGTACAAGAAAAAAAATATATATTGAAATGTGGTATAAACACATTAATTAAGAGCACTTACAGTTTAGAATTTTACTATCAAATAATTATAGAATTGCAGACGATACCAGGAATGGACAAGGTATGTGCCACTTTACGGCTTTAAATCTTATCTTGGCTTTCAACTATCTTTTTGTTTTCTATGAGCCTCACCAGCCAATTTTTTTGTTTAATTGACATATATATATATAGGAATTGGCTAGCATGCTATGCATATATAAGAGCCCTCCGTGCTACGGCTCACTTTTTGAGTTTTCAAAATCCTAACGGTCGATCCGAACCGTTCAACATGATCTCCATATGAATATGTACTTGCAAACCAAATTTTATATTTTTTAGAATTTTGTTACTATTTATTAAGCCACTTTGAAAAAACACTAATTTGTACACAACAGTAAAATCTGCTGGACCATTGGATCAGCAATTTTCAAAGTGGCTTAATAAATAGTAAAAAAAATTCTAAAAAATGTAAAATTTGGTTTGCAAGTACATATTCATATGGAGATCATGTTGAACGGTTTGGATCGACTGTTAGGATTTTGAAAACTCAAAAATTGAGCCGTAGCACGGAGGCCCTCTATGCTACGCGTAGTATATTAGCCAGATTCTATATATAATATACAAGCAAAGCTAGGGTGTGAGTGCTCACCAAGAAGGTTTGGTGAGCACAATTTCAAAAACATATCAGATCGGCTTCAAACGATGAATTCAAACCGTTGAAATTCATGTACTTTATAAGTGATATGTACATGCAAAATTTTAAAAGTTTTGAATTCATTTGTTATAAGGTCAAGCGGTCAAAGAAATGAACATTTTATAAGTTATGTTATAAGTTGTTTTATATATTCATTTTTCATTTCTTTAACCGCTTGACTTTGTATTTCTTTGACCGCTTAACTTTGTAGCAAATAAATTCGAAACTTTTAAAATTTTGCATGTACATGCATCACTCATGAAGTACTTGAAATTCAACGGTTTGAATTTACTGTTTGAAGCCGATCCGATATACTTTTGAGATTGTGCTTACCAAACTCTCTTGGTGAGCATAGCTTTGCTCATAATATACTTGCGTAAGATATCTCTTGGTCGTTTAACCCCAAAAATCTAGATATATTAGAGCAAACAAGAATCAATTTTCTTATGCAATGAATACCTTTTTGAAATTAAACTAATAGTAATAAACGGCCTTCAAAGTAAAGATAAAAAGGAAAGAGAAGTTGGATTCCTTTTACAAATTAACAGAATAGAATACACCATTGGGCCGAGATGAGAGGTATTTCTTAACGGGCTAAATTGGGCCCAATTTTGAAACAAAACACTTCAAACATGTATCAGTTTGTGATAAGCGGTGAAGCATGGAGTTACATATTTGCATTTATTTGATTTTCCATTTTTCTATTATCATCGATTTTCTTCAATTTCCTCAGAATTTATGCAACCGAGACTGTGTATCTACTGGTGCAGCGAATTTTCTGCTTGGAAGCATAGTGACAAATGAATAGTTCGGGTTCAGTTTGGTGGGTCAAAAATTAGTGATTTGGAATAATTCAGATATAATTTGAGAATTATTCGGTACCACTAGGAAGCAAAAAAAAAATCCAAAAAAAATATTAAAAAATAAAAAAATCGCATTTTATTCACGAATAAAACGTATAATATATTTTTTTGCTTTTTATTCAGTGTTCGGTTCGGAAACGTCAAAAAAAGAATTATACACTAATTATATGCAAATTATTCACGAATTATGTTACTATGTTTGAAAGAGGTGGGTCAAAACTTGAACTGTTCTGCAAGAGATGAAAGACAAAAGAGGTGGGTCACAGACTCAATTGTTATGACAATGTTGGATGTGAGGCAACCATTCTACTGCTCAACTATACAAGATATCAAACTTTCATTTATGTATATACCACAACTATACAAGATGTGAGGCAATATTACATATGCAACATATGATACATAATTTTACTTGTACAAAATGTAGCCCGGCAAATTTGTACTCTGAAAAAGAATTAGTATTTGATCCAGTGACAAAGACGCATGATCTCTGTGTAGAAGATCATGGTATGAAATTTAGAGTATCTACATCTTTGAAACTCGTAGAGTTTTTAAATAACTGTTAACTGTTTTTAAGAAAGTATAGACTCTGGAGATTCTAAATGTTCACATTGCTGAAACTAATTTTAGAGTTTCTAATAAGCCACATCATCAGTAAATTAAAATTGATAAGCCACATCAGCAGTAAATTAAACTAATTTTAGCGAATACATGCCAATCGTTTTGCCACGTCAGAGTTTATAAACGATTTCTTAATAAGAAATTATTGAGCAAAGTTGCTAAATAAGAAATCCATCTACATCCCTGAAATTGGTTTAGCAACTGCCACGTCAAATTAGAAACTCTAATAGTTTTAGGGATGCAGATGCTCTTAGATGGAAGAAATCATTTGTTGTAATAACAAGAATATTAAATAGTTGGATGTCTTGACCTCCAACTTTATTAAAAAAAAAATGTATTCTTTGTAGGAGTATAACTATGTAAATGCATGACAGATAAATTAAATTTCAATTATTGGAAACATGAAACTTAATTAGTTGGAGCAACCAAAACAGTAAATATTCTTTTATCTCTCACAGAGAGCTTTCTGTTTGGCGTTATTTATACTTTTGTAAAAACAAATTGAATTTCTATTTTAAGAAAATAAATTCTCAACTAAATCAAGACCAAGATCTACATTCATTCTCAGGTAGGGGTCCTGAAAATCCTTTTAGATCTTTTGAAAGGGACATCTACTTTGTAACTTTTTTTTTTCTTTTTTTACTAATATTCAAGCTCTTTTTACCAACAAGTTCAAATTATCCCGCCTACAAATCCAACAATCTTTGTTTCATTATACATTAAAATTTATTGAATTGAAATACAAAACTAAGTATGTTATTTATTTTATGTTAGAAAGGATGGAGTATGTGTTTTATTTATTCCTTCTTCCTTGGTTCCTTTTTTATTTAAACCGGACATTTGATTGTTGAAATTAATAATTTTCTTTTTTTAATATAAAAATAAATGATAATATCTTATTTTCTTTGAATTTTTGGACGAATATGTAAATTTAACTGTGAATAGGACTATTTTTCAGGAAAAAAAATACATGTTGGATAAAGAATGTAATTTTGAAATTGACAAATACAATGCAATATAAAAATGTAGAAAAATATTTCAATATACGATAAAATAATAAGTAATTCATTCGGTACATTGTAAGTATACTCCACATATAAATGAACATTCATTAGTAAAAATTTAAATAATTTCAGCCATAAATATAATGAAAATTGACAGTAATTATCGGTTGATGTTCCATGATTGAAATTAAATATTTGATTATTTAACATGTCTTATTAGGAATTGAAAATAATTAACTTATATGAAAAATCAATTTGAACTTCAATTGAAACTATGGAAATGACATTTAATTTAAGCTTGCAATATTGATCCTGATAATAAAAAAATAAAAAAAATTATTTCGGTACTTAATTAATCACTGGAGCCATTTGTGGGCATTTAGATCAACTACCAGAAAATATATTTGTCTAGAATCCCTTTTAAAGGATAATAAATTTTGTAGGTGGCAGCATTAGGGCCTGTTTGGCTGCCTCTAGGGAATGGATGTGGGTGTGGGATCAAAAAAATTTGAACTGAAAATTACTGTTCACGTGAGAAAAAAAAAATTCACTCTAAGTAAATTTTTTTTTTCCCCACGTGAACAGTAACTTTTGGAGAGAAGCCAAACAGGCCCTTAGAGAATGTTAATCACTGGGAATTCAATTCCTTTATAAAAGTCTCTCATATTGGTACTGAGTGGAAATGCACAGAACAGCTGACAAGTGCGTGCCCGAACCGTTGCTTTTGTGTAAAGATTCGTGCGAGATACTAGTCTGACGAAGCGTTCATGTAGTATATGGTGTAGTGGGTTGAACATACGTACTACCATAGTAACAATATACGCGATTAATTCGCGTTTTATTCGTTTTTTTTTTACGTTTCTGAACCGAACTCCGAATAAAACGCAAAAAAACGTATAATATGTTTTATTCGGGAATAAAACGCGAATAACGAATTATTCGCGAAAATAACGCAATTTTTTTTTTTGCTTCCTTGTAGTACCGAATTATTCCTGAATTATACCAGAATTATAACTGAATCACAAATTTTTAACCTCGTTGAACCTTGTTGTACCGAACTATTTGTTTGTCACTATGCGTACTACTAATGTTTAGTGACGGGTTAATTGGTGAATTCAGATCCTCTATGCTACCGTAATAGAGAATCTTTTACAATTACTGGATCTGGACCGTTCTTTTTAACTTGACACGAATCTCAAAGCCCAATAATATTGCACCTGCGCTAGTCCAAATCTCAAAAAGGCTGAAAGTGAAGGGAATCTTTTACAGTATTGGAGAAGATAGTTGTCCTTAATTGGTGGCGCCATCTCAGAAAACCCGATGCCTTTTTGTGCTATATACGCACATGGTACATGGTGATCAGGTGGGCTCCATCAATTGCTTTTATTTATCTAAAATATTTTGTTAGTTTGATTCGAACAAGGATGAATGATAATTGCAAAATCATCGGGTCTGCTGGCTGCATGTTGCTGATAGTGTATTGATTAAACCCGGGCGGGTCGACCCGAACCGACCAAACTCAGGACCCGGACCCGGACCCGGACCGACCCGGACCCGGACCGACCCGGACTCGACCTTGAACCCGACCCGAACCGTCCTAAAGGGTTGGGTCGGGTTTGAAACGGGTCGGATGCGGTTTTCTGAGCGAAACCCGACCATACCCCCACCGTTTCAACCCGCCTATCCGAACCCGACCCGAACCGGCCAAAATCCGACCCGCCCCGCCCGAACCCGACCCTAAACCCGGCCTAATCCAGGTCAACCCGGCATAACCCGGGTGAACCCGATCCTAACCCGGGTTAACCCGACCTAAACCCCTCCAGACCCGGCGGGACCCGTCCCAATCCGGCCAACCCGACCCCCACCGAATTTTTTCAAAGTTCGGAATTTTTTTTTTCCCTCCTGCTTTTGCTGCCTACTTGGCACTTGCCTCTGGCTTGTGACCTTGTGTTGCCTCTGGCTTGCGCTGGGGGACCAACGAAAATGGTCAACTTCCTTTGGCAGTTTGGCTTGGTTAGCACTTGCCACTTAGAGGACCAGAGGTGTAAGGTGTTGCCTTTAATTTAAAAATGTTATATTTTATTTTTTAAATTTTGAATATGTTAGATAATAAGATTTGAATATATTAGATTATTGGATATGTTAGATTTTTGAATATGTTAGATTATTGGATTTTATTTTTGAATATGTTAGATTATTGGATTTGTTAGATTATTGTATTTTATTTTGAAATTCGGATTTATTTTGAAATAGATTAGATTTTATTTTTTAAAATTCGGATTTATCTTAAATAGGTTAGATAAATAAGTTATATTTTATTTTTGAATATGTTGGATAGTTATATTTATTTTTAAATATGTTATATTTAGTTTGTAATAGGTTACATTTGAAATTCGGATTTATTTTGAAATAGGTTAGATTTTATTTTTTGAAATTCGGATTTTATTTTGAAATAGGTTAGATTTTACTTTTTAAAATAAGTTATTTTATTTATAAATAGGTTAGATAAATAGATTTATTTTTTAAATAGATTTGAATATGTTAGATTTTATTTTTTAAATTCTTGTTAATTTTTAAATATGTTAGATAGGTAAGTTAGATAAATAAGTTAGATTTGTTAGATAAATATGTTGGATTTATATTTTATTTTTGAATATGTTGGATTTGGTAGACTTATTTGTTTGAAAATATTTTATTTTGTTAGAGTTATAAGTTGTTGTTGTAAAATAGATTTTTAAAATAAGTTAGAACAAGTTATATTTATTTTGAATTAGACTTAGAATTTTAAAATTTGAATTAGACTTTTTTTTTTAACTTAATTTGATTTTGTTATAACAAAAATATATTGAGTTCAAATGAAAAAAACTGAAAAAAAAAAAAAGCTGAAAAAAAAACAGATGAAAAACGTCTCTGGAAACAGAAAAAAAAAAAACAGAAACAGAAACAGAAAAAAAAAAAAAAAAAAAAAACCGAACCGGACCTACCCGGACCGGACCGACCCCCGACCCGGCCTAACCCGCCCCGACCTAACCCGCCGGGTTTAGACCGGGTTAGGATCGGCCGAGTCAGACCCCAACCCGACCCCCCCTACCCGACTCAACCCGTTGACCCGGGCTAACCCGTGCCCGAGTCAACCCGGGGACCGGGCGGGTTTGGACCGGACCGACCCGACCCGGCCCCTTTTCAATACACTAGTTGCTGATGCACATGACTACATGAGCTCCAAGTAAACTGAATTGCTTGGTTCCTATCACTTGATTGGTGCTAAAACGGTGAGATACAATGACATGTTGTGCCAGAGCCTTGAACTAACTAACAGTCACGGGCTAAAACTAAAAGCAGACTACCTACATGCACTTTTTGAAAAATCAATATATATATGGTTTGACCGTCTTGTCCTGTGATTCATTCATTGTGTAGTCCAGTCTCTTGACCTTAGCGATCAATTCATTCATTCATTCAACACTGATGCATCATGCATGCATCGTCTTCTTTTATATTTTATGGTGGAGGAATCTTGTTGCTTTTTGGTTGGGGAATGGGGAAGGTTAGTTAAGCACATGAATATATAAAAACTGAAACATTTTGAAAAGTTGATCATAGAATTAAATATATTATAACTGGAGATCATCTGTCAATGATATATTAAATGCTGAGAAGCAAGATAGGTTTTAAATGGAGACGAGACAAAAGACAAAATACACAAGCAAAAGTGGGTCCCATTAGATTAGAGGTACCTTGTTGTTGTCTTTTCAAATTTCAAGAGATGAATCGCATCAGGAGACATGCATTGGTCAATTCTCATCGTACTGGTACATTTCTTATATATATACAATTAATATCTTGCCACAAAAATTTCAAATGATGGAACCTAATTATAATTATATCATATCTTAAGAATGTTCTTCCTATTTGAAAATAATTTTTCTGACTGTTGCTCATGAATATTAAATTTGCCCATATATATATAGAGAGGTTGACTAATATCAAAACGTTTGTCCTAGGCCGTGGAATAAATGCTTCAGTTTTTATATTTTCAAAGTTGAAACGGTCGTTCCAAACCGTTCAACATTTAATCTATAATAAAATGTGTTTGAAGACTAAATTTTACATTTTTTGGAATTTTTTTATTATTTATTAAGTCAATTTTAAAATCGTTGTTTTCAATGATCTAGAAATTTTTCGTTGTTTATTAAAATCAGCGATTTTAAAACTAGCTTAATAAATAGTAAAAAAATGTAAAATTTGGTCTCCAAGCACATTTTAATATAGATATCACATCTAATTAGGGGTGTTCAAATGGATTGGTTTATTCGGTTTTAAACCGAACCGGCAAATTTTGGTTTAATTGGATCGGTTGTTCGGTTTAAATGGTTCGGTTCGGTTTAGTTTTTGAAGAAGTTCGGTTTAAATGGTTCGGTTCGGTTTTGGGATCTCCAAATCGGTTTGAACCGAACCAACCGGTTTAATAAAAAAATGGATTGGTTTATAATGGATCGGTTTATTTTGTGTGGTTTATAATGGATCGGTAAATCAGTTTATCAAAAACCGGCTTGTGTGGTTATCAAAAATGTTATCCAAATCGGTTTGAACCGAACCAACCGGTTTTGAAATGTTTATTTGTAACTTGAAATGTTTGTATTCGGTTCAACCGAACAAACCGAAGTTTAAATCGGTTTAATCGGTTCAGTTTTAGATCGGTTTGAAATTTTAATTCGGTCGGTTCGGTTGGGTTTTCAAACTTCGGTTCAAACCGCGGTTCGGCAAAAAAAGTTCGGTTTGACCCGAACCGACCGGTTGAACACCCCTACATCTAATGGTTTGGATGACTGTTTGGACTTTGAAAATCGGAAAACCAATTGGTTGCACCACGGCTCCGGAACAAATATTTTGATATTAGCCAACCTCTCTCTCTCTCTATATATATATAGAGGAGGGATCAAGTTACAACAATTTTGAGTTACAACAAAGTTACAACAACCATTTTTTTCATTTTCAAAGTCCAAATCGTCGATCCAAACCGTTCAACATGATTATCTAAATAAAATGTGTTTGGAGATCAAATTTTACATTTTTTTGAATTTTTTTATTATTTATTAAGATGGGTACAAAATTCAATGCTCTGAATATGACTATTTTTTGTAAAATACTTAATAAATAGTAAACAAATTCAAAAAAATGTAAAATTTGATCAGCAAGTACATTTTATTGTGGAGATCATGTTGAACAGTTTGGATCGACGATTTGGACTTTGAAAATGAAAAAAATAGCTGTTGTAACTTTGTTGTAACTCAAATTTGTTATAACTTGATCCCTCCTCATATATATATATAGGAAATTGCTAATATGCAATGCATATATATATCTGAACGGCTCAATATTTAAGTTTTTAAAATTCTAACGGTCGATCCGAACCGTTCAACATGATCTCCATATGAATATGTACATGCAAATCAAATTTTATATTTTTTAGAATTTTTTTACTATTTTTTTAGATAGGTAGAAAATCACTTGATCTGAAAATTCTGTACCATTCAGATCAAGTGTTTTTCTATCTATCTAAAAAAATAGTAAATTTTTTTTTAAAAAATGTAAAATTTGGTTTGCAAGTACATATTTATATGGAGATAATGTTGAACGGTTCGGATCGACCGTTAGAATTTTAAAAACTCAAATATTGAGCCGTAGCACGGAGGCCCTCTATGCTATGCATAGCACCGTAGCCAACTCCTATATATATATATATATATATTACATCTGAATTCTTAACGAATGGTTCGAATTCCAAACTTAAATGTTTAAGTTAGTTTATCGGAATATGGGTAAGAAAAAAGGAAAATTAAATTGAGGATGACATCTAAAGAAGCAACATCGGTCCTAAGTCCTAACAATGAATGAGTCATGCATTGTCTACCAACTTTTGAAGACAACTCTCAATAAGAAACATCGGTACAACTAGAGTGGAAAAAAAGTACCGTGCCGTGTCGTGATTAAGTTAATTTTTCACGTGCCGTGCCGTGCCGTGTCCAAAATATTAAGCGGTTGTCATGGCACGCGAATGGTCACGCCACGTGAGTCACGCTGTGCTTAAACGTGTTGTGACCATACATGACTCGCGTGACCATTTAATCATAATTTAAGTTAATTTATTCAAGATTCACCATTAAATCAATATCTAATGGTCCTAATTACACGTGACTCGCGTGACTATGTGTCGTGTCGTGCTGTTATTAAATCTTTCACGTACCGTGCCGTGCCGTGCCGTGCCAAAGTTTCAAAAGATGAGTACGACACATGAATGGTCATGGCACGGGATACGCGAGTCACGACATGTAATTGACACGCGTGCCATGCCATTCCGTAAAGAAGCCGGCTCCGCCGTGCCATTTTTTCCACTCTAGGTACAACATTACATTTGTTCTCTAGTGGATCTAGTCCATATATTTTTTTTAAACTAAAAGAACATAGCATGAATCCAGGAACCCAATGATTTTGAAATTTTTAATCACATAAGTTGAAAATTAATTGAATTTTTATTTTCATAAAGTTGTTATATAATTCAGCTCCCCTCATAGAATACTAGATTTGTACTTGTAGTTTGTACTTCAGAAGTCTTGGGCTCAAATTCCACTAACCACAAATCTCCATTCTTATATTAAGCAAGTAGACGTTTTGATCTGCCAACGGCTCTGATTAAAAAATAAAATTTAGTTACACACGTACTCGCCATACGTACGTGCACACGATATGGTTAGAATTAAAATTAAATAGACTTAAATTAGCAGTGCTACAATGAAAAAGCTATTGATATATTACTTTTTTTGTTCTCCTTCAATTTTTCTTTTGATTTCATGATCTTTCCTTCAATACGTATAATCTCATAACGAATAAGGAATATTTCCTACATGCTATGAAACTGAAAATATATAATCTTTCCTTTGATTTCTACATGCTATGAAACTAAGAATTCTGCGGACCCAGCCAGTGGTCCGCAGAACCATTCTGCGGCCCCATATATTATTTTTTTTTGTCAAAGCAAACTTTGAGATATCTCATACATGGCATCTCCACGTGGTGCCCTATTTTAATTAGATAAAAAAACCAAAAAAAGAAAAAAAAAATATGAGGCCGCAGAATGCCTATGCGGTCTCCAGCATTTGAGGCTGCAAAATTATTCTGCGGCGGTAGTAGATTTTGAATTTCCCAAAACAGATGATTTTTTTTTATTTATTTTTTTTAAACTGTGCTAACTTTAAAAATTTCGGTGAAAAAGTAGACAAATATCTCTAAGTGGCTTTTGCCACAATTCGCTTTCCCACATTGTGAAATTTGGTCACAACCATACAAACCTAGAATTTGATAAGGGCCTTTGCCTGTCGGCAACGGAAAATTTTCAATATGAAAATGGAAATATCAGTTAGTTAATTTCTAACTTTAAAAAATTAGTGAAAAAATTTGAAACATAGATGTTCGGTAAGTATATGGTAAATGTTTTGGGAAGTTATTATTTTCTCTTTACAATTAATTTTTTTAAATAAAATATGTTATACTAACAACAAATTTTGTTAAGTACATCGATGCTAAGTATTAATTCAGATAATAACAAAATTTAATAGAATATGTTATGCTAAAAAATTGAATGAATGAATTGCAGGCTAATTATATTTTATTTAATTAATTTTAGGCTCATCAAATAGTAAAATTAAATTTATTGTGTGTTTAGGTATCAGTTCTTCAGAAATATTACGAGGAGGCTCCACTAATAATACAAGAATTTTTATTTTCATAAGTATCATTTATTTCAAATAGTTCAATACAGTTAAATTTTTGGTCTTCAAAGAGAGCTCCACCGCTTGGGAAAAAAAAACAGAGGTATGAATTAATTTATTTTTTTCCTATGAGAATAAAAGTTAGGCAATGGAATAAAATCATTTGGAAATTTAAAGTGGAAAAAATAACCAGTTGTCGAACACTTGCAAGGAAAAAGTACCTACAAAGTTTTTTTACCTAGAAAAATTCTTGGGAAATAAAGTTGCCAAACAGACTCTTAGGTCTGTTCGGCCTACAGGCAGGAACGGGAATGAGTTGGACTTTAATTTGAATTGATGTTTATTGTGCGCGTGGGACAGAAACACGAAGTTGAACTGAATATTTTTTTCCCACGCGCACAATAACAGAGCCGAACAGGCCCTAAATGTAATTGGAGACGGTGCTATCCCCAAATTTTATTATTTACAGACCGTTGATGTTGTGATGCTCGCACTATTATCTACTCAAGTCTCAAACTCAACCAATTTCAAAGTACAATTATTTTTTATAAACTTAAGCAAAGTTCCCCTAAAAATTAAAATTTTCAAACTAATATTCCCAACTTGAGAAAATAAAAATAAAAAATTAGCCAACCTAAATTTGATATTAGATTTTACTGATATGACTTGTCGCCTTCAAACAGATAGTACATATCAATTGGTGGCCCCGGCCCATAAACGCTCTCCCTCTTTGCAAATTAAAATTTCTACTCAGCTTCCAGCAAATTAAATTAGTTGGGTATCTGTTCTATTTTGGATTTTGAAATTTTTTTTATAAACACATATTGTAGAGTCCGGCTAATATGACATTGGTGTCATTCCAAATTCAATAACACCACATCGTATACCGTTAGATCTGCTTTAATATTCGTGTTTTGCACGAATATTAAAGACACTAGTGTTTTGCACGAATATTAAAGACACTAGTGTTTTGCACGAATATTAAAGCAGATCTAACGGTATACGATGTGGTGTTATTGAATTTGGAATGACACCAATGTCATATTAGCCGGACTCCATACGATGTGGTGTTATTGTATTGAAAGAGAGCTCCATGCATGGAAGAGGAAGACTTTTTTTTTTGTCATTTATAAGTTGCAGTACTTTGTCTAGGTTTAGCACATGAAACAATGATTATTATATTGTGTATCATTTCTGACTAGGCAGTAGTCTAGAGATTTTATTCAAAAGCATGTGGAGGTTGGTTGGATTCAAATTTTGATCAGTCTAACCTAGCTACCAAACCAAAGATTAATTTAATTACTTGGCATTTATTAAAAGATGCAAAAGGACAAAGAACAAAGGTTCATTGTACAAAATGATACTTGATACTGCATGCAGGTGTGATATGGTCCTGACTCCTGACCAAGTGTTACACGTACCACATGCTTCTCTCATAAAGGATTTTGTGCTTTCCTTTGGAATTTAAATAATTAAAAATTAAAAATAATCACTGACAGTTCAAGTGGAGGTCAATTTGGATCCAAATCTGCTGAAATTCAAGACCGTGAACAGTAACTCTGAAATTTCTGAAATTCAGAATCTAGCCATCAAACTGTTTCGAGATGCGTGCACAGAAAAACCAGCTATTTCGAAATGCGTGCACAGAAAAAATTGGACGGCTGGATTCGGAATTTCAGGAATTTCAGGGTACTGTTCATGGATCTCGAATTTCAGCAAATTTAAATTCGGTCAATTTGGGTCCGATGCCCATCGGACTCAAAGTGAGTTCGATGGGTTCGATGACCGTCCGATCTGCTTTAAGATTCGCGCTCGCAACTTTCGCATCTGCTTTGAAATTCGTGCGCACGAATCTTAAAGCAGATCGGACGGTCCCGAAATTTGAGTCCGATGGGCATCGGACCCAAGCTGCTCTCGTTCAAGTGAGAGGTGAAATCCCACTGTGTACTTGTTTATAATTTTTTTTATGATCATGGTAGGGAATTTGAAAATGCACAATTCAATGACTTCTTGTTCTCAAAAGGAATACACTCAAGAATATTCGGCTCCTCGAACACCTCAACAAAATAGAGTAGCCGAAAGGAAAAATGGAGGGTAATTAATTATAACAATTTTATTTTACTTGTTAATATATAATAGAATCTTATCTAAAGTTATTGACACATTTAATTTTTTTTTTCTGATTAGGGATTTTGAATACATCTATTTCATGTTTTTATGCCATAGAGAAATAACTTTAGATAAGATTGAAAACAATATATCTTGTTGTATAATACTTCAAGATATTGCATCTGTTAAAAATTCTAAACATAATTTTTTTTTTCATATGATAGCACTGGACTATTTACAAATGGAACATTGGATTTTGAAAATCTTAAATTTCTCCAATTAAATTATAAATTTCATAATTTTTAAGTAAGGAGGCCTAGCTAGGATTCTGAAAACAAAAAATATTGATACCATATATTGCCATATTTCCTCTTTTGCATTAGATAATCAATATTTTAAAATTTTAAAAATATGAGTGGCAAACTTAAATTTTATTTTGTTTATCTTCATTAGTGATAATGTCTATATATAATATTTTAATACTTTTAATAGTTCCTAAAATGAACATATCAAGTTATTACATTAAATAAATTAATTTTAACATATTTATATATCTTTTGACTTCTCAATATTTCATAAAATAAAGTAAAAAATACAAAAAAGAAATTATATATGGATACATCGTTTAAAAAAAATAAATGAAATTATCAGTTTGGACTCGTCAACTTTATTTTTTTAAATCATGAGAAGTAGACATTGCCAATTTCAAAGAAAAAAAAATTATATATTTTAATCACAATTTCTCAAATAGATAAATGAATTCTACCCATTAGTTATATCCAGTAAACTAAATATTGTGATTAGTTCAAAATATTTCTCTTACTAAGCAACCAAATGAATGCTTATATATTTGAAGGGATAGACATTTTTCAAAACTTGGACTTGTTGTTTGAAATTTTTATTTTTAACATATTAATGTAGAATATAAGACAATGTCAACAATATAAGGAAAAAATATTATATTAAAAAAGACACGACAATATACTTTGGTTCGATGGGATCAGTCACCGTCTGATTCGCATTAAGATGCATACGTTCCGCTTTAAAATCCATACATGTCTGCTTCAATTTCGTGCGCACATATTTTGATACTGATCGTACGGTTCTAAAATCCATTGAACCCAAAAATAGATCTGATGCTCATCGGACCTACTCCATTATCGAATAACTGACTTCAAATCGTTCAATTTTATTCCTGATTTATACCAGTATTGCACTGTGCAGCTTCTGCACGGTTTAAAAAAAAAAAGTTATACCAGTGTTCCCTAAATTCCAAAATCATCATGCATCATTATTTATACGTACCTAGAAACGGTGGTTTTTTGGTTTATTTTTTTTGAAGCTGTGCTATAAATAAAAATTTCAGTAGTATTCCACTGTGCAGCTTCTGCACGGTTTTTAAAAAAAAAAAAAAAATACCAGTGTTCCCTAAATTCCAAAATTAGCATGCATCTTTATTTATACGTACCTAAAAACAGTGGTTTTTTTTTTTTTTTTTTTGAAGCTGTGCTATAAATAAAAATTTCGGCAGTATTCCACTGTGCAGCTTCTGCACGGTTTTTCAAAAAAAAAAAATATATATATACCAGTGTTCCCTAAATTCCAAAATCAGAATGCATCTTTATTTAGGAAGCTGATATGAGTACCCCCATTTGAGTACCCGCATTATACCCGCACATAAACTATCATAACTGTTTTTGGGAACCGCACCTAAACTGTCATAACTGTTTTTGGGAACCCAAACTATCAAAACTGTAATTTTATTTTACAAGTATTAATAGTAACATTGTGAAGTATTTATACCATACAAGACAAGTATTTATATCTATACAATGAACTACATATATGATATTTTATCAAGTGGTTTTTACACGTTTTTCAAGGGGATTTTTTTTTTCTCCGTTCAATCTAACCAATTTTTGGAACGATTTATGAGGAATTTTGCAAATCTAAAACCACGAACGTTTTCTATTTTTTTTTTCTCTTTCAAATGAGATCCATGATGACATACTTTTACACGTTTTTCAAAGTATCAAATATTCAAATATGGAAAGTATTCATACAAAATGGAAAGTATTCATACCTAAGATATCAAATATTAATATATAGTTCATCAAGTATTTATACTTAAGATATCAAGTATTTACAAGTATTCATACCTAAGATATCAAGTATTTATACTCAACTGCGGGTACTCATATTTATACTTAAGATATCAAGTATTTATACCTAAATTATCAAGTATTCATATATAATTCATCAAGTATTCATACCTAAGATATCAAGTATTTATACTCAACTGCGGGTACTCATATTTATACTTAAGATATCAAGTATTTATACCTAAATTATCAAATATTCATATATAATTCATCAAGTATTCATACCTAAGATATCAAGTATTTAAAAAAAACTGGACACAATACCTACTTATCTTTTACACGTTTTTCAAGGTGGTTTTTTTTTTCTCCGTTCAATCTAACCAATTTTTGGGACGATCTATGAGGAATTTTGCAAATCTAAAACCACGAACGTTTTCTATTTTTTTTTTCTCTTTCAAATGAGATCCATGATGACATACTTTTACACGTTTTTCAAAGTATCAAATATTCAAATATGGAAAGTATTCATACCAAATGGAAAGTATTTATACCTAAGATATCAAATATTCATATATAGTTCATCAAGTATTTATACTTAAGATATCAAGTATTTACGTCCAAAAAACTGGACTCATCTTTTACACGTTTTTCAAGGTGATTTAATGATTGACAAAGTTAGTTGGGAAAGGAATCAAGTGCGGGTATAATGCGGGTACTCAACTGTGGGTACCAAAATCTTTATTCCTTTATTTATACGTTCCTAAAAAGAATGAGAGAATTAAGTGAGCATATTAAATTAAGTTAAGACGCCGTTGGGATGGTCATGCTCTTAATTACCTAAAAAGCAACTTTTTAGATTAGAGTTAAGACCGAGGAGAGGAATGTTGTTAGGACAATAGGACCAGGCGACCAGCACTTTTCTTGCCGAGCTTTTATTTATTCTCACCGCGCGTGACTGTACTCCACCAATTACCAACTGGTCCCGAGAATCATCACATTGCACTCTCCCGCATCCCCTCCAATCTATGTATGTATCAAACTCATCCATCCAACCATTTTCAAAAAATGATTCATTTGACCGTTGCACGCGAGGTATCTGTCTTTCAGTCTGTGGTCCACGTGTCAGTTACTCATGCATCTCATGTGGGGTGGGCTCGCAAGATTCAGAAATCTGGCCGTCACCATGTTGGCATCCTAACTAGTTGTTTGTATGGATCAGGTTTTCTGAACCAGAACGAAACACCAGTCTTATGCTCATTTATGCAACATCTACGGTGCAGTCATTAAATGGTAGACCTGAAACACGGATGGTTTGACAACTCTGCCTGACGGAGCGGTCAACTAACTGCCTCAAATTTATAATTCAGCCCTCAAAATTATCTTTATCGTGAAACTAGTCTTCTTAAGTTCTAACGGGCGGAGAGCCCCTAAAGTAACCCAATTTTTTAGTTTAGATCTGGACCGTCCGATTCTAATCCGGGCCAATCCGGTCCGAGGTGGAGCGCAGGGGGCTTTTAATCTGACGGTCCGGATCTAAACTAAAAAATTGGGTTACTATAGGAGATCTGAACTCAAGCTTGCCCCGCACTGTATAGTATGTGTCTCTATCATTTTTCATTACTATACTCTATACTGATGCTGTACACCGGGACCAACCTGAAATTTCACCCAATTGTATTGCGCCGTCCGGCTGATTGTTTTTCGGGGGCCCACTGTCGGATCATTCCCGGCTGTCAAGGCCATACTTCGTGGGGCCCCGCACCTTTGCTGCGCTGTGGCACGCTGGATTCCGTTTCAAAAATCTTGCTCAAACTCTACAATTGTTCAAGGATTGTACTGCAATTTATAATACTTGTGGAAAATAAAATATAGTCGGAAAGCACGTAATTATTAATTTAATAATACAATTAATATTTATCTTACAATAACTTATTTCATGGAAGTTCAATGAGTTCAGTAAGTTAAAATGAAGCTCAATAAGACCAAGTAAAATAAGTATTTTTTTTGTTTGAAATGAGTATGTAGATCAAAACTATTTACAAACCTTGTAATAATACTATTGTCATGAATTTTTTTTTTGAAAAAAAAGGACTAGAACTCTTCTATATATAAATTTCAACCGGTGACGTATTATAGTATTTGTGGCTTCGAAAATCCAATTACCATTTACTCAAATTAATTAATTGCCAAATACAATTTGTTGGTCACCTGACTATTAATTACTTCTCAAAACTGATCAGTCTCATGTATGATTCAAAAATTTAAACTGCCATTCTTGTGATGATATTATCTTTTAGAAAAGTTACAATTTACAATCTTTTAAAATACTTTTTTTGTTGTTGTAGTAGTTGTTCAATATATATATATTTTTTTTATCTTTGTTAACAATTTAAGATGGAACTTTTTGACAAATCAGATAATTTGTATTTGGGTATATTGTTTTTGTTATATTGTTCTATGCAATAATAAAGATACTTCTAACTATATTAGACAAATACTCTATTAAATAATTATTCATACATACAGTATTAACATAATTAATTATGAGTATTTAAATTTGATGTTGTGCATCCAATAATAAAACAACTATGAGCATTGGATCCATACAATTAAAATAATTGTAGTGGAATTGGAGGGTTCAAAATCCGCTCCATCGGTCGGGACTCCGGGCCCACTGGATCTGGAAACAAATCGGTGTCTATCGGACTCCAGCGAAGCGTTAGATCCTGATCTGACGGTCTGTAAGAGATCATCCTTCACATTGAATCATTCGCTTGACCGTTTGGTTTGGTGGTAGCAGCAATGGCATAATGGTTATTTATTGTTAAACAAAGGCCCAGATTACCGGAATGACAGATGGCATCACGGCACCAATTATAATTAGCCCGTTAATCAAGTAACTGCTTTAAATATTTTTGTTGCTGCAAACAGCTCTGAATTAAAATAAAAATGATTTTTTTTTTTGTAAAATATAGAACATATGTTCTGGACAAATATTTAATGTTCTAGAAGGATTCAACTTTATATTTAAAGAACAGATTTGATATTTTCTTCAGTGAGAAAAAATAGTTTGCCATATTTGGATATTGTTACTTAAAATGTAGTTATGATAATTTTGTTCATTTAAATTATTAGAGTATAATAATATTTAAACAAATAAAATGCAAAAACTTAATCACTGGTCAATCTATCTTAATGAGCTTCTTTAAGTAATTTTTCCAAAAGATGTTAAAGATATAGGTTCAAATTTTTATTATCTTCAAATGTACTTAGAAATGTTTTTAGTGTTTCCTAACAAGAATTTTTAAATATTACAATGTAAAGAAGAGGTTTATTTTTTATTTTTTATTTTTAAACAAACGGAGTATGTATTTATGCTTAAATTTACTTGAAAGTATTTACATATATGGATGATTCAAGTATTACAAAAATTGATTCGATCATGTCATGTCACGTGATCAATTTTTTAAACATTATTTTTAATTATAGTTATTTTGTATCGGTTTCTTATTTTTTGGTACATTTTGTTATTATTTTCTTTGAACAAACTTAAACTTGAAAACAATAATTAACCGCAATTAGTCACGTCACGTGTAGTCACGGCGTGACCACATATAACGTGACGTGACTGCCATCCACCATTTTAATCACGTCACGTCACGTACAAATAATTTTTGTTCATGTGACGTGAGTCACGGCGTTATAGTCACATCACGTTTTTCCTTCTCTATTTGTAGACTTAATTTCGTTACTTTTGCGATATTCGTAGGCTTGTAAATAATAAATTTCTGAGGACATATAGGTAAGAACACACAGTTCCTAAATTTGAATTAATTTATTTATACAAAAAAGGTGATGAGACCCGAGGAAGGGTTCGCACATCGGAGATACAGATCCTCCAAATAATAAAATAATAAAATAATAATAATCCCGTATCCCAAAATAAATCACGAAATTTAATTAATTAACAAATAATAACAGCGACCCGAATCCGAATCCCCCATAAGAAAGAAGCCCCTTTGCGTTTCCAATTTCTCTCCCTCTCTCTAATTTCTCATTTCTCTCTTGTCGTCGGGAGATGGGTCGATCTCCACCGTCGGATC
The DNA here is from genome assembly GCA_011114355.1 of Carex littledalei. Taxonomy (NCBI): domain Eukaryota; kingdom Viridiplantae; phylum Streptophyta; class Magnoliopsida; order Poales; family Cyperaceae; genus Carex; species Carex littledalei. Next base: position 1,923,640 of record CM022081.1, read on the forward strand.
ACCAAAGCACGGCCTGGATTTAACCACCGAGACACCTCTCTCAATTCTATCTATGCGGAGATGGCGACGGGAGGGAAGGGAGGGATAGAGAAACTGCGTAGATGCTTTCGCACAGTCTTCTTTATGCTCACAATGGTGGCATCTCTTCTGGTTGCCTCTGCACCGGCGCTCGTCGCGTTGGGTGACGTAACGATGTCAGTTGTGCTAGCGTTGAGGCTGACGTCAGCGGGGGGACATCACGTCAGCATGGGTGTCAGGACCCACCTCCGGGAGTATGGGTTTAGAACCTCGCTTCTCGATATTCCGATTGTTTCGATATTTAGGTCCCTGATTATTACATGTGAGTGATTTGATATGATGATTTTGTTTCCTCTTTCAATTTGATTTCATTTTGGTGCTTTGTCGTCATGTTTCTAAATCGAATTTTGATTTGGGATTCAAATCTGTAGATGGGTTTAAATTTAATTGGAAAATTATTTAGGTTGTGTGTCTCGCCATTTGTTCCCAAAAACAATAAAGGAGCTCAATTTTGCTTGAAGTTGAGCACTTTTTTTTATCTTCTTTAGTGTATTTTTTTATTTTGGGTTGACATATGTAGATGGGATTTTGGGTTGAAATCTGTAGATGGAATTTTGGGTTGAATTTTGATTTTGAAACTGTCAATCTTAAAAAAAAAATGATAAACAATCGCAGTATCATAATTAGTTTGTCAATTAAAATTGCTGCAATACTTATAATTGTATAAGATTTTGTACTTTGATAGGTATGTATTGATCAAAATTAGGCATGATTATTTTTCTTACCTTTATTAAAGCTCCTTTAATTTCTTTCCCATTTTTCTTTGAACTTTTTTCCAAATGAATGGGACCTTCTTTCCCAAAATAATGAAGCTCAAGGCCCTATGGGCGAAAATTCAGGTTGTGTGTCTCTCCATTTGTTCCCAAAAACAATAAAGGAGCTCAATTTTGCTTAAAGTTGAGCACTTTTTTTTTTTTTTCTTCTTTAGTGTAATTTTTGCATAATATTGTTAATATAAGAGTTTAATTAGTGATAGTATGATGGGGTCAATTAATAATATAAGAATTAATATTTTTTGATAATATTATCATTTCAAATGAAGTTATATTCCATCCCGGTCCTTACAAGAATTTTTTTCATTATACAGGTGTTTATTCCCTGTGTGATGGACCCAGCCTCTCTCATGGGCCGTACCTCGGCACGGTGTCCTTATGTGCTTTAATATCCGTGTTGGTGCTCTCCATCAAGGCATGCCTATACACCCCGTACCCCTTGCCAGACATTGGGCCTCAGGCGCCACCTTCTCTGCCGAGTCAGAGACTACACATGAGAAAGTCTTGGGGCATGCCAGTTCTGTTTCTCTCTTCTCTGGTGTTCGCACTGGGACATGTTGTGGTTGCGTACCGTACCAGTTGCAGAGCCCGCAAGAAGCTCCTGTTCCACCGCTCTGATCCTGAAGCTGTAAGATTAATCATTTTTGTCTTTTTTTTGCCCAATTTGTGATTAAATTTTGGGTCTTAATGTAGAAGCTTCAACTTCTAGGCAACTCTTATGTATAGCTTGGCTAATTCCAAGATCATATTGGAACTGGTTCCATTGTACCTAGAATAGATCCCCATTGAAGGAGCAACTATTCTTATCCTCATATATTATTAAAATACTGAAAACCCAAGTGAATAAGAATTTCCTGTGGTAATCTGAATCCATTTCAATTTGGATTATACCTCCTGTGAAAAAACTGTACTAATGATCTAACAAGTGCCATATCCCCCTCCCCCCTCTCATTCTAATTCTAGGTTTTGGGTTGCAAGAAGGTGCCGCGGTCCCCACTCCCCTTCAGCACAAAGTTCTACCCAAAATCAGACAGTGAAACCAGACGGCGTGGTACGCTTGCACGAGATGAGCACGACCTCCCGATTAGCTGTTTGGCTGACAGTGACAGCCATTTTATTACAATTAATGGAATCTCTATTCATTTCAAGCTGAGCCTTCCTTCCCTACCTTCTCCCCATTCTCTCTCCTCACCGTGCTCACTCCCTCCCTCTGACAACACCTTTTCCAACGTCTCGTTGTACACACCGTTGTTGTCTGAGACGGTACCTGACGAGGTATCAAATGATGTAAAATTGGGGAAGGGGGAGGGAGATAATAAGAAATTTGGGGTTGTTTTGGTGCATGGGTTTGGAGGTGGGGTCTTCTCGTGGCGCCATGTCAGTGGGGTGCTTGCCAGACAATTAGGAGTGACAGTTGTTGCATTTGACAGGCCTGGGTGGGGCCTGACCTCACGGCCCCGACGCAAGGACTGGGAGGAGAGACGGCTTCCTAACCCGTACAAGCTTGAGTCCCAGGTTTATACAATTTCTTCTCTCTTTTAGTTCATTATATTTTGTGAATGATTTAGTAGAGGTTTCAATTTTGTTACCTAGTAGCATACCAATTAGGCTTGGTAGTTTACCAGTATGCATAATAGAAATAATTGGTATTAGAGAAACTGAATTTTCTGAATTTTTCATGCTTTTGATTAATGAAAAATATACTTTTGTGCTACCACTTTAAAAGTTTGTGAACATTTGTGTAGGTTGAGTTGTTGATATCTTTCTGTGCGGAAATGGGGTTATCATCAGTTGTTTTTGTGGGCCATGATGACGGTGGCCTTCTCGCCTTGAAGGCCACGGAGAGAATACAAGCATCTCCTGATTCTTCTAAGGTGAACATTTTGATTTGACCCTTTTTTTTCTTCTTTTGATTTTGATGTGAGCTCATTTTATTTTGTTTGAAGTATGAAAGAAAGATCAGAAATTTGTTTGATTACAAGAGTTAATTCTGACATAGATATATTCACTTCTTCTTGAAATTCTCTAATGTTTTTTTTATTAGGTTGAAGTGAAGGGAGTGGTTCTAATAAGTTCGAGCTTGTCCAGGGAAGTGGTGCCAGGTTTTGCACGGATTTTATTGCACACACCACTTGGGAAGAAGCACATGGTGCGTCCTTTGCTACGCACCGAGATTACCCAAGTTGTTAATCGCCGCGCATGGTACGATTCCACCAAGCTTACCACTGAAATTTTGAGCCTCTACAAGGTAATGCCTCGTTTAATTTTTACTTTGCTTATGCACCCGTTAACAACAATATGTTTTAGATAACTCTCCTTATAGGTAGTTCTGACATATACATAATGGCACAGGTTAGGATATTTTTTTGTAAAAGTGCAAAATTTGTTATATTAACTAGGAAAAATCTAATTTGTGCAGCATGGCCCTCTCCTTTTTACTATTTTGACGCTTTAGAATTTTTGTTCCTTCAATTGCTTCATTTAATCGTGAAATTGGTGGATTTTTTTGCTTCAGATGCCGTTGTTTGTGGAGGGATGGGATGAAGCGTTGCATGAGATCGGACGGATGTCATTTGCAACAGTGTTGTCAGCTCAGCGTGCTGCTGATCTTCTCAAAACTTTCCACGATCTCCCTGTCCTTGTTATCGCTGGTGCCGAGGATGTGCTCGTCTCCCTCAAGTCAGCTCAAGCCATGGCCTCTAAATTTGCCAATTCGGTACGTGCTATTTTCTTATTTTTTTATTTTACATTTCCCTTTTTTTGTGGTTGTTATCATGCGAGAAATAGTTTGGGATGAAACAAAAGGTCAGTCTTATATTTACAAAAAAAAAAAAAAAAATTCATTCCTCGTGTTGTTTTTGCAGAGGCTTGTTGCAATATCGGGTTGCGGGCATTTACCACATGAAGAGTGCCCGAAAGCACTTCTCTCAGCTCTCTCCCCATTCATTTCAAGACTTAATTCTTCGGAAGATGCTTCGCAAATACATTAATTGGCAAATTTATTCATTCTCCAAAATCCTTCTCGTTTTCTTAGGCAACGAGATTTGTAGGCTCTAACCTTTCCTCCAGACAACACAAAAAAAAAAATAAGAGAAATATGATTAAGTGAGGGATTAAACTATGGAAAAACAAAAGAGCTTCTAGAGATGGTGGTGCGGCGGTGATGACGGTTGCTTTGGTGGTGTCGGGGTAGGGCTTTGATAGAAGCCTTGGAGCCTGAACCGAGATTCTAAGGTTTCTAGAGCTCCCTTAATTTTTGTTTTAATTAATTGCTATATCATGACATTTATGTAACTGATATTTGAGGAAAAGTAGATTTGTACAGTATTTCCCTGTTGTGTGTTTTCTGCTTATTCTTTTGTTTGATTTTATTGTAGTCAAATTTTACACTTGATTTATTTCCAACATATTTTTTGCCTTTTTCAAAATACAAACACAAGAATTGAACAATTTACATTTTAATTCAAAATGTTAACCACTTGTACCCAAATTGTCAATTTATCCAGCTAATTCTAAATTAATTGAGATGAATTTTAACAATCGTAAATAATTTGATATTATGAAATCCAATATCATGCAAAAAAAAATTATAGTACCTGATGCAAGTTTTATCATTTATGAAAAGACTTGAAATTTGCAACAATTGCATAAAATTTGATCATTCAAGTATTTATGATCTAAATTAAAATTGACAACTAGTGAAGGACCATAAATCACGTACCACAAAATAGGAAAAATTGGATGCATAATATACAATTTTCCAAACTAAGTATGCATATTTATATAACATTTGTGAAGAAAAAATATTGATCCAGAACGAACAGACCCAGATTCGGCTAATGGATCCTGAGAGATCATTATCATTTATGATTAAATACTATTGAGATTCTTATTCAAGAATTCAACTAAAATATATATGATAGTATGATACCTAGAGTGGAAAAAACGTGCCGTGCCGTGACTAATATGCCGTGACTTTGGTCTCGTGCCGTGCCGTGCTGTGACCAAAATATCAAAGGGTGATCACGGCACGCGAATGATCACGCCACGTGAGTCACGCTTTACCTAAATGTGCCGTGACCATACGTAACTCGCGTGACCATTTAATCATAATTTAGGATAGTTTATTTAAGATTCACCATTAAATCAATATCTAATGGTCCTAATTACACGTGACTCGTGTGACTACATGTCGTGCCGTGCCAAAGTTTCAAAAAGAACACTGCACGGGACACACGAGTCACGGCACGTAACTAACACGCGTGCCTTGCTGTTCTGTGCCGTAACAGTACCGTTCCGTGACGGAGCCGGCTCCGCCGTGCCATTTTTCACACTCTTGCTATACCCGAAACACTGGGATCAATCAAAGCAATGATTTTAGAAACATGCTTACGATTTTCAGGGATTTTGTCGGAAATATATTAGAACATAAGGTTGGACTTGGAACTTGGAGCTAGAAAGGTAAAAGCAAAGATTCTGCCTGAAGTAACTTATTATGAGTTAAGAAAATTGGATTAAAAAAATTTAAGTAGTATCAATTAGGGCTGCAAAAAAAAATTCGTACTTCGTGATTCGATTCGAGTTTGATTCGAAAAAGTTCGTAAAAAATTCGATTCGAAATTGAGTTCGTTCGAAATTAATTCAAACCAAACTTAGTTCGAAATTAATTCAAACCAAACTCAAACTGGACTTAGTTCGTTCGAAATAGATTAGTAAACCAAACTTAGTTCGAAATTAACTCAAACATGAATCGTTGATTTCCGCTGATAATGAACTTTAATGTTTTATTTAGGATAATATTTGAGTTTGTGATAATTCTAAGACTTTGGTGACTGTTCTGTACTTCTATTGATATTTAAATTGTACTTCGAATACTTTGGATATTTGAAAACTTTGGTGATGTTGCTCCTGTTGGTTATTTGGAAAACTTTGGATTCTGTGATTGTACTGAACTTTGATTGATTGTGCTAAACTTTGGTGTTTGATATAAATTTTGGTATTTGTAATGAACTTTGATATAAACTTTGGTGTACTGTGTAATTAGAATTCAGAATGCCTGAGTTTTTATTGAAGTGTTGTAATGTCGAAGTATGGCCCAGCCATAAGTCATAACTCGTAAATTGTAACAAAGTTCGTAAAAGTTCGAAATTGAGTTCGTAAAAAAATCGATTTGAAATTGAGTTCGTTCGAAATTAATTCAAACCAAACTCAAACTGGAGGTAAGTTCGATTCATTTCGGTTCGTTTACAGCCCTACTATCAATTAATAAATAACATTGTTTGTTAATTTTAGTTACTGTTTTTCAATATTATGTAACACAATTATATATAGGGACCGCCTAGCTCTCCCCCGTGAACAATCCCCCGTTTCATCTCCCGTCAAAAGTAGTTAGTTAGTTAAAATTTATAACTGTCAGTGTATTTTAGGAATTTGCAGAAGTATTCATATGTAGCACAACTAGTATTCATCCATTTATATGAAGGTATTCACATTTGCAATAGAAACATATTTGGATATATTACAACAATAAAGTAGGGGACAAACAACACGTGTGGGGAACCGCATAACTGTCAGAGCATTAATTATGTGGGGGACCGCACAACTGTCAGAGCATTAATTTCTAACTACCTTCAGCTCATTTTAAAAATTTGCAAAAAAAATATTCATCTGTAACACAACTAGCATTCATCCATCTATATAAATGTATTCATCCTTGCAATAGAAGCATATTTGGACACATCAATCACCCATCTTGTACACGTTTTTAGAGGTGGGTTTTTTTTTCTCCGTTCAATCTAACCAATATTTCTGATGATCTGTGAGGAATTTTGCAAATCTAAAACCACGAATGTCTTCTAAATAATTTTCTCTTTCAAATGAGATCCATGATGACATACTTTTGAGTTGTCCGTTGCACAAGTATTCACACCTCGTTATGCAAGTATTCATCCCGCATTAAGCAAGTATTCATCCTCATCGTGTAAGTGTAAATAGTTAATGTAACAAGAGTATTACATGTTTTTAGAGGTGGGTTTTTTTTTCTCCGTTCAATCTAACCAATATTTATGACGATCTGTGAGACATTTTGCAAATCTAAAACCACGAATGTCTTCTAAATAATTTTCTCTTTCCAATGAGATCCATGATGACATACTTTTGAGTTGTCCGTTACATAAGTATTCACACCTCGTCATGCAAGTATTCATCCCGCATTAAGCAAGTATTCATCCTCATCGTGTAAGTGTAAATAGTTAATGTGCATACCAAACAAATAAAAAGTATTCATCCATAAGATATCAAGTATTCATACATATAAGTTAAAGTATTTATGCCTAAGATATTAAGTATTCATCCATAAACGTTGAAGTATTCATCTCTAAAAGGTAGTTAGAATTTTGAAAGAGGAAATAAATAAATAGAGAAAAGGTAGTTAGTTAGAAAATGTAGTTAGAATTTTGAAAGTTAGTTAGAAAAGGTAGTTAGTTAGTTGGGAGATGAAATGGAGGATGGATAGATGGGGGAACATATAATTACCCTTATATATAATACTCAAAATTGACTGGCACAGTACTAAAAAAAGACGGAGAATTTGAGCGAAGGGAAGACATGAAAATTTTCATTTTTGTCAGCGTGCAAATTAGAAAGCAGCTTGTTTAAAAAAAAAAAAATATATCTTAAATATGTATATTGAAATTTAAAAAAAATATTGTGATGTAGATCCTCTAATTTGCTGGGTCTCTACTTATTTCAGCACAATCAATTTGGGTTAATTTTAAGTTTAAAGTATATTTTCTAAAAGAAAGAATTAGAGCTGCTTTGATATTTTATACAACAGGTTCCAACGTGTTCTACAGACTCAATCCATTTATATTATTTAAAAAAAAAAGATAAACTAAATAATTACGATTTTTGATAAATTTTATTTTTATTTCGTCCGAAATTTAAAATTGCAGACAGAAATTAAGTGTACACATTTTTTTCTTTTTTATTTCTCATTGTTTAGCTTAATTGGTTTAATCTCTCTTGTAATTTGTAAAAGATGAAGATGTGTGTGCATAGTTTGTAAGTATAAAGACATTGATGTTTCTTCAATTAAAAGTTTCTATGGTTTCAGAATTTGTGTGAATTGCTGAATCTGGTTTCTCTGTAATAACTGTATATAATTTTTGTTATTGTACACGGTTAACAAGATCGTGTATAAATCACATGTTTTAGCGTCTTTTTTTTTTAGATCTGACACGGTTCTCTTGTATGAACTGTGTATGTAAATTGTATATAAACATAGTTCCGTAACTGTGTACAATGTATCGATCTTTTCATACACGATACGTACAGACGCAGTTGTAGAACCATGTGACATTAGTTTTTTTAACTGTGTATGACCAACGCACCAGTATTTTTAACCCGTACCAATAACTCTTTTTATATAATAGAAAATATAAACAATGTGTTAATAGATGAAAACATACAAACAAATAGTTAATATATATCCAACAAAACTGCAAATAAAAATTGTATCAAGATTCGGTCATGAACAAATTCAGCCATAATTAATAATATTGACTAATTCACAAAATATAATTACTAATACAAGTGTACGCCCATAATTAAAAATTCTAATTCAGCTCCAAGTATAATTAAAAATCAGTACTATTAATATTACAATCACAGTTCAAAATTTCAAAATAAAAATCAATTAAAAGGCAGTTGTTCACACAATTTTTTTTTTTTTTCTTGTATGATGGTTTGGTTAAGGCTTTCTAAGAGCTTGATTCAGCATCAAATATTCAAACATTATAAAATAACAATAAAAACATATGAGTAGAACTAGGTTGTTCTTAAACTCACTAATTTTTTTTTGTATAACTTGATTCTAAAACCTACAGATTGATTTCAAACAACGAATCCAAATTGTTAAAACCGATATATTTCACGAGTGATATTTTAAATTATTTTAAATTAATTTAGTATAAAGTCAAACATTCAAAAAATGACGAACATAAGAAAACTAACTCCAAACATATCCAAAAATGGATACCTGGTAATAAACTAGTTAGGTATGTTATTTAAACTTTATTATCAGAATATTTTATTTTGTATAAATAATTAAAATATAATTGAAATTAAATAAGGAGTAGAAATAGGTTGTCCTTAAGCTCACCAAATTCTTTGTGATATCTTACCTCAAAAACCTATAGGAATGATATGTTTACAATAATGTTCTAAATAGCGCGCTATAGCGTTTTCGGACCAAAAAAGCTATGACGCTATGGCCATATAGCGCCGTTTTTTCAGCCGTTTCACTATAACGTGATAAACGCTATTTAAACCTTTGGTTTACATGTCAAATTTAGTAATTTTCAAATTAGTTTAGTATAAAATTAAGCAGTCAAAAAATGAATGCATGGAAGTTAACTTGTAAATCTTTTTTTTTTGTTTCAAGTAGATCTTAATTAAATAAGGAACTTGAATGATAATTAATTTGTGATTAACTATCATATCTTGATAGTAATTAATTTATTTACCAAGGTATAAGCATCAATAGCCATATATGTCAATGCCTTAATTCTTAATGTTTTCATTTGTTAATTAAACTTCAGCATTGATATGTTCTAGATAGATAGTTTTTTTTCCTCTACATTATAATTAAACTTTAGCATTAAAAGTTTTTCTGATTTTAATAAACAATGAAAAATTTCTAGATCATTGAAAACAACGATTATAAAACTGGCTTAATAAATAGTAAAAAAATTTCAAAAAATGTAAAATTTAGTCTCCAAGCACATTTTATTATGGATTGAATGTTGAACGGTTTGGATCGACCATTTGAACTTTGAAAATGTAAGAACCGAAGCGTTTGTTCCACGGCCTACGAACAAACGTTTGATATTAGCCAACCTTACTTATTTGAGTGAGGCTATGGTGCTATGCATAGCACGGATGGCTAGTGTACTACGGCTCAATATGGTACTTTTTAAAATCCTAACGGTCGATCCAACCGTTCAATGTGATAACCATATGAATATGTACTTGCAAACTAAATTTTATATTTTTTCGAATTTTTTTACTATTTTTTTAGATAGGTAGAAAAATCAGTGTTTTCTGAAAATTCTGGACCATCAAAATTCTACCTATCTAAAAAAATAGTAAAAAAATTCAAAAAAATATAAAATTTAGTTTGCAAGTACATATTCATATGGTTATCACATTGAACGGTTGGATCGACCATTAGAATTTTAAAAAGTACCATATTGAGCCGTAGTACACTAGCCATCCGTGCTATGCATAGCACCATAGCCTCACTCATATATATATATATATATATATATATATATATATATAGAGAGAGTGGCTAAGATCAAAGTGGTATGACCAAGGCCTTTGGTGCTACCAATTAGTTTTTAGATTTTCAAAGTCCAAACGGTCGATCCGAGCCGTTAGATGTGATCTATATATTAAAATCTGCTTGGAGACCAAATTTTATATTTTTTGGAATTTGTTTACTATTTATTAAGCCACTTTGAAAATTGCTGATCACATGGTCCAGAATTTAGTTGCACTGTTTTTACTGTTCACCCGGATCTGCCATTTTCAAAGTGGCTTAAAAAATAGTAAAAAAATTCCAAAAAATGTAAAATTTGGTCTCCAAGCAGATTTTAAAATAGATTGAACATCTAACGGTTTGAATTGAATATTTGAACTTTAAAATTGCAAAAACTAATTGGTAGCACCAAGGCCTTGGTCATACCACTTTGACCTTAGCCACTCTCTAGATATATATATATATATATATATATATATATAGAGAGAGAGAGAGTGGCTAAGATCAAAGTGGTATGACCAAGGCCTTTGGTGCTACCAAGTCGTTTTTGGATTTTCAAAGTCCAAACGGTCGATCTAAACCATTAGATGTGATCTCTATATTAAAATCTGCTTGGAGACCAAATTTTACATTTTTTGGAATTTTTTTACTATTTTTTAAGCCACTTTGAAAATTGCTGATCACATGGTCCAGAATTTGGTTGCACTGTTTTTACTGTTCACCCGGATCTGCCATTTTCAAAGTGGCTTAAAAAATAGTAAAAAAATTCCAAAAAATGTAAAATTTTGTCTCCAAGCATATTTTAATATAGATTGAACATCTAACGGTTTGAATCGACTATTTGAACTTTAAAATTGCAAAAACTAATTAGTAGCACCAAGGCCTTGGTCATACCACTTTAACCTTAGCCACTCTATATATATATATATATATATAGATTGGCTAATGTCATAACGTTATAACTTCGGCCGAAGTTATAACGAGTCGTTTATTAGTTTTTAAAATCCAAACAACCGATCCGAACCGTTCAACTTTTTCTAAATATTGAAATGTGCTTGGAGACCAAATTTTACATTTTTTGGAATTTTTTTACTATTTATTAAGCCACTTTGAAAATCGCAGATCTGCTGTGAATAGTAAAAAATAGCAAAATTTTCTGGACCACCGGATCAGTATTTTAAAAGTGGCTTAATAAATAGTAAAAAAATTCCAAAAAATGTAAAATTTGGTCTCCAAGCACATTTCAATATAGAGAACATGTTGAACGGTTCGGATCGGTTGTTTCAACCGATTTTGAAATTGCAAAAACGACTCGTTATAACTTCGGCCGAAGTTATAACGTTAGCACATTAGCCAATCTCTCTCTCTCTCTCTCTCTATATATATATATGATTTTGCTAATATGCTACGCGTAGCAGCCCCTCCGTGCTACGGCTCACTTTTTTAGTTTTCAAAATCCTAACGGTCGATCCGAACCGTTCAACATGATCTCCATATGAATATGTACTTGCAAACCAAATTTTACATTTTTTAGAATTTTTTTACTATTTATTAAGCCACTTTGAAAATCACTGATCCAATGGTCCAGAAAAGTTTACTGTTGTGTACAAATTAGTGTTTTTTGAAAGTAGCTTAATAAATAGTAAAAAGATTCTTAAAAATGTAAAATTTGGTTTGCAAGTACATATTCATATGGAGATCATGTTGAACGGTTCGGATCGACTGTTAGGATTTTGAAAACTAAAAAAGTGAGCCGTAGCACGGAGGGGCTCTATGCTACGCGTAGCACCGTAGCACTGTCAATGCAAAATGGAGATCACCATTTCCACACTGAAGAGCTCTTTTTTTCTTTTTCTTTTTGCATTGAAGAAGAGATCAATTCAAGTGCTGGAAAAATTAAAGTCTACGCAAGATACATTTATTGGTAATGCCAAACTTGATTGAAGAAATTCAAAGCATCATCTAGATAATTTTAATGATCATATATAACCACTAGACGAATTCTTGTTTCTTCTATCGTGTTGATCTCTAGCGGTTGTGAATCCATTAGGAGAGCCTTATTTTATCCGTTTGAAAACTGCAGTTCTGTAGTAGTGTCAGTTCATAGTTTACTGGGTAAATTGATTCTCAGGCGGCCAACACGAGCCAATTATTTCTGTTTAGTGAGCTTACCAAAATTCTGGAGTGGTATTTGAGAAATACAGACGCCTCATATATACATATATATATATATATGGACAGTGCTACGGTGCTACGCGTAGCATAGAGCCCCTCCGTGCTACGGCTCACTTTTTTAGTTTTCAAAATCCTAACGGTCGATCCGAACCGTTCAACATGATCTCCATATGAATATGTACTTGCAAACCAAATTTTACATTTTTTAGAATTTTTTTACTATTTATTAAGCCACTTTGAAAAAACACTAATTTGTACACAACAGTAAAATCTGCTGGACCATTGGATCAGCGATTTTCAAAGTGGCTTAATAAATAGTAAAAAAATTCTAAAAAATGTAAAATTTGGTTTGCAAGTACATATTCATATGGAGATCATGTTGAACGGTTCGGATCGACCGTTAGGATTTTGAAAACTCAAAAAATGAGCCGTAGCACGGAGAGGCCCTTATATACGCGTAGCATATTAGCCAGATTCTATATATATATAGATATATATATAGAGATGGGCTATTGTACTTCGCGAAGTAAAACCCCCGTTTACTTCGGGCCATATTTTGTCATTTTGAAAATCCAAACAATCGATCTGAACCGTTCAACATGTTCTAAATATTGAAATGTGCTTGGAGACTAAATTTTACATTTTTTGGAATTTTTTTACTATTTATTAAGCCACTTTGAATATCGCTGATCCGGTGGTCCAGAAAATTTTACTGTTTTTTACTGTTCACAGTGGATCAGCGACTTTCAAAGTGGCTTAATAAATAGTAAAAAAATTCCAAAAAATGTAAAATTTAGTCTCCAAGCACATTTCAATATTTAGAACATGTTGAACGGTTCGGATCGGTTGTTTGGATTTTCAAAATCCAAAAAATGGCCCGAAGTAAATGGGGTTTTTACTTTGCGAAGTACAATAGCCCATCTCTCTCTATATATATATAGATATATCTATATATATATAGAGCTGGGCTATGGTGAGTTGTGAAGTAAGAGGTCATTTTTACTTCACGCTCATTGTTCGTGCCAAAAGTGGTGAACAAAGTTTCACTACAGACGGATCTGTAGAGTTTAAACCTTGTAAACCTTCGACTCAGATAGCAAGTGCACAACCCTGTCGTAAAGTTTAGTCGGGTATCGATCTATAGGGACGACTCACTTTCTAAATTTTTCTACTCTTCCTAGTTAGGTACTAGAAGTGTAAAGGTTGTGTGTGTTTGACTATTCCTAAGTTTTGTAATGAATGTATGAACAAATGAAATGAACAATTTTATGAACAAGTGTAATGAACAATCGTATGAACAAAAATGAAATCAATTAAATGTTTGTGTTTTGTACTACTGTATAAAATGGCGTTTCAAGGGTTTCAGATTTCATCTTCAACTTTGCTGCTCAGGACCTGCCACGCGACCCGCATACTCTCGTATGCGACCCTTGTGACGCGACCCGCATGCTCTCGCATGCGACCCGCGTGGCCCTAAGCACCGTACCTAGTGTCACTAAACCTCAACTCTCGTGTGTTGGCTTAACAGACCTGGTTTGGAAATGCAATTTCACCTTCTTAGGTTTAATCAAGCTGTTTGATCTAAACCTAAGTTCTCAGTTCTGTTTACTAAAGGTATCCACAAGTGGAACAAGTGGAAATTTCACCTCTCGGCTACTATTGACCTAACCTTTCGGATCTCAGACCTACCTCAAGTACTTAACCTAATTTGCAAGAACATCAAGGCTTTATTACAAGAAGAAATACCAAAGGCATTCAACAGTAGACAATCAAGAATCAAGCAATTTAGATCAAGCAATCACAAATAATACAAGAATCAAAGAAACACGAAATAACATTCAGAATCAATTCATGTGCATAATCAAACAAAGTTTAGGACTACAATCCAAACCCCTGAAACTACAAATCTACTCAGACATGAGCAAAATCAAAATAAAAGAAAGAGAGAGGATGCAAATCATGATGAGAGGCGAGGGATTGAAGAGGATCGAAGCTTCAGGATTCTTCTTCTCCAAATCGACTCCTTCTTAGCTCCAGATCGGCTCCAGATCGCCTCTCCTCTTCAGATCGCCTCAGGCGCTAAGCTCTCTCTTCAAAATCGGATCGGATCTTTTTTTTTGTGAAAAGTGTTGGATCTTTCGATCTGCGCCGGGCCTCCTCTATTTATAGACTTCTTAACGGGCTTCGATTGGGCCTGGCACAGTTAAGTCGACGCGACCCGCATGAGATGTCAAGTGACCCTCATCATGTGGAAGCGATGCGAGCAGAGAGGGTCGCGTCTGAGGTCGCGTCTGGGCTGCGATGCGACCCGCGTCAGGTGGGACGCGACTCGCGTGGGGGAAGGTCAGAACTCTTCATGTTTTCGCCTATTTCCTGCAAATCAACCACAAAATAGCAGCAGTACCATATTCTATTGATATTCAAATTAAACAATGCAATTTAGTGGTTAAAAACATGATATCTGGTCTGAAAATAGGTCGAAACAATAGATCAAATATAGACATATCAAATTCCCCCAAGCTTATCCTTTGCTTGTCCTCAAGCAAATATGTACTTTCATACCGGGTTTGGATTCTAAATGCAAGCTAAATGCCTAAAATGTGAAAATTTACTCGATTGCATAAAGAAACTCAAGAATCTTTTTGCTATGATTTGGACTTCCCTTGGTCAATTTTGATTCACCTCACAAATTGATTAACAAAACCTCAAACTCTAAATGTTTCAAAACTTGCAAAGCTGATTACTCGAATTTATCGATTTATCATTCTTTCACTGAACTATGCCTTCGTTTGTAGGAGATTTTTCTTTTTGGCCCCCCCCAAGCTTGGATCAAGCTTAGGTCAGAAAGTTGCGGACTTCGTGTGTTGATATTTGCAAAAATTTTATTCTTTCATTTCTAATTGGGAGACGAGCTCAAAGGCGCCCATTCAAGGCTTATTGCCAGTACTCTTATTTTCTCCGTCTTTTCATTTTTTTTTTTCGCACATACCATGAATACACACATCCACTAGTGTTCATTCACACCAACGGATATCCCAACCTTTCTTTATTTGAAATCCCTATTTCCATATTTGAAAGGCACAATTCGGTTTCTAAATGCTATCTCGACATTCAAGTTTCCAATTTTACAAATCTCAAACCATTTGTTCCTAATCAGTTTTGTTTGGTCAATTATGAGGTTAATTCTAATTTCCCAAGGTCATCCTAATCATATAAAAATTTTCAACCAGGCCTCTAATTGAAACAATCAAGCAAATTTTTCACCTAAAAATGCAAAGAAAAGTAAACATGACCTAAAATCAAAATAAATCCTAAAACACAAAAGTCTCCCCCCCAAGCTTAGCCTGAGCATTGTCCTCAATGCTTCAAGACTGAAAGATAAAGAGAAGTAAAAGCAAAGGGGAAAGAGAAAACATAACCTGATCAGTCCTGCGGAGGATCACGATCGAAACATCTCCAATCTCGCATCTGCTCCTCTAGCGCGCCTACCCGTGTCTGGATATCATCGAGAGCATCACCCTGCTCACGCCTCATGTCATAGAGGAACTCACCATGCTCGCGCCTCATGTCATACACCAAGCTGTAGACATCATGAATGGAGGGATCGGGTATGGGAGGGGGATAGGAGGGGCGAGAATAAGAAGTGGATGGACCGGCTGCGGACGAGGAAGGACCAGCGGCGAAGGTGGAGGCGTGGAACTGCGTAGGCGGCATGGAAGCATCACCCATGTGAACATCACCATAGGCATGAGGCTGTGGCTGAGGAGGAGGTGGTGGTGGTGCCTGCTCAGCTGGCTGTGGTGGAGGAAATAGCCAAGTGGTCTCGTCCTCGAAGGAGATATGGAATGGACGAGGCAACTGGTGCTGGCTACTATCCTGCAGGCGCCAAAAATACCGGTCACGGTGGCCGGCAGGACCTCGCTCGATCCTGATGAACGTCGCCTGCTGAAGGCTCTGGCATCCATGATGAAAGGGCCCTGAGAGAGAGTGAAGCCGGCGACTGATACGCCAAGCTGCTCAGCAATAAAAGTGACGTAGGCACCGATGTGGATGGTGCCCCTTGGCCTCCTATTCTTCTAGACATCCAGCCAGTGAAAAACCATATTGAGCATCAGATCGGGCCGCTCAAAATCCTCTTCAGTATGGAGCATGAAGTCCAGCAATGCGAGGTCTTCCTCATTGGCACGTGCAACTGTCTCGCCACGTGCAAAAATGGTATTCGCAAGAGTGCGCTGGATGCAACGGAGAACAGGGTGAGGTATGGCAGTGCTCCTGAACTCGTTGCTCGTGGCGACCTCCTTACCCGTGATCAACCGCCAGAAGATGTCTCTGTCAAAGCCCTCGCGGTAGTGAATGGAGTCGGTCGTAGGGTTTGGTGCGAAGCCAAACCACTCACGCAATGTTATAAGAGGAACTATGCAAGTCTCGTTGCGCATTTGGAATCGAATGTACGGCTGTTCTTCTGCATCCCACTTGAGTTTGAGAGAGGAGAGGAACTCAAGCGTGAGCTCCGTATAGCAATCGCACTGAATGCCCCAGAAAGTGGGAGTAAACCCGATCCTCTCTGTGAGGCGAACAAACTCCTCGTAAACTCCAAAGGCATGAAGTGTACCCAAATCGACTCGGCGAGTGTTGGCGAATGTGCGTTGTTGCAAAATCTCAAAGCGGTTGAACATGCCGCGATTGGTGATGCGGAAGTGTGGTGGTGGATACGCATCTGCCCTGGGAGTGTACTGAGCGAAAAGGGGGTCGAAGTGCTCGGAAGAATACTCAACTTCGGGGTTTTCGGCATGATGGGAAGAATGAGAGGAATGATGGGAAGAAGAAGAATGAGAAGAGTGAGTGCCCTCATTGTGCGAGGCTGAAGCAGAAGAATTAGAAGGAGTGGCTTGCCTCAGCTCGTGTCTGCGCTTGGAACAGATTTCCCTGTGAGGGTCCATGTTTCTGTCTCTGGCTCAATATGACGCGGGTCGCGTGGGCTTTAATGCGGCTCGCGTGAGATCTGCCGCGAGTCGCGTGGGTCAGGACGCGGGTCGCGTGGACTGGACCGGTCTGGTTAGGGTTTGAACGGGACTGGAGCGGGTTGTGTTGTGCTGGACATGGGTCGCACCAGAACGAAAGGGGCTGGTTAAGGTGGCAAACCGACGGAGTAGGAGAAGGAGAAAACTTACCTGCGTCGTCGGCGGAGAAGAAGAGGGAAGGTTGACGGAGCAAGATCGATCAAGGAAAGGGGGAGTGCTTCGGGTGAGGAGAAAGAGAAGAAGGAGAAAGTGAATCGGCTGGGAATGAGAAGAGATGAAGGGGGATGCGGGCTAAAAAGGACCCCGCAACGTTTCGACGCGCCCCTTCATTGCCGTCTGTCCGAGGTGACGCGGGTCGCGTGGAAACTCACGCGGGTCGCGTCAGGGTTATCTTTTTGGGATTTTGTAAATGAAAAACAACTTAAAATCTAATCCAAATCTAATCTAAATGAAATGCAAGTAAACGAACTGGCTTGGGCTGCCTCCCAAGGAGCGCTTGTTTTAGGTCTCAAGCTCGACCTTCCTTTCTCTAATCTTCGACTGGGGCGGGATCGGATAGATCCTGCTCGAAACGCTCATTGTGGGGGTGATCGGCAATGTAATGCTTGAGTCGCTGACCATTGACCTTGAAGGTCCCACATTCCTCATTCCAAATGTCAATTGCACCAAACGGGTACACCTTCTGCACGACAAAGGGACCGGACCACCTTGATTTCAACTTCCCAGGAAAGAGTCGCAATCTTGAGTTGAACAAAAGGACAAGATCACCCTTTTGGAAGTCGCGAGTCGTGATGCGCTTGTCATGAAGCTGCTTGGTCTTCTCCTTGTAGATCCTCGCATTCTCGTAAGAGTGCAGTCGCATCTCTTCCAACTCATGCAGGTCGAGGATACGCTTTTCGCCAGCAGCTAGCATGTCTATGTTGACCGCTCGTGTGGCCCAGAACGCCTTGTGCTCGATTTCCACAGGTAAATGACACGGTTTCCCGTATACCAGTTTGAAAGGGCTCATCCCAATCGGCGTTTTCAAAGACCAATCCTTTCTTGTCCTTGCCACAGTCTTCTCCAAGATGGATTTGATTTCCCGGTTTGAGATTTCAGCTTGGCCGTTGGATTGAGGATGGTAAGTTGTCACTTTGTGCGTCACCCCATGACGTCTCAGGAGATTGTTGAATTGTCAGTTTATGAAATGCTTCCCTCCATCACTGATGACGGCTCGCAGAACTCCAAAACGAGGGAAGATGACGTCATTGAACAATCGTTTCACGGCACTCGAATCTGCCTTTCGACACGCTACTGCTTCCACCCACTTAGACACGTAGTCCATCGCAACTAGGATGTACTCATACCCGCATGAAGCTGTGAATGGTCCCATGAAATCGATTCCCCACACATCAAAGATCTCTACCTCGAGAATGGAGTGAAGAGGCATCTCGTTGCGTTTGGAAATGTTCCCAGTGCGTTGACAATTGTCACAAGTGTCGACCAAGGCCTTTGCGTCTTTGAAAAGAGAAGGCCAAAAGAAGCCGGATTGCAAGACCTTGGCGGCTATCTTGGAGAAAGAAGCATGGCCTCCATAGGCAGATGAATGGCAATGCTCAAGGATGGAACGTGCCTCCTCGTGTGGCACACAGCGTCTGAAGATGCCATCGACTCCTACCTTGAAAAGAAAAGGCTCGTCCCAAAAATAGTACTTTGCATCAGATTTGAGCTTCTTCTTCTGTTGGTAAGTCATGGTGTGAGGTACAAACCCAGAAGCAATGAAGTTGGCAATGTCAGCATACCAAGGGTCTGATTGATTGCTTACGCGGGTCGCATCGACGGCATGTAGCGCGGAAGCAGAGAAGAGTTGTTCATCAGGGAACGAGTCATTGATTGGCAAGTTGGCAGAGCTCTCATCTTCCAAACGAAGTATGGATAGATGGTCAGCCACGGTGTTTTCGACTCCTTTCTTGTCCCTGATCTCAAGATCGAACTCTTGCAAGAGAAGAATCCACCTGATCAATCGAGGTTTGGCATCCTGTTTGCTCAACAAATACCGCAAGGCGGCATGGTCAGTGTAGACGATGATCTTGGAGCCAACCAAATACGACCTAAACTTGTCGAGAGCGAACACAACGGCGAGAAGTTCCTTCTCAGTTGTTGTGTAATTCATCTGGGCTGGATCTAGCACCTTGCTAGCATAGTAAATAGCACACGGCTTCTTTTCTTTCCTTTGCCCCAGAACCGCTCTGACAGCATAGTCGCTCGCGTCGCACATGATCTCAAAGGAAAGAGACCAGTCAGGTGGTTGCAAAATTGGTGCTGAGATGAGGCTTTCTTTAAATCGCAAAAAGACTTGACACAATCGTCGGTGAAAACAAAGTCAAAATCTTTGATGAGCAGATTGGTCAGTGGTTTCGCGATCTTGGAGAAGTCTTTGATGAACCTGCGGTAGAAACCTGCATGTCCAAGAAAGCTTCGAATGCCCTTGACGTTTGTCGGAATCTCGAGTTTCTCAATCACCTCGATCTTTGCCTTGTCAACTTCAATGCCTCCTGAGGTCACAACATGTCCAAGGACAACGCCAGTTTGGACCATGAAGTGACACTTTTCCCAATTCAAACTCAGATGGACTTCCTCACATCTTTTCAAAATCTTGCACAAGTTGATCAAACACGAGTCAAAACATGCACCATACACGGAAAAATCATCCATGAAAATCTCAACCTCTGTCTCGATGAAATCAGAAAAGATGGCCATCATGGCTCTCTGGAAGGTTGCTGGTACATTACACAGACCAAAGGGCATCCTACGGTATGCGTACTACCGTAGAGACAAGTGAAAGTGGTCATCTCTTGGTCTTGAGGGTGAATTGGAATTTGGAAGAAGCCGGAGAAACCATCCAAATAACAAAAATAAGAATGGTTAGCAAGCCTCTCCAAAAGCTGGTCAACGAATGGCAAAGGGAAGTGATCTTTGCGTGTGGCCGCGTTGAGTTTTCTGTAGTCAATGCACATTCGATAACCATTCACCACTCGTGTTTGAATCAACTCGTTCTTCTCGTTTTTCACCACAGTTGTTCCACCTTTCTTTGGCACCACGTGGACTGGGCTCACCCACTTACTGTCAGAGATAGGGTAAATGATACCGGCGTCCAGAAGCTTGAGAATCTCCTTCTTGACTACCTCTTTCAGATTTGGGTTGAGCCGTCTTTGATGTTCAACCGATGGTTTGTGGCCATCCTCCAGAAAAATCCTGTGCGAGCAAATGGATGGACTGATCCCCTTCAGGTCATTGATGGAATACCCGATTGCGCCACGATGAAGCTTCAGTTTCTCCAAGAGTTTGGCGGTTTGATCGGGAGTCAGACTTGCATTGACAATGACGGGGAAGGAATGATCTGGACCGAGGAATTGGTACCGGAGATTGGCTGGTAGGGGCTTGAGTTCAGGAGTTGGCCCCTTTGTCTCGGTCTGGATGCGGGTCGCATCAGATGTCGTGCGGGTCGCATCAAGTGAAATGGCGTCGCGTGCTGACCTATCCGACTCACTTTCGGTTTCCAGGTCCTCAGACCTTGGCAGGCGGGTCGCATGAGATGTCATGCGGGTCGCGTCAGGGTCTTCCAGGTCAGCTGTTTTCACTTCTGCTCCTCTGACTTCCTTCAGTTTGCCGATTTCATTGTTTGGTTCGAACAAGAATTCAGTGTGTTCATTCATGCTCTCATGGATCCGATCAAGGAAGTGATCTTTTACCAAATCTGTTAGGCATTCTTCGTGCACATCCACTCGAGAACAGGATTCGGCAGAAGGGTACTTCATGGCTTGATCAATTTGGAAACACACTCTCTCTCCTCCAAAGTTCAAGGTCAGTGTTCCTTGAGACACATCGATGATTGCACCCGCTGTCCTGAGAAAAGGTCGTCCCAGAATGATGGGGACTTCCTTGTCCTCTTCCATTTCCATGACTACAAAGTCAACGGGTACAAAGTACTTACCGACCTGAACTGGTACGTCTTCCACTATGCCAAGTGGTAATCGTACTGAGGAGTCTGCTAGCTGCAACGTCATTCGCGTGGGTCTGAGCTCTCCTACTCCCATTCGATCGAAAATCGTGCGTGGCATGAGGCTCACGCTAGCTCCCAAGTCGCATAGAGCTCGTTTGATCGTGGCCTTGCCGATGATGCAAGGAATGGAAAACTTCCCAGGGTCGTTCAGTTTGGGAGGTAGGTCGCTCTTCAGAATGGCACTACACTGTTCCGTCAATTTCACCGTTTCATTACCCCCCAAGCTTCGTTTGTTGGATAAGATATCCTTCAGGAATTTGGCGTAAGAGGGCATTTGAGTCAAAGCCTCGGTGAATGGGATCGTGATGTGCAGTCCTTTCAGGACTTCTGTAAATTTTGCGAATTGTGCGTCCAGTTTGGTTGCAGCTAGTCTTCGGGGAAAAGGCACAGGTGGCCTGTAGGGTGGAGGCTTGTCAGCTGGAGGTTTCTCAGCCTCTTTCTTCTTTCCTCTGTCAGGTTCTTCCATGCGGGTCGCATCTGGTGGCACGCGGGTCGCGTCCACAGACCCTTCAGGTGGCGATACGGGTCGACTTGGCTTGATGCGACCTGGATCCTCGTGATCTTCCGAGGGCGACGCGGGTCGCGTGTGATTGCACGCGGGTCGCGTCTCAATGGTGTGGGTCACATCCGATGGAGTCAGATCTGCTGGGAAGGCTGGTTCTTCGTATTGGGTCCCACTTCGCAGCGTGATCGCCTTAGCTTCTCCTCTGGGGTTGGGTTCTGGCTGAGCTGGCAGCTTTCCAGGTTGAGGTTGGCTTGAGGTGACGATGTGACTCAACTGCTCCAACAACTTGTTTTGAGCAGCCATTTGAGTGGACATGCTCTGCATCTGTTCCCACATCATCTGATTCATCTTCCCTTGCTCGTGTGTGAAATCGGTCGCATAGGGAGGCACGTACGGTTTGGAAGGACCGGCTTGAGGTGCTCGCGTGTTCTGATTGGGAAAGGATGCGTTCTGATAGAAGTTCTTGTTGGAGTTGTTGTTGGAAGAGGGATTGTTCCAATTGTTGTGGCTGGAAGACGGATGATTGAAAGAGTTGTGGGAAGACGGATTGTTGAATGAGTTGTTGAAAGGAGGTCTGGGAGCATTGTTTTGATTCCACCTCCAGTTTTGTTGCTCAATCGGATCCTTGGAGTAGGATCGGTTGAAGGGAGGCTTTGGAAAAAATGAAGGTTCGTTGTTCAGAGAATTTACCTGCATGGTGCTCTCTTCGACTTCCACCAATGGACATTGCTCGTAGCTGTGACTCTCGTCTCCACACATGACACAACTCTGCGGTTGTTGCTCGACTGCCTTCACACTCAGCTTGTCCATCGCTCTCTGCATGGCCTCCATCTTGGCGTTCATGGCAGTGAATTGATCGACCTCGAACTTGCCACCACCTCTTGGTCGGGCATTGTCGCGGCCGGATCACTGTTGGTTCTGTGCCATGTGGTCGATCAGGTTCATGGCTTCAAGAGGCTCTCGAGACATCAGTGCTCCACCTGCAACTGCATCTACAGAAGAACGAGTGCTCTCTGTCAAACCATCATAAAATGTTTGGATCAACAACCAATCAGGTATACCATGGTGTGGACAAGAATATTGCAACTCTCTAAACCTTTCCCAAGACTCATTGAGGGGCTCATCTAACAATTGCCTAAAGTTGGTCAGTTCGTTCCTCACCTTGGCAGTTCTTTTGTGAGGGAAAAACCTAGTCAAAAACAACTTAGATAATTCCCTCCAGTTGGTGATCGAATCCCTAGGTAACGACCCTAACCATTTCTTAGCTTTGTCCCTAAGAGTAAAAGGAAATAGAGCAAGTTTGGTGTAATCAGCGGTTGCTCCATTTGTCTTTATGGTCGTGATGCATTCGAGAAAGGTTTGGAGGTGAGCATGAGGATCTTCGTGATCCATGCCATGGAAGGTGTTCTGCTGAACCATGTTGACCACCCCTGGATTGAAGTTCGGTTGCTGTCCAGGAATTCTTGGCAACCTGTTGCGCCTCTGACATCTCCAGCTCGTGGCACGTTGAATTCTCGAAGTGTCCTTGGCATGAAGACATCCATCTCATCTTCCTCCGGGTCGGTCAAGACTGACATCTCTTTCTCTTTCCATCTCTGTCTCTTTCTCTTTCCTTCCTGTCTTCTCTGCTCGGATGTTCTGACATCTCTTCAACTCGGGTCGCGTGCAAAGTTATGCGGGTCGCGTCTGATTTGACACGGGTCGCGTCAACTTCAGTGCGGGTCGCGTCAAGAGATGGCTGAACAGGAACAGTCTCGTTTGGAGGAGTTTCGTCAAAAAGTGGCCCTCTACTTCTCAGTTGGTATTTCAGTCTAAATTTACCTGCAGGAGGTTGTTCAAAAGCCAGCTTTCAGTTAAAGAAAAGTAAAATAAAAGATACAGATTAAAATCTAGATTAACTACGAAAAGTAAAAATTCAGAAAATGATTGGCGTCCCCGGCAACGGCGCCAAAAACTTGTTCGTGCCAAAAGTGGTGAACAAAGTTTCACTACAGACGGATCTGTAGAGTTTAAACCTTGTAAACCTTCGACTCAGATCGCAAGTGCACAATCCTGTCGTGAAGTTTAGTCGGGTATCGATCCACAGGGACGACTCACTTTCTAAATTTTTCTACTCTTCCTAGTTAGGTACTAGAAGTGTAAAGGTTGTGTGTGTTTGACTATTCCTAAGTTTTGTAATGAATGTATGAACAAATGAAATGAACAATTTTATGAACAAGTGTAATGAACAATTGTATGAACAAAAATGAAATCAATTAAATGTTTGTGTTTTGTACTACTGTATAAAAGGGCGTTTCAAGGGTTTCAGATTTCATCTTCAACTTTGCTGCTCAGGACCTGCCACGCGACCCGCATACTCTCGTATGCGACCCTTGTGACGCGACCCGCATGCTCTCGCATGCGACCCGCGTGGCCCTAAGCGCTCTGGACCTGCCACGCGACTCGCATGGCCCCTTGAGCTGAGTCTGCACATGTCAGAAACTGGTTGTTTAAGCCGTGTAAGGCTAGATTGACCGTACCTAATGTCACTAAACCTCAACTCCCGTGTGTTGGCTTAGCAGACCTGGTTTGGAAATGCAATTTCACCTTCCTAGATTTAATCAAGCTGTTTGATCTAAACCTAAGTTCTCAGTTCTGTTTACTAAAGGTATCCACAAGTGGAACAAGTGGAAATTTCACCTCTCGGCTACTATTGACCTAACCTTTCGGATCTCAGACCTACCTCAAGTACTTAACCTAATTTGCAAGAATGTGAAGGCCTTATTACAAGAAGAAATACCAAAGGCATTCAACAGTAGACAATCAAGAATCAATCAAGCAATTTAGATCAAGCAATCACAAATAATACAAGAATCAAAGAAACACGAAATAACAATCAGAATCAATTCATGTGCATAATCAAACAAAGTTTAGGACTACAATCCAAACCCCTGAAACTACAAATCTACTCAGACATGAGCAAAATCAAAATAAAAGAAAGAGAGAGGATGCAAATCATGATGAGAGGCGAGGGATTGAAGAGGATCGAAGCTTCAGGATTCTTCTTCTCCAAATCGACTCCTTCTTAGCTCCAGATCGGCTCCAGATCGCCTCTCCTCTTCAGATCGCCTCAGGCGCTAAGCTCTCTCTTCAAAATCGGATCGGATATTTTTTGTGTGGAAAGTGTTGGATCTTTCGATCTGCACCGGGCCTCCTCTATTTATAGACTTCTTAACGGGCTTCAATTGGACCTGGCGCAGTTAAGTCGACGCGACCCGCATGAGATGTCACGCGACCCGCATCATGTGGAAGCGATGCGAGCAGAGAGGGTCGCGTCTGAGGTCGCGTCTGGGTTGCGCTGTGACCCGCGTCAGGTGGGACGCGAGTCGCGTGGGGAAAGGTCAGAACTCTTCATGTTTTCGCTTATTTCCTGCAAATCAACCACAAAATAGCAGCAGTACCATATTCTATTGATATTCAAATTAAACAATGCAATTTAGTGGTTAAAAACATGATATCTGGTCTAAAAATAGGTCGAAACAATTGATCAAATATAGACATATCACTCATATTTTTATTTTGAAAATTCAAACAACCGATCCGAACCGCTCAATATGTTCTAAATATTGAAATGTGCCTGGAGACTAAATTTTACATTTTTTGGAATTTGTTTACTATTTATTAAGCCACTTTGAAAATCGCTGATCCAGTGGTCCAGAAAATTTTACTGTTTTTTACAGTTCACAGTGATCAGCGATTTTCAAAATGGCTTAATAAATAGTAAAAAAATTCCAAAAAATGTAAAATTTAGTTTCCAAGCACATTTCAATAATTAGAATATATTGAGCGGTTCGGATCGGTTGTTTGAATTTTCAAAATGAAAATATGGCGTGAAGTAAAACGTTGTTTTACTTCACAACTCACCATAGCCTATCTCTCTCTCTATATATATATATATATATATATATCCACTCTATATA
Source organism: Carex littledalei (assembly GCA_011114355.1). Lineage (NCBI taxonomy): Eukaryota > Viridiplantae > Streptophyta > Magnoliopsida > Poales > Cyperaceae > Carex > Carex littledalei. The sequence goes on from CM022081.1 coordinate 1,949,515, forward strand.
TATATATATATATATATATATCTAGAGAGTGGCTAAGATCAAAGTGGTATGACCAAGACCTTTGGTGCTACCAAGTCGTTTTTGGATTTTCAAAGTCCAAACGGTCGATCTAAACCGTTAGATGTGATCTCTATATTAAAATCTGCTTGGAGACCAAATTTTACATTTTTTGAATTTTTTTACTATTTTTTAAGCCACTTTGAAAATTGCTGATCACATGGTCCAGAATTTGGTTGCACTGTTTTTACTGTTCACCCGGATCTGTCATTTTCAAAGTGGCTTAAAAAATAGTAAAAAAATTCCAAAAAATGTAAAATTTGGTCTCCAAGCATATTTTAATATAGATTGAACATCTAACGGTTTGAATCGACTATTTGAACTTTAAAATTGCAAAAACTAATTGGTAGCACCAAGGCCTTGGTCATACCACTTTGACCTTAGCCACTCTCTATATATATATATACATAGAGAGGAGGGATCAAGTTACAACAAATTTGAGTTACAACAAAGTTACAACAACCATTTTTTTCATTTTCAAAGTCCATATTGTCGATCCAAACCGTTCAACATGATCTCCACAATAAAATGTGCTTGCAGATCAAATTTTACATTTTTTTGAATTTTTTTACTATTTATTAAGTATTTTACAAAAAATAGTCATATTCAGACCATTGAATTTTGTACCCATCTTAATAAATAGTAAAAAAATTCAAAAAAAAATGTAAAATTTAATCTGCAAGCACATTTTATTTAGATAATCATGTTGAACGGTTCGGATCGACGATTTAGACTTTGAAAATGAAAAAAATAGTTGTTGTAAATTTGTTTTTGTAGATATGGGAATGTTTAGGATTACAATAGAGTCAAGAGGAGTTTGAGAGGTTAGAGTAGAGGTGGAATTGCGTGAGGGAGAAGAAGAGCCCATGGCTCTGATACCATAAAAGGGAGAAGAAGTAGAATAGAAAGAGAGAATTATTATTTCATTTCTTGATTCTTTGATGTACAATCGTTGCTGTTTATATAGCCAAACATAACTCTTCTAGATGTTTCCAGATCCTATCTCAACTGACTAACTAACATCTATAACCGCTTTGACTATATTCTGTTGACTAACAGCTTTGACTAATTACATCTGTTGACTAACTAATCTACAACTAGCTAGTAGCTTCATTATCTCTATTATAACGCCAGGTGTATTCATTTTTTTACAATTTTGCCCCTGATCCCTCCTTGGTTAAACATTATATAACGGCCACTCACTACTCTGTTTCTCCTCATTCTTGTTTTCTTTCTCTATCAGTTGCCATCCAAGAAAACAATCCCTTGTCATTCTCTTCAAAACCTTTCTTGTCTCTCAACCCCTGTTCAAACAAAAATGTCAGCAAATGGGCGTCTCAGCACATGGAAAGAGACGGTACAGGATGGAGATGATGCATTCAACAAACGCCAGTATAGAGAGGCATTGCGGGAATATGACAAGGCGGTACACATGAAACCCAGAAATGTAAATTTGAAGATCGCTCGGGCTGAAACTTTAGTTTATCTGGGCCGGTTTGCGGAGGCTTTTACTGAGTTTGGTCAAGCATACACAATTCATTCAAAAAATGGTAGACTTTGGCATAGACTGTCTCTGTTCCATCTAAGGCAAGTAGAACAATATACATATATATATACTCGTTTCTTGTATTTCTTGGTACCATTCCAATTCTCTCTGTCTCTGGACTCAGTGCAAAATTAAAGAATTGATCTTTTAAAATGAAGTGAGAAATGTGCAGTCGCCTTTTGGTCATATTGTTAAACAAAGATTTGAACTTTATGATTCTTGATATTGTTGTAGTGCACAGAAATTGTTCTTTATTACATTGATTTAGCATTATAGGATTTACACTTTGGGCGAATTCAATTACTGGAAACTTTTTAGTGGTTCAATTCTGTAAAAGTTTGATCTTTATGTAAGGATTGCAAATTCAATTAGTAGGAACTCTATATTGATCGTGTTTGGGTTTATTAATTCTGATACAATGATTTCTGATCTTTAAATTTTGACGCTTTCTCAAATTGATGAAAAAAAGTGCAATTGAGATTTGTCTTGTGTGCAATATTTTGTTTTTCTTGTAACTTGTCTCTGGATGTAGTAAAAAGAGGTTAAAAAATTTAAAGGCACCAAATGATTCCACCTTTTTTTTATGCAATCCAAGGTTCTCCTAATTCTTCTTTATGAGTAATTAAGTTAATTTGTTGCCATCATTGTTTGCAAATTTCAATTACAGGCTTGGAGCTATTGATTCGGCAGAATTTTACTTGCTTAGGGCAAGTCAACCGTACAGGGAGGCCCTACGTGTAAAAATAGCAAAAGCGAAGGACCACCTGGTAAAGGGTGAAAAGGCGAGAAAAGAAGACAACTGGATTGCCGCTATCAGAGAAATCGATGCCATGATAACAGAAGGAGCCGACTCTTCTCAACTGGTAATTAACTGCTATTCTTCTAGGATACATGAGTTTGTGTACCGTGCAGTATTCAGTGGTACCAAAGCGAAATATACAAGTCTCGATCAAAATCCGTTTATTAATTGCCAATTTATTTGAAAATTTCAGATCATGGCATTTAGGGCTGAGATGCTTCTTAGGCTGGGTAACCTTGACCAAGCCGAGGGAACAATAAGAAGAGCGTTCGAGCTTGACTCAATGCTATTGCATATCCGTTTATCCAAATTTCTCGGTATGCCGCTTGAGGCATACTTATGGGCCGTTACTGCGCAAATTGAGATGGCACTAGGAAGGTAAGGCAAGCTATATTTTTTTATTTATACTATATTACCATTTGTTTAGGCCGGTACCAGCTTTTTATTGGAATAACAGTATTCTAATGTTGTTTTTTACCCTTTAGCTTATTATATATATATGTAGTAAGAACTTTACTTTCATGTACAGGCCTTGATAAATTAGCATTGGAATTGGATAAACAATTAGCATTGAGATGAATTGATTAACCTCTTGTACTGTACAGGGGTGAGACTGCAGTTGAAGCAGCAGAAAAGGCCCGCAGGATAGACCACTTGAATGATGAAATCTCTGCCATACATACACATGTGCGACTGATACACACGGGAAACACGCATTACTATTCGGGAGATTACTTGAAAGCACTGGAGAAATACACGGTTGGGTTGAAATATGCATTGAAATACACTGGAGATTACTTGCTAATCAATCTCGCGGCTTGTCACTGGCATTTGGAGATGTGGGAAAATTGCATTGAAATTTGCAATCAGGTCCTTCAAATTCAGCCGGATAACGGCAATGTTCTCGCCCAACGTGCTGACTCATATGCCAAGGTGACTTAATTATTGATATCCTTCTGTGATTTACTCATTTTCTAAACATTGTAGTTGGAACAAATGGTATTATAAATTGCAGATACACGCACAGACCCAAAACACAGTTCATAATTAATTCCTGGATCTATAATTGTTGGATAACAACTGATACTCTGTGTGCCAAACACTGGATCATGAAATTTTTTTTTTTTTTTTTGGAAATAGCTTGAAAAGTGGGCCGAATCTGTGAAGGACTATGAGGCAGCAATAAAGATTTATCCTGGAAATGAGAAAATTATCGAGGGACTAAAAGAATCACAAGCTGCACTAAATAAATCACAAGTTACTGAACTTGCGGAGACAGAGGTTGAAGCTCAAGCTGCAGTAAAAGAACCACAAGTTACTGAACTTTCCGAGACACCGGTTGAAGCTCAAGATGCAGTAAAAGAGCCACAAGTTACTGAACTTTCCGAGACACCGGTTGAAGCTCAAGCTGCAGTACAAGATTCACAAGTTACTGAACTTTCTGAGACACCGGTTGAAGCTCAAGTTGCAGTAAAAGAGCCACAAGTTACTGAACTTGTGGAGACAGAGGTTGAAGCTCAAGCTGCAGTAAAAGAACCACAAGTTACTGAACTTTCCGAGACACCGGTTGAAGCTCAAGATGCAGTAAAAGAGCCACAAGTTACTGAACTTTCCGAGACACCGGTTGAAGCTCAAGCTGCAGTACAAGATTCACAAGTTACCGAACTTTCCGAGACACCGGTTGAAGCTCAAGATGCAGTAAAAGAGCCACAAGTTACTGAACTTTCCGAGACACCGGTTGAAGCTCAAGCAGCAGTAAAAGAATCACAAGTTACTGAACTTTCTGAGACACCGGTTGAATCTCAAGTTGCAGTAAAAGAATCACAAGTTGGAGATGTCTCAGAGGATTGAATGACAAGAAGACTAGCAGGATTTTCATTCATCTCAGTTTTGTTATAGGTTTTCTTCTTACTTTTTGTGACTGATAGATCATGAAATTTTATGAAGGTTACTAGTTACTGGTACATAGTTGTTTGATGGATATTGTGCATATATACAAAGAAGAATTGTTATTGGCATCAGTGATGTTCTTATTCTATATAGTATAATATGTTCATGCATGGTTATACTAATTCAGAGGTTTGGTTTATTCAGTTTCTTACCCTGTACATTTTTTATATTACTCTACAGTCTACACACTATATATATTTATGTTAGTTTTTGAATGAATTGATTTGATGCGGATCTCCATCAATGCCTCCCAAAGACTACTGGTGCTTCGATTTTCAAAAAGATAATAATTACAAAATGAATTTAAAATTACAAAAACGAATATTGAAAAAATCATGAAACTGTAACATCCTAATTTTTGTGCATTTCAATATTATCTGAGTTGAAGTAAAATACATACAATAAGTAGCAGATATTCCTAGTTTTTGTGCATTTCAATATTATTAGATAGTAAAATACGCAATGCAAATAAATACATATGGTCCAAAAAAAGTTGGAAATTTCATGCAATTAAATTTACTGTTATTTAAAAAAAAAATGCCTCTCATGGTATGTGCTCCTAATTCAAGCCTGGTACTCAAATTTTGAGTTTAGATTCAGAGTTTCAGACCATCCGATCAGTATCTGGTCCAATCTGACCAGAGGTGGAATGCACGATCTTTTCTCTTTTAATATTCGTGCCAAAACAGCCGACGGTCCGAATCTAAACTCATTTTTTTAATTTGAACAGTATATAGAGTTTTCAGAGAATAAAAAAGCAGTATATTTTCAGAATTGTATTTCTCACTCTTGATTACATTGTTTGATACAGAGTACATGTACATATAGACATTGGTTTTACAAACCTAATCACTGTAACTAAATCCTAACTGATTTCATCTATTACAGAGTTACTCTAGGCCTTTGAGAGACATTTTAGCAAACACCTTAGCTGCAACCCTATCTGCTTGAATTCACAAAGTCCCTTGATCAGGGAGCCGAACATGATGGTATTAACAATAAGCTTGAATTCATCATGGATTCACTACTTAAAGCACAGTATACCATTTGCTGAAACTGAGTGCTTGTTTCATGTACCAGTACCAAGGCTGAACGATACCTGGGCTGTATGTTTTTTAATTATGAAGGGATAGGGAGAATAAATAGTTCATGATGGCGGTACAGAGAAGGATACCTGAGCCATATGTGCTACTTAATCAGTGATATGACTGAAATTGCCAGCATCCCTTTTTTGTTACAGTTGTTAGTTGTTACAATTATCTTTTTTTGTTATTCTGGCACAAAAAATGTGTTGTTGATGGAGATATACCTTGTTTTATTCCAGCTGTTACAATTCTCTTCTTATGTCAATGTAAAATTCTGTTTGGTTTTTCTTCTTTTACAAAGAATGGGACTTGAGTTTAATGTTTTTCCAATAATATATTTTAATTTAATTTATTCTTCTTTTTAAATGCCCCTTCAATTAGCACATTTTTATGTTGGCTAGGCCTGATTTTAATGGCCCAAACACGGCCCATAAAACCAAACTACAACTATAAAACCACTTCTTCAGATAACGCAGGGCATGTTACCCTATTCTCTTTCCATCTCAAACCCTAATCTGGTGTCACATGTGCAGCAATGACTTTCAATAATAGTGTTGTATGTAACCACGGATGTGCTCCTAATTCAAGTCTTGATTATTTACAGCACTCTTATTAAAGATCAGAACAGCAAACTAAGACCTTCAATAAAAATGTTGTCTCCAGATAAGGTGTTTGTTAAAATGCCTCTCATGGTATGTGCTCCTAATTCAATAAGAGGAGTTCGGATCTTTAGAGTAACTCAAAGTTTGATGTTAGATCCGGACCGTTGGATCATAATCCGGACCAATCTGGCTCGAGGTGGAATGCACAGATCCCCTTTAATATTCATGCGAAAACAGATCTGACGGTCCGGATCTAAACTCAAAATTTGAGTTAGTTTAGGTGATATGAATCTCTCTTATTTTAAATGATCAAATTAGGAGTGCATCCCATGAGAGAAATTTTAGCAAACTTATAGCGGCTGGTGGGAGAGACAGTTTAGCACATCTATCTGAAATGACTCCTTAGTTCAAGTATTTGTTAGAACCATAGAAGGAAAAATCGGAATCGGCACCGTCCGATCCCGATCCGGATCAGAAAAATCGGTCGAAATCGGCCGAATCGGATCGGAAAATCAGATTTTTTTTTTGTCAGAAACTTGTTTTACACTAAAAAAAATAGAAAAAAATTGATAAAAAATTTAGAAAAATTATGACAATCAAATAATCCACTAATACAATATAATACAAGCATTACAACTAAAAACACACTCTTTCACTCCTAGAAACTATGTCGTGCTGGCTGGATCACTTCATCATTGTCTGTATTATGATAGAAATGAGGGTATTGTTGCCCCGAACAAAAAAAGGAAGACATTGTAGACCCAAATGAAAGATTGTTAACATCTTCATATCCATATGCATATGTGGCTGATTATACCCCCCACTAAACCCTGACATACTCGACATCTCATCATAAGAACTAACATTTTGACGTCTTGTTAGTTCATTAATATTTTTAAATCGCCTTTCTCTTAGTTCAATTCCTGAGGTAGAGCCCCGTGGTTGTTCTCTGTGCTGATTATCAGGTTCATAATCTTCATTTTGACTTTCTGCATATGTACTAGGGACGGTATCTCCTGGATCACTGCTGCCATCATTACTTCTTGAACCATTGCTTTCATGATCATTGTTGCTGCCATTATGTTCATCATTGGCGGTCTCCTCATTTAGCCACGAGTTATCTCTATCATCAAGGACAGCGTCTTCATTCTCTCTAATATTAAAACAATGATTAAAATTTAATTGCTTATTTATTTTATAAATTTTAGTCTCCTAAAATAAATTTATCACCTGATCCAAGATTGAAGGGGGTCATCTTCGTGGAATATTTGATCAAGATCAATTATCTGATTGGACTCGTCATCTTGTGTTCTTCTCAATTGTCTTTCACAAAGACGCATGTTGTAATGGCAAAATAGAAGATGCATTAGTCGATCCATTCCCAATTTATTTCTTCTTTTTGTGTGTATTATATCAAATGTGGTCCAATTTCTCTCACAATGTGAGGAAGAAACTGTTTGACTCAAAACTCGAATGACAATAGGTGTTAAATTTGGACAATCTTCTCTTCCATAGAGGTTCCACCACTCAGCCGGAGAGCAATGTTGTGCTGCTGTCACTATCTTACCAGTAGAAAATGATCCCAATCTTTGGCGAAACCTATCTGCCTACAAATTTTATTCAATCCATAATAAATAAATATTACAAATATAAAATTTTGAATAATGTACAAGTGTACAACAATTAAAATTGAGAATAATGTACAACAATTACAATATAAAGTTTTACCTCTCTTTCAGCCTTTATCTATAATAACATATCAGGTTGTAATCTTTCAATAATATTATTTAAACCACTCATAACTTCAAGGTCATCTTGGATTATTTCGGAAAACTGGAATACTGGATTGAGGAAGTATCCTATAAAAGTAATAACATTAGTTACTTCATTTAATAAAAAAGTAACATTAAAAATTTAATATAGATTGTTGTTTAAATAAATATTGTACCTGCCGCATGTATATCTCGATGAAGGGGTCTTTTCCCATCTATTATCTATTATCTTCCACCACTTTTTGTACCCTCTGGCTCCTCTAGCTCTAAAATTTCTTTCAATCTGCTCTTTTGCTCGATCAATTGCTTCATATAAAAACCCCATTTCTGCTTTGTCGTCACTATCAACCATTCGTAGCACTTTAATTAATGGCTCGAATAGTTGAATTGTCTCACTAACTGATAGGTGTATTTTATATACACCGTCGATCTAGTTTTTATCATAAAATAACGCCAAATATCTTGTATTTTGAATATAAAGTGAATATAATACACCAAGAATCAAGTTACTGCGTTCGCTCGATGTTTCAATGCAGGAAATAGTGCAAAATGAAGAAATAATCGCCCAGTGCGGACGCACTCCCATCCAATGCGGACGCACTGGGTACTTAGCCAATTTTCCAGCGTCGCAGACCTCACAGATGAAAAGTCCGAGCGTAATGCGGACGCACTCACCTTCAGTGCGGACGCATTCGCTACTTAGCCGATTTTTGCGACTTTCAGAATCTTCCAAAATACAGAAGTTCAAGGCCAATGCGGACGCACTCACAGCCAGTGCGGACGCACTCAGTACTTAGACTAATTTGTGAAATCTTCAGATTCTTTGGAAAACAGAAAACAACATGCCAGTGCGGACGCACTAAGATCCAGTGCGGACGCACTCAGGAAATTTCGCAGAAAATCCAGAAAAGGAAACTTGGAGCCAAAGAGGATTTGAAGTCAGTGCGACCCAGACCATCCGCAGTCAACTCCAGTGCGGACGCACTGGACTCGCAGACAGCCAGAAATTGGCATTTTCATGAGGTTTTCTATTTTTGGCCAACATGGAACACGTTTTAGAAGGCCAAAAATAGCCATGACAGCCTGAGGAGTGCACCCACTAACCTCACTACTATCCTCTAAATTGGGCAAGGCCTTTGACTATAAAAGGAGAAGAATTTCATCTCTCTCAGGATCCAATTTCATATCCACTTTTCATATATTGAGAGAGAGAGATCCTGCAGAAATTCTAGAAGGTTTTCCAAGGAAGGAGAAGAAGAAGATTCAAGCAAGGAGTCGGCAAGATCGAGGTTTTAGATCTAAGAAAGGGTGTAATCATTTCTTTATCTCATTTCTTATTGTTTTTGCCAATCTTTGTTATGGATCTCTCCATGAGAGAGTAGTTCTCTTTCTAGGGGTTTAGGTCAATGCATGAACTTGTTTAATTCTAGATTATTCGGATCTTTGTTTTTATTATGATTGTGTTATCGGATTTGATTGTTAATTTCTGTGATTTATTCTTTATGAATTTCATTAGTACTCGTTCCTTTGAGTTCACCTGGTTAGGGTTTATTGAATTGAAGTAGTTTTGAAATCGCGTTGATCGTGTCTTTCCGCTTTAAATTTATTAAATTCCGGCATTGGTCATGAGGAGACTACTAATTGAAACCACAAAGACACACCTTAGGATTGGGTTAGAAGCGACCGTACTTTGATATCCAATCCGGAACTATAGAAATTAAGGTTAGGATTTTGGTGAAGGACCGAAAGGCGAAGGCAAATCCTAATTAGGACCCCTTAGAACAAATATCGATATATGCTTTGAAGCATGAGATTAAATATCCGTCTAGGTTAGTGACAGCCCTAGAATTCGAGGCACATTAATCCATAGAGCGCAAAGTATTTGTATTAATATTTGTTCCAAAGGCTAACTTAGGTTAGAAACCTCATCAAATCAAACATGAATTTAAACAAACCGAATAAATAGAATTAGCTAGGAATTGTAGACCGAATACCCCTAGATCTCCTTAAACTTGAAAACAACCCAATCTTTCTTCCCTTTATTTTATTTACATTTATTGTTTGAAACTCCTCTTTTTCGGGTATTGAACCCAATCTTAGGATTTTAGAACAAAACCCCCCCACTTTACTTTTATTGTTTAGTTTTAATAGTAGTTTTCTTTAATTGACAATTGGTATTTCCCTATCTCCCTGCGGATCGACACCTAAATACTACAATCGATAGGTTGTGCGCTTGCAACTAACCTATTCTTTGAGTACGAAGGTTTATAAATTTTAAAGGCAAAAAGAGTACCAAATTCCTATATCTAAAATACTCAACAAGCTTTTTGGCGCCGTTGCTGGGGAGAATAGGATAGATACTAGTTTTTATTTTAGGAAAATACTTTTAATTCTTTGTTTCCTTATTTACTTTTCAGAAAAATCAAAAATCCAAAAATAGTTTATTTCCTTTTTTACAATTTCTGAAATTTACTTTCCTTATTTTAGAAAAAAAAAAAAAAAATCCAAAAATATTTTACTTTCCTTATTTAATTTTCTGCACTATTCTCTATTTCTATTCTCTCTCTTTCACATCTTTTCTTCTCTCATAGATTTGAGCGCTGGCACCGGTCACAAGGAGCCAAACCGCGAAGATCAAAGCCGGCGAACTCTCTCTTCCTCAACCAATGGCGGGTCTAGATCCACCATACGGCATGCCACGCAACTTCGTTGAGGAAGAACTTCCGGAAGGTCTTATCAACCAAGCCTTTCGTGATCTCGATAACAATCCACCACCTCCTCCTCCACACAACAACCCACCGCCTCCACAACACGACAACAACAACAATGTTCCACCAATTCTCAACAACAATCCTCTGTTCGGTGTCAATCCAAACAACAACGGAAATGGCCGTAACCATCAACAAGGCCACCGCTTCGGTTTCATTCCTCAAGGCCAAGATCCACGCGAAATCAAGCCATCTCTCATCCACTTGCTTGGCCAAAGTCAGTTCGGGGGAGCCCTAAATGAAGATCCACATGCCCACCTAGCGGTCTTCGAAGAATCTTGTGGCACCTTCGCTCGAGAAGGAGAAGAGCTCGACAACCTCAAGCTCAAATGCTTCCATCTATCCCTCCGTGACAACGCAAGGACGTGGCTGCGGACCGTGAATCGTGACAACATACGGACATGGGAAGACATGGAGAAGTTATTCCTAGGAAAATACTTCCCTCCATCCAAAACCCAACACTTCCGAACCAAAATCACGACATTCAAACAAGCCGAGGGAGAATCTTTGACCGAGGCATGGGATAGATGGGCCGAGCTTCAACGCTTGTGCCCTAACCATGGGCTTGACATGTGGTTGCTCTTCCAATTTTTCTTTGCAGGTTGCACAATCGCCACAAAGACTCATTTGAATTCAGCCGCAGGAGGAAACATGTCAAAAATGGATCCCCATCAAGCCATGCTAATGATCGAAGATATGGCGATCAACCAAAGGGAGTGGACAGCCGAGAGAAGTGGACGTACCCAAACCACACCGGGAGTCCTAAAAACCGATGAAGTTACCGCCTTGAAAGCACAAATAGATGCCTTGCAACATCAAATGGCACAAATGCAAAACGCCAAATCCGTGACAAAGAAGGCTTCATGCGGCATTTGTGGAGAGGCAACTCATATCACCGCCGATTGCCAAGTCCTTGTAGAAGGAGAGGAAGTCGAGCAAGTCAATGCAATGTTCTACAATCAAGGTGATAAGAGGAACGACCCGATCTACAATAAGGTTAGGCCAAATGATAATTTCAATTCGAATACATACAACCCTAACACAAGGTGGAACCATCCAAATTTCAAGTGGAAGACCGACAATGACAACTCCAATCAATACCAAGGTAATTCCAATCAATATCAAAATCGGTCAAACCAAAACTTGTATCAAGGACCTTCTCAAAACAGTAAATTAGAAAAAATGATAGAAGGACTTGTAATATCTCAAAACGAGTTCATGAACCAACAAAGGAACACCAACACCGAAATTTCGGATTCCTTGAGGAACTTCAACAATAGGTTTGAGTTCTTAGAAACTAAGACAAAGATGCTAGAAAACCAAATTGCACAACAAGCATCTTCGTCATCTCGCCAACAAGGCACTCTACCGGGCAAAACCGATATCAATCCAAGGGAGCAAGCGAAAGCCATAACCTTGAGAAGCGGCACGGAATACGAAGGACCAAAGATGCCCAGCGGAGATGAGTCTCAACAACCACCAAATGAGGCACAACCACCTCAAACTCCTCTCAGCGCGGACGCAACCATTCCTAATGCGGACGCACCGGCATCGGAAAAATCTCAAGAACCGGGTAAATCAAACCCGGCCAAGGTAAAACCAAATGAAACTCCTAAGTATATCCCACCACATAGGTTTATACCATTCCCTCAAAGGTTAGTTAAGAGCAAACTTGACCAACAATATGCCAAATTCGTAGAACACCTCAAGAAATTGAATATTACCATCCCTTTTACCGAAGCAATTACTCACATGCCCACTTATGCGAAATTTTTGAAAGAAATTTTATCCAATAAAAGAACAATTGAGGAAGTGGGCACGGTATCCCTTAATGAGGAGTGTAGCGCTCTTTTCTTAAACAAGCTACCTCCAAAATTAAAGGATCCCGGAAGCTTTGTGATCCCATGCATGATTGGTAATACCGAATTCAAGAGATGCCTATGTGATTTGGGCGCAAGTGTGAGCCTCATGCCTAAAACCGTTTATCAAAGGCTCAATCTCGTTGATTTGAAAGATACAAGGATGTCATTACAACTAGCCGATAAGACGGTAAGGTATCCCGAAGGAATTGCGGAGGATGTTATTGTAATGATTGGTAAATACTTCGTCCCGGTGGACTTTGTAGTGGTTGAGATGGAAGAGGATACTCATACCCCTCTCCTATTGGGGCGTGACTTCCTTACCACAGCAGGAGCAAACATAGATGTCAAAGAAGGAAAAATATCCTTTGACATTGGGGGCGAAAAGGTAAATTTTCACATGTTTAATGCCATCAAATTTCCTTCAAATGATAATGATTCTATATGTAGAGTGGAAGTTTTAGATTCCATTATAGCTGCCCATATGGAGAAGGAGATGGTCAATGAACAACTGGACCAAATTCTGGAAGAAACCGGCTCCGAAAACGACACAAATGGTGAAAATGACCCTCAGTGCGTCCGCACTCAGCATGAGGGAGCTGAAGATTCAACCATCCGAGCGCAATGCGTCCGCACTGAATCCTCAGTGCGGATGCCCCACTCGCATTCACCTGTTGAGCCACAGTTTGGAGCCGATGAGGAAACAGTCCGAGAGGAATGCGTCCGCACTGACCCTCAGTGCGTCCGCACTCAGCACATTTCCAACCAGGATGCATCTCAGATTTCAGAAAATCAACCTCAGTGCGTCCGCACTGGCCCTCAGTGCGTCCGCACTCATGCCGAAATAGCTCAAATCGAAGGGATTTCGACCAATTCTGCACCACCGAAGGTCGAACTAAAGCCTCTGCCACCTACCCTTCGCTATGAATACCTGGGAGAAGGCGAGACATATCCGGTGATTGTAAATTCCGAGCTCAACAAAGAACAAACCGAGAAGCTTTTACACGAGCTAAGGCTTCATCGGAAAGCAATCGGCTACACAATCGACGACCTAACCGGAATCAGCCCATTCCTTTGCATGCATAGAATTCTAATGGAGGACGACCACAAACCCACCATTGAAGCTCAACGAAGGCTCAATCCGAATCTAAAAGAAGTGGTGAAGAAGGAAATCCTCAAACTACTTGATGCGGGCATCATCTACCCAATCTCCGATTCTAAATGGGTAAGTCCGGTCCATGTAGTACCAAAGAAGGGAGGCACAACCATGGTGAAGGGCGAAGGCGACAAAATGATATCCACAAGGGTGATCACGGGATGGAGGATGTGCATCGATTACCGCAAACTTAACAATGCAACAAGGAAGGATCACTTCCCTCTACCATTCGTGGATCAAATGCTCGAAAGGTTAGCCAATCATACTCACTTTTGTTACCTTGATGGGTATAGTGGATTCTTTCAAATCCCTATTCACCCCGATGATCAGGAGAAGACAACCTTTACTTGTCCTTATGGTACTTTTGCGTACCGACGGATGCCGTTCGGTCTATGCAATGCCCCAGCTACATTTCAAAGGGCCATGATGGCTATCTTTTCAGATTTATTAGAGAATTCCGTGGAGGTTTTCATGGATGACTTTTCAGTGTTCGGTACTTCTTTTGATACATGCTTAACTAATTTGATAAAAGTTTTAGAACGTTGTGAGCAGGTCAATTTAGTGCTGAATTGGGAGAAATGTCATTTCATGGTGCAAACGGGGGTGGTTCTAGGCCACGTGGTGTCCTCCAAAGGCCTAGAAGTCGACCAAGCAAAGGTGGAGGTGATCGAAAAATTACCATATCCAACATGTGTGAAGGATGTGAGGAGTTTCTTGGGCCATGCGGGATTCTATCGGCGTTTCATCAAGGATTTTTCAAAAATCTGCAAACCACTTACTAACTTAACTATGAAAGATGCAGAATTCATATTTGATGAACCTTGTATTGTTGCTTTTGATAGGATCAAGAAGGCGCTAATCTCAGCCCCAATTCTCCGACCTCCTAATTGGGATGTGCCCTTTGAAATCATGTGTGATGCAAGCGACTTCGCCGTTGGAGCCGTTCTAGGGCAAAGGATCGACAACAAGCCACATGTGATCTATTATGCAAGCAAAGTCCTAGACGAAGCACAAATGAACTACACAACCACCGAAAAGGAATTCTTGGCCGTGATATTCTCTATCAACAAATTCCGATCCTACTTGGTGGGATCCAAGGTGATTGTGTACACCGATCACGCGACAATTCGATACCTTCTCAACAAGAAAGACGCCAAACCACGCCTAATCCGATGGATCCTCTTACTCCAAGAGTTCGATCTCGAAATCAAGGACAAGAAAGGCACCGAAAATTTAGTGGCGGACCATCTATCACGCATTACCAACGAATCGAAGGATGACGACATGCCCATAGATGACTCGTTCGTAGACGAACAACTCTACGCAGTCAACCACCAAGAGGCGCCATGGTATGCGGATTTCGTCAACTACCTTGCATGCGGTATCATAAGCCCAGATTTATCCTTCCAACAACGAAAGAAATTCCTTTGGGATGTCAAACAATATTTTTGGGATGAGCCGTTGCTATTCAAACTGGGGGTAGATGGAATTCATAGGCGATGTATACCTCACGAAGAAACCAAACAGATTCTCGATTGTTGCCATTCATCTCCCTATGGAGGACACGCTTCAAGCCACAAAACCGCCGCCAAGGTTCTTCAAGCCGGGTTCTTTTGGCCCACGCTTTTTGAAGATGCAAAAGACTATGTGCTTAGGTGCGACAAATGCCAAAGAACCGGGAACATATCAAGGAGACATGAGATGCCTCTCAACGGAATTCTAGAGGTAGAGTTATTTGATGTTTGGGGGGTCGACTTCATGGGACCTTTTCCGAGTTCTTGCAACAACAAGTACATCCTTGTAGCGGTCGATTATGTGTCAAAATGGGTAGAGGCAGTGGCAAGCCCAACCGCCGACTCCGCCGTGGTAAGAAAGCTTTTTCTAAGAACTATTTTTCCTAGGTTTGGAGTACCTCGAGTGGTGATTAGCGATGGCGGCTCTCATTTCATCAACCGCCAATTCGATGGTCTCCTATTCAAATACGGAGTCAAGCACAAGGTAGCCACACCATACCACCCTCAAACAAGCGGGCAAGTGGAGGTATCCAATCGCGAGATAAAAAGCATCCTACAAAAGGTGGTGAACACATCACGAAAAGATTGGTCACTCAAACTAGATGAAGCTCTTTGGGCGTATCAGACCGCTTTCAAAACACCCATAGGTATGACTCCTTTCAAGCTAGTATATGG
Source organism: Carex littledalei (assembly GCA_011114355.1). NCBI lineage: Eukaryota > Viridiplantae > Streptophyta > Magnoliopsida > Poales > Cyperaceae > Carex > Carex littledalei. The sequence goes on from CM022081.1 coordinate 1,965,298, forward strand.
GAAGCCATGCCATTTGCCGGTTGAACTCGAGCATAAGGCATATTGGGCAATAAGGGCCTTAAATTTCGACATGAGGGCAGCCGGTGAAAAAAGGGTTCTTGACCTACATGAGCTAGAAGAATTGCGCCTTAATTCCTATGAAAATGCTAAGCTATACAAAGAAAAGACAAAGAGGTGGCATGAAAAGCATATCATAAAGCGCAACTTTCAAGAAGGAGACACGGTTTTGTTGTACAACTCACGCCTCCGGCTCTTTCCCGGGAAGTTAAGATCACGATGGAAAGGCCCATTCGAAATAACGAAGGTATTCAACCATGGCGCAATCGAGATATGGAGCAAAGAAACCGGAGCATTCAAGGTGAACGGACATCGCCTCAAACATTTCAACCATGCAAATCCTATAGGCGACAAGGAGATTATAGGCCTAGAAGATCCACACACTCAATAGTGGGCCCTAACCGTGTCGAGCTCACGACGTAAAATTGAGCGCTTCTTGGGAGGCAACCCAAGGTTTTTTATTGTTTTCTTTATTATTCTGCACTTAGTTTAATTTTAAAATTTCGATTACCTAACTTTAGTGGGCTTGCAGCACGAAAAAGCATATAAAAAAAAAACCTGAGTGCGTCCGCACTGACCACCAATGCGTCCGCACTACCTACTTAGAAAATTCTTACTTCAGGTTTAATCATCAGACCGAGCGTAGTGCGTCCGCACTGACGCCCAGTGCGTCCGCACCGACAGAAACTACATGTCTGCGCAGTCTACCCAAGACCAGTGCGTCCGCATTAAGAGTCAGTGCGTCCGCACCCGAGGTACGCTACATTTAATTTTCAATTTTTTCGGAAAATCGGAAAAAATCGAAATTTTTGGGTGAGTGCGGATGACCACCCGCACTAAGGCCCAGTGCGTCCGCACTCGGGTTTCTTCTCCTTCTTAAACCGACCCCTCTCTTCATTTTTCTTCGCGCCTTTTCGATTTTAAAACCGAAAAACTTGATTTTTCTCTCCCAAAACCCGAAAACCTCGTTTTTCTTTCAAAATCTCCCTCTCCTCTCTCTTCTCTACCACTTCTCTCTTCTTTTCTCTCTCTTTTCCTCTTCAAAACCGAAAACCCAACTTCTCTCAAGGTTTTCAAGCGCCGTTTCGCTAAAACTCGGATTTCTTCGCATTTTTTCGAAATTTTCACGATCTATAACAAGGTTTGATCTCTCCTTACTCTAATTTTGTCAATTCCTACTTAGATCTGTAAAAAAGGTACCAAAATCGGGAAAATCAACCAAAAATGGTGAAATCGGTTCAAATTCTAACCCCAGTGCGGATGCCACCACCCGCACTACCATTTAGTGCGTCCGCACTAAGCTTGGGGGAAAACCTAACCAGCCTAAATTTTCGTTTTTTGGTTAAGTCCCCAATGCGACCAGACCAGTCGCACTGAGAGCCAATGCGTCCGCATTACGCTCGGACTTTTTCCAAAACAGCCCCGAAACTGCTTAAAATTTGGTTAAGTACAGAATGCGTCCGCACTAGGATCCAGTGCGTCCGCAGTGAGACCCTTAAATTTCCAAATTTTTGGTTAAGTACTCAGTGCGGCCAGGACCATCCGCACTGAGAGTCAGTGCGTCCGCACTCGGCTCGGAAAAAAATCAAAAATGACCCTGAATTGAACCAAAATTGAACTTTTTGTACACAGTGCGTACGCACTGACCACCAGTGCGTCCGCACTCAGCCCAAATTTGATCAAAATTTCGAAATTTTAATTCTTTCAATTTTTCAAATTGCAGTAACATGCCGAAGAAATCAACCGCCAACAAGAGGCGCAGGTTTGAGAAGGGCCAAGGAAGTAGCGGACCACCTCCTTATCCACCCGCCTTGCCACTCAACGAAGGTCAAGAGTTAAGGTACAACCTTCTGCAGGGGCGCCGAACCCTCGAGCCATCTAGATGGATAAGCCGCGATACACTCATCCAACTCGGACTCCTCGAGTCGGTGCAAATGCTCACCGAGCGGCTTGGCCTGTGGGATTTTCTTTGTGATGAGGTCCCGACATATGAAAGACTTACCATCGAGTTCCTCTCCTCGTACGAATTCGACCGGGCCTCTCGAACTCTCAACTTCAACCTCGGAGGTTTCTCACACATGTTGCACACCACAGAACTCATGCAAGCCCTCGATCTATCCACCGACAATGTCGATCGGATGCGCACCAGTCTCGACTTCTTCCATGACATGAGCGAGGCCCAATTCCGCATCCTCACATGCCACGACGGGATCATCGGCCAGCAAAGGGTAAAGAATGTCCTCCATCCGGCCCTCCGATATCTCCAGCGGGTACTCTCTCACACTCTCTTTGCCCGAGGGGAGAGCGCATCGGTCTTCAACCAAGGAGATATGGTGTATGTATGTTGCATGCTCCGGCGCAACAATGGTGAGATGGACTACATGCCGCACATCGGGTACAACTTGGCCAAACACATGCAAAATGTGTCGCACAACATGCGACCGGGTGGAAAGATTCGAATTGGAGGCATTGTCACAAAAATTGCCCAGCACTTGCAAATACCGACCGTTGGTGATGTGGTGGTGCCCGGTTACACGCTAGTGGACCTCGACGGTTTATTCCGGGCGAGGCTTATACGATGGGATGATATTCAAGAGGCTTGGATCAACTTGGGTCCAAAGGACAACATCCGACACCGGTTGCCTCTAGAAACTCAAATCGACCCCTTGGACACCGATACTTGGAAAATTGTCGATGAGCCGCTCGAGCCACCGCTACCACAGCCGCCGCAACCACAACAACCACCACAGCAAGCCGCACCCGATGCCGCACAAGCACAAGGCATGCCAACCAACCAACAAATCTGGGATTTCATGCAAACCATGAACACCTCCATCAACAACTTGAACATCAATGTTGGTACCCGCATGGATCGCATGGATGGCCGTATGGATGCGTTTGACCGCCGCTTTGATGAGGTCGAGGCCGAGGCCGCCCAGGCGACCTACTATTCCCGCCGAGGATGCATGTACGCAAACCCGCATTTTGAGGATGATCCACCGACACCACCATACCAAAGACGGGCCGCTCAAAGGAGAGAGCACGAGATGGCACTGGAACGTGAAGCAGCAAGGCTTGCACAAGAAGCCGCGGCAGGAGAGCAAGGAGGAGAGCAAGGAGGAGAGCAAGGAGAAGACAATGAAGATGAGGAGGATGATGCCGAAGACATGGATCGCGACGAGGATTGATTCCGCGCAGCACCACCACCATATTACGCCAGTAAAGTAGTTCATGTTTCTTCTCTTTTTTTAGTTGAATTTTCGCATTGAGGACAATGCTTTATTTAAGCTTGGGGGATGGGAAGAAATTGTATCTGCATGCATGTTTATTTTTCAGTTTTTTTGAAAACTTTTTAGGATTTATAACCTTGCTTTTTACTTGACCATGAATAGGATTTGTGATTTTGAACTTAATTGCTTGCGATTACGAATTTGTCAAGATGTTTTACGAGGTTATGAAAGATAGAGTCTTGCATAATTGGACTTAATTGTCTAAAAATGCATAAAGTATAAAATCATGTTTAAAATTTGTGTTAAAAGTTGGCAAAAATAAAATTGTTTGATAAACTTGAGTGATTGACAAAAAATTAAAAATATTCTTGCACGATTTTTCGAATTTTTGGCAAAACCCTTAAAATAATTTGAAATGACGACATAATTTGGCGAAAAACTTTGTGGAAATAAAGGCGTTTGAAATTGGGACATTAGGAATTTAAATTTATTAGAGAAGCCATTTAGATTTGAATTTTTTTAGAAAAATAAGATATCCGTAAGTATGAAATAAATTAGACTTGGGATGTGTGTATTCATGATATGTGCATAAATGTTGAGAAATTAGATAAAATTGAAAATTATGAAAATAAAAGATGACTCCAATGACCTATGTTACGGCTTCATGACGTACTTATGGTTATGAGTCCTTAGCACTCTTGCTCCGCTAGTCTCCCGATAAAATTGACATTCGTGTTAGTGGAAGGGTTAGACTAAGAGCATGCAAAGCACCCTTGAATTAGAACGGTTGGGTACGGTTAACTACTTGTAACTAACCGGTGCTTAAATGAGGATAGGGAAAATAGTGCTAAAATCTTGAATAAGTGTTCAAAGTGAGAAAATCAAAAGCAACAAAAACAAAAGGAATATGCATGTATCAACACACGAAGTCCGTAATTATTCTTACCCAAGTTTGATTCAAGCTTGGGGGTATTTTGAAAACTCTACATTTTAAATGGCATATCTTTTAAATTTAGGTATACGAAGTTTACAAATTCAAAGCCTTTAAGGAAATAAAAGTTAGAGTAATCGAATTGTGGGTTGATTCATAATTATTAGAGGGTTGAACTTGGAATTTGAAAAATATGCATGGGGACTTTTAAATTTTGACAAGATCATACAAGTTTTTCATTTTGAGAAATATATACTTGATATAGGGTTGAATTGTAGATCGAATTATATTTCAAAGTTTAAATGTTGCTTAGGGACAAGCAAAGTTCAAGCTTGGGGGTATTTGATAGGTGTATTTTATATACACCGTCGATCTAGTTTTTATCATAAAATAACACCAAATATCTTGTATTTTGAATATAAAGTGAATATAATACACCAAGAATCAAGTTACTGCGTTCGCTCGATGTTTCAATGCAGGAAATAGTGCAAAATGAAGAAATAATCGCCCAGTGCGGACGCACTCCCATCCAATGCGGACGCACTGGGTACTTAGCCAATTTTCCAGCGTCGCAGACCTCACAGATGAAAAGTCCGAGCGTAATGCGGACGCACTCACCTTCAGTGCGGACGCATTCGCTACTTAGCCGATTTTTGCGACTTTCAGAATCTTCCAAAATACAGAAGTTCAAGGCCAGTGCGGACGCACTCACAGCCATTGCGGACGCACTCAGTACTTAGACTAATTTGTGAAATCTTCAGATTCTTTGGAAAACAGAAAACAACATGCCAGTGCGGACGCACTAAGATCCAGTGCGGACGCACTCAGGAAATTTCGCAGAAAATCCAGAAAAGGAAACTTGGAGCCAAAGGAGATTTGGAGCCAGTGCGACCCAAACCACCCGCACTCAACCCCAGTGCGGACGCACTGGACTCGCAGACAGCCAGAAATTTGCATTTTCAAGAGGTTTTCTATTCTTGGCTTCCAAGGAACACGTTTTAGAAGGCCAAAAATAGCCATGACAGCCTGAGGAGTGCACCCACTAACCCCACTACTATCCTCTAAATTGGGCAAGGCCTTTGACTATAAAAGGAGAAGAATTTCATCTCTCTCAGGATCCAATTTCATATCCACTTTTCATATATTGAGAGAGAGAGATCCTGCAGAAATTCTAGAAGGTTTTCCAAGGAAGGAGAAGAAGAAGATTCAAGCAAGGAGTCGGCAAGATCGAGGTTTTTGATTTAAGAAAGGGTGTAATCATTTCTTTATCTCATTTCTTATTGTTTTTGCCAATCTTTGTTATGGATCTCTCCAAGAGAGAGTAGTTCTCTTTCTAGGGGTTTAGGTCAATGCATGAACTTGTTTAATTCTAGATTATTCGGATCTTTGTTTTTATTATGATTGTGTTATCGGATTTGATTGTTAATTTCTGTGATTTATTCTTTATGAATTTCATTAGTACTCGTTCCTTTGAGTTCACCTGGTTAGGGTTTATTGAATTGAAGTAGTTTTGAAATCGCGTTGATCGTGTCTTTCCGCTTTAAATTTATTAAATTCCGGCATTGGTCATGAGGAGACTACTAATTGAAACCATAAAGACACACCTTAGGATTGGGTTAGAAGCGACCGTACTTTGATATCCAATCCGGAACTATAGAAATTAAGGTTAGGATTTTGGTGAAGGACCGAAAGGCGAAGGCAAATCCTAATTAGGACCCCTTAGAACAAATATCGATATATGCTTTGAAGCATGAGATTAAATATCCGTCTAGGTTAGTGACAGCCCTAGAATTCGAGGCACATTAATCCATAGAGCGCAAAGTATTTGTATTAATATTTGTTCCAAAGGCTAACATAGGTTAGAAACCTCATCAAATCAAACATGAATTTAAACAAACCGAATAAATAGAATTAGCAAGGAATTGTAGACCGAATACCCCTAGATCTCCTTAAACTTGAAAACAAACCAATCTTTCTTCCCTTTATTTTATTTACATTTATTGTTTGAAACTCCTCTTTTTCGGGTATTGAACCCAACCTTAGGATTTTAGAACAAAACCCCCCCACTTTACTTTTATTATTTTGTTTTAATAGTAGTTTTCTTTAATTGAAAATTGGTATTTCCCTATCTCCCTGCGGATCGACACCTAAATACTACAATCGATAGGTTGTGCGCTTGCAACTAACCTATTCTTTGAGTACGAAGGTTTATAAATTTTAAAGGCAAAAAGAGTACCAAATTCCTATATCTAAAATACTCAACACTAACAGAAATCCAATACTCTTGATCAAGCAACATATCTCGTACATATTCAGCACCATTTTTGTCTTTTTTTGTTCTCAGTAATCTAACTCTTTCACCCCAACTCGGCTTGAGACACATCTGCAAAAGTGTATCTAAAACTATATATGCTCTGCAACGTAATAAATTGAATTGCAAAGTGTGTGATACCGGGCCGGAGCAACTCCCAATTATGAGTAGCCTCATGCATCAAGTTAAGTGCCCACTGATGATTATATATAAAATTAGTAAAATCTTGTGTCTTTTTTACTATCGCACCTATTTAATCATCCTTGCCGATATCTTCTAGCATGAGATCAATACAGTGGGCGGCACATGGTGTCCAAAATATGAGTGTGAAGTAAAACACTCGCTTTACTTCGCGAAGCACCGTAGTCCAACTCTATATATATATATATATATATAGATGGGCTATTGTGCTTTGCAAAGTAAATGGGGGGTTTACTTCGGGTCATATTTTCAATTTTGAAAATCCAAACAACCGATCCGAACCGTTCAACATGTTCTAAATATTGAAATGTGCTTGCAGACTAAATTTTACATTTTTTGAAATTTTTTTACTATTTATTAAGCCACTTTGAAAATCGCTGATCCACTGTGAACAGTAAAAAACAGTAAAATTTTCTGGACCACCGGATCAGCGATTTTCAAAGTGGCTTAATAAATAGTAAAAAAATTCAAAAAAATGTAAAATTTAGTCTGCAAGCACATTCAATATTTAGAACATGTTGAACGGTTCGGATCGGTTGTTTGGATTTTTAAAATTGAAAATATAACCCGAAATAAACCCCCCATTTGCAAAGCACAATAGCCGATCTATCTATATATATATACTTATTTTATTAATTTGCATCCAGACAATTTACAAGGTTAGTTAACTCTTATATGAAACAGTTACATCAGTGCCCTGTCTTAACGCCAGGTGTATTCATTTTTTTACCATTTTGCCCCTGATCCCTCCTTGGTTAATCATTATATAACGGCCACTCACTACTCTGTTTCTCCTCATTCTTTGTTTTCTTTCTCTACCAGTTGCCATCCAAGAAAACAATCCCTTGTCATTCTCTTCAAAACCTTTCTTGTCTCTCAACCCCTGTTCAAACAAAAATGTCAGCAAATGGGCGTCTCAGCACATGGAAAGAGACGGTACAGGATGGAGATGATGCATTCAACAAACGCCAGTATAGAGAGGCATTGCGGGAATATGACAAGGCGGTACACATGAAACCCAGAAATGTAAATTTGAAGATCGCTCGGGCTGAAACTTTAGTTTATCTGGGCCGGTTTGCAGAGGCTTTTACTGAGTTTGGTCAAGCATACACAATTCATTCAAAAAATGGTAGACTTTGGCATAGACTGTCTCTGTTCCATCTAAGGCAAGTAGAACAATATATATATATATATATATACACACACACACACTCGTTTCTTGTATTTCTTGGTACCATTCCAATTCTTTCTGTCTCTGGACTCAGTGTAAAATTAAAGAGTTGATCTTTTAAAATGAAGTGAGAAATGTGCAGTCTCCTTTTGGTCATATTGTTAAACAAAGATTTGAACTTTATGATTCTTGATATTGTTGTAGTGCACAGAAATTGTCTTTATTACATTGATTTAGCATTATAGGATTTACACTTTGGGCGAATTCAATTACTGGAAACTTTTTAGTGGTTCAGTTCTGTAAAAGTTTGATCTTTATGTAAGGATTGCAAATTCAATTAGTAGGAACTCTATATTGATAATGTTTGGGTTTATTAATTCTGATACAATGATTTCTGACCTTTAAATTTTGATGCTTTCTCAAATTGATGAAAAAAGGTGGAATTGAGATTTGTCTTGTGTGCAATATTTTGTTTTTCTTGTGACTTGCCTCTGGATGTAGTAAAAAGAGGTTAAAAAATTTAAAGGCACAAAATGATTCCACCTTTTTTTTTATGCAATCCAAGGTTCTCCTAATTCTTCTTTATGAGTAATTAAGTTAATTTGTTGCCATCATTGTTTGCAAATTTCAATTACAGGCTTGGAGCTATTGATTCAGCAGAATTTTACTTGCTTAGGGCAAGTCAACCGTACAGGGAGGCCCTACGTGTAAAAATAGCAAAAGCGAAGGACCACCTGGTAAGGGGTGAAAAGGCAAGAAAAGAAGACAACTGGATTGCCGCTATCAGAGAAATCGATGCCATGATAACAGAAGGAGCCGACTCTTCTCAACTGGTAATTAACTGCTATTCTTCTAGGATACATGAGTTTGTGTACCGTGCAGTATTCAGTGGTACCAAAGCAAAATATACAAGTCTCGATCAAAATCGGTTATTAATTGCCAATTTATTTGAAAATTTCAGATCATGGCATTTAGGGCTGAGATGCTTCTTAGGCTGGGTAACCTTGACCAAGCCGAGGGAACAATAAGAAGAGCGTTCGAGCTTGACTCAATGCTATTGCATATCCGTTTATCCAAATTTCTCGGTATGCCGCTTGAGGCATACGTATGGGCTGTTTTTGCACAAATTGAGTTGGCACAAGGAAGGTAATTAATTAGGCAAACTATATATTTTTAATTATGCTATATATATTACCGTTTGTTTAGGACGGTACCAGATTTTTATTGGAATAACAGTATTCTAATGTTGTTTTAAACCCTTTAGCTTATTATATATATATGTAGTAAGAACTTTACTTTCATGTACAGGCCTTGATAAATTAGCATTGGAATTGGATAAACAATTAGCATTGAGATGAATTGATTAACCTCTTGTACTGTACAGGGGTGAGACTGCAGTTGAAGCAGCAGAAAAGGCCCGCAGGATAGACCACTTGAATGATGAAATCTCTGCCATACATACACATGTGCGACTGATACACACGGGAAACACGCATTACTATTCGGGAGATTACTTGAAAGCACTGGAGAAATACACGGTTGGGTTGAAATATGCATTGAAATACACTGGAGATTACTTGCTAATCAATCTCGCGGCTTGTCACTGGCATTTGGAGATGTGGGAAAATTGCATTGAAATTTGCAATCAGGTCCTTCAAATTCAGCCGGATAACGGCAATGTTCTCGCCCAACGTGCTGACTCATATGCCAAGGTGACTTAATTATTGATATCCTTCTGTGATTTACTCATTTTCTAAACATTGTAGTTGGAACAAATTGTATTATAATTAATTCCTGGATCTATAATTGTTGGATAACAACTGATACTCTGTGTGCCAAACACTGGATCATGAAATTTCTTTTTGTTTTTTTTTGGAAATAGCTTGAAAAGTGGGCCGAATCTGTGAAGGACTATGAGGCAGCAATGAAGATTGATCCTGGAAATGAGAAAATTATCGAGGGACTAAAAGAATCACAAGCTGCACTAAATAAATCACAAGTTACTGAACTTGCGGAGACAGAGGTTGAAGCTCAAGCTGCAGTAAAAGAACCACAAGTTACTGAACTTTCCGAGACACCGGTTGAAGCTCAAGATGCAGTAAAAGAGCCACAAGTTACTGAACTTTCCGAGACACCGGTTGAAGCTCAAGCTGCAGTAAAAGAATCACAAGTTACTGAACTTTCCGAGACACCGGTTGAAGCTCAAGCTGCAGTAAAAGATTCACAAGTTACTGAACTTGTGGAGACAGAGGTTGAAGCTCAAGCTGCAGTAAAAGAACCACAAGTTATTGAACTTTCCGAGACACCGGTTGAAGCTCAAGATGCAGTAAAAGAGCCACAAGTTACTGAACTTTCTGAGACGCCGGTTGAAGCTCAAGCTGCAGTAAAAGAATCACAAGTTACTGAACTTTCTGAGACACCGGTTGAAGCTCAAGTTGCAGTAAAAGAGCCACAAGTTACTGAACTTGTGGAGACAGAGGTTGAAGCTCAAGCTGCAGTAAAAGAACCACAAGTTACTGAACTTTCCGAGACACCGGTTGAAGCTCAAGATGCAGTAAAAGAGCCACAAGTTACTGAACTTTCCGAGACACCGGTTGAAGCTCAAGCTGCAGTACAAGATTCACAAGTTACCGAACTTTCCGAGACACCGGTTGAAGCTCAAGATGCAGTAAAAGAGCCACAAGTTACTGAACTTTCCGAGACACCGGTTGAAGCTCAAGCAGCAGTAAAAGAATCACAAGTTACTGAACTTTCTGAGACACCGGTTGAAGCTCAAGTTGCAGTAAAAGAATCACAAGTTGGAGATGTCTCAGAGGATTGAATGACAAGAAGACTAGCAGGATTTTCATTCATCTCAGTTTTGTTATAGTTTTTCTTCTTACTTTTTGTGACTGATAGATCATGAAATTTTATGAAGGTTACTAGTTACTGGTACATAGTTGTTTGATGGATATTGTGCATATATACAAAGAAGAATTGTTATTGGCATCAGTGATGTTCTTATTCTATATAGTATAATATGTTCATGCATGGTTATACTAATTCAGAGGTTTGGTTTATTCAGTTTCTTACCCTGTACATTTTTTATATTACTCTACAGTACAGTCTACACACTATATATATATTTATGTTAGTTTTTGAATGCATTGATTTGATGCGGATCTCCATCAATGCCTCCCAAAGACTACTGGTGCTTTGATTTTTCAAAAAGATAATAATTACAAAAATGAATTTAAAATTACAAAAACGAATATTGAAAAATATTAGTGTCTGTGACTCTGTTCACTGCATGTTAATCCTAATTTTTGTGCATTTCAATATTATCCGAGTTGAAGTAAAATACATACAATAAGTAGCAGATATTCCTAGTTTTTGTGCATTTCAATATTATTCGATAGTAAAATACGCAATGCAAATAAATACACATGGTCCAAAAAAAGTTGGAAATTTCATGTAATTAAATTTTCTGTTATTTAAAAAAAAAAAATGCGGATCTTCAATTAGAGGAGTCCGGTATCACCAGGGCTTCAAAGACCTTCAATTAGAGGAGTCCGGATCCTCTCTGAAGTAACTCAAATTTTGAGTTTAGATTCAGAGTTTCAGACCATCCTATCAGTATCTGGTCCAATCCGACCAGAGGTGGAATGCACGGTCCTTTTAATATTCGTGCCAAAACAGCCTTGACGGTCAGAATCTAAACTCAATTTTTTTAATTTGAAACAGTATATACTATATAGAGTTTTCAGAGAATAAAAAAGCAGTATATTTTCAGAATTGTATTTCTCACTCTTGATTACATTGTTTGATACAGAGTACATGTACATATAGACATTGTTTTTACAAACCTAATCACTGTAACTAAATCCTAACTGATTTCATCTATTACAGAGTTACTCTAGGTGATATGAATTCTCGATAAGAGTGTTGTAAATGATTGAATTAGGAGCACAGTATACCATTTGCTGAAACTGAGTGCTTGTTTCATGTACCAGTACCAAGGCTGAAGGATACCTGAGTTGTATGTTTTTTAATTACGAAGGGATAGGGAGAATAAATAGTTCATGATGGCGGTACAGAGAAGGATACCTGAGCCATATGTGCTACTTAATCAGTGATATGACTGAAATTGCCAGCATCCCTTTTTTGTTACAGTTGTTACAATTATCTTTTTTTTGTTATTCTGGCACAAAAAATGTGTTGTTGATGGAGATATACCTTGTTTTATTCCAGTTGTTACAATTCTCTTTTTATATCAATGCAAAATTCTGTTTGGTTTTTCTTCTTTTACAAAGAATGGGGCTTGAGTTTAATGTTTTTCCAATAATATATTTTAATTTAATTTATTCTTCTTTTTAAATGCCCCTTCAATTAGCACATTTTTATGTTGGCTAGGCCTGATTTTAATGGCCCAAACACGGCCCATAAAACCAAACTACAACTATAAAACCACTTCTTCAGATAACGCAGGGCATGTTACCCTATTCTCTTTCCATCTCAAACCCTAATCTGGTGTCACATGTGCAGCAATGACTTTTAATAATAGACCTTCAATAAAAATGTTGTCTGCAGATAAGGTGTTTGTTAAAATGCTTCTCATGGTATGTGCTCCTAATTCAATAAGAGGAGTTCGGATCTTTAGAGTAACTCAAATTTAATTTGATGTTAGATCTGGACCGTTGGATCATAATCCGGACCAATCTGGCTCGAGGTGGAATGCACAGATCCCCTTTAATATTCGTGCGAAAACAGATCTGACGGTCCGGATCTAAACTCAAAATTTGAGTTAGTTTAGGTGATATGAATTCTCTCTTATTGTAAATGATCAAATTAGGAGTGCATCCCATCAGAGAAATTTTAGCAAACTTATAGGGGCTGGTGGGAATCTGATGAATCGGTCAGAATCGGATGAATTGGTTGGAATCTGCTGAATCGGATCAGAAAGTCGATTCAGAAATTAGTCGAAGAATATAGTCTGCAACTCAGCATTTATGCTAGTCAAGCTCAACCGGCCGGTTAAGAATATTGAAAACTGTTTCAGACTCGGTCTAAAGTCGGTCTAAATCAAAAGACTCGGTCCGGAATCGGTTCAGATTCTGTTGACTCGGTCAATTTTACACTGTTCAACCTGATTTTTCATCTAAAACTAGCTATCCGCGTAACTCGGTCCAAAATCGGCTCGGTCTGGTTCGATTCCGGTCCAACTTAGCCGATTCTGATCCCGCTCAACACGAATTTGCAGACCATGATCACACAATCATAGTAATTGTACTTGCTGACATGCTTGCCTTAGACATTTTCTTACAGCTTGAAATCAACTAAGAGCACTAGAGGTTTGTATTTTATTATTTCTCTTTTTGTTTGCATTTGTTTAGGATTATTACTTGTTGCAACTAAAGAGCAACATGAGGCTCTTGATTATGAGGCTTCCTCATAGATGTGAGTAGAGAATTTTAAGAGGTTCTAAAGATGTAACAAAACTTCTAGGCTGATTCAATGAGAAATCCAAGCTCTGTTTTCTTTTTAAATGACAAATTACTCTTTTTTAACTTGCACAAAAATAACTTTTCAATTGCTGTGTGTAGAGTGGGAAAAATGGCACGACGGAGCCAGCTCCGTCACGGAACGGCACGGCACGCATGTCAGTTACGTGCTGTAACTCGCGTGTCCAGTGCCGTGACCATTCGCGTGCCGTGCTTATCTTTTGAAACTTTGGCACGGCACGACACGTAGTCACGCGAGTCACGTGTAATTAGGACTATTAGATACTGATTTAATATGGTGAATCTTGAATTTTGAAAAAACTAATCTAAATTATGATTAAATAGTCACGCGAGTCATGTATGGTCACGACACGTTTAGGTACGGTGTGACTCACGTGGCGTGACCATTCGGGTGCCGTGATCAACCTTTGATATTTTGGTCATGTCACGTACGGCACGTGAAAAATTAACTTGATCACGGCATGACACGGTACGAGACTAAAGTCACGGCATATTAGTCACGGCACGGCACGACACGTTTTTTCCATTCTAGGTGTGTGAGTTGACTAGATGCTGATTACACGATACTGTTCAATGCATTGCTCTCTATGCTTTTATTTAATTGAACTATTTGATAAGACATTACATTGCTCTATATGCTTTATTTTAAATCTCCAGTGTAGGCAATGACAAGAAAACAAGTAATAGTACATCTTGGAATGGAGAATTTTTTTATGTAGAAATTAATAAAAAGAAAGAGAGAGAAACGATCAAACTATTTGGATTGGTAGAAATTTTACTGATCTAAATCAGTTTTTCTTTTTTTCTTTCAATTTTCTATTGTAAAATATAAAAAGATTTTACAAAAATAGATGGATTATCTTACAATTTAGATATAATAGAAATATTCCATCTATTTTTGAATTTTTTTTATATTCTACTAGAGATCTAATAAAAGAATTCTCTCTATCTATGCATCAGATTAAAAAAAAAAGATAACTAAGTTTGGATTGGTAGAATTCCTACCGATCCAATTAAACTTTATTATTTTTAGAATCGGTAGAAATGTTACTAATTTTTCTACTAATTAAAAATCTATTGTACTCTTTCTGTTTTTCTCTTTTCTTTTTTATTAATTTCTAGAGAAAAAAATTTCTGCTCTTCTTGTCAGTACTGACAAGGGACGTTTAAGAGATCCTGGTTAAGTCAATTAATTGCTTAATCCAAGACTATTTGGGACCAAAATCAGTACTGACAATGGACCACTAGTTCTCAGATCAGATCAGATCATATTTTTTTTTGAGTAAAGATTGGAGGTCAAGCCATCCAACTATTTAATACCCTTGTTATTACAAAGGATTTCCCCCATCCGGGTTTCGAACTCATGACCTCTCACATAAAGGCCATGTGCCTTTGTCACTATACCAAAGACTAGTCCTTAGATCAGATCATATTTAATTCAAAGGAGAAAAAAATAAAAAATATCAATTATTGCAAAAGGTTTAACCGAAACATGCAAAAAAAATTCCTAGTTAATGTCCATGCTTTTGTAATTTTTGATGCTATATTCAACATTTTGCCGTTAAATAGACGAAATAATGTTCTTAATTCGAAAAATTTCTATGCTACAGCGTCACCTTTTTATTATATTTTGAATTTGAATTAAAATTGAAAATCTTGTCTATTTTATGAAGAAATGTCGGTAAGAGTTAGTTTTGTACTACATCACAAGAGTCGATCATAAAATGAAAATAAATTATGATAATTAGTTTTATTGCATTGATTTTTCGACTAGTTAATTAAGAATAAATTAACTCCAAAATTCATAACATATTATATAGACATTCTTTCATGAAAATAAGGAAAATCAATAGTTCGTATTCAATATCTAAATTTTAAATTTTAAAATATAAAATAACAATAAGATTAATATTTTATGATACAAAAACCTGTAAATTAAAATCCCCTATACAGGTTTTATTTTTATAAGATGTGTATTAATTTATTGGTCATATTTTTATAAGATGTGTATTATTATAAAACTATATAAGATGTGTATTAATTAAAATCCCCTACACAATGTCTAAAGCACCCAATGAGCATCAAAATTTCTAAACCTCCATTTAATTAACACTAAAAATATTTCACTACTTATTTTCAATATTTTTCAAATCTAACGAATTTTTTTTAACTCATACATTCTAATTTGCTCTTTAAATATGAATATATTAACTACCATTTAACTACATGTTTTATCTTATTATTTAAAAATAAAGATTTTTCTATGATCCGAACAGTTAGATTCAAAGCTTGATTTGTGCTTAAGTTTAATCTGTAAAAATGTTGGAATCTTAGTGTATTTTTCTGCCCTTTTTTTAATTTTTTAATTTTTTATAGTTGTCATAAGTAACTTTAAATAGGTCACCACAAAATAGGAAAACCCACAAGCATAATTATATACAATTTTCCAAACTAAGCATGCATATTTATATAATATTTGCGAAGAAAAGATACTGCTCCGGAACGAACTAAATATATATAATGAGGAGGGATCAAGTTACAACAAAGTTACAACAACTATTTTTTTCATTTTCAAAGTCCAAATCGTCGATCCAAACCGTTCAACATGATTATCTAAATAAAATGTGTTTGCAGATCAAATTTTATATTTTTTTGAATTTTTTTACTATTTATTAAGATAGGTACAAAATTCAATGGTCTGAATATGACTATTTTTTGTGAAATACTTAATAAATTGTAAAAAAATTAAAAAAAATGTAAAATTTGATCTGCAAGTACATTTTATTGTGGAGATCATGTTGAACGGTTTGGATCGACGATTTGGATTTTGAAAATGAAAAAAATGATTGTTGTAACTTTGTTGTAACTCAAAATTGTTGTAACTTGATCCCTCCTCATATATATATGAGATTCTTATTCAAGATTTCAACTAAATATATATAATACATATATCCAAAACAATGGAATCAATCGAAGGAAGTCCAGCGCTGAAACGGGTAAGGGGTAAATATTAAAAACTTAAAGGTTCTGATTGTAATTACATCATTGTAGAAATCAAAGATTAGTTTTTTGTAAATTATAGAAACATGCCTAGGATTTTCTGGGATTCTGTCTGAAATTATTAGATCATAAGGTTGGTTGGACTTGGAACCTGGAGAAAGTTAAAAGCAAAGATTATGTCTGAACTTATTAGATGTTTGGAAAATTGAATTGAAAAATATTAGTATTAATTAATAAAATAACTAGTATTATGCCGTGCATTGCAACGGAGACATATTATAAAAAAAAAAAAAATGTCATACAAAATGACATATTTTCATAAAAAAAATTAGACTAAATATCAAATAACATTACCTAAATAACATATTAAATAACATATTAAATAATATATATTTTTTATCTTTTTTACATATTTTCATAAAAAAATCTCATACAAAATGACA
This sequence comes from Carex littledalei, assembly GCA_011114355.1. Taxonomy (NCBI): domain Eukaryota; kingdom Viridiplantae; phylum Streptophyta; class Magnoliopsida; order Poales; family Cyperaceae; genus Carex; species Carex littledalei. Next base: position 1,982,143 of record CM022081.1, read on the forward strand.
TATTAAATTACACATAACATTCCTTAAATGATATAAAAAATAGAAATAAATGAAGACATGGTCAATCAATTATCAATCAATTACAAAGTTTCTTAAATGACATTTAAGAAATAGATATAAACCATGACCAATCAGAAAGATGATACAATTTGCATGTGGCGGGTACGTGTCTAATTAAATTTAGACTTCTACAAGTAAAAAAAATAAAAAAGATGCATAGAATCATTATATTTGATCGGAGAGCTGATATTCAATATGAAAATTCATTTTTTAATCAAAATCGTTGGCTGATCAAGACATCTACGCGCTTAATATAAAAATAGTGATAAAATTTTGTTGATTTTAGTTTGTTTTTTAATATTAGGTAAAACAATTTTAATACTCATATTTCCTAAATAGCAACTCTTTTTTGAAGATCTTTTACAAAATACAAACCTAATTAAGGTTGGAAATTCTTATTTTATAGTATGCATATGAACTATAAAATATTATATCTATTAGGCCAGCCTAACAGACTATAAAAGAATGAGGAGAGTTCAAATGTCTCTATTTGTTGTGTTGTTATTATACCTTCATTTTGAACATTAATAACTTAAAATTCAAAACTCAAATGTCAAAATAAAATTGTTAAATTTGATCTAAATCATTTTCTCTATGCACATATAAAAGATTACAATATTTTGACTTCGTTTTAATCAATATCAAGATCTTGCCAAAATACATTGATATGAATACATTTTGGATGTTAATTTTTCAACTAATTAAGTCATATAATAACAAAATTAAAAGGTGATAATATTTTATGTGAAAAAAATATAGATCACATCCAATTATTTTGTAACATATAAAATTAAAAAAAATATTATTAAAAATAAAAAAATAATAATACAATAGAAACAAAAAAAAAATAAGATATTTGAACCATCTCTAAAAGATTTCTCCTATGCCAATCACCTCCTAAAATTGAAGGTTCAGATTCTATTAATAGCACCTTTTCTTATGTTGACGAGGCCTGATTTTCATGGCCCGAAAAGGCCCATAAAGGCACACTACAACTATAAAAGCACTTGTTCAGCCGTCATTCCTCTAAAAAGTCTAAACATATGATATCTACAGATAACATAGGGCATCTCAAACCCTAATTATTCTGGTGTCACCAGGGCAGCAATGATCTTCAATGAGATTGTTGTAATGGTGCAAGTAATCATGGATGTGCTCCTAATTCAAGTCTTGATTATTTACACCATTACAACACTCTTATTAAAGATCAAGGCTTCAAATTAAGACCTTTGATAAGAATGTTTTAAGGTGTTTGCTAAAATGCCTCTCATGGTATGTGCTCCTAATTGAACTAAATGATCAAATTAGGAGTGCATCCCATGAGAGAAATTTTACCAAACTTAAGTGAGTAGCGGTTGGTGGGATCGAGAGCCGTAATTTTTATCTCTGGTACGTACACTTCAAGCGATTTGGTCCTGTACCAGTCAGGTCTGTACCAATGCATTGTTACCTTGTCATACATTAAATTGTTTAGAACTAACAGGTGATTATGAATGTTCTTAGAATTTACACAATAACACAACCATAGTAAGCGCCGAAGGGTTAATTATGGAAAATAGGACAGCATGGATCAAGGCAATGATTGAACAACACAAGGCAAAACAGTAAGCTATTAATTTGCTGGTATTTTTGTGGAAAAGAACGTAGGGTTAATGTGGTAATGAAGAAAATAGTGCAGTAAGTTAGGATTTGTTTGCTGGTATTAGACTATTAGGTCAAAACTATATTAGAGTTGCTGGTTTGTGATTTTTGTGATTGCTGGTTTTCAAAAATATGTTAGGGTTGCTGTTAAATAAACTATGTTAGTGCTAATGTGGTAATGAAAAAAATAATGCACTTTTGTGATTTTGAGATTACTGGTTTGCAACCTCAAATTATGGATCTTTTTTTATATATTTGATTTTTAATCCTTGCATGAGGGAATCTTAGTTGAGCACGCTTTTTTATTCTTACAATTACTGGTAAATGGGAAATTGGCTTGTCCTTGATTGATGCATATTGTAAGCAATTACAGTATACTGTTTTAATTATATGTTTTCAGTAAAAAAAAATTCAGTTTTTTTTTTCAGTTTTTAATATTTTGCATATTTAATGCCTTCTCTTATTCCAAAATTGCCCCTATATTAACATTGTGTGATCATTTCAGAAAAATGTTTAATTGACACAATGTTTAATAGTGCAGGTTGGGTCTGTTTGATGTAACAAAAAATTTAGGCTAATTCAATGAGAAATTGAGTCTCTGTTTTCTTCACTCTTAAAATTATTATCAGAATAAATCACATTTTGTGGTCTTCATTTGGTGGTACCAGTAAAACAGTAGATGATCCAACTGCCTTTTCAAATGATTATTATCAATGAAAACAGTATACTGTAATTAGACTATTAGGTCAAAACTATATTAGAGTTGCTGGTTTGTGATTTTTGTGATTGCTGGTTTTCAAAAATATGTTGGGTTGCTGTTAAAAAAAATTATGTTAGTGCTAATGTGGTAATGAAAAAAATAATGCACTTTTGTGATTTTGAGATTACTGGTTTGCAATCTCAAATTATGGATCTTTTTTTATATATTTGATTTTTAATCCTTGCATGAGGGAATCTTAGTTGAGCACGCTTTTTTATTCCTTACAATTACTGGTAAATGGGAAATTGGCTTGTCCTTGATTGATGCATATTTTAAGCAATTACATTATACTGTTTTCAGTTTTGTCAGAAAATGTTCGATGGAGGGACTTAAAGTCTACCCCTAGTTTTTTTTTTGAATTATATGTTTTCAGTATACTGTTTACAATAAAATGTTTTCAGCTTTTTTTTTCAGTTTTTAATATTTTTCATATTTAATGTCTTCTCTTATTCCAAAATTGCCCCTATATTTAACATTGTGTGATTATTTCAGAAAATGTTTGATATTAATATGTAACGTCTTCTGCAAAACTAATTAACTTCATTTAAAGTTTACTCTGTTCTAATTAACACATATCTTCTTAATTTTTCTGTGGGTTTCTTTTAATTTTAGAATCAACAAATTGATGTTAAGAAACTCATTCTAAAGATGTAGGTTGGGTCTGGTTGATGTAACAAAACTTTTAGGCTGATTGAATGAGAAATTGAGTCTCTGTTTTCTTTTTGTGATAATTAATTAATTATAGTTCCGATTATATCATAAAAAAATAAGTTATTTTCAACGGGGACGCGTGCTATTTGGGTAAGCGTAGCAATTTGTAGACGGAAACACACTTTCTCCATCGCAATATTGCCAATTACATAAAAAACACATCTTAACTTTTAAGGCTGCAGATTTAGGGATGAAAAAGGTATGGATAATATCCGATGTGTATTCAATCCGTATTCGAAAAATAGATGTGGATATCCGATATCTGAATATCCGTGTGGATATGGATACTGATATAGTTTTACGTTTCAATTATCCATATCCGAATATTAGATATATATAATATATTTTGATATATATTATGAAAAAATATTGTCATTCACCATTAAAATTAGATAAATATTAATATATTATAAACTTTAGTATTTTTTGATATTATTCTATTAAGTATCCGATCCGATCTGTATCCGTATTTGTATCTGGCTGATATCTGATCTGTATTCCGGAAAACAAAAAAGAATATGTATATGATTTACCACTATCTGCTCCGTATTCACTCCGTTTTCACCCCTATGCAGATTCCCTTCTTTCCTTGCTGCCAAAGCTAAAATAAAACAAGAGTGTTTGTTTAATTTTGGATTCAGCTTCTGCTTGTCCAATTTTATAAGAAGAGTTTTGGCTCCCGTTTCTGTTCTCTCACTTAACCCCGAATTTTATAAGTTAATTTTAATATGTTCATTTTTCATTATTTTTTGATTGCTTGACTTTATATTAAATTAGTTTGAAAATTTATAAATTTGACATGTAAACTCATCACTCATAAAGTAAATCGGTTTTTAACAGTTTAGATGTGTAACTTAAAGCCAATTCAATATATTTTTGAGTTAAATTTACAAAGAGACTTGGTGAGCTTAAGAACACCCTAGTTTTACTCTGAATATGCAATCAAGAAATACATACTAGGCAGCTTAATACCATGCTAAAGAGAAGAAGTTCAATAAATAGTTTAGTTTTTGGAGTCGCTTTGAGAGAAAATTTTGAGGCCTCATTCAGGGTAGACATTTGACAGTGCCCTTAACGGGTAACCCGAACCCGGTCCGCCCGTGCCCGGTGCCCGGGGTACCCGTACCCGTGCCCGGGTATACCCGGGTAAACGAGTACACGGGTACGGGCTTGAAATGGGCAGGGTGGCCTGTTTTGGTGCCAAACCCGGGTGTACCCGTACCCGGCAGACCCGTGCCCGCTGCCCGTCTACCCGTACCCGCCACGGGTGTACCCGCACCCGGTAACCCGTGCCCGTGCCCGTGCCCGTACCCGTACCCGTGCCCGCTGCCCGCCGAACAACTTTAATTCAAAAATTTTTCCCCCCACTGGCTACTGTTAACAGAGCAGTTTTGGCTACAGGCAGCGCACTGAGTACAGCTTTTCATGTGAATATTGCGCTGCATGAAGCTAAACCTGCTCTGTTAACTTGCGCTGCATGTGAAATTGTGAATATTGCGCAAATTACTGTAGCACAGTGGATTTAATTTTTAATTCGGTTTTTATTTTTAAGTAAGTTAAATTTTATTTTAAATAGGTTTTATTTGTGCTAAATAGGTTATATTCATTTTAAAATTAGTTATATTTGTTTTAAAAATGGTTTTGAATAGGTAATTTATTTTAAAATTGGTTAGATTTATTGTAAAATTGGTTAGATTTATTTTTAAAATATGTGAGATTTAGTTTTGAAATATGTGAGATTTTATTTGTAAGTTAGATTTAAATAAGTTCTATTTATTTTTAGAATAGGTTAGATTTATTTTAAAATATGTTAGCTTTATTTTTGAATAGGTTAGATTAATTTTTGAAATATGTTTAGGTTTATCTATAAATATGTTGGATTTTTTTAGTATGTTAGATTTTTCAAATAGGTTATTTTTTAATATGTTGGATTTATAAATATGTTGGATCTATAAATATGTTGGATCTATAAATATGTTGGATTTTTTTTTTAATATGTTATATTTTATTTTTAAAATTTTGAATATGTTATTTGATCATTTGAATATGTTAGATTTATTTTAATATAGGTTAGATTTTATTTTTTAATTTCGGATTAATTTTTAAATATGTTAGATAAATAAGTTAGATTTTATTATGTTAGATTTATATTTTTTGAATCTATAAATATGTTAGATTTTTGAATATGTTAGATTGTAAAGAAAGTTCGAAAACTCTATATCCGACGGTCGGATCGGGCTGAAAAGTAAGTTAGCTTGGTTTTGGGGCTGTGGAGCTCATGTCAAAATTTCAGCCCGATCCGACGGACGGATCAAAAGTTATGCCCTTTTTTGTGAAGCATGCGCAGGACTTGGTTAAACATCATGAGTAAAGCATAGAACAGATCAATTGCAATCATAGGAAATATTCAGTTATTGATTGGTGGCTCTGATACCAAATGTTATCTTATTTTCTTTTCTTTGAGATCTCATGATTAATTATGAACAATTCAATTAATAGCCCAAAGATCACCAATACCGAATATTTCACAAACAAAACTTAAGAAGTCAATATATGGGCTTAAACAAGCATATAATTATGAGATATAAATAAATTATGAAACTATATAATTAGAATGAGAGTTTGAAAATAAAATAAAATTACTCGTGTAAAGAAATAATATTTCGTACGACACGTAATAATATTCGTACGACACGGTAAAAAAAATAAGAAAACAAATCAGAACACAAAACAGAAAACAACAAAAAAAAAAAAAGTCTACCCGTGCCCGTCCTGCCCGTGCCCGCTGTACCCGTACCCGTTGTACCCGTCTACCCGCAACGGGCACGGGTTTGAGACGGGCAGGGCGGAGTTTTAAAAAAAAAAACCCGCCTACCCGTGCCCGTTGTACCCGCCTACCCGTTGTACCCGTACCCGTCCTGCCCGCTGCCCGGGACGAGTACTGCCCTGCCCGAGGTACCCGTTAGCAAATGACTAATTCAGGGTGACAACGAGCTGGTTTATTACAAGCTAAATCTAACTCATGATCGGCTTACCGAGTTGAAATTTCAACTCATAATCATCACGAGCGAGAAGCAAATTGGAACGAACTGACTACTTAGCTCGTTAGACTTTATTAGATTACTATCATAATAATAATAATAAAAAAGCCCATCAAACATTTACATAATTCAAACCATTAGATACTGTCAAAATGACAAAAATTAATTTTACATAACATAGCAATTAATTTAACATGAATTTTACACATTTAAACATACAAATTCATACAAATTCCCACAAAATGACATCAATTCACACAAATTCACACAACCAAATTCATGCATAGTTAAAATTCACCCAAATTCATACAAAGTAATACAAATTCACACAAATTAATACAAATTCATTCTTAGACTGAGCTGGACAACATAAACTTCACACAAATTCATACAAATTGATAGCTAGACTGAGCTGGCTCGCCAGCTCGTGAGCGAGCTAGCTCGTTCATAGCTCAGGCCAGTAATTAATGAGCTGTTAGCAATCGAGTCAGATACGAGTCCCGATCGATCCACAAGCTACGAGTTTTTTTGCCGGCCCGACTCTTATTACAAACAAACAAAATACAAAAACAAATAGGATGAAAGAAAAATATAAGCATTTTCCTTGATGTATAGTATCTTCATTGTATACAATGAGATCTTAAAATACATATAATTTATTAATGAACTAAGATTGGTGCAGAAGCCAGATAATTGGCCCAAGGCTAATTATCTAACGTAATGTACAAGGAAGCATCTCTGACCTCCTCTGACACCACCGAGTGCTCCCCTTGCACCCAGACATCATATATTTTGCTCTCTCCAATTTCACTGTCACTGTCACTGTCCTCCCTCTCCTCTGCTTCCATTTCAACTGTTTCTTCTTCCACCGCAGGAGCATCCTCTCGCCTATATATTAGCAAAGCATTAATGAAGGCAGTCATTGCATTTTCATGAATTAAATGAAAATCAAGACTCATAAAACAGAATGAACAGTACCAACAATATAAAGAACAAATTATGACAAAATAAACTCACGGAAGACGGCGTGCAGATGATTTATGCGTAATGAGCAATGTTGTTTTTTCTCTATCTCTTTCTCCACCGCTGATGGAACTGATCAAGAGGTGCTTCTTCTCCATCTCTTTCTTCTTTTTTCCCTTAATTAGGTTTAATTATATTTTATATAAGATTAAATCTAAGTAATCTCAGTTTTCAATTAATTAGGTAAATATGTGAGTTATTAGAATTTTAGATGGTAAATACATAATTTCATAGCTTGTGACTTGTATACATTAAATTCCCCATAAAATCAAGATATAATCAGCCAGAAACAATGGTAAATACTGGTAAATGAAATAAAGATATACTGAACGCACCAGCACACAATGACTAGAGTTATTCAAGTCATTGTATTTAGCGTGATATTTATTGGCACACTGCAAATCGTGCTCAACCATAGACTTCCAGCCTTCGTCAGATTCTGACTTAATACGAAGTATCTACAACATTATGAAAGAGGTACAGAGGAAAATGAGTATTACCATCCATGACATCAGAAAGCAATATTTATTAAGAAACGAATATGAAAAAAGAATAATCACAAACTTAAATCCTGGTTTCAGTACCAGTACATTGGTAGGCACCAGATCTGTCTCAGCATATACCTTTCAGTACCACTACTAATATCAGTCAGGCCTGGAACAAATATGAACTAGTATAATCCGTTCACCTTATTGTACCTATACAATATAAGTACTTATAGGCAGGTACTATAATCGTACCATTACGTGTTTAGCTCTGTTCAGCTCCCAGTACTAGAACCACTCTAAGATTTGCAAGTGTAACATAAAACTAAACGCCAGTATTCTAACCTTGCGAAGCGCAGATTCATCATTGTAATACAATTTGAGAAAGTCCTCCACTGTTTTGATGTTATTCTTTTGGAGGAGAGAAGCATAATAGTTTTCTTCTTTCTTGAGACATCGTACTTCGTCTTTCGGTTTCAGATAGCTCCACAATAAAAAATCATCCAATTTTGAATCTACAAAAAAAAAATTACCAAATCAGCAAGTGTCAAAAATACAAGGATTTATTTTACCTCAAGTATCAACATATAACAACTTAACACCAATGTAGTGGCACCAAAATCTTTATGTTTGCGTGTCAAATGCAAATTGGACTTTAGTGTCTGCTTTTACATGCTGGTACAGGTAAAACATGCTAGAAGCGTAGACTTAGATACTTGGAACATCTCTTACTAGTACCATGCAGTTAACAACAGCACTATAATAAATAATGATCAATACACAATAAAATCATTCTTTACCTGTATGGTATATTACGAAAAAAGATTCGTTCACACCCTCTTGAACTCTTTCCCCATTAAAATAACCTTCTTCTTCTCCTTCACCCTTGACCATAACACCTAGCTGAAACCCACTCCTTGTCCAGCTTGAATTATCTTCAAAAATGATATCTTTGAAGGTACCAAGCCCATTTTCAAGACGAGGAGTATTCAATTGTAGATACTTCAAAGGATACATTGCGGAAAGTGATATGAAATCAAGTGCCAGATGAATCATCCTTGAAAGGTCCAAATATTGCAATTTATGCAACAATGTTGAGCGACTAGTTCCCGAAAAATAATCAAGACGAGTAGTATTAAATTGTAGATACGGAAAATCACCCATTGCGAAAAGTGATATGAAATCATCAGGTGCCGGATCATCTAGTACTATGAGTTTGTTTTGTAGAGCATCTAAATTCTCTGCAGCTATTACATCATCTATGCTCAAGTTGACATTTCCTAGAGTAGCTCGCCAAAACTCGATATCTGGCCGTTCACAGAGCTGGTTACCAACAACCTTGGCTACCAAAGGTGCTAAAGGTTCCAACAGCCTTAGCTTGTCCACAATATCACTCAAATCATTCTTCAATTGTGGATCATTGATTTGCAAACCATCAATTGCATGGTATCTTAAAAGTGATATGAAGTCATTAGGTGCCAGATCGCTCAATTCAATAAGTTTCCCGGGTAGTAAGGCAAAAGGAAATGATGTTGAGCGACTAGTTACCACAATTTTACATGTTCCTCCTCGGGAAGCAAATTTAATCAATGGTTTTAAGAGGTTCTCCCATTTATTCTCTCCTACTTCTTCATCATTATTATCATACCAAACATCATCTAGTACTACCATGATGTTGTCTGATTTAGGTAATGTTTCCATGAGCTTGTCTTGTAGAACATCTAAACTGCTTAGATTGGGGCATTCCTTTTCCGAGGCACACTCAATCATCTCCTTCAGGAGATTGATGATATTAAATTTTTTCGATACGCAGAGCCACATTCTGACACCAAAGTGATTCTTTACCCTTTTATCGTTATAAACGTACTGCGCAAGTGTAGTCTTGCCAACACCTCCAATGCCAGTAACCGCAACAACCGAGTAACTCTTTGTTAAACTACTACCGTCTCCTTCCTTATCCAATAGAAAATTAATTATCGCATCACGATCGCCATCACGACCAAAAACTTTGCCAATAAGGAACGAGGAGGTGACAGCACTGTTGTTACCTGTTATTATAGCATCCTTGCTTTCGGTATTATGTATGCCGAGTAAATCATGGAAACTCTTGGCTTCTGCTGCAATTTCCTTGAGCTTTTTCAGCCGATCCAACAATTTTTTCTTTAGAGTATACAACAGAGAAGGCCTTTTGACCGCCGGATTGACAAATTTTGCAAGAGGTTTGATAATAGGTAAACGAACCGACACCTTGCTTTCGACCTTGCGTCTAAGGCGCTCGTACTCGAGCCCATCGAGGATATCCTCGGCGTCGTAGTAAGCTTCTTTCAGACGCTCGAGCCACCTGGCGAACTGGGCGTTGTGGTTGGGGGAGCTGTGTTGCACTGCTTGGATGGTGAGCTGGATCTCCGGCAGCAGGATCGTCTCCAAATCTTGGTAGGAGATGCTGACGAGAAGTTTCAAGAGATACATCAGCCACCAGACCTCGTCCAGTATTGCTGCCGCCATGTGGTTGGGGAATCTGTGTTGCACTGCTTGGATGGTGAGCTGGATCTGCGGCAGCAGAATCGTCTCCAATTCTAGGTAGGAGGTGATGACGAGAACTTGCAAGAGATACATCAGCTGCCGGACCTTGTCCAGTATTTCTGTCGCCATGCTTAATTTGGCAACTGATTTTTTCTGATTTAGGAAATTGGAGTCTGGAGAGGGGAGCGAGAGAGAGAAAGGGGGAGAGGCCGGGTATTGAGAAATTGAGAGAGGGAGGAATTCGTATCCTCTGCATTAACGGACTGTGCATTAATAGATCTGGACCGTCCGATTGAGATCCGCACCAATATTAAAGGGCTCTGTGCATTATAGGTGTGGGTTGGATTGGCTCCGATGCTGATCAGACGTCTGAGATGCAATAAACTTAAAAGATTTTTTTTTGAGTTAATGCAGAGAATTTAATGTTATCTTTTTTTTTTTTTTTTTTTTTAGAGAGAGTTTAGTGCTATTGTTTTCTTCAAAAAAAAAAGCTATCTTTGTGACTTATCAAGATTAGCTAGCAGTAATACAATACAGTGTATTTTTTAAAATTTAAAAGGATACATATAAACATATGCTGTGATAAATTTTGGAAGGAAAAATACGTAATTTCGATATTTTTGACGGGTAACATAAAATTCAATCTTTGATGTAGTCAACTCGTGTTTTGCTGTTATGTGGGTCCCATCCTAGTTTGGTCTTGGAAATGAGCAGTGGATACCGTGTTTGGGCACGCGACTCTTACCTTCGTTCAGGAGCCAAGTCGTCTTTTTATCCTATGCATGAAATTTAATAATGAATGTGTACTATTTTTTATTTAACGGTAATTTATCTATTAAAAGTAATATTATTGTAGATCATGAAAGAATTTATCTTGGATATTAATGAAGTGTTGTCAGATATTAAGAACTGAATTTTAATTAAGAATGATCCGATAAAACAAGTTGGGTTTGCGAAAGGAACATTAGATCAAATAGGCAAGAAAATTAAGCTGAAGAACACCATTGATCAACTAAATAAAAGCAAAAGTAGCTGAATTCAAGGGAGAAAAGGAAAACATTCCACTAAAAGAAAAGCACCAGCTTGACTGTTCTGATACTCTGTATCCTTATCAGTACTGTACATACCATAACAATAAATCAACAAATTAAATGGGCCAAAATAAACCCCATGTAGACCATTATAATTCCAATTCTTATTAAATCCAAGTACCCTCTATCGTGCTATTTTGCCTCAACAGCATCAATAAACCTCACAATGGTACATATACAACATCTTGTGCATTTGCAGTGTTCCAACTTTGCAAAAGGAGATCAATTTTTGCAGTTAAGCTTCAATTTAATCCAAAATCTTGTGCATTTGCAGTGTACCCTTGTTTGAGAATAGACGCGCATCTATTTTCAGGGATCGAGAAGAAGATCTAGGAGAGAACTTCTTTGCATCAGAAACTGTCATTCTTACTTGAGCCACATAATTATCAGTAAGCAATTGTGCTGCACCTAAAGAAATGATGGCGTTTAACTCTAGATAAAAAATACAGTGGCAATAATTGATTAAGAATAACTATGAGACTTACACACGATGCCACAAAATCTTTTAAATGTGCGCAGCATTCTGACATAAGGTTTGATCTCAAAAAGAACACCCTTTTCAGTCCTTACATAAACGGCTTGTAATCTTACAGCCTTTGTCAGCGGGCTATCAAATATTGCAAGAAGCGCCTATGTCATGATCAACAATATGAACTATATCAGCTTAATGATTCACAAAATTTGAAAAACAAAGAGATAAAAAGTTAATACTTTTGTTCCTATGTCATGACGACCTCACATGCGACAGTACCAAAACTAGCGTCATATAGGATATCACCAATACAGAAATGGCATTACACTACCAGTCAATACTCCTGTTCCTCTTTATACTTAGTTTTCTTCTGCTAATGCAAATGGTGGAAATTCAACACTATTAAAAGAATACAGGTAAATACCAGATGTACCAGCTGAGGCAGTTCTAAAGCCACTGTTGACTGTATAAATAAAAGGAGTACAAACTACAAACATGTGTGTTATTTATGACAGAACCATCAATCGCAATATAATCAAGTAAAACTCCCTCATTACTGAGATAAGGTAGAGGAGAGAGAGGGGCACCTATACAATTATACCGCAATCTTCCTAGAGATATCATGTTTTAGTCATTGTGAATTTAGGATAAGATCGTTAAAATCATAAATTAAGCAAGAAATGCTGGGCTGGGACATAATTAACACAGTTACTCAGCTTGCCCTGCATCATGAATTATAAGCAAGTCTTTGGAACTGGAAAGTGACTGGTCAGTTGTTGGTACATCCAAAAAATTACTAAAAGATCTCCAAGTTTGCAGAGCACTTGATAGTACCTCAATTTTACTTCAAAAGTTCTGCTAGTACATTTTGACACCGACCCTTGACTATTACACATTAAAAAGGTAAAGGTCGTCTGAATTCAATGGCTTAAACTCATGATTTCAACGCTTAAACTCATGATTTCAACCCTCATGCATATAAACTGAGCATCAGTTAACTCAACACTCATGCAAAAACTGACCATCAGTTAACCCTTGATTGAATGATTGAATGATTGTCATCAAGTAGACTCAATTCACCTAACTTCACATCAAATCATCACCCAATACAGAGATAAACAAATCAGAAAAGAAGTACTTAAAACTGGTCAAATGTACCAGCATCTTAAAACCACTACAGCTACGCACCTTTACCTTATATTGCAATCCGGAATACAAGTACCAGTACCAGAAAATGCACGTCAATATTGAAATCCATTACAAGATTAACAAGTTGTTCATACCAATTTAGTACTGTATCATTGTTAATGTGAAGAACAGACTCCAATAAACAAAGCAGTCTCTGTGGTCATGCACCCCACAGTAGGGAGCACAGCAAGTGGAACAACATCGGCCGTATTGCCAGTGGGTCCCACAAAGTCAACAGTAGTAGTATCTGTTACAGTAATTCGGGGAGTTTGATGATCATGACTAGTGCTACACGAGGTAATAGCAGTGTCAGAATTACCTGGTACGGATGGTTCGAGCCTGATGGTCTATACACGTGATAAGCGGACAATCTTTCTCACTCTAAGAGTGCTGAGCAGTGAAGAAATCTCTAGCCTAAATAAATTTATAATTTTTATTTATGATAGGACCAATTAGCAATTCGTTGGTATCATGTTATCATATACCAATTGAAGGTAAGCAGTGAAACATTAAAACCTAAATAGGGTAAAATTGGAATTTTAATTCAGGCACGATTGCACAACTCAAGATTCCTCAAATAAACCTACAACAAAATGATTATCTAACAGTAGCTTGTGTCAACCTTAACTAGGGCAAGTTTTTGAAGAGTTGATCAATAAAATTGGAGGAAAAGCATAATACCTGCACAGTACATAGAGAAGCCATTTCCGGATCTTTCCGCTTCTCTCTCGCTTCGCCTAACTTCCGACTTCGAGTAGATGCAATCCGAGGAAATAGAAGACTATAGAAGGGAAGAGCGGATCGCGGGATGGAGGGAAACGGGGAGGGGAAGAGCGGAGGCGGTGGCCACGGGAACGGTGACAGCGGAGGATCGGGAACAGGAAGGGGGGAGAGGAAGAAGTATTTTAGCTCGATCGTCACTCCATCAATTCGTTTTTCTCCGCCAGCGGGGAAGAAGCGAATGGAAATAAAAGCGAATTGAAAGCTTTCATTTTATGCAAGCTTTCAAAATTTTGAAATTAACACGTCGGAGACAGGTAGAACTTTGCAATTAAATTTGACCAAATTTGAGAAACAGAAATTTGAGAGATTTTAATTTCGATCGCTGTATTCATGAAAGAAGTTTTCATTAGTATTATTTTCCTTTGGATCATGCAAGAATTAGTGCAAGAATAATAATTGTTGAGTTAGTGATTGAGAATAGTGCTAACTCAAGTGACTTAAGAATAGTGCTAACCTAAGTGAGTTGAGAATAGTAAAGTGTTGTTTGGATTGTGTATTCGAAATAATGATGGAGGGAATGAATAAATTAATAATTTATTTGTTTTTTTTTTCAACTAACTCTAATATTTGTTTTTTTTGCTTCTTCTTGGCACTGATACCATGCCAGGGTGGACTGGTACAAGGTATTAGAGCTACCAACCATGTCAATTTTTATGAAAATATTGATGCAATCATGTAAGCAAACCTAATCAACGAAAGTGGAAATAGAGCATAATTATATGTTTCAGAAAATGTTTGAACTTCTTGAAAAACAATGCGACAACACCATTTTTAACTAATACAAGTACAGTTCATACATTACACAAATAGTAGCACCATACATACCTACATTACACATATAGTAGCATAATACATACCTAATTTATGGAAATAATAGTACAATTAAGTCCTAAAGTAATAGTACAAGGGATATTTTTTTATGTCAAAGTACTTCAGCCCTCACACATTGTCGTCATCAATTCATACCAGGGATATTTTTTAGTGTCAAAGTTTTTCAGCCGGACCGGCTCTTTCTACATAGAAGTAAAATGAATTTATGTTATTGAAAATAAAGTACATTAACAAGTGAATGAATGAACAATTAAAATAAATTAGGAAATATGATTCCGTACCTGAATCATCTCCTCAAGAACTTCGGGAGATGGTGGTACTACAACATGGTTTTCATAGTCCCAGCTCTCTGAAAATATTGAACTCTTTCTTCAATGTTATAAGCCTATTGCGTAGAAGATCTTGGGTCCGTATGATTCCTTTGGACTTGGCAGAAAATAATGCATGAACTTGATTCATTTCATGTTTGGTGAAATTAAGGTCGGTCCTCCCAGTTAAGTTTTGGATCTCTCTAGCTGCTTCCAACAACATATCAGTTTCTTCTTTGGTGAAGTACACTGACCTGGTTTGCACAAGCTGTTCCATGATTCTAGGCTAAGGATTGAAAATAAGCAATGATCAACATGCTTGTACCATTGAAACTATCTTTCAAAGAAACTAGTTACATAATTGATCACTTATTCATAATACACAATCTTGTGTGATATTACAACCCTTTACTGTGGGGTTTTCTGTGGGGCTCAAAATTGAGAATCCTCACAAGGTTTTCTGTGGGGCCCAATAACAGAAAAATAATGACTGATTTTTAGTCTTTTTTGTTAATTAGTTTTCTTTTCTAATGGTGTTATCTAATCATGATTTTGCATCAACATCTATTTATAACTAATGGTGTTGCTTTAATTTAGTCGTTTTGTTCCAATAGCACGCAAGGCAACTTATTTATGATTTTAATTACAAAAATATAGAAAATTTTCATCAAATAATGGAGAACAAAGGAATTTCATGTACCAATAGACGAAGAGCAATCTCAAGTGCTACTGGATCCTTAGGCAAACGCAACTCTCCCTGTACCTGATTCGTCACTGTTAAAAGAGAAAAATAGATTAGGTTTGGAAATTAGCAACTAAATTATTCACAAAGTGCTGCCAAGCCAAGCAATCAATTCAAAAATTAGCAAGCAATTCACAGTTCGGAAAAAGAGTCGAAGCCCTCATGCCATCACAAGGCATCACAGAGATAAAGGAAACAAAAAGGACATAGGAAATTTACCTCTACCGCTACCGTCCACCGTCTCATTTATCTCTGCCGCTACCGTCTCTCCCTGCTACAGCCTCGTGTATCTTTGGCCACCCATACCAGTAGAATTACATCACAGTCTGACAATTACATGAAAACAAAAATTTGTCAAAAAAAATTGTATATTTGGTTCAAGTTCATTTCTAGGTTTATCAGGTGTGTACAAGTACCAAGTGCATTTTCATATCATTTGAACACTTGTACGTGTATAATAGTGCATAGCACATTACCTCATTGTGTTGTAGCTTTTAACCATCTACTGTTTTGAGTTTATTGCTAAATTTTTCTACATAAGGCCGTGGTTCAAATAACTGTGATGTTCTTAGGGTCTTTATAGGTACACTAGAATTTTTATATGATTTTTAGAGCATATTAACTATTTTATTTTGGGCTTTGAGTAAGCTAATGTGTAGTGCTCATGTTTTACTGACAATTAAATTTCAAAAATAAATTATGAGTAATATACTAAACCAAAATTATTTTTCTCTATATTCTTGTTTTATTTGTTGCTGGTGTTTATGTATGGATACTTCCATTTGTATACATTCACAAAAATATATGAAGTGCCTTTTGGTTGCTCAAAGTTGCGGATTTTGATTTTAGGAGTATTATATGGTTAATGGATTTATTTCTAAAACAAAGTATTAGACCTTAAATTCAATCTTTAAAAATGTTAATTTGACCAACATTTGTACCAGAATAGTACTACTCTTTCACATCAGTACCGAACTGTGGTACCAGTACCTAACTTGACCAACATTGGTACCAGAGAATAGGATAAGTAGCAAATTTACAGGAATCAAGCAAAACGGGTCTTCAGAATCAAATAAAAAGGCCAAATTAAAATCGCACAAGTTAAAAACTAGAAAATATATTTATTTTGCTATAAAATCAGCAAACCCTAGAAATATCTGGAAAGGGAGAACAACAAATTAAAATCTTACTTGTAGGAAACCATTAGTTCGATTAGATTTTCTTCGTGGATTTCAATATCTCCCTTGAGAATAAAGTGGTGAAGTACGATTCTCTGGCCACCGTCTTCGCACCTTAACAAAATCAGCAAAACGGATCTTTATCTACTCCTTGTTACACCGAGAAGACAGTCTTCTTGCAGTTGATTCCGGCAATCTCTACTCACAAAGGCGGAGATATGGAAAGCGGTGGCGTCGAGTTTCCTCCTTCAAAACGTTGTTGATGTGGAGAGAGAAATAGCGGTTGTGAGAGAATTGATAAAAAAATGGATTGTCCAAATTTTTTATTAATATCGCTAACCCAGGAGCTTTTGTTTTTCGCTAACCCAACGATTCTGTGGAATAGCGGATTAGAGCTGTTCCTCCGCTATTCTTATTTTCTATTTGTCGTTTGGATCACAGTGTTTTGAGAATAGTACAGCTAATCTGAGAATAGCTCTATTCTCTGTGTATCCAAACGCACCCTTAGAGAAGGTTCAAAGGACAAGTATCCTTTAGCCCCTCTGACAAGGAAATTTTCGAAAGCAATGATATTCAACAAGTTTTACCATGGTTTATACTTCTTTTTTTGCAATTAGGTCCCTACAACTCAAATTCAGTCAATTCAGTGCACCAAGAAATTAAAAGGAGATTGTATCAGTGTTCATAAATTTGGGAATGTTCAGTACCGATTCAATAAGGTATCACAATCATTAGAACAAATAAACAAGGCCCTGATACAGTGTTATTTGGGACTGGTACCGGATTTGGTTTCAAACTCAACAAAGAAAGCAGAGGGAGAAATAATGGGGTTTAATGGTCCAACAAGTATTAGCAATCCACTAAACCTTTTAATTAATCTCAACACTCAGAGAAAACATTAATTTGTTTAATTTCTGACTTTTACTAAAAACCCCCATATCAATACAAGCAAGACAAAATAGAAGCAAGAGCCATTAATGGTGGTTCAGGTTCAAATTTGCTAAGAAAAAGAGAAAGACAACGAAATATCAAAATCTCATCAATTTCAACTTTCAAGTAAGCTTTGCTAACATAAGTCATAGTAAAATAAGCTTACTCAGTTTTCAGTTTACCAAACCTTAGTCGGGTGAGAGCAAAATAGTACCGACAGAGAGAAAAGAGTGATACCTAATATCGCGCTAGATGCGCTGAGAGCTATGTTGCATGGATATTGGTACGGGTATCGTATTGGATACGATACGGATACGGCGATACGGTAATTGTCAAAAATCAAAGATACGATACATCTATTATATATATATTTTTCTATTATTTAATTATATTATTCATTCGGGGTACCGTGCAATGAAGACCAGCCCTACAATTCATAACAACGCACACAGGATTTGGAAAATTCCCACACCACCTAGAATGAAAGTTTTCGAGTGGTTGATGCTTTTAAACAAGCTCTTCACAATTGACAATCTAAACAAAAGGGGATGACACTAGTTAACAGGTGTGTTCTTTGCAAGGCACAAAATGAATCGGTGAAACATATGTTTGAGGCATGCCCATTTTCCAAAACAGTATACCAAGAACTGACAAGGGTAATACTGGACAAATGGCCATTGACGGATGCAGTCAATCCAATAGAGGTGTTAACAAACACCAACATCTCAAAGCTACAAAGGAGCACCGTGTTGATAGCTCAATTCTGTATTTGGAGGGAGCGTTGCAATAGGACGTTCACAGAAGAAAACAAAGAAGCGAAAGACATCAAAGATGAAGTGATATGGCAATTGCAGTTCATCTCAGAAGGAACAACAACAAATAGGGAGTGATCATACATGCCGCGGATCATTCATTTCGTTTTTCTGAAACTTACACCCTTCTACTTTAGACTTTTTTATTTTTTCTGTTTCTATTTCACTTTTTGATTTTATCTTTACTTTTAGTACTCAATATGTTTTGAGTACAATTATCTTTCACTCTTTGCAGTTACATCACCAATGTAACAGAACATTATGTTTCAATCAAATATGGGCTAGACCCCTATATTTCATCAAAAAAAAAAATTATATTATTCATTCGTATTATATAAATTAAATATTAAAATACAAAACTATAGCTAATTGTACATTATATATTATAGATATTGTCTTTTAATAACAAACGCGAAGTGGCACAGTGGTAATGCAGTATGTGTACGATGCCACAGTTCCTAGGTTCGATTCTCCTCAGCATCAAAATAATTTGGTTTTGGCGCGGTGCATGGTGGACCATGTGCTGTTTGGGTTGTATGTGCGGTGCACAGTGGACCATCTGTATCCCAAACATATCTAGACGTGTCAGAGGCGTATCCCAGCGAGCCAATCCGCATCGGAGATTGTATCAAGAGATTAAGGATACGCCACGTAAGCCGATATGCCAACTGACATATTCGATACATATCGGTGCCGTATCGGGTGCGTATCGGTATCCGATACGGGTACGGAGCCCATATTAGAGTATCCGAGTATCCGAGTAACATAGGCTGAGAGAGAATAAATGAAAGCACCCAACTATTCGCCCTCAATTCCCACAAGAGAGAAGCCTCTCTGTTGCTTTTGCGAAGAGAGAAGAACAAAATTAAAAGAGAGGAGATAGAATGTTCTGGGAAGAAAAAGAAACACCAATCGGGGAAAAGAAAGAAAAATAAGGGGACAAGCATGGGTCCTGCCATGTTGGTCCCTATGTGAAAATAATAACCGATAAATGGTTTCACTACTAGAATCTCCGGTAACTGCAAGGGGAGCAAGTGTTTGTTGCAAGCATAGGAAGGGTCGTTGCAAAAGATTTTGGTTTTCAGATTAAATTAATATAACTGCAACGGGAGGCCCTTGCAAGTAATCACGCTTGCAAATATGTGATGAATCCCCTTGCTAATGTCTCCTATTGGCCCTTGCAAATAATAATACCCACCCCAAACACGGCTGATATTATTTTATTGTGAATTGTGTTACTATTTGCAAGCGGCACCGTTGCAATTGTTTTTGGATTTCTTTTTTATATTATTATATTCTAAAGACATTACTATTTGCAAGAGGCACCGTTGCAAATGTTTTTAAGATGCTATTTTTTTAATTTTATTGTGAAGGCCCTAACTATTTGCAAGAGTCACCGTTGCAAATGATTCAAAGTTTATTTCTTATATTATTATATTTCAAAAGCTCAAACTATTCGCAAGCGGTACCGTTGCAATTGTTTTTAAGTTGCAGTTTATATTAATTTAATCTAAAATGCCTAACTATTAGCAAGAGTCACCGTTGCTAATATTTTTAAGTTGTAGTTTGTAATTTTTAATTATAAAGGTGAAAACTATTTGCATGAGTCACCGTTGCTAATGTTGTTTTAGGTTTGGTTTATTTATTTCAATGTAATAGTCCTAACTATTTGCAAGAGACACCGTTGCAATTGTTGTTTAGTTTCATTTTATATTTTTTTATTGTAAAAGTCCTAACCATTTGCATGAGGCACCGTTGCTAATGTTTTTTAAGTTTCGGTTTATATATTTTTGTTATATTATGAGACAATATCTGTAAAATTGTTCAAGGGGGTCCATATCTCAGTGGTCACTGGTTCAAAACCGCCCTTTGGATGATTTTTGTTTTTTTTGTAACATATGCTGAAAAATTATGTACCATGTACAACAATAAGAATATAGCCCCATATATTATATTTGATATTCCCTTAAATGCGAAATAGTAATATAAATGACAACAGTCAAGTTGCTTTAATGAAACCCGAAATTTAAAGAGAAGGAATCTGATATGTAACCATATTAAAGAGAAGGTATCTGATATTACATAAATGAAACTAATTCATTAATGTGAAACCAAAAATTTAATGTATACTCATTAATAATTACAAAAGAGAAGCATTAATTCAGTTCACTTTGGTTGGCTTAACACAAAAGAGCATTTCTGGCGAAGAGGTGCATGGCAAGGGCATGTGAAGGGGTGGCTGTGCAAATTCTTTGGGCAATGAAGGGTTTATGGTTTCTACTATTTAATTGCTGCACTGTTGGCTGTCTTCTCCACCATAATCTTCCATTCTGCAACAAACACAAAATAAAAAGTGTGATCAGAATTAAAAAAAACGATTAATAGAATGGAAAATGCTAATCCTAATCCTAACCCTTCAAACAATAATCCTAATCCTCCAAATCCGAATCATGTAAATCCTAATAATGCGGAAAGCGATGAAGAGGTCATAATCTATAATAGGCCAGTGGTGAAGGAGCCCGGAGATGGCTCTGAATGGCGAGTACCAGATCCTCCAGTGCATGAAATTGGCTCTTCGGACGAAGAAGTGGATTGGTATAAAGAGAGCCCGTGAGTTTGGCACTGAGGAGAAGCAAGAGGGTTTGGAAAAATGTGGACAAAAAGAATAACGGGCACCGGGTCAGATACTTCCCTGATAAGAAGAAGAGACGCCCACGAGAGGGTCAAGAGGACTAGTTTGGTTTGAAATTAACCTTTTTTACTATTATAACCCTAGGGATGGGGTAATTTCTTTGTTAGTATTTGATGATTTTGGTTTTCATAACTGTGACTGTTTTTATATATTAGTTGTTTATGTTGTTACTCTATGTTGTATGCTGTTTTATCCATGTAACCGTTCCATATCTGTTGAATGATGTTTGTGAGGTTTTTGTTTGTTGGTTTGTTAATCTACAATTGTTTTTAAATGTATTTGGTTCCCTACTGCAAGCCCACTGTTATGAGCAAATTAGATTCAATTATAAAAATGTTAATTTTGACATAATAAGGACTAAAAGGCATAATTACATTCATGGGACTGACAAGATATATATAGGAACTGAAAACTTAATTAATGACAGAAAAAAAAGAACAAGAAACTAAGAAAATGCGCTGACCTCACATACAAGCCGAAACCCGATCGCGTATATATGCATCAGATTGGCACAGCCCCTGACATGAAGAAAAATATCATTAATAAATATCACTAAATTTGAATACACCAGATTGGCACAGCCTCAGGCCATTTTGCTTGCTTAGCAATGTATTATTTTTTTCTTTTGGTTTACTTGCAAATGCATGCTTGAAATGCATACTGGTAGGTCAATGAATACTTGCAAATGCATGCTTGAAATGCATACTGGTATTTCAATTAATACTTGATCCAAAATTATGGTTCCTCCCTTTGATTGGACCACATCTGACAACTAATTAAATGCTGATGCAAAGAGTTAATACTAAGCAACTGATAGGTTTAATTGAAAAGGACCATGCAAACATGAGATCATCTATTAATCCTACTTGATCCAAAATTATGGTTCCTCCCTTTGCTGTGCTTGCTACATTATGTTTTTTCAGTATAAAACCCTAATACTACATTATTTTGGGCACACATTGCTGTGCTTGCTGTGCTTGGAAATTTACCTCCCTTTTTTCCCTTATGCTGTGCTGTGTGGAGACTTGATTTAATTGGTAATTTTACTAATGTTCTTGCTACCTGACAAGATATATATTGGGGCAATTGATGTAACAAGAGCTCCATAAGAGAATAGAACAAATGGCAAAATCTTCTTTTTTCTTTGCTATTGGGTATAAAATCTGCATAGCATAACTTGGTATTGCCTTTATTTTCATTGGTATTTGAATGAGTGAGATTCAAATACGAAAGGAACTTGTGGACTGTACACCGATGTTTAAACAGGTCCAACACGGGTATAGAGCTCATAGGGGTCTCACTCTAACTTTGACCAAAATTGGGGGCAAAGATAATCAACTTGGAAAAAGTTGCTGAAATGGGCTTGCCTTTCATGATAGCAAATTGCAGTTATTTTTTTTCCTAATGGTTCTGTCTATTAAAAACCAAATTTGTTATCTACAAGACTTCTAGTCAACCACCCCAAACATCCCTGACCAATTGACCATATAATGTGCATAAAATGTTGCATATCATAATTTGGTAAAAAGGAAGGGATATTTGTGGATCAGTGTATATAAGAAGTTGATGATTTGGTAAAAAGGAAGGGATAATTGGGGGCAAAATGACCATGATGCTAACTGTTGAACTTTGATAGTTCTCTCTTATTAGATTTGTACGATGTAAATTAAAAATTGTACAATTTTAACACTGATCTGATACCATTCTACATCCTAGTCCTAACCTATCTTCTTGAACATTTGTAACATAGGCACAAGTTTACAGCTCTCAGGCACTGTATGAGGGGGTGATGGGGAATATGCAAACTCTGCAGGTGACATATTTCAATTTAA
Source organism: Carex littledalei (assembly GCA_011114355.1). NCBI lineage: Eukaryota > Viridiplantae > Streptophyta > Magnoliopsida > Poales > Cyperaceae > Carex > Carex littledalei. The sequence goes on from CM022081.1 coordinate 2,005,246, forward strand.
AAACTTAATCATTCTAATGTTACTCTCTGATCAAATGTTGTGCTCTCCAAATGCTAACATTGCGCTTGCATATTTAATGACTAGGGTCAGGATCCCACTTCTCTACCTCAATCTCAGGACGGAGCCCCTCTGATGGAGATGGCCCACTCTCAGGTACTGAGATTATTGTGCAAACTATCTGTTTTGCTGTATTTTTTATTGATTTGGGTGAATACACTAAACATGTGTGCAAAATCAATTTCATGTGAGGTTTGTTTCAATGCTTATAATGTAAGAACACTACTAACTTGGTGCCCATGGAAATGTGGTATACATAGGGTCTACCATCTTTGCTGCCAACATCAAATCAGGCGGGGGGATTCCAAGCACTACTAAAAGCAAATTCTGGACAAGAGATGGCCAACCTTTTAGGGGTCGAAGCGTCAATGAGTGAATGGTTCGGGCAAGGCAACTCGAACAACAACCCGCATTAATAGTCTGAGGTATTGCCAACCTTTTACATACAACTATAGATTTTGGATTTCCACAAGAACAGCATAGGGGATGTAGCTATTACTGTAAATTTTTGTTGATGGGTCTTATATTTTGGGGTATAGGTACATGTTTATATATCTATGGCTGTAATGTTATAATACAGTTGGTCTTTTGGTACAATGCATGCTTGGTACATGCTTGATTTTAATACTGTCATTGTTAATTTGAAGGTGTTATGTTATGTTAATGTATTATGTTATGTTATGTTTATTTGAAAGTTCTATTCTATGTTCTGGCTATTTCTTTCAATGGGAAATGTATCAGATTACTGGGATGGTACCGGGTTTGTACCGGGAAGGAAATGGGATAATTTTGGTAAAAGGGCTGCTGATATGTTGGCATTAATTAATTGCATCGGAATATCAATTGAAATATGATCAAAATAAGCATGCAAATAATCGGGTGGGACCCACAATACCTACCCTTGCAAAAAAAAATATGGGGCCCACTATCCCTACCCTTGCAAAATATCAGGTGGGACCCACGCTGGTTTGCCTTGCAATTAGTAAGGTGGGGTCCACCAACGCTAACCTTGCTAATAACACGCTGGGGCCCATGCGGGCTAACCTTGCAAATACTCAGGTGGGGTCCACTAACGCTAGCCTTGCTAATAACCCGATGGGACCCACTTGGGCTAGCCTTGCTAATAACCCGATGGGACCCACGCCATATACGCTTGCTAATAATCAGTTGGGACATGCTTGCCAATAATAAGTGGGGCCCACAAATGATATCCTTGCTAATACTCAGTGGGGCCTACGCTACATATCCTTGCTAATATTCGGTGGGGCCTACGCTTCATAACCTTGCTAATACTCAGTTTGGGCGCCAAAAACCAAGGTATTTGCAAGCGTGCTATTTGCAACCACTGCCCTTGCGGATAGTCGAGGGCAGCGTATTAGCAAGCGTAGCCCTTGCAGTAAGTCTGAAACTGAGTATTTGCATTGGGGCTTACTACAACGGTAGTATTTGCAAGCGTAGCCGTTGCTAATGGGGTTTTTCAGGCTTGTAGCAAGCGTAGCGCTTGCTAATGGGGTGTTTCCTGCCGTTGCTATTACCGGAGATTCTAGTAGTGTTTATTTGTAAATAGTGATTATATAATATAATAATGGTTGTCCTGATAAGTCATGATCGATCTTAGTTAATCTATACAAAGTCGTAGCCTTTTTTTCTAAATATGAGAAGAGTTTTCTGAAATAATTAAGTTTCCATCATGTTATCCCTGTTCAAGTGATTCTTTCTGTATTGATTACTGTTGTCTTGCACTAGTATCGATTGATTTTGATGTATTCTTGCTTCCTGACATGAATCAAACAAAATATATAATAGAGTAGTACTATAACCTATATGGTACTCAATACTTTTTAATAAAAAAAAAAAATGTACTAATAGATTGTGTTATGTTAATTAGACTATATTGATTACCGATATTGATTTAGTATTGGATTAACCTGTAATGTGATTAAATGGAATACATTTTGATGTTATAATTGTAAAAATTGTTATAAGTGAACTGATAATTGTTTTACAAAGTACAGAGATTGGGACAAAATTGACTGATCATCAGTTTTGATTACTGATCTTGTATAATGAAAGGTATATTCTTTCTTCTTTGACTCACCAAAGAAGAAAGAAAATAATTATGATACTACATGTATGATTTGAATATAGAAATTTTTCTATGGAATATATTTTTATTTGACTACCTGTTAAATTTGAGGGTAGAAAATTTGAAAATATTGACTGAAATATTATAAATCAAGTAATGATATCAGAGTGCGCAGCGGAATCGTAGTGATTATAACTAATGATTGTATTGGTTAAAAGATGTATATTAATTTGAATTTCGTGAACAAAATATTTTAAGAGAGAAAGAATGTAACATTACGCAAATATGTATATGAAATTCATAATTGGAAATAAAGTACGATTTGATTGAAGGTGTTCTTTAGAGAGTATCATTTAAAGAACAAATATTATTTTACTAAATTAATTAGCCAAGATGATCAAGTTACATTAAAACTGTCAAAATGATTATTTGTTATTATATTTGCTGAGATTAGTTTCAAAATTTCTAAAATATTAAGAAGTGAGTGTCTGAACGTTTGACACAGAAATCAGATTAATAACTGATAATATCTATATGAACTTCTTCAAATTACTAGGGACTGATTTGTGAAATTTGAAACTTTAAAGGTTACTTTTATAAAAGTTCAAACATAAAAAAAAAAAGAGTGACCAATGGGGCACTATGGCCACGTGGTCAACAGGGGATGCTCACCCCTATATTCTCCCAATTGGCCGATATTTTTATTAATACCCCAAAAAAAACAAATTATCAAATCTGCCCCCACCCCAAACTTATTTTTAAATCTACCCCAATCGCCCGTCCACTGGGCGGTCCACTTTTCCCACCTGACCGCCCAGCGGCTGGGCGGTTCACTACCCAGATCTGACCGCCCAGCAGCTGGGCGGTCCGCTATAAAACCCCTATAAAAGGAGTTTTTCTCTCTCCTGATGTGCACAGTATTCATTCCAACAAATCCAGAACCGAAAGAGAGGCGATCTTGAGGCGATTTTGAGTGATTTTGAGGCTAGTAGAGGTATGGACAGTAACAAACGAGGTACGAAAGCGAGCAACCGAGATCGTGGCGTAGCGAGAGGAGTGTCTATTAGTGATCGAGGTAAAAACGAGGGAAAAAAGTACAAGTGTCAAGTATGTCGTGATTTTCTTAATTGTGAGACATGTAAGATGGAGGAATGGAGTAGACGACATGGTCGGTACGAAATTTCAGACGATGACTTTGTGGAAAACCCCTACGGCTTTGGTTTGAAAAAGAAGAAAGTTGATCCAGAGCCTCCAGCATCGGACGACGAGTTTGTTTCTTGTACTGGTAAGGCTACCACTTCGTCTGCTGTGACTGATCCAGATCAGGCAAACTCTGATGATGACTTTGTTCCATGCACTTTCAAGACTCGTTGTAAGAAGTAGACTTTTTAGGAATTTATGTTGTAGAATTTTAGGAATTTATGTCGTAGACTTTATTTCATTAGTTTTGCATTTGTTTATATTTTATGTTGTTAGTTTTTGTATATGTAATTAAGTATTAAAAATAACAAAAATGAAGCATATAAAATAATCGAGGCAAATAAAAAATTGCATAGTTCACAAACTACTAATTAGAATAGTTCACAATATACATCTAAAATAGTTCATAACATAATTTAACAAAACTTGGTAATCAGCGACGACGACAGAACAAACTCAAAATACGACGTCTGGGTCTGGGTGCAGCTGGTTGTGCGACACTACCGGATGTCTCTCCATGGCTACTACCGGTTTTTGGGCTTTCATGAGTGCGGTGGCTACTACTGGTAGCCTTAGCAACAACTCTAGCATTTTCTCTTTCGTTGGCTTCGTTAATGGCATCTGCATTGCATTCCAGTTGAAATAAAATCAAAATAAAATATAAGTAAATAAATAAAATATAAGTAAATAAATAAAATCAACCGTACCTGCTCGCTGCCTGTCAGTTGTTGAACGGCGGGCCTGATGTCCCATTCGCCTACCTTCCATCTCGTCCATGGTCATTACTTGACGCTTGTGGGGTCTTCTTCCTTTTCTGATCCACCCGCTTGCGGGACATACTCTATCACCAACATAGGGCGGCCACTGATACTGGTTGGGATAAGGATGGAAAGATGCACCCCAAGTACTCGCAAGGTAATCGGTACGGTACATGTCTGCGACATAATCATCCTCAGAGAAGTTTCTCTCTCGGCACACCGCCATAACATGAGAACAAGGTAGGTGGGCCAACTGGATTCCTTGGCAAGTGCATGTTACAGTATTGTCAGGTGCAAAAATAACAACATACTTGAACATCATTTTCACAAACTCCATAGTCCCATCCGGTCTACGGCCGGTTGAAGCAAACTCATCTGGACAGTGCACTTCGAATTTCAATTGGTTATCCCAGTACGGGATAACTCTCATAGCTGCACCTTTCTCCCTATGTTTCCTTAGTTTTCCCTCCACCCTTATTGAAAATGTTTGATTCCTAGACAGTAATTCGAGGGCTTTAACACGCCGTGCAACAAACCATGCATTTAACTTCTAGAAGGTGTCCTCCATAATTGCTGCCACGGGCAACTGCCGGCTCTGCTTGAAAATAACATTCAAGGACTCAGACCCATTTGTGGTCATAATTCCCCATCGGAAACCTCCATCACGGGCTTGCAATATCTTCTCATATATGGGTGGCTCAGCAAGATCAGCGGGATTATTTTTTCCCACCTTGAGTAAGTACAAATTTTCCTTTGGACAGTACTGAAAAAAAAAATTCAGATGAGAAAATTTAAGTAAATAATTCAGAAAATATAAGTCAACAAATAAAAATATACATACCTTGGCAAAATCTTTGAACATCTCTTCCACCCTTCTCGGCTTCTTCCTCTTGCAACCAATTCTGAATGTATCTGCAACCCATTTTTCAGATCCGCAGTTCTTGTGTAGGTTGTCTGTAACATGTTGCATACACAGCCTGTGCACACAATCGCCGTTCGCTGTCGACCACCGGAAATCTGGGCGATCAAAAACATATTTGATTCATTTGTGCTGGTCTGATATGACACAAAAGAACCGGTCGCCAACCACTTGTCTTCTTACGAACCTCATGAAAAATCTCCAGTTTTCCCCGTCCTCCTTCTCAACAATTGCAAAGGCCAAAGGCAACAACTGGTTTTCAGCATCATATGCACATGTGATCAGCAGTCTCCCGTCGTAACGGCCAGATAGGAAGCATGCATCTACACTGATGACCGGTCTAATGTATGGCACATCTTGAATACATGGACCGAACGCCCATGCTATGGCCTTGAATTGCAACGCGTTGTCGACAGTCGGTACGCTTAGATTCCAACATTCAAAGACAGTGCCGGGATTTGTACTTGCTATGGCCTGCAGCAATGGTGCAAGCAAGTTGTATGAACCATGCCAGCTACCGAACATTCGGCAAATCGCAAGTTCACGCCCTCTCCACAACCTGTTGTATTTTGGGACAACATGCTTGTAAACGCGTCTGACAGCTCTACCGACCTCCTTAAGGCTCATCGATGGGTCCTCCTTAATGTCATTCTCAATTACATCGGCAATAAGTGAAGCCGTAAGCTGTGCATGGTCTTTCCTTGATGACGCAGCCTTGCATGTGTGAGGTGGTTCACACTTCTTAATAATCCATGCCTCGCCCTTACCCACAGGGGTTGCATAGAGACGGAAGTGGCAATGCGCTTCATCGGCACAAACAATTACTAACCTTCTTCGGTCCCTTTTTTGAGTTATGCACTCCCAGTTGCCGTGAACATGGACCTCATTTATTTTCTTCACAAGTTCATCTATGTTGGCGTAAACCTGCTGCGGAGCAAGCTCTTCATTGTACCTGACACGCGGCCTAAAAAATGAGATGTCTGTCTCTTCAAAAGCAGTGGTATCGTTGAATATGGGGCACGGATGCCTATCTGTCCGACCTTTAATCGGAAATCTGTCTTCCTTAGGTAAATAATCTCCATCACCTTCTGACATGTGATCCGAATCCCAATTCCCGTCCCATTCGTCACCCGTTTGCAAATCTCTTTGTGGTATGACATCGATCTCAGCATCAAGGTCAAGGTCTCTCCGGGTAGCAACGGGTGACACTATAGGTATTGATGGTGGTACAGATGGAAATCTGGGTTGGATTGGGGTTTCAGGAGGAGGTGGTGGTGGTAGATCGGTGGTAAAATCAGGTACATAATTCTCATAAACGGGTGATACGGGCGGTTCATAACTCGAGTGGCGGGGGTTGTCATACCTTGAGGGGCGGGGGTTGTCATAACTAGAGTGGCGGGGGTTGTCATACCTCGAGTGCTCATGACCCGAGTTGTCATAACCCGAGTGCTCATAACTCGAGTGACGCGGGTTGTCATAACCCGAGTGATCATAACCTCTATTTTCCCTAGATGTTCCAACCCCGGGTTCACGCTGAACTCTCCTGGAATATAAGTCCATTACCATTACCCCCTGTGACTCAAAAGTGTTGTAAACACTCCTCCATAACGACTCATCTGTTATTGGATACTTGGTATAGTAAGGTCTACCACCAATTACTGTGTTAATCTGGGTAGCTAAATCTATATCATACCGGTTGGGGTTCACACCGATATTTTCATACACTATTCCCTTCAGTTCAACAAATGAGGTATTTTCATTTACCTCGAAGCCGTAGGCTGCTTCCTTAGTGTACTGTGCTCCCTCCGCATCCCGGGTAAATTTCCCGCCCACATACAGTGCAACCAACATATTTCTGTTCTGGAATTACTGTTCTAGAATTACTGTTCAAAATCGCCTCTCTTTCTCTCTTTTGGTTCTGAAAAATGATTGGAATGAATACTGTGATGCTCAGGAGAGAGAAAAACCCCTTTTATAGGGGTTTTATAGCGGACCGCCCAGCTGCTGGGCGGTCAGATCTGGGTAGTGAACCGCCCAGTGAACGGGCGGTTGGGGTAGATTTAAAAATAAGTTTGGGGTGGGGGCAGATTTGATAATTTGTTTTTTTTTTGGTATTAATAAAAATATCGGCCCAATTGGCCTTCTCTCTCTTGCGTGAAGAAAGGAAACAAAAAAAAAAAAGAATTAAACCAAAGAGAAAAAAATAAAGAGAAAACGAAAGAGAAAGGAAAGGGAAACAGAGAGTTATTTCTCTCTGTTCGTGCACACATGCGTTCTTGAGAAAGATTATCGTAAGAATTGCTTTAAGCCGAAAATTCAGTTTTTGTGGTATATTTCTCCACCTTTTTTTTCTTTCATTGCGGTGCTTGCTCAAATATGCCATTAATGGCTAATTAAGCTTATTTCTTAGAGCAATGAAAGTGAAACTGTAGAGGATGTACAACAGCTAAACACTCTTCATTGCTTTACTTGTACCGATTGATATCACAGCAGAGTGAAGATGTGGTTACAGGTTTGAATTCAAATATGGTACCGACCCTAAATAACATTGTATCATTGTTTTACTGTTTTGTGATATTGAGATATTGTTTTGACTCTGGCACCGATCGGTACCAGCAGGTCTAACCCTCTTGTTATGATCTATAGGGATTGATTATAAGAATAGAAATAAAAAAAATGTCAAATCTACTCTAATTGTTAATGCTTTAGTAAATCCTCTTTTTAGAAGGGTTAAATTGCAAAATATGGAGCTTACAAATTCCGTTGGGAATTTTAAGTGAAAGTGGAAATTGAATGTGATTTATGAGAAATTAAAAAGGGAGAACTCAAATGAGTTTACTTTGGGTTTGTACTTTGCTCGAAAATTATCCTCTCCATTACTGTAAAAGATTCCTTCACTTTACAGTTTGAGATTAACTCTAAGCTACTTTGAGATTTGGTTTATTGAGCTTTGAGATTCATGCAAATTAAAAAGAACGGTCCAGATCCAATTATTGTAAAAGATTTCGTACCGGGGAGGATGTGAATTCAGGTTCAAATGCACTGTGATTTTGTGCTCCAATATGCTCCATATTTTTTATCTCCGTTTTCAAAGTCCGAACAGTCGATCCGAACCGCTTAACATGATCTTCATAATAAAATATGCTCAGAGACCAAATATTATATTTTTTAGATTTTTTTATTATTTTTTTAAATAAGTACAAAATCACTGTTTTAAGGAGATTCTGAACCATCCGAAAAATGAGGGCTCGACTCCTGTTTAGATTGTTCTACTTAATATTTACTTGTTAATATTCTACTTAATACAATTTAAGTAATTATTGTATTTTAGATTGTTCTATTTAATATTTACTTAAATTGTAACCAATCGTGGTTGAATAAATTAAGGCTCGACTCTGGTTTTTTACTCGAGAAAAAAAACATTTACTTAAATTTCGGTTTGAGAAAGTTGTGTTTTATTAATTCTCTAATTCTGTAGGGATTGAAGCCGACATTTTTATTAATATCCAAAGTTTAATACAAATTATTAATTATACCCAGAATCGGACCAATTATCGAAAAATACCCAAGCCGGCCAGAAAATGGCCGGCTTAGTCCCTCCCCTAAGCCGGCCATTTTCTGGCCGGCTTGGTACCTTTTTTTTTTTTACCCGCATTTCACCCTATATATACCCCCATTTTCTCTCTCCTTCTCACAACTCTCTCATCTCACAACCGGATTTGAGCTCTTATTTGAGGTAATTTTTTTTTATCTAATTTAATTTGTAATTTATTTATTTTAGGGTTTAGGATTTAGGGTTTAGGTGTTAGAATTTAGATTATATTGTTGTAATTTAGTGTAATTAGCTAAGTTGACCAATATTTAGTGTATTTTGGTCATTTTGACCATAATTAGGCTGACTAAGCGTAATTTTACCGAAATTAGCACAGATGACCAATATTTAGGGTATTTTGGCATTTTTATCATAATTAGGCTCATTAAGCATAATTTCACCGAAATTAGCACAGATAACCAATATTTAGAGTATTTTGGCCTTTTTTACCATAATTAGGCTAATTAAGCGTAATTTAGATTAATTAGCACAGTTGACCAATATTTAGGGTATTTTGGCATTTTTTACCATAATTAGGCTAATTAAGTGTAATTTAGTGGAATTAGCACAGATGACCAATATTTAGTGTATTTTGGTTATTTTGACCATAATTAGGCTGATTAAGCATAATTTTACCGAAATTAGCACAGATGACCAATATTTAGGATACTTTGGCCCGTTTTTTACCATAATTAGGCCAACTGTGGTAATTTAGTGTAATTAGCACAGTTGATCAATATTTAGGGTATTTTGGTCACTTTGACCATAATTAGACTGATTAAGCGTAATTTAGTATAATTAGCACAGATGACCAATATTTAGGGTATTTTGGCATTTTTTAACAAAACTAGGCTAATTAAGCGTAATTTAGTGTAATTAGCACAGTTGACCAATATTTAGGGTATTTTGGCCTTTTTTACCATAATTAGGCTAATTAAGCGTAATTTAGTGTAATTAGCACAGTTGACCAATATTTAGGGTATTTTGGCCTTTTTTACTATAATTAGGCTAATTAAGCGTAATTTAGTGTAATTAGCACAGTTGACCAATATTTAGGGTATTTTGGCCTTTTTTATCATAATTAGGCTCATTAAGCGTAATTTCACCGAAATTATGTTATTTTAGACATCAGGATGCCTAGAGCACGGCCTACCCCGCTTCCAGTAGTGGACGAGCTGATCAGTACCAGCAGCATGGAGCACATCAGTCCTCTTCTGTGGATTCCCCACAGCGAGCACCGAGTCTCACTGGCTTCTCGTGAGGTACGTTCTTTTTCATAGATTTTCTTTAAATTTTATTGGGTTTAAATTTTATTATGTTATCACCATGCATATTACATTTTTCAACGCAGGACACGGATCTTCTAGCTGTGAAGTTACGGTGCGTGCACATGAGGTACTACGATGTGATGGAGCCATACCTCGTCAACCTGGGTCTCTACCAGGTTGTGGATATCATGCGGACCGAGAAAAGCATCATCAATGCTTCTCTCATTGCTGGACTGGTGGAGCGATGGCGTCCCGAGACGCACACGTTTCACATGCCGTTCGGAGAGATGACGGTGACTCTCCTGGATGTGAGTGCTCTCTGGGGTTTGCCTATCCGTGGCACACCCGTCGGCGGTGTCTCTGACAGCACCAGATTCGCAGGTTATGTCGAGGAGTTGTTGGGAGCTGAGCCTTCCTATGTCATTGGGGAACATGGGAGGTCGAAGTTCCATTTGCGGATGACGAGGTTACGGCAGCACTTCATCGCGGGTCTCTCGGCAGATTCCACCGAGCTGGAGATTCAGAGGTAAAATTTATAACTTGTTTGTACTAATCAATTTATAATACGATATTTATATTAGAATTTTTATATGTTTTGTATTGCAGATATATACGGGGCTACGTGATGGACATTTTTGGTTCTGTCATGTTTCCTGATTCCAGTGGTGACCAGATGCCGATGATGTATCTCCCGTTGCTGACGGACCTTGAGCGGCCGTCGCCGTACAACTGGAGTGGGGTTGTCCTGGCGTATATGTACTCCCACCTGTGCCGTAGTAGTGAGGTAAGTCACCAACTCTTATTTTAGTGTAAATTATTTAATCAATCAATCCATCAAAATACACTGACGTGTAATGTTCTTGAAAATGCAGCCGAAAGCGAAGCAGATGTACGGGCCGGTACTCCTGCTTCAGCACTGGTCGTGGTCACGGTTACCGGTGGGCCGTCCTATCCCCAATGAGGCACCGGATTGGGGAGAGCCTTGTTTGCTTAGATGCCCCGTATACGCCAAGAAGTGGTACGGTTTCCACCACTACTTGGATCGGACCCACGGTGCTACCGTTGGGATCAGGCCTGTCCGGTCAGAGCTTCAGAGTTTTCCTGAAGCTCTTGTTGAGTGGACGCCGTACGACGAGTTGTACGCGGAGTACCTCTTGCCGGGGAATGTGTGTGACGAGCAGGAGCGGACGATGTGGTTCTATCGAGGGCCACTCATACACTTCTGGACAGTGGAGCACCACTACCCAGATCGGGTGCTCCGCCAGTTTGGTCGAGCGGCGTTGATTCCTACAAACCCACGGTTGCCGCCTTCCACGCACAGAGCCTTGCACAGGTAAGTCGTAGTCTATTGTATTTATTGTCAAATACATCAAATTACTTGATAGCTTTGTATTGCAACTAACGTCTTCCTTACAGCGTAACCCACCGAGCGCGACTGGATAAGGACTGGAGCACCCATTTCGATCCATACTACAGGACGGCCCAGGATCCTCAGCAGACCCATTTCTATCATGAGCCAGATGGGATCATTCAGACCCAGGGAGATCCCCAGTTGAGGTACGATGTATGGTACACGCAGGTCTGCATGGCGGGTGTCTATCTGCAGGGTGATTACGGTGCCCATCTCCGCGACATGATCAAAACCGATGATGGTTACCATCCCAACGGCCGTGCATGGGCTCGCCAGGTAAAGCACCTAAAACCACATAGTTTTGGTCTAACTTAGTAGTTCATCAAGGTTTGATCTGACATGCCAAATTTTTTTCAGCTTCTGGCCGCGATCAAGGAGTGCGGGCATGGGATTGCCATGCTGGGAAAGAAGAACTGGAGACGGCTTGGGTACCGCACCCTCAAGAAGAATGCGAATACGGTTGAGGATGCCGGGCACGGTGGAAAGATCATCGGTATGATGCGAGACGGCGGAGAGAACATCAACTGGCGTGAGATAATTCCGACCGAGCCCGACCCGAGCCCGGTTCTGCTAGATGATATGCCATCTTCCCCCGATTCGCATCCAGAGTGGGACTACCATAATTGGGTATTGTCCGGCATTGGGTGGACGGCATGGTACGACGAGCATGGACGTCCGGTGCAGCCTCATGTATGTCATACTTCAGTATCTGTCAGGTTTTAATAAATTTCTTCATTCAGATCAAATTTAATAATTTATGTGTATGATTGCAGGGTCCAGCAGAGATGCCACCACAGCCACCACCTGCGGAGACCGATACTTCTGAGTACGAGTCCCTCTCGTGCAGTCTCCAAGACTTCGGGGTATTCGATGAGAGTTTCATGTCGGCACCGGCATGGCCCCGATATGGCACAGAGATGCCGCATGATGGAGAGGCTAGTGGTAGCGGGTCTCATACTCAGCCTGACTTTGGGACTGGGTTTGCCGCATCTATCTTCGCTACACCTCCGCCAGTACCGACAGTCTCCACGGGCGATGCCAGATGGGATACTGCCGACCAGATACTCAGGTCTGCCGATGCTAGTGGGGAGGCCGAGAGAGAGAGAGCCTGGCCGCGCTGGCGCCGGGCGAACGCCGGAGTACCGCCTCAGCGATATTCCCCCTCTCCGTTTTAGTTGTATTTTTACTAGTTTTGTACTATTTTATTTCATATACTATTTATGTTTGGTATATTTGGATTATCCTATATTTCGGTTCTTGTGTATATGTGCTTTTATGGTACTATTTTTATATTTTACAGATCAAAATAAATTATCATGATAATGCGAAACAGAAAATATTATAACATTAAAATAGTAGCGCAACATAAAAAATAATATAGCGTATTTCAATTAATATAGCGTATTGTAATGTAATGTAATGTAATGTAATTTAGCGTAATTTAACATAATATAGTGTTATTCAATCTAATTTCAATTAATATAGCGTATTTTAGTATAAATATGCTAATTATATCAAAAGAAGTAATATAACAAATAATTTACACAAAAAATTTCAAATTTTCAGTGTTAAATTTCAATATTTTGATTTTCATAATGTCTCTCTTAAAAAAAAAAAAAAAAAAAAAAGGTACCAAGCCGGCCAGAAAATGGCCGGCTTAGTGGAGGGACTAAGCTGGCCATTTTCTGGCCGGCTTGGGTATTTTTCGATAATTGGTCCGACTCTAGGTATAATTAATAATTTGTATTAAACTTTGGATATTAATAAAAATGTCGGGGATTGAAGCCCACTATTTCTTTGGAGCCGACTATGATAAAATTGAGATTGTTATTCACAAAAATCTATGAGTGAGGCTACGGTACTATACATATCACGGATTGGGGACGTGCTGCGGCTTAATATTTGAGTTTTTAAAATTCTAACAGTCCATTCAAACCGTTTAACATGATTATAAAATGAATATGTACTTGCAAATCAAATTTTATATTTTTTCGAATTTTTTTACTATTTTTTAGATAGGTAGAAAATTATTGTTTTTGGATGGTCCAGAATTTTCAGATCAAGTGATTTTCTACCTATCTAAAAAAATAGTAAAAAAATTCAAAAAAATGTAAAATTTGGTTTGCAAGTACATATTCATTTTATAATCATGTTGAACGGTTCGGATCGACAGTTAGGATTTTGAAAACTCAAATATTGAGCCGTAGCACGGACCCAACCGTGCTATGCATAGTACCATAGCCTCACTCAAAATCTATTATATACATTCCATGGTGGAAAACACATGTTAGTTTTTCATTATTATATCCTTAATTTTTACTTATTTAAATAGTAATGTCAAGAAGAGCGAGAACAGATTAATCTCTATGGGACCGTTCGGTAACAAGGGATTAAGCCTTCTTAAGACTTAATCCGCTTCCTTAAGCTTTCTTAGCCGCTTAATTATGCCTAACACCGGTTTCTTAGCGCGGATTAAGATCACCTCCTTGAGCCTCCTTTTGTCCGGATCTTAATAATCCTCTGCTTGCATCTTAAGGCACGTCTACCCCTTTCTTTAGTTTTTTTAGCTTTCATTCACAAATTAAGACAACCGAACCAGTTCCTTAGCGCTCCTTAAGCTCTATCCTTCACTCTTAATCCTTGTTGCCGAAAAACTTGCATTTTTCTGTACAGGATTCTTCTATTTTGGCACAATCGGGGTGGCCTGATATAGTCTACCTATCTTGTACACAATGTCTTGGCCCGAGAGCATTTAATTTGTACACAAAACGGAGGCACATGACATGTTGATCCGATGAGAAAGAGGAGGCGAAACCATTTATTATTCTTCTGACTTAGCTGCACTGAATTAACCTCATCCAACACGTAGAGCGACCCAGATTCTGATTCAGAATTCAATTTTGATTCAAATCTAAGCAGCTAAAGTGAGGAGGAACAGCAGATGTGCATAAGGCAGCATTATGTTATTATGCAATTCCATTATATATAATGGTTCTCTTTACAGAAAAGCTCTCTAAAGTCATGGTAAGAAATTAAGAATCGGGTCATGGAGGGATGATGTTAAGAAAAAAGAAAAAAGCTTTAGTATATGAATAGTTAGTTATGTGTAAAAGCAAATCTCAAGGAGATTTGAGCGTCTTGGATATGGAAAATATGAATAGAGCTTTTAGTACTTATAAAATGGTGCATAATGTTTAAAGATTGTGTAGTAGAAGAACTGAAGAAAGACAATTAATGGTGATTCATTTATTTTTTAATGTACTCTAATATTGCCATCTGATGCATTGGAGGAGGTAGAACAGGAGATGGTGATGGAAGAGGTACAGGTACACAGACTTGAATTTGGACAAGGCACAAATGAAGGATAGGGCAGACAATAGCTTCATTTTCTAATTTTGAATAGAGAACAGTGTGTTTAAGTGTTCCTGTTATGTTGGCTTTGTACTGTTGCTTGTTTTCAGGGGTAGAATTTACAAGAATTCAGGGGAGGTGGTTGTTGTGAACTTTAGGTGTAGTTCTTTTCGATCAAAATGTTACATGTAAAAGACTTTGTAATTGGAGACTGGTACCAGAGTTTTGGTACCTTTCTCATTGATTTCAATGAAATCACAGTGGGCTCGGTCCCACTATTATGAAAAAGTAAGAAAAATAATAATAAACACAAGCTCAGTAAGATAAAAAGGGTTAATTTCCATTTATTTTTACAGAGTTCTGTATCTGAAAATAAAAATTGAGTTTTCTAGAGTAAATGCACTTTCTGAAAATGTGCACAATTGTGTTCCAGAATATCTTGCCATAACTTGATATCTGGCTGTTGACACAAATAATTACCAACAACCTTAGCTTCCAAAGGTTGTTTACACATTTTGCTCATTTCTTCAGCAATCTGGTCCACAATAGTCAGTCTATATTTCAAACCACTCGAATCATTCATCAATTGTGGATTGCTGATTTGCAAATCATCAATTGCATGGTATTTTAGGAGTGATTTGAAATCATCAGGTGCCAGACCGCACAACTCAATACGTTTCCCAGGACGTAATGAAGAAGGAAACGATGTTGAGCGACTAGTTACCACAATTTTACATATTCCTCCTAGATAAGCTAATGGGGCTAGGAGGGTGCCCCATGGCTGATCTCCTAATACCCTATTATTATTATCATACCAAACATTATCTAGTACGATCATGATTTTGTCAAACTCAGATAATGTTTTTATGAGCATTTCTTGTAGTTTATTTAAATTGCGTAGATTGGGGCACTCCTTTTCTGAGGCAACCTCAATCATCTCCTTCGTGTGCTCGATGATATTCAAATTTGGGGGTAAGGTGAGCCACATTCTGACAGCAAAGTGATTCTTTATTCTTTCATCGTTATAAACGTATTGTGCAAGTGTAGTCTTGCCAGCACCTTCCTCACCAGTTATGGCAGCAACTGAGTAACTACTATTTCCATGCTCAACTAACAGAAACGTAATTATTTCTTCACGAGAACTATCACGACCATAAACTTTATCAGTAAGAATTGAGGAGGTGATAGGATGGTTGTTACCACTTATAACCAGTAAATCACGCAATTTCTTGGATTGTGCTGCAATTTCCTTGAGCTCGTTCAGCTGTTCCAACAACTTTTTCTTTGAGCTTTTTTTGTGGTGTTCTTTGTCGAGTTCTTTGTGGAGGATATCCTTGGCGTTGTTGGAAGCATTCTTCAGACGCTCGAGCCACTTGGCGAGCTGGGCCTTGTGGTTGGGGGAGCTGTGTTGCACTGCTTGGATGGTGAGCTGGATCTCCGGCAGCAGAGTCGTCTCCAAATCTTCGAGGTCTTTGGGGATGTCGCTCCCCAGGTAGGAGATGCTCTTCTTGACGACATCGTTCACAAGCAAGCTTATGACCGGTGCTAGAAACCAACCGGCAAGTACATCTGCCATACAGAAAGAAAGTGGGTCTGTCTATGTCTATGGATTTAGAAATTGGAGACAAAGAGAGTTCACGGCTAACTTTTGTGAATTATCAATATTAGGTAGCTGTCATACGAGCCCATATCCTCGACGGTACCGTAAAAGATTCCCTTTTACAATTAGCGATTTACGGTTGAGATTAACTCTCAGCCGGTTTGGGATTCGGGCTGACTGAGGGAGCAGTATTATTGGGCTTTAATATTCGTGCCAAGTTAAAAAGAACGGTCCAGATCAAGTAATTGTAAAAGATTCCCTATTACGGTATCGTCGCTGATATGAATTCGCTGTGATACAGTACAATTTAATTAATTGTAGTCAAGTCGTGTTTTGCTGGTAGGTGGGTCCGATGACTCCGATCTAAGTGCGATCTTCAAATTTGAAATTCCGCGGTGGATTCTGACGTTTTTTTTATTTTAGTATTTTCTTTAAAAAAAAAAATTCATAGCACATAATTGACCGATATTTTTATTAAAACCCAAAAAAAAAAACAAATTATCAAATCTGCTCCCATCCCAAACTTATTTTTATTTCTACCCCAACCGCCCGTGCGCTGGGCGGTCCACTTTTCCCACCTGACCGCCCAGCAGCCGAGCGGTCCACTCTTCAAACCTGACCGCCCAGAGGCTGGGCGGTCCACTATTAATTTTTTTTTATAAGCGGTCCGCTGGGAGCAGACCGCTCTATCTCTCTCTCTTTCGTCTCTGCCTCCAGCCACCCCGCCCCGCCGCCCGCGTCGCCGCCCGAAACCACCACCCCAGCCGAAACCCCACTCTTCCTCTCTCTCTCCCTCTCTTCCTCTCTCTCTCTTCAAATCTGCCATTCTCTCTCTCTCTCTTCCTCTCCCTCTTCCTCTCTCTCTCTTCCTCTCTCTCTCTCTCTCTCTCTCTCTCTCACCCGAACCCTAATTTCGGCCATCTCGGCGACAGTCCGATTATTTTCGGGTAAGTTTCTAAATAATTTTTTTAATTTATATTTTGTATCTTGTATTGGCATTGGAACGATTGGTAGAATTGAATTGTTAATTATCTTGTGCGGGTTGTTGATTTTCCCGACACGATTGAATTGTTCAAAATTAGGGTTTCCAAAATTAGAGTTTGTAGTTTAGGGGTTTAGGGTTGACAACACTAAAGTTTATAAATTAGGGTTGAATTGTTAATTATCGTGTGCGGGTTGTTGATTTTCCTGTCGCGATTTAATTGTTAAATTAGGGTTGAATTGTTAAATTAGGGTTTATGATTGAATTGTTTAAATTAGGGTTGAATTGTTAAATTAGGATTTAGGGTTGAATTGTTTAAATTATGTTGAATTGTTAAATTACGGTTGAATTGTTAAATTAGGGTTTAGGGTTGAATTGTTAATTTAGGGTTTAGGGGTTAAATTAGGGTTTAGGGGTCAAATTAGGGTTTAGGGTTGAATTGTTAGATTAGGGTTGAATTGTTAAATTAGGGTTTAGGGTTGAATTGTTTAAATTATGTTGAATTGTTAAATTAGGGTTGAATTGTTAAATTATGGTTTAGGGTTGAATTGTTAATTTAGGGTTTAGGGGTTAAATTAGGGTTTATGGGTTAAATTAGGGTTTAGGGGTCAAATTAGGGTTTAGGGGTCAAATTAGGGTTTAGGGTTGAATTGTTAGATTAGGGTTTAGGGTTGAATTGTTTAAATTATGTTGAATTGTTAAATTAGGGTTGAATTGTTAAATTATGGTTTAGGGTTGAATTGTTAATTTAGGGTTTAGGGGTTAAATTAGGGTTTAGGGTTGAATTGTTAGATTAGGGTTGAATTGTTAAATTAGGGTTTAGGGTTGACAGAATTGGAGTTTATAAGTTAGGGTTTATAAATCAGGATTTATAAGATAAAATCTTCTATTTATTGAAATGTCGTTTGGTCAGAACTAGACGGGGACGTGCATGGGATGCCCCTCTGGAGACGGGGGAGAGTTCACATGATCACGATGCAGAGGCATCCGGTGCACCGGCATCCAGTGCAGAGGCATCCGGTGCAGAGCCGTCCGGTGCAGAGACGTCCGGTGCAGATGCTCCCTTTGGAGATTATCCCCCTCACCATCCTGACACATTTAGTCCTCTTCTGTGGACCCCACATGTCAGGCACCGTGTCTCACTTGCATCTATGGAGGTACGTTGGTTTTGTATTCCTAATTTAAATAGCATTATTTAATTAGACGTTTATATTGAAATAATTGTAAAATGCAGGACACGACGATTATGGCAGTGAGGCATCGCACCCCCGAGATACCATACGTCCGTCACCCATTGATGGAGCAGTGCATCCTTCATCTCGGGTTGTATCAGTTGGCCACCATGCCTCACTGTGATATTGATCAGGCCCTCATTTGCGGTCTAGTGGAGAGATGGCGACCGGAGACGCATACATTTCACCTTCCGATTGGGGAGATGACAGTCACACTAGGTAATGTCAGCGCCTTGTGGGGTTTACGGATAGACGGCAACCCCATCGGTGGTGTCTCAGACCATCCAGACCTGATGCACATGATACCGAACCTGCTGGGGGCCGCTCCGACGGACTTGCAAAAGAAGAAGAAGAAGAAGAAGAAAGGAGAGGAGGAGAAGGAGTGCCGGTATTCACAGTACTGCATCAGTCTTGCGGCGCTCCGCAGTTACTTCCACCGGCGTAGGATCACCCCCGATACACATGACGAGCGGGCCATTCTGAGGTAATCACAAACAGTTGCAAATTAAAATATGTTATGGATTCAACAAAAAATGTAGTTATTTATGTCTTTAATTTATATTGCAGGTACGTGAGGGCGTTTGTCATGGATTTATGTGGCAGCGTCATGTTTGTTGATTCCAGCGGTGACATAGTCCCGATTATGTTCCTCTCTCTGCTGAGGGACATTCAGCGACCGTCGAAGTGGAATTGGGGTGGAGCCGTGCTCGCCCACTTATACCGGGGCTTGTGTCATGCTTGTCTGGTAAGTTTGTACAAATATTTTAATTTTTTTATTACATATATTAGGGTTCCATATTTACCAGAAATGCATCGCATGTCCAAAATTTAGGCGACGAACAAGCAGATTGCCGGACCGCTTCTTCTACTCCAGCAGTGGTCCTGGTCACATATACAGGTGTGTCGGCCTGTTCCTCCAGCTCAGGCAGGGTTATGGATGGGAGATGACCCCAGAGACGGCCGGGGTACGGTGCCATATGGGGTACTCCCCACACATACGAGGACACGGGCAGGGGGAGGACCCCTATCGTCTGTTCACGAGGCAGGGGGAGGACCCCTATCGTATGTCCGGGGTCAGCTCCAGATGCTTCACGAGGCGAGCATCACCTGGTACCCCTATCGTCTGTTCTACGATCGGGGGCCGTGC
The DNA here is from genome assembly GCA_011114355.1 of Carex littledalei. NCBI lineage: Eukaryota > Viridiplantae > Streptophyta > Magnoliopsida > Poales > Cyperaceae > Carex > Carex littledalei. The sequence goes on from CM022081.1 coordinate 2,024,849, forward strand.
GTATGCTTCTGGATAGTTGAGTATCACTATCCTGATCGAGTGCCCCGTCAGTTTGGCTTGGATGCCTATGTCCCTGATTTTCCAGAGTTGGGCGAGCAGCAGACCACCCAGCTGCACAGGTAAGTACCCACTGCCTTATCCTTTGTCTATTTTATTACTTGTTCAGCCATACACGTTACTAATTAATTTATATTGCAGCACTAAACACAACAAGCCCAAAGTCGACTGGAGCACGCATTTCTGGGAGCATTACCAGCGTGCTGCATCACCCCAGTTTCACTTATGGACCCCGCCTCCAGCTCCAGATGCCCCTATGCCGGTCGGGCCTTGGAGATTGCGATATTTAGTCTGGTACCAGAGATGGGGCATGCCGACGGTTTATCTACAGGGGGACTATGGTGATGCTCTTCGACGGAGACTCACGGGTGACGGATCTAGGACTTACTTGCCTTTCGGCCCGATCCATGCTCGTTCGGTATGTTTAAATGAAACTGACATGCTTCAAAAATTGTAGTTATTTATTCATCTTCCAATAATAATAATGAAAATACATTGTGTGCAGATTTTGACCGCTATTAGAGGAGTGGCACACAGCTTGGTGTGCATGGCGAGAAAAAGTTGGAGAGCGATAGGATGTCAAATGCTCCAACACAGTGCACCGATCGTGGAGGACTCTGGCTGGGACGGGCGCCTCGTTGGTATGTTGCATGATGCTAGGGAGGACATCAATTGGCGCGAGATAAAGGCCCCACCACCAGATCCGGAGCAGCCTGGAGCCCCTATCTACGCTGCGGAGATGCCGCCACCTCCTGCAGGTAATAATATGTCATACAAATGATCATTATTAAGTGTCTCTCTAAAAGATCATTCTTATTAATTTATCTTCATTTCTGCAGATGATGACTCGGGTTGGGCGATCCACCAATGGGTGTTGAACAACAACGTGTGGAACGCGTACTACAACGAGCATGGAGTTCCAGTGCAGCATACCGAGGTAGCAAAAGTTCATTATTTAATTAATTTACTCGTTACTTCTATGTCTCTAATTTAACATTTTTTAAAATGCAGGATGAAGCTGCCGCCGCCGCCGCCTCATTCTCATTGGATGACCTCACTGGAGATGAGGGCGGATGGGAGCCAGCTAGCCCCCACCGACCGCAGTATATGGAGCCCAGACAGCACAACGGCGAGGCCAGTGGGAGTGGGGCACAGACTGCAGATGACTTTGCCTCTGCTATATTTGGCACATCGCCTCCGGCCACGTATCCTCCTACTTGGGAGGCCGATCCGTGGGTGTTGCGTATACAGGCGGGGATCCATGGGGAGCATGCATTACACCTGGGGGCGGACCCATGGGCGCGCGAGGCCGTACACGATGACATGCAGGTGGATGAGGTTCACCAGAGGCGTCCGCCTTCGCAGAGGGACCGCCATGCACCTACTAGATTGGAGCTCTCCGGACCTCGCCCTCGTCGTCGCCGTTAGGGTTTTTATATTTTTTTAGTTTGATAGGTTTCTAGTATTTTAGTTTGGATTATTATATTTCATGTTTGGACTGTTATGTTTCATGTTTAGACTTACCATTTAGATTATCTACTTTTGTTGTTTAGACTTACCATTTAGATTACCATTTATATTATCTACTTTTGTTGTTTAGACTTACTATTTAGATTACCTTTTAGAAACATTTAAACATTAACAAACTTAATATAAAACTAATCAATTATATTAAAACTACACAATTACATAACATATAAAAATAATCGTCAATTATAAAAATATAATCATCAACAAATAATAAATATATATCATAATAAATGTAAAACATTCAAACAAATCATTACAACAATTTAATATAAAACATTCAAACAAATAATTACAACAATTTAATATAAACCATTCAAACAAATTAAAACATAAAACCTTATAAAAAAAAAATAACAGTGGACCGCCCAGCAGCTGGGCGGTCAGATATGATGAGTGGACCGCCCGGCTACTGGGCGGTCAGGTGGGGAAACTGGACCGCCCAGTGGACGGGCGGTTAGGGTAGAAATAAAAATAAGTTTGGGGTGGGAGCATATTTGATAATTTGTTTTTTTTTTGGGGTATTAATAAAAATATCGGCATAATTGAAACTTGTTTTAGAACATAAGCACATAAAATGTTTCTCTGTTTGTATATATTTTCAATTTTTTGTGTTTTCATTATTTGACGATTTTTATCAAAAATGTTAGTTTTCTATTTTTCTATTTAGCATTTTATACATTTCAACGTGTAATGTTTCACATTTGACGTTATGTTTAAGATCATAAATTCAATGATTAATGTTCAATACGTAATCGATTAACTTTAAAACAAACATGCTTTAAAAACTGATAATTACATAAACGCAATAGCGATTCAGTGGTATGTTTGCTTAATAATTCAGCATTTTTTTACTTTCAGTTTTCATACGGTCATACCACAAACGCTGAATTATTTAACGTTCCAGCTTTTCTACTGAAAATTAAGTTCGAAAAAATAACAAACTAAATTAATTTGTTAATAAGTAAATTAAAAAAAATACAAATGAAATGCTATATTTTAAACAAATAGAGGAGGGCTCAAATGCCCCATTGCTTTATGCTCTAATCGTACCTCAACATCTTTATCTTTGATTTCAAAGTTCAAACAAAAGATCTTAACCGCTCAACATGATATCCACGTTAAAATGTTCTTGGAGATCAAATTTTATATTTTTTTGAAAACTTTTTACTAGTTTTTAAGATAAGTACAAAATCAATGTTTTTCAGAAAATTGTGGACCATTTAAAAATAGTGACTTTGTATCTATTTTAAAAATAGTAAAAAAAATTCAAAAAATGTAATTTTAATCTCTAAGCACATTTTAACGTGGATATCATGTTGAGCGGTTCAGATCTTTTGTTTGAACTTTGAAATCGAAGATAAACATGTTGAGAAACGATTGTGACATAAAACAATGGAGCATTAATTTGAGCCCTCCTCATATTACTTTTGTTAGGAAATTCTATTTTTTTTTATTATGGTCCCATTTCGAAGAGCTGGTAAAGAAATCTACACAACCAGCAAAAAGTAAATAAAAATAATTTAGTTAAACGCCGGCCAAATTGCATTTCTCTTAAATTTCGAACTTTTTCTATCTACGTGCTACTTTAAAATCTTAATGTCATTAAATGCTACAAATAAAAAAATCGGATACTCATTGGCACATAGTCTGACATTTATGTTATTACGTCGCATCAACAACTTTTAAAGTTGTCTGCGTGCCGTTTCCCGTCTGCCTTAAAAAAACAAAATTTTAAAATAATGCAAAGCATCTTTTTTGCAGGAAGTCAATTCGCTATTAATGGAAGAATTTTATAATATCTCTGGAAACCTTTTAAATTATTATTTTTTCAATTCATAATATCATTTTTAACCTTCTAAATTTTAAAACTCACAAAATTTTATATATTTTATTGTTTTTCTATTAAACGTTATTTTAAATTTATAAAGCACCAATTCAATCCTTATATATATGTGTTTGGGCATATATCTATATATATATATATATATATATATATATATATATATATATATATATATATATATATATATATATATATATGAAGTTGTGCTATTATACATTGCAATGTATTGACCCCTCCGTGCATTGGACTAAAATCGTTGGATTCAAAGTCCAAATGACCGATCCAAACCGTTCATCTTGTTCTAAATATTGAAATGTGCTTGGAGACCAAATTTTACATTTTTTGGAATTTTTTTACTATTTATTAAGCCACTTTGAAAAAGTCTGATCCGGTGGTCCAGAATTTAGTTGCACTGTTTTTACTGTTCACCCGGATCAGCAATTTTCAAAGTAGCTTAATAAATAGCAAAAAAATTCCAAAAAATGTAAAATTTGGTCTCCAAGCACATATTAATATGGAGAACAAGATGAACGGTTTGGATCGGTCATTTGGACTTTGAATCCAACGATTTTAGTCCAATGCACGGAGGGGCCTATGCATTGCAATGCACCATAGCCCATCTCTCTCTCTCTCTCTCTCTATATATATATATATATATATATATATATAGATGGGCTATTGTGCTTTGCAAAGTAAACCCCTCCGTTTACTTCGGGCCATATTTTGCATTTTGAAAATCCAAATAATCAATCCGAACCGTTCAACATGTTCTAAATATTGAAATGTGCTTGCAGACCAAATTTTACATTTTTTAGAATTTTTTTACTATTTATTAAGCCACTTTGAAAATCGCTAATCCGGTGGTCCAAAATTTTTTACTGTTTTTTACTGTTCACAGTGGATCAGCGATTTTCAAAGTGGCTTAATAAATAGTAAAAAAATTCCAAAAAATGTAAAATTTAGTCTGCAAGCACATTTCAATATTTAGAACATCTTGAACGGTTCGGATCGGTTGTTTGGATTTTCAAAATGCAAAATATGGCCCGAAGTAAACGGGGGGTTTACTTTGGAAAGCACAATAGCCCATATCTCTATATATATATATATATATATAGAGTATGGCTAAGTTGCTGCCGGCAGCATTTCGGCGAGGTGCTGCCGGCAGCGTTTCGGCCATACGGATGTTCAAACAGAAAATCCGAACCGTTCAACGTGTTCTAAATATTAAAATCTACTTGGAGACCAAATTTTACATTTTTTGGAATTTTTTTACTATTTATTAAGCCACTTTGAAAATTCCAGATCATATGGTCCAGACTGTTTTTACTGTTCACCCGGATCAGCAATTTTCAAAGTGGCTTAATAAATAGTAAAAAAATTCCAAAAAATGTAAAATTTGGTCTCCAAGTAGATTTTAATATAGATTGAACATCTATATAAAAAAATTTGGTGTTTGAACACCCGTATGGCCGAAACGCTGCCGGCAGCACCTCGCCGAAATGCTGCCGACAGCAACTTAGCCATACTCTATATATATATATATATAGTGCTTGGCTATTATGCTTATATAAGCAAAAGCCCACATATGCTTAAATGAGCATTTTTGCGTTTCCAATGTTCAAATGGTCGATCCGACCGTTCATCTTGTTCTCCATATTAATATGTGATTGGAGACTAAATTTTACATTTTTCTGAATTTGTTTACTATTTATTAAGCCACTTTGAAAGTTTCTGATCTGGTGGTCCAGAATTTTGGAAACACTGTTTTTACTGTTCACCCAGATCAGCAATTTTCAAAGTGGCTTAATAAATAGTAAAAAAATTCAGAAAAATGTAAAATTTAGTCTCCAAGCACTTATTAATATGGAGAACAAGATGAACGGTCAGATCGACCATTTGAACATTGGAAACGCAAAAATGAGTTATAAGCATATGGGGGCTTTTGCTTATATAAGCATAGTAGCCAAGCTCATATATATATATATATATATATATATGTAGAATTGAGCTATGGTGAGACGTGGAGTAAAACAAGTTTGTACTTCATGACACTATATTTTTATTTTGAAAATCCAAACAACCGATCCGAACCGTTCAACATGTTCTCTATATTGAATGTGCTTGGAGACCAAATTTTACTTTTTTTGGAATTTTTTAACTATTTATTAAGCCACTTTGAAAATCGCTGATCCGGTGGTCCAGAAAATTTTACTGTTTTTACTGTTCACAGTGGATCAGCGATTTTCAAAGTGGCTTAATAAATAGTAAAATTCCAAAAAATGTAAAATTTGGTTTCCAAGCACATTTCAATATAGAGAACATGTTGAACGGTTCGGATCGGTTATTTGGATTTTCAAAATGAAAATATGGTGTGGGGTACAAACTTATTTTACTCCACGTTTCACCATAGCTCATCTCTATATATGTATATGTATATAGATGTGTGTATATATATATAGAGTAGAACTAGCGTGTTCTTAAACTCACCAAGCCTCTTTGTGGGCTTAACTCCAAAATTCATCGGATTGGTTTCAAACGACGCATCCAAACCGTTGAAACCGATCTACTTCACGATGGATGAGTTTACATGTCAAATTTATAAATTTTGGACTTAATTTAATATAGAGTCAAGCGGTAAAAAATGATGAAAAATGAACACATTAAAATTAACTTATAAATCATCTTTTTTTGACCGCTTGACTTTATACTAAATTAGTTCGAAAATTTATAAATTTGACATATAAACGCATCACTCGTGAAATATATCAGTTTCAACGGTTTGGATGTATCATTTGAAGCTAATTCAATAGATTTTTGAATTAAGCTTACAAAAAGACTTGGTGAGCTTAAGAACACCCTAGTTCTACCCGGACACGTATCCTCTGCGGAGCCAAACGAACGGACCAGATTAACTCTCAGCTGATCTGATATTCGGGCTAACGGAGGGGGTTGTATTATTGGGCTTTGAGATGCATGCCAAGTCAAAACGAACGGACCAGATTAAAAGCTCCGCACAGCTCCGCAGATAAAACTTTGCAGAGGATACGCTTCCAGTTCTACCCATATATATATACATATGTACATATGTATATACATATGTACATATATACATATATATATGGGTAGAACTAGGGTGTTCTTAAGTTCATCAAGCCTGTTACACCAAAAAGGTATAGTACAAAGTTTCAGTACAACAAGCTGTACTTTTTAACCTTAAAATACACTTCTGGTCAGACTGCAAGTATACAATCCTACCGCGTAGTATATCGTCGGGTATCGATCACAGGGACGGTTCAAGTGTTATCCGGACTCTACTTAGGTTAATTAAAAACTAGAAGTTGGAAAAGGGTTGATTTTGGTTATTTAATATTCCTACAGATTCAAAGCAGTAGTAAAGTGCAAGAAAGAAGATTAAACTGGTTTTAATCGATAAATAAAAGCGTTCCCAGGGTTAAGACTTCATCTCAGTTTTGCCCTCAGACTGTCCTGTCCGGGCCGTGTCATTTCTTACACAGGCCGTATCAGTTTACACGGGCCGTGTCATTTTGCTACACGGTCCGTGTCAGCCTCGGGTTAATGCAGCAGCTATTGTTTCTTTGTATCGTTCCTTTGTGTAGGGTTCTACTGACCAGACCTAATGCTTCTGAACCTCAACTGTCGTTTGTTGGTTCATCAACTTGGTATGGAAACTGCAATATATGCCCTCGTCGGGTTCTAAACCTCAACTTTCGTGTTTTGGTCCAAATTACCTAGTTGCTTGATTGGTATACTAAAGGTAACTCCTATCCGTCGATAGAGAGTAATTTTCGCCTTTCGGTTACTACTTGGTTTCGCCTTTCGGGTCACAAATCCTACCTCATGTACTTAGTTTGGTTGAGAGACTTTTAAGGGCTTGAATACCTTATAGATGTGATCATTCATCTAGTGGTAAACCGATATAGGTCAAACACTACAACCTAAGCAATTAAATACTACTCAATCAATCAAACACAAATTTCAATACAAAGATTCAATAACTAGCATGCAAGACAAAACATTCGATTACATCAAAACCCTAGAAACAAAGTAAACTACTCACTCATAGTTCTAAAACAGCAAATACAAATAGAGATAGAGTTGATCATGACAAAACCCAAAGTACAAAGAAGATCAATCGAAAACTCGCGTATTTCGCTTCTCCAATTCGCCTCCAAGCTTAGCCGCCAAAGACAAACCCTAGAACGTGCTCTCCTGTTCCAGAATGACCTTTCCTGGAGAGAAATCCCGATTATATGCTCATTTGGTCGACCTTCCTTCAATAGCCTTCTTTCCAGATTTTTTGGATCTGTTTCCAGATTTGCTTGACACGGGCCGTGTCAAATCTTGTCCGGCCTGTGTAACTTGTGTCCTTTCAGTGGTCGAGTCAGCAGTTGCTTGTGGTCGGATCAGTGGTCGAGTCGAGGTTGACACGGCCCGTGTGGAATGTGACACGGACCGTGTAGAGACTTCTTGATTCCAGATTTTCTCCTCGATTTCGCCCGAATCCTGCAAAATAAGAATAAACTTGCAGCAGTACCACATTCTAAAGATATTCAATGAAATACAACTGAATTAATGAGTTTAAACACAAGTTTTGGTACAATTTGAAGGTCGAAATATAGATAAGTTTGCGAGATATCAAAGCCCCTTGGTGAAACTGTTGAAACCCGCCTACCTTACGAGTGATGCGTCTACATGTACAAATTTTATACTTTCGAATTAATTTAGGATAAATTCAAGCGGTCAAAGTTAGATGGTTAATAAATTAATTTTAATGCATTCATTTTTTGACGTTTTTTGACCACTTGACTCTATGCAAAATTAATTTCAAAATTTAAAATTTTTGCATGTAGATGCATCACTCATAAGGTAGACGGGTTTCAACGGTTCGGATTCATCGTTTGAAGCCGATCCGATGGGTTTTAGACTTGAGTTCACCAAGGACTTGGTGAACTCAAGAGCACCCTAGTTCTACCCTATATATATATATATACATACATACATATATATATACATACATATATATATACATATATATATACATACGTACATACATACACATACATACGTACATACGTACACATACATACGTACATACGTACATACATACACATACATACGTACATACATATACATACATACATACATACATACATACATACATACATCACTACTACAAAAATAGTCATTGTACACTGCACATTGTACACGGATTTGGCAATTATATTAAAAACAGTGTACCAAATATGATTTTTTACTTGTCCAAAAGATCTGCACGATTTCTACACGGATAATTAGTTAATAATCAGTGTAGAATTATTAGAGAGAGATACACGGTTTATTAGAAATTCAAAATCCGTGTGTAAAGAGGTCCGTGTGCAAATAATTGAGAGAGCTACACGGATTGTTGTTAAATATCCGTGTAGGAATATTACACACGGTTTTTTGATAATATATCCGTGTATGTTTAGTTGGAGAGCTACACGGATTTATAACTAAATAGCCGTGTATAAAAGTGTAGGGTTTTAATGTCTTCCCCTTCCAGCGCCGTTTTGATCAAGTCTTTTATTACATCTCTCTGAACTGAGCTTTTTCCTATCAGATTTCTGCGAATTGATCGAGGCCAGCAGCTGAGATCTGAGATCTTTGAATTAAGTTTGTATTTTCTCCTCTCCATCTTTCTAAGGTTAGTAATATGTATTTAAATCATTTTCTTCCTCTAATTTTCTGTTATTTAGGCTTATTTAGGTCATTTCATGCATGCTTGATTTCTTAATTTTAGATGTAATTAATTAGTGTATTGTGGTCCAATAACCGACCTTTAGATGCTTTTAGGTCCATGCCCGTTCAAAATTAATCCAATAGGGATTAATTTTGGATAGTCCCCGTTTTGGGACTGCTCTTTGAATATTATGTCTCATTTAGGATGTGAACACATATTAGCGGGATTTAATTAGTATTTGAGGAAAGTTCGATAGTATTTTCTCTTATTGCTCCTACGAGTATGTGGTTCGTACGCATACTTGGGGAGTTAAGGGGAAATGCTGCCGAATTTTTCTCAAATACTAATTAAATCTCGCTAATATGTGTTCACATATGAGACATAATATTCAAAGAGTGGGTTAGGATTGTAAACCGGTCCTTTGTAAGCCCAAAATTTTGTACACGAAGGAGAATGTTGACCATGCATGATTAATTGATCAAATCATTTTTTTAATTTAATTTACAGATGGATCGAAGCTGGATGTATGAAATGCGACGTGACAGTGAAGAATATTTGGTTCGCGTTGATGAGTTTATAAAATTTGCTGAGAGTTATAGAGTGAAGAAAAAAGAAGAAGACATTTTATGTCCTTGTAAAGATTGTAAAATTTATTAAGATTTTTGGACATCGAAGAAATTAGAGCTCATTTGATTTGTCGGGGATTTAAGAAGAGATATACATGTTGGTTCATGCATGGTGAGAAATTTGGGGAAAGTAGTAGTGCCAATAAAGATTGTAATCGTGAATTGAATGATGAGAATGTTAGAATTTCTGATAATTTTGAACTTGATTGGAACGAGGATTATGAGAGTGCCGAATATTCTGATAACGTCGAACCCGAAAATGACGATGATGAGATGGAGAGGAATTTTGATGAAAATGTAGAACACGAGTTTACTGAAAATTTGGAGGATATGTTACGTGATGTGGAATATGAAATTAGTGATAAAAATTATGATAAATTTCAAAATTTGTCTAATGAATCCAAGAAGCCGTTGTATCCCGGGTGTACCAAATTTACAAAACTGTCAGCTGTGTTGAAATTATTAAACTTAAAAGCAGACAATGGTTGGAGCGATAAGAGTTTCACGTCCTTATTACAGCTTTTAGGAGAAATGCTCCCAGATAACAACGAGTTACCCGGTACAATATATCAGGCAAAGAAGTTGATATGTCCAATGGGGTTGAAGATCGAAAGAATACATGCATGTCCGAATGATTGTATATTGTATCGTAATGAGTACGAGGCTATGCATGCTTGTCCTAACTGCGGTGTTTCACGATATAAACGTCGTAAGGACCAGGACACTGATGATTGTAACGAGGACACAAATGGCCACCTCCGGCTAAGGTGTTGTGGTATTTGCCGATAATACCGAGATTCAAACGGTTGTTTGCGAATCCCAAAGATGCAAAATTGTTGCGCTGGCACGAAGAAGAGCGCAAAAATGACGGTAAACTAAGGCACCCGGCTGATTCTCCTCAATGGAGAAACATTGACAGACATTTCAAAGAATTTGGTTCTGAAACGAGGAACCTTAGGATTGTGGTGAGCTCAGATGGAATGAGTCCGTTTGGAAGTATGAGCAGTCGGCACAGTACTTGGCCAGTTCTTTTATGCATCTACAATCTTCCTCCTTGGTTGTGCATGAAACGCAGATATATAATGATGTCATTACTAATCCAAGGACCCAGACAACCCGGAAATGACATAGATGTATATCTCGCACCATTAATCGAGGACCTCCAAAAATTGTGGCGTGATGGTGTCCCGGTGTGGGATGCGTATATGAAAGAGACCTTTAACTTGCGGGCCATGGTGTTTTGCACCGTAAATGATTTCCCCGCGTACGGGAATTTGTCGGGTTACACTTGTAAAGGAGCAAAAGCGTGCCCGATCTGTGAAGATGACACGCAGGTGCTGAGGTTGAAAAATTATCAAAAGAATGTATTCATGGGGCATCGTAGGTTTCTTCCTATTAATCACCCATATCGTAAGAAGAAGATGGCATTCAACGGGAAAATTGAGCTTGGAGTGGCTCGTCATCCATTAGACGGGGAGAGTGTCTTCGAACGGGTAAAAAACATTGATGTTGTTTTTGGAAAATGCGCCAAAGCACTACCGAAGAATATTTGGAAAAAGAGGTCCATATTTTGGGAGCTACCGTACTGGAAATATTTAGAAGTGAGGCATTGCCTAGATGTCATGCATGTTGAAAAAAATGTCTGCGACAGTTTAATTGGTTTATTATTGAACATTCCGGGGAAGACTAAAGATGGTATTAAAGTGAGAAAAGACATGGTAGAGATGGGAATACGACACGAGCTCGCACCGCAGGAGAAAGGGAAGCGCACATACCTACCCCCCGCACTGTGCACAATGTCAAAGAAAGAGAAAACAAGCTTCTGTGAATGCCTCAATAGTATAAAAGTCCCATCAGGATATTCTTCGAATATTAAGAAGTTGGTGTCGATGAAGGACTTGAAACTGGTCGGTCTGAAATCTCACGATTGTCGTGTTTTATTGACACATATAATTCCCGTTGCAATTCGGGGAATTTTACCAAAGCACGTTCGTCAAACCATTACGAAGCTTTGTTCTTTCTTCAATGCAATAAATTCCAAAGTGATAGACCCTCTAAAATTGGACTCTTTGCAAAAGGAGGTCGTCGTTACTCTTTGCCAACTTGAGATGTATTTTCCGCCATCTTTTTTCGATGTTATGGTTCACCTTGTTGTTCATCTTGTGAGAGAAATTAAGATTTGTGGTCCCGTGTTCCTTCGGTATATGTATCCATTCGAGAGATACATGGGCATCTTGAAAAAATACGTAAGGAACCGACATCGACCCGAAGGCAGCATTATAGAAGGATATTCTACGGAGGAGGTGATTGATTTTTGCACCAACTACTTGACCGGTGTGGATCTTATTGGCGTTCCAAAATCTCGATACGAGGGAAGGCTACAAGGAGTCGGGACAATTGGGTTGAGAGCCGTAGTTGCTGATCTAAATGAACTACAAAGGCACATTTTATTGTACTACAACACATGACAGATGTTGCTCCCTATATAGATGAGCACATGACAATCCTTCAACAACAAAACTACACGAGGAGTCAGAAGTGGCTTACTAACGAGCATAATCGTTCTTTTATAGGATGGCTGAAAGAAAGAGTGCAGTCACACCCCGTACCTGAAATTGTTAAACTGCTTGGCGAAGGACCCCAAATTGTTGTTAGAACATTTCAAGGATACGAGATTAACGGATATACATTTTACACTAAATCCCAGAGTGATAAGAGCACGATGCAAAACAGTGGGGTGACGTTGGTGGCGACCTCTCAAGAATTCAGTAGATCCGGAGATGGCCGGGCTGTAATAGCATCAAAGTCATATTATGGCGTTATTGAAGAAATTTGGGAGCTCATTTACAGTCCTCACCTGAGCATTCCCGTGTTTCGGTGTCAATGGGTCGAAGACCGAGGTGTTAAAGTTGATAACGACGGGTTCACACTCGTTGATTTTAACAGGGTTGGGCATGTTGATGATCCGTTTATACTCGCCAAGCAAGCCACCCAAGTCTTTTATGTCACTGACCCGAGTGATGATAGGTTGAGCATCGTCCTATCCGGAAAAAGAAGGATTGTCGGGGTAGAAAATGTCGTCGATGAAGAAGAGTACGACCAGTTTGACGAAGTACCTCCATTTTGTACCGATGTGCAAACTGAGGTAGCAACACTTGAAGGGGTAGACGAAGCTGACTACATGCGGTCCGACCACAATGAAGGATTATGGGCCGAGGGTACTGTTCAAATAGTGGAAAAAAGGAGAAAAAGGAAAAAAAAAGCATAATGTATAATATTTATTTTGTTTAAGACCTTGTAGCTTTTAATATTGCAACTTTAGCTTGTAATATATCAAATAAAAAAGGAAAAAAAGAGGAAAAAAAGGAAAAAAGCATAATGTAGTATTAGTATTATCAAATATTATCAAATATTAGTATTAGTTTTTGAAACAATGAAGGATTATGTTTAATGAAGGATTATCAAATATTATCAAATATTGCAACAATGAAGGATTATGTTTAATGCTTATAATATTATCAAATATTAGTATTAGTTTTTGAAAATATTAGTTAAAACATTAGTTAAAACATTTAATAATAAAATAAAATAAATAAAATTTCAGTATTAGATTTTAATATTAGTTTCTGAAATTTTACTTAATTTATTATTACTTTAGAAATATTAGAAATCTGAAATTTTACTTAATTTATTATTACTTTATAAATATTAGAAATCTGAAATTTTACTGAACCTGGGACCCGCCTGTCGGACCTATTTATACACGGACTTTTAGCTAATAGTCCGTGTAGAAATGGAAGAGAGCTACACGGTCTATTAGCTAGATGTCCGTGTAGAAAGATAATTGCACCCGGTTTATTAGGTAGATATCCGTGTAGAAATATAATTGTACACGGTCTATTAGGTAGATGTCCGTGTAGAAAGAGGTCCGACAGGCGGGTCCCAGGTTCAGTTACACAATTTTTTAGCTCCCTATATCGCAAGCGCCCGATATTTATTTTTCCAGAAGACTTAACTCCGAACTCTTTCAAATTCTGCCTCCTCCGCCTCTGCCTCCTCGATCCGCCTCTCGGTCCTCCGCCTCTCCGTTGGCCTCCCCTCTCGGTCCTCCGCCTCCTCTCGGTCCTCCGCCTCTCGCTGGTCCTCTGCCTCTGCCACATCTCGCTCCTCCACCGCTAGCTCCTCCGCCTCTCGCTCCTCCTCTGCCATCCTCCTCTGCCACATTTCGCTCCTCTCGGTACATTAGGTATAATTTTTGGTATTTGGTTGTACAAGAATATCAATTCATTTTGAATGAAATTTTATTTAGGGTTTAGGGTTTTAATTGATATTTGGTTGTACAAGAATTTTTGTACTACAATTACTTGTGCATTTTTGTACACGAATTACACTAAATAATTTGATGAGAATTACTTGTACAAGAATTTCAATTCATTCATTACTTGTGTAAAAAATTATTTAGGATTTCATTATTGTTCACTTATGATTTCATTACTTGATATTTAGGGTTTAGGGTTTTAATTGATATTTGGTTGTACAAGAATTTTTGTACAAGAATTACTTGTGCATTTTGTACAAGAATATCAATTTAGGATTTTTGTACAAAATATCAAGTTTACTTGTGTAAAAAATTCTTGTATAAGAAATATCAATTCTTTACACTAAATAATTTGGTGAGAATTACTTGTACAAGAATATCAATTCATTCATTACTTGTGTAAAAAATTATTTAGGATTTCATTATTGTATAAGAATTACTTGTACAAAAAATTGATATTTAGGGTTTAGGGTTTTAATTGATATTTAGGGTTTAGGGTTTAGAGTTGTCAATTTGCTCTCATTCGATATATTTTAATACTCAACTATTTGCATTCTCTTTGTACACAATTGTGATTTGATCTTTAATTTCTTGCAGAACCATGTCGGATGAGGATGAGTACGTCGATATGATGGCAGAAGAGGAGCAGCAAGCTACTGCCTCAACAGAAAGAAAGAAAAGAGGTCCGACAATGTGCACGGGCATGTCCGAGCAGAAGCAATTGGAAATCTGGTTCACAGAAGACGGGCGTGCGCAGGGAGAAAAACGGATCAAATACTCAAATTGGTGTACGAGTTTGGTGAGGCAAAATGCGAGTATCCTTGTAGAGAGATGGGATCATTTTGAGGATACGGTGAAGGACGAGTGGTGGAACAGGGTGAAGGTAAAGTGCCTAACAACTCTTTGCTTTATTTTCACTTATGTATCTATACTTGAATACACTAAATTTGGTGTCAATCAGGCTCAGTGGAACATCGAGAATGATGTTCCAAAGGATAAGACTTTGAAGATTATGAATGCGGGTTGGAAGCAATTCAAGAGCACGTTGAAGACGGAGTTCATGGAGAAAGGGAGAAATCCGGTCGGCTACTACAAATGGCTAAAACAAGAGGACTGGGATGCGTTTCAAGCTTTGAAGTCCACCAAAGAGTTCCAGGTATCTAACTCGTGCCAAATTTTCACTTATTCTTTCTCGATATGTACTTATCTTTCTAAAACTAACTGATCGTTATTGTCTTGTTTCTGTGAAGGCAAAAAGTGATGAAGGCAGGAGGACCGTTGCCTTCAACAAGTATCCATACCATCTAGGGTCAGCTGGTTACGAGGGTAAGAAGGCAGAATGGAGGAAAATACTGGACCAAAACAAGGATTCTGACTCACCCGTGGTTAGGATCCAAAATCCAAGGGGCCAAGATTGGTTCATGGGTAAATCCGAGGTAACCGCTGACGGGAGGATAGTACTCCCAAAGGATTTGCAACCCGTGGCTCAAAGAATGGTAAGAGTCCTTTATTCTTACTTTGTGACATTCACCCGAAAATTATAACTCCGAAAGTACATCAATTGTTCTTTTGCTTTAACTAATTCTTCTACTTGAACAGTTGGCAGTGGAGGAGGAGGTCAACTCGGGTGCCCGGAGTGTCGAAAGACAAAATGATTCCTTGTCCGCAGCGCTCGAGAATCCAGAACACCCGGGTCGAGTAAGGGGTGTAGGGGCCTATAGGGGCTGGAAGGAGGTGTTCCGAGTGGAGGGACAAAAACCTCGAAGAAAATCTCGTGCCAAGGTAAACAAAGACGAGATAGTTGCGCAGATACGCGCGGAGGTGAGCAAAGAGTACGACGCAAGGTTTGCTGAGATGGAAGCAATGTTGACACAAATTAGATCAGCAACTACGCAGCCATCCGAGCAACCACCTCCCATTTCGCCGGGAATTCGGCGAAGTAGTCAAGCATCCGGCACGTGGGCCTTAGACGATTTGGATAATCTCAAGGTAATCAATACTTGTTCATAATCTAAAGGTAATTAAAACCTGTTTGCAACCTTGTTAGACAATATCGCATCATTAAAATAAACAAATTTCCTATAAATTTGCAGGACCCCAGAGCATGCGACCTCGTCCTGTGGCAGGGTAGTGTTCCTCTGATCGTTGCTAAGGGCGTTGTACATCCAGGAGCCAAGAGTGTACACTTTGGTCAGCTAAGGCCCGACCATGCATGCGTGCAGGTTGAGTTAGTCGTGGATGGGTGGCAGCGCGTACCCCTTCCTGTCCCTACCGACGAAATGCTTGTGCTTGATGACGCACGGATGTCATTTGTCCAATGGCCCAAGAGTCAGATTGTTTTGGACCAGGTAATCCATAAAAAAATCCATTTATTTGTTACATTCAACTCATTCTTTTTGAAATACTAGAATAATCCATCTATAACTTGATACAGACACGAGGAGATGATGTTACCGGTACGGCGATGTCACCGGTACGTCAGGAGGTGGCTTGCGACGTCGCGGCTGACGCGCCACAATCACTGCCCCGTCCTATGGTGACCGAAGAAGAATACAGCCGTTTGCTCAATGATTTGCGCCTTCTCCACGACTACTTGATGACGGCGCCCGAAGGCATGGAGGCTATCATCATCCCTGTCCTACCTGGGATGTTTCTACACGAAGGCAGGGATCTCCTGCTGTCGTTCAAAGACTTCAAGGACCTCTTCCACCACTCGTCATCCGACAAATGGCTCGATGTTTCACACATCACCATTTTCCTCATGTTAGTGATATTAAAATATTTTCATTATTGTATAGAACTCAAATATATATTCTAATTACAATATGATGAGTTTTCAGGAAGCTAGTCCGAAACTGTGATGAGATGGTTGAAAAGAAGAACTTGTGCATGTTTCTGGACCCCGAGAAAGTGAGTTCTACGGCAGTGACATATTATCCGGATATGGCTATCGAGTACATGTGTTCTGCGATGCATCGTGCTAAGGCGGAGGAGAAGAAATTCATTCTCATGCCATACCACGAGGGGTTAGTTCTAATCTTAACTTATGTGTTGTTTATATTTTAATTAAAGAATTGTATAAAGGAATTAAAAGTTAAACATAAAAAAATGAAATCACACCATCAATCATAGCAAATACTCGTGTCACTTTTATATGCTAAAGTACTATAATTCTTCTCCTCGATCCCACAGCAAACATTGGTGCTCGATTCTCATTGTGCCGTACCTAAATACGAGCATAATTGTTGATTCTTGTAAGCCCAAAGGAAGGATCGCGGCTGACAAGTGCAAAGTTATCTTCCCTTTTGTGAATAAGTAAGCAATAATAATTCTATAGGTTTGCATTTCTTTCAATCATATCAAATTATAAAATTGCTAATTACATTCACTCAATTTTGTAAGGGCTTTTGCGAAATATATTAAAGAGGGAGGATCAGATAGCACGGGCACGCGCAAGAAAAGCAAGTTGAGTTGGAAGTGGATGTTGGTGAGCACACTCTTTATGAGTTAGAAATTTCATATCTTGTTAAAAAAATTATTGTCATTCTAACAAATGCCGCTAAATGTAAATTTCAGAGCCCGCAACAGGAGGAGGGTTGGGAATGCGCATATTACACGATGATATTCATGTTGGACTTTGTCGAAAGAGTACAATTCCTATTCCCAAAAGCGGTATGTACTTCATATTAATTTCCTATATAATAAGCAATTGATATCTACCTTTTCTGAAATACTAACTATTATCAAATTATAATTTTGTAGAGTGTGACAAAGCAAGCGCATTACACCAAGGATCAGATCGACGATGTGCGGTGCATGTGGGCAAGGTGGTTTGCCATGGAATTTTGTAATCCTCGATATGGATTTGCATAGATTTGTAATAAAAATATGTTTCGAATGAATTTTGTATAAATTTAGTATATGAATTTCTTGCTAATTAATCTGTTTCGAATGAATATGGAATTTTGTATTTCTGTCGCAAAAAATTGGCTAGCAAAGCTGGAGGCTAGCCCCAAAACAAAATATACAAAAAAAAAAATGTATTTATACACGGATATTTCACAATTGTGCGTGTACGATAGAAAAAACAAAAAAAAATTAGGTATTGCACACGGCTATTAAACAATTGTCCGTGTATAATACCTAATAGAGCTACACGGACATTTTATAAAAATCCGTGTGCAATACTAATCATACACGGATATTTTAGAAAAATCCGTGTATGATAGCCATGCTGGAGGCGAAATACAACAAAATGTTAGCTTATTTGTACACGGATATTTACCAAACGTCCGTGTATAATAGCTAAGAGAGCTACACGGACTTTTATTAAAAAGCCGTGTAGAAAGAGTAATCGTACACGGTTAATAAAGGGAATATCCGTGTAGCTCGGTACTTGGAGAGCGACACCGGCAGGTCTTTGTACACGGTTAATTAGGGGATATCCGTGTAGAAATCATTATAATCACACACGGTTAAATATCCGTGTGTAGTTTCTGACCTATTCATACACCCTGGATTTAAACACGGCAGGAAATCCGTGTAGCTCTTCCATTAATGTCCGTGTGCAATCTCTTTTTCTGTAGTAGTGCATATACATATACATATCTACATATATACATCTACATATACATATACATATCTACATATATACATCTACATATACATATACATATACATATACATATACATATACATATACATATATATATAGAGCTGGGCTATGGTGAGTTGTGAAGTAAGAGGTCATTTTTATTTCACACTCATATTTTCATTTTGAAAATTCAAACAACCGATCCGAACCGCTCAACATGTTCTAAATATTGAAATGTGCTTGGAGACTAAATTTTACATTTTTTGGAATTTTTTTACTATTTATTAAGCCACTTTGAAAATCGCTGATCCGGTGGTCCAGAAAATTTTACTGTTTTTTTACTGTTCACAGTGGATCAGCGATTTCAAAGTGGCTTAATAAATAGTAAAAAAATTCCAAAAAATGTAAAATTTAGTTTCCAAGCACATTTCAATATTTAGAAAAAGTTGAACGGTTCGGATCGGTTGTTTGGATTTTCAAAATGAAAATATGGCGTGAAGTAAAATGACGTTTTACTTCGCAACTCACCATAGCCTATCTCTCTCTCTATATATGTATGTATGTATGTATGTATGTATGTATGTATATGTACATGTACATGTACTTGACAAAGAATGAGATAAGTCCACAGGAATTTATATCACCTATAAGGTTAACAAAACATTAATAGTGGATATGCGCGTTAGTTGGATCCTTCTTTAAAGTAATATAATATTGTAATCAAATATTTTTTTATTCTTTTTTCTTAGAAAGTTTATAGTAATATATATATTCTATTCATTGGGTGAGACTATATGTATTGAAGGAAGGATCATGGAAAGTTCGTAGTAATATAATATTGTAGTCTATTCTTTTTATTCTCTTTCCTTATAAAGTTTGTAGTAATATATATTATATTCCTTATCTGGTGGGATTATATGTATTGATTATTGAAGGAAGGATCAGGAAAATAGAAGAAAAAATTGAAAGAGAACAACTTTCTCATTGAGAGCACCGTCAATCTAAGTCTATTCAATTTTAATTCTAATCATAATGTGTGAATACGTGTGACGAGTATCTGTTAATTGAAGGACTGATATTCAATCTGAAATTTCATCTTTTAATCACAAATCATCTACATGCTTAATATAAGAATGTATATATATATATAGAGAGAGAGTGTGTGTAACCTGATAATTGGTTATGTGTTTGAACAAGTTCCAATATACCAAAGGAACACGTGAAGCACCATGCACAGCTCAGCTACCAATGCCTTCCGGAACAAAATCTGATAATTGTCCATAGATATCGGCTTCCATTGGGAAAATATTTGACAAACTCTTGGATGATATAAATTTAGGCCATGCCTCAGGTTCCACCTTATCAGAAAAAATTGAGGGTGAACCAGTATAATGTAATTAATGTAGTTAACTAATTGGTTTTTTAGTATGAATATTATCAAACTGAATGAATTAATTATCTTTCAGTTTGATAATATTTATAGTTTTTTTAATAATTATCTGGAGTTTTGTCTCGCAAAACCCACACGAGTTAATTCTGGTCGTTCCTGTTCACGTTAGGTACTCGTCTCTTTTTTATCTCCCTTCGGCTGTGCATTTCATGGCCTGTATGTTTTTTTATTAATAGTTATATTTGAAGTCAAATTACTTTGTCAAGGTTTGATATGAGAATTGGTTAAGCTATGGTTCAAATGCAAGGATAAAGAGGAATTTTTGGTACTATTTAGATTATTAATAAGCCGAATTATTTTTAGTTGCCATTTAAAAAAAATAGAGCTTCAAAGTTTAACTTGATATTGAGAACTTGAGGAATCTCATTTTCACAGTTTTAAATATGAGTATGATGAAGCTTCAAATAACAGAAGTTATGCATTCCAGCATAGTTATGCGGTTATGCCTTTAATAACTCCAAACTCTAATATGGACCCAAATGGTTTACCCATATGAATTGTGCTTTATTTAGGCTCCAATCATGCAACTTTTCCATTATTTGAAATCCAACCTCAATACCTTTACATTATAGCCAACTGCAATTTTGATCAGTTTGCCGGTAAGAATTCAATTAAGTCACAATTAATCCTCCTCGTGTGATTAAAGTTAAATTTTGTCATTTTCACCATATTGACCCTTAAGCCTTAAGCATGTTGTTGAGCCTCAAAAATTCATAATTAATCTCATACTTTGCCTTGAGCTCTTCTTTGTGGCGTGCCTTGAGACAAGTACATTAATATTAATTTATGTAGACAAGTACATTAATTGGCATCAACGACTTTGATTTTTTTTTATATGGAGTGTGCTATATATCAATGCTTATTTATATACACGCAGTGTATTTTTCTATATATGGTTGTCTGACGCCACCAACGACTTTTTAGTGCACCAGCTCTGCGGTGTTCTACTTTGTGCTTTCTGTTATACGGGTCCCATCTTAGTTTGGTCTTGGAATTGGACGGTTTAGCTAGATATTCTCACCTTTATGTTGTCAAATGTAGACAAGCAAATACCGTTTTCGTACCAACGACTTTTATAATACGTATCCCATGCATTAACTCAAAAGAGAATATTTCGACTTAATGAATATTAACCGTTTGATTTTAAACGAAACCAATCTAGCTCATGCCAATAATATAAGAGCTCCTTAATATTAATGCAGATCTAGTCTGCACAAATTTTAAAACAAATTGGATGATTGAGACGTATTACCTTAAAATATTCCCTTTTGAGTTAACAGAGGAAACGAATTCCGACTTTTTTTAAGGGATGCGAAGAATTTTTCCGTAGTCCAGTCGCTATATTTTAGTTAATTTGAAGGTATTTTGTGACTACTGATTCAGACGTATTATCTGCTAAAGCTAACGTAGTTAATTTTGCATCGCTCCACAACTATTGAACAGTCAACGACCTAATCTTTTCCAGCCCCTTTTTTTTTTTTTTGCATTAAAGACCCTTTAAAATATGGTTGTAATATTTAAATGTCCGCATCTTCTATTACGAATATCAAATACTGATAATATTTTTTCTATGTTGTTTTGTATCATCGTAATGAACAAAATAAATCCAAAATTAAACATATTTCATGATGTTCTCTATTAAGTTTTTAGATTTTCTTTTGTTTTGAATGTGTACTATTCATGAAAATTTAGTAAATTTTGAAATTTTTTTGGCATCTGGACGTGAACTGAATTGAATCATACAAAGAAAATTAATATTAAACCTACATAAATATTTATTTTTCTCTTGCATTTCGATTTTTAATTATTGATATTTTAAACATATTTTCTTCTTAAAATGGGTGAGTAAGTAAACGCTGGGCTCAGGGAGCACGCATCTCGTCTATTGGGCCTTGAGAAAGATTTTCTTGGTGACAAGGAGTTATGGGCCTTGAGAGACATTTTTCTTTATGGCAAAAGACTTATCCATCTTCTGTCGCCTCCTTTTTCCTTTTTTCCCCTTACCTTCCGAACCCGGATCCTCTGCATTACCTTATCTTTGAGTTTGAATCCGAACCGTCCGATCAGAACCCAGATCAATTCGTCCAAATCTGTAACGCAGGGACTTCTTTGAGATTTGTGCAAAAAAAATACATCATTGCGGTTATGTAAAAAAAAATTGCCTCAATGCATATTCTTCTGCCGTTTTCTGATTTTGTTATATGAAATTGGATTCACTAATATTTCAGTTTTGCAAAATTCTGGAATAATAATGAAAGATTGAGATTTCATTAGAAGTTCATAATATGAAGCTAAGTTTTGATAGATATTACTTGAGTCTTCTTTTAGTTATTGCTCAATTAGTCCTGTCCTCATATGCTGTTTCTTTGACAGATAATTCACACTTTGCATGGTTTAAGTGTGAATTTCAAAAGCCGAAATTTTTATTTTTAACATTTTAATAAAATAAATTAATAAAATAACCATCGTTTTTGGTCAATTCTAATTCTAGCACGGCCGCACTGGCATTCTGCGGACCCATTTGAGCGGGGCCGCAGAATACCGCTGCGGACCCTCAAATGGGTCCGCAGAACCATTCTGCGGACCCTTGTTTGTTTTTTTTTTTTTTAAATCCGGTTTCACACCTGCACGCATCCCTATTAATCACGTAGGAAAAAAAATTTAATTTAGCGGTAAGACTTTTGACCGATGCCTCGGTAAAACAACAGAAGAAAAAAAAAAAAAAAAAAAGGGGGTCCGCAGAATGGTTCTGCGGCCCCATATGGGGGTCCGCTCCGGTATTCTGCGGCCTCCCCCATATGGGTCCGCAGAATGCCGGTGCGGCCGTGTTAAAATTAGAATTGACCAAAAACGATGGTTATTTTATTAATTTATTTTATTAAAATGTTAAAAATAAAAATTTCGGTTTCAAAAGGCATTTGAGATATTGTAATGACTGATTGGAATGGTAGTATAACCTATGCCTTGCAAAGAGGAAATATCAGAAACCATAATATGCCTTTTCCTTGACAAAGTATGGATTCTATTTCAGCTATGAGCAGCTTAAAAATGTGCTGCTGTACTTTTTTTGTTCCTGATACCGATTTTTCTTATAGTGTGATATAATTCTGATACATACAGAGATCTTTTTTTCTTTACTAAAATAAACCAACTTTTAGATTTTTACTTTCTGTGTTCATAAATGGATTAAGAGGAGGTTGTTAAATCAGTACTTCCATCTTGAATTACTCGAGTATCTTATCACACAACAAAGGAATTTGAAAATGGACCGAAATTTTTTTAGTTGACACTCTCAAAAATCAAATTAAATGAATACCACCCGTTTGGTCTTTTTTTCAATACTACCACCCTCGCTAACCCAGTTCGTGCACCAAATGGGCAGGTGCGCGGACTGGGTTGGCACACCTAGGT
The DNA here is from genome assembly GCA_011114355.1 of Carex littledalei. NCBI lineage: Eukaryota > Viridiplantae > Streptophyta > Magnoliopsida > Poales > Cyperaceae > Carex > Carex littledalei. The sequence continues at coordinate 2,048,418 of CM022081.1, forward strand.
CTTCTCGACATACGGCCTATCTTATGTTGTGTAGTTCTGATGCTATTTGGATCCTTATTTCGATATTAGTTCTTATGTTATTTTGATATTAGTTCTTATGTTGCGTATTTTAGATCTCATATCTCGCAATACATAATACATTAAAATATAACAACACACAATACATGAAACATAACACAAAACGCACAATAATACATATTCCGCAGTCATAGTACATTAAAACATAACACACAATACATAAAACATTACCGAAAGTCCTAACCATAAGACATAACCAAAACCCTAACCTTAATACAAAATAGAAAGCCCTAACCATGACATTATTGAGTACGGTTCGTAGCATCCCTTCTCCTTCTCGCATTTCTTTCGAGGGTAGCTCTGTTGGTCTGGTGACCCCTTCTCCTTCCTCCCAGTATGTCCATCCACATTAGGATCCGATTGTGTCTTCTCCAACCCAACTTCACTAACCGGTGCTCTGGCATTAAGATCTCCCCTTCGTGCGGCGGCCAATCACCTTGATTGTCATACACGTGGAATTATCCACTCCATGTGTCGATAAGCGTTTGAATGTTGTAATAGTAATTTACGAAGACATTTGGATCGTAGTTCCTACATTTTTGACACATTTGTAAGTTTCATCGTCCAAGATTATTATGAAATTTTAACACACATTCGTACGTCATACGACACACTGCCATGATATGAACACATGGTATTCCGGTGAGCTGATGCTTTTGGCAAGAGCATTCCACCTCATGGTCGTTCTTCACAACGATCTTGTACCTACAGTCTTGGAACGTGTACACCCATTTGCCTGCCTCAATGTCAAATGGGATTTTCTCACCATGTGATGTCACCATAAATTCCCCGGAACTATTGAATGAAACCGCGCTCATTTATGCTAGTCTTCTGGATGTGTTTGTTCAGCTTCAAGTGCGTACAAGTGGAGAAAAGTTGACTCTCTTGTTGGCATTGCACGGCCTTCTCTCTTCTTTGAACGAACCATGTGACACACTTGTAAAATGTCTCCTCAATAATTGCAGCAACCAGTAACCTACGAGAATTACAATTTACAATTAAAATAAAGATAACCTAAAATATTTCATTAATTGTAAACTATGGAAATTGTGAATAACAAACCTGAGAGAAGTTTTGAAGACATTGTTCAGCGATTCGGAACCATTGCTGGTCATTATGGCCCAACGACTCCCGTCGTCCATAGCTTGATAAACCTTCCATAGCTTAGCTGGTTCTTCATCGTCATTTTCATTATACTTGCCACATGTATCCAAGTATGTCAACCAATCAGGATTTCGCCTTCCAATTGCATCAAGGCCATCTTGTAATCTTCTTCGTTTCTTCTTTTTAACCATCATCTTGAAGAATTTAGAAGCAACTTTATCCTGAGTGTGTTTTCCAAAATTCTCAAACACGTGTTGAGAGCAGTACCGGTGGGCACACTGCCTGTTCTCCTCTGACCAACCCAGATCATCTTGAATAAACACCTTTTTGATGCCCTTATGCCGGTCAGAGACCACACACATGAACCTATTCGGACCAATTACAAACTCCCGCACCCACTTCATAAACCACCCCCAATTCTCAAACTCTTCGCTCTCTACCAATCCAAATGCTAGTGGGATTAACTGATTCTCCGCATCATATCTGGTGACAATCAACAACTTGCCCTTGTATCTACCTGACAAGAAACATGCATCGATACTGATGACGGGTCTGAGGTGACCTACTGCTTCTATACACGGTCCCCATGCCCATGCCAACCTCATGAAATATCGGTACCCTTCCTTTTCTGAAAGCTTGAAAACAACTTCATACACATTTCCCGAATTTGCCCTTTTGATTGCCTCCAACAAAGGGACAATAAGCCCATAAGACCCCTCCCAACTACGAAATGCCCGGGCAATCGCTAACTCTCTACCACGCCATAATTTGTTGTATATTGGGACGATGCCCTCGTATCTTTCAGCAACCAGGTCACTGATAGCTCTGATACTAATATCAGCATTTTTTCCAAAGACAGTTTTATGCAGTTAGCGACCATAAAGGACGTCAACTGCGCATGATCTGACCTGGATGCATCTGCGTGGCATGTGTGTTGTACCTCATTCTTCGTGATGGCCCAAGTATTACCAAAGCATGTGGCCCTCGCAACCAACCTCCACTTGCACTTGTCGCTTTGGCACTTAACCTCAATTATCTTGTGTCGCTGTGTGTCTGTTTGATCTCGATATTTTTCTTTATGTGCCAGTGGTGGATTTTTTCTTTCATTTGATCATTGTCGTTGTATGTCATCCCCACAGAAATTTCTGTTCTTTCTCCAACATAATTGAAAATTCAAAAAATTTAAATTATTAAATTTTCAAAGAAATAAAAAATTCATATAAGTTCAAAAACGAACCTCTGAACCCGTAAAAAAATGTCAGCCTCTTGAAATCCCGAAGTGTCATGTAAAGCTGGAAATGGGTGTCTCTCTCCACGACCCGATATCGGCCACCTTCGCATACCCAGCACGGGACGGGTGTCTTCCTCATCACGATGATCTACTGTCTGCCCATCGTCGTCACTAGCATCCCAATTTTCCTCTGCCTCCCGTTCTTCGGGATCCTCGTCTGTATTGTCAGTATAATAACATGGTTCTGGGGTTTCAGATCGGTCTCGGCTAGAGCTGGAGGATGGAACCCGAGATCGGCCACGACTAGAACCAACCCCCACGGATGGAGACCGACTAGTATCCTCTAAAGTTAGGGCCTGAGTAGGACCCGTCACTGAATGATCCATGCCCCGACTAGGGTTCTGTATTGTTTGACCCTAAAAATTTAAGATTTTAGTTATTTGGACAAAGATGCCACTTAACTGCCTAAATTGGTCAATTAAAGGTTTAGCCATACTTTAATTCGACACAATGCCACAAAATAGGAAATAAAATTTGCTGAACAAAGTCCATGATTAAACCCCACTCAAATAATCATGAATTTTGATATATAGCACATTTCCTAACTCAAAATGGTTAAAAAAATATATTAAATTTACAAAACAGGAGGCTCTGATTACTGCCATATGGCATAGGGTACCCCTACCAATTACACTAAGCACTCTGGGTGCAAATTGGAGTGTATCAACAAAAACCCAACAAGCAAGGCCCACTAGTCAGAGACTCAGAACCAATATCGTTGGGCCCCTGAAATAGACAGACTTGGATCATGTACACCATGTTATATAAAATATGAGGTCAGTATCCCGGCTCACGGTAAGCCAGACCTACACAAACATGACCCAAAGGCGATGAGTTTTAATCCAGCGCCATCGACCCCTTTGCTTTGCGTAGACCCGGAACACCGTAAGCCAATGCAAGCCCAGTACACGGTTCACAGTGAAATGAGATCATCTAAAATATGGATATAACATATAACCAGACCTCTAATTCTCACTGAGACCGACAGAGGGGCCCGCGCCCCTCTCCTTCTTCCCCGATCTCTCTTTATTCTCTCTCCCCGATAATGAAGAACCGGGAAAGAGATTGAAATTCATGAGAAAGAAAGAAGGTGACTCCGATTCCTCACTAGTCCTTACACTATTTCATGAGGCGACAACAATAAGATGACCAATTCGGTCTCTTACCTCAACAGCTAGAAGAATCGGAAAAGGAAAGTGAATGAACAAATCCGAAATTGATACTCCTGGCATGCAAAAATGGAAATTGAAACTACGAGCTTACTCCTCACTCACTGGTGACACTATATGACTACTCAATCGAACAAGAAAGAAAGTTGAACGGCTTGAATCGATGAGTGCCTATGTCTAGGGCTCGGTCAAATTAACATAACATATGTGAGGAGAAGGCTCCAAAGGCGCTTTAAATGCTTTTCAGGGATTTGTTGAGACCCTGTGACCCATTAATTGGTGTGCATTTAAAGGAGATTGCCCGAATTGAAAAATTGATGCATCACTGAGAAATGGTAAGCAGGTACAGTGCATCCGAAAATGGAAATTGGCAGGGGTGAGGTATAGTGTCACCTAGAGGCATGTTAACCTTATATTATACCCACTTCGTGTTTGATCTCTTACTGGTCTTGTATGCTCAAACGGCTAAGGCCTATAATGAGAAGTATTGCACCTCAGGGATAGCACATGCCTCTGTCAAACTGGCACCCCTGCACCGAATTAACCACATATGCAGCTGGCCTGGTGCCTTCACTAGCTGCCAAAGGAGAAGCATCTTCTCCCATGCATGAGGAGATGCATGATACTAAATCATCAAATCTTGGCCTTTAAAGGAAATTAAATCAAGGGTTAAAGATGAATTCGATGCATGGATTGCCAACATGGCTCACTGCCATTGGCCAATGCCTCTGAAAATATAGCTATATGGCTTGAAAACGATCTGGAGCATTGATCAAAAAACGAAGAAAGAGGGGAAGGTGATGATCAAGCCAACTAGGCCCTAACCTAAACCCTAGACCCTTACTCTACAGCCTATATAAAGGGGTCAATTGAAGATGAAAAAGAAGAGGATATATACAACAACACCACCAGATAAAAAAAAAAACACCACACCCGAAATACAAAGATTTCCCTCTCTCTCTAATAGGCTAGCTAGCAAAAGAAAAGAAAGAAGAAAGAAAGAAAAAGCTTGTTCTCAATAGTAGCAAAAATTAGGTAATTAGTGCCTAAATCATGTAGGCTCCAAGGAGCCAAACAATGTTCATCTTTATGAAATAAAGTTCTTTGAAATTCATGCATTTCTTCCTTTTTATTTTTCGGGTTTGTTCTTGATCTTTCTTTGCTTCCTTTCTTTGTTTATTTGGAGCTTTTAGATAGATAAAATGAGAAGACTACATGGTATTCAAGCTTATTTCTTAATAAGCTAAGCATGTTAGTCTAATGATCAATAAAAGTAAATCCCTTTTCCTTTACTGTTTTAGATAAAACATTAAGTAAAAAAAAAAAAAGGAGTTCATTAATATCCTTAGTTAAATAGGATCTGTTTTCATATATTAATACATAATAAAAATACAAATAAAGTTGCAAGCTTTTGACATTTCTTTCTTTGATCTCTTTGGTGTTTTTAAATCAACCCTTTTTAATTCTTTTAAAGTAATTAGGTAGTAAAAATATGAGAGTTGAGCTAGCTAGCTTCCTCTTATATTGGAGCTACTTGATTATTTTAACAAAGAATTAAGAAGAAATTAAAAGTGACAAAAAAAATAAAATACACATAAAGGGGTTGAAAAGGTCAAGCTAGCTAGCTTCCTCTCAATCTTTATTAAATGATCCAAGGGCCCATGATTCAAGTATAGAGATTTGACCTTTCATGCATGCAAGTGCACTAAAATGCATTTTGCAAAAAGGTTAAATTGATATACATATGAATATGGTGAAAGATAGAGGTCTAAAATGCAAATGGGTAGCAATTACTATTGCAATATGTCATTTGCATTTTTGTTCCTATGACATCTTGATGATTTTGCCCAATAATCAAGTGAAAAGAGCACATAACATGCAAATCTTGATAAAACCAGGGGCCTCCCTGTAAAATTCTAAGTTCTGACATTCTTGATAAATTAAAAACATTGAGAGATGATTTCTTTGGAGCTTCGATCTTTTCTTTTCTTTTTTTTACTGGTACAAAGCAGCAGCTACTGAACCAAAGAAAATTGTTTTGACCCTGACCAGTCAGTGAGATGGGTGTTAACACTTCTGTACCAGTCTTTGGTACAACACCAAGGTCAAGTCCAGCAGCCAAGCATGGTTTAAAGGCTGCTGGTACAGTAGTATACCCCAACAGACCAAAAATGACTCCTGTTCACAAACTGAACTGCACAAGTCACTATAAATTTCAAAATGAAAAACAAATCACATAGTCAGATAAAGGACTCCAAAACACATAAAGTGGACACAAATTTTGCATTTTTCTGATCTTATTTCGAATTGATATGAATTTTCAAAGTTCATGTTTAAAAAAAAAAACAGAAAAATCAGCAATAAGCTGCTGCTGGTAAAATGAACATTACAAGTTGGTTAAAAATCCAAATCAAAAAAATCAATATCATGGTTAGATAGAACACTTCAAAATACATGAAATAGACATTAACTTTACATTTTTCTGACCTTGCTTCAATTTATTATGAATTTTCAAAATTCAACTTGTCAAAAATAGAAATCCAGCAATAAAATTGAGAAATTACCTCCACTACCCCTCAGCTGAAATAAATGGTTAAAAATAGATATAAAGCTCCAAAAAAAATCATAAAAATGGTGTTAGTTGAGATTTACACAATATCTTATGATAATATAACAAAATAACACATATTCATTCACAAAAATCTGTAAAAAGATGCATGTCAAAATTTATTCATGTCATTAATCAAGTAAATATTCTAAAACTAAATCAAGTTTCCCTGAACACCTGATACACTTCCAGATACCCAAATTAAGCTCTTTCAACTTCTAATCATGCTGCTAAGCCCATGTACCACTGGTTGGTACCAGGTCGGTACTGAACCGAGGAGCCCCAGTCTTGAAATGGCCAATGCTAAATCAAACTTGAAATTGATATCTCCATTATTTCCTGTACAATGAAATGACCATAATCAGTCAACCAATTAAAGGAGACTACGATCAAAAAAGGAGGAAACGATAAAACAAATCCAAACCGAGGTTGAACTTGGTCTCCACCCCGAGTAATCATTTCCGGCGATCGCCACCTGCCGACAACAGTCAAAACGCAGTCTGGATGCCTATGCGATGCTAACCATGCTTTCCCTGCCATGGCCGTGACCGGAGCTCAGCCGAAGGTCGAAACCCTATGTCGGAAGATAAACCCGAGTCCATATCCAATCGCACGAACCTCAAAGCAATGCCGACCCCTCTGATCTTGGCGCCAATGATGAAAATTTGAATCAAAATCCCAATCTCAAAGCATGAAAAGATCCAATGGCTAATGACCCATGTCATATTCAACAAAATCTCGAAACCGAATCTAAAAGTCTAACACATATTTCAAAACCCAGCACCAATCCTGAAGGCCCCAAAGTGCAAATCTCAAAGCCCACATTTTAATCCTACAGCCCAGAAATACTGAAAAAGGAACTTTTATAAAGGGGCCCTCCTGACAAAACTATCTTCACAGTGCAGTCCCTGAATATTTCTAAATAGACCCTTGAGGACCCGATTTTCAATCTAAACCCTGCCTAAGGCCCATATTATAATTCTATATCCTCTCAGCTTTGTAAATAGGCCCTTACAAAAATATAAATATTTACAAATAGGTCCTTCTCAGCCCTTTTTAAGCATAACTTTTTCATCTTAAGTCCAAATTGACTCAAACCACCTCCAAATGAACCCAAATCAAATCCTACATGTTTCTAAACCAAAATTGAGCATGTCCAAGCATCAGCCAAGTCCTAAAATGACCAAAATACCCTTTTCTACCCAAACTGAAGTGATTCATCTATTGATAAAATATAAATAAAGCATGTTATGAACAAAACATGAATCAAGAGCACACCAATATTTCTCAAATATCTAAAATTCATTTAAAATGCAATAAACAGTATTTTTACATGAAATCATACACACACATACATGTCCAAGCATATAGAAGACTAAATCAAAACCAGAGTTAATACATGAGTCCCCCTTTTAGCCCCTTTATTCAATTCACAACAAATAGGCTCCAAATCCCGGAATGAACGAGGTGTTCAGTATGGCTTGGAAGGGTCATCTGATGTAATTAACAGCGGGGGCTTGCGCCCGCTGGGAGTTAAACGTCCCCACAATCAATAAACTCTCTCGATAGACTGATTATGAACCGTAGGTCTGTCGAGGGTGAACCGAAGGAATTGTAGAAAGAAATAGATGTTTCAAATTCGATGTTCTCCTCCACGTCTTGAAAATCGAGAGCATTGAACCCTGAGGCATTTTAACACATGCACACACCTTCCATACCAGCTGTGCAACTTTCTGCGCCCTACAGGTTTTGGCACGCCCGGTGGGACATTCTCCTCCTCACAGGTTCGGGATCCGATACGAAGATAAAGGGAACATACTCAAGTAGCTAATGACTTCACAACACTCAAACAGCAAGTCATTAGACCGCTTGAGTTATGTCATTTCCTTTTATATTCGATATCGACGCCTATGGATTGAATAATCGGGCTAAACACTCATGTATAAGTTTATATATGAAAATTGACTAATGAAATTTTGAGCTTTGCTTGTTTGCAGGAATGGCTTACACCGCAATCAACGCACGCTCTTTTGCCCAAGTTGCCAGCCTCCCAGCTGGCGAAGAGGTGGTTTATTTTGGGACTTTCGCAGTCCCTGTTGATGAAGTTAGGGCATTCGAAGCCCCTGTTCCCGCTCTAATGAATGAACAACTGTCCCTCGGGTCTATCACCGAGGAGGAAGTTACAGACGATGATGAAGTATGTTACTTTCTCACCCCTAAAGGGATGGACGGCAAGACGTTCATTCCTCTCTCCAAAACTAGGCGCGCAAGAAGACGCGCGTCTAAGAAAATTAACCCAACTCCAGTGACCCCTCTATCGGTCACCAGGAAGAGAAATCTCCAAGCTTACCAAGATGAGCTGGTAGCTCAACCAGCCCTTCCCGTCAGCAACTCATTCTCCCCTCTCAGGATAGTGAGGAGAAATTCTTCTACTGCGCACATACGTGCAGCGGGAGAAATCCCTCAAACCGTCTCGTTCATCCATAAACCGAAAAGGATGAACACCAACCGCAAAATGGTTGATGACACTGCCATGGCCATTCAAGGCCCACAAACAGCTTCGCATGTTAAAGCAACGCAGGAGTCAATACTATGTACATCCTGCGCCAGAAACCTCTACACCCACTTCTGTCAAGTCAAGGTTGACATTTCCAGCCCAAAAGCTGGGGGCATCCAATGATGCCCGACCCTCAATCAAATCGAGGCTGACATTTCCAGCCTCAAAACCTAAGGCACACGACAGTGCCTTCTCTCCAAAAACAAAACCAATTTTATCAGCCCCAAGGCTGGGGGCACATCATGGTGCCTCGTTAGAACCAAGACTCCGTCGAGAGATACGCTCGAACACCTCCCAAAGCTCAAGCAAAGAGGGATCAAATCAAACCCCTCGAATTATGAGAAGACCAACCAGTGTACATGATAGGCTGGGGGCACGAATAAATCCTCACCCCTCCAACACTGGAAGTTTGACCATAGTGGCGCCAAATGCCACTCATAAGAAGCGAAGGGTCACTAAAACACACCCTAAACAAGAAGAGGCGATGGTATTTATGATAACCACTAGCAAAGACCTCGAAGAGGAAGATGATCATTCTGCTAACCCCACCGTATACATGGTGAGAAAGGGGAAAGATCCCATTGTCGAAAATCCGAGTGACGATGAGGAAGAATCTGACGCAGCATGTCTTCCTCCCATAAATGCCAAACCCAAAACCGTGAGTAGTTCGGATATATGTCATATGGATGGACCTGCATTGGGTAACTTCCATACTGTCTTAGCAACTTCTCCATGCGCTGGTGAAAGTCAAACCGGTGCACAAACGCAAGAACAAATGTTATCCGCCTTCAATCAAATGCAAGCTGAGATACAAAGCCTTAGGGCTGAAGTACATCAAGCCCATGAAAGGGAACAAAGGTTGGTGGCTGAAGTCCGAGAGAAAGGCCTCGCTAACTTGGAACTCGAAAGAGGAGAAACGTCAAATCGGTCCAGCCCCATAAACGGGCTCGAAAGACCAGAAAGACCAAACCCTCAAGAAAGGCGTAGGGTACATTGGGAAGATGAAAGGCGAGAAACCTCCCCAACCTTTACTGCGGTTGATGTTCAAGAAATGATCAGCCGTCAATTACGCGAAATGGGGATCGCCCCAAAACAAACAACGTTACGAATAGGGAAGCCGTACCCTCCCGAATTCGATGTACCAAAATACCCTCCAACATACACTGTTCCCTTATTCTCCAAGTTCTCCGGAAGTGGAACAGATGAGACTGGGCCAGAACAACACGTCAGCCACTTCATGATTCAATGTGGAGACTCTTCAAGAGAAGAAGCATTCCTTTGCCGCCAATTCGCTAGGAGTCTTTCAGGGCCAGCATTCCAATGGTATTGTTCTCTGGAACCAGGAAGTATAAGGTCCTGGGACCAAATGGCGCGTGCCTTCATAAATAGGTTTACCACTGCGAGCAGTCCAATAAGACTAGCCGATTTAGCATGGGCCAAACAAGGGCCAAACGAAACTCTTCTGGCATACATCAACCGCTGGAGAAACATGAGCAACAAGTCGAGCCATCCTATACCCGAAAGGGAGGCAGTTGATTTGCTCATAAGAAGTACATCCGGCAAAATGAGAGAAATGTTAATCGTTGCCAACCCCAACAGTTATCAAGATCTGGTAGACACCGTATCTAGATTGGGGCAAACGGATATAGAAGAGAAGTCATCTACTTCCTTCAAACCAAGAAGAGACTTCCCAAAGAAAAAGGAATCGAAAACGGTATACGCCGTCAAAACAAATAAAGCCAACAAAATTGAAAACAGCGATTCTGACTCTTCTGATGAGGAAACGAGGCAAGTCGATAGCCAACCCGCTCAACCAATTACTCGCGATAACCAAAATAATCGCTACCCCAGATCATTGGAAGAACAAAAGAGCAAGAAATACTCCTTCAAAAAAGAGAAAACAGCAAAAATATTTAGACAAGCCTTGGAAGATGGTATGGAATTGCCCCAAAGTAAGCGTCCCGATCAGGCAGATAAGGTTGATCACCCCAACTATTGCCCATACCATAGGGTAATAGGCCATAAGATAGAAGACTGTTGGGTCTTTAAAGACCTAATAGAAAGAAGAATTCGAGAAGGTCGTTTGCAATTAGCGCCAAGTGCCGTGCAACAACCTGCACCTCACGAACAAGTTAACGTTGTCTCTCATGTCGAGATGATTGAAGAAAAAGGGTCTGAAAGTCCCGTAAATGAAGCATGGGAATTCCACATCTCCAAGAAAACTAAAAAGTTGCTGAAACAACTTCTGAAAGAGCCTCGCGTCAAATGGGATAGCAATTTAAACCCCACTGTGCCAAGGCCCCCAAAACGGGTCATCCATCGTAAACTAAACAAGAACGGCAGCCAGAAGGTCAAGAAATCGCCTAAACCGACAGAGTTGCCTACACCTTCTGAAATCCAAAAACACATACAAACCTTAGATAATCATAAGCAAGGTACTCCGCTACCGTTGACCCTTTTAGACTTCCTAACAGAAGATGTATTGGCCTTAATGTTGGGCCTCAAAGCCGAGAAAGGGGAAACGAGTAGGGCCACTGAAGAAGGAGAAAACAATGATGGTGACCATGAGATGTGTAACGTGGTTGTCTACGCAGGAAGTTCCTCAAGTGATTCAGATGATGGTGAAGTCATCTTTGTCAAAACTAAGAAACCTGATTGCCATGCGGTACTCCGCTCGGGTATAAATATCCCGGAGCGCCAGCCACCACAAGAAGATGAAATCGGGAGGTCGAAGGCTAAGGAAAAAGGGAAAGAACCCGCAATACAAGATGAACCAACACCTAAGAAATATATGGTGCAAGATTACAATATTCTCGCACAACTTAGAAAAATACCAGCGGCGGTAAGCATGTTTGACATATTGATGATGTCCGCTGAAGTGAGAGAAGTGCTCATTTATGCACTCCGAAACCCTGAAGAGTTTCAAGCACATTTCGCCGAAAAGAGGATGCAAGAAATAGCGCTGGTGGACAACAAAAACCCAACCATCACCTTTAACGACGATGATTTGCTCATAGGCACGCCTGATCACAATAGACCACTCTTTCTCACTGGTGAGTGTGATGGCCAAAAGGTAACCCGCATGCTAATCAATCCGGGCTCTTCCATTAATCTAATGCCTAAGCGAACATTAGACCGTCTCACGTTGAGCGCTAAGTTCCACACGAAGGATAAGATCACTATACATGGGTTCAACCACAAAACGGAGCAATCCATGGGGGCCGTTAGCTTGCCTTTCGATATTGGTGGTATCCAAGAATGGATGAAATTCTACATTATCGATGCGAAAACCACATACAACGCGTTGATAGGCCGACCATGGCTACATAATAACAATGCCGTCCCATCAACTTTGCATCAATGTGTAAAGTACATAAAGGACGGTGAAGTCAAACAAATCAAAGGAGAAATTAAACCGTTTGAAGTGCACGAAATAGGGCTGAAAGATGCCAAATATTTCTTTGATAAACCTACTCTAGAGGGAGAATGTTCGAAGAGACAACGAGATGAGAAAATAAGGCTATATGGAGCCGATACTGACTCGTCATCAGAGGAGGAAGCCGATGAAGCTAGGATACTCCCGTCATACATAATACCCTCAGAAAATGAGGAAGAAACAAGTCAATCCTCGTTGATGATTGAGAGGATACCTGAAAACCATCATAAAGAGCTCACACCAAGGGAAGTGAACCAAATCCAAGAAATGATATTATTCATAATACCGCCCAAGGAGGAGGCTACTGAAGAAGGGATCTTTAGGCACAAGCCTATTGTATTCTATAGAGCGTCCGATGGTAAAGATCGGTCTTTGGTGCTGAACGACGATGAATGGCCTTTAGAAGACGAAACCATGTCCGACAAAGTGGATGTATCTCTTCTGCCATATTGCCCCAAAAGCCTAACTAGGATTCTTGCAAACATGAGTCCCATGTCTCCAACCTACGCTATGACAAAGCGATTCGATAGGATATTGGCTCATCGTAATTCTACAATCATAGGACCAGATGGTAAACCAAGAAATACTCGAGGGCTCGGGTATGAAGAATCTGATGATGAATATGATGATTCCAAATGTCATCCTATGCAATATCTCAGCAACAGTGGCAGTGACGATGAGCCACCGACTTGTGATCTAAGGAGGATCCAAGGGAGAGCTGCTCATGCCAATTTAGAAATGGCTTTAAGAGGCGGTCGCGGTAAAGGCCGTGGAAGAAGCCGAGGTAGAAATTCCTTCGCCAATACCTTGCCAAAACAACCCAAACCAAATCCAACCGAAACTCGCTCTTTCCAAGACCTGTTGAGACAAATGAAAGGTTTGGATGTGCATTCCGAGCCTAAACAACAACAGCCAAAAAATAACCAAAGAACCTCCAAAGCGTCATGTCATGTAATAGAAGCTGAAGACGATCAATCATCATTTGTCGCATGTAGTGTATGCGATAGACCGGGAGAGGTCATAGAAATGACTTCATGTGTCGAATGTGGGGCCATATGCCATCCCCCTTACACGAGGTTTAGAGAACATCCTCAAAGTAGTGATGAAACCCCAAAATGGAGCTACCTACGCTGTTTCAAAGACAAATGGGTATCAGAACCTAAGAAAGGTGAAGGAAAAGTAGAATCACTACTTCCAGCACCAGCACCTGAGTCTTTTCCACTTGAAGGCATGTTGGCTCAACTCCTAAAGGATTATTTGAAGTTTCAGTCCACGAAGAGACAAGCCCATACAGATTCAACAAACACGATCTCTGAATCGAAGAAACCCGTTCCAGTAATGCCAAAAGAAAAGAATACTCTGGCAGAACTTAAAAACAAAACATATTCATTTGGGCGAGATAAAGTTGCTAAGGCATTTCACCTAATGATGCAAAAAGGTCTCAACCTGCCAGTATGCAAACGCCCAGAACAAGCGAGTAGGGTAAACGAACCTGATTTCTGCCCATATCACCGTATCCTTGGTCACACCATCGATGACTGCTGGGTCTTCAAGGACCTTCTAGAAAACAAAAGACAAGAAGGAACCTTACCACTCACCGTGATAGCCCACTTAGAAGGGATTCATGCGCCAATTCCCAACAAAGAGAAAGGGAAGCAAAAGATGAAGTCTATCCCTAAAAACGAAGTACCTTCACAATTCGAAGTAGGAGACATGGTATCCATGCTCAGCCAGTCTCAATCATCCAAAGACGGTCAAGCTAGAATTGAATGGAAAGGACCCTACATCGTTGAGCAAGCCTTAGGGCGAGACACCTATAGGTTGCGAGAAAGCAATGGAAACAGGTTCGCACCACCTATTAAAGGGAAATATCTTCGAGAATACCAAGCACCTGGGATGCAAAGTCAAACCCAAAGTCGGAGAATTCAAAGTGAAGAAAATTCAAGAGAAGAACGAGAAGCTGAGTGCTATATGGCCTCTCAGAGGTCCACCGACTCAGAATATGATTCACCTCAAGAAAAGAGGGATCATAGTAGCAATGGCCACACAAAGCAAGGTAAATGCATGGATTGCGATGAGATAGACGATTATTACGTCATGTTCAATTGCGACCGATGTACTAGGTACTCATGTACCGAATGTGCCACTGGAAGAAAGATAAATTCTGGGTATGACAAGAGGTTCTTCAATTGGTTTTGCACCTCCTGCAAGTATATCGTAGAGGATGAGAAACAAAAGAAGAAGGAAAAAGTCAAGCAAACTTCCAAGAGGAAAGGCGAAAATTCCAAGTCTCGCTCAAAACATGGATCATCAAAGAAGCCTAAAGATAACGATTCAAGCGACTCTAGCACGGATGCTGCATGTTATATGGTAGAAGTTGAATCCGAACAAGAAGAATTCGAGTTTGGATATATAACCCATTGCGGCATCTGTGACCAAAAGGGAAATTCATGGGACATGTTTGAATGCAAAGAGTGTGGCAGTAGTCACCACCCTTCATGCGCGAGCCTAAAGGCAGCCATCGCCAACCACAAGGATCCTCGATTCGATATCTACGAGTGCCCGAAGTGCATTTATCAACAAGTGCAAAAGGAGATAAGGGCGATAAAGGAATTCAAGGATCAAGCCATAAAGCCCAATTGGGTTGCAAAGGATATCGAAAGCGTTTCAAAGCAGGAATGGGACGAAGTCCATATGCCACAAAAGGCGAGAACCAATGTCGAAGCAAGACAAGAAACGGTCCACATGCTTGGCCCATTTGATGAATATAAGAAAGGGCAGCTTGTGTGGGTTGTCAAAGAAACATCAAGGTCACAATCTATCAGATTCTGGGGCCCATATTTAGTGGATCAAGTCTTGGAAGGGTACCGATACAGGCTGATAGATAACGAAAACGGAGAGCCCGTTAAATCAATCAGCGGTCGTTATCTAAAGCTCCACCAGGAGGGTGATACACCAAGCGACTTCTGCCAAGAATACGAAAGTGACTCGTAAACCGTCACTTACAAAACTACTCCCACTACGGCCATGATGGAGGCGATAGTGCGCATGAAGGGGTATGTCGGGTATCGATGCACCCGAAAGAGGAATGATATATATATACACCACCCTTGGAGGAAGTCGACATCTCTAAGTCACAAACTTCCTCAACCTCAATCAGACCCTGCGCTAATGGCTGCTCAAAGGACAATTCCCCACAACTGGGAGACCATGGCGCTCACGCCGACGGTAAGAATGGGATATGGCCGATATCCAGGCCCGGGTTCTCTCGCCGTCGACTTCCCCAACAAGGACGCACTGCCGCAAGAGAGTCGATGGTTATGGCGATCCATCTTCATCTATGTCACTGGGGGAAGGAAAACCGGGTACACCAAATACCGCCTCGGTCACTACTTCTCAAACCAACTCAACTGTGAGTTCTCAAGCCTAATCATTGAGGAAGTCGACGAAATCGAGGCCGACTACATACTCATATGCCCAAGTGATGACATAAAAAGGGGCATCCTTTCATTGGGTTCTCTCACCTTAGAAGCCGATGTCCCCGGTGTCATTCCCACCGATATCCGAATGATAGGATGGACTTCTAGCCAAGGAGGCTATGACAACCCCCTCAATTACCGTGCGCGTATAAGACTCCGCAAGGTACCTTTACACTTATGGAATTCTGCTGATATTCATACTTTGGTGGCAGGATTCGGGTATCCTCTTAAGATTGCCCCATACTTCTCCAACAACAACTATGATACGCTCAGGCTCTTGATCGCTTGCGGACCGCCAAACACCATCCCGCATCAGTTGTGGCTGACCGTTGACCCCATCCGCAAAATTGTGGATGTGGAAGTCGAGGGGTGGGATGAAAATGATGGAGACATGCCTCCGCCTGATGATGCAGAAAGCTCCGTCAGCAAACCCCCTCCTCCACCACCAGCACCAGAGAATCCAAAATCCTCTGAGTCACCCAATCTGTCACTGCCCTCTGAACCAACCGCATCGGGCAAAGACAGGAGGCCCGCCAAACATGTGGGGCCCAAGGCCGCTCCTTACTAACCGGGGGCAACAAGCCGTTTATGTTAAATGTTTTTAGGAGTTGATTTCCCTTTCTCATGGACAATGTTTATGTTTGCTTGATGATGGTGCATTTATGTCTAAAATGCTTGTGTGTACGTTTGCATGAAATAAGAATCCCACGAGATCTCCTCCTCAAACTCTACTCCACGATCTCCAAAACTTCAAGATCAAAAACTCCACAAATATCCAAAATTCCAATAAAACCTAAAGTCTAATATCCACGAATAAAATGTTCCAAACAAATTCCACAAATATCTAAAAGCCTAATAAAACCTAAATCCCAATGTCCACAAACGAGATATCCCAATAAATACCTAAGCGAAAACCTCTACAAATAAAAGGACCGAAACCGCCGCATGAGTGAAATTGTCTCGAGCGAAAAGTAAGGTCCCCCAACTACCCACAAAATCCATAAAGGCCTCTCGCCACAAAATGGGTTTTGTTAAGTTTGTACCCTTAAACAATTAACACTGGCAAAGTTTGTCCAGCCAGTTCTGAATATGGACAAACAAGTTTTATATTTTGTACTTTAAACAAAATATGGGCTTTGGTGTTGTGCCCATTTGAAACAACTATCACTGGTTTTGTCTTTCCTCCCAGTTCGAAAAAAGGAGAGACAAGGTTTCTTCATTGTCCTTTAAACAATGGAGTGCCTAATGATGATATCTCAAATAAAATCAAAAGATTAAAGAAAGTGGTCGTTTAGACTATTTAAATTCTGAAGGCACAAAATCCCTTTTAAAACAAAATTTTCAAAAATAATGGTGTTCGCATTTCCTGCGATACCCTCGCCTAAGGATTGATGCCATATAGGCTATTCAAGAAGGCACGAGAGGAGTGAATAAGATGCCACCCCCAAACAGGTGCATGCATGCACCTAAATCCCACTACAGTATAAAAAGAGTGGAGGGATGTAAGGCCCACAAAGAAAGCCTCAAGCACAAAATGGGCTTTGTCAAGATTGTGCCCTTTAAAACAATTGTCACTGGTACGCTCGTCTAGCCAGTTATCTAAAATGACGAGCAGGCTTTATATATTTGTGCCGAACAAAATAAGGCTTTGATGTTGTGCCTAGGCCACGTGAGCACTAAAACAATTATTATGGCCCAAAATGAGAGAAACCGAGAGCCCAAAGGCAATAACCCTAATCGGGTTCTCACCAAACCAATCTCCGCAGAAGCAAGCCTCAAGTCAAGTCAACACCCATGAATGATATACCTACAGGTCAACGCCCCACGGGCCATAACCCAAACTAGAGTTTAAGAATGATAACCCTTGACTCCAAAGACTAAGACCCATAGTTTGGCAAGTAAACGCCCCAAAATCCCATGAATGATAAGAGAAGCGTCACTTCACTATATCGCATCGATTTCATGGAGATGCATGAACATCTAACCTTAACGGGTTCCGTATGACCAATGAAGCCTCTGAGCAGAATGGTTCTACAAAGTCTCCATATCGCCGGTAGCCTTTTTGTGGGAACGGCGCATGACTCATGAATGAAAATTCGACCTTAACGGGTCTCCATATCGCCAGTAACCCTTTTGTGGGAGAGGCGCATGAACACTAATGAAGATTCGACCTTAACGGGTTCCGTATGACCAATGAAGCCTCTGAGCAGAATGGTTCTACAAAGTCTCCATATCGCCGGTAGCCTTTTTGTGGGAACGGCGCATGACTCATGAATGAAAATTCGACCTTAACGGGTCTCCATATCGCCAGTAACCCTTTTGTGGGAGAGGCGCATGAACACTAATGAAGATTCGACCTTAACGGGTTCCGTATGACCAATGAAGCCTCTGAGCAGAATGGTTCTACAAAGTCTCCATATCGCCGGTAGCCTTTTTGTGGGAACGGCGCATGACTCATGAATGAGAATTCGACCTTAACGGGTCTCCATATCGCCAGTAACCCTTTTGTGGGAGAGGCGCATGAACACTAATGAAGATTCGACCTTAACGGGTTCCGTATGACCAATGAAGCCTCTGAGCAGAATGGTTCTACAAAGTCTCCATATCGCCGGTAGCCTTTTTGTGGGAACGGCGCATGACTCATGAATGAAAATTCGACCTTAACGGGTCTCCATATCGCCAGTAACCCTTTTGTGGGAGAGGCGCATGAACACTAATGAAGATTCGACCTTAACGGGTTCCGTATGACCAATGAAGCCTCTGAGCAGAACGGTTTTACATAGTCACACATGTCGGGGTAGCCTTTTTTGTGGGGCTATTGTGTGTGAGAATCAGACCTTAACGGGTCCCGTATGACCGTTGTCACCCCTAAGTGGGACGGTTTTTACGTAGTCATACATGCTGGGGTCGCCTCTTTTGTGTGGGCAGCATGAGTGAATGTTTGACCTTAACGGGTCCCGTATGACCGTTGTCACCCCTAAGTGGGACGGTTTTTACGCAGTCATACATGCTGGGGTCGCCTCTTTTGTGTGGGCAGCATGAATGAAGATTCGACCTTAACGGGTTCCGTATGACCAGTGAAGCCTCTGAGCAGAACGGTTTTACATAGTCACGCATGTCGGGGTAGCCTTTTTTGTGAGGCTATTGTGTGTGAGAATCAGACCTTAACGGGTCCCGTATGACCGTTGTCACCCCTAAGTGGGACGGTTTTTACGCAGTCATACATGCTGGGGTCGCCTCTTTTGTGTGGGCAGCATGAGTGAATGTTCGACCTTAACGGGTCCCGTATGACCGTTGTCACCCCTAAGTGGGACGGTTTTTACGCAGTCATACATGCTGGGGTCGCCTCTTTTGTGTGGGCAGCATGAGTGAATGTTCAACCTTAACGGGTCCCGTATGACCGTTGTCACCCCTAAGTGGAACGGTTTTTACGCAGTCATACATGCTGGGGTCGCCTCTTTTGTGTGGGCAGCGTGGATGAAGATTCGACCTTAACGGGTTCCGTATGACCAATGAAGCCTCTGAGCAGAACGGTTTTACATAGTCACACATGTCGGGGTAGCCTTTTTTGTGGGGCTATTGTGTGTGAGAATCAGACCTTAACGGGTCCCGTATGACCGTTGTCACCCCTAAGTGGGACGGTTTTTACGTAGTCATGCATGCTGGGGTAGCCTCTTTTGTGTGGGCAGCATGAATGAATGTTCGACCTTAACGGGTCTCCATATCGCCGGTAGCCTTTTTGCGGGAGCGGCGTGTGAATTACGAGAATAGAAAACCGAACCCAAGCCAACTGAAGACGTTTGATCGCTTAGAACCCGATTGAATAGACGCAGAAGGCTTGAGGTACAACTTGAGTCCAACGAAGATGCCTTGTCGCTTAGAGCCCGATGGGGGAGATTCAGAAGATTCAGGATTGAGCCCTGACTTTACAAGTATATCTGGTCGCTTAGAACCCGATTGGGGAAAACTTGAAAGGTTCAGGAGAAAAACCGAGTTAAGCAAGTCTATTCGATCGCTTAGAACCCGATTGGGGAAGGCTTGAAGAACTCGTAGACAAAAAGAGAAAGAAGGAGGATGAAGAAGAAAATCGATCTAGACGAATTTATTTAATCGCTTAGAACCCGATTAGAGAAGATTCGAATAAATCAACCAAAAAGAGAAAGAAGGAGAATGAAAAAGCTACGAAGGCAAACATCGACTGCAAATACGTATATCCAGGCATAATCAACCAAAACCACAATACACATACAAAGAGTGGGCTCGAAGGCGCGCACTCTCACAGCAAGTCCACAAAATGGGACCTAAAGGAAGGTGCCATAAGGCACCATAACCAAGCAAGGCTCCACAGTCGCGGGGACACCCTGGGGGCAGTCAACAACCTCTCCTGCCCTAGCACCAGATAAGCCTGCAATACCTGAGTCTGACCCTGTAAAACATGAACAAGGATTAGAAAAGAAACGTAAGAATGAGTAGAAAGAGAGAGAAGGAAATGACAAGATCAATACCTGGAGGGACGGCTGGCTCAGTAATAGGGGCAGAAGCGTCGGACTCACACTTCTTCCTCTTGCGAGAAACCTTCTTAGGAGGAGGGTCAGAACGTTGAAGGATCCTAGCAGGAATCCCGAAAGAGGTCAGCACCCCGCCCTTTGGCACGCGAAGCACTATAGATGAGTAAAAGAGTTAGTACAATCAAGCGAAACACATAAAAGAAAGCAATAATAAAGAAGAATATACCTGTAGTCTGAGGCATGGAAGAGCGGCTATCTCGACTACGCATACCAGGCACTCTCTCAAGAGGAGGCACGGGTCTCACACCAATGTGATCGTCAGGACCTGGCAAAACCCTCTCCATCCACTGCTCAATGGTCTGCACATAGCAGATCTGTACCATGTCCCTGTACCATCGCTCATATGGGGCAGTGAAAGTCACCAATCTAGAAGCTCGAGGCATGACAACCCGTGCCTGTGTCTCTATACGAAAGAATGATGCCCAACATCTGACCGCCCCTGCTAGATCAGCACGGATGTCACTAGAAAGAGGAACATCAGCAGGAATACACTGGTCCAAACCAAACTGATGCGCACAGCGGTGAGGCATGTATGGCTCTAAAACCACCCTATCACCCAAGCGCAAAGGAAGAAGTCCATGACGAAGGCTAATAAAAAAACCAGCCTCTATAGAGCCCAATCTCAAACTCCTGCGGTGCTCTCCCCCAGGACCACCGTCAAACAAAACCAAATCCTCAGACTGCTCATCGCGACAAGCAAACTGTCTCCCACCATGAAGCCTGAGATAGTCACCGCCGTCGCGAAAGAAGGCGCGTGCCCGTCGGGCAGGCGTACGGCCGGCTCTCACCCCTGCTATCTCAGCTAATGTCGGCAGATGGCGCCGCAAGTCACTATCCATCGATGGGGTGTATAACCCAGCCCAATACATATGGGCCCAACCGAATAAGTAATGATAAGGTATGACCTCGTCACAAAAGGAAGGATCACATGATGAAGAAACCACCCTCATGCCTTTGAAGAGATTGGCCAATGCAGGGATAGCTAAAGAAACTAGCTCCCCTCGAGCCAACTTGCTTGCCATGAAGAAAGTCTCAGGCCTGATGACGCCGACCGGCTGGCTAGGGATGACGAAATAACAAAGCCACCAAGCCAAAAAGGCCGTCAGTATGGTCTCCCGCCCTAAAACTCTATGACGAGTATGACATGCCTGCATCACAGGGCCACTATGGAAAATCTCTGCCCTTCCGGTACCGAAAGGGTCTAAAGGAGAAGCGAACAAATGGCGTGGGTATCTAACCCGGTCAGTAAAATGGCTAATCCAAACAGAAAAGGTCACATCACCCGCACGAGAAAGTGCACCATAAACATCAAATAATCGCCTAAGTGAACCAGGAAATATGTGAATACCCTCCGGTGATCTCTGCTCTAACGCCATGTCACTAGGGACATACTCATCGTAAGGGTCACCAAATATGGGCAAGCCAGACAACCTATGAAACTCTATAGGTGAAATGGTCAACTCTCGGTCTGCTAAAACAACCGTATTAGAGGTGTATCTCCACCTCTCTGCCAAAGCCTGAAAAAATGATGGGTCCCATGTATACTCAAAGAGAGAAAGAAATACCGCGTGGTAGATGCCAACACTCTCGAGAAGAGCTCTCTCCCGCTGCAAGATAGATCTCACCCAATCAACCAGACCCGCCTCTCTTCTCAAAATACCTGGCGGAAGATACCCAGGGGACCAAGGGAGAGCTCCGGTACCCATCATGTTCAGACCCAGAAGGTGTAGAGGATGCGGCGATCGATCTGACGTGATAGGATGGAGACTGTCGCCCAGAAATGAATGATAATCCCGCTGACGCAACACTGGGCCAGCACGATGAGTGAAACCCACCTTCAAAACAGTCTCAGGTGTCCAATCAACAGGGTCGTCAGAGAATCTCCCCTTCACGGGAAAAGGACCCATCGGTAGGGGGTCATGCCTAGTGAAAGGAACTCCTGCATGACAAAAGATATTGTGAGCTAAAACCATGAAATTGATCCAAAAAGACCCTAAACTATAATCCAAAAGGAAGAATGGTCCGAAACGACCCTAAACTACAACCATGGTCCGAAAAGACTTTAAACTACAGCCAAAACCAAGTCCCAACCAGGCGAGGTCCGAGAAGACTGTAAACTACAACCATGTTCCGAAAGGCCCCGAAATATAGCCAAAACCACAGGTATAACCAATGTCCTACAAATTCCCTACTCAAAAGCAACATGTAAGCGCAAGTGTATGGGAGGCAAGGAAGAGCGTACCTTGGTTACAAGACATAACTGAAGATGATGGTCAAACCAGCTTCCGAGCTCAATGCCCAATAGGGAGTCCAGACACCTGAGATTCAGACAAGAAAGCAACTTAGAAAGAATTCCATAAAGTTTAAGGAGAACACTGGGGGCACCTGGCTAAGCTGTTCAATCCTAAGGTCTTCGCACCTCACCCAGGTGGGGGGCATTTGTTTGACCCTAAAAATTTAAGATTTTAGTTATTTGGACAAAGATGCCACTTAACTGCCTAAATTGGTCAATTAAAGGTTTAGCCATACTTTAATTCGACACAATGCCACAAAATAGGAAATAAAATTTGCTGAACAAAGTCCATGATTAAACCCCACTCAAATAATCATGAATTTTGATATATAGCACATTTCCTAACTTAAAATGGTTAAAAAAATATATTAAATTTACAAAACAGGAGGCTCTGATTACTGCCATATGGCATAGGGTACCCCTACCAATTACACTAAGCACTCTGGGTGCAAATTGGAGTGTATCAACAAAAACCCAACAAGCAAGGCCCACTAGTCAGAGACTCAGAACCAATATCGTTGGGCCCCTGAAATAGACAGACTTGGATCATGTACACCATGTTATATAAAATATGAGGTCAGTATCCCGGCTCACGGTAAGCCAGACCTACACAAACATGACCCAAAGGCGATGAGTTTTAAACCAGCGCCATCGACCCCTTTGCTTTGCGTAGACCCGGAACACCGTAAGCCAATGCAAGCCCAGTACACGGTTCACAGTGAAATGAGATCATCTAAAATATGGATATAACATATAACCAGACCTCTAATTCTCACTGAGACCGACAGATGGGCCCGCGCCCCTCTCCTTCTTCCCCGATCTCTCTTTATTCTCTCTCCCCGATAATGAAGAACCGGGAAAGAGATTGAAATTTGTGAGAAAGAAAGAAAATGAATCTGATTCCTCACTGGTCTTTACACCATTCCCTGAGGCGACGACAATGAAATGACCAATTCGATTTCTCACCTCACCAGCAAAGAGAATCGGAAGAAAGGAGCGAATAAACAAAGTTGGGATCAATACTCCTGGCATGCAAAAAGGGAAATTGGAGCTATAAGCCTACTCTTCACTCACTGGTGACACTATATGACTACTCAATCGAACAAGAAAGAAAGTTGAACGGCTTGAATCGATGAGTGCCTATGTCTAGGGCTCGGTCAAATTAACATAACATATGTGAGGAGAAGGCTCCAAAGGCGCTTTAAATGCTTTTCAGGGATTTGTTGAGACCCTGTGACCCATTAATTGGTGTGCATTTAAAGGGGGCTGCCCGAATTGAGACACTGATGCATCATCGAGAAACGGTAAGCAGATACAGTGCATCCGAAAATGGAAAATTGACAGGGGTGAGGTATGGTATCACCTAGAGGCATGTTAACCTTACATTATACCCACTTTGTGTTAATCCATTATTGGTCTTGAGTGCTCAAACGGCTAAGGCCCATATTGAGAAATATTGCACCTCAGGGACAGCACATGCCTCTGTCAAACTGGCACCCCTGCACCGAATTAACCACATATGCAGCTGGCCTGGCGCCTTCACTAGCTGCCAAAAGAGAAGCATCTCCTCCCATGCATGAGGAAATGCATGATACTAAATCATCAAGTCTGGGCCTTTAAAGGAAATTAAATCAAGGGTTAAAGATGAATTCGATGCATGGATTGCCAACATGGCTCACTGCCATTGGCCAATGCCTCTGAAAATATAGCTATATGGCTTGAAAACGATCTGGAGCATTGATCAAAAAACGAAGAAAGAGGGGAAGGTGATGATCAAGCCAACTAGGCCCTAACCTAAACCCTAGACCCTTACTCTACAGCCTATATAAAGGGGTCAATTGAAGATGAAAAAGAAGAGGATATATACAACAACACCACCAGATAAAAAAAAAAACACCACACCCGAAATACAAAGATTTCTCCTCTCTCTCTAGGCTAGCTAGCAAAAGAAAAGAAAGAAGAAAGAAAGAAAAAGCTTGTTCTCAACAGTAGCAAAAATTAGGTAATTAGTGCCTAAATCATGTAGGCTCCAAGGAGCCAAACAATGTTCATCTTTATGAAATAAAGTTCTTCGAAATTCATGCATTTCTTCCCTTTTTTATCTTTCGGGTTTGTTCTTGATCTTTCTTTGCTTCCTTTCTTTGTTTATTTGGAGCTTTTAGATAGATAAAATGAGAAGACTACATGGTATTCAAGCTTATTTCTTAATAAGCTAAGCATGTTAGTCTAATGATCAATAAAAGTAAATCCCTTTTCCTTTACTGTTTTAGATAAAACATTAAGTAAAAAAGAAAAATATAAAAAAAAAGGAGTTCATTAATATCCTTAGTTAAATAGGATCTGTTTTCATATATTAATACATAATAAAAATACAAATAAAGTTGCAAGCTTTTGACATTTCTTTCTTTGATCTCTTTGGTGTTTTTAAATCAACCCTTTTTAATTCTTTTAAAGTAATTAGGTAGTAAAAATATGAGAGTTGAGCTAGCTAGCTTCCTCTTATATTGGAGCTACTTGATTATTTTAACAAAGAATTAAGAAGAAATTAAAAGTGACAAAAAAAATAAAATACACATAAAGGGGTTGAAAAGGTCAAGCTAGCTAGCTTCCTCTCAATCTTTATTAAATGATCCAAGGGCCCATGATTCAAGTATAGAGATTTGACCTTTCATGCATGCAAGTGCACTAAAATGCATTTTGCAAAAAGGTTAAATTGATATACATATGAATATGGTGAAAGATAGAGGTCTAAAATGCAAATGGGTAGCAATTACTATTGCAATATGTCATTTGCATTTTTGTTCCTATGACATCTTGATGATTTTGCCCAATAATCAAGTGAAAAGAGCACATAACATGCAAATCTTGATAAAACCAGGGGCCTCCCTGTAAAATTCTAAGTTCTGACATTCTTGATAAATTAAAAACATTGAGAGATGATTTCTTTGGAGCTTCGATCTTTTCTTTTCTTTTTTTTACTGGTACAAAGCAGCAGCTACTGAACCAAAGAAAATTGTTTTGACCCTGACCAGTCAGTGAGATGGGTGTTAACACTTCTGTACCAGTCTTTGGTACAACACCAAGGTCAAGTCCAGCAGCCAAGCATGGTTTAAAGGCTGCTGGTACAGTAGTATACCCCAACAGACCAAAAATGACTCCTGTTCACAAACTGAACTGCACAAGTCACTATAAATTTCAAAATGAAAAACAAATCACATAGTCAGATAAAGGACTCCAAAACACATAAAGTGGACACAAACTTTGCATTTTTCTGATCTTATTTCAAATTGATATGAATTTTCAAAGTTCATGTTTAAAAAACAGAAAAATCAGCAATAAGCTGCTGCTGGTAAAATGAACATTACAAGTTGGTTAAAAATCCAAATCAAAAAAATCAATATCATGGTTAGATAGAACACTTCAAAATACATGAAATAGACATTAACTTTACATTTTTCTGACCTTGCTTCAATTTATTATGAATTTTCAAAATTCAACTTGTCAAAAATAGAAATCCAGCAATAAAATTGAGAAATTACCTCCACTACCCCTCAGCTGAAATAAATGGTTAAAAATAGATATAAAGCTCCAAAAAAAATCATAAAAATGGTGTTAGTTGAGATTTACACAATGTCTTATGATAATATAACAAAATAACATATATTCATTCACAAAAATCTGTAAAAAAGATGCATGTCAAAATTTATTCATGTCATTAATCAAATAAATATTCTAAAAACTAAATTAAGTTTTCTCTGAACACCTAATACACTTCCAGATACCCAAATTAAGCTCTTTCAACTTCTAATCATGCTTCTAAACCCATGTACCACTGGTTGGTACCAGGTCGGTACTGAACCGAGGAGCCCCAGTCTTGAAATGGCCAATGCTAAATCAAACTTGAAATTGATATCTCCATTATTTCCTGTACAATGAAATGACCATAATCAGTCAACCAATTAAAGGAGACTACGATCAAAAAAGGAGGAAACGATAAAACAAATCCAAACCGAGGTTGAACTTGGTCTCCACCCCGAGTAATCATTTCCGGCGATCGCCACCTGCCGACAACAGTCAAAACGCAGTCTGGATGCCTATGCGATGCTAACCATGCTTTCCCTGCCATGGCCGTGACCGGAGCTCAGCCGAAGGTCGAAACCCTATGTCGGAAGATAAACCCGAGTCCATATCCAATCGCACGAACCTCAAAGCAATGCCGACCCCTCTGATCTTGGCGCCAATGATGAAAATTTGAATCAAAATCCCAATCTCAAAGCATGAAAAGATCCAATGGCTAATGACCCATGTCATATTCAACAAAATCTCGAAACCGAATCTAAAAGTCTAACACATATTTCAAAACCCAGCACCAATCCTGAAGGCCCCAAAGTGCAAATCTCAAAGCCCACATTTTAATCCTACAGCCCAGAAATACTGAAAAAGGAACTTTTATAAAGGGGCCCTCCTGACAAAACTATCTTCACAGCGCAGTCCCTGAATATTTCTAAATAGACCCTTGAGGACCCGATTTTCAATCTAAACCCTGCCTAAGGCCCATATTATAATTCTATATCCTCTCAGCTTTGTAAATAGGCCCTTACAAAAATATAAATATTTACAAATAGGTCCTTCTCAGCCCTTTTTAAGCATAACTTTTTCATCTTAAGTCCAAATTGACTCAAACCACCTCCAAATGAACCCAAATCAAATCCTACATGTTTCTAAACCAAAATTGAGCATGTCCAAGCATCATCCAAGTCCTAAAATGATCAAAATACCCTTTTCTACCCAAACTGAAGTGATTCATCTATTGATAAAATATAAATAAAGCATGTTATGAACAAAACATGAATCAAGAGCACACCAATATTTCTCAAATATCTAAAATTCATTTAAAATGCAATAAACAGTATTTTTACATGAAATCATACACACACATACATGTCCAAGCATATAGAAGACTAAATCAAAACCAGAGTTAATACATGAGTCCCCCCTTTTAGCCCCTTTATTCAATTCACAACAAATAGGCTCCAAATCCCGGAATGAACGAGGTGTTCAGTATGGCTTGGAAGGGTCATCTGATGTAATTAACAGCGGGGGCTTGCGCCCGCTGGGAGTTAAACGTCCCCACAATCAATAAACTCTCTCGACAGGCTGATTATGAACAGTAGGTCTGTCGAGGGTGAACCGAAGGAATTGTAGAAAGAATATGAATGTTTCAAGTTCGATGTTCTCCCCCACGTCTTGAAAATCGAGAACATTGAACCCTGAGGCATTTTAACACATGCACACACCTTCCATACCAGCTGTGCAACTTTCTGCGCCCTACATGTATAGGGTTATGTCTGGGGTTGGCAACCACATATAACTCTAGGAACTTGAAAGGTGTTGTCAAATTCAATGTCATTTGGGTATACAACCCCCAACTGCTATCGTCTAGTACAGGGAGCTGTTGGAACCATGTTTGGTTATCTTGGCCAATATTGATCCTTGCGGAAATTACCAGTTCGTAATAATTCGGGTCAATACCAAGTTCCTGGTACACTTCCCTAGTTATACCTCTGAAATCTAAATCCGGACCGATATTGAACATTTTCTAGGGTTGGATACTGTAATAAGCACCATTGGGCCCTTGTAATACTTCACCACCAAAATAACAAGCAATTCCAATCATAGTTACCTGAATTATGGAACAAACCTAACATTTAATAAATTTACAAAAATTAAAAAAAAATTAAAAATTTTAAAATTTTAAAAATATAAAGGACTAGAGTGAAAAAAACTTACTCTTTGGTCTTTGCTAGAATGCTCTTGCTGCCTGCTGCCTTGCGTCTACTGAAATGAGCACAGTTACCTTTGGTGGTAATTAATAGGCAGAAGACCTGGGTGCGCGAACCCAGTCTGCGCACCTGCCCATTTGGTGTGCGAACTGGGTTAGCGAGGGTGGTTAAGGCCAAACGGGTGGTATTCATTTAATTTGATTTTTGGAGGGTGTCAACTAGAAAAAATTCGGTTTTGTGTGCTGCCATTATGCCTTCATTTTTTGAACATTAATAACTTAAAATTTAAAACTCAAATGTCAAAATAAAATTGTTAAATTTGATCTATATCATTTTCTCTATGCACATATAAAATATTACGATATTTTAACTTTGTTTTAATCAATATCAAGATCTTGTCAAAATACATTGATATGAATACATTTTGGATGTTAATTTTTCAACTAATTAAGTCATATAATAACAAAATTAAAAGGTGATAATATTTTATGTGAAAATAAAAAACTAATATAGATCACACTCAATGATTTTTAACATATAAAATTTTAAAAAAATATTATTAAAAATAAAAAATAATAATACAATAGAAACACAAAAAATAAGATATTTGAACCATCTCTAAAAGATTTCTCCTATGCCAATCACCTCCTAAAATTGAAGGTTCAGATTCTATTAATAGCACCTTTTCTTATGTTGACGAGGCCTGATTTTCATGGGCCGAAAAGGCCCATAAAGGCAAACTACAACTATAAAAGCACTTGTTCAGCCGTCATTCCTCTAAAAATCTAAACATATGATATCTACAGATAACATAGGGCATCTCAAACCCTAATTAATCTGGTGTCACCAGGGCAGCAATGATCTTCAATGAGATTGTTGTAATGGTGCAAGTAATCATGGATGTTCTCCTAATTCAAGTCTTGATTATTTACACCATTACAACACTCTTATTAAAGATCAAGGCTTCAAATTAAGACCTTCAATAAGAATGTTTTCTGTGCCATTAAGGTGTTTGCTAAAATGCCTCTCATGGTATGTCCTCCTAATTGAACTAAATGATCAAATTAGGAGTGCATCCCATGAGAGAAATTTTACCAAACTTAAGTGAGTAGCGGCTGGTGGGATCGAGAGCCGCAATTTTTATCTCTGGTACGTACACTTCAAGCGATTTGGTCCTGTACCAGTCAGGTCTGTACCAATGCATTGTTACCTTGTCATACATTAAAACCTTTTTTCTTTTATCTGAAATGACTCCTTAGTCCAAGAATTTTTTAGAACTAACAGGTGATTATAAATGTTCTTAGAATTTACACAATAACACAACCATAGTAAGCGCCGAAGGGTTAATTATGGAAAATAGGACAGCATGGATCAAGGCAATGATTGAACAACACAAGGCAAAACAGTAAGCTATTAATTTGCTGGTTTTTTTGTGGAAATGAAGAAAATAGTGCAGTAAGTTAGGATTTGTTTGCTGGTATTAGACTATTAGGTCAAAACTATATTAGAGTTGCTGGTTTGTGATTTTTGTGATTGCTGGTTTTCAAAAATATGTTGGGTTGCTGTTAAAAAAAATTATGTTAGTGCTAATGTGGTAATGAAAAAAATAATGCACTTTTGTGATTTTGAGATTACTGGTTTGCAATCTCAAATTATGGATCTTTTTTTACATATTTGATTTTTAAATTTTAATCCTTGCATGAGGGAATCTTAGTTGAGCACGCTTTTTTATTCCTTACAATTACTGGTAAATGGGAAATTGGCTTGTCCTTGATTGATGCATATTGTAAGCAATTACAGTATACTGTTTTAATTATATGTTTTCAGTATACTGTTTACAGTAAAAAAAAATTCAGTTTTTTTTTCAGTTTTTAATATTTTGCATATTTAATGCCTTCTCTTATTCCAAAATTGCCCATATATTAACATTGTGTGATCATTTCAGAAAATGTTTAATTGACACAATGTTTAATAGTGCAGGTTGGGTCTGTTTGATGTAACAAAAAATTTAGGCTAATTCAATTTGAAATCGAGTCTCTGTTTTCTTCACTTTTAAAATTATTATCAGAATAAATCACATTTTGTGGTCATCATTTGGTGGTACCAGTAAAACAGTAGATGATCCAACTGCCTTTTCAAATGATTATTATCAATGAAAACAGTAGGTTAGAATAACCAAATCATACAATATATTATGGTTTGTGTTGTCAATCACTGAATTGAGAAAATGAAAAACATAGTTCTTCAAACCGTCAAATTACAGGATCCGTATCCTCCCAGGTACCTGACTCAAGCAAATTGAAACAAACGGTCCAGATTAATTCTATCCGAGACAAACTCAATCCGGTGTCTATTGAGACTGTAGGAGGTATGTTTTGAGATTCGTGCCATGTTAAAAGAACTATCCGATCGCAATTTGCTTGAGTCAGGTAACCTGAGGTGATGTGAATTCCAAATTACAGGAATCAAGTTGTTATCATAGATATGAAAAATATTGGAACTTAAAGAGAGGAAGTACTATGGAAAATTTATTCTTAAAAAATTATGGCCTACTTTATTGAATAAGATGTAGATTTGTTCGGAAAAGATATTTCATTAAATATATAAAAGATTGATCCTTATATAAATATAATTAAAGAATATGGATATAAATTATTAAATTCATATAACATATGAGATTGCTACTTTAGTGGAATCATTAATCTGGACATATATATATCCATGCTTTGTCCCTACAAAATTATATATCTTATTATTATTCAAAATGGAATTGCTGCTGAGCTTCAGCCTTTCATTCAACCAAAGGCAGGGAATTGGAATTCACATCACCTCAGGTTACCTGACTCAAGCAAATTATGATCGGATGGTTCTTTTAACATGGCACGAATCTCAAAACAAGCCCCCTACGGTCTCCATAGGCACCGGATTGAGTTTGGCCCAGATAGAATTAATCTGGACCGTCCGTTTCAATTTGCTTGAGTCAGGTACTTGGGAGGATATAGATCCAGGGAATTGATGGGTTGCTTTCCCTTGCGAAATTTTTATTTTTACCATCTTAAAAAAAAAAAGTTAAACAAAATAATCACAATTTAGTCAGAATTTCAGTTTTGATACGACAACAGTCTCAAAATGCGGACAGAAATTAAGTGTCTGCAGTTTGAAATTATGGACAAAATATTTTTTTTTTCTTTGGTCACCACAGCTTTCATTTTTCCTTGATGAAAGTCATTTCTTTGATTTTTGTGGGCCCCAAATTTTTTTTTTTTACCAATCCAAAACCGTTAAAATAGTTTTCTTATTCAAAGCCGCTGAAAACCAAAAACTTGAGAAAAAAAAGAAGAAAAGAAATGTGTTTGCAGTTTGAAAATGCGACCGTATCAAAAATAAAATTAATCAGAATTTCTCATTATTTGGTTTAACTTTTTTTTTAAATGGTAAAAATAAAAATTTCGGCTTTCGCTCTAATTTCTCGAAGCATGCGTAATTAAGCTCGTTTATTCAAATCTTGTAAGAATAAAAATAAGGGATAATTTTTTCGTATATCTTTAAAAATTTCTCTAATTTCTTATATACCTTTAAACACTTAAATTTATCAAATTTATATCTTAATTTTTAAAATTCTTTTTTTTATTCATTACACAATAATTCTGAAGTTAATCATAGTTAAATATCTAGTTCTTTATTCATTACACCAAAATTTTAAAATCTTGTATTTTTTAGCTCCTCTTTTTTATTGCTCTCTATTTTATGGGACAACCTTGTTGCTGTTAAGTGTATTTTGTTGATTTGTTGTTGAGTATTTTGTTGTTTTTGATAAGCTTACAAGAATTTGGTGTTTTATAATTTTCTGACTTATAAAGGGTAAAAGAGTACAAGTGAAAATTTTAAAATAAAAGATAATTATGAGTACTTACTGGGACACTAAATAGTGTTCTGTAATTTGGTGTTTTTGTATTATTTTTTTTTTAGGAGAGTTGTCTCGCTTCCATTTTGAAAAACTTTAATAACTCAAAATTTAAAACTTAAAAGTCAAAATAAAACCGTTGGATATGATCTACATCATTTTATCTATGTGCTCATAAAAAATTATCACATTTCGATTTTGTTTTTATGTGAATCAATAAGTTGAAAAATCAACGTCTAGAAATTATCTACATTAGTACGTTTTTTACAAGCTCTTGATGACAACTAAAACAAAATTGAAATGCCATAATTTTTTACATGTGTATAGATAAAATGATGTAGATCATATCCAACGGTTTTATTTTGAAATTTAAGTTTTAAATTTTGAGTTATTAAAGTTTTTAAAAATGAAGGCATGGTGGAGGCATGAAAAATGGAGGCATTTGAACCATCCTCTTTTTTTTGGGGTTTGTAATTTTCTTACATGCATGCATGTTTTATGTACATAGGCTACACAAAAAAAAAAAAACTATCACCTCATGCCAAATGCATGTAAAACAATTTTGTTGAAAACCAAACATAACTAGAACTGAGAGCCTGAGAGAGATACATTACTGTATCTATCCACATCCAAGGTCACTAAGATATAGATTTGTTTTAGAAAAGCCCTTTAATTTATGCCTTAATTTGTTTAATAAAATCGAATATCCATGTAAATAAAATTATAAATAAAGTTATTAACTATCAACTCTTAACTAATTGAAGAGTCTTCATGATTGTCATCTTCATATTATGGAGAGAGCGATGCAATCAAATCTTTAGAGACAACTTTTGTTCTATTTTTCAGTTGGTTGGTCAAGTGGTACAAGAGATGTAATTTTTATTTTATCTTTGCTCAATACTCATCGAGCAATTACATATTTTTTTTTTTACTCTTTTCATTATATTTTATTTTTAATTTATCAATAAAATATAAAATTAGAAGCTTGACCCTATCTTATTTAAAAAAAAAAAAAACTCTTAACTAATCATGTATCATTATACTTCTTATTTGATTTATTAATTACAAGAACTAATCTTCTTTTATCCTGTCAAATACCTTTGAGACTCAAGTCATGCTTGTAGCCATACTGACAACTTAATGATTCGGGAAAGGTTTGCCGGAATCAAAATTTCGTGATTCGGGAATAATTCAGGTATTATATATTGAGTTCAGACCAGAGATCTTAGTCCCACAAGAGAGAAAAAAAAATTCGCGAATAATTCAAGAACAATTCGGAAAACCGAATAATACGCGGATTAATTCGCCAACAGCTCAAATCCAAATTATTCGTGAATCTTGTTAATATGCTTGTAGCAGTATCATGCTCTTGCTTAGATGAATCAGCAATCAAAGCAAATTAAACAAGAAACATACCTAATTCCTTTTCCTTGCCAGGAAGCATGGGACTAGTGTTTTACGCCTACCAAAATGACCTTTTTGAGATAATGAGCATTTTTCAGTTTGGTCCCTGAATTGTTAAATTTGGAAAGGAACATGATTGGAGACAGAGGTCATAGTAAGAATAATAAATTGTTAATGGTCTGATTTTAATTTAAATAACTCAAGGGTCAAAAGGTCAAATAAAAAACTAAAAAAAGATTTGTGAGAGTTAGAAATTAAATAAGATAAAATAATGCTCTCTGAAGGTTGCAAGTTTGAAACTTAATTAGAGAAGATCAAATTAAATTTTATTGAAAACACTTATGGAGAACTTTCTAACAAATTAAATTTCATCAAAATCAAATTTTAAACGACAAAGGAAATAATCATATCGTACAAAGTAAAGTAAATTAAGTTGGACTGGTTAATTAAGCTTTTAAAAAAAGAGTAAATATTATATATTTTAGTGCAATTTTTTATTAATTCGTAATTGAAAGTAGACCATTAAAATTCACAAGTGAAATGATAAATTATTGACAATTTCTTCTAAAAGTAGGGTTAATTTTTAAATTTATGTTTTCCGTGATTAATTAAAAGAAAATTTTGGAGTTTACAGAAGAAATCCATCCAGAGGGTCCCTTTGTGATTTGTGGTTCACATGAGCGCCCTTCAATATCCTATTTAATTAATTAACCTATATTATATATATATCTAATTATAGTAATACATCATCCGACCGTCATTCTATATTTTATGTTCTACTCTTATCTACAATTAGGTCATCTTTGCAATTTTGTCATTTAAAAAGGATTGAAAAAATAAATTGATTGAAATAGATTAAAATTTTAGGAACTTAAGGAACAAATTTAAATTAAGAGACTAATTTGTGCTGCAAAAATAAAAAATTAATTATTTCAATCCCCCCACTCCAGTACCCGCAACAACAATAGAGGAATGTTGTACTACGGTCCCTACTAATTAGAGGAAGGTTGTACTACGGTTCCTACTAATTAGATAAATGTTGTACTATGGTCCCCACTAATTATATGGTCCCCTTTCTCAGTCTCCACACTCGTCTCCACGTCAACCTTCATAAGTATAAATACTTTGAACATAAAATATTAAGGACAGTGCTACCGTGCTACGCGTAGCATAGAGCACTCCGTGCTACAGCTCACTTTTTGATTTTTCAAAATTCTAACAGTCGATCCGAACCATTCAACATGATCTCGATATTAATATGTACTTGCAAACCAAATTTTACATTTTTTAGAATTTTTTACTATTTATTAAGCCACTTTGAAAAAACACTAATTTGTACACAACAGTAAAATCTGCTGGACCATTGGATCAGCGATTTTCAAAGTGCCTTAATAAATAGTAAAAAAATTCTAAAAAATGTAAAATTTGGTTTGCAAGTACATATTAATATGGAGATCATGTTGAACGGTTCGGATCGACCGTTAGGATTTTGAAAACTCAAAATATGAGCCGTAGCACGGAGAGGCTCTATGCTACGCATAGCATATTAGCAAAATCCAAATATTAATACTTGCAAAATAAGATATAAATACTTGAGCAAAACTAGGGTGTGATGTGCTCACCAAGAGGGATTGGTGAGCACACCTCCAAAAGGCTATTGGATTGACTTCGAACTATGAATCCAAACCGTTGAAATTCATGTACTTCGTGAGTGATGCATGTACATGCAAAAATTTTAAAGTTTCGAATTCATTTAGTACATGGTCAAGCGGTCAAAACAATGAACATTTTATAAGTTATTTTTTAAATTGTTTTATGTATTCATTTTTCATCATTGTTTTGACCGCTTGACCATATACTAAATGAATTCGAAACTTTAAAATTTTTGCATGTACATGCATCACTCACGAAGTACATGAATTTCAACGGTTTGGATTTGTAGTTCGAAGTCAATCCGATAGCCTTTTGGAGGTGTGCTCACCAATATCTCTTGGTGAGCACATCACACCCTAGTTTTGCTCTAAATACTTGCATGCGTAACTTGATATGATCATCTCCTTTTCCAGTCCCCTAATCGTTCCCACGTCAACCTTCCTCTAATAAAGTAGTAGGGACTCCGTATCCCCCATCAGCATTCCCTAATAGTCTCCGCGCCAACCTTCCTCTAACAAAAATAATTGACCTTATAGGTATAAATACTTACAATACTTGATATTAATACTTTCAGATATAATCCAGTGTCATATGTAAAAAAATACTTGCAAGTATAGGTATAAATACTTGCGTGACGACGAGCCCAAAAGTATGTCATTATGGATCTCATTTGAAAAAGAAAATTACGAAGAAGATGTTCGTGGTTTTAGATTCGCAAAATTTCTCACAGATCGTCAGAAATATGACAGTTAAGATGCGGATACAAGCATGTACTGGAGTGCGGGTACTCATATCAGGTTCCAAAATAAAATGTAATAACCTCGGAAAAATATTTATGTTTAACTTCTTAATAAATTTAGGACAGTACAGCTGTCCATAATAGTTTGTCTCCCATTTATGTTTTAATTAATTTGTTGATAGATCATAGAGCGTGACAGCATTAAAAAAAAAAGGCTTTTATACGGTTCCCATTTTTAGATTATGAATTCTTATTTCGGTTACTATCATTTGTATTAGCAAGTTCTTTTATTGGAAGAGATTTTTCTTTTGTTTTATTTTTAATTCAAATAAGGTTAGGTTTTCAATCCGCATATTTTAAATTAAAAAATGTCTAAGACATACCATTTTAGAAGGTGCTTCAACCTTCGCATATTAAATGATGTGTCATTATTTGTACTTCAAATTTGGATAATTAATATGAGACACCTAGTGTGATCTACATATAAAAATTTAGTAGAAACAAAATTTCACATTTTTTTTTTTTTTACTATTTTATTGAATAGGGAGAAAACTAAAATTGTCAAAGTTGTTCAAATTTAAAAAATTGAGATTTAAAACCAAAATTGTCCACATATTTTACTTTGTCAAAGCATCTTAGCAAAACTATTCTAGACATAATTTTTCTTTATATTAACAACATTTTTTATAACAATACATAAGTGAAAATAATGAAATCTAACACTGAAAATTCAAACTTTTTGTTTAAATTTTTTGTTAGATTACTTCTTTTGATTTATAATTAGCATATTTATACTAAAATATACTATATTACTTGAAATTATGTTGAATTACACTATATTACATTACGCTAAAATACGGTAAATTATGTTGAAATTATGTGAATTACACTCAATTACGCTAAATTATATTAAATTACGCTAAATTACATATGAATATGGATGATATATTTACTGAGAAGACGAAAAACGACGACGAATCTTCAAACAGCCATAAAACGACGCTTGAGTGTCCGATTTCAGCAAATGACCACTTTTCGGAAAGCTTGCAAAAATACGCATGCGTTCGTGTGGCAATGCCAGATTCCAAAATTTAGAATTGCCAAAAAACAAAGAAAAGATCCTCAAAACTTGAGTTGAAGTTTCCGATTAAGATTTTCATTTCTATTATTCAATCTAAGTAGCTCAGTAAATTAGTTATATAATGAACTTGTAGAATACCAATTTTTACTATTTTTGGAATGTTTTTACTATTTTTTATGATTTATGAAAGATGACACAAAATCGGCCTAATTTAGCGTAATTTTGCGTTGTTTAGTGTAATTTACCGTATTTCATTATAATTAGCAAAATTTGTAATTTACCTAATTTACCGTATTTTAGCGTAATTTAACATAATTTCAAGTAATATAGTATAATTCAACATAATTTCAAGTAATATAGTGTATTTTAGTATAAATATGCTAATTATAAATCAAAAGAAGTATCTAACAAAAAATTTAAACAAAAAATTTGAATTTTCAGTGTTAAATTTCATTATCTTACTCTTCATACTGTCTCTAAAAAGAAAATCAGAAACCGGCCACAAAATATCTTGCTCTTCATACTGTCTCTAAAAAAAAAATCAGAAACCGGCCATTTTGTGGCCGGTTTGGACATTTTTCGAAAATCCCAACAAGTCTGGGTAAATTTATTAATTTGTAATTAACTTTGGATATAATAAAAATGTCGGCTTGTCCCTGCTTTACCCAATTGCTATAGTCACTAGTGTCAAACAATTAATATTTTTTTATAAAATAATTCTGCGTTCATTTAGCTATGATGTCACCACAATTACTATCAAAAAATATATATCAGGTCGTTTTCTTAACTTTTGATAGGTTTGGTTCTATTATTGTAGTTTCCTATTGACTATATAGACTATGGCTCTTCGATAAGGTAAAAGGCAAATTTTATTCATTTATTTACATAAAATAAAGATAGCAAACATTAATGTCCCATTCAGTATATAAACATTTCTAAATTCGTTTGGTCGGTTTTATTTATGTCTTAAACTTCTCACATAATTTAAAAGGATCTAAAACCAAATCTACAATTTACAATTCAGCTAGTTGATTATTTGATTGTACAAAATATTGAATTTTGTAAGCATTTCGAAGATGAGGCGGGTTCAAATGCTTCTATTTTTTGTGCTTTCAGCAATCCTCCACTTTAATTTTTTAATAACAAAAATTGTAAAATTTATATGTCACAACAAAACCGTAAAACTATTTTATCGCTTTCTGATTATAGTTTTACATAAATTAATAAGTTGAAAAATCAACATCCAGAATTTATTCACATTGATGCATTTTTGCATGCTCTTCATTCTAATCAAAATAAAATTGAAATTTTGTGATATTTTACGTATGCATAAAGAAAATGATAGAGATCATATCTACTTTTTTTTATATTTAAGTTTTAAACTTGAAGTTAGTGTAATTTTTAAAATAAAGACATAATGGAGGTCCAAAAAATTGAAGACACTTTAATCATAGGGCCACCATTGCATTATGCTTTTATATATAATTACATAAAAATACAATTTGTTATTACATTTAGAAATATCATTAGTAATTATTTTTCCAACAAAATTCATCTATAGCTAGAAACCAATGGATTATGGATCAAATAAGAAGAGAAAGCATGAAATTGGCCATTTGAGCACACCAATGGACTCAATTGCTTCTCAATGGCTGGTCTTTGTGACTTTGTGCATTAAGAAACCACAAATTCCCTTTCAATTTATTATTCAGTGTGCTTGATTTGTCATCATTTGCTAGCTTCTTCACAAAATTGTAAAATTGCCTTCTTTAACTGAACATGCAATTCTAAAGCCCCTTGTTTTTATTCAGGGAGCAGCTGGTGATATTACCTTTTTTACTTAATGTTTTTTTTTTTTTTTTTGCGTAAAGGTTGGAGGTCAAGCTATCTAACTATTTAATATTCACAAATGATTGTTTATTTCGGATTTTGAACCTATGACTTTCCTCACGGAGAGCATTGCCTTTACTACTAGACTAAAAACTAGTTATCTTTTTACTTAATTTTAATTAAAAATATAATATGATATGGGTGAAGAAATAAAGTCCCATTTTATTATAATATCTTCACATAGAAGACCGAAATTTTTATTAATAACATTTAAAAAAAAAATAAACCAAAACACTCCGAAATCTGAGTTTTTCCAATTCTACCCAGGCTGCACCGGTGACATGCGGCCCCAAATACTGGGGTCCGCATAATGCCCCTCCGGCCCCAACTTTTTTTTTTTTTTTATGTTACACATCAAATTTTAATTTTTTTTTATTAATTTCAAAATTTTGGTGGGGGACACCGAATTTTTTTTTCGGTTACACATATCCTCTGAGATATCTCAAAATTTGAGAAATAAAAAAAAAAAGTTGGGGCCGCAGGGGCATACTGCGGACTCCAGTATTGGAGGCCGCAGATCACCGGTGTGGCCTGGGTAGAAATAAAAAAACCAGAAACAATAATGTTTTTGTTTATTTAAAAAAAAAAATGTTATATATAAAAATTTCGGCATAGAAAAAGTTTTAAGTGAAGCCTCTCACCTAAAAATGGGCCCTTCCTCTTCCATGTTCCACCTCCTTTGTATCTGATTATATCTATATATGTACTAGCACAGTTAACTTGAAAAAGAAATTATCATCTCTAACTTTACATCAAAAGGTAAAGCAATGATACTTTAGCATCTAAAATCCTTAATAATCTACAAACACTTATTATGAAATAGATATAAAAAAATATTGGAGCCATACATTGTTAGTTTAACTTTAATGAAAAACAAAATTACTACAATAAATTATCCAATTCCAAATACAATTGATAATAGAAAAATTGAAAAAAAAAAAAGATGATTAATAAATTTTAAAAAAAATATTTTTTGTATTTTGGTGATATTTTTTTTATGATAGCCGCCCCTGTCATTCTGTGGCTTGGCAGATGAAAACCAGTCAACTTAATAACATGATTGGCATAATTATACAGCACAATAATGCAGTTTAAATTAAAACGCATTAAATTGGCATTATAGGACTCATAACTGCCCCCTTAATTAATAGAGTCTACATCAGTATAGCATGGACTCAAATCTGCTGAAATCCAAAATCATGAACAGTAACGCTGAAATTTTTGAAATTCCGAATCCATCCGTTGAACTGTTTCGAGATACGTGTACAGAAAAACTAGCTGTTTTGAAATGCGTGCACAGAAAAAGTTGAACGGCTAGATTCGGAATTTCAGAAATTCCAGGAATACTGTTCATGTATCTCGAATTTCAGCTGATTTGAATCCGTATAACATAAAAACTCAAATTATATTTGTTCTTAAATCTTACTTGTTCTTATTTCAGATGGAATAATTTCTCATTATTTTTTTTAAGGTTATTCACTGATGAAGTTTGCTTCATTGCATAAAAAATATGTTGTAAATAAGTGTAGTGGGTTTCTTATCTCGCCGATTATTTCCGATTATTTTTTATTCATCGCTTAGCGATACTCTGTTCGTCTGACGAACGCATACCGTTATTTACAACACTGCTTAACAGTCACTTTCAAAGTTTAAAAAAGAAAAAATAGAAGAAAGAAATAGCTAACTAATAAAGGATAAATTTTTGTCATAAGAAAATAGCTTTATAGCATACAGTATTCCTCAAACATTATTCAACCATGTAAGTTCTCGGCTACCGAAATTTTTATTAATATTAAAAAAAAATATTAAATTTCAAAATCTACACTCATCCTGAGAAATTTCGAAATCTGTCCAAACCGTAATTTTTTTTGCTGAAATATAAAAATATAGAAAATAAACCTAGTGGTTTTGGAATTTCAAAACCTAAAACTGCAAAATAATTTTGTGATTTTAGGCTAAATTTTAGCAAAAATTTTTTGCGATTTGAGCAGATTTTGAAATTTAATATTTTTTTTAGATATTAATAAAAATTTCGGTCTCGGCTAACACGAATGCTAACTAATTAAGGATAAATATAAATTGACAATAATACCCAAAATATATAAGAGCATCTATAATGGTGATTTCTTTTAAATTGCTAATCTGATGTGTTAATTGCTAATATAATTGCTGGGATGTACCATAATTTTTAAATTAGCAAGTTTGCTTTAAAAGCAACTCTTTAGAGCATGTACAATGGTAATTTCTTTTAAATTGCTAATCTAATGTGTTAATTGCTAATATAATGGCTGGGATATACCACAATTTTTAAATTAGCAAATTTGTTTTAAAAACAACTCTAATTAAATAAGCAATTCTAATTAAATTTCTGTGATGATATGATTTAGAAATTATGAATCTCTTTGATAGCTAAATTCAGTAACGTGATCAAAATTAATTACTAGTTGGAATGTAGATGCTCTAACAGTGGAAAGAAATAATTGAGTATTGCCTCCCCTGCTTCAACATTCTTATTATCCAATAAAAGCCAATTTATAGGTCACACGCAAAAGACGGTCAACTTATCTAATCATAAAATTATATTATTTGATTCTTTCCTCCCACATAAGACGATTATTAGAATAAAATTAAAAAGTAGATACAGTGCCGATAAGCAACTCGGTCTACTCGGATCATTATTCCAATTTAGAAGGCCACCTGTGATATGTGGAAATAAATCTGCAATCTGTTGTTATTCTGATTCCAACCGTTGATCTTTGTCAAAATTCGTGCATAGAAAAGAACCCTTCCTTGTGAATTGTGATCATTGATCAATTGACCTCTAATGAGTAATGGGGTCCCCAAGCTGTCCCTACTCCGGTACACTACTCCTTGCTGAGTGCTGATTGCTGACAATCTCTCTCTCTCTATTAAAACCCCAACCTAACTTCCCAAACCCCCCTCACAGCCTCACTCAAACCAACCACCACCACCACTATAATTCACCTCTTTCCCTTTCCCCATTCAAGAGGAAGAGGGGGGCAAAAAAGGAAAAAAGAAATTAAACATGTATCCTCTTCAGGCTTCCACAAGTACTTCCACTCTGGGCTTCCTCCTCCTCCCCTCTGAGCTCCTTCATGAGATCCTCTTCAGGCTGCCTCTTCCCGACCTCCACCGCCTTCGCTCTGTCTCCCATCTCCTCTCTTCTCTTGTTTTATCACCCGACTTCCGTCGCCTCTACCACCTGCACTCTTCCCTCTCCTCCTCCTCTTGGCTCTTCCTTCTCTCTCGCCGCCCTCCTCGCGACTACTTCCTCCTCGGCTTCCATTCCCCTTCCTCGCTTTGGTCCTTTCGGCTCCCTCTCCGCTCCTTGCCTCGCTTCGACGACCCTTACTTCCTCGCCTCCTCCGGTCCCTTCTTCCTCTTCGCATCCAATCTCCGCCGTGACCTTGTCTCCTTTCATCTCCCCTCCTCCTCCCTCCTCCGCCTCCCTCTTTCCCCTCTTGGTCCCCGTGGCACTTCCTCTTGGCGCCGCTCCTCTTTAAAGCTCTCTGCTGATCCTACTTCTCATCGCTTCCGTTTCCTCTTCGCAGAGATGTACAACCACTTGCCTTATCTCTTTGAATACCGCTCTGATACCAACACCTGGCATGCTTCCGAAGCCGTGCCGATCAATTCTGACCGACTCTTTTCACCCGACCCGCTTAACGTGTACCTTCATATGGCACACACTGGTACCGAGTCTCTGGTACTGTGTACTGCACCAGGAACAAATGGTCCTTTGTTACTCCGACCTAGGTTCACCGAAAACCCTTTCGGATCCGATCAGCTGCATGTGCATGGAGATGGAAACATGGTGCTCATCAAATCGGTTCCAATTGAAGAGGGTTCAGGATCGCGGGTTCGGGTTCGCATGCGGGTTTTAATCGGGATCGAATTGTGGGGTATCAGTTCAGATGGTACCGAATGGGTACTGACATCTAGGGTTTGTAGTGAGATGATAGAAGAAGTGAAGAAGCCTTTTGGGGTGATGATGGGGTGCATGGCTGAGAGAGAAGGGGTGGTGAGAGTGGTGCTCATGTCTAACAGTAAAGGAGCTTGGGATCTAGTGTGGCTGTCATATAACCGAGCTAAGTGTGTGTGGAGCTGGGTTCCGGTACCAGATTGTGGTACCAAGGGGTTAAATATGGCTGGAATTGCATTATCTTCCACTTTTTCTAGGTTATGTCCTTTTCCTGCTGGGGAAGCGTTCAAGTGAAATAACTAAAGTAATTTGACAGAGTTGATTATACTTCATACAGAGCACAAGTAATAGAGGCAAAACGAAAATGTATGTAATTGGTGCGCTGTATAAGGTCAAACTAGCTCTGTTAATATCGTTACCCCATTTGTGGGGTATGTAGATAAGTTGTTTTGCATCGTTGATTTTGTAAATATAATAAGGGGTAAATTGTGCTACTGAGGGGCCTGACGGAAATGTAAATATAATAAGGGGCTGTTATGAAAATAGCGGTGATGTAGGTATGAGAAGATTAATTGTTTATTTTGGCGTTATGTGATTGAAGGTGTATGTATGACTTTTGTGTAATTGTAAATAAATTAATTGCTTGTTGATTTTGTATGGTGATTAGTTAGTGTTTTATTTCTATAAAATTGTATGCTTATAGCTAATATTTCGATTCTATTTGATAAGAACGACTCATTTTTTTGATAAAAAAAAATTGTTATTACAATTAAATTGAAATGTTATATA
This sequence comes from Carex littledalei, assembly GCA_011114355.1. NCBI lineage: Eukaryota > Viridiplantae > Streptophyta > Magnoliopsida > Poales > Cyperaceae > Carex > Carex littledalei. The sequence continues at coordinate 2,092,187 of CM022081.1, forward strand.
TTTTTTATATATAATTGAGATAATATCAAATACATTCAGCAGTTTAAATTTGTTATTTTTAAGCACAAATAAAAGATTGATGTCGTTTGCGATAAAAAAAATAATTAGCATTGTATCCCCTTTGTGTAATGATATGTGCGTACTAAAATGGTTACTAATTTAAATAATTCAAAAAAATAATAATTAGGTTACTAAAAAAAATTTAAAAAAATATTACCAGAAAATTGTCTTAAAATTTGCCCTTTTCGCCTTCGAAATCGCTTTTTTTTTTTCCTCTTTCTCTTCTGGTGAATTTGAGTGAGTTGTGAGTGGGTGGTGAGAAAAAACGGCACCTTCAATGACGCCAAAATAAACAATTAATCTTCTCATACCATAACAGCCCCTTATTATATTTACATTTTTCCCTCAGGCCCCTTAGTAGCACAGTTATTAGTTTATTACCCCTAAACGACACGAAAGTTCTATAGTGACAAATGAATTATTCGGGTTCGGTTTGGCAGAGTCAAAAATTTGTGATTCGAAAATAATTCAGGTATAATTCGAGAATAATTCAGTCCAACAAGGGAGGAAAAAAAACCAAAAAACACCAAAATAAAATTCGCGTTTTTCTCGCATTTTATTTGCAAATAATTCGTAAAAGAGGAGGGCTCAAATGCCCCAGTGCTTCATGCCTCAATCGTGCTCCAACATCTTTATCTTCAATTTCAAAGTTAAAACAAAAGATTCGAATCGCTCAACATGATATCCACATCAAAATATGATTAGAGACCAAATTTTATATTTTTTTGAAACTTTTTACTATTTTTTAAGATAAGTACAAAATCATTGTTTTTAGATGGTCCGCAATTTTCTGAAAAACAGTGATTTTGTACCTATCTTAAAAAATAGTAAAAAAATTTCAAAAAATACAAAATTTGATCTCTAATCACATTTTAACGTGAATATCATGTTGATCGGTTCAGATCTTTTGTTTGAACTTTAAAATTAAAAATAAAGATGTTGGAATACGATTGGAGCATGAAGCAATAGAACATTTGAGCCCTCCTCTACAACAACGTTAATCTAAAGCCCCATACGAAATGTAAAAAAAAAAACGAATAATACACAAATTTCTCGCGAGTCTTGTCATTATGCTACTGCATGATATCCATAACAATCCGGCCTACATCTCACATGAAAGCGTCAAAACTTAGCCCCTTGTACCTAAAAACAAGAAAACAGACAAATCGGTGAAACTATACCAAAATAACAATCATTTACGAACAATATAGTTGAAATTTTATTATCTAATGCATTTGATGTAACAGTTCAATTAATGCAGACCATCAGATTTGCAACATGCATGCATAAGCGACAGAAATTCCGCATCTGATAGTATAGCCAACAAGAACGAGCGTCACAAATAGTCTAGAGCTCCGAGAAATCCTATTTCGTCTGGTACCTCAGTGCTCGCCCCTAAATCATCTGAACAACGGGTGTCGTTTATTATTTATAAGTTTTTTGTAATGCAACAATTATTGTATCCCAATAATTAAGTTCTTATTTGTAATTAATTACCTAAAGACTTTAATCAAGTATAAATTATGTTTTAGCTAAACTTTCAAAACGACCAACTCAAGGCACAAGTTCTTAATTAAATCTCTCTTCATTTTCTTAACCAAGCCCAAACACAGTCTAAGCCCAATTAAATCTCTCTTCATTTTGTTAACTATGATACTTAATTAAGCAGAAGAGAGGGGGTAAAGACCCACTATATTTCTTAATTAAGCTTATAAGAATAAAACTGAAATTAATGAAAAATGTTTTCTCTCGGTTCTCAAAAACTTAATTATTGCGCTTAAAATAGCATGTCTCTTTTTCTATCAAAGATAAACCAGTGAATCTCTATGCTCTATTTTTTACTATTGAACAAATTTAAACCCCAAGACCATTACAAGAGGTACTAAGAGAGAGAGAGAGAGAACAGAGGAAGAAAATGGAAATGAGGTATTCAAATTCAATATTTGAAGTAATTGGTATTGATAGGTCCATATACCGATGGACCTTAAAAGGCCCAGGCCTGGCCCGATAAAGCACTCCTAGATTTAAAATACACAAAAGGCCGGCCCAAAATAGAATGAAATAAAATAGGCCCCCTCCCCCTGCAGAAACAGGCCACGACCAAGAAAAGCCCGGGATTCGGACCCTCTCCCGGGGCCAGCCCGAGGTCAAGAGAAGCCCGGGATTCGGACCCCCTCCCGGGGCCAGCCCGAGGTCAAGAGAAGCCCGGGATTCGGACCCCCTCCCGGGGCCAGCCCGAGGTCAAGAACTCCCCGGGATTCGGACCCCCTCCCGGGGCCAGCCCGAGGTTAAAAGCCTGAGACTCGGACCCCTCACAAGGGCCAGCTCGGAGTTAAATAAAACAAGGCTCAAGGCCTAAGCATGCCGAACAGCCAGAAAAGGCCGACGTATGGCCTCGCTGATTCGGCTTGCGCCAGATTATGCGGATATGATCGCCTATTATGCGGACGCCTCCAAAACAGTCACGCGGGCCCCCATCATTAATGATGACAAGACCCCGCTACAGTAAAGGCGACCCCTATTTAAGGCAGAGAAATCCCCAGAAAAGAGGACCGCATTCATTACAACCAGAGGAGGTATTAAAAAGGGTTAGAGCGTTAATACCCCTCCGACACCCCGCGTGTCCACCCTCTCGGCCCGATCCGCCCGGACCGGGACGAGCTACACTTTCGGCAGCTAGCCTCCGCGCGGCCTGTTTCCCAGGAACAGGACGTTTACGCACCTTACTGGACCGAGTCCAAGTACGGCCCGGCCCCCTTGGGAAGGGACGTATCAGGTATAAATTAGATACTTTTAAGTTTTAACATAGTTACCCACCAAAAGAAAAATAAATTCATTTGTAAATTAGTTATTTTTTTCTACAGAATATAAAAAAAAAGGGAAACTACGAACAACAGTTCAAACTTCATGACATAATCTATTCTTATACTAAGCACGTAGATATCATAATCTATCAACAACTGTAATTAAAAGATGAAATTTAGTATTGAATATCAGTTCTCCGATCAAATAGTCTATCTTTTTTCTTATTCTATGCATATTTTTGATGTTTTTTTACATGTCGAAGTCTAAATTTATTTAGATACGTACTCATCACAAGTTTATTTAGTCTGCTTTTGAGTAATCCTAATTTCTTTCTATTTTTTAAATGTCATTGAAGGAATTTTTGAATTCATGGATAATTAATTGGTGATGTCTTCATTTATTTCCATTTTTTGTATCATATAAGGAATGTTATTTGTCATATAATGATCTCATCTAAGTAAATATGATTTTATTCTCTATTTTAGATACACAAATGTATATAAACTTGGGGGAGATGAGGATAATCCTTATAACAATAACAAAAGCCATAATATGACAATAAAGGTGTAATAATTAATATGACAACAACAAATAATACAACTTATTTTGATGATTTTTTTTCCTCTTGTTTAAAAAAAATCTGTTATGTACTAGTAAAAAAAAAAGCTCATATGTATGTCATTAAAGAATGGGCTTTACATTTGTATGAGAATATGTTGATATATTTTTTATCGTTGAATAATTGATCTTTTTATTGGTATATTTTTTTAAGAAAATGTCATTTTTTTTGAATTGTTTTTTGTTCTCTTATAATATGTCTTCGTTGCAACGCACGGACACGATACTAGTAAAACTATAAGCATACTATACTATGACTTCCCATTTGAATTTCAATTCTGATAGTGGCAGAAAATAATTCCCATTTGACTTCCCATTTGAATTTCTATTTTTGTATGTACAAACAGTGGCAGAAAATAATACTTAAATTATACTTTCATTTTTAGAGACTAAATAATCGATCTGAATTTGTTCAACATGATCTCCATGTGAAAATGTACTTGAAGACTAAATTTTTCATTTGTTAGAATTTTTTTACTATTTTTTTAGATATGTACAAAATCACTACTCTTGATTGGTCTAGAATCTTTAGATCAAGTGATTTTCAGCCTAACTAAAAAGAAATTAAAAACATGAAATTTGATCTACAAGCACATTTTCATATTGAGATCATGTTGAACAATTCAGATTGATTGTTAGTACTTTGAAAATGAAAATATGAATCCATAGTACGAGCCAATGTGCGCTATGCATTGTACCGTAGCCTCACCCCAAAATGAGTATTAGAGCTAAGTTTTAATGTTTAGTTTTGTTTTGGTTTAATAGGAAGCTTATTTCAGGGAGGCTGATTCAGTTAGAGGAATAACTAAGAGTATTTACCAGCTTTACGCTAAAATAAATATATTTGGTGTTGTTTGAAATATGTTTATTGCAAAAAAAATAGATTTTGGTTTGTATAAATGTATTAATTCATTAAAGAGTTGAGATTTGTTTACAATAGATTTAACTTGACAATCTTGAGTACTGTAAAAAATAACTTCTAATTTCATAATCCAATGTTTAATTAGAATGTGATCTGTTGGCTTTTGTTGAGATATCCAATAATATCCTAAAATTGTATGAAATTGATGCACAACAGCACAATCAATCTATTTTTTTTGTCAAATTTCAACTGGTACCTGTTTGGAAGCATACAATAGAAACAAGAATATACCCAATCTAGTTCATTAAAACATTTAGTTGGCAAATACACCTAAACAAATAATTCCAAAATTGTATATCATTTATAGCATCCCAAACAAATAAACAAATGAATATCATACTTTCTCAGAAAGAAAGCAAAAATATCTAGGTTAATAATATACTATTATACAATATCTCTTTCTCTCAAGAAACAAGAGCCAATGCATTTTAGCTCTCTTCTAGGGCTCATCCTTGCATCATCGCTGATGATGACGTCATCAGCACCACCGCTTATCCCCACCTGGCGAGCCATCGGAACGCAAGATATCTCTGCTCGTCCTCTCCTCATGTGTCCCTTACCTCGCGGACCCACCAAACAGTGGCTCGACCACACCGTCTCATATTATTGAATTTTTTAATTCAAGCATGTATGGTTTTCTCAAATATCTTAACAGATCAAAATTTATTTGATACTTTATTATATTATCCAGTTTCAAAATCCTCAACAACTTTGTAGCTAGGTAATGAGATCTTAGTTCCTTATATAGGCTAAGATACAGGAATATATGAGATAATTATATGATAGTAAACTTTGAAGAAATGCATGTTACCCAACAAATTGGTGTTTCAAACAATTTAGTTCGCATGATTGGATTGATTTTCATCATTACACATGTAAACGTTGTGAACCCTTAGCCCTTACACATGTAAACATTTAATTCACATGATTGGATTGATTTTTATCATTCACTGTGTGTAATGATTTTTATCATTCACGTGGTACCAGAAGTTGTCACAATTTTTTCATTAATATTTTAAAATTCATATGTATTACAAACGATTTTTATTTGAACGGGTTGTTCTTATTTACGGAATGTGAACAAAAAATATTATACTTTTTTTCTTACCACACGAGAGGTGGGACCCTGCATAATTGCATAAAATATTATCCTTTTTGTTTATCAAATTAATAATTTATAAAATAATTGATCAAGTAGTTAAATGCACAGGATAAATCATAATTTATTTAGTAATCTTATATGAACGAACTAATTTTTGTTAATAAAAATCTTAGAAAAAAAGCATCATCTTGAAAAAAGAACAAGAACAGTGTGGTTCAAATTCGTTTTTAAAAATATTAAATTTCAAAAAGTTATTTAAAAATTATGACAACAGAAACAACATTGTAGTGTCGAAATTCTCCTTAATTTTATGAATTATATCAACGATGCGTACAAATTAATGATTTCAATCTAGAACAATTATCATAAGATAATATAATTAGAACACATACTGACACTGAACCTAACTAGCAGTATTCTAGTTAGTATAATAATTTTCTTTTGAACGAAGGATAACATATATAGTATTACTATTATCACCCAACAAATTAACATGACCTTAATTTGTAAAATAGTTGATGTCTATTAGATTTTGTACCAAAAGCATACCTAAATTAGTTAATTTATACTAATATATATGTTACATCTGTTTTTGTTGAACTTAATTTGGAATTAGCAGGATGGAGTAATCATGATATTTCTATGATAGGATAAAATAAAAAGATGACATATTAACAAATAGAAAATAGTAATGTTTGTATCCATATATAGTTCCATACTGATGTTTATATATCACATCAAGTTGGATCACACCAAAATTTTCATTAACATTTAAAAGCATAAATTTTCTCCATTAGAATGAACAGTACCACAACACATCTCAGCCCTCCAATATGTGTTGACTTTGGATCTAAGACGCTGGCCTGTTGACTTCACACTGTTGTTTAAACTTTAAACAGTTACTACACATTTACCATCCCAGCCGTTGGATTTACAGAGGAATTAACAGATCTCAACCCCACTCAGCAATAACAGGACAGTAGTTTGAATTTGATTTAATCAGATTTTATTGAAACATTGATAGTTCATGCAACTTATCACAATTCATCTAAAGACAGAATCACAGTAGAAAACCCAAATATCATTTAAACAGGTCAATTAAGTGAAGAGAAAACCCAAATTAAGACTGCTTCTAAATTTATTAGATAATGCTTCCTTTAGTCCTTCAAAGTAGAAAGTTTTAACTTCAAACCTTAGTTTCTCATATGGTTAAAGGAAATGATGCATAAACTTAAATAAAACTTAATGCATAACTTAGCAGTTAACTCTTTTATAAGCTACATATGAAGGAAACTTGACTGGAACGGTAATAAAACTGAAAGTCTTTACTTATTGTGTACAAGCATTTTGTCAGATGATATTTTATCAGAATAAAGGAAAAGTGTAATAACAGTTGGAATTTTCTAGCAATTTCATTTAAACAGGTCAGTTAAGTGAAGAGAAAACCCAAATTAAGAATAACAAAGACTAAAATAGCAAAATTTCTCTTATTTACAAGAAAAAATTGTACAATAAGAAATGCGTAAAACAACAAGGGCATTTTGGTCAATTGAGAGAACAATGATCAAATTACAGCTATTATCAGGATCGGCACTACCATAATACAATCACATCTAAGTAAATAACAAATTTATATAATCATTGTAATCCAAAGTCATCTTGCCACTAGAAAATTTACAAAAGTACCCTCAACAAGTGTAGAGAACAAGTACTTACCACTCAATTTTACAACAAGTGTAGAATGTTTTAATATGGCTTTTCTCAAACTCATTAGCTTTTCATCACCATGTTATAAGAAAGAGGTAAAATGTCAGATACTCTGGTATGCTTCAAAATTGTAAGCCTGCAATAGGTCAATGCAGATTCCCAATCTTTCAACTCCATTGAAATCTGCATACATTCATTTGAAATTAACAAAATATCAGCAAAAATTAAGTAATACGCAAATATTTAAACGAAGCAAGTACCTTTAAGAGATTTTCATGGGTTTTCAGCAAGTTGAGGGACCCATTGTCATACTGAACCGAACATGAAAAGAATGGCATCAGATTAGATTATACCTGAAGAAAAGAAGAGTCCAGGGCAAATAACTGATTTGATTGTTATGGATCGAATTGCTGTTGCAAATTAGGTAAAATTTAAATTATTATTCATCAAAAAAATTTAGTTAATAATTAAGAAAGAAATAAAATTTCTTCGACCCACTTTAATTTTTTGTTAACTATGATACTTAATTAAGCCGGAGAGAGAGGATAAAGACCCACTATATTTCTTAATTAAGCTAAGAATAAAACTGAAATTAATGAAAAATGTTTTCTCTCAGTTCTCAAAAACTTAATTATTGTGCTTAAAATAGCATGCTCCTTTTCTTTATCAAGGCTAAACCAGTGAATATCTCTATGCTCTATTTTTTACTATTGAACAAATTTAAACCCCAAGACCATTACAAGAGGTACTAAGAGAGAGAGAGAGAGAGAGAGAGAGAGAACAGAGTAAGAAAATGGAAATGAGGTATTTTACAAATTCAATATTTCTTACAATAATAATAATAATAATAGCGAGCCTTGCTACTTCTGCAACAAGATGCGAAGGATTGACGATAATACCAGCCGGGTTCAACGCAGTTGGAGAGGTATTATCATATTTGAAGTAATTGGTACAAATTAGATACTTTTTAAGGTTTAACATAGTTACCCACCAAAAGAAAAATAAATTCATTTGTAAATTAGTTATTTTCTTCTACAGAATAAAAAAAAGATGAAATTCGAATTGAATATCAGTCCTCCGATCAAATAGTCTATTTTTTCTGTCTTTTTATTCTATACATATTTTTGATATTTTTATACATGTAGAAGTCTAAATTTATTTAAATACGTACTTGCCACAAGTTTATTTAGACTGTCTTCTTTTGATCGTGATTTCTTTCAATTTTTGAAATATCATTTAAGGAAATTTTGAATTGATTGATGATTGATTGGTCATGTCTTCATTTATTTTCATTTTTTATATCATATAATTATTTGTCATATAATGATCTCATCTAAGTAAACATGATTTTATTCTTTATTTTAGATACACAAATGTATATAAATCTTAGGGAGATGAGGATAACCTTATAACAATAATAAAAGTCATAATATGACAACAAAAGATGTAATAATACGACAATAACAAATAATACAACTTATTTTGATGATCTTTTTTTTTCCTCTTGTTTTTCCGTTAAGCAACATAACATAACAAAAAAAAATCTGTTATGTACCAGTAAAAAAAAAGCTCATATCTATGTCATTAAAGAATGGGCTTTACATTTGTATGAAAATATGTTGGTATATTTTTTATTGTTAAATAATTAATCTTTTCATTGGTATATTTTTTTTATTCTCTTATAATATGTCTCCATTGCAACGCACAAACAAGATACTAGTAAAAGTATAAGCATACTATATATACTATGACTTCCCATTTGAATTTGAATTCTGATAGGTGCATGTAACACAAGGCAATATCCATGGTAATGCTGTCATTGTGTCATGGATCACGTTCAAAGATACTGCTTCAAGCATGGTTCTCTATGGAACTTCAAAACACATACTTGATGAAATTGCATGGGGCGCCAATTCTACACGTAATACATACAACTTCAACAATTCTTTTTTTTACCGCAGATCGGATTTCAGCCATCAGTGCTTAATTAGCAATCTAGATGTGAGAAATTTTTGCTTCTAATCTTTTTCCATCTATAATTGAAGACAATCTAGTATATGTCCCTGGAAAACCTCACAGCTATATATCTTAATTTTGACACTTTAATTCATTAAGGGAGATCTTGAGAAGTTTCTAAAGGCTAAAATTAATGGAAGTTACATGCATCACTTGAATTTGTTTGAAATAAAGAGATTGAAAATTATCACTTGAATTTGTTTTTCAGTTTGACACTAAATATTACTTTGTGATTGGCATTGGGTATATCGTTCGAAGATTTTGGTTCAAGACACCTCCTAGTTTTGGTACGAGATCTCCCTTCTCTCTGCTCATTCTCTGTAAAATTTGAACTGTAAATTTACATTTAAAAACATGATGTTTGAAACTATGTGAAGGTGATCATCGGACGCTTTCAAAAGCTGAGACTGTACTTTATGGGCAGGAATATGCCGACAATAATAGGTGGGTATGGGATACGTGGGGCCGCTTTGTTGAGACAGCTGAGCACAATGCACCTCGACAACCTTTCTTTCCTACTCCGCGGAGCAACTGTCAATTGCCCAGCAGCAAGATAGCAAAATGCAGAATAGCTCTAATTGCGATCACTCCTTGCTTCCCATACATAAGGACTCGAAACAGTGGTTCCGCTTCAGCACCGTCAGCTGCCTGTTGTGAGATATTCATTAATGAGGTCACGCCGGTCAGGGCTGACAGGGAAGATTGTGTGTGCTCCCTTTTATGGGACCCACTTCTTCTGGATTTTCCGGTTGATACTAATCGGCTGGTATCACTGTTTTCTTATTGTGGTGCCAGTGACCTTGCTTCTTCTTGGATCTATAATACATGCGGAGGTATATATACAAAAGTACATATTTGGTAAATATATTTTGGTCTTTTGATTATTTTCCCCTAAATATTATAGTTTGGCCTTTTGATTATCTATATTTCCCCTAGGTACTTATCTGCCTTCTAGCTCTACTGCGCACATCGCTCTCCGCCTCTCTGGTTCGACTTCGCACCTCTACACTATCCAGCCCTCTGGTTTGACTCCGCTTCTCCGCACGTCACTTTGCTGATACGAGTGCCAGCAGGTAAAATATAGATCAATTAAGTACATTTTGATTTTTTTTTTATCTAAATTACAGTTACACAACGACCTTTAGCACTTATTCTTTCTAATTTATTTTTCGGTTCTTTCTTTGAGTTAAGAAGGTCCTAAATTATACACGGCTTTTTTATCTGAACTTACTTAACCCTCTAAGACAAAACACAGAAGTAGCTCCCAGATGAGTATAAGGCCTCACCGCCTCACCCATTCTAATTATCTCATCAGTCTCTCTCTAATTAACTGTCAACATACAGTTTGTATTGGCCCTGCATACTGGTACAATATTGGTTACCTAACAGCTAGGAAAAAGGTTCAAGAGTTTTGCTCCCGACCATCATTGGCCACCCATCAGCATATCTCCAAAATTCTATATATATAAGACTGGTACCATACGTTGTACCAGTTCAGATAACAACCATAGCAGTGTCGACCTTATTACATACCAGAAAAAATTGTATACGCAATAAGAACAATTTACGCAACAAGCAAGACGGTCGGAGAGCTCGCAGCAATAACTGTGATGGAAACGAGTAACTGGTACTGAATTCTGTAGCGTACCAGTAAGGGGCCTAAGAGGAAATAGGCACCCAACTGGGGTTAAGAGGAGTTTTTAGTTAGTATTTTTATATTTCTGTAGTCTGTAATTATGTAGGAACTTCTTTGTAATAACTTTTCTTAATGAAAATGACAGTGAGTCAGCTCACTGTCTTTCAAAGAAAAAAACTGTCCCCTCTCAAAATATCTTCTATCACAGTTGCACTATCAAATAATACAAAATATTTTTAATTGAGTTTTTTTTTTGTTTACAAGTATATATGCTTAATTATCCTTAATCTAGCGTGAGATTTCTTGATTGTTTAGAGTTATTAATTACTTCTTCATATTTTCTTAATATGAAGTTCACTTTATTTTATTACTTTTTAAATGTATCTTTTTTTATTGCAGGGACTTAGAAAGTTTGATACAAGCATAGAAGGTTACAAAGTAGTCAGGGATTTAGAAAGTTTTATAGAAGCATAGAAGGTTGCAAAAGTAGTTTATATTTATGATTTATGTTTTGTAGTGATATTATATATTTTTTGTATTTTTTTTTTCTTTGATATAGTAATTTAGTGATATTTTTGGACTTTAAAACAATCAAAATGAATAACAAATTTAAGCATATTTAGTGATATTTTTTATGACATATTCACCCTTCTTGGTCTGATACTACCGCAAGTGTATTTCCCGGTAAAATATATCATTCTCATGCCATCTTGCTTTTCTTATTGGGTACAGGGCATGAGACAGGAGAAGGATCCATTGTCTTCGGCTTAATTAGAGACTTGGTCTCGGTTTTTTCTTCAACTTTTAGCATTGCATGCATAGGAAATGACCATTTCTTCTTTCTAAAATTTTGATGAAATTGGATTAATTTGAGGCAAGATTGGAAAAATATATTTAAGATTGAGAATACTGATATGTTGTGCTATCACTACATTTTCTCAACAAGTGCATTATAGTAAACAAATTAGTTGGATATTTACTGCACAAGCATCATTTCATGAAAGAAATTTAGCACAGTTAATTAAATCAATATCTATCTTCCATTTATTTTAATAGTAAAAAAAAAAAAACTCATGCAATGGACGTTTACATGCCAATATTAATTATATCATCGATCTAAATGCTAAATATAGCCACACTGCATTGGCTGCATGAAAATTTTGTTTTGATTCAAATCTATCCCTATGTTAACTTCTTCATGGCTTTTCATGGCACATAAACTGATCCTCGTCATCCCTTAAACCTTGTAAATAGATTTCTTCCAGGGATTTGGAGATCCAACCCCTCAAAATGCAACACCATTGAAGGTGTATAAGACTTCATATTTGTATCCTTGGTTATAATAATTCTCCATTGATAGTTATCCCCGTCAAATGTACAGCATAGATCCCATATATAGGGTGATGGAAACATTGGGGTGCTCTTTCCATAGGGTGATGGAAACATTGGTTTTCTCAAATATCTTAACAGATCAAAATTTATTTGATACTTTATTATATTATCCATTTCAAAAGTCTCAACAACTTTGTAGCTAGGTAATGAGATCTTGGTTCCTTATATAGGCTAAGATACAGGAATATATGAGATAATTATATGATAGTAAACTTTGAAGAAATGCATGTTACCCAACAAATTGGTGTTTCAAACATTTAGTTCGCATGATTGGATTGATTTTTATCATTACATGTACACATGTAAACGTTGTGAACCCTTAGCCCTTACACTTGTAAACATTTAGTTGGCATGATTGGATTGATTTTTATCAATGTTTTAAATAGCGTTTATAGCGTCATAGCGGGAAGGCTACAAAAAAAACTATAGCGAATAGCGTAGCTATAGTGGAAGCTATTCCAAATAGCGTTTTTTTTTTACAAAAATTATATTATATATTTGTACTATATATTAACATTATCTAAAGTTTCATAGAGCAATAAATAACACCAAATTAATTAAGAAATTATAATATTCATATTGAACTAGTACAAAAGTCCATGCTTCAAAATATCCATAATAATATCATAAACTATCAATCTTTTTCTATACAAAATATCTTAAGCATCATGATTCATTCTATTTTTTTTTCTATACAAAATAAATTTTATGGATCTTTATTTAAGCCCATATAAATTGTCTAAAAAAGCCCAATATGTATAGCGCGCTACACGCTATGCGCTATAGCGGACCGCTATTACCGCTATAGCGGCCGTAGCGCAATTAGCGTATTTTCATGCCATAGCTTAGCGTTTAGGGTCCAAAAACGCTATAGCACCGCTATAGCGCGCTATTTAGAACACTGATTTTTATCATTCACTGTGTGTAATGATTTTTATCATTCACCTGGTGCCAGAAGTTGTCACATTTTTTTCATTAATATTTTAAAATTCATATATATTACAAACGATTTTTACTTGAACGGTTTGTTCTTATTTACGAAAGATGTGAACAAAAATATTATATTTTTTTCTTACCACACGAGAGGTGGGACCCCGCATAATTGCATAAAATATTATCCTTTTTGTTTATCAAATTAATAATTTATAAAATAACTGATCAAGTAGTTAAATGCACTGGATAAATCATAATTTATTTAGTAATCTTATATGAATGAACTTATTTTTTTTTAATAAAATTTTAGAAAAAAACATCATCTTGAAAAAGAACAAGACCCGCTTAACGTGTACTTTCATATGGCACACACCGGTAAATTGTGCTACTGAGGGACCTGAAGGAAATGTAAATATAATAAGGGGCTGCTATGAAAATCGGTGATGTAGGTATGAGAAGATTTATTGTTTATTTTGGCGTTTTGTGATTGAAGGTGTATGTATGACTTTTGTGTAATTGTAAATAAATTAATTGCTTGTTGATTTTGTATGGTGATTAGTTAGTGTTTTATTTCTATAAAATTGTATGCTTATAGCCAATATTTTGATTCTATTTGATAAGAACCACTCTTTTTTTATAAAAAAAAATGTTATTACAATTAAATTGAAATGTTATATTCTTTTTATATATAATTGAGATAATATCAAATACATTCAGCAGTTTAAATTTGTTATTTTTAAGCACAAATAAAAGATTGATGTCGTTTGCAATAAAAAAAAATCATTAGCATTGTATCCCCTTTGTGTAACGATATGTATGTACTAAAATGCTTACTAATTTAAATAATTCAAAAAAATAATTAGGTTAATAAATTTTTTTTTTAAATATTACCAGAAAATCGCCTTAAAATTCGTCCTTTCCGCCTTCGAAATTGCCTCTTTTCTTTCTTTTTTTCTCTTTCTCTTATAGTGGGTTCGAGTGAGTTGTGAGTGGAAGGAGAGAGAAATGGCCTTTTCATAGCCAATTTCACAGAAAAAAAAATTCAGACCGTTGAAACTTTGGCCGACCCGATTAAATTAAAACTAGAGAGATTCCAATCACACGAGAGACGAATCTTTCTTACTGCATCTAGGACTCTGCAGGTTTGAGATCAATATTCTTCATTTTTAAAATCTAAACAAGCGATCTAAATTGTCACCATGATCTCCATATGAAAATGTACTTGCAGACTAAATTTTATATTTTTTAGAATTTCTTTACTATCTTTTCAAATAGGTAGAAAATCACAACTTTTGAGTGGCCTAGAATCTTTAAGATCAAGTGATTTTCTACCTATCTAAAATAAAAGTATAAAAATTATAAAAAGTGTAAAATTTGATCTACAAATACATTTTCATATGGTGATCATGTTGAATAGTTGAGATTAACTATTTTAATTTTAAAAATGAAGATATTGATCCATATCACGAACCAATATATGCTTTGCATAGTACTGGAGCCTCACTCTAAATTCTGATCAAAATTGCAATCTTTTTATTGAACCAACCATTGAGCATTTCATGTTATATTACACAGGGTGTGTTCACCGGAGAGTGTGGGACTGACCTAGACCACGGCGTGGCAATCGTAGGCTATGGCATTACACAAGATGGAATCAAATATTGGATCGTGAAGAACTTGTGGGGCCCGGAGTGGGGCGAAGGTGAATACATTAGGATGAAACACGGCGTCAAGGCCAAGACAGGCTTATGTGGCATTGCCATGGAAGCGTCTTATCCCGTCAAGACCTCGCTGAATATCCTTCGAAGCCGTCTCTCAAAGACGAACTCCAGATGCATATATATATAATTGTAGAAAAAAAAGATATATAAAGTTAGGATGAATTAATTACACATGAGTTCCTGCTGCTGTGGGGTCCTCATTCTTTGTGATGCTTTATTTAAAAAGAAATAGATTAAAATAATTGGATTTTATTATTGTTATTTTGGATAATTCTATTTGTTACAGAAGTGTATTAGCTAAGTTGCATGAACTATCAATGTTTCAATAAAATCTAATAAAATCAAATTCAAACTACTGTCCTGTTATTGCTGAGTGGGGTTGAGATCTGTTCCTCTGTAAATCCAACGGCTGGGATGGTAAATGTGTTACTGTTAATTTAAAGTTTAAACAACAGTGAAGTCAACAGGCCAGCGTCTTAGATCCAAAGTCAACACATATTGGAGGGCTGAGAATGTGTTGCGGTACTGTTCATTCTAATGGAGAAAATTTATGCTTTCAAATGTTAATGAAAATTTTGGTGTGATCCAACTTGATGTGATATATAATTAAACATCAGTATGGAACTATGGATACAAACATTACTATTTTCTATTTGTTAATATGTCATCTTTTTATTTTATCCTATCATATATAGGAATATCATGATTACACCATATATCCTGCTAAATTCCAAATTAAGTTCAACAAAAACAGATGTAACATATTAGTATAAATTAACTAATTTAGGTACGCTATTGGTACAAAATCTAATAGACATGCATCAACTATTTTTCCTGAAACCGGGACTTAGACAGATTCAAATGCTCAAGATAGCTTTCGTGGCATTCCAAAACATCTCGGGCCTACGGGTAAATTTCCAAAAGTCCGAACTGCTCGTATCAAGGGACACAGACCGATTAGGGCAGCAGCTAGCCGTGGCCATGGGCTGTAGGTTGGGCACCTTCCCCTTCACGTACCTGGGACTACCTCTCTCAAATACAAAGCTCAACAAGAGTGCTTTTCTGCCATTGATTCAGAAATTCAATACCAAACTGACGGGATGGGCTGCAAAGTACCTCTCAATAGCGGGTCGTCTGACGCTCATAGATGTCGTATTATCGGCTTTGCCAACCTACTACATGTCCACAATCAAACTACCATCATGGGTCATTTCCGAAATTGACAAAACACGAAGGCACTTTCTATGGCATGGCACCTCACAGGAAAGGAAAAAAATGAATTTGGCCAACTGGCCACTGGTCTGCATGCCAAAAAAATTGGGTGGACTAGGGGTTAAAGACCTCAAGGTCTTCAATGATGTGATGCTGGCCAAATGGCAATGGCAGTGGGTGAGGCAGGAACAAAGATTATGGAAATCCATTTTCGTGGCCACATCCAACACGACATTTCTGCCACCAAACTCACACCTTTTCAGCTCAACCTTAAAAGGTCTCAACTCTATCGTTCAATGGTCAATAATTTTTGAACCTGGCAAAGGAAACACCATACTGTTCTGGGGCCATAACTGGGGCAGGGGTATTCTGAAACATCAATATCAGATATTATACACATATGCAACGGACACAGACATCACCTTGGCAAAGGCAGTGGCACTCACAGACATCACCGGCATTGTTACGTTAAAAAAAAAAAAAAAAAAAAAAAAAAAATTGCGCTGCTGGACCCTAAAACGTCCCAGACGTTTTCAAAATTCAAACTCGATTTTCCAATTCCTGCGAGTTAGTTAAATCGTTACCAACGATTATAAAACATTCCCAACGTTTTAAAACGTTTCAAAACGATTGGCTCTGTAAAAATTTGATCAAAAAACAAGATTTCTAAATCTTAGAATTTAATTAAAACGTTACAACGGTTTCGAAAACGTCCAAAACATTTTATGGTATTTCCTAAACGATCAGGGTCTATTTTGCAAAATTCTCTCTCTCTCCCTTCATTTCTCCCTGTGTGGTCCGATCCCCTTGTGCTTGTGTGTGTGTGTCCGCCAAAACAAAGAGAAAAGAGAGGGATCTTCCTTCTCCCTCCAAAAATCCATCAAAAGCTTTGAGAAATTGAAGGAAGAAGTGGAAAATCTTGATTATTTCTCTCTCTAGTGATTGGTATTTCCCTTTCTCTCCTCTCTTCTCAAAATTTCGATTTTTTCTCCATTGTTAGGGTTTTGTCCTAAATCCAAAATTTGTGTATAAATTGGGAGTAATCCCTCCCCATTAAACTTCTATGTTGTTCATTTGACAATTTATTTCCCAATTTGTGCTAAATCTCGATTTTCTATCTAGGGTTTGGTTCAAACCCGAAAATTGAGAAGAATTGTGATCAATCTAGTTTAATCCAACCAATAGAGGTGTTAATTGGTGTAGGCTCGGTTGAGCAAGATTTTGCGGGACCTTTCGAGACGTCCGAACCATAAGTGCGAGATACGCTCTTCGTAATCAGGTGCGGGGTTCTTGGACTTGTTTGATGTTTCATTTTCAGAAATTAAATTCTTATTTTCTGATTGTCATGTCGTATATTGATTGTTGCATAACTTGAATTGTGTGAATCATGTGCATAAACCAATCTGGTTAAAACTGAATTGATGTGAAAAAGGTAGATTTGCATATTCGTATGGTTGTCGATTGATGTGTTCTTTTTATTGTTCTATATGTGAAATGAATCTGCCAGGCTGACCCATAGAGGTAGCTGGATAAGGTGACGGTGACCTATCCGTTGACCTGTTTGTGAATTTGCCATGCTGACCCGTAGAGGTAGCTTGGATAAGGTGACGGTGACCTATCCGTTGACCTGTTTGTGAATTTGCCAGGCTGACCCAAAGAGGTAGCTGGATAAGGTGACGGTGACCTATCCGTTAACCTGTTTGTGAATTTGCCAGGCTGACCCATAGAGGTAGCTGGATAAGGTGACGGTGACATGTTTATGAATCTGCCAGGTTGACCCATAGAGGTAGCTGGATAAGGTGACGGTGACCTATCCGTTGACCTGTTTCTGAATTTGCCATGCTGACCCGTAGAGGTAGCTTGGATAAGGTGACGGTGACCTATCTGTTGACCTGTTTGTGAATTTGCCATGCTGACCCGTGGAGGTAGCTTGGATAAGGTGACGGTGACCTATCCGTTGACCTGTTTATCAACTGTCGTTTGTTGGATCAAGATCTAGGTTGGAATGCAATTGATTGCCTTTTAGGGATTTCTACACCTCAACTCTCGTGTATTGGTACAGATCTACCCTAGCTGGTTGATTGGAGACCTAAGGCACCCTCTAATCTGTCGATTAGAGGAGAATTCAACCTCTCGGCTTCAATTCGAACTATTCTACCCTAAGCACTTGATTTGGATGAGAGATTGAGATGATCACATGACCTTGATAGGTTCGATCTAAACCTAGAGGTTCATCATACACAATCACAGCAAACAAAGCAAGAGATAGCAAAGAAATCACAATCAATCAATCAAAAGAGTTCATACAAGATACAAGTCAAAGAAAGTCAAAACAAATCAAGAATCAATCTCTAAACCCTAGAAACTAAAAGAACTACTCACAGCACATGATCTGATCTAAAAATACAATAAAAGGGATAGAGAAAGCCATGGATCGAAGGGATCGAGAGGAGGAAGCTTGATCCGTCGAGTTTCGCCTCTTTCCTCTTCCTTCCTTCTTGCTCCTAGCTCCTTAGCTCTCTTTCTCTCTCTTACTGTGCTCTCAAATAGATCTGGAATGGAAATGGATGTCGAAATTGGAGAGTTCCCCGCTTTAAATAGCCTCTGCCAAAATTTGAATCTGTCAGGCCGCCTTTAAGTACGGCCCGTACCAAATTGGTACGGCCTGGCCGTACCAGGCGTGAAGAGCTGAAAACGGCTAAGTCTGGTGAGACCCGTACCAAGCCTGGTAAGGGTCGTACCTCATCATCTAAATCCCCGTTTCTTCGTGTGTTTTGCTCCAAACCTACAGAAAACAAACAAACACTCAGCAGTACCAAATTCTAAAGATATATCGATGAAATGCACATGATTCTGGTGAATTATGGTACGAATCTGGTACTAAAACAGGCCTAAAATAGACTAAATATGCGAGGTATCAATACGCATTCATATATACATATATTGAAATAGAACTGTTAATGTGCTGTTGTATGAATTTCATTTTTGAGTATGGATTCTGATTGCAAGTCCAATAACCTGATTGTGGCAAATTCGCACTGAGAAATTATTCTCACCCCCACCCTTTGGGTTCTTTTTACAGGTTACGGTACGACTGATTCTGGAGAGGCACACGAGTAGTAGGCCTTTGGTATATGTCACCATATTACCTTAGTAGTTGTTTTTGATATTTGACTAGAGATGTAGATATATTTTTGTTGTATAGTTCCCTGAGTCATAACCTATGGTTAGTATTCGTATGAGATACATTTTGTATATTCTACTGTTACCAGACTTTCGTACCTGGATTATGTATATAAACTTGTTTTATTTCTTTTATTGTGATGATTATGAATTCTATCGTAATTGCCTTGTAAGCATACATGGAGTTGTATGCTTACGGCGGGGCCCTGTCACTACTCATGGCTGCGGGGTGTGACAGGCATGTTCATAGACACTTTGTCTGAAGACGCATTAGAGCAGCTACAGGGCTTGCTGCTCAGCTTACAGTTAGACCCAATAAGACTGACAAATGAACCCGATAACGCTATCTGGAGATGGGAGACAACGGGAGTTTTTTCCGTTAAATCGACATGTTTTGCTATCAAGAATTGATAAAATTAGAGACAAAAACTAAGGCTTTCTCTTTTATTATGTAATTCTTGTAATACAGAATAATCTCCTAAGAGCTGCACAAGCTCCTTATATCATAGAGCAGTACAGCTATTACATCTCTAAGTAAGGAAAGTAATATTTCTTAATAATAGAAACCAATCTAATATTGATTTATTACTGCCTTAACATTAAAACCTAGATACACTGGAAATCTATTTCCTTATCTGGATTTCTTGTAGCACACGGCCCGCGTAACTAACATGCGACCCGCGTAGCTCACACACTATCATAATTGGGTATTGTCCAACGTTGGGTGGCAGGCATGGTACGACGAGCATAGACGTCCGGTGCTGACTCAGGTATGTCATACTTCAGTATCTGTCAGGTTCTAATAAATTTCTTCATTCAGATCAAATTTAATAATTTATGTGTATAATTGCAGGGTCTGACAGAGATGCCGCCACAGCCACCACCTGCGGAGACCGATACTTCTGAGTACGAGTCCCTCTCGTGCAGTATCCATGACTTCGAGGTATACGGTGAGGATTTCATGTCGGCACCGGCATGGCCCCAATATGGCACAGAGATACCGCATGATGGAGAGGCTAGTGGTAGTGGGTCTCATACTCAGCCCGCCTTTGGGACTGAGTTCGCCGCATCTATCTTCAGTACACCTCCGCCAGTACAGACTGTCTCCCCAGTACAGACTGTCCGCCGGAGTACTGCCTCAGCGATGGTCCCCCTCTTCATTTTATTAGTTGTATTTTTACTAGTTTTGTACTATTTATATTTGGTATACTATTTATGTTTGGTATATTTGGATTCTCCTATATTTCGGTTCTTTTGTATGTGTGCTTTTATGGTACTATTTTTATATTTTACAGGTAAAATAAATTATCATGATAATGTTAAACATAAAATATTACAACATTAAAATAGTAGTACAACATAAAAAATAAACTGAAAAATATTTAAAACAATTGCATAAGTGCTTTAAATAGCAAAAATAAACTCATCAAGATTAAACCGACATTTTTATTAATATCCAAAGTTTAATAGAATTTTGCGGGTAAAAAAAAAAAAAGAGTAAGCCAGTCAGAAAATGGCCGGTTTTGGGGGGAGTAAGCCGGCCATTTTCTGACCGGCTTGAACATTTTTCAAAATTAGATGAGATTCTGGGTATAAATAATAATTTGTATTAAACTTTGGATATTAATAAAAATGTCGGGTTAAGATGGCATGCGTGGGAATCAACCCAACACCTATCTATACCTATCTATCATCATACTACGTACCCTCACTCACCATTTTATATAAAATAATGTGATGAAATGAAATCATTCTTCTAATTAAGAAAATTAGCAAAACCAAAACAAATTACTGAAATGAATTTGTTAATGGTGTTAGAATTTCTTGTCTTTTGCAGTGGGTATTTATTACTAGTCTCAAGTTTAAGCACGAAAATTTCTGTTATGTCTTTCATTGGATACAATCTAAGTTTAAACAATTCTTTATCCACGTATTATTTAGAACGCGGTCATTATGTGTAATGATAAAAATCATTACACATAGTGAATGATAAAATTCAATCCAATCATGCGAACGAAATGTTTACATGTGTAAGGGCTAAGGTTCACAACGTTTACATGTGTAATGATAAAAATCAATCCAATCATGCGAACTAAATGTTGGGTAACATGCATTTTTCAATGTTTACTATCATATAATTATCTCATATTCCTGTATCTTAGCCTATATAAGGAACTAAGATCTCAATAATCTCATTACCTAGCTA
This sequence comes from Carex littledalei, assembly GCA_011114355.1. Lineage (NCBI taxonomy): Eukaryota > Viridiplantae > Streptophyta > Magnoliopsida > Poales > Cyperaceae > Carex > Carex littledalei. The sequence continues at coordinate 2,113,700 of CM022081.1, forward strand.
CAAAGTTGTTGAGACTTTTGAATTGGATAATATAATAAAGTATCAAATATATTTTGATCTGTTAAGATATTTGAGAAAACCAATGTTTCCATCACCCTATGGAAAGAGCACCCCAATGTTTCCATCACTCTATGGGATCTATGTTGTACGTTTGACGGGGATAACTATCAATGGAGAATTATTATAACCAAGGATACAAATATGAAGTCTTATACACCTTCAATGGTGTTGCATTTTAAGGGGTTGGATCTCCAAATCCCTCGAAGAAATCTATTTACAAGGTTTAAGGGATGACGAGGATTAGTTTATGTGCCATGAAAAGCCATGAAGATAGAGAAAAGCCATGAAGAAGTTAACATAGAGATAGATTTGAATCAAAACAAAATTTTCATGCAGCCAATGCAGTGTGGCTATATTTAGCATTTAGATCGATGATATAATTAATATTGGCTTGTAAACGTCCATTGCATGGGCTTTTTTTCACTATTAAAATAAATGGAAGATAGATATTAATTTAATTAACTGTGCTAATTTCTTTCATGACATGATGCTTGTGCACTAAATCTCCAACTAATTTGTTTACTATAATGCACTTGTTGAGAAAATGTAGTGATAGCACAACATATCAGTATCCTCAATCTTAAATATATTTTTCCAATTTTGCCTCAAATTAACCCAGTTTCATACTTTCATCAAAATTTTAGAAAGAAGAAATGGTCATTTCCTATGCAATGCTAAAAGTTGAAGAAAAATTAAAACTGAGACCAAGTCTCTAATTAAGCCGAAGACAATGGATCCTTCTCCTGTCTCATGCCCTGTACCCAATAAGAAAAACAAGATGGCATGAGAATGAGATATTTTACCTGGAAATACACTTGCGGTAGCATCAGACCTAGAAGGGCTAATGCATAATATGGTTTGTCAGATCCAAGCAACTAAACATTGGTACAATTATTATATTATCCAAACCTTCAAAATTTCACAAATGCCATTGCATGGTTCTCTAGTCCTGTATGGTAATTCCTCAAACTCACTCGAACACAAAAAATCGGTACCTTGCTGATCTAAATAGGACTGGAAATTACTCAAAGAATGTCAGGTAGGGATGTAAAAATGTCACGAGGTGATCGGATACATCACGACACGTTCACGTGCTGTAACTCGCGTGTCCCGTGCCGTGAACATCCTTCGGAAAATTGTTACAGCACAGCACGTGGTCACGCGTGATTAGGACCGGTGAATTTTGAATAAACTAACTTAAATTACGCAAAAAGTAGTTAAACGTGACCAGTCATAGCGTATGCCATGACCGTCTATCCCAAAAGCTACTGGCAATGATTGCTGGAAAAAAAAATCAGAACAAGCCCATTCAAATGCACAGAATGAAAAAAGTAGTAAATAACACACAGACACATACAGCATGTATACACAAATATAGTACACTTTGATTGAATAACATGTGCGATGTTGTCTAACTTTCATAGGACATAATATATTACTTGGGCAATTGAATTTGAAGAAATGTAATCAATAACACATATTTATATTTGAAAAATAATAAGAAAACAGTGTCACGAAAGATATAAAACCTGGAGGCCAAGAGTTCTATCGCTTTCAATGCTTTTGAAATCTTTTACAGTGGCAATCCCTAGCTACATTAAAAAAGGTCCCAAAAATTAGAAATATTTAACTATTAATGCACAAAATACATAAAGACAAATAAAGCGCAAAAAATAAAATACTGCGTGTGAGAACTATAATGTCTGGCGTGAGTGTACCAAACAAAGCTTGACCAGCCCACCTACATATTTCATTCATTTTTTGATAGAATATATAATTATAACTTTCTTGAATGTTTGTATCTTAAGTTACTGCTTTTGATAATACTAGCATCCATTTTGTTTAAGCTAGTAAATAGTTCATTAAATAATGTATTAGATAATACCATGCTGCTCAGGCTAAGTACCAGAATAGACCAGGTCATAATAGAAACTTCGATACACATCTGATGGACTGAGTTTATTTTATTTTATTTCTATTTTATTTTTTCTGGCACCAAACCGAACCCATCAAGCTAAGTACTGGTAAATAGCAACTGACAGTCGGTGCAATCAGTGTATTTACATGCATTCCACTACAATTACATCCAGAATGTACACTGAGATTGGTTCATCTACCAATTTGCTACTTTGCCTGGTAGCTTTACTGTTGCTGGCAAGGTTGTAATGAATAGTAGAATGAACCAGGGATGAAGTGTGTGTGTAAGTACTGAGACCAATTGATTCCTGGGTTTATATTTGGAGGGTGGGGGGGAGGCTAAGAAAGTATAATTTAAGTATTATTTTCTGCCACTGTTTGTACATACAGTTTCATTTAATGAATTGGGCAATACTACCTGTACCAAACTGGTTTCCAAAAGGCAAAAACGCAGAAAAATGTAGTTTTGGTCGAGGTATTTTAAAATGGCCTACACAATATCAGCAAGCGCATTATAGCCAAAAAAAAAAATTAGTTCGAACTTTACTACACAAGCATCATTTCTTGAAAGAATTAGCATGTTTCGACCCGGCAACCTTCCGGAATCGCATATTTCGACTGACATAGGAAAATAAGAGAAATGTAAGTGTCTTCTTCAAATTTATGATTCTGTGACGAGTTAAACACGTCGATTGCTTTGTCCAATTGTCCGAAAAAACACAAGGCACGGATGGTTTTGTCTGGATTTGATGAGATGGTTTGATCTTGAGTGGAAGCTAGTGTGAAGGTGAGGCGAAGGGAAGGGATTGAAGGCTTGGAAGGGATGAGAAGTAAAGTTGTCAATTTGAGTTGATTAACTTTGGAAGGGAAGGAGCTATGGTGGTGGGGGTTTAAGGGGTTGTTACGAGAGAGAAGCGCCATTGATTGAAGAGGAAGAAGGCATGATTTGGGAAGAAGGGTTTTAGCAGGGTATTAGACCGAAGAAGGATATAGAGCGCTCGATTAAAAGCAGCTGTGGATAAGCCTGGAGCTTTCATAATTACCCACCGTCGATTTTTTTTAATCTAACGACTATAAATAACCCCCGATTCTTTATGCAGACGACACTAATTTTTTTTTTTTTTAAGGAACACACATCCTATAATGTCTTTTTTTTCTTTAAATTAAAATAAACTACCTCAAAACTGAGATGATTTTACTTAAATCTTTGAGATGAAAAAGGAGAACATTTTGCTGACTTATTTTATTTGGCTGCAAACTAACATCACTTTTTTTGAAATATCTTGAATCCCCTCTTAGTAACAATAAATTAACAATTTCAGATTGAGATACATTATTGACAAAAAAATTATCTGATGTTCTTTTATGTGCCATGTCATATTGTATAGAGTATATGAAATGGTTAGGAAGAAAATTGATACAATGAGGTGTAAATTTATGTGACAAGGTAATTCTGGCCAAGAAAAAAAAATATATTCCTTCTAGTCATTAGTTTGTATGAAAAACCATTATGGAGGTCTAGATGAGAGTGATTAAAAATAATGAATATTTCCCTTCCCCTAAAATGGCAATGAAAATTTTAATGATTCTTCTTGTTGGTATATGAAAAATATAAAAAATAAAGGGAAAATTTCTGGTGTACCTATCTAAACTTTTGAAATAGCTAATTTCCCTATTAAAATGTCATAATATGCAATATATCTATCAAAACTTACATTCTTTATTCTACCCTTTTAATAATTTAATCTTTTATTTAGTTATTTAAAAAAAATAAGTTGACCTCTATACCCTTTCCATCTAAACAGATGTGTCTAGTGCATTTAATTAGTGATTAACCACTAAATTGATTCAAATACAATGGATAAAAATTTAGAATGCCCCAACATTTGTCTTGTGAAATGTTTGTATTAGTACATTGATGAGCTCGATAGGCTTAGTATGCCCCTATATTTTCTGAGAATTCAGATCCTTTACTGGAATTTCGATATAGGTTGATACACCTGAAAATTGAGACAAACATAATTCAGTTTTATTTATTTCCTTTTTCTTTTGAGTTATATTCAAGTAGGCATTTATGTAGCACTGTAAATCTATAGAGGTTGTTCGGCAACAAGGAATTAAGTTTCCTTAAGGCTTAATCCGCTTCTTTTAGCTTTCTTAGCCACTTAATTATGCCGAACACCGGTTCCTTAGCGCAGATTAAAATCACCTCTGTTGGAATATTCTAATTAAAGGAAGATCTACTGTGATTGGTGCAAATATGGAATGACATGCCTGGAGCATATCTGTGCATTGAATCAGAATTATTTCTTTGCAATTCTATTTGTTGTATTTTTAGAAAGAACAAAATAAGAAAGTAGATTTTAGGCTGGTTCTTGATGCCTCCTGTTGTTCTATTTATATCTCTCCTTCTCTCTGTTCTTTGTATTATTGAAAAAGAAAGAAACATACTGTAGAAAATGAGTTCTGTGAAATAAATTGGGAGGGAAGGGATTTCTGGGAGTGATGTGTCAATCTTATGCTTTTTCTTTATGGTATCAGAGCAGGTAATGGTCTGTCAAGTCTGCTAATGGCTATGCCGAAGGTAGACTAGGCGGTTCGAACCTGTCTTTCTTTCTCTTTCCTTTCTGAGAATTGATCAGTTCTGTTTATCGGCAAAACTTCGTCGAATTTGTACTAGTTCTATTCTGGTACTATTCTTGTTTGCGTCAGTATTTGGTGGGTGCACTTTGACACCTCCCTAAAGCTTTCTCTTATTCCGCTGCATCACAACGCCTTGTCGTTGCCTCCAATTTCTTTTCTGATTTTTTGTCTTTGTTCTGAAAGACTCTCTCATGGCTGAAACCAGAAACGATTCAAGAATTACCAACACCTTGTTGAATGGGACAAATTACATGCCATGGTCACGGGCTGTTACAGTGGCTCTTGGAGGAAAAGGGGTACTGGATCACATTGACGGTGCCGCTGCTATTCCTAAATCTGATAACCCAAAATACAAGGAATAGCAGACCAAAGACCAATATGTTATGTCACTGATTTTTAATGCAATGGAGCCTCAAGTGTATGAGATATTCGCATATGCGGATACTGCCAAGAATCTCTGGGACTCTATACTTGAGATGTATGGCAACATCAACAACGCATCTCGGGTATTTGAACTTCAACAACAATTGTCTTAGATCAAGCAAATCGGGAATCAGACTGTTACTGAATATCTCGGTAAAATAAAGAAGCGATGGGAAGAATTACGTCAATATCGGCCCGTTGCTCCCACTGTTCAAGATTACCTGAAACGTGAAGAAGAAGACAGAATCTTTCAGTTCTTGGCGGGTCTCTCGTCAGATTTTGAAGATTCGAAGCGAGATATTCTCTCAAGAATTGAACAGCTTTCATTCACCACCATCTGTTCTATTGTTCAAAGAGAAGAGACTAGAAGAAGGACCATGTCTACCAAAGGTACAACTTCCAACGAGGTACAAGAAAACTCAGTTTTCAATTCTTACAAATCTGATGGCAATAAAAATTGGAATAAAGGAAAAGAAAAAGAAAAGGTTTCATTGTGACTATTGCAAACGTGACGACCACACAAAGGACCGATGTTGGGAACTTTACCCCAATCTGCGGCCCACCAAACCTAGATCTGCAGGTGCCAATCAAGTCTCCAGTGAAGGAATAGGTCAGAAATCATCTGCTGTGAAAGAAGCAAGGCAATCTGACTCGGATAATTCTGACATTCGGGCCAAACTGGAGCAACTCTCTTTACAAATGGAACAGTTCATGAAGTCACATGGTGCAGGGGGCGAATCAGTGAATGTGGTAAAGGGTAATGGTAATGTTTGTGCTCTTGCTACAAATTTAAATTCTCATATTATTATTGATTCGGGTGCCACCGACCACATGTTTGGGTCTGAAAATAAATTGAGTCATTAGCTCCAACTATAACTATTCGCATGTAACTGTTGCGAATGGGGTTAACATTCCTACTAAAGGCATGGGCAGAACAAATGTCTTTCAAAAGAAAACCTATGCAGTTATTGTTCCAGATCTTAAAGACAAATTTATTATCTGTTAGCAAATGTACTGATCAATGGAACTACAACATTATTTTCACTCCATATAAAGTAGTATTTCAGGACAGAACTTCAGGGAGGAAGATTGGTGAAGGACATTTATCTAACGGATTGTACGTGGTGGACTTGAATTCTACGGTTCTGACTATGACACAGCCTAACAAGGTTGCACCTCATGTATGGCATCAACGGTTGGGTCATCCCTCTGACCGTGTGTTACAGTGTTTTGATTTGTCTTTAAATTCTAATAACTGTGATTCGTGTCATTATGCCAAACAGCATAGATTACCTTTTGATGAACATTTTGGAAGAGCTAATAAATGTTTTGATTTAGTGCATTCAGATGTATGGGGGAATGCACCCGTTGATTCTTGAGAAGGTTACAAATACTTTGTTACTTTCATTGATGATAAATCCCGTGTAACTTGGTTGTACCTGTTAAAGGCTAAAAGCGATGTCAACATGGTTTTTCAAGAATTTTGCAGCATGATTAATAATCAATTTGACACTACAATTAAAGTTCTAGGAACTGATAATGGGACTGAATACACTAATCATGTTTTTCAAACCTTTCTTCGTGATAAGGGAATTTTACACCAAACTTCCTATGTTGGTACACCTCAGCAGAACGGAATTGCAGAAAGAAAAAATCGACACCTCCTCGAAGTCACTAGAGCCCTTCTCTTCTCTGGTAATCTACCTAAAACCTTTTAGGCTGATGTCGTGCTTACCAGTTGTTACTTAATTAATCGACTCCCTAGCAGAATATTAAGTCACAAAAGTCCCTTAGAAATTCTTTATGATAGAAAGGTTAACATATCCCATTTGAAAGTGTTTGGGTCCATTTGCTATGTTCACTCTCAAAATGGAGGAAAACTTGACCCATACAAATGTATATTTATCGGTTATTCTTCTTCAAAAAAGGGATACAAGTGTTTCGATCCAAATTCAAAACGGGTATATATCTGTAGAAACGTGACATTCAACGAAAATTTAATGTTTTACTCAAGTGATAAAAGTTAAAGGGAGGAAAATAGGTATAACAGATTCACTGTACCTGTGCCGAATGATAGCTTGCAGCCTAGTTTGCAGGAAATTCCAGAGAATGACCCAGCAATAACTGAGGACAATTCCGTGGGTGATATTCCAGCAGCAAATCAGCATGGGACAAGGAGTGAAGGAGATGATGGGCCACATACTGGGCCCGGGAATGAGATAGTTGAATTGAGAAGATCTATTCGAACAAGAAATGCACCAGCCCATTTAAAAGATTTTGTGAGTTTTTGCTCCACTAATCATCCTATTCATAATCAAATTAGGTTTGATAAAATATCTCAATATCTTTGTAGTTTTCTGACCAAGATTGAGTCTCATATTGAACCAACTAGCTTTGATGAAGCGGTTAAAACGAGAGGAATGGGTTAAGGCTATGAATGAAGAATTAAATGCCTTAAATAAAAACCACACTTGGGATATAGTCACACTACCAAAGGGCAAGAAATCAGTTGGATGTCTATGGGTGTACAAAACAAAGTTTAATAGTGACGGTTCAATAGAAAGACATAAGGCCTGACTAGTTGCCAGGGGATACACTCAAACGTATCGGATAGACTACGAAGAGACCTTTGCACCAGTAGCCAAAATGAACACAGTGCGGGTATTGATGTCCGTAGCTACGAATTGTGATTGGCCATTATTCCAAATGGACGTAAAAAAATGCATTTCTACATGGAGATTTGCAAGAAGTGTATATGGAGGTTCCACGTGGATTGTCTATTTCCAAACAAGAGGGAATGATTTGTCATCTTAAAAAGGCAATCTACGGACTCAAACAATCTCCAAGAGCTTGATACTGTAAGATAAGTGCTGCCTTGATCAAGATCGGTTACCAGAAAAGTGCTGCAGATTCATCCATGTTTACTCTTGTTACAGAAAATGGAATTGTTGTCATTCTAATATATGTTGATGATCTTGTAATTACAGGTAGTAATCGAAAAGGAATAGAAGAACTCAAATCTCACTTGAGAACTGAACTTGATATTAAAGACCTTGGTTTTTTGAGGTATTTTTGAGGTATTGAAATTGCACGTTCTCATAAAGTTCTTGTGTCAGAGAAAGTATGTGCTGGACTTGTTGAAAGAAACAGAAAAACTAGGAGTTAAACCAGCAAGTACACCAATGGTTTGAGAACTGAATTTCACTGGCAGCTGCTGTCATCGCATTCCGCATGTATCATGGATCCAAGAAGAAGCAAGGACATTGGCTATGTAAAATTAGAATAAATTTGATGTGAAAGAGTTCCACATAATCTATGTAAAATTGGAACTTTTATGATGGTAATGCAACATTGTGTAAAATAATTCAACATAGATCCACAATATGTCATCAAATCATAAAAACTAGATCCGAGTGGTCAATATGTCATAAAAAATATCACTAAATATGCTTAAATTTGTTATTCATTTTGATTGTTTTAAAGTCCAAAAATATCACTAAATTACTATATCAACAAAAAAAAATATAATATCACTACAAAACATAAATCATTAATATAAACTACTTTTGTAACCTTCTATGCTTGTATCAAACTTTCTAAATCCCTGACTACTTTGTAACCTTCTATGCTTGTATCAAACTTTCTAAATCCCTGCAATAAAAAAAGATACATTTAAAAAGTAATAAAATAAAGTGTACTTCATATTAAGAAAATATGAAGCAGTAATTACTCTAAACAATCAAGAAATCTCACGCTAGATTAAGGATAATTAAGCATATATACTTGTAAACAAAAAAATAATCAATTAAAATATTTTGTATTATACGATTGTGCAACTGTGATTGAAGATCTTTTGAAAGGGGACAGTTTTTTTCTTTGAAGGACAGTGAGCTGACTCACTGTCATTTTCATTGATAAAAGTTATTTACAAAGAAGTTCCTACATAATTACAGACTACAAAAATATAAAAATACTAACTAAAAACTCCTCTTAACCCCACTTGGGTGCCTATTTCCTCTTAGGCCCCTTACTGGTACGCTACAGAATTCAGTACCAGTTACTCGTTTCCATCACAGTTATTGCTGCGAGCTCTCCGACCGTCTTGCTTGTTGCGTAAATTGTTCTTATTGCGTATACAGTTTTTTCTGGTATGTAATAAGGTCGACACTGCTATGGTTGTTATCTGAACTGGTACAACGTATGGTACCAGTCTTATATATATAGAATTTTTGGAGATATGCTGATGGGTGGCCAATGATGGTCGGGAGCAAAACTCTTGAACCTTTTTCCTAGCTGTAAGGTAACCAATATTGTACCAGTATGCAGGGCCAATACAAACTGTATGTTGATAGTTAATTAGAGAGAGACTGATGAGATAATTAGAATGGGTGAGGCCTTATACTCATCTGGAAGCTACTTCTGTGTTTTGTCTTAGAGGGTTAAGTTAGTTTAGATAAAAAACCGTGTATAATTTAGGACCTTCTTAATCCAAAGAAAGAACCGAAAAATAAATTAGAAAGAATTAGTGCTAAAGGTCACTGTGTAACTGTGATTTAGATAAAAAAAATATCAGATTGTACTTAATTGATCTATATTTTACCTGCTGGCACTCGTATCAGCAAAGTGACGTGCGGAGAAGCGGAGTCAAACCAGAGGGCTGGATAGTGTAGAGGTGCGAAGTCGAACCAGAGAGGCGGAGAGCGACGTGCGCAGTAGAGCTAGAAGGCAGATAAGTACCTAGGGGAAATATAGATAATCAAAAGGCCAAACTATAATATTAAGGGGAAAATAATCCAAAAGGCCAAAATATATATACCAAATATGTACTTTTGTATATATACCTCCGCATGTATTGTAGATCCAAGAAGAAGCAAGGTCACTGGCACCACAAGAAGAAAACAGTGATACCAGCCGATTAGTATCAACCGGAAAATCCAGAAGAAGTGGGTCCCATAAAAGGGAGCACGCACAATCTTCCCTACCAGCCCTGACCGGCGTGACCTCATTAATGAATATCTCACAACAGGCAGCTGACGGTGCTGAAGCGGAACCACTGTTTCGAGTCCTTATGTATGGGAAGCAAGGAGTGATCGCAAGTAGAGCTATTCTGCATTTTGCTATCTTGCTGCTGGGCAATTGACAGTTGCTCCGAGGTGTAGGAAAGAAAGGTTGTCCATATGCATTGTGCTCAGCTGTCTCAACAAAGCGGCCCCACGTATCCCATACCCACCTATTATTGTCGGCATATTCCCCCCCATAAAGTACAGTCTCAGCTTTTGAAAGCGTCCGATGATCACCTTCACATAGTTTCAAACATCATGTTTTTAAATGTAAATTTACAGTTCAAATTTTACAGAGAATGAGCAGAGAGAAGGGAGATCTCGTACCAAAACTAGGAGGTGTCTTGAACCAAAATCTTCGAACGAAATACCCAATGCCAATCACAAAGTAATATTTAGTGTCAAACTGAAAAACAAATTCAAGTGATAATTTTCAATCTCTTTATTTCAAACAAATTCAAGTGATGCATGTAACTTCCATTAATTTTAGCCTTTAGAAACTTCTCAAGATCTCCCTTAATGAATTAAAGTGTCAAAATTAAGATATATAGCTGTGAGGTTTTCCAGGGACATATACTAGATTGTCTTCAATTATAGATGGAAAAAGATTAGAAGCAAAAATTTCTCACATCTAGATTGCTAATTAAGCACTGATGGCTGAAATCCGATCTGCGGTAAAAAAAAGAATTGTTGAAGTTGTATGTATTACGTGTAGAATTGGCGCCCCATGCAATTTCATCAAGTATGTGTTTTGAAGTTCCATAGAGAACCATGCTTGAAGCAGTATCTTTGAACGTGACCCATGACACAATGACAGCATTACCATGGATATTGCCTTGTGTTACATGCACCTATCAGAATTCAAATTCAAATGGGAAGTCATAGTATATATAGTATGCTTATACTTTTACTAGTATCTTGTTTGTGCGTTGCAATGGAGACATATTATGAGAGAATAAAAAAAATTCCCATACAAAATAACATTTTAAAAAAAAATACCAATGAAAAGATTAATTATTTAACAATAAAAAATATACCAACATATTTTCACACAAATGTAAAGCTCATTCTTTAATGACATAGATATGAGCTTTTTTTTTACTGGTACATAACAGATTTTTTTTTTGTTATGTTATGTTGCTTAACGGAAAAACAAGAGGAAAAAAAAAATCATCAAAATAAGTTGTATTATTTGTTATTGTAGTATTATTACACCTTTTGTTGTCATATTATGACTTTTATTATTGTTATAAGGTTATCCTCAATATCTCCCTAAGATTTATATACATTTGTGTATCTAAAATAAAGAATAAAATCATGTTTACTTAGATGAGATCATTATATGACAAATAATTATATGATATAAAAAATGAAAATAAATGAAGACATGACCAATCAATCATCAATCAATTCAAAATTTTCTTAAATGATATTTCAAAAATTGAAAGAAATCACGATCAAAAGAAGACAGTCTAAATAAACTTGTGGCGAGTACGTATTTAAATAAATTTAGACTTCTACATGTATAAAAAATATTAAAAATATGTATAGAATAAAAAGACAGAAAAATTAGACTATTTGATCGGAGGACTGATATTCAATTCGAATTTCATCTTTTTTTTTTATTCTGTAGAAGAAAATAACTAATTTACAAATGAATTTATTTTTCTTTTGGTGGGTTATAACTATATATGTTAAACCTTAAAAAGTATCTAATTTGTACCAATTACTTCAAATATGATATTACCTCTCCAACTGCGTTGAACCCGGCTGGTATTATCGTCATTCCTTCGCATCTTGTTGCAGAAGCAGCAAGGCTCGCTATTATTATTATTATTGTAAGAAATATTGAATTTGTAAAATACCTCATTTCCATTTTCTTACTCTGTTCTCTCTCTCTTAGTACCTCTTGTAATGGTCTTGGGGTGGGGGGTGGGGTTTAAATATGTTCAATAGTAAAAAATAGAGCACAGAGATTCACTGGTTTTAGCCTTGATAAAAAAAGGAGCATGCTATTTTAAGCGCAATAATTAAGTTATTGAGAACCGAGAGAAAACATTTTTCATTAATTTCAGTTTTATTCTTAGCTTAATTAAGAAATATAGTGGGTCTTTACCTTCTCTCTCTGGCTTAATTAAGTATCATAGTTAACAAGAAAAAGTGGGTTGAAGAAATCTTCTTTCTTTCTATTGGGCTTAGACTGTGTTTGGGCTCGGTTAAGAAAATGAAGAGAGATTTAATTAAGAACTTGTGTCTTGAGTTGGTCGTTTTGAAAGTTTAACTAAAACATAATTCATACTTGATTAAAGTCTTTAAGTAGTTAATTAAAAATAAGAACTTAATTATTGTGATATAATAATTATTGCATTACAAAAATCTTATAAATAATAAACGACACCCGTTGTTCAGATGATTTAGGGGCGAGCACTGAGGTACCGGACGAAACAGGATTTCTCGGAGCTCTAGACTATTTGTGACGCTCGTTCTTGTTGGCTATACTATCATGTGCGGAATTTCTGTCGCTTATGCATGCATGTTGCAATGATGGTTTGCATTAATTGAACTGTTACCTATTAGATAATAAAATTTCAACTATATATATTGTTCGTAAACGATTGTTACTTTGGTATAGTTTCACCGATTCGTCTGTTTTCTTGTTTTTAGGTACAAGGGGCTAAGTTTTGACGCTTTCATGTGAGATGTAGGCCGGGTTGTCATGGATATCACGCGGTAGCATAATGACAAGATTTGCGAGAAAATTCGTGTTTTATTCGTGTATTATTCGTTTTTTTTTTTGCATTATCGAACTGAATTCCGAATAAAATGCAAAAAAATGTATAATATATTTTATTTGCATATAAAACGCGAATAAAATGCGAATTACGAATTATTCACTATAAAAATGTGGAAAAACACGAATTTTTTTAAATTTTTTTAGGGTGTTTTTTTTTTTTTTTTTGCTTCCTTGTTGTACCGAATCATTTCCGAATTATATTCAAATTATACCCGAAAATAAATTGTTGACCCCGCTAAACCGAACCTGAACTATTCATTTGTCACTATGGGCAGTAGTATATGTAGGCTAGAGGAGAATAATTGTTATTATTTTGTTTGTCCCTCTAAGCCTAGTTGTTATAATAATTTTTCACAGACTGATGGTTATATTTTTGTGATGGTTATTGTATTATAGAAACTTACCTATTAAAAGCCTTGCTGATATATGATAAGTCATATATATACGGGACTGTATTTGTCTAATATCCGATCCGTATCGTATCCGTATCTGTATAGATCTGTATCTGTATCCGGAAAATTAAAAAGAATATGAATATAATTTTACCACTATCGATCCGCTCCCATTTCACAGTATAATTACCAATTGAGTATATTTGATTAGATGTTTCTTGTATCATACTTCTCGATTTCTATTTAACAAATAAATATGTTTGATGTGCCTATGGTCCAATATAATCTTTAAATAATTCAAATTTTTTGCTTTAATATAATTACTGCGCGGTGATATTAATTGGACCGTTCGGTATGAAATTTTTAGTACAAAGCATAATTTCGTATGGGGCTTTAGATTAACGTTGTTGTAAATAGTATGGTGTACATTTGTGGGGTATGTATGTAGATAAGTTGTTCGCGCATAGTAACACTATTCGCGAATAAATCATTCTTTTAACGTTTCCGAATCGAACACGAATAAAACTTGAAAAAAACGTATTATATGAATATTCGCGAATAAAATTACGCGTGTAAAATATTCGCAAATAAAATGCGAATAAAAATATAAAATTTGGTCTCTAATCATATTTTAATGTGGATATCATGTTGAGCGATTCGAATCGTCTGTTTTAACTTTGAAATTGAAGATAAAAAAGTTGGGGCACGATTGGGGCATGAAGCAATGGGGTATTTGAGCCCTCCTCTTTTACGAATTATTCGCAAATAAAATACGAAAAAAATGCGAACTTTTTTTGGGTGTTTTTTGGTTTTTTGTTTTGCTCCTTTGTTGGACTGAATCATTCTCGAATTATACCGGAATTATTCACAAATCACAAATTTTTTACTCTGCCGAACCGAATCTGAATAATTCATTTGTCACTATAGAACTTTCGTGTCATTTAGGGGTAATAAACTAATAACTGTGCTACTGAGGGGCCAGAGGGAAAAATGTAAATATAACAAGGGGCTGTTATGGTATGAGAAGGTGCCGTTTTTTTTTTAATATAACATTAAATATAAATTACCAAATATATCCAGTTTGGCTAACTATTTTCAAAACTGTCAGACCGGCTAAACTTTGGCCGGCCGAATATTAAGTCCGAGATTATGTTGTTTTTTATCTTTCGTTTTCTTTATAAAAAGAAATAGTATGTTGGTATTTTTCGTCGATGATCATTGGTTTTAATATCCAATAGATATGTTCAAATTTGGTTCCTCTCTCATCACTTTGAAGCCCATGCTAAAATGAAAAAAATAAAATAAAATAATGAACCAACAATCCAACATAGTGAAAATAGTTTATATGGTTCCTTGTTGCTGGTTCGTGAAATTCAGCTGGCCCAAGCCCACTTTGAAAAATAAATAAACTCAAAACAATAAAAAAGAGGCAGTTCACTTGGCCCAACAAAGCTCGCCTCCCCTAATCCTCTCCCAACAAAGCTATACCAGCATCCCATTCTTTTGCAAAAGGAATATTCTGCGTTGCGTAGTTGAATGCACCGAAATTTTTTTTGTTAGCACCCCAGAAAATCAATATTAAATCAATACTACCTAACTCGCTTTTTTTACATTCATACCACCTATGCGGGTCCAGTCCGCGCACCAAATTAGACTGGTGTGCGGACTGAAAAAGCGCACCGCTTGGTGCGCGGACTGGGGAGACGCACCGCGTGGGCATACCACTAAATCATATCTGAATTCTGATATTCTCTTTGATAATATTACAGTGCGCGGAGTTGTAATAATATTTGTTAATTTGAGAGGTTAAATTGAAAAAATCATATCTAATTAAAGATGCTCCAATTGGGCATACAACTAAATCATTTCTGAATTCTGATATTTCTTTGATAACAGACATAATTAAAGAGGCGCCAATTGGAGACCTCTAATTCATTTCCGATATTTATTTGGTAACCAACATAATTGAATAATATTCATTCTCTAAGTAATTAATTACTCTCTCTCTCCTCTCCTTATTAAGGGACCCCTTAAGACTAATACATTAATTCTCTCCGAATTCCTTTCTCTTATTAGTATCTCTTAAGAAAGAAATGAACTCCTCTGATTTATTCTCCAATTAACATTTTGTCTCTATCTTATTAAATTTTGATTCTTCCTGAATATTACGAAGTTATCATCAGTTGCTTCTATGATCGTATCCTAATAAGTAGTGACATTTTTTGAATTATCTTGATTACGATTCTAAGTTTTGCACGATAGAGACAAAGTACGTTTAAAAGGATCATGTCTCGTACACAATCCAGATAATATTGTTTCAACTTAATTTATTTTATTTTATTTATGAATTTATTTAACCATCTGAATTCTGAAAATTTGTCTCAACAATTTTAAGCGTATGGATGATGATTGATCAGTCAGTATTCATTAGTGGTGCATGTGCTGTTACTGTGTACCTATTTAAATTGGTTGGGATAAACAAATGCTAGTTTTCTTTTATTTTCTCTCATTATTTTGTTTGAACGTATCTTAAAGCAGATTAGACAGTGCTGAAGTCCATCAAACCCTACTTCTCATGGAAGAGACCTTCGTTTGATGGCCTCATATATATAGGAGAAAACCTGCCATGTCATTAATTTGCAATAGCTTTAAAGTCATTTGGATTCCTGCAACTAAATTATAACTGAAGTACGGCAATAAATATAACGACACAGGAGGTTAATTCATTCATTTGGATTCCTGCAACTAAATTCGCACTTTTCAAAAATAAAAATAAAAAAATCTTCGTTATTATTTTTGGTAATTAGGTCCCTGCTTTTAGAAACGGCGGTGTAAACTAGCAAACAACACAACATACAAACATTTGGAACTACTATGCAACCAACACTATTACATGATTACATTCCTAGAAAGTAGAAATGAAAAACAAAACAATGATAATTAGATGATTGGTGCACGTGGTAGGTGTAATCGATGGATGCAATGGTTAAATCCTGACCAGTAATTACTCATTACAATATTATTTATATTGGGGCGGCCCCTAGAAAAATTTACACCATGTACCAACAGGACCATTTGTAATTAAACAATGCAACAACGGCGCTTTTCTTATCCTCAAATTTGTGAACCGTTTTTACATCTCAAAAGAAATTACTGGAATATATAAGTGGTTAATACATATATATATATATATATATATATATATATATATACGCATTACGAACTTGTTTTGGTTTATCCTTGTCAATTTATTTAGCTTTTCATGGAACCTTTTACTTGTCTAGTTCTCCATTACAATAAAATACAAATATCAACTAAAACATTCCAAGTACTTAAAAGTTCCACAAAACCATACCAATGTATACAAATACAATAATCATATTTGATACTGTGGAAAATAGGGATTAGAATAGATGGATTGATCTCAGTCATCCATCATTGATCAATAGGCTAGGAATAAAGTAGAAAAAGGCAAATTCTATATTAGGCAAAATAGGCAACGGTACACTGTTCATAGGTACCGAAAAGGGATAATAGGCAACGGTATAATACCAACGGTAAAATAGTGCCTTGTAATATATATAGAAGCTCATATGTACCGAAATACTTTAGATTGAATGAAATAATTTTTATCTCCTCAGAATATACAAATTCAACATGGTATCAGAGCAAGGCTCGATAATCCAATAATCCCCATAACCCCTCATAATCCAATATCAGTATCATAGAATACTGAAAAAACCACAAGAAGCAATTTCAGACAAAGGCAAGAATACCAGCAAGCATGTCACAGATGGGGCAGCACTCAAATGAGGCTACCAACCACTCGAGACTTACCAACACCCTGCTCAATGATAGAAACTATCTATCTTGGGCAAAATCAGTCACTCTATCTCTGAGTGGAAGAGAAAAATACGAATTCATCACAGGAGAGAAAACCAAACCAAAATTCAATGATCCAGCAAAACCAACAGAAGAAGAAAAACAGTCAATACGACAATGGCAAGCCACAGACCACAAAGTCATGGCTTGGCTTTTAGACTCCATGGAACCCCAAATCTCAGATCTCTTTCTCCACAACAGTACCACATCACACGGGCTGTGGGAAGATGTCAAGGCATTCTTCGGCCAACAACAGAATCATGCACACATATTCAAACTCAAACAAGAGATTCATACAGCAAAGCAAGGCACAATGACCAACACCGAATACCTCGGCCATCTCAAGAAAAAATTCGACGAACTAAAAATCTATAGACCTCTCACAACAGACCTCAAAGAACTCCAAAAAAGGCAACAAGAGGATGAGATATTTGTGTACCTCGCGGGTCTAGGCGATAGCTATGAAGCCGTAAAGTCACAAATTCTCCTCTCTGCCGAACTTCCCTCTTACTCAGCCGTGGCTGCCATGATACATAGAGAAGAGACCAGACGAGAGACCATGGGCGGTCCACAAGCCAAGACCGGCGAGGGACACGAGACCCACGGCCTCTCCGCTCGAAACTTCAAAAACCCTAGTTTCCAAAATCGGCAAAATTCGAAAGAAAAATGCTCTCACTGTAAAAAGGAAGGGCACAATCATGAAAGGTGTTGGTTTCTCCATCCACACCTCCAACCGAAAAAATGGAAGGCAGCGGCAGCCGAGAGTATTGGGAGAGGCGGCTACGGAACCGAAGAGAGAAGAGGCGAAAGAGAAGAGAAAGGGTCGAGACCCAATCTCACAGCGCAAACCCAAACCCAAAATAAAACCGACCGAGTGTTCTCTGCGCAAACCCAAACCGGGTCACAAGATTTTTTCGGAAACGGGTCATCTTCTAGCGGGTCAGGCGGTTACACTGCTGAGGATCCAATGCAACAGATGCTGAAACAGTTTTCGGTGTGGTATACTCAACAGAACACCTCTGGTTCACAGAACGCTTCTGGTTCATGCGGTACTGTTTCTAAAATTCAAAATTTTAATTTATTTGACCAAATAATTATAGATAGTGGTGCTACCGACCATATGTTTGGTAATAAAAATTTAATTACCAATTTAGACCCGAAAAATAACAACCAATATGTAATAGTAGCAAACGGCATGAAAACTAAAATCGATGGCATAGGCAAAATTAACCTTTTTAACAAAAAAATTGACAATGTACTATATTTAAAATCCTTTCCTATAAATTTAATATCTATTAAAAGATTAACACAAGATTTTAATTGTGAGGCAATTTTCTCTTGTAAAAATGTTATATTTCAGGACCGGAAAACCGGGAAGACGATTGGGGAAGGTTTTCTTAAAAATGGACATTACATTTTGAATCTACAAACATTTAGCTTAGGCGCTTCCGCAAAATTAGCTAGTTGTGATCTATGGCACAAAAGACTTGGACATCCTTCCGATAAGATTTTAACTAGTGTTGTAGCATTTCCAAATTTAAATTGCATCAATTGTGATGTTTGTAAAATGGCCAAACAAACGAGGCTTCCTTTTTATCATTCAAATAGTAGAAGTGAAGCCATGTTTAATTTGGTTCATTCCGATGTATGGGGACCGGCCCCAATTAATTCATATAATGGATTTAGATATTTTGTTATATTTATTGATGATTTCTCTAGAGCCACTTGGTTATATTTATTAAAATCAAAAGATGAAGTATTTAAATGTTTTGAAGAATTTCTAAATTTAATAGAAAATCAATTTGATACTAGACTAAAAATTTTTAGATCCGACAATGGTACGGAATTTATAAACCAAAATTTCACAAATCTTTTTAGAATTAAAGGGATTATACATCAAACAACATGCATAAATACACCCGAACAAAATGGAGTCTCGGAAAGAAAAAATAGACACTTGTTAGAAATGACAAGAGCATTATTATTTCAAAACAACGTTCCAAAAATATATTGGTCGGATGCCATTCTTTGTGCCACTCACCTCATTAACCGATTGCCAAGTATTGTACTTAATAACAAAAGTCCATTAGAGATCCTTTATCAACAAAAATATAATCTAAAATATTTAAGAGTATTTGGATGTGTATGTTGGGTAAAAATTCAAAGAAAGGATAAATTAGATTGTATGTCTACAAAAACTATTTTTTTGGGATATTCTTCTTTTAAGAAAGGATATAAATGTTATGATCCTAAAATTAAAAAACTATATTTTTCTAGAGATGTTATATTTTGTGAAGAGGAACCATATTTTAAAACCAAAGAAAAATTAAATGAGCCACTCACTAATGGTCAAGTTTGTCCCTTAGTACCTCACACAAATGAACAAGAACTCTTAGAAAACATAAACCATATCAATGATCATGAAGAAGAAACAAGTGAAAATAATAATAGTGACAATGACAATGAAATTGAAGAAAATTCGGTAGTACGAAGATCATCAAGAATACCTCAACCGTCTACAAGACTTAGAGATTTTGTAACATACACCGTACAATACCCCATACAAGACTTTGTTTCATATGAAAACATTTCCTTGTCATACAAAGCATTCCTTACTTCGGTTAGTAAGGAAATAGAACCACAAAATTACCAAGAGGCCATAACAAAACCAATATGGTGTAAAGCCATGAGGGAAGAATTGAGTGCCTTAGAAAAAAATGAAACATGGGTAATTGTACAATTACCAAAAAATAAAAAACCCGTTGGGTGCAAATGGGTATACAAAACAAAATATAGAAGTGATGGTACCATAGAACGGTACAAGGCAAGATTAGTGGCCAAAGGGTATACCCAAACCTACGGAATAGACTATAATGAAACCTTTGCACCGGTAGCAAAAATGAACACCGTTAGAATTTTATTTTCTATTGCGGTAAATAATGGTTGGAACCTATACCAAATGGATGTGAAAAATGCCTTCCTTCAAGGAACACTTGAAGAAGAGGTTTATATGAACCTACCACCCGGTCATAAATTGGAAAACAAATCTAATCTAGTTTGTAGGTTAAATAAATCAATCTATGGATTGAAGCAATCTCCACGGGCATGGTATGGAAAACTTAGCTCTTATTTAAATTCTTGTAATTTTAAAATTAGTAGTGCCGACCATTCTCTATTTACCAAAATTGATAAAGAAAACACAACCCTTGTATTTGTATATGTAGATGATATAATAATTACCGGAAACAACATAGAAGAAATTAGGAAAATTAAAAGTCAATTAAAAGAAAAATTTGACATTAAAGATCTTGGATACTTAAAATATTTTTTAGGAATAGAGGTAGCACACTCTAAGTCCGGTCTTTTTATTTCACAAAGAAAATACACTTTAGACCTATTAAAAGAAACCGGAAAATTAGGTTGTAAACCAACTTCTACCCCAACCGACAATAAATGTAAATTAAATAGTGAGGATGGTAAACCATTAGAAAACATAAATCTTTTTCAAAAATTAGTAGGCAAATTAATCTACCTTACGGTAACCCGTCCGGATATTTCATTTGCGGTAAGTCAAATTAGTAGGTTCATGCATTCACCAAGAACTCCACATTTAGAGGCCATACATAAAATTTTGAGATATTTAAAGAATAACCCCGGAAAAGGAATTTGGATGAAAAACAATAAGTCTAATGATATATGTGGCTATTCCGATGCAGATTGGGCCGGAAGTTTCGATCGAAAATCCACTACCGGCTTTTGCACATTTGTAGGCGGAAATTTAGTCACATGGAAAAGCAAGAAGCAAAGTGTTGTGGCACGATCTAGCGCCGAGGCGGAATACCGTGCCATGGCATCAACCGCAAGCGAATTAACATGGCTCAAGCAATTACTCAAAGACATGGGAATTACTAGCGATCAACCCATGAAGATGTATTGCGATAACAACTCCGCTCGACACATCGCTTCTAACCCGGTGTTCCATGAACGAACCAAACACATAGAAGTAGATTGTCACTTCATTAGAGAGAAGGTTCAATCAAAAGAAATAGAAACACCGTATGTTAAAAGCGAAGAATAATTGGCCGACGTTTTCACTAAAGGATTAGATCCTCGACAATTTGAAGATATTACAAGCAAGCTCGGATTGTACGATATCTACACTCCAAGCTTGAGGGAGGGTGTTGAAAATAGGGATTAGAATAGATGGATTGATCTCAGTCATCCATCATTGATCAATAGGCTAGGAATAAAGTAGAAAAAGGCAAATTCTATATTAGGTAAAATAGGCAACGGTGCATTGTTCATAGGTACCGAAAAGGGATAATAGGCAACGGTATAATACCAACGGTAAAATAGTGCCTTGTAATATATATAGAAGCTCATATGTACCGAAATACTTTAGATTGAATGAAATAATTTTTATCTCCTCATAATATACAAATTCAACAGATACGACACAGATCTTGTAATACCTAATTTAAGAAAAAAATAAAATATATATTTATAGAGTTAGGATATTGTACAAACTATATTTGTATCTCGGCTGAAATTATACTTTTTCGGATCCGATTGGACGATCTAAGTTACTCAATGTGTTTAACATATATATCTTTACTTCCTATAAAACCACTTTGAATTTTAGAGGGGTGGAGAGGCTATCTCTTTAGAGAAGATCTCAACCTCACATTCAATCAATCTCAACCATTAATTGCTGTTTGATTTTATACCTTCTGTTTCCATGTAGTCTTACGTGTAGAAGCATAAAATTAACTATAAGTTTACCCGTTTCAATTCAAAACACAACCTGAAGCATTGATATTTACCACATCTTTTTTTATTTTTTTTATTTGTTACTGTGCGTTCATCTATCTTCGCTTCTTCCCAACGCCAATACAAGTCTCTTTTCTTTTATTTTTCTTCCTTCCCCGCGCACCAGTTCTCCTTCCCGATATCTTCTTTTCTCCTTTCCGATATCTTCTCTTTTCCTTGGTGGAGAAGGAAACCCCAAATCAATTGAAATTGTATCACTCTTTTTTTCTCTGCGCGTCCTTTTTTCTTCTTCCCCGCGTGCTCCTTTTTCCTTCCCGAGGCACAATGCGCGTTTTCTTTTTTCTTTTCTCCTTCCCCGCTCTTCTCCTCGCTGGAAACGCTGGGAAGTCGGTTTTTTTTTCTTCTCTTTTCCTTCTCTCTTCTTCTTCTTCCGACGTCTCCTTTCTTTTCTTTCTTTTTTCCTCTGTCGGCGATTCTTCTCTCTGTCACCGACTTTCTCTCTTGCGCTCCTTTTGTTTTCAGCACAACATTTCCTCTCAGATTGGAGGTGGAAAACCGAAGATGAGATGGTAGTTCGGCGACTAGGGTGTAGGTTGCATCTGGTAAGGTGATTTTAATTATCGAATTTGATTAGATGTTTTGGAGAGAAGGGATGGCCTACTTTCTTCCGTCTTTGAGACGCCTCCTTCCACAGCTTCTGATAGAGAGAAATTGGTTGATGTTCTTCAGGTGTGCTATTATTGGTTTGATTTTAATTTTTACAGCCTTTTGCAATAATATTCAATATTAGTATAGTTGCAAAAAACAGCCAACATTTTTTTTTGAGGTTAGTGGTGGTTAGCCTACTAACTATTGTATTAAACGAAAGAAAAAAAAATTACAACTCGGGATTTATACACCCAACATTAATGCATACATTTGAAAAATTAATATAATCCATTCCCTGCTATCGCGAAATAGGGTATCTGATGATGATCATAAACCCTTTTCTTTGGCTGTGCAGGATTCAGGAAGTAATGAAACGGGTCCTTGGCAGCTTTGGGGTGCACCATTAACCCAAAATTCTCTTGGGTCCGTTGGAGGCAGTAAGAGTGGATTTGCGCTTAAGGCAGAAACCAGTGCAGCAACAGGTTTTATTAGCGATGTGCATTCACCAAGTCATTTGGGTGGTATAAGACCAGCTTTACCAGTACCAGTGCCGATACCTGTACCAATACAACCGGTGAACATACCTTTGTCAGTGCCTGCCCCTGTACCAAATGGAGAGAGCCTTTTCCTGCCTCATTGTATGGTGGGGAGATTTGGTCCTTCCGTGTTGGATACGGTGAATCACTCTGAGCTTTCACCGACTCATCACTGGTCCAAGTAAGCATCATCAATTGTTTTCTTAGATATTTATTCATTTTATGAAAGAATGTGAAGTGGCTTTCCCTGCCAGAATAAATGTATAGCAATGTTATTTAATAAGAAAATATAATGTTTGTAAATGAAAAAAAGAGCTTTATTGATTTATTCCTTACTCTGAGAAAATCGTAAAACTTAAATGAGATTATGTTCAATGGAGTAGAAAAAGTATCACTGTACCGTAGGCTTTGATGTTGACAATTTTAGTTAATTTATTTTGTCTTTATGAATAGTTTTTAACCTTATTACAATTTACCAATGATTGGAACAAAGCAAAATCTCATTTAGCTCAATCCAGCATGAGTAGCCAAACATTTCAATTGTAGTCTTTTTGGCTTTGTATTATTGTTATGGGCATATATCGTTATGTTTAACTCAATAATTATTTTCTTCTTAGCTCCCTAATTCTCTGATCCTTGCAAGAGCTCAATACCCTATTATACAAACTCAGGCTGTTGACTGGCCTTTGATTTATTTTCCTAAATTATCTTCATAACTTAGCAGATCCTCTAAAATTGACTGATTGAATTATTTATTATAGCTTACCTGACTTCTCTTATGAAAGTCTAGGTGGAAGGAAACAATTTGAAATTTTTGAAAAACGCTTCAGTTAATTTTTGAGTTATTTAATTGTGATTGAGTCTCTAGAGAAGCTCTAGAAGTTAATTCCTCAATTAGTTTGTTATAATAAACTTAAAATAAACCCTCAGGATTTCATACAGAAGTGACACGTTCACAATAATTCTTTATTCGTCTAATTTATCTTTGAGACCAGAAAACCTAACAGTTTATGTAATAAAATTGTTAGTACAATCCATGGTGTGTGCATCTAAATTCTAATTTAATTTCATGTTTATTAATTTGTCGAATTTATGTTCATGTTTCCATTTTGGGTCCTGGTTCTGTTATGTTCATGTTTCCATTTTATCGGTGATACATGGCATTCTATGTGCATCAGGTGCCATGCTTGTATCTGGTTGATATCTGCAGCTGAGGTAGATTACCACAAGAACATTCCACATTATACCCCTCAACAGTATCGATTCATATTTATTTTTGTTTTGTGAAGTAGGCCTTTAAACATAAGGACCGCCTCTATCACAAGCCATGCTATGACCAGACATTCAAAGTTTGCTTGAAAAGTGTAACATTCATCCACCCATTTATTATTCTTTTGAACCATTACTAAGACGGTGGCAATTTAGTTAATATAGTACTTAAGATCGTCCTTTCTTTATTGGTTTTCATTGCATTTAATTAATTTATTTCATTTTGAAAGCTGCAACCAGAAATATTCACACGAGACAGGATAAAACTTTATCCCTAATTGAGACCTGATTTTTTATTAAAGTTTTTTGTGTGTGCCCATGAAAAGATGATGCTCACTTTGATGCCTCACAATATCTATTTTTTGGCAAAGATATTCTGCAGGTAGTAGAATTAGGAGGGTTAGAAGGACAAGGAAATGATGAAACTGCCCATGTTCTGCCTGACTCTGAGTTTCATTTTTGAACTGAAGACAAAGAATTGGTTACATGCCTATATTAGATCATTTGACCTATAATTTATATTGACTAATGTGCAAAGAGTCCCTTCTTGAAAAGGCTGAAGCCTAGCTAACTATGCAAATTGGGCTAAACATACAAACTTCCTTTTGTCTTACAATATCTTATATTTTAGACTGACACCTATGCATCAATATCTCGCATAGACAATCTCTCCGGCACTTTTGCGAAGAGGAAATTGGGGATGCTACTGCTGTACAGGAGACGGCATTTTCTAATTTTGGTAACCTTACTTGTTCACCTTTGTATTCTTTTATTTTTAGACTGATTAATACTCAGCAATGATTTGTTGGTTTTTGTTGATATGATTTGTGTTGCTTGATTGTTATAGTGCTATGATTAATTTCTTTCTTGAATTGATTGCCTCTAGAAATTATTTCCCTTTTTCTTATATTGTACGCAGATTATGGAAATTTATACAGTTGTGGGTTGATGCATTAATTTACCTTGAGTAGAAATCAAAATCCCACTTCCCTTCAAATGTTCTTACACTCAACGCCAATAGTGACCGGGTTTGCAAATTGTTATTATCATATTCAGATTCGATTTTTAAAGTACCTGTGTCTAAATTATTCTCTTGAAATTTTTGAACCTTGTACATTTTTCTCCCATCTTGTCATATTGGTTTGACAAATTTTATACTGTTATAGGAACTAATTTAAAAATCTGAATTTTTTTCAATGCTCTCTAAAAACCCGTGACTTAATTGGAAGTTTGAATTTTGAGAAATGTGAATGTTTAATATGCATATGCATAGGTTTCATGCTAAATTATATACTGAAATTCTTAGACTTGACTATTCTTTTTGCATTGGGTGGTCTTATTTGATGCTTGATCTTGATTTCAGAGAGGTCTGTGACAGTTTGGTTATTCTTTATGTGAAATTGATTGTTTGTATTTATTTTATTGTAGTCTTTGATCGCGAACGAAGGTTTCCAACACATTCTCCGTCCTCCAACACTAACATTGATGAAAAGCAGAAGGTCATGTTTTCCTTGACCAGCATCTAGGGTATCGGTCGCAGATTCGCCAACATCGTGTGCAAAAAGGCTGATATTGACATGAGCAAGAGGTACTTGCAGCTCATTTTATCATTTATTGTAGTTATTTTTCTCTGGACTTTGTTTTCGGTTTCCCGTTTGGAAGTTAGAGGTTTGGGCCCTGGGCTGATCTGGGTTAATTTAATTTGCTGGTGTGGCTTATAGTTAATTAACACTCTCATTCTTATAATTTAATTTTTTACTCCGAGAAAATCATAAAACTTATATAGATCAGATTAATTTAATTTGCTGGTGTGGCTGGTGTGGCTGGTGTGGCTGGTGTGGCTTCTTTTTTCCTTTTTTCCTCTCCGCACCATCATTTCTCTCTCTCGTCTCAGAGAGGGCATCAGCCCTAAACCCTCTCCGCACCATCCTGTCTCCCTCTATTCCTGAGCGTTTTCTTCCTGACGACAGAAGAGGAGGTTGTTGAGCGAAGAAAGGGAAAAAAGAGAGGGTCGTGCAAATGGATCGAATTAGGGCTTCCTGTCTCCCTTATCCGTTCCCGACGACATAGAGGGCGTCAGGCCTAAACCCTCTCCGCACCATCCTTTCTTCTCTCTGCTGATCAAAATAAAATTGAATTCATGGTTCTGTTTAGTTGTAGGAGACTCTGACACTGTACAGTACTCTGTCCCAACCCAACTCAAATAGCAGGTCTGGTACTGGTAATGCCAATCCCATGCATGTTTGATCTGTAATGTGTACCAATTCTAGGTAGCTATTATTGCTTACCTACTTATTAATATTTGATCTGTAATGTGTACCAATTCTATAGATCCACATGTCATGTGGAACATTGTGGTCTGTGGAAGATAGGCATGTGCTGGTTAGATTTTATTTCAGATCAGTGTGATCTGAGTATGCTTTGTTTTTTTTAATATACATATTTAATAAAACTTTTGTTAACCTTGTGTTATCTGTGGGTCATGGGATGAATTTCCATATCTTCTGGTGCCGGTGGTATTGGTGCTGATCTTCAATGTTACGTGAGTGGCCAGCCTTTGATGGAAAGTTTACCAGAACTAGATTTTGGAATGTCAATGAAACGTTTTATAAAAACTACGTCTGTTCAAAAATAAAGGAAATCTGATTGACTAGGTAGGCCAAGGTCACCAAGGGGACTTGGTGTCGTTGCTACTGTTTTCTAAATTTATAACCTTTGTTGGCAATGGAAAACTAAACTAAAATGAAATAATGCAGGAGAGCCTGGAGTCACGAAAACAAGAGCTAAGAGTCCGGCCCGCGACCCTGAACATGATGATACCAATGAACATATTTGAAGGAGGCCACAGAGAATCTGAGAGCGGTGAAGAAACATTAGACGAAGAGGCTGATGGCGGTGGCAGCAAAGTGCGGGGTGAAGGTCCTAGTTAAGAAAGGGAATAAGCAACAGACCAAGCAAATGTACATTCCTGGTGAGTGCTCTCTGGTGCAGGGGGTGAAAGAGAAAGAGGCGGCCGAGATGGAAGAGAAAAGGGATATCAAAAAGAAAATCTTGGAGTACAATGAGAGAGAGGAAGAGGAGGGGAATGCAGCTTTGATGACTGGTAACTGGCCTTCACTTGGCAGCAGTGGTACTGGTGGGGGAGCTGGTGGTTCTGGTAATAGTGGTAGTGGTAGCAGGTCAGGTGGGCAAGGGAGGGGAAGGTCATTTTATGTTGCGGGCGGGTCTCACCATGGGTACGGCAGGAGGCGGTGACTCTTGTTAATTTAGGCTGCTTTTTAAAATTTGAAAATATTGAAGAAAAAAAAGGAAAATGACATCTGCTTTGAACCGGAGCGGAGCAAATGGTTTTCTTTGTAATTAGTCATGTTGGGCTTTCTGTAGTGTAGTTTTATTTCCCATGATGTATGTGTATTGCTTGTTTTGGTGTTTGTTTAGTCCTTGACAAAATTGTCATGACATGCCATGCCTGTACTTATGCAATAGAAGTATAATTTTTCCTTTCTAGACAAAAGAACCGTTCCTCTCAGTTTCATGTTGGTCGAGGCAGATTTGGGCTGTTATGGGGTTGAGCCAATTTAGCCTAACAGGTCAGAGTGCGTATCCTCTGAGATATCTCATTTTTTGCGTGACCGACGTGTACGGTGCCTATTCAGGGATAGTGCAGGGGCCCAGTATTATTTGTGCTGTTCATATTTAACGGTTGAGATTTCCAAAAAAAATCTCAAAAGTTTGAGATATCTCAGAGGATGCGAATTCAACAGGTCATGGGTGAATCATCTTTTAGTTGAGATTTCCAAAAAAACACTAAGTTTGAGATATCTCAGAGGATGCGAATTCAACAGGTCATGGGTGAATCATCTTTTAGTTTCGGAAATAGTCAAGTCCTAGAACATTTGGGTTAGATGTTGTCTGGATTAGGTTGACTTTTGGTTTCGATCTTACAGCAGACATAATTCAGCGATTCCTAGGTGTCCTGACAGTTTTTTTAACTGGTATAAAAAAAATGAATTTTTTTTTTAGCGCGAGATGAGGTTCCTAATTATTACATCATTTTCAGTGTCATGTATTGGAATTTGGACCTCTAATCTTTCATGCAGAGAGTAATATCTTAGTCATTATCTCAGGTGTGGTTATCGTTATTTGATGGTTGCCCTTGAAATTATAGGTTAGCTGTTCGCATATTAGATCGATTTATCTTATATTCATGTGGGGCTGGATTAGGTCTGATTATTTTTTTGAAATTTTGTGCTTAGGTGGGTCTTTATTGAGTTGTGGAAGTATGTGTAGCTACTTAGATCATGTCAGATTTTTATTCACGCAAAATATGAGATATCTCAGATGTGTAGCTGTAGCCACCCAAATCAAGGAAAAGCATCTTTTTTATGATTTAGATTTCACAATAGGTGCTGGCATAACAACTGCAATCGTCGGTCAAAGTGGATGTGGAAAAAGCACCATTATTTCATTGATTGAAAGGCTTTATGAACCAAAATCAGATAATTACAAAGCTCTGTGTTCTATTGTCCAGTACAAAGATGTATCAATCCAAATTGCAATTCTTGGTTAAGGAATCACTTGTCAGTCATAACAAAAACTATAGCGAGGGAATGCTCTTGTTCATTTTTTTTTTCTGTTGATATAAGTATCGCCACTAATTTTGTAATGTCTACGGGAATAGGTAGAATACTCTTGGATGGGCATGATATAAGGAATCTCCAATTGAAGTGGTTGAGAAATCAAATGGGACTGGTCAGTCAAGAACCAGTTCTATTCTCTACATCTATTGCCAAAAATATATTGTATGGAAGAGAAGATGCAAGTATGGAAGATGTAATGGAAGCCTGCAGAGTTGCAAATGCTCATTCTTTTATTGAAGAGTTACCAGGTGGTTGACTGAGGTAACTAGCATTGCTGATTCATATGCTTGGTATATAAATTGCTCTTAGATGAAATTGCAACAAATATAATTCTCAACTCATATCCTTCACTTTTTTGTGAATTATATCAACTATTGATGCCTATTTCATAATATTAGCACCTCATACATACAAAATTTGGTTGAAAATACCCGGTATTCATTTATCAGCTTTTGCACTCTTTATGTAATAAACCCTGCTATCTCATTTTGACTAACAATATATTGTCATTCTCATAACATTTTTTCTCCATGAAGATGAAGTGAGATAGTACAGAATGTTAAAAATGTGTGTACACTTAAAATTTGAATTATTAGATTGTATATGTTGAATATTCATGCATGATGATTTTCATTAGATGCAAATGATTTTTAGATTATTCATTTCATTCCCCGTTGGAGCGTACGGTTTTTTTTTGTAGCAATAATTGATGAGGTTTTATATATTGCGCATATAATTAATTTGTAGCTTTCTCTTTATTTTGGAGGATACCGGCGAGAGTATTTTTTTTGTTTCATGTTTATATTTGGCGCTGCAATTGACTTGCCTGTAACTCAAGCTGCAGCAGTTGAGGATGAGGTGGTTTCTGAGTTACATGGAAAGAGTGTTACTACACCTTCAGCTTCTGTGGTGGCAACTGTCTCATATTCTGACATGCCTGAATTTGTAAGTTTGTTTTTCTCATATACGACTGGCCCCAAAAGAATAAGAAAAAATATCTCATAATCCCCCTCATAAATGAGTCCCTATCCTTTGAGATATCTCAAATTTTCAGTTTATCTAAAACCGGGCCAACTTTTTTTCTGTGTCTATTCAAAATGCAGGGGGCCAGTATTATTTGCTTTGAGATTCGTGCAGAAAGTATTTACACAGTTCGGATTTTCCACAGATCAAAATTCTGAATAAAAATATTTTATTATGCAAGGGGCCAGTATTATTTGCTTTGAGAATAATGTTTTTTTATTATAATGTTTTGACTTGTATTGATGAATTGTCAATTAGAATTAGGATAACTTTTGTGATTGGAATCCAATTAGTCTTGCTGACAAGAAGAAGAGAATAAAAATAAATTCTCCTTTACTTGTTTTGTCATTTCATTTTTATTCTCCTTTACTTGTATATTGCTTTGTCATTTTATTTTTATTCTCCTTTACACTTAACTAGCATAGTTATTACGTGAATAAATATTTGATAACTAAAAATTTTGTTTCCCGTTGCAACGCACGGGCACTTGACTAGTATATATATATATGGCAAATTCTTCTATGGACATAATTGAGCTGAGTACTGTTCCTTCCATGTTGATCCAACGGTTCACAATATTTTATTACCACCGTAGATTTTAACTCAAAATTTTTGTTGGAAGGATAAAATGGTAATTTGACGCAACCCATTATCTCCCGCGATCTCCTCCTCTCCATTTCCAAAAATATAAAAAATCGCGCTGGCTTCTAACGTAGCAATTTCATTTAATCAATGAGCGATGCAGAGGGAATGAAAAATATGCAAGCTTTCATTTCGCTGATATCGTGCAAAGAATAGATCGAAATGAACAGTACCGCTCTTCCTCTCCCCCTTTCTTTTTCCCTTTCCTCACCCCCTTCAATCGAGCTCTTCTTCACAAAGCAAGAGTTGATGTTTCATGAAACATATACTCTTGCTGCTTTGTGAGATTGTGAAGACGCACAAAAATAGTTAGTCCGTTGATTGATCGGGACTGTTTAAATCAAAGAGCACTGCATTAATAATGTATTTCATGAAATTTTCATATTTTTTTTTCATTTACCCATCCATCTAGTTGATTGAAGATTGAAGCATCGTATGGCCATAAACATTTTGTGTTCGATTGAAGCTCATACATAATAAAACTTTTGAACTTTTATGTTGGTTGCGTTCAAAACTGTACCTCGATCATTTTAGATCAGATTTGGACATCTTTTGTTACAAATCTTCCGTTGAATTCCTGCGTGAAAACGAACGGTCCGAAAATGTTTCATGCATTTGAATGGACATATAATGATCAAAGTCTACAAAAATGAGAAAAAATGATATTGGTAAGTATTATTTAGCCATATAAGATGTAAAAAAAAAAAATATTCATTTAAAATTCAATCTAAATAAATTAATTCCATATGTCCAAATTATTTTATCAAATTTTTTACTTCCCTCCCAATTTGTTTTTCCGAATCATATCTAGAGTTCTCATTTCCCTTCCCTTTCTCTCCCAAATTATTTCCCGCCCAAATTACTTCCCTCCGAAACGTCTTCCTCTCGAATTTGGATCCCAAAAATAACCTAAATTTGTATATGAATCCGGACCGTCCAATCTGTTCTCACACGAATATTGAAGGAGCGGATTCTGATCGGGCAGTCCAGATGGAAAGTCAAAATTTGGGGTACTTTAGGGATCTGGACCCCTATCAAACCCCCCCTCAGAAAATTTCGCTCACTCTCTCTCTCTCTCTCTATTCTCCTTCCCTCTTTTCTCTTTGAACTCCGCCACTACTCTCCAGTTTTCTCTCTCCCAGACCGAGACGCCTAAATCGCTCCTCATTCGCATCGCCTCCTCTCCACCTCTATTAGCCATACACCGCGTTTTCCCCTTTTACCCTCGTCGAAACCTAACCCTAATCCCAATTTCACGGTAAGAGCTCGATTTTTCTTTGAATTTCATAAATTTTGTTAATTTTTCTCTGATTCAATCGGTTCTTTTGCAGTTCTCGCCTGTGAAAGAGAAATTAGTTCTATAAAAGGAAGGCAGAACAGAGAAGGCAACGCGTGGCTTCTGATAAGCCCAAGAGCTAAGCATAGATTTGAATACCCCCTTCCTGGTACTGAATTTTCGTCCTTTTATTTGTGAGGTTTCAGCCATTCATGGCTTGACCTGATCTGGGGATTGACTTGAACCATTAGCGTTGAATATTGATAATAGTTAGATCAATTTATGAAATATTCTTTAGCTGCTGCTCAGCTGAACTTCTTTTTGTAATTATGGTTTCATGATTAATGAAACGGGCTCATGCCTCTTTTTAAAAAAAAAAAAAATTTACGAAATATTCTGATAGTGTACATCTGATGTATATTAATATTTGATTGAAATTGGGACCCAAAACTGGAGTTCATTGAGTCTTGAAATCCAAATTAGGGTTAAAATGTTAAAATGTGCTAGTTATGATAAGAGGTAATGACCTTGGTAAACCAGTAGAGCTGGTAATTCTTAAATGTGCAAGTGTATAGCTTGGTAATTTCTCATTTAGAATATGTCAATAAAAATGCTCTTTGTCCCATCAGTGCTATGACCTAAGAATGAACACAATGGGATTGCTGGTACACATGGATAGTCTTCAACTGGTCTTCTTGGTCAGGTACCTACCCTTGTGGTTGCTTATAATGTATTTTTATTCCATTGCCCTTGTGTGTTTGGTAAATCTATGGTATTGATTTTCTTTTCTGTACACTGACTAGTATTTGTATCTTTGAAGGCTTGTGTGTACTGTACGTGCTATGGATCTGATATAACCCTCGACAGATCACCGTACACCAAGTGCTGCCGAAAGCTACCATAGCAACACAAGGACTAGTTCTCAATTTGCAATTATATCTTTAATTGTTTTTTTAAATTTGTACCGACATGAACCGTGTCGATGCTTGATTAATCGTAAATTAACTGGTAATTCATACTTCACAGTGAACCGATTACAATGCCTAATCAAATAGTGTGCTGTTGTTGTAGAACTCTTCCTATTTGCCCAGCCGGGGCCCCCACCGTGCAATGCGGAGCATGTAGCACAGTCACAAAAGTATATCCTCAAGGTAACTTAGAAGTTAATAGATCTTTCAAGGTTTCTAGACTGGGATTTGAATCTAAATTCAACAAATGAAAATTTTAGGTGGAGGGATGGATCAGATTGTTTGTGCTGGCTGCTGGACTCCGCTAATGTATAATTGTGGCGCGACAAGTGTTAAGTGTGCTTGCTGTCAGACTGTAACTTGCTTACTCATGTTGTAATTCTGATTCATACAGTAATGCCTAATGTGATGAAAATAGAGATTCCTGCAGTAACTATGATTTTAAAAACCATATGTTCTCAGCCGGTACTGTAATTTTTCTTGTTTGAGTTGCTATTTTGACAGGTCATCCAACATATGTCGATTCCTTTGCAAATTCTAGTGTGAGGGCAAGGAGTCTTGGAGGCATATGAAACTAAGAGCAGATTGAACAAAGAATGCTAGATAAGAGGATGATCAAGTCAGTAGCAAAGAGGATTATTTGCGAGACATGGCTGATTTGACACTAGAGATTCCTGTGTTGGTACTGGAATAATAGTGTTGGTTCTTGAGGCCCTCGTGGCTTTTATGATCCCATCTCTTCTTCTTATTTATTCCTAACTATCTTATTAGATCAAAACTGTTTTATGAGAAACACAAAATGCATGTGTAAAAATTGCAAACTATTTTTACTCTTTCAGCCTCATATAGGAAGACAATCTCAATAGTTACTGACAATGTAAGAATTAAGATGTAAAAATTGCAAACTGGACCTTGCAAGTATCATATATTCAATCTTTTCTTCAATTAGTTTCATAACAATAATAAAAAAGTAAAGTGAGTGATGATAACAACCTAGAATCATTGAAACTCTACGGAATTTATTAGTAGATAATACTGTCTGAGAAAAGGAAAAAGACAATCACAATGCAAAAGTCCTTTGAACCTTTTTTTTTTTTTTACAAATTGCCAAATTGCGAAGTTCTTTCTCAGTTAAAGAAAGAGCATAAAAATTGCCAAATTGCCCAGTATTTTTACAAATTGCCAAGTTCTTTCTCAGTTAAAGAAAGAACATAAAAAAAAATGAAGTAAAATATAAAATGCCACTCTTTGAACATCATGCTTACAATATTTAAGAACAAAAATGATATGAAAGCAATATGCATTAAAATTAAAAATAAAGAAAACAAGCAAGTTAACATAATTAGATTCTTGAAAATGTAAGATAACAGATTCTTCAAAAATTAACATAACAAAATATCATCCTTAGCAACTAGTGATTATGTTAAATATCATGGAAGCAACTAGCAAGAAACCCCTTCTCATTATGCTGGAAGCATCTCTATCACAAAACAGCAAACATACAACAAACATGACTGCCTTAATCTATTGTACATGACTGGATACAAGTATATGAACATAATTTTTTTTGACAAATATAACACATCCCCCGAAACTTGAGGCACTGTTTTAATCTATTATATGACTGGATACAAGTACTGCACCAGACAATAGGGATACATTTTCATATTTACAAGATGAGATGTAGTAACATACCTCTCCTCGTCCAGTGCAGTAGGCTGCCCCATGGGAAAAGAAAAAGGGAATATCAGACCCAATTTCAGCAGACCATTCCTGTAAGTCATCTTCTGAGGCAATGCAGCCACTGAACTGATTTGCTGCCCAAAGTGCAGTTGCGGCATTGCTACTTCCACCTCCAAGACCCGCACCAGTTGGTACCTTTTTATCGAGATGGATCTATATACAAACATTCAAAGTAAACAAGTGCATAAAATAGTTTTAATGAATGAAATCCATGTGGTTTCATGTCATGTTTTTTCCATTTTGACCTTTAAGTCATTAGCTGTATAATGAAGGATTATTGGGAGCTAAAAATCTATTTCCTCCAACAGCATAAAAAAAAAAAAACTGAAAGAAATAGGGTTTTGATTATGTGAAGAGATCTATTATCAATATGAACCAATATTATCCCTTGATACAAACAACTCAACGATAAAGTAATTGTTACCCAGAAAAAGTTATCTGTCCCAGTTTTCTTGCGATAGAGGTTAAGTGCCTTGATTATCTGCATATCCAAGAGGTTAAAAATGAGACGAATATACATATGTATTACATTGAGGAAGAAAAACAACATGTGAAAATGTGAAAAAAAAAAACAGTTTACCAAATTTCTCTCATCTAGTGGAACACCTGGCACATTTGTTGATAAACGATCCTTCGTCTTGGTTGGAGATAAAGAGAACTTGACAGTATCTCCTAAACTTACTACCTAAAAGGAAGAATTTAAGTGCACAACTAAAAAGACAAAGCTAAAACAACTTGTAAAGTGATGATTTCATGATTATCATTTGGCTTTTGTTCATTGAGCAAATGAGAAGCGGGTAGATGTAAGTGATCAAGACCTTATGAACAGTAATAATTCATTGAAAATCCGCTTTTGGTACTTGTTTATGATGACAGATGACTACTAGCTCAGTTAGTTGCAGGTAATTCTAATAGTAATACATGCTTCTACAAGATACTTACATATATATTGTTCTTTAGGGACATAAAGCGCAAGCCCGGATGCTGCTGAGAAAACTGCATCAAATCAAGCAAATCACTAATTCAGTGCAAAAATAAATTCAAAAACAGAAAAGAAAATAAAAAATCACCAATTCATCTTTTACTTATATTTTCTGCTTTAATGCAAGTTATTCTCAATTTTGTTTCACAATTTGCTATGAGATAAAAAAAGGAAGAATAATTAAGAAAAGGTTTAGTGAAATGGAATCAACCAGAGATGTGGATGAACCAAAGAGCACAATAATTTCTCAGTTTAATTTCAATCTCCTGATAATGCACGGTTATGCAAAATGAAATCATGGCTAATTATATTACCTTCATGTCAACCTCCAAATAAAAATGGTTTTGAGGTACATATAACAAGAAAAATCAAGAAAAATCAGATATCAATGACCTTGATTCAGACTTCCAGATTTTGATTGAAAAATAACTTAACAACGAAACCTTACTATAAATCACATAGGACACAGGCGGTGATCAGCGGCTAGGGCTAGCGGGCACGGGCGGGTACATGTGCCGATCAGCGGACACAGGCGGCAAAGTGGCGGCAATCCTTCTCTTTTGCGCAGCGGCGATCCTCTCTCCTTTCTCCTTCGCGTATCGCGCATAGGGACGCGTCTCAGACTCTTTCAGGATTTTAGTTTTTTTAGTTTTTTTCCTTCTCAGACTCTCTACGCGTCTCAGACTCTCTCCTTTCTCCTTCGCGTATCTCCCGCTGGACTCTGGGCTAGGGGTAACGAAGAAAGGGAAGGGAACTATAGGCGAAAGAGAGAAAAGCCAACTGGAGGCGGAAGAGAGAAATTGAACTGAACTAGGTTAAAATCTAAATTATTCCAACTATACCCTTTAGACAATCACTACTGTAGCTCCTGTCCATAGAGAATCCATATCCTCGACGGTACCGTAAAAGATTCCCTTTTACAATTAGCTATTTACGGTTTGAGATTAACTCTCAGCCGGTTTAGGATTCGGGCTGGCTGAGGGGCAGTATTATTGGGCTTTGAGATTCGTGCAAAGTTAAAAAGAACGTTCCAGATCAAGTACTTGTAAAAGATTCCCTATTACGGTACCGTTGGTGATATGAAGTCGTCCATAGAAGCATCCCTCTATATATATATAGGAAGTGTCTACGGTGCTATGCATAGTATAGAGGCCTTCGTGCTACGGCTCAATTTTTGAGTTTCCAAAATTCTAACGGTCGATCCGAACCATTCAACATGATCTCCATATGAATATGTACTTGCAAACTAAATTTTACATTTTTTAGAATTTTTTTACTATTTATTAAGCCACTTTGAAAGTTTCTGATCCAATGGTGAACAGTAAAAAACAGTAAAATTTTCTGGACCACCAGATGAGAAACTTTCAGTGTGGCTTAATAAATAGTAAAAAAATTCCAAAAAATGTAAAATTTAGTGTCCAAGCACATTTCAATATTTAGAACATGTTGAACGGTTCGGATCGGTTGTTTGAATTTTCAAAATGCAAAATATGACGCCGAAGTAAACGGGGGGTTTACTTTGCAAAGCACAATAGCCCATCTCTCTATATATATATATATATATAGATGGGCTATGGTACATTGCAATGCATAGGCACCCTTGTGCATTGGACCATAAATAACCGATTCAAAGTCCAAATGACCGATCCAAACCGTTCATCTTGTTCTCCATATTAATATGTGCTTGGAGACCAAATTTTACATTTTTTGGAATTTTTTTACTATTTATTAAGCCACTTTGAAAGTTTCTGATCCAACGGTGAACAGTAAAAAATTGTAAAATTTTCTAGACCACCAGATCAGAAACTTTCAAAGTGGCTTAATAAATAGTAAAAAAATTCCAAAAAATGTAAAATTTGGTCTCCAAGCACATATTAATATGGAGAACAAGATGAACGGTTTGGATCGGTCATTTGGACTTTGAATCGGTGATTTATGGTCCAATGCACAAGGGTGCCTATGCATTGCAATGTATAATAGCCCATATATATATATATATATATATATATATATATATATATATATATATATAGTACGGCTAACACGCTTCCTTTAGTATATCAACAATATGATTCCGGCCTCCAAAATATATCGAATGGGATTCAAATGATAAATCCAAACCGTTCAAACCAATCTCCTTACCGAGAGCTTCGTTTCCATATAAAAAAAATTTAATTTTTGAATTTATTTACTCTCAAGTCAAGTGGTCAAAGAAATGAGCAAAATAGTGCATTAAAATGCGCACAAAATCCTTCATATTTTGACCGCTTGACTTGATGGTAAATAAATTTGAAAATTAAAATTTTTTATATGGAAACAAAGCTCTCATTAAAAACATTGATTTGAACGGTTTGGATTTATTGTTTGAAACCCATTCGATAAATTTTCAAGACCGGAAGCATATTGTTAATATACTAGAGGAAGCGCGTTAGCCGTACTCTATATATATATATAGAGAGATAGGCTATGGTGAGTTGTGAAGTAAGATGTCATTTTACTTCACGCTATATTTTTATTTTGAAAATCTAAACAACCGATCCGAACCGCTCAACATTTTCTAAATATTGAAATGTGCTTGGAGACTAAATTTTACATTTTTTGGAATTTTTTTACTATTTATTAAGCCACTTTGAAGTCGCTGATCCACTGTGAACAGTAAAAAACAGTAAAAAATTTTGGACCACTGGATCAGCAATTTTCAAAGTGGCTTAATAAATATTAAAAAAATTCCAAATAATGTAAAATTTAGTCTCCAAGCACATTTCAATATAGAGAACATGTTGAGCGGTTCGGATCGGTTGTTTGAATTTTCAAAATGAAAATATGTGCGTGAAGTAAAAATGACATCTTACTTCACAACTCACCATAGCCCAGCTCTATATATATATATATATATATATAAATTAATTATATGGAATGGTGCTTAATTATATGGAATGTTGTTTAAAATTTATGGAATTAACATATCAATTAACACATGAATATGTTAATTTTAATTAAGATGTCAAATAATATGTATATATGTTAATTCATATTTAGCATAAAACCATTCTTTACCTATGTTACATGAACACGGGTACGAGTATCGTATCGGATACGATACGGATACGGTGATATGTCAATTTTCAAAAATACTGGATACGATACTATATATATTTTATTATAAAACCGAATTATGTTAATATTTAATTCGGCTACTATACATCAATATTTAATTTAATTCGGCTAGCCGAGTGGTTAATTTCACATAATTCGAATTACAACATTTATGTGAAATTTAATAGTACCCGAATTATGCTATTATATGTCAATATTTATTTTAAAACTGAAGTATTCGAATTATGTGAAATTAAATCCCGATATATTTATTTTAATTATGTTAAGACTTGTATTAAATATTAAAAACCATTTCAAGTACCTTAAATATAAAAGTTAGTAGATTTAGACAACAAATGTTAAATGGTGTAGTGGTAAGTGATATGTTGCTTTACTAATAGGTCAGGGGTTCGAATCTTGGTTGCCTAAAAAAAAAATTTTTGTTGCGCGGTTCATTTTGTTGCTAATTCGCACGATCTTAACGTCATCGGACGGTCCAGATACGTTATCTCAACCAAATTTTTTTGAGTTAATGCAGAGGATACGAATTCATTTCGTTTTTGCCATTTCACTACTATTGCCAAAATCGACTCTTGACCTCCGTTTTTCCGCCCCAAATCTCCTCCCCGTCGCTCTCTTCCTCAAGAAACAAAGAAACCGACCATGCCAACCCAGTTTAGATCTCTTAGCTTCGTCGCTGTCGTCATCATCGCCGCCGTCGTCATCCTTGCTTCGTCGCCGTCGTCATCATCGCCGGTTAGCCCTGCCGAAGCATCCGAGTGTGAAATAGCTCTCTACGTGCTCTCGCCATGTGCTCCCTATCTCGCGGCCCCACCAAATGGGGTCTCGACCAGACCTTCTCTCACCTGCTGCGAGGCATTTACGCAGGCAATAGTGACCGCTGGACCACCGTGTGTATGCTACATGTTGCGGGACCCACTGATTTTGGGAGCGGGAGCTCCGATCGATCCTGGTAAGCTGGTTGCGATGTTTCCTTCCTGCAGGGTCAACGATACTGGTAGTGCTTCCCGTTGGTTGCATGATACCTGCCAAAGCCAAGGTACATTTCCTTTTATTGATTTTGTCTCTTTTTTATGTAATTCCATACTTGATGGAGAAACACGTTTAAAAAAAGGGGAGTGCTATTCTAAGGGCACAAATTAAAATATTGAGAGCTAAGAGAAAACTTTCTCAATAAGTACCTATTTTGCCCTTGCGTTCTCTCTTATTAACTAATTAAGAAACACAACTAATAAAGAAAGTGAGAGAAATCTTCCAGGTGATTAATAACAACGAAGGCCAATAATTTTACCAGCCACTGAAACATGAGAAGTATTGCAGTTATGTCCGATGACTTAAAGTAGCAACCTAAAAAATGAAAAATCATTTTCTTCATCAAATGAAGGGCAATATCCTCACTGATTTAAAATACTCTTTTGACTTTGAAAGAAAAACAAGTACGAAATACTTTGACAATTGGGAAAAGAGTATCAGAGGGAACGAGACAATGAGTGCAGTATGAAAGATATAAAGTTTTTTTTTTTGCAATTTAACACCCGTACGCAATTATATCAGTGCAATACCAGTACATCATAGGATAATGTAGAAAGCTCAAATACATTTTTACCAGTACAACTAAGTTCTAAAAATTGGAAACGTGTACCCCTCATAGTCCCATCCTCGCTCTCTGCCCATTTTTGCAATATTATCGGCCAATCCGTTTTGGCCTCTCGGTATATGCCTGCAGCAGATATTCCTATTTACCTTCATTAGTTTCCACACCTCAAGACAGTCCTTGTATGCTCTCCAGTCTGATTTTATAGGTGGCTGTGTTGCATTCGATATTTTCTCCAGTTCTTTGTTATCAGTGTAGAAATAGCAATCTGACAAGCCTCGGCTTAGTGCACTTGTTATGGCCATCCTGAGTGCTTTTGCCTCAGCCTGCAAGGCGCAACATGCATGTACCTTCACTGATCTATACATGGTTAGGCATCCCTCTGTAAAGACTGCATACCCCACCCCACCCTACCAATCTGGCGCCCAATATCCATCTACATAACACTCAACTCTTTGTACCGAAAACTGTTCATCCTACCTAGTAGCCTACTGCTTCCTTTGTACTAGTGAAGCTGCAATCATGGTCTCTTTTGCGATTTGGGACAGATACGCGTTGAAAGCCTCAAAGGTCGGTTGAACCCCAGCATAGGCTCTAGCATTTCTACATCTTCAGAGGGCCTAGATGATATTTGCTACAGTTGTGAATTGTTCCGAGTTGCAGCTTTCATGCATCATAGTGATTGCCTCTAAGAAATTTTGTGGCAGTGGACCTCCAAACCAGCACATCATATGCTTTTTTCTCAGTCAGGGCATAATACCTTTGCAAATGCCACTATCTACTGTAACACTTCAAGAGACCCAAAAGAGCTTCAAAAGGCCTCAAAGCAAGAAGAAAATGATATAACTAAAAAAAGTAAGAAATTGAAAAACAAGAATTAGTATTAGACCATAGTCCAGTGCCTTCGAGACTGTCCATTCTCTAAATCAATCTGCTTTAGCTTGTTAACCAGTTTAGAGAATTAGATAAGAATTTGTGTACTTTGTATTTTGTTTTTTATATTTGAAAATGTTCTTTTACAAATACATATATAGCTGAGCTTATCTTTAACAAAACAAGGCATCTATATTAACTTGAGTTAGACTCTAGGGTTGATTGTTACTGATATGAGCCTTGGTCTGTCAATTTGGTCAATACTTGTGTAATTATGCAATCAATGAAAGAAATATATGCATCCCTTGTAAGTTACAGCAACCCTCATTTTGTGCAATTAGTCGACATGGGACCTGGTTAGTAAATAACAATACCAACCTAGCAGCTACTATACTTGGTCCTTGAATCATGAAATAAAGTTTCGATCAATTACCAATTAAATGAAGCAATTAAGCTTGAATTGTACTAATCGAGTTTAATATGCTTCAATCAAACTGAACCATCGAAATGGAACCCTCACAATTTAGCATTACAGAAAATTCAAACTAAATTGTTGCAAGATTCAACCAAACCTGACCAGCGAGGTACAATAAGAAGTGTCTCAGCAAAGAGGACAGAGGAGGTAGCCGGGAGAGGGATGAGGGAGAAGGAGGCAATCAGGCATGCGCGGAGGAGATTGATATGTTGGGTTTCGTCTCGGCGAGGAGAAGAGAGGAGATAAGCCGGAGAGGGAGAACAGAGGAGGACTCGAAAAAGGAGGGAGGAGGCAGCTAGGCGCGAAGAGGGAGAGGGGTTTAAGTGAAAGGAACATAAGGGATTAAGTTATTTCCTTTATTAATTTTTGTATTAAATGAGTGGGAGAGAACGTAGAAGGACAAAATGGGTATTTACTGAAAAAATATTTGTTAGCTCTCGAAACTGAAAAAGTTGCCCTCAGTATAGCACTCCCCTTAAAAAAACTATGACTGAATTGGTGTGAAGGAAATTAATTTGAAGTTATAATAATGTTATAATTGTGTGCAGGTGACGTGTCAAGTGGACGAGGACAGTTGTTATGGCAAGGGGTTTGGCTAATCCTAATCCTCTCCAGTTTTTTGGAATTTTACATCTTAATTTAGTTTATTTTAGAAGATTTTACTCATTGTGTGCTGCTGCTTCTGGCTGACTGTGCAGTCCGTACTTTTTTTTTTCCCTTGTGACCTGCTGCTGGTACTTGTTCTGGTATCAGCCTTGTGGCTGTTTTTCTGTGCTGACTGAACTGGTACTGTACTGGACTTCTGTTGTTTTTGGTGTTTACTGTGTGCTTGCCGGTGCTGGTTATGTTCCCTTGTTTTGTTGGCCTTGCTGGTGCTGTCTTGTGCTGATTTTTTTTTCCTTACGAGTATGCTTGTGGTGATGTACTGGTACCAGTAGGTACCAGTGAGGCTACTGGTACCAGTTTTGTGGTACTGTGTTGTTACCAAACTTGAACTGACAGGGACCCGAACGTAAATAAATTAATTTAGGGGATTTCTGGGTTAATATTTAAACCTTAGGTAATAAATGGAAATTATATGGACCTAGGTGTAAAATGGTAATTATGTTTGAAATAATGGGGCCGGCCTATATATTAAATAAAATGGGCCTTTTAATTTTATGGGCTCAGGCCCAATCTGAAAATAATAAATATGTTTGTTATGTAGTTGCTTTAAAAATCCAATTTTGTAATGTAGTTGCCTTTTAATTTTCAGGTTCGTTTTGTTTTTCCCTTTCTTCTGTGTCTTAATCAGTGTTCTCGACTGTTGACTTGCAAGAATGCCACATTGTTAATGTAAAAAAATTTACATAAGAATCTTACGTAAGTTGATTAATCTTATTTTATGTTGTGCTTTTATTTTTGGCATATTGTGATCTCATTTTCCGGGAGTGTATATTATTTGTTTCTGTCTGACAATGTCCATTTGAATCTTCTGATGATGTTTGGT
Source organism: Carex littledalei (assembly GCA_011114355.1). Lineage (NCBI taxonomy): Eukaryota > Viridiplantae > Streptophyta > Magnoliopsida > Poales > Cyperaceae > Carex > Carex littledalei. The sequence goes on from CM022081.1 coordinate 2,156,916, forward strand.
CTTCATGGCCTTCATGCCTCAAAACCAGACTTAATTAGTGACAAACCTCCACCCGTGGTGCAAATACTTTTGAACACACCCTTGTATCTGACATGATACCTGTACCAACACCAAACATAGTCAAAACTTAAAACAATGCATGCTGGTATGGTAGTTGCTAAAACAGTCAAGATTGACCTTCTGTCAGTAAATTAACCATACAGGGAATTCTAGAATGAATATGAGTATATGACCACACCATTTTGCATGGACATATATTAGACACATATACAAGCATACTGAAAAAAGAATTTCCCAATTTGGAATTTTCTACAATTTCTGGTGGCTATTTGAATCTTATATCCTGAAAACAGAAAATGCTGCACATGCGCACTAGCTGAGCCTCATAAACATACATGTTCCTTATAGCTACCGGATGTCAAATGTCCCCAAAATGTATACTCAGTTAGAGTATAACCTGATAAACATCACTGCATCTGATTTTCTATTTATAGGAATTTTTAAAGGTTTTTAAACGATTTTGAAATCTCAGTCAGCAGAAAAAGAAAAAAAAACTGCACTGCTGTTATGCTGGCATATGAATTGCCCTTAACAAATTGGTGAACCAAAAATAGCTCTCGACTTTTATAATTTTTGAAACTTTTTGAGAATGTTGTATGTGAGATTACCATCATTTCCATATAAAGAAATAAAATTTCCATGCAGCCAATCGGTCAGAATAATTCTCCAAATCTGACTGACCAAAAGGGCAAAACTGCATTGTGCAATATGCTGGTACTAGAATCGAGTCTCACAAAAATACAAACTGAACCAGTTCTGATGCATATCAATTTTTACTGATTTTTGTGCATATAAGTCATGATATAACATACATTCTGAGATAAAGAAACCAAAAATCCATGTAGCCAATTGATCAGAACAATTCTCCAAAGATTGGTAGTTGGAAGAGGGTAAAGCTGTCACATGCGTACAAAGTCATATAAATACATACATATGTGAGCACTCAAATGTGTCTTAAAATACATAATAAATGCACTGACACAAATTAGAACATCATAACATAAATAAAACTTAAAGATTTGGATTAAGACAGTGAAGAAGAAACCCATAGCATGGATGCCACTGTGCTATGACACCAAAACTTGTCTTCAACCAAATACACACCAGTCCAGGCACACATGCACTTCAATTGCAACATACAGACAATGTTTACCAACTCAATTGAACAAGGAACATAGTGAAGCAGCCAAAATCAGCACCTTGGCCACTATCAGCAATGCAATTGACAGGTCCAGATGCCTGATCATGCAGATTGGTTTTCTTATACAACATTGGTGTCCAAGCTTAGTCTGTATCCTTTGGCGATCCCAGCTATGAACTCAGATTAAAAAAATGGAAGAAAGATCGAGTCAAATCATGCGAAAACATTGAAAGAACCCTAAAATCAAGCTTTGATGGGGGAAGGTGACCTCTGGTGATCGCCGGCCGCCGACAGACAGCACAGCCAACTCACCGAATCACAATGGCCTTTTACAGGGCTTGGAGCTTGTCGGAGAAGAAGGCTTCGCATGGTCAGGAAGGAATCTCAACAGATCTAGGCGGTACCTAGGCTTGGATATCCCGTCCCTCTTTTGCTGTATAGAGGTAATTTACTGTCATTCTTTTCCCTTTGTCTATTATTTGTCAATGAAATGAGGGGTCAATTTCATTTGTTTTCCCCTTTTGGAAATAGAAGGAAGTTTGTACTTCCCCAAGAATTGAACTAATAACGATAAATGGTGTATACAAAAATAAAGAATTAATTGGTGTTACCAAGTTTAGGGTATTTGAGAAACATAAACACTAGTCATGAACTGAAGAATTGATAATGGATTACTCTATGTCAAAAACATTGGTACATCAATTCTTAATTTAGCTACAAGTTATTAGGAGAATCTAAAGAATAGAAAGGAAGAAAAGGGGAAGAGTGAGGTTCTAGGTTGTCGACTTGTAGGACACTTGCTTCTTTATTGAGCAAGCTTTCGATGTGCGCTCCACCACATTTGATGAAGTACTGTCTCATAATGTGAAATTTAGAAAATTGTAGCCAAATAGTAATTTAGGATAAAAAATAGCAATGTGTACATCATTAATGTTTGAATTTCTTTATAGGACACATTGGAGTATAAGAAAGAGAAAGTAAGAAGAGATTAGGAGAGGCCCTACTGGTACTGGTACTGGTACTTTCATGTTGTGTATTATTCTAAAAATCATTTAGCCTGAGCCACAGTACAAAGACTTCAATTTCAGTTAGAGTTGTTTCCTGTTGATTCAATCTCTTGATAAGCATGTGAAATTTCTTTCTTTAGTTTGTTGTCCTATTGGCTCTTAAAGCAAAGTATTCGTTGTATAAATTATCACTGGTTGCTATTTTCTAGCGTGGATGAGGAAAAAAAGAGGATATATGCATGTAGCATCACAACATATACTACTTTCCAAGTTGAAATGTCTGAAAAGTTTAGAGGCGACTCCCTAGGCTTTACTGATCCTTTTGTTTTTCATTTTTTTTTTCTGTTGCTCATAACTTGGAAAAAAGTGCATTTCTCTTTTCCTTCATATTGTTTTATTTCAATGACAGGTTTGGTTTTCAAGTTTAAATGTCTGAAGAAATGTCTTCCAAAATTTAGTGGTAACTCCCTATGCTTTATTGATCCTTTGTTTTCCATTTTTGTTGTTGCTCATAACTTGGAAAAAATTCTCTTTTCCTTCACATTATTTTTATGTCAATGACAAATTTCCATGATTTTGTATTTTTGGATAAGAAGCTGACTGTCAATTTTATTTAATTTTCTTTTTGTGAGCATAGGAAATGATAGTGGGTCGGAATTTCGAGCTTGTACCAATACCTGAGGAGCACATCGCTGCACATGCCAACCTACCCCCTTCCAATTGGTGAGAGGGGAGGAGGTGCGATTGGCATCCAATTGGCAACTGATCAGTTGCTACCTCCTTCCATTCATGGCGCTCTCATCAGCTCCCCCTTTCCAATCCTCCTTACCACGGTAAATTGTAGTTACTGCTTCAAATATTGGTTGAATCAGTCTTCTGATTTGGAAAAGGGAAATTTATTATGCTCATTCCAATTTTCTTTGCGAATTAGGCTTGCAACTGGAGTTAGAACTGTCCACAGAAAGATGCTCTACAAGCTCTTGCAGAGGAACTACCCCAAGATAATGTTAAGATTTGCCTCAAGATTTGTCTCTACAAAATTGCATCAGGAGAATCTTCTTTAAATTTCACAGAACTGCAATTAGATGATACAAGTGTCTTCAGAACAAAAGGTACTTTATACTCTCTTTTTTTTCCTTGATTTTCCTTTGTTCCTAAATAAAAGATTTTACTATATATAGTTAGCACACCGGTCTTAGTTTTTCAGTGATTCACCTCTAAAGGCAAAACTCTTACTTATAGGGGCATTCAGCTGAGTGACAGAAGCATTTCCAAACCTGTTAGAGCAGAAGAAGGCTTCATTCAGATCCCCTTTAGAATTAGATGGTGAAGGTAGTCGTGTCATTACATAAATATGCATGGACACTTTGCTGAGTTTGAATGTTGGACAGTATGTACGACCTTTGTCCTTCACAATTGATTGCTATCTCTTCGTTGTTTTTATTTATTTTCTCTATTTTGAAATTGAAAATTAATTGGGGTGCCCAGCAGTAATGGGTTTGTCTTTGTTTCTTTTAATTAAATTTACAACTCTAGCCGGGATGGAAGCAATGTGCCTATTTTACCTGATAGTAAGAAAAATAAATCAAAGGGGAAAGATAAGGTACTTAATCATTGGACTTTAATTAATTTCTTTTATTCTACATTTTATATGGATTGAATCACCATCTGTTTATCTATTTAGGGTTTAAAAAGAAAGAAAGAAGCACCTTATTTGAATCACCATCTATTTATCTGTTTGTGCTTGATTTTATATTAGTAAAAAGCTTATGGTTCCATGTCTTCTGCTCAGGTATTTTCTTTGATTCGTTTTTTCCTCGATTTTTGTTTATTTTCTTTACCCTACAGGAGGAGAAGCTGCAAAAGCTTCTACAAGCTAAACATTTCGCTACTTGGGTTTGAATCTCTGTCTACCTCATTATGGTCACATACTTTGTATTTGTATTATTTATGATTTATCAAATTAAAAGTTTGCCTTAACTGAACATAGGAAATAGAAGATATCTGATGGGGCATATTCAGTTCTCTGTTCTTCTAGGATTATAGGCCAAGTATGCTACTTCCCAAGCTGCATATTGTTTTCCAAGTATGCTACTTTATGGAATTAAGAACCTTTGCCTCATTTACAATATGTAAATTATAACATTGTAGGTTGAGACTATCAAGGAAAAGCATAGACGAGCTGTGCAATTTTGATCTACAAGAAATTTCATTTTATAGTGCTTCATGTTCATATATGCACTAGGCAGAAATATTCTTGTTTAGTTCAGTTTGAATTTAATTGGTATCTAATTTTTCCTGCCGTCTCTTATTTCAGGTTATAATGGTTGCTCCTATCCATCAACCCGTCACGTATGTAACTTCCACTGCTTCTTACTCTTTTTATGTTCATGTTTCAACAATAGAACTTAACAGTCAATATAATGAAATTGGCAACTAGAAGCTCAATCCCGCTATACAACAAGTTGCCTCAAATTCAAATGATGATATTGAATGCTCTCAGTACCTTGTATCAGTCCACTTTTTCTAAAGAAGAAAACTTTATTTCTTTCTAGCTATTTTTGCTCTATGGCAGTATACTTTAAGCAAAAATGTTAAACTTTTTTGTTCTAATTTGGGTCAACATAGTATGCTATAAGGTGCTGACCAATCTAGGAGAACTGGTTCAGAAACTTTCCATGATAGGAAAAAAAGCACTAGAACTAATTCCTGTTGTGAAATTATCTCATCAGATTAACAAAGCAAGCAGGATTCTTTATTTGGTCCAAGAGAATGTTTCTTGCTTTCCATTACTTGATCTGTTATCCATTATTCTCTAGGCACATTGGTGGTTGCAATATTACTGCATAATAATTACTGTAGCTCTCATGATTTCTTACTACTTTGGTCATTCATCACTGTGTAATTATGGAATAATATGGATACTCTATTGCAAAGTTCAAATATGCATTGCCTCATGCTACCAAAAATTTCCTCACAAATCAAACATAAGGGACATTCAGTCTAAAGGGGCAAAATGGTGATTTGGTTTGAACTAACGTTTGAACACTCAAATCAAATTCAGTAATTATGTGACATTGGTGACATGATAATTAATTTCAACATGTATGTTTTGGTGAGGAAATTTCATCCGAGTGAGATATACTGACAGCTCTATCCATAGCTTACATGCCTGTTTCCCAAATTTCAGGCGTTTCAAAGGGAAGAAACAAGTGGGGTGACGTTGGGGACCCACAAGCCGTTGGCAAGGGACACAACCACCATGCACTCACTGCAAGAGCTTCCTTACCTTTGCATAAGTCTACTATATAGACAAACTGAAAAACAATTTGAACCAATATTCCCATCATTCAATTTACAAAGCCCTTGATTACCTTTTGAAAATACAGCTGGATTAGGAAAATACCTACCTTAACTAATATGCAATTTTCTGCAAGTACAGTGCTAGATAGAAGTTAAGAAATTGCAGACCTATGTCAAAGACAAACCATTCACAAAATCAGAGAGATGTGCTTCAATCGATACACTTACTCTTTTATGTTGTTCAACCAATAGTTACTTAGCAAGCCCCAAGAGATCTCATATGAGGTTGGAAACATTACATTGCAAGCTTTACCGTCTTCTCCTCCTTTGTATAATTGATATTTATATTACAAAAATTCCGAATTGGGTATGTAACAATATGGTGGGTTGATTAATTAACAATTGACAGATCGTTCCAGGGAGAAATTTGAGAACAATCATTACAGTTTCTCCTCATATTTTCCTTCACCCCTTATATTTGGTTTTTACTCAAAAGTATCAAAGTATTTTAAACAAACTGAATTATACAAAATTTAATCTATTTATTTATTGTTTATTACTACTTCCCACTGCCTATATACCCCCACACAGTCTACTCATTGTTTCTTAATTTGATTGTTCTCACAAAAAAAAATATACAACAAGATTTATTCGCATATGCTGCCAAGCAATCTGAAAACAAAGATTTATTCGCATATATAAAAGTCAGTATGTCTATGTTTACTTAATCAATGCAGTTCCCGAAAAAAAAAATATGCCGAACAAAAGAACCAAAGATGCCACCCAAATAAACTAATAAACAACAAAAAGAACAGTTCAGTTGCGGCGGAGCCGCAACAAGGTTACTAGTTACTAATAAATAAAGCAATATGTCCGTCGATCCGAAATATTAGATGAGCAGTTCAGATTTGGAGATGGCATGGAGGCATTTGAACCTTCCTTATATATATATAGAGAGAGAGAGATAGGCTAATGTCATAACGTTATAACTTCGGCCCGAAGTTATAACGAGTCGTTTTTGCAATTTCAAAATTCAAACAACCGATCCGAACTGTTCAATATGTTCTAAATATTGAAATGTGCTTGGAGACCAAATTTTACATTTTTTGGAATTTTTTTACTATTTATTAAGCCACTTTGAAAATACTGATTCGGTGGTCCAGAAAATTTTGCTGTTTTTTACTATTCACAGCAGATTTGCGATTTTCAAAGTGGCTTAATAAATAGTAAAAAAATTCCAAAAAAGGTAAAATTTGGTCTCCAAGCACATTTCAATATTTAGAAAAAGTTGAACGGTTCGGATCGGTTGTTTGGATTTTAAAAACTAATAAACGACTCGTTATAACTTCGGCCGAAATTATAACGTTATGACATTAGCCAGTCTCTCTCTCTCTCTCTCTCTATATATATATATATATATATAGATGTTGGTTAAGATTAAAGTGGTAGTTCTTGAGCTTTGGTGCTACCAATTCGGTTTTATGATTTTCAAAGTTCAAATAGTCGGTCTGAAGTGCTCAACATATTCTCCATATTAAAATGTGTTTGGAGATCAAATTTTATATTTTTTGAATTCTTTTTACTATTTTTTATGGATTTTTAAAAAATATTCTTTTCAGATTTATTTTTTATTATTCAAACACTGATTTTCAAAAATTCTTAAAAAGTAGTAAAAAAATTTCAAAAAAATGTAAAATTTGATCATGGGGCACATTTTAATATGGAGAGCACGTTAAGTATTTCTGACCGACTATTTGAACTTTGAAAACCGTAAACTGAATTAGTAACACCAAAGCTCAGGAACTACCACTTTGATCTTAGCCAACCTATATATATATATATATATATATATATATATAGTGATGCTATGGTGCTTTGGGAAGTAAAGAGGGTGTTTTACTTTCCACTCTTATCTCCATTTTTAAAGTTCAAATAGTCGATCCGAATTTCTCAACATGATCTTCATATTTATATGTGCTTGGAGACCAAATTTTACATTTTTTGGAAATTTTTTACTATTTTTTTTAGAATTTTTGAAAATCTGTGTTTTTTGAATTTTTTTTATTTAATGAAAAGTTGTGATTTTCAAAACTTTTTAACAAATAGTAAAATTTTTTCAAAAAAAAAATGTAAAATTTGGTTTCCAAACACATATCAATAGAAAGATTATATTGAGAAATTCGGATTAACTATTTGAACTTTAAAAATAAAAATATAAGCGAGAAGTAAAACACCCTCTTTACTTCTCAAAGCACCGTAGCATCACACTCTCTCTCTATATATATATATATATAAGTGATCCCGCCGTAATAATTAACATAGCATTTATTTTGACCTTTGACCAACTTGAATTCTTTTTTCCAAGCTTCACATTTCATATTCTCTTTGAAATAGTCAACTTGCTAACAGTGCGAACAAATGCGCAACCAGGAGGATTGCTAAAGGTTAAAAGTTACATGGACACATGTCACAGATATGGCGCATACACAGTTACACTTGGTCGATTGAGTCCAACCGCGCGCCCATGCGACCTGTGGGGCTGTGCGACAGAGACTCTGAGCTCGACCGTTGATGGCAATCAATAAGTTTTCTCCTTCCTAAATTAATAAATTTGATTTCTCTGTCGCTTTGGCTAGCATGACTACTGATAATGCCAATAATTCTCTTTCTTCTAGAATTTGTTCTTTGTCGTTTTGAGTTTGACCATATGACATTCTCTGAGAGGCTACATGGAAATCATGGTTTTAAATGTATAGTGTTTTTAACTTTTAATAGTTAATATATTTAAGAAACAGAGGAGGATTTTGGTATCTTGAATATATTAATGCAAGTCTGGATTTTAGCTGTTTCGTATATATTTAATAAACAGAGTAGGGTTTTAGTATCATTATTTTTAGTGTTATCAGATATTATAATTTTTCGTTTATATTTTATCTTGTAAATTTCTAAATTTAATTGTCGAATTCGTATCATTATATTTAATCTTATTTCTTTTGTAACAAGAGATTCATTCGTACAAAAAATTTATAACTTTTTAATAAAGATGTGTTTACATTTTATAAGTTGTTTTGCGTCGTTTAGTGGTGATAAACTAATAACTGTGCTACTGAGGGGCCCGAGGGAAAAATGTAAATATAATAAGGGGCTGTTCTGAAAATAGCGGTACGTGATGCAAGTATGAGAAGATTAATTGGTTATTTATTGGCGTCCATTTAAGAGATTAATTGTTTATTTTGGCGTCAATTGAAGGTGTATGTATGACTTTTGTGTAATTGTAAATAAATAGTCTTCTCAATTTCTCGAATAAATTAATTGCTTGTTGATTTTGTATGGTGATTAGTTAGTGTTATATTTCTATAAAATTGTATGCTTATACCTAATGTTTCGATCATATTGGAATTGCACCTTTAATTGAAAAAAAATGCGGTGCAATTTCTAATTTTACAGAATTGTTGAATTAGTAATTAATTTAAAATTGTACACCAACTTTGATTAGTTTGTAATTAACAATTACATTGATGAAAAATTCTTAAATTGTAAAATTGTACTAATAATTAAAATTAGGTTTAATTAGTAAAACGAATATGTATGAATTTGATTAAACAATCGCTACAAATTAACTTGGCTCATAATTTAAAAAAAGTATCCTTGTATATAGTGATGGAGATGCTCTCATAGCCGACACATTTTAATACCCTTAATTAAATTAAATAATTAGAAATATGTCTTCGGTTTTAAAAAAGTTGAAACATGACCCAACCTCTACACTTTGTGGCGGCGGTTAGGTCATTTTTAAAATTTTTAAAATGCCGAGAAAATATTTCGAACTTTTTATTTAATTGAGGGTATAAAAAAAATCGGCTCTGATAGTCCTGTGCACATGATTGTCTTTTAAAGTTCAGACACTCGTGACTCGTTTGTGAGAAAAAGATTAGCTAACAATAAATCTCCTCTATATACGCAAGCTGCATGAGTTGTTTAATAACGACAACGAAAGTTGGATCATATTAAGACTATACTAGTATATATACTACAATAGCACAATGACAATATGAGATTAGTTGACTTCATTAAATTTTTTATTTTCATACACTAACATGATTTTATTATATATATACTTTAGAGCAACGCACGGACAAGATATGTCTCTTATAATATGTCTCAATTGCAACGCACAAACAAGATACTAGTAAAAGTATAAGCATACTATATATACTATGACTTCCCATTTGAATTTGAATTCTAATATATAGGTGCATGTAACACAAGGCAATATCCATGGTAATGCTGTCATTGTGTCATGGGTCACGTTCAAAGATACTGCTTCAAGCATGGTTCTCTATGGAACTTCAAAACACATACTTGATGAAATTGCATGGGGCGCCAATTCTACACGTAATACATACAACTTCAACAATTCTTTTTTTTACCGCAGATCGGATTTCAGCCATCAGTGCTTAATTAGCAATCTAGATGTGAGAAATTTTTGCTTCTAATCTTTTTCCATCTATAATTGAAGACAATCTAGTATATGTCCCTGGAAAACCTCACAGCTATATATCTTAATTTTGACACTTTAATTCATTAAGGGAGATCTTGAGAAGTTTCTAAAGGCTAAAATTATTAATGGAATTAGTTACATGCATCACTTGAATTTGTTTGAAATAAAGAGATTGAAAATTATCACTTGAATTTGTTTTTCAGTTTGACACTAAATATTACTTTGTGATTGGCATTGGGTATATGGTTCGAAGATTTTGGTTCAAGACACCTCCTAGTTTTGGTACGAGATCTCCCTTCTCTCTGCTCATTCTCTGTAAAATTTGAACTGTAAATTTACATTTAAAAACATGATGTTTGAAACTATGTGAAGGTGATCATCGGACGCTTTCAAAAGCTGAGACTGTACTTTATGGGCAGGAATATGCCGACAATAATAGGTGGGTATGGGATACGTGGGGCCGCTTTGTTGAGACAGCTGAGCACAATGCATATCGACAACCTTTCTTTCCTACTCCTCGGAGCAACTGTCAATTGCCCAGCAGCAAGATAGCAAAATGCAGAATAGCTCTAATTGCGATCACTCCTTGCTTCCCATACATAAGGACTCGAAACAGTGATTCCGCTTCAGCACCGTCAGCTGCCTGTTGTGAGATATTCATTAATGAGGTCATGCCGGTCAGGGCTGGTAGGGAAGATTGTGTGTGCTCCCTTTTATGGGACCCACTTCTTCTGGATTTTCCGGTTGATACTAATCGGCTGGTATCACTGTTTTCTTCTTGTGGTGCCAGTGACCTTGCTTCTTCTTGGATCTACAATACATGCGGAGGTATATATACAAAAGTACATATTTGGTATATATATTTTGGCCTTTTGGATTATTTTCCCCTTAATATTATAGTTTGGCCTTTTGATTATCTATATTTCCCCTAGGTACTTATCTGCCTTCTAGCTCTACTGCGCACGTCGCTCTCCGCCTCTCTGGTTCGACTTCGCACCTCTACACTATCCAGCCCTCTGGTTTGACTCCGCTTCTCCGCACGTCACTTTTCTGATACGAGTGCCAGCAGGTAAAATATAGATCAATTAAGTACATTCTGATTTTTTTTTTATCTAAATCACAGTTACACAACGACCTTTAGCACACTTATACTTTCTAATTTATTTTTCGGTTCTTTCTTTGAGTTAAGAAGGTCCTAAATTATACACGGCTTTTTATCTAAACTTGCTTAACCCTCTAAGACAAAACACAGAAGTAGCTCCCAGATTAGTATAAGGCCTCACCCATTCTAATTATCTCATCAGTCTCTCTCTAATTAACTGTCAACATACAGTTTGTATTGGCCCTGCATACTGGTACAATATTGGTTACCTAACAGCTAGGAAAAAGGTTCCAGAGTTTTGCTCCCGACCATCAGCGCCCACCCATCAGCATATCTCCAAAAAGTCTATATATATAAGACTGGTACCATACGTTGTACCAGTTCAGATAACAACCATAGCAGTGTCGACCTTATTACATACCAGAAAAAACTATTTACGCAATAAGAACAATTTACGCAACAAGCAAGACGGTCAGAGAGCTCGGAGCAATAACTGTGATGGAAACGAGTAACTGGTACTGAATTCTGTTGCGTACCAGTAAGGGTCCTAAGAGGAAATAGGCACCCAACTAGGGTTAAGAGGAGTTCTTAGTTAGTATTTTTATATTTTCGTAGTCTGTAATTATGTAGGAACTTCTTTGTAAATAACTTTTATCAATGAAAATGACAGTGAGTCAGCTCACTGTCCTTCAAAGAAAAAAACTGTCCCCTCTCAAAAGATCTTCAATCACAGTTGCACAATCGTATGATACAAAATATTTTTAATTGAGTTTTTTTTTTGTTTACAAGTATATATGCTTAATTATCCTTAATCTAGCGTGAGATTTCTTGATTGTTTAGAGTTTATTAATTACTGCTTCATATTTTCTTAATATGAAGTTCACTTTATTTTATTACTTTTTAAATGGATCTTTTTTTATTGCAGGGATTTAGAAAGTTTGATACAAGCATAGAAGGTTACAAAGTAGTCAGGGATTTAGAAAGTTTGATAGAAGCATAGAAGGTTACAAAAGTAGTTTGTATTTATGATTTATGTTTTGTAGTGATATTATATTATTTTTTGTTGATATAGTAATTTAGTGATATTTTTGGACTTTAAAACAATCAAAATGAATAACAAATTTAAGCATATTTAGTGATATTTTTTATGACATATTCACCCTTCTTGGTCTGATACTACCGCAAGTGTATTTCCAGGTAAAATATCTCATTCTCATGCCATCTTGCTTTTCTTATTGGGTACAGGGCATGAGACAGGAGAAGGATCCATTGTCTTCGGCTTAATTAGAGACTTGGTCTCAGTTTTTTCTTCAACTTTTAGCATTGCATGCATAGGAAATGACCATGTCTTCTTTCTAAAATTTTGATGAAACTGGGTTAATTTGAGGCAAAAATTGGAAAAATATATTTAAGATTTAGGATACTGATATGTTGTGCTATCAGTCTATCACTACATTTTCTCAACAAGTGCATTATAGTAAACAAATTAGTTGGAGATTTACTGCGCACAAGCATCATTTCATGAAAGAAATTAATTAGCACAGTTAATTAAATCAATATCTATCTTCCATATATTTATTTTAATAGTAAAAAAAAAAAAGCCCATGCAATGGACGTTTACATGCCAATATTAATTATATCATCGATCTAAATGCTAAATATAGCCACACTGCATTGGCTGCATGAAAATTTTGTTTTGATTCAAATCTATCCCTATGTTAATGTCTTGGAGAGAAGGTACGCCAATAAACAGATATCTTCATGGCTTTTCTCTATGTTTAGGCACATAAACTGATCCTCGTCATCCTTAAACCTTGTAAATAGATTTCTTCGAGGGATATGAAGATATATCCAACCCCTCAAAATGCAACACCATTGATGGTATATAAGAATTCATGGTTATAATAAAACAAAACCTAGATTGATCATACTTTGAGTCGACTGGCAAGTCTATGATTGCTTTTAATTTGTTCGCAACAATATTATAAGCCATGTCGGTTAGGAGACTAGTCATGGAGCCGGTGTCTAGTAAGGCGACACCCACGCTCTTTCCTAAGCATAAATTGGTATATACCTAATAATTCTCCATTGATACTTATCCCCGTCAAATGTACAGCATAGATCCCATAGGGTGATGGAAACATTGGGGTGCTCTTTCCGATCATCTTCGCTTCGTCTCCAAGCAGCAACTTGGTGCACTCTACATATATGGTTTTCTCAAATATCTTAACAGATCAAAATTTATTTGATACTTTATTGTATTATTCAGTTTCAAAAGCCTCAACAACTTTGTAGCTAGGTAATGATGAGATCTTAGTTCCTTATATAGGCTAAGATACAGGAATATATATATGAGATAATTATATGATAGTAAACTTTGAAGAAATGATGTTACCCAACAAATTGGTGTTTCACCTAACTAATTCATATACCCAACAAATTGGTGTTTCACCTAACTAAATTTATAATAAACTAATTTAATTTCATAGTACCAAAGGAATCTAGAATGCGACGACATCATGTCAATAAAATATTTGATAGTACAAGTGTGCAAGCTCAAGGCGTCATGATTCTGAGATCATACTCTAAGAATTTTCCAGATTATCTGTGGCAACAATCTACAGTAAACAGTGTGGCGAGTCCCTGGCATTTGCAAAACCACACACCGTTTCTCTAAACAGTTGTAATTGCAAGCAACTGGGTTCTTTGTACATTTTTATAAAGATATTAATTTGCATTGGTTTGTAGTTTATTTTCTTATGAAATTGCTACAAAGAAAGAAAAGGAGATTTTTTTATTAATGGAAATTATTATAAAATAATACAAGGAAACAAAAAGAAAGGCTGGGATTCTCCATGACGGCATAGATGGATTCGAAAAAAAATTAGTTTTTTTTTTTTCGAATTCAAAGTGTTTTTTATTTTTCAAGAGTAGCTAAGTTTATTATCTTGGAGCGGTTGGGTTTTTTTGAAACATGTGTGGCTGAAATAATGCTTTAGAATCGAAAAAAAAACCGGGTTTGGAGCCCAGTTTTTTTTCGAATCCATCTATGCCATTAAAAATTCCGACCACTCTTTCCGTTTTCCTATATTATTTAATAATAGTTTTTATTAATAAAAAAATCCCAAGAAAATCGGGTCTAATTCATATTCAAGTGATATCAAAACAGGATTATGATCATCATAATACCTTAATTTATCAACAAGCACATTAAAGCAAATTGACAATCGTATACACATTTCATGTCTCTTTTATTCTTCCAAGTATAGTTTGCTAATATCAAGAGATAAGATTATGCCCTCACTAGAATAGAAGATAAGAGTTTATCTCTATGAATTTATTTCCAAATTGATGAGAAAGGAAAATGGGTAAATTTCGCTGGAGGTCACTAAACTTTGTCTTTTGTCATAAATTGATCACTCAAGTTTGATTTGTTCCTTCATAGGTACTGAACTTTCAATTTGTTCCAATCAAGTCACCCTATAACTTTTTCATCCAAAATATTAACGGAATATTCTCATTCCGTCCAAAATATAACGGAATATGCTCATTTCATCCAAAATTTTAACATAATATGCTCATTCTGTCCAAAATACTATGGAAAAGTTATATTCTGTTAATATTTTGGATGAAAAAGTTATAAGATAACTTGATTAAGACAAATTAAAAATTCAGTAGCTATGAAGAAACAAATCAAACTTGAGTGACCAATTCGTAAGAAAAAACAAAGTTTAGTTACCTCCAACAAAATTTACCCAAGAAAAATTGTATGGCAATAGGTTTTGAATACTTATTTTAACATCTATACTAATCCGAACACATTTATGTAAGAATGAATTATTTGAACATAGAAAAGATTTGGGCCTAGATATCGAAGCATCTATATGAACATAAGAAAAATTTGAAACTAGAAACATCAAAAATAGAAAGTCAAATTTATAAGGAACCAAAAGCTTGACATAGCCAAGCAAACGAAAAAGAAAAATCATTATAATTGCACCATATATCAGTTACAAATTACCCTAAGAACTTAAATACCCAATGTGACCAAATTTATAAATGTAGAAAATGCATGAAAAAAAAAAATCTTTAAATCCTCTTAGGTGCTTTTGCTAATCAAATAACATCAGACTATTTTGCTGACAAGCTTATCACGTTTTACCAATAGCTCCCTGCAAAATGAAGTAATGTGTTTTGAAGAAATATGTTGCATTAGGAATGATTATCAGACCCAAGGGGCTTCCTGCAAACGGTTCAAAGAAATATATAGGTGAGAGGCTCTTAAATGCCATTAACAGTGAAATGGGGAGTTCTGATTTAGAATATAAATATATGGTAACTAATAGAAAAGACCTATGTTACATCCAGGGACAATTCCAAAAGGACCTATGTTACAACACATCTAAAACCAGTCCCTGTACCAAATCTGTACCAGTCTCCCCTGTATCACCTGTATGACTCCTCTCATTTCCACTTGAAACCCTCTAACAGTACCAGATCCACTGTTACACCCTCTGTGCCACTGCTCCCGGCTGAATGCTAACACCCCCAAACACCCTCTCATTCCTTTAAATGAGAGGATTAAATACTTCTCTAAAACATGGTGTGTGTGTGTATATATATATTTTTTAATAAGGGTAAAATGAGTACTTTATGTATATTTAAATGAGTTTTAATAGAAAAATCAATAAATTTAGACATATGCTTGTGTGTCTATTAAATGAGTTTTAATAGAAAAGTTTGTCAGTTTTTGAAATTTAAAAGGGTAAATATGGTATTATGAATTTTGAAGGGGAAAATATGTAATTCCGATATTTTGGAGGGGTATACATGAAATTTGCTCTTTTTTTTAGTGAAACTACACAATGGTATTAATGGTACCGAACTGGTTTCCGAATGGCAAAACCCAGCAAAAAATAGTTTCGGGTCTAGGTATGGTACATATCAGGTCATTTACCAGTTTAAAATTGGCACACACAATATCAACAAGAGCATTATAGCAAACAAATTAGTTGGGAGTTTTCCTTCACAAGCATCATTTCTTGAAAGAATTTGCTCAGATAAATAAATATCTACCTTTCCATTTACTTCAATGGTGATAGTGTTTCATAACAATAGTTGACAGATGAGAATAATTGCAAATTCTAAGACAAGATTTGGTGCGTCTTCTTGGAATGACAGTCAAAACACTCAAACCTAAATCCATTTGGGAGAAGCAACACGGCATGAGATATTTTACCTGGAAATACACTTGCGGTAGTATCAGACCTAGAAGGGTTAATGCTTAATATGGTTTGCCAGATCCAAGCAAGTAAGCTGAAAGATAAAACATTGGTACAATTATTATATTATGCAAACCTTCAAAATTTTACAAAGGCCCTTGCAAATGAAATATATATATATGTGTGTGTGTGTGCAATACTTCAGTTTACAACCTGACTAGCATGATTCTCTAGTCCTGTATGGTAATTCCTCAAACTAACTCAAACAAGAAAATCAATACCTTGCTGATTTCAAAAAGGACTGGTAATAACTCAAAGCATGTCAGGTAGGGATGTAAAAAATGTCACGAGGTGATCGGCTACGTCACGGAACGTGTGCCGATCACGTGCTGTAACTCACGTGATATGGCATGGTATTAATTTTAAGTACCTGCAATGGAGAGCTGAGTAAAAAAAATCCATTTGACCGTTTCAACTCCAAAAGCTACTGGCAACGACTGCAGAAAAAAAAAAAAAATCAGAACAAGCCCATTCAAATGCACAGAATGAAAAAGTAGTAAATAACACAGACACATACATCATGTATACACAAATAAATATTACACTTTGATTGAATAACATGTGTGAAGCTGTATAACTTTCATAGTACCTAATAAAATAATAAGAAAACAGTGTCACGAAAGATATAAAACCTGGAGGCCAAGAGTTCTATCGCCTTCAATGCTTTTGAATCATTTACAATGGCAATCCCTAGCTACATTAAAAAAAAGAGGTACCAAAAATTAGAAATATTTAACTATTAATGCACAAAATACATAAAGAAAAATAAAGGGCAAAATATAAAATACCCCAGCAATGATATACAGCAGTGTGAGAACTATTATGTCTGGCATGAGTGTACCAAACAAAGCTTGACCAGCCCACCAACATAATTCATTCATTTTTTGATAGAATATATAACTTTCTTGAATGTTTGTAGTTTAAGTTACTGCTTTTGATAATGCTAGCAAATAGTATAATAGGATAATATCATGGTAAACTGATAACTGGCACCCAAAGCAAAGTTTCCAATCCATCCATTTTGTTTAAGCTGTGCTTAACAAATAAACAGTTCATTAAATTATGTATTAGATAATACCATGCTGTTCAGGCTCAATACCAGAATGTACTAGGTCATAATAGAAACTTCGATACACATCTGATGGACTGGGTTTGTTTATTTATTTTTTCTGGCACCAAACGGAACCCATCAAGCTAAGTACTGGTAAATAGCAACCAACAGTCGGTAAAATCAGTGTATTTACATGCATTCCACTACAATTACATCCAGAATGTACACTGAGATTGGTTCATCTACCAATTTGCTACTTTGCCTAGTAGCTTTACTGTTTCTGGTAAGGTTGTAGTGAATAGTAGAATGAACCAGGGATGAGGTGGGTGTGTGAGTACTGAGACCAATTGATTCCTGGGTTTATATTTGGGTTGTGGGCGGGGGGCGGCGCGGTGTTAAGAAAGTATAATTTAAGTATTATTTTCTGCCACTGTTTGTACATATAGTTTCATTTTTAATCAAATGGGCAATACTTTTTTTTCTTCAAATAATGGTACTGAACTGTTTTATTTGTCAATCAATTGTTGGACCTTTCTAAGGACCCAACCTTCAAAAAAAAAATGGTACTGAACTGATTTCCAAAAGGCAAAAACGCAGAAAAATGTAGTTTTGGTCTAGGTATGGTACATTTTCAGGTTATTTACCAGTTTAAAAATGGCGTACACAAAATCAACAAGCGCATTATAGCAAAAAAAAAAAATTAGTTGGAGGTTTACTACACAAGCTCATTTCTTCAAAGAATTAGCACAGTTAAATCAATATCTATCTTCCATTTAATTTAACGGTGATACAGTTTCGTAACAATAGCTGCGGCTTCTTGGAATACAATCAAACACTCAAACCTAATTCCATTTTTGGTTACCTTAACAGGTGTACCGGGTACGCTATTTATAAGCCCAAAAGCAACTGCCTGTTTCGTTCGGTTTATAATTGCCGAAGATCTGGAGGGGACCTTACCATCATGCTGAGCAACATCGATTTTTGACACAGAGCAAAATTTGAAGTGCTTACTCCAGGTTTTCTCTAGCATTGCTTCTCCCGAAATGGAATTAGGTTTGAGTGTTTTGACTGTCATTCCAAGGAGATGCAGAAAATCTTGTCTTAGAATTTGCAATTATTCTCACTCTGACAACTGTTGTTACAAAACCCTATCACCATTAAAATAAATGGAAGATAGATATTGATTTAACTGTGCAAATTCTTTCAAGAATTGATGCTTGTGAAGTAAAACTCCAACTAATTTGTTTGCTATAATGCGCTTGTTGATATTGTGTGTGCCAATTTTAAACTGGTAAATGACCTGATATGTACCATACCTAGACCCGAAACTATTTTTTGCTGGGTTTTGCCATTCGGAAACCAGTTCGGTACCATTAATACCATTGTGTAGTTTCACTAAAAAAAAGAGCAAATTTCATGTATACCCCTCCAAAATATCGGAATTACATATTTTCCCCTTCAAAATTCATAATACCATATTTACCCTTTTAAATTTCAAAAACTGACAAACTTTTCTATTAAAACTCATTTAATAAACACATAAGCATATGTCTAAATTTATTGATTTTTCTATTAAAATCAGTGTTCTAAATAGCACGCAACAGCGGCGCTATAGTGTTTATGGATCTTAAACGCTAAGCTAAGGAAAAAAAAGTGTGATATTTCAGCTACGACCACTATAGCGATAATAGTGGTCTGCTATTTGCGCTACACGCTATGCGCTATAACTCACGCTATGCTACATAGGCTTTTACTTAAATGTCCAAATTGAAAATTTATTTCAAGGATCAATGTTTTTCAAGATTCATATTGCTTTTGTTTTTAAATAGAAAAAGATAGTTTATGATATTATTACTTTATTAGAGATATTTCGAATAGCAATTTTGACTTTATACTAGTTCAATATGAATATTCTAATTCCATAATAAATTTTGTGTTACTTATTGCTCTGTGAGACTTTAGATAATGTTGATAATTAGTAGAAATATAAAATATAATTTTTTAAAATAAAAACGTTATGTATGATAGCTTTCGCTATAGCTACGCTATTCTATTCGCAATAGCTTTCTTTTAGCCTTTCCGCGATGACGCGATAATCGCTATTTAGAACCTTGATTAAAACTCATTTAAATATACATAAAGTACTCATTTTACCCTTATTAATATATATATATATATATATATATATATATATAGAGACTATGGTGAGTTGTGAAGTAAAACGTCATTTTACTTCACGCCATATTTTTATTTTGAAAATCCAAACAACCGATCCAAACTGCTCAACATGTTCTCTATATTGAAATGTGCTTGGAGACTAAATTTCACATTTTTTATAATTTTTTTACTATTTATTAAGCCACTTTGAAATCGCTGATCCACTGTGAACAGTAAAAAACAGTAAAAGTTTCTGGACCACCGGATCAACGATTTTCAAAGTGGCTTAATAAATAGTAAAAAAATTCCAAAAAATGTAAAATTTGGCCTCCAAGCACATTTCAATATGGAGATCAAGTTTAACGGTTCGGATCGGTTGTTTGAATTTTCAAAATAGAAATATAGTGTCATGAAACAAAAACTTGTTTTACACCATGGCTCATTTTAGCCCAGCTATATATATATATATATATATATATAGGGTCCGGCTAATTTGCTGCCGGCAGCATTTTGGCCAGCTGCTACCGGGGACATTTCGGCCATTCTGGTGTTCAAACAACAAATTTTTTTATATAGATGTTCAATCTATATTAAAATATACTTGGAGACCAAATTTTACATTTTTTGGAATTTTTTTACTATTTATTAAGCCACTTTGAAAATTGTTGATCCGGGTGAACAGTAAAAATAGTGCAACAAAATTCTGGACCATGTGATCTGGAATTTTCAAAGTGGCTTAATAAATAGTAAAAAAATTCCAAAAAATGTAAAATTTGGTCTCCAAGTAGATTTTAATATTTAGAACACGTTGAACGGTTCGGATCGACCGTTAAGATTTTGAAAACTCAAAAAATGAGCCGTAGCACGGAGAGGCCCCTATGCTACGCGTAGCATATTAGCAAAATCCTATATATATATATATATATATATGAGGTTGGCTATTCTACTTCCATAAGCATATGCTCACATATGCTTATAACTCATTTTTGCGTTTTCAATGTTCAAATGGTCAATCCGAACCGTTCATCTTGTTCTCCTTATTAATATGTGCTTGGAGACCAAATTTTACATTTTTCTGAATTTTTTTACTATTTATTAAGCCACTTTGAAAATTGCTAATCATATGGTCTAGAATTTTGTTGCACTGTTTTTACTGTTCACCCGGATCAGCAATTTTCAAAGTGGCTTAATAAATAGTAAAAAAATTCCAAAAAATGTAAAATTTGGTCTCCAAGTACATTTTAATATAGATTGAACATCTAACGGTTTGAATTTGTTGTTTGAACATTGGAAACGCAAAAATGAGTTATAAGCATATGTGGGCATATGCTTATGGAAGTAGAATAGCCAACCTCATATATATATAGAGTAAGGCTACGGTGCTTTGCAAAGTAAAACCCCCTCTTTACTTCGGGCTACTTTTTGCATTTTGAAAATCCAAACAATCGATCCGAACCGTTCAACATGTTCTAAATGTTGAAATGTGCTTGGAGACCAAATTTTACATTTTTTGGAATTTTTTTACTATTTATTAAGCCACTTTTTCAATCGCTGATCCGGTGGTCCAGAAAATGTTACTGTTTTTTACTGTTCACCGTTGGATCAGTGATTTTCAAAGTGGCTTAATAAATAGTAAAAAAATTCCAAAAAATGTAAATTTTGGTCTCCAAGCACATTTCAATATTTAGAACATGTTGAACGGTTCGGATCGGTTGTTTGGATTTTCAAAATGCAAAAAGTAGCCCGAAGTAAAGAGGGGGTTTTACTTTGCAAAGCACCGTAGCCTTACTATATATATATATATATATATGTAGAGATGAGTTATGGTGAGACGTGCAGTAAAACAAGTTTGTACTCCACGTCATATTTTTATTTTGAAAATCCAAACAACCGATCCGAACCGCTCAACATGTTCTCTATATTGAAATATGCTTGGAGACTAAATTTTACATTTTTTGGAATTTTTTTACTATTTATTAAGCCACTTTGAAAATCGCTGTTCCACTGTGAACAGTGAAAAACAGTAAAAATTTCTGGACCACCTGATCAGCGATTTTCAAAGTGGCTTAATAAATAGTAAAAAAATTCCAAAAAAATGTAAAATTTGGTCTCCAAGCACATTTCAATATAGAGAACATGTTTAGCAGTTTGGATCGGTTGTTTGGATTTTCAAAATGAAAATATAGTGCCATGGAGTACAAATTGGTTTTACTCCACATCTCACCATAGCTCATCTATATATATATGTACCATGTTTTAGAGAAGTATTAATCCTCTCATTTAAAGGAATGAGAGGGTGTTTGGGGGTGTTAGCATTCAGCCGGGAGCAGTGGCACAGAGGGCTTTGCACTGTAACATAGGGATGTGGATCTGGTACTGTTAGAGGGTTTCAAGTGGAAATGAGAGGAGTCATACAGGTGATACAGGGGAGACTGGTACAGATTTGGTACAGGGACTGGTTTTAGATGTGTTGTAACTCGTAACATAGGTCCTTTTGGAATTGTCCCTGGATGTAACATAGGTCTTTTCTATTAGTTACCATATATTTATATTCTAAATCAGAACTCCCCATTTCACTGTTAATGGCATTTAAGAGCCTCTCAGCTATATATTCCTAATGCAACATATTTCTTCAAAACACATTACTTCATTTTGCAGGGAGCTATTGGTAAAACGTGATAAGCTTGTCAGCAAAATAGTCTGATGTTATTTGATTAGCAAAAGCACCTAAGAGGATTTAAAGATTTTTTTTTTTCATGCATTTTCTACATTTATAAATTTGGTCACATTGGGTATTTAAGTTCTTAGGGTAATTTGTAACTGATATATGGTGCAATTATAATGATTTTTCTTTTTTTCTTTTTCGTTTTCTTGGCTATGTCAAGCTTATGGTGTTATAAATCAGGGGTTTGATCAAATTTGACTTTCTATTTTTGATGTTTCTATTTTCAATTTTTTCTTATGTTCATATTTGAAAATGGTATGAGTTGATCAAGTAGGTACAGAAAAAATAAATAGATGCTTCGATATCTAGGCCCAAATCTTTTCTATGTTCAAATAATTCATTCTTACATAAATGTGTTCGGATTAGTATAGATGTTAAAATAAGTATTCAGAATCTATTGCCATACAATTTTTCTTGGGTAAATTTTGTTGGAGGTCACTAAACTTGTTTTTCTCACGAATTAGTCACTCAAGTTTAATTTGTTCTTTCATAGCCACTGAATTTTTAATTTGTCTCAATCAAGTCACCATGTAACTTTTTCATTCAAAATATTAACAGAGTATAACTTTTCCGTTAGTATTTTGAACAAAATGAGCATATTCCGTTAAAATTTTGAATGAAATGAGCATATTCTGTTATATTTTGGACGGAATGAGAATATTCTGTTAATATTTTGGATGGAAAAGTTATAAGGTGACTTGATTGGGACAAATTAAAAGTTCAGTAGCTATGGAGGGACAAATTAAACTTGAGTGATCAATTCATGACAAAAGACAAAATTTAGTGACCTCCAGCAAAATTTACCCATTTTCCTTTCTCTTCGATTTGGAAATAACTTCATAGAGCTTATCATCTATTCTAGTGAGGGGATAATCTTTATCTCTTGATATTAGCAAACTATACTTGGAAGAATAAAAGGGACATGAAATGTGTATACGATTGTCAATTTAATTGTGTCCCATTTTAGATTGAAATTTATTCAATTGTAACTCCAAACATATTAAATTTTGATAAATTAAGGTATAATGATTGATGATCATAATCAATGTTTTAAATAGCGTTTATAGCGAAATAGCGGGAAGGCTACAAAAAAAGCTATAGCGAATAGCGTAGCTATAGCGGAAGCTATTCCAAATAGCGTTTTTTTTTTACAAAAATTATATTATATATTTGTACTATATATTAACATTATATAAAGTTTCGTACTATATATTAACATTATATATTTGTACTATATATTAACATTACAAAAATCATATTGAACTAGTACAAAAGTCCATAGTTCAAAATATCCATAATAATATCATAAACTATCGATCTTTTTCTATACAAAATATCTTAAGCATCATGATTCATTCTATTTTTTTTTCTATACAAAATAAAATTTTATGGATCTTTATTTAAGCCCATATAAATTGTCTAAAAAAACCCAATATGCATAGCGCGCAAATAGCGCGCTACACGCTATGCGCTATAGCGGACCGCTATTACCGCTATAGCGGCCGTAGCGCAATTAGCGTATTTTCATGCCATAGCTTAGCGTTTAGGGTCCAAAAACGCTATAGCGCGCTATTTAGAACACTGATCATAATCCTGTTTTGATATCATTTGAATATGAATTAGACCCGCTTTTCTGGGATTTAATAAAAACTATTATTAAATACACTTGAGAGTAGGTCCGATGGGCATCGGACCTACTCTGGTTCGATGGGTTTAATCACCGTCAATTTGCTTTAAGATTCGTGCGGAAGGCTTTAAACTTCGTGCGTATCTGTTTCAATTTTTGTGCGCACAAATCTTAAATTAGATCGGACGTCATATGCTAGTTGAACCTAAAAGTAGGTCCGATGGGCATCGGACCTACTCTGTTCTCTATTAAATAATATAGGAAAGCGGAAAGAGTGGTCGGATTTTTTAATGGCATAGATGGATTTGAAAAAAACTCGGCTCCAAATCCGGTTTTTTTTCGATTCTAAAGCATTGTTTCAAAAAAACCCAATCGCTTCCAAGAATAAACCTAGCTGCTCTTGAAAAATAAAAAACACTTTGAATCCGAAAAAAAAAAAAAAATAAACTTTTTTCGAATTAATCCATCTATGCTGTCATGGAGAATCCCAGCCTTTCTTTTTGTTTCCTTGTATTATTTTATAATAATTTTCATTAATAAGAAAAAAAATCTCCTTTTCTTTCTTTGTAGCAATTTCATAAGAAAATAAACTACAAACCAATGCAAACTAATATCTTTATTAAAATGTACAAAGAACCCAGTTGCAATTTCTTTTCTTTCTTTGCATCAATTTCTTTTTGTTTATCTTTATAAGAAAATAAACTACAAACCAATGCGTATAATTCGTTTTAATTCGACGTTACCGAACCGAACTCTGAATAAAACACAGAAAAACGTATAATACGTTTTATTCGACAAATTATTTTCGAAAAAAACGTCAAAAAAAAAGCAAATCTTTTTTACGGTTTTTTTGAGTTTTTTTTTTTTTTTTGCTTCTTTGTTGTACCAAATTATTTTTGAATTATACCCGAATTACAAATTTTTGACCTCGCCGAACCGAACCCGAACTATTGATTTGTGACTATGATTACAACTGCAGGATGTTCCCTCTTAGAGAAACGGTGTGTGGTTTTGCAAATGCCAGGGACTCGCCACACTATCTATTGTAGATTGTTGCCACAGATAATTTGGAAAATTCTTAGAGTATGATCTCAGAATAATGACGTACGCCTTGAGCTTGCACACTTGTACTATCCAAATATTTTATTGACATGATGTCTTCCCAATCTAGATTCCTTTGGAACTATGAAATTAAATTAGTTTAATAAAAATCATTGTTAAATAATGCTTGGTCCGGATTTCCTGTGACATGTAGGATCACACCATGTTCTCCTCAGAATTACTTCCTCCACACATTTTTATATATTTATACTTATTTTATTTTAAAGATGCAAACGGATCGGATAGTGGTAAAACCGTAAAACCATATTCATATTTATTTTTATTTTTCGGATATGAATATGGATCGAATATTAGATAGATACAGATACGGATTGGATATCCGTTTTTCAATACTAAATAAAAAATATAAATATTATTTAGGGTGCGTTTGGATAGCCTAAAATAGTATGGGATTAGCACTGTTCCCATACTAGTGCACTATTCTTCTCCTCTATTATACGTTTGGATCGCTAAAGAATAGATTTATTTCTGGAGGTAGCGCTGTTCTTGCTATTCATGAGGTTGCATCCAAACGCACTCTAAAAAAAATCAAAGTTCGTAATATTTATCTAATCATAACAGTGAATAACATAATTTTTTTCATAATATATATTAAATTATATGATAATTAATTTAAAATCATATCAATTTTCGACTATCAGATATCCATATCTAATTTTCAAACCCAGATCTGAATAGGATAATATCCGATCCATTTGCATCCCTAATTATACAAAATTGGATAATAATAAAGCTTAGAATGAGCTATCTCCAATCAATATCACATAATTAATAACTTAATGATATCATTGATGACACAACTAAGCCATTGACCGTACCAAAGTTTGATTGGCCAATTTGTTTAATTGTCATGTCCATTTTCCGAATTGACAATACGCTACATGGAAAAGAGAAATCCATTAAATGTTGGCATTAAATGAATCATAGAATATATTAGTTAGATCATGGAAACATCACCTTCTCTGTTTTGGATTATTTTTAAGATGGACCCAAAACCACAGTTTCATTCTATGTTGGTAAAAAGAGATCTTTTAATTCAATGGAATTTTTAAAATTAAATTTTTAAAAAAATATAGAGCAAATAAAATATTGGTCAAATAGATTTATTTCAGATAAATTAATCCTTAAAAATAATGGAATGGTAAAATTAAAAACTCAGTGGACCCTTGTCAAAGTTTTTCAATTTAAAAAAGAGTGAGTCTATGGTACTATGCATATCACGGATTGGTCCGTACTACGGATCAATATTTTTGTTTTCAAAATTCTAACGGTCGATCCGAACCGTTCAACATGATTTTCATATGAGAATATACTTGTGAGCTCAATTTTCTATTTTTTAGAATTTTTTTACTGTTTTTTAAGATAGGTAGAAAATCACTGTTTTTGGATGGTCCAAAATTTTCAGATCAAGTGATTTTCTACCTATCTTAAAATATAGTAAAAAAATTTGAAAAAATATAAAATTTAGTCTGCAAGTACATATTCATGTGGGGATCACGTTGAACGGTTCGGATTGACCATTAGAATTTTCAAAATGCAAATATAGCTCCGTAGTTCTGACTAATCCGTGCTATGCATAGTACCATAGACTCACTCTTTAATACATACTATTATAATATTGTTGATAAAATAATACACCAGCTACAACAACCGAGAATATATATCTGCTGGTGTCAGGAATCAAAACTATTTCCCAAACAAGTGTCTCTAATTTAGTAATTTCATAATCCAACTTGAAATTGATGTTAATATTATAGAAATTAAGCTTGGCTGACTCAGCAATAAACTCTGGCATGTGGATTATAAGAAATTAAGTGACTCTGCTCTTTATTTTACCTGGTTTGATTTTTAGAAAATGAAATAAATAGCATTGTCCAATTGTATAAATTTTGGTTAATTCTATTGTACCTGTACGGCTGTACACAATCTCTTGAGCTTATAGTTGGTTAGTAAATCATAAAAGAAAGAGAAGTGAAGTTTGAAGTCTGGAGATATTGTACCAGAACTGATTTTATATAGAGGAGAGATCGGATGACACTCTTTTTTTGTGACATTGGATGACACCGCGTATTTTCGAAGTCTAAATAGTCGATTCAAACCGTTCAATATGATAGATATATTAAAATGTGCTTGCAGATCAAATTTTACATTTTTTTGAATTTTTTTACTATTTATTAAGATGGGTACAAAAATTCAATGGCCTGAAAACAACGATTTTGTAAAATACTTAATAAATAGTAAACTAATTCAAAAAAATGTAAAATATGATCTGCAAGCGCATTTTAATATATCCATCATATTGAACGGTTTGGATCGACTGTTTGGAATTTGAAAACTTTGAAAATGCACGGTGGCATCCGATGTCACCAAAAAAGAGTGTCATCCGACCCTCCTCTTTATATATGTGCGTAGGAATCACCTGACAATTATTTTATTATAATAATGTTGTTAATATATAAAAATAAAATTTAAATATGAAATACAATGTTGACATAATTTATATTATCCACACATCATTTTATTAAAAAAATGAAATCTTTTTTGATAATTTTGATAAAATATGATAAAGTTTGATATATGACTTAAAATTTCAATAATTCGAAATTAACAATTTTTAATGCATAATCAAACAATCTTAAATTGAATGACATTTAATTATTAGTTTATCTATATTCAAAAACATACTTATAATCTATTTTATTTTATTTTTTAAATTTAATTTTAAAAAATCTACTGTTAAGATTTATTTTCAAAATGATCCCTTCTCTTTATATATATATGTTGCAAGGACATGATGACGTGTCATATTTGTATATAAGAATCCTCGACAGTAAATAAAACCAGCCTAATATTTCTAACTCAGTTATATATCATATATCAAACTGCAAGTACATATTCATGTGGGGATCACGTTGAACGGTTCGGATCGACCATTAGAATTTTCAAAATGAAAATATAGCTTTGTAGTACGGAATAATCCGTACTTTGCATAGTACCATAGACTCACTCTTTTAAAAAATACTATTATAATATTGTTGATAAAATAATACAACACCTACAACAACCGAGAATATATCTGCTGGTGTCAGGAACCAAAACTATTTCCCAAACAATTGTCTCTAATTGAGTAATTAATTTCATAATCCAACTTGAAATTAATGTTAATATTATAGAAATTAAGCTTGGCTGACTCAGCTATAAACTCTGGCATGTGGATTATAAGAAATTAAGTGACTCTGCTCTTTATTTTACCTGGTTTGATTTTTAGAAAATGAAATAAGAGGAGGGTTCCAATGCACTCTCTTTTGGTGCATCTAACGTGCACCCAAAACTCATATCTTCATTTTCAAAGTTCAAATAGTCGATTCGAACCTTCCAACGTGTTCTTCATATTAAATGTGCTTGGAGACCAAATTTTACATTTTTTGGAAATTATTTACTATTTTTTCAGAATTTTTGAAAATCATCACTTTGCTGAATTTCAAATTATTGTTTAGTTTAATAAAAAATTCTGAAAAAATAGTAAAAAATTTCCAAAAAATGTAAAATTTGGTCTCCAAGCACATTTTAATATGAAGAACACGTTGGAAGGTTCGAATCGACTATTTGAACTTTAAAAATGAAGATATGAGTTTTGAGTGCACGTTAGGTGCACCAAAAGATGGTGTAGTGGAACCCTCCTCATGAAATAAATAGCATTGTCCAATTGTATAAATTTTGGTTAATTCTATTGTACCTGTACACAATCTCTTGAGCTTATAGTTGGTTACTAAATCATAAAGAGGGGGTTCAAATGCACTATTATTGTTGTGCTCTAATATGCTCCACATCTTTTATCTTCATTTTCAAAGTCCGAACAGTCGATCTAAACCGTTCAACATGATTTTCATAATAAAATATGCTTGGATACCAAATTTTATATTTTTTTGAATTGTTTTACTATTTTTTTAGATAGGTACAAAATCACTTTTTAAGGAGATTTTGGACCATCCGATAAAGTGATATTGTACCTATCTAAAAAAATAGTAAAAAAATTTTAAAAAATATAAAATTTGGTGTCCAAACATACTTTATTATGAAGATCATGTTGAACGGTTCGGATCGACTGTTCGGACTTTGAAAATAGAGATAAATGATGTGGAGCATATTGGAGCACAAAAATTATGGTGCATTTGAACCCTCCTCAATCATGAAAGAAAGAGAAGTGAAGTTTGAAGTCTGGAGATATTGTATCAGAACTGATTTTATACAGAGGAGGGATCGGATGACATCATGCATTTTCAAAGTCGGTCGATCCAAACCATTCAATATGATGGATAAATTAAAATGTGCTTGCAGATCAAATTTTACATTTTTTTTGAATTTTTTTACTATTTATTAAGATGGGTACAAAAATTCAATGGTCTGAAAACAACGATTTTGTAAAATACTTAATAAATAGTAAAATAATTCAAAAAAATGTAAAATTTGATCTGCAAGCATATTTTAATATATTCATCATATTGAATGGTTTGAATCGATTGTTTGGACTTTGAAAACTTTGAAAATACACGGTGTCATCCGATGTCACAAAAAAAGATGTCATCTGACCCTCCTCTTTTATATATGTGCATAGGGATCACCTCACAATTATTTATTTATAATAATGTTGTTAATATATAAAAATAAAATTTAAATATGAAATACAATGTTGACATAATTTATATTATCCACACATCATTTTATTAAAAAAATGAAATCTTTTTTGATAATTTTGATAAAATATGATAAAGTTTGATATATGACTTAAAATTTCAATAATTCGAAATTAACAATTTTTAATGCATAATCAAACAATCTTAAATTGAATGAAATTTAATTATTAGGTTATCTATATTCAAAAACATACTTATAATATATTTTATTTTATTTTTTAAATTTAATTTTAAAAAATCTACTGTTAAGATTTATTTTCAAAATGATCCCTTCTCTTTATATATATATATGTTGCAACGACATGATGACGTGTCATATTTTTATATAAGAATCCTCGACAGTAAATAAAACCAGCCTAATATTTCTAACTCAGCTATATATCATGTAGTAAAAATGACGATTTTTGGAGTTTAGTTATTTTTAGTGTGCAAAAAAAGTCAAGATGTCAATCGCCAATTCTCTGAATTAGAGTGGAAAAAATGGCACGGCTCCATCACGGAACAACACGGAATGGCACAGCACGTGTGACTGTTACGTGCCGTGACTCGTGTGTCGCGTGCCGTGACCATTCGTGTGCCGTGGCCATCTTTTAAAAATTTGGCACAACACGGCACGGCACGTCACGCGAAAGATCTTATCACAGCACGACATGTGGTCATGCGAGTCACGTATAATTAGGACCGTTAGATCTTGATCAAATGTTGAATTTTGAATAAACTAATCTAAATTATGAAAAAAATAATTAAACGTGACCAAACGTGACCAGTCACATTTGGAGTTTAGGGTTTAGGGTTTAGGGTTTGACTAGCGTGTTTAGGGGTGTAAACGGACACGGATATCCGGCCGGATATCCGCTCCGAATCCGCATATAATCCGTATCCGGATTTAAACGGATACGGATATTG
Organism: Carex littledalei; assembly: GCA_011114355.1. Lineage (NCBI taxonomy): Eukaryota > Viridiplantae > Streptophyta > Magnoliopsida > Poales > Cyperaceae > Carex > Carex littledalei. Next base: position 2,187,594 of record CM022081.1, read on the forward strand.
CGGATACGGATACGGATAATTATCAATTATCCGTAGAAGATGCGGATACGGATACGGATATGGTTTTAAATGTTGATATCCGCTTACTATCCGTATCCGTATCCGTATTCGTATCATGTGAGATTTTAAATTATTTTGCCTTCAAGAGATTTGAACCCATGTTATGTGAAGTAAAAGTCTAAACAACCAAGGTACAAACCACTACACCACACTATTAATCAAATAAATATCTTATATTCTCTCATCTTTCTAATATTAATATCTCCATCAACTTACAATTATTCATTTATTTTTATATTTAAATTTTATTAATTATTAATTATATCTTAAAGTTCATATAACTCAATATCCGACAATTATCCGTTCTATATTCGTATTCGAATCCGTATCCGCAAATTATCCGCTCCGTATCCGTATCCGTTTAAGGCGGATATGGTTTTAAGTTTTGATATCCGTTTACTATCCGTATCCGTATCCGTATCCGTTCATTGAAAGACGGATACGGATATGGTATTAGCATTATCCGCTCCGAATCCGCTCCGTTTACACCCCTAAGCGTGTTCGATTAAATTTCATTTGGAATAAACATACTCCAATTGTGAGTTTGGACATCTTTGTTAACTGTACAAGTCAAATATGATAAAGTTTGAACATGGCGTGACTCGCGTGCCGTAACCACTCCTCAACATTTTTTTTGTCACAGTACGGCATGGCATGTGTGACTATTCACTTAGTTACGACATGGACAAGTTTTTACCACTCTACTGTGAACTAGTTGGCACAAGTAAAACATGTCTGTGATTTCCAAATGTATCCAAAGAGGGTCAAATATATAGTTTGAGTGCTTTGGAGTTTGGATTTGATATGAAATGAAAGCATATTGACATATTGACATTCTTTACCTCTTGTTAAAACCATCAAAAATCACGAGACAGGTAAAGTACCTTTTGCTTGTGTTAGGCGGGACCAACACATATAATGGACCAGTGAACTCGTGGGGCCCATTACACAGATGGCGACCGGACTTGGTACCTCTTGAGGGCGCCATGCTGCTCCGGGTCCACCAATGGTCGATGTGGACCCGGTTCAGAGAGCTACATCTGGTCCACCAGGAATCCCGGGACCTCTCACAGGTCCAACCAGTACAGTTATCAATTTTACTTTCACAAACTTTTAGGGTTTCAATTGAAAGAATCCCTCTGCAGGAGCTCATATTTCGTTGTCAAAGTACAAAAGGAAAAACGAAGTGCTTCATATTCAACCGCTTACAGAGTTACAGTTACAGCTCTATTGCTAGGAGTTTGACTTGTACAGTTAACAAAGATGTTTGAACTAACATCTCTGGACCACACTGGTTGATGTAAACAATATGCCACAATAAATCCAGTAACAGGTCAATTCATGTAAACGCAGGAAGCTGTCAGGTACAGATCGGACGGTTATGACACGTGCAAATCAAATGGTCTCCGCGCAATGGAGCGGATATACACCGACAGTAAAATAAAGCGGTTGCAACAGTAAACAAAAAAAAATCGTAAGTTCGTAACGGACCGCACGTGAGATTCTTCCGGTCCCCTATTGCTGGCACGTGAGACCTATCGCCACCTGTCCTCTTCCTCTCTCACCTCCCAACTGTGCAATGCAAAGCAGCTGGATCGCATTAATTGTCTGCGCCGTTCGATCAGCATCGAGCGCACCAAAATCTACAGCATCTTGACTCGTGGAAGGACCAGTAATTCATGTGATCTCATCTTACAGATGGACCCCACTTACGCCTTCCAAGAAGCATCCTCTTGTAACGCCGTGCCCGCTCACAGGTCATACTCATTAACTCATACCAAAACATTAATCAGGATTAAAAAATAAATAAACTATTGATTATTGATTAAGAAACAAAAACGAATTTTATTTCAACTAAAAGGTGGTAATGAATATGAAACTTTACTCTTGCTTTATACATCAAAACTAGTCGCCGCTTATTTGCGCTTGCTAGCTACATGCCTACATACTCATCCTGTTATCATCACTTCCACTAACATTATTACTATTAATACAATTGTTAACCGAACTATCGTCAGGTGACACGTCTGCATCTGGGACCCGCCAAGCAGACGCTGAAATGAGAGCCCTGTTGTGCCAGCCAAGCGTCAAGCACCCGTCCACCTCTTCGACACAGTACCCCTCATCAGAGAAAAGCGTTAGCAACATACTCGCTTGTCTAAACGCACCGGACCCAAGATGAACCGGGTGTAAACCCGCATTTGTCAACCGGGTCCGCCATTGGGTTAGCGGTTCGTGCCGCTCAACCCGATTCTCACCCTCGCAGCACACAATATTGCAAATTTCCTTCTGAAGGTAGACCTCGGCCAAGGCCATCTGTCTCTGGTGGTGGGGCCGGCTACCTTCTAGAGAATCAAACAGTGTAGAGTAGTAGAACAATGCCTCGGTGAACCGGTCGATGAATGTTGGCTTGTTATGATCCGCCTCTTGTTCAACCACTGTCACGATCTTGGGTCGGATTCCTACAATCCACTCCAAAACAGAATCCACTGGTGCTGGTGTTGTTCCTGGATCCGTTAACAACCGGTGGAGTTGTAACACCGAATTAACAGCTATGGCCTCTCCATGTGTTGCCTGAAGCATCCATGGCTTTACATCATCTAGCCGGTTCGCAGCAACCCCACGAAATGCGAACCTGACTTGAACCGACCGAGCCAGCTCGGCTAGCTTGAATCCGACTTCACGGAGCGCATCCCGCCCGTCAGGTGAAGGCGGGCCTATACCTGTTATCCTCAGAAAAGGGGGCCCACCTGGTCGCAATGCAAGGGCCTGAATCAGTGCAGGCCACTGGAGACCCTGCATGAGGCTGAAATCGATGACATGGACACGATCGTATCCCTCGAAAGCTTCTAATATCGCTTGATTGGCAGTAAAATGTGCAAATTTAAGATACGGGCATGCCTCGTAGAAATGGTGGTATAGTACCTCGTGGTCTGTCACTGACAGTGGGGTCTCGGTAGTGTATAGGCGGCGAAATAAGGCATCAGCAAAGTAACCAGCAACCTTACCAATGCCTGACAAGGTGTTCACCCGAGAAAGCAAGACCCGCATTTCATCAACCATGCCAGCCGCCAATCCTGTGCTACCACGTTGCACGGCATCAGCACAGGTCATCAGGAGATGCACAAGTCGGATACCTGAATCCTCTTCCTCCTTCCTTTGTTGAGCGATGAGTGCATGAGAGGGGGTACGATCAGTTGGGTTGAGTGGCGAGCAGATCTGGTCCGTCCACGTGGCGGGGATTGGCTGTAGATGTAGATTGGCGGTTGAGGCGGAGTTGAAATCAGTGAGCATAGAGTCGACCCAGGTGGTGACATCGGAAGGATTGAAGGGGATGGTATAGTCAGGGTTTGCCACGTGGCATGGACTGGAGGTTCTGAGGCCGTACCCGGTTCCAGCCAGTATAGCATCGATCTCGGGTCCGGAGCAAGCAGTTGAGCCGACGGTGGTTGAATCGGAGCCGTATGGACCCATATGGCAGGGTTACCTCCCGTGACTTGCACGCTTAAGAGAAGAGGTGAGGGAGGGAAGGAGGGAGGGAAGGAGGAAGGGGAGAGCCGCTGTTTGAGTTTGTTTCTCTCTCTTCAATATTTGAGAATCGCGAGGTTTGTTATGGGTACAATCTTCTCCATTTCTAAAATACTGGAGAGATTTCGGACTGAGTAGGCGAATGGGTTTGTTCGGAGGTGCGGTTGTATCTGCAATGGAGATGAGTTTTAAAATGGACTGGCCACGTGGCGAGTGAGAAGACACGTAAGCGTTGGATGCGGAGTTTGGATACAGATTTTTATCCGGGATAAAAAGATAAAAAAGATTAAGATGCCGCGATTTGTTAGCGAGTAGTCGAGTACGCAGTGTGTTCAGATATATCCATACATACAAATCTGGACAAGTATCCTCTCCATTACTGTAAAAGATTCCCTTCACTTTACGGTTTGAGATTAACTCTCAGCCGCTTTGAGATTCGGGCTGACGGAGGGGCAGTATTATTGGGCTTTGAGATCGTGCCAAGTTAAAAAGAATGGTCCAGATCAAGTAATTGTAAAAGATTCCTTGTTACGGTACCGGAGAGAATCTGAATTCTACAAATCTTATATCATATCAATTAACCGCCGCAGCATCTCTATTCCAATAATTAAAATTAAATTTTTAAATCTCTTAATTTCTGAATTTTCATATCCTTAAAATTATGTTAGAGTTTCTGTTAGAAGAGAGAGAGAGCGCGCCACAGAGAATTTGAGCGAATCGTTTCGCCGACGTAGCGATTAGAAATAATTTCTTAATAAGAAATTTTGTCAAATAATTTTTAAATAAAAAACTTGCGTAACATCTCTGAAATTGGAATGAAAATCGTTGCGTCAGATTAGAAATCTCAATAAATTATATAATAGAGATGCTGAGAGTTTACAAAATTTATAATATTACGACTAAATTTCTCTAATAAATATTATCTTTTATGAATTTATTAACTAAAAATAAAACAGTAAAACTTAAAATTCGAGAAACAAAACAAACTAGATCGAGCAACATCATTTGAATATATATTTGATTGAACAGAAAAACATAGTACCTAAACATAAACATAAGTTCTAAAAGGATTTTTTTTAATTAGAACTAAACAAAAATCTTCAAATGAAACAATAAACAACTATACCGAATTAGGCGGGGGCGGATCCAGAATTTTCGTCAGGGAGGGCAAAAAAATATTGAATCGGGTTTAAATACCTAATCGGGTTTAAATCCATTAACCAATCGGGTACTCGATAAAAAACAATACTTGAACTTATACTTTCCAATGCTTTGACTTGTAATTTATGATGCTCTGACTTATAATTACAATTACCAATATTCAACAGATTTATTTCAATTTAAACCCTAAATTTAACTCGAATTACAAATTAAATGTCCAGAGGGGGGTAAAAAAAAATTTCAGAGGGGGACAAAGTCGGTCGGAACCGATAAATCTCCACTAAAACTCAAAATTCAGGGGGGGCAGCTGCCCCACTGGAACACTCTGGGTCCGCCCCTAGAATTAGGTAACATCCTTGTTACAAGTCCTTTTTTCCTTTTTTCCTTTTTTTTTAATGAATATTCTTAATCAAAATTTATAAAGTAGAGATAGTATGGACCTAGATGAAAATATAATCATCCTTTTTTTTTTCTTTTAAAAAACCTTTACAGTTTAAAAGCAGTATTTATTTTGATTTTCTAAAATAAAAAGATATCAAAATAGTTAGAAAAAGAAGGTACATTCTGATATCAATTAACAATATGTAATACTATATTTTTTGGAGAATTATTATCTCTAAAGACTTTAAATTTTCTAGTAAACAATCAAATGGTTGATGTGAGGGAACACAAATTGGGGGACCCTTAACAATAACTAAATAAATAAATAAATAATAATATTAAATAGCATAAATTAAATAAATATTATTATTTATTTGACTTACTCCGCAGACCTCTGTCGAAATAAATAAATAAATAATATTATTAAATAGCATAAATTAAATTTAAGAGTACACTGTTTTCATGTGATGCAAATATTTTTGTCAGAATATTTTAGGTTGAAAAGGGAATCCGGAGATGCTGCTTTACGAATGTTGTCTCTGCTTTGTGTCGACTATTAAATATGATGCCCACTTGGGTAAAGATTTTAACAGAGTAGTTTTCGCTTCATGCAGCGCACTAAACCGTATACAGCGTTCTTTCAATTCTACAGTCTGTGCGCTGCATGAAGTCATAACTTCTCTGTCAAAAAATTACCCCATGAACCAGGTTCAGAAAATGCATAGGACAAGGACTACAGGTGCATCAATGCGTATAGCAGGTTAGTTAAGATGGCATGCGTGGGAATCAACCCGTTACACAAATTCATGCAGAGAAAGTGAATGCAGAGGACCTTGTGTAATGAGTATTGCGTGGGCCTAAATTGTTTCCTTAAATGTTGGTGTTTCCTTCTTTTCTGTTTTTGGAGCCTTATTGAAAGTTTGGGCCTGGTTGGTCTTTCACAAATCAGGAAAGAAATTAAAGCCACAACATCTGGGGCTTTAAATTCTGTTTTTTCTTTCCTCAATAATAATACATTTCTTTTTGAGAAGGTTCAAATGCCTCTATTTTTATTCTATTTTTTAAAACTTTAATAACTCAAAATTTAAAACTTCAAAGTTAAAATAAAACCTTTAGATATGATGTACATCATTTTATCTAAGTATGTGTAAAAAAATTATGATATTTCAACTTTGTTGTGTTTGTCATCAAGAGTTTGTAAAAATGTACTGATGTGGATAATCTATAGATGTTAATTTTTTAACTTATTGATTCACATAAAAACAAAACCGAAATGTGATAATTTTTTATGAGCACGTAGTGAAAATCAAATAGATCACATCTAACGGTTTTATTTTGATGTTTATGTTTTAAATTTTGAGTTATTAATATTTTAAAAATAGAGACATGGTGGAGGCACAAAAAATGAAGGCATTTGAACCCTCTTTCTTTTTTCTTTTCTTTGTTTGGCACTTTTTCTGACAAGATGTGATTATCTTTAGAATCCAACGGCTGCTCTGCATCTTGTTGTACTGCACTGCTCTGCATCTTTACAATTGAAAACACAAGTACCAACATTTTTTTTTTTTTTGAGGAAATATTGTTTATATTTTACCTAAACTCAGTATTGGTCGTAACTTTGTACCACTATTTTCAAAAAAGAAATAAATAAAAAAAAAAAGAACGACAGTTAAATGATAGCAGTCCATGATAAGACTGGTACAGGACATGCCTAATAGAACTGATATCCTTGTGCTTCACTAACTAGTGCAAAAAATAACAAAAATGGAAAAAAGGCATCAGGGAATCATAATCTTGGTGCTCAATAATTCAAAGAAAAGAATACCCATCATGAAATTAGAAACCATAGCAGGTATTAGTCATTCATGTTATTTGATTCAAAACTGGTATGGAATTTACCTCACATGCTTGTTAACTATTGCAAAAATACATATATAATAAAAAAGTAGGAAGCCCATCATCATATAAGAAACCTTGGTAGTCAATAATGCAAAAGATTTGATAGAGAGAGAGAGAATAAAAAGGAATAACAAGATAAGAAACAATGTCAGTCATTGCTTGTCATTAATTGTACTGCAACAAATCATGTCACTGCTTGTCAAATATCAAATATATTTCACTATTGTTAACCATGCAGAAAATAAATGAAAAAAAGGAAAATAAATATATATTCCCCTAAAAAAATGAAAAAAAAAATTCTTTCAGAGGCAAGGGCTGACTATGCAACATGTACCAGCACTTAATTAAGCTAACATAGTCAGCCCTTGCTTCTTAATTAAGTGCTGGTACATAATGTTTCATACTCTACCAAAAAAATATCCGAAGATAACAAATCAAAAACAGTGTAATTCAATATGAGATTTTTCCACCAATTTGCCTAGTGTGCACAGATAACATACTGAAGCAGTACATGAGATATGCACTGGCACTGCCTATATTATGATATTAATAAAACAATGTACCAGTTACATTAAAATTTCTCAGGGCCACATGAAAAAGTAAGGGTCAGATTTATAAAAGCAACCAACATGGAATAATTTATATACCATAAATATAACTTCTCATTTAATTTATCATGAGCACATGAAATACAAAGCTAAAACTCGCATAAAAGCTTGTCAGAAACACTAAATTAAACTATACCCTGGTGATTTCTCTATTCTGTTTCTACCCATCGCCTCTCTCTCTCTCCCGACATCATCCCACCTCCCTGATTCAGCATACAAGTTTGAGACAAGCACATGGGCCCCATCATCTGACATAGTAATGTTCTTTGCAATTTCCTCTCCTAGGTCTGGTCTACAGTACACCCGGCAAGCAGCAAGCAGTGACCCCCATATCACATGGTTCGGCTCAAATGGCATTTTTTTGACAAAATCTATTGCTTGCTCTATAAGCCCGGCCCGGCCCAACAAATCCACTATACACCCGTAATGGTCTAAATCAACACTTACATCATATAATTTAGACATAGAATGAAAAATTCTAAATGCTTCTGAAATCATCCCTGAATGTGCACACGCACTGAGAACTGCCTTAAAAGTCACATTATCAGGCTTAAATTGATCCAATTTCTCCATTTTATTAAAAAGTTTTATCGCCTCTTCAGCCCGACCATGGTTTGCAAGGCCCCCGATCATAGCATTAAATGCAAGGGTATTTTGGTCATTCATCTCATAAAAAACCTTCAATGCTGTGTCAATGCACCCACACTTTGCATACATATCTACCAATGCACTCTGTAAACATGCATCCATAATTACATTGCTTTCATTTATATATGCATGAATTTCTCGACCTTTTTCTAAAGATCCGATTTGAGAACAAGCCGAGAGGAGACTAACCAGTGTAACTGCATTAGGTGCCATGTCAGCATGCCTCATTTCGTCAAAAATACCCAATGCCTCAGTAAATCGGGCCCCATTCACATACCCACTAATCATAGCTGTCCAGGAGACCACATCTCTTTTTGAAATTTCACAAAATATTTGCTCTGCCATGGGTATATCTCCACATTTTGCATACATGCTAATTAATGAATTACTAATGAAGGTATCACAAATATTATTATCCATTACATAAGAATGGAGAAACATTCCCTCATGTATATCGCGAATTTGAGCACATGCTGATAAAGCACATGAAATGGTTATTTTATCAGGTGTTGCATTAGAATAAGATGACAACATCTCTCGCCATGTCTTGAGTGCTTCTCTATATAGGTTATTTTGCATGTAACCCACAATTAGAGAATTCCAAGAAATGGTGTTTTTCAGTGGCATTATTATAAAGACCTCCAAGGCTTTGGGCATTGACTGGCATCGGGCATACGTACTGATTAAAGAATTAGACACGTTTATATCCGATTCAAAACCATATTTTGAAATTTGACAATGAACCCATTCAGCTTGTTCAAAATTTTGACACTGGCCACATGCTGAAAGAAGGTTTATAAATGTAACCTTGTTTGGCTCCAAACCTTCTTCCATCATTTCATCAAACAGTTGAAGGACATCATCCCATTTGTTCAATTGACTATATGAAGACAAAATTGAAGTCCATGTTACCACATCTCTATCAGGCATTTTGTCAAACAGATCTCTTGCAGCCTCAATCTTTGCACAACTCCCATACAAGTGAACAAAACCAGACATGACAAACATATCTGAGTTGAACCCTAGTTTAATCACCGTTGCGTGAACCGATTCACCGGTTTGCAACCCCATAACCTGTGCACATGCTTTAGTAACAACAGAGAATGTATAACTGTCGGGGTACATCCCCCTGAATAGCATCAGCTTGTACATCAACAAACCATCCAAGGGAGATTTGCTGTTAGTGTAGCCTCTAATCATGAAGTTCCATGTTAAAACATTTGGTTCAAGCATTTGATCGAACACCTTACGGGCATAAGTCATGGAAGGCTCTGAAGAGGAGCAAATGAGGGAGATGATTCGTCTAGGCAAGAATGAGTCTGAGATGAGTTGGGTTCGGATCAGTTGTGCATGGATCTGAACCAGTTGGGATTTGCTGGAACAGGAATCTAAAAGAGAGTTTATCTGTTGCAATTTTGGAAGAGAAGTTTTGGTTTTGAAGTACAAGTAGCGCATAATGCATTTGATTCTTGAATGACGCCTGGGAGAGGTAATTACTTTTAGCGCTTTCAACAGGACAGTTTTGGCTTCATGCAGAGCCAAAATTATAGAGTTAAAAGAGTACTGCATATTGTTCGTGAGCTGCGTGAAGTCAAAATTGCTCGGTTAAAATATTTACCCCTGTTTGACTATGTAATGTTGTAACTAAATGCAATTGGGCCTGACTCTTCATTTTTTAGTGGAATTTGTTCAAGGCCTATATTGTGAGTTGGTAACGGGTTTTTTTTTATTGATATATCAAATTTAAGGGATTGGAGAAAAGAAACTTGATTGATCGATATTGTGATTTTTACTAGGGTAACTATTTTTGTTAGAACAAGGTTGATGCAAGAATATTGGGAATGTTGATTCGGGGATACGGGGTCCCACTACTTCATTTGAAGAAGGTTGACGCGGAGACCATTAAAGGACTGAAAAATGAATGATCATAACAAGTTATGCATTAAAATATTAATATTTTTATCTTCCAAGTATTCATAACAAGTTATGCATGGCGACTCGCAGGGATGCTATGTGGGTGGCAGGTTCCTGGGCTTTATGCATGGCGCGAGAGAAATAAGAGGAGGAGGGTAGTTGGTTTATTGATAAATGAAGCAAGCCTACAAATTAATCAATGGTTCCGTTTGAGATGATGATGAAGATAGAAGACAAATGGGGAAGAGGAGATTTAATTTGCAAGCACTTGCTGCGTGCTTTGCTTGTTGTTTTATTTTCAATATAGAATTATTGTAATAATTGGCACTAGTTACTGGCTGTAATACTTTTTTATTTATTTTAATACAATTGTTACTAGGTATTTACTATATATTCAGCATGCAAGATATCTTGGATCCAGCATTGAAGGATTTGAACTAAGATTTCAAAATGGACAGGATAAGGTATTAGTATATCCAACATATTAATTCCATTCACAAAAGATATTGTAAAATGCAAACACAATACAAGGCAAAAGCTGATAAGACTTGAAAAAACAAAATAAAGACAAAACAAAGAAAAAAAAAAAGAGACTGATGTAATACTTATGCAAGGAGCTGTGCCATCAAATCCATCCTTGTGCAAATATAATTTTCTAAATGTGTTATATGAATTTGCTTAATATGGTTGTAAGCACTTATTTTGATTTTCAGTTGGGCTGAATATGCATTTGTATCTGTGCAATGTGTGTTGTTGGGCTGAATATGTGTTGTAATAATTTTTATTAGATTTACTTAGTTGCAATATTTGAATGTTCAATTTCTGAGATGGATGTAATACTTGAATGTGTGCTGGTACACTGTTGGTACAGTTTATAATTTTTTGTTGGCACACTTTACCTTGTAAATATTTTTTGTAATTTTTTTGTAAGAAATGGAACAGATATATTTAATAATTAAGCATCATGGATGCACAAGGTTTACATTAGGAACTGTTTTATTATCTTATTTTTCTGACAAGCCAACTTTAAAATCAAATTCAGAGAGATTTACTACACCATATTTTTTGTTCTTTTTATGAAAATGTAGAGGAAATCCTATTCTAAATACATGCCAAATTCCAGAAATTTTTTAGTTTTATAACTATGTTTAACAGGTGATTGAATGCAGGGGCAGTCTGGTAAATTATGCAGAAAAATAACAGTTTTGTATTTTTGAAAAGGTGAACTTTGAAAATACCTAATAAACTACTAGAAAATCCAACAAATGTAAAATTTGGGTCTAGAGTGTGCGTCTTGATGTCCTTTATTTAACTGTGAAGTTGATTTTACCAAATAATAATTTTATCAGCAGGTTTTGTGTAGGTTTTCATTACTGGTCTATTGGACTGTTTTGGGTACCAATGAAGTGCTTAATGCACTTGGCTTATGTTGATCACTGGTACAGTGTCTTGGTTGCATCCTAGAGACTGTTGTTGGATCATATATCCAACGTTGAGCATATATGTAATATAATTATGAATTGTATACTGTCAATATGATTGTCACAATTAAAGTGATCTAATATAGAATTAAGACATTAGACAATCTATGTATTTAATAGGATGTGGTCTATAAATGTGTAGAATATTGAATTTAGGCAAATATCAAATCATTGATGGACTGATTTGAAATTTGTAATTAAGAAAACTGCCATTTAAGAGGTTTGTGTGGGCCACACGGATATTGACGCGGCCGCACGGTTATTGATGCAACAGCACGAATTTTGATGCAGTCCCACAAAATACCTTTTTCAATATGGCAGATAACCATATATATTTCTATATATAAGGATTGGTCCCCAAGGCACAAGATAACCAACTCAACTCATAATTCTGAAAAGTGGTTATTTTTCTAAGAGAGAATTTGAGTGCCTTCTCCTTTCTTCCTCCATTAAAGAATTGAGAGGAGAGATCCATAAGAAAATTGGAGAGGATTTCTCAAGGGCGTATCTTGTTGCCTTGGAAGATCTAATCCACAATCCAACCACAAAGGCGAGAATGACTTCTTGCCGTTAAAGACTTGTCTCGCGCTCACGGAGACGGCTTGCTAAAGACTTTGGATATTCCATGACAAACGGCATGGAATCAGGTATAATTCCGCACTTATGATTATGTTTTCGGGTATCTTTGGCATAGGACGGTCCTTAGGTTTAAGGTGGGGATTGTTTCTTCTTCCCCGGGGTGTAAGTGTTTGACCCCTAGATGAGATGTAATTGTTTGATCTCTAGATAAGGCGTAAGTGTTTGGCCTTTAAGATCCCCCAACAAGTGGTATCAGAGCCTTCCTATGCCGAAGGATTAGGTCTTTAAAGATCTAGAGAGAATAGGAATTGATGATGATTTTTTCGTTGATTTTTCGTTGATTTTCTTGATATGAAAATTTAAGTTTGGAGAGCACAAAAGTTTTATTTGAGATCATGATTGCCTAAAAGTTAAATTATTAATTTGATTAGGATTTGCTCGAAGATTTCCACTTGAAATCACAAAATTCTGATCAAATAATGTTCGATCCTGAAAAATTTCTGTTTTTTGGGCAGTTATGAAATTAGGGTTTTGGGAAATTTATTTTTTATAAATTTTCTGAAACAACAATTTACAAATTTAGAATAATTTCTAAATTTGAAAGGCTATTTAAAATGCTTCCAATCTTTTATTAAAATCTCTCTGGATCGTGTCTTAATTCAGCATAATAAATGCAGTTTTTCAGTTACTCAGACAAAGATACTGCCGCACGGATTTTGATGCGATCGCACGGTTTTTGATGCAGATGCACAAAATACTTTTTTTAAAATTTGGCAGACCGCACAAAATTTCGTGGGGGCCGCACAACTCTCTGAAAAGTTAGAGAATAATTTCTGAGATTAAAAATGCAGTTATTATGGTGCAATTATATATATATTTATTTAATTGCACTTTTGTTTTATGGCTAAGGTATAAATTATAATTCTTATAAAGGCATTAAAGTTATATATATCTTGAATTAAATTAATTGAGTCATTATTGTACCCTCCGGTGCCTCTTTTGACAAAGTTAATTTAGATTCATTATATAAAAGGAAATTAAGTGTACATTTAATTGAAGCAATCATTTATCGGCCCTCCGGAAGATAGTGTTTGTTAAAGTTTTATGTACAATTGAGTGATATTAAAGTGTGAAGATGATTATTATGCTTTATACATATGTCATAATGTCGGCCCTCCGGAAGGCATGTTGTCGATATGTTAATGAATCATCAATACTTTATTATTGCGACAAAGTATCATAAGAAATTAATTTGTTGCCCTCCGGTAATCAATTAATGGAAACCGATACTTTGGTAATAATGGAATTGTTCAGCCTTTATTTGAATATAATTTATAAATTCAGATTTTTTGCTAAATCGTGTTTGTTTTGTGTGTCTTTTGTTCGAATTTTTTCAGCTAGCATTACTACTGGCCTAAAAGACATTCCGATGTTAAATGGTACCAATTTCAAGTATTGGCAGGAGAGTGTTATGATAACTCTCGGTGTCATGGATTTAGACTTAGCATTCAGAACTGACTGTCCCAAAATTACTGCTACCTCAACTCCTGAAGAAAAGAGAGTTGAGGAAAAGTGGGACAGATCTAATAGAGTGAGTCTAATGATCATGAAGAAGGCCATTCCATAGGCATTTAGAGGCTCGATTTCTGATAAGATTACTAATGCTAAGGAATTTTTAGCCGAAGTTGAGACAAGGTTTGTCAAGAATGAAAAGTCTGAAATTGGTACACTCTTGACCAAACTTGTCTCAATGAAATATAAAGATAAGGGAAGTATTAGAGAGTACATCATGGAAATGTCTAATGTTGTTTCAAAACTAAGGGCACTTAAGTTGGAGATCTCTGATGATCTCTTGGTGCACTTAGTACTGATATCCCTTCCTCCGCACTTTGGACAGTTTAGGGTGAGCTACAGTTGTCAGAAGGACAAATGGCCACTCAATGAACTCATCTCCCATTGTGTGGAAGAAGAGGAAAGACTGAAACAAGTTAAGACAGAAAGTGCCCATGTTGCTACTACTAAATTTAAGGCTTCAGCTAAGCGTAAGAAATATGATCAGACTAAAGATAATAAGGATGCTGCAGTGACCACCAACAAGAAACATGATAAGGGCAAATCAGTTGCCGCATCGGAAAGTGCCTGTTACTTCTGTGGTGGAGTTGGACACAAGAAGAAACATTGCCAGAATTATCACGCTTGACGTGCTAAGAAAAATATGTCTCTTGTTTTGATTTGTACGGAGATTAATTTAACTTCTATATCTAGATACACTTGGTGGATAGATTCATGTGCAACTACTCGCATAAGTGTATTATTGCAGGGCTGCCTATATTATCGGAAACCAAGTGATAATGAAAGATATATTTTTGTGGGAGACAGTAATAAAGTTGAGGTGAAAGCTATTGAGACTTATAGATTATTTTTGAAAACTGAATTTTATTTGAATTTGTATGAGACTTTTGTTGTACCGTCTTTTAGACGTAACTTAATTTCAATTTCTGCATTAGATAAGTATGGATTTACTTGTGCTTTTGGAAATGGAAATTTCAGTTTGTTTCATGATTCAAAACAAGTTGGTTCTGGTTTTCTTTCTGTTTATGATAATCTATATTCTTTGGATGTCAATAGTTCTTATATTGAAGCTTTGCATGTGGATACAAATAGTAAGAAAAGAAAATTAACAAATGAAAAGTCAGCTTCATTATGGCACAAGCGATTAGGTCACATTTCTCAACGCAGAATTGAACGACTTGTGTCTAATGAAATTCTTGAACCCTTAAATTTTTCAGATCTTAATGATTGTATAAATTGCATAAAAGGGAAACAAACCAATTTAAGAAAATATGAAGCCAAAAGGTGTTCGGAAGTCTTGGAATTAATTCATACCGATATCTGTGGTCCGTTTCCAACGGCCACAAGAAATGGTCAACGGTATTTTATTAGTTTCATAGATGACTATTCAAGATATGGCTACATATATTTGATTAAGGAAAAGGCTCAAGCCCTTGACATGTTCAAAAATTTCAAAGCGGAAGTTGAGTTACAGCTCAACAAACGCATTAAGGCCATTCGATCTGACCGTGGTGGTGAATATTACGGCAGATATGATGGATCAGGTGAACAATGTAAAGGGCCTTTTGCACATTTCATAGATGAATGCGGCATTGTGCCTCAGTATACATTGCCCGGTTCGCCGGCAATGAATGGTGTTTCTGAGAGGCGCAATCGAACGCTTAAGGACATGGTAAGAAGTATGATGAGTCGCACTTCTTTACCAAAGAATCTATGGGGTGAAGCCTTAAAGACAGCAGCACATATCCTAAATAGAGTGCCCACTAAAGCAACTAACAAAACCCCATACGAAATTTGGAATGGGCGAAAGCCTAATTTAAAACATTTGCGAGTGTGGGGTTGTCCAGCTGAAGCAAAGCCTTATAGGCCGCATGAAAAGAAACTGGATGAAAGAACTGTTAGTTGTTATTTTATTGGGTATCCCGAGCGATCAAGGGGTTATAAGTTTTATAATCCTACAGAACATTCAGTTTTTGAGACGGGAAATGCAAAATTTTTTGAGGATGTTGAGTTTGCGGGGGGAGATACAATAATGGATGAATTCGAAGAGGAGTATGCAAATATTCCCACAGGTGTTGAGAGTTTTGTGGACATTGAACCCATTTTAACTCAAAATACAATTGTCGAAAATCAAACCATTATTGAAGACCAAACTCAACAAGATCAAACAGTACAAAGTGAAGTTCCAGAAATTCTGGAGAATGCTGTTGTTGGCCAGATTGTTGTTGACAACAATGCTGGAAACCCTCAAGAAAATTCAGAAGTGCCAATAAGAAGATCCACTAGAGAGAAAATGTCTGCAATATCTTCGGATTATGTAGTTTACCTTCAGAAACATGAGTTTGACGTTGGCATGTTAGAAAATGATCCAATAAATTTCAAACAAGCTATGGAAGACTCTAACTCTAAAAAATGGATCGATGCCATGAATGAGAAGATAAAATCTATGGTTGACAATGACGTTTGGAATATTGTCCCATTACCTAAAGGAGCGAGACCCATTGGTTGAAAATGGATATTTAAAACCAAAAGGGATTCGAAAGATAATGTGGAGAAATTTAAAGCTTGTCTTGTCGCTAAGGGTTTCACACAGAAAGAAGGCATCGATTATAAAGAGATTTTCTCTCCAGTTTTCTTGAAAGACTCTTTAAGGATTATATTGGCATTAGTTGCGCATTTCGATTTAGAGCTTCATCAGATGGATGTTAAGACAACGTTTCTCAATGGTGACATTGATGAGACAATCTATATGGTGCAACCAGAAAACTATGTGTCGGGAGACGCAAAGTCTATGGTGTGCAAACTTAAGAAATTCATCTATGGGCTAAAACAAGCGTCTCGTCAATGGTATTACAAATTCCATCAAGTGATTGTCTCGTTTGGTTTTGAGACAAATCTTGTGGATGAGTGTATATACCTCAAGTTCTGTGGGAGTAAGTTTGTGTTTCTGGTTTTATATGTGGATGACATATTGCTTGCCAGCAATGATATAAATATGTTGCAAGAAACTAAGAACTTTCTGATGAAGAATTTTGAGATGAAAGATCTTGGTGATGCATCATTTGTCCTAGGGATTGAAATACTGAGGAATAGAACCCAAGGTATTTTAGGTTTATCCCAAAGGAATTATATCGAAAAGGTCCTGAAAAGGTATGGCATGCAAGATAGTAAACCAGGAAATACCCCTGTGGCAAAAGGAGACAAATTCAGTCTCAGCCAATGCCCAAAGAATCCTTTAGAAAAGGAAGTAATGCAAAAGTATCCATATGCCTCAGTTATTGAAAGCATCATGTATGCACAAGTGTGTACGCGTCCGGATATTGCGTTTATCACTGGCATGTTGGGCCGATACTTATCAAATCCAGGTCTAGATCATTGGAAAGCAGCCAAACGGGTCTTGAGGTACCTGAAGCGAACAAAAGATCACATGCTCACGTATCGGAGATCGGACAAGCTAGAGGTCATTGGGTATACCGACTCTGATTTTGGAGGATGTCAAGATAGCATGAAATCTACATCCGGCTACATTTTCATGTTAGCTGGAGGGGCTATTTCATGGAAGAGTGCTAAACAGTCACTTATAGCATCTTCCACAATGGCCGCAGAATTTGTAGCATGTCATGAGGCATCGAATCATGGTGTATGGCTGCGCAATTTTGTCACTAGGCTGCGTATAGTGGAGTCTATTGAGAGACCACTAAAATTGTATTGTGACAATAATTCAGCCGTACTTTACGCAAATAACAACCGAAGTTCGTCAAAGTCCAAGTACATTGACATCAAGTTCTTGGTTGTAAAGGAGAGAGTGCAAAAGGGTCAGTTATCCATAGAACATATAGGGAAAGACTCCATGTTAGCGGATCCACTTACTAAAGGATTACCACCCAATAAGTTTGAAGAGCATGTTGCTCATATGGGTGTAATTTCTGTTAGGGAAATTCAGTTTTAGTGGGAGTCTGTTGGTTGTTTATTTTAATGTTCTATTTACTTATTGTAATTTTGGATATGAAACTTGTGACAGAAAACAAGTTATTTAAGTTGTATGCATGGTATTGCAAAAGGATTGTTATATGCATTCTATCTCTAATTTTTGGTTTTGACCTTACAATTGAGTATGTAATTTGCGAATTGGTTATTTGAATTTTGCATTTTACAACAAGTTTATGAAATTTAGTTTCAAGATTTTAAGAAGGAGACCAAGTTAGAAATTGGCACAGTAAGATCACAATTGCGTGTAATTTCTATGCTACACATCCACATCATGATTCATGTCATTTGGTTATGTTAGTACTGAGATTATTGATGGTCCAGTCATGACTAATATAAATGTGACGAAAGCCGCTTTAGTCCTTTGCTGATGTAATTGATTGACGGAATTGGTTTGAGAATACATAAAGATGACAGAAAAGTATGTGCGCACATAAGGTTAACAATACATAATTAAAAGAGTATGACATATTGCTCAAGTGGGAGATTGTTGGATCATATATCCAACGTTGAGCATATATGTAATATAATTATGAATTGTATACTGTCAATATGATTGTCACAATTAAAGTGATATAATATGAAATTAAGACATTAGACAATCTATGTATTTAATAGGATGTGGTCCATAAATGTGTAGAATATTGAATTTAGGCAAATATCAAATCATTGATGGACTGATTTGAAATTTGTAATTAAGAAAACTGCCATTTAGGAGGTTTGTGTGGGCCACACGGATATTGACGCGGCCGCACGGTTATTGATGCGACAGCACGAATATTGATGCAGACGCACAACATACCTTTTTCAATATGGCAGATAACCATATATATTTCTATATATAAGGATTGGTCCCCAAGGCACAAGATAACTAACTCAACTCATAATTCTGAAAAGTGGTTATTTTTCTAAGAGAGAATTTTGAGTGCCTTCTCCTTTCTTCCTCCATTAAAGAATTGAGAGGAGAGATCCATAAGAAAATTGGAGAGGATTTCTCAAGGGCGTATCTTGTTGCCTTGGAAGATCTAATCCACAACCCAACCACAAAGGCGAGAAGGACTTCTTGCCGTTAAAGACTTGTCTCGCGCTCACGGAGACGGCTTGCTAAAGACTTTGGATATTCCATGGCAAACGGCATGGAATCAGGTATAATTCCGCACTTAAGATTATGTTTTCGGGTATCTTTGGCATAGGACGGTCCTTAGGTTTAAGGTGGGGATTGTTTATTCTTCCCCGGGGTGTAAGTGTTTGACCCCTAGATGAGATGTAATTGTTTGATCTCTAGATAAGGCGTAATTGTTTGGCCTTTATGATCCCCCAACAACTGTTTAAGGTAATTTGGAAAATATGATTTCTTCTTTTCTTTTTCTTTTTTTCAATTTTATCAAAATACTTTATTTACAAAATCAGAAGGTGAAATATATCAAGAAAATAGTAAACAAGAAAAGGAGAAAATAAATTAAGTTAAAAAAAGATAAAAGCAATTTTTGTTGAATCATGCAGTACTTAGATGTTTATAAATAAGCCAGCACAAGATCTTCATTTCATCATATCATGTGATTTTCACCTAAGCATATATAAACATGATATATCTATGACTATGATCATTGATTTTTTAGTCGAGTTCCTTACCCAAAAGGTGATGATTATCTTGTTAGGTCATTATTTTCTATATATTACTAAAATTAAAGTAAAAAATAAAAGGAAATTATGTTGTAAAATTTTAAATCAGCATGCTGCCTGTGAATCAGATTTGAACAGAGTGGTAATTAAGGATCAGTTGATTCAAATCGGAAACTCGGATATCTCTAATTGAATTTACATATATATATATATATATATAGAGTGGCTAAGGTCAAAGTGGTATGACCAAGGTCTTGGTGCTACCAATTAGTTTTTGCAATTTTAAAGTTCAAATAGTCGATTCAAACCGTTAGATGTTCAATCTATATTAAAATATGCTTGGAGACCAAATTTTACATTTTTTGGAATTTTTTTACTATTTTTTAAGCCACTTTGAAAATGACAGATCCTGGTGAACAGTAAAAACAGTGCAACCAAATTCTGGACCATGTGATCAGCAATTTTCAAAGTGGCTTAAAAAATAGTAAAAAAATTCCAAAAAATGTAAAATTTGGTCTCCAAGCAGATTTTAATATAGAGATCACATCTAACGGTTTAGATCGACCGTTTGGACTTTGAAAATCCAAAAATGACTTGGTAGCACCAAAGGCCTTGGTCATACCACTTTGATCTTAGCCACTCTATATATATATATATATATATATATATATATATATATATATATGCTTAAAAACTGAAAATAATTAATTATGAAAAATGATTGAAAATAATTATTTTTGCTTAATACT
This sequence comes from Carex littledalei, assembly GCA_011114355.1. Lineage (NCBI taxonomy): Eukaryota > Viridiplantae > Streptophyta > Magnoliopsida > Poales > Cyperaceae > Carex > Carex littledalei. Next base: position 2,207,784 of record CM022081.1, read on the forward strand.
TAACACAATATATTTCACCAATTAATATGTATATATTGCAATGCAGTGCAAATTAAGTATACAAATATAAACTTAAAGCCCGATACAGTTAATTCTAAATCATAAAAAATGAAACGAAATAAAATATTACGCACGCAGTTGATATAAAAGTACAATTAAGTGCGAACGTAATACATTTATCAAAAAATCATTTATACAAGCCGTAAAACCATACCAAATTTTATTGTTCAAAATTATGTCATGCTGCGCTAGGTCACATCACTACTGTTGATGAAAAAATAATAAGAGTGAGGCTACGGTACTATGCATAGCACGGTTTGGTCCGTGCTACGGCTTAATATTTGAGTTTTCAAAATTCTAACGGTCGATCCGAACCGTTCAACATGATTATAAAATGAATATGTACTAGCGAACCAAATTTTACATTTTTTCGAATTTTTTTACAATTTTTTTAGATAGGTAGAAAATCACTTGATCTGAAAATTCTGGACCATCCAAAAACAGTGATTTTCTACCTATCTAAAAAAAATAGTAAAAAAATTCAAAAAAATGTAAAATTTTGGTTTGCAAGTACATATTCATTTTAATTATAATCATGTTGAACGGTTTAGATCAACCGCTAGAATTTTGAAAACTCAAATATTAAGCCGTAGTACAGACCATCCGTGCTATGCATAGCACCGTAGCCTCACTCAAATAATAAATACAACAATGACAATACGAACAAAGAACTCAACAATCGAACCAATTTTTATTAATCAGAAATACAGATACATCAATGGCCACCCGGCAGCCAATTATGAGGTGAAACCACAAAATTACTTAACAATTGACTAAATTGAATCCATATAAACATCTCCTATTTATGCTAGAGAACAAGCATTATTCAAAACAGTTATCTAAAACCTTTAACCGATCGCTAGGGGTGCTCTCCAGTTTGGCTTCGGAACCTTCCTCCAGACTTGATGATTTGGAGACCATCTTCTCGCGTCTCATTGCTCCACGGTCGCGGGCAGAGTATGAATAGTGAACCCCATCTGCAGCGGTTTGTCATTTAAAATAATCTAGCTTTAGTGCCTGACCGACCCGCCCGAGACTCGTCTTCCTCAAATTGAATACTGACTAAGCCAAAATTGATTTCTCTCTATTCAATTTTGATTTGGGATCGTAACAATATCCATTGTGAGGAAAGAAGAAGCACACTTCCTTGTAAATGGAGCCTATGTTGCTTCTGCGAGGAATCTGTCCGCTCTGACAAAAAACAATATCATCACATTGTTATATTATCTAAATTTAGCTTTCCAAAATCAGATTTCTTTGCAGTATACTAAAAAAGAAGTCCATCTTTATCTACAACTCCTTCAACAAAAATAAGGAAATGATGCGAGCAACAATCATCTATTAATATGGACAAGATTTACCCGATGAACTTGACGTCATCAACATAGATTTCACCTATGTTGTTGGTACATGTGGTTGTTATACAGGAATTTGGAGAGATGGTTGATTCTGTTGCGGATATATCGATGTCAGGCTTGAAATTCGCTGTGCCGATGGTTGATTCTCATGCAGATGCATCTGCAGACCATTTAAGATGTGTCAGGATGCTTTTTAAAATCAATTTATGGTTCATTGCAGTACAATACGCTTAAGAATTGATAAAATGTTAGAAACTCCACTAGTACTTGAAAATTAACTTAATGGATCTATATACCACCATAGTCAATCTTGCATTATAGATAGGCTTATCATTAGACTTGTAAGTAATTAATGTGATTCATGGATTATATATACATATAAGATAGTTTTATAATTTATTTTGTTTTGAGAAATTTTATGACAGTAATATAAAACAAAAAATTATCATACGTGTAAACTAGACGAGAACTATGTTGATATGCATTTTAATATTGATTTTCTCAAATATCTTAATCATTAACGACTTCTTTGATGTCGTATATTTTAAATCTAATTAGAAAACTGCTAGCAACTTTTTAAGAACCATAAACAGAAAAATTTATTCATTGAACTATATGGTATGATATATGTGTAAGTATCATTCTTATAATTATAAGACATCACACGATAATCATTTATATTGTCCACCAAAACATATATATAAGCATAGTGTTTGTATGACTACAAAATTTCGGCATAATCATGGCATTTCTAGGCTCCTATAACAATGGGCATAACTTTTTCTCTCTTTCAATATGCGACAAGCGTAAGGAGAAAACCAAGGAAGGAAAAGAGAGAAAAGAGCGGAGAGATGGCGACTTCCGGCGATTGGCAACTTGTCACCCGAAGGAAGCATTTCCCTGACAACTGGAGGACTCCGGCGGATGTCAAGCTCGACAAGGTGAGACCCTATGCGCCATACAAGCAGACCTACGCTCAGGTGGTAGCCAAACCCAAGCCGAGACCCTCCCCTCAGGGATCTTCCACTCAGTCACACCCACACTACCAACCATCACCTCCATCTAACCAACCCTCACGCTCTTCAACACCCCCCACCCCTCCAGGCACCCGATACTACACCTCTCCTCATAGCCCCACCAGTCTCAGGTTTCCACCAATGGCCTCCTATCCGGAATGGAGACATCGCTGTTTCCGTTGCCTCCGCCTGGGACACACGGCAGCTCAATGTGGCAACCCGTTCAAGTGTGCTAAATGTTGGTCTGATGGTCACTTAGCAAGCCAGTGCCTCAATACTCCATCCAACTCCTCCGCACGGCTGTCGCCACCGGTCTCCCCACCACCCAGACAGTGCGAACCTTCCTTTGATGAGTTGCTACAAGGTGATACTCCGCCGCCAATACCGGTTCTCCCTGATGGCCGACCAGACAAGGTCATGTGCTTCATTGAAAAAAATGAAGAGATATACCGAGAGATGCAACACCTAAGCCGAGCTGTGGTGATCAATGGGAAACGGCAGGGCCTGCTTTTACAGGCGCACCAGATAGTCCAGATGGCTGTAGACACCAAGTTGGTTAGAGAAGAAGAAATTAGGGTGGCACAGTTAGCAAAGGAGAGGCACCTCATTCACCTGCCCCGGGGCTTGTCAATACACACCTTTGTTAAAGCACTCCCTCGATGGCTCTGGGACCAAGGTTTCGACATACAGCAGTGGTCTCCTCTTGATGGAGCCACAGTGTTGATGCCTCGGTTCAAAGTGTTGTTAGATCTTGAAGACTTCCCCATCTACCTGTGGAAGGAAACACAGCTCATTAAGGCAGTCTCCCAGTTCGGTGTTTACTTGGGCTCGGTACAGCCGGAACATGCATCGGATTTTACAGCTTGGCGGGTTTCGGTGGCCACAGACGACCTACGCCGTATTCCAATGATGATCGCTATAGTGGTTGGCGGAATAGAACATCAGTCCCGTGTGAAGCCGATAGTTTGGTCCAAGGGACCCATTTACTCGGCCTCAGACTTCCCGGAGCTGCCGCCGCGACTCACGCCACCACCCCCTTCTCCTACCGAGATTGACAATGATATGATAGAAGCCGGCATAGGTCAGCCGGGCGTTTGGGACGAGGAGGAGCTCATCCCATGCTCTAAGAGGGCTCTCCGAGAGATCTGCCAAGGCTTAGACCCAACATCTCTGCCGCCAGAGCTACGGCAGCTCATCTATGGCGGTCCACCGGCTATGGAAGTTCCCTACCGGGCACTCAGGGAGTTAGGGATGGCCACAGAAAATCCTACCCCCATGGAGACACAGGCCAACCCTCCTACCCAGGATCAGGCATCGGCGCCTCTGACGGGTCGAAATTGTGAGGAAGTCAATTCGGCAGCACAGAAACCTACACAACTAAATCACACCGACCAACCAATTCACATTCCAATGGCCACCCCACAACAGAATCCCCCTGGGAATGAGTGTCCTCCACGCCTACACTACGAGACAAACCTGACATCTGAAAAATACGTTGAGGCGTCAGCAGGCCCGTCCGTTGTACAGGTTCTGCAGGAGGAAGAGGCCAAAAAAGAACCTGCTGAGAAGAGGGTTTTGCCGCAGCAACTACTCCGAGGGGGTGAGGCGGGTCACCTTCCTAATCCTCAGACACCAAATGAGTCAAGACAGGATGATACTCAAATTGATAGGCCACAGACGATCCTAGAGAGACAAAAAGCAAATATGATGACTCACAAGCCCCAATCCAAAACCAATCCACTCCAAACTTTGTGCACTTCTAGGCATACTCGTTTCACCGCTCAAGCAGTCAAAAACAAAGGACGAGGCCGCCCGATCAAAAACAAAACTGGACCGGGTCATGATATCATGCAGATGGATCATTCTACATCGGGACTAACACCACCTCAGCCGCAGACGATCCCTAGCATGGACCCTCCCTTTAATCCGAAAAGCCCAACACATACAGGGCCCGAAATGCCAAGTGAAAACCGGCTAGCCTTGAGTATTTCTAATCCAACAATTGGGGGGCCCGACAAAGGAAAAGGAAGACTTGTCTGCAAAAGAAAGCCTGCAACACAAACCATCAACCGAACCGGGCCAGCTCATTCGGCCAAGTTAGTCGTCGCAGCACAACCTCAAAAAAAACCTAGACCACAAGCTGCTCGGCCTGACAAAAGTAGCCAGCAGCATGCCTTACTTAATTTAAATCCAGCTGGGTTCTATGAGGTGCAGATTGATGATGACCTGACTTCAAAAATTGCACAAGGCTGTGGCCTTACTACCAAAGATGTAGTCAATGCATTGCTAACAGATAACAATGATAGGGAGCAGGTTACTAAGCAACAGGCCGGTGCAAGTGCCTCTGGCTCAATGGAATGGGAACTTGAAGAGCGTGTAAACATTGATCCGGACTCTGATGAGGATCTGGATAGTGTGGAGAATTAGTGCTGTTGGTTTTATTTTTCATTTTTAAGTAGATGCTGTGGTGTTTTTCTCTTTTTATATGAATCACAAAAAAATCAAAATTTTGTCTTGGAACTGTCGCGGGTTGGGAAGTGCTGACAAATGTAAGGTTGTGCGTGAGATCATACGATCGTCACGGTGTGATGTTTGTATGTTACAAGAAACTAAACTCAATGAAATTTCTTTAGATTATGCCCCGGCTTTTCTTCCTTCCTATTTCAACAATTCCTTTGCTTTTAACAATGCTCTCAACACCTCAGGAGGCATTTTTATTGGCTGGAAACGAAACTTTGACTTGGTGAGCTGCTGGTCCACTTCTCATACGGTGTCTGTTATACTCACGCACCAAGCATCTGGAGCAACAAACATGTTCACTACTGCCTATGGTCCCAGTGTGGATATCGATAAACCGGCCTTCATAAAAGAATTACAAAGTCTGAAAGATTTAGTGCGGTTACCATGGATTTTGGCGGGAGACTTTAACCTTGTTAGATGGTTAGTTGATAGACCGGGTGGGGTCAGAAGCTGGTCCTTAATGGATATGTTCAATGATTTTGTGATGGAGGCCGGACTAATAGACATTCCTCTCAACAACCGACTTTACACATGGTCGGGCAATAGACCGCAACCCACATTCTCAAAAATTGATAGATTCTTTGCTACAGCTGATTGGCAACTGAATTACCCGATCCTATCTCTTGAGGCATTGGAAAAAATAGTTTCTGACCATGTCCCCTTACTCCTCTCTTGCAAAAACTTGGCGCCAATTCCAAAAAAATTCAAATTAGAAACCTTCTGGTTTAGATACGAAATGCCGGGGGAGATGGTGACTAGGTTATGGTCAGGTGCAAGTGGCGGTTACCAGCAGCAGTTGCGGGACTTTCACAAAAAAACAGAGCTCTTGCACAGGGCTCTCAGCCTTTGGCATAGGCAAGATTTTGGACAAATGGAGGTGCACCTAACTTGCTGCAAAAGGGCAACTCGATTTTTTGACACAATTGAGGAGAAAAGACCGTTAGCGAGGCACGAATTTCGGTTGAGATGTTCCATAAAGGCCCGAGCCTACGAGCTAGCATGTAATATTGAGGAAAGATGGAGACAAAGATCTAGGTGTAACTGGCTGCGGCAGGGAGATAAAAACACTCGATTTTTTCACTCATGGGCATCGGCAAGGTTAAACAAAAACATGGTGCATTCCATCCAACACGAGGGTCGTCAGATTGCTGACCAGTTACACATTCAGCACTTGTTTCTAAATCAGATGAAAGGGCTCTTAGGGACTTCAAATCACCCAATAGATTTCGACCCAACCTCACTATACTCTCCTCAACCTGATATGACATCCTTGGCCGAACCTTTCAGCTTGGCTGAAATAGAGCAGGCGGTCAAAGGTTTGGCAAAAAACAAAGCTTCCGGACCCGATGGCATTCCAAATGAATTCTTGCAAATTTATTGGGAAAAATTGAAGGAACAGGTCGTTATGATTGTCGATGGTTTTTATCATGGCCGAGTTGATCTTGCTACCTTCAACAAGGCCAATGTCATAATGATCCCCAAAGTCGAGACACCGCTTACAGTTGGAGACTATCGGCCTATAAGCGTCATCAATGCGATCCCAAAATTGATTTCAAAAATATTGGCCAACCGCTTAAGATGGAAATTGCCGGCTCTCATATCTGAGAGGCAGACGGCTTTCATAGGAGGGAGACAAATTACAGAGAATTTCGTCGCTACACGTGAAGTGCTCCAACACATCTCCAATTCCAAAAAGGCTGCCGTTTTTCTCAAAATTGACTTTTCAAAAGCCTTTGATTCGATAGAGTGGGATTTCCTCTTTAGGATTATGATAGCACGAGGCTTCCCTCAAAGATGGATAGGTTGGATACGCGCCTTGCTTAGTACGGCATCCTCTCGGGTACTCATCAATGGTCATCCATCTGAATTTTTCAGCCATAAAAGGGGGTTGCGGCAGGGCGACCCCCTTTCACCAATGCTCTTTAATTTGGCAGCCGATGTATTCCAAAAAATGGTGGGGGTGGTTAACAATTTCCAGCAGTTGAGTATTACAAGGAAGATCAAAGAATCCGTTCTGGCCTTCCAATATGCTGATGACACAGCTGTAATAGCTTCGGCAAATATCACTTCCTTAATTTCACTCAAACTGATCACTCGCTTGTTTGCTTCAATTTCGGGTCTGAGGGTTAATTATAGCAAGAGTGTGTTTGTTCCCTTAAATGTGCCGTCTGAGCATATGCCATGGGTGCGGGCCATCCTGGGGTGCTCCCCGACGAGCTTTCCGGTGACTTACTTGGGGTTACCGTTGACCATATCCAAACCAACAAAAGAGGTGTTTCTGCCACTAATTGAGAGGCTGGAAAGAAGACTTGGGGGATGGAAAGCCAAAATTATATCAAGAGGTGGAAGGCTTCAACTCACACAAACGGTCCTCTCGTCTATACCGGTCTACCATATGCAGTGTTTTCGATTACCTAAATGGGCCATACGCAGAATCGACAAGGTTAGAAGAACATTCTTATGGGGAAAATCGGCGGCCACCAATAAACAAGGTCTCTCGCTCACCAACTGGCCAACGGTAACTATACCCAAAGCATGGGGAGGCCTCGGTATTTCAAATCTGGAATTGACGAATATAGCACTGCTATTACGGTGGTGGTGGAAGCTGTACAGAGAGGAAGATTGCCTCTGGACAGCCATGGTTTCGCAGATTAGGAGAAGGACTCCAAATAGGCTTGCCCCCAAATTTTGGTATATCACAGGTTCCTTTTTTTGGCATCAGCTGCAGGGCATTAAATCTTTTTTCCTTTGGAGCACATCATGGCAAATTGGTGATGGCCGAAATATTTCTTTCTGGTGCGACAATTGGCAAAGCATGCCTACACGCCTTCACCCCAGTAATGCTCCAGAGAGGCCATTCATCTCCCTGTGGGAAGCTTCCCTTGACCAGAATTTAATGGAATCTGACAATGTGCATGAACCGGTCTCACTGACAGGGGATTCAGATCTCATTATATGGCGTTGGGAGAATTCTGGGCTGTACACGGCTAAATCGGCATACAGGGCTTTCTTTCAGGGAGGCTTTGTCAGGTGGCGCTTCTACTCAACCTGGAAATGCCGAGCAACCCCCACTGCAAAAATCTTCGCATACCTGATGCTTAATGGCAAAATTCTCACGAGAGATAATTTGAGGAAAAGAGGCTTGAATCTGGCTTTGCATTGTGTCCTATGTATGAATTGCCCAACGGAATCAATACTGCACATCTTGTTCCTATGCCCTTTTGCGGTGGCAGTATGGTTTCACATAGCATCCACCACTGGACAGCCACTAATGAAACCAGCGGGCTCGGTCAGTGCTATCTGGGAAGGATCATGGGCAATGGTTCGAGCAAGAGGCGACTTAACAAAAAGGGATTGGACTACGAGCTTCATATGCATAGCCTGGTGCATTTGGAAACAGCGCAACGCGGTGATTTTTAGAGAGGAGCGTATACCGCCTCTTATCGTGGCATCAAGATGTTTGCATGAGATGAAACTTTGGAGAAAGTTTGGCTAAATCGTGCTTCTTCGACAGGAAATTTTTTTCTCGCTTCAGTTGTTCCTCTTTCTTAAGTGCAGGATACGGTGTAATTTATCTTTCTTACAGCAAGTTTAGATGGGGTGGTTGTAGGAAGTAAGTTGGAGTTTTCTTTTTCGGGTTCTATAGACATAGGGATATTGTATTGCTGAACCGGTTTTCATTAATATATATTCAAGGCAGCTGCTGCCTGGGTTTCAAAAAAAAAAAATATAACAATGGGCATAAGACGAAAAACTAAAATAAAAAGAGAGGACAGGCCACTTTTTAGATGACACTTGGGCCGACCTCAACAATGGGCCGTGGGAAGAATTAAATTGATCAACATTGTTACTAGCAAATTAAATGATGCTAGCTAGTTCTAGTTCAATACTAGTTCAACATTGTTCCTTTGCAGGGGCGGAACCAAGGCCTGGGCCCTAGCCTCCCCTTGGCCCAGAAAATATACAGAGCCCTTTAATTAAAAAAAAAACTGGCACCCCCTACATTGTTTATGGGCCCTTGGCACCTCTGTTTCTTTTCACTCTCTCTATTTTTTTTTTTCTAAACTAAAAGCGATGGCACTTTGGCGACTGGGCTCCGCGACTGTTCCTTTGGTATTGTATACAACCAATTAGAGGCTTGAACGGGCTATTGAATGTGCCCGAGGAAGATCACCATCCACCACCATTTGCTGAATCCGTATTCGATCCTGCCGGATACTTGACTGAGCACAATAACGAGCGATTAGAATTTGGTTCCTATTTAGATATAGGATGTCCGTTTTGAGATTCGTGCCAAGTTAAAACTGATGACTCAGTCTATTGTACTCAGGTATATATTGCACTGCATCTAAATTCCCATTCACTGAACATATACTGTTCAAATTAACGTTAGCCTTTTTTCCATTTCTTTTCATCCTTTTATTATGTTCTCTGTTTTTTTTTTTATTTATTAGGGGCTTCACTTGTTGAAGGATCTTCATTATTTTCTTCAACTTATTTTTAGCTATATTTACATTTCAGTTATACTTGTGACAAGTGATGTTTCTGACAAAAAAGCTCCAGTGTGGAATTCAAGTCATGGCGCCTGGAAATTATACATGCGTTGGTTCCTTCTTTTGATGGCGATGACTCTAGTCAATAAAATTATCCAGCTTTTTTGTCATAAGTTTTCCAGCACTGCATTTTTAAGTACATTAATCATTGTTATAATCTTGGAAACCATATCACTTGAAGCACACATTTATGAGAAAAAACTGTGCCTCTGGCTGCATAAGCATCAATGCAGCTTATTAACCCAGTATTGCTTCTCATCATGCCGACTGATCTGCCGAATTAACCAGGATTTCCTTGAGATAATGTAATACTTGGAGTCGGATCCTTGAGATGAGGATGGGGCCCACGTGACAGAGGAGCAGAACACAGATGAAGGGATAGTTGCGCAACACATGACTTATGTACAACTGTTCCTCAAGGGGCAGTTGAACATAAAATGACTGCTTGAATTAGCTTCTGCATTTTGTAAAAAATGAGAAAAGTCAGGTGCTGCGAGCAAATCCAAAAGAAGCTGTCATGTTTCTTGGTTTCTTGGTGATTTGATATTTGTCATGTTTTATTGAAATACAATAATACAATAGGCTTAATAATTAACAATATGTTAGTAATTCAATTAATACTTTAAAAATAACTTGATCCAATGTACCACTTTAATTAACCTAAATTACATACAAGGCTTATGATTGGACATGTATGTAATATGATGCATACTGTATACCTATAAGATATTTTATAATTTATTTTGTTTGATGAATTTTGGGACAATAAAAATAAAACAAATAATATTATCAAACCTTTCAAGATGAAATAAAACATATCAATACGGATCTCAATATTGATTTTCTCAAATATCTTAAGTTATAAAGACATCGTTAATGTCGTATATTTTAATTAATGTGGTTAATCAGAAAAGTTCTAAGAATTTATTTAGTGAAGAATCATAAACAAAATAATTTATTTATTGAATTATATGATATAATATATATGTATGTAAGACATCACACGATGATCATTTAATCACAACATTTATATTGTTCACCTAAACATGTATAAGCATAGTGTTTTTATGACTACAAAATTTCTGCTTAATCATATATGACATTTCTAGACTCACAAGGTCATGACTAGTATAACTATCAACTCAGCCCAGTGAGCTTTATCTGGACTCAGTCCACTTCTACCAAAATCTGGACACCAAAATCATGTCATGTTAGATTACAATACAATATTATATTAATTATCCCAAATGATGCACTGCACAATTATGTGTTACAGCTCCTCAACTCTCATCTCATGCTCATCTAAAGTAACGGTTGGAGACGCTTAACTGCCCCTATACCATAGAGACCTCAAAGTTGGAGATGCTTAGCATAGCCATGTGTGCATATTTGGTAATTCTACATTTCTACCCACAGCTTTTTCCTTCATTTTTAATTCCGCTGCTTTTTTCATAGAATGTTAATTACTTGGTCACTCGCAATATATACCATCTTCTTTCTTGATACAAACCAATTTCTGGAGTTTTTACTTGTAAGGTTGACTCCAATCCCGGGAATTGCTTAAGGATCAAAATCGCTTGAATCTTATTTTCTTCAGTTTATTTTGCTTCTTTTCATTTTGACATCTTTTATAGTAGTGTTTTACATTAACAATCTAAATTCGTTTAGAGTAATTATGCCTATCTCCAATGGAGTACTGGTAAAAATATAATCTTGCCCGAGTCGTATCTTACTTGAGTTTGTCACTTGTTCAATTTGAACTTTTCATAACAGGCTTATACTAAGCCTCCTTCACTAGATGAAACTGACATTTGTGTAAGGGGGAATTTCATGTATCTCCCTCAAAATCTTCAATATCACGTATTTCTCCCTCAAAAGTTTTTAATATCATATTTACCCTTCAAAGTTACAAAAAACTAACATATTTACCCAATTCATTAATTTTATTATTATTTTTAAATTATTAAACGTACTGAATTCATAATTTCCACTTTACCCTCATAAAAATAAAAGAAATTAAACAAGGTGTTGTACTGGTTAATTTCAACACTTTTTTATTTGAAGTAGTTTTAAGACCAACTTAAGCCTAAACAACCGAAAGATAAAAACTGTGAAGTACTTGAACACACAGATTTAGATATAACATGGGACTGGTACAAATTTGCTTTGCAAATTATTAATAAGGCATGGTCACCTCATCTTAACTTGCAGTACGTAATAGTATGATTGAAGTGCATATCCAAGAGCATTTTACTAGTACCAACAAGAAAACTTCCCAAAAAATTAAAATTATGAAACAATCATTTTGTTTGAATTTTTTTTTTTAAATAGTGGGTATTCCCATTGATTTTTCATTAAACGAAAAACCATTACAATGTCAATCAGGTACCACCTTTCTGGTACCACATAACAGAATTTACAAACTAAAACAAATGAAATCAAGGAACAAGCAATACCCTGATTAACATATAACACCCTAATCCAAAAACTTAACAACCTGCACCTACTTAAAATCACAAAAATATGCAATGGAGGCCTTTACATTGTAGCCCTCAATTGAGCCGGTTCGAATGGAAACATAACTAAATTGCACTAAAACAATACAAAAAGCCTTTTATAATAAGTAATTAGAGTTCGGCAGGCAAAGATTTCATTCAAATTCTTTCTGGTGCCGTCTTTCAGCCATGAGAATTAAACTAATTCCGGCCATAAGTGTGCCATATCCTACTTTTTTTTTTTAATTATTGATGTTTAATAGGCAAATTAAATTGGATAATTGAGTATTTGGAAAATAATTACAGGTTTCTGAGTTATCATGATCAAGTATAGATTAATTTCAATAATTTACACTTCACCAACCTTTTCATTAGCGTCCAAAAGAGATTAGCCTTTCCCACAAGTTTTTTAAGAAAGATTGAAACTTTAAGAATGCTTTTCGTAATTTCCATGATGAAGAAGGACACGTGGAATTCTCTGCGTTATTTAGGAGGCTTATATCTGAAATGATCAATGTTTCTTTGCTTTTTCAATAGAAAAATACGCGGAGAATCGTTTGTTTGTGATAATAATCTCCACCCACAATATAATTCTGGTAAAGTCATTTTGTCCTGACCTTACCAACTTCTCTGAGTCTATCCAAAACAAAGCACTTTTTTCACTTATAAATACCAAGGAGCCCCCTCATTCTCTTCACCAAGTAATCAATTCAGCCACTAATCTACTGGTGAGAACTTCATTAGATATGGCTACTTCCACCTTCTTTCTTTCCCTTTCACTTTGCTTTTCGGTCTTGCTTCATGGATGCGTAGCTCAATTTGGCGTTGGTGGTCAGAGCCCATGGCATACCTCACGAGGGTTCGGTATTGGCCAGAGGGCATGTCGATTCGAGAGGCTTGAAGCACTCGAACCATCAAGGCGAGTACAACATGAGGCGGGCGTCACTGAATACTATGATGAGAACAATGAACAACTTCGATGCGCCGGCCTATCTGCTAGACGTCGCATAATCGAGCCTAGAGGCCTACGCTTACCTGCCTACTCCAATGCGCCTTCTCTTGTCTACATAAAACAAGGTAAAGCTAGGTTCTTAGAGATTGCATAGACATAATATTTCAAATCAAAGCACTTATTTGCGTACCATTCCGAGATAATATATACTATATCTGACAAAATTTTGTTTAACAATATTTGCAGGAAGGTGCCTAATGGGAATTGTATATCCTGGGTGCCCAGAAAGTTACCAATCATTCCAGCAACAATTTGAGCAGTCCAGACAGGAAGGGGAGGCTCAGGGTCAGAGACCTTGGGATGAACACCAGAAAGTTCAGCGTGTCCGTGAGGGAGATGTTGTTGCTTTACCAGCAGGTGTTACTCACTGGTTCTACAATGACGGTGATGTCCCTGCAGTTGCAGTCACTGTGTCTGACATAAGCAATAGCGCTAATCAGCTTGAGCCGAGACGCAGGGTATGGGATGTAACAAAACTTTAATTTATCACGTAACATATGTGTTGCACAAAATGTATTGCATCTTCACGTTATATAATAAACCTCTAATTTATATACTTCTTTGAATTGATTAAGGAGTTCCTGCTGGCCGGAAGGCACCAGAGGGGAGGACAATCCTATGAAACTGAGCAACAATCTGGAAATATTCTAACTGGATTTGACACTCGATTTTTGGCTGAGGCTCTCGGAGTAAATCAGGAGCTCGTGAGAAGGCTCCAGAGTCTAAATGATGAGCGAGGTGAAATAGTTCATGTACCGCAAGGGCTTCAATTACTCAGACCATCTAGGATCCAAGAGGAGCAAAAACAACAACAAGAGGAAGAGGTTTACGGGGAAAGATATCAGGGAGAGCGAAGGGGCAATTATACCAATGGTTTGGATGAGAACTTCTGCACTATGAGAATAAGAGAGAACATTAATGATCCATCCCGTGCTGATATCTACAACCCTCGTAGCGGAAGAATTACGATACTCAACAGCCAGAAGCTACCCATCCTTAACAACGTCCAAATGAGCGCCAACCGGGTTGTTTTGAGAAGGGTAATTCTGAAAACCTTTTTTTGTATTAAGCCTTGAGCAACTATATTTGTTTCAACTAACTAAAATATTTTTTATATTTGTAGAATTCCATTCTTGCCCCACATTGGAACATCAACGCTCATAGCTTGATTTATGTGACCGGTGGAAGAGGAAGGGTCCAGATTGTCAACCACCAAGGGAGAACTGTTTTTGATGGCCAGCTCCGCCAAAGACAAATTCTGTTAATCCCTCAGAATTATGCAGTGCTGAAAAGGGCATACCAAGATCAATTTGAATATGTTTCGTTCAAGACGAACCCTAATGCTATGGTGAGCAAAATAACCGGGAAGGAATCTACTATCCGAGCCTTGCCATTGGATGTTCTTAGGGCTTCTTACCGCCTAACGATAGAACAGGCGAGGAGGCTTAAGAACAGCAGGAGGGAGGAGATGGCTTTATTTGCACCAAGGTTTCAGAGGAGCCCTTCCGAGGAGGAGAGCAAGTATGATCCAGAATTTCAGGGAAATCCCGATGTTACTATTACTCAAGTTGTGAATTAAATAGAGTGCAATAGCTCTTGATAAGAGGGACTAGTAAAATGTGTGTTGTGTACTTGCTTATTTAAAATAATAAAAATAAAATTATCAATATTTTTGTTCAAAAATCACAAGTGTAAGTTTCTTTATTGAGTAAAGATGTTGTTCCTCCAACTCCAGTCCCCTAAACGTCCCCCCAATTCTAACTAATTTTGTCAATCATTAAACCACCTTGAAAAACATGTAAAACGTGTAAAACATGAGTCCAGTTTTTTTCTTTAAATACTTGATATCATAAGTATGAATACTTGATAATTATATATGAATATTTGATAAATTAGGTATGAATACTTTTCATATTTGAGTCCAGTTTTTTTCTTTAAATACTTCATATCTTAAGTATGAATACTTGATGAATTATATATAAATATTTGATATCTTAGGTCTGAATACTTTTCATTTTGTATGAATACTTTCCATATTTGAATATTTGATATCTTGAAAAACGTGTAAAAGTATGTCATCATGGATCTCATTTGAAAGAGAAAATTGTGTAGAACACGTTCGTAGTTTTAGATTTGCAAAATTCCTCATAGATCGTCCCAAAAATTGGTTAGATTGAACGGAGAAAAAAAAAACCACTTTGAAAAACGTGTAAAAGATTATTAGGTATTGTGTCCAGTTTTTTTTTTAAATACTTGATATCTTAGGTATGAATACTTGATGAATTATATATGAATACTTGATATTTTAGGTATTCATACTTTCCATTTTGTATGTGAATTAATTTAATCAATGAATGGGGGACTGGTGGTGTGATCCACGTGACTTTTTGGTTGTGGTCCCCAATGCAGTCTGACAATTACTGCCCCCGAAAAGTAATGGTCCCCAGTTTGTATGTGAATTAATACTTGATATCTTAGGTATGAATACTTGATGAATTATATATGAATACTGAATACTTGATATCTTAGGTATTCATACTTTTCATTTTTGGCGTGAATTAATGTATGTTGAATGAGAGACTAACAGTTGTAACCGTTAGGGGGACGCGCGTTTAGGGGACTGAATGGGGGGGGACTGTTAGTTGATCCCTTCTTTATTTGCATGCGCTAGAATAATATCGTCTGCATCTGACATTTTCTTTGATTTTGATTGTCCTTCCAGAATCACTCAAATATTCTCCCCCAAAATATATAATTAATTTCCAAAGAAAGATCAATCAAATAATGTCATAGAATCCTAGGTAAATGTGGGGACAAGATGCATACTAAATTACTAAATCATACTATCCAAATAACATAATTTAATCCTAAAATAAAACGCGCAAGAAAATAAAAAATAACTTCCATCAAGACACTATGAGAATGTTTTATTATGAATGCAAATTGTGGACAAATAACATTCCAAAAAATTATGCTTCATCATTCTTAATTACATTAAAAAATAACTTCCACCAAGACACTACAAGAACAATATAAGTTTTGATTTATCTAATATTATGCTTCATCGTGCTTCATCATGTAATTTATTTTTATCATGTTGCTTTTTTAAGGGATGAACGTCACATATTGATACATGGTACACAATAGAAAACAGCCTTAACAGTTTTACCAGTTGAACTAAGAGTTAGATCATTTATAATTTATTATTGCTTATTTGGGTCAGCTTCAAATATATTCGGAAGGTTCTATATCAGCTGATTCGAGTTGGACCAGAATCGACCGGGGGTGATCTGAGTTATATGCCCAAGTTAATCGGTGGTGTCAGACTGGTTTTTTCGTGTTTAAGTTTGGATCGGGCCGATTCTCACGATTTCAGGCGATTTTACATTGCAATAGAAAACAGCCTTAACGAAACTGTAGTTTCATGTTAATGAAACAGCCGGGCGGCTGCGCTTTTTATTGTCCAAAAACCAAAAAAAATAGAAACAGTCTCACAACCGACAGACTCACGAGGTATTCTATTCACCGACTCACAACCGGCACCGATGAGGTAATGTGTTGTACTAGTGACGTTGGATATGATAATCTAGCATCGAGTAAAACATTTGTATAAATGTTAGTAACAAGATGGATACACTGGCCACCGAAATAGGGATCCATATGTTGGGAAAACGAGGCCTGTTCTCTATATGATTCTTCACTTGCTCGTATAACTTGTAAAGATTAGGGACGGATTCAGGATTTTCGTCAGAGGAAGGCAAAAAAATATTGATTAGGTTTAAATATCTAATCGGATTTAAATCCATTAACTAATTTGGTACTCGATAAAAAATAATGCTTTAACTTATACTTTTCAATGCAGCACGGAAAATAAAGCCAAAACAGTTTGCTTATAACTTGTGCGCTGCAATAATTAATATGAGGGAGTAGATCTAAAGAAGAAATGAAGACAAGGTCGGTGCCCTCTGGTGATGGATGGTACACAGTTCAAGCTCGCCGGCAGAACAAGAAGCAACACCCCTTTTCCCATGGGAACAGCAGGGCAGCAAGACAGGCCGAGCTACAGGCAGATCTACAAGACTACCTTTGCAAACTTCCCAAGGCAGGAGCATCGTCAGCCACACCCAAACAGTACTTCAGCCATCTACTCAGGTAAGCCTTTCTCACCAAATAACCATCATCACAGCTATGGTTACCACCCAAGCATGTACCGGCCACTGCAGCAAGTTGGCAAAACCATTAATGTTAGTACTATTGATGCCTTGTTTCCTGGCTCACCTCATCTTGCCAGTAAGTGCATTAATGGTGCTCCACCTTTTCCTCCACCTACAAATACTTCATCTTCTGATACATTCCCTACACCATTTAATTCACACCAACCTCCAACAAAACAATTAATGGCTAAAAAAAGCATAACCAGAACCCCTTCCCCTCCCCATATTCCAAATCAATGCCACCCCAGTTCACTCCACCTACCCCCATTACTGGACCTAACTCACCACACCACACCCACGGCCTTACCCCACCCCAACTCAACCCACATAACCCACACACCCTCACATACTCCCAAACTGTCCAGTACCCTTCTCTTCTCAATGCCCACTCTCCTCATACCCCTACCCCCATTAATACTCAAAGATACCAATACCCTCCATGGCGCCATTACATGGATCAAAATCCTTGGAACTCTTCCTTCTCCCAAGCTACGATTCCTACTTCTTCTCTCTCACCCGACCCACTGCCCCTACCACCCGAACCCAACCACCTAAAATGGCGGGGCCGTTGCTATAATTGCCTTAACCTAGGGCACGATCAACACGAATGCACGAGTTGAGAGAGAGTTTGCGCACAATGTTGGGAGAAAGGGCACAAGGCCAAGTCTTGCATGCGTACGTCAAACCAAACTCGTTTCGACTCTCTCATTCCATATGGCAACATAGGAGATTCTTTGATTCCAAAAGATCGACCAAAAGTGGCAACGGTGTTTATTCCCGAGACGCCACAAATGAGACAAGACGCGCTCGAGTTAAATAGAGCCATAGTTATTGATGTGAGATTGCGCCCTTCCCACTCACCCCATGTGCTCCAATCAGTTTTGATGGCCACTTGCAACTCCGAATATCCGTTCCCTCTAACACACATGTCGGGGGTCTAATATCTCTTACTTCTACCATTGGGGGCTGACCGGCACAAGTTCCTTTCCGACTTCACCAAACCTCTCTAACAACTTGGGTATATCATCTTCCCTTAGAGCCCCGCGGTAAATGGTTACCCGATGAGCTTGAAGTTTAAAATATGAATCGAACTCAAGCGAATGTCGCCGCAAGCATGGTGTATCGACCACCTCATTGCGGCCATTAGTTCCTTCGGGATTGTGCTCGATCACTCATCTTTGAACAAGGCACCATCACTCGAGCGCATGATGGCGGTAGTGGCTGTTCCTCAACTAGAAGCCATCCCATATTCCGTTAAAATGTGGATTCGTGGGATTTCTAGAGATATTGAGGTGGTGATTCATAGTTGGATTAAAGAAACCCTCCCTCTCACCCTACCTGTGGACACAACACCGACTGAGCAGTTTTTTAAAAAAATCCAGCAAGAGAACGCAACCGCTACAACTGGCTATACCAAGGAGGCAGATGGTAAGGAGGTGGTGACCATAGCATTTGAGACCCTGTTTTCAATTTGGATAAATTTTGAAGAGGGGGCTCAAAAAGATGCACTAGAAAAAACATTGAGATCCAACCCTCAGTTTGAGGAATACCTCAACCAGGCAAGAAAGGTGGCCGAACAAACCCTCGCAAATGAGCGTGAAAGAAAAGGAAAATATCTGGCTGTTAATGGTGAAATGGAGAGAGCCAGTTCAGCAACTAATGGAGGAAAAGATAGAGGAATAGTAATTTCGGATTTGACCCCTGTTACTGTACCTCGTACCCAAGAGAATGTTCAACAAGTTACTAGTACAAACATTAATAGAAGTGGGCCCTCAGATACAACCGAAACCAGAGGGAATCAATTTCAAACTCAGAATTTGAATATCTGCCAGATGTCTACTACACCTACCTAAAACCCACTTATAGACCTGAACCATCACCAAGGCCCAAATTCACCTATTTTAGGAAGCCCAAATCTTCTAAACCCAAAATCAAAAAATAACAAACCCCCAACCAATCCAGAGTTTAGCCCAATCACCTTTTCCCCAAATAACCCAGAAGCACCCTCAGTCCCAGCCCATAACCGAAACCACCCCAATTCTCTTATTCCACCTGCAACAGGGACCCCACTCACCCAAGACCTTTCCCTCCCAACCCCCACGCCAAGACCACCAAACCAACTACTCAAAGAACCTATGATATGTGATTACCTGGGAGTTGTAGCTGCCTCTGACCCAATCAATGGAGAAGCTGCCCCAATGGAAGTTGAACCGGCAGAAGAAGAGCCCCAACCTGAAGAAGAACTTGAAGAGGGGGATAACCCTGAAGAAGAACCAGAAGAGGAGCCCTAATCAGAACCAATGGAGGAGGACATGGAAAATTATGTGTTAGAAGATGTCTCTAACTTAGAATTTGAGCCATATGAGGATGAAATCGAAGAAGAGTTAGATGAGGACCTGGATATCAATGATTACTTGGAGGATAATGCTCCTCCTGACCAGGTCATACTGGAGGGATTTGATTTGCACTTCACCATTGATGCCGAAGGGCTCCCATGCTCCAGTGACTCAAACGAAGAAGAAATCAACAACTCACATGAAATTGAAGAACTACAAGCTGCAATTGATGCGGAAGAACAACTGATGGAGGAAGAGGCAGCGTATCAGAGCGCACTAGCGGACTTCGCTCAGGCACAGTCGCCTCTGCAAGAAGAATAGGCAGAAAACCAACCAGAGGCCGACCCGCTGCCACCAGGTTCCCCACCCCCCTCTGCCTCCCACAACCTCGGCCTCAGGCACAACACGCGAATCTCCAGCAGGGGCGTCACCAAAAGATATACAAATAGTACCAGAGCCAAGAGAACCCCTAGAACCGGGCCGGTCGAGCTGGACCCACAAACCCAGGCAGAGTTGTTGCGCTCCCTGCGCGATGAATCACTTCTGACAGTGCCGCTTCAAGATTCGGTGGCAACAACTGCCGCCATCTATTGTGGCATCCTCCAGTCGGCATCGGACCAGTACTTGGGCGGCGAATCTGGAAGGGAACAGGTCTACACAGGCGGCGGGAGAGCTGAAGGGCACGAATCAACTCATTTCGGGTCGGCATCGGACCAGTACTCGGGCGGCGGAGTGCCTCAAGCGGAGGAAGGGCGACTCAACTCATTTCGGGTCTGGTTAGAGAAGCGTTGGAGGGGTTATAAGCCAACAGGTTGGCAGCGGAGGGAGAGCGGGAGAAAATAGATTCGGATCCGGCAAAGAACCGGTCTGCACCGGCAGTGACAGAAGAGACCGAAGAGAATGGGTCTGGAAGAGAACGGGTCTGGAAGAGAATGAATCTGGAGGAGAACAGGTCTGCACAGGCGGCGACATGAGAGACCGAAGGGGTTACTGAACCGGGTTCGGATCTGAACTGGAACGCTTCTAATCCGGGTTTGGATCTGAACTGGAACGGGTCTGTCCAACAGAATCATGGAGCGGGCCTGGAGGACATGCTAAACAGGCAGCGGATAAGGAATTGCTTAATGGGTCTGTTGCTCATGCAGTCAACATAAATCAGCGGAATGGGTCAGTTGATGGTGAAGCCAACATGGGAGCCTCTGTCCTTGATACCATTAACTTTGATAGCGCGGATGATCTCTCCGACGATGAGGGTCACCGCTCCCCGACCGTTTAGGTCTTAGTTAGGGGTTTAATTAAAGGTTGTTATGCCTTGTGTTAGTTAATTTTTGCTATGATCGTGTGCCGATTCCTTGTAAAACTAAACAAGTGCTTTTTGTGAACCTTTTAATGATTAATGAATTTACATTGCCTATAAATGTTCTTAGTTGGAATGTGCGGGGATTAGGGAACTCTGAAAAATGTGCGGTAATTAAAGAGATGGTTGCCGACAACAAACCAGACTTAATTTGTTTTCAAGAAACAAAGTGGAGTAATTGCACGATTTTTTATTTAAGGAAGGTATGCCCTCCAAAAATTAAAAACCTTGTAACACTCGATGCGGAAGGATCAAGGGGAGGGATATTACTCGCGTGGAGTAATGCCTTCTCTCTAATTGATACCTTCAAATTTAATTTTGCAGTGACAATAACTATGAGAAAAAGAGATTTTACTTTTATGTGCACTGGGGTCTACGGACCACAGGACGACATTAACAAGAGGGTTTTTATTGAAGAATTAAGAATGATCAGAGCAATTAACAATCTACCTTGGCTAATCATAGGTGATTTTAACCTGTTAAGAACAATTGATGAAACCACTGGAGGGGTTAGAAACCTGGGTGCAATGATCGACTTTAATAATTTCATAAATGATTCCAGCCTCATTGAGGTACCACTGCAGGGGCGAGCTTTCACTTGGTCCAATAAAAGACCGAGCCCGACATTCTCAAAACTCGACAGGGTTTTGCTTTCTCACCACTGGCAGGCCTTCGGGTCATCTTTTCACCTATGCGACCTGCCGGCCACCACATCTGACCATGCTCCGTTACTACTGCGACTCAAGCCTCACACCAACCCACCGAAGAGACACTTCAAATTCGAGACATATTGGCTAAATTATCAGGACATTCAGGAAGTGGTATCCAGAGCGTGGAGCTCGATAACATTACAGGACCCAATCACTCGGGTACAGAGGAAGATATACGCAGTGCAGAGGGAGCTCCGACTCTGGGCCCAGGAAAGATTTGCCAGGAAAGAAACATTCCTAACAAGATCAAAGTGGGTGTTGCAACAACTAGACAGGAGCGAGGAACACCGTGAGCTCAATACGGTAGAATTTCGTCTGAGAATCCGACTTAGGGAACACATCCGAACTTTGGCGGCAGATAAGGAGGCAAAATGGAAGCAACGATCGGGATGTACATGGTTAAAGTTGGGGGATAAGAACACCAAATATTTCCATGCATTAGCCAATGCACGAAAAAATACCAACTCCGTAGTGGCCTTACTTCCGGATGGTTCTGCGGTACCACCGAGCCTACTCCCAGAGCACCTCAGGCAACATTTCAAAGAGCTTCTCGGTCAGAGACCGTCTCACCAAACCCCCTTCGATCTATCCGGGAAGGTGGGACCGACCCTAACAGAGGAGCTCCATCCTCTCGATAACCCAATTCCAGAAACCGAGGCCCTGAGTGCATTAATGGAAATGCCAAAGGGCAAATCAAGTGGACCGGATGGCTTGCCTGCCGAATTCTACCAAGCCTTCTGGCCCATAGTCAAAAATGATGTCCTGGATCTAATTCATGATTTCACTTCCAATCATAGGTCCATCAAAAGTCTCAATAGGGCATCCATCACACTGATTCCCAAGAAGCCCAACCCGGAGCATGTATCAGATTACAGGCCAATCAGTGTCATCAACACCATTGCGAAACTTATCACCAAAATCATGGCAAATAGGTTGCGCCCCCTCCTTCCGACATTGATAACTCCGAACCAGACGGCTTTTGTGCAAGGGAGATCATTAATGGAATCCTTCCTGGCAGCGCGGGAATTTCTAAACTTCTGTTCAAAGAGGAAACTGCCGGCAGTTTTATACAAGGTGGACTTTGAGAAAGCCTTCGATACCATTGACTGGTGTTTTCTTATGAATCTACTGATCGAAAGAGGATTCCCCCCGGGTTGGGTCTCGGCAGTTCTGAATATACTGCGCACCTCCAAATCTTCAATTAAAGTTAATGGGTCATACACGAGATTTTTTACCCATAAAAGAGGGTTACGCCAGGGAGACCCGTTATCGCCAATGCTTTTCATCCTTGTGGCCGACTCTCTCAACAGGTTTATTCATAACATATCTGACACCCTACCACCACATGTTTTCCTACCCCCTAAGACCATTCAGTATGCAGATGATACATTGATTATATGTGAAGCACATCCCGTTACTCTGAAGGTCATCAGTCACATTCTTAATATTTACGCTGAGCTCACGGGCCTGCGGATCAATAGAAACAAGAGTTCGTTTGTCCCCATCTCGATTCCTCCGGATCTGATTCAGACAATTCAGGCCATAGTATCATCACCTTCGGCATCGCTACCGATCAGATACCTGGGGTTGCCCTTATCTATCAGGAAACCAAGAAAAATGGATTTTCAGCCAATGTTATCGGCAGTGCAAGGCAGGATCGAAGGGTGGACTGCTAATTTTTTATCTTATGGGGGTCGAGTAACACTGGTTAAAGCGGTGCTGTCAGCCATGCCACTGCATTACATGCAAGCATTTAAGGTCCCGGCGGGGGTAATCAGACATGTGGACAAATTAAGAAGGAATTTCCTGTGGAAAGGCAAGGACGCCTGCAAGAGTATCAATTGCCTGATTAACTGGGAGAGGGTGTGCAGCCTCAAAATAAATGGAGGATTAGGAATTATCGATCTCAGGCAACAGAATGACGCCTTACTGGCAAAATGGCTTTGGAACATAGATAATAGCCCGAATGCACTCTGGCCATCCACACTTCGCACGCTCCACGGGGTCGGCAATGCAGACCAATGTGCGGCTGTGGGTCCGAATGCATCCTTCTTCGTAAAAGACCTGGCCAAAATCCGTCACTTCTACTCGGCTTCACTGCGAGTGCAGAACGACGTTCAGATTTGGAGATGGACTGCACACGGCAGGTTCACCTGTGCCTCAGCATACAAAGCAATGCATCACACAGGTGTTATATCTTCTACGCAAGGGATGCTTTGGAAAATGAAGATACCTATGAAGGTAAAAATTTTCATCTGGTTGATGCTGGCAAACAAGATCCTGACACAGGACATATTGATAACGCGGGGGTGCGTAGTACAATTGGGTTGTAAACTGTGCACGACCGCCGTCACGGAAACGCGTAATCATATCATGTGGGACTGCCCGTACGCACGCAGGTTCTGGGCAGGACTCTTGGCTCATCATAATGTGTTCTTTCAAACAAGGGGAAGTAACATAAAGGATGTATGGCTCAAAGGGCTGCGGGGGAGACCACCGAAGGATAGGGCACGGTGGCACATAATTTGGGCGGCAGGGGCTTGGGCCTTATGGCGAGAACGGAATAGGAGGGTCTTTTCCGACAAGCATAGAATCGTGCATCACTTGATCAACGATACGGCACTTGAGATATATCAGTGGATGAGCTCCTTCTCGAACAACGGAGTCAATTTTTAGAGTTTTTGTAAAATATTTTTTAAAATTTTATAGATTAGGTGATGTGTAAATAACTTTTTTTAATCAATATATTTGTTGGCGTTCTCGCCAACCATCAAAATTTTTTTTTTCCAATGCTTTAACTTGTAATTTATGATGCTCTGACTTATAATTCTAATTACCAATCAAAATTCAACAAATTTATTTCAATTTTAACTCTAAATTTAACCCGAATTACAAATCAAACGTCCAGAGGGGGAAAAAAATTTCAGGAGGAGTAAAGTCTGTCGGAACCAATAAATCTCTACTAAAACTCAAAATTAAGGAACGGGCAGCTGCCCCCTCCTGGAACCACCTGGGTCCGCCCCTGGTAAAGATCATCCGGCGGAATGTTGTCTACCTTGACTCCATCGCGTAGTTTCTGTAAAAATCAATGACTTCTCTGTCTGTCATGGTTGTGCTGGCAATGATGCCAGAGCTCCTCGGTATGCTTACATCCTTCTTGGTCTGTACCAGTTGTGTCATGCAATCCACATAGGCAGTGAAGCCGTAACCCCGTAACCCATAGGATTGCTCAAAAGCAACGAGGTTTTGAATAATACTGTGGCTGTATCCATAGAGATGTATTTTTGGAATGGAAATCACTCCTCTTGTTTTCAAGTTTCTCTTACAGAAATTAATATCAAGGAAGCAGTCTGATTCATTTGTTGAGCTCTTTTATCTGGCTGTTTCCATAATAAAGGATACTTTGGGCCTTGTGAGAGTATCATTATTATACAGATTATGAAAAAAAGCATCAATCAGCAGAATCTCACCAAATTTCATCCATCTCAAAGGAATCAGCATAGCTGGCTCGAACTTCGTTTAAATGAGAATGTCATGCTCTCCGGTTTCCTGAGAGGCCCTTTATATAAGCCTTTCCTTCTGACATGTTCCCGTGGACGACAACATTTTTTAGGATAGGTCCCTTGGAAAGTGTGAAAATAAATAAATTATCTGCCTAAGGTAGATAGGTACTCCTATGTATTCTCCTCTGCCGATGTCTCATATTTTGGACCATTTATATGCTATTTTTTTTATTTTTCTTGTGACGTGATGTGATATGACTAAAATGATGGACTACAGTGACATTATGTGAATGATCACGTCTAATCACGTTTAGTTATTTTTTCAGATTTCAGTTTGTTATTACTAATTAATACATATATAATATATATAATTTTTTTTATATTATCCGATTGGATAACAGATACGAAATATGTTTTACTCATATCCTTACCCGTTTAGATAACAGAAAAAATCTTTACCCGTATCCAATAAGCTTAGAAAAAAAAATCTTATTTGTGCCCATCTTATCGAATACAGTATGGATCGGATAAACAGATAAAAGAGTATCATTGACACCCCTAATTTCTTCAGTGATAAATTAATTTGGACCGCTGGGTCCTCGCTAAATATATTTAAAAAAATAATTTCACTCTTACATTCTGCAAAGTATAAAAATGTAAGTAAAACCAAAAGCATCTTCAAAACTTGTACAGCTATAACATACAAAGAAAGAGATATTTTTTCTTTCCAACAAAATTTCATCAATCAATTTGTTCCATTTCTCAAATCATCTCTCTATCAAAAGACAATCCACACTAGTTTACATTAATTTGGAGGTGTTGTGGTATATGTGCGATAGCAGTACACATATTTGCCGAAATTTTATTTATAATATAATAAAAAAAAATGAACCAAAACATTCATGTCTTTGGGAATTCGATTTCTACTCAGACTGCTCTGGTATTCTGCGGCCTCAAATACTGGAATCCGCACAATGCTGCTGCAGCTCCAGTCAGGAGGGCGCACAAGACCCCTGACTGACTCCAATATGATGCTTTTTTTAGGTGCTTTGGAATTTGTGACACCATAGGATGCTCTGACTACATTCATCCTCATCAGAATAAAGAGAAAGATAATACAACAATAATTAAACTGAGTGACTCCAATAAAATCAGGTGTCGCAAATAATTAAACTGAGTGACTCCACACAGAGTAAGTTCGACTTTTCTATTTCCAAATGCAAGTACAGTGACTCCAACAAAGCCAGGTGTCGCAAATCTAGTCGTCCTCACTTTTTTTGTTCTTTCTGTTAAATTTATGTGCTAAAATAAAATAAAAAATAAGGGCCGCAGCGGCATTGTGCGGACCCCAGTTTTTGGGGCCGCAGAATATCTGAGCGGCCTGGGTAAATTTTGAATTTCTCCAAAATGGAAGTATTTTGGTTTTTTTTTTTTTTGGTTATGGTAGAAATAAAAATTTCGGCACATATTTGTAGCATGAGAGAGATCGACTACCCTCACGATCTGACAAACTCACTCTGAATTCATATCCACCAGGTATCGGACAAGAGAATATTTTAGAATTAGTAGATCTGGACTGTCCTTTTAACTTTGTACGAATCTTAAAGCACAAATAATATTGGCCCCTGCGCTATTCCGAATAGGCACCGGATTGAGTTAATCCGAACTGTAAAGTTGTGGACCCCACCGTCCAATATCTAAGAGAGATACTTGTCCATTGTATTTCTTTGAGAAAAAACAGGGGTCCAGCCTGCATGTGTATTTCTAATATCACAAATTAAAAAGACAATTAATGCTACGTAAGCAAAGTAAGCAACTAAGCATCACCTCGTACATGTCCCTGTCATTAGGAGGAATATATTAATTGGACATCTAGATCATTGACTTTAATTTAGTTTAATTAAAAACTCATTTTAGATGCCTTTTTTCTAAAGAGAAGTTGCCAGAAGTTTTGGTACAATTAATTAATATAAACAAAAGTACTGTTCTGGAATTGACTCAATTGATTTAAAAAGCTTTCAATTTCTATATTTGTGGACCTAACCTCACAAATTTATGTGCGTCCGACTACGATTGGAGGCATTATGTTTATTTATTCGCAAGTACAGCCGAATTGTGTACACAAAGTCAACAGTGCTTAACTAACAATTATTTGATTGAGTCTATGCTACTATGCATAGTATGGATTAGTCTATACTACGTATTTTTATTTTGAAAATTCTAATGGTCGATCCGAACCATTCAACATGATCTCCACATGAATATACTTGCAGACTAAATTTTTTATTTTTTAGAATTTTATTTACTATATTTTAAGATAGGTAGAAAATCACTTGATCTGAAAATTCTAGACCATCCAGAAACAGTGATTTTCTACCTATCTAAAAAAATAGTAATAAAATTCTAAAAAATAAAAAAGTTAGCCAATAAGTATATTCTCATATGAAAATTATGTTGAACGGTTCGGATCGACCGTTAGTATTTTGAAAACAAAAACATTGATCTGTAGTACGGACCAATCCGTGCTATGTATAGTACCATAGACTCACTCCAATTATTTAATAGAATAGAATTTATGGCTACACTTGATAACTATCACAGCATTACAGCTACTTAATTTCCAAGTAAACAAATACAGGGTTGTTTTTTAATAATTCTAGCCTAACCCTATTTTTTTT
Source organism: Carex littledalei (assembly GCA_011114355.1). NCBI lineage: Eukaryota > Viridiplantae > Streptophyta > Magnoliopsida > Poales > Cyperaceae > Carex > Carex littledalei. Next base: position 2,235,596 of record CM022081.1, read on the forward strand.
ATATTACATTCACTTATATTTTTGGAAAGAGGATGACTTAAATGCCTCGTTGCTTTCGTATTTCAATCATATCCCACATCGTTATCTCTGATTTAAAGTTCAACAGATGATTCAACCGTTCAATATGAAGTAATTCACAAGAATATGTATATCTTCTAGCTTTGAGACTAAAATTTACATTTTTTGAAAACTTTTTTGTTATTTTATAAATAGGTACAAAATTACTGTTTGGATGGTCCAAATATTTTTGAAAAAATTATGATTTTTTTTATCTATTTATAAAATAATAAATAAAAGAATATATAAAATTTGGTTTTCCAAGCAGATTTTAATGTGGAAATCATGTTGAACGGTTCGGATTGCCTATTTGAAGTTTGAAAATAAAGATAAAGATGTGGAATATTATTGGGACACATAATCAATAGGGCATTTGAGCTAGGGGTGAAAACGGAGCAAATTTGGAGCGGATAATCGTGATATCATATTCATATCTACATTTTAGTGAGCAGATACGGATACAGATACGGATAGTAAACATATGTCAAAATGTAAAATCAAATCCACCTTAAACGGATATGGATACGGAACGGATAATCCACAAGAGGAGGGTTCAAATGCACCATGATTTTGTGCTCCAATATGCTCCACATCCTTTATCTCCATTTTCAAAATTCGAACAGTCGATCTGAACTGCTCAACATGATCTTTAAAATAAAATATTTTTGGAGACCAAATTTTATATTTTTTAAATTTTTTTACTATTTTTTTACATTGGTACAATATCACTTTTTCGGATGGTCCAGAATTTCCTTAAAACAATGATGTTGTACCTATCTAAAAAATTCTTAAAAAAAATGTAAAATTTGGTCTCCAAGCATATTTTATTATGAAGATCATATTGAGCGGTTCGGATCGACTATTCGGACTTTGAAAACGTAGATAAATGATGTGGAGCATATTGAAGCACAAAATCATAGTGCATTTGAACCCTCCTCAATCCACAAATACGAATTCAAATACGGATATGAAGGAGTAATTGTCAGATAATTGAGTCATGAACTTTAAGACATAAATATTAATTAAGAAAATTAATAAATTAAGAAAAAACAAATCAGAAAATAAAATTAAAATATAAATGAAGGTGTCCTTGAAAATGTAAATGGAGAATATTAATATACAATGGAAAAAGGAGATGGATGTAAATGGAGAAGAATAATATACAATGAAAAAAAAAAAAGGAGATGGAGCGTAGGTCCGGCATTGTAAAAGATCATGTAAGGTCGAGTCCAAAGACAGATCAGATCAGATTTTGGGCCCGGACTAAAAAGCCCGCAGGCAGACTGGTGGACTATCTTTTAACAAAAAGTTACTGAATTGGGCTGAACAAGTATCCTCTCCATTACTGTAAAAGATTCCCCTTACTTTACGGTTTGAGACTAACTCTCAGCCGCTTTGAGATTCGGGCAAGCGCAGGGGCAGTATTATTGGGCTTTGAGATTCGTGCCAAGTTTAAAAGAACGGTCCAGATCCAATAATTGTAAAAGATTCCCTTTTACGGTACCGGGGAGGATGTGAATTCAATTGGGCTAGGGTTTTATCACCTGCTATCTGCGATCTTTCTTTCTCTTTCACTCTCTCTCTCTTCGTCGCCGCTGTTTCTCTCTTTCACTTCCCTTTCTCTCTCTTTTTCGCCTCCGCCACCTAATCAGTCCGCCACTCCGCCTCCATCAGGTCAGTCCACCACTCCGCCCTTCTATTCTCCTTTTGGTTCTATCCTGGTACCTTTTGTTTCTCTCTTAGCATATATAGCATAATTTCAGCTGTCAAACAGATTTAAAATAATTACCTCAATTTCTTGCCTACACTTCTCCTCCTGCCTGGCTTCTGAGTTCTGACCTGGCACTTCTTTGCATTTGACCCGTTCGCTCGCGATCATGACCCGGGTCGTGACATAATTTAAGGGATTCTTCATTGTAAGATTGAATTAGAAATTTCAACATAGAAATGTCAATATCCTGTACGATGAATTGCAACATAGGAATTTAAGCCTCTAGCTTTTCTATAGTGAAAAAATTGACTTCTCAAACCTAGGAATGATGAAAATTACACATGTGAAACTTTGGGTTTGCATCCTTATAAGTTTGGTGTTCTGCATTTGGCACAATTACCATAATTGAGTAGACTTTAGCTTGCAATTGTTATGATTGTTTCTTATAGTACAATTATATTAGGTAAATAACTTGGCTTTTGAAAAATGAGAATTACATGTGCATCTTGTTCGTACTTGCACAAATGTGGATGTTTATACAAGTATCCACAAAACTTGAGTGTTACATGAAAAATTCATACTGTGTAATTTTTTGCGAGTACTTGCATGCATCTTGATTCATGACTACACATCCAAAACCTGAGTCGATGAAAATTTTATTGTTTTTGTTCACCCAAAATCTCATGTACATTTAGAATCCTAAAATTATTATGTTTGTGATGACATGAAAGGAAATGCATGTACAAATACTTTACTATTGCCTTATTCTTTTGTTTAATATAACCATACAGCGCTAATATTTTTTGCAGAACCTAGTGTCAGTTACTTTAAAAGTCAAAACTAATATGGTGCTAAGATTAATCATCCAAAAGAGAAATATGTATTTATTTGCATTGGGAATGGTGGTGTCACCTGATTCCATTAAAAAAATTCAGAAGTTGGATGAAAGGATCTAAGGATTCAATATTATGAAATATCTATTCAATTTCACATGATCGACATATTATCGTAGCTTCCGTTATGTATCCCGCAAATATCGCTTGCGCGGTCATTTTAAAGAAATACATCAGAGAACTATTTACTTACTAGCAATTTTAACTTAGTATAGGCAAATTGTTGCTTTCTTTCTTAATATATTTTCTTACTTTTTTTTATGTTTTAGTATTTTTTTTTTAAGTATTATCTCATGGTTAATAGTAGTATAATGCAGACATTTTATGATAATGAATTCTGAATATAAATGATAGAAACAGAAATGTAAAGTTGCTTGTGTTATTGTGTCCATGCAAATTATTATGTCTTTAATTCCAAGAGTCCTCCAGTAGTAAATGAATACTCATGGACTAAACAAGCTACTTGTCCTTTTTCCTACAGAGAGTTGGCAAAAGCATTTTCTCAATTATGACCCTGAATGAATGAATATTTTGCAAAGTGTAGCATGGTCAAGCTTCAGCATGGGTGGTCTAGGAAATGAGGTTAGGTAAGTTTTATGCTTGTCTGTTGAAATTTATGTTTGTTTTTCCTTTTTTTATGTTACTTTCCAAGTGAAAAGGTCAATTTTTACTAGAAAGAAACAAAAATGAAGCACGAGTTCAAACCCTAATGCGTTTGGAGTGCTTTCATCATAAAAGGATTTCGGGATGTTTCCTTTAGAAAGAACAGATAGAGTGTGTGGATTAAGTACAGTGTGATTGGAATTTAGAAACCTTAAAACTACTTACTATTTTAGGGTTTTGGACCTAGCTCTCAAATAAAGACTATTTGACACAGATAAAAATCAAAATAGTGAACACTACTTTTTATGATTTCCTGTTTTCAAAATAACAAGAGGCTATTGTTTAACCCTTTAAGGGAACTTGGAAATGATACAATGAATTTCATCAAAAATTGCACATATATAGAACCATTTAACTTAGCAGAATTGGCAGCAAATGAAGTGTATTTTGACTACTACTATGGTACAGTCATGCCTTCAAGAGGAAAGAGACGGTGCGCAAGAAATGTCGATGATGGTAGTACTTCTATGGATGTAAAAGAGGAGAAGATAGACAAAAAAGATGCGCTAGGTGGAGATAACGAAGACGGTGTTGAGTTGCAGGATCTGGTTCAAATAGCGAGGAAGAAATCAACATTGGTGCAATGAGAGCAAGGAATCTGGTCAAATACCGCTCCTTGGAATCTTTCACTAAGTAAATTTATTCCTAATTTCTAGGATTCTGTGTTTCAAGTTTAATTTTCTAAGATATGTACTAATAGAAGAATATAAACTTTGCATTTTACTATTCTATGTAGGCATAAAAAAAGAGAGATGATTTCATGCCCCATCTTTGCTGCTTCAATAAACCCGTACCACAGCACTTCAGAAATTGAACTCGAATCGATCGCCTTTCCTCCTTGGACAAGTCAACCATCATATGCAACTCGTCATGTCTCCTTCTTCCACTAACATAGGTGGAGATTGTCTTTATCTATCGGACGGACTACATGGACTTTGTCGAGGTATGATCAAACTTACAAACGAATGTTGTTATCATTAACATTTTAATACAACTTATCACCATGCTGATTTTTACTTCTTTTTGCATGCAGAGTTACCAGACAGTGGTGTAGATGTTACAATCTCATGTTTGCCTATGGACGACAGGTAACTTTAGACAAGTAAATTGTTATATTTTATGTCATTGTTAATTAACTTGTAGGTATTTGATTTTATGCCTCATCTTATAGCCCTCTTTCTTTTTCTTTTTTCTTTTTTAGGCTGAGGTTCGAGCTGCCTTTTTTTATTTATTAGGTTTTTGTTTTATTTCCTTCTTCAACATCTCTGGTCTGTTATTTCTTTTTTCTTGAACTCCTTCAACATATATTTTTTATGATTTGCTTAAATGTTTATTAACTAACATGTTTTGTGTGTATGAGTTTCAGCTTGTCATTCCAAGACTTAACATGGATAAAGAGTTGTCATTGGCTTCAGAAATGTGGAAGTGCAAATATAGAACAATCATGCGGTGTTTGACCCGGCTGGCTAACTGGACTGAGTTGCGGTTTAATCTCTTTACGTGAAAGGGAATAAACATCAACTCAGTCCAAGTAAGACAGTTGGGTCAAGCACCGCATGAAATTCGTGCTATTGCCCCTTCCACATTTCTGAAGCCAATAACACTCTTGATCCATGGAAGATCTGAAAATTACAAGCTGATAACTACATAAAACATGTTAGTTAACAAATTTTAAGCAAGCATACCTTGTAAAAGAAAAGGTGCATGTATAAGAATGTAATTATTTGGTGACATTTAATTGTACGTGTAATGTATATGTATTAATTTGTTGTAATATTATCTCTTTTGTAATAATATTTTTATGTTTAAAAATATAGAACTTGTAATTATGTTATGCAAGATATTCATTTTCCAAGTTTTGGCTGCTCAATAATCGCACATTGTACTTGTACATACAGAATGGTTAAACTAGAATAATAAAATATCAAATTCTGTGTGAGAAGCATGATATTTTTTTTTTAATGAGACCATCAATAGTCATGTACACAATCTTGTAGATTATAAATCGATTTCTTGATAAATGTATGGTAGGCTTTTAGTACCTATTATAAGAAGCATGTAGCAAAAGAAAAAAAAATAATATAACCAAAAAGAGATAGTACGGAAACCTGATAGGCAGCCAGAGAAAATTGAACCAAAACAATAGGAGATGACCCAATCCTGCACAAGGGAAAAAAAGAAAAATAATGTGAGACCAGAAAAGAGCACTGTTGTAACAGTATGCAACATTATACTAAGTGAATGAAAAATCCCCATACGCTTTCCGCATGAATTTTGCTGTTGTTGTCAGTTATTCTAAAACAAAAATTTAATGAAAAATGATGGATTACTTTGAAAGCATCACCATCTATATCAAAATATCAATAATCAATGCATACAAAATATCTATATTATTGCTTCTATTTGGTATAGAGAGATTACATGTTTGGTAAATTAGAACCTTTACCCATATTTTTCTACCATAAAAGTTCATTAATTTTCAATTAACTACAATCTCAGCTGTATTGACATTAATATTTTTCCACCACTAAATCTTTATAATCACAATTCTAAATCGTATACTTTTTTTCTTTTTTTTCAAAATGGTTTCTAACTTATTATTTGAAGTATGAAACTACATGGAAAGAATATGGAAAGCATACTCTTATCTTAAGATGTATCAAGTGTTGGAAGCATATGTAAATTCATATTAAAAATAAATACACCAGTTACTAAATCTTTGGATTCTTAATTAGTTTCTTGTGAAGATAGTTTTGTGTGATTACTGGCATCTAGGACTCTGCAGGTTTGAGATCACATGATGCTAAACTGTTTTTTTGGAGGTGCTTTTTTGTGATTAAACTAACAACCATAGGATATCATGCTATTCTGATGTGCATATATATATTTTCAATATGCTTCCAGCACTTGATAAATCTTAAGCCGTGATTTTTATTTTTACCCAAAAAAAAAATTTATTTTAATATAAATAACCACGTTTTTAAAAGAATTTTATTTCTGCCCAAACCGCATATATTATTTGCGGTTTGAATTAACAATTCAAACTGCACAGAATATATGCGGCTTGAATTAACAATTCAAACCGCACAGAATATATGCGGCTTGAATTAACAATTCAAACCGCACAGAATATATGCGGCTTGAATTGTTATTAGCCAAATCTAATTGATTCAATTGTTTTCATGGTGCATTTCAATATTATATATTATTTAGTGGGACCCACGTTATTTGTTTTTATGTTTTGACCTTACCATCGATCAAAACACGTCCATCTTCTCTTGATTTCAATATTTATTATATTTACACGTCGTCTTGATGGGACCCACTAAAAAAGCTAGTTATTCAGTTGATTAAAATCAATGATAAAGGCTTCATTTAATGCTTTACACATTTTAGTATAAAATCTGCTTGGAGACCTTACTATCGATCTGAACCGTTAGATGTTTAATCTATATTAAAATCTGCTTGGAGATCAAATTTTATATTTTTTGGAATTTTTTTACTATTTATTAAGCAACTTTGAAAATTGCTGATCACATGGTCCATAATTTAGTTGCACTGTTTTTACTGTTCACCCGGATCAGCAATTTTCAAAGTGGCTTAATAAATAGCAAAAAAATTCCAAAAAATGTAAAATTTGGTCTCCAAGCATATTTTAATATAGATTAAACATCTAACGGTTCAGATCGACCGTTTGAACTTTGAAAATCCGAAAACAACTTGGTTGCACCGGGGGCTAGGAACAAACGTTTTGATATTAGCCACTCTCTCTATATATAATATATATATATATAGACACACCAAAGGGCTTCTATGGAAAATAAATATTGGAACTAGCATTTGCACAACGAAATCAGATTATACTAAAATGTGTAAAGCATTAAATGAAGCCTTTATCATTGATTTTAATCAACTGAATAACTAGCTTTTTAGTGGGTCCCATCAAGACGACGTGTAAATATAATAAATATTGAATCAAGAGAAGATGGACGTGTTTTGATCGATGGTAAGGTCAAAACATAAAAAAAAATAACGTGGGTCCCACTAAATAATATATAATATTGAAATGCACCATGAAAACAATTGAATCAATTAGATTTGGCTAATAACAATTCAAGCCGCATATATTCTGTGCGGTTTGAATTGTTAATTCAAGCCGCATATATTCTGTGCGGTTTGAATTGTTAATTCAAACCGCAAATAATATATGCGGTTTGGGCAGAAATAAAATTCTTTTAAAAACGTGGTTATTTATATTAAAATAAATTTTTTTTTGGGTAAAAATAAAAATCACGGAATCTTAAGGTAAGTGATAATTGTTTTCAAAATAAAAATGGGATAGTTCACATCTCACAAATATTTAGTGTTCTTCTTTCAAAAATGTAGGTTGTGTTGTTGTATGACATGTGTTCATTTTTTCTTCAAAATTATAAGTATACATCCAACTTTATGGTAGATCTAACACTTGTGATACATATATTTGAAAATTATTATTCAAATTAAAAGCCTTAAATTACATATGTATTTTTAATTATTTAGATAGGATGTGTATCAAACTTGAATCCATTTAACAGGACTAATTAACTTTTCATCAATAAGCCTTAAAAATAACAATAGAGTTTTAATGACTTTAATATGAATAACTGATCAGATTTCACAAAAATTTAATGCATTCCTTAAATAGCACAAGAGCTCCTTTTGTTTTTGTTTTTATTTTTATTTTAGTAGTGTGGCTTGTTATCATTAGAGTTCTTGCTGTTGCACTATTAGTTATATATAGTTAATGTTTAATTTAAATTCTGAATCTCATATATTTTGTTATCAATTTCTTGGAGAAATATGCCATATTTCAGTTGTATACTTTTTGTATAAGATTGACTATTTTTTTCCAGAGGAAAAACTAAACTTTATGAGTGAGTCTAGGGTACTATGCATAGCACGGATTGGTCCGTACTACGGATCAATATTTTCGTTTTCAAATTTTAACGGTCGATCCGAACCGTTCAACATGATTTCCATATGAGAATATATCTGTGGACTAAATTTTTTATTTTTTAGAATTTTTTTAGATAGGTAGAAAATCACTGTTTTTGGATGGTCCAGAATTTTCAGATCAAGTGATTTTCTATCTATCTTAAAATATAGTAAATCGAAAAAATATAAAATTTAGTCGGCAAGTACATATTCATGTGGAGATCACGTTGAACGGTTCGGATCAACCATTAAGATTTTCAAAATAAAAATATGACTCCGTAGTACGGACTAACCCGTGCTATGCATAGTACCATAGACTCACCCAAACTTTATTGTCTGGTAAGGTATCATTTCGGCTGCGAATTGCCTGAATCAGTCTACAATATGAAACAGAAGGGAAAAAAATATGAACAACAAGGCAACATGAATCAAATGGTACTTACCAGTTACCAGTACCACAATATTAGCCAAAGAACACCTGAGGTAAAATAATATTTCTGTTTAGATCTGAACCATTCGATCAAAATTTGCACAAATATTAAAGAGGTCCTGTGTATTCTACTTTGGATCGGATTGGCCCGGATTCTGATTGAATGATCCGGATCTAAACATAAATATTCTTTCTAACTTCAATAGAAGTGTAAACAGCGGATAACCACATACGATACGATGCGTGTTTAAGTACAACTTTGCATGATTTGAAACTTGAAAGGGAACGTAGAAGAGGAAGAAGGCCAACCATAAAAAAAAAACATAAACTGCATTAAAACATTGTGCACTGAAGTGAGGTTCCAAGGACCAGAAAATGATAGAAAGAGATACCTTATTTTGTCTTTTCTTTCCTTTAATACCTTATTTTTCCCAGGAATCTAAAGATCTTTTTAAGTAGCACTCAAATTTGTTATCAAACAGTCAATTATCATTTGCACTGAGGTCCCTTCTTGTGCCAGAACCTAACCTCTTCAGTTCTCAGATGTTAATATTTGTTTGGTTTCAAGGACCTTTCCTTCTATTGCTTTTTTTTTTTTTGTTCTTTCTATATATGAATCAAGTTTTTCAAAAGAAGAAACTTGATTTTATTTTTATTAGAAAACCTTACTTTGGATAAAGAAAAGACACATATTATATATATATGAATAAATGATCCAGCTACTCACCAATAAATTAACATATCCCATTCAAGGTTTTGTATTATCTATTTTGAGATGGGACCCTCTAAAAAATTAAAATGTAGATGTTTTTTTTTATTATTTAAGTAGAACGTGTATTAAATTTTGATCGATTTAAAAAATATTTAGTCTTTCGTCAAATAAGCTAAAGAATTAACAATAAAAATTTAATGATTACAATGAATGACCAATCAAAATTTCAAATTGATTCAAATTTGCATGCCCGTCTAAAATATCGAAAATGTCTATAATTCAAATAATATTTCCAAAAATACCAGTGAATGTAAGATATAAAAAAAAAAAACAATTGTTGTTCATATATTACGTTTACCCAATGTATACAAGAATCACGTGTATATATATTTCTAAAAATTACAGCACTACTGTTCCAACAATACTTGTGTATATACCGTATTTAAGTTTAACCCAAATAATCCAATCTCCAAATTCTTACCTTCTCCCAAAGAAAAAAAAATTTAAAAGAAAATAGTAAAGCAAAACAAATATGCATCTATACCCCCCAAAAGATTAATTTTCTTCAACTTCATCATCCTTGGTCCTTGGCCCAAATAAACCAGAGAAGTCGAACTCTCTTAGCCTCAGAACCACATATAAAACAATACCACATAGAAACCCTAATGCAGCACCTGAACCAGTCATTGACACAGCTGCGCAAACCAGCATGACAAACGACTCCTCTTTGCTATTCATATCCCTAGATGCCATGGCTAATTCAATACCAGAAAACAGTAGCAATACCCCCAAAATCCCGATTGGAAATTGACTTAAAATTGTGACAAAAGAATTGCCAAAAACTAACCCGAGAATAAGTTTCCCAATTGCAAGAAACAGAACCGAGGCACCACTCCTACCACCAAACCGGTACTGCCCGGCAAGGCCACCTGCCCCATGACATACTGGCATTGCACCAAACCAGCACCCAATTAGGTTCATGAGCCCGACACTAACTGATACTGACGTGGCTGAGAGTTCAGTGCTTTCCGGAAATAAATCTGACGAGAGTTTACAAACTGCTATAACTGAATTCAGTACTGAAAGAGGGATTTGCGGTACAGCACCTTGTAAGAAACCGATCTTCCAATCGTCCCAGGAAATGGACGTTATTGTAACTTTTGACGGTCCAAATTTGAGATTTTGCAGAATGGAAGGGTCCCGAATGAAACAAATTAAAATACCTAGTAAAAACACTATCAATGCAGAAGGGATCCGAGAAACAGGTACACGTGAACGGGTCCGGGGGTGATCCCTGTTTGCATTCCTCTCCTGGTCATCACCTGATCCAGTACTGATTACAAGAAATAACAAGGCAACAAGCGCAAGAATTATGCCATCCAAACCGAGCCACGACCGAGGTGATGAGGTTGAGGAAGAAGTAGAAGCTGTGAAATCTTGGTTGTACCTTATGTATTTGATGGCTGACAAAGCAAATGAGAGGCCTTGGGAGAGCTGGATGCCACGCACCACTGGTAAGGGGAGGAGGCGATACAGAGTGGACATGAGGCCAGTGATGCCAAGGACAAAGAGAACAGCAGCAGTGGAGAGGCCAGCAGCCATGATTTGTGGAATAGTGAAGTGAGGGGAAGCAGAGAGAGCTACTGCTGCTATGGATTTCATGGGTTGTACCGGCATGGGGATGCCAAAGAGGATGCCGGTTATGGCATTGTAGACTGCAGTGAAGATCAGGGTTGTGCCTGTAAATATTTTAACAGAGCAGTTTTGACTTCATGCAGCGCACAAACAATATGTTAAAACTTTACCCCAAATCTGCTATCAAATTCATCTATGAGGTGATCAAATTCATCAATTCAACTAAAACCTCAACTTGAACCAACATAGAAATTCTATCATGTTCTTTTCTCACTCAATATGTACAGTTCAACATACATCAAGGCAAAGAAATACCTAAATCTAGGTGATTGACAAGAGTGAGGGCCAAAACGATCGGGATATAGGTGCCGAGGTCACCGACAGCTCCGCCAAGCTCAGCCCAGATGCCGTTCTTGATGCGGAGATTGGTGGCGGGGGAGGGGATGGAGAAGCGCCAGCGTCTCCACCAGCGGCTCCAACTGGATGCACCGTCGCCTGGGAGGAGAGGCGTGGAGGATCCGCCAATGTCAGCCATGGCAGAGAGAAAGAGAAAGAGAAAGAGTGAGTAAGAGGCTGGGTTTCGGGATTCTCTCCAGTCCTGTTTGTTTGTTTGGTAGATATAGTATTGACTCTTGACTTTTGGAGTATCTGGGGGGCCAACACGAATAAACATCCTCCCCGGTACCGTAATAGAGAATCTTTTACAATTACTGGATCTGGACCGTTCTTTCTAACCTGGCACAAAGTTCAAAGCCGTAAAATGAAGGTAATCTTTTTAACTCTGGACCGTTCTTTCTAACTTGGATCTAGCCCGAATCTCAAAGCAACTGAGAGTTAATCTCAAACCGTAAAATGAAGGGAATCTTTTACAGTAATGGAGAGGATACTTGTCGGAGCCAACAAACGAGTACGTATCATATCTCAATTTTTGCGTGACGGACGTGTACGGTGCCTATTCGGCGATAGCGCAGTAGCCAGTATTATTTGTGCTTTGAGATTTGTTCTGAACTTCTGATCCACATCTCCTGGAAAGGGCATTTTGTTTTCGCTGTTAACTACAACTGTCCTACCATGCATTAAACTACCTACTTCTTATTAAAATAATTATTATTTGTATGTTAAACGAAACTACATAATTGTTAACAATTATCTATTAAAAAATACTTATTTGCAAAATCTTGCATAAATTTTGTAATATATATATATATTTTTTTATAAAAGTGGGATCTTCTCACCGATTTTCTATTACTTGAAAAATCGATCACTGTTCTGAAGACATGTACCAAACCACTGGTACAAACTCCATGCATACAAAGCCCTACACATGCTATTCCATGATAAGAGAACTTGTAATATCTTTATTGTTAATAATTATATAATTTCAATCAATAAAGACATAACTATTTTAATAGACAGTAAAAAACAATGGATGCGTAAGATTTCCCTATATTTTGGAAGCATCATAGCCTGAAACGCAGAATATTCCTTTTGCAAAAGGAATAATTTGGAATGGGAAGCTGGTACAGTTGTGAGATTGAAGCAATGGAGAGCTTACAAAGTCTTCCCTCTTTGACTTTTGGAGTAGCCGGGGATATAAATCTGCTGTTATTCCAAAGGGATGACAGAACTATGTTATTCTTATTCCAACCGTTCAAACTTTTTCATGTGTGAATCTGAAGAAAAAAGTTTTTCGTGCCCGAATCTCAACAAAAGTCAACGATTGGAGTCATAATAACAGGTCCTGTTATCCCTTTGGAATAACAGCAGATTTATTTCCGTACCCGGGAGGACAATTGACGAGCTGGTCGTATCCCCAAAGAATTGAGAGTAGGTTCAATGAGCTCATTCACCATCTGATCTATTTTAAAATACATGTGCTTCACTTTAAAATTCGTGCGTGTAAGTTTCAATTTCGTGCACACTAATCTCAAAGCGGATCGGATGGTCTTAGAGCTCATTGGACCCAAAAGTAGGTCCGATGAGCATCAGACCTACTCTGTTCTCATCCCCTAAATAACCCGATTGAGTTTTGATCCGGACTATTCCATTAGAAATTCTGGCCAATAACGGTGGATGCACGAGTCTCCTTCAATATTCGTGTTAGAGCAGTTCGGACCAGTGTTGCAAATAACGGTATGCGCTCATCTGACGGACAGAGTACCGCGAATCGGAAATAATCGGCCACAATCGGAAAAAATTGGCCGATTAATCGGTCTAAAATGACGTTTTTCACAACACTGGTTCCGACGACGGTTTGGATCAAAATTAAAAAATTGAGTTACTTTTGACCTGCACAAATTTTATATAACCTAACACGAATCTTACAGTCCCCCGTGCAATAGTTGTTCAGCTGAAATTGCATATATAGTGATAGAGTATACTCACCCATTGGTTGTGATCCATATCTCCGAGAAGAAATTTGGTTTTGTCCAACTTTGGACACATTCAATGCCCCAAATAAGAGAACAGCTTGGGTTCGATGGGTTTAGAGACCGTCCGATCTGCTTTAAGATTTGTGCACACAAATTTTAAAACATATGCGACAATTACGGGAGCGAATCTTAAAGCGGATCGGACGGTCATCGAACCCATCGAACTCACTTTGAGTCCGATGGGCATCGGACCCAAATTGGTTCTCCCAAATAAACGTTCGATATGCGTTTTAAGATTTATACAAATATATTTAGAACTTAATAAATTTAATTAGTTTTGTAATTAAATCTAAACTGTTATGAGAAATTTAGCAAACATCAGATGGTTTAGGAATAACTTTGGATAAGACTTTGTTCAAAGCTCTTTGAACAAAAGCACCACTCCTTAAAAAAAAAAGACATTTTGTTTTTGTTGTTAACTACTTTCATCAATTGTTCAAAGAGTAGGGTTCAAAGCGTAAGATTTTTCGTACTTCAATTTTGACTCACATCTTTATTTTTATTTATAAAGTTAAATGGTCGATACGAAATGCTCAATATATATAATCTTCATATAAAATGATGCTTGGAGATTAAATTTTATATTTATTGTAACTTTTTTTACTATTTTTTTAGACAAGTACAAATTATAATTTTTGGATGGTTCAGAATCTTTAAAAAATATTGATTTTGTTCCTATCTAAAAATACTTCAATAGTAAAAAGTAAAAAAAATATAAAATTTTGTTTCTAAGTATATATTAATATGGAGATCAAGCTGAGAGTTTAGATCAATTATTTGAACTTTGAAATAAAAAATATAAAAATACTTGACTAGTTTTTTATAATACACAACTATTCACGAGCAACAATGATTTTTTTTTAATGAAATATCCTATGATCTTAAATTTCTCAAAATTCACATGATTAATGGGGTGAAGCTAAAATTAATCTAAAAAAATAATTTGTAAGTTTAATCTAAAAGATGTTAGATTGGATTTCAAACAAATGAACTAAATGATCATGAGAACTAGTTTAAAATTAATTTGTATAATCATTTTTCCACGTGATTAATTAAAGGTTGAGAAATAATTTTGATGCATTTTTTTTAATAACTTGCTACATATCTTATTTTATGTATGACAAACTAATTAATTTACAAATTCAAAACATACACACATATCTCATATACTAGATCGTTCAATAAAATACATACATTTCGAAAGGAAAAATCTCCACATTTAAGCTTATCTCACTTTCCTGTTTTGCTTGTGGAGTTTAATTCAAAACTGTTAGATATTAAATCAAAACATAAATAAAAATCCAGATAAAAGATACATACGCTTAAGATTGTTGTAGTAAATTTTCAGAAACTCAAATAGTTAAATAAATTCATAAATAAAACAAATAAATCAAGTTGCAACAATATTACCTGGATCGTGTATCCGTAAGCGTATTTTGCTTCTATCGTGCAGAACTTAGAATCGTAATCAAGATAATATGGGAATGTCGCTACTTAGTGTATGATCATAGAAGCGACCGATGATAACTTTATAATATCCAGCAAGGATCGGAATTTAATAAAACAAAGACAAAATGTTAAATGGTGAAAAAAATCAGAGGAGTTTATTATCTGTTGGAGCAAATAAAAAAAAGGAGTTCATTTCTTTCCTCATGAGATATTAATCAGAGAGGAATTTCGGAGAGAATGTATTTAGTCTTAAGGGGTCCCTTAATAAGGAGAGGAGAGAGAGTAATTAATTATTTAGAGAATGAATATTAAAGAGAAGTTAATTGCTATTCAATTATGTCATTATCGTTCATGTCGGTTATCAGAGAAATATCAGAAATGATTTAGAGGTATTTAGCATCTTTAATTATATATGATATTTTCAATTTAAACTCTCAAATTAACAAATATTATTACAGGTGGAGATTTTAAACAAATATATTAAAATGAAAATTTTAAAATTTTCAAACTCAAGTTTCAACAAAAACTTCATCTTTCTGCTTGGGTAAATTTCGCTGGAGGTCACTAAACTTTGTCATTTGTTACGAATTGGTTATTCAAGTTTATTTTGTCTATTTTTAGTCACTCAATTTTGTCATTTGTCCCAATCAAGTCACTGTATACTTTTCCGTCTAAAATCTTAACGGAATATTCTAATTCCGTCCAAAATATTAACATAATATATTCATTCCGTCCAAAATACTAACGGAATAAGCATATTCCGTCCAAAATACTAACAGAATATGAATATTCCGTTAAAATTTTAGACAAAAAAGTATAGAGTGACTTGATTGGGACAAATGACAAAGTTGAATGACTAAAAATGGACAAATCAAATTTGAATGACCAATTCGTGACAAATGATAAAATTGAGTGACCTCCAGCAAAATTTACCCTTTCTGCTTCTTAAGTTTTTTTTTTAAACTATAAAGCACACATTTTATATGAAAAAACTTTTTACTCACATTACCCTTCAATCTTCATTGAGCTTTTATGGGGACAATAAAAAAGACACAAAAGCAAGCTCATTTTTCTCTACGTGGACGCAATTGAGGGCATACTTTCTTACCATGCATTCAACGGTCAACGCCTACTTCTTATTAAAATTAATTATTTGTATGTTAAATAAAACTACATAATTGTTAACAATTATTATATTAAAAAAACTACTTTATTACCATGCATTCAACTGCGCAACGCAGAATATTCCTTTTGCAAAAGAATGGGATGCTGGTATAGCTTTGTTGGGCCAAGTGAACTGCCTCTTTTTATTGTTTTGAGTTTATTTCTTTTTCAAAGTGGGCTTGGGCCAGCTGAATTTCACGAACCAGCAACAAGGAACCATATACACTATTTTCAGTATGTTGGATTGTTAGTTCAGTATTTTTTTATTTTTTTTAATTTTAGCATAGGCTTCAAAGTGATGAGAGAGGAACCAAATTTGAACATATCTATTGAATATTAAATTATCATCACAAAAGATAAAAAACGACATAATCTCGGACTACCAGAGAGATTCCAATCACACCAGAGACTAAATCTTTCTTACAGATCAATAAAAACCCAAAGAGTCTTTCTCTTCCTTTCAAAACAATACACGCATTGAACCAAATTCAACATTAAAATAAACTCTTACATAAATAAATCATTTGCACGAATCATAAATAAACTCAAACAACTATAATAAAAAATCAGACCAAATTTAATCTAATATCCATCGGACATGTCGTGATTACAATCACGTAGGATGTTGGACAACCTCTTCATTTTGAACAATATCATCATGATTATTGTTGTCACAATCAAGAAGCTCTTCCAAAGCTATGCGAAGAAAAACATGGGATATATTGAAATTGGCACTCATATCAGCACATATTCTCTTTCTCAAATCCAAATCAGTTGCGCTTTGTTCGATCACTTTCTGAAATGCTTCTTTCGAGTTACTGAGGAGGTGAATACACGTTGGCATATAATAAAGGTGGTTGAATTGTGTTTGCTGAGGTGGATCAAATGGGGATGCGTTTGGAAGAGTAAAATTTGGACTGCTGGGATAATCGAAAATCAGAATTACAAGTTGTAGAACAAGAATTAGGAAGAATTTTGTACGGGGGCTAACCATTGTTGCGGCTGAGTTGGAGATTGGAGATGGTGTTGTAAGTTGTAAATTGCACACAAAACAAATAATGACCCTGCTATTTATGCACTAATAAAAGAGTAAAATATTTGGGTTGGGACCATAAAGTCAAATCCCAAATCCAAAATCCAACACAGACCCAATCACCCAATTGAGCGATATTTTAGTCTTTGGATATACGTAGGGTAGCGTAACAAGCAGCGATCTGATTCTATATAACGAATTTATGAAGCCAAGTATGTCATAGATCATTGACGCACAGTAGTAAGTAGTAACGCATAGCTTCTTTTATTCACGTGCTCCGCCCAGGTGTTGGTTGCGGCCACATATAACTTCTAATGGAGAGCAAATTGGTTGGATTTCAAATTTAGTGATTAGGGAAAATTTCCAGTGTACCCATCAAAACTTTTAAAATAGCCAATATACCCATCGAAACGAACAGCGATCTGATTCTATATAACGAATTTATGAAGCAAAGTATGTCATAGATCATTGACGCACAGTAGTAACTAGTAACGCATAGTTTCTATTATTCACGTGCTCCGCCCAGGTGTTGCTTGCGGCCACATATAACTTCTAATGGGGACCAAATTGGTTGCGGCCACAATATAACTTATAATGGGGACCAAATTGGTTGTATTCATTATAACCACTTCAACCCAGTGACTGGGTTTCCGTGTGGTGTGTAAATAGTTTATAATACAATTAAATACTGAAAAGAGTTTAGTGATTATTAATTCTACATACATGTTGTCACCATCAAAGGAAACTGCCTTGGAGCTCGGCCTACAGGCAAATTCCAGTATTCATATGATATCACTAATCACCTAGGCTACGTTTGGATGCACTCTAGAATAGCTAGAATAGCTACTGTTTAGAATAGTAAATAAGAACAGCTACTGTTTAAGAACAGTGCTAACTCAAGCTATTCAGAATAGTAAAAAAGTTGTTTGGATTGCATATTAGGAATAGAGTTTGGAGGGAATGAATAGAGTAATAATTTATGTGTTAGATTAAATCTTTTTTTATCAATACGTAATATAAAAATCTTTTTATCCAATATGTAATATAATATTAATTTAATTATTAAATAAAATATTAAATATAATATAATATTAGTTTAAATATAATACAATATAATATTAATTTAATTATTAAATGTAAAATATTATTTTAAATATTAGATTGGTATTAAATAAAATATTAGAGTAAATATAATATTAATTTAAATGTTAAATGTATTATAATATTATTTTAAATATTAGATTAGTATTAAATATAATACAATATAATATTAATTTAAATGTAATATAATATTATTTTAAATATTAGATTAGTATTAAATATAATACAATATAATATTAATTTAAATGTTAAGTGTAATATAATATTATTTTAAATATTAGATTAGTATTAAGTAAAATATTATATTAAATATAATATAATATTAGATTAATTTTAATACAATATAATATTAATTTAAATGTTAAATATAATATAATATTAATTTAAATGTTATATATAATATAATATTATTTTAAATATTAGATTAGTATTAAATAAAATATTAGATTAAATATAATATAATATTAGATTAAATATAATACAATATAATATTAATTTAATTATTAAATGTAATAAAATATTATTTTAAATATTAGATTAGTATTAAATAAAATTTTAGATTAAATATAATACAATATAATATTAATTTAAATGTTAAATGTAATATAATATTATTTTAAATGTTAGATTAGTATTAAATAAAATATTAGATTAAATTTAATATAATATTAGATTAAATATAATACAATATAATATTAATTTAATTTTTAAATGTAATAAAATATTATTTTAAATATTAGATTAGTATTAAATAAAATATTAGATTAAATATAATATAATATTATTTAAATATTAGATTAGTATTAAATAAAGTATTATATTAAATATAATATAATATTAGATTAAATATAATACAATATAATATTAATTTAAATATTAAATGTAATAAAATATTATTTTAAATATTAGATTAGTATTAAATAAAATATTAGATTAAATATAATACAATATAATATTAATTTAATTATTAAATGTAATAAAATATTATTTTAAATGTTAGATTAGTATTAAATAAAATATTAGATTAAATATAATACAATATAATATTAATTTAATTTTTAAATGTAATAAAATATTATTTTAAATATTAGATTAGTATTAAATAAAATATTAGATTAAATATAATACAATATAATATTAATTTAAAGATTAAATGTTAGATTTGTATTAATATTGAAAGCTCCAATCACAATTCCAACTTTTTGTTAGAATAGTGGAACAACGCTATTCTTCTTGTTCCGAATAGCAAGTAGTACGTTTGGTTGCTCAAGCTATTCGAATAGCAATGCTATTCTAAGAATAACACTATTCTTAGTGCATCCAAACATACCCCTAGAGTTTTTGTTGAAATTCGTGATTGAAAAACTTATTTTGTTGAGATTCTCGAATGAAAAAATTTGAACAGTTGAGATCAGAATAACATGTTTCTGTTATTCACAAGAAGTAACAACAGATTTATTTCCCAATTTTTTAGTTAAAATCTAAACCATCCTATCTATTTTGTTAAAATAATACGATGTATTCACTTCGGATCGAATTGGTCCGGATTTCAATCTAAACTTAGAATTTGAGTTATTTCAGGGGATACCCAATTAAGAAAAAAATTCTACAAGATAAATCATGATTATTGTTAAGGTGGAGGGGATAATATTTTTCGAAAAAAAAGATAAAAAAGATTAATAATTTCAATTTTAAATATTTATAAAAATAATAATTTCAATTATGAACTTACCACCTTTCATTCTAAAAAATATTATCTTAATCACTACAATAAAAATTGATTCACAGATGAAAAAATATTGTAAAATTCAATTTAAGAGATCAATATTGCTCATTGTTTTTTTTTTCTAACAGTATCGTATTTTATAAGGCAAGTACATATAAAATTATTTTCAGTAACTCATCAAATAAAGATACAAATGAAAAAAAAAAATTAGCTTATCAAATAAAAATATGGATAAGAACTATGTAGCTTTATGAAATAGGGAGACTAGACCTCCACATTTATACTTTACAAAAAAAAAAAACTTTGTAGCTATCACCCTATATCCTATTTATCAAATTCCAATTTATATTAACGTTATTTTACCATTATTCACTTCATCCCTCTCATTTTTTACTCCTATATTTTTTTAGAAACGTCATTTTTCTTTCTTACTCTGCATGTGGGCCCGACATTTTTTATTAATATCGAAAATTAATTACAAATTAATTATTATACCCACAATTCCTGACTTTTGCCAAAAATGTCCAAACCGGCCATTTTATGGCCGGTTTCCTCTTTTTATTTTTTTTTTTTTAGAGACACTATGAAGAGCAAGATAATGAAATTTAACACTGGAAATTCGAATTTTTTGTTTAAATTATTTATTAGATTACTTCTTTTGATTTATAATTAGCATATTTATACTAAAATACGCTAAATTACTTGAAATTATGTTGAATTACACTATATTAAGTTAATTACACTAAATTGCATTACATTACGCTAAATTACATATGAATAAGGACGATACCTTCACTGAAAAGGTGATAAACGACGAAGAAACTTCAAACGGCCATAAAACGACGCTCGAGTGTCCGATTTCAACAAATGACCACTTTTCGGAAAGCTTGCAAAAAGACGCATGCGTTCATGCCTATTATGCCTAATTTCAAAATTCAGAATTACCAAAAAAACTAAGGAAAGAGCCTCAAAACTTGAGTTGAAGTTTCCGATTAAGATTTTCATTTCTATTATTCAATCTAAGTAGCTCAGTAAATTAGTTACATAATGAACTTGTAGAATACCAATTTTTATTATTTTCGGAATTTTTTTACTATTTTTTATGATTCATGAAAGATGGCACAAAATCGGTCTACTTTAGCGTAATTTTGCGTAGTTTAGCGTAATTTATCGTATTTCAGCATAATTAGCGAAGTTATTGTAATTTAGCATAATTTAACGTAATTTAGTGTAATTCAACATAATTTCAAGTAATCTAGTGTATTTTAGTATAAATATGCTAATTATAAATCAAAAGAAGTAATCTAACAAATAATTTAAACAAAAAATTTAAATTTTCAGTGTTAGATTTCATTATCTTGCTCTTCTTAGTGTCTAAAAAAAAAAAAGAGGAAACTGACATTTATGGCCGGTTTGAATATTTTTAGCAAAAGTCAGAAATCATAGGTAAATTTATTAATTTCTAATTAACTTTGGATATTAATAAAAATGTCGGCT
The DNA here is from genome assembly GCA_011114355.1 of Carex littledalei. Classification (NCBI taxonomy): domain Eukaryota; kingdom Viridiplantae; phylum Streptophyta; class Magnoliopsida; order Poales; family Cyperaceae; genus Carex; species Carex littledalei. The sequence continues at coordinate 2,257,073 of CM022081.1, forward strand.
AAACTGATACACTACGAGTTACATAAAGTTAAAATAGTTTTGTCAATATTTTATCTAAAATATCAACGACAGATGATATCAACATTTTTTTAACGTCGTTCAATTTTGACTGTCACAAGATTCGTGAATAATTTTTGTGATGGTGAACCGAATGACAATTATTCGGTTACCCGAACTTTGATCGAATTATTCAGCGAATTTTTATATTTGCTCCCTTGTGAGACTGAGATCTCTGGTCCGGATAATTCTGAATCATTCATGAATTATTCCTTAAATCACGAATTTTAAAACCTGCCGAACTGAACCCGAATAATTCATTCGTCACTATAATTTTGACGAACAATGTGTCAGTTATCTGCTACAAACAGACAACACAATCCCTGTTCACAGCTGATCCTGGTAATTCTCTCGTGACTCGTGAGTCATGAAACCGATGACAACATGTACCCAAAAATATGAGGAAAAAAAGAGAATAGTAAAGGTAATAATTGAAAGCGACCTGCTCCCCAGAACTTTCGCCAATTAGAAAGGGAAAGAAAGATAATATAATTGAGGTACATGCTCTCTAGTGCTAGCAATTAGCCGATATTTTTATTAAAACCCCCAAAAAAAAACAAATTATCAAATCTGCTCCCATCCCAACTTTATTTTTATTTCTACCCCAACCGCCCGTGGACTGGACGGTCCTATTTCCCAACCTGACCGCCCAGCGTCCGGGCGGTTCACTTTTGAAACTTGACCGCCCAGGGGCTGGGCGGTCTGCTATTGTTCCGAAATTTTTATTGTTGCCACACCATAAAATCCGAATTAAATCGTTACCATCCGTCTGACCCTTTATCACTATCTGCCACCCTCGCGAACCCAGTTCGCGCACCAAAATAGCTGGTGCGCGGACTGGGTTGGCGCACCAGTTTGGTGCGCGAACTGGGTTCGCGGAGCAATGGGCTGAATTCCTGCTCTGAGTTCGCGGAGCAATGGACTGAGTTATCTGGCGCTTCACGTGGTGGGGCCCGCAGCTTTTTTGGGAACCAAGCTGATAGCGCAGGGTGCCTATTCGGTGCCTTTTTGGGAACCAATCCGGATCCCCTAATGTAACCCAATTTTTGAGTTTTATTCTATTATTCTATTATTCCTTCAGCCCATTGCTCCGCGAACCCAGTTCGCGCACCAAGCTGGTGCGCCAACCCAGTCCGCGCACCAGCCATTTTGGTGCGCGAACTGGGTTCGCGGGGGTGGTAGATAGTGATAAAAGGTCAGACGGGTGGTAACGATTTAATTCGGATTTTAGCCCGTGGTAACAATAAAAATTTCGGGCTATTGTTTTTTTTTTTTTTATAAGAGTTTTATGTTTTAATTGTTTGAATGTTTTATATTAAATTGTTAATGATTTGTTTGAATGTTTCATATTAAATTGTATGATATATATTTATTATTTGTTGACGATTATATTTTTATAATTGACGATTATTTGTATATGTTATGTAATTGTCTAGCTTTAATATAATTGATTAGTTTTATATTAAGTTTTGTTAATGTTTAAATGTTTCTAAATGGTAATCGAAATGGTAAGTCTAAACAACAAAAGTAGTAATCGAAATGGTAAGTCTAAACAACAAAAGTAGTAATCTAAATGGTAAGTCTAAACAACAAAAGTAGTAATCTAAATGATAAGTTTAAAAATGAAACATAACAGTCCAAACACGAAATATAATAATCCAAACTAAAATACTAGAAACCTATCAAACTAAAAAAAATATAAAAACCCTAACGGCGATGACGAGGGCGACGTCCGGAGAGCTCCAACCTAGTAGGTGCATGGCGGTCCCTCTGCGACGGCGGACGCCTCTGGGGAACCTCATCCACCTGCATGTCATCGTGTACGGCCTGTGTACGCAACACCCACGGATCGGCCTCCCAAGTAGGAGGATACGTGGCCGGAGGCGGTGTGCCAAATATAGCAGCGGCAAAGCCATCTGCAGTCTGTGCCCCACTCCCACTGGCCTCGCCGTCGTGCTGTCTGGGCTCCATATACTGCGGTCGGTGGGAGCTAGCTGGCTCCCATCCGCCCACATCTGGAGCTAGGTCATCCAATGAGAATGAGGCGGCGGCGGCGGCGGCGGCGGCAGCTTCATCCTGCATGTAAACAATGTTAAATTAAAGACATAGAAGTAACGAGTAAATTAATTAAATAATGAACTTTTGCTACCTCGGTAAGCTGCACTGGAACTCCATGCTCGTTGTAGTACGCGTTCCACGCGTTGTTGTTCAACACCCATTGGTGGATCGCCCAACCCGAGTCATCATCTGCAGAAATGAAGATAAATTAATAAGAATGATCTTTTAGATAGACACTTAATAATGATAATTTGTATGACATATTATTACCTGCAGGAGGTGGCGGCATCTCCGCAGCGTAGATATGGTCTCCAGGCTGCTCCGGATCTGGTGGTGGGGCCTTTATCTCGCGCCAATTGATGTCCTCCCCAGCATCGTGCAACATACCAACGAGGCGACCGTCCCAGCCAGAGTCCTCCACGATCGGTGCACTATGTTGGAGCATTTGACATCCTATCGCTCTCCAACTTTTTCTCGCCATGCACACCAAGCTGTGTGCCACTCCTCTAATACCCGTCAAAATCTGCACACAACGTATTTTTATTATTATTATTGGAAGATGAATAAATAACTATAATTTTTTAAGCATTTCAGTTTCATTTAAACATACCGAACGAGTATGGATCGGGCCGAAAGGCAAGTAAGTCCTAGATCCGTCACCAGTGAGTCTCCGTCGGAGAGCATCACCATAGTCCCCCTGTAGATAAACCGTCGGCATGCCCCATCTCTGGTACCAGACTAAATATCGTAATCTCCAAGGCCCGGCCGGCGTAGGGGCATCAACAGCTGGAGGCGGGGTCCATAAGTGATCCCCAGGTGATGCAGCACGCTGGTAATGCTCCCAGAAACGCGTCATCCAGTCGACTTTGGGCTTGTTGTGTTTAGTGCTGCAATATAAATTAATTAGCAACGTGTATGGCTGAACAAGTAATAAAATAGGCAAACAATAAGGTAGTGGGTAGTTACCTGTGCAGCTGGGTGGTCTGCTGCTCGCCCAACTCTGGAAAATCAGGGACATATGCATCCAAGCCAAACTGACGGGGCACTCGATCAGGATAGTGATACTCAACTATCCAGAAGCATACGCACGGCCCCCGATAAAACGAGAGATGTCTCTGGTCTAAAGTCAGCTGGCACAAAAGGCCCCGATCGTAGAACAGACGAAAGGGGTACCAGGTGATGCTTGCCTCGTGAAGCATCTGGAGCTGACCCCGGACATACGAAATCCCCACGGTCCTCCCCCTGCCCGTGTCCTCGTATGTGTGGGGAGGAGCCCATATGGCACCGTACCCCGGACGTCTCTCGGGGTCATCTCCCGTCCATAACCCATGCTGAGCTGGAGGAACAGGCCGACACACCGGTATGTGCGACCAGGACCACTGCTGGAGTAGAAGAAGCGGTCCGGCAATCTGCTTGTTCGTCGCCTAAATTTTGGACATGCGGTGCACTTCTGGTAAATATGGAACCCTAATATTTGTAATAAAAAAATTAAAATATTTGTATAAACTTACCAGACAAGCATGACACAAGCCCCGGTATAAGTGGGCGAGCACGGCTCCACCCCAGTTCCACTTCGACGGCCGCTGAATGTCCCTCAGCAGAGAGAGGAACATAATCGGGACTGCATCACCGCTGGAATCGACAAACATGACGCTGCCACATAAATCCATGACAAACGCCATCACGTACCTGCAACATAAATTAGAGACATAAATAACTACAATTTTTTTTGAATCCATAACATATTTTAATTTGCAACTGTTTGTGATTACCTCAGAACGGTCTGCTCGTCACGTGTCTCGGGGGTGATCCTACGCCGGTGGAAGTAACTGCGGAGCGCCGCAAGACTGATGCAGTATTTGGAATACCGGTACTCCTCCTCCTCTCCTTTCTTCTTCTTCTTCTTCTTTTGCAAGTCCGTCGGAGCGGCCCCCAGCAGCTCCGGTATCATGTGCATCAGGTCCGGATCGTCTGAGACACCACCGATGGGGTCGCCATCTATCCATAAACCCCACAAGGCGCTGACGTCACCTAGTGTGACTGTCATCTCCCCAACCGGAAGGTGAAATGTATGCGTCTCCGGTCGCCATCTCTCCACTAGACCGCAAACGAGAGCCTGGTCAATATCGCAGTGAGTCATAGTGGCCAGCTGATACAACCCGAGATGCATGATGCACCGCTCCATCAACGGGTGACGGACGTATCGTATCTCGGGGGTGCGATGTCTCACTGTCAGCATCGTCGTGTCCTGCATTTTACAATGATTTCAATATAAACGTCTAATTAAATAATGCTATTTAAATTAGGATTACAAAACCAACGTACCTCCATAGATGCAAGTGAGACACGGTGCCTGACATGTGGGGTCCACAGAAGAGGACTAAATGTGTCAGGATGGTGAGGGGGATAATCTCCAAAGGGAGCATCTGCACCGGACGTCTCTGCACCGGACGTCTCTGCACCGGATGCCTCTGTACCGGAGCCGCTGCACCGGATGCCTCTGCACCGGATGCCTCTGCACCGGATGCCGCTGCACCGGATGCCTCAGCATCGTGATCATGTGAACTCTCCCCCGTCTCCAGAGGGGCATCCCATGCACGTCCCCGTCTAGTTCTGACCATACTACATTTCAATAAACATAATATTTTATCTTATAAATCCTGATTTATAAACCCTAATTTAGGAATTCAACCCTAATTTAACAATTCAACCTTAAACCGTAAACCCTAAATTAACAATTCAACCCTAAACCCTAATTTAACAATTCAACCCTAATTTAACAATTCAACATAATTTAAATAATTCAACCCTAAACCCTAACTTAACAATTCAACAATAATCTAACAATTCAACCCTAAACCCTAATTTGATCCCTAAACCCTAATTTAACCCCTAAATCCTGATTTAAACCCTAAACCCTAAATTAACAATTCAACCCTAAACCCTAATTTAACAATTCAAACATAATTTAACAATTCAACATAATTTAAACAATTCAACCCTAAATCCTAATTTAACAATTCAACCCTAATTTAAACAATTCAATCATAAACACTAATTTAACAATTCAACCCTAATTTAACAATTAAATCGCGACAGGAAAATCAACAACCCGCACACGATAATTAACAATTCAACCCTAATTTATAAACTTCAGTTTTGTCAACCCTAAATCCCTAAACTACAAACTCTAATACCGGAAACCCTAATTTTGAACAATTCAATCGTTTCGGGAAAATCAACAACCCGGACACGATAATTAACAATTCAATTCTACCAATCGTTCCAATGCCAATACAAGATACAAAATATAAATTAAAAAAATTATTTAGAAACTTACCCGAAAATAATCGGACTGTCGCCGATATGGCCGAAATTAGGATTCGGGTGAGAGAGAGAGAGAGAGAGGAAGAGAGAGAGAGAGAGGAAGAGGGAGAGGAAGAGGGAGGAAGAGAGAGAGAGAGAATGGCAGAAGAGAGAGAGAGGAAGAGAGAGAGAGGAAGAGAGGGAGAGAGAGAGAGCTCTAGAGAGAGAGAGGAAGAGAGGGAGAGAGGGAGAGGGAAAGAGGGAGAGACTGGGGTGGTGGTTCGGGCGGCGACTCGGCGGGGCGGCGACACAGGAGGCAGAGGCAGAGACGAAAGAGAGAGATGGGGAGCGGTCTGCTCCCAGCGGACCGCCTATAAAAAAAAAAAATTCATAGTGGACCGCCCAGCCCCTGGGCGGTCAGGTTTGAAAAGTGGACCGCCCAGCCCCTGGGCGGTCAAGTTTCAAAAGTGAACCGCCCGAACACTGGGCGGTCAAGTTGGGAAATAGGACCGCCCAGTCCACGGGCGGTTGGGGTAGAAATAAAAATAAAGTTGGGGTGGGAGCAGATTTGATAATTTGTTTTTTTTTGGGGGTTTTAATAAAAATATCGGAGCAATTAGGGGTGAGTAAATTGCTCATAATTTGTAATTCGCTCATAACTTGTTTGCTAAATGCTCATTAATAACTCGCTCATTATTAATTTGTTATAACTCGCGCATTAACTTAATGAGCCGAGCATGAGTATACTCTAACTCGCTCATAACTCGCTCATTAAGAACTGAGTTATATAAATCCTGCCACATCTAATTCCTTGAATATTATTTGGTTTTGTAGCTAAAATTTTTGGAAATATTTGGGCACAACAGCAAAATCTAAAGTCACAGACCAAAACCTAGTCTCAAAATATAACCCAAAATTTGATCATTAATACACTGTTCTGAATTTGTACAGTTCTGAATTTGTATATTTCTAAATTCTACATTTTTATTATTGTTTTGATAATGCAAATTTGTAGGTATGTGACAATGAGTTAGCTTTGAGTATGTGACATGTAGGGCTGTGAGAACGACAAGACAATAGTTGTTTGATTTTGTTAAATTTACTTATGAACAATTTTTTGTTAAATATGTACAGTTTAATTAGATTGGAATATGACAATTTGTTAAATTCTATATATAAATGAAAATTAGTTTTTGAATGATCGATGTATTTTAAAAAATTCGACAACTCTCTCATTAACAACTCGCTCTAACTCGCTCATTAAGCTAATGAGCCGAGCATGAGCATACTCCAACTCGCTCATGCTCGCTCGTTAATCACCTCTACTAGCAATAGCATCTAAGTTTAATTTGCATTATTCATTTATTCTCCCAATTGCTGCCGTTTTGGACACTTAAACTGGAATTTGAAAACGATGTTTAATCCAGGATTGAGGATTGATTGGTGATCAGTTAATATTAATAATTTTGACAAAAAGGATTGTTTAAATTTTGATATGTTATATTTTTTTTGCATAATTACATATTATGCATAGGTCGTATTTAACGATTTTGATAGAATATAAAATGACACTTAAAAATTTCAGATAAAGCCAATTAATAAAGACCGACAAGTTATTGTAAATTCATCCTACATTCTTATATTTTTTTTGTTTGAAAAAATATTATCAAGATTACTCTTAAATTTTTTTGTGTTGTCGACTTGTTCGTTCATTTACCGTATTTCAGCATAATGAGCGAAGTTATTGTAATTTAGCGTAATTTAACGTAATTTAGTGTAATTCAACATAATTTATTGTAATATAGTGTAATTCAACATAATTTCAAGTAATCTAGTGTATTTTAGTATAAATATGCTAATTATAAATCAAAAGAAGTAATCTAACAAATAATTTAAACAAAAATTCAAATTTTCAGTGTTAGATTTCATTATCTTGCTCTTCATAGTGTCTCTAAAAAAAAAAAAGGAGAAAACCGGCAATTTTTGGCAAAAGTCGGAAATCGTGGGTATAATAATTAATTTATAATTAACTTTGGATATTAATAAAAGTGTCGGCATGTGGGCTTTGTCTCCAATTTTTTTGCTGGATTTTAATGGAATTAAAAAATATATATACATAACTTGTGCCAAGCATAAACTAGTAATGTAGTATGTGTGAGTTATCTCTCAAGTATTCATTCCTATTTCCTAACGATACTAGGAATTAGAAATTTTTAAATGACATGTCATCATCGGTAACGTTATAACACACACAATTCTCACGTGACTTGACCTCTAATTTTTAATAATTTTCCAGCATTTTTTTTAATAATTTGGACTTCAATTTTTTAATTTTATTCCAATAAATAATTCAGAATCTGTATAAGAAAGATTAAAATATTCTTAAACATGAGAATAAAATCTCCAACATTTTTTTTTGCTGAATTTTACAAACTTTTGCAATTGTTTTATACAATTTTGGGACTTTTTTCAAATTTTTCAATGACCAATTTAAATTCCAACAAAAAAATATTTTTTTTCCTATGACTAACAAAAAAACTCGTAATTAGTAGCTCGTTCGAAATTAACCCAAAGAAAAATTTAGGATTAGCTCGCTCATCCAAATACTACTCAAAAGGAAAAACCCTGCTTAAATCCTCTTCTAAAATTACAACTCAAGAAATAATTTACAGTTGTTGGCTATCTTTCCCTTCTATTACAGATCTAATATTTATGATTCCACTATAATATTATAGTATAATTCGGAAAATAATTTATTTTCTATACTATAAATAATATATGTAAGTGTTGAAACTTTTAGAAAGAAAAGAAAGTTTTGTATATTTCACCAATATTAAAACAGCCACAAGTCTTGTACGATACATAAATTTAAATTTAAGAAAAAGAAGAAGAAGACAAGATCGTGTGAAAAATAAGTTGAAGGAAGTGGGCTGGGCTGGGCCTAATTAATTAATTGGATAATATAGAGGTTAGGAAATAGATAAATTTTCAGTTCTGGGCCGAAGGTCAGTTTTGGGCTTCATAATGAGGATTTTTTTTTTTTTACAAAAGGTCTGAAATTTCTTTAAGTTTAGGGAATACTCCAAATTCAGAAAATGCCAAAAATGGCGAATAGTCACAAATACCAAGAATAAAGAAAAATAAACAACTAAATCGGTGGTTTTGTTATAAAATAAAGATAAACAAACAATAAACAAGATAGAGAGAACACAAGATGACAATCTCTTTATTCATATATTTCTCATATGTCTTACATATGTCCAATACAATATTACAAAGCCTCTATTTATAGGCTACAAATTGTAAATGAAAAGCCACTACAATAATAAATAAGAAATTAAATTCCAAATAGTAGTGGATATGAATTCCAATAGTAGTGGGGGTAGTGGAGAATGGATCTTGGGAGTTATGGACATCCACATTAATAATTTATTCATAACACTCCCCCTTGGATGTCCATTACCTAAAAATATGCCTCATTAAAACCTTACTAGGAAAAACCCTATGGGATAAAAACCTAGTGAAGGAAAAAGAGTATATTATTCTTTTAATACGCAACTACAACCTTCACCAGGAAAACCCTGTGGGAAAAACCATGGTAAAGGAAAATGTAATGCATATTAACTCCCCCTCATGACAACATTAATCAAGATATTTAAGTCGACCAACTCCAATATTACGGATCACATTTTCAAATATTAAAGTATGGAGTGTCTTAGTGAATAAATCTGCTAGATTCTCACTCGAACGGTTTGCTAAACATTAATAACATTATTCTTTTGGAGATCATGTGTGAAAAAAAAACTTTGGTGAAATATGTTTTGTTCTATCTCCTTTAATGTATTCTTCCTTTAATTGAGCAATACATGCAGTATTATCTTCATATATGATCGTTGGGATCATTTCTCCATAAGACAAACCACATGTCTGACGAATGTGTTAAATCACAGATCTTAACCAAATACATTCTCGGCTTGCTTCGCGAAGTATATGTTTAATTTCATTACAATGTCTTCGCATGGGAGAAAAACTATATCTTGCTAATAAATTTATAGCAAATGATATATCAGATCTTGAGCAAGATACATAAATTCCACTATTGCATAAAGATATGGTACTTCAGGACCAAGTAGTTTTTCATCACTTTCTCAATGTTTAAAAAGATCTTTATTCATATCTAATGATCTTACAACTATCAGAGTGCTCATGGATGTGACTTTATCCATATAAAATTATTTCAGCACTCTTGCAATATAATTTTCTTGATGCATAAAAATGTCATTTTTAAATGTTCAATTTGCAATCCAAGGCAAAATTTTGTCTCCCAAGATCTTTCACCTCAAATTATTTCTTTAAATAATTTATTACTTTTGGAAGCTCTTAATGATGCTTAGATAGTCAACATAAACTGTAATTATAACAAAATCATTTCTATATCTTTTCATAAAAATACATGGACAGATCGTATCATTTTTATATCCATGTTTCAATAAATATTCACTTAAACGACTATAGCATATGCGTCCATATTGCTTTAATCGATATAAAAATTTATTCAATTTAACTGAATAATGTTCTCGAGAACCTAAATTACATGTTTCAGGCATCTTAAATCCTTCAGAGATTTTTATATAAATATCATTATCAAACGAGCCATTTAAATAGGCTGTAACAATATTCATTAGGTGCAAATCAAGTCCTTCATGCACGGCCAGACTAATTATGTTTCGAAAAGTTATTGCATCCACCACAAGCAAGTGAGTATGTTTGTTCATAATCAATTACAAGTCTTTGCGAAAAATCTCGGGTGACAAGTCGCGCTTCATATCTTACAATTTCACCCTTCTTATTTCTTTTTCGCGTAAATAATCATTTATATCCTACTATTTTTTTTTACACATTCAGGTATTAGGACTACAGGTCCAAAAGCCTTTCGTTTTTCAAGAGAGTTTAACTCTGCCTCAATTGCACCTTTCTATTGACCAATCATTTCTTTGTCGACATTCTTTAATAGACTTCTAGTCATGATCCTCAATATTTATTATATTTAGCGCTATATTATATACAAAAAAAATATCATTGATATCAATTTTATCTCGGTTCTATCTTATTCCATTCATGATATAATTTATAGAGAATCGAGATCTCTTTATTTTTATGAATTTCATATACTTGAGTTTCTGCTCGAACTCCAATATTACTTATAATTTGATTCTTTTATAGACTTGACCATTTTCATTCTTTGCTTCTTTTTTTAGAATTCTTATCTTTGGAACCGATTGTTTTCCACGCTTCATGCGTATCATAATTTCATTTGTCTGTCCAATAGGGACTTCGACTTTAATTGGAGCATTAGCAGCTGGTACATGTGATTTGGTCACTTTCTTTGTAAATGCGTCTGGCGATTGATTAACTAATCTTTCCAAATGAATTATCTTTTAAACATCTAGTTTACATTATTTATGAGGATCTAAATTAGACAATGATAATTCATTCCAACTAATATATTTTCCCAGCTGATTGATTTTTTTTTTTTTTTTTCTCCCCCTAAGGTTGGAAATATTAATTCATCAAAATGATAATCGGCAAAACACTAGCCGTGAATAAATCTACCATTAATGATTCTAGATACTTTATTACATATGGAGATTCAAATTCAATATAAATTTCCAACTTTCTCTGATGTCCCATTTTAGTGCATTGTGGTAGAGCAATTATAACATATATCGCACATTCAAAAATTCTTATATGGGAAATATTAGGTATGTGACCAAAAACCAATTATAAAGGGGAAGATTTATAATAGCTTGTTGGCATGATGCGAATTAGTGTTGTTGCATGCAAAATAACAAGTTCTCATTTTTGTGTATGAACATAAGCTACATGATAAACAACATCAATTCTAATAGACATGCATTGTCTGAGAAATAAATTCATCAACATTGTCTAGACGTATTTTCTTAATTGAATAATCATAAAATTATGCTCTTAATCAAATTAATTGAGCAAATAATCTTGCAAACGTCAGGTTGCAAGTTGATAATGTGACCATACTATTGATGCATCAATTATAACCATAAAATATCTAAATGGTTCACATGGTGGATATATTGGTCTACAAATATCATCTTGTATACGTTCTAGAAATGAAATCAACAAATAAAAATTTATAAGATTAAAGAATCTTTGGTTCTTTAATGAATGTCCACATTAATTAATTATCTATTATTTTTTGCAACATTATTGATCCGGAATGGCCCAACCGGTTATGCCAAACTATGAACATATTCTTGTTTGTAAACTTCTGGTTTACAATAATATGTGCTTCAATTGTACTAATACATGTGTAGTACAAGTCGAAGGAAAACATAGGCAATTATGCTAGTAATATAAATATATTCAATATTTTCTTCATTGGTTGTCTCAACATGATACCCATTTCAGCGAATATCCTTTAACAAATTCCTTTGAGACTATAATGCATCATCAATATAAATTTGTATTCCTCCATATATGTAATAAAAAGGTTGCTCTTCCGGACCTTTCAATCAAAAATTTGTACTACCCGGAATAGTACTAATATTTACTTCTTACATTACTAAATAAAATAAATACAATTATGCATACATTTGATGAAAATTAAGTTAAATCTTTAAATAATTGCTACTTACCTAACAACATGTCAACTATTAAAACTTTTATCAAATTTTATGATCAAAGTAAATCAAAGATAAAAATAAGTCTTATATAAAAAAAAATCCACAAACCACAACACAATTATAGGGTCTAGGTCAACAGGTTTGAACAGATACCTTGTTTGCCAATCCGGTCAAAATAAAGCTATTCTATCCTTCAAAAGTACTAAATATTTTTTATTTCAAAGTTATACATATTTGAGAAAGAGAAATAAATTCACAATAAATAATTTATTGTACTGACAAAACAATATATATTTTCATTATCGGTAACCAAAAAGAATATTCATTGTTTTTTATTGAAACAAAACAGAAAAAACATAATAAATACCATTTCAACAATAATAAATAAGTAGTTAAACTTATTGTCTTATAAAAAAAACTTTCAATAAACACTAATTTAACAACAAAATTTTGTTTACTTATTTATTTTAAATATTATCATTACTAATCAATTGGTTAATTTTTATTTTCTTCGCTAATGAAATGAGCATCATTTAAATGAGTAACATCAATTTGGCTAAGATCGAGATCACATTCAAAAATAAAATATGTCTCGATCTTTTGCTCCTTATTTTATAGTGATACTTAATATAGGTCAACAATATGTTTTGACATACGACAGGTACGTCGGCGTACGACGGGTACGTGACCAATGAGCTTTACTACCATAATAATAGCATGAATTCTCTTGTTCGTTATTATGTCCATTTTTCTCTTTCTCATTATTTCTCCACTTCTGATGGAAAGATGTGTCTTTTCTTCATTATCAAGTCCACATCTATGATTTTGTCTACAAATTATATATCTTTATTATTATGTGTTGATACATTCACTTCAGGGAATGAAGCATAACTAATTGAACGGAATTCATGATTTTTCATCAATAGCTCGATATTTTGTTCAATTATAAGGAGACAAGAAATCTACTCAAAATATAAATTTCTGCATCATATAATTTTTTCTTTAAATCTTCTTCATGAAGATCTTCTTAATATCTTTTGAAATCTTCTTCGAGAAGATTAAATTATTGCAAAAAAAATGTATGAATCATATCTAAATTTCACATTATAAAATTTATGATTAACAGATGGCTTCGGGCCATTTGATAAATTGAGAACTTATGATTAACCTATTACTTCGGGTCATTTGATAAAATTGAAAATTTATCTCAAATTTAACAGATTGTAATATTTGTTTAATTTGAAATCTCATATTATGGTATTTGCTAATCTGGCATTCGGGTACCATATACTCAAATGGTGGCATTTAATCCCGCACAACTGACTAGTACAAAATTAAAAGAATAGTAACATAACAAAAGAAAAGAAAAAAAAAAATAATACGCATTCTCTGAATGTTGGTTAAGATCTGTGTTTGGTTAATTTTCTCTCTGTAGTTAATTAAAACAGTGACAATCATTATATGAGTTTAATTTATTCACACAAACACGGAGTGCAAAACAAAAAAATTTAAAGGTCTCGGAACCTTTAATCATTATATAATAGATCTAGTTCTGCTGTTAGATCTAAAATTGCATATTATGAAAGAAAAAAAAAATTCACATTATAAATTTATGATTAACATGTGGCTTCAATAATTTAATCTTATAATTGAACTCCGGGCCAATTAATAAAATTGTTGAAATGGCTTCCGGCCAATTTCATTAGCATAATTTATAATCATATGGCTTCGGGCCATTAATTAACATAATAATATACTTAGATGGCTTCGGGCCATTTCATTAACATAATTTATGTTCAATACAAAATAATGTAAAAAGATAACATAATATTATCATAATATAACTTAAAAGGTAACATAATTAAATATAAAAAAAATTACCTTCAATCTTCAAATAGTAGAGCTCTCGTGCTGATAACGTGTTATAAAATAAAGATAAACAAACAATAAACAAGATAGAGAGAACACAAGATGACAATCTCTTTATTCATATATTTCTCATGTGTCTTACATATGTCCAATACAATATTACAAAGCCTCTATTTATAGGCTACAAATTGTAAATGAAAAGCCACTACAATAATAAATAAGAAATTAAATTCCAAATAGTAGTGGATATGAATTCCAATAGTAGTGGGGGTAGTGGAGAATGAATGTTGGGAGTTATGGACATCCACATTAATAATTTATTCATAACAGGTTTAAATTTGATCAATTTAATCGGTGACGGTACCTTATATGGATGTAAATTTTACAATTTAATTGGTTAAAAAAATAGTTATTGTTCCACATGTTACTTTATATGAGCTCTTGATTACTATGTTAAAAATAACTTAATTATCAATAGAAATCAGTATCTTGTAAAATAAATATTTTTGTCTAAATACATTGGAGAATATATATAAAATGGTAACAAATTCTGATTAATTAACTGCACAATTAATAAACAAAGAATAAGTAATATTTTTCTTTTGTTAAGAATTATATTGTAAATATTAGGCGTATCAAACACCTACCTTTTAAATGAGGAGAAACAAAAACTTAAATCGGATGGATAAAGAAATATCAATAATATAATATGAGGGTTCAAGTGCCTTCATTTTTTGTGCCTCCACCATGCCTCTATTCTTAGAACTTTAATAACTCAAAATTTAAATTATAAACGTTAAAATAAAACCGTTAGATATGATCTATGTTATTTTTTGTATGTGCTCTAAAAAATAATCACATTTCAATTTTGTTTTTATGTGAATCAATAAGTTGAAAAATCAACGTCTAGAAATTATCTACATTAGTACATTTTATAAAAGCTCTTGATGACAACCAAAACAGAGTTGACATGTCGTAATTTTTTACATGTGCATAAATAAAATGATGTAAATAATATCTAACGGTTTTATTTTTACTTTTAAGTTTCAAATTTTGAATTATTAAAGTTTTTAAAATTTATTGTGGCATAATAGAGACACAAAAAATGAAGGTATTTGAACCCTCCACATATAATATAATTATAAACTGTGAAGACTTTGACCAGAGAACCACCACAAGTTACAAGTATGAGTTTCAAGGAAGGCGAAATATCAAACAGAGTAACATTGGAAGGCAATATATGGAAATTCACATAACCTAATAATGACATTCTCCTTATACAAAAGTATATATAGGCTTTAATTATATAACATAAACTATATGCATAAATTAAAATTAGTGTTAAGATTACAGATAACTGGGGGTATATTGCTCACTCGAGAACTCTGAGATAACAGGTAGCTGATGAGATGAATGAGCCATTTCAACCTGAGCTACATCGGCTGAGCTATCCGATGCAAAAAACGGCTTCGGTGGCATTCTGAGTGAATCAAGATCTGATTCGAGCATCTCAATAACCCTACTCATATCAGGGCGATCCGACGACTTCATTTGTATACACCATAGTGCTACTAAACAAAGCTTCTTTTCCACCTCAGATAGATCTAAATTTTCACTAATATCATTCTGTTGATGTTTAATCAGCTTGTCATATATCCACGACGGATAGTATACCTGGCTCAGCCTATCGATATTGCGATCAGCATTTCTTCGACCACTGACCATTTCCATCAGAAGCATTCCGAAACTATAAACATCAGATTTGTGTGATATAGAACCAAAGCTCCTGGATATTAATTCAGGAGCCATGTAACCAATGGTTCCTCTTGCAGCACTTAGTGACAAAAGGCTGTGCTCCTTAGGATACAGCTTTGCCAGACCAAAATCTGAAATTTTAGGGGTGAAATTCACATCAAGCAAGATGTTGTTTGGTTTGATATCAAAATGCAAAATTTGCATGTTGCAGCCTCGGTGCAGATACTCGATACCGCGTGCGATGCCCAAGGCTATTTCATTGAGCTTTGCCACGGTAAAAGTGCGGTGTCCCCTTTTATTACTGCTAGCAGTGAAAATGCATTTGTCAAGAGATCCATTCAGCATGTACTCATAGATGAGAGCCCTTTTTGATCCTTCAGAACAAAACCCAATGAGCCTGACCACATTGAAGTGATGGATTCTACCGAGAGAGGAGACCTCATTGATGAAATCATCTCCGTTGCAACTCGAGTTGCCTAGCACCTTCACCGCTACGAGATTGCCTCCAGGAAGCACGCCTTTAAATACACAGCCGAATCCGCCTTGCCCGAGTTTTTGTCTGAAGTTTCCTGTGATTCTGATGATGTCGGTATATGCATACCTTGTTGGCACAAGGCTTTCTAGGTTTTAAAGGAATCTCTCTACATTGTCAGTGGATGTCTTTGATTTAAGCACAAGGTAGGCGAGGAACACCAAAATAGTAGGCGGCAAGAGGAAAATTCTGATGATAAGCATCCTTGCTGCAATCAACATCATCCATACTCTTAATCAGATCAAAACATTTACAAAAAAAAAAAATGATATTGTTTAAGCTATCCTATGCATCAACCAAAACATTTCCAATTTGGTGTAGTCAACATATCCTTTAGCTGGTGTGTGAAATAAGTTTTTTTTTTTAAATTGCATCTCTATCTTTCTGTAACACAAAATGAAAAGAAAATTCAACAGAATATTTACAAGTCATGACATACATAGCAGTATGGCTCCAATTAGTGATGCATAAGATTCAATCCTTGAGAAGGTATATGTTCCGGTGCCGTATTCAAGTGTAAATTCTTTCTGGAGAAGCTCAAAAGCACTGCCTGTACTATTATCTGACATAGGACCCCCAAAAGGAAGCATGGCAAGATAGGAACACGATGGCTGGAGGAATCTTACCTGGTATGCATCAAATCCAACTGCTAGGTAAACAAACGAGTCGTTTGTACTCATGCAGCTAACTGGCTTATACATGGAATTATTCAAAATTGATTCTCTGCACTTCAATAATGATCCCCACCTAAAAGCGTAGTAGTTTCCTTTCAACATTGAATGAGATGGCGATACTGTTGGTACAGTGCAACTGCCTTGGACAAATCTTTCAGTCAAGACATTGATAAGCTGGAGCTGCGAATCTATTGTAGTAACGATATACTTCTCTGGTTCAAATAATTGAAGAATGGTTTTGTTCCCTTCACAGTTTAGCTGGTATTTAGGATCAGTAGTATTGCATGCTGATGCATCGGATTTCAGGTAGAATGGGTACTTTATTTGCAGATTTCCACATGAAGATTGATAGCATTTTTGGTTTTGCCATGGGAGATCACATGAGGTTTGTTCAACTAGGGATAGAAGAATCCATGAGAGAAGGAAAAGGGAAGAAGATAGAGGTTGCATCTGTATGGCTGTATGTAGACAAAATAAAATAAAGCAGCACGAGATCAAACTAGTTCTATATATGTTGGGCAAGTTTCTTCAAAGGTCCCCAATCTTTAATACTTTGATTTCTTCCCTTCAAAACTACCATACTTTTAATATATTTCAAATTTTCAATAAACAAGGAACTGTCTAAATCAATTAAAAAAATATCAGATCAGCAAACAATATCCGCCTCACCATACCATTGATTTTCAATGGAGCAATCTGTCCCATACCATTTGACATTGATTTTCAATGGAGCAATCTGTCCCATACCATTTTACATTGATTTTCAATGGAGCAATCTGTCCCATACCATTTGGTGCCAAACATGACTTTGACATTTGACTTGTAAGCAATGATTCCTTTGGAATTCAAGTCTCCTTCAGATTTTTTGCAAAGATCATAATTTCTTTGTTTTTTCCACCCCAAATAACCCCCTCCCCCCTCCCCCTAAAATAAATCTGCTGCAATCCCGAATCCAGTGAATAGTATCCTGAAATCCTACAATCTCGAATCTAGCCGTCAAATTTTTTTCGAGAACGCATCTTGAAAGAACTGGTTTTTCCGTGCACGCATCTCGAAAAAATTCGACAGCTGGATTCAGATTACAGAAATTTCATTAACGTGAACGATTGGGAGAATGAATTAATTCATTTTATTAAGCAGCACCAACAGTCCAACAACAGCAACTTCAATGTCAATTGGACTTGGCCTATAATTTTATTTTTAAACTGCACTTAATACAATACAGGATTGGGCTTATTAGTCTAACCAGGGGCAAAACTTAATTTCCAGAGGGAGCAAAACAGAAACATGCTTATTTTTTCTAATAAATTTCAAAATCCATGGAGGCAGTTGCCCTCCCAAGCCAATGTGGGCCCGCGCCTGGTTACACCGTCATAAATTCATTCGTACTCCATCTTATTCCGACTGCCTTTATTCTTGTTTGGCAGCTTAAGTGTGGAATAAGTCTTTTATTCCACCACTTAATCTACAACCAAACAACATCATGGCATAATTAACCTTGATTAGTACCAGGACCGAAAACGGGATCGAGCTTAAACTGCTTCATAGAATATCAATTTTCAAGTCTGTAGAGCACTTCATTCGAACCTGTCCTTGGTGAAGAAAGAATTCATATCACCTAAGGTACCTCATTTTTCGAGTTTGAATCCGGTCCGTTTATTCTATATTAGTACAAATCTTAAAAGGGCCCTGCGTATTATAATTTGATTCAGATTGGTCTGGATTATGATAGAACTGTCCATATTGAAACTCAAATAATGCATTACCTCAAAGGATCCGGACTCAGTGATGACAAGAGACCAGCAAATGTCGTATCCTCTGCATTACCTCAAAAACTTTTGAGTTAATGTAGAATGAATTCGGATTGGAAATTGACTTAAAATCGTGACAAAAGAATAGCCAAAAACCAACCCGAGAATAAGTTCCCCAATTGCAAGAAACAGAACCGAGGCACCACTCCTACCACCAAACTGGTACTGCCCGGCAAGGCCACCTGCCCCATGACATACTGGCATTGCACCGAACCAGCACCCAATTAGGTTCATGAGCCTGACACTAACTGATACTGACGTGACGGAGAGTTCAGTGCTTTCTGGAAATAAATCTGACGAGAGTTCACAAACTGCTATAACTGAATTCAGTACTGAAAGAGGGATTTGCGGTACAACACCTTGTAAGAAACCAATCTTCCAATCATCCCAGGAAATAGACGTTATCGTAACTTTTGAGTTTTGACGGTCCGAAAATTTGAGATTTTGCAGAATGGAAGGGTCCCGAATGAAACAAATTAAAATACCAAGTAAAAACACTATCAATGCAGAAGGGATTCGAGACACGGGTTTACACGAACGGGTCCGGGTGCGATCCAAATCCCCATTTTCATTCCTCTCCTGGTCATCACTCGACATGGTACTGATTACGAGAAATAACAAGGTGAAAAGAGCGAGAATTATGCCATCTAAACCTTTCCACGAGCGAGGAGATGAGGTTGAGGAAGAAGTAGAAGCGGTGAAATCTTGGTTGTACCTTATGTATTTAATGGCCGATAAAGCAAAAGATAGGCCTTGGGAGAGTTGAATGCCAAGGACAACAGGTAAGGGGAGGAGGCAATAGAGAGTAGACATGAGACTGGTTATTCCGAGGATAAAGAGAACAGCAGCAGTGAAGAGGCCAGCAGCCATGATTTGTGGAAGCAGAGAGAGCAACTGCTGCAATGGGTTTCATGGGCTGTACTAGCATGGGGATGCCAAAGAGGATGCCGGTTATGGCATTGTAGACTGCAGTGAAGATCAGGGTTGTGCCTGTAAAATTTGTGCCAGTTTAATTGTTAGCAAAAAATCAACATATAATCTGGGGTAAATATTTTAACAGTGCAGTTTTGACTTCATGCAGCGCACAAACAAATATGCAGTGCAATTTTGATTCTATAATCCATGCGCTGCATTAAGCCAAAACTGCTCTGTTAAAATCTTTACCCAAATCTGCTATCAAATTCATCTATGATCAAACCTGAACCAACCTAGAAATTCTATCTTGTTCTTTTCTCACAGTTCAACACAGCAATGATGTAGATACATCAAGGCAAAGCAATACCTAAATCTAGGTGATTGACTAGTGTGATGGCCAAAACTATCGGGATATAGGTGCCGAGGTCACCGACAGCTCCGTCAAGCTCAGCCCAGACGCCGTTCTGGATGCGGAGGCTGGTGGTGAGGGAGGGGATGGGGAAGCGCCAGTTCCAGCGCCAGCAGCTCCAACTGGATGCACCGTCGCCGGGGAGGAGAGGCGTGGAGGCTCCGGCAATGTCAGCCATGGCAGAGAGAAAGAGAAGGAGAGAGAGTGAGTAAGAGAGGTTGGGCTTTTGGGCTTACAAATAGTCTTCGACTCTTTTTGTCTTTTGGAGTAACCGGGGGGCCAACGAATTCGCTTCCTCTAAGATATCTCAAAGTTTGAGTGTTTTTTTTAAATCTCAACCGTTCAAATACGTTCTGCACGAATCTCAAAGCATAAATACACGAAGTTGAGATATCTCAGAGGATCTCAGAGGATACGCACTCGGGGCCAACTGGATTGGTCGTCCTCCAAATCTCCGTAGAGCAGAGTAAGTCCGATGGTGGGTTTAATGAAAGTCAAAACCGTCTAATTCGTTTTAAAATTCGTGTTCATGAAAATTAAAATGGACACATATAAATATTAAAACGGAGTGTACTTATATTAAAGCATATCGGACGACTTTGAAGCTCATTAAACTTAAAGTAGGTCTGATGGACATCGGACCTACTCCGCATTCACATTTTTATTTTTATTTTTAAAGTCTAAATAGTGAATTCAAATATAATTTTTATATTAAATGTGTTTGAATTATTTTGAAAAAATAGCAATTTTGTATCTATTTATAAATTAGTAGAAGTTTTTCAAAAAAAATGTAATATTTTGTTTCCAAGCATATATTAATTTGAATATCATGTTGAGCTGTTCAGACTGACTGTTTAAACTTTGAAAATAAAATAAGAATACGGGACACAAATGAAACATAAGAGATGTGAAAACAAAAATAAAAAATGTAAGACACAATTGAGACATTTAAACCCCGCTCTTGTCCAAAATAGATAAAACAACTCAAAACTATATTTTGATTTTATAAAGAATTTTTTTTTCAAAGTAAGACAATTTCTGTAAAAGTATCTTCTTCTACTAATTTTTCAACATAAATATTTCACGAGCAACAATGAATTTTTTTAATGAAATATCCTTTAATCTTAAATTTCTCATCATTCACATAATCAATGGGGCGAAGATAAAATTACTCGAAAAAATAATTTGTAAGTTTAATCTAAAATATGTTAGATTGGATTTCAAACAATGAACTATATATATGATCATGAGAACTAGTTTAAAATTTGTATAGTCATTTTTCCACGCGATTAAAGGTTGAGAAATAATTTTGATGTTTTTTTTTAATAACTTGCTACATATCTTATTTTATGTATGACAAACTAATTAATTTACAAATTCAAAACATACACACATATCTCATATACTAGATCGTTCAATAAAATACATACATTTTGAAAGGAAAAATCTCTACATTTAAGCTGATCTCACTTTCCTGTTTTGCTTGTGGAGTTTAATTCAAAACATAAATAAAAATCCAGATAAAAGATACATACGCTTAAAATTGTTGGGATAAATTTTCAGAAATTCAGATAGTTAAATAAATTCATAAATAAAATAAAATAAATCAAGTTGAAACAATATTATTTGGATTGTGTACGAGACATGATCCTTAAATGTATTTTGTCTCTCTCGTGCAAAACTTAGAATCGTAATCAAGATAATTCAGAAATGTCACTAATTAGGATACGATCATAAAAGCAACTGATGATAACTTTGTAATTTCCAACAAGAATCAAAATTTAATAAGATAGAGACAGAATAAATTATCTGTTGGAGCAAATCAAGAAAAATGAGTTCATTTCTTTCTTAAGAGATACCAATCAGAGAAAGGAATTCGGAGAGAATGTATTAGTCTTAGGGGTCCCTTAATAAGGAGAGGACAGAGAGTAATTAATTACTTAGAGAATGAATATTAAAGAGAGGTTAATTTCTATTCAATTATGTTGGTTACCAAATAAATATCGGAAATGAATTAGAGGTCTCCAATTGGCGCCTCTTTATGTGGACGCAATTGAGGGCTCACTTTCTTACCGTGCATTAAACGGTCAATGCCTACTTCTTATTAAAATTAAAATTAAGGGAGAGCCTAGTTATCTCCCGTTTCATCCTCCAGTCAATAACTACTTTAATAACTACTAACTATTTGGGGAGACCACTTACTATTTGGAGACCGCCTAATATCTGAAATATTTTACAACTAGCGCGCACACAAATATTCATATATAATAAATCAAGTGTTCATATATAATACATCAAGTATTCACACCTAAGATATCAAGTATTTAAAAAAAAAATTAGACACATCACTCACTTATTTTTTACACGTTTTTAGAGGTGATTTTTTTTTCTCCGTTCAATCTAACCAATATTTCTGACGATCTATGAGGAATTTTGCAAATCTAAAACCACCAACGTCTTCTACACAATTTTCTCTTTCAAATGAGATCCATGATAACATACTTTCGAGTTGTCCGTTGCACAAGTATTCATACCTCATCGAGCAAATATTCAGACATCGTCGTGTAAGTGTAAATAGTTCATGTATCAAGAGTATTACAAGCATATGTGCATACATTGATTAATTTTACAAGAGCAGCCGAATAGTATTGAACATTGCTTTATTGCTTTCTAGTTCAATTTTATTTTTTGGAAATAAAAAATAGTTGCCACATGTTTCACTGTCGAAACAAAAATAATCTATCAAATTTTACAGATCATGTAATTGAAATGTTACAAAAAAAAACAAAAAAAACATTTAAGAGAAATAAAACATACTTCATTGAAATATTCATACATATACGTTGAAGTATTCATACATAAGATATTAAGTATTCATCCATATACGTTGAAGTATTCATACCTAAGATATCAAGTATTCATTCATACACGTTGAAGTATTCATACCTAAGACATCAAGTATTCATTCATACACCTCTATTTTTTTCAAAATTTGTTTTTCTGTCATTTCTTAGTACTTGCAATACACATTGAAGTATTCATTCATGTAATTTTTTTTTCATATGGGGGGATACTTGCAATACTTTCGGGTTGTCCGTCGAACAAGTATTCATACATCGTCGTGCAAGTATTCATACCTCACTGAGTAAGTATTCATACTCGCCGTGCAAGTGTGAATAGTTCATGTATCAAGTGTTTGTATCTAACAAATTCTATCAATATTTTTTCCATATGACACTCGATGATGTCTGAAAGTATTCATACATTGCCATGCAAGTATGAATAGTTCATGTATCAAGTGTTTATATCTAACAAATTCTATCAATATTTTTTCCTTATGACATTGGATGACGTTTGAACGTAATAATATCGAGTATTGCAAAGTATTCATAACTCGCAATGCAAGTGTGAATAGTTCATGTATCAAGTGTTTGTATCTAATAGATGCTATCCAATTTTAATTTTTTTTTTCCATATGATACTAAATGATGTCTAAAAGTATTAATATCAAATATTACAAGTATTTATACCTCGTTATGTAAGTGTGAATAGTTCATGTGTCAAGTGTTTGTACCTAACAAATTCATATTAAAAAAATTCATATGACACTGGATGACATTTGAAAGTATTAATATCAAGTATTGCAAGTATTCATACCTCATCATGCAAGTGTGAATAGTTCATGTATCAAGTATTTGTATCTAATAAATTCTGACGATCTCTGAGGAATTTTGCGAATTTAAAATCACAAACGTCTTCTACGTAATTTTCTCTTTCAAATGAGATCCATGATGACATACTTTCGGGTTGTCCGTCGCACAATATTCATACCTCGTCAAGCAAGTATTCATACCTCGTCGTGCAAGTGTGAATAGTTCATTTATCAAGTGTTTGTATCTAACAAATTCTATCAATTTTGTTTCCATATGGCAGATGATGTCTTAAAGTATTAATATCAAGTATTGCTATTATTCATATCTCGTAATGCAAGTGTGGATAGTTTATGTATCAAGTGTTTGTATCTAACAAATTATATCAATTTTTTTCCATATGGCACTGGGATGATGTCTGAAAGTATTCATACTTACGCATTGAAGTATGAATTGTTATGTTGTAAAGTAACTTAAACCAGTTAATCTATTTGGTTCTTGAACGTATTGATAGTTACTAAAAAAACTATTAAATTTTGATAGACGTCTGAAAGTATTAATATCAAGTATTGCAAGTATTTATATCTCGTCATGCAAGTGTAAATAGCTCATATGTCAAGTGTTTGTCTTTGAAATTTTTCCATATGACACTGGATGATGTCTGAAAGTATTAATATCAACTATTGCAAGAATTCATACATCGTCATGCAAGTGTGAATAGTTTTCTATCAAGTGTTTGTATCTAATAAATTCTATCATTTTTTTTCTTTATGGCATTGGATAACGTTTGAAAGTATTAATATTAAGTATTGCAAATATTCATACATTATTTTTTTTCTTATGTCATTGGATGATTTTTGAAAGTATTGATATCAAATATTGCAAGTATTTATACCTCGTCATGTAAGTGTAAATAGTTCACGTGTCAAGTATTTTGTACCTAACATGTTATATCAAATTTTACTTTTTTTTCATATAACACTAGATGATGTCTGGAAGTATTAATATCAAGTATTACAAGTATTCATACCTCGTCATGCAAGTGTGAATATGTTATGTATCAAGTATTTGTATCTAACAGATTCTATCATTTTTTTCCTTATGACATTGGATGACATTTGAAAGTATTAATATCAACCATTGAAAGTATTCATACCTCATCATACAAGTGTGAATTATTCATGTATCAAGTGTTTATATCTAGCATATTCTATCAATTTTTTTTTTCTTATGGCACTGGATGACGTTTGAATTTTTTTTTTATTTTACAAAAAAAAAATTAAAACGTCATCCAGTGCCACAAGAAAAAAAAATTGATAGAATCTGCTAGTATTTATATCAAATATTTCAAGTATTTATACGTTATCATGTAAGTGTGAATAGTTTATGTGTCTAGTATTGTACATAACATATTATATCAAATTTTAATTTGTTTTCTATATGACACTGGATGACGTTAGAAAGTATTAATATTAAATATTATAAGTATTTAAGTCTAAGTAGAAAAGAAAATACATCAACATGTTTTAACTACCACTTCCAATTTTTAGAGTATATGCAAGAAAATGGAAAATAATGCATCTCTATTTGGTCTCACAAGTCTTTCACACCTGAACACAAGATTGAAGTTTATCAAAGAATCAAATTCGTATACCTTTTGCTTTTGTGAACAATTGAATAACAAATTTTGACAGAGAAAAGAAGTAAATGAATCATTCATTACTGCAATATAGTACATCAACATATCTCCTAATTTCGATGCTCATTTTTTTTTTTTGCTTCAAATACGCTCGTAGGCTTCAATTAAATAACTGGTAACAGGTTACACATACATCAATGATTCAGAAAATAAAGAGAAGGAAAACCCAGTATAGTTCAATTTAGCTACCCTGCCCCAATTTGGCAATGTGTGGGCAATTTTAATCTTCTCCCTTGAATTGTATCTTAGTCTAAAACCTTCAACTCTTCTCATCAGACTCCATGTTTCCAATATTTGTACGATACGCACGCTACGTGGTAGGACCCGACAGTACGACACCGCCATCTCGGCAGCACTCACCTTCAACCAGATAAATCAGCTTTCTCAACCCATATCTCTACAAGAAATGTACAAACAAGAGGAAAGAACAGCCAGATGAGTGAACACAGAGCCAATTCTTAACACTAATACCTTCACAATCCAAGAATCATGTCAGATGAGTGAAAGGCTTGGATGAGATGGGAATTCCAAAAGCTGCATGAATCCTAGCTACTCATACAGATTTAACAAGTATGCAGGATGTCTTTTCTTTTCATAAAAGTCATTTTATCTTTTTTTAGCTCTTTAGGATATAGTCATTTGCTTTAGGTACCAACTGATTTAATGTACCAGTAGCAGCTGCTTTTATTTACTAGTAACTGTTAGTTACATTCCATAACATTTTGACATTAAAATATGTTTGATTAGTATGAAAGTAGTGCTCACTGGCTGTTCCTAAAAAGAGAGAGGAAAGAACGGTCTAACCAAAGCATGTTGTACCACATTTACAAGTTCAGAATTTAGATTGTGTAGTATATACAAGCTTAATTTCTGATATTTGCATATGTTATCTCTAATAGATCCTCTTAAGTCATCTACATGTGTCCTTTCTAGTTTCTACAATGAAATCAAGCACGTACTCCTTCTTACTCTGCCTGTGCCGCGTAATCCAAAGCTAATCTCAAACCGGCAACCGTTTAACCTGAGAAAATGATACTAATGAAAGTTTCGAAAAAAAAGTTTTCAGTTGTTAGAATCACTGAGATTCTTCATATGGTAATAACAAGATCCTTACCTCTACCGTATGTGAAAAATCTGGATCAGCTTCTCCAGTCCGACGGCTAGAAGCGACGCATCGGACCTGAATCGTGCAGCCGAGACTGACTTAATGAAGGTAGTGCGATATCGCTCACGCTTATGAGATAAACACGGCCTTTGTCGGTGGAGTCGACAGCGAACAAGAGGCGGCCGTCGTCTGACACATCGATCCGGGAGAGATCGGCCACCGCCTCAAAAGGGAAGGTGATGGAGCGCAAGTTTACCAGATCGGAGGCAATGATGTGATTACCAGCCAACGAAAGGAGGAGCAAGTCGCCGGAGATCCATGTCGCGGCGGAGGCGAAGGTTTGATGAGAATGAAAGGGGTGGAGGCAGATTGCGATTTAGGTTTGTTTTTTTTTCCTTTATGAGAAAGGGGATCGGACAAGGGACAAGAAACTTTATTTTCTTAGATTTGAGTTTGACGGTTAATTATTGGGAGTTTGAGTTTGACAGTTAATTGTTGGGTGATAATTTGGGTGACGGAAGGCCGGGGAAAAATATAATTACTCTAAAATTTATTATTTGTATGTTTAATAAAACTACATAATTATTAACAATTATATATTAAGAAAACTACTTTATTACCATGCATTCAACTACGCAACGCAAGTGAACTGCCTCTTTTTATTGTTTTGAGTTTATTTCTTTTTCAAAGTAGGCTTGGCCCAGCTGAATTTCATGAACCAGCAAATAGGAACCATATACACTATTTTCAGTATGTTGGATTGTTAGTTCAGTATTTTTTAATTTTTTTTTATTTTAGCATAGGCTTCAAGAGGAACCAAATTTGAACATATCTATTGGATATTAAATGATCATCACAAAAGATAAAAACGACACAATCTCGGACTTAAATTAAAACTAGAGAGATTCTAATCACACCAGAGACTGAATCTTTCTTACGGATCAATAAAAACCCAAAGAACCTTTCTCTTCCTTTGAAAACAATACATGCATTGAACCAAATTCCACATTAAAATAAACTCTTGCATAAATAAATCATTTGTACACATCTTAAAAGCAGATCAAACAACTCTAATCAAACATCATACAAAATTTGATCTGATATCCATCGGACATGTCCTGATTACAATCACGTAGGATGTTGGACAACCTCTTGATTTTGAACAGTATCATCATGATTATTATTGTCACAATCAAGAAGCACCTCCAAAGCTATGCGAAGAAAAACATGGGATATATTGAAATTAATACTCATATCAGCACATATTCTCTTTGTCAAATCCAAATCAGTTGCGCTTTGTTCGATCACTTGCTGAAATGCTTCCTTCGAGTTACTGAGGAGGTGAATACACGTTGGCATATAATAAAGGTGGTTGAATTGTGTTTGCTGAGGCGGAGGAACTGGAGATGTGTTTGGGAGAATAAAATTTGAATAGTTGGGATAATCTAAAATCAGAATTATAAGCTGTAGTACAAGAAATAGGAAAAATTTTGTACGGGGGCTAACCATTGTTGCGGCTGAGTTGGAGATTGGAGATGGTGTTGTAAGTTGTAAATTGCACACAAAACAAATAATGACCCTGCTATTTTTGCACTAATAAAAGAGTAAAATATTTGGGTTGGGA
Source organism: Carex littledalei (assembly GCA_011114355.1). Taxonomy (NCBI): domain Eukaryota; kingdom Viridiplantae; phylum Streptophyta; class Magnoliopsida; order Poales; family Cyperaceae; genus Carex; species Carex littledalei. The sequence continues at coordinate 2,285,196 of CM022081.1, forward strand.
CCATAAAGTCAAATCCCAAATCCAAAATCCAACACAGACCCAATGGAGCGATATTTTAGTCTTTGGATATACGTAGCGTAACAAGCAGCGATCTGATTCTATATAACGAATTTATGAAGCAAAGTATGTCATAGATAATTGATGCACAGTAGTAACGCATAGCTTCTATTATTCACGTGCTCCGCCCAGGTGTTGCTTGCGGCCACATATAACTTATAATGGAGACCAAATCGGTTGGATTGAAATTTAGTGATTACTTGTGGGGAAAATTTCAAGTATAACCTTCGAAACTTTTAAAATAGCCAATATACCCATCGAAACGAACAGCGATCTGATTCTTTGTAACGAATTTATGAAGCAAAGTATGTCATAGATCATTGACGCACAGTAGTAACTAGTAACGCATAGCTTCTATTATTCACGTGCTCCACCCAGGTGTTGCTTGCGGCTACATATAACTTCTAATGGGGACCAAATTGGTTGCGGCCACAATATAACTTATAATGGGGACCAAATTGGTTGTATTCACATAACCATTTGGTCAACCCAGTGACTGGTTTCCGTATGGTGTGTAAATAGTTTATAATACAATTAAATACTGAAAAGAGTTTAGTGATTATTAATTCTACATACATTGGAAGGGAACTGCATTAATTGGAGCTCGGCAGGCAAATTCCGGTATTCATATGATATCACCTAAGGTTTTTGTTGAAATTTATGCATGAAAAGCTTATTTTGTTGAGATTCACGAATGAAAAAATTTGAATGATTGAGATCAGAATAACATTTTCTGTTATTCACAAGAAGTAACAACAGATTTATTTTCCAATTTTTTTAGTTTAAATCTAAACCATCCTATCTATTTTGTTAAAATAATACTATATATTTCACTTCAGACTGAATTGGTCCGGATTTCAAATCTAAACTCAGAATTTGAGTTATTTTAGGGGATACTCAATTAAGAAAAAATTTCTACAAGATAAATCATGATTGTTGTTAAGGTGGAGGGGATAATATTTTTCGAAAAAAAGATTAATAATTTCAATTTTAAATATTTATAAAAATAATAATTTCAATTACGAACTTACCACCTTTCATTCTAAAAATATTATCTTAATCACTACAATAAAGGCTGATTCTCATATGAAAAAAATATTGTAAAATTCAATTTAAGAGATCAATATTGCTCATTTTTTTTTTCTAACAGTATCGTATTTTATGAGGCAAGTACATATAAAATTATTTTCAGTAACTCATCAAATAAAGATACAAATGAAAAAAAAAAATTAGCTTATCAAATAAAAATATGGATAAGAACTATGTAGCTTTATGAAATAGGGAGACTAGACCTCCACATTTATACTTTACAAAAAAAAAAAACTTTGTAGCTATCACCCTATATCCTATTTATCAAATTCCAATTTATATTAACGTTATTTTACCATTATTCACTTCATCCCTCTCATTTTTTACTCCTTTATTTTTTAGAAACGTCATTTTTCTTTCTTACTCTGCATGTGGGGCCGACATTTTTATTAATATTCAAAGTTAATTACAAATTAATTATTATACCCACGATTCCCGACTTTTGCCAAAAATGTCAAAACCGGCCACAAAATGGCCGGTTTCCTCTTTTTTTTTTAGACACTATGAAGAGCAAGATAATGAAATCTAACATTGAAAATTCGGATTTTTTGTTTAAATTATTTATTAGATTACTTCTGTTGATGTATAATTAACATATTTATACTAAAATACGCTAAATTACTCGAAATTATGTTGAATTACACTATATTAAGTTAAATTACACTAAATTGCATTACATTACGCTAAAATATGATAAATTACGCAAAATTACATATGAATAGGGACGATATCTTCACTGAAAAGGCGAAAAACAACGACGAAACTTCAAACGGCCATAAAACGGCGCTCTAGTGTCCGATTACAGCAAATGAGCACTTTTCGGAAAGCTTGCGAAAAGACGCATGCGTTCGTACCCGCTACGCCGAATTTCAAAATTCAGATTTGCCAAAAAACTAAGGGAAGAGTCTCAAAACTTGAGTTGAAGTTTCCGATTAAGATTTTCATTTATATTATTCAATCTAAGTAGCTCGGTAAATTAGTTACATAATGAACTTGTAGAATACTAATTTTTATTATTTTCGGAATTTTTTTACTATTTTTTATGACATGAAAGATGGCACAAAATCGGTCTACTTTAGCGTAATTTTGCGTAGTTTAGCGTAATTTACCGTATTTCAGCATAATGAGCGAAGTTATTGTAATTTAGCGTAATTTAACGTAATTTAGTGTAATTCAACATAATTTATTGTAATATAGTGTAATTCAATATAATTTCAAGTAATCTTGTGTGTTTTAGTATAAATATGCTAATTATAAATCAAAAGAAGTAATATAACAAATAATTTAAATAAAAAATTCGAATTTTCAGTGTTAGATTTCATTATCTTGCTATTCTTAGTGTCTAAAAAAAAGAAGAAGAAGAAACCGGCAATTTTATGGCCGGTTTGGACATTTTTGACAAAAATCGAGAATCATGGGTAAATTTATTAATTTCTAATTAACTTTTGATATTAATAAAAATGTCGGCTACAATTGATACACTACGGGTTACAAAGTTAAAATAGTTTTGTCAATATTTTATCTAAAATATTAGCGACAAAGGATATCAACATTTTTTTTAACGTCGTTCAATTTTGACTATAGTCACAAGATTCGTGAATAATTCGTTTTTTTGTGATGGTGAACCGAACGATGAATTATTCGGTTGACCGAACTTTGATTGAATTATTCGCGAATTTTTATATTTGCTCCCTTGTGAGACTGAGATCTCCGGTCCGGATAATTCCGAATCATTCCTGAATTATTTCTTAAATCACGAATTTTAAACCCCGCTGAACTGAACCCGAATAATTCATTCGTCACTATAATTTTGACCAACAATGTGTCAGTTATCTGCTACAAACAGACAACACAATCCCTGTTCACAGCTGATCCTGGTAATTCTCTCGTGACTCGTGAGTCATGAGACCGATGACAACATGTACCCAGAAATATGAGGAGAAAAAGAGAATAGTAAAGGTAATAATTGAAAGCGACCTGCTTCCCAGAACTTTCGCCAATTAGAAAGGGAAAGAAAGATAATATAATTGAGGTAAATGGTCTCTGGTGCCAGCATAGTAACAAATAAAAAGTTTGGGTTCGGTTCAGCGAGGTCGAAAATTCGTGATTCGGGTATAATTCGGAAATGATTCGGCACAACAAGAAAGCAAAAAAAAAAAAAAAAATACCTCAAAAAAAACGTTTAAAAAAAAAAAAAAAATTAAATTTGGCGTTTTTTCGCGTTTTTATCGCGAATAATTTGTATCTCGCGTTTTATACACGTTTTATTCGCGAATAAAACGTAGTATACGTTTTTCCGCGTATAATACGGAGTTCGGTGCGGTTATGTTGAAAAAACGAATTATTCGTGTATAATTCGCGAGTTATGTCACTATGGTGCCAGCAATTAGGGGTGAGTAAATTGTTCATAACTCGTAATTCATTCATAACTCGCTCATTATTAACTTGTTATAACACGCTCATTAACTTAATGAGCCGAGTATGAGTATACTCCAACTCGCTAATAACTCGCTCATTAAGAACTGAGTTACATAAATCCTGCCACATCTAATCCCTTGAATATTATTTGGTTTTGTAGCTAAAAATTTTAGAAATATTTGGGCACAACAGCAAAATCTAAAGTCACAGACCAAAACCTAGTCTCAAAATATAACTCAAAATTTGATCATTAATACACCGTTCTGAATTTGTACAGTTCTGAATTTGTATATTTCTAAATTCTACATTTTTATTATTGTTTCGATAATGCAAATTTGTAGGTATGTGACAAAGAGTTAGCTTTGAGTATGTAACATGTAGGGCTGTGAGAACGACAAGAAAATAGTTGTTTGATTTTGTTAAATTTACTTATGAACAATTTTTTGTTAAATATGTACTGTTTAATTAGATTGGATTATAACAATTTGTTAAATTCTATAAATGAAAATTAGTTTTTGAATGATGTATTTTAAAAATTTCGGCAACTCGGCAACTCGCTCATTAACAACATGCTCATTAACAACTCGCTCTAACTTGCTCATTAAGCTAATGAGCTGAGCATGATCATACCCCAACTCGCTCATGCTCGCTCGTTAATCACCTCTACTAGCAATAGCATCTCAGTTTAATTTGCATTATTCATTTATTCTCCCAATTGCTGCCGTTTTGGACACTTAAACTGGAATTTGAAAACGATGTTTAATCCAGGATTGAGGATTGATTGGTGATCAGTTAATATTAATAATTTTGACAAAAAAGATTGCTTAAATTTTGATATGTTATATTTTTTTGCATAATTACATATTATGCATAGGTCGTATTTAACGATTTTGATAGAATGTAAAATGACACTTAAAAATTTCAGATAAAGCCAATTAATAAAGACCGACAAGTTATTATAAATTCATCCTACATTCTTATATTTTTTTTTGTTTTGAAAAAAATATTATCAAGATTACTCTTAAAATTTTTTGTGTTGTCGACTTGTTCGTTCATTTACCGTATTTCAGCATAATGAGCGAAGTTATTGTAATTTAGCGTAATTTAACATAATTTAGTGCAATTCAACATAATTTATTGTAATATAGTGTAATTCAACATAATTTCAAGTAATCTAGTGCATTTTAGTATAAATATGCTAATTATAAATCAAAAGAAGTAATCTAACAAATAATTTAAACAAAAAATTCAAATTTTCAGTGTTAGATTTCATTATCTTGCTATTCTTAGTATCTCTAAAAAAAAGAGAGGAGAAAACTGGCCATTTTATGGCCGATTTGGACATTTTTGGCAAAAGTCGGAATCGTGTGTATAATAATTAATTTATAATTCACTTTGGATATTAATAAAAATGTCGGCATGTGGGCTTTGTCTCCAATTTTTTGCTGGATTTTAATGGAATTTTAATAAAAAAATACATAACTTGTGCCAAGCATAAACTAGTAATGTAGTATGTGTGAGTTATCTCTCAAGTATTCATTCCCAACGATACTAGGAATTAGAAATTTTTAAATGACATGTCATCATCGGTAACGTTATAACACACAATTCTCACGTGACTTGACTTCTAATTTTTAATAATTTTCCAGCATTTTTTTCAATAATTTGACTTCAATTTTTTAATTTTTTTTCCAATAAATAATTCAGAATCTGTATAAGAAAAATTAAAATATTCTTAAACATGAGAATAAAATCTCCAACAATTTTTTCTGCATTTTACAAACTTTTGCAATTGTTTTATACAATTTTGGGACTTTTTTCAAAATTTTCAATGACCAATTTAAATTCGAACAAATTTTTTTTTTCCTATGACTAACAAAAAAACTCGTAATTAGTAGCTCGCTCGAAATTAACCCAAAGAAAAATTTAGGATTAGCTCGCTCATCCAAATACTACTCAAAAGGAAAAACCCTGCTTAAATCCTCTTCTAAAATTACAACTCAAGAAATAATTTACAGTTGTTGGCTATCTTTCCCTTCTATTACAGATCTAATATTTATGATTCCACTATAATATTATAGTATAATTCGGAAAATAATTTATTTTTTTATACGATAAATAATATATGTAAGTGTTGAAACTTTTAGAAAGAAAAGAAAGTTTTGTATATTTCACGAATAATACAGCCACAAATCTTGTACGATACATAAATTTAAATTTAAGAAAAAGAAGAAGAAGACAAGATCGTGTGAAAAATAAATTGAAGGAAATGGGCTGGGCTGGGCCTAATTAATTGGATAATATAGTGTTTAGGAAATAGATAATTTTTCAGTTCTGGGCCGAAGGTAGGTTTTGGGCTTCATAAAGAGATCCAAATTCAGAAAATTCCAAAAATGGCGAATAGTCACAAATACCAAGAATAAAGAAAAATAAACAACTAAATCGGTGGTTTAAATTTGATCAATTTAATCAGTGAGGGTACCTTATATGGATTTAAATTTGATCAATTTAATCGGTTAAAAAGAAAATTTTTGTTCCACATGTTAAAAATAACTTAATTATCAATAGAAATCAGTATCTTGTAAAATAAATATTTGTGTCTCAATACATTGGAGAATATAAAATGGTAACAAATTCTGATTAATTAACTGCACAATTAATAAACAAAGAAATAAATAATATTTTTTTTTGTTATGAATTATATTGTATATATTAGGCGTATCAAACACATACCTTTTAATGAGGAGAAACAAAACCTTAAATCGGATGGATAAAAGAAATATCAATAATATAATATGAGGAGGCTTCAAATGCCTTCATTTTTTGTGCCTCCACCATGCCTCCATTCTTAGAAACTTTAATAACACATAATTTAAATTATAAACGTCAAAATAAAACCGTTAGATATGATCTATGTTATTTTTTCTATGTGCTCATAAAAAATTATCACATTTCAATTTTGTTTTTATGTGAATCAGTAAGTTGAAAAATCAATGTTTAGAAATTATCCACATTAGTATATTTTTTGAAAGCTCTTGATGACAACCAAAACAAAGTTAAAATGTCGTAATTTTTTACATGTGCATAGATAAAATAATGTAAATCATATCTAACGGTTTTATTTTTACTTTTAAGTTTCAAATTTTGCATTATTCAAGTTTTTAAAAATAGAGGCATAATAGAGTCACAAAAAATAAAGGTATTTGAACCCTCCTCCTATAATATAATTTTAAACTTTCAAGACTTTGACCAGAGAACCACCACAAGTTACAAGTATGAGTTTCAAGGAAGGCAAAATATCAAACAAAGTAACATTGAAAGGCAATATATTGAAATTCACATAACCAAATAATAATGACATTCTCCTTATACAAAAGTATATATAGGCTTTAATTATATAACATAAACTATATGCATAAATTAAAATTAGTCTTAAGATTACAGATAACTGGGGGTATATTGCTCACTCGAGAACTCTGAGATAGCAGGTAGCTGATGAGATGAATGAGCCATTTCAACCTGAGCTACATCGGCTGAGCTATCCGATGCAAAAAACGGCTTCGGTGGCATTCTGAGTGAATCAAGATCTGATTCGAGCATCTCAATAACCCTACTCATATCAGGGCGATCCGACGACTTCATTTGTATACACCATAGTGATACTAAACAAAGCTTCTTTTCCACCTCAGATAGATCTAAATTTTCACTAATATCATTCTGTTGATGTTTAATCAGCTTGTCATATATCCACGACGGATAGTATACCTGGCTCAGCCTATCGATATTGCGATCAGCATTTCTTCGACCACTAACCATTTCCATCAGAAGCATTCCGAAACTATAAACATCAGATTTGTGTGATATAGAACCAAAGCTCCTGGATATTAATTCAGGAGCCATGTAACCAATGGTTCCTCTTGCAGCACTTATTGACACAAGGCTGTGCTCCTTAGGATACAGCTTTGCCAGACCAAAATCAGAAATTTTAGGGGTGAAATTCACATCAAGCAAGATGTTGTTTGGTTTGATATCAAAATGCAAAATTTGCATGTTGCAGCCTCGGTGCAAATACTCGATACCACGTGCAATGCCCAAGGCTATTTCATTGAGCTTTGCCACGGTAAAAGTGCGGTGTCTCCTTTTATTACTGCTAGCAGTGAAAATGCATTTGTCAAGAGATCCATTCAGCATGTACTCATAGATGAGAGCCCTTTTTGATCCTTCAGAGCAAAACCCAATGAGCCTGACCACATTGAAGTGATGGATACGACCGAGAGAGGAGACCTCATTGATGAAATCATCTCCGTTGCAACTCGAGTTGCTTAGCACCTTCACCGCTACGAGAATACCTCCAGGAAGCATGCCTTTAAATACACAGCCGAATCCACCTTGCCCGAGTTTTTGTCTGAAGTTTCCTGTGATTCTGATGATGTCGGTATATGCATACCTTGTTGGCGCAAGGCTTTCTAGGTTTTGAAGGAATCTCTCTACATTGTCAGTGGATGTCTTTGATTTAAGCACAAGGTAGGCGAGGAACACCAAAATAGTAGGCGGCAAGAGGAAAATTCTGATGAAAAGCATCCTATCTGCAATCGACATCATCCGTACTCTTAATCAGATCAAAACATTTACAAAAAAAAAATGATATTGTTTAAGCTATCCTAGGCATCAACCAAAACATTTTCAATTTGGTGTAATCAACATATCCTTTTGCTGGTGTGTGAAATAAGAACTTTTTTTTTCTGAAATTGCATCTCTATCTTTCTGTAGCACAAAATGAAAATAAAATTTAACAGAATATTTACAAGTCATGACATACATAGCAGTATCGCTCCAATTTGATATGCAAAATTTTCAATTCTTTCAATCCTTGAGGAGGTATATGGCCAGGTGACGTATTCAAGTGTAAATCCTTTCTGGAGAAGCTCAAAAGCACTGCCTGTAATATTATTTGATATAGGAAGCATGGCAAGATAGGAGCATGATCGCTGGAGGAATTTTACCTGGTATGCTTCTAATCCAACTGCTAAGTAAACAAACGAGTTGTTTGTACTCATACAGCTAACTGGCATATACATGGAATTATTCGAAATTGATTCTCTGCACTTCACTAATGATCCCCACCTAAAAGCGATGTAGGTTCTTTTCATAATTGAAAAAGATGGCGATACTGTCGGAACAGTGCAACTGCCTTGGACAAATCTTTCAGTCACAACATTGATATGCTGGAGCTGCGAATCTATTGTAGTAACGATATACTTCTCTGGTTCAAAGAATTGAAGAATAGTTCTGTTCCCTTCACAGTTTAGCTCGTATTCAGGACCAGTAGTATGGCATGCTGATGCATCGGATTTCAGGTAGAATGGGTACTTTATTTGCAGATTTCCACATGAAGATTGATAGCATTTTTTGTTTTGCCATGGGAGATCACATGAGGTTTGTTCAACTAGGGATAGAAGAATCCATGAGAGAAGGAAAAGGGAAGAAGATAGAGGTTGCATCTGTATGGCTGTATGTAGACAAAATAAAATAAAGCAGCACGAGATCAAACTAGTTCTATATATGTTGGGCAAGTTTCTTCAAAGGTCCCCAATCTTTAATACTTTGATTTCTTCCCTTCAAAACTACCATACTTTTAATATATTTCAAATTTTCAATAAAAAACAAGGAACTGTCTAAATCAATTAAAAAAATATCAGATCAGCAAACAATATCCGCCTCACCATACCATTGATTTTCAATGGAGCAATCTGTCCCATACCATTTGACATTGATTTTCAATGGAGCAATCTGTCCCATACCATTTTACATTGATTTTCAATGGAGCAATCTGTCCCATACCATTTGGTGCCAAACATGACTTTGACATTTGACTTGTAAGCAATGATTCCTTTGGAATTCAAGTCTCCTTCAGATTTTTTGCAAAGATCATAATTTCTTTGTTTTTTCCACCCCAAATAACCCCCTCCCCCCTCCCCCTAAAATAAATCTGCTGCAATCCCGAATCCAGTGAATAGTATCCTGAAATCCTACAATCTTGAATCTAGCCGTCAAATTTTTTTCGAGAACGCATCTTGAAAAAACTGATTTTTCCGTACACGCATCTCGAAACAATTCGACGGCTGGATTCAGATTACAGAAATTTCATTAACGTGAACGATTGGGAGAATGAATTAATTCATTTTATTAAGCAGCACCAACAGTCCAACAACAGCAACTTCAATGTCAATTGGACTTGGCCTATAATTTTATTTTTAAACTGCACTTAATACAGTACAGGATTGGGCTTATTAGTCTAACTAGGGGCAAAACTTAATTTCCAGAGGGAGCAAAACAGAAACATGCTTATTTTTTCTAATAAATTTCAAAATCCATGGAGGCAGTTGCCCTCCCAAGCCAATGTGGGCCCGCGCCTGGTTACACCGTCATAAATTCATTCGTACTCCATCTTATTCCGACTGCCTTTATTCTTGTTTGGCAGCTTAAGTGTGGAATAAGTCTTTTATTCCACCACTTAATCTACAACCAAACAACATCATGGCATAATTAACCTTGATTAGTACCAGGACCGAAAACGGGATCGAGCTTAAACTGCTTCATAGAATATCAATTTTCAAAATGATCTAATATTTACTTCGTTTTAATTTTACTTCACTTGGTAAACACATGTTAAATTTCGAATTTCCTAAACATGATTATCATAATTTGTTCATTATTTAAATTTTAGTTATATTAATCCCGAAGATATTCGGCCATAATTTGTTCAAGTCTGTAGAGCACTTCATTCGAACCTGTCCTTGGTGAAGAAAGAATTCATATCACCTAAGGTACCTCATTTTTCGAGTTTGAATCCGGTCCGTTTATTCTATATTAGTACAAATCTTAAAAGGGCCCTGCGTATTATAATTTGATTCAGATTGGTCTGGATTATGATAGAACTGTCCATATTGAAACTCAAATAATGCATTACCTCAAAGGATCCGGACTCAGTGATGACAAGAGACCAGCAAATGTCGTATCCTCTGCATTACCTCAAAAACTTTTGAGTTAATGTAGAATGAATTCGGATTGGAAATTGACTTAAAATCGTGACAAAAGAATAGCCAAAAACCAACCCGAGAATAAGTTCCCCAATTGCAAGAAACAGAACCGAGGCACCACTCCTACCACCAAACTGGTACTGCCCGGCAAGGCCACCTGCCCCATGACATACTGGCATTGCACCGAACCAGCACCCAATTAGGTTCATGAGCCTGACACTAACTGATACTGACGTGACGGAGAGTTCAGTGCTTTCTGGAAATAAATCTGACGAGAGTTCACAAACTGCTATAACTGAATTCAGTACTGAAAGAGGGATTTGCGGTACAACACCTTGTAAGAAACCAATCTTCCAATCATCCCAGGAAATAGACGTTATCGTAACTTTTGAGTTTTGACGGTCCGAAAATTTGAGATTTTGCAGAATGGAAGGGTCCCGAATGAAACAAATTAAAATACCAAGTAAAAACACTATCAATGCAGAAGGGATTCGAGACACGGTTTTACACGAACGGGTCCGGGTGCGATCCAAATCCCCATTTTCATTCCTCTCCTGGTCATCACTCGACATGGTACTGATTACGAGAAATAACAAGGTGAAAAGAGCGAGAATTATGCCATCTAAACCTTTCCACGAGCGAGGAGATGAGGTTGAGGAAGAAGTAGAAGCGGTGAAATCTTGGTTGTACCTTATGTATTTAATGGCCGATAAAGCAAAAGATAGGCCTTGGGAGAGTTGAATGCCACGGACAACAGGTAAGGGGAGGAGGCAATAGAGAGTAGACATGAGACTGGTTATTCCGAGGATAAAGAGAACAGCAGCAGTGAAGAGGCCAGCAGCCATGATTTGTGGAAGCAGAGAGAGCAACTGCTGCAATGGGTTTCATGGGCTGTACTGGCATGGGGATGCCAAAGAGGATGCCGGTTATGGCATTGTAGACTGCAGTGAAGATCAGGGTTGTGCCTGTAAAATTTGTGCCAGTTTAATTGTTAGCAAAAAATCAACATATAATCTGGGGTAAATATTTTAACAGAGCAGTTTTGACTTCATGCAGCGCACAAACAGATATGCAGTGCAATTTTGATTCTATAATCCATGCGCTGCATTAAGCCAAAACTGCTCTGTTAAAATCTTTACCCAAATCTGCTATCAAATTCATCTATGATCAAACCTGAACCAACCTAGAAATTCTATCTTGTTCTTTTCTCACAGTTCAACACAGCAATGATGTAGATACATCAAGGCAAAGCAATACCTAAATCTAGGTGATTGACTAGTGTGATGGCCAAAACTATCGGGATATAGGTGCCGAGGTCACCGACAGCTCCGTCAAGCTCAGCCCAGACGCCGTTCTGGATGCGGAGGCTGGTGGTGAGGGAGGGGATGGGGAAGCGCCAGTTCCAGCGCCAGCAGCTCCAACTGGATGCAGCGTCGCCGGGGAGGAGAGGCGTGGAGGCTCCGGCAATGTCAGCCATGGCAGAGAGAAAGAGTGAGTAAGAGAGGTTGGGTTTTGGGCTTACAAATAGTCTTCGGCTCTTTTGTCTTTTGGAGTAACCGGGGGGCCAACGAATTTGCTTCCTCTAAGATATCTCCAAGTTTGAGTGTTTTTTTGTGTGAAAAATCTCAACCGTTCAAATACGTTATGTACGAATCTCAAAGCATAAATACACGAAGTTGAGATATCTCAAAGGATCTCAGAGGATACGCACTCGGGGCCAACTGGATTGGTCGTCCTCCAAATCTCCGTAGAGCAGAGTAAGTCCGATGGTGAGTTTAATGGAAGTCAAAACCATCTAATTCATTTTAAAATTCGTGTTCATGAAAATTAAAATGGACACGTATAAATATTGAAACGGAGTGTACATATATTAAAGTATACCAGATGACTTTGAACCTTATTAAACTTAAAGTAGGTCTAATGGACATCAGACCTACTCCGCATTCACATTTTTATTTTTATTTTTATAGTCTAAATAGTCAATTCAAACATAATTTTAATATTAAATGTGTTTGAATTATTTTGAAAAAATAGCAATTTTGTATCTATTTATAAATTAGTAGAAGTTTTTCAAAAAAAATGTAATATTTTGTTTCCAAGCATATATTAATTTGAATATCATGTTGAGCTGTTCAGACTGACTGTTTAAACTTTGAAAATAAAATAAGAATACGGGACACAAATGAAACATAAGAGATGTGAAAACAAAAATAAAAATTTAAGACACAATTGAGACATAAAAAACATGAAACATTTAAACCCCGCTCTTGTCCAAAATAGATAAAACAACTCAAAACTATATTTTGATTTTATAAAGAATTTTTTTTTCAAAGTAAGACAATTTCTGTAAAAGTATCTTCTTCTACTGGTTTTCAACATAAATATTTCACGAGCAACAATGAATTTTTTTAATGAAATATCCTTTAATCTTAAATTTCTCATCATTCACATAATCAATGGGGCGAAGATAAAATTACTCGAAAAAATAATTTGTAAGTTTAATCTAAAATATGTTAGATTGGATTTCAAACAATGAACTATATATATGATCATGAGAACTAGTTTAAAATTTGTATAGTCATTTTTCCACGCGATTAAAGGTAGAGAAATAATTTTGATGCTTTTTTTTTTTCTAATATCTTATTTTATGTATGACAAACTAATTAATTTACTAATTCAAAACATACACACATATCTCATATACTAGATCGTTCAATAAAATACATACATTTTGAAAGGAAAAATCTCCACATTTAAGCTTATCTCACTTTCCTGTTTTGCTTGTGGGGTTTAATTCAAAACATAAATAAAAATCCAGATAAAAGATTCAACGCTTAACATTGTTGGAATAAATTTTCAGAAATTCAGATAGTTAAATAAATTCATAAATAAAATAAAATAAATCAAGTTGAAACAATATTATCTAGATTGTGTACGAGACATGATCCTTAAACGTATTTTGTCTCTATCGTGCAAAACTTAGAATCGTGATAAAGATAATTCAGAAATGTCACTACTTATTAGAATACGATCATAGAAGCAACTGATGATAACTTCATAATATCCAGCAAGAATCAAAATTTAATAAGATAGAGACAGAATAAATTATCTGTTGGAGCAAATCAAGAAAAATGAGTTCATTTCTTTCTTTAAGAGATACCTATCAGAGAAAGAAATTCGGAGAGAGAATGTACTAGTTTTAAGGGGTCCCTTAATAAGGAGAGGAGAGAGAGTAATTAATTGCTTAGAGAATGAATAGTAAAGAGAGGTTAATTTCTATTCAATTATGTTGGTTGCCAAATAAATATGGCAAATGAATTAGAGGTCTCCAGTTGGCGCCTCTTTAATTATGTCTGTTATCAAAGAAATATCAGAATTCAGAAATGATTTAGTGGTATGCCCAATTGGAGCATCTTTAATTAGATATGATTTTTTCAATTTAACCTCTCAAATTAACAAATATTATTACAAGTCCGCGCACTGTAATATCATCAAAGAAATATCAGAATTAAGAAATGATTTAGTGGTATGCCCAAGCGGTGCGCCTCCTCAGTCCGCGCACTAAGCGGTGTGCTTCCCCAGTCTGCACACTAGTCTAATTTGGTGCGCGGACTGAATCCGTGTGGGTGGTATGAATGTAAAAAAGCGAGTTAGATAGTATTAATTTAATATGAGTGAGGCTATGGTGCTATGCATAGCATCAATGGCTAGTGTACTACGGCTCAATATGGTACTTTTTAAAATCCTAACGGTCGATCCGAACCGTTCAATGTGATATCCATATGAATATGTACTTGCAAACTAAATTTTATATTTTTTTGAATTTTTTTACTATTTTTTTAGATAGGTAGAAAAATCAGTGTTTTCTGAAAATTCTGGACCATCAAAATTCTACCTATCTAAAAAAATAGTAAAAAAATTCGAAAAAATATAAAATTTAGTTTGCAAGTACATATTCATATGGTTATCACATTGAACGGTTCGGATCGACCGTTAGAATTTTAAAAAGTACCATATTGAGCCGTAGTACACTAGCCATCGGTGTTATGCATAGCACCATAGCCTCACTCATTTAATATTGATTTTTTTGGGTACTAACTAAAAAAATTTCGGTGCATTCAACTACGCAACGCAGAATATTCCTTTTGTAAAAGAATGGGATGCTGGTATAGCTTTGTTGGGAGAGGATTAGGAGAGGCGAGCTTTGTTGGGCCAAGTGAACTGCCTCTTTTTATTGTTTTGAGTTTATTTCTTTTTCAAAGTGGGCTTGGCCCAGCTGAATTCCACGAACCAGCAACAAGGAACCATGCATATAATCAACAATAGATAGATATAAACAAATGAATTCTTTAATCAACTATAGATAGAATTTGTATAAAAAATAAAAACAATATTTTAACAATAAATTAAATAAAATTTAATAATAAAATAATAATATTTTTTTTTGCCTATTCCTTGTAAAAAATTTTGGCTACTCCTCCAATGGCAATACTTTAGTATTTTATTTTATCTATATTTTTGGTTACAAATCAAGCGGGTTGGAAGGCAGTCCTGGCAACCAGTCAAGATATAAATAATATCCATATCCGCACGGATATTCGGATATCGGATATTCGTATCTAATTTTCGGATACGGTCGGATATTATCCGATCCGTTTGCATCCCTAAATTGGCCTCTTTAATTAGATATGATATTTTCAATTTTCAATTTAGCCCTTCAAATTGACAAATATTATAAGTGTAGAATTTAAACAAATATATTAAAATGAAAATTTAGTTTATTGTTTAACCTCTTTTTATTGTTTTGAGTTTATTTCTTTTTCAAAGTGGGCTTGGGCCAGCTGAATTCCACGAACCAGCAACAAGGAACCATATAAACTATTTTCTATAAACTATTTTGAGTATGTTGGATTATGCAACTCAAAGCACATGCTTAACTGTATTATTAGCTACAAGCTGCAGAGTCTGATTGGTGATGAGTTGTGGTGACAACGAGGAGCTGATTAAGACTTCCCTTTTTTCTTTCTTGATGTGCTACTGTCATGTGAGACACACACGGTTATGGATGGATATTGTTTTCTTTTCTTTTGTTTTATTTATTCTGTTCTCTTTTTCTGAATCTTGGGCCATTCCTAATTACATTCTTGACCTTTGGGTGTTTAACGATATTTACGAGACATTAATTTAGTGTTTTTGTTGAGTGCATGTTTCATTCCGTAAACTATTTATTTGCCATTCCAAAACCCGTTTTATGATAAAGTAGAAGTGAATAAGATTGTTGGACTTTAAAATTAATTGAACATACAAAAATAAACAGAGATTAGTTGGGATCTCAATTATTATAGTTTAGTAATTGAACATATCTATTGGATATTAAAAGATCATCCACTAAGAAAATACCAACATACTATTCCTTTTTAAAAAGAAAAACAAAAGATTAAAAACGACATGATCTTGAACTTAAATGAAAACTAGAGTGATTCCAATCACACGAGAGACTGAATCTTTCTTACGGGTCAATAAAAACTCAAAGCAAACCAAATTTGATCTAACATCCATCGGACATGTCGTGATTACAATCACGTAGGATGTTGGACAACCTCTTGGTTTTGAACAGTATCATCATGATTATTATTGTCACAATCAAGAAACACCTCCAAAGCTATGCGAAGAAAAACATGGGATATATTGAAATTGACACTCATATCAGCACATATTCTCTTTCTCGAATCCAAATCAGTTGCGCTTTGTTCGATCACTTGCTGAAATGCTTCCTTAGAGTTACTGAGGAGGTGAATACACGTTGGCATATAATAAAGGTGGTTGAATTGTGTTTGCTGAGGTGGATCAAATGGGGATGCGTTTGGAATAGTAAAATTTGGACTGCTGGGATAATCGAAAATCAGAATTACAAGTTGTAGAACAAGAATTAGGAAGAATTTTGTACGAGGGCTAACCATGGTTGCGGCCGAGTTGGAGATTGGAGATGGTGTTGTAAGTTGTAAATTGCACTCAAAACAAATAACTGGCCCTGCTTTTATGCACTAATAAAAGAGTAAAATATTTCGGTGTATGTAATTTAATCTTAATATATTGTTGCTGGTTGGGAATCCCAAAGACCTTTGGATATACGGGGCGTAACTCAGATTTTACATAACGAATTTATGAGGCAAAGTATGTCATGGATCATTGACGCACAGTAGTAACTAGTAACGCATAGCTTCTATTATTCACGTGCTCCGCCCAGGTGTTGCTTGCGGCCACATATAACTTATAATGGGGACCAAATTGGTTGTATTCACATAGCCATTTCGTCAACCCGGTGACTGCTTTCCTATGTTGTCTAGGTATTCTCTCCATTACAATTAAATACTGAAAAGAGTTTAGTTATTATTAATTCTACATACATGTGCTAATCACATTCCATCACCAAAGGAAACGGACAAGTATTCTCTCCATTACTGTAAAAGATTCCCTTCACTTTACGGTTTGAGATTAACTCTCAACCGCTTTGAGATTCGGGCTAGCGTAGGGGCAGCATTATCGGGCTTTGAGATTCGTGCCAAGTTAAAAAGAACGTTCCAAATCTAGTAATTGTAAAAGATTCCCTATTACGGTACAGGGGAGGATGTGAATTCAAAGGAAACTGCATTGGAGCTCGGCCTACAGGCAAATTCCGATATTCATATGATATCACCTAAGGATTTTGTTGAAATTCGTGCGTGAAAAGCTTATTTTGTTGAGATTCACGAATGAAAAAATTTGAATGATTGAGATCAGAATAACATTTTCTGTTATTCACAAGAAGTAACAACAGATTTATTTTCCAATTTTTTTAGTTTAAATCTAAACCATCCTATCTATTTTGTTAAAATAATACTATATATTTCACTTCAGACTGAATTGGTCCGGATTTCAAATCTAAACTCAGAATTTGAGTTATTTTAGGGGATACTCAATTAAGAAAAAATTTCTACAAGATAAATCATGATTGTTGTTATGAAAAAAAAAAGATTAAAACTTTCAATTTTAAATATTTATAAAAATAATAATTTGGATTACGAACTTACCACCTTTCATTCTAAAAATATTATCTTAATAATTAAAATAAAATTTGATTCTCATACGAAAAAAATATTGTAAAATTCAATTTAAGAGATCAATAAGATCTTTTTGCTCATTGTTTTTTTTTCTAACAGTATCATATTTTATAAAGCAAGTACATATAAATTTTTTTCATTAACTTATCAGATAAATATATAAATAAGAAAAAAAATCTTTAGCTTATCAAATAAAAATATGAATAAGAACTATATATGTAGCTTAATGGAACAGAGAAGCTAGACCTCCACATTTATACTTCACAAAAAAAAAAAAAAAAAAACCATGTAGCTATCACCCTAGATCCTATTTATCAAATTCCAATTTATATTAACGTTATTTTACCATTATTCACCTCATCACTCTCATTTTTTTACTCCTATATTTTTTTAGAAATATCATTTTTCTTTCTTACACTGCATGTGGGCTTTGTCTCCAATTTTTTTTGCTGGATTTTAATGGAAATTTAAAAAAAAAATACATAAACTTGTGCCAAGCATCAACTAGTAATGTGTGAGTTATCTCCCAAGTATTCATTCCTAATGATACTAGGAATTAGAAAATTTTAAATGATATGTCATCATCGGTAATGTTATAACACACACAATTCTCACGTGACTTGACCTCTAATTTTTAATAATTTTCCAGCATTTTTTTCAATAATTTTGAACTTCTATGTTTTAAATTTTTTTCCAATAAATAATTCAGAATCTCTGTAAGAAAAATTAAATATTCTTAAATATGAGAATAAAACTCCAACATTTTTTTTTCTGAATTTTACCAACTTTTTCAATTGTTTTATACAATTTTGGGACTTTTTCAAATTTTCAATGACCAATTTAAATTCGAACAAATTTTTTTTTCCTATGACTAACAAAAAACTCGTAATTAGTAGCTCGTTCGAAATTAACCCCTGAAAAATTTAGGATTAGCTCGCTCATCCAAATACTACTCAAAAGGAAAAACCCTGCTTAAATCCTCTTCTAAAATTACAACTCAAGAAATAATTTACAGTTGTTGGCTATCTTTCCCTTCTATTCTAATTAATATTTAAGATTCCACTATAATATTATAGTATAATTAGGAAAATAATTTATTTCTATACTATAAATAATATATGTAATTGTTGAAACTTTTAGAAAGAAAAGAAAGTTTTGTATATTTCACGAATAATACAGCCACAAATCTTGTACGATACATAAATTTAAATTTAAGAAAAAGAAGAAGAAAACAAGATCGTGTGAAAAATAAGTTGAAGGAAGTGGGCTGGGCTGGGCCTAATTAATTAATTGGAAAATATAGAGGTTAGGAAATAGATAATTTTTCAGTTCTGGGCCGAAGGTAGGTTTTGGGCTTCATAATGAGGATTTTTTTTTTTTTTTTACAAAAGGTCTGAAATTTCTCAAGTTTAGGGAATACTCCTAGATGCCCAAATACAAAAGAGATCCAAATTTACAAAATACCAAAAATGGCGAATAGTCACAAATACCAAGAATAAAGAAAAACAAACAACTAAATCGGTGGTTTAAATTTGATCAATTTAATCGGTTAAAAAAAATATTGTTCCACATGTTACTTTATATGAGCTCTTGATTACTATGTTAAAAACAACTTAATTATCAATAGAAATCAGTATCTTGTAAAATAAATTTGTTTGTCTCAATACATTGGAGAATATAAAATGGTAACAAATTCTGATTAATTAACTGCACAATTAATAAACAAAGAAATAAGTAATATTTTTTTTTGTTAAGAATTATATTGTATATATTAGGCGTATCAAACACATACCTTTTAAATGAGCAGAAACAAATTAAAACTTAAATCGGATGGATAAAAGAAATATCAATAATATAATATGAGGAGGGTTCAAATGCCTTCATTTTTTGTGCCTCCACCATGCCTCCATTCTTAGAAACTTTAATAACACATAATTTAAATTATAAACGTCAAAATAAAACCGTTAGATATGATCTATGTTATTTTTTCTATGTGCTCATAAAAAATTATCACATTTCAATTTTGTTTTTATGTGAATCAGTAAGTTGAAAAATCAATGTGTAGAAATTATCCACATTAGTACAATTTTTAAAAGCTCTTAATAACAACCAAAACAAAGTTCAAATGTCGTAATTTTTTACATGTGCATAGATAAAATGATGTAAATTTTATTTAACGATTTTATTTTGACTTTTAAGTTTCTAATTTTGAATTATTAAAGTTTTTAAAAAATCGAGGCATAATAGAGACACAAACAGTGAATGCATTTGAACCCACCTCGTATAATATAATTATAAACTTTGAAGACTTTGACCAGAGAACCACCACAAGTTACAAGTATGAGTTTCAAGGAAGGCAAAATATCAAACAAAGTAACATTGAAAGGCAATATATTGAAATTCACATAACCAAATAATAATGACATTCTCCTTTTACAAAAGTATATGTAGGCTTAGTTATATGACATAAACTATGCATAAGTTAAAAATAGTGCTAAGATTACAGATAACTGGGGGTATATTGCTCACTCGAGAACTCTGAGATAACAGGTAGCTGACGAGATGAATGAGCCATTTCAACCTGAGCTACATCGGCTGAGCTCTCCGATGCAAAAAACGGCTTCGGTGGCATTCTGAGTGAATCAAGATCTGATTCGAGCATCTCAATAACCCTACTCATATCAGGGCGATCCGACGACTTGATTTGTATACACCATAGTGCTACTAAACAAAGCTTCTTTTCCACCTCAGATAGATCTAAAATTTCACTAATATCATTCTGTTGATGTTTAATCAGCTTGTCATATATCCACGACGGATAGTATACCTGGCTCAGCCTATCGATATTGCGATCAGCATTTCTTCGACCACTAACCATTTCCATCAGAAGCATTCCGAAACTATAAACATCAGACTTGTGTGATATAGAACCAAAGCTTCTGGATATTAATTCAGGAGCCATGTAACCAATGGTTCCTCTTGCAGCACTTAGTGACACAAGGCTGTGCTCCTTAGGATACAGCTTTGCCAGACCAAAATCAGAAATTTTGGGGGTGAAATTCACATCAAGCAAGATGTTGTTTGGTTTGATATCAAAATGCAAAATTTGCATGTTGCAGCCTCGGTGCAGATACTCGATACCGCGTGCGATGCCCAAGGCTATTTCATTGAGCTTTGCCACGGTAAAAGTGCGGTGTCCCCTTTTATTACTGCTAGCAGTGAAAATGCATTTGTCAAGAGATCCATTCAGCACGTACTCATAGATGAGAGCCCTTTTTGATCCTTCAGAACAAAACCCAATGAGCCTGACCACATTGAAGTGATGGATTCTACCGAGGGAGGATACCTCATTGATGAAATCATCTCCGTTGCAACTCGAGTTGCCTAGCACCTTCACCGCTACGAGAATACCTCCAGGAAGCACGCCTTTAAATACACAGCCGAATCCGCCTTGCCCGAGTTTTTGTCTGAAGTTTCCTGTGATTCTGATGATGTCGGTATATGCATACCTTGTTGGCATAAGGCTTTCTAGGTTTTGAAGGAATCTCTCTACATTGTTAGTGGATGTCTTTGATTTAAGCACAAGGTAGGCGAGGAACACCAAAATAGTAGGCGGCATGAGGAAAATTCTGATGAAAAGCATCCTTGCTGCAATCGACATCATCCATACTCTTAATCAGATCAAAACATTTACACGAAAAAAAATTGATATTGTTTAAGCTATCCTATGCATCAACCAAAACATTTCCAATTTGGTGTAATCAACATATCCTTTAGCTGGTGTGTGAAATAAGATTTTTTTTTTAAATTGCATCTCTATCTTTCTGTAGCACAAAATGAAAATAAAATTTAACAGAATATTTACAAGTCATGACATACATAGCAGTATCGCTCCAATTAGTGATTCAATTCTTTCAATCATTGAGAAGGCATATATTCTGGTGACGTATCCAAGTGTAAATCCTTTCTGGAGAAGCTCGAAAGCACTGCCTGTAATATTATTTGATATAGGAAGCATGGCAAGATAGGAGCATGATCGCTGGAGGAATTTTACCTGGAATGCATCTACTGCTAGGTAAACAAACGAGTTGTTTGTACTCATACAGCTAACTGGCATATACCTGGAATGATTCGAAATTGATTCTCTGCACTTCACTAATGATCCCCATCTAAAAGCGTTGTAGTAGGGTCCTTTCAACATTGAATGAGATATTGGCGATACTGTCGGAACAGTGCAACTGCCTTGGACAAATCTTTCAGTCACGACATTGATATGCTGGAGCTGCGAATCTATTGTAGTAACGATATACTTCTCTGGTTCAAAGAATTGAAGAATAGTTCTGTTCCCTTCACAGTTTAGCTCGTATTCAGGACCAGTATAATTGCATGCTGATGCATCGGATTTCAGGTAGAATGGGTACTTTATTTGCAGATTTCCACATGAAGATTGATGGCATTTTTGGTTTTGCCATGGGAGACATGAGGTTTGTTCAACTAGGGATAGAAAAAGCCATGAGAGAAGGAAAAGGGAAGAAGATAGAGGTTGCATCTGTATGGCTGTATGTAGACAAAATAAAATAAAGCAGCACGAGATAAAACTAGTTCTATATATGTACGTTGGGTAAGTTTCTTCGGAGGTCCCTAAGACCGCTGGTATTGTTATTGTTTACACCGGTAAAAGAAATATATACATGCAAGTGTAATTAACATTTGTTCATGTTAGCAAAACACAAAAAAAGGAACTGTACTCTAAATCAATTAAAAAAAATATCATATTAGCAAACAATATCCGCGTCACCATACCATTGATTTTTCTTTTCTTTTTCAAATCTTCACATAAGCTACGAAGTCATGAGAAAAAGTCAAACTCTCAATCTTTAAATAACTAACAACCCTAAAACTTTTTTTCTAATCAAATGTACTATCTCCCTTTCTCCATTAATTTTTCAATAGAGTAATCTGTTTCATTTGGCGGTGCCATGCCTAACTTTGACATTTGACTTGTAAGCAATTATTCCTTTTGAATTCAAGTCTCCTTCAGATTTTTTGGAAAGATACATAATTTCTTTGTTTTTTCCACCCCAAATTCCACCGCCGCTCGAAAATAAATAAAAATATAAACTTCTTTTGGATGCCACTCTTTAAAATTTGTGCTACGATCCATCATAACCGTTGATAAAAAATTCAAAGATTCATAATAGTTAATACTGTATTTAATATAATGTTCATTAGTTTCTATATTCTGATGCAAGGCGGTCCGATACTGTCTTGCTCGATAATCTCAAGTACTCGGTTTTATGGTAATAGAGAAGGGTAAAGAGTCACAAAGAATACAAACAAACAAACTAACAACTTTTGCTATTTCAATATTCGCTGCTGGAACAACAACTTTTATACATTTTTAAAGTAAAACAAAATTAAAAGCTCTCATAGGAAACTTAAACAAATAAATACTAAATTTTAGTAAACCAATGAAAGTTTGACTGACGTTTTAATTTCTTAATAAAGCCTATTCAGTCTTCCGTGAAGTCTAGTCAAAATTGATTAATTGTTCAAAGCTCTTCTTGGAAGTTTCGGCCCATGTAGTCAAAATTATTAAATTGTTTAATTGCATCAAGAATCCTAGAAGACAGTCATGCATGCATCTCAATAAAAAGATTATTCAGTAAAACTTGTTGAATTAATTCCTTAGAAGTACGGCCAGGCCATTGAATATGTGGATCAAATTTTAAGTTGTGGGGCCTTCGTCCGTATCCGAGTTTGAATCGGTTATCACCTCGGAACCCAATACCATCCTGGAACGCACTGCGACAATTTCCAAAAAAGATAATACCATAGAAAAACTCATCTTTTCAAAGTTAGAAGTTTGTGAAAACAATTTTGTTTAATTCAACTTGTAAAATGGGATATTAATAACAGAGGCTTTTACGGATCTTAAAATGGGCACTAAAATTAATTTATTTTCCCAAGGTATATAAATGCTAGTTTAATTTTTTCCTTCCAAAGAGTGGAATATTGCAAGAGTTTCACGCAGGCTATAAACTTCGCTGCATATATATGCCAAATAAAATAAAATAAAACTAGTCCATTTACAAGGATAACAACGAATCAACGCTATTGTTTTAAGGTATCTTATTGGTAATTTTCTTCTATTTAGAGAAAAGTATATAGTTGCTTGAAAACCCGTATATAGTTTGCTTGGATTTGGATTTTGCCTACTCTTTGATATGAATTTTGCCTAGACTGAGCCTCATTCCTTGATAAAATCGGCATATTCGCTACAAATTTGCTCGAGTTTTCTATTTTTTTTTAAAATAGAACAAAAGAGGGAGGAGAGTATGAGAGTGGGACTCGGAGGAACCTATTTTTTTTTCAAAAGAATGAGCCAAATTCTTTTACAAAGGAATGGACCGAACTTTAATATAGAACATTAAATTATTTTCTGAGATTGAACAGTTCATCCTGAATTTCAATTGAAGGATGACTATGCTACGCTTCACAGTAAAATATTTAGACATTAATGCTTTACATTAATAATTTTATCTTAATTAATTTTGCAAGAAAATTCGAGTTAACGATCTGATTCCCTTGATTTCTAATGATTCTCCCGATTCTGTTTCCGAAGAAAATAAAAACAATACTTTAACAATAAAGTAAATAAAAAAATAATAATATTTTTTTTGCTTATTCCTTGTAAAAATTGTGGCTACGCCTCTAATGGCAATGCTTTAGTATTTTATTTTATCTATATTTTTGGTTACAAATCAAGCAGGGTGGAAGGCAGTCCTGGCAACCAGTCAAGATATAAATAATTTTCTATACAAATTCTTAGAAAAAATATTTACAATCAGCGGTCTATGTTTTCTTTAGAAGAAGTGTAGATCGCATTAATTTTGATATGATAAAGACATCTCCTGGTTAGAAATTTCTCCTTAGTCCTTGCACTTTAAGCTTGTTTCAATTGTCTGTTTGTTTTTTCTTATAAGGTTCCGGTTTTGCCAACTTATAGCCAACAATTCATTTGTGCATTATGTTACAAAAAATAGTTAGTTGCTAAAACTTATCCCATGAACTAGTAATGTATGTGATGGAGAGAGAGAGGATATAACAAACCTCATATATCCCCTCTCACTTTTTTCTTCAAAATTTTCAAAAAAATAAAGAGAATTTATGATGTTGACTATAAGCGCCAAATCAAGGGTGGAGTTTTTATCCAAAGGGATTTGGACAAAACCTCAATCAAAGTCAGTTGTAAACCGTCGATATGTATTAAAATTTATACGGATGGTTTAGATTTATGGAGCCATTCAGAGTTATTAAGTTTTACATATGTTGGTAGGAATATTAAAGCAAATTAAACGGTAAGGCTCGGCTTTGGATGATATTATGTCCAAAGCCCTTTGGACAAAACCCAATTCCCAAAACCAGACCCTATATAAGAAAAACCAAATAAACAACGGAAAAAAGCTTAAAAATGTAAGGACTAAGGCAAAATTTTAGCAAGAGATGTCGTTATTACTTATTACATTACAATTAATGCAAGCTAGACTTTTTCTAAAGATATAGACCGCTGATTTTAAAAATTCTTTCTGAAAATTAGGCTAGAATTAAAAAACTAGTCCTTACATTTTCAATAGAGAATAGTGTTAATTTTCAACAAACCCAATTCCCAAAACCAGACCCCATATATCGAAAGAGATGATTAGGAAACAAAAATGACGGAGTATTGTTGAAATATTGAAAAGGATTCAAATATAGAAAAATAACGGCTAGTTTTTTAATCATTACTAGAATAGAGAATAGTGTTATAGAATAGGGAATTGGGCTAACGGCTAGTTTTTAAATTTTTTATTATAAATAAAGACACTTGTAATAAGAAAAAAAAAGATTGTAATATAGTTTATTTTCTCCAAGCTCTTCTCTCTTTGTCTTACAAAAAATAACAAGTATAAATTAGACAATTAGTTGAGCAAATTTGTGTGTTTTAAAATTTAAAAGGGTAAATATGGTATATGAATTTTGAAGGAAAAAATGCATAATTTCAAAGTTTTTGAGGAGTATACATGAAATTTTTCCAAATAAAAATTATCAATGGTAACCCGAAAAGAGTGGTGTACATTATATTTCGGATTTGATCTTGAAAATATAAGAAATCTTGAACTTTCATCTTATTAAACAAGCATGCTAGATTTTGAAAAATAACATAATCAAATGTGATTTTCTAAAATATTCTTAGTATTACCAAAGATCAAATAGGTGATGCTCTCATATTCGAAAAAAAAAAACATTAATTTTGATATGTTTCTGCTTCTATACTAAATACAAGATATAATTCTAACAGCGACAATAATTTTCATCGGCCCAATATAGCCCACTTGTAACATTCATCGGCCCAATATAGCACACTGAGCTGGTTTATTTGGTTATAAATCTCAAGTTTCATAGCATAAACCAAACTAGCCAAAGCTGGATATATTTCACCCTTAATCCTTCAGCCTTTGTTGCCATCCATGCATTGAACCAGCAGTTAGCTCAAACTGCATAATAACTTCACTTTAGAGAAGCTTGTAAATGGAATGATCGATAGCGCCATGATCCTTCTTTTCTCGTACCAGGAGGAAAGAGAAAAACATGTGGAATAGTTAAGGAGGTTGAATTCGGAATTCACATCACTCCGGTACCGTAATAGATAATCTTTTACAATTACTTGATCTAGACCGTTCTTTTTAACTTGGCATGAATCTCAAAGCCCAATAATACTGCCCCCTCTGTCAGTCCGAATTCCAAACCAGCTGGGAGTTAATCTCAAACCGTAAAGTGAAGGGAATCTTTTACGGTACCGGGGAGGATATGGATCCATTGAATAGGTGGGTACCGTCGTAAATTCATTCTTTCTCCATCTTATACCGGCTGCCTTTATTCTTGTTTGGCAGCTTAACTGTGGAATAAGTCTCTTATTCCACCACTTAATCTGCAACTAAACAGCACCATGGCATAATTAACCTTAATTAGTACCATGACTGAAAACGGGATTGAACTTAAAGTACTACTTCTGTAAGGAGAGGAATTAAATACAGAACATATAAATTTAAAATAAATAACGATTTTGCATATAACCCTTGCTAAGTACCATAGCATGTAATACCCTTACACATCCAAATTCTTTAATCAACTATAGATAGAATTTGTATAAAAAATAAAAAATATATTTTAACAATAAATTTAATAAAATTTAATAATAAAATAATAATATTCTTTTTTGCCTATTCCTTGTAAAAAATTTTGGCTACTCCTCCAATGGCAATACTTTAGTATTTTATTTTATCTATATTTTTGGTTACAAATCAAGCAGGTTGGAAGGCAGTCCTGGCAACCAGTCAAGATATAAATAATATCCATATCCGCACGAATATTCGGATATCAGATATTCGTATCTAATTTTCGGATACGGGGCCGGATACGGTCGGATATTATCCAATCCGTTTGCATCCCTAAATTGGCCTCTTTAATTAGATATGATATTTTCAATTTTCAATTTAGCCCTTCAAATTAACAAATATTATAAGTGGAGAATTTAAACAAATATATTAAAATGAAAATTTAGTTTATTGTTTAGCCTCTTTTTATTGTTTTGAGTTTATTTCTTTTTCAAAGTGGGCTTGGCCCAGCTGAATTTCACGAACCAGCAACAAGGAACCATATAAACTATTTTCAGTATGTTGGATTATGCAACTCAAAGCACATGCTTAACTATATTATTAGCTACAAGCTTGAGAGTCTGATTGGTGATGAATTGTGGTGACAATGAGGAGCTGATTAAGAGTTCCCTTTTTCTTTCTTGATGTGCTACTGTCATGTGAGACACAAACAGTTATGGCTGGATATTGTTTTCTTTTCTTTTCTTTTCTTTTATTTATTATGTTTTCTTTTCTGAATCTTGGGCCATCCTTGATTACATTCTCGACCTTTGGGTGTTTAACGATATTTACGAGACATTAATTTGTAGTGTTTTTGTTGAGTGCATGTTTCATTCCGTAAACTATTTATTTGCCGATCCAAAGCCCGTTTTCTGATAGAGTAGAAGTGTAGAAGTGAATAAGACTGTAGCACTTCAAAATTAATTGAACATACAAAAATAAACAGAGATTAGTTGGGATCTCAATTATTATAGTTTAGTAATTTAACATATCTATTGGATATTAAAAGGGAAAAATACCAACATACTATTTCTTTTTAAAAAGAAAAAAAAAAGATACAAAACGACATGATCTGGAACTTAAATTAAAACTGGAGAGATTCCAATCACATCAGAGACTGAATCTTTCTTACGGATCAATAAAAACCCAAAGAGCATTTCTCTTCCTTTCAAAACAATACATGCATTTGAACCAAATTCAACATTAAAATAAATTCTTACATAAATAAATCATTTGCACCAATCCATCGGACATGTCGTGATTACAATCACGTAGGATGTTGGACAACCTCTTGATTTTGAACAATATCATCATGATTATTATTATCACAATCAAGAAGCACCTCCAAAGCTATGCGAAGAAAAACATGGGATATATTGAAATTGGCACTCATATCAGCACATATTCTCTTTCTCGAATCCAAATCAGTTGCGCTTTGTTCGATCACTTTCTGAAATGCTTCCTTCGAGTTACTGAGGAGGTGAATACACGTTGGCATATAATAAAGGTGGTTGAATTGTGTTTGCTGAGGTGGATCAAATGGGGATGCGTTTGGAATAGTAAAATTTGGACTGTTGGGATAATCGAAAATCAGAATTACAAGTTGTAGAACAAGAATTAGGAAGAATTTTGTACGGGGGCTAACCATTGTTGCGGGCGAGTTGGAGATTGGAGATGGTGGTGTAAGTTGTAAATTGCAAACTAAACAAATAACGGGCCCTGCTTTTATGCTCTAATAAAAGAGTAAAATATTTGGGTTGGGACATGATGATTCATCTCATACGTCATGTCATAGGAAATTTTTTCTGTAGAAATAAACAAAAAAGAGAGAGAAACAGAACTACATTATATTCTTTAATTTCTGCGGATAAAAAATTTCCCATGTCATAAATCTTTTTTTTTTGAAATCTTGGAAGAGACTCCCAAGGTGGTGCATTAAATTAAAAAGAGTATCAATACAACAGGCTCATTGCGCCGTGTTTTTTATTTTTACCCAAAAAAAATATATATTTTAATATAAATAACCAGGTTTTTAAAATATTTTTATTTCTACCCAAACCGCTAGGATTCCTAGCGGTCCGAATTAAAATTTCGGACCGCTAGGATTCCTAGCGGTCCGAAATTTTAATTCGGACCGCTAGGAATCCTAGCGGTTTGGGTAGATGTTTATTTTTTGAAACTTATAAGTACGAGGGAGAGGTGCGTAGAAGAGAGAGAAAACAAGTTTGGCTGAAGAGGAGGGAGGAAGAGGGAGGAAGAAGGAGGAGGGAGGAAGAGGGAGGAAGAATATGCTAAAATACGCTAAATGCAAAAAGATGACTATGGAGTTGATGCTAAAATACGCTAATACGCTAATATGCAAAAATATGCTAGTACGCTAATATTTTTATAAATTTGTATTTTTTTTAAAGATAAGGTTTCCATTAGAAATGTATGAAATCAGTTAATGCAAACTAATGTCATTTCATACAAATTAATGCAAAATAAACTGTCAAATATACAACCAGCAAAAATAACTCATTTATTTGTTTCAAATATATTTTAATTATTTATTCTCGTGTTTAGTGAAGACACACCAATTGAAAGTAATTATAGAAAAATGTATTCAAATTTTGTTATTCAACAATGTCAATTACTTCTCTTGGCATCTAATTAACGATAAACTAATTCAATTAATCTAAAATCTAATGTACGCATATAATTTTGTGTCTAGAAAGAATTAAAATTAAAAAAAAACCGTACGTGACCATTATAGTTATTTGTAGGTAATGATACCTAAAAAAAAATATGAATCTCAACATAATTAAAAAATTAAGTACCAACACATGACAACCTCAATACCATAATAAAAAAGAATTATTTTGGTTTCAAACTTTATATTCAATTTTATGCTTACAAAACAAAGGTATTTGAATCTCAACATAACTAAAAAAATTACAATTAAAGAAACCCTAATTTACTAGTTTCCACCCACAACACTACAAATTATGAGTTTGTACTAATTACATGATACTAAATTATAAAACTATAACTGTATTCAACTCATGCTTTGAATTGCTTTCTCTTTGCACTACAATTTGAGTCTTCCTTCTCTCACGCTTTAAATTGAAGAAGAAGAAAAATAGACAATATTTTCAAACGAGACAGCTAACTAGATTGGTTGATGAAACAAAAGCAAATAAATTGATTTATCATCTCTTTAGAATATAAAATTAATATGAAAAAGAAACCATTAATATTATGTTTGGCAAATAGAATATCTCCTTTAATATGGATCAGAATAGGAACAAAGTTATCAATTGAATATTCCTTGAACAATTTTTTTATTTGAATATCAAACATGGTCATACTTACTCAAATAAACATTCATGAACATAATATAAACAAAGTTATATATTTCTTGAACAATTTTTGTAATCGAATATCAAACAAGGTCATACTTACTATTTCTAATAGCAAGAGAAATAAACATTCATGCTCAAAATATAACAAAGTTATATATTCCTTGAACAATTTTTGTATTTTAATATCAAACACAGTCATACTTACTATTTCTAATAACAAGAAAAATAAACATTCGATCATGATAAGAACATAAACAAAGCTATATATATTCCTTGAACAATTTAATTTTGGATTTGAATATAAAGCTATATATATTCCTTGAACAATTCCTTGACAATTCCTTCAACAATTCCTTCAACAATTTTTTCCTTGAACAATTCCTTGAACAATTTTTTGAACAATTCCTTGAACAGTTTTTTGAACAATTCCTTAAACAAAGCTATATATATATTTCTTGACCTATTTCTAAGTATATTAACCTATTTCTAAGTTTACACAGATCAGAAATTGCGAAATTGCACAAATCAGAAAAATTGCACAAAAATTGCACAAACCAGAAATTGCACAGAAAATTCCAAGTGAAGAGGTGGAGGGGCGGAGGGACGGCCTAGGAGGGGCGGAGCCGCGGCTAGGCGCAGAAGGCGGCGAGGCGGAGGGGTGGAGGCGCGGCCTTCTTCTTTTTTCCTTTTTTCTGGCGGAGAGGCAGTCGGCTAGGCGGAGGGCGAGGCAACACAGAGAAGGCGGTCGGCTAGGCGGAGGGGCGGTCCTTTTTTCCTTTTTTCTGGCGACCAGGGTTTCGGTTTTTCTGGCGGAGAGACACAGAGAAGCGGAGAGACACAGAGAAGAAGAAAAGGTCACGGGTCGGGTTGGGTTTGAATTTTAATTCGGACCGCTAGGAATCTTAGCGGTCCGAAATTTTAATTCGGACCGCTAGGAATCCTAGCGGTCCGAAATTTTAATTCGGACCGCTAGGAATCCTAGCGGTCCGAAATTTTAATTCGGACCGCTAGGAATCTTAGCGGTTTGGGTAGAAATAAAAATATTTTAAAAACCTGGTTATTTATATTAAAATATATTTTTTTTTGGGTAAAAATAAAAATCACGGCTCATTGCGGCAGTATATTTGCCTCACTAATCATAAATCACTTTTGGATATACGCGGCGAAACAAACAGCGATCTGATTCTTTATAACGAATTGATGAAGCAAAGTATGTCATAGATCAGTGACGCATAGCTTCTACTATTCACGGACTCCGCCCAGGTGTTGGTTGTGACCACATAAAACTTCTAATGGGATCCGCCGTTTGTCTACTCTAGAAAAATTTGTGCGCACTAATTTTAAAGCAAATGCAAAAGTTGCGGGTGCGAATTTTAAAACAGATCTGACGGTCATCGAACCTATCGAACTTACTTTGAGTCCGATGGACATCAAACCCAAATTGACCTCCTAGAAAAATGGCTCTAATCCATGTGGTGTTCTATAATCAAGGTGGTTCCAAATTGGTTGGATTGGAATTTAGTGATTTTTTTTTAGGTTACGAGAAGCTGTATTTACATAACCATTTCGTCAACCCAAATATTTTAGTGACTGGTTTCCGTGTGGTGTCTAGATAGTTTATATTACAATTAAATACTGAAAAGAGTTTAGTGATTATTAATT
Organism: Carex littledalei; assembly: GCA_011114355.1. Taxonomy (NCBI): domain Eukaryota; kingdom Viridiplantae; phylum Streptophyta; class Magnoliopsida; order Poales; family Cyperaceae; genus Carex; species Carex littledalei. The sequence continues at coordinate 2,317,103 of CM022081.1, forward strand.
CTACATACATGTGGTAATCACATTCCATCACCAAAGGAAACGGACAAGTATTCTCTCCATTACTGTAAAAGATTCCCTTCACTTTACAGTTTGAGATTAACTCTCAACCGCTTTGAGATTCGGACTAGCGTAGAGACAATATTATTGGGCTTTGAGATTCGTGTCAAGTTAAAAAGAACGATTCAGATCTAATAAATGTAAAAGATTCCCTATTACATTACCGGGAGGATGTGAATTCAAAGGAAACTGCATTAATTGGAGCTCGGCCTACATGCAAATTCCGGTATTCATATGATATCACCTAAGTTTTTGTTGAAATTCATGCATGAAAAACTTATTTTTGTTGAGATTCGCGAATGAAAAAATTTGAATGATTGAGATCAGAATAACATGTTTCTGTTATTCACAAGAAGTAACAACATATTTATTTTCCAATTTTTTATTTTTAATCTAAACCATCCTATCTATTTTGTTAAATAATACGATGTATTTCACTTCGGATCGAATTGGTCCAGATTTCAAATCTAAACTCAGAATTTGAGTTATTTCAGGGGATATCCAATTAAGAAAAAAATTCTACAAGATAAATCATGATTGTTGTTAAGGGGAGGATAATATACACAGAAAATTCTACAGGATAATATATTTCGAAAAAAAAGAGATGAATACTTTCAATTTTAAATATTTATAAAAATAATAATTTGGATTACGAACTTACCACCTTTCATTCTAAAAATATTATCTTAATCGCTAGAATAAAAGTTGATTCTCACATTAAAAAAAATATTATCTTAATCACTTTTTATCCTCGCAGATATTGTCCCATTATTGTAGTGAGCTATTTATCAAATTCCAATTTATATTAACGTTATTTTACCGTTATTCACTTCATCCCTCTCATTTTTTACTCCTATATTTTTTTTAGAAATGTCATTTTTCTTTCTTACTATGCATGTGGGCTTTGTCTCCATTTTTTTTTTTGCTAGATTTTAATGGAATTAAAAAAAAAATACATAACTTGTGCCAAGCATCAACTAGTAATGTAGTATGTGTGAGTTATCTCTCAAGTATTCATTCCTAATGATACTAGGAATTAGAAAATTTTAAATGATATGTCATCATCGGTAACATTATAACACCCGACATTTTTATTAATATCCAAAGTTTAATACAAATTATTAATTATGCCCAGAATCGGACCAATTATCGAAAAATACCCAAGCCGGCCAGAAAATGACCGGCTTAGTCCCTCCCTAAGCAAAGTATGTGGTATATCACTGACGCACAGTAGTAACGCATAGCTTCTATTATTCACGTGCTCCGCCCAGGTGTTGCTTGCGGCCACATATAACTTATAATGGGGACCAAATTGGTTGTATTCACATAGCCATTTCGTCAACCCGGTGACTGCTTTCCTATGTTGTCTAGGTATTCTCTCCATTACAATTAAATACTGAAAAGAGTTTAGTTATTATTAATTCTACATACATGTGCTAATCACATTCCATCACCAAAGGAAACGGACAAGTATTCTCTCCATTACTGTAAAAGATTTCCTTCACTTTACGGTTTGAGATTAACTCTCAACCGTTTTGAGATTTGGGCTAGCGTAGGGGCAGTATTATTGGGCTTTGAGATTTGTGTCAAGTTAAAAGTAATGGTCCAGATCTAGTAATTGAAAAAGATTCTCTATTACAGTACCGGAGAGGATGTGAATTCAAAGGAAACTACATTGGAGCTCGACCTACAGGCAAATTCCGGTATTCGTATGATATCACCTAAGGTTTTTGTTGAAATTCGTTCATGAAAAGCTTATTTTGTTGAGATTCACGAATGAAAAAATTTGAATGATTGAGATCAGAATAACATGTTTCTATTATTCACAAGAAGTAACAACAGATTTATTTTCCAACTTTAGTTTAAATCTAAACCATCCTATCTATTTTGTTAAAATAATACTATGTATTTCACTTCGGACTGAATTAGTCCGGATTTCAAATCTACTCAGAATTTGAGTTATTTTAGGGGATACTCAATTAAGAAAAAATTTCTACAAGATAAATCATGATTGTTGTTATGAAAAAAAAAGATTAAAACTTTCAATTTTAAATATTTATAAAAATAATAATTTGGATTACGAACTTACCACCTTTCATTCTAAAAATATTATCTTAATAATTAAAATAAAATTTGATTCTCATACGAAAAAAATATTGTAAAATTCAATTTAAGAGATCAATAAGATCTTTTTGCTCATTGTTTTTTTTTCTAACAGTATCATATTTTATAAAGCAAGTACATATAAATTTTTTTCATTAACTTATCAGATAAATATATAAATAAGAAAAAAAATCTTTAGCTTATCAAATAAAAATATGAATAAGAACTATATATGTAGCTTAATGGAACAGAGAAGCTAGACCTTCACATTTATACTTCACAAAAAAAAAAAAAAAAACCATGTAGCTATCACCCTATATCCTATTTATGAAATTTCAATTTATATTAACGTTATCTTACCATTATTCACCTCATCCCTCTCATTTTTTACTTCTATATTTTTTTAGAAATGTCATTTTTCTTTCTTACTATGCATGTGGGGCTTTGTCTCCATTTTTTTTTTGCTAGATTTTAATGGAATTTAAAAAAAAAAAATACATAACTTGTGCCAAGCATCAACTAGTAATGTAGTATGTGTGAGTTATCTCCCAAGTATTCATTCCTAATGATACTTGGAATTTGAAAATTTTAAATGATATGTCATCATCGGTAACGTTATAACACACAATTCTCACTGACTTGACCTCTAATTTTTAATAATTTTCCAGCATTTTTTTCAATAATTTTGGACTTCTATTTTTTAATTTTTTTCCAATAAATAATTCAGAATCTGTATAAGAAAAATTAAAATATTCTTAAACATGAGAATAAAATCTCCAACATTTTTTTTTCTGAATTTTACAAACTTTTGCAATTGTTTTATACAATTTTGGGACTTTTTTCAAATTTTTCAATGACCAATTTAAATTCGAACAAATATTTTTTTTTTCCTATGACTAACAAAAAAACTCGTAATTAGTAGCTCGTTCAAAATTAACCCAAAGAAAAATTTAGGATTGATCGCTCATCCAAATACTACTCAAAAGGAAAAACCCTGCTTAAATCCTCTTCTAAAATTACAACTCAAGAATAATTTACAGTTTTTGGCTATCTTTCCCTTCTATTACAGATCTAATATTTATGATTCCACTATAATATTATAGTATAATTCAGAAAATAATTTATTTTTCTATACTATAAATAATATGTGTAAGTGTTGAAACTTTTAGAAAGAAAAGAAAGTTTTGTATATTTCACGAATAATACAGCCACAAATTTTGGACGATACATAAATTTAAATTTAAGAAAAAGAAGAAGAAAACAAGATCGTGTGAAAATTAAATTGAAGGAAGTGGGCTGGGCTGGACCTAATTAATTAATTGGAAAATATAGAGGTTAGGAAATAGATAATTTTTCAGTTCTGGGCCGAAGGTAGGTTTTGGGCTTCATAATGAGGTTATTTTTTTTACAAAAGGTCTGAAATTTCTTAAGTTTAGGGAGTACTCCTAGATGCCCAAATACAAAAGGGATCCAAATTCACAAAATACCAAAAATGGTGAATAGTCACAAATACCAAGAATAAAGAAAAATAAACAACTAAATCGGTGGATTAAATTTGATCAATTTAATCAGTGACGGTACGTTATATGGATTTAAATTTGATCAATTTAATTGGTTAAAAAAAAAATATTTAATATAATATGAGGAGAGTTCAAGTGCCTTTATTTTTTGTGCCTCATCATGCCTCCATTTTTAAAAACTTTAGTAACTCAAAGTTTAAATTATAAACGTCAAAATAAAACTGTTAGATATTATCTATGTTATTTTTCTATGTGCTCATAAAAAATTATCACATTTCAATTTTGTTTTCATGTGAATCCATAAGTTGAAAAATCAACGTATAGAAATTATCCACATTAGTACATTTTTTAAAAGTTCTTGATGACAACCAAAACAAAGTTAAATTGTCGTAATTTTTTACATGTGCACAGATAAAATGATGTAAATCATATCTAATGGTTTTATTTTTACTTTTAAGTTTTAAATGTTGAGTTATTAAAGTTTTTAAAAAAACAGAGGCATAATGGAGACACAAAAAATAAATGCATTTGAACCCTCCTCATCTAATATAATTATAAACTTTGAAGACTTTGACCAGAGACTTTGACCAGAGAACCACCACAAGTAAGAGTTTTAAGGAAGGCAAAATATCAAACAAAGTAACATTGGAAGGCAATATATTGAAATTCACATAACCAAATAATAATGACATTCTCCTTTTACAAAAGTATATGTAGGCTTAGTTATATAACATAAACTATGCATAAGTTAAAATTAGTGTTAAGATTACAGATAACTGGGGGTATATTGCTCACTCGAGAACTCTGAGATAACAGGTAGCTGATGAGATGAATGAGCCATTTCAACCTGAGCTACATCGGCTGAGCTATCCGATGCAAAAAACGGCCTCGGTGGCATTCTGAGTGAATCAAGATCTGATTCGAGCATCTCAATAACCCTACTCATATCAGGGCGATCCGACGACTTCATTTGTATACACCATAGTGCTACTAAACAAAGCTTCTTTTCCACCTCAGATAGATCTAAATTTTCACTAATATCATTCTGTTGATGTTTAATCAGCTTGTCATATATCCACGACGGATAGTATACCTGGCTCAGCCTATCGATATTGCGATCAGCATTTCTTCGACCACTAACCATTTCCATCAGAAGCATTCCGAAACTATAAACATCAGATTTGTGTGATATAGAACCAAAGCTCCTGGATATTAATTCAGGAGCCATGTAACCAATGGTTCCTCTTGCAGCACTTATTGACACAAGGCTGTGCTCCTTAGGATACAGCTTTGCCAGACCAAAATCAGAAATTTTGGGGGTGAAATTCACATCAAGCAAGATGTTGTTTGGTTTGATATCGAAATGCAAAATTTGCATGTTGCAGCCTCGGTGCAGATACTCGATACCGCGTGCGATGCCCAAGGCTATTTCATTGAGCTTTGCCACGGTAAAAGTGCGGTGTCCCCTTTTATTACTGCTAGCAGTGAAAATGCATTTGTCAAGAGATCCATTCAGCATGTACTCATAGATGAGAGCCCTTTTTGATCCTTCAGCACAAAACCCAATGAGCCTGACCACATTGAAGTGATGGATTCTACCGAGAGAGGAGACCTCATTGATGAAATCATCTCCGTTGCAACTCGAGTTGCCTAGCACCTTCACCGCTACGAGAATACCTCCAGGAAGCACACCTTTAAATACACAGCCGAATCCACCTTGCCCGAGTTTTTGTCTGAAGTTTCCTGTGATTCTGATGATGTCGGTATATGCATACCTTGTTGGCATAAGGCTTTCTAGGTTTTGAAGGAATCTCTCTACATTGTCAGTGGATGTCTTTGATTTAAGCACAAGGTAGGCGAGGAACACCAAAATAGTAGGCGGCAAGAGGAAAATTCTGATGATAAGCATCCTTGCTGCAATCAACATCATTCATACTCTTAATCAGATCAAAACATTTACACAAAAAAAAAATTGATATTGTTTAAGCTATCCTAGGCATCAACCAAAACATTTCCAATTTGGTGTAATCAACATATCCTTTTGCTGGTGTGTGAAATAAGAATTTTTTTTTCTGAAATTGCATCTCTATCTTTCTGTAGCACAAAATGAAAATAAAATTTAACAGAATATTTACAAGTCATGACATACATAGCAGTATCGCTCCAATTTGTGATGCATAAAATTCAATGATTTTAATCCATGAGATGGTATATGGCCGCCCGTATACAAGTGTAAATCCTTTCTGGAGAAGCTCGAAAGCACTGCCTGTAATATTATCTGATATAGGAAGCATGGCAAGATAGGAACACGATCGCTGGAGGAATTTTACCTGGTATGCATGTAATCCAACTGCTAGGTAAACAAATGAGTCGTTTGTACTCATACAGCTAACTGGCATATACATGGAATGATTCGAAATTGATTCTCTGCACTTCACTAATGATCCCCACCTAAAAGCGTAGTAGGGTCCTTTCAACATTGAATGAGATGGCGATACTGTTGGAACAGTGCAACTGCCTTCGACAAATCTTTCAGTCACGACATTGATTAAGTACCGTTGTATATTAGTAACAACATACTTCTCTGGTTGAAAGATTTGAAGGATAGTTCTGTTCCCTTCACAGTTTAGCTCGTATTCAGGACCAGTACTATTGCATGCTGATGCATCGGATTTCAGGTAGAATGGGTACTTTATTTGCAGATTTCCACATGAAGATTGATGGCATTTTTGGTTTTGCCATGGGATACATGAGGTTTGTTCAACTAGGGATAGAAGAATCCATGAGAGAAGGAAAAGGGAAGAAGATAGAGGTTGCATCTGTATGGCTGTATGTAGACAAAATAAAATAAAGCAGCACGAGATCAAACTAGTTCTATATATATGTTGGGCAAGTTTCTTCAGAGGTCCCCAATCTTTAATACTTTGATTTTTTCCCTTCAAAACTACCATACTTTTAATATATTTCAAATTTTCAATAAACAAGGAATATAAGTATTGTTATTAATTGTATACGCCGGCAAAAGAAATTTATTCATGTTAGCAAAACACACAAAAAGAAGGAACTGTCTAAATCAACTAAAAAAATATCAGATCAGCAAACAATATCCGCCTCACCATACCATTGATTTTTCAATGGAGCGATCTGTTTCATTTGGTGCCATACATGACTTTGACATTTGACTTCAAGTCTCCTTCAGATTTTTTGGAAAGATCATAATTTCTTTGTTTTTTCCACCCCAAATCACCCCCTCCCCCCTCCCCCTAAAATAAATCTGCTCCAATCCCGAAACCAGTGAATAGTATCTTGAAATTCCTACAATCTCGAATCTAGTTGTTAAATTTTTTTTCGAGAACGCATCTTAAAACAGCTGGTTTTTCCATAGACGCATCTTGAAACAGTTCGACGAATGAATTCAGATTACAGAAATTTCATTAACGTGAACGATTGGGAGAATGAATTAATTCCTTTTATTAAGCAGCACCAACAGTCCAGTAACAGCAACTTCAATGTCAATTGGACTTGGCCTATAATTTTATTTTTAAACTGCACTGAATACAATACAGGATTGGGCTTATAGGTCTAGCCAGGGGCAAAATTAATTTTCAGAGGGGGGCAAAACTGAAACAGGCTTATTTTTTCTAATATATTTTAAAATCCAGGGAGGCAGTTGCCCTCCGAGGCCAATGTGGGTTCTGCCCCTGTAACACCGTCGTAAATTCATTCGTACTCCATCTCCGACTGCCTTTATTCTTGTTTGGCAGCTTAAGTGTGGAATAAGTCTTTTATTCCACCACTTAATGTGCAACCAAACAACACCATGGCATAATTAACCTTGATTAGTACCAGGACCGAAAACAGGATCAAGCTTAAACTGCTTCATAGAATATCAATTTTCAAAATGATCTAATATTTACTTCGTTTTAATTTTACTTCACTTGCTAAACACATGTTAAATTTCGAATTTCCTAAACATGATTATCATAATTTGTTCATTATTTAAATTTTAATTATATTAATCCCGAAGATATTCGGCCATAATTTGTTCAAGTCTGTAGAGCACTTCATTCGAACCTATCTTTGGTGAAGAAAGAATTCATATCACCTAAGGTACCTCATTTTTGGGGTTTGAATCCGGTCCGTTTATTCTATATTAGTACAAATCTTAAAAGGGCCCTGTATATTATAATTTGATTCGATTGGTTTGGATTATGATAGAACTGTCCAGATTGAAACTCAAATAATGCATTACCTCAAAGGATCCGGACTCAGTGATGACAAGAGACCAGCAAATGTCGTATCCTCTGCATTACCTCAAAAACTTTTGAGTTAATGAATTCGGATTGGAAATTGACTTAAAATCGTGACAAAAGAATTGCCAAAAACCAACCCGAGAATAAGTTTCCCAATTGCAAGAAACAGAACCAAGGCACCACTCCTACCACCAAACCGGTACTGCCCGGCAAGGTCACCTGCCCCATGACATACTGGCATTGCACCGAACCAGCACCCAATTAGGTTCATGAGCCTGACACTAACTGATACTGACGTGGCCGAGAGTTTACAAACTGCTATAAGTGAATTCAGTACTGAAAGAGGGATTTGCCGTACAACACCTTGTAAGAAACCGATCTTCCAATCGTCCTAGGAAATGGATGTTATTGTAACTTTTGACGGTCCGAATTTGAGATTTTGCAGAATGGAAGGGTCCCGAATGAAACAAATTAAAATACCAAGTAAAAACACTATCAATGCAGAAGGGATCCGAGACACGGGTTTACACGAACGGGTCCGGGTGCGATCCAAATCCCCATTTTCATTCCTCTCCTGATCATCACCCGACCCGGTACTGATTACGAGAAATAACAAGGTGAAAAGAGCGAGAATTATGCCATCTAAACCGATCCATGAGCGGGGTGATGAGGTTGAGGAAGAAGTAGAAGAAGTGAAATCTTGGTTGTACATTATGTATTTAATGGCCGATAAAGCAAAAGAGAGGCCTTGGGAGAGTTGAATGCCACGCACAACTGGTAAGGGGAGGAGGCGATAGAGAGTAGACATGAGACCGGTTATTCCGAGGATAAAGAGAACAGCAGCAGTGGAGAGGCCAGCAGCCATGATTTGTGGAATAGTGAAGTGAGGGGAAGCAGAGAGAGCAACTGCTGCAATGGATTTCATGGGCTGTACTGGCATGGGGATGCCAAAGAGGATGCCGGTTATGGCATTGTAGACTGCAGTGAAGATCAGGGTTGTGCCTGTATTGTGCCTGTAAATTTTGTGCCAGTTTAATTGTTAGCAAAAAATCAACATAAAATCTGGGGTAAATATTTTAACAGAGCAGTTTTGACTTCATGCAGAGCACAAACAAATATGCAGTGCTATTTTGATTCTATAATCCATGCGCTGCATTAAGCCAAAACTGCTCTGTTAAAATCTTTACCCCAAATCTGCTATCAAATTCATCAATTCAACTAAAATCTCAACTTGAACCAACCTAGAAATTCTATCATGTTCTTTTCTCACAGTTCAACATAGCAATGATGTAGATACATCAAGGCAAAGCAATACCTAAATCTAGGTGACTAGTGTGAGGGCCAAAACTATCGGGATATAGGTGCCGAGGTCACCGACAGCTCCGCCAAGCTCAGCCCAGACGCCGTTCTTGATGCGGAGGCTGGTGGTGAGGGAGGGGATGGGGAAGCGCCAGTTCCAGCGCCAGCAGCTCCAACTGGATGCACCGTCGCCGGGGAGGAGAGGCGTGGAGGCTCCGGCAATGTCAGCCATGGCAGAGAGAAAGAGAAGGAGAAAGAGTGAGTAAGAGAGGTTGGGGTTTTGGGCTTACAAATAGTCTTCGACTCTTTTTGTCTTTTGGAGTAACCGGGGGGCCAACGAATTCGCTTTCTCTAAGATATCTCAAAGTTTGAGTGTGTTTTTGTTTTTAGATCTCAACGGTTGAAATACATTCTGCACGAATCTCAAAGCACAAATACACGAAAGTTGAGATATCTCTGACTCTGAGGATACGCACTCGGGGCCAACTGGATTGGTCATCATCCAGATCTCCGTAGAGTTGTAAGTCCCATGGTGGGTTTGATGGAAGTCAAAACCGTCTAATCTGTTTTAAAATTCGTGCTCACAAAAATTAAAGTGGACACGTATAAATATTAAAACGGGGCGTACACATATTAAAGCATATCAGATGACTTTGAACCTTATTAAACTTAAAGTAGGTCTAATGGACATTAGACCTACTCCGCATTCACATTTTTATTTTTATTTTTAAAGTCTAAATAGTGAATTCAAACATAATTTTTATATTAAATGTGTTTGAATTATTTTGAAAAAACAGCAATTTTGTTAATTAGTAGAAGTTTTTCAAAAAAATATTTTATAAATAGCGATTAAAGGTTGAGAAATAGTTTGATGTTTTTTTTTAATAACTTGCTACATATCTTATTTTATGTATGACAAACTAATTAATTTACAAATTCAAAACATACACACATATCTCATATACTAGATCGTTCAATAAAATACATACATTTTGAAAGGAAAAATCTCCACATTTAAGCTTATCTCACTTTCCTGTTTTGCTTGTGGAGTTTAATTCAAAACTGTTAGATATTAAATCAAAACATAAATAAAAATTTAGATAAAAGATCCATACGCTTAAAATTGTTGTGATAAATTTTCAGAAATTCAGATAGTTAAATAAAATAAAATAAATCAATTTGAAACAATATTATTTATCTGGATTGTGTACGAGACATGATTCTTAAACGTACTTCGTCTCTATCGTGCAAAACTTAGAATCGTAATCAAGATAATTCAGAAATGTCACTACTTATTAGGATACGATCATAGAAGCAACTGATGATAATTTCGTAATATCCAACAAGAATCAAAATTTAATAAGATAGAGACAGAATAAATTATCTGTTGGAGCAAATCAAGAAAAATGAGTTCATTTCTTTCTTAAGAGATACCAATCAGAGAAAGGAATTCCGAGAGAATGTATTAGTCTTAATAAGGAGAGGAGAGAGAGTAATTAATTACTTAGAATGAATATTAAAGAGAGGTTAATTTCTATTCAATTATGTTGGTTACCAAATAAATATCGGAAATGAATTAGAGGTCTCCAATTGGCGCCTCTTTATGTGGACGCAATTGAGGGCTCACTTTCTTACCGTGCATTAAACGGTCAATGCCTACTTCTTATTAAAATTAGGCATAATCGGTTATATACTCATCAAAACTTTTGAAATTGGATATTTGCCCATATCCCATTCAAATTTTACCTCAAATTTGAATGGGATATGGGCAAATATCCAATTTCAAAAGTTTTGATGGGTATATAACCGATTTTCCCTTAAAATTAAGGGAGAGCATAGCTATCCTCCGTTTCAACCTCCAGTCAATAACTACTTTAATAACTACTAACTACTTGGAGGACAACTTACTATTTGAGGACCGCCTAATATTTAAAATATTTTACAATTAGCGCGCGGAAGTATTCATAGATAATAAATCAAGTGTTCATATATAATACATCAAGTATTCACACCTAACATATCAAGTATTTTAAAAAAAAATTGGACACATCACTCATCCATCTTTTACACGTTTTTAGAGATAGTTTTTTTTTTCTCCGTTCAATCTAACCAATATTTCTGACGATCTGTGAGGAATTTTGCAAATCTAAAACTACCAACGTCTTCTACACAATTTTCTCTTTCAAATGAGATCCATGATAACATACTTTCGAGTTGTCCGTTGCACAAGTATTCATACCTCATCATGCAAATATTCAGACATCATCGAGCAAATATTCATACCTCGTCATGCAAGTATTCATACCTCATCAAACAAGTATTCATACATCGTCGTATAAATGTAAATAGTTCATGTATTAAGAGTATTACAAGCATATGTGCATACATTGATTAATTTTACAAGTTTTCTATATGACACTGGATGACATTAGAAAGTATTAATATTAAATATTATAAGTATTTAAGTCTAAGTAGAAAAGAAAATACATCAACATGTTTTAACTACCACTTCCAATTTTTAGAGTATATGCAAGAAAATGGAAAATAATGCATCTCTATTTGGTCTCACAAGTCTTTCACACCTGAACACAAGACTGAAGTTTATCAAAGAATCAAATTCGTATACCTTTTGCTTTTGTGAACAATTGAATAACAAATTTTGACAGAGAAAAGTAAATGAATCATTCATTACTGCAATATAGTACATCAACATATCTCCTAATTTTGATGCTCATTTTTTTTTTTGCTTCAAATACGCTCGTAGGCTTCAATTAAATAACTGGTAACAGGTTACACATACATAATGATTCAGAAAATAAAGAGAAGGAAAACCCAGTATAGTTCAATTTAGCTACCCTGCCCCAATTTGGCAATGTGTGGGCAATTTTAATCTTCTCCCTTGAATTGTATCTTAGTCTAAAACCTTCAACTCTTCTCATCAGACTCCATGTTTCCAATATTTGTACGATACGCACGCTACGTGGTAGGACCCGACAGTACGACACCGCCATCTCGGCAGCACTCACCTTCAACCAGATAAATCAGCTTTCTCAACCCACATCTCTACAAGAAATGTACAAACAAGAGGAAAGAACAGCCAGATGAGTGAACACAGAGCCAATTCTTAACACTAATACCTTCACAATCCAAGAATCATGTCAGATGAGTGAAAGGCTTGGATGAGATGGGAATTCCAAAAGCTGCATGAATCCTAGCTACTCATACAGATTTAACAAGTATGCAGGATGTCTTTTCTTTTCATAAAAGTCATTTTATCTTTTTTTAGCTCTTTAGGATATAGTCATTTGCTTTAGGTACCAACTGATTTAATGTACCAGTAGCAGCTGCTTTTATTTACTAGTAACTGTTAGTTACATTCCATAACATTTTGACATTAAAATATGTTTGATTAGTATGAAAGTAGTGCTCACTGGCTATTCCTAAAAAGAGAGGAAAGAACGGTCTAACCAAAGCATGTTGTACCACATTCACAAGTTCAGAATTTAGATTGTGTAGTATATACAAGCTTAATTTCTGATATTTGTATCTGTTATCTCTAATAGATCGTCTTAAGTCATCTACATGTTCCTTTCTACAATGAAATCAAGCACGTATTCCTTCTTACTCTGCCTGTGCCGCGTAATCCAAAGCTTGTCTCTAACCGGCAACCGTTTAACCTGAGAAAATGATACTAATGAAAGTTTCGAAAAAAAAGTTTCAGTTGTTAGAATCACTGAGATTCTTCATATGGTAATAACAAGATCCTTACCTCTACCGTATGTGAAAAATCTGGATCAGCTTCTCCAGTCCGACGGCTAGAAGCGACCCATCGGACCTGAATCGTGCAGCCGAGACTGACTTCTTGAAGGTAGTGCGATGCAATATCGCTCACGCTTATGAGATAAACACGGCCTTTGTCGGTGGAGTCGACAGCGAACAAGAGGCGGCCGTCGTCTGACACAGCGATCCGGGAGAGATCGGCCACCGCCTCAAAAGGGAAGGTGATGGAGCGCAAGTTTACCAGATCGGAGGCAATGATGTGATTACCAGCCAACGAAAGGAGGAGCAAGTCGCCGGAGATCCATGTCGCGGCGGAGGCGAAGGTTTGATGAGAATGAAAGGGGTGGAGGCAGATTGCGATTTAGGTTTGTTTTTTTTTCCTTTATGAGAAAGGGGATCGGACAAGGGACAAGAAACTTTATTTTCTTAGATTTGAGTTTGACGGTTAATTATTGGGAGTTTGAGTTTGACAGTTAATTGTCGGGGGAAAATATAATGACTCTAAAATTATTTATTTGTATGTTAAATAAAACTACATAATTATTAACAATTATATATTAAGAAAACTACTTTATTACCATGCATTCAACTACGCAACGCAGAATATTCCTTTTGCAAAAGAATAGGATGCTGGTATAGCTTTGTTGGGCCAAGTGAACTGCCTCTTTTTATTGTTTTGAGTTTATTTCTTTTTCAAAGTGGGCTTGGCCCAGCTGAATTTCACGAACCAGCAAATAGGAACCATATACACTATTTTCAGTATGTTGGATTGTTAGTTCAGTATTTTTTTTATTTTAGCATAGGCTTCAAAGTGATGAGAGAGGAACCAAATTTGAACATATCTATTGGATATTAAATGATCATCACAAAAGATAAAAAACAAAAGACATAATCTCGGACTTAAATTAAAACTAGAGAGATTCCAATCACACCAGAGACTGAATCTTTCCTACGGATCAATAAAAACCCAAAGAGCCTTTCTCTTCCTTTGAAAACAATACATGCATTGAACCAAATTCAACATTAAAATAAACTCTTGCATAAATAAATCATTTGCACGAATCTTAAAAGCAGATCAAACAACTCTGATCAAGCATAAGACCAAATTTGATCTGATATCAATCGGACATCTCCTGATTATTACAATCACGTAGGATGTTGGACAACCTCTTGATTTTGAACAATATCATCATGATTATTATTGTCACAATCAAGAAGCACCTCCAAAGCTATGCGAAGAAAAACATGGGATATATTGAAATTGGCTCTCATATCAGCACATATTCTCTTTCTCGAATTCAAATCAGTTGCGCTTTGTTCGATCACTTGCTGAAATGCTTCCTTCGAGTTACTGAGGAGGTGAATACACGTTGGCATATAATAAAGGTGGTTGAATTGTGTTTGCTGAGGTGGATCAAATGGGGATGCGTTTGGAATAGTAAAATTTGGACTGCTGGGATAATCGAAAATCAGAATTACAAGTTGTAGAACAAGAATTAGGAAGAATTTTGTACGGGGGCTAACCATTGTTGCGGCCGAGTTGGAGATTGGAGATGGGTGGTGTAAGTTGTAAATTGCAAACTAAACAAGGCCCTGCTTTTTATGCAGTAATAAAAGAGTAAAATATTTGGGTTGCGACTTGGGTCTGCTTCTTGCTTCTTGCCTGTCGCTTCTTTTGCACATACGCTAAAAAAATATTTGGGTTGGAAATCCCAAATCCCACCAAGACCCAAAGGAGTACAGCTTGGGTCCGATGGTTTCGGCACTGTCCGATCAACTTTAACATTTGTGCGCACGAATTTTAAAGCAAAAGCAAAAGTTTTGGACACGAATCTTAAAGCAGATCAGACGGTCATCGAACTCCCTCTGAGCCCGATTGACATCGGACCCAAATTGGACCTTTGGATATATGCGGCGTAACGCAGATTTTACATAACGAATTTATGAAGCAAAGTATGTCATAGATCATTGACGCACAGTAGCAACGCATAGCTTCTATTATTCACCTGCTCCGCCCAGGTGTTGGTTGCGGGCTTGCGGCCACATATAACTTTTGCATGTACTCAGATTTTATTAATATTCAGGGAGGGTTAAATAGTTATTTTTTTATTAATACTCAGATTTTACATAACGAATTTATGAAGCAAAGTATGTCATGGATCATTGACGCACAGTAGTAAGTAGTAACGCATGGCTTCTATTATTCACGTGCTCCGCCCAGGTGTTGGTTGCGGGCTACCGGCCACATATAACTTTTGCTTTTACTCAGATTTTATTAATATTCAGGGAGGGTTAAATAGTCAGATTTTACATAACGAATTGATGAAGCAAAGTATGTCATGGATCATTGACGCACAGTAGTAAGCAGTAACGCATAGCTTCTATTATTCACGTGCTCCGCCCAGGTGTTGGTTGCGGCCACATATTAGAATTGCAACAAATTGGTTCCCTATTCACACTTTTCCCAATCCCATTTCGTCAAATACTGACAAGAGTTTAGTGATTATTAATTGTACATACATGTGGTAATCACATTTCATCACCAAAGGAAACTTCCTTGGCGTACGGGCAAAATCCGGTATTCATATGATATCACCTAAGATTTTTGTTGGAATTGCATAAAAAACTTATTTTATTGAGATTCAGGAATGCAAAAATTTGACTGATTGAAGTCAGAATAACATGTTTCTGTTCTTCACAAAAAAAACAAGAAGTAACAACAGATTTATTTCCCAATTTTTTAGTTTTAATCTAAACCATCCTATCTATTTTGTTAAATAATACTATGTATTTCACTTCGGATCGAATTGGTCCGGATTTCAAATCTAAACTCAGAGTTTGAGTTATTTCAGGGGATACCCAATTAAGAAAAAAAATTTACAAGATAAATCATGATTGTTGTTAAGGTGGAGGGGATAATATTTTTCGAAAAAAATATTAATAATTTCAATTTTAAATATTTATAAAAATAATAATTTCGATTACGAACTTACCACTTTTCATTTTAAAAATATTATCTTAATCACTACAATAAAGGTTGATTCTCAGATGAAAAAAATATTGTAAAATTCAATTTAAGAGATCAATATTGCTCATTGTTTTTTTTTTCTAACAGTATCGTATTTTATAAGGCAAGTACATATAAAATTATTTTCAGTAACTTATCAAATAAAGATACAAATGAGAAAAAAAAAAATTTAGCTTATCAAATAAAAATATGGATAAGAACTATGTAGCTTAATGGAATAGGGAGACTAGACCTCCACATTTATACTTCAAAAAAAAAAAAAAACTATGTAGCTATCACCCTAGATCCTATTTATCAAATTCCAATTTATATTAACATTATTTTACCATTATTCACCTCATCCCTCTCATTTTTTACTCCTATATTTTTTTAGAAATGTCATTTTTCTTTCTTACTATGCATGTGGGCTTTGTCTCCAATTTTTTTGCTGGATTTTAATGGAATTTAAAAAAAAAAATACATAACTTGTGCCAAGCATCAACTAGTAATGTAGTATGTGTGAGTTATCTCCCAAGTATTCATTCCTAATGATAATAGGAATTAGAAAATTTTAAATGACTTGACCTCTAATTTTTAATAATTTTCCAGCATTTTTTTTCAATAATTTTGGACTTCAATTTTTTCATTTTTTTCCAATAAATAATTCAGAATCTGTATAAGAAAAATTAAAATATTCTTAAACATGAGAATAAAATCTCCAACATTTTTTTTTCTGAATTTTACAAACTTTTGCAATTGTTTTATACAATTTTGGGACTTTTTTCAAAGTTTTCAATGACCAATTCAAATTCGAACAAAAAAACATCTTTTTCCTATGACTAACAAAAAAACTCGAAATTAGTAGCTCGTTCGAAATTAACCCAAAGAAAAATTTAGAATTAGCTCCCTCATATACTACTAAAAAGGAAAAACCCTGCTTAAATCCTCTTCTAAAATTACAACTCAAGAAATAATTTACAGTTGTTGGCTATCTTTCCCTTCTATTACAGATCTAATATTTATGATTCCACTATAATATTATAGTATAATTCGGAAAATAATTTATTTTTCTATACTATAAATAATATATGTAAGTGAAAACTTTTAGAAAGAAATGAAAGTTTTGTATATTTCACGAATAATACAGCCACAAATCATGTACGATACATAAATTTAAATTTAAGAAAAAGAAGAAGAAGACAAGATCGTGTGAAAAATAAATTGAAGTGGGCTGGGCTGGGCCTAATTAATTGGAAAATATAGAGGTTAGGAAATAGATAATTTTTCAGTTCTGGGCCGAAGGTAGGTTTTGGGCTTCATAATGCTTTTTATTTTATTTTTTTACAAAAGGTCTGAAATTTCTCAAGTTTAGGGAATACTCCTAGATGCCCAAATACAAAAGAGATCCAAATTCACAAAATACCAAAAATGGCGAATAGTCACAAATACCAAGAATAAAGAAAAACAAACCACTAAATCGGTGGTTTAAATTTGATCAATTTAATCAGTGACGGTACTTATATGGATTTAAATTTGATCAATTTAATTGGTTAAAAAAAAAATTATTGTTCCACATGTTACTTTATATGAGCTCTTGATTACTATGTTAAAAATAACTTAATTATCAATAGAAATCAGTATCTTGTAAAATAAATATTTTTGTCTAAATACATTGGAGAATATAAAATGGTAACAAATTCTGATTAATTAACTGCACAATTAATAAACAAAGAAATAAGTAATATATTTTTTTTTGTTAAGAATTATATTGTATATATTAGGCGTATCAAACACATACCTTTTAAATGAGGAGAAACAAAAACTTAAATCGGATGGATAAAAGAAATATCAATAATATAATATGAGGAGGGTTCAAATGCCTTCATTTTTTGTGCCTCCACCATGCCTCCATTCTTAGAAACTTTAATAACTCAAAATTTAAATTATAAACGTCAAAATAAAACCGTTAGATATGATCTATGTTATTTTTTCTATGTGCTCATAAAAAATTATCACATTTCAATTTTGTTTTTATGTGAATCAATAAGTTGAAAATCAACGTTTAGAAATTATTCACATTAGTACATTTTTTAAAAACTCTTGATGACAACCAAAACAAAGTTGAAATATTGTAATTTTTTACATGTGCATAGATAAAATGATGAAAATCATATCTAACGGTTTGACTTTTAAGTTTCAAATTTTGAATTATTAAAGTTTTTAAAAATAGAGGCATAATGGAGATGGACAAAAAATGGAGGCATTTGAACTCTCCTCGTATAATATAATTATAAACTTTGAAGACTTTGACCTGAGATTTTGACCAGAGAACCACCACAAGTTACAAGTATGAGTTTTTCAAGGAAGGCAAAATATCAAACAAAGTAACATTGGAAGGCAATATATTGAAATTCACAGACCCAATAATGACATTCTCCATTACAAAAGTATATATAGGCTTAATTATATAACATAAACTATGCATAAATTAAAATTAGTGTTAAGACTACAGATAACTGGGGGTATATTGCTCACTCGAGAACTCTGAGATAACAGGTAGCTGATGAGATGAATGAGCCATTTCAACCGGAGCTACATCGGCTGAACTACCCGGTGCAAAAAACGGCCTCGGTGGCATTCTGAGTGAATCAAGATCTGATTCGAGCATCTCAATAACCCTACTCATATCAGGGCGATCTGACGATTTGATTTGTATACACCATAGTGCTACTAAACAAAGCTTCTTTTCCACCTCAGATAGATCTAAATTTTCACTAATATCATTCTGTTGATGATTAATCAGCTTGTCATATATCCACGACGGATAATATACCTGGCTCAGCCTATCCATATTGCGATCGGCATTTCTTCGACCACCAACCATTTCCATCAGAAGCATTCCAAAACTATAAACATCAGACTTGTGTGATATAGCACCAAAGCTCCTGGATATTAATTCAGGAGCCATGTAACCAATGGTTCCTCTTGCAGCACTTAGTAACACAAGGCTGTGCTCCTTAGGATACAGCTTTGCCAGACCAAAATCACAAATTTTGGGGGTGAAATTCACATCAAGCAAGATGTTGTTTGGCTTGATATCGAAATGTAAAATTTGCATGTCGCAGCCTCGGTGCAGATACTCGATACCACGTGCGATGCCCAAGGATATTTCATTGAGCTTTGCCAGTGTAAAAGTGCGGTAGCCACATTTATTTCTGTTAGCAGTGAAAATATATTTGTCAAGAGATCCATTCAGCATGTACTCATAGATGAGAGCCCTCTTTGATCCTTCAGAACAAAAACCGATAAGCCTGACCACATTGAAGTGATAGATTCTACCGAGAGTGGAGACCTCGTTGATGAAATCATCTCCGTTGCAACTCGAGTTGTGTAGCATCTTCACCGCTACGAGAACACCTCCAGGAAGCACGCCTTTAAATACCAATCCAAATCCACCTTGCCCGAGTTTTTGTCTGAAGTTTCCGGTGATCCTGATGATGTCGGTATATGCATACCTTGTTGGCACCAGATCTTGTAGGTTTTGAAGGAATCTCTCTACATTGTCAGTGGATGTCTTTGATTTAAGCGCAAGGTAGGCCAGGTACACCAAAATAGTAGGCGGCAAGAGGAAAATTCTGAGGATAAGCATCCTTGCTGCAATCGACATCATCCATACTCTTAATCAGATCAAAACATTTACAAAAAAAATGATATTGTTTAAGCTATCCTAGGCATCAACAAAAACATTTCCAATTTGGTGTAATCAACATATCCTTTTGCTGGTGTGTGAAATAAGATTTTTTTTTTAAATTGCATCTCTATCTTTCTGTTGCACAAAATGAAAATAAATTTAACAGAATATTTTTAAGTCATGACATACCTAGCAGTATCGCCACAATTAGTGATGCATAAGATTCAATCCTTGAGACGGTATATGTTCTGGGGCCGTATTTAAGTGTAAATCCTTTCTGGAGAAGCTCAAAAGCAGTGCCTGTAATATTATCTGACATAGGACCCCCGAAAGGAAGCATGGCAAGATAGGAACACGATCGCTGGAGGAATTTTACCTGGAATGCATCTACTGCTAGGTAAACAAACGAGTTGTTTGTACTCATACAGCTAACTGGCATATACATGGAATGATTCGAAATTGATTCTCTGCACTTCACTAATGATCCCCACCTAAAAGCGTGGTAGTAGGGAGCGTGGTAGTAGGTTCCTTTCAACATTGAATGAGATGGCGATACTGTCGGAACAGTGCAACTGCCTTGGACAAATCTTTCAGTCACGACATTGATATAGTAATTACCTATTTCAGTAACGATATACTTCTCTGGTTCAAAGATTTGAAGAATAGTTCTGTTCCCTTCACAGTTTAGCTCAAATTCAGGACGAGAAGTACTATTGCATGCTGATGCATCGGATTTCAGGTAGAATGGGTACTTTATTTGCAGATTTCCACATGAAGAATGATAGCATTTTTGGTTTTGCCATGGGAGACATGAGGTTTGTTCAACTAGGGATAGAAGAATCCATGAGAGAAGGAAAAGGGAAGAAGATAGAGGTTGCATCTGTATGGCTGTATGTAGACAAAATAAAATAAAGCAGCACGAGATCAAAACTAGTTGTATATATGTTGGGCAAGTTTCTTCCGAGGTCCCCAATCTTTAATACTTTGATTTTTTCCTTCAAAACTACCATACTTTTAATATATTTCAAATTTTCAATAAACAAGGAATGCTAGTATTTTTATTGTTTACGCCGGCAAAAGAAATATATACATGCAAGTGTAATTAACATTTGTTCATGTTAGCAAAACACAAAAAAAAGGATGAAAATCAGGTAGCGCCCAGAGGAGGGTGAACGAGAGCTCTTAAAGCTTTTTCGATTTAACACATATTCTATCTTGACTACTAATTTTATGGATATGGCAGCAGAATAAATATGAGGCCGTAAGATAAAATAGGTGAAGTAGGAGAGTAAAAAACACAATATTTTCCATAGTCTAGAGTTAAAAAGAGATAAGATACATAGGCTAGGATGTCTAATACTATTTTATTATTTCATGATATTTAATAAATTTGAGAAAACATATTTTGTACGTTAAGTATTTTAGGTTTTGTTATCTAAATATAGACAGTTTGGGTTTATAAATTTTATTAGTTTTTCTTTGGATTTTATGGAATTTATTTGCATTTATTTGGAGTTCCAAGGCTATAAGGGTATAAACTGGCAGCTGAAAGAAACTACTGGGAAACCAAAAATGTTTGTGTATAATTAATTAATTATGAGAAAGGCGTGATAAACGGAAAAGAGGAATAGAAATGCCTCAACTTAGCCGCTGGTTGATGCAATGTTGGGTGAGTTAAGTATTTAATTGTTTATAATTTATTAGTTTTCAATCAATATGTGAACGTGATAGCTAAATCAAATCTCTGTACAATTATTGAAGAAGCGGATGCTATGTTGGGTAAGTGGAGTCCACTCTGAAATGAAGGGGACGACTCGGTCAATATTGTGAAATATTTTCTCCGTTTCAATATCAAAGGACAACTCCAGTTTCCCTTTCAAAGCTGAGGTGATTGATTTCTCCAGTGCGTCGGTAATTCGGAGGAAATGAAGCATTAAGAGCGCGTGGGGTCCACTCTGAAGTGGACGTGACGACTGAGAGACTGCTCGCCACTTGGAATTGTCGGTCAACAAAGCTTGTTTTGGATCGTAAATTAAGATTTCTTAGTTCCACTCCGTTTCATATAGAGAGAAACAAGTCCAGTTCCCTTTGCTTTGAAAGCAGAGGTGATCGGTTTCTTTTTCTCCACTGCTTATTAATTCGGAGAAAACCAAGAAAATAAGCCCAAGAGACAGCGAGGGGACCCATCTATGGAGAAAAATAATTGTGGTAGGACCACTATAAGAAAGCAGGTGGAAATTTACCCTTCATTTATAAATGTCTAATACTATTTGATTATTTCATAATAGATAATGATTTTGAGAAAACATATTTTGTACATTAAGTAAGTATTTTAGGTTTTAAGTTTGGGTTTATAAATTTTCTTGAATTTATTTGAGTTTATTTGTGATTTTAAGAAATTTATTTGGGTTTATTAGGTTTTTTTCTAGATTTTATGGAATTTATTTTAATTTATTCAGAGTTCTCCAAGGCTGTAAGGGTATTTCGGGAATTTCGATCCGATAATTCCTTTTGGCCTGATATTTTATTAATATCCAAAGTTTAATAGAAATTAATTAATATACCCAAATCTGCTGGGAAGTTATAAAAATACCCGTACCGACCATTTTTTGGCTGGTATCCAATTTAATTCATTACCGGTCGGAAAATGACCAGTACCCAAAATTTTGTTTTTTAATACAGTGCCGGCCATTTTCTGGCCGGTACTTAATTTTTTTTTTTTTTTAAAGGATGGGCATAGTATAGTTGGCTAGAAGAAAAAGTCGTAGGATACTCGGATTGAAGTTTGAACTTGGTTTGGCTAAGATCAAACAAATGCATTTGGTTGGATGCGTGTGTTACATCGGTTGCATGTATCGGTGCATCATCGATGTTTTTGCAATGAAACATTGATGTTTTATTAGTTGGGTAGTGCTAAAAAAACATCGGTGCGTCGCGATGTTTTTGTAATGAAACATCGATGTTTTATTAGGATACTGGTTATTGTCAAATAAAATTCACTAGCCGCATGCGAACACTAAACTACATTTAATTTGACAGACTGAATTTGATAAAGCTATTCCCTTCTGATCTGTTCATTTAAAAATTATGATCAACTAAAAAAATATCAGATCAGCAAACAATGTCCGCCTCACCATATCATTGATATTTCAATGGAGCAATCTGTTTCATTTGGTGCCATACATGACTTTGACATTTGACATTTGACTTGTAAGCAATTATTCCTTTTGAATTCAAGTCTCCTTCAGATTTTTTGCAAAGATCATAATTTCTTTGTTTTTTCCACCCCAAATAACCCCCTCCCCCCTCCCCCTAAAATAAATCTGCTGCAATCCCGAATCCAGTGAACAGTATTCTGAAATCCTACAATCTCGAATCTAGCCGTCAAATTTTTTTCGAGAACGCATCTTGAAAGAACTGTTTTTCCGTGCACGCATCTCGAAACAGTTTGACGGCTGGATTCGAATTGCAGGAATTTCAGAATCACTGTTTACTAGTCTCGGATTATAGCAGATTCGGACTCCCCCCTCCAAAAATAAATAAAATAGAAAGTTGTTTTGTGAGAATAATTCTGTTTTAATTCAAGCTTGTAAAATGAGATATTAATAACAGATGCTTTTCAGAATTGAATTCATGGATTCTGGGCACTAAAATGGGCACTAAAAATAATTTATTTTCCCAAGGTATATAAATGAGTCTGGCTAGTATGGAGAGAGAGAGAGAGAGCACCTAGGCAGCCTCTGCCAGGTTTGCAAAAAAGAGAGAGAGAGAGGATATAATTTTTTTTTTCAAGATTTTCGAAAAAAGAAAGAGGATTTATGAGGTTGACTATAAGCGTCAAAACCAGACCCTATATAAGAAAAACCAAATAAACAACGGAAAAAAAACTAAAAATGTAAGGACTAAGGCGGAATTTTAGCAAGAGGTGTCGTTATTACTTGTTACATTACAATTAATGCAAGCTAGACTTTTTCTAAAAATATAGACCGCTGATTTTAAAATTTAAAAATTCTTTCTGAAAATTAGGCTAGAATTAATTTTGAAAGAGAAAGAGTTTAGTCAATTAGACTTGTAAAGACCCAGTAGCTAGTCTTTGCATTTCTGATCTATCGGCAGAGATGATTAGGAAACAAAAATGACGGAGTATTGTTGAAATATAGAAAAATTATTCAAATTTATTTTCAAATATAGAAAAATAACGGCTAGTTTTTTACATCATTACTAGAATAGGTAAAAGTGTTATATAATAGAGAATTGGGCTAACGGCTAGTTTTTAAATTTTTTATTATAAATAGAGACACTTGTAATATATAATTAAAAAAAAAAAAGAAATAAATATTCAGGATCACATACTCCTCGATCGCACAATGACCGAAGTAAGGAGAAATCCAGGGCGATTTCAACGGGCAGAAGCATTCAAACCCTCAACCAACAATTGAGATCACCTTAATGGTGGATGGCAACAGGTAACATCGAAAAGAAACAAGAGGTTAAGTGATAAGACTTCTCAGCAACCAACAAAGAGATTCGCTGCGCAAGTACACTCAGAATTTAACAAAGCCATTAGAGAACGTAGGTGTTTTCGCTGCCTAGCAACATGGCACCAAAGGGTACAGTGCAGAGAACCACCTAAATGCTTTAAGTGTCTTAAATTCGGACATTACTCCTCTTACTGCAAACAGCCTATAAAAGCTCCGACGGTAACCACAATTCCAACCAAACCCAAAACTGAAAACCTGAGAGCAACTTCATTTCAAACATACTCAGACACTGTAAAAGGAAAACCAACAATGGAATTGATAAAGGAGTTTTGGAACGAGAGACCTGAGGAGGAGGATGTCTACCTCACCTCAACTCACATTCTAAGGCCAGATAGCGAGTTCTTTGGAAGTGCTGCATATGTCTCTCTTGACAGGGGACAACAGAGTGCAGACTTGCCATGGGCAATCAAACAAACACTTGCACAAACACATGGGGGTCGGGTAGACCAGTATGAGGTGTACAAGATAAGTAACACCGAATACATGCTGGTTTGTGTCAATGAGCAAACAGTAGCAGCGGTCATCCGACACGGACCCTATGACTTACCGGACGGGGTAAGAATCAGCCTCACCAAATGGACCCGCACGTCGGGTATGTCCTTCACACCTAACGCATACGAGGCTTGGATAAAGCTTATCGGACTACCATTCCATTTATGGAACGACGAAGAGCTCCGTAAGGTCCTAGCAAGGGTGGGCAAGATGAGGTACGCCATGCCATATGGTCGTCACTCCGGTCATGTCGAACACATAGTAGTGCAGATTGATACCAAGCATCCAAGCAACATCCCACGGTTTCTGAGAGAAAGAGTCAGGGATTTCTCGAAAAGAGTTAGAGTCCAACTGCTAGGCTGGCGGGAGGGACACGATGGATACTTCCCACCACCGGTACCGCCAAACCGAACTCAACCATCAAGGATAAGGTATACTCCATATCAGGAAGCTCACCGCCGAAGGCCATCACCACCCACCGACATCTCTGAAGAATCTGGAAATAGCAATGATTCCGGAGGGATCTCAAACTGGCCAATAGTTACGGCAAAGTTGAAGTCCACGAAACCAAAGGGTCTGAAAAATGCAGGCAAGATCCGAGTGAGATCCAAATCCATTTGGAAGCCAAAAACTCAGGCTAAAAATGCTTGGGCTAGAAATGCTCAGACACAAAAAAGATGGGTGAGAAAGAAGAAACTGACAGCAAGTACCCCCTTGGGATCTTCTGTGACAACCACGCACTCAACAGCAACACCAAAGGTAACAAACCTTTTGTTCTCTCTGGGGTCTCAAGAAATAGGTGTTGTACTGGTAGTATGGGGAAGGGAATTTATTTTCAAAATAGTGCATCAGCCGTACAGGGAATTGTCACAACTCAGGGACTTCATAGGTTTTACCTACTCGACTTATGCACAGTGGATAAAGGTATTTCAGGGGGCGCAAGTCAGTAGGTCAGAGGGATTTGAAATCAGCATTAATAGCTCATCAGTGTTACAGCTGTGTCCACCTAAAGCACAGCTCTTATTCGGACTACAAACAAATGAGAGTGTTGGGCTGCTGGCACTAGGTAACAAAAATAATTCGGTTGGGCTCCAAGAGCTGGGACCCCAAGTCGGGTTCAATGAGATTGTTGGGCTTGGGCCGCTGGCACTAGGTAACAAAAATAATTCAGTTGGCTCCAAGAGTTCGGATCCAATGAGAGTTATTTTAACGGGCCCCAAGAAAATGTTACTTATGTTAATGGGCCTCAACAGGGAGACATAGATCCGCTGACATCAAAAACCAAACTCAGCCTTCAACAGGGGAAAATAGATCCGCTGGCCTCAACATTAAAAAACAAACTCAACCACCAACAAGGAGAAATGGAGTCGCTGGTACCAACAGGGACACAGGCGGCAGAGGAGTTCGGATTAGCTCTCACCAAAAATAAGATGGCTTTCACTCGGGAGATTCTCAACGGCGGACTGGAAGGGGAATTCAGACGCAGCCCCAGGCTCTTAGAGAAGAACAAGGGAGCCTCCGCCGTGGACAAGGCTCGCCAACTCAAAGAACAGCAACATACCGCTACACCAAGCAAAGCCGGTCAACCAGGGAAGCAATTCAAGGAGATGGACCTCACATACATGCAGACCCTAGATCCACTATCAGCCATCCAAGCCGGGTTAGTGGTCGCGGCAGCCGGTATTGAAACTGACGATAAAATGGAAGAAAAGCTGGCAAGCCTCATCGTCACTGTGCCAGAGACTCAGAACCGGAACAGTGCCTGAAGGGCAAGACCGGGTAAGAGTCAATTTTGGTTTCAATGAAGGGGAATATTTTGTGCCATGTAAGGGACAGAGCCAACTCTGTTGCCATAAAGAGGAATATTTATTTTCTAGCAGTAATTTTAGTTTCAAATGTAAGAATGGTAGGCAAGCAATGTCGTAGCATGATCACCTTTGTTAAACGGAGTCAGTGCCGGTATAGTCGAAAGGGGAAGTTACTTGTGTCGCGGCAATTGTATTTTGTGAACTTGCAAGGGGCAAGATGTAAGGGATCCGAAATTATATTAATGAAATTAAGCTTTTTCTTCTATTATGAGTGTTCACTGTGGTGTCCTGGGAGCCCTCTGATAATTTCTAAGAGGTGTGTTGTGTATTCAAGATTGTGCCGTATAATATTTCCAAGAAAACTATACAGCCCAGATCCACACAAGAGAATATTAACAAAAAATGAATTATAAACCTTCTTACAAATTCATTTCTTGGAATGTTCGGGGAGTCAATGAAAGGGAAAAGCGACTGGCAATTAGACAAACTATTCTGTTGGAAAAGCCGAACATAGTATGCATGCAGGAAACAAAAATTGCTAGCATGGATAATAGAATAGTAATGCAACTGTGTGGAAGAAGACTAGATCGTTTTGCAACTCGAGATGCCGATGGCACTCGGGGTGGAATTCTCATTGCTTGGTCTAATAGAAAGTTCTTACTCATGGACACCACTGTCCGAACTTACTCACTTTCTCTCACTACTACAGAAATGGTCATTGTACACGGCACATTGTATACGGATTTGACAATTTTATACAAAAACCGTGTGCTATTGTAATTTTTTGGAAGCCCGAAATATCTGTGGGATCTATTACACGGATATTTATTAAAGAATCAGTGAAGAAAGCCTTGAGAGAGCTACACGGACGTTTATCAGGAATTGTAAACGGATTATTGTTTAACTAACAGTGTAGATAGCCATGAGAGAGCTACACGGGTATTTATGGTGAGAACCGTGTAGAAATATGTAAAATACACACGGATTTTTGTTTAAATAACAGTGTAGAAACCTTTGACAGAGCTACACGGCTGTTCACATAATAATCCGTGGAGAAAGGTTATTGTAGGGTTTTGATTATCGATACACGGTTTTGCCAATTTTATACACTGCACATTGTACACGGTTTTGTTAAGTATAAATTTGTTTAGAAAAGTGTAGGGTTTTGGTATAAAAGGCCTTCTCCTTCCCCCGCCGTATAAAAGGCCTTCTCCTTCCAGCGCCGTTTTGATCAAGTAATTCAACAAACGGAAAGGTTAGAGTTTTTTCAATTCATAGGTAGATTGTAGGTTCTCCTGTATAACCTTAGGAAGAGAGAAAGACCGGTCACTTTACATATCGCTTTTGATCAACTTTGATAATCATTTCACGGTTAATAATTGGAATTTTGATTTAGGTTTATCAATTATGTCAGATCGCTTATCTATCAAGATAAGTCGCTATCTTTGGAGCTCATCTATCAATTAGACGAGCGATGTGATATAATTGATAACCTACATCTGGACTTCACTTCTGGCATGAATATCTCCTTCATCTCTGGCATTTATTTTCCGTTTCTTCCTCTAATTTTCTGTTACTTATTGTTGCTTACTTACTCATCATTTTTTTTTATTTACAGATTGTGATGAACTTTCCGATGGACAGCATGTGATGAATTTCATTTTCTTTTTATTTTCACTATATTTTATTTGACGCTTGACAAGAACATGTTTTTTCTTGGTTAGGTTCCAAAGAAATGGGTAAAACTAACTTTCAATAATAAAACATGTTCTTTAAATTAAATCATGTTCTGATCACTTGTTTTTGGCGGTGTATAAATGGCATGTGGCAGTGCATTGTTGTTTAATTTCTTACACAAACCCCCTTTGAATAAGATGTGGTTTGCGAAAGAATTTAAACAACAACGTAAGAACACTGCCACATGTCCATTTATGCATCGCCAAAAACAAGGGACTAAAACATAATTTAATTTTCAGAAAATGTTTTGTTAGGTGAAAGTTAGTCTGCCTCATTTCTTTGGAACCTAACCAGGATAAAGCATGCTCTTGTAAGGTGTTAAATAAAATATGAATTTATGCATATTAGTAATGTTTTATTAGTGAATTTAGTAATGTTCTTGTAATGTTTTATTAGTGAATTTAGTAATTTTTGTGAATTATAGTAATGTTCTTGTAAGCATTTTCTTGTAATGTTTTATTAGTGAATTTAGTAATTTTTGTGCTGTAATAGTAAATAAGGAGTTGAATTTATGAATTTTGTAATGCTAAATATAAATTTATGAATTTTGTAATGCTAAGTATAATTTTTGTGCTGTAATTGGAAAACTGGATGACAAAATTATCTGAAAAACTGGAGGGTAATCTCAATACTGAACAGATCTGGCTAGCAAAACTGGAGGCTAGCCCAGAAAAAAAAAATCTAAAAAAATATATAAGGCAATCATACACGGATATTTACCTAAAAACCGTGTACAAACGGTAATTGTAGAAATATGCGAAATTCACACGGCTGTTTGTTTAAACAGCAGTGTAGAAATCTTTGACAGAGCTACACGGCTGTTTACATAATAATCCGTGGAGAAAGTTATTCTAGGGTTTTGATTATCGATACACGGTTTTGCCAATTTTATACACTGCATATTGTACACGGTTTTATTAAGTATAAATCCGTGTAGAAAAAGTGTAGGGTTTTGGTATAAAAGGCCTTCTCCTTCCAGCGCCGTTTTGATCAATTAATAATCTCTCTCTCTCTATACGAATTGGTCTGATTTCTGCGCACAAGGAGCCCGGATCTGAGATCTTTGAAGTTAATTTGTATTTCTCCTCTCTATCTTGCTAAGGTTAGTCGTGTATATATTTATCTTTTCTTACTCTAATTTTTTGTTACTTGTTATTGCTTATTTAGGTCAATTAGTAATTAATGCATGCATGCTTGATTTGTTGAGATAATGTAAATAATTAGTATATTAAATAGAGTGATGCATGTATAATTGTGCTTTTTCTAATAATAGAGTAATGCATGTATAATCAACTAATGCATGTATAATAGAGTAATGCATGTATAATTGTTAGTTTAGTGATGATTAGCTTGATAATTGTGCTTGTTTAGTAATGCATGTACAATAGAGTGATGCATGTATAATTGTGCTTGTTTCTAATAATAGAGTAATGCATGTATAATCAACTAATGCATGTATAATACTGGACTGCATGTATAATAGTTATTTTAGTGATTATTTTACTAATGCATGTATAATTGTGCTTGTTTCTAATAATGTTGTTTTTTGTAGAACCATGTCACATTCAGGTGAGCAACGATGGCTCTTCGCTTTTGGTGCCAGTAGCCAGGGTTTACAGAGGGTAATATGAAGATATACATGTTTTAATAAAGAAAGAGTTGAGTAAAAAGTTGGATGAAGGACCTTGTAAAAAAAGGGAAGAGGTGAGATGAAGGACCTTCAGAGCCGGATGAAGAGCCGAATGAAGAGTCGGGCACAATCTTGTCAGACTGACAAGATTGTGTCCGACTCTTCATTCGACTCTTCATCCGGCTTAGAAGGTCCTTCATCCACCTCTTCCCTTTTTTTTAGAAGGTCCTTCATCCAACATTTTACTCAACTCTTTCTTTATTAAAACATGTATATCTTCATATATATTACCCTCTGTAAACCCTGGCTACTGGCACCAAAAGCGAATCTTAAGTTTATATATGAAATCACTATGGGATCGAGTCTCAGGAAGAAGGATATGTCTACCCAGTATGGATTTGTGTAATATATGCTCAATATGGATTTGTGTAATGTTTCAATTTAAATTTTGTAATACTCAATATGGATTTGTATAATTTAGTGTACATGAATTTTTAGTTTACCCTTATTAATTGACCGGTTTGTATGCCATCCACCTATTTTGTGTTTCAAATATAAAGCATGTTCTTGTAATTAAATAAAATATAGAGAATTTAGTAATTTTTTGTGCTGTAATTGTAAATAAGGAGATGAATTTATGAATTTTGTAATTGCTGAACATGGATTTGTAATGCTAACTATAAATTTTGTAATGCTAAGTATAATTTTTGTGCTGTAATTGGAAAATTGGATGTCAAATTATCTGAAAAACTGGGGGTAAACTCAATATTGAATTTTGTAGCAAACTGGCTAGCAAAACTGGAGGCTAGCCCAGAAAAAAAATTGTTAATTGAAAAATATATAGGATAACATACACGGATATTAAACTTAAAACCGTGTCCAAATAGTAATTGTCACGGATATTAGTTGAATATCCGTGTACGAAATAGCTACAAGGAAATTTTTTTTTTTTAAATCCGTGTAGAAAAAGACTAGCCCATAAATAAAAAAAAAAACCCAAAAAATATATAGGACACGAAAACTTTAATTCTATTCATCAATGAACTATAAATTTCCATAATAATTTTTAGCATCCCTAAACAATGGGATTTGCTGCCCGAATTTGCAAAATTAAAAGATAACCTAAACGAAATTAGCTACCATTACACACGGTTCTTAAGTACAAATAGCCGTGTATGATTTGTTAGAGAGCTACACGGATTTCTTAACGAAAGATCCGTGTCAAAAGTAAATGTACACGGTTGTTTCTTGAAAATCCGTGTAGAAACGCATTCTCCTATGGGGCCCCCGGATTTTTATAAATTTTCATAGAAGAGGCTAGCATTATAAACACGGTTCTTAAATACAAATAGCCGTGTATGATTTGTGAGAGAGCTACACGGATTTCTTAAAGTAAGATCCGTGTAGAAAAGTCTTTGTAGGGTTTTGGTATAAAAGGCCTTCTCCTTCCAGCGCCGTTTTTTTTTTATCAAGTAATTAATACTGTCTCTCTCTGTATTGAATGCGCTGATCCGATTTCTGCAAGGCCAGCAGCTGGTATTATCTGAGATCTTTGAAGTTTGTATTTTCTCCTCTCTATCTTTCTAAGGTTAGTGTATATATATATATATTTTCCTTTTCTTCCTCTATTTTTATGTTACTTATTTGTACTTATTTAGATCGATCATGTGTAAGTAGTGTATTGTTGTCCAATAACCGACCCCTACTGATGCTTTTAGGTCCTTGCCCGTCCATAATTAATCCAATAGGGATTAATTTTGGATAGTCCCCGTTTTGGGACTGCTCTTTGAATATTGGGACTCATTTAGGATGTGAACACATATTAGCGGGATTTAATTAGTAATTGAGGAAAGTTCGACGGTATTTTCCCTTAATGCTCCTACGAGTATGTGGTTTTTACGCATACTTGGGGAGTTAAGGGGAAATGCTGCCGAATTTTTCTCAAATACTAATTAAATCTCGCTAATATGTGTTCACATATGGGACCTAATATTCAAAGAGTGGGTTAGGATTGTAAACCGGCCCTTTGTAAGCCTAGAATTTGGCACCAATTTACATGTTGACCATGATTAATTGAAATCATTTTTTTAATTCAATTTACAGATGGATCGAAGTTGGATGTATGAATTGCGACGTGATAGTGAAGAATATTTGGGTCGCGTTGATGAGTTCATAAAATTCGCTGAGAGGTATAGAGTGAAGATGAAGGAAGCCGACATTTTGTGTCCTTGTAGAGATTGTAAAATTTTTTTAAGATTTGGGGACTCCGAAGAAATTAGAGCTCATCTGATTTGTCGTGGATTTAAGAAAAGATATACATGTTGGTTCATGCATGGTGAGGAATTTGGGGAAAGTAGTTGTACCAATAAGAATTCTAACCGTTGTGAAGAGAGCGATGAGAATGTAGAAAATTTGGATAATTTTGAACTTGATTTCAGCGATGATGATTTGAATGACGAAAATTTTGATAATGTTGAACTTGATCGCAACGACGATGATGAGCTGCAGACGGAAATCGATGAAAATGTAGTACACGAGTATATTGATAATCTGGAGGACATGTTACATGATGTGGAAGATGAAATTACTGATAAAAATTATGATAAATTTCAATATTTGTCTAATGAATCCAAAAAGCCGTTGTATCCCGGGTGTACCAAATTTACGAAACTGTCAGCTGTGTTGAAATTATTTAACCTGAAAGCAGAAAATAGTTGGAGCGATAAGAGTTTCACGTCCTTATTAAAGCTTTTAGGAGAAATGCTCCCGGATAACAACGAGTTACCCCGTACAATATATCAGGCGAAAAAATTGATATGTCCAGTGGGTTTGAAGATCGAAAGAATACATGCATGTCCGAATGACTGTGTATTGTACCGTAATGAGTACGAGGCCATGCATGTTTGTCCTAAGTGCGGTGTTTCTCGGTATAAACGTAAGGACCAGGGCACTACTGATTGTGACGATGGCAAAAAGGGCCGGCCTCCGGCCAAGGTGTT
Organism: Carex littledalei; assembly: GCA_011114355.1. Lineage (NCBI taxonomy): Eukaryota > Viridiplantae > Streptophyta > Magnoliopsida > Poales > Cyperaceae > Carex > Carex littledalei. The sequence continues at coordinate 2,350,020 of CM022081.1, forward strand.
GTGGTATTTGCCGATAATACCGAGATTCAAACGGTTATTTGCAAATCCCAAAGATGCGAAGTTATTGCGTTGGCATGAAGAAGGGCGCAAAAAGGACGGTAAACTAAGACACCCGGCTGATTCTCCTCAGTGGAGAAATTTTGATAGACATTTCAAAGATTTTAGTTCCGAGGTAAGAAACCTCAAGATTGTGGTGAGCACAGATGGAATGAGTCCGTTTGGAAGCATGAGCAGTCGGCACAGTACTTGGCCAGTTCTGTTAGCCATCTACAATCTTCCTCCTTGGTTGTGCATGAAACGCAGGTATATAATGATGTCATTACTAATCCAAGGACCCAGACAACCCGGAAATGACATAGATGTATATCTCGCACCATTAATCGAGGACCTCCAAAAATTATGGCGTGATGGCGTCTCGGTGTGGGATGCGTACATGAAAGAGACCTTTAACTTGCGAGCCATGGTGTTTTGCACCGTAAATGATTTCCCCGCGTATGGGAACTTGTCGGGTTACACTTGTAAAGGAGCAAAAGCGTGCCCTATTTGTGAAGATGATACGCAGGTGCTGAGGTTGAAGAACTGTCAAAAGAATGTATTTATGGGGCACCGTAGGTTTCTTCCAATTAATCACCCATATCGTAAGAAGAAGAAGGCATTCAACGGGAAGGTTGAGCTTGGAGTGGCCCGTCGTCCATTAGATGGGAAGGGTGTCTTCGAGCGTGTTAAGGACCTTGATGTTGTGTTTGGAAAGTGTGCCACAAAACCGCCGAAGAATATTTGGAAAAAGAAGTCCATATTTTGGGCCCTACCTTACTGGGAATATTTAGAAGTGAGACATTGCATAGATGTCATGCATGTTGAAAAAAATGTCTGCGACAGTTTGACTGGTTTATTATTGAACATTCCGGGGAAGACTAAAGATGGTATCAAAGTTCGAAAAGACATGGTAGAAATGGGAATACGACCCGAGCTTGCACCGCAGGAGAAAGGGAAGCGCACATACCTACCCCCCGCAATGTGCACGATGTCGAAGAAAGAGAAAACAAGCTTTTGTGAATGCCTCCGTAGTATTAAGGTCCCATCAGGGTATTCTTCGAATATTAAGAAGCTGGTGTCGATGAAGGACCTGAAACTGGTCGGTCTGAAATCTCACGACTGTCATGTTTTATTGACACATATGATTCCTGTTGCAATTCGGGGGGTTTTACCAAAGCCCGTTCGTCAAACCATTACGAAGCTTTGTTTTTTCTTCAATACAATAAATTCCAAAGTGATAGACCCTCTAATACTGGACTCTTTGGAGGTGGAAGTCGTCGCTACTCTTTGCCAACTTGAGATGTATTTTCCGCCATCTTTTTTCGATGTTATGGTTCACCTTGTTGTTCATCTAGTGAGAGAAATCAAGATCTGTGGTCCTGTGTTCATGCGGTATATGTATCCATTCGAGAGATACATGGGAATTTTGAAAAAATACGTAAGGAACCGACATCGACCCGAAGGTAGCATTGTAGAAGGATATTCCACAGAAGAGGTGATTGATTTTTGCACCAACTACATGACCGGTGTCTGTCCTATTGGCGTTCCAAAGTCTCGATATGAGGGAAGGCTCCAGGGAGTCGGGACAATTGGGTTGAAAGCCGTAGTTGCTGATAGAGATGAACTACAGAAGGCGCATTTTTTGGTACTACAGCACATGACAGATGTTGCTCCCTATATAGATGAGCACATGGCAATCCTTCAACAAGAGTACTACACGAGAAGTCAGAAGTGGCTTACCAACGAGCATAATCGTTCATTTGTAGGATGGCTGAGAGAAAGGGTGCAGTCACACCCCGATAGGGGGCCCGTAAATGAAATTGTTCGACTGCTGGGCGAAGGACCCCGAATTATTGTTAGAACATTCCAAGGATACGAAATTAACGGATATACATTTTACACTAAAACCCAAAGTGATAAGAGCACGATGCAAAATAGTGGGGTGACGTTGGTGGCGACGTCTCAAGAATTCAGTAGATCCGGAGATTCCCGGCCAGTTTTTGCATCAAAGTCGTATTATGGCGTTATTGAGGAAATTTGGGAGCTCATTTACAGTCCTGACCTCAGCATTCCCTTGTTTCGGTGTCAATGGGTCGAAGACCGGGGTGTTAAAGCTGATAACGACGGGTTCACACTCGTTGATTTTAATAAAGTTGGGTATGTTGATGATCCGTTTATACTCGCCAAGCAAGCAACCCAAGTCTTTTATGTCACTGACCCGAGTGATAATAGGTGGAGCATCGTCCTATCTGGGAAAAGAAGAATTGTTGGGGTACAAAACGTCGTCGACGAAGAAGAGTATGACCAGTTCGACGAAATACCTCCATTTTGTACCGACGTGCAAACTGAGGTAGCCTCAATTGAAGAACAAGACGAAGCAAACTATTTGCGATCCGACCACAATGAAGGAATATGGGCCGAATGTAATGTGAAATCAGCGGAAAAAAAGAGAAAAAGGAAAAAAAAGAGAGATGTATAATATTTATTTTGTTTAGAAAATAACTTTTTAATTATCTTGTTTGGAAACAACTTTTAAATAATATTCTAGTTAAAATATTTCTATTTCAAAACAACATAAAGGTTTTTACATATTAGTTCACATATTAAATATTAGTAAAATAATATTTCCAGTTAATATATTTCTATTAGGATTTGAAAATTAGTTGAAATATTACATTTCAGTAAAAAAATACTGGCGTTTCAAACATTTCGAGTTGAAATAATACGTAAACTTATTTATTGTCACTAACAAATAATATAAAAAATAACAAGTTCAACCACGCAATGTTGTCAACTACTTCACACACGGCCTTTCTAGGTCAGACAAGTATAAGTATTTGGTTTTAAATATTAGTTCAAATATCAAATATTAATAAAAAATATTTATATTTCAAACATTTCTAGGTCAAATATCAAATATTAGTTCAAAATAATACATATAATAAATCATTATAACTTCAAATAATACAAAAAATAAGAAGTAAATTCACTTAATATTTTTAATTACTTTCTGCACGGACTTTTTTTTAATAATACGTGTAGAAGGGTCTTTCTACACGGACGTTCAACGTAAAAGTCCGTGTAGCTCTCCTTCATTCTACACGGTTGTTAGGTTAATATCCGTGTAGAAAGAGGGTTACAATATAATAAATGACTTGGCTCGCGCCGCTTCGAGTCCTTTGCCAATTTCACCTATCTATTTCTCGAAGGCCGAGTACCCTCGTTGCGATTTCTCCAAATGTTCAACCTTCCTCTCCAACTCAGATTGAAGAACTTCGCCCGGGAGGCTGCATGTGCCTGTTCTGCCTTCAGAGGAGGGAGAAATCTGAGTTGGGAGAGGAAGGTCGAGCATTTGGAGAAATCGCTTGCTGTGGAGTTGTATTTCTAAAAAGAAAATGATCCCTATGAAGGTTTGGTACAGGAACTCAGTGCTCAATTGCAGGTTTTCAAATATCTCGGATGCAAGTTGCAAAGAGTTTAGGGTTTAGATCTCTAGAAGGGTGCTACACGGTCTTTTAAATAAAAGTCCGTGTAGAAAGGATAAGAGACACGGATGTTAAAATTAAAAAGGGGAGGCAATTAGTGAGAAAGAATAGTTTTTTAATTAGGGATAGATACTTATGTTTGTTGTATAATTTATGTTTTTGTTTTGGTATTAAGTGATGATGTATCCAGTAACTATCTCTATGTTGAAATTAATATATGAAGTATTTTTATTTTTTGTGCTCTTGAACTCTATATTATTTAATTTCCAGTTACAAATTAAAACTTGAGAGTAGGTCCGATGAGCATCGGACCTACTCTGCTGACGATGGGCTTAATCACCGTCTATTTGATTTAAAAGTCGTGCGGAATCGTTTAAAAGCACGTTCGTATCTGTTTCAGTTTCCGTGCGGACATATCTTAAACTAGATCGGACGGTCATCATCGTTGAACATGAAAGTAGGTCCGGTGGTCATCGGACCTACTCCCTTCTCTTTAACTGAACATCTGTGTAGAAATGCAAAGCGAGCTACACGGACGTTTAATGAAAAGTCCGTGTAGAAAGGTATCGTACACGGATGTTTAATTAAAAATCCGTGTACAAAAGGTGAGGGAAAGTGAGGCGGGGAAAAGCCAACCTAGGCGAAAATTTTCGTAAAATTTGTTTTGAATTTTTGGGAGTCCCATCAGAGAGCTAAAGGAGGGAACTTAGAAAAAATTTGTCCACAGAGATCGAGGAGGGATAGAAGGGCTTTCATAAACTCAAAGGTGATGTAATATCTGTGGTTATATCCGACCGTCTAATCATTATGATGCACGAATATTAAAGGATCTTGTGCATCATCTAGAACCAGATCTAAACAGAAATATTATGTTACCTCAAAGAGGGCGGAAAATCTACCCACCACCTCCTAAATGAAGACATCAGGACCGTTCTTCGTTTATCGGACGGTCAACAAAGCTTGATATTTACTAATCACCTAATACATGTACAACAGTACATACGAAAATAATTCAAAAAATATATTTTTATTTTTTTTACATCTTATATGGCCAAATAATACTTATACATATTATTTTTATAAACTTTCATCATTGTATGTCCCTTCAAATTGTAAAAATATTTTTGGACCGTTCATTTTCAAGCGGAAAATCAACGGTCGATCTGCAACGAAATCATTCCATATGTGTTTTAAAATGATCAAGGGAGAACATTGAATGTAACCAACATAAAAGTTTGGAAAATTTATTATGATAGAGGTTTGATCCAGCACGAAGTGTTTGTGGCCATACGATACTTCAATATTCAATGAACTAGATAAATGGGTAAATAAAAATAATTTTTGATCAAACTTTCACGGAAGACAATAAATGCAATGCTCTTTGATTTGAACGGTCCCGATCAATCAACGGACTAACTATTTTTGTGCGTCTTCACAATCTCACAAGGCAAGAGTTTATGTTTCATGAAACATAAACTCTTGCCTTGTGAGATTGTGAAGACGCACAAAAATAGTTAGTCCGTTGATTGATCGGGACCGTTCAAATCAAAGATTACAGCCTTTAATCAAGTGCAGCAAATTTTGATGGAATTTTAACTTCATTTACCCATCCATCAAGCTGTATTATCAAGCTGTATTACCCAAAGTGAGTTCGATGGGCTCTATCACCGTCCGATCTATCTCAAGATCCGTGCGCACGTAGATTAAAGCTGGCGCGAAAGTTCTGGCGGGAATCAATCGTTATGTACGTATTTTTTAGGGGAGCGCGCAGCTTGGGTCCGATGCCCATCGGACTCAAAGTGGGTTCATGCCAGAACGTTCGCGCCCAGCCGCTTGGGTCCGATGCCCATCTGTTTTACGATTGATTCCCGCCAGAACTTTCGCGCCATCTTTAATCTACGTGCGTGCGGATCTTGAGATAGATCGGACGGTGATAGAGCCCATCGAACTCACTTTGGGTCCAATGGGCATCGGACACAAGCTGCTCTCGTACATAACATATTAAAAGTAGGTCATCATAATTCAAAAAAGTTTATCTGATTCGTTCGTATTTGCTTGCGATGGGTTTAATCACCGTCTATTTGCTTTAAAATTCGTGCAGAATCGTTTAAAATTCGTTCGTATCTGTTTCAGTTTCCGTGCGCGCATATCTTAAATTACATCGGACGGTCATCATCGTTGAACATGAAAGTAGGTCCGGTGGGCATCGGACCTTCTCCCTTCTCTTTAACTGAACATTCGTGTAGAAATGCAAATCGAGCTACACGGACGTTTAACAAAATGTCCGTGTAGAAAGGTATCGTACACGGATATTTAATTAAAAATCCGTGTAAAAAGGTTTTTAATTTGCAATTCCCGGAAATTATATATTGTTAAAGCTAGCTTTTGTAATTATTTTGTAAAGTCCCCATAAATTATTTATTCTTCATATCAGGTAAGTGTTAATTTATGTTTTCAAATCAGATTATTTAGACAGCATTAAGTATTTTACTTAGAATCAACGTTTTAAATATTAAAGGTTTTTAAGTAATAACCTTTGCAGTGCTTATATATTGTTGCATGTTGTTGTTTTGTGCTGCTAATTCTTATCTATAAAAGTATTTATTTAGATAGCATGAAGTATTTAACAAAAAAAGAAACTGTGTAAAAAAAAGATTGTTGATTAAAGAACAAAATATATTACATAAAAAAGGATCCCCATACATCGTACCAAAAGAAATGATCCTCATACATGTACCACAAATTTAAAGAAAAACTACAAAATAACTACAAAGCAAACAAAAAAAAAACTTAATTAAACTATTTAGATGGTGGTGGCTGCCTTGGACGTTTAATCCAAGGAAATCTTGGTCTGGCTGCATTGCCCCTACGTACGTAGGGCTTTGGTGGTGGGTGCCCCCTTGGGCTTCGCCGTGGCACACTTGAGGGGGGCCATGGCCATGTCCTCTTCACGTAGGGAGGAGGCTTTTCGAAGCCGGGAGGGACTGCGGGACCTTCGGCAGGGAGGACGAGAGGGACTTCGGGAGGGTTTGAGGGGGGCCGGGGCCGTGGCCCTGGCACATTTGGTGGTGGGTGCCCCCTTGGGCTTCGCCGTGGCACACTTGAGGGGGGCGGTGTCACGGCCATTTGAACATACCAAATCTCAATCGGGGTTTCTCAGATTATATATAATTTTGAAGAATCGTTTCGTCTTCCTTAGAAATAATAATAAAGAGGCAACTTTTCGAATTCCGTCGTGGAATTGTTCAAATTAAACAAAACTTAAATAAATAATCTGATTTTTATACTTTTATCACGGACTTTTAATTACATGTCCGTGTATAATTGTAAAAAGACACGGACGTTTAATTAAACAGCCGTGTTGAAATTATTCGTGCACGAGTGTCGTTCCAATGTCCGAAAAGGTATAGACACGGATGTTAAAATCAAGTCCGTGTCGAAAGGTCTTTCTACACGGACTTTCCGATTAAAGTCCGTGTCGCTCTCCCTCATTCTACACGGATGTTAAGTTAATATCCGTGTCGAGAGAGGCTTTCTACACGGATGTTTTATCCAAAAAGTCCGTGTAGATCTTGTACTTCCTCTCTACACGGTGTTTAGATTAGATGTCCGTGTATAAAGGTGTTCTAACACAAATGAATAAAGTGAATTGTCCGTGTAGAACTAGGGTTACAATACATATTACGCGCCTGCTCTTCCAAATTTTTCATAACTTATCTCGCGCCTTCAATTCTTTTCCAAACATTTCGAAACTTAGCTCGAGCAATTCTTCCCCACCTCACCTCGATTTCGTCGCCTCTCCTGTCCAACCAACTCTCCGGACCGACAACCAACCTCTTCTTTCTCGGGGAAACGCTCAACACCTCCATTGCGAAGAAAGTTCTATTTTTTTTTGGTATTTACTGGAGGTATTTACTGTATTTACCTTGTTATTTACTGAAAAAGTTCAATTTTTTTTTATAGAACCATGTCGATTGAGAATGAGCACGTAGATATGATGGAAGAAGGCGAGCACCAAGCTGCTGCCCAATCAGGTTCGGCCAAAAGGAAAAGAGGTCCGACGATGTGCGCGTCCACGTCCGAGGCAAAGCAACTGGACATCGAGTTCAGTAAAAATGGGTGTGCGAAGGGTCCACGGTCGGCTGAGTACAAAAATTTTGCGTGCACCACGGTGAAGCAAAAGGCAGACATCCTGGTAGAGAGATGGGATCACTTTTCGAAAGCCAAAAAGGACGAGTGGTGGAACATTGTGAAGGTCAAGTACCTAACCAGTTAACATCTTTTTTTTAATTGTACATGAACTTAAATGCAGTAATTTGGGTGTCAATGCAGAATCAGTGGAACATCCCGGATGACATCCCGGGGGTGGTAAAGGATAAGACTTTGAAGATAATGAATGAAGCTTGGAAGCAATTCAAAAGCACGTTGAGTACGGATTGGATGGATCAAGGTAAAAGCCCGGTAGGCTACTATACTTGGCTGACTCAAGAGAAGTGGGAGAAGTTTGTGGAGATGAAGAGCACGGACGAGTTCAAGGTATGTAAATTCAGCAAAATTACCTTTTTTCCTTTATCAATTTGAATTATGTTGGTAAATGGTGTCCGAAATAGGCACCCTGTTGCTGTTGTTCCAGTCATATATAAATGTGAAATGGTCTCCCTATTTTGAATAACTGAATTAATATGGAGTTGAAATGGTGTTCCACTCACAACTTGTAATTTTTTTGTTTGCTTTTTAATTGGTTTGTTTACTTTTTAATAAAAGCAAAATAGTAGCTAGGTTAATTTTTTTACTTAATTTGATGTGTGAAGAAAAAAAGGGAGGAGGGCAGGAGGATCGTTGCAATGAACAAGTATCCGCACAAGTTGGGGTCGGGTGGTTACCAGGGTAAAAGGGAGGAGTGGGCTAAAATACTGGAGTTGAACAAAGACGATGACTCACCCGTGGTTAGGATAAAAAATACTAGGGCCCAAAATTGGGCGTTGGCAAGGTCCGAGTTAACCACTGACGGGAGGATAGTACTACATCCCACGTTGCGACCCGTGGCTCAGAGAATGGTAAGAGTCGTTCGTTAGAACTATGTGTAATTCAAGCGTGTTAAAAACTTTGTGTACATCACTAATTCTTTTGCGTGTCAAACTAAATTTTATATTCACAGTTGGAGGTGGAGGAGGAGGTCAATTCCGGTGCCCGGTCGGTCGAAAGGCAAGATGACTCCTTGTCCATAGCGCTCGGGAATCCAGAACACCTTGGTCGAGTAAGGGGCGTAGGTGCCTACAGGGGCTGGAAGGAAGTATTCAATGGACCGAAACCTCGAAGGAAATCTCGTGCGAAAGTGAACAAAGACGAGATAGTTGCGCAGATACGCAAGGAGGTGAGCGCCGAGTACCAGGCAAGGGTGGCAGAGTTGGAAACAAGGTTGCGCCACGATTTTACAGCTATGGCGCAGCCAGCCGAGCAAGCACCTCCCACCCCGACGGGAGTTCGGCGAAGTAGTCAGGCATCCGGGACGTTCGGATACGATTTGGATCGTCTAAAGGTAATCACTACTTGTTCGTATTCTAAAGGCAATTACTACTTGTTGGACAATATTTCAATTTAAAAATAACTACTTGCATGAAATTGCAGGACGCCACAGCATGCGAACTCGTGCTGTGGCTCGGGAGTAAGCCTCTGATTGTTGCTAAGGGCATGGTACATCCAGCAGCCGACAAAGTGCACAATGAGCAGCTACTTCCCGGCCATGCCGCCGTACAGCTGGACAATGTCGTGGAGGGATGGGGGCGCGTACCTCTTCCTGTCCAAAGACCCGAGAATGGCATGCTCTATGTCGAAGATGCCCGGCTGTCATTCGTGCAATGGCCCAAGAATCAGATTATTTTGGATCAGGTAATGCATAAATAGTCAAGTTATTTTGTTACATTCAAAGCACTTCCTTTTCAAATACTTGAAAAAGGTAAAAAATTTCGATACAGACAGTAGGAGATGATGGTAGTCGCACGGAGGGCGTGATGTCACCGGTACGGAGGGACGAAGCAGAAGGACCTTCCCAAACAGTTGCTGACCCTGCTGCCGGAGCAGCGGTTGCTGACCATGCTGCCAGACCAGCAGTTGCTGACCATGCTGCCGGAGCAGCAGGGTCAGCAGCTGCAGCTGGAGCAGCAGGGTCAGCAGCTGCTGCTCCGGCAGCAGGGTCAGCAGCTGATGCCCAACCAGCAGGCCATGACCCTCCTGCCCAAACATCAGAACCTGACCCTACGGCCGGACCAGTAGTTGCTGACCCTACTGCCGGACTAGCAGGCCATGACCCTCCTGTCCAACCAGCAGGACCTCCACCTCGTCTGCTCACCGAGGAAGAATACAAGCTCCTTCCCGGAAAGGATTTGCGGGATCTCCACGACCGCTTGATGGCGGCACCCAAGGACATGACGGATGTCGTCATACCTGTCCCTCCGGCCATATTTCTACACGACGGCTCGGCTGTACTGCTGCCGTTCACCGACTTCAAGGACTTACTACATGCCTCGGGGTCCGATAAATGGCTCTCCGTGGGGCACATCACCATTTTCCTCATGTTAGTGACCAAAAATTGTTTATATCATGTGTATAGCACTGAAGAATATATTCTAATGTCATATGATAATTTTTCAGGAGGCTAATGAATACTACTCACTACAAGAGCAAACAGAACTCGTGTGCTTTTCTGGACCCCAGCGTACTTAGTTGGGCGAACGTGGAAAATGCTCCGGAGGTGGCTATGGATTACCTGTGTGGCGCGATGCTCCAAGCTACTAAGGCGAAGAAGAGATTTCTTCTCTTGCCATACCACCAGATGTTAGTTCTAACCTTGTGATTAAATATATAAATAATTGAAATCACACCATCAAGTCAAGCAAACACGTGTCTCACTATTATATATGCCAAAATATTGTACTGTATGCTAAGATCCTATAATTCTTCTCCTCCCACAGGGGACACTGGTGTTTGATCATCATTGTGCCTTGCCTGAGTGCGGTTTACGTCGTGGATTCTTTGCAGCCCACAGAAAAGATCCCATTTGGCACGTGCAAATCAATCTTCCCGTATGTGCAAAAGTAAGCAATAATCTTTCACTATGTTTGATTTATTCCCAATTATAACAAATTGTGGAATTGCTAATTAGAGTCACTCCATTTTGTAAGGGCTTTTGCTACATACGTTACAAAAGGAGGATTGTGCAGCAAGGACAAGAAAATGGGAAAAAGGTTGACTTGGAGGTGGTGGACGGTGAGCACAACACAATTCTATAATTTCATATTTTGTTCAAAAAATTATTGTCATTCTAACATAGGCCGCTAAATGTAAATTGTAGAGCCCGCAACAGAAGGCGGGTTGGGAATGCGGATATTACATGATGATTTCCATGTTTCTCTTTGTCGAAAAAATGCAATTCACATTTCCAAATGTGGTATGTAATTCATATTAATTGTGCCTATATAATAGCAATTGATATTTTCATATTATGCTTACTTATAATTCTCATTTCATTAAATTAGCAATTGATATTTGCGACTGTCTTGCATCTACCTTTTCTTGTTAGTAACTAATATCAAATTATAATTGTAGAAACCATCAAAGCAAGCTGTGTACTCCAAGGAGCAAATCGACAATATAAGATGTAGCTGGGCAAGATGGTTTCTATATCAATATTGTAATGCTGAACATGGATTTGTATAATTTTGTATAACAATTTAGTGTATATATGAATTTAGCAAGCATAATTTAATGTCAAATTATCTGGAAAACTGGCTAGCAAAACAGAATGGTATATGAATTTTGTAGGAAAACTGGCTAGCAAATTAAACTGGAGGCTAGCCCAGAAATGAAAAAAAATCAAGAAAAAAGAATGGGACAATTCTACACGGATATTAAACGAAAGCCCGTGTAAAACACAGTAATTCCACACCGTTGTTAAACAAACAACCGTGTAGAAATGAGTACAGATATTCTTTTATACAGTCCGTGTATGATAATTAAGAATGCTTCACGGATATGAAGTTAAAAGTCCGTGTGGAAAACAATACTTGACACCGTTATTTAACAAAAACCCGTGTAGATCGTTTTCGGTGTCTACACCGATTATTTTATATTTGTCCGTGTACGATAGTTATGACAGGACACGGATATGAAATTAAACGTCCGTGTAGCTAGAGTAATTCGACACGGTTGTTCTGACTAATGTCCGTGTAGAACGAGTTCGGAGATACAAGGATTATTTTATATTTTATTGATTTGCTAAGAGAGGGACACGGATATACAATTAAATGTCCGTGTAGATAAAGTAACCGATACGGACATTTAGTTGCATTGTCCGTGAATAAAGAGTAGTCGTACACGGTCGTTTACGTAATATCCGTTTTGCTCGGTTATATGGAGAGCGCCACAGGCAGGTGTATGTTCACGGCTGTTTATTTGGTAATCCGTGTAGAAAGCGTTAGATATACACGGGTAAATATCCGTGTCTATAGAGGGTACCTTTTATACACCCTCAACTCATACACGGCAGGGAAATCCGTGTTGCTCTTCCGGTAATGTCCGTCTGCAATCTCTTTTTCTGTAGTAGTGTCTATTATTCAAAAACCGTGAAGACTCTTCCACCTTCCTATACACGGGAGTATATGGCCCTTCTGTAAGAACTAATAGAGAAAACTTCTACGAGGAACTCACAAGTATCAAACCTATAAACAACACACCATGGATAATAAGCGGTGATTTTAATGTCACCATGAGACAGGAAGAGCGAAATAATCAAAACTCGTATTGGAGAGGATCAATTAATTTCGCAAGATTAGTTTCAGACTTGGACCTTTTAAATATTACATTACAAGGGAGGCGGTTTACTTGGTCTAATGAAAGAGAGGACCCGTCAATGGCCCAACTAGACAGATTTTTAATCTCCTCGGATTGGAACATCAAGTTTCCCAACTCTCAACAATTAGCACTACCCAACACCTCTTCGGACCATTGCCCTATTTCATACACCGCGCAAACACAGTTTCAAAAAACCAATACATTCCGATTTGAGAATTGCTGGCTCAAATTCCAGCAGCTAGACGAGCTAGTTGCACAAAAATGGGAACAAATGGGAGAGGCAAACACACCACTGCAGCTACAGGGAAAGTTCAAAGCACTACAACAAGCAATAAAAAATTGGGCAGCAGAAAGGGTTGGCTCAATTAAAGTGCAGATAAAAGAGTGCAGGAATTTCCTTGGCTGGATAGACAAAGTTAAGGAAGTAAGAAGTGCTACTCCTAGGGAAAAATATGTGACTTGCTTAATTAAGCAAAGATATACAACTTTGGCTATACTAGAGGAAGATATATGGAAGCAAAGGGCAAAGATCAGGTGGGAATTGCAAGGCGACAAAAATACGAGATACTTCCACTCAATAGCTTCGGGTGCTAAGCGAAGCAACACCATAATGCAAATTGAATGGAATGGACAGCAATTCTCCGATCAAAAAGCTAAAGCAGCAGCTTTTTTCCAATTTTATAGAGATCTAATGGGCAAGGCATCACAGCCTACACCACATATCTGTTGGGATAATCTATATGGGCAGCAGCAGCAGCAAAGGGATCTACAAACCTTGCAAGAACCGATCACCATTCAAGAGGTGCAGCAGGTAATCCAGACTTGGCCAAAGAACAAAAGTCCGGGTCCTGACGGGTTCACGGGTGAGTTCTATATAAGGTACCAAAGCATTTTGATTCGAGATATTCATGCGGTACTTTCACATATTACATCAACAGGAACCTCCTTGCACCCCTTAAACACATCTCACATCATACTTATCCCCAAAAAAGAAAGCTCCCTTCACCCGCAAGACTATCGCCCAATAAGTTTAATCCATGGGATGCAGAGAATTTTTTCGAAAATTCTAGCAAATAGGGTCCAGCAGCACCTTCCACACATAGTGCATGAAGCGCAAACAGGTTTTATTAAAAATAGACAAATAGCAGAGGGATTCATATACGCTCAACATGCGTTGCACCACTCTCAAAAAAACAAAATACCACTAGCAATATTCAAGGCAGATGTGCATAAAGCATTCGACACCATAAGTTGGGAATACCTACTCAAGGTACTTACAAGCCTCGGATTCCCAAACAAGTGGTTGATTTGGATTGAGAAGGCAGTTCTAAATGGCACCTCGCAGATACTAATTAATGGCTTACTTGGTAAGAAGATAACTTTGAAACGTGGAGTAAGACAAGGCGACCCTTTATCGCCATTTCTATTTATAATAGCAATGGATTTTATAAATAGATGGGTCTCCAAATTAAAATCAACAGGAGCAATCCGGCTACCCTTTACTGACATGTCTCCGTGCTTACTTTACGCGGATGATACACTATTCTTTCTAAAATCGGAACTGCGCCAAATTCAGATTTTAAAGATACTACTCACAACATTTGAAGGCATCTCAGGGCTAGCGGTAAACTTGAACAAGTCGGAATTAGTAACAATCCGAACTCCTCAACAAACAGGGGAGGAATTGGCACTAGCAATGGGTTGCAAGTTAGGGCAATTTCCATTCACATACTTGAGATTACCCCTCTCAAACAAGAAGCTAAACAAAACAGCTTACTTACCCCTTATACAGAAATTCAGCAATAGGCTGCAAGGATGGGCAGCGACAAATTTAACAATAGCTGGAAGGTTAACACTGCTAAATGCAGTGCTCTCGGCACTACGAACGTACTACATGTCATGTTTCAAGATGCCGGTTTGGGTTATTGGTGAAATAGATAAAATCAGAAGGCAATTCCTTTGGCATGGTGTCTCACAACAGAGGAAAGGTTATAACTTAGCCAAATGGGAAATAGTATGCAAGCCAAGAAAATGGGGGGGTATGGGAGTCATGGACTTAACCGCATTTAATGACGCACTATTAGCTAAGTGGTACTGGCAATGGATCAATCCAGAAAGAAGACTCTGGAAGACAATCTTCTGCCAAACCAACCTAATCTTATGGCCTGTACCAAAATCTCATTTTTTTCTCCACACACTAGTACAAAAAACCCCTTCACCGACCCTCAATCACCGACTGTTTTAATATGTAACAGTCGGTGTAGAGACTGCTGGTAAAATCGTAAATAAGAACAATCTCAACACCGACTGTTCTCTTACAAAAAACCGTCAGTAAACCAACACCGACTGTTTTTTAAAAAAAACAGTCGGTGTTGCTCATACCCTACACCGACTGTTTTTCACAAAAAACAGTCGGTGTTAAGCAGTCACCAACACCGACTGTTTTTTACAAAAAACAGTCGGTGTTGAGCAATTACCAACACCGACTGTTTTTTAGAAAAACAGTCGGTGTTGAGCTAACAAAAATTATTTCCCAGTTTATAACTTATCAGCCGCGAAATATTCATTTCCCTCTTCTTTTGCCGAAAACCCTCTCAAAAAAGTTGCCTCGCGATCGCCTCGCTGCCTCGCCCCGCGATCTCCCAAATCAGCCTCGCGATCGCCTTGCTGCCTCGCCCCGCACCAGCACCCGAGCACCGCTGGAGCGCGGAGGAGGAGTGCGTTGTGCGCCCGAGCACCCAAGCACCCGAATTCTGTCCGATAGCGCGGAGGAGTGCTTTTCTGTCCGATAGCGCCGAGTCGCCTTGCTGCCTCCGGCTCCGCCAAGCACCGAGCACCCGAGTCGCCTTGCTGCCTCGCCCCGCCCCGCTACCTCGCCTTGCTGCCTCGCCCCGCACCAGCACCCGAGCACCGCTGGAGGACTGAAATCAGAGCACCCGAACTAAGAAGGGTTTTCGCTTTGCATGGAGATTATCAGACAGGTGAACAGCGACCCGATCCATGCAATATAGGTGTTATTAGCATAACAAAAGAATATTCTTCATGGCTCTACTCTTGTGTCATGTGTGCTTGATTTGTGAAGGTTCATACTTGTGTAAAATGTGTGAAATGTTTGTTTTTTTGTTTTGTTTTTAATTTGTAGATGAAATGGTTACACTATATATATTGGTTTCTGTTCTTAGATGAAATGTGTGAAATGTTTTGTTTTGTTCTTACCTGTTGTCACGTCTACAGGTGCAAAAAAAAAAAAAAAAAAAAAAAAAAAAATCGGTGTTGGGCGCCTACACCGACTGTTTTTTCAAAAAAACCGTCGGTGTTGGGCGCCTACACCGACTGTTTTTTCAAAAAAACCATCGGTGTTGGGTGCCTACACTGACTGTTATTCACCCGTCAGTAAAGATTTATCTATACCGTCGCCGCCATCACCGACGCCTCAATAACAGTCGGTAAAAGGGTTTTTTAACAGTCGGTGAAGAGGTTTTTTGTATTAGTGACAACTTTAAAAAATACAATTCAGGTAGTAAATGCATCAGTAACAAGAATAGTGGGAAAAGGAGATTCAATCCTATTTTGGGGACATGACTGGGGCGCAGGAGTACTAAAACATGAATTTCCTATACTGTTCACTTTTGCGATAAATCAGGAACTATCAGTACAGCAAGCACTGGGAACAGTGTGTACAAGGGAACTATTTAGAGGAGCCTTGTCTATAGACGCAGCAACACAACTCACACAATTAAATGTGAAATTGTGCCAACAACAGACCATTCTTACCAACCTACCTGATGAGGCAAGATGGAAGAGGTCAGCCTCGGCAGTATTCACTGTAAGGTCATATTACCAAACCATAAAGCTCAAACCAACCATTGAATCAAGTGAATTACCAATCCACAAGGTTTGGAAAATTAAGGCACCTCCAAGGATGCAAATTTTCACATGGTTAATGTTGTTGAATAAAATATTAACAATAGATAATCTTATGAAAAGAGGAATGCACATTGTCAACCGATGTACAATGTGCAAAGGTCAATTAGAGACAGTGCAACACATGTTTGATGAATGCCGGGTCACAAAGGAGTTATACCGACAACTATCAGCAACCATGGGGATGAAATTGCTAGTACAAAATGCAAGACAAGCACTCACCAACAAGGAGCTTACCAAGGCAGAAAAGTCACTGCTACTGATTGCACAATTTGTAGTTTGGAGGGAACGTTGTTCTAGGATTTTCACTGATAAATCGAATGAAATAGGGCAACTCATACAACAGGTACAGGATCAGTGGGCAAGTACCATGAAGACAGCAACAAATCCATCAACATAGACCTATATCACTATTATCATAAAACACAGGGGCGGATTTGCAAAGTTGCAGCTGATAGGAGGTGCGTCCTGACTGATTTTTTTTAAATAGAATTACTTTAAATTATTTCAACGGAACAAGCCTTGTTGGGCTAAATTTCGAAAACTAGCCTCCACCGATCCCTAGAATCGGTGGAGCAAAAAAAACCCAATCTACACCGGTCCTAGGGACCGGTGGAGCCTATTTTGCACCAGCCGATACCCTCGCCATAGAAAATCCCTCATCTATACCTCCACCGATCCCTAGGACCGGTGGAGCCTTAATTTCCAAATTTGAAACCCGCTCCATCTCTGTCTCTCCCTTTCCTCTCCTTCATCTAGCATGCACAATATTATATAAAATAAAGAAGCTAGACCCGTGATGCCTTTTTCATTTTCAAGCATTAAATTTGGATTTATCCGATTGGACAACACCATAGTCCATACATGAGATATATAAAGTTGGATAAAATCATTAAATGCATTATTCAAAGGTGTTCTTATTTGTCATCTCAATCTCAAAGTGATAAACCCTAAACCTACACCGATCCACAGGACCGGTGGAGGCATTTTTGAAGCTCCACCGATCCACAAGATCGGTACAGGGGCATTTGGTGTGGTCTTCCGTGTAGTATGGTGTGGCTGGTGCAAAACGGGCTCCACCGATCCCTAGGATCGGTGTGGGTTGTGTTTTTCTTGCTACACCAATCCGTAGGATCGGTGGAGGCTAGTTTTCTAACTTCCGCCCCACCAAGACTTGTTCCGTTAAAATAATTTAAAAAAATACTATTTAAAAAAAAAAATCCGCCCATAAAAAATGTAATCCTCCAGCTGACAGCGAGATGGCAAGAAGCTGCATTCCGATTTACTTTGCTCCCCTTAATTACTTTCTTTTTTCTATTTTCTTGTTGGTTTAGCATTTTACGTTACTTTTAGAGATAAGTTCACTATCATGAGCTGCCTTGTATTTTTTCTTAATTGTTACAAACTCTATGTAACATTTTACCACTAATGAAATGAGAGCTCGACTCTTATTTTTCCTCAAAAAAAATAGAGACACTTGTAAAAAGAAAAAATAAAATTGCAATATAGTTTATTTCGTCCAAGTTCTTCTGTCTTACAAAAAATAACAATATAAATTAGACAATTAATTGAGCAAATTTGGGTGTTTAAAATTTAAAAGGGTAAATATGGTATAAATTTTGAAGGGAAAAATGCATACTTTCGAAGTTTTTGAGGGGTATACATGAAATTATCCCAAAGAAATATTATCAATGGTAATTGTGATTATATTTCTGATTTGATCTCGAAAATATAGAATTTTCTTGTCATCTTATTAAACAAGCATACGTGTGAAAGATGTCACCCTAGCATAAACCAAACTAGCCAAAGCTGGACATATTTCACCCTTAATCCTTCAGCCTTTGTTGCCATCCATTGAACCAGCTAGCTGAAACTGCATAATTACTTCACTTTAGAGAAGCTTGAAAATGGAATGATCGATAGCGCCATGATCCTTCTTTTCTAGTACGAGGAGGAAAGAGAAAAACATGCAGAATAGTTAGGGAGGTTGAATCCATGGGTTAAGTTACACCTAGGGGCGATGCAGGATTTTTGTCAGGGGAGGGCAAGAAATCGGGTTCAAACCCATTAGCTAATCGGGTCTCTATGAATTCTTACATTAATTAAATTATCACGATATAAGCCTCAATTGACCATTTGAATATGATGTTATATTGAAGATACTGGTACTGGTATAACAGTAACAACAACTAGGCAATTAGAGATTGGTTAGATACAAAACTGATTGCAGTTAGCGCTAGATAGTTAGAGTTTTAGAGTTGAAGCTACAGCTCTAATCCTCTATATATTGCAAAATTATCTCTCTGTCAGTTAGCGCTAGGAAGTTAGAGTTGGCGACACGATTGGAAGGGCTTCAACTATTTTTTTTCTTTTAATTAGTAAAGTGAACGATTGGGAGAATGAATTAATTCCTTTTTATTAAGTAGCACCAACAGTCTAGCGACAGCAACTTCAATGTCAATTGGGCTTGGCCTGTAATTTTATTTTTAAATACATTGAATACAATACAGGATTGGGCTTGTTGGTCTAGCCAAGGGCAAAATTAATTTCCAGAGGGGGCAAAACTGAAACAGGCTTATTTTTTCTAATAAATTTCAAAATCCAGAGACGGAGTTGCCCTCCCAGGCCAATGTGGGTCCGCCCCTGGTTACACCGTCGTGAATTCATTCGTACTCCGTCTTATTCCGATTGCCTTTATTCTTGTTTGGCAGCTTAAGTGTGGAATAAGTCTTTTATTCCACCACTTAATCTGCAACCAAACAACACCATGGCATAATTAACCTTGATTAGTACCAGAACCGAAAACGGGATCAAGCTTAAACTGCTTCATAGAATATCAATTTTCAAAATGATCTAATATTTACTTAACTTGCTAAACACATGTTAAATTTCGAATTTCCTAAACATGATTATCATAATTTGTTCATTATTTAAATTTTAATTATATTAATCCCGAAGATATTCGGCCATAATTTGTTCAAGTCTGTAGAGCACTTCATTCGAACCTGTCCTTGGTGAAGAAAGAATTCATATCACCTAAGGTACCTCATTTTTCGAGTTTGAATCCGGTCCGTTTATTCTATATTAGTACAAATCTTAAAAGGGCCCTGTGTATTATAATTTGATTCGGATTGGTCTGGATTATGATAGAACTGTCCAGATTGAAACTCAAATAATGCATTACCTCAAAGAATCTGGATTCAGTGATGACAATAGACCAGTATGTCATATCCTCTGCATTACCTCAAAAACTTTTAAGTTAATGTAGAATGAATTCGGCTTGGAAATTGACTTAAAATTGTGACAAAAGAATTGCCAAAAACCAACCCGATAATAAGTTTCCCAATTGCAAGAAACAGAACCGAGGCACAACTCCTACCAGCAAATTAACCAGTACTGCCCGGCAAGGCCACCTGCCCATGACATACTGGCATTGCACCGAACCAGCACCCAATTAGGTTCATGAGCCCAACACTAACTGATACTGACGTGGTGGAGAGTTCAGTGCTTTCTGGAAATAAATCTAACGAGAGTTTACAAACTGCTATAACTGAATTCAGTACTGAAAGAGGGATTTGCGGTACAGCACCTTGTAAGAAACCGATCTTCCAATCGTCCCAGGAAATAGACGTTATTGTAACTTTTGACGGTCCGAATTTGAGATTTTGCAGAATGGAAGGGTCCCGAATGAAACAAATTAAAATACCAAGTAAAAACACTATCAATGCAGAAGGGATCCGAGACACGGGTTTACACGAACGGGTCCGGGTGCGATCCAAATCCCCATTTTCATTCCTCTCCTGATCATCACCCGACCCGGTACTGATTACGAGAAATAACAAGGTGAAAAGAGCGAGAATTATGCCATCTAAACCGATCCATGAGCGAGGAGATGAGGTTGAGGAAGAATAGAAGCGGTGAAATCTTGGTTGTACCTTGTGTATTTATAGCCGATAAAGCAAAAGATAGGCTTTGGGAGAGTTGAATGCCACGCATAACTATCGGGATATAGGTGCCGAGGTCACCGACAGCTCCGCCAAGCTCAGCCCAGACGCCGTTCTTGATGCGGAGGCTGGTGGTGAGGGAGGGGATGGGGAAGCGCCAGTTCCAGCGCCAGCAGCTCCAACTGGATGCACCGTCGCCGGGGAGGAGAGGCGTGGAGGCTCCGGCAATGTCAGCCATGGCAGAGAGAAAGAGAAGGAGAAAGAGTGAGTAAGAGAGGTTGGGGTTTTGGGCTTACAAATAGTCTTCGACTCTTTTGTCTTTTGGAGTAACCGGGGGGCCAACGAATTCGCTTCCTCTAAGATATCTCAAAGTTTGAGGTGTTTTTTTTTTTGAAAAATCTCAACCGTTCAAATACGTTCTGCACGAATCTCAAAGCACAAATACACGAAAGTTGAGATATCTCTGAGGATACGCACTCGGGGCCAACTGGATTGGTCGTCCTCCAAATCTCCGTAGAGCAGAGTAAGTCCGATGGTGAGTTTAATGGAAGTCAAAACCATCTAATTCATTTTAAAATTCGTGCTCACAGACATTAAAGTGGACAGGTATAAATATTAAAACGGAGCGTGCATATATTAAAACATATCGGACAACTTTGAAGCTCATTAAACTTAAAGTAGGTATGTCCGCATTCACATTCTTATTTTTATTTTTAAAGTCTAAATAGTGAATTCAAACATAATTTTAATATTAAATGTGTTTGAATTATTTTGAAAAAATAGCAGTGTTGTATCTATTTATAAATTAGTAGAAGTTTTTCAAAAAAAAATATAATATTTTGTTTCCAAGCATATATTAATATGAATATCATGTTGAGCTATTCAGACCGACTGTTTAAACTTTGAAAATAAAAATAAGAATACGAGACACAAATAAAACATAAGAGATGTGAAAATAAAAATAAAAATTTAAGACACAATTGAGACATAAAAAACATGAAACATTTAAACCCCGCTCTTGTCCAAAATAGATAAAACAACTCAAAACTATATTTTGATTTTATAAAGATTTTTTTTTTTCAAAGTGAGACAATTTCTATAAAAGTATCTTCTTCTACTAATTTTTCAACACAAATATTTCACGAGCAACAATGAATTTTTTTAATGAAATATCCTTTAATCTTAAATTTCTCATCATTCACATAATCAATGGGGCGAAGATAAAATTACTCGAACAAAGAATTTGTAAGTTTAATCTAAAATATGTTAGATTGGATTTCAAACAATGAACTATATATATCATCATGAGAACTAGTTTAAAATTTGTATAGTCATTTTTCCACGCGATTAAAGGTAGAGAAATAATTTTGATGCTTTTTTTTTTTCTAATATCTTATTTTATGTATGACAAACTAATTAATTTACTAATTCAAAACATACACACATATCTCATATACTAGATCGTTCAATAAAATACATACATTTTGAAAGGAGAAATCCCACATTTAAGCTTATCTCACTTTCCTGTTTTGCTTGTGGGGTTTAAATCAAAACATAAATAATAATCCAGATAAAAGATCCATACGCTTAAAATTGTTGGGATAAATTTTCAGAAATTCAGATAGTTAAATAAATTCATAAATAAAATAAAATAAATCAAGTTGAAACAATATTATCTGGATTGTGTACGAGACATGATCCTTAAACGTATTTTGTCTCTATCGTGCAAAACTTAGAATCGTAATAAAGATAATTCAGAAATGTCACTACTTATTAGAATACGATCATAGAAGCAACTGATGATAACTTCATAATATCCAGCAAGAATCAAAATTTAATAAGATAGAGACAGAATAAATTATCTGTTGGAGCAAATCAAGAAAAATGAGTTCATTTCTTTCTTTAAGAGATACCTATCAGAGAAAGAAATTCGGAGAGAATGTACTAGTCTTAAGGGGTCCCTTAATAAGGAGAGGAGAGAGAGTAATTAATTGCTTAGAGAATGAATAGTAAAGAGAGGTTAATTTCTATTCAATTATGTTGGTTACCAAATAAATATCGGAAATGAATTAGAGGTCTCCAATTGGCGCCTCTTTATGGGGACGCAATTGAGGGCCATTGAGGGCTCACTTTCTTACCATGCATTAAACGGTCAATAGCTACTTCTTATTAAAATTAATTATTGGGATGCTGGTATAGCTTTGTTGGGCCAAGTGAACTGCCTCTTTTTATTGTTTTGAGTTTATTTTTTTTTTTCAAAGTGGGCTTGGCCCAGCTGAATTTCACGAACCAGCAACAAGGAACCATATACACTATTTTCTGTGTGTTGGATTGTTGGTTCAGTATATTTTTTTTTATAATTTTAGCATAGGCTGCGAAGTGATGAGAGAGGAATTATATAATTTTTTTTTTTTTGAACTCTCGAACTTTGGGTGTTTAACGGTTCTAGTCTCACTAGTTCAATATTTACGAGACATTAATTTATAGTATTTTTGTTGAGTGCATGTTTCATTCTGTAAACTATTTATTTGCTGATCCAAAATCCTTTTTCTGATAAAGTAGAAGTGAATAAGATTGTTGGACTTTAGAAAATCGTGATATTTTACAAAATAAAGTTCAAGATTGTTGGACTTTAAAATTAATTGAATATACAAAAATAAATCGACGGAAAATACCAACATACTATTCCTTTTTAAAAAGAAAAACAAAAGATAAAAAACAACATGATCTCAAACTTAAATTAAAACTAGAGGGATTACAATCACACGAGAGGCTGAATCTTTCTTACGGGTTAATAAAAACCCAAAGAGCATTTCTCCTCCTTTCAAAACAATACATGCATTGAACCAAATTCAACATTAAAATAAACTCTTACATAAATAAATCATTTGCACGAATCATAAATAAACTCAAACAACTCTAATAAAAAATCAGACCAAATTTGATCTAATAGCCATCGGACATGTCGTGATTACAATCACGTAGGATGTTGGACAACATCTTGATTTTGAACAATATCATGATTATTATTATCACAATCAAGAAGCACCTCCAAAGCTATGCGGAGAAAAACATCGGTTCCATTGAAATTGGCACTCATATCAGCACATATTCTCTTTCTCAAATCCAAATCAGTCGTGCTTTGTTCAATCAACTTCTGAAATGCCTCCTTTGAGTCACTGAGGAGGTGAATACACGTTGGCATGTAATAAAGGTGATTGAATTGTGTTTGCTGAGGTGGATCAAACGAGGATGTATTTGGAATAGTAAAATTTGGACTGCTGGGATTAGAGTGGGAAAAATGGCACGGCGGAGCCGGCTCCGTCACGGAACGGCACGGTTACGGCACGGAACGGCACGGCACGCGTGTCCCGTGCCGTGACCATTCGCGTGCCGTGCCCATCTTTTGAAACTTTGGCACGGCACGGCACGGCACGTGAAAAATTTAGTCACGGCACGGCACGGCACGTAGTCACGCGAGTCACGTGTAATTAGGACCATTAGATATTGATTTAATGGTAAATCTTGAATAAACTAACCTAAATTATGATTAAATGGTCACGCGAGTCACGCGAGTCACATATGGTCACGGCACGTTTAGGCACGGCGTGACTCACGTGGCGTGACCATTCGCGTGCCGTGACCACCCCTTGACATTTTGGTCACGGCACGGCACGGCACGTGAAAAATTAACTTGGTCACAGCAGGCACGGCAAGAGACCAAGGTCACGGCGTGTTAGTCACGGCACGGCACAGCACGGCACGTTTTTTCCGCTCTAGCTGGGATAATCGAAAATAAGAATTTTTTTTTTTTTTTTTTTTTTTTTTTTTGCGTGTTGAAAATAAGAATTACAAGTTGTAGAACAAGAATTAGAAAAAATTTTGTACGGGAGCTAACCATTATTGCGGCCGAGTTGGAGATTGGAGATGGTGGTGTAAATTGTAAATTGCACACAAAACAAATAACTGGCCCTGCTTTTTATAACTAATAAAACAGTAAAATATTTGGGTTGGGACCATGCCACCATGGACACTAAATTCCAAATACCCAAAACACCTTTTATAAATCCCAACACCTTTAAAGACCCGAAACACCTTTATAAAGAGACCGAATCTCCTGCCCCCCTGTGGGCAGGAGATTCCTGCCTTTACAGTCACAGCCGGTGGGTCCAAGGTGACTCTAGGAGCAGAAATTTAAATATTAAAAGTGATCCCGGCCCCACCCGGCAGTGACTCTAGGGGCAGGAATTTCCTGCCCCCCGGGGGGCAGGTGATCTGGTTCCCTTTATAAATCCCCAAACACCTTTATAAACCCCAAACACCTTTAGATACACGCGGCGTAACAATCAGATCTGATTCTTTATAGCGAATTTATGAAGCAAACTATGTCATGGATCATTGACGTCCAGTAGTAACGCATAGCTTCTATTATTCACGTGCTCCGCCCAGGTGTTGGTTGCGGGCTTGCGGCCACATATAGCTTCTATTATTCACGTGCTCCGGCCCGGTGTTGGTTGGATTATTAATTCTTACATAAATCACATTCACCTCCAAAGGAAACTGCGTGGAGCTCCCTATGGACAAATACCGCACCTCAGTGTGAGCTCCCGGATCGATATCCTCCCAGGTACCTGACTCAAGCAAATTACAACGGCCGGCTCAGATTAATTCTATATGGACCAAACTCAAATCCGGTGCCTATTGTGACTGTAGGGGGCTGTTTTGAGATTCGTGTCATATTAAATAGGCCGTCCGATCGTAATTTGCTTGAGTCAGGTGACCTGAGGTGATGTGAATCCGTGAGCTCCCTATGGACAAATACCGCACCTCAGTGTTTTTGTTGGAATTCGTGCATAAAAAACTTATTTTATTGAGATTCACGAATGAAAAAATTTGACTGGTTGAGGTCAGAATAACATGTTTCTGTTATTCACAAGTAACAACAGATTTATTTTCCAATTTTTTAGTTTAAATCTAAACCATCCTATCTATTTTGTTAAATAATACGATGTATTTCACTTCGGATCGAATTGGTCCGGATTTCAAATCTAAACTCAGAATTTGAGTTATTTCAGGGGATATCCAATTAAGAAAAAAAAATTCTACAAGATAAATCATAATTGTTGTTAAGGTGGAGGGGATAATATTTTTCAAAAAAAAGATTAATAATTTCAATTTTAAATGTTTATAAAAATAATAATTTCAATTACGAACTTACAACCTTTCATTTTAAAAATATTATCTTAATCACTACAATAAAGATTGATTCTCAGATGAAAAAAATATTGTAAAAGTCAATTTAAGAGACCATGGCTAAATTCCAACCTCAAACCCCACACACCTTCAAAGACCTTATTGTCCCTTACATAAATCCCAATCTCCTTTAGATACACGCGGCATAACAACCAGATCTGATTCTTTATAACGAATTTATGAAGCAAAGTATGTCATAGATCATTGACGCATAGTAGTAACGCATAGCTTCTATTATTCACCTGCTCCTCCCAGGTGTTGGTTGCGGCCACATATAACTTCTAATAGGGACCGCCCTTTGTGTAGAAAAATGGCTCTAATCCATGTGGTGTTCTATAATCTTTTTTTTTTTTTTTTTGAGAGGATGGTGTTCCAATAAATAATTTTGAGTTGGAGATTGGAGATGGTGTTTCCAACATTTTTTTCAATAATTTTGGACGTCTATTTTTTCATTTTTTTTCCAATAAATAATTCAGAATCTGTATAAGAAAAATTAAAATATTCTTAAACATGAGAATAAAATCTCCAACAATTTTTTCTGCATTTTACAAACTTTTGCAATTGTTTTATAGAATTTTGGGACTTTTTTCAAAATTTTCAATGACCAATTTAAATTCAAACAAATTTTTTTTTTCCTATGACTAACAAAAAAACTCGTAATTAGTAGCTCGCACGAAATTAACCCAAAGAAAAATTTAGGATTAGATTGCTCATCCAAATACTACTCAAAAGGAAAAACCCTACTTAAATCCTCTTCTAAAATTACAATTCAAGAAATAATTTACAGTTGTTGGCTATCTTTTCCTTCTATTATAGATCTAATATTTATGATTCCACTAAGAAAATGATCACTTTTCGGAAAGCTTGCGAAAATACGCATGCGTCCGTGCCCGCTACGCCGGATTTTGAAATTCAGAATTGCCAAAAAACAAAGGGAAGAGCCTCAAAACTTGAGTTGAAGTTTCCGATTAAGATTTTCATTTCTATTATTCAATCTAAGTAGCTCAGTAAGTTAGTTACATAATGAACGTAGAATACCAATTTTTACTATTTTCAGAATATTTTAGTATTTTTTATGATTTATGAAAGATGGCACAAAATCTGCCTAATTTAGCGTAATTTGGCGTATTTCAGCATAATTAGCGGAGTTATTGTAATTTAGCGTAATTTAGTGTAATTCAACATAATTTCAAGTATTTAGTGTATTTTTTTATTTTTTTTAATTATAAATCAAAAGAAGTAATCTAACAAATAATTTAAACAAAAAATTCAAAATTTTCAGTGTTAGATTTCTTTATTTTGCTCTTCCTAGTGTCCTAAAAAAAAAAAAATTCTAAACCGAAATACCAATTCGGTTTAGGCTAAAAAACCCCTAAACCGAATTGCCATTTCGGTTTAGGGGGATTTACACGCATGGTTACATAGTTGGAGTGGGGTTTGTGAAAATAAACTAAACCGAAATGGCAATTCGGTGTAGCAAGAAAAAAAACCCTTAAACCGAAATGTCATTTCGGTTTTTACGGTTTTTATAAAAAACCCACTAATCAAGTTGTTTTTTTTAAATTAATTATTTTAATTATGGTTTTTAAAAAAATTCCGTAATAAGCAGCTAGGTTTTACATAACGAATTTATGAAGCACTTTCCGATATAGCGGCGAAACAAGCAGCTAGATTTTGCATAACGAATTTATGAAGCAAAGTATGTCATAGATCATTGACGCACAGTAGTAACGCATAGCTTCTATTATTCACCTGCTCCGCCCGGCGGCTCAGAATTTTATTTATAAACCATAATTACAAAAAATGTTTTTACCATATTAGTTGTTTTTTTTTTCAAAAACCATAAGAACCAAATTGCCATTTCAATCCGGTAGTTTTTTTTCTTTTTTGAACCGAAATGGCAATTCGGTCCCTGTTGGTTTCACAGTTTGCCGTGTAGTCTTTGGTGTAATATATCCTGGGACCGAAATGCCATTTTGGTCCAGTGTTTTTTTAGCCCGGACCCATATAGCATTTCGGTCCCAACTTTTTTTTTTTTTTTTTTTGCATAATGTTGGATTTCTCACTTGTGTATCATATATCATATCGGATGTAGGTCAAATTGAATTTGAAACCAAAAGACAATTAAATGTCTTTTTAGCCGGATCACTTTTTTTTATCTTCTATAGAGAATATTAGATGAAATTTGAATTTACTCTATTTCATTTTCAATTTTTTTGACACAATCTAGCGAGTAAGAATTACACATCTTTGTTAATGTAAATGTTTTCTTAACTAAATTTACAATAATGCTATTTATTAACCAAACCCTAAATTACAAAAAAAAAAAAAAAATTGGGACCGAAATGACATTTCAGTCCGGAGTCTTTTCGGATTTTTTGTGGCTGCTTTTCTGAAAATTTGTGAAACCAATACGGACCGAAATGCTATTTCGGTTAGGAAAAAAGAAAAGGCGGACCGAAATGGCATTTCAGTTCTTATAAGTTTTATAAAAACAAAAGTAATCATGTTGGTTTTCTAAAATTATTATTTTTAATTATGGTTTATAAAAAAAAATTCAGCGGCCGAGGTGTTGGTTGAAAAATGGCTTAATTATGGTTTATCAAAAAAATTCAGCGGCCGAGGTGTTGGTTGAAAAATGGCTTAATTATGGTTTATCAAAAAAAATTCAGCAGCCGAGGTGTTGGTTGAAAAATGGCTCTAATCCATGTGATGTTCTATAATCGAGGTGGTTCCAAATTGGTTGGATTGGAATTTGGACAAGTATCCTCTCCCATTAGAGAAAGACTTGGGTCCGATGGATTTCAAATTTGAGTCCGATGGATTTCGGGACCGTCCGATTCACTTTAAGATTCGTGCACACGAAATTTTGAAGTAGACACAAAAGTTACGGCCGCAAATCCTAAAGCAGATCGGACGGTGAGCGAACCCGTCGAACTTACTTTGGGTCCGATACCCATCGGACCCAAATTTCTCCCCTCCCCCGTTACTGTAAAAGATTCCTCTCCATTACTTTTAACTTGGAATTCTTGAGATTCGTGCCAAGTTAAAAAGAACGGTTGTATATACATAACCATTTCGTCAACCCAGTGACTGGTTTCCGTATGGTGTCTAAATAGTTTATAATACAATTAAGTACTGAAAAGAGTTTAGTGATTATTAATTCTACATACATGGGGTCACCACCAAAGGAAACTGCCTTGGAGCTCGGCCTACAGGAAAATTCCGGTATTCATATGATATCACCTAAGGTTTTTGTTGAAATTCGTGCATAAAAAACTTATTTTGTTGAGATTCACGAATGAAAAAATTTGACTGGTTGAGATCAGAATAACATGTTTCTGTTATTCACAAGAAGTAACAACAGATTTATTTTCCAAATTTTTAGTTTAAATCTAAACCATCCTATCTATTTTGTTAAAATAATACGATGTATTTCACTTTAGATGATCGAATTGGTCTGGATTTCAAATCTAAACTCAGAATTTGAGTTATTTTAGGGGATACTCAATTAAGAAAAAAATTCTACAAGATAAATCATGATTGTTGTTAAGGTGGAGGGGATAATATTTTTCGAAAAAAAACAATTTTAAATATTTACAAAAATAATAATTTGGATTACGAACTTACCACCTTTCATTCTAAAAATATTATCTTAATCACTAAAATAAAGGTTGATTCTCAGATGAAAAGATATTGTAAAATTCAATTTAAGAGATCAATATTGCTCATTGTTTTTTTTTTCTAACAGTATCGTATTTTATAAGACAAGTACATATAAAATTATTTTCAGTAAATTATCAAATAAAGATACAAATGAAAAAAAAAAATCTTTAGCTTATCAAATAAAAATATGGATAAGAACTATGTAGCTTAATGGAATAGGGAGACTAGACCTCCACATTTATACTTCAAAAAAAAAAAAAACTATGTAGCTATCACTCTATATCCTATTTATCAAATTCCAATTTATATTATCGTTATTTTACCATTATTCACCTCATCCCTCTCATTTTTTACTCCTATATTTTTTTTAGAAACGTCATTTTTCTTTCTTACTCTGCAATTTTTTTTGCTGGATTTTAATGGAATTTAAAAAAAAAAAATACATAACTTGTGCCAAGCATCAACTAGTAATGTAGTATGTGTGAGTTATCTCCCAAGTATTCATTCCTAATGATACTAGGAATTAGAAAATTTTAAATGATATGTCATCATCGGTAACGTTATAACACACACAATTCTCACGTGACTTGACCTCTAATTTTTAATAATTTTTCAGCATTTTTTTCAATAATTTTGGACTTCTATTTCTTCATTTTTTTCCAATAAATAATTCAGAATCTGTATAATTAAAATTAAAATATTCTTAAACATGAGAATAAAATCTCCAACAATTTTTTCTGAATTTTACAAACTTTTGCAATTGTTTTATACAATTTTGGGACTTTTTTCAAATTTTTCAATGACCAATTTAAATTTGAACAAATTTTTTTTTCTTTTCCTATGACTAACAAAAAAGCTCAATTAGTAGCTCGCTCGAAATTAATCCAAAGAAAAATTTAGGATTAGCTCGCTTAAATCCCTACTTAAATCCTTTTCTAAAATTATAACTCAAGAAATAATTTACCGTTGTTGGCTATCTTTCCCTTCTATTACAGATCTAATATTTATGATTCCACTACAATATTATAAGTATAATTCGGAAAATAATTTATTTTCTATACTATAAACAATATATGTAAGTGTTGAAAGTTTTAGAAAGAAAAAAAAGTTTTGTTATTTCACGAATAATACAGCCACAAATCTTGTACGATACATAAATTTAAATTTAAGAAAAAGAAGAAGAAAACAAGATCGTGTGAAAAATAAATTGAAGGAAGTGGGCTGGGCTGGGCCTAATTAATTAATTGGAAAATATAGAGGTTAGGAAATAGATAATTTTTCAGTTCTGGGCCGAAGGTAGGTTTTGGGCTTCATAATGAGGATTTCTTTTTTTTTTTACAAAAGGTCTGAAATTTCTCAAGTTTAGGGAATACTCCTAGATGCCCAAATACAAAAGAGATCCAAATTCATAAAATGCCAAAAATGGCGAATAGTCACAAATACCAAGAATAAAGAAAAACAAACGACTAAATCGGTGGTTTAAATTTGATCAATTTAATCAGTGACGGTACTTAATTATATGGATTTAAATTTGATCAATTTAATTGGTTAAAAAAATATTATTGTTCCACATGTTACTTTATATGAGCTCTTGATTACTATGTTAAAAATAACTTAATTATCAATAGAAATCAGTATCTTGTAAAATAAATATTTTTGTCTCAATACATTGGAGAATATAAAATGGTAACAAATTCTGATTAATTAACTGCACAATTAATAAACAAAGAAATAAGTAATATATTTTTTTTTGTTAAGAATTATATTGTATATATTAGGCGTATCAAACACATACCTTTTAAATGAGGAGAAACAAAAACTTAAATCGGATGGATAAAAGAAATATCAATAATATAATATGAGGAGGGTTCAAATGCCTTCATTTTTTCTGAGAAACTTTAATAACTCAAAATTTAAATGATAAACGTGAAAATAAAACCGTTAGATATGATCTATGTTATTTTTTCTATGTGCTAAAAAAAAATTATCACATTTCAATTTTGTTTTTATGTGAATCAATAAGTTGAAAATCAACGTTTAGAAATTATTCACATTAGTACATTTTTTAAAAACTCTTGATGACAACCAAAACAAAGTTGAAATATTGTAATTTTTTACATGTGCAATGTAAATCATATCTAACAGTTTTATTTTGACTTTTAAATTTTGAATTTTGAATTGATAAATTTTTTAAAAATAGATGCATAATGGAGGCACAAAAAAATGAAGGCATTTAAACCCTCCTCATATAATATAATTATAAACTTTGAAGACTTTGACCAGAGACTTTGATCAGAGAACCACCACAAGTTACAAGCATGAGTTTCAAGGAAGGCATAATATCAAACAAAGTAACATTGGAAGGCAATATATTGAAATTCACATAACCAAATAATAACATTCTCCTTTTACAAAAGTATATATAGGCTTAATTATATAACATAAACTATGCATAAATTAAAATTAGTGTTAAGACTACAGATAACTGGGGGTATATTGCTCACTCGAGAACTCTGAGATAACAGGTAGCTGATGAGATGAACGAACCATTTCAACCTGAGATACATCGGCCGAGCTATCCGAAGCAAAAAAGGGCCTCGGTGGCATTCTGAGTGAATCAAGATCTGATTCGAGCATCTCAATAACCCTACTCATATCAGGGCGATCCGACGACTTGATTTGTATACACCATAGTGCTACTAAACAAAGCTTCTTTTCCACCTCAGATAGATCTAAACTTTCACTAATATCATTCTGTTGATGTTTAATCAGCTTGTCATATATCCACGACGGATAGTATACCTGGCTCAGCCTATCGATATTGCGATCAGCATTTCTTCGACCACTAACCATTTCCATCAGTAGCATTCCAAAACTATAAACATCAGATTTGTGTGATATAGAACCAAAGCTCCTGGATATTAATTCAGGAGCCATGTAACCAATGGTTCCTCTTGCAGCACTTATTGACACAAGGCTGTGCTCCTTAGGATACAGCTTTGCCAGACCAAAATCAGAAATTTTAGGGGTGAAATTCACATCAAGCAAGATGTTGTTTGGTTTGATATCAAAATGCAAAATTTGCATGTTGCAGCCTCGGTGCAAATACTCGATACCACGTGCAATGCCCAAGGCTATTTCTTTGAGCTTTGCCACGGTAAAAGTGCGGTGTCCCCTTTTATTACTGCTAGCAGTGAAAATGCATTTGTCAAGAGATCCATTCAGCATGTACTCATAGATGAGAGCCCTTTTTGATCCTTCAGAACAAAACCCAATGAGCCTGACCACATTGAAGTGATGGATTCTACCGAGAGAGGAGACCTCATTGATGAAATCATCTCCGTTGCAACTCGAGTTGCCTAGCACCTTCACCGCTACGAGAATACCTCCAGGAAGCACGCCTTTAAATACACAGCCGAATCCACCTTGCCCGAGTTTTTGTCTGAAGTTTCCTGTGATTCTGATGATGTCGGTATATGCATACCTTGTTGGCATAAGGCTTTCTAGGTTTTGAAGGAATCTCTCTACATTGTCAGTGGATGTCTTTGATTTAAGCACAAGGTAGGCGAGGAACACCAAAATAGTAGGCGGCATGAGGAAAATTCTGATGAAAAGCATCCTTGCTGCAATCGACATCATCCATACTCTTAATCAAATCAAAACATTTACACAAAAAAAAATTGATATTGTTTAAGCTATCCTAGGCATCAACCAAAACATTTCCAATTTGGTGTAATCAACATATCCTTTTGCTGGTGTGTGAAATGAGATTTTTTTTTTTAAATTGCTTCTCTGTCTTTCTGTAGCACAAAATGAAAATAAAATAAACAGATATTTACAAGTCATGACATACATAGCAGTATCGCTCCAATTTTTGCTGCATAAAATTTAATTGAGAAGGTATATGGCCAGCCGTATACAAGTGTAAATCCTTTCTGGAGAAGCTCGAAAGCACTGCCTGTAATATTATCTGATATAGGAAGCATGGCAAGATAGGAACACGATCGCTGGAGGAATTTTACCTGGTATGCATCTAATCCAACTGCTAGGTAAACAAACGAGTTGTTTGTACTCATACAGCTAACTGGCATATACATGGAATTATTAGAAATTGATTCTCTGCACTTCACTAATGATCCCCACCTAAAAGCGTAGTAGTAGAGTCCTTTCAACATTGAATGAGATGGCGATACTGTCGGAACAGTGCAACGACATACTTCCATGTATATGCCAGTTGATTAAGTACCGTTGGCGATACTGTCGGAACAGTCACGACATTGATTAAGTACCGTTGTATATTAGTAATGACATACTTCTCTGGTTGAAAGATTTGAAGAATAGTTCTGTTCCCTTCACAGTTTAGCTCAAATTCAGGACCAGTATTATTGCATGCTGATGGATCGGATTTCAGGTAGAATGGGTACTTTATTTGCAGATTTCCACATGAAGATTGATAGCATTTTTGGTTTTGCCATGGGTGACATGAGGTTTGTTCAAGTAGGGATAGAAGAATCCATGAGAGAAGGAAAAGGGAAGAAGATAGAGGTTGCATCTGTATGGCTGTATGTAGACAAAATAAAATAAAGCAGCATGAGATCAAACTAGTTCTATATATATGTTGGGTAAGTTTCATCAGAGGTCCCCAATCTTTAATAAACTGGCGCCACAAATAATACTTTGATTTTTTCCCTTCAAAACTACCATACTTTTAATATATTTCAAATTTTCAATAAACAAGGAATGCTAATGTAATTAACATTTGTTCATGTTAGCAAAACACACAAAAAAAAGGAACTGTCTAAATCAACTAAAAAAATATCAGATCAGCAAACAATATCCGCCTCAGCATATCATTGATATTTCAATGGAGCAATCTGTTTCATTTGGTGCCATACATGACTTTGACATTTGACTTGTAAGTAATGATTCCTTTTGAATTCAACTGTCTCCAGATTTTTGATAAAGAGTAAAATGAGTACTTTCTAAATTTAAAATGAGTTTTAATAGGAAAGACAATTAATTGAGTAAATTTGTGTGTTTTTAAAATTTAGAAGAATAAATATGATATTATGAATTTTGAAGGGAAAAATGCATAATTTCAAAGTTTTTTAAGAGTATACATGAAATTCTCCCAAATAAAAATTATCAACGGTAACCCGAAAAGAGTAGTGTGATTATATTTCTGATTTGATCTCGAAAATATAAGAAATCTTGAATTTTTCATCTTATTAAAAAAAAGGTGCTAGATTTTGAAAAAAAACATAATCAAATGTAATTTTCTAAAATATTCATAGTATTACCAAAGATCAAATAGGTGATGCTCTCATATTCGAAAAAAAAAATATTAATTTTGATATGCTTCTGCTTCTATACTTGCACTTGAGAGTAGGTCCGATGGGCATCGGACCTACTTTGGTTCGATGGGCATCGGACCTACTTTGGTTCGATGGGTTTAATCACCGTCGATTTGTTTTAAGATTCGTGCAGAACGCTTTAAAATCGTGCATGTCTTTTTCAATTTTTGTGCGCACAAATCTTAAATTAGATCGGACGGTCATCATGCTCGTTGAACCTAAAAGTAGGTCTGATGGGCATCGGACCTACTCCATTCTCCTATACTTGATACAAGATAATTCTAACAGCGACAATAATTTTCATCGGCCCAATATAGCCCACTTGTAACATTCATCAGCCCAATATAGCACACTGAGCTGGTTTATTTGGTTTTAAATCTCAAGTTTCATAGCATAAACCAAACTAGCCAAAGCTGGACATATTTTACCCTTAATCCTTCAGTCTTTGTTGCTATCCATTGAACCAGCTAGCTCAAACTGCATAATTACTTGACTTTAGAGAAGCTTGAAAATGGAATGATCGATAGCGCCATGATCCTTCTTTTCTCGTACCAGAAGGAAAGAGAAAAATATGCGGAATAGTTACGGAGGTTGAATTGATGGGTTCAAGTTACACCATCGTAAATTCAGTCTTACTCCATCTTATTCCGGCTGCCTTTATTCTTGTTTGGCAGCTTAACTGTGGAATAAGTCTCTTATTCCACCACTTAATCTGCAACTAAACAACACCATGGCATAATTAACCTTAATTAGTACCAGGACTGAAAAAGGGATCGAGCTTAAAGTAACGATTTCAGTAATGGTTTCAATTTTGCATAAAAAATAGCCAAATAACTTGTGTTATTTTAATAATCTCAAAGTTTTGATTTTACTGAAGAACTTTTATTACGTAAAATAAAAAATAGCCAAATAACTGGCGAAGCTTGACTTGCTGGGGCGGTCCCAAGAAGGAAAACAAGCTTGCATTGTTTTTCAAAAATAGAAGTTCATATACATTGTCTAGTCTATACTACTGGATGATAAAACATAGAACAAAAAAAAAAAGCGACTCAACAATCACAGCTCAGTCCAGAGTACCCTACAATTGCTTTACCCCCTTCTTCTTCTTTGCAAAAAATTAAATGTTTCAATTCACTTAGGACTCCCGGTGGTCTTCAGTCTTCAGTCTTAGAACTTTGAATTTTGACGTTATTGAAATGGCATATGTCATTTGGGGGAGACAAGGGTATATTTGTCCATTTAATTAAAAAAAAGAAAGGCTAAATAAAGGTTAAATGAATAAAGGGGATGACAGAAATTTTTTCAAGTTTTCATGGAGATATAGAATATTGTGATGCTTTCATGGGAATATTGGCTATTTTAGAAGTTTAGATGGGTACACTAGATATTTTCCCTAGCATGTAATACCCTTACACATCCAAATTCTTTATTCAACTATAGATAGATATAAACAAATGAGTTCTTTAATCAACTATAGATAGAATTTGTATAAAAAATAAAAACAATATTTTAACAATAAATTAAATAAAATTTAATAATAAAATAATAATATTTTTTTTTGCCTATTCCTTGTAAAAAATTCTGCCTCCAATGGCAGTACTTTAGTATTTTATTTTATCTATATTTTTGGTTACAAATCAAGCAGGTTGGAAGGCAGTCCCGGCAACCAGTCAAGATATAAATAATATCCATATCCGCATGGATATTCGGATATCAGATATTCGTATCTAATTTTCGGATACGAGTCCGGATACGGTCGGATATTATCCGATCCGTTTGCATCCCTAAATTGGCCTCTTTAATTAGATATGATATTTTCAATTTTCAATTTAGCCCTTCAAATTGACAAATATTATAAGTGTAGAATTTAAACAAATATATTAAAATGAAAATTTAGTTTATTGTTTAACCTCTTTTTATTGTTTTGAGTTTATTTCTTTTTCAAAGTGGGCTTGGGCCATCTGAATTTCACGAACCAGCAACAAGGAACCATATAAACTATTTTCAGTATGTTGGATTATGCAACTCAAAGCACATGCTTAACTATATTATTAGCTACAAGCTGCAGAGTCTGATTGGTGATGAGTTGTGGTGACAATTAGGAGCTGATTAAGAGTTCCCTTTTTCTTTCTTGATGTGCTACTGTCATGTGAGACACAAACAGTTATGGATGGATATTGTTTTCTTTTCTTTTCTTTTCTTTTATTTATTCTGTTTTCTTTTTCTGAATCTTGAGCCATCCCTAATTACATTCTTGACCTTTGGGTGTTTAACAATATTTACGAGACATTAATTTAGTGTTTTTGTTCAGTGCATGTTTCATTCCGTAAACTATTTATTTGCCGATCCAAAACCCGTTTTCTGATAGAGTAGAAGTGAATAAGATTGTTGGACTTTAAAATTAATTGAACATACAAAAATAAACAGAGATTAGTTGGGATCTCAATTATTATAGTTTAGTAATTGAACATATATATTGGATATTAAAAGATCATCGACGGAAAATACCAACATACTATTCCTTGTTAAAAAGAAAAACAAAAGATAAGAAACGACATAATATCGGACTTAAATTTAAACTAGAGAGATTCCAATCACACGAGAGACTGAATCTTTCTTACGGATTAATAAAAACCCAAAGAGCCTTTCTCCTCCTTTCAAAACAATACATGCATTGAACCAAATTCAACACTAAAATAAACTCTTACATAAATAAATCATTTGCACGAATCTTAAAAGCAGATAAAACAACTCTAATAAAAAATCAGACCAAATTTGATCTAATATCCATCGGACATGTCGTGATTACAATCACGTAGGATAATGAAAAACTTTTTGATTTTGAACAATATCATCATGATTATTATTGTCACAATCAAGAAGCACCTCCAAAGCTATGCGAAGAAAAACATGGGATATATTGAAATTGGCACTCATATCAGCACATATTCTCTTTCTCGAATCCAAATCAGTTGCGCTTTGTTCGATCACTTGCTGAAATGCTTCATTCGAGTTACTAAGGAGGTGAATACACGTTGGCATATAATAAAGGTGGTTGAATTGTGTTTGCTGAGGTGGATCAAATGGGGGTGCGTTTGGAATAGTAACATTTGGACTGCTGGGATAATCTAAAATCAGAATTACAAGTTGTAGAACAAGAATTAGGAAGAAATTTGTACGGGGGCTAACCATTGTTGCGGGCGAGTTGGAAATTGGAGATGGTGTTGTCAGTTGTAAATTACACACAAAACAAATAACTGGCCACTTCCTTCCTCCAATATGAGTGGAATTTACTGAACAGTAGAGGGGAGCGTACAGGGAAGGGGACTCACCTGTCATTGTGACCTGAAACCCTGCGCGAGGTGCTTCTTATGCACTAATAAAAGAGTAAAATATTTGGGTTATTAATTAGTGCATAAGAAGCACTTCACGCCCAGACCCGAAGACCTTTGGATATACATTGGGTCACCATCAAAGGAAACTGCCTTGGAGCTCGGCCTACAGGCAAATTCCGGTATTCATATGATATCACCTAAGGTTTTTGTTGAAATTTATGCATGAAAAACTTATTTCGTTGAGATTCACAAATGAACAAATTTGAATGGTTGAGATCAGAATAACATGTTTCTGTTATTCACAAGAAGTAACAATAGATTTATTTTCCAATTTTTTAGTTAAATCTAAACCATCCTATCTATTTTGTTAAATAATACGATGTATTTCACTTAGGATCGAATTGGTCCGAATTTCAAATCTAAACTCAGAGTTTGAGTTATTTCAGGGGATATCCAATTAAGAAAAAAGTTCTACAAGATAAATCATGATTGTTGTTAAGGTGGAGGGGATAATATTTTTCGAAAAAAAGATTAATAATTTCAATTTTAAATATTTATTAAAATAATAATTTCAATTACGAACTTGCCACCTTTCATTCTAAAAATATTATCTTAATCACTACAATAAAGGTTCATTCTCAGATGAAAAAATATTGTAAAAATTCAATTTAAGAGATCAATATTGCTCCATTTTTTTTTCTAACAGTATCGTATTTTATGAGGCAAGTACATATAAGATTATTTTCAGTAACTCATCAAATAAAGATATAAATGAAAAAAAAAAATTAGCTTATCAAATAAAAATATGGATCAGAACTATGTAGCTTTATGGAATAGGGAGACTAGACCTCCACATTTATACTTTACAAAAAAAAAAAAAACTAGGTAGCTATCACCCTAGATCCTATTTATCAAATTCCAATTTATATTAACGTTATTTTACCATTATTCACTTCATCGCTCTCTTTTTTTTTACTCCTATATTTTTTTAGAAACGTCATTTTTCTTTCTTACTCTGCATGTGGGCCCGACATTTTTATTAATATTGAAAGTTAATTACAAATTAATTATTATACCCACGATTCCCGACTTTTGCCAAAAATGTCCAAACCGGCCATTTTATGGCCGGTTCCCTCTTTTTATTTTTTATTTTTTAGAGACACTATGAAGAGCAAGATAATGAAATCTAACACTGGAAATTCAAATTTTTTGTTTAAATTATTTATTAGATTACTTCTTTTGATTTATAATTAGCATATTTATACTAAAATACGCTAAATTACTTGAAATTATGTTGAATTACACTATATTAAGTTAATTACACTAAATTGCATTACATTACGCTAAATTACATATGAATAGGGACAATACCTTCACTGAAAAGGCGATAAACGATGAAGAAACTTCAAACGGCCATAAAACGACGCTCGAGTGTCCGATTTCAACAAATGACCACTTTTCGGAAAGCTTGCGAAAAGACGCATGCGTTCATGCCTGTTATGCCTAATTTCAAAATTCAGAATTGGCAAAAAACTAAGGAAAGAGCCTCAAACTTGAGTTGAAGTTTCCGATTAAGATTTTCATTTCTATTATTCAATCTAAGTAGCTCAGTAAATTAGTTACATGATGAACTTGTAGAATACCAATTTTTACTATTTTCAGAATTTTTTTACTATTTTTTATGATTCATGAAAGATGGCACAAAATCAGTTTACTTAAGCGTAATTTTGCGTAGTTTAGCGTAATTTATCGTATTTAGCATAATTAGCGAAGTTATTGTAATTTAGCGTAATTTAACGTAATTTAGTGTAATTCAACATAATTTATTGTAATATAGTGTAATTCAACATAATTTCAAGTAATCTAGTGTATTTTAGTATAAATATGCTAATTATAAATCAAAAGAAGTAATCTAACAAATAATTTAAACAAAAAATTTAAATTTTCAATGTTAGATTTCATTATCTTACTCTTCATAGTGTCTAAAAAAAAAGAAGAGGAAACTGACATTTATGGCCGGTTTGGATATTTTTAGCAAAAGTCAGAAATCATAGGTAAATTTATTAATTTCTAATTAACTTTGGATATTAATAAAAATGTCGGCTACAACTGATACACTATGAGTTACATAAAGTTAAAATACTTTTGTCAATATTTTATCTAAAATATCAGCGACAGAGGATATCAACATTTTTTTAACGTCGTTCAATTTTGACTGTCACAAGATTCGTGAATAATTTTTGTGATGGTGAACCGAACGATTAATTATTTGGTTAACTGAACTTTGATCGAATTATTCGCGAATTTTTATATTTGCTCCCTTGTGAGACTGAGATCTCTGGTCCGGATAATTCCGAATCATTCAAGAATTATTCCTTAAATCACGAATTTTAAAACCTGCCGAACTGAACCCAAATAATTCATTCGTCACTATAATTTTGACGAACAATGTGTCAGTTATCTGCTACAAACAGAAAACACAATTCCTGTTCACAGCTGATCCTGGTAATTCTCTCGTGACTCGTGAATCATGAAACCGATGACAAGATGTACCCAAAAATATGAGGAAAAAAAGATAATAGTAAAGGTAATAATTGAAAGCGACCTGCTTCCCAGAACTTTCGCCAATTAGAAAGGGAAAGAAAGATAATATAATTGAGGTACATGCTCTCTAGTGCTAGCAATTAGGGGTGAGTAAATTGCTCATAATTTGTAATTCGCTCATAACTTGTTTGCTAAATGCTCATTAATAACTCGCTCATTATTAATTTGTTATAACTCGCGCATTAACTTAATGAGCCGAGCATGAGTATACTCCAACTCGCTCATTAAGAACTGAGTTATATAAATCCTGCCACATCTAATTCCTTGAATATTATTTGGTTTTGTAGCTAAAAATTTTGAAAATATTTGGGCACAACAGCAAAATCTAAAGTCACAGACCAAAACTTTAGAGCCAAAATCTAAAGTCACAGACCAAAACCTAGTCTCAAAATATAACCCAAAATTTGATCATTAATACATTGTTCTGAATTTGTATATTTCTAAATTCTACATTTTTATTATTGTTTTGATAATGCAAATTTGTAGGTATGTGACAAGGAGTTAGCTTTGAGTATGTGACATGTAGGGCTGTGAAAACGACAAGAAAATAGTTGTTTGATTTTGTTAAATTTACTTATGAACAATTTTTTGTTAAATATGTACAGTTTAATTAGATTGGAATATGACAATTTGTTAAATTCTATATATAAATGAAAATTAGTTTTTGAATGATCGATGTATTTTAAAAAATTCGACAACTCGCTAATTAACAACATACTCATTAACAACTCTCTCATTAACAACTCGCTCTAACTCGCTCATTAAGCTAATGAGCCGAGCATGAGCATACTCCAACTCGCTCATGCTCGCTCGTTAATCACCTCTACTAGCAATAGCATCTAAGTTTAATTTGCATTATTCATTTATTCTCCCAATTGCTGCCGTTTTGGACACTTAAACTGGAATTTGAAAACGATGTTTAATCCAGGATTGAGGATTGATTGGTGATCAGTTAATATTAATAATTTTGACAAAAAGGATTGTTTAAATTTTGATATGTTATATTTTTTTGCATAATTACATATTATGCATAGGTCGTATTTAACGATTTTGATAGAATGTAAAATGACACTTAAAAATTTCAGATAAAGCCAATTAATAAAGACCGACAAGTTATTATAAATTCATCCTACATTCTTATATTTTTTTTGTTTGAAAAAATATTATCAAGATTACTCTTAAATTTTTTTGTGTTGTCGACTTGTTCGTTCATTTACCGTATTTCAGCATAATGAGCGAAGTTATTGTAATTTAGCGTAATTTAACGTAATTTAGTGTAATTCAACATAATTTATTGTAATATAGTGTAATTCAACATAATTTCAAGTAATCTAGTGTATTTTAGTATAAATATGCTAATTATAAATCAAAAGAAGTAATCTAACAAATAATTTAAACAAAAAATTCAAATTTTCAGTGTTAGATTTCATTATCTTGCTCTTCATAGTCTCTAAAAAACAAAAAAACAAAAAGAAAACCGGTCATTTTTGGCAAAAGTCGGGAATCGTGGGTATAATAATTAATTTATAATTAACTTTGGATATTAATAAAAGTGTCGGCATGTGGGCTTTATTGTCTTCAATTTTTTTGCTGGATTTTAATGGAATTTAAAAATAAAAATACATAACTTGTGCCAAGCATCAACTAGTAATGTAGTATGTGTGAGTTATCTCTCAAGTATTCATTCCTAATGATACTAGGAATTTGAAAATTTTAAATGATATGTCGTCATCGGTAACGTTATAACACACACAATTCTCACGTGACTTGACCTCTAATTTTTAATAATATTTCAGCATTTTTTTCAATAATTTTGGACTTATATTTCTTCATTTTTTTCCAATAAATAATTCAGATTCTGTATAATTAAAATTAAAATATTCTTAAACATGAGAATAAAATCTCCAACATTTTATTTTCTGAATTTTACAAACTTTTGCAATTGTTTTATACAATTTTGGGACTTTTTCAAATTTTTCAATGACCAATTTAAATTCGAACAAAAAATATATTTTTTCCTATGACTAACAAAAAAGCTCGTAATTAGTAGCTCGTTCGAAATTAACCCAAAGAAAAATTTAGGATTAGCTCGCTCATCCAAATACTACTCAAAAGGAAAAACCCTGCTTAAATCCTCTTCTAAAATTACAACTCAAGAAATAATTTACAGTTGTTGGCTATCTTTCCCTTCTATTACAGATCTAATATTTATGATTCCACTATAATATTATAGTATAATTCGGAAAATAATTTATTTTTCTATACTATAAATAATATATGTAAGTGTTGAAACTTTTAGAAAGAAAAGAAAGTTTTGTATATTTCACGAATAATACAGCCACAAATCTTGTACGATACATAAATTTAAATTTAAGAAAAAGAAGAAGAAAACAAGATTGTGTGAAAAATAAGTTGAAGGAAGTGGGCTGGGCTGGGCCTAATTAATTAATTGGAAAATATAGAGGTTAGGAAATAGATAATTTTTCAGTTCTGGGCCGAAGGTAGGTTTTGGGCTTCATAAAGATATCCAAATTCAGAAAATGCCAAAAATGGCGAATACTCACAAATACCAAGAATAAAGAAAAATAAACAACTAAATCGGTGGTTTAAATTTGATCAATTTAATCAGTGATGGTACCTTATATGGATTTAAATTTGATCAATTTAATTGGTTTAAATTTTTTTATTGTTCCACATGTCACTTTATATGAGCTCTTGATTACTATGTTAAAAATAACTTAATTATCAATAGAAATCAGTATCTTGTAAAATAAATAATTTTGTCTCAATACATTGGAGAATATAAAATGGTTACAAATTATGATTAATTAACTGCACAATTAATAAACAAAGAAATAAGTAATATTTTTTTTTGTTAAGAATTATATTGTATATATTAGGCGTATCAAACACATACCTTTTAAATGAGCAGAAACAAATTAAAACTTAAATCGGATGGATAAAAGAAATATCAATAATATAATATGAGGAGGCTTCAAATGCCTTCATTTTTTGTGTCTCCACCATACCTCCATTCTTAGAAACTTTAATAACACATAATTTAAATTATAAACGTCAAAATAAAACCGTTAGATATGATCTATGTTATTTTTTCTCTGTGCTCATAAAAAATTATCACATTTCAATTTTGTTTTTATGTGAATCAGTAAGTTGAAAAATCAACGTCTAGAAATTATCCACATTAGTATATTTTTTGAAAGCTCTTGATGACAACCAAAACAAAGTTAAAATGTCGTAATTTTTTACATGTGCATAAATAAAATGATGTAAATAATATCTAACGGTTTTATTTTTACTTTTAAGTTTCAAATTTTGAATTATTAAAGTTTTTAAAATTTATTGTGGCATAATAGAGACACAAAAAATGAAGGTATTTGAACCCTCCACATATAATATAATTATAAACTGTGAAGACTTTGACCAGAGAACCACCACAAGTTACAAGTATGAGTTTCAAGGAAGGCGAAATATCAAACAGAGTAACATTGGAAGGCAATATATGGAAATTCACATAACCTAATAATGACATTCCCCTTTTACAAAAGTATATGTAGGCTTAATTATATAGCATAAACTATGCATAAATTAAAATTAGTGTTAAGATTACAGATAACTGGGGGTATATTGCTCACTCGAGAACTCTGAGATAACAGGTAGTTGATGAGATGAATGAGCCATTTCAACCTGAGCTACATCGGCTGAGCTATCCGATGCAAAAAACGGCCTCGGTGGCATTCTGAGTGAATCAAGATCTGATTCGAGCATCTCAATAACCCTACTCATATCAGGGCGATCCGACGACTTGATTTGTATACACCATAGTGCTACTAAACAAAGCTTCTTTTCCACCTCAGATAGATCTAAATTTTCACTAATATCATTCTGTTGATGTTTAATCAGCTTGTCATATATCCACGATGGATAGTATATCTGGCTCGGCCTATCCATATTGCGATCAGCATTTCTTCGACCAGCAACCATTTCCATCAGAAGCATTCCGAAACT
Organism: Carex littledalei; assembly: GCA_011114355.1. Lineage (NCBI taxonomy): Eukaryota > Viridiplantae > Streptophyta > Magnoliopsida > Poales > Cyperaceae > Carex > Carex littledalei. The sequence continues at coordinate 2,394,497 of CM022081.1, forward strand.
ATAAACATCAGACTTGTGTGATATAGAACCAAAGCTCCTGGATATTAATTCAGGAGCCATGTAACCAATGGTTCCTCTTGCAGCACTTAGTGACACAAGGCTGTGCTCCTTAGGATACAGCTTTGCCAGACCAAAATCAGAAATTTTGGGGCTGAAATTCACATCAAGCAAGATGTTGTTTGGTTTGATATCAAAATGCAAAATTTGCATGTTGCAGCCTCGGTGCAAATACTCGATACCACGTGCAATGCCCAAGGCTATTTCATTGAGCTTTGCCACGGTAAAAGTGCGGTGTCTCCTTTTATTACTGCTAGCAGTGAAAATGCATTTGTCAAGAGATCCATTCAGCATGTACTCATAGATGAGAGCCCTTTTTGATCCTTCAGAGCAAAACCCAATGAGCCTGACCACATTGAAGTGATGGATACTACCGAGAGAGGAGACCTCATTGATGAAATCATCTCCGTTGCAACTCGAGTTGCTTAGCACCTTCACCGCTACGAGAATGCCTCCAGGAAGCACGCCTTTAAATACACAGCCGAATCCACCTTGCCCGAGTTTTTGTCTGAAGTTTCCTGTGATTCTGATGATGTCGGTATATGCATACCTTGTTGGCGCAAGGCTTTCTAGGTTTTGAAGGAATCTCTCTACATTGTCAGTGGATGTCTTTGATTTAAGCACAAGGTAGGCGAGGAACACCAAAATAGTTGGCGCCATGAGGAAAATTCTGATGAAAAGCATCCTATCTGCAATCGACATCATCCATACTCTTAATCAGATCAAAACATTTACAAAAAACAAAATGGTATTGTTTAAGCTATCCTAGGCATCAACCAAAACATTTTCAATTTGGTGTAATCAACATATATATCCTTTTGCTGGTGTGTGAAATAAGGTTTTTTTTTATAAATTGCATCTCTTTCTGTAGCACAAAATGAAAATAAAATTTAACAGAATATTTTTAAGTCATGACATACATAGCAGTATCACTCCAATTAGTGATGCATATCTTTCAATCCTTGAGAAGGAATATCCGATGCCGGGGTATTTAAGTGTAAATCCTTTCTGGAGAAGCTCGAAAGCACTGCCTGTAATATTATTTGATATAGGAAGCATGGCAAGATAGGAGCATGATCGCTGGAGGAATTTTACCTGGAATGCATCTAATCCAACTGCTAGGTAAACAAACGAGTTGTTTGTACTCATACAGCTAACTGGCATATACCTGGAATGATTCGAAATTGATTCTCTGCACTTCACTAATGATCCCCATCTAAAAGCGTGGTAGTAGTATCCTTTCAACATTGAATCAGATGGCGATACTGTCGGAACAGTGCAACTGCCTTGGACAAATCTTTCAGTGACGACATTGATATAGTAATTACCTATTTCAGTAACGATATACTTCTCTGGTTCAAAGATTTGAAGAATAGTTCTGTTCCCTTCACAGTTTAGCTCAAATTCAGGAAGAGAAGTACTCTTGCATGCTGATGCATCGGATTTCAGGTAGAATGGGTTCTTTATTTGCAGATTTCCACATGAAGATTGATAGCATTTTTGGTTTTGCCATGGGAGACATGAGGTTTGTTCAACTAGGGATAGAAGAATCCATGAGAGAAGGAAAAGGGAAGAAGATAGAGGTTGCATCTGTATGGCTGTATGTAGACAAAATAAAATAAAGCAGCACGAGATCAAACTAGTTCTATATATATGTTGGGTCAGTTTCTTCAGAGGTCCCCAATCTTTAATACTTTTAATATATTTCAAAAGAAGATTGATGGCTGTATGTTGGGTAAGTTTCTTCGGAGGTCCCTAAGACCGCTGGTATTGTTATTGTTTACACTGGTAAAAGAAATATATACATGCAAGTGTAATTAACATTTGTTCATGTTAGCCAAAAAAAAAAAAAAGGAACTGTACTCTAAATCATTTAAAAAAAATATCATATTAGCAAACAATATCCGCGTCACCATACCATTGATTTTTCTTTTCTTTTTTAAATCTTCACATAAGCTGCGAAGTCATGAGAAAAAGTCAAACTCTCAATCTTTAAATAACTAACAACCCTAAAACTTCTTTTCTAATCAAATATAATATCTCCCTTTCTCCATACCATTAATTTTTCAATAGAGCAATCTGTTTCATTTGGTGGTGCCATGCCTAACTTTGACATTTGACTTGTAAGCAATTATTCCTTTTGAATTCAAGTCTCCTTCAGATTTTTTGGAAAGATACATAATTTCTTTGTTTTTTCCACCCCAAATTCCACCGCCGCTCGAAAATAAATAAAAATATAAACTTCTTTTGGATGCCACTCTTTAAAATTTGTGCTACGATCCATCATAACCGTTGATAAAAAATTCAAAGATTCATAATAGTTAATACTGTATTTAATATAATGTTCATTAGTTTCTATATTTCTGACGCAAGGCGATCCCGATACTGTCTTGCTTGATAAGCTCAAGTATTCGGTTTTATGGTAATAGAGAAGGATAAAGAGTCACAAGGAATACAAACAAATAAGCTAACAACTTTTGCTATTTCAATATTGGCTGCTGGAACAACAACTTCCATACATATTTAAAGTAAAACAAAATTAATAGCTCTCATAGGAAACTTAAACAAATAAATACTAAATTTTAGTAAACCAATGAAAGTTTGACTGACGTTTTAATTTCTTAATAAAGCCTATGCCTTGTAGTCTAGTCAAAACTGATTAATTGTTCAAAGTTCTCTTGGAAGTTCCGCCCATGTAGTCAAAATTATTAAATTGTTTAATTGCTTCAAGAATCCTAGAAGATCGTCATGCATGCATCTTAATATATAAAAAGATTATTCAGTAAAACTTGTTGAATTATTCCTTAGAAGTACGGCCAGGCCATTGAATATGTGGATCAAATTTCAAGTTGTATATATAAATCATTGATCGGTCTGGATCTAGTGGGGCCTTTGTCCGTATCCGAGTCTGAATCGGGTATAACCTCGAAACGCAATACCATCCCGGGACGCACTGCGCCAATTTCCAAAAAAGATAATACCATAGAAAAACTCATCTTTTCAAAATTAGAAGTTTGTGAGAACAATTTTGTTTTAATTCAACTTGTAAATTAAATGGGATATTAATAACAGAGGCTTTTACGGATCTTAAAATGGGCACTAAAAGTAATTTATTTTCCCAAGGTATATAAATTCCAAAGAGTGGAATATTGCAGAGTTTCACGCAGGCTATAAACTTTGCTGCATATGCCAAATTAAATAAAATAAAACTAGTCCATTTACAAGGATAACAACGAATCAACGCTATTGTTTTAAGGTATCTTATTGGTAATTTTCTTCTATTTAGAGAAAAGTTTGCTTGAATTTGAATTTTGACTACTCCTTGATATGAATTTTGCCTACCCTGACTGAGCCTCATTCCTTGATAAAATCGGCATATTCACTACAAATTTGCCCGAGTTTTCTATTTTTTTTTAAAATAGAACAAGAGAGGGAGGAGGGTCTGACAGTCGAACTCCGAGGAACCTTTTTTTTTTTTTCAAAAGAATGCCCAAATTCTTTTACAAAGGAATGGACCGAACTTTAATATAGAACTTTAAATTATTTTCTGAGATTGAACTGTTCATCTTGAATTTCAATTGAAGGATGACTTTGCTATGCTTCAAAGTAAAATTTAGACATTAATGCTTTACAATAATAATTTTATCTTAATTTAATTTTGCAAGAAAATTCAAGTTAACGATCTGATTCCCTTGATTTCTAATGATTCTCCCGATTCTGTTTCCGAAGAAAATAAAAACAATATTTTAACAATAAAGTAAATAAAAAATTAATAATAAAATAATACTTTTTTTATTTGTTTATTCCTTGTAAAAAATTGTGGCTACGCCTCTAATGGCAATGCTTTAGTATTTTATTTTATCTATATTTTTGGTTACAAATCAAGCAGGGTGGAAGGCAGTCCTGGCAACCAGTCAAGATATAAATAATTTTCTATACAAATTCTTAGAAAAAATATTAACAATCAGCGGTCTATGTTTTCTTTAGAAGAAGTGTAGATCGCATTAATTTTGATATGATAAAGACATCTCTTGCCGAGATTTTTATTAATATCCAAGTTAATTAGAAATTAATATTTATGTTTAGAATTTCTGACTTTCACCAAAAATGCCCAAACCGGCCATAAAATGGCTGGTTTACTCCCACAATAAACCGGCCATTTTGTGGCCGGCTTACTCCCTTTTTTTTTTTTTTTGGAGACACTATGAAGAGCAAAATAATGAAATCTAACACCGAAAATTTAAATTTTTTTGGTAAAATTATTTGTTAGATTACTTCTTTTGATATATAATTAGTATATTTATACTAAAATATGCTAAATTACTTGAAATTATGTTGAATTACACTATATTAATTTAAATTACACTAAATTACATTTCATTACACTAAAATACCGTAAATTACACAAAATGACATATGAATAGGGACGATATCTTCACTGAAAAGGCGGAAAACGGCGACGAAACTTCAAAGGTCATAAAACGGCGCTCGAGTGTCCGATTTCAGCAAATGATGATCACTTTTCAAAAAGCTTGCGAAAATACGCATGCGTTCGTGACAACTATATTGTTTTTCAAAATTCAGAATTGCCAAAAAACAAAGGGAAGAGCCTCAAAACTTGAGTTGAAGTTAGGGCTGCAAACGAACCAAACTGAATCGAACTTACTCCCATTTTGAGTTTGGTTTGAATTAATTTCGAACGGACTCAATTTCGAATTGAACTTTTTACGAACTCAATTTTGAACTTTTACGAACTTTGTTACGACTTACGAGTTATGACTTATGGCTGGACCATAGTTTGAAATTACAGCACTTCAATAAAAACTCCGGCATTCTGAATTATAATTACACAGTATACTAAAGTTTATATCAAAGTTCATTACAAATACCAAAATTTATATCAAACACCAAAGTTTAGTACAATCAATCAAAGTTCAGTACAATCACAGAATTCAAAGTTTTCCAAATAGCCAACGGGAGCAACATCACTAAAGTTTTCAAATATCTAAAATATTCAAAGTACAATTTAAATACCAATAGAAGTACAGAACAATCACCAAAGTATTAAAATTATTACAAACCCAAATGTTATCCTAAATAAAACATCAAAGTTCATTATCAGCGGAAATTAACGGTTCACGTTTGAGTTAATTTCGAATTAAGTTTTGGTTTGCGAACCTATTTTGAACGAACTAGGTCCAGTTTGAGTTTGGTTTGATTAATTTCGAACGAACTCAATTTCGAATCGAATTTTTTACGAACTTTTTCGAATCAAACTTGAATCGAATTACGAACTACAAATTTTTTGTGCAGCCCTAGTTGAAGTTTCTGATTAAGATTTTCATTTATATTATTCAATCCAAGTAGCTCAGTAAATTAGTTACATAATGAACTTGTAGAATACCAATTTTTACTATTTTCTGAATTTTTTTACTATTTTTTATGATTCATGAAAGATGAGACAAAATCGGTCTACTTTAGCGTAATTTACCATATTTCAGCATAATTAGCGAAGTTATTGTAATTTAACGTAATTTAGTGTAATTCAACATAATTTATTGTAATATAGTGTAATTCAACATAATTTCAAGTAATCTAGTGTATTTTAGTATAAATATGCTAATTATAAATCATAAGTAATCTAACAAATAATTTAAACAACAAATTCAAATTTACAGTGTTAGATTTCATTATCTTGCTCTTCATAGGGTCACTAAAAAAAAATAAAAAAAAGGAGTAAGCCGGCCACAAAATTGCCGGTTTACGTGAGCCGTCCATTTTGTGGCCGGCTTGGACATTTTTGGCGAAAGTCGGGAATTCTGGGCATAAATATTAATTTCTAATTAACTTTGGATGTTAATAAAAATGTCGGCATCTGCTGGTTAGAAATTTCTCCTTAGTCCTTGCACTTTAAGCTTGTTTCAATTGTCTGTTTGTTTTTTCTTATAAGGTTCCGGTTTTGCCAACTTTATTTGTGCATTATGTTACAAAAAATAGTTAGTTGCTAAAACTTATCCCATGAACTAGTAATGTATTTGATGGAGAGAGAGAGGATATAACAAACCTCATATATCCTCTCTCTCTTTTTTCTTCAAAATTTAAAAAGAAAAGAAAAGAGGATTTATGATGTTGACTATAAGCGCCAAAATCAAGGGTGGAGTTTTTATCCAAAGGGATTTGGACAAAACCTCATTCAAGTCAGTTGTAAACCGTCCGATCTGTATTAAAATTTATATGGATGGTCTAGATTTTTCATTCAGAGTTATTAAATTTTACATATGTTGGCATGAATATTAAAGCAAATTAAATAGTAAGGCTCGGCTTTGGATGATATTCTGTCCAAAGCCCTTTGGACAAAACCCAATTCCCAAAACCAGACCCCATATAAGAAAAACCAAATAAACAACGGAAAAAAAGCTTAAAAATGTAAGGACTAATTAAGTCAAAATTTTAGCGAGAGATGTCGTTATTGCTTATTACATTACAATTAATGCAAGCTGGACTTTTTCTAAAGATATAGACCGCTGATTTTAAAAATTCTTTCTGAAAATTAGGCTAGAATTAATTTTGAAAGAGAAAGAGTTTAGTCAATTGGACTTGTAAAGATCCAGTCTTTGCATTTCTGATATATCGGAAGAGATGATTAGGAAACAAAAATGACGGAGTATTGTTGAAATATTGAAAAGGATTCAAATATAGAAAAATAACGGCTAGTTCACTACTAGAATAATCTTTTATTGCATGACAACGAAAATGGCTTGTTGCATGGCCTTACGCATGTAACAAGGCCCAAAATGGCTTGTTACATGGCCTTAGACATGGAAGTGGAACCATGCAAATACCCTCCATACAATTAGTCAGTATTTACAAGGGCAGCCATGCAAAAAGTCTGTTACATGACGTTTAGCATGCAATAACTAGCCATGCAACTACTTCGAGAGTTGACCCAGTTTGGAGTATTTGCAAGGGAAGAGAGTGCGGGTCCCATCATACTATTTGCAAGGGCAGCGGACGTGGGTCCCACCATAGTATTTGCAAGGCAAGGGAACGCGGGACCCACTAGACTATTTGCAAGGAGAGATAACGTGGGACCTACTTGACTATTTGCAAGGATAAATAACGTGACTATTTGCAAGGCTAGTTAACTTGACTATTTGCAAGGCATCAAACTTGATTATTTGCAAGGCTAGTTAACGTGGGCCCCATATGTTTATTTGCATGGGAAGATGATTTCGTTATTAGAAGAATATGTAGTTATTACATGGCTGACTATTTGCAAGGATATGATTTGCACTTTTTGCATGCAATAAATTACCGATATTTACGTGGATAGGGCGACGTCTAAAATGAGTTACTTGGAGGCAATAAAGCATAATCGAATTTTACAATCCTCCCTCCCTGTACCAATTTGGTACCAACCCATTACTGTTTACCAATTCCCAGATCACCATTCAACAAGATTTACATAAAAAACCAACAGACTAACAAGATAAGAATTAACTTCGATATATAACCAACAGACTATAATCATCATACATTTTTCCAATATTATAAAGACACTAAAACAACACCTTTCAAACAATTACCAAGATAAGAAGATAAGAAGAAGAGTAACTTCTATATATAACCAAAATATACCCACCTTTCAAGCATTAACAAAATAAAACAAACCCCCACTGAGATTGCAAAATATACCCAAAATATACCCAAAATACTTTACCCTTAATGTTGCCAACCACACTAGACCTCCCTGCTTCATGTTGAAGGTTGATTGGCCAACCAATCGGACATTGCAGCATCATGTCCGGCAATTTCTTGTACATTCCGAGAACTCAGCAATGCTTGGAAAGGCCCCTGATTTGGTTGTATGGAACCAGCAGCATCCTATGTATATCAAATTGTTATATTAGAACATGTTATTGTTATAACAATTATTTATGCAGTTGAAGCCTCTGAACAACTTATTATTCTATTACCAATTAAGGGGACCAAGTTACATTGAGCTTGTTTTTCAAATGATGCAGTTGATGCCACAAAAATAACTTAAATAAGTGCATTGTTCAACCAACATTGTAAAGGTACTTACCTGGTTGAATTCCATTTCCAGGTGTGAGGGTACTTCTTGAGATGGTTGAGATGTGAGATCATCCTGTCAGATTTGTAACATTAAAATCACTTATATTTTTTTTCACCTGTTGGTAGCTGTGACTACCATCAGTTGAGAGGTGGGACCATGCACCTAACCCATATTTCCTACTATACCATCAGGTGTTGGTTCATAAGGGGTAGCTGGTGCATAAGTTAGAAAATGTGAAAATACAGGTAATTAGTTGTTCTAAAAGGCTGTTGTTATAAAAAGTGCAATCTAATATGTGCCATTATTTCCATGTTATAAAAGGAGTCGGATGTTTTGAAAGAACCCATATTCGCCACTAATCTGTAAAGACATACCTGTGAAGGAAGCTGTTGGATCCCAATCGTCTTGTACAATTGGGCGAACATTAATAGGTTCTGTGCTTGATCCCTTTTCATCTGAGCACGCTCCTCGGCGATATGACGATCACGTTCTTCCATCATCGCATTCATTTCTGACCTAGTGAAGATTTCCTGCTGCCCACAATTTGTCAACCCGGATACAGAAGAGGTGTTGTTCTGCCTGTCTCGGTTGTTTGCTGTTTTGATTGGTGCTATCACGCTTCCAAAGCCTACAACGCGGCCATGTTTTGGTCCGCCAAGGGCTGTCAGAAATAAGGCGCTCTCGTCCAATTCCGCATTGGCCTGATCAGCCTTCATTGCCTTAACCTTCATCTATTAGTTGGAACAAATGATAAAGATGTATTAAAGTGAAAATTGAGAAAGAGAAATTTTATATATAGAGGCAGATGTCTAAGAGGCACGAGACTTATGTTGTGAAAATGAGATGGCAATGAATTTGTTAAGTTAACATAAAATTGACAGTGCCTTAAGCCTGCTGTAGTGACCAGTATCAAGCTCTTATATGAGGAATGCCGAAAATAATCCAATTGGAAAAGGATTTGTATTTTGTGGATTGTGGGCATTACATGCTAAATGGGTTGAGGCAAATAATTTTGTACATGTACCTTTCATCTTAAATTACCCTTAATATTAAATTACCCTTCCATCCTTACCCTTCATCTTTAATTACCCTTCCATCATTTTTAATTACCCTTTCCACATGTTTCATCTTACCAGTCCTTTATATTTGTAATGGTAATATGGGGTTGTAAATTGAACTTACATAAACATTTTCCTTTTCCGTGTTTGTAAATTGCAAGGTGTTGATATCGAACTCCATTGTACTCTCCTCGCAGCTTGGATCCACTTCCCTATTACCATCACTGTTTTCATTATCTTCAGCCACACCCTCCTTGGCCGTACTAATTTGAGCCACAACCGGTGATACGCCATTTTCTCTTGCACAGTGCATATGGATGTAAAGGTCCTCCATGGTTGGCTTTCTCCCATTGAACAGCTTAGTCTGTAGATGAAAAGCAAGTTTGATAATTAAATGTTAGAAGAATGTTTAATGTTGAAATAATTATAATATTGGAGCGTAAGTGTTCAGAATACCAGTTTCTCAAAATGTTGGTGAGCACTAGCTGATCCAGCGTAGTGGGAGATCGTACCACCAGAGCTGGTGCGGTTTAACTGGTTTCGTTTACTGACCATTTGCCACTCTTCTGTGAACCAGATATCACAAAGACCTCGCCAAAATTCGGGCACTACAGACCAATGCGGCACATCGGTCTTCCAAGAAACAATGTCCCACCTGTATTTTTTAATACGATTCCTCCTTGCTGTACCCAGCTCCTCACAATACCTTTTGGCTGCTATGGCATCGAGTACTGCACGGCAGCAGTCAACATCTTCATCTTCGTGGTATGTGTATCTCTCCTACATTCAAGAAGATTATAAAACATCATCCAATTTTTACTCTTCAAAATGTAATTATTTGATGAGAAACCCTATTACTGACAGCCCTTGGCCACGATGTAGGCTTATTTATTACAGCCAAGGGAACCTTGTTTAGAAAGCCATATTTCAAGCATATTTGGGAAGGTTATTACTAAATAAAGAACGATTGCTGACAAGACATTGGAATCCTATTTCAGACAGTCAAGGGAACTTTATATAGCACCCTTATATGCTCCCTCCATTTTGAAATCAATAGTTCTTTCTTTAGAAATTGAACCTATCCCTTTGTTATTTTGACCTTTTCATTTCATGTATGTTGCTTTGTTTGGATGCCTAACCCAATTCCATCACAGTACCAGAATTACACCATATACAATAAGTTAAAAGCCGATAGAACCCCTTTGTTTGTATGTTGCTATTCTTTCACAAACAAATCTCAGCTACTTTTGTTTGTTTTCCATATTTTTAAAATATAGTCTAAATTTGAAGAATGATGAATTCACATCTCATACTCTACCCTGTTCCCACTTGGATTTGTTATGTTGGAGTCTGTCTCTGCTTTTAATCCACATCACTATCATCGTTCATCTTGCAAATCACACCTCATATTTGTCATATTTCCAAAGAGCACAATATAATTTTTAATAGGGATAGGTTATATATCGACAACAAACTCATTTGACAAGTGTCATAACATGCTAAAATGCATTCAAAATGAAAAAGGCAAAATTATAGATATAGTAACGATTACTCAAATATGTCCTTAACGGATATGGTACAGTTTAAAAATCATTATATTGGCCATTTAGCAATTTTATTTTATGGGTTTTGATAGGTAACCAAATGACATTCCTAGTTGATATTCATATATCATCAATATATTTCAGGATATTTTACAGATATAACCCCAGTCAATTTTCATTATTATGTCTTATTTGATAAATTGACAAGTATGATTACATGTTCTCAAGTGCAAAAAAAAATTCGTTTTAAATTAGTGTCTTTTCTACTTTAGATCAGTAATTTATTTTGTATTACAGAACAATATCACAACTACCCCCTCTTAATACCTTTTAAACAACTAGACTCATTCTTTGTTCGTAAAAGGCCACTGGTTTTGGTAGTTCAGATAAATAGAAAATCAAGGAGTTATTGTCATTGCCAAACAAAGGTTTCCACATGATGTTGATTTGTAGAAAGGTGTACTTTTCTATATTCCTTCATGATTACATACACAGGCACTACGATATTTCAATCAAAATCCTTCTATTATTATTGGAAGCGATGCTCCTTGCCTGTAAAGTGGAATTCGTATCCTCTGCATTAACTCAACTTTTGAGTTAATGCAGCATAAATCTGGACCGTCTGATTTTGTGTTGGCACGAATATTAAATATGACTCGTGAGTTTCAACACAGATCAGATTGACTCGGATCCTGATCAGACAGCTGAGATGCGTTAACTACATTAATTTACCGGCTTTTAACTTATTGTATATGGTGTAATTCTGGTACTGTGATGGAATTGGGTTAGGCATCCAAACAAAGCAACATACAGGAAATGATGTAGTAGTATGTGATCGGTAAGCATGAAGATAAAAAAAAAGGTTACCAAAAAGTCCCTCTCCACTTTGTCCTTTATTGTCTTATCGAAGCTGTGAAAAGATCTAAATGGTGCAGGCATGTATTTTAGGGCAAGCCTAGTGATTGTTGCTGTAATTTTATTTGCACTTTTTGCACAGCTGAACTCGTGTGGTCCAACTCGCCATATCACTGGTCGGTCAGCGATATCCTCTTTCACCGGCCTTATCTCTCCAGCGCCTCGTCCCTTCTTCTTTGGAGGTTGAGACGGTGTAATTTCAACTTCCGGGGAATCATTCAAACTGCCGCCACGCACCGAGTGTGTAGGAGCTGTACTACGTTTCCCCTTGCCGTATTTGGTAGCTTTTGCCCTTGTTAGTTGAGATTTCTTGGGACGACCCATTTGTCTTTTACCGGAAAGGAGAAAACGAAGCTGTTATCTACAAATTGGATGTTTGATCTAAATATGAATTACACAATTGTGTTAAAGTAACTACTATGAGAAATATGAAAAAAGGGTAAAATTAAATCATATTGGTAAATTAAATAAGGAATTTTCACTATATGTGAAGTACAATTACTTATTGATTGTCACTACCAACAATAGAAAATAAGTAACTACAATTGTATAAAAATAAAAGGTAAAAATTAAACTAATTATTAGTCACTGTTGATGTGTAATAACAAGTAACTTTCCCAATAACATAAATTAGTCCCTATTGATGTGTAACTACAATGTAATAACTACAGGAAGCTTTCCCAATAACTTAAATTCATGCTGAAATTTTTTGGCGACTATCAGTCTTTTGCTGTGTATTATATAAACCAGAAGAAGTGTTAATGAAAAAATATGAACTGTATCTAAGGTCTAAATAGTAAATTTTCATCCAACTCGCTAGTTCAACATGTATTATCTTGAAGGCATAAGTATGGTCTGTGGAAGAAAAAATTGAGAAAATGTTCTACATAAACACGTAATACATACACGAAAGCATAAATAGTGAAATTAGACCAAACAGAAGGGAAACTTTGACTTGAGCATTTTATCAAACACCTTAAGACCAATTCCAATATGATAGTTATAAAATCTAGGTTTGTTAAATTAGACTGGCCCTGAAAGCTTCCCTAATAATGTGTCTTGCTGAAAGGTTTCCCAATAACTAAAAAGTTGCATTGAAGCGAAATACAAAAATTTGATTGTACAAAATTAGGAACCGTTGCACAGTCACAGAATTTGCCTAAATTCCATTTGCTTGTACAATTAGCTTAAATCCCAACAAATTAGGTTAAATTTACACATATATGCCCAGATTGGCACATAGTTCTTTCATTACTACAAAGGGAACATTCTCTAATCAAAAGGAAAATAAGAGGAAGATATTGAGTAATTAAGGAGAGATCAGTACCTAATGTCTTTCTCAGATTAGGGCGCAGTGGAAGTGAGAGAGATTGTGAGACTTCCTTGCTGCATAAATTTGCGAAATTTTCTCAGATGGTGAAAGGCGAAATTTTCTCTTGGTAAGAGAGGAGGTTAATGGCGGCTGGTTATGTTTTCTCTCGACCAAATCGATGTGGTAAAGGAGCAAGATAACCCTGTGGCACTAATCCTCTGAGATACACCATTATTTGTGCAACCATCGTGTCCTGATCCTAGATAGCGTTCCAAATTTGAGATGATTGCAAATTGTGTATGAACGGTTGATATTTTTGTTGATCGGAAACTCAAGGTATCCGATATCACAGAGATCGGAAACTCAAGCTGCGTGACTTGACAACGGGCGCCCAAAATTGAGAATGGGGGGAAATGAAATTTCAGTGTAGCGCCTAAGTTAGATTAAAAACAGAGCGGTAATGGCTACGCGCAGAGTAGTCGGTCTCCTTTGGATTGAGTCAGATTTGCGCTTCCAATAGATGAAGTAGCTCTCTTTGAAGTTTCATTCAAAATCCTTGTTGAATGGGTTAAGTACACAGCAACTTGATCTGAAAATTGTTATATTTAATTTGTGATTAATATGATGAATACTTGTAGGTCATTAATATAAGTCATTGTATATTTTATTTCAGAAATTTAATAATTTTGTTTGTTATTTTTAAGTTGAATGTGTAGATTTAATTAAAAAATTATTATTGTATTTCCTTGTTTCTTGATGCATAATAGTATATGATTAGTATTTTATGTATTTAGTGAGAATTAATGTCAATGTTATAATTAAAGAAATAATGAAAATAATAATAATAATAATAATAGTTATACAATAATGAATAACAATGTTGTAATTTATTTCATAGTAAGATGATTTTATACCTAAAATTTAGTATTGCAATTAAATGTGAGTTGCATATATATGATGACATCTTCTATGTATCAATATGAAACATACACTCTTGATGGAAGGGGAAATGAATATGTAATAAAATAATGGTCCCGGAGATCGATCGGAACCATTGGAATCGAAGAACACTGTATTTAATGTCTTGCGGGAAAGTTTCATCAAGTAAAGTATTTATTCACCCCTCCATCCACTCGATAGAACATCGAAGCATCAAATGGCTATAAATACTTTGCGGTGGATCGAAACCAATATACAACATAACTTATTATATTTTGTGCTAACTTGGTTCTATGTTAACTCTTGATCATTTTAAAATAAATTTTGAGTCATTTCATCGCAGATCGACCGTTCAAAATTAGAGACAAAATGGACGGTCCAATTTTGTTTTTAACATTTGAAGGGGTTAAAAAAATATGAAAGTCTATAAAATTATGTTATTAATTATTATTTGGCCAGATGTGTTGTAATAAAACCAAAAAAAAGCATTTTCGTATTTTTACAAAATAGTTTATGTACATTCCAGTACATATTCATCACAGCTGCAACTCCTGTGCCGTCCGATTGGCGATAAATGGACGTGATATAATGATTTGAAATTGTATATTGGTATAGGGTGAATACACTCTGCAATAACGCAACATATACTATTAAATCTGACCCTAGACGTTGCATATGGTGCTTCAATGATCGTGCTAGGATTTGATCAAACCGATCCGATTGAAACTTAAGTATACGGTACCTGATGCTAAAGAGCACCGAGTGGGTAGGTCTCCCAATTAAATGCAGCACGTCTTTCTCGAAGGTAATATAATATTTCCGTTCTGATCGGGCCTTTCTTGATACACATTATCCATCATAATTCGCGTCAGAGCCTAATCGAACGGTCTCGATATAGTACTTTAGATTCCGCTACCGCAGAGTGCATGAAAAGAGCTTCTCCCCACTTAATGCTCACGAGAATACTTCAGGACTTGGCGTATTTTTTTGAAATCCCACTCCATCACAGTAAGCCCTTCCTCTCCCTAAAAAACTCTGGCCGTCGCTCTCCCACAAACCCTTCGTCTTCAAAGGTCTCCCTCGCTGAGTCGCCGTCGCCTATCGGAGTTTACCCAAGTCGCGCCGTCGCCTATCGGAGTTTACCCAAGTCGCGACTTCAAAGGTCTCCGTCGCCGTCGCCTATCTGAGTTTCCCTCGCCGTCGCCTATCGGAGGAGGGATCGGCCGTCAAGTGGTAAGTACCATAGATCTAACAAACCCCAACTCCACCCCCCACCCCCACCCGAAATATGTGGTGAATTTTAGGGTTTAGTTATTTGTGAAGTTCCTGATTTTTTTGAATTTTAGGGTTTAGGGGTTTGCTAAATCAGTTCAAGATCCCGGCAAGGTTCAGGTGTTTAGGGGTTTGCTAATAAATTAGTTCCTGAATTTCCTGAATTTTAGGGTTTAGGGTTTGCTATATTAGGATGATTAGTATTTGCCATGCATTCCAGTACAGTGGTGGAAGAAAAAGCCTTAAAATTGGAAAAGTGTTCTACTCATTTTCTTTTGTTGTATTTATATGATTTCAGTGGTGGAATAAATGGCTGACAATAATTACATGATTTCACTAATTTCTTGATTTCAATAGAGTACATATATTTCAATTACACTTTTGTTGCTTATAGTTAACACACTAAATTCTTATTAATCACAGAATACATGGCTGACAATAATTACACGATTTCATATCGCCGAAAAAGTTCACGGCTCAATAAATCCGACATAACCCAAGCAGATGTGCCACCACCACCTCCACCGTCAGAGGATCCCCAACCCAAGTTGCCACCGCCTAACACACTCGAGACCCCAGCAGCTGTGGCAATGCCTAATCCACCACCGGCACAGCAACCTGACAAGACAATCAGAGGCCGAGCCAAACGCAGCCGGTTGAGCACGTGCAGCCCCACCCGCCGCTCATCGAGGTTCAACAAGCCAGATACGTCACAGGCTGACCAAGGTACCGTCTTATACATTTTATATTTCTTAATTGTAGAATTCTTGTCTTAAATAAAGGGGGAATTGAGCATAATTGATGCTTTGATTCCATGTTGATGTATACTTGAGGCGAATTGAGCATAATTGAATTTGTTGTAAATTGAGTTGGGCTAACCAAAATGGCAATTGTTGGAATCAAAAAATTTGATACTGTTAAGTGTTGTTCATTTATTGTTTTTATTGAGTAGAATTTACTGGCAGATACCTTAACAAAGCAACCAAAATGGCAATTGTTGATACAAGTACGAGGACTCTTCTAATCATAGGTTATAGAGCTGCTAACAAATTTTTTTTTTGGTCTTAAATTATAGTAACCTTGTATTATGATGTATTCCTGCACCTTCTTCTATACACCTAAATGTTCTGATAAAGATATGATTCCAAAAAGTTTCAAATATTTAAATGATTTTGCTGCAGAATTGTTTTGGGACCTATTTAAATTGATTTTTTCAGGGTAATTGAATATCACACGATCAATTATTGTGGCTGTTGTGCTATTTATCGATTTTGTTAACTGTTTTTTTTTTATTGAGATGAGTTTATACAATAGAGGCGTGCTAAATTAATGAACCAATCATAGATGATGCCATACCACATTTTGGCACGAGTTTCGTATTGACTCTGTAAATTGTAACCAACATTACCAATTGGCGCCATTTAATTAACATTCTATCAAACAAGTTTTTATTGTTCTTGGATTCAATTTAAATAATTGTCCTATGTGCCATCTGGTATCTGTTCTGGAAGGAATAAAGTAACATGAGAATGATATATTTGAGTTAAATCTGTGTTCTAATGCTGCAGTTTATTCATGGCATCTATTCTTCAATTTAGATGATAAAAAGATACAGGGTAATACAACTGAAGCTATAATAGTGGTCTCCAATTTGATTGTAGGAACCCCGGTTGAGCCCTCCATGCCAGCACCCTCTAAGTCAGAACCCCCCAAGCAACCTGAAGCAACTGTGCCAATGCCTGCTGACCCACCGTCAGAGGATTCGGGTCCTGCTGACCCACCGCCTAACACACGCGAGACCCCAGCAGCTGTGGCAATGCCTAATCCACCACCGGCACAGCAACCTGACAAGACAATCACCCCCCGAGCCAAGCGCAGCAGGTTGAGCACGTGCAGCCCCACCCGCCGCTCATCGAGGTTCAACAAGCCAGATCCGACACAAGCTGATCAAGGTACCGTCTTATACATTTTAGAGCTGTAATTTTAGAATTCTTGACAAACTAAACTACTAAGCAAGGATTAGAGCTGCACGTGCTCGACCTGTAATTTTAGAGCTGTAATTTTAAATTTATTTTGTAATTTTAGAATTCTTGACAAACTACGAATTCTTGACATAATTTTAGAGCTGTAAGGGCGATGCTATTTTCAGGTCTGAAAACACTATATTAAGTGCTGAAGAATCTGTTTTTGTCTTGATACCAGTTTTACCCTTGATAATTAAATGCAGTCTTTGCTTATATTATCAATAAAGAAGAAGATAATAGTGGTCTCCAATTTGGTTATATTAGTGGTCTCCAATTTGCTTATATTATCAATTAAACACTATATTAAACACTATATTAAATGCTGAAGCTATAATAGTGGTCTCCAATTTGGTTGTAGGACCCCCGGTTGAGCCCTCTGTCGCAGCAGAAACTGTGCAACGCGATGTGCCACCTCCAATACTTCAGCAAGAGGTAGAGCCAGACCCCTCCATGTCAGCACCCTCTAAGTCAGAACCCCCCAAGCAACCTGAATCAACTGTGCCTCTGCATAATCCACTGCCTGTTGCCCATGACTTGCCACCTCCACCGTCAGAGGATTCCCAACCTGCTGACCCACCGCCTAACACAGTCATAAAGGGCCGAGCCAAACGCAGCAGGTCGAGCACGTGCAGCCCCACCCGCCGCTCATCGAGGTTCAACAAGCCAGATCCGTCACAAGCTGACCAAGGTACCGTTCATTATATTCCATTGTTTAATTGATGCTGGAATTGATGATTTATTTTACCAAAAAAATATAAAAAGAGAACTAATGCCACCATAAAAGAGAACCATAGATAGTTTTAGAATGTTAGAATAAAGATGAGAAGGATAGATAGATTGAAAATGTTAGAATAAAGATGAATGTTCTAATAGGCTTTCATTTTGATTGTAGGAACACCCCCCAACTCGGTGGTTCAACAACATGACATGACCGAAAGAGGCCGTGGCTCATCAACATCTGACTCATTGAGTAAAGGTACAGTTTAATAAATTTTGCTTTGTTTTTGCAATTGAGTTGTCATGTATATTGCCCCAAATATGAGTTAAATCATTGTGCTTTGGATGAAAGTCAGAATTTATATTTCTTAATATGTTTTTCCATGTCAGAAACCCCCAATTCAGTCCCCAATTCACCGCTACAGCCGGAGGCCGGTGATCCCAAATGGGATGATTGGCCCGAGTCTGATGCCACTCAGCAGGGAGAGTCAGAGTACGAGGAAGACACAGCTGATTCGGAGGAGGATAGCACGCATCCAGCGGTCGTGGATGACGATGGTGGTAAGAGAGGGTGCAAACGCATTGCACTTCGTGACTGTGAGGAGGCACTGGATGCCTCGGGAAGGGAACTCGACGATGAGAATGCCACAGGGGCTGAGGGCCAGGCGAAAAGAAGGAGGGTAAGGGGGCAGAAGTCTGATGCGAGGCGGGGCCGAGGTATGGCCAAGGGTCGTAAACCATCACATTTTGGCAGTAGACCTCAATTGTTTGTTGTCGGTGATGCGGAGTTCACATCCCTTCCTCTTTGCACAAGGGTGGTTGCCACGATAAGGGTCCTAACTTTGGAGAATATGCCGGGTCCATATAGGACTTACAATATGTTTCCCGTTAAGGCGAGGCTGGAAATACTCAAAAAATTCTTGCAGAGTTATTCTTGGGGGGAGGGGGAAAGCGTGAAACGCTGTCTGCAAGTCTTTGAGACAATTGCAGCAGATGCATACAGTCGTGAGTTGGTAGTACTGAGAGGCAAGTACACAAAGAAATACACAGAGGACAAGTTACTGTGGAGAGACTTCCCGCCTCAGTGGTGCAAGAATCCGCAACACTGGAAGGGGTTGTGTCTTATTTGGTCGAAGGATAAATGGGATAAAATGTCATCCACCAACCGGAATAACAAAACAAAGGATGGGTCGGTCATCCATCACCTGGGTGGTTCCAGGTCACTGTTTCGTCACAAGTGCAAGATGGTACCTTTTATTTTATATTTTGTAGGTTTCCATTGACAAATTTTATGTTTATTAATTACTTAAAACTCATTAACAAATGTTGTAACTGCAGGAATCTGAGAAGGGATCGTCTGTCACTCTGAAGGAGGTTTTCGATCGTATTCACACGAAGGAAACGCACGCTGGAAAGGTGTACGTAAACAAGAAGGCGGAAGAAAAAATGGTAACCTACTTTTATCCCTTTTGTTATAAATCCCCGGTACCCTTACACTCTGACCTGAACCATTTCATTCCCAAAAAGTGATTACTAAACCTAGAATTCTTATTTGTCAAATGCAGGCTCTATATGAGGATTTGAAAGAAAATTACAATGCACGTTTGTCTGACGAGGATCTATGGGATATTGCTGTTGATGGAGAGGATGCTAAAGGCCGATTGTTCGGCTTTGGACACCGGTCGAGAACATGCAAAGGGAACAAAGAATTGGCTAAAGAGGATGCCGCATTGTCGGATCATGCCAAGAGCACTGCCACCTCGGCTGAAGATGAGAGTACAACATTCACCAAGTCTCAGGTGGTAGTGATGATTAAGTCTCAGGTGGCAGCTGAACGAAGGAGGTTATTGGCTGACATTGCTGCCCAAGAGGCCCGACACAATACAGACCGTGAGGAGTTTAAGAAGAAGGAGGAACAAAACAAGAAATTATTTGCAGAGCTCTTCAAGCGGACTGGAGCGCCTCTTACAACTTTTCACGTAAGTTCCTGACCTCAATCCTGCCTCATTTATGAAAACAACTAAGTATGTTTGAATCATTGTTAACAAACATTTTCTCCTTGCTTTTTAGGGGGGGTCATCAAAGGGAAATGATGGTGGGGGAGCCAGCGGGGGGGGAGGGGGAGACGATCCACTGCAGTCACATGATCAAGATTGAAGCAGTAATTTGTAATAATATTAAGTAGGATGTGATGTGTTTATTGTGATGTATTGGATGCCGTATAGTGATTTGTCAAACTATGTTACTTAATTTCTAAGTAGGATGTGAAGACAGTAAGTAGGATGTGAGCCTTATGTCAAAACTATGTGCTCTTAACTTTTCCTTGTCTTCATTTTCTTTTATTGTGTATGTCTGAGAATGGATTTACATAGGGTGCAGTTTAATATGATGCGTACACTGGGGGTACGCCAAGAAAACAAATTTTTCCCCAAAAGGATGTACCATCATTTACATCGGAAGTCCGATATAAAAAATAATTGCTCTCTGGAATTTTACCTCAAAAGGTCGTTTTCACTGTTCTAATCAATCGATTTTACACTTGGTCTCTCCGCAAATTAGGTCATAGTGTCTCCGCCAAAAAAGCCAACCAAAAAGCGTGTCTTTAGCTAGTGATTTGGCCGCAACATTCCAAGATCAGAGAAAACCCCTTGGAGTCTTTCTAATCCGCTGAACCATAGAAGGGAGCTGCAGTTCGTTGGAGGTTAGAGAGTGAGGTAAATACTCTTATGAGCTCGTTTTTTCCCCTTGTAATGGCATTGTATATCAAATCGTTTTTAGAGAGTGAGGTACGTCAAAACCTATACCCTATTTATCAAAACGAGATTTGTTAATTTGTCCTACATTTATCAAAACCTATACCCTATTTCTATTAAAAAAATTGAAAATGTAGTCAATAGTTCTATTAAAAAAATTGAATAAAGATTGAAAATGTTCTGATAAAAAATTGATGTTTGCTAATTTATTTCAATTATTTGTTATTGTACATACTCCAAATTAAACTATTACCATAATTTGTCCATATTTCAAATGTAGTCAAATTATTTGCTAACTCATACCTCTTGTCCAACAATTTAATAGTTAAATGGCAACGGATCGTAGATGGATGTATAATCGACTAAATGTCAATGGAAAGCTACTACCCGAGTTCATAAAGGGTGTGAAAGAATTTGTTGATTTAGCGAAATCCGACCCCTCGGTTGTGACTCTCCTCAATGGCAAGGAATGTATCTTATGTCCATGTATGAAATGTGAAAACCTCAACACCAAAGAATTGCAAACCGTGAGAATGCATCTTTACCAATCCGGCTTTCGTCCCGGATATGAAACTTGGCACGCACACGGAGAGGAACGTGAGGAGAGATCTCAACATGTCCCGCACCATCCACCATCAGATTTGATCAATGACAATTATCAAGTGGGAGCGGATATGGTAAGGGCAGCCGCTGGGCAAGATTTCAATTGGGAGGAGGATACACCTACCGGAATGGCCAAAAGATTCTTCGACATGATGGCCGCATCGGATACACCGCTTTGGGAAGAGAACATGACGGGCCAATTGAAATGCAAATCACACACAATCTTATCGGCCGTTACACAAGCACTCGCATTGAAGTCGGAACATCAATTGAGCCAAAAATGCTTTGATGAGATGATGAGTCTTATCAAAAGCGTGCTTCCCCCTAGTGGAAAAATGCCGGAAAACTTCTATCAAGCCAATCGATTGGTCGAGCCGCTCGGCATGGAGCATAAGAATATAGACGTATGCCCAAACTTTTGTATGCTCTACTATAAGGATAGAGTGGACAAGACAAGTTGTGATGTATGTCATACACCGAGATATAAGCCAATGGGATCAAATACGAATGCCAAACCGGTTGCACAAAAGATACTTCGTTATCTACCTATCACCCCAAGAATGCAAAAGATGTACATGACCCACTTCAATGCGGTCCAAATGAGATGGCATAAGGAAGGTTTTCGTGAGAAGCCCGGAATTATGGTGCACCCCGCAGATGGTGAGGCTTGGAAGCACTTCGCACGGAAATATCCATCATTTGCTAAAGATGTGAGAAATGTTTGGTTGGGGATAACGACGGATGGGTTCATGCCATTCACCTCAAATGCATCTCCATATTCTTGTTGGCCAGTTTTAGTTTTTCCGTATAACCTACCACCCGGAATGATAATGAAAGAAGATACCATGTTTCTCGCGCTTGTCATTCCGGGACCTAAGCATCCGGGTCGGGACATTGACATTGTTCTTGAACCTTTAATTGATGAATTGAACAAATTGTGGAAGGATGGAGCGGTTACATGGGATGTGTCTAAACAAGAGAATTTCACAATGAAAGCAACACTTCTTTGGTCGATAAACGATTACCCCGCGTTGGAGATGCTAAGTGGGTGGGGTACTAAAGGCCGATTAGCATGTTTTCATTGCTTGGGTGCAACAAAGGCATTCCGACTAAAGTATGGTGGGAAATTTACATGGTGGGGTTGTCATAGATGCTTATTGCCTCTAGATCACCCATTTCGTCGCGATAAGAATAATTTCCAAAAAGGTATGGTAGATTTTGATCGACCACCACGAAAAATAACGGGAGAGGAGCGGCTCGCGATGGTAAATAAACTAGGGAGGATGAAATGGGGTAAACAGATTGGCCTTGACCAGTTTCCAGGTTATGGTGTCACCCACCATTGGACAAAGAAGAGTATTTTTTGGAGCTTGCCGTATTGGAAAGACAATTTGTTGCAACACAACATTGACATGATGCATGTGGAGAAGAATTTCGCGGAAAATTTGATTTACACAGTTCTAGGCATGGGGGCCAAAAACAAGGATAATGAAAAGGCGCGGAAAGATTTGGCTCTTCTTTGCAATCGTTCCATTCAGAATCTAATACCGTACCCGGATCATCCCGGAAAAATGCAAAAACCGAAGGCTCCCTTCACACTCTCTCCACAAAATAAGAGGAAGGTTTTAATTTGGCTCAAGAAGAATGTCAAGTTCCCCGATGGATACGCATCGAGTTGGTCAAGATGTGTAAACCTCAAAACAAACACATTAAATGGGCTAAAAAGCCATGATTTGCATGTGTTCATGGAGCGACTTCTTCCGGTTGCATTTCGAGACTTTGTCCCTGATTACGTATGGGATGTTTTGTGCGAGATTTCAAGCTTCTTTAGAGAGGTTTGTGCCAAGGAGCTTGATCCATCCCGTATCGATCAATTAGAAAAGGATATTGCGGTCACAATGTGCAAAATGGAAAAGATATTCCCTCCGGCATTTTTCGATTCTATGGAGCATCTTGTGGTCCATGTGTGTGAAGAGGCTAGATTGGGTGGACCGGTAGGGGCTCGATGGATGTATGCATGTGAAAGGTGTGTGTTTTCTTAATCTCTTTCTTTGTGATTCACTTATTGCTTCCATATCTAAACACTTGTAATTGTTACAGACGAAACAAAGAACAGAGGAAGAAGGTCACGAACAAGGCGCGTGTCGAGGGTTCAATCGTCGAGGCAACAATTGTTAAAGAAATTGGTTCATTTTGCACTCGTTATTTTGCAGAGAATTCTAAAACTAAGCAACAAGGGGTTGGAACGAGTAACCCTCCGCGGAGACGCCTATCGATATTTGATAATGCGGGACGTTTTTGGACACGGTCTGACCGAAGGACTCTCGATGAGAAGGAATTTAAAGCTGCACACACATATGTCATCCTCAATTGTCCAGAAATAAAAAATAAATTTCTAGGGTACAATCTTATGACATGTTTATTTTTATGATTTCAAAAGTACCTATTCTAAACACAACCTTAATCTCTTGTATTTTGACATGTTTGAATGTGTAGAGAGTTTGATGCATGCATGCTAAACTCTGGACAAGCCAGATCGGCACAGCAATTGGACAAAGTTCGTGAAGATAGGTTCGCAGATTGGCTACGGAAGAAGGTACTATCCGATCGTGATTGCGACCTCTACATCCGAAAGGCTGCACTCATGCCACAAAAACAAGTGAAATGCTACGGTGGATATGAAGTTAACGGCTTTCGATTTCACACGGAAGCATATGGGCAAAACAAGTCAACAAATAGTAGCGGTGTTTGCATTAAAGGGGAGTGGGATGGAAATGACACACCACAAGACTACTATGGACTTCTCCAAGAGGTAATTGAGCTAGATTATGATGGATTCAACAAGGTCGTTCTTTTTAAGTGTAATTGGTTTGACATAACAAATGGTGTAAGGGTGGACAACCAACATGGAATTGTGGAGGTTAAACATGCTTCTCGTCTTAAAAATTATGAACCATTTATATTGGCACCTCAAGCAATCCAAGTCTTCTACCTTCCTTACGCATCGGATAAAGTTGAAAGACAACAATGGTGGGTGGCAATGAAAACTAGCGCGAAGGGGAGGTTTCGTGCCGATGACGAAGTCGATGCTAACCTAGAATTTTTCCAGGATGAAATGCCGGATCATGCAATTGAGGTTTCAAATGGCGAAGAATTTGATTGGGATGGTTTGGCCCCTCTTGAAGGTGAGTTCGAGCTAGTAGACGATGCAATGTCGCAAGATGAGGATGAGGATGAGGAAGAGGTCAACCAAATTGAACTTTCAAGTGACGAAGAGTTGGACATGGACCAAGATGAGGATGAATTTGGTTTCTAGGACCTCGATATGCTTCCGTTCAAGAGTTTCAATATTGGTTAATCAAAAGTTGTATGTGTGTTGATACATCTTTTGTACAATTGTTTTTGTTCCTCCATTATTTTGGAAGGTTTGTTCTAAATGCAAGAATTTAATTAAGTTATCAAAGTATTGAATTACTATATACTGCTATTATTCGTGCTGTTGTGAATTTTAATTAAAAGCTTCATTGAAAAGGAGATATCAAATAAACAGAAATGAATCTGTGTCCAGTAAGTAAACTATTGCATGGTTAAGCCCATGCAATTGTTTCGAACTTCAGTCCAGACTATTTACATGCGAGTGATAGTGGACTATTTTCATGGCACAGAGTTAAGCAGTTGCATGGACCTTTAATAAAATATAATATCTACTAAGTGGTTAAGTAATTGCATGAGAAGGGAGTTGAGTTGTTGCATGGACCTTAATTAAATATAATAACTACTAAGTTTTTAAGTAGTTGCATGTCCATGGAGTTGAGTTGTTGCATGGACCTCGAATTAATTATAATATCTGACCTTCAAAACTTATTTGCATGGCCAGACATCACACAGTTGCATGGTAGAGCTTCACACAATTGCATGCGAGTCCTGTTACATGGGGATTCGCATGCAACAAGTTTAAAAAGTCAACAAACGCCATTTCTTTTGCATGAGCCATCACAACCATGCAAAAAACTGGTGCCGGGCATGCAAAAAACGATTATTCTAGTAGTGGTTGTTTACATAATTACTAGAATAGAGAATAGTGTTATATAATATGCAATTGGGCTAACGGCTAGTTTTTAAATTTTGTATTATAAATAGAGACACTTGTAATAAGAAAAAAATAAGATTGTAATATAGTTTATTTCCTCCAAGCTCTTCTCTCTGTCTTACAAAAAATAACAAGTATAAATTAGACAATTAGTTGAGCAAATTTGTGTGTTTTAAAATTTAAAAGGGTAAATATGGTATATAAATTTTGAAGGGAAAAATGCATAATTTTGAAGTTTTTGAGGGGTATACATGAAATTATCCCAAAGAAAAATTATCAATGGTAATTGTGATTATATTTCTGATTTGATCTCGAAAATATAGAATTTCCTTGTCATCTTATTAAACAAGCATACATGTGAAAGATGTGACCCTAGCATAAACCAAACTAGCCAAAGCTGGATATATTTCACCCTTAATCCTTCAGCCTTTGTTGCCATCCATTGAACCAGCTAGCTGAAACTGCATAATTACTTCACTTTAGAGAAGCTTGAAAATGGAATGATCGACCTAGGGGCGATGCAGGATTTTTGTCAGGGGAGGGCAAGAATCGGGTTCAAATAGCTTATCGGATTCAAACTCATTAGCTAATCGGGTCTCTATGAATTCTTACATTAATTAAATTATCATGATATAAGCCTCAATTGACCATTTGAATATGAGGTAATATTGAAGATACTGGTTCTGGTATAACAGTAACAGGAACTAGGCAATTAGAGATTGGTTAGATACAAAATTGATTGCAGTTAGCGCTAGATAGTTAGAGTTGGTTAGAGACAAAATTGATTGTAATAGGAATTGAAGCTACAGCTCTAATCCTCTATATATTGCAATTATCTCTCTGTCAGTTAGCGCTAGGAAGTTAGAGTTGGCGACACGAGTGGGAGGGCTTCAACTATTTTTTTTCTTTTAATCAGTAACATGAACGATTGGGAGAATGAATTAATTCCTTTTATTAAGCAGCACCAACAGTCCAACGACAGCAACTTCAATGTCAATTGGGTTTGGCCTGTAATTTTATTTTTAAACTGCACTGAATACAATACAGGATTGGGCTTATAGGTCTAGCCAGGGGCAAAATTAATTTTCAGAGGGGGGCAAAACTGAAACAGGCTTATTTTTTCTAATATATTTTAAAATCCAGGGAGGCAGTTGCCCTCCCGAATCAATGTGGGCCCGCCCCTGGTTACACCGTCGTAAATTCATTCGTACTCCATCTCCGACTGCCTTTATTCTTGTTTGGCAGCTTAAGTGTGGAATAAGTCTTTTATTCCACCACTTAATGTGCAACCAAACAACACCATGGCATAATTAACCTTGATAAGTACCAGGACCGAAAACAGGATCAAGCTTAAACTGCTTCATAGAATATCAATTTTCAAAATGATCTAATATTTACTTCGTTTTAATTTTACTTCACTTGTTAAACACATGTTAAATTTCGAATTTCCTACACATGATTATCATAATTTGTTCATTATTTAAATTTTAATTATATTAATCCCGAAGATACTTGTCCATAATTTGTTCAAGTCTGTAGAGCACTTCATTCGAACCTGTCCTTGGTGAAGAAATAATTCATATCACCTAAGGTACCTCATTTTTCGAGTTTGAATTCAGTCCGTTTATTCTATATTAGTACAAATCTTAAAAGGGCCCTGTGTATTATAATTTGATTCGGATTGGTCTGGATTATGATAGAACTGTCCAGATTGAAACTCAAATAATGCATTACCTCAAAGGATCCGGACTCAGTGATGACAAGAGACCAGCAAATGTCGTATCCTCTGCATTACCTCAAAAACTTTTGAGTTAATGTAGAATGAATTCGGATTGGAAATTGACTTAAAATCGTGACAAAAGAATTGCCAAAAACCAACCCGAGAATAAGTTTCCCAATTGCAAGAAACAGAACCGAGGCACCACTCCTACCACCAAACCGGTACTGCCCGGCAAGGGCACCTGCCCCATGACATACTGGCATTGCACTGAACCAGCACCCAATTAGGTTCATGAGCCCGACACTAACTGATACTGACGTGGCGGAGAGTTCAGTGCTTTCTGGAAATAAATCTGACAAGAGTTTACAAACTGCTATAACTGAATTCAGTACTGAAAGAGGGATTTGCGGTACAGCACCTTGTAAGAAACCGATCTTCCAATCGTCCCAGGAAATAGACGTTATTGTAACTTTTGACGGTCCGAATTTGAGATTTTGCAGAATGGAAGGGTCCCGAATGAAACAAATTAAAATACCAAGTAAAAACACTATCAATGCAGAAGGGATCCGAGACACGGGTTTACACGAACGGGTCCGGGTGCGATCCAAATCCCCATTTTCATTCCTCTCCTGATCATCACCCGACCCGGTACTGATTACGAGAAATAACAAGGTGAAAAGAGCGAGAATTATGCCATCTAAACCGATCCATGAGCGAGGAGATGAGGTTGAGGAAGAAGTAGAAGCGGTGAAATCTTGGTTGTACCTTATGTATTTAATGGCCGATAAAGCAAAAGATAGGCCTTGGGAGAGTTGAATGCCACGCATAACTGGTAAGGGGAGGAGGCGATAGAGAGTAGACATGAGACCAGTGATTCCGAGGATAAAGAGAACAGCAGCCATGATTTGTGGAATAGTGAAGTGAGGGGAAGCAGAGAGAGCAACTGCTGCAATGGATTTCATGGGCTGTACTGGCATGGGGATGCCAAAGAGGATGCCGGTTATGGCATTGTAGACTGCAGTGAAGATCAGGGTTGTGCCTGTAAAATTTGTGCCAGTTTAATTGTTAGCAAAAAATCAACATAAAATCTGGGTAAATATTTTAACAGAGCAGTTTTGACTTCATGCAGAGCACAAACAAATATGCAGTGCTATTTTGATTCTATAATCCATGCGCTGCATTAAGCCAAAACTGCTCTGTTAAAATAATTACCCCAAATCTGTTATCAAATTCATCTATGATCAAATTCATCAATTCAACTAAAATCTCAACTTGAACCAACCTAGAAATTCTATCATGTTTTTTTCTCACAGTTCAACATAGCAATGATGTAGATATATCAAGGCAAAGCAATACCTAAATCTAGGTGGTTGACAAGAGTGAGAGCCAAAACGATAGGGATATAGGTGCCGAGGTCACCGACAGCTCCGCCAAGCTCAGCCCAGACGCCGTTCTTGATGCGGAGACTGGTGGTGAGGGAGGGGATGGGGAAGCGCCAGCGTCTCCACCATTGGCTCCAACTGGATGCACCGTCGTCGGGGAGGAAAGGCGTTGAGGCTCCGGCAATGTCAGCCATGGCAGAGAGAAAGAGAAGGAGAAAGAGTGAGTAAGAGAGGTTGGGCTTTTGGGCTTACAAATAGTCTTCGACTCTTTTGTCTTTTGGAGTAACCGGGGGGCCAACGAATTCGCTTTCTCTAAGATATCTCAAAGTTTGAGTGTTTTTTAAAACAATCTGAACCGTTCAAATACGTTATGTACGAATCTCAAAGCATAAATACACAAAAGTTGAGACATCTCTGAGGATACGCACTCGGGGCCAACAGACTGGATTGGTTGTCATCCAGATCTCAGTAGAGCGAAGTAAGTCTCATGTTGGGTTTAATGGATTTCAAACCGTTTGATCTGTTTTAAAATCCGTGCTCACAAAATTTAAATTGGTCACATATAAATATTAAACGGAATACATAGCATATCGGACCACTTTGAAGCTCATTAAACTTAAAAGTAGGTCTGATGTCAGACCTACTCTGCATTCAGATTCTTATACTTATTTTTAAAATCTAAATAGTGAATTCAAACATAATTTTCATATTAAAATATGTTTGAATAATTTTAAAAAAATAGTGATTTTTTATCTATTTATAAATTAATAGAAGTTTTTCAAAATAAATAAATATAATATTTTGTTTTCAAGTATATATTTATATAAATATTATGTTGAGCTATTCAGATCGACTGTTTGAATTTTGAAAATAAAAATAATAATACGAGGCGCGATTAAAACATAAAAAAATGTGAGACATTTAAACCCCTTCCCTCGTACAGAATAAATAAAACAACTAAAAAACAATCATATTTTTATTTAATAAGAATAACTCCCCTTCCTTTAATAATGTCGCTACGAACATGAAACAACTAATGATAACTTCACAATATCTA
This sequence comes from Carex littledalei, assembly GCA_011114355.1. Taxonomy (NCBI): domain Eukaryota; kingdom Viridiplantae; phylum Streptophyta; class Magnoliopsida; order Poales; family Cyperaceae; genus Carex; species Carex littledalei. Next base: position 2,424,017 of record CM022081.1, read on the forward strand.
GCAAGAAACAACAAATGTTAAATGGAGAATAAATCAGAGTTCATTTCTTTCTTTAATTTAGAGATACTAATAAGAGAAAGGAATTCGGAGAGAATGTATTAGTCTTAAGGGGTCCCTTAACAAGGAGAGGAGAGAGAGTAATTAATTACTATTCAATTATGTCGTTACCAGAGAAATATCGGAAATTAATTAGAGGTAATTTACGCTTCTTTATGTCGGTTATCAGATAAGTCTATCTGAGCATCTACATCCCAACAACTCAAATGAGTTTTTAAATAACTGTTAATAACTATTTAGAAATTAAGGTTTCTAAAGTTTCTAACTCTAAAATTTCTGAAATTAATTTTAGAGTTTCTATTAAGTCATGTCAGCAACAAATTAAAATTGAGAAAAAAAATTTAGCCAATCATTTGATCAGCATGAAGTTTATAAACAGTTTCTTAATAATAAATTTTACTGCATAGTTTCTAAATAAGAAACTCTCTCACATCTCTGAAACTGGATTAGAAACTGCCACATCAAATTAGAAACTCTAATAGTAACCAGGGATGTAGATGCTCTAATTGGCCTAGGGGTGCAAACGGATCGGATCTCGGATATCCGTAGATATATACATAAATATTATCATAATATATATTAAAATATATAGTATATTTACTACTATTCGGATATGTTAACAAAAATTCAAAACCATACCCTTATCCGTATCCGCACGGATATTCGAATATCAAATATTCGTATCTAATTTTCAGATACGGGTCCGGATGCGGTCGGATATTATCCTATCCGTTTGCATCCCTAAATTGGCCTCTTTAATTAGATACGATATTTTCAATTTTCAATTTAGCCCTTAAAATTAACAAATATTATAAGTGTAGAATTTAAACAAATATATTAAAATGAAAATTTAGTTTATTGTTTAGCCTCTTTTTATTGTTTTGAGTTTATTTCTTTTTCAAAGTGGGCTTGGCCCAGCTGAATTTCACGAACCAGCAACAAGGAACCATATAAACTATTTTATTTTGAGTATGTTGGATTATGCAACTCAAAGCACATGCTTAAGTGTATTATTAGCTACAAGCTGCAGAGTCTGATTGGTGATGAGTTGTGGTGACAATGAGGAGCTGATTAAGACTTCCCTTTTTTCTTTCTTGATGTGCTACTGTCACGTGAGACAGAAACAGTTATGGCTGGATATTGTTTTGTTTTGTTTTATTTATTCTGTTTTCTTTTCTGAATCTTGGGCCATCTCTAATTACATTCTCGACCTTTGGGTGTTTAACGATATTTACGAGACATTAATTTAGTGTTTTTGTTCAGTGCATGTTTTATTCCGTAAACTATTTATTTGCCAATCCAAACCCGTTTTCCGATAGAGTAAAAGTGAATAAGATTGTTGGACTTTAAAATTAATTGAACATACAAAAATAAACAGAGATTAGTTGGGATCTCAATTATTATAATTTAGTAATTGAACATATCTATTGGATATTAAAAGATCATTGACGGAAAATACCAACATATTATTCTTTTTTAAAAAGAAAAACAAAAAATAAAAAACGACATAATCTCAGACTTAAATTAAAATTAGAGGAATTTCAATCACACGAGAGACTGAATCTTTCTTACGGGTCAATAAAAACCCAAAGAGCCATTCTCCTCCTCTCAAAACAATACATGCATGCATTGAACCAAATTCAGTCTGATGTCTCTATCAACATTAACACAAACTCTTGCATAAATAAATCATTTGCACGAATCTTAAAAGCAGATCAAACAACTCTAATAAAAAATCAGACCAAATTTAATCTAATATCATCGGACATGTCGTGATTACAATAAAAACCCAAAGAGCCTTTCTCCTCCTCTCAAAACAATACATGCATTGAACCAAATTAAGTCTGATGTCTCTATCAACATTAAAATAAACTCTTGCATAAATAAATCATTTACACGCTTAAAAGCAGATCAAACCAACGGGTTTCTTCTCAGAAACCCAACCACTGTAACCAATCATGGTTAATGAAAATGAGGGCTAGACCCCATTTGTTTTCTCAAAAAAAAAGCAGATCAAACAACTCTAATAAAAAATAAAATCAGACCAAATTTAATCTAATATCTATCGGACATGTCGTGATTACAATCACGTAGGATGCTGGACAACCTCTTGATTTTGAACAATATCATCATGATTATTATTGTCACAATCAAGAAGCACCTCCAAAGCTATGCGAAGAAAAACATGGGATATATTGAAATTGGCACTCATATCAGCACATATTCTCTTTCTCGAATCCAAATTAGTTGCGCTTTGTTCGATCACTTGCTGAAATGCTTCCTTCGAGTTACTGATTGGAGATGGTGTTGGGACTTGGGATCAAGACCTTGGAAGACACGTGGCAGCCATCTGATTCTTTATAACGAATTTATTCGCGTGCTTCTATTCTATTATGTAAGTGCTCCGCCAGCTGATCAGATGCTTCCCTTTACCGTAACAGGTAATCTTTTAAAATTACTGGATTTGGACTTTTCTTTTTAATTTGGAACGATTCGCAAAGTCCAAAGAAGTTCAGAGAGAGAGAGCGATGAATTTGTGCTTTGAGAGGTGGATAGGATGCGAGATATATATATGAGCTGAGAAACAAGCAGATCGATCTCATTTTTGAATTACTAATTAATTCAAAGGACAAACCTCAAGTACCAAAGTCCAGACTTGCGGCGTAACAAGCAGATCTGATTCTTTATAACGAATTTATGAAGCAAAGTATGTTATAGAACAAGAAGATCTGATTCTATATAACGAATTTACGAAGCAAAGTATGTCATAGATCATTGACGCACAGTAGTAAGTAGTAACGCATAGCTTCTATTATTCACGTGCTCCGCCCAGGTGTCGGTTGCGGCCACATATAACTTATAATGACATTTCATGACAGCAGCAGTAAACTATGTAATGCAACTTTTGCATAAATTCTCTCAAAATAAAAACTTTTGCATAAATCAATGGGTGTAAACGGAGCGGATTCGGAGCGGATAATGCTAATACCAAATCTGTATCCGCCTTTCAATGAGCGGATACGGATAGTAAACGGATATCAAAATTTAAAACATATCCGTCTTAAATGGATACGGATACGGAGCGGATAATTTACGTATACAGATTCGAATACAAATATAGAACGGATAATTATCAGATATTTAGTTACATGAACTTTAAAGTTACTTCACTGGATCTGAATTCAAAGGAAAAACCTCAAATACCAAAGTCCAGACTTGCGGCGTAACAAGCAGAGCTGATTCTTTATAACGAATTTATGAAGCAAAGTATGTCATAGAACAAGAAGATCTGATTCTTTATAACGAATTGATGAAGCAAAGTATGTCATAGATCATTAACGCACAGTAGTAAGTAGTAACGCATAGCTTCTATTATTCACCTGCTCCGCCCAGGTGTTGGTTGCAGGCTTGCGGCCACATATAACATATAAGATATAACTAATAAAAGAGTAAAATATTTGGATTGGGAATGCAAAATCCCACCCAGATTTTACATAACGAATTTATGAAGCAAAGTATGTCATGGATCATTGACGCACAGTAGTAACGCATAGCTTCTATTATTCACGTGCTCCGCCCAGGTGTTGCTTGCGGCCACATATAACCACAAATGGGAACCGCCCTTTGTCTAGAAAAATGGCTCCAATCCACGTGGAAAGAGTTTAGTGATTATTAGTTCTACATAATCACATTTCATCACCAAAGGAAGTTGCCTTGGAGTCGGCCTACAGGCAAAATTCCGGTATTTATATGATATCATTAAGGTATCTCATTTTTGGGAAATAAATCTGTGGGAAATAATATGAACATGTTATTCCGATCTCAATTGTTGGTTTTTGTTGAAATTCGTCCATGAAAAACTTATTTTGTTGAGATTCACGAATGAAAAATTTTGAATGATTGAAATTAGAATAACATATTTCTGTTATTCACAAGAAGTATATTATTCACAAGAAGTAACAATAGATTTATTTTTCAATTTTTTAGTTTTAATCTAAACCATCCTATCTATTTTGTTAAATAATACGATGTATTTCACTTTGGATCATATTGGTCCGGATTTCAAATCTAAACTCAGAATATGAGTTATTTCAGGGGATACCCAATTAAGAAAAAAAATTTACAAGATAAATCATGATTGTTATTAAGGTGGAGGGGATCATATTTTTCGAAGAAAAGATTAATAATTTCAATTTTAAATATTTATAAAAATAATTATTTCGATTACGAACTTGCCACTTTTCATTCTAAAAATATAATCTTAATCACTACAATAAAGGTTGATTCTTAGATGAAATTATGTTGATATATAATTAGCATTACTTCTCTTGATATATAATTAGCATATTTATACTAAAATACGCTAAATTACTTGAAATTATGTTGAATTACACTAAAATATTACATTACGCTAAAATACGGTAAATTACGCTAAATTACATATGAATAGGGACGATATCTTCACTGAAAAGGCAAAAAACAACAACGAAATTTCAAACGGTCATAAAACGTCGCTCGAGTGTCCGATTTCAGCAAATGACCACTTTTCGGAAAGCTTGCGAAAATATACATGCGTCAGTGACTACTATGTTGTTTTTCGAAATTTAGAATTGCCAAAAAATTAAGGAAAGAGCCTCAAAACTTGAGTTGAAGTTTTCGATTAAGATTTTCATTTCTATTATTCAATCCAAGTAGCTCAGTAAATTAGTTACATAATGAACTTGTAGAAGACCAATTTTTACAATTTTTCGAATTTTTTTACTATTTTTTATAATTCATGAAAGATGGCACAAAATCAGTCTACTTTAGCGTAATTTACCGTATTTCAACATAATTAGCGAAGTTATTGTAATTTAGCGTAATTTAACGTAATTTAGTGTAATTCAACATAATTTATTGTAATATAGTGTAATTCAACATAATTTCAAGTGATCTAGTGTATTTTAGTATAAATATGCTAATTATAAATCAAAAGAAGTAATCTAACAAATAATTTAAACAAAAAATTCAAATTTTCAGTGTTAGATTTCATTATTTTGCTCTTCATAGTGTCTCTAAAAAAAGAAAAAAGAAAAAAAAGGAGTAAGCCGGCCATTTTGTGGCCGGCTTGGGCATTTTTGGCGAAAGTCGGAAATTCTGAACATAAATATTAATTTCTAATTAACTTTGGATATAAAAATGTCGGAAAAAGCTCTCTCTCTAAAATAAAATACAAGTGGCCTCAATTATGTACCCCAAAAGCCAATTTCTTAATTAGCCTTAATAAAGTCAAATTGCTATTAAAATATTTGGTTATGACGTACCTTTGAATGTGACAACTAGTGGTTTGACACTGCCCGCCTGGGGCTGCCCGTGCCCGGTGCCCGGGGTACCCGTACCCGTGCCCGGGTATAGACGGGTAAACGGGTACGCGGGTACGGGCTTGAAATGGGCAGGGTGGCCTGTTTTGGTGCCAAACCCGGGTGTACCCGTACCCGCCAAACCCGTGCCCGCTGCCCGTCTGCCCGCACCCGCCACGGGTGTACCCGCACCCGCGTACCCGTGTACTGTAGCACCCGTTTACCCGTGTACTGTAGCACCCGTTTACCCGTGTACTGTAGCACCCGAACCCCTTTATTTCAAACTTTCTTCCCCCCGGTTCTACAGTAATTTTAACAGATCAGTTTTGGCTACACGCAGCGCACGGAGTACAGAAATTTGACAACGCTGCATATGATTAGTGCTCTGCATGAAGCTAAAACTGCTCTGTTTTTTATTTTTATTTTTTTTTAAATTCGGCAGAGGCTGAAGCTGAAATTCGGCAGAGGCTGAAATGGTTTTTTTTTTCTTTTATTTAATTTAATTTAGATTTAAATTAGATTTGGATTCAATTTAAATTTAATTTAGATTTACATTTATATTGAATTTAGATTTAATTTAATTTGCATTTAAATTTAGATTTGAATTTAGATTTAGATTATCAATTTAAATGAACGTTTACAAAATATATTATCAATTTAAAATGTAAACTACAAATTTCGAGATATAAATAAATTATGAAACTATATAATTAGAATGCCGACATTTTTATTAATATCCAAAGTTTAATACAAATTATTAATTATGTTGAATATTAATATCCAAAGTTATATTAATCAAGTCCTGCGCATGCTTCACAAAAAAGGGCATAACTTTTGATCCGTCCGTCGGATCGGGCTGAAATTTTGACATGAGCTCCACAGCCCCTGTACCAAGCTAACTTCTTTTCGGGACCGATCCGACCGTCGGATTCGTCAAAAAACTAAGGGAAGAGCCTCAAAACTTGAGTTGAAGTTTCCGATTAAGATTTTCATGTCTATCATTCAATCCAAGTAGCTCAGTAAATTAGTTACATAATGAACTTGCAGATTACCAATTTTTACTATTTTTGGAATTTTTTTACTATTTTTTATGATTCATGAAAGATGGCACAAAATCGGTCTACTTTAGCGTAATTTTGCGTAGTTTAGTGTTTTTTTTACCGTATTTCAGCATAATTAGCGAGGTTATTGTAATTTAACGTAATTTAGTATAATTGAACATAATTTATTGTAATATAGTGTAATTCAACATAATTTCAAGTAATCTAGCGTATTTTAGTATAAATAATTAGACTTGTACTTAGCCGAATAAATATACAAATTTTCGCACAAATAATTTTTATATATGAGTTACAAATTTTATTTATTTAGGAATTATAAAGATGTGTTTAGTTTCAAATTCTCATTCTAATTTGAAACTATTATTTATTTAGCGTATTTGTTCTTATGTCTAGCGTATTTGTTCTTATGTCTGGTTTAGTTTCAAATTTTTAAACTCTCATTCTAATTTATAGCTGAACTATTATTTGTAACTCATATATACAATTTATATATGATGTGTCGAAATAATAGTTGGAATCGTATTATTTATAAACTATTATTTATACAAATTATAGCGTATTATTTCAAATAATAGCCGAACTATTATTTGTTTATAACTCTCATTCTTATGTCGGAATCGTATTATTTATAAACTATTATATATATACAATTTTTATAGCCGAACTATTATTTGTAACTCATATATAAAAATTAGAATGAGAGTTTGAAAATAAAATAAAATTACTCGTGTAAAGAAATAATATTTCGTATGACACGTAATAATATTCGTACGACACGGTAAAAAAAATCAGAAAACAGCAAAAAAAAAAAAAAAAAAAATTTCTACCCGTGCCCGTGCCCGCTGTACCCTTGCCCGTTGTACCCGTCTACCCGCAACGGGCACGGGTTTGAGACGGGCAGGACGGAGTTTTTCAAAAAAAAAACCCGCCTACCCGTGCCCGTTGTACCCGCCTACCCGTTGTACCCGTACCCGTCCTGCCCGCTGCCCGGGACGGGTACGGGTCTGCCCTGCCCGAGGTACCCGTTAGCAGATGTCTAGTGACAACCCTTGCTATCTATAAGTACCTTTGAATGTATTTCACTTCGGATCAAATTGGTCCGGATTTCAAATTTAAAATCAGAATTTGAGTTATTTCAGGGATACTCAATTAAGAAAAAAAATTCTACAAGATAAATCATGATTGTTGTTAAGGTGGAGGGGATGATATTTTTCGAAAAAAAAAGAGATTAATACTTTTAATTTTAAATATTTATAAAAATAATAATTTGAATTACGAACTTACCACCTTTCATTCTAAAAATATTATCTTGATCACTAGAATAAAAGTTGATTCTCACATGAAAAAAAATATTATCTTAATCACTTTTTATCCTCGCAGATAGTGTTCCATTATTGTAGTGAGCTATTTATCAAATTCCAATTTATATTAACGTTATTTTACCGTTATTCACTTCATCCCTCTCATTTTTACTCCTATATTTTTTTAGAAATGTCATTTTTCTTTCTTACTATGCATGTGGGCTTTGTCTCCATTTTTTTTTTTTGCTAGATTTTAATGGAATTAAAAAAAAAAATACATAACTTGTGCCAAGCATCAACTAGTAATGTAGTATGTGTGAGTTATCTCTCAAGTATTCATTCCTAATGATACTAGGAATTAGAAAATTTTAAATGATATGTCGTCATCGGTAACGTTATAACACACACAATTCTCACGTGACTTGACCTCTAATTTTTAATAATTTTCCAGCATTTTTTTCAATAATTTTGGACTTCTATTTTTTCATTTTTTTCCAATAAATAATTCAGAATCTGTATAAGAAAAATTAAAATATTCTTAAACATGAGAATAAAATCTCCAACAATTTTTTCTGCATTTTACAAACTTTTGCAATTGTTTTATACAATTTTGGGACTTTTTTCAAATTTTTCAATGACCAATTTAAATTCGAACAAATTTTTTTTTTTTTCCTATGACTAACAAAAAAACTCTTAATTAGTAGCTCGTTCGAAATTAACCCAAAGAAAAATTTAGGATTAGCTCGCTCATCCAAATACTACTCAAAAGGAAAAACCCTGCTTAAATCCTCTTCTAAAATTACAACTCAAGAAATAATTTACAGTTGTTGGCTATCTTTCCCTTCTATATTTCTATTACAGATCTAATATTTATGATTCTACTATAATGTTATACGGAAAATAATTTATTTTTCTATACTATAAATAATATATGTAAGTGTTGAAACTTTTATAAAGAAAAGAAAGTTTTGTATATTTCACGAATAATACAGCCACAAATCTTGTACGATACATAAATTTAAATTTAAGAAAAAGAAGAAGAAGACAAGATCGTGTGAAAAATGAATTGAAGTGGGCTGGGCTGGGCCTAATTAATTGGAAAATATAGAGGTTAGGAAATAGATAATTTTTCAGTTCTGGGCCGAAGGTAGGTTTTGGGCTTCATAAAGAGATCCAAATTCAGAAAATTCCAAAAATGGCGAATAGTCACAAATACCAAGAATAAAGAAAAATAAACAACTAAATCGGTGGTTTAAATTTGATCAATTTAATCAGTGAGGGTACCTTATATGGATTTAAATTTGATCAATTTAATCGGTTAAAAAGAAAATTTTTGTTCCACATGTTAAAAACAACTTAATTATCAATAGAAATCAGTAATATAGGATGGATAAAAGAAATAAATAATATATTTTTTTTTGTTAAGAATTATATTGTATATATTAGCCGTATCAAACACATACCTTTTAAATGAGGAGAAACAAAAACTTAAATAGGGTGGATAAAAGAAATATCAATAATATAATAGAGGAGAGTTCAAATGCATTTATTTTTTGCGCCTCCACCATGCCTCCATTCTTAGAAACTTTAATAACTCAAAATTTAAATTATAAACTTCAAAATTAAACCGTTAGATATGATCTATGTTATTTTTTCTATGTGCTCATAAAAAATTATCACATTTCAATTTTGTTTTTATGTGAATCAATAAGTTGAAAAATCAACGTCTAGAAATTATCCACATTAGTACTTTTTTAAAAGCTCTTGAGGACAACAAAAACAAATTTAAAATATCGTAATTTTTTACATGTGCATAGATAAAATAATGTAAATCATATCTAACGGTTTTATTTTTACTTTTAAGTTTCAAATTTGGAATTATTGAAGTTTTTAAAAATAGAGGCATAATAGAGGCACAAAAAATAAAGGCATTTGAACCCTCCTCCTATAATATAATTTTAAACTTTGAAGACTTTGACCAGAGACTTTGATCAGAGAACCACCACAAGTTACAAGTATGAGTTTCAAGGAAGGCAAAATATCAAACAAAGTAACATTGAAAAGCAATATATTGAAATTCACATAACCAAATAATAATGACATTCTCCTTATACAAAAGTATATATAGGCTTTAATTATATAACATAAACTATATGCATAAATTAAAATTAGTCTTAAGATTACAGATAACTGGGGGTATATTGCTCACTCGAGAACTCTGAGATAACAGATAGCTGATGAGATGAATGAGCCATTTCAACCTGAGCTACATCGGCTGAGCTATCCGATGCAAAAAACGGCTTCGGTGGCATTCTGAGTGAATCAAGATCTGATTCGAGCATCTCAATAACCCTACTCATATCAGGGCGATCCGACGACTTCATTTGTATACACCACAGTGCTACTAAACAAAGCTTCTTTTCCACCTCAGATAGATCTAAATTTTCACTAATATCATTCTGTTGATGTTTAATCAACTTGTCATATATCCACGACGGATAGTATACCTGGCTCAGCCTATCGATATTGCGATCAGCATTTCTTCGACCACTAACCATTTCCATCAGAAGCATTCCGAAACTATAAACATCAGATTTGTGTGATATAGAACCAAAGCTCCTGGATATTAATTCAGGAGCCATGTAACCAATGGTTCCTCTTGCAGCACTTAGTGACACAAGGCTGTGCTCCTTAGGATACAGCTTTGCCAGACCAAAATCTGAAATTTTAGGGGTGAAATTCACATCAAGCAAGATGTTGTTTGGTTTGATATCAAAATGCAAAATTTGCATGTTGCAGCCTCGGTGCAGATACTCGATACCGCGTGCGATGCCCAAGGCTATTTCATTGAGCTTTGCCACGGTAAAAGTGCGGTGTCCCCTTTTATTACTGCTAGCAGTGAAAATGCATTTGTCAAGAGATCCATTCAGCATGTACTCATAGATGAGAGCCCTTTTTGATCCTTCAGAACAAAACCCAATGAGCCTGACCACATTGAAGTGATGGATTCTACCGAGAGAGGAGACCTCATTGATGAAATCATCTCCGTTGCAACTCGAGTTGCCTAGCACCTTCACCGCTACGAGAATACCTCCAGGAAGCACGCCTTTAAATACACAGCCGAATCCACCTTGCCCGAGTTTTTGTCTGAAGTTTCCTGTGATTCTGATGATGTCGGTATATGCATACCTTGTTGGCATAAGGCTTTCTAGGTTTTGAAGGAATCTCTCTACATTGTCAGTGGATGTCTTTGATTTAAGCACAAGGTAGGCGAGGAACACCAAAATAGTAGGCGGCAAGAGGAAAATTCTGATGATAAGCATCCTTGCTGCAATCAACATCATCCATACTCTTAATCAGATCAAAACATTTACACAAAAAAAAAATTGATATTGTTTAAGCTATCCTAGGCATCAACCAAAACATTTCCAATTTGGTGTAATCAACGTATCCTTTTGCTGGTGTGTGAAATAAGATTTTTTTTTTAAATTGCATCTCTATCTTTCTGTAGCACAAAATGAAAATAAAATTTAACAGAATATTTACAAGTCATGACATACATAGCAGTATCGCTCCAATTTGTGGTGCATAAAATTCAATCCTTGAGAAGGTATATGTTCCGGTGCCGTATTCAAGTGTAAATCCTTTCTGGAGAAGCTCGAAAGCACTGCCTGTAATATTATCTGATATAGGAAGCATGGCAAGATAGGAGCACGATCGCTGGAGGAATTTTACCTGGTATGCATTGAATCCAACTGCTAGGTAAACAAACGAGTTGTTTGTACTCATACAGCTAACTGGCATATACATGGAATGATTCGAAATTGATTCTCTGCACTTCACTAATGATCCCCACCTAAAAGCGTAGTAGGGTCCTTTCAACATTGAATGAGATGGCGATACTGTTGGAACAGTGCAACTGCCTTGGACAAATCTTTCAGTCACGACATTGATATGCTGGAGCTGCGAATCTATTGTAGTAACGATATACTTCTCTGGTTCAAATAATTGAAGAATAGTTCTGTTCCCTTCACAGTTTAGCTCGTATTGAGGACCAGTAGTATTGCATGCTGATGCATCGGATTTCAGGTAGAATGGTTTCTTTATTTGCAGATTTCCACATGAAGATTGATGGCATTTTTGGTTTTGCCATGGGAGACATGAGGTTTGTTCAACTAGGGATAGAAGAATCCATGAGAGAAGGAAAAGGGAAGAAGATAGAGGTTGCATCTGTATGGCTGTATGTAGACAAAATAAAATAAAGCAGCACGAGATCAAACTAGTTCTATATATGTTGGGCAAGTTTCTTCAGAGGTCCCCAATCTTTAATACTTTGATTTTTTTCCCTTCAAAACTACCATACTTTTAATATATTTCAAATTTTCAATAAACAAGGAATGCTAGTATTGTTATTGTTTACGCCGGCAAAAGAAATTTATACATGTAAGTGTAATTAACATTTGTTCATGTTAGCAAAACACACACAAAAAAGGAACTGTCTAAATCAACTAAAAAAATATCAGATCAGCAAACAATATCCGCCTCAGCATATCATTGATATTTCAATGGAGCAATCTGTTTCATTTGGTGCCATACATGACTTTGACATTTGACTTGTAAGCAATTATTCCTTTTGAATTCAACTGTCTCCTTCAGATTTTTGATAAAGAGTAAAATGGGTACTTTATAAATTTAAAATAAGTTTTACTAGAAAAGACAATTAATTGAGTAAATTTGTGTGTTTTTAAAATTTAGAAGGGTAAATATGATATATGAATTTTGAAGGGAAAAATGCATAATTTCAAAGTTTTTTAAGAGTATACATGAAATTCTCCCAAATAAAAATTATCATTGGTGACCCGAAAAGAGTGGTGTGATTATATTTCTGATTTGATCTCGAAAATATAAGAAATCTTGAACTTTCTTGTCATCTTATTAAACAAGCGTGTGAAAGATTTTGAAAAATAACATAATCAAATGTAATTTTCTAAGATATTCTTAGTAGGTGATGCTCTCATATTCGAAAAAAAAAACATTAATTTTGATATGTTTCTGCTTCTATACTAAATACAAGATATAATTCTAACAGCGACAATAATTTTCATCGGCCCAATATAGCCCACTTGTAACGATTCATCGGCCCAATATAGCCCACTTGTAACGATTCATCGGCCCAATATAGCACACTGAGCTGGTTTATTTGGTTATAAATCTCAAGTTTCATAGCATAAACCAAACTAGCCAAAGCTGGATATATTTCACCCTTAATCCTTCAGTCTTTGTTGCCATCCATTGAACCAGCAGCTAGCTCAAACTGCATAATTACTTCACTTTAGAGAAGCTTGAAAATGGAAAGATTGACAGCGCCATGATCCTTCTTTTCTCGTACCAGAAGGAAAGAGAAAAACATGCGGAATAGTTACGGAGGTTGAATTGATGGGTTAAGTTACACCGTCGTAAATTCATTCTTACTCCATCTTATTCCGGCTGCCTTTATTCTTGTTTGGCAGCTTAACTGTGGAATAAGTCTCTTATTCCACCACTTAATCTGCAACTAAACAACACCATGGCATAATTAACCTTAATTAGTACCAGGACTGAAAACGGGATCGAGCTTAAAGTACTTCTGTAAGGAGAGGAATTAAATACAGAACATATAAATTGAAAATAAATAAGGATTTGACTAATGGTTTCAATTTTGCATATAACCCTTGCTAAGTACCATAGAATGTAACCCTTACACATCCAAATTCTTTAATCAACTATAGATAGATATAAACAAATAAGGATAGTTGGTGGTACCAATACTTGTAAGCAAAGTTGCTAAAAATTACGTAAGAAACTGAAGTACCTCTTTGTCAACTAAGATGAAATCGTATGAAAATTTTGTTTCGTCTATTGATCCGTAAGCAGTCCATAATTTGACAATTTATCTCGTGATTGGTGGTCGGTACATCTTGACATTAAGCATTGGAAGCGAGGTTATCTTCTTGCTGGCAGCCATCTGAAAATTGATGCAAATGTCGTAAACGTAAATACAAATTGTAGTAATACATTTGACAGCAAATTTCAGTGAAGAAGTAGATCAGTATGAAACAGCTCTAGATAAATCAAATATTCACTATTTACTTCAATTCTGGTAAACAAAAACAGATCAAATTTCTAAGCAAGAAAAATACTCAGTTTATATTTTTATGGTTGCTGCAATTTATAAAACACATCTTGAATGGTACCAGAAATGTATTAAAATACTGGTTTTTTTAGAAAATTCCCTGATTTGTACTGTGAAGCTATCATAACTGAAAATTTGTTGTAAAAGTTACTCTATAATATGTTTACATAGTTATATTGATACAGACTGGTATGTTTGTCCTTTTTTTTAGAAAATTTCCTGATTTGTACTATGAAGCTACCATAACTAAAAATTTATTGTAAAAAATACTCGAGTGATGCTACGGTGCTTTGGGGAGTAAAGAGAGTGTTTTACTTCCCGCTCATATATCCATTTTCAAAGTTCAAATAGTCGATCCGAATTTCTCAACATGATCTTCATATTAATATGTGTTTGGAAACCAAATTTTACATTTTTTGGAAATTTTTTTACTATTTTTTTAGAATTTTTAAAAATCATTGTTTTTTGAATTTATTTTTTATTTTTTATTTAATGAAAAGCTGTGATTTTAAAAAATTCTAAATAAATAGTAAAAAATTTCCAAAAAAATGTAAAATTTGGTTTCCAAGCACATATCAATAGAAAGATTATGTTGGGAAGTTCGAATCGACTTTTTGAACTTTAAAAATGGAGATATGAGCGGGATGTAAAACATCCTCTTTACTTCTCAAAGCACCGTAGCATCATCCAAAATACTCTATAATTTTTTTAAATAGTTGTGTTGGTACAGATTGGTTTATTTGTGTACTAACTTGAGTTTGAACTTTGATTTTTTTTTTTTTTTTTGTTGGATTGCGAGAGGAATTTATCTTTTTTTTTCTCTATTTTTAAGGTCCTTTTTTGGTTATAGCTTTGTTGACCAGATGTGGTAATTGATACAATAGAAAACTTTTATATATAATATTTGTGTTGATGTTGTTGAAGTTTGGTAATTCATACCGATAATTCATTCGCGTAATATGATTGAACATGTCCTTGGTGATGAAAGAATTAATTTATATCACCTAAGGTACCTCATTTTTTTAGTTTGAATCCGGTCCGTTTATTCTATATTATAATTTGATTCGGATTGGTCTGGAACTCTGGATTATAATAGAACTGTCCGGATTGGAACTCAAATAATGCATTACCTCAGAGGATCCAGACTCAGTAATGACAAGAGACCAGCAAATTTGGTGAGGGATCTACCCCCGGACTTGAGAGTAGGTCCGATGGGCATCGGACCTACTCTAGTTCGATGAGTTTAATCACCGTCGATTTGCTTTAAAATTCGTGCAACTCTGTTTCAATTTCCGTGCGCACATAGATGGACGGTCAACATGTCGTTGAACCTAAAAGTAGGTCCGATGGGCATCGGACCTACTCCGTTCTAGCCGTGACTACAAGCCCATATAAACTGAAAATTTTAAATTGGCCCAACGAGAGCCCAGCTAATTGGGGACTAATGGAGGAAATGAAGCAAGGTTGTGTAATCCAATGAAATTCAGTTGGAATGTAATCGGGAATGTAGAACAATAAATTCAAACAAAATAACTCTTAAACTCAACGGGGATTGCAAGGTTGTGTAATCCAATTACATGATTCTCTATAACAATAAATTAAGTTTATCCAAAAGGCAATAGGTCTCTTACTTCACAAGATTCTATCATTCTAAATTCATTATTTTTTGGAATGCACAAATTTTAAAAACTGTTGTTTTCTATGTACAAATCTCAAAATAGATGAAAGGGTTGATTTGAAATAACAGGGTTATGTAATTCTTTGAGAATCACAGCAGATTTGTTTCCTAACTTAAAAGGAATAGGTCTTGACAAACTATCATGAACCAAATATTGGAGAATTTGTTCTCTCAAAAAAACAAAATATTGGAGAATTTGACAATTTACAGCAGCGAAAGAGGAAATCTCACTAGTACAAAAAACCCCTTCACCGACCCTCAATCACCGACTGTTTTAATATGTAACAGTCGGTATAGAGACTGCTGGTAAAATCGTAAATAAGAATAATCTCAACACCGACTGTTCTCTTACAAAAAACCGTCAGTAAACCAACACCGACTGTTTTTAAAAAAAAACAGTCGGTGTTGCTCATACCTACACCGACTGTTTTTCACAAACAACAGTCGGTGTTAAGCAGTCACCAACACCGACTGTTTTTTTAAAAAACAGTCGGTGTTGCTCATACCTACACCGACTGTTTTTTGTAAAAAACAGTCGGTGTTGAGCAATTACCAACACCAACTGTTTTTTAGAAAAACAGTCGGTGTTGAGCTAACAAAATTTAGTTCCAGTTTATAACTTATCAGCCGCGAAATATTCATTTCCCTCTTCTTCGCTGAAAACCCTCCCAAAATTTCTCTCTTTCGATCAGCCTCGCGATCTCCCAAACACCCCGCACCAGCACCCGAGCACCCGAGCACCTCTGCGATCGCCTTGCTGCCTCGCCCCGCGATCTCCCAAATCAGCCTCGCGATCGCCTTGCTGCCTCGCCCCGCACCAGCACCCGAGCACCGCTGGAGCGCGGAGGAGGAGTGCGTTGTGCGCCCGAGCACCCAAGCACCCGAATTCTGTCCGATAGCGCGGAGGAGTGCTTTTCTGGCCGATAGCGAGCGTCTGATCTCCAAGCGGATGCGACGTGGAGTTCGCCTCTTTTCACCGCCGCCGCCACCGCCACCACCTCCACCGCCGCCATCTATTTCCAATCCGTCAGTCCCACCTGCCACAGCTACAGCAGCGCCGCATGTTGTCAAGGCAGTGCCAATCCCACAAGCCAGGTTCTCTGGCAAGTCAAGAGAAGAGAACATGGTAATCTAATTTACTAATTAATAATTTTACTTTCTTTTCCATTTTAAGTTCATAGTAACTTTATTGTGTGAAGAATTTTCCAAGTTGATTTGTTTAGGGGTAGATCTGATATTTAATTAGTAATTTTTCCTCTTTGCTCGTATTTATAATAGATTTGCAAAGAGAACATTAGAAAGAGATAAGAGTTTTTGTTATTTTTATCATGCTTAATATGACCCCATTTTGTTGATACCATTATTGGATGCGTTATGATTTCTTGGTTGAATTAATGAACCTAGCCTCAATTATTGCTCTAATTATTATAAGTGAGGCCACTCTTTACTGGATGAGTAAGCAGTTGTTAGTTTCATATTTCCATGAAGCACTGCAAATTATATTCTATAGTGCAGTTTATGTATTATCTAATATTAATATTGTAATATCATCCATTGTTTATATTTTTATCTAATACCTAGTGTACTATTAAAATTTAAGTCCTTGGGATGTTCATATAACTGAATCCTGATTAATTAGCTCTTAAATTGGTTTGGGAATCACAGGCATGTAAATTCTTAGTAGTGTATAAATGGTAATTTAGTGTATGGATTGGGCAATAAATGAGCTAAGCTTGATTAATTCTTAAAAATGTTCAATTAGACTTCAGACTTTCCTTTGAAGCCAATTTTTTTTTTTGAATTCAGCTTAATTAAGGTCCAAGCCAAGCTAGTTTTAGTTGTTTCTAGAGCTTCATGTTTACTCTATGCAAGTCAATTCAAATCGTTTTCTTTATTTTTTTTCGCAAACACACCTAATATGTAGGTAGGAACCAGTAATTATTAACTTTGTTAGGGTGAATGAAAAGCTCCCCGTATGGCCCTTTGTCTGTTTCGAATTTAATGTAAATACTATGCAAAAGCTTAACTAAAGAACAACCAGGGTCCGATTTATTTTATTTTATTTTATCATGGTTTAAAGAAAGGGCTATTTGAGGCAGGTGCAAAATCGGCAACACATAACAAAACTTGCCTCATCTATCACCCTGAAATAACAGTTCTGTATTACCTACAGTCCTACAACGATAATTGTTGGGTTTTAGTGGCAAGCACGATGAAGTTTGGGTGTCAATTTGTAGGTACAGTAAACACCGGGTGTATCTTGTAAACATACCTTACCCATCTAGTCTAGGTCCTAAAGGCAAAAAATGACTTGGATGATATATTAAATAGGCTAGGAGAGCTTTGCGTGCTTTGAGAGGCTTAGTGAGGTTGAAATCCCTGATAGATGGCAACTCGGTGAAGCGTCAGGCGGCAAGCACACTTCGGTGCATGCAGACATTGGCCCGTGTGCAGTCTCAGATCCGCTCCAGGCGCCTCAGGATGACCGAGGAGAACCAGGCTCTTCAGCGCCAGCTTCTTCTCAAGAAAGAGCTCGATAGCTTGAGAGTACGATTCCACTCTTTCTTTCTTGATGTAATTTTATTTGATTTGGGGTACAAGGTCAATGAATTGACATTACATGTTTTTTATCTTCTGTTGATGAAAGATGGGGGAAGAATGGGATGATAGTACCCAGACGAAGGAGCAAATTGAAGCGAGCATTGTAAGCAAGCAAGAGGCTACCATAAGAAGAGAGCGAGCCATGGCATATGCATTTTCTCATCAGGTATTGTACATATTTCTCCGGATTAAATGCTTTTAGTAGGTTAACCTATATGGTAGAGGTAGCATTTCTCGTCCACATTGTTGCTTGAAGGTAGCAAGGTTAACCTATATCATGTCTAATATAATTCCAACTGAAATTCGCAGCCTTCCTCTTTTCCCTGCTTTCTGCTACGTTTTCAATACCAGAGAACGAATGGAACCATAGTATTTGCCCTTTTTTTGCCACATGTATTCATATCTATAATAGCTGTCTGAATGCAGCAAAATGTTTACTTTTAGTGGAAGAACAGCTCGAGAACGGCAAACCCAATGTTCATAGACCCAAGCAACCCACAGTGGGGCTGGAGCTGGCTTGAGCGGTGGATGGCCGCCAAGCCATGGGAGAATCGTGGCACTGAGAAAGACCCCAAAGACACCAACTCTGTCAAGAGCAGTGCTACTGCCACTGTTACCCCGATTCCAGTCCTTGGTGAAGGTGAGATTACCAAATCAGATGGAAAGCTTTTAATACCAGATGGAAAGCTTTTAAGGAACAAGAGATCTCATCAATTGCTGCCTGGAGCTACTCATTTTCGGCGCATCATGGCACCTATGACATCAGATCCTCTAAGCGGTAATTCATTATTTATATATTTATTATTGTTATTCTATTATACGCCCTTTTTAAATGAGCTGTAAAAGTGAATTGGAGAATAATGTTTGTAAACAACTTCTGTTCAAAGGATGAATTTGGTGCAAATGAAAACTCAGGGACTAATCTGATTCTTTTTAGAGAGTTTAAGCACCAAAACCTGAATTTTCCTTTTTATTAATTTATTTATTATTGTTACTAAATCTATAGCACCTCAGTTATGAAATTGGACAATAAGATTTCAAATCTACCACAATTCACAGGATTATATATTGCTTTATCTGGCGGGAGTTCTGAAATCATTTGTTTACAACGCAAGTTTGGGCAGTGGAAGGAGGATGATGTCAGTGCAGAGCAATGGATGGCTCATTGTTGAGTATAGAAATCTTATTACTATGTCAAATTGTTGTTTTTCCCTTTTAATTAGTTTTGTAACTGATTGCTCTCTGTAGAGAGGAAAAGATGTAAATGACGTTTATTTATCTATTAATATATTCACCTTGAAAAAAGTTTATAATTTTGTATAATTATAAATGGTATAGGAATTATATAATTATACATGTGCAAAAAAAAAAAAAAAAAAAAAATCGGTGTTGGGCGCCTACACCGACGGTTTTTTCCAAAAAACAGTCGGTGTTGGGCGCCTACACTGACTGTTATTCACCCGTCAGTAAAGATTTATCTATACCGTCGCCGCCATCACCGACGCCTCAATAACAGTCGGTATAAGGGTTTTTTAACAATCGGTGAAGGGGTTTTTTGTACTAGTGTCTTCAAGGAAGGAAAAAAAATAATTCACAATTCTACTTTCTTCAAGTATGCAGTAACAATTTTTTTTAATCATAATTATAGTTTCCTAAATAAAATTCAACAAATAACAAACTGTTTTCACACAAATTACAATTTCATACTAATCGGGCATGATATTTAAATTGTTAAATTCTCCAAGGCTTAGGTGCTATGGATAACATAAGGCATTCTGTGCTACGGTCTCAAAAACCTATATGTATAAGTTAAAGCTTTTATTGTTAGAGCAATAGATATATTTCTAAAAATGATGAGAATCATAATCTTCATATCAGTCAACAAATAAGCAATTATTTACATTTAAAGTTTCAAGACATAATTGAAAAGAAAGGCTCTGAATTTGACATTTTTACATATCAGTTTTAGCATCCATTGGTCACAGTCTTCTATTTCTCTCTTAGTTCTATGCACTTCTTCTTCAATTTTCTGTGCATTTACTTCAATTTATTGTCATTTGTTACCAATTTACAAACTGAGTCATCCAGAAGCAGTGTTTTAATATTCGGTTCTCATGCGGTATTCGGAAGGCCACCGCATACCGCATATACGGTATGCGGCCGAATATGCGGATTTTTATTCGGATTTATATATGCGGATTTTTTATTAAATATTTAATTTCACAGTACTTAAATACAATAAGGCAATATGTAGAGAGATTATAAAAAACTTCTGAGTGAGATGCTTGAAGAGAACACCTACCTGACGGGTCTGAAACTCATTTAATGAGTTATGGATTTGGGTCCGAAACTCTTTTAATGAGTTTTGAATGTTTTTTAATTTTTTTAAAGCATGAATTCAATATTTGGTCCGAATAGCTATTTTTTATTCGGCCGACACTGAATAGGAATATACGGCCGTATATTCACCGAATATAACCGAAATTTAAAACACTGTCCAGAAGCATATCAATTCCTATAAATTAAATTTAGCAATTTTGTCCTTTATATTTTTTTTATTTTTGTAATTACTATATCTTTTAATTCCTTGTTAGGGAATGTGGTAGTGTGATCTAAAACAGCATGTTGCAATCAAAATGGATCACTATCTTAAAAAAAAACAGCATGTTGCTTTGATAAATCATATAAATATAACATCTCAAATGCATGCAATTATTGGATGGATGGTGGGTGCTGGCGCCACAAATTTTATATTAACTAGAAAACATATAATTGAAAGGTTATTAATGATAATTTAAATTCATCAGCATACTAGATAAATTAAAGCATGACAATATTCAATGTACTTTTTTAAAAACTGATGATTTTACACTGGGCTCTGTTCCTTTATAAAGAGTGAGGCTATGGTATTATGCAGAGTGCATATTGGCACGAACTATAGATTAATATCTTTATTTTGAAAGTCTTAACAGTCAATCTGTACCAATTAACATGATCTTCATATGAATATGTAGACCAATTTTATATATTTTAGAATTTTTTTAATATCATTTTAGATAGGTAGAAAAACACTTGATCTGAAAATTCTGGACCATAAAAAATAAGTAATTTTCTATCATCTAAAAAAATAGTAAAAAAATTCTTCAAACTTAGTCTGCAAGTACATATGCATATGGAGATCATTTTGAACGATTTGGATCGATCATTAGAATTTTAAATACGAAAATATTAATCAGTAGTACAGACCAATCCACGCCATGCATAGTACCATAGTCTCACTCTAGTTTATAGGTGAATGCTTGTTTAGTTAAAGAGGTACGAACATCTAATTTATAAAATAAAAATATTGCTGTATTTTTTTTCAGAAATATCATCAAAATTGATATGTTGTTATTGAAACTAATATTATAAATACCATCTTTTTTTAAAAATAAACTGTATAGTAATTTATGTGTAAGTCAAAATAATTGAAATATTCCTGCATTTTAATGAATTTCAACTCTTTTGAAATCATTGACTATAATTTCTAAGAACATCATATGAATTACATCAAATTCAAACTGTTCAAGGCTTCACGTCTCTCAACTCCAAGGCTCTAAGTTGAACTCTCAGAAACAGAACAAAAGTAAAATGCGACCTTAAAAGTTACTACGCACTCGCTAATCTCCCTTAAATCTCAATCCAACGGTGATCGAACCAGGGAATCTCCAGTACGTTAGTGCTTGCGCTACAAATATCTAATTCTGTGGGTCCTACATATCCGACGTGTCATCGTGCCTCTTTACGCTATTGGTAACTCCACACGACAAGTAAGAAAAGTTGCAAAATAACACAACCCGTCAAAATTATTCCCTACACCCGGTCTATTCTCATTTTGTGAACCAAAGTGTCACTGAACATGGCCCCCACTAAATTTAACTGGGTCTATAAGTCTATTCCAAAGTTATAGACCTATTCAAACTGGTGAATCTTGGTTGAACAGGGACCGTCACCGAGCTCGCCACGGAATTCGTATACCCTAAGGTAACAGAAATATTCTCTTTAGATCTGAACCGTCCGATTAGAATCCGCACGATTATTAAAGTGTCCCGGTATATTCCACCTAGGGGCGGATTGCCCTGGATTCCTATCGTACGGCCGTGATTCAAACAGAAATATTCTGTTACCTCAGAGGATATGGATTCGCTCGCCACGTGCCTAAAACAAAGATCCACTGTCCATATCACAATCGACAGCCGTGATCAAACCAACGACCTCTTTACATAAACTCGCCTTAAGCCATCATCTCTCTGCTTATTTCCAGATCTCTCTCTTCTCTCTCTCTCCAAAACACACATGGCACTAACGATCAACTGCTGTCTAAAGCCTTCTCCTTCTCCCCCCATTTCAACCAGATCAACTCCATTGAAGGATCAAAGTGACTGGAGAAAGAGATGTATTGCAACAATGGCATGTGTTATAATTTCATCTACAGCTGGAATTACAGATGGTCAAGATATTGCCACAGCCATGGAAATTACACCGATTGTTGGATCCGGTACGAGAATGGTACGGTGGAGCGACAAGAGATCGTGTCCACCATGGCATCAGAATTTACTGGAGAATATTGTGCCGGAGAACTTGCCGAGGCCGTCGAATAGCAGGAGACCAAATAGCGTAACGACACGTCGGACTGGTGGTGATCGTGATTCTGCTGTCATTGGTGGCAAATTGATTGGATTTGGTAAGGGTTGCTTTTCTCTTTGAGAAGAGAAGAGAAGGAGATTGTTTCATAATTTGTAATTTGTAAATTTGATAGAAAGATTAATTAATGATTAATTAAAGGTACTACAATATTTTTTTTTGT
The DNA here is from genome assembly GCA_011114355.1 of Carex littledalei. Lineage (NCBI taxonomy): Eukaryota > Viridiplantae > Streptophyta > Magnoliopsida > Poales > Cyperaceae > Carex > Carex littledalei. The sequence goes on from CM022081.1 coordinate 2,447,072, forward strand.
GTGCAATACATCTAATAAAATTGTTGTCATAAAAATAGAGGTTAATTTCTTCTTTGTTGAATTTAAGAGATGTTGACATCCGATAATTCAGATCACTGTTTTTACAATTACTTGATCTGGACCGTTCTTTTTAACTTGGCACGAATCTCAAAACCCAATAATACTGCTCCCTCCGTCAGTCCGAATCTCAAAGCGGCTGAGAGTTAATCTCAAACCGTAAACTGAAGAGAATCTTGTACAGTAATGGAGAGGATACTTGTCCGACATCCGAGAGAGAAAGAGAGAGATGAGAGGAATCTGACAAAAATTCAATTATCATGCAAACAGTTGCAGTACAACCTTGTACTGCTACTTTTGCTTTGGTACTGGAAGCAAGTAGCAGTACTGAGTTGTTATAATCAGAATTAAATTATTTTCTAAAGAACTAATGAGTTGTGTTAAAGTATTTACCCCCCATTCAAAATTTTAACCTTTTAAATTCAAATAATGAGCAATATTTGAAATTTATTTTATATTATTTTTATGTATTGTTAGACATAAGACAAGATAATGAGCAATATTTTGTTTAAATAATAAACTATACAAGTGATATGCTTTTTTTATATTTTTTTTTCCAGCAACACTTTGCTAGTATAAAATAGTCAGCAATATTTTGTTTTGTTATTTTGGATCCTATAAGCACAAGAAAAATTAGTATTTAAGGATTTTGGATGAATAAGTTCTACAAAAAACAAAAAAAAACTGCATGCAATTTTTCTATCAGTGTTTTCATTGTGTTATATCTTAAAATAAAATTTCATCATACATGAAATTAGATCACAAAAATCACATACTAATCACAAATTAAATGAAATTAAATGATGCTCTGAACTGTTTTTTTTTTCTGAGGAAAAAATAATGCAATAGGGATATCTTAATTTTCTAAAAAAAATATTTGACCATGTGATCAAGATCAGATGGAAAGGATATGCAGGAAAGAACCTCCAAAAATATTTGGTTTTCGTAAGCAATAATTAGATCTAAAAATCAGATGCTAGCGTTTTTTTTTTTTTTTTTTTTGAAAAAGATATGGAACATTGGCAACATGGAAAGTTACTCACAGTAAGCCACAAAAAACAAATTCACAGACATTTGATCTTCTGTGGTCTATTGGAAGCAGGATTACATACAGCCAACTGCAGCTGGCTCTTTATAGTATAGAGATCATAGTGACATGATTCGCGTTTTATTCGCGAATAAAACGCGAATAAAATGTTTTTCAGAGATTTTCAAACCGAACAAAGAATAAAACGGTTGACCGAATTTTTACTGATTTATTCGCGAATAAAACGGTTTTTACGAATTATTCGCGTATAAACTCGTTGCTCTGTAGTCTGTAGTCTGCAGTCCGTGCATGAGTGAAATCCGTCGCGTGGCAGGACCCCACCACGTGGGTGAGACTTAGGCACATTTTTGAATTTTGAAAAGCATATCTGGACCCCATCACGTGGGTACCATCTTGATTTAAATCAAATATTTAATTAACTAATTCCAAATATAATATGTACCAAATTCTTAGCACTTCGCAAACATTTTTTTTTCCTCCAAATTTTATTAAAAAAGTTGAAAAATAAAAAAATTAAAATAAGTACATATATTTTTTTGGATTTTTTTTTTTGCTTTTTTGTGATACTAAATCATTCCCGAATTATACCCGAATTATTTCCGAATCACGAATTTTTGACCCCGCTGAACCGAACCCGAATAATTAATTTGTCACTACGATAGAGATTAGAGAAAAGCAATACACCTCTGCTTCACGTTTGGCAACATGCATCTCTCAACAGAGATTCAAGGCCGAAAGAGGTTCCATTCCTCCTGCAGGACCAGTCTAGTTCTCCATCTCCTACTACGTGGCTTCTTATGATTCGATGTCACTGAGGACCCCACCATGCTGGAAGAAGGCGGGTGAACCATATTTTCGATGCAGTGCCAATGTATCTTTACACAGAAGGTTACAACAGATTTAATATAAAAAGAAAATAGCCATGTAAAATTGAGTTACTGTAAAATTTCAAGACACTTTAATTTTGAACATCATGAATGAAGTTTTGATAATGATCTTCCATATTGTCCCGCTTTTATTTATGATATTCTGTTTCTTTCGATCAGTTAATTGAACCGAAGCATTTTTGTGTGATGATATGAACTATTGTTCTGCTTTTGTCAGAGCTTAAGCATTTTTTTTTGTATCTGATTTCTAACCTTCCAAGGAAGGTACAAATACTGACATATACTGGGTCCAATACCCGTTTCCACAAAACCGTGGCGAAATGGTTTATGGGAGGTAACATCGTACCAGTTCTGATCGATTTGCATCTCAATTTTTAGTAGTATGAATACTGGTAATTTGGGATGCACTATTAGTTGATTAATAAAAGGACACTCTGATTCTACTATAATTAAACAACAAAAAGAAAAAAAGGGAAGCAAGAAAATTTATATTCTATTTTTTCACTATGGAAGAAGAGAAATCACCTAAATCCTTCCTTTTAAAAAAGATAAACAAAAATGCATTCATCACATAAGCTCAAAAATCAGAGCTCCAAAAGTCAACATCAGGCGCTGATCCAACGAGATATGAACTGAAGGAAGAGTATATAATTGGCACTGCTCCTGCCTCTGATTCTGCTCCATGTCCATATGCTCCGATCACCGTCCCCTGAGACCGGGCTGAGAAAACAGAGAAACAACCACTCCTGTTAGTTATTATGTGATTTAAGAAATATATCATTACTGTAAAGAAATTATAACGATTAAAAAAAAAAAAAATCCTTTTTGATGACATCTGACACCTAGAATGATTCGATGATTCGAGGCAAACTGTATAAAGTACATAGAATAGGCTAATTTAATTACTTTGTAAATCGGCATTGTTGAGCTCCGTAGGGCACGTTTGCGCATGCTTCACAACTTTGTTCCAGGCATTTGTCGACATTTTCAGTATCTGCAGAATCAGAATTAATTGATTTTAAGGATATTTCATGAAGAAAAAAGAACAAATCAGATAGAATGTTACCTCCTAAAGGTTGTTCTTATACTATCTCATTTTTAAATTATCAGTTAAGCTACACTTTTTTTTAAACTTTTTTAAAAAAATTCTTACTTATCAGGTCTTGTTATCAACATTGTTCATAAATTATAAAATGGGTAAGCGAGAAATTGCAGAAATTTTACCTCCTTTAGCTCACTTGGATTTGCCTTCAGCAATTTCAAGAAATCTTGAACAATCTTAATATTATTATTCTTCAATCTCTGATGATATTTTCCATCTTTCGCAATTTTCTCGAGTCGCCAAACGTCATCGTTGGGCATCGGGGGATAATGCTTCTCGTACACTACAAAAAGTTACATTTCACTGGTAAAAATGTGTTTAATTAACTTATACAGCTGCTTTTTTTCAAAAAAAAAAAAAAATAGAGAGATAACATCTCGTTAAGTTTACTTACATTCCCCTCGGTGATCCTTAACCGTAAATTTCTCAGACAACCCCTCCTGAATCTTTATAACAGTTCCACAGCGCTCTGAATCAATACACGCACCAAGGCGAAATTTCCCGCTTCTCAACCATTTTGAATTATCTGTGAAATATGTATCCCCAATAATACCAACTCCTTGGTTCAAAGTTACCTCAGTGTTACCAACAAGCAATGGTCTCTTGCCATCTCTTGCTTTAACAATTTTGCTACTGAATTTATCACTATCCAAACCTTCTAGGTCTAAATCCCCATCAATCACTGCAATTTTCACTTTTATGGGCGAGCCCTCCTCGGTTGTGCAAATTTTGCCCGTATTAATGCCTACGAGTTGGATTTCTATGGGCATTTTGTCATTGTCAGTGATGTTATTGCCAGTGTATATTGTTTGCACAACTTGATTTGCAAAGACAAGTTTGTGTGTCGGCATGTCTCTGCTCTGTGATGGCTGGAATCTAAAAAGAAAAAAAAAATGTGCCATTAGAATGTAAAAAATAAAAGCTTTTTTGTAAATTCAAAAGCCAGGAATATCACATATTGTTGAACTGAGTACTTACTGCGGTGTTGGTACCGCTTCTTCTATGTAGTATTGGCGATTTCTGCATGTAAAGGTAAATCATAGATCAGTATAAATTCTACATACATTTAAAATTGAGCATTGTTTTGAGTAAAAATAGCTAGAGAGAGAGGTATATAAACAAACCCCCTACCCGTAAAGCGGATTTGGACCACAAACAAGTAGTTGCACCTCCTCACGAACCTAAATAATTTCAGATTAAAATGTGTCAAAATTAGCACAGAAATCAACTGCCATTTCCTAGAGCAATGTAATAAGAAAGGAAGCTCACCACTCTACGGATAATTGGTTCCATAGATAAGCAAATGTTTCGTATGGTCTCAGCCAACATCGCGCCTCTAATCACACTGCAATCGATTTATAATTAATGTTAGTACTCATGATATACAAAAAAATTGGTAGAATGAGAGAGAGAGGAGCTAGAACTCACGAAATGAAGGAAGGCGTCGTTCGCATCCGGCTCGACTGAGGCTGATTTTGGTCGACATCCAATCCAAGCTCCTCCCGCGGTCGCTTCCGACCATTTTCCATTGATGAAATCATTCCAACTTGTTTATAATGTCTTGGTAAATCCAAACAAATTTAATTTATTAAGAGAGGAAAGAAACAAAGGGGAAGGGATGATATTAAGGCTGAGTTTGAATTTGAAGTTGGAATTGATTTGAATTTATATAGCGACAAGAGAACATTCATAGAAAGAGCTTGGAATGTCAATGGAAATACTGTTTCACAGAGTTTGATTTGTGCAAGTTATATATTTAATTAGTTGAGGAAACATCTTGGATTTTCATCAGTTTTAAAGTCAACGGCGACATCACACAGAGGTCAACCTCTGTTGATTCATACAAAAAGTTCAAAATTAGTTTAGTTATTTAATTTTGTTATATTTTTAATTTTTTCTGGCCAGTGTTTGAGTCCAATATTGTTGTCCTTCGCCCATCTGAATTTGTTGAATTTTATACACAATACATTAATTATGTATCTAATATTATGATAAAATTTCTGAATTTTTTAATTTAAGTTACAAAATATCAATATTTTAATATGGTATTTTGTATTTTAGAATAATAAATTATTTCAGAATTATATTTGTATTATACTTAAAAAATTACGAACTTGTCATAGTGACAACTTAATGATTCGGAAAAAGTTTGGCGGGTTCAAAAATTCATGATTTGAGAATAATTCGGAATTATACATTGAGAAAAAAAAATTCCCACGAGCTAAAACAAATTAAAAAAAATTCGGGAAAAATTCACGAATGATTCGTAAAATTCAGAAATAATTCGTAAAATTCGCAAATTATTCACGAATTAGAAATTTTTTTGAGAAACCAAATAATACAGACATTGATTCGCCAACAGCTCAAATCCAAATTATTTACGAATAATCCGCGAATCATGTTAACATGGTCATTATCACTATAGTTTCTTTTTGGCTGGTCTGTTGTTGGTCACGTGCCATGTGACATAAATGTGGGCTCTCCAAAAAAGCTGGATTTTTGGACAATTGTTTTAGATCTCAGGGTTAAATGTTCATAATTACCACTCCCCAAGTTCTTTTTTATTATTATTAGGAACCATCCAGGAAATTAATATGCTCTGAGTTTCCTAGAGATTCCAAATGTTGTTGATGAAAAGAAAATAAATAAAAGTATAAATATGTTAACAACAGCCATACTATTGACAATTTCATACTGCATTCATATTTAGATATTTGCATCATCTCTTTCTTAAACGCCATTGTGTAATCAACCAACAATGAACAATCCTTTTTTTTAATAAAAATTGATATGCAATCTATCAACACAGTTGATGTCAGTATGTCTACCGACCTTACAAGGCTACAAATCAGACCAAAAAAATGCTTCAGCTCTGACAAGAGCAAAACAATATTTCATATAATCACACAAAAAAAAAATACCAGTAACAACACCAAATGCTGAAATCAGCCATCCAGAGACAAAGAAGCCACCCAAGCTAACAAAGTTAGCTGGTACCAACAACTAAAACAAAAACCAGCCAATTCTCAGCAAAACAAACCATCAGAATCTGTTACCAGTAAAACCAATCCAACATGTCTCAAAACAAAAAACTTACAGCGATCCTGCTCAACGGTAAGAATTACAACAAGGAAAAACCAACATTATTTGCAATTGCTAGAGGCAACATTTTCTTTCAGTTCAGCTAGGATTTTTTATTCTAAATCTATTGTCCGATAAGGGATGAGCAATAAGTAAGTGATGTAATTTGCATGACTAATGACTAGTTTGAATAACAACGAAACTAGGCCAATAATGAACACGAGGATATAATTGTAGGATGTTTACTAAAAAATATAACAAAAGGCCAAACAATAAGTCACGCTACAAATATATATTTAGTTGTTTTATTTATATTAAATTTAATTATTATTAACATATCATGAAACTAAATTAAATGATGTACAAATTAGAAAATCCCTACAAATAACTTTAAATTAAATGATGTACAAATACTATACTAAATTAAATGATGTACAAAAAATATTTTTAGGCAAAAGAAAAAAAAGAATGTACTTTTAGAGATTTTTTTATTTATAGAAATGAATGAAAATAGAGGTATGAAAATAAAAGGAGTGAATGGTTTGCACCATTAGAATAGTATTAAAATGGACCGCTGGTTTTATGTTCTAATCATGCTTCACATTATTTTTTTCGTATTCAGAGTTTGAACAATCGATTCAAACTGCTCAATTGCTCCTTTATTAAGTAAATGTAACTTCTGGTAGATATAAATAGTAATTAAATTGATGTAATAATAAAGCATTTATGATCTTGAATAGAAAGGAACATTTTTTTTCTTTACCCCATTATTCTTACTCATTCTTCATTTTCTCAGTATCAATCTACCGTATCAAATTGATAATTCCATGAAATTCGTGATTTTTTTAAGAATCAAACACTTGTTAATTAAGGCCTCGATAAATTGAGGTCATGAGTCATGATAAACGAAGAAAGGAGTGGATTCACTAATTTGATCTTCTCGTGATATAGTATGAGAAGAGTAGAATTCTTAAGCTCACCAAGTTCTTTGATGAACTTAATTTCAAAATTTATCAAACTGATTTCAAACGACGGATCCAAACCACTGAAACTGATCTACTTCACAAATGATGTGTTTACATATCAAATTTTTAAATTTTGAATTAATTTATCAAGTCAAGTGGTTAAAAAAAAATTAAAAAAACAAACGTATAAAATAAACTTATAAACCTTCTTTGTTTTTACAACTTGATTTTATATTAAATTAATTTGAAATGTAAATGCATCACTCGCATTATTGGACCAATTATTTCAGTTTTTCAGTTTAACTTTAAATCTTCAATTATTATAGTCTATAATAATTGAAGATTTGAAGTTAAAAGTTTAATATATATCTTTAATTATCGATTGTTCTTAATTTATTATTCATCAATAACTCTTTTAATAGAAAATTATCTTCACAGCATCAACGGATGCTTTTCCTTCTTTATATTCATGCTTATGACAAAGAGTTATTAGGCAATATCTTCATAGTATTTGATATATGTGTTTCCTTTTTTGTATTCAGTTTTGACTGTATTTTTTGTTGGGATTGGGTTTTGTTCAAAAAGCTTTGTACAAAGTCTCATCTAAAGTCAAGATTAAACGTCTGATTTGTATTGAGATTCGTGTAAATATATTTAAAACTTAATAAATTTAAATGACTCCTCTTGAATCTAAATGTCTACATTTTGAATGAAGATTTTGAATGTCTACATTTAAAACATATTTAATACTTAATAAGTTTAAGTCTGACTTTGAATGAGGCTTTGCCCAAAGCCATTTGGACAAAACCCAATCCCGTTTTTGTCTCGTTCTCATCCAGAATTAATGCAAGACGTTATTACTTCCTAAATTTAAATACTGATCTTTGAAATTGAGTAAATTTGTTAATTTTTTAAATTTAAAAGAGTAAATATGATGTTATAAATTTTTAGGGAAGCTGATATGAGTACCCGCACTCCAGTACTTGCATTGTACCCGCACCTTAACTGCCATATTTCTGACGATCTGTGAGGAATTTTGCGAATCTAAAACCACAAACATCTTCTACGTAATTTTCTCTTTCAAATGAGATCCATGATGACGTACTTTCAGACTCGTCGTCATGCAAGTATTTATACCTATATTTGCAAGTATTTTTTTACATATGACACTGGATTACATATGAAAGTATTAATATCAAGTATTATAAGTATTTATACCTATAAGGTCAACTATTTTTGTTAGAGGAAGGTTGACGCAAAGACTATTAGAGAATGTTGATAGGGGATATGGGGTCCCTACTACGAGGAAGGTTGACGCGGGAACGATTAGGGGACTGAAAAAGGGGATGATCATATCAAGTTACGCAAGCAAGTATTTATATCTTAATTTGCAAGTATTAATGTTTTATGTTTCAACTATTTATACCTATAAAGATTGACGTGGAGACGAGTGTGGAGACTGGGAGGGGGGGCATATAATTAGTGGGGACCATAGTATAATCTTTATCTAATTAGTGGGGACCGTAGTACAACCTTTCTCTATTGTTGCTGTGGGTACAATGTGGGTACTGGAGTGGGAAGATTGAAATAATTATTCAATTTTTAGAGAGGAAAATACGTAATGTCAAAATTTTTGACAGGTATACATGAAATTCTCCTCCCTTTAATAAAAAAAATAATGGTCATTATCATATTAAATGAAAAGATTACAAGAAAGGACATTTATTGTTGAAGAAAAAAATAAAATATTAATATAATAATTCAAAAAATACTAATGAATATACCAAATTGCCTGCAAAAACACTATCACATGCATTTAGATTGGGTGTAGTAAGAAAAAATATTTTTGTCAAATAGCAACTACAGTTCAGCATCCTCATTTTGAGATAGAAGAATGGCAATAGCAGTGGCTCAAAAAAAGCTAACCAGGGTTAAAATACCGAAATTTTTATTTTTAACATTTTAATAAAATTCATTAATAAATTAACCATCGTTTTTGGTCAATTCCAAATTTAACACGGCCGCAGAATGCCGGAGCGGACCCATATGGGGGGTACCGCAGAATGCCGGAGCGGACCCCCATATGGGGCCGCACAATGCCGAAGCGGCCCCTGGGGCCGCATAATGCCGGAGCGGTCCCATTATTTTTTATTTTAGAAATACGAAATTGTATATATGTTAAGTGTTATTTAGTTTCGAATGTAGTTTAAATTGATTTTTGGTCGTATCGTATTTTTGGTCGTTCGTTTGAAATATTTTAGATATTTTAGATATGTGGTTTCTTTTAAATTCTTTTGTGTACTCTGAGATAATAAAATCAACAAAATAAATAAATAACAACAAAATCAAACAAACAAGAAACTAATCAACGAAATAAATATGTATCTGACAAAACATCTACCAATACTCCAAATAAGAATCTACCAATCTAACAAAACATCTAACAATCTACGGCTCTGGACTAAACACCGTCCTCGCCTTCTTCTTCCTAAACCCCCGACCCCGCCTGCATAGTGGCGTCTCGTCTGTATCTCCGGAGGATGCTGAGCTGGATGCCTGGACATCCGTAGACTGAACCGGCTCATGGGGAACCTCCTCAATCTCGGATGTCTGCTGGACCCCAGGACCAAAAACTGTGGTCTGTCCAGACTCAGCCTGCGTGAATAAAAACGCCTGTCTGGCAATGGGGTCATCGTGGAGGGAAGGGTGAGGTACCTGCTGTGAGGACTGGCCAGGGAACGGCGGGATGGGGTCTGTCTGAACATACCCTGGCTCATAGGCAGGAGGTACTGTCTGAGTGGGAGTGTAACCTGGGGAATACAGTCCATCTCCCTCTGTGCCATAATCAGCGGAGATATCAAAGCCCAGGTCCTCATCGTGTCCACCCTGTAGTAACTTACAAATTAGATAATGTATTGAATAAGAAAAATATCACAGTTATGTATTTTAATTTAAATTATACCTCGGTAGGCATCCTAGCCTGGGATCCCATGGCGTCCAGTGCAGCCTGGCGCATCAACTCGGCACCTCGGTCGAACGCCTGACCGACCGTCTCAGCATCATGGACGCCTGCAAACACGTCCTCATCACCAGTGTAGGGGACATAGACATCGGGCTCGTCAGATATGTCGTCGACCGCATCAACACCGCCCAAGCCAGCGCACCTCAGTAGAGAGTCGAGGCGCGCCCTGTACCCACACTGGCACACCGCGGGTACGTTGTGCTTGAGGATGACCTTCCCGAGCCTCTTCCATCCCCTGGTGACGGCCATCGTAGCCCCTATGACGCAACTCTTGACAAGATATAATGCCTGAAAATATGAAAAAATTATGAAGAAGTTGTACAATTGTAAATATTAATATTTTTGAATTTGAAACTTCAAATTAAAAATACCGTGGCTGCGAGAGGTGCGCCGGCGGGGATAATACCGTGGATCCGTCCTCTACGATCCCTCGGCTTCGGTACCCGCTCGTGCGGGTTGTCGGCGATGTAGCCCTCAATGAAGATGGTGTACGCGCCGCAATCCTGATACCAATCTCTGTAAGGTCTGTACGAATTACAACAAATGTTAGATATTCCAATCAAAAAGCCATAGTTGAAGTAGTGAATTAATAAAATTTCTTACACTGGCGCGACATCCATCTGACGGTCGGGCTCGGCCAATGGGGGATCTGCCTGTCCTGCCTCGAACACGTAATCGGCACGAGCAATCCCCCAGTCCTTGTCTGCAGTGGTCTCCCTGGCATGGTGCAGAGCTCGCCAGACATTCTCGCTGATCGGTGCCGGGGGCGGAGCAAGCTGGCGCAGCCCGAACTGTCTCATGACCCGTCCGGGGTAATGGTGCTCGATGATCTATATATATTAATACGTTAGACTGTTTTTATTAAATTAAGTTGATTGTGTAAATAACTAGCGTAAATAAATTACGGTACCTGAAAACATATGAGCGGCACCTCTGCACGCCAGAAACGCTCCTGCTGACGACATCGCTCCGGCAATATCTCAAGATATGAGCGATGTGCGCCATCCACCTCGACCTGGAAGTATAGATTTAATATCATATATCAATTCGAACTGGGAAAAATTTAAATAAAAATAAAAGTAAACTTACATAATCTCTGTAGGGCTCCCAAGTGACAAACTCGGCATCATCTCTGAGGTGCTCGATCTCCTGTCTCCAAAATGTGATGCCGAGAGACGCGCCATGCCCTGTACCTACCCAAATCTTGGGATAGCAGTACTTGGCGGCAAATGCAGGGCAGTTGTCCGGCTCGGGCTTGCCCCACTGCGGCACATCTGTCTTGCTAGCCAGGACTGGACGGCCAATAATCAGATGTGCATAGGACCAGTGCTGTAGTAACATGCACGGTCCTATGAATGTCTTGTTCTTCTTCAGGCAGGCTGTGTTAAGACCCCTTTACAAGAAAACAAAGTCATTGTTACTACACTACGATGTATACTATTTGAAAATATTTATAAGGTGTTTCTTACCTATATAGGCATGCCAGCGTGGCACCTCCCCAGTTGAACCTGCCCGCAGTGGACAGGTCGCGCAGAAGCTCGAGGTAACACAGCCGCACCTGATCTCCATGCGAATCCGGAAACAACCGACAGGTGATCATCTCCAAAATATAGGCGCGCAGATATCGGTCAATAACCACCTGTTATAGATTTAAATTAGAACAATACTTACAAGAAAATATGATTGAATCTCGTACAAGCAAATACCTGATCTGGTCGCTCCGGAAAGACCTGAAATCTCGCCCGCAGCTTTACCAAGCTGATGCAGCTGGGCGAGACCACAGTCTTCTCACCTCTCTTCTTCGCTTTCTGGAGATCCTCGTGCGGGATACCCAATAGCTCTAAGCACAATGCACGAAAATCTCCGTACTCGACGCCCGTGACCGGCTCCCCAATAATAGTCATACCCCACAGGCAACTGACGTCCTGTAGGGTGACTGTCATCTCAGCATGGGGGAGATGAAAGCTGTGCGTCTCCGGACGCCATCGCTCAACGAGGCCAGAAGATAAGCCCTCGTCAGCATTCTCCTCGGCCATCTGGGATATCTGGTACAATCCCATCGAGCGTAAAACCCCCCCGTACGCCGACTGGTACCGTAGATGCTGGCGGTTGTGACGAACCGTAACCGCATCCAAACCCTGCATTTAAGTAAATAATCAGATCAAGTTCATTCATCAAAAATTCGAGATGACAAATTTATAAATATGACAAATTTACTTACCCCAGTGGCAGCCTCTAATATCCGATGCTCCGCATTCGGGTACCACAAGAAGTCGCTGACCCTGTCGGTGCGACTCCGGATACCCGGAACATCCGCCAACGCTGTCTCGATGTACTGAGACATCTCGTATGGCGTGGCTGTAGGAGCATGCTGTGTACCCCTACTGGAGGATGGTATATCTCTACTGGTACTCATGCTGTATTGGATAATATTTGGTCAAATATGAGAGTTTGGTAAAAGTCCGGTTTAACTTTGGGTACAATTCTAATTAAATTTGGGTACAATTCTAATTAAATTTGGGTACAATTCTAATTAAATTTGGTTACAATCGAATTAAATTTGGGTACAATTCTAATTAAATTTGGGTGCAATCTAATTAAATTTGGGTACAATTCTAATTAAATTTGGTTACAATCGAATTAAATTTGGGTACAATCTAATTAAATTTGGGTGCAATCTAATTAAATTTGGGTGCAATTCTAATTAAATTTGGGTACAATTCTAATTAAATTGGGGTACAATTCTAATTAAATTTGGGTACAATTCTAATTAAATTTGGGTACAATCGAATTAAATTTAGGTACAATTCTAAATAAATTTGGGTACAATCGAATTAAATTTTGGTACAATTCTAATTCTAAATTCTAAATCTAAACTCTAAACCTAAATCCTAATCCTAAACCCTAAACCTACACCTAATTACTACTCTACACTAAAAATTAAAACAAGAGAAGAAGAAGAAAACTTACCCGAGGTCGAAGGGATTCGAACTTCAAAAGAGATGCAATGAAATCGGAATCCTGCGGCCCTATATATAGGCCGGGGACCGCTCCGGCATTATGCGGCCCCAGGGGCCGCTTCGGCATTGTGCGGCCCCATATGGGGGTCCGCTTCGGCATTCTGCGGTACCCCCCATATGGGTCCGCTCCGGCATTCTGCGGCCGTGCTAAATTTGGAATTGACCAAAAACGATGGTTAATTTATTAATGAATTTTATTAAAATGTTAAAAATAAAAATTTCGGGTTAAAATAAATTGAACAATTTAAATTTTCAAATATTTTGTATAATTTTAATTTTAATTTTCAAATAGGATTGAGTTGCTTGTCATTAATTCATAATGAGCCCCTCATATTTTATGCATGTTTAAACTATCATGGTCACAATTTTTTTTTATAGGCAAATTCTTTTTTCCATAGTAACAATATTCGTATTTTATTAGCGTTTTATTCGTGAATAATTCGTTCTTTTGGTGTTTCCGATCCGAATGGCGTTTATTCGGTTGACCGAATAAAACGCAAATTTTTCGAATTTTACGAATTATTTGCATATTTTTCCGTAAAAGTTCGTCGAGTTTCGCTTATTATTCGTGATATCTAGAGAACACGCTTGAGGAGAGAGAATAATTTGCCGTGATAGATCAGTGTAGCCATGTGATATTATCTCAAAAAGTCTACCAAGTGACTCTACTCCCGTGATTTTTATTAATACCCTCCAAAAAAAAATAGCAAATCTACCCTCCATATTTTTTTAATTTTATAAATACCCGTCCAACATTTGGGCGATTTGCTTTATTTATTTATTTATTTTGCAGATGTTTACCAAACCGCCCTACTGTGGGGCGATTTGCTATAAAAATATTTTTTTAGAGATCTTTCTATCTAATTTGTATATTATATGACACTTATCCTAGATGAGTATATATTTACGTAATCAATTTAAAAAAATATAAACAATCAACAAAATCTAAGACGATTATTACAGATAATGATCGTCTGATCCTTTGCAAGGATCAGATTCTGTGTTGTTACATCGATCAGATAGTAATTTTATCTAATATTTGTAGTAGTTTTGTAGTCATACTCTTTATAAAAAATATATATGATGCTCCAGTATGGTATTCGGTTTATTATGTCTTGATGTGTCCATTATTTATGAGACATATAAGGTTATAACAAGTTGAGATTGCAATTTAGAATGCCTCTTCGAAGTAATCTAATGTGACAGGGTCTTGCGGGGCACCGCACATTCCATCACAAAATCTGATCGATGTAACAACACAAAATATGATCCTTGCAAAGGATCAGATGATCATTATCTGTAATAATCGTCTTAGCTCTTGTCGATCGTTTATATTTTTTAAATTGATTACGTAAATATATACTCATGTTAGACTCTAGTCAAACAAAAAAAATACTTTGTGTCAGATTATACTCACGTAAATATAATATACAAATTAGATTTGCTATTTTTTTTAGGGTATTAATAAAAATTGCGGACTCTACTCAAACAAAAAAAACAAAAAAAAAGTGAAGCACGTGTCAGAGACAATTTGAGTGGATCTTCCGATCCTTTGTGCCTAGGAATTATATAACTTTTGAGTTGCAATTTAAATTTTTCAGTTTAAGCTCATAACACTTCTTGTTTAAGCTATTAAGTGTTAAAATTTTAATTTCGACTTCGCTCCGTATTATTTCCGAATTATACCCGAATTATTCCCGAATAACAAATTTTTGACATCACCAAACTAAACACGAATAATTCATTTGTCTGTATGCTTGTGTGATGGGACTTGTTGTCTCATGGTAGCTATATTTTTTTAGAATAAAAAAGATTATTAAGATTACTGAACTCTGTGTTAGAAATAAGATTGAATTAGCAGAAATGTTGAAACATACTAACGATCTGATCTGTATTAAAATTTATAATGCCACCCATGACCCGTTGCAGTTCATTGTATGGCCGCTACATATTTGGCTACACTGAGTCTGTGAATAAAATAATTATCTAAAATTGTGGTAAATGATAGGCATTTGACAATAGATGCAACACATCTCAACACAAAATAACGACCAGATCAAATTCCGGAGCAATTTCTTTCCTGCACCAGGGCCAAGGATTTGTCAAAGCACAATATTCATATTTTCTTTGCAGTTGTCAAGGCTTATTAGTTATTAGTTATTATTATTATTTTCTTTGCAATTATGTACCAGTGCTCAATTATTGTACTGAATCAGATCTGAGATCGATTGTGAATAAAAAAATAATAGCGTGTAAAAGAAGTATTAATTAATTAATCGAAGTGACCTCAATGCGAATAAAAAATAATAACGTGTAAAAGGAGCATTAGTTAAATCGAACTGAAACCTCAAAATTCCATAACTCAACCACAAACCCCCCCATCACTCACTCAAAAGCAATGGCCTCTACCATGACCGGCCAAGTACCGTTCCACATGGCGGCAATAGCGCATCCCGGCCGTGGCCACATCAATGCGATGATGAATTTTTGTCGTCTCCTTTCTAACCGTGGTGGTTTCCATATCTCATTCATAGTCACCGAAGAATGGCGCTCCATTCTCTCCTCTGACCCGCCTCCCCCGCCTTGTGTGCAACTATGCACGATCCCGAACTGCATCCCGTCTGAACGAGTTCGTGCAGCGGACAGGAACGGGTTCATGGATGCTGTCCTGACTAACATGGAGGAGCCATTTGAACGACTGATAATCGAGCAGCTGGAGACGCCCGTGCAGGCTATTGTCAGCGACACGTACTTGCCTTGGGTTGTAGAAGTTGGGAACAGGAGGGGTATACCGGTTTGCTCCTTGTTTCCCATGGCGGCTTGCTTTTTCCGTGCTTTGGATAATTACCACATGCTGCCGGTACATGTGCCCACAACTGATTCCATAGCAGGTAAAAGAAATGAACTATGAAAAAAACAATGAAAAAAAAAGGAAAGAAGGAAAGAAAAAAACAATCAAGCGATCATTCAATTGTCATGTGACAAAGAAGGAAAGAAAAAAACAATGAAAAAAAAAAACACGAAAACTTGACACATGATAGTTACCATATGCAAAAATTTCAGTTCTTAATGTTGATTTAAGGGTAATTTTTTCTTTGAAACATAATGATCACTTTCATATTTCGTGTGATTGTTTAGTAAATGTAAATGAGTTGTTTTTTTATTGTAGATCTAGAGTTTAATGATGAGCCATTGGAGCAATATATTCCTGGCCTACATCCTTTAAGGTCTAGTGATCTGAATACATTGCATACATTGAAGCAATGGAAGAAGATCCTTCAATATTTCCCTTGGGTAAAGAAACCACAATGTGTCCTTTTCACCTCATTTTACGAGCTCGAATCCGACACAATTGACTTAATAAAGCAACAATTGCCATGCCATGTTTACCCTATCGGACCATGTATTCCATATTTACAATTAAATGCTGTATCAAACCCAGATCAAGACTACTACCTGACATGGCTTGATGAGCAACCGAAGAAGTCGGTCTTATACATCTCGCTCGGTAGCTTTCTCTCTGTATCACAAACTCAGTTAGAAGAACTTGCCTATGGTTTGGTTACAAGTCGGGTTAAATTTTTATGGGTGGCCCGTGATAATTCCACTTGGGTTCAAAAAATAGTTGGAAAACAAGGTTTGGTGGTGCCGTGGTGCCGTGGTGTGAGCAACTAAAGGTGCTATGCCATCCTTCTATTGGAGGGTTTCTGACACACTGTGGCTGGAACTCTACACTTGAAACAGTATATGCTGGTATACCAATGTTGACATTACCAATTTGTTCGGACCAAGATGTCGATAGCCGGCTTATAGTGGAGAAATGGAAGGTGGGTGTGAGCTTAAAGGGCAAAAGGGGAAAGGATGAAATTGTTCCGAAAGAGGAGATTGCAAAGGTTGTCAAGGAATTCATGGATTTGAATGGAGATAAGAGTAAGGAGTTGAGGAAAGAGGCACTGAATTTGAAAGCAGCAGCACATAATGCCATAGAAGTAGGAGGGTCTTCTTATAATAGCCTGAGCAATTTCATTGAAGGCCTCTCCATTAATTTTCATTCTTGACAGGAAGGTTGTAACTTTGTTTTATCCAATTAATTAGCCACATTTTTCTGAATTCCTTTCATTAATCAGTATGTAATGAATTTCCCAATTTTAATTAAATGGCATGTTCTTTAAGTAATTATTTAATTACCATATTCCAAGTCCAGTTCACAATCAAAAAGCTAGTTCAAGGTCCAACTTTAGCCCAACAACAAGGGCTAATTTCTTTTCTTTTATTTCGGCCCATTGTAATTCAAACTTAATTTATATAAAATTCCATTCAAGTCTCGGCCCAGCAATTTTAAATTTTATCAATTTCTTTTCCCTTTGTATGAATTTAAAAATTGATATTTATGAGTATCGCTAATGCCAACATGAGTATCTGCTCAGGACAGATACCTTTCAGCTAAACTGCTCAATCATTTTAATCTCAGATTTACTAATATGGGAAAGATAATAAGTTGGTCTATTATTTGTGCCTTTGAATCGGGTATTTAATCAGTTAGTGATGCATAGGGGGGTTATGGTTTACAAATTACAACACGTTACGTGTGCAGCAGCAAAGAGTTACTGCCAGATACACTGATTTACTTCCTGGATGGATTGAAGGCATGTGAGTGGTTTGCTGGTTCCACATTTTTATTTCCTGGATGGACTGAAGGCTGGTAGATTGGATTCCTGGTTGGATGTTTTATTTGCTGGATGAATTGAAGGCTGTTAAGTGGGTTTGCTGCCTTGATATTTTATTTGCTGGTTGCCTTCCAGACTTTATGAGCATAAGATTTAGTAATTTGGGGAAGATAATAAGTTCGTCTATTATTTGTGCATGAGGGGGGTTATGGTTTAGAAATTACAACAGGCTATATCATTTCATCTAGTTTCATATCCGTCAGATGTTTAATTACTGTTAGAAAACTACTTCAAAAATTATCCTTGTTTAACTACATGTTAACATCATCTGTCAACTTTTGATTAGGAAATGTCATCCCCTGTCAAACATCACAGGGATCAGGTTGGAGAGAGCAGAGAGGTTCGAGCCATCGCTCAGGAATCTGAGGATAGACTTAATCAAAACATGGCAATGCATTCTGTTCAGAAGAAATACCATGGAGCTAAACTGCTCAATCATTGTAATCTCAGCCTTCCAGACTTTATGAGCGTAAGATTTACTATTATTTGTGCCTTTTAAATAATGATGCATGAGGTGGTGGGGGGTATCCAATGCAATTATTCTAATATGTCAACATGCAAATATACCCGAAAATAAAACACAAAGAGAATACTATATTTATAATCAAACCGGAGTCCGGTACCTAAGCACCGTGTGTAGATTTTAATATAATAATACGAAAGAATAAAAACCCTGTATGTGCCGTGCCAGTTGGACCAAACGATCCAATAAGATATTGTTCAAGTACTGCGATTAGAGAGTCCAATGATACACGCTGTCTAATGACATCGAGCATTGCCTCACAAGATAACATAGCACGCTAGCAGATGGACATATCCAAATCCCGTGTTTTCTTACTTCTAAATCGATTCTTCATCCAAAATATAAAATAGGAGAAAACTACCAGCGTGACATAAAAATAGTCAATCTTGTCCCTCATGAGCAGGAGAGAACTCCATTCGTCCAGCCAGACTAGTGGGAAATCATACGCCACGGACTCGAACCATCCACGTATGCAGACCTCCGGGACTCGAACCGTGCGGCAAAACTCAGACCTGCCATAGACTCATGATCGGAATCAGGGGCTGTGCAGTCTCGTACATGGCGAGTAGCTCCTAATGTAGAGGGAAAACTCCCGAATCGATTCGTACCCCGGACTCGAATCGGTGCACGTAAAAGTAAAATGAAACGAGAAAGATATATAGATTCGAAATACATATAATAGTCCTAGAAGACCTCCTGAGGGATCAAGTGACCACTCAGCTCAATGGCTATCGGGCCGGCTCGTACCATACCTACGAGCCGGAACGAAGTCACTCAGTCTTTTTCCCAACACTCACCAATGCATATATGCGACTACAATATAATATATTGTCCTCTACGAGAAGATGACAACTAATAGCCTAATGCAATATAATATCTATATATTATATACATTAAATTACCTTACTCATAAAATACAGTAAATTGTAGATTTTCAGGGTTTATGCAATTCCTATCTACAGCACAGAAAGGATAAACATGCTCTACAATTTCCGATGCAACTATTTAATTTAAATTAAATATGACAGGTCAGATGGTCGACTCGTGAGAGTACGTCACGAAAAAGATAATTCAGATATTCCACACCGGCGTAGTCGGCAGGACCCTCGTCTGCTCCGATGTAATCGTCCGCGGGATCAGTCCACGGGTCTAAATCGAAACAGGTCTGATGACCTGTAATTCGTAACGTAATTTAATTAAAATCTATCTAAGTTCTTATAACCCTTTCCACTGTTTATTACCTTTAAATAAGCATTCGAATTTATTGGATTAACTGCGGCTGACCTGTCATATTACCTTTAAATAAGCATTCCACTGTTTATAACCCTTTCCACTGGATTATTACCTTTAAATCGATCCGATCGGTTTAGCTCGGTCTGGATTGATCGCGAGTAATTAAATCTAATTTAGTTTAATTTAATTTGGAGATAAACTGTTAAAATAAATTCCTATAGTATTTAACGGTTCTACTATTACCTATACGATAAAATACGGAGATTAGGTATTAACTTAAGTATTGCGATAATTAATCGCATTTTAATACGTATATGATAAAAATACGTTTGTTAATTAATACCCTAATAATAATTTGAAATTATTTCTATGCACGTATAAAATAAAATACATTGTTAATTAATTGTCCTAATTAATTAACAACTTACAAATTTAATTGTTTAGATATAAAATTCATAAGTGCTATTTTATTTAACTACGAGGTGGGTGTTTTTATTTAATGTGTTTCGGGATCATACATTGTCCAGTCGGATCTTTGTATCTGCTCAAATTATGTTATGAGGCAACTATCCAGGACTTTACTAATCATCTCTCAATCTTTAGGTTTATGTTATTCTTTGATTTTTAGTTCGACTTCCTTTTCAATTTAAAACCAATCGTCGCTTATTTACACTTTTAAAATTCAATCCCTTTTAAATTTAAGTTAAGACTTCGGGTCGAGCCTACCAAGAGAAGCTTGGAAGGCTCGAGTCCCTAATCATTGTTAATCACATTTTTACTTTAATTTATTTAATTATTTCAAAGTCACGTTCTAATTTTAATCCACACCATCTCGTAATTCAAATTGAACCTACGACAATCAAGAATATCATGTGCTAACTTATTATATATTGGGTTTGCACAACCCGATCATAATTGAGCCTAATTCCAATGATTTAATCCATAGGCCCAATTGGATGTCAAAACAATTGAAATAAATAAATTATTTTCGTATTGGGCCTAAACCCATAAAAAAAGGCCCATTAGGATTTTTAAAAACAATATAATATATTTTCGGATTGGGCCTAAGCCCACAAAATTTAAATGGCTCATTTTATTTAATACACGTATATGGCCGGCCCAACTAGAAAAGAGACCAAGCCTCTTTTTATTAAACAATCAAGGGCCCAACAAGCATTCATAATAAAATGGCCCAGCAACAATTGAAAGGCCCATATTTTAATTAATTCCCTAAGGTCGAACCCCTTTCAACATTTCAAATTTTCCAACTCAACAAACCATCAATAGAGGTCAGCAACCACAGGGAACCAACTGGTACCATTTACCAGTTGGCCGAATCACACAACCAACAATAGAGAACAAGCAAAAAAAGCCAGTACCAGTAAGAGGAACCAAAAACGGGTCAGACTGGTACCGATTACAAGAAAATTAGTACCCAAAACACTCAAAAATTCACAAGTAAATAGGTCAAATAAGCACGGAAAAATCAACAACCCGTGCGCAATAATCGTCACTACAACTAATACGAACAATTATGAACATCGATCAAACCCAACAATGCACAATTCAGATAGAGGGCTCGGCCCTTATCCCAAATAGGTCAATCAACCCGCACAAACAATTCAAACAACAAGGCCACAATTCAACAGGGAGGAACTCTGCTCCTATGCCATTACAAGGCACAAAGACATAAATAAAAGGGATTGAGTTGCGTTACCGGAAATGTTCGATTTGTGCTTCGTATACGAAGGTCGGTACCAAGGCAGCAGCGTCGCCTTGCCTCGCCTCTGACCCTTCTCTTAATCCGCAAACCAACAACACAAAGACTCACACAAGCAAAACCCAACCGGGTTTACAGCTGAACAGAAAAGAATCCGAACCACAAGAGAGTGACAGAGAGATAGAGAGAGAGATGAAATTCTCAACACATGAGATCAAAATCAGCGAAAAACCCAAAGAGAGAGAGCGGGGTATTTGTAACCTAGTGAGGAGTAAAGAGCGGGGCGTACGGCCAAGCCCTGTCAGAGGGTAGGCACGCGCGCAAGGCACGAAAGTCGTCCCTGGCAGGTGAGGAACCGCGCTCGGGTCAAAGCCCTCGAGTGGGAGGGGATGGCGATACGACAGGGGCCAGAGTGGCGTACGGAGCCGAGAAGAAAAGCGGGGGAACTCAATCGTCGCCCCCTTCCTTCTCCTGGAAGGAAAGAAAAAGAGAGATCGGGGAAAGGGTGGGGCTCATGGTCAGCGACAGAGAGAAGAGGGGTGGGGGTTCCCTGTAAGCGAAAGAGGGGAGGGGAAGGGTTATGTTTAGAGAGGGGAGGGCTTTTAAAGGAGGGGGGCTTTAAGATCCGTGCAGCATCAAGATGAATGGTTGAGAAAATTCCAGAATTCAAATGGCTTAAACAATTAACAAAGGATGTCCTAAACTGAATTAATTAACGAGGTTTGCGTTTATAAGTTTATACGAATCTTTCGAATGTCAATCGTGATGAATTATGAAATTAATATAACTTATCTAATTTTTAATATCTCTATCATTTTACATGACAAATTTTCTACTTCTAATATGTCACAAAATTAGGTATTTCATTTATTATTGATTTAAATTTCTAATTTACTAATTCATAAGAACCTTGTTAGATTAATCACATATTTACATAGTTTGGTTATTTTATTTACTTAATTAAATTTAAATTTAAATCTAAAACTTGCAAAATTATTAATTGATTTAATAATCAAATTTTATATACACTAATTTATCCATTTAATTAATTAACCTTTATTAAATTTAATTAATTAACTAAAGTTTTAATTAGTTGTAAATTTTAATTGTTAGTCTAATTAATTAAATTTTAAATTTACGGGTTATAACACCATCGGTGTCGAATGACACCCAATGATAAAGTGGCGATAGTAAATGTGTTTTTTGTAGTAGTGTTACCATATCTCTTCCAGCTTTGGTTGGGGCATAAAGAGATTAATTTCCAATTTTGACAGATACACATCTCATTTCTGAATGACCTACCTCTTATTCATTTTTGGAAGAGAACAGAAAGGACATATTATTAATTTATTCCCTAGCAGCTTTCGACATTTAGTTTGATTGGATTTGAACGCAAAAATTGAGGAGGACATTTTTCCATTTTGGTTGATTACAGCCGAGCCTGGGAATATAAGGAAATATCGGAAGGAGGCTTGGGGCATTTTTCCATTTTCTCAACTCATTTTATCTTATTCCTGCATGGAGCCTGCCTAAAAGGCTAAAACTCTTTACCGCTGCTTCTCAATGTAACAAAGAAAAGTATACATAGATATTTAAAAGTTTTTGAATATTTTTTTTTGTTTAATTGTCCAAATGTAAGAAAATTTGTGATTTTAGATGAGGACAATTTCAATTGAACACATATTTTTCTTAATAAATAATGTGACCAAATAAGAAACTTTTACAAACGTCTTAATTCATTTTTGGATTGCAATATCTTATTGCTACGGTGATCTAACAACCAAATTGTAGTTGCAATAAATAAATAAAAATTGCAACCAAAAATTAGTTGCCACTATATTGCAACAAAATCTTTGGCAACCACTTGCAACAAATTTGCTCCATTGCAAAATGTATTTATTGCAATCAATTTATATTTATTGCAACTAAAAATTTGAGTACCCGAAATAAGAAATGGTACGTGTAGTGCGTTACTTCATCATCCTAGTGACAAAAACAAATGATGTCATTAAACTCATGATTAATGACAATAAGCAATACTTACATGGTGAATCGTTTGTCAAATTTCTCTAAGGTCATATTGCTCAAATTTGTGCAAAACAGTACAAAAAAAAGATTGCAAGGGCTAAATACCCAAAATAACATAAAAATGTTTAAAGCCGAAAGACGTATTGTCACGACCGCGCCGCCGGATCGGGGATCGCAACAAGAGAGGCACCCTTGCATCCATCCTACATCCCACCAACCTATGTCGCAAACAAAAACACAAAGAACAATACAGAGTCAGCTACAAAGTTCAGTAACTGGTTATTTACGAGACGCTTCTCTATAATTGGCTATTTAAAAGACCATTCAAACTGACCGGATTAATCCATACAAATTCAAATCAAATTATGCCTGCATATTTAAACGGCGATAGCACCCGGGTCTAGGTTATCAATAAAACAAGTCACACAATATCCATATCATTTCATTTCACACAATCATATAATTTCACAAATTATCATAATACACAATCTTATCATTTCACAAATCAAATTCGAACCTCTGACCCACTATCCCGTTAAATATGTCATCATAATTAAATATCCAATTCAAACATCCAATTTAACTACATAAATCGAATAAAAAAATTATAGAGAATTCTGATTACCTTATAGCGATAAATCCATAAATTCAAATCGAATTGCAACGACTGTTCGGAATCAATGCGACGTAGTCCAAATTCCAATCTGCCGGACATATATAATTAAATGATTATTAATATTGAAATATTAAATTTAATTAGAATAAAAACAAGAGATTGAAAGAAGCATTTTAATTTTCTATAACCTTATCAGTAACATGCTCCAGATTAGGAAGGTTCTCGAGTTTTAGGCATTGATCAACACTCACTGTGGTAAGCTGTGCCATAGCCTTCGGTTTTACCTCCCAAAACTCCAAGTTCTCCAATTTGCGAAGTCCTAAGAACCGCAACTGTGGAAACCCATTTGTGGAGCAAACCATTTTCTTCCCTGTATATGCTCCATCTTGTAGGCTCAGATATTTCAGTGTTTTTAGTCTTTCTAGCGTGGGCATGGGGTCTTCCTTCAAACCAGACTTGATTAGGGTGAGCTTCACAAGATTTGGTGGAAATTTAATATTATCTATGATCAGTTTCCGGCAAATCCATTCTCCCTCTAATTTAATCGACATCACCGTCTTAAGAGTGGGAAAGGCCCTAGTATCGGCAAACTCTGATGGTAAAATGTCTCCTATAATTGTCATTGAGAGGAGGTTAACCATGTGACTCAATAGGTCAGAAATAGATTTCCAGTTTGGATTGTCCCTGTTTGAAATTGCTAACTTTCTAAGGTTGATCAGGAACTTTGGAAAGTTTTCTCGCCACGACTCGGGAACCGCAACTGTTTTCAGGATTTGCAGGTCATCTATATTTGCTGTGGAGGGTGGGCCTTTAATTTGGGGGCTAGGGTTGACATATACATGACGAAGTGTTTTGATCGTCCATAGAGATTCAGGTAGGGTTTTTATGTTTGTATCTCTAACATCCAACGTTTTGAGCCATTTCATCATGTTCCCAATATTTTCAGGAAGCTCAGATATGTTACTACCCCTCAAGCCCAGATATTTTAGAAATTTTAGGTGAAAAATACCCGGTAGAAATGTTTGTGGGATTGTGGATTTCCTTAATTCCAACACTTCCAGATAGTCGGTTCTTTCAAAAATGTTTTTTCCCAAAACATTCGTATCAAAATCAAAACAGACTACAGACTGGACAGCAGGATACCATTCTCCTTCCTCAAATAAAACTGAATTTATAGGTGATTTATTGTTAGGTGTGTATTGTTTCTTGTCATCATTATAAAATGCTACACGTTCCAGGGATTCCATTTCTTGCCCGGTTGGATTGGCAACCAAAAACTCATCCTCGCGGGATTTTTTGATGCAAAATTCATGAATAGATTGATGTACTCGGCAACATTTGATTGCGCCTGAGATTGATCTCTTTGAAACCCCAACTAACGACCTGCAAGCAACAAGGAAAATAAATAAACAACAAGTACATATATATAAAAGAACAAAATTTCTAGATGGACATGATCTTTTTATCTATAAGAAAATAAAGAGTCAATTTGCATAAATGAATATAAAATTTCTTTGTTCTTGGGGAGTGCTGTATATTTTTAGATTGTATATTTCTAGGTTGTATTGTGCCTTTAGAATTGAAAAC
Organism: Carex littledalei; assembly: GCA_011114355.1. Classification (NCBI taxonomy): domain Eukaryota; kingdom Viridiplantae; phylum Streptophyta; class Magnoliopsida; order Poales; family Cyperaceae; genus Carex; species Carex littledalei. The sequence goes on from CM022081.1 coordinate 2,472,688, forward strand.
CAGCAGTGCACCATTATTTGTCTCCTCTCTTGAAGTAGTAGAGTGACCTTAAAAAAAATGGTGCTTTTATTGACCATCAAGTATACTAGAAAATATTCAGTTTTATTGATGAACTCTTTTTTAGGAAACTATGAGCTAATTGTTTAAATAGCAAACATCCTGTTATTATTAAGATGTTGTTTTATCCACAAAGGGAAAAACAATGCACACCTAACAATAAATCACCTATAAATTATAAGATCGAATGTAAATTTTCAGAAAATATTGAGAATACCTTTGAACAAGTTGTTCCAGGTACTTATTTGCAGTCTCTTCTATTGTCTCTCCTTCCTGTGGTTCAACAAATCCTTCAAAATCTTCAGCAATCCAAATCTCTGTTAGAGACCTTGCAGGAATCTCATAATTCATCGGGTAACATGCTAAATAAAGAAAGCATGGTCCGAGAAAGAAAGATAAATCATCATAGCAGTAGGTATAAATGTGCCACATATGATTATCAGAAGCACCATTGTTGGACTCTTTGATCTTGACCAGATCATTTTTCACCCTGTTCCATGTTTTGTAGGCCCTTGGTTTGACCGAAAGGAGACTCCCTATAAGGAGAAGAGCCTGAGGCTGTCCTTCACATGCCTGGCAAATCAGTTCAGGAAGATTGTCCAGTTCTGTGGATAACTCTAATAAGAACCGGAGCATTTCATAAGGGTCTTTGAGCTCACGAAGAACTGGAAATGCTATTATGAGGAGGAGTGCTCGGCTCTTCTCATCATTTGTTAAGCAGTTTGAACTATTTGCGTTGTCAAGAAGCAAGTCCTCCATGCTTTTTATGTCGTGGAGAGAGTTTCTAACTGCATCTATGTCGACTTTCTGCTCTAACTCACCTTCTACTTCTATTTGCCCCAAATAATTGCAGGAAACCAACTCATCAATAAATGAATCTAGAGCTCTCTTAACCCACATCAATTCACGATGAATGTTCAATTGTGACCCCTTTCTGGAAGCACTTCTAAAATTCTCCCTCCTTGAAATTCCAAATTTTCTGAAACACACATGCAGAGTCTTAATTGTTTCCAGCTTTTCGTCCTCAGTGTCCCTGGGTCTAGGCTTTATTTGCATGAATGACGCCCTAATATTCCACCAAATATTTGAAAGATCATCACCGGAAACCTGAAGAGGGTCATTGTCTGATAAAAATCCTCTGAGGAAGGGTTTAGATAGTATTTGTTTTATGAAAGGTATAGCATCCATCTCTGTTTCAACTTTCTTAAAATCACACCCAAAATCCTTCCCTCCCTGCCTGCCTATATCTCACTTGCTATCCTTGTTAAATCAAAACAGTTTAATCCTTCCTTCCCTCCCTCTCTCTTATCCAATTCAACTGCAAGCTCCACCAAATAACTGCAATGCAAAAGAAACATTTAAAAAGTACTATTAATGATGCATGATTGATCAAATCTGACATTATCAAGTTGCTAAAATTTATCGAATGCTACCAACTTGAAGACTGTTGATTTTAAAATCTTCTACTCATTGATATGATTTTTAGCCACTTGATGGATCATCCGTGATTTTTAAATATAATTGATTTTTATATACAATCTACCTAAATTATGAACAACATTTTATTTTAACTATTTTAATTAGTTATCAATATGACTTATTTTTTTGTTAACATTTGTTATATTTTGTTGAATAATTGGACTCTAGAACTTATAAAATAGTAGTCAAAATTTAATCACATATGGTATGAACAAAATAATGTCTGCATATAGTGTAATTTAAATTCGCTGATATTTTATAATAGATGAAAAGTACCGAATTCGTTTTTGTGGGATGAAATTTTGTATCACAAATGCAAAATAATATAAAAATGTTATATCTTAATCGATTTCATATCATGAAAGAAAACTAGAAGAGCCGCACCTCATCGGTTACGGGTAATGGCACATCATCCACATTATGCGCTCCCTAATTAAATATGTGTTTCAATTTTAAATAATTTAATTTATAATATTATTAAGTATGTATGTATGAAGTATAAAATGAAGAAGATTAGAAAAGAGATAATGATACGAAAAGAATAGCTCGCTAATCAATTTGATTTTTTTATCCGTAGAATAAAAAGAGGTAATGGCAAATATATTTTGTTCTTTCACGTAAAATATGTTTTGGGACTGATATTATTTATTTTAGTTTTAGACCGAACTTTTTTTTGCGTCACAGTAATCTAGTTGGCATATATATATATATATATATAGATGGGCTATTGTACTTCGCGAAGTAAAACCCCCGTTTACTTCGGGCCATATTTTGTCATTTTCAAAATTCAAACAATCGATCCGAACCGTTCAACATGTTCTAAATATTGAAATGTGCTTGGAGACTAAATTTTACATTTTTTGGAATTTTTTTACTATTTATTAAGTCACTTTGAAAATCGCTGATCCGGTGGTCCAGAAAATTTTACTGTTTTTTACTGTTCACAGTGGATCAGCGATTTTCAAAGTAGCTTAATAAATAGTAAAAAAATTCCAAAAAATGTAAAATTTAGTCTCCAAGCACATTTCAATATTTAGAACATGTTGAACGGTTCGGATCGGTTGTTTGGATTTTCAAAATGAAAATATGAGCGTGAAGTAAACGGGGGTTTTACTTTGCGAAGTACAATAGCCCGTCTCTCTCTCTCTCTCTATATATATATATAGAGTAGAACTAGGGTGCTCCTAAGCTCACCAAGCCCTTCGTGAGCGCGACTCTAAAACCTATCGAATTGACTTCAAACGACATTTCCAAACCGTTAGATGTTCAATCTATATTAAAATGTGCTTGGAGACCAAATTTTACATTTTTTGGAATTTTTTTACTATTTATTAAGATGGTTTGAAAATCGCTGTTTTTATTAAAATTCTGCACCATTGGAAAACAGCGATTTTCAAACCATCTTAATAAATAGTAAAAAAATTTCAAAAAATGTAAAATTTGGTCTCCAAGCACATTTTAATATAGATTGAACATCTAACGGTTTGAAAATGTCGTTTGAAGTCAATTCGATAGGTTTTAGAGTCGCGCTCACGGAAGGGCTTGGTGAGCTTAGGAGCACCCTAGTTCTACTCTATATATATCTATATATATATATATATATATATATATATATATATACTAGTCAAGTGTCGGCCACGCGTTGCCGTGGGAATTGAAAATTTGTTTTGATCACTTTTTTAAATGTGATTAATTTAAGAATTGATTGCATAATATGGGTATGAAAATGTTCCACTCAACCAGTTATGTACCTATTTACACCCTAGGTAGCGCTGGTTGGTTCAATTTTGTTTTTAAAATCATTTTTCTCTCTATGGTGTCTTCATTTTCCTTTCTACGATGCTTTTAGAATCAAATATAAAATATATACACAGTTAAAGAGAGAAAACCTCATTAGATTTAACAAGCATATCAGCATCTACAACTTTAGAGTGAGGGTGAGAGACAAAAGGCACATGAGACCTCATAAAAGCCACAGAGCGGTTCACAAGGTTCAAAAATCTCGTTTGTTGGATCTGATCCCTCAGATCAGTCAACCATGATGAAACTGTCACCTATGTTGAGAATACAAATCAATAATTATAATCATAGCATGTATTAGCAAAAAGCACACTTGTGCAATTTACAAGATACAATTTCCTGGGTACCCAAAAGACAAAATGCACAGGTATCTTGCATAAGCTCCCAACACCCCCCTCTGGAATAAGCTTACCAAAAAGCACTCTTCTTTTTAACCCCAAACTGGAATAAAGAAGAATAATATAAAGACCATATAAAAAACCTACAGAAACAATAAGAAGTCAGATCGTATACCCTCAACATATATAAGAAATGTTTTCAGTGATATTTTGACATTTTGTAGGGGCAACAGTAAAAGAGCAACCCCCACCCTAAAAACAAAAAAAAAAAAAAGGAGACGAGCAACACGTCGTTGAGGGATCGAGGGTAGCACGTTTAGCTCTCTTTGAGGAAATATCGCATCAGAACCATCGTCGTTCTGAGCTCGCTGAAGGTGCTTCGAGGTAGAGAAAAGGAGATGCGCCGACTCAACCCGGTTTGAGCAAAGAAAGCAGAAAAAGAGAGGGGTTGTGCAATGTCGGCTCTGCGTGGGGAAGAAGTAAAGAAAAAGAGAGGGGAGTCGGTTCTGCGGGGAAGGAAAAAAAGAGAAAAATTAAGACGTGCATTCTGCGTTGGGAAGGAGAAAGGAGCACGCGCGTGCGCAGTAACAGAGAAAAAGATGGAAAATGTTGTGGTTTGTACCAATAACTCAAGAGTATACTTTGTATTGAATTGGGTAATTTTCTAATTGACTTTATACTTCTACATGTAAGACTACATGGAAACAAGAAGTATAAAATTAAATAGTAATCAACGGCGGAGATTAATTGAATGTGAGGCTGGAATCTCCTCTGAAGAGATAGCCTCCTCATCCCTCTAAAATTCAAGATGGTTTTAATAAGGAGTAAAGATAAAAATACCTAATTAAGTTGGAAAGGATTTTATCTGACCCATTTTCAGATCACCACTGGTTGTGGGCCATACGCAATATTTTTTTTTAATGTTATAGTTAGCTTCAAATATCTCACATAGTTATTACGTTAGTTTTTTTTTTTTAAATTTCGGATGATATACATATAGTATAGTAGTATACATATTTAAAATTTAAAATTTAAAATTAATAATAGTTATTACGATAAAAAAATAAAGTTTCGATGAAATCAGCACCGAATTTATTTTATCTTTAGTATTATTAAAAAAAAATAAAAAGTAAACCATAACATCGAATTGATAAAAGCTCGAAACATACTCAAGATTAAAGTTTGATAAACAAAAGATAATCTTAATTTTAATTACTCTCAAGCATAACACATAAGCTTACTCCGATCACAAGCAAGCCCTTACAACTTTAAGAATTCGCAGGATGACCCTTTACAAAGCTTATAATTAGCTGATTAACTTGGTCAGGGAATTGCTCCTGAACAAAGTGACATCCTTCAGGAATGAAAGTAATCTCCAGATCTCGCACATATTTTTGCATAATACCATCTTTCATAGCTTGGTAATGCCAAGGGTGCTTGTACACGTAGTCTTTCTCTCCTTGGATCAGAAGCACTGGAACTTGAATTGTTAGATCTGGAGGCACATTAATACCTTCAATATTGTGCATAGCCCTAAAAATTTCAGCAAGGTCAGTATAAGATTTCAATTTAGTTCAACTATAAAATAAATTGATCTTAATCTTATATGTCACCTGTATGGAATTTGAAGTGGATAAGTGAACCCATTTTTCTCGTACAACGAAGCATATATAGAAACATCCTCTTCGGTGAACCACTCTGGCAATGGCGTTGATAAGTCGGCAAGGTCCATAATCTCCTTCCCTTCTGGAGCAATTGGAAGTTCACATTTAGAGAAGAGAATGTAAATGGTGCGCACCACTCGCTTCACATTATATCGACCAAAATCTGCCTCTGCTCTTCCAGGCTCCTTAGCAAACAAGTAAACAAAATAATGAGGATGAATCACACTTTTTTAATTAATTAAAGGGAGAATTTCGTGTACTGCATCATGTTAAAAACTTTGATCTTGAGCTTTGTACTGTACTGGTCAGAAGCAAACCCATACAACTTCCGCAACTATACACGCTAATGGCCACTCCCAACCTTTTCTTTTTATTTAGTTTGGTCAAATTTGTGCTTGTTTGGGTGATTCAGGCTCATAAATCAGTTTCTGTCCCAAAAAAATATAGTATATGACCGGCTGATCTTATCAGTACCAAAACAGTACCAATGCCATTAATAGAATAGCCAGTTTAAAGTATTTACCTGCCATTTCATGGGTTTCATATATGAAATCGGGGATACCCACAAAAAAAAAAGTATTTACCTGCCATCTTTTTACATAGTATCCCTCTGGCAAGTCGATTGAGGCGGGAATCGGCAAGTATAGCATCCCAATAGATACCACACCACATATTCTGTCTGGGTATAGAAGTGCAAACAGATATGCCAGAAATGATCCAAAATCCTTCCCAACTAAGAAAACCTTGAGGCAGGGAAAACAAATTGTCAACAATAAATCTTGCTTTCTGGATTATAAATTTAGATTAAAAACATAATAGTTAGTTAAGAAAGTAGGAATTAACACGTGATGATAGATACCTTCGGGATGGAGATAGCACCGAGTAAACCTAGCAAATCTGAAATTAAATGTGCCCAGCAAGCATTTTCTGGGTCCGAAGGTTGATCCGATAACCCGTATCCACGCCAATCGGGCGCGATTGCCCTGTACCCGGCTTCGGCAACAGCGACCATCTGGTACCGCCATGAATACCATATCTCAGGAAAGCCATGAAGGAATACCACTGTCCCCATTTCATCTAAATTACCAAAAAAAAAAATGTGATAATTAATATGAAGTATAGTTAGTTTATCATGAAAATCGTAAAGAAACAAAATTTTTTTTTTTTGAGAAAGGTAAAGAAACAAAATTAAACTCAATTAGAACTAAAATAAGGTCCGACCTTTGCCAATTTGTGCTATGTGCAGGTTGAGGTTATTGATTAACAGGTGACTGTGCTCAATCTCCATCTTTGTGCTCATATTTCGGTGAGAGAGGTCGGAGGCGAGAAACGCAACAAAGAATGGGGTGTCTACAAAATGAAGCTCGGAAGAGGGATGAAGGCTTACACGCGGGCCCTTTTAAGGCCTGGAGAGAAGAGGGGAAGCGGCTAAAGGAGGATGGGTCGCGAAATCGCACAGGGATGGATCGTGCAGGTGAGATTCGCACAGGGAGATCGCGCTCAACCGTGGTGGTCGGGGCACGGCGCGAGAAACACAGAAGGGAGACAGACGAAGGAAGAAGGCAAAGCAGTAGGGAGAGATTGAATGAAGCGTTACAGAGAGGAGTCGGTGGCATCGGGAAGAAAAAAAGAGAAGAGAGTGCGTGGGTAAGGAGAAAAGAAAAGAATGCGTTCTCTGCGTTGGGAAATAGAAAAAGCGCACACAGACAGAAAAAAAATGAAAAAAATTTGGTAAATATTATCGTTGAGACTTGAGAGTATGTTTTATATTGAAACGGGTAGATTTATAGTTAATTTTAGACTTCTACACATAAGACTACATGAAAATAGTAAATATAAAATCAAACAGTGATCAATGGTTGAGATTAATTGAATGTGAGGTCCAGATTTTCTCTGGACAGATAGCCTCCTCATTCTTCTAAAATCCAAGGTGGTTTTATAGGGAGTAAAGATATATAGGTCGGCTAATATCAAAACGTTTGTTCCTAGGTCATGGTGCAACCAATTAGTTTTTCAATTTTCAAAGTCCAAACGGTCGATCCAAATAGTTAGATGTGATCTTTATATTAAAATGTGCTTGAAGACCAAATTTTATATTTTTTGGAATTTTTTACTATTTATTAAGTCAGTTTTAAAATCGCTGATTTTAATAAACACTGAAAAATTTATGGATCATTGAAAACAACGATTTTAAAACTGGCTTAATAAATAGTAAAAAGAATTCAAAAAATGTAAAATTTAGTCTCCAAGTACATTTTATTATAGATTGAATGTTGAACGGTTTGGATTAACCATTTGGATTTTGAAAATGTAAAAACCGAAGCGTTTGTTCCACGGCTCCGGAACAAATGTTTTGATATTAGCCAACCTCTATATATATATAAGGGCGTCATTAACGGCCAAGTTGCAGAAATGAATTATAAAATTGTTTTATTCTTAGAACCGTGGGCTTAGTGCAGTGGTACGAGTTCTCGTCTCTCTTTGAAGAGACGCATGTTCAATTCTCGAGAATAACATCTAAAAGATGTTGTGTACCAAGGCCCTTTAATAATAATAAAAATAGCTTTGTTTTTTTTAGGGAGTACGCTGCTCAAGTACTTGGTGTTTTGCTACTTGAATTGAAAACCAGCAGTGCACCAAGGCCCTTTAATGTGCTTTTATCGATCGTCAAGTAGACCAGAGAAAATCCAGTTTTATTGATGACCTCATTTTACAAAACTATGACCTAATTGTTTGAAATAGTGACCTAATTGTTTGAAACAGTAATCATACTACTAATATTGGGATGTCATTTATGCCACAAAGGGAAAAACTATACACCAAACAGTCACCTACAAATGATAAGATCGAATGTCAATTTCAAGAAATATTAAGAATACCTTTGACCAAGTTGCTCGAGGTACTAATTATTTGTTGTCTCCTCTATAGTCTCTCCTTTCTTTGGTGTAACACAATCTAACACCCAATTCAACTGAGAGCTCCACCAAGTAACTGCAATACAAAAGTAATATTTATAGAAGTACTATAAATGGTGTATAACTGAAATCTGACTTTGATTACGGAGTAGGGAAAAAATTATCAAATGCTACCAACCGATCAGGCCCCACCAGTAGAGGTGCTACTTTTACCCGATTGCCCGGATCAGATCCGGAACCGAATCGGATCCGAACCGGAACCGACCGGGATCCGATTAATTTGGATAGGATATGGTTTAAAAAATATAACCGGTTAAATTATGGATACAGTTACAAAATTAATAATTTAATATCCGATTTGAATCCGAACCTGAACCGATACTGTAATGGATAGGATATGGGTTTGATTTAGTTATCCGACCCATAACCGAATCCGACCCGATATCCATATAAATACCCGATAAAATGATAATATCATTTCTTTATAATCATTTAATATAAACACATATATTAATAACTATGAAAGACAATCATTTGTAGTATTTTTTAATTTCTTGAATTAAAATTTATTGCTCTTTTCGCACAGATTATTGAAATTAAATGTCATGTTCACCTTTTGCCTATAAATTTTCGAAGCTAATTAATTCATTTCTAGATCTCTTTATCTACCATGTATCTACCTTTCTGCACGGATTATTGAAATTTATTGCTCTCTTCGCTTATTGAAACAAATTGATATTAATATTCTATTCCTGAATTTTGGGAACCATATAATGAAATCATCGTCTCCAACATTTTACTTTCTAAAATTATCTCACCTTCAATATTTTGGAGCAGATTTTAATTTATATTATAATGATATATGTGAGATGTTTAAGAAATTATAATTATATTATGTGAGATGTTCAAGAAATATATACTAAGAATACCTTTGACCAAGTTACTCCAGGTACTAATATGCAATCTCCTCTAGTCTCTCCTTTCTTTGGTGTAACACAATCTAACACCCAATTCAACTAAGAGCCCCACCAAGTAACTGCAATACAAAAGTAATATTTATAGAAGTACTATATATAAATGGTTTATGACTGATATCTGACTTTGATTACGGAGTAGGGAAAATATTATCAAATGCTACAAACCAATCAAGCCCCACCAGTAGAGGTGTTACTTTTACCCGATTGTCAAGATCTGATTCGGAACCGAACCGGAACCGACCCAAATCCGATTAATTTGGATAGGATATGGTTTAAAAAATATAACCGGTTAAATTATGGGTACATCTACAAAATTCATAATTTACTATCCGACCTGGATCTGAACCGGAACCGATACTATAATGGATAGGATATGGGTTTGATTTAGTTATCCGACCCATAACCGAATCCGACCCGATATCCATATAAATACCCGATAAAATGATAATACCATTTCTTTATAATCATTTAATATAAACACGTATATTAATAACTATGAAAAGACAATCATTTGTAGTATTTTTTAATTTCTTAAATTAAAATTTATTCATCTTCTCGCACAGATTATTGAAATCGAATGTCATGTTCACCTTTTGCCTATAAATTTTCGAAGCTAATTAATTCATTTCTAAATCTCTTTATATATCATGTATCTACATTTCTGCACGGATTATTGAAATTTATTGCTCTCTTCGCTTATTGAAACAAATTGATATTAATATTCTATTCCTGAATTTTGGGAACCATATAATGAAATCATCGTGTACAACATTTTACTTTCTAAAATTATCTCACCTTCAATATTTTGGACCATATTTTAATTTATATTATAATGATATATTATGTGAGATGTTTAATAAATTATAATTATATTATTTGAGATGTTCAAAAAATATATACTAAGAATACCTTTGACCAAGTTGCTCCAGGTACTTATTTCCTGTCTCCTCTATAGTCTCTCCTTTCTTTGGTGTAACACAATCTAACACCCAATTCAACTAAGAGCTCCACCAAGTAACTGCAATACAAAAGAAATATTTATAGAAATACTATAAATGGTGTATAACTGAAATCTGACTTTGATTACGGAGTAGGGAAAAAAATTATCAAATGCATGCTACGTACCAACCGATCAGGCTCCACCAGGGTGGCCGGAACAGGACAGTATGGGAAGGAAATTAGCAAGAGAGATAGAAGTCAAACCCAGATAGAGAGAAGAGAGGAGACACTCACCCGGTACCGTTGCAGTTTCAGGTTCAGGACAGAAGAGAGAACGGGGAAAAAGTAGGGGTAGATTGATCAGGTGGGGTGCTAGAGAGGAACTGGTGTTGTAGAGGGAGGTTTAGTATACAATGAATTGATGATCGGTACAGATAAAAGCTGAGCAAATATTGCTTTTTAAGTAAATTGCAGTCTACGTTTAAACCTTTATTCCTATCTTCCAATTTGAATCCTAACAGATGCCACTGCACATGGGATTTTTTTTCACAAAATTTTTGCAACAAAAGGCACCCAACACCAGACTGATAAGTACAAAACATATATACATTTTCATAGGGTTTAACCAAAAATCTTTTTTATCTTTAGTTATTTGTCAAAGATTGGGTTATTGTCTTGTTTTGAGCTAATTTTCAGATATTGAGAAAAGGAAGCATTCGGAGAAGAAATGGAAAAAATCAAAATGATAAATTTCAGCATATCCACATGCAAATTGCAGCTCAAACCATATTTTAATATATCGATTAAAGATGATTTAAGAGTAAAAACGTCAAGCTAAAGCATTAAATTTCTTAAATTTTGACATTTTTTTAATTTAATTACTGCAACCAAATTTTAATATTTAAAATAAAAGTACTATCTACTCTACTTTAATTTACTTCATTTATCAAATGTAAGGAATTAATTAATGTATGTTAGAGAGCATCTTAATAAACTGTTCCGATGGTTAATTAATCTGAATGTTGTCCGACATTACATCTCAATTTCGTATATTATGCACGTAGTTGTCCTGATCTGCCAACGGCTGAGATTGAAAGATGAATTTTTGAATTGAATATCAGCCCTCCAATCACATAATCGGTCTTCTTTTGATTAAATATATCTATTTTATGTGTAGAAGTCTAAATTTAGTTAAAAACATATTTGCCACACAGACTGCTACATGATTTGTCACAATTAAAATTGAATGAATCCCTAGCGATCCGTTTTCTTATTTTTTCTTACAGCTATCTCTGATTCCTGCAATTAAATTATTTCCTTATTTCTCCTTACAGCTATCTCCGATTCCTGCAATTAAATTATTTTCTTATTTCTTCCTCTATATTTTCGACAATGAAAATGGAAACAATCATATATTTCCGAATTTTGTTTATGGCTACTATATCTTTGTGAATAGATGAAGAGCAGATCTTGTGCTGAGGGAAACAATCATATATTTCCGATCTGGAGACAAAATGAAGAATATCAAGAATTTTCGTGTAGAGAAATGATCTGTAGAGAAAATTCCATTATTAAAATAATTTACATCAAAATTTTATCTATAGAGAAAATTCTTATTTGAATCATTTAATTATATCTTTTCCAATTTTGTTTCTTTACAGATCATTTCTTTTCTAAATCGTTTAATGACCTATCATGTTTGTGGAGAAAATTGGATATTAAATCGTACAATGATACTTCAAGAATTTTTTTCATGTTATATTTGATCCATTTTTTGTTTTTTCATTTGTTGTTATTTCTTTTATTGTTATTTATTATTTGGATCTCCGTTTTTTTTTTCATTTGTGTCTTTTATTTTTATTTAAATATATTTTTTCTTAATTTTGTGTGAATGTCAAACAAAAAGGTCTCTTAATATTCTATTCAATTTTATAATATGTCCCGTTGCAACGCACGGCACGATACTAGTTTTTATATATTGGTCGAGTAATTGAAATATTGAGCAAAAAAAAATGATATCTTTCAATTTTGTCTATTGACATTTTATTTTAACATTTTTGGATCACTTTATTAACATTAGTAATATCTCCAACTTTTCACTTTTCATATTTATATATAGGTCGAGTAATTGAAATATTGAGCAATATAAATGAAGTAGACATATTAGTTCCGCAGGCTCACTTTAAGTTGTGGCAACGCATCAAACTATATATATGTATATATATATTCTGGAGAGCAACAAAAGAGCAACTTGTAATAATGATTACCCTTCTTTTAGTTAAATAAGACTAAGACGGGTATCATGCATTCACATGGAAATCAACTTTTGACCAGATCTAAGTTGCAATAAAGTAACATACATGCCTCAACTTTTTAGCATCCCGTAGCTACCTAAGGAGTAAGAATAGTGTAAAATTAATACACAGGATAAATCCTATATATCTTTTTACTCTACGTAAGCAAAGTGAACCATAATATATATGCTCCAACCAGTTGGATATCAAATTAAAGTCAACTTTACTCTAGTATTAAGCACACACTAAAAAGTATAATTAATTGCATAAATAATTCATCGTTTATTTAATTTGGAATAAGACAATCTCATCAAATATACAAATGACTCGCGAAAACTGGGCTGATTTGTAATTTTGGACCACTACAGCTTAATTAATTAATTACAAGTGGTTTATTATTAAATGACTAAATGTATGACAAATTTATGGAGAATGAAACAAATTAACATTTTATTACTCAAGTTTCAAATGTAACACCACACTTGCATGTAGAATGTTGTAACTTGCTAACAGAAGTTAGTACAGAAATGATATTTATATTTCTTGTCCTTGTTGCTTTTAGGTGACCTAGGGAACGAGAAAGTAATATACTTCTTGTTCTGGTTGCTTGTATATACATTCTTTTGCTTTCAAATGAATTATTTTGCTTGTTGTGTGGGCCAAGAAAGTAATATACATTCTACCTGCGCAAAGCGCAAAGAGCAATATTTGAAACCTGTTTCGGTGGCTAGGGCTCCACAGGTTTCCTTCAAAGAGAGCGAGAGAATATATGAATAAAGAGACAAAAAGCGATCAATGGTAAGTTACAATTAAGTTAGATCATTGGAATCCTTCTTAAAATATAATATCACATGTTGAATCAGTTGTGAAGCTCAATATATAAATATTCTACCTAATCGTGGGGGAGCAACGGTCATGTTTTATTTGTTGAACAAGGCTTGGATCTTCCAGGCATCGATCTCCAAGTAATAGAGACCAAAAAGAGGGAGGAGACAAGAGGAGAGAGAGAGAAAGATAGAGAGAGAGAGAGAAAGCATATACTTCACTTGGCAGCCACTACCAAGAATTTTTCAAAAAAAAAGAGAGCATATACTGGCAGCTGCTGCCAAGGTTTCAAAAGAGAGAGAGAGAGAGAAAATATAAAATTATATACTTAGTGAACAGCAAAATTTTAACTAAATCATATTCTTTTTATAACTTATAATACATTTATTATATAGATGATACTTATATATAACACTAAAATTTATGTTTAAACTAATGAGGTTAAATTTAAATTTATTAATGATTTCTAGATCCATAAAATGTTATGATTAACAAAGCTATTAATTTATTAAAGGATGATTCTATTATTTATTTTCTATTTACTTTTATTTATTTTTGGTATATATTATGCAAATTATTTATTTATTGCAGATTTTAAGTGCAAATTGTGAAAACATACGTGCACAGATCCAAATGGAGAGATTTTGCAAAAAAAAACGAATGGAGATAATTCTTGCAACTTAATTTGGTCTGAAAACATCAATTTTCAGGATACACAACTGTGATCAGCAAATGGAATTAGCTTTAATATTTGAATAATTATATGAATCCCCATCTGTCCCCCCTTTGTCCCCGCAGCTACAGTAAATGAAAGTTGTATCATCGTCCCCATTAATTATATGGTCCCCTTTTCCGATCCCTGCACTTGTCCCCGCGTCCACCTTCATAGGTATAAATACTTGAAAATAAAAGATTAATAATTATAAAGTAAGATATTAATACTTGCATGCGTAACTTGATATTAATAATCAGTGCATAGGTATCAATACTTGCAAAATAAGATATTAATACTTTAATGTGTAACTTAATATAATCAAACGTCTGAAGATTAAACTTTATACAATGTATATACATATAAAAATACTTCAGTGCATAGATATAAATATTTTCAATACTTGGGATTAATATTTTCAGATGTCATCCAACATCATATGTAAACAAATATTAAGTATTACGGTCCCCCATATAGTTATGACAATATTGATATTTTAAAAAAACGTGTATGGTCCCCCCCCCCCCCCCATTTAGTTTGAGTGATCCCCCACAGGTATTTATGGTGCAGTGACAGTTTGAGAGATTTGGTTGGGGAGACAATTATTTTTGTTAAAATACTTTCGGGCATTGGTATCAATACTTTTATGCAGAAATATAAATATTTTTGTTCATAGGTATTAATACTTTAGAAATCGTGCGGGGACGATACGGATTATATAAGGAAATTGTGCGGGGACGGTCCCCCCCCCCCAAATTAGTTATGGAAGTTATGTGCGGGAACATTATTTACGTACGAAAATATAGTTCTCTTCATAGAGATTAATACTTATATTGTTCATGTTAAATACTTTGATGCTTCCTGTTAAATAGTCCTCTTTTATTAGTGTTTTAGTGGTCTCCCATGGTAGTTATGGAAGTTAAGTGAGAGGATAATGGGGGGATAGGAGTGCGGGGACAATTATCAGGATCCAAAAAAAACACAAAAACTTGACGCATCATAGTTACCATATGCAAAAATTTCAGTTCTTACTTCTTAATGTTGATTTCAGGGTAATTTTTTCTTTGAAATATAATGATCACTTTCATATTTCGTGTGATTGTTTTGTAAATGACTTGTTATTTATTGTAGAGTTTAATGATGAGCCATTGGAGCAATATATTCCTGGCCTACATTGCATACATTGAAGCAATGGAAGAAGATCCTTCAATATTTCCCTTGGGTAAAGAAACCACAATGTGTCCTTTTCACCTCATTTTACGAGCTCGAATCCGACACAATTGACTTAATAAAGCAACAATTGCCATGCCATGCCATGTTTACCCTATCGGACCTTGTACTCCATATTTACAATTACATGCTGTATCAAATCCAGATCAAGACTACTACCTGACATGGCTTGACGAGCAACCGAAGAAGTCGGTCTTATACATCTCGCTCGGTAGCTTTCTCTCTGTATCGCAAACTCAGTTAGAAGAACTTGCCTATGGTTTGGTTACAAGTCAGGTTAAATTTTTATGGGTGGCCCGTGATAATTCCACTTGGGTTCAAGAAATAGTTGGAAAACATGGTTTGGTGGTGCCGTGGTGTGAGCAACTAAAGGTGCTATGCCATCCTTCTATTGGAGGGTTTCTGACACACTGTGGCTGTGTCACAACCCCGATCTGGAGGTGCGACAGTTCCTACCGCGTACCTTTTTACCATTCAATACACGTAACATAAGACATGGATCTTTTTATGCATTGCCAATAGCATCCATTATTTTTCCACGTCAATAACATTCATTATTTTCCCACATCTCAATTTATTTATAATAATTATCTGACATTTTACAGTGGATGATGCTAGAGATATACTCTCTGCACCGTGTCAGATATAATAAACTCAAATCTCATACCTTTAGATGGCCCTGCTATCAATTATAACCCCAAAAGCGTTTATCTGTCTTCGTCTTACAAACCTGTGAATCTCACAAGGGGAAACACATGAGAAATAATAAATTATTTCTCAGTGCTAATTGCCACTGAGGTTATTTGATTTGAAGGAAATCCATATTCAGAATGAAATCTCCGCACGAGAACTAACAGTTCATTTCATAATAATGAATGCAAATGCTCAATAACAGTATCCAATTGAATAACAATAATTACATAAATAAATCAGAACTCTAAGAATCTTATCAGAATAAATGGTTTGGGTCAAAATCTTTTAAACCATAAAGTCTGGTAACGTTTGGTTTCTTAACTTTATAATTTCTAGTCTGGTAACACTGACATATACAATAACATATATATGTCGTGTTATGGCTTATATTGTTCTAACTATCCTGGTAATTTATTAACAGAAACAATACATAATCAATATCTCAATACTGTCATTATCGGAAAGAAAATCAATGATAAGACAGTTCTAACTATCTTGACAATTGGTTAACAGAAACAATACGAAATCAATATCACAATACTGTCATTATCGGAAAGAAAATCATTGATAAGCCAGTTACCACAGTTCATTAGTCTTACAGTCACAATTCATATTTATTCAATATCCCCTACCCAACCGGTACTGGGTTCAGTTGGGGTCATTCTCCATATGCGCATAAGGGTCCTGGAGTAAATTCTAGTAGCTAGTTAGACTTTACAATATATTAATCCTTTTTCTCCACTATATGGAGGTTCAAGGATTACAGTATTCAATATTCAATCAATTCAATCACTGTGGTTTCAATCAATCAGATTTCAATAAGAATCAATCAATCGATAAACAATATCAACATGACAGTCAACAGACTTACCTGTAATTCAGTTTCAATTGTATTGGGCTATGCATATGATGCAACAGTTCAATCAATGCAGTCAATCAAATATTCAAAATGCACAGCGAGTTACGATTTAATTCCTAGTCATGAATCTTAGACTAATCCAATAACCGCGCACCTGATATCACCAATAATCTTTTCCTCCTGAACATTCTGTCTCATCTGTACCCTTTTGTAATTATGCCTATGTTTAAAACAATACATATATATATATATATATACATATATATAGAATCCGGCTAATATGCTACGCGTATATAAGGGCCTCTCCGTGCTACGGCTCACTTTTTGAGTTTTCAAAATCCTAATGGTCGATCCGAACCGTTCAACATGATCTCCATATGAATATGTACTTGCAAACCAAATTTTACATTTTTTAGAATTTTTTTACTATTTATTAAGCCACATTGAAAAAACACTAATTTGTACACAACAGTAAAATCTGCTGGACCATTGGATCAGCGATTTTCAAAGTGGCTTAATAAATAGTAAACAAATTCTAAAAAATGTAAAATTTGGTTTGCAAGTACATATTCATATGGAGATCATGTTGAACGGTTCAAATCGACTGTTAGGATTTTGAAAACTCAAAAATTGAGCCGTAGCATGAAGGCCTCTATGCTATGCATAGCACCGTAGACACTTCCATATATATATATATATATATATATATATATATATATATATATAGAGTGGCTAATATCAAAACGTTTGCACCAAGGCCATCGTGCAACCAAGTCGTTTTTAGATTTTCAAAGTCCAAACGGTCGATCTAAACCGTTAGATGTGATATATATATATTAAAATCTGCTTGGAGACCAAATTTTATATTTTTTGGAATTTTTTTACTATTTATTAAGCCACTTTGAAAATTGCTAATCACATGGTCCAGAATTTGGTTGCACTGTTTTTACTGTTCACCCGGATCAGCAATTTTCAAAGTGGCTTCATAAATAGTAAACAAATTCCAAAAAATGTAAAATTTGATCTCCAAGCAGATTTTAATATAGATTGAACATCTAACGGTTTGGATCTACTGTTTGGACTTTGAAAATCTGAAAACGACTTGGAAAACGGCTTGGTTGCACAAGGACCTTGGTGCAAACGTGTTGATATTAGAGTGGCTAATATCAAAATGTTTGCACCAAGCCTTCTCGTGCAACCAAGTCGTTTTCGGATTTTCAAAGTCCAAACGGTCGATCCGAGCCATTAGATGTGATCTCTATATTAAAATCTGCTTGGAGACCAAATTTTATATTTTTTGGAATTTTTTTGCTATTTATTAAGCCACTTTGAAAATTTCTGATCGTATGGTCCAGAATTTAGTTGCACTGTTTTTACTGTTCACCCGGATCAGCAATTTTCAAAGTGGCTTAATAAATAGCAAAAAAATTCCAAAAAATGTAAAATTTGGTCTCCAAGCATATTTTAATATAGATTGAACATCTAACGGTTCAGGTCGACCGTTTGGACTTTGAAAATCCGAAAATAACTTGGTTGCATGAGAGGCTTGGTGCAAACGTTTTGATATTAGCCACTCTATATATATATATATATATATAGAGAGATGAGCTATTGTACTTCGCGAAGTAAAACCCCCGTTTACTTCACGCTCATATTTTCATTTTGAAAATCCAAACAACCGATCCGAACTGTTCAACATGTTCTAAATATTGAAATGTGCTTGGAGACTAAATTTTTACATTTTTTGGAATTTTTTTACTATTTATTAAGCCACTTTGAAAGTTTCTGATCCAATGGTGAACAGTAAAAAACAGTAAAATTTTCTGGACCACTAGATCAGAAACTTTCAAAGTGGCATAATAAATAGTAAACAAATTCCAAAAAATGTAAAATTTAGTCTCCAAGCACATTTCAATATTTAGAACATGTTGAACGGTTCGGATCAATTGTTTGAATTTTAAAAATGACAAAATATGGCCTGAAGTAAACGGGGGTTTTACTTCGCGAAGTACAATAGCCCATCTCTCTCTCTCTCTCTCTATATATATATATATATATATATATATACGAGGAGGGTTCCACTGCACCCTCTTTTCTATGCTCCCAATGCACCCAATTCTTATTTTCTCTATTTTCAAAGTCCGAACAGTTGATCCGAACCGATCAACATGACCTTCATAATAAAATATGCTTGGAGACCAAATTTTATATTTCTTAGAATTTTTTTACTATTTTTTAAGATAGATACAAAATCACTTTATCGGATGGTCCAGAATCTCCTTAAAACAATGATTTTGTACATATCTTAAAAAATAGTAAAAAAATTCTAAAAAATATAAAATTTGGTCTCCAAGCATAATTTATTATGAAGATCATGTTGAGCGGTTCAGATCGACTATTCGGACTTTGAAAATAGAGATAAAGGAGATAAAAAATTAGATGCATTGGGAGCATAGAAAAGAGGGTGCATTGGAACCCTCCTCTATATATATATATATATATATATATATATATATATATATATATATATATATATATATATATATATATATACTGATCAATACTTTAATCACTTTAATAGAACATATCAAAATATGTGTTTCAATATTTAGCTTCTCTATATTTAATAAATCTTGTTTAGTATTTCCAATAAACATTCATCAGTGTTCTATTATTACATTTTATTTGAAAGTTCTTTTTATCTTATTTGAGTTTTCGTTTCTATTTGATTTCGGTTGCAGTCGAAAGTTCAGATTCGTATCCAGTTCAATTAACTAAGTTCAAGTCCAACAATCCAAGTCAACTTCACTTTTCTTATTAATTAATCTATAAAATACTAAAGCCTAACATATATAATTAAGGCTCATTCCTCTTTTTATTTATTAATCAAAGCCCGAAGGCTCACATTCTAAATCAAATTCCATTCTTTAATTTCCATCCGAAATTTATATATGTAGTTTTGCATCAAGGCCCCTCTAACAATTTGGTTTTATCAATTCATAGGTATTTTACAAGTTATGCCTTCCTTATCCTATTTTGTTTACAATTAAGCCCGTGGTAACATAATACAGTGAGACCGGTACTGACAGGTACCAGTACTCTAAATCCTCAATGTTAATCAGTCAATCCTAGCAAATAACAAGAAATGTCAAACCACAAGGAAAATGGTAACAATACGCAAGTACAAGCCGGTTTGAGCTCGATATCGACAGGTACGATTTAGGTTGGAACTCTAAACCAAAAATCTGACAATTGAACCAGACAGGTAACCTTGTTACAAAGGTAAGCACCATCACAATATTTCAAGTTCAAATCCAATTAAAGAAAACACAAGGGTAAAAGAGAGGCCTCAAGCAAATCAATTAAGATACACTATTAAACATGTTTTCAACTAAATTCCCACAAAATTTTAGCTTGTTTTATTCAATCCGTTAAATCAATATTCCTTAAAATATATATATAGTAACCCAATGACCCTTTTAATTTCTTTAGCAAGCTTACTTGTTGATTTTCAGATTTTACCAAAATCCTAAATCGGATTAAAGAAGAACAATATATATAGAGGATGAGAAGGAATGAATACCTAGTGCCAACGTTTAACTTCCAAGAAGAAACAAAGATTGAAACACCAATCCAATTATAAAGTTTCAGTTTTTGAAAATAGATTCCTCTCTGTTGCCTCACGGAAAGAGCAAAGAAAAATATAAATGAAAATGAAAAGTTTTAAAAGAGAAAGATAGATCAATTAATTAAAGGGGTATTAAGGTGGGGTGTCAACCAGCGTGGGCCACGTGGCCTTCATGCCACGTTGGTCATTTTTTTCTTTTTCTTTTTTTCTTTTCTTAATTTTACATTTTCATATGTAACCTTCAAATTTTCAAACATTGTAAATCAGTCCAAATACTAATAAGAAAGTTATAATATTACTAGTTATTTAATTCTATATTGTATCTATTAATTTGTCAGACTTTCGAATATTCGAACATTTTAGAATTTCAAATTAACAACATATATTTCGACAAAGTAACTTAATCATCATATTCTACTTAATAAAATGATATTTCACACTAAAATGCAATTTACTTTACTAAAAACATATCCAGGCATTTCGTATATTATTTTCAATTATTAATTCCATATATGTATTTTGCATAGTATTACAGGCTGGAACTCTACACTTGAAGCAGTATATGCTGGTATACCAATGTTGACATTACCAATTTGTTCGGACCAAGATGTCGATAGCCGGCTTATAGTGGAGAAATGGAAGGTGGGTGTGAGCTTCAAGGGCAAAAGGGGAAAGGATGAAATTGTTCCGAAAGAGGAGATTGCAAAGGTTGTCAAGGAATTCATGGATTTGAATGGAGATAAGAGTAAGGAGTTGAGGAAAGAGGCACTGAATTTGAAAGCAGCAGCACATAATGCCATAGAAGTAGGAGGGTCTTCTTATAATAGCCTGAGCAATTTCATTGAAGGCCTCTCCATTAATTTTCATTCTTGACAGGAAAAAGAATTTCTCAATTAATTATTTTAGACCATAAATCAGCTCCTGATGTTCCAAAATTAATTATTAATCCAATTAATTAACCACATTTTTCTGAATTCCTTTCATTGATCAGTATTTAATGAATTTCCCAATTTTAATTAAATGGCATGTTCTTTAAGTAATTTGATTACCATATTCCAAGTCCAGTTCAAGGTCCAACTTTAGCCCAATATGCAGGGCTAATTTCTTTTTTTTATTTCGGCCCATTTTCAAATTTATTTTATTTATAAAATTCCATTCAAGGCTCGGCCCAGCAATTTAAAATTTTATGCAACTTCTTTTCTTTTCCTTTTGTATTAATTTAAAATTGTATGCAATTCAGTCCCTCTGACAAGGGAATTTTTTAATTTGCACAAAACCCTTCGGATTTCATCAATTTGCGCAAAAAAAGGTCCTCTAATTGCAAAGAAAAACATTAGTATCAGTCGTGAAGTAGATCAATTTCGACGATTTGAATTCATCACTTATAATTAATACGGAAAATTTTAAAATTAAACTCACCAAAATACTTGATGAATTTAAGAATATTCTAGTTCTACTAATAATAAGTATTATGAACACATATAAATCAGCAGGCAATTTATTGAGTTCGATTGTAACTAAGACAGACAAGCATAGTTACAAGATTCGTGAATTATTCGTTTTTTTTGTGATGGCGAACTGAACGCCGAATTTTTTGGTTGACCTAACTTTGACCGAATTATTCGCGAATTTTACGATTTTTTCCCGAATTTTATGAATTATTTTTCCCGAACTTTTTTCAGAACATTTTTTTTTTACTTTTGCTTCCTTGTAGGACTGAGATATCTGATCTGGATAATTCCAATCATTTCCGAATTATACCCGAATTATTCTCGAATCACAAATTTTTGATCTCGCCGAACCCGAATAATTCATTTGTCACTATGCTGACAAAGTCTTGGAAGGTCTGATGTTGCCACTCTTCTGTCGTTTCCAGTGAGTCATCTTGTCCAACATTCAGAGCATCAGATCTGAGATAGCTAGGGACTTTAATTTTCCCTCAGTTTGGAATACTCCAATAAAATCTTCATGTTGAGATTGCAACACATCCAACTGGGCTCCACATAACACGTTGGCAACATAGATATATCAGGAGAACAGAGTAGGTCCGATGCCCATCGGACCTCATTTTAGGTTCAACGAGCATGATGACCGTCCGATTTAATTTAAGATTTGTGTGCACGAAAATTAAAACAGACACGCACGAGTTTAAAGCGTTCTGCACGAATCTTAAAGCAAATCGACGGTGATAAAACCCATCGAACCAGTGTAGGTTCCATGCCCATCGGACCTACTCTCAAGTGATATATCAGATGTGAAAATGAGTTCAAACTAGTGCATTATTCATTAACTACAAAAATATCGATGTAATTAAGCACTTTCATCCTCGTGGATACTCATAGATTCTTGCTAGTTACCAAATAGTAAGAAAAGAATCAGAATAAAAACTAAAAAAAATAATGAACCAATTATATGACATGTTGGTGATAAACTAAATAATTGTATTACTAGTAAATTTCAATTAATGTACATATTACATAATAGATTTTAAGAAACAAAATAAGATATAGCGTATATGTACATTTAATAAATAATTCCTTCGTATTTCAGCACCGAGGAAAATAATTAATTGCTTACTCGATCAAATATCCGTTGAAAAATAATAGAAGTTTTAAAAAAAAGTTAATTCTATGTAATAAAATTGCTCATTTGGATAGCAAAATATATATATAAAAAAAGGTAAATGATAAATGCATGATGATGTATTGAAATTTATGAAGACAGATTGAGTTCAGTATTTTATCTTCTTCCCTTCTTTCTCCTCCTGAACCTTCACCAGCATGGCCATGACCGAAACTGAATGGAAAACCGTAGTTCGCCGGAAACCCTTCCCCTCCAACTGGCGCCATGCCCCGGAACCCCCCCCAACCACCAAGCCTTTCACCCCCTTTCAATACTCCTTTGCCCAGATGGTTCAGCGCACCCCCACCAACGACCTCATGCCTCGGAGGTTCTCCTCTAACCAATCTTTTCCCGCCACTATCCCTGCCTCCACCATCACCAAACCGAAATCTCAGCATATCCCAACAATGCCCGTCCCCTCTGCCCAAACCCAAACCAAACACCACTACGTATCTACCCACACCTCTCCCGGCCTACGGTTTCCACCTTCGCCAAACTACCCCGAGTGGCGGGGAAGGTGTTTCCGATGCTGTCAAAGGGGCCATTCGGTGGCAAATTGCAAGAACCTCACCAAATGCGGTAGGTGCTGGGGTGATGGCCACATTGGACAGCGCTGTAAGCTTCCTATGCATTCGACCGCTAAGCCAGACCGCCCGGCTCACCCGATCAACTCCACTAGTGTGGAGCCTTCCTTTGATGAACTGCTCGAAGGCAACTATCCTGACTACCCTAGGCCATTACCACATGATAGACCAGAGAAAACTTACTGCTACATTACTAGAGATGCAAGTCACTGCCGAGAAGTAGAAAGATTGAAAAATGCGGTGGTTCTCTATGCTCCCGACATAGAATTTAATCTAGAAATTGACCAAGTGGCCGAGTATGCGGCGATGACCAATCTGGTCACGGTTCAGCAAGTCTCAATTGGGATTCTCACCGGTTCTAGATATATCATACACCTACCAACAGAGATTGATCCCATTCGGTTCATTAAGGCTATACCGGCAAAGGTGTGGGACATGGGCTATTTTTTTAGCCAGTGGAGTCCGGCAACTGACGCAACCATCCACAACCCCAAATACAAGGTCTTGCTGGACCTCCTTGGTGTCCCTCTTCACATCAGTAGAGAGAAGGAAATCGCTCAGGCAGTGGGAGCTTTTGGGGTGTATCTAGGCACTCTGGAGCAAAGTGCGGAAGGTGATGTGGCGTGCTGGACGGTGGCGGTCGCCGTCTTCGAATTACACAATATCCCTCGACAGATTAGTTTCGTAGTGGCTGGCCAGGAGACGCTTGTACAAATCCTACATAAAACTTGGCTCCCTATTCCTCTCTACAAGGATGCAGACCTCCCCCAACCGACAGAGATGTTCTCGCGCCCACCGGAGATGGCTTCCGACCACAGCACCCCCCTGGATATTGATCCCACGGACACGGTCCAGATCACTAAGAAAGCAGTCCTAGAGCTGTGCCGCGGTAAAGACTTCCTCTCTCTCTCTCAGGAAGTACAATCTATCATCTCCGGCGATGACGCGGTGGCTGCCCATTTGGGGACGACGGTCGCCACAGCATTCCCAGCTACATTGGATCCGGCTATCTACCTATCGCCACTACCAAAAGAGAAGACAGCCACAAATGAAACGGGTCAATTTCCTGAGACCCGATCATTAGATACACCAGTTGAAGTTACAAGTTTGCCTCATCTAATCCGAAGTGACATAGCTGCTATGTCAGAAGATTCTGACATTCCTGCACCCACGGCAGAAGATCCTGACACTACTGCTCCCCCCTCAGCAACAGCCAACAATTTATCTCCAGAACCTTCTCCAAATCTCCTTCGAAGAACGAGACCCGCCAAACTGAAGCAAGTCCGGACAAACATCTGTCCACCTCAAGACAAAGAACCTTCGGAGATCAGAATTTCAAAAAGGAGGGCGCCGGAAAGAGGACCAGCTGGAGGTCATGTGCTCCTCAAACACGTGCTACGCAAAGGACGACAGCTGGGGGAGAGAGGGAGAGTGAGCAGCCAGCAAGTAGTGCGCCCTAGAAATACACCTGGAGGCACCTCTAATTTCTCCCAGGGAGAATGTTCTAACAGGCCGCGGCCCAATAAGGCATGTCAGCCGAAATTAAGGGGAAGAAGAAATTCAAAGCCCAAAGCTAAGGAAGTGCAAAGAGCCCATTTCAACCTTGATCCAGAAGGCTATATTGAGATAGTAGTTGAAGCCCAACATTGTCAAAACATGGCATCAGCCTGGGGCATCCCAGTGGAGCAGATAAACTCTCTTCTTAATGAAGACAATGCAGAGCGAGTGCTCAAACAACGAATTGCTCAAATCAGTGAAGAAGCTGAACAGGAAGCGGAACAAGGAGATCGGATCTCTGACTTCGACCCGGACTCAGAAGATGAGTTGAGTTCGGGCTCTGACTGAGCCCCCACAGTTTTCGGTGCTCTAAGAAGTTACCCCCTTTTTTAATGTTTTTAAAAAAGTTCAATCTTCTGTCGTGGAATTGTAAAGGTCTGGGGTCTCTCGAGAAATGCTCGGTGGTTAGAAATTTAATTCGGGAGTCCCGTTGTGACGTAGTCTGTATACAAGAAACGAAGTGGAATAAAATGGATTTTCTCTATGTCTCGGCGGTTTTGCCATCTTTCTTTGAAAAGGATTGTATGTGTATCAATGCAATTGGTTCAAAGGGAGGCTGTCTAATATCATGGAAACGAAATTTTCGACTCATGTCGGCTTGGTCTACAAAGCACACGATTTCAGTACTGTTGTTGGAATTCAATTCGGGTCAGCAATTCATTATCACAAATACATATGGCCCCTCTGTCGATCAATCCAAAAGTGAATATATTGCTGAGTTGAGGGGGTTAGCGGCGCTTATCAACAAGCCATGGATAATAGCAGGTGATTTTAATCTTGTCCGTTGGTTAGTAGACCGATCGGGGGACATGAGGGGAATCACTTTGATGTGTCAGTTCAACGATCTCATAACTGATTTGGCTGTGCTAGATGTGCCACTGAAGAACAGAAAATACACATGGTCAAATCAAAGACCGAACCCAATCTTCTCTAAGCTGGACATGATCTTTGTTACTAACCATTGGGAGGCCCATTTTCCGAAAATTATACTAACTGCCTTGGAGGTCACTGTATCTGATCACTCCCCTCTCCTCTTAACATGCAGACACTTACAAACCCAACCCAAACCGTATAAACTCGAACGTTTCTGGTTTCAATTTGAAGAGGTCAAACAAATGGTCCAGTCTATTTGGGCTACCACTTCAGTACAAGACTTAACACCAGTGGAGATCTTTGAAAAAAATCTATGGCACATGCACAGAACTTTGAGGTCATGGCACTGCTCCAATCATGGCCAAATGTCACTGCAGCTTGAAAATTGCAAGAAGTCAATAGCAGCTTTGGACCAACTTGAGGAGCAAAGTGGCTTGAGTGATGCACAATTTCAACTCAGGCTTGGTCTGCGAAGGAGGGCTTTCCACCTAGCTAATCTCTATGAAATTAAATGGAGCCAGAGAGCTAGGTGTAGATGGTTAAAAGAAGGAGACAACAACACTCGTTACTTCAATGCGATAGCCTCAGCCAGAATGAGAAGAAATTTGGTACAGTCGCTAAATCATGAGGCCGAAACTATTACCAACCCTCAAATCATAAAACTCATTTTCTTCCAGCACATGCAGGCCATACTTGGCACCGAACTCCCTGTCCAAACTTTCGACCCGACCCACCTCTATCCCAACCCAAACCCGCTAACAAGCTTACATTTCTCTTTTTCGATGCAGGAAATTGAAGCGACTGTTTTCAGCCTAGCTAAGAACAAGGCGTCTGGGCCAGATGGAATTCCCAATGAATTTGCTCAAAAATACTGGCAGGAGATCAAGGAGGTAACAGTGACACTAATCCGCAATTTTCATACAGGAACCTTGCACTTACATCAGATCAATCGTGCCAATATCATCATGATACCTAAAAAAGAAGGGGCCAACACAGTGGGAGACTTTAGACCTATCAGCACCATCAACCTCATCCCAAAAATCCTATCTAAAATGCTAGCCTCGCGGTTGGCCCTTCACCTACCAGACCTTATATCCATCAGACAGTCGGCTTTCATTCGAGGTCGTCAAATCTCCGAGAACTTCTTGGCAACAAGAGAAATCCTCCATCACATCTCGCAAGTCAAAGCTCCTGCCGTCTTCTTCAAATTAGACTTCACTAAGGCGTTCGACTCTCTAAATTGGAATTTTTTGAACACTATCATGGCAGCAAGGGGTTTCCCTCAAAAGTGGTGTCAGTGGATACATCAACTACTACAAACCTCCTCTTCCAGAATTATTATCAATGGTGAATCCACCGCATTCTTCGCACATAAGAGGGGCTTGCGGCAGGGAGACCCCCTCTCCCCTCTCTTATTCAACCTGGCGGTCGATGTCCTGCAGAAGTTAATTGAAGGAGCCAATAGTACTCTACAGCTAGCCCTATCTTCAAAGTTGACGGACCCCATTATCGCTCTCCAATACGCCGATGACACGGCAATAATTGCAAGAGCGGACCTCACAACCATGATCACCCTAAAATTGGTACTCAAACTCTTTACTGCCATTTCGGGGCTGCAGATAAATTTTGCAAAAAGTGTTTTTCTGCCCCTCAATCTGTCCACTCACGAAATTGAACAGATTAACATCATTTTTGGATGTCAACAAATGGAGTTGCCGATTTTCTATCTAGGCATGCCGTTAAATTTCAGAAAGCCAACAAGAGGTGATTTCATGCCTCTCATAGAAAAGATAGAAAAACGATTTGAAGGATGGCAAAGTAAATTCATCTCAAGAGGTGGGAGATTACTTGTGACAATATGTGTGGCGAGTACATCTCTAACTAATTTGAGACTTCTACACATAAAAAAGATGCATTTAATCAAAAGATGACAAATTATGTGATTGGAGGGCTGATATTAAATCCGAAATTTCATCTTTCAATCGTAGCCGTTGGCGGATCAGGACATCAACGTGCTTAATAATGGAATGGAGATTCTACCTAATCATGGGGGAGCAACGGTCATGTTTTATTTGTTGCATGAACAAGGCTTGGATCTTCCAGGCATCGATCTCCAAGCAATAGAGACCAAAAAGAGGGAGGAGACAAGAGGAGAGAGAGAAAGATAGAGAGAGAGAGAAAGCATATACTTCACTTGGCAGCCACTACCAAGAATTTTTCAAAAAAAAGAGAGAGCATATACTGGCAGCTGCTGCCAAGGTTTCAAAAGAGAGAGAGAAAATATTTAAATTATATACTTAGTGAACAGCAAAATTTTAACTAAATCATATTCTTTTTATAAGTTATTATATTTATTATATAGATGATACTTATATATAACACTAAATTTTAAGTTTAAACTAATGAGTTAAATTTAAATTTATATGATTTCTAGATCCATAAAATGTTATGATTAACAAAGCTATTAATTTATTAAAGGATGATTCTATTATTTATTTTCTATTTACTTTTATTTATTTTTGGTATATATTATGCAAATTATTTATTTATTGCAGATTTTAATTGCAAAATTGCAAAAACATACGCGCACAGATCCAAATGGAGAGATTTTGCAAAAAAAAAACGATTGGAGAAATTAAGATATTAAATCGTAAAATGATACTTAAAGAATTTTTTTCATGTTATATTTGATCCATTTTTTTTTCATTTGTTGTAATTTCTTTTATTGTTATTTATTATTTGGATCTCCGTTTTTTTTTTTCATTTGTGTCTTTTATTTTTATTTAAATATATTTTTTCTTAATTTTGTGTGAATGTCAAACAAAAAGGTCTCTTCATATTCTATTCAATTTTATAATATGTCCCCGTTGCAACGCACGGACACAATACTAGTATTTATATATAGGTCGAGTAATTGAAATATTGAACAAAAAAAAACTAAAAAGGATATCTCTCCATTTTGTCTATTGACATTTTTATTTTAACATTTTTGGGTCACTTTATTAACATTAGTAATATCTCCAACTTTTCACTTTTCATATTTATATATAGGTCGAGTAATTGAAATATTGAGCAATATAAATGAAGTAGACATATTAGTTCCGCAGGCTCACTTTAAGTTGTGGCAACGCATCAAACTATATATGTATATGTATATATATATATATATATATATATATATATAGGAAGTGTCTACGGTGCTAGGCATAGCATAGAGGCCTCCGTGTTACAGCTTAATTTTTTAGTTTTCAATATCCTAACGGTCGATCCGAACCGTTCAACATGATCTCCATATGAATATGTACTTGCAAACCAAATTTTACATTTTTTAGAATTTTTTTACAATTTATTAAGCCACTTTGAAAAAACAGTAATTTGTAAACAACAGTAAAATCTTCTAGACCATTGGATCAGCAATTTTCAAAGTGGCTTAATAAATAGTAAAAAAATTATAAAAAATGCAAATTTTGGTTTGCAAGTACATATTCATATGGAGATCATGTTGAACGGTTCGGATCGACCGTTAGGATTTTGAAAACTCAAAAATTGAGCCGTAGCACGGAGGCCCTCTATGCTACGCGTAGCATATTAGCCAAATTATATATATATATATAGAGTAAGGCTACGGTGCTTTGCAAAGCATAGAGGCCTCCGTGCTTCGGGGCTACTTTTTGGATTTTGAAAATCCAAACAACCCATCCGAACCGTTCAACATGTTCTAAATATTGAAATGTGCTTGGAGACCAAATTTTACATTTTTTGGAATTTTTTTACTATTTATTAAGCCACTTTGAAAATCGCTGATCCAACGGTAAACAGTACAAAAATTTGGACCACCGGATTTTCATATTTTCAAAGTGGCTTAATAAATAGTAAAAAAATTCCAAAAAATGTAAAATTTGGTCTCCAAGCACATTTCAATATTTAGAACATGTTGAACGGTTCGGATGGGTTGTTTGGATTTTCAAAATCCAAAAAGTAGCCCCGAAGCACGGAGGCCTCTATGCTTTGCAAAGCACCGTAGCCTTACTCTATATATATATATATATAAATATATAAAAATTGTGGAGTGCAACAAAAGAGCAACTTATAATAATGATTACCCTCCTTTTAGTTAAATAAGACTAAGACGGGTATCATGCATTCACATGGAAATCAACTTTTGACCAGATCTAAGTTGCAATAAAGCAACATACATGCCTCAACTTTTTAGCATCCCGTAGCAACCTAAGCAGTAAGAATAGTGTAAATTAAATACTCAGGATAACTAATCCTATATATCTTTTTACTCTACGTAGGCAAAGTGAACCATAATATATATATGCTCCAACCAGTTGGATATCAATTAAAGTCAACTTTACTCTAGTATTAAGCACACACTAAAATGTATAATTCCTTAAATAATTCATCGTTTATTTAATTTGGAATAAGACAATCTCATCAAATATACAAATGACTCGCGAAAACTGGGTTGATTTGTAATTGTGGCCCACTACAGCTTAATTAATTACAAGTGGTTTATTATTAAATGACTAAATGTATGACAACTTTATGGAGAATGAAACAAATTAACATTTTATTACTCAAGTTTCAAATGTAACACCACACTTGTAGAATGTTGTAACTTGCTAACAGAAGTTAGTATAGAATGATATTTATATTTCTTGTCCTTGTTGCTTTTAGGTGACCTAGGGAACGAGAAAGTAATCCTATCTCTTTTGCTTTCAAATGAATTCTTTTGCTTGTTGTGTGGGCCAAGAAAGTAATATACATTCTACCTGCGCAAAGCGCAAAGAGCAATATTTGAAACCTGTTTCGGTGGCTAGGGCTCCACAGGTTTCCTTTAAAGAGAGCGAGAGAAGGGAACTAGAAAGAGACAAAAAGCGATCAATGGTAAGTTACAATTAATTTAGATCATTGGAATCCTTCTTAAAATATAATATCACATGTTGAATCAGTTGTGAAGCTCAATATATAAATATTCTACCTAATCGTGGGGGAGCAACGGTCATGTTTTATTTGTTGAACAAGGCTTGGATCTTCCAGGCATCTCCAAGCAATAGACCAAAAGAGGGAGGAGACAAGAGGAGAGAGAGAGAGAAAGCATATACTTCACTTGGCAGCCACTACCAAGAATTTTTCAAAAAAAAGAGAGAGCATATACTGGCAGCTGCTGCCAAGGTTTCAAAAGAGAGAGAGAAAATATTTAAATTATATACTTAGTGAACTGGAAAATTTTAACTAAATCATATTCTTTTTATAAGTTATAATACATTTATTATATAGATGATACTTATATATAACACTAAATTTTAAGTTTAAACTAATGAGTTTAAATTTAAATTTATTAATGATTTCTAGATCCATAAAATGTTATGATTAACGAAGCTATTAATTTGTTAAAGGATGATTCTATTATTTATTTTCTGTTCACTTTTATTTATTTTTGGTATATATTATGCAAATTATTTATTTATTGCAGATTTTAAGTGCAAAATTGCAAAAACATACGTGCACAGATCCAAATGGAGAGATTTTGCAAAAAAAACGAATGGAGATAATTCTTGCCACTTAATTTGGCCTGAAAATATCAATTTTCAGGATACACAACTGTGAGCAAATGGAATTAGCTTTAATATTTTAGGGAAATTTTCCAATGTACGCATGCAAACTTTCAAAATAGCCAATTTTCCCATGAAAACACCATAATATCTACTATCTCCACTAAAACTTAACATTCTATCCAATATCCCCTTTTATTTATCTAATCTTATATTTAATTATTTTAATATACAAAATGACAAATATACCCTTTGCATTAATTCTGTTCTCTTATCCGCTTCTCCTTTGAACCGCCATAGCTCGTGCCGAGTACGTACCCGTTTCATATTACTCATTTCCTGTCGTAGGTTGCAGTGGAGCGTAACCTTACCCGTTTCCTGAATCAACTAAATCTCTTACACCTTAGTACTCAATTTTGCTGGAATATTTGCAATTTGCAAGTATCAAAAGTAATTGAAGATAATTTGGACAAACAGTACGTACAAAGGCAAAACGCCAAAAGAGAAGAGATGAACTCAACCAAATAATATTTTATTTCATGATGAATTCAGTACATGACATGCATTCTTTATAGCAAAGGGATTACAACACCATTTTCTAATTTTACTAATCTAAATTGACTAATTAATTTTGAACTGACACATCAGTGTCTTAACAGTATTTGTAACAAACTAAAACGAAAAACTGATAATATTTGACATATTCTGGTAAATTTTCTTGTAAATGATATAAAAGAGAAAAGAGATTTGATTAAGATAAGAAGCAACTCAAAAACGGCTAAGAGTTTAAGGGTTTTACAATCAAGATAATGAAAAAGAAAAATACAATGGCATGGAAATGAAAATTAAAAGAAAAGCCATAAGTGACAAAATACTGATTATTCTCTGCGCATCCTGCTCTCTAATGACATGATTCAGAATCCAGACATCTTCTCCAATTCCTCTCCAGTAGCTTCTTCTCTGTTGCCTTTATCTCCCTCTCCTGGAGCGTCTCCTTGGTCAGAAATGGATAGAAGGCATTGATAGCGAAAGTGGTCCACCTCTGAGTAACTGACTAGCCCCTCTTCACGCACAAAGGATGAGCTGCTATGGTGGGGCCCGCGTATCAGCAACTCTTCTCCTTTCTCCTCCTCTTCTATGTGTAAAAGCCCATCAGCTGACTCTTTAATCTCCTTTTGGGCCTTTGTATAATTCAGCCTGCCAGACTTGAATTTAAGCACGTCCCATCCTTTCTCCTTAACGAGCCCCAGTTTGAACAAGTCAAAATTAGCCTCACGGCTACGCCCAACTCACCACATTGCAGTTCTAACAGTAGTGGTCAGGCTTAATTAACGGGAACAATTCTAGTTGCACCTCCTCACGAACCTAAATAATTTCAGATTAAAATGTGTCAAAATTTGCACATAAATCAACTGCCATTTCCTAGAGCAATGTAAAAGAAAGGAAGCTCACCACTCTACGGATAATTGGTTCCATAGATAAGCAAATGTTTCGTATGGTCTCAGCCAACATCGCGCCTCTAATCACACTGCAATCGATTTATAGTTAATGTTAGTACTCATGATATACAAAAAATTGGTAAAATGAGAGAGAGGAGCTAGAACTCACGAAATGAAGGAAGGCGTCGTTCGCATCCGGCTCGACTGAGGCTGATTTTGGTCGACATCCAATCCAAGCTCCTCCCACGGTCGCTTCCGACCATTTTCCATTGATGAAATCATTCCAACTTGTTTAAAATGTCTTGGTAAATCCAAAACAAATTTAATTTATCAAGAGAGGAAAGAAACAAAGGGGAAGGGATGATATTAAGGCTGAGTTTGAATTTGAAGTTCGAATTGATTTGAATTTATATAGCTGTTGGAGATAGTGACAAGAGAACATTCATAGAAAGAGCTTGGAATGTCAATGGAAATACTGTTTCACAGAGTTTGATTTGTGCAAGTTAATATATTTATTTAGTTGAGGAAACATCTTGGATTTTCATCAATTTTAAAGTCAACGGCGACATCACACAGAGGTCAACCTTTTTTTGATTCATCCATCCCTAATCTAAACAATCCCAATTTCATAGATACAAAAAGTTCAAAATTAGTTTAGTTATTAATTTTGTTATCAACATTTTAATATGGTATTTTGTATTTTAGAATAATAAATTATTTCAGAATTATATTTGTATTATACTTAAAAAATTACGAACTTGTCATAGTGACAACTTAATGATTCGGAAAAAGTTTGGCGGGTCAAAAATTCATGATTTGAGAATAATTCGGAATTATACATTGAGAGAAAAAAAATTCCCACGAGATAAAACAAATTAAAAGAAATTCGGGAAAAATTCACAAATTATTCACGAATTAGAATTTTTTTTGAGAAACCAAATAATACGGACATTGATTCACCAACAGTTCAAATCCGAATTATTTGCGAATAATCCGCGAATCATGTTAACATAGGTCATTATCACTATAGTTTCTTTTTGGCTGGTCTGTTGTTGGTCACGTGCCATGTGACATAAATGTGGGCTCTCCAAAAAAGCTGGATTTTTGGACAATTGTTTTAGATCTCAGGGTTAAATGTTCATAATTACCACTCCCCAAGTTCTTTTTTATTATTATTAGGAACCATCCAGGAAATTAATATGCTCTGAGTTTCCTAGAGATTCCAAATGTTGTTGATGAAAAGAAAATAAATAAAAGTATAAATATGTTAACAACAGCCATACTATTGACAATTTCATACTGCATTCATATTTAGATATTTGCATCATCTCTTTCTTAAACGCCATTGTGTAATCAACCAACAATGAACAATCCTTTTTTTAATAAAAATTGATATGCAATCTATCAACACAGTTTTGTAGAAGAGGTCAATTTGGGTCCGATGCCCATCGGACTCAAAGTGAGTTCGATGGGTTCGATGACCGTCCGATCTGCTTTAAGATTCGCGTCCGCAATTTTCGCCTCTGCTATAAATTCGTGCGCACAAATCTTAAAGCAAATCGGACGGTCTTGAAACCCATCGGACCCAAATTTGAGTCTGATGGGCATCAGACCCAACCTGCTCTGTTTGTAGAAACGGGTATATATTTGACCCGGTTGATGTTAGTATGTCTACCGACCTTACAAGGCTACAAATCAGACCAAAAAAATGCTTCAGCTCTGACAAAAGCAAAACAATATTTCATATAATCACACAAAAAAAAAAATACCAGTAACAACACCAAATGCTGAAATCAGCCATCCAGAGACAAAGAAGCCACCCAAGCTAACAAAGTTAGCTGGTACCAACAACTTAAACAAAAACCAGCCAGTTCTCAGCAAAACAAACCATCAGAATCTGTTACCAGTAAAACCAATCCAACATGTCTCAAAACAAAAAACTCACAGCGATCCTGCTCAACGGTAAGAATTACAACAAGGAAAAACCAACATTATTTGCAATTGCTAGAGGCAACATTTTCTTTCAGTTCAGCTAGGATTTTTTATTCTAAATCTATTGTCCGATAAGGGATGAGCAATAAGTAAGTGATGTAATTTGCATGACTAATGACTAGTTTGAATAACAACGAAACTAGGCCAATAATGAACACGAGGATATAATTGTAGGATGTTTACTAAAAAATATAACAAAAGGCTAAACAATAAGTCACGCTACAAATAAATATTTAGTTGTTTTTATTTATATAAAATATAATTATTATTAACATATCATGAAACTAAATTAAATGATGTAAAAATTAGAAAACCCCTACAAATAACTTTAAATTAAATGATGTACAAATATTTTATACTATATACTAAATTAAATGATGTACAAAAAATATTTTTACGCAAAAGAAAAAAAAGAATGTACTTTTAGAGATTTTTTTATTTATAGAAATGAATAAAAATAGAGGTATGAAAATAAAAGGAGTGAATGGTTTGCACCATTTTAGAAGAGTAGTATTAAAATGGACTGTTGATTTTATGTTATAATCATGCTTTACATTATTTTTTTCATATTCAAAGTTTGAACAATCGATTCGAACTGCTCAATTGCTCAATTGCCTTTATTAAGTAAATGTAACTTCTGGTAGATATAAATAGTAATTAAATTGATGTAATAATAAAGCATTTATGATCTTGAATAGAACGGAACATTTTTTTTCTTTACCCCATTATTCTTACTCATTCTTCATTTTCTCAGTATCAATCTACCGTATCAAATTGATAATTCCATGAAGAATCAAACACTTGTCAATTAAGGCCTCGATAAATTGAGGTCATGAGTCATGACAAACGAAGAAAGGAGTGGATTCACTAATTTGATCTTCTCGTGATATGAGAAGAGTAGAATTCTTAAGCTCACCAAGTTCTTTGATGAACTTAATTTCAAAATTTATCAAACTGACTTCAAACGACGGATCCAAACCACTAAAACCGATCTACTTCACAAATGATGTGTTTACATATCAAATTTTTAAATTTTGAATTAATTTATCAAGTCAAGTGGTTAAAAAAAAAATTTTAAAAAACAAACTTATAAAAACAAACTTATAAACCTGAGTCTGTCTAGTATGACATCAGTGTCATATGACACCAACTACAAAATTAATTGGATAGATTTCAAACGATTAATCCAAACTGTTCAAACTGATTTACTTTATGAATGATGCATTTATATACAAAATTTTTATATTTTCTAGTCATTTTAGTATCAAATCAAGCGGTAAAAAATGTTGAAAAATGAATGTATTAAAATTAACTTAAAAACTCACACATTTGACCACATGACTTGATACAAAATAAATTCGAAAATTATAAATTTTGCATGTAAACGCACAACTAATGAAATAGATTGGTTTGAAAGGTTTGGATTCACTGTTTGAAGTCGATTCGATAAGTTTTTGAGTTGGTGTGTTATTAACTGAAATGACACTGATGTCATACTAGCCAGACTCTATAAACCTTCTTTGTTTTTACAATTGATTTTATATTAAATTAATTTGAAAATTCATAAATTTAAAATGTAAATGCATCACTCGCATTATTGGACCAATTATTTCAGTTTAATTTTTTTTTTATTGAAAGCCCGTTAGGCGAATTTCAGTTTAACTTTAAATCTTCAATTATTATAGTCTATAATAATTGAAGCTTTGAAGTTAAAAGTTTAATATATATCTTTAATTATCGATTGTTCTTAATTTATTATTCATCAATAACTCTTTTAATAGAAAATTATCTTCACAGCATCAACGGATGCTTTTCCTTTTTTATATTCATGCTTATGACAAAGAGTTATTAGGCAATATCTTCATAGTATTTGATATATGTGTTTCCTTTTTTGTATTCAATTTTGACTGTAGTTTTTGTCGGGATTGGGTTTTGTTCAAAAAACTTTGTACAAAGTCTCATCTAAAATCAAGATTAAACGTCTGATTTGTATTGAGATTCGTGTAAATATATTTAAAACTTAATAACTTTAAATGACTCCTTGAATCTAAATGTCTACACGAATTTTTATGCAAATCAAACGGTTTAAGTCTGACTTTGACTGAGACTTTGCTCAAAGTCATTTGGACAAAACCCAATCCTGTTTTTGTCTCGTTCTCATCCCCAATTAATGCAAGACGTTATTACTTCCTAAATTTAAATACTGATCTTTGAAATTGAGTAAATTTGTTAATTTTTGAAATTTAAAAGAGTAAATATGATGTTATAAATTTTTAGAGAGGGAAATACGTAATGTCAAAATTTTTGACAGGTATACATGAAATTCTCCCTTCAATAAAAAAAATGGTCATTATCATATTAAATGAAAATATTACAAGAAAGGACATTTATTGTTGAAGAAAAAATAAAATATTAATATAATAATTCAAAAATACTATTGAATAGAAACAAAAATATTTTGTCAAAATAACAACTACGGTTCAGCATCCTCCCGGCACGTGCTCGATAGATTTTGAGATAGAAGAATGACAATAACAGTGGCTCAAAAAACGCTAACCAGGGTTAAAATAAAGGTTGAACAATTTAAATTTTCAAATATTTTGCATAATTTTAATTTTAATTTTCAAATAGGATTGAGTTGCTTGTCATTAATTTATAATGTGAGCCCTCATATTTTATGCATGTTTAAACTATCAAGGTCACAAGTTTTTTCTTTTATAGACAAATTCTTGTTTCCATAGTGACAATATTCACGTTTTATTCGCGTTTAATTCGCGAATAATTCATTTTTTTGGTGTTTCCGAAACAAATGACGTTTATTCGGTTGACTGAATCTTTGACCGAATAAAATGCAAATTTTTCGAATTTTACGAATTATTCACGTTTTTTTTCGTAAAAATTCATCAAGTTTCGTTTATTATTCGTGATATATGGGAAACATGCGTGAGGAGAGAGAACATTTTGCTGTGATAGATCAGTGTAGCCACGTGATAGTATCTCATAAAGCCTGCCAAGTGACTCTACTCCCGTGATTTTTATTAATACCCTAAAAAAAATAGCAAATCTACCCTCCATATTTTTTTAATTTTATAAATACCCTAACCGTCCAACGTTTGGGCGGTTTGCTTTTTTTTTTTTTTTTGCATATGTTTACCCTAGCCGTCCAACATTTTTATAGCAAACCACCCCACTGTGGGGCGGTCAGCTAAACATCTGTAAACCACCCCACAGTGGGGCGGTTTGGTAAACATCTGCAAAAAAAAAAAGTAAACTGCCCAAACATTGGGCTGTTAGGGTATTTATAAAATTAAGAAAATGTGGAGAGTAAATTTGCTATTTTTTTTGGAGGGTATTCATAAAAATTGCGGACTCTACTCAAACAAAAAAACAAAAAAAAAGTGTAGCACGTGTCAGAAACAATTTGAGTGGATCTTAAGATCCTTTGTGCCTAGGAATTATATAAATTTTGCGTAGTAATTTAAATTTTTCTGTTTAAGCTCATAACACTTATTGTTTAAGCTATTAAGTGTTAAAATTTTAATTTCGACTTCGCTCCGTATTATCCCGAATTATACCCGAATTATTTCCGAATAACAAATGTTTGACCTCGTCAAACCGAACCCGAATAATTCATTTGTCTGTATGCTTGTTTCTACAATCCCAACAGTGTTGACATTGTGGATGGGGCTTGTTGTCTCACGGTAGCTATATTTTTTTAGAATAAAACAATTTATTAAGATTACTTAACTCTGTGTTAGAAATAAGATTGA
This sequence comes from Carex littledalei, assembly GCA_011114355.1. Taxonomy (NCBI): domain Eukaryota; kingdom Viridiplantae; phylum Streptophyta; class Magnoliopsida; order Poales; family Cyperaceae; genus Carex; species Carex littledalei. The sequence goes on from CM022081.1 coordinate 2,511,496, forward strand.
ATTAGCACAAATGTTGAAACATACTAACGATCTGATCTGTATTAAAATTTATAATGCCACCCATGACCCGTTGCAGTTCATTGTATGGCCGCTACATATTTGGCTACACTGAGTCTGTGAATAAAATAATTATCTAAAATTGTGGTAAATGATAGGCATTTGACAATAGATACAACACATCTCAACACAAAATAACGACCAGATCAAATTCCGGAGCAATTTTTTTCCTACACCAGGGCCAAGGATTTGTCAAAGCACAATATTCATATTTTCTTTGCAGTTGTCAAGGCTTATTAGTTATTAGTTATTATTATTATTTTCTTTGCAATTATGTACCAGTGCTCAATTATTGTACTGAATCAGATCTGAGATCGATTGTGAATAAAAAAATAATAGCGTGTAAAAGAAGTATTAATTAATTAATCGAAGTGACCTCAATGCGAATAAAAAAATAATAACGTGTAAAAGGAGCATTAGTTAAATCTAACTGACACCTCAAAATTCCATAACTCAACCACAAACCCACCATCACTCACTCAAAAGCAATGGCCTCTACCATGACCGGCCAAGTACCGTTCCACATGGCGGCAATAGCGCATCCCGGCCGTGGCCACATCAATGCGATGATGAATTTTTGTCGTCTCCTTTCTAACCGTGGCGGTTTCCATATCTCATTCATAGTCACCGAAGAATGGCGCTCCATTCTCTCCTCTGACCCGCCTCCCCCGCCTTGTGTGCAACTATGCACGATCCCGAACTGCATCCCGTCTGAACGAGTTCGTGCAGCGGACAGGAACGGGTTCATGGATGCTGTCCTGACTAACATGGAGGAGCCATTTGAGCGACTGATAATCGAGCAGCTGGAGACACCCGTGCAGGCTATTGTCGGCGACACGTACTTGCCTTGGGTTGTAGAAGTTGGGAACAGGGAGGGTATACCGGTTTGCTCCTTGTTTCCCATGGCGGCTTGCTTTTTCCGTGCTTTGGATAATTACCACATGCTGCCGGTACATGTGCCCACAACTGATTCCATAGCAGGTAAAAGAAATGAACTATGAAAAAAACAATGAAAAAAAAAACACGAAAACTTGACACATGATAGTTACCATATGCAAAAATTTCAGTTCTTAATGTTGATTTAAGGGTAATTTTTTCTTTGAAACATAATTATCACTTTCATATTTCGTGTGATTGTTTAGTAAATGTAAATGAGTTGTTTTTTATTGTAGAGTTTAATGATGAGCCATTGGAGCAATATATTCCTGGCCTACATCCTTTAAGGTCTAGTGATCTGAATACATTGCATACATTGAAGCAATGGAAGAAGATCCTTCAATATTTCCCTTGGGTAAAGAAACCACAATGTGTCCTTTTCACCTCATTTTACGAGCTCGAATCCGACACAATTGACTTAATAAAGCAACAATTGCCATGCCATGTTTACCCTATCGGACCTTGTATTCCATATTTACAATTAAATGCTGTATCAAACCCAGATCAAGACTACTACCTGACATGGCTTGATGAGCAACCGAAGAAGTCGGTCTTATACATCTCGCTCGGTAGCTTTCTCTCTGTATCACAAACTCAGTTAGAAGAACTTGCCTATGGTTTGGTTACAAGTCAGGTTAAATTTTTATGGGTGGCCCGTGATAATTCCACTTGGGTTCAAGAAATAGTTGGAAAACATGGTTTGGTGGTGCCGTGGTGTGAGCAACTAAAGGTGCTATGCCATCCTTCTATTGGAGGGTTTCTGACACACTGTGGCTGGAACTCTACACTTGAAGCAGTATATGCTGGTATACCAATGTTGACATTACCAATTTGTTCGGACCAAGATGTCGATAGCCGGCTTATAGTGGAGAAATGGAAGGTGGGTGTGAGCTTAAAGGGCAAAAGGGGAAAGGATGAAATTGTTCCGAAAGAGGAGATTGCAAAGGTTGTCAAGGAATTCATGGATTTGAATGGAGATAAGAGTAAGGAGTTGAGGAAAGAGGCACTGAATTTGAAAGCAGCAGCACATAATGCCATAGAAGTAGGAGGGTCTTCTTATAATAGCCTGAGCAATTTCATTGAAGGCCTCTCCATTAATTTTCATTCTTGACAGGAAGGTTGTACATTGTTTTATCCAATTAATTAGCCACATTTTTCTGAATTCCTTTCATTAATCAGTATTTAATGAATTTCCCAATTTTAATTAAATGGCATGTTCTTTAAGTAATTATTTAATTACCATATTCCAAGTCCAGTTCACAATCAAAAAGCTAGTTCAAGGTCCAACTTTAGCCCAACAACAAGGGCTAATTTCTTTTCTTTTATTTCGGCCCATTGTAATTCAAACTTAATTTATTTATAAAATTCCATTCAAGTCTCGGCCCAGCAATTTTAAATTTTATGCAATATATTTTCCCTTTGTATGAACAATTATGAATATTGATCAAACCCAACAATGCACATTCAGATAGAGGGCTCGGCCCTTATCCCAAATAGGTCAATCAACCCGCACAAACAATTCAAACAATAAGGCCACAATTCAACAGGGAGGAGCTCTGCTCCTATGCCATTACAAGGCACAAAGACATAAATAAAAGGGATTGAGTTGCGTTACCGGAAATGTTTGATTCGTGCTTCGCATACGAAGGTCGGTACCAAGGCAGCAGCGTCGCCTTGCCTCGCCTCTGACCCTTCTCTTAATCCGCAAACACCAACAACACAAAGACTCACACAAGCAAAACCCAACCGGGTTTACAGCTGAACAGAAAAGAATCCGAACCACAAGAGAGTGACAGAGAGATAGAGAGAGAGATGAAATTCTCAACACATGATCAAAATCAGCGAAAAACCCAAAGAGAAAGAGTGCGGGGTATTTGTAACCTGGTGAGGAGTAAAGAGCGGGGCGTACGGCCAAGCCCTGTCAGAGGGTAGGCACGCGCGCAAGGCACGAAAGTCGTCCCTGGCAGGTGAGGAACCGCGCTCGGGTCAAAGCCCTCGAGTGGGAGGGGATGGCGATACGACAGGGGCCAGAGTGGCGTACGGAGCTGAGAAGAAAAGCGGGGGAACTCAAGGATTTTTTTAAAAAACAATAATTAAAATAATTAATTTTAAATAAACAACATGATTGCTACAAGATTTACAAAAACCATAACAACCGAATTGCCAATTCGGTCCGAAGGATTTTTTTTTCTCTGGACCGAAATGGCAATTCGGTCTGGCTGTTTTTCACAGTTCCCATAACTCCGCCTGGACCGAATTGCCAATTTGGTCCAGCTTTTTTTTTTTTTTTTTTAAGAGACTAAGAAGAATAAAATAAAGAAATCTAATACTGAAAATTAAAATTTTTTGTTTATATTACTTCTTTTGATTTATAATTAGCATATTTATACTAAAACACACTAAATTACATAAAATTATGTTGAATTACACTAAATTACAATAACTTCGTTAATTATGTTGAAATACGGTAAATTACGCTAAAGTAGACCGATTATGTGCCATCTTTCATGAATCATAAAAAATAGTAAAAATTGGTATTCTACAAGTTCATTATTTAACTAATTTACTGAGCTACTTGGATTGAATAATAGAAATAAAAATCTTAATCGGAAACTTCAACTCAAGTTTTGAGGCTCTTTCCTTTGTTTTTTGGTGATTCTGAATTTTGGAATCCAGCTTTGCTAGCACAGACGCATGCGTATTTTCACAAGCTTTCCGAAAAATGGTCATTTGCTGAAATCGGACACTCGAGCGCCGTTTTATGACCGTTTGAAGTTTCACCGTTGTTTTTCGCCTTTTTAGTGAAGATATCGTCCCTATTCATATGTAATTTAGCGTAATTTATCGTATTTTAGCGTAATGTAATGTAATTTAGTGTAATTTAACTTAATATAGTGTAATTCAACATAATTTCAAGTAATTTAGCATATTTTAGTATGAGGAGGGATCAAGTTACAACAAATTTGAGTTACAACAAAGTTACAACAATCATTTTTTTTATTTTCAAAGTCCAAATCGTCGATCCAAAATGTTCAACATGATTATCTAAATAAATGTGATTGCAAATCAAATTTTACATTTTTTTGAATTTTTTTTTACTATTTATTAAGATGGGTACAAAATTCAATGGTCTGAATATGACTATTTTTTGTAAAATACTTAATAAATAGTAAAAAAAAATTAATTTTGATTTCTTTATTTTGCTCGTCTCTACAAAAAAAGAAAAGAAAAAAGAACCTGGACCGAATTGCCAGTTCGGTCTGGCCTGTTTTTTTATTTTTTGTGGCGTTCTTTCTACAACCCGGTGAAAAACAGCCGAAAAATAGCCAGACCGAATTGCCATTTCGGTCTAGAGATTAAAATCCTTCGGACCGAATTGGTAATTCGGTTCTTATAGTTTTTGTAAATCTTGTAGCAATCATGTTGTTTATTTAAAATTAATTATTTTAATTATTGTTTTTAAAAAAAATCCGGAACTCAATCGTCGCCCCCTTCCTTCTCCTGGAAGGAATGAAAAAGAGAGATCGGGGAAAGGGTGGGGCTCATGGTCAGCGACAGAGAGAAGAGGGGTGGGAGTTCCCTGTAAGCGAAAGAGGGGAGGGGAAGGGTTATGTTTAGAGAGGAGAGGGCTTTTAAAGGAGGGGGGGCTTTAAGATCCGTGCAGCATCAAGATGAATGGTTGAGAAAATTCCAGAATTCAAATGGCTTAAACAATTAACAAAGGATGTCCTCAACTGAATTAATTAACGAGGTTTGCGTTTATAAGTTTATACGAATCTTTCGAATGTCAATCGTGATGAATTATGAAATTAATACAACTTATCTAATTTTTAATATCTCTATCATTTTACATGACAAATTTTCTACTTCTAATATATATGTCACAAAATTAGGTATTTCATTTATTATTGAATTAAATTTCTAATTTACTAATTCATAAGAACCTTGTTAGATTAATCACATATTTACATAGGAGCAAGACTAGGGTGTGCTAGGCTCACCAAGAGGGATTAGTGAGCGCACCTCCCAAAAGCGCATTTTCAAAGTTCAAATAGTCGATTCGAACCTTCCAACGTGTTCTTCATATTAAAATGTGCTTGGAGACCAAATTTTACATTTTTTGGAAATTTTTTACTATTTTTTCAGAATTTTTGAAAAAACTAAACAAACTAAACAATAATTTGAAATTTGAAAAACAAATGATTTTCAAAAATTCTGAAAAAATAGTAAAAAATTTCCAAAAAATGTAAAATTTGGTCTCCAAGCACATTTTAATATGAAGAACACGTTGGAAGGTTCGAATCGACTATTTGAACTTTGAAAATGCGCTTTTGGGAGGTGCGCTCACCAATCCCTCTTGGTGAGCCTAGCACACCCTAGTCTTGCTCTTTACATAGTTTGGTTATTTTATTTACTTAATTAAATTCAAATTTGTTAAATTTAAATTTAAATCTAAAACTTGTAAAATTATTAATTGATTTAATAATCAAATTTTATATACACTAATTTATCCATTTAATTAATTAACCTTTATTAAATTTAATTAATTAACTAAAGTTTTAAATAGTTGTAAATTTTAATTGTTAGTCTAATTAATTAAATTCTAAATTTACAGGTTATAACACCATCGTTGTCGAAGGACATCCAATGATAAAGTGGCGATAGTAAATGTGTTTTTTTGTAGTAGTGTTACCATATCTCTTCCAGCTTTAATTTGGTTGGGCATAAAGAGATTAATTCCCAATTCTCACAGATACACATCTCATTTCTGAATGACCTACCTCTTATTTATTTTTGGAAGAGAACAGAAAGGATATATTATTAATTTATTCTCTAGCAGCTTTCGACATTTAGTTTGATTGGGATTTGAACGGAAAAATTGAGGAGGACATTTTTCCATTTTGGTTGATTACAGCCGAGCCTGGGAATACAAGGAAATATCGGAAGGAGGCTTGGGGCATTTTGACATTTTCTCAACTCATTTTATCTTATTCCTGCATGGAGCCTGCCTAAAAGGCTAAAACTCTTTACCGCTGCTTCTCAATGTAACAAAGAAAAGTATACATAGATATTTAAAAGTTTTTGAATTTTTTTTTTGTTTAATTGTCAAAATGTAAGAAAATTTGTGATTTTAGATGAGGACAATTTCAATTGAACACATATTTTTCTTAATAAATAATGTGACCAAATAAGAAACTTTTACAAACGTCTTAATTCATTTTTGGATTGCAATATCTTATTGCTACGGTGATCTAACAACCAAATGTAGTTGCAATAAATAAAAAAAATTGCAACAAAAAATTAGTTGCGACTATATTGCAACAAAATCTTTGGCAACCACTGGCAACAAATTTGCTCCATTGCAAAATGTATTTATTGCAATCAATTTATATTTATTGCAACTAAAAATTTGGGTGCCCGAAATAAGAAATGGTGTAGTGCATTACTTCATCATCCTACTGACACAAATAAAAAATGATGTCATTAAACTCATGATTAATGACAATAAGCAATACTTACATGGTGAATCGTTTGTCAAATTTCTCTAAGGTCATATTGCTCAAATTTGTGCAAAACAGTACAAAAAAAAGATTGCAAGGGCTAAATACCCAAAATAACATAAAAATGTTTAAAGCCGAAAGACGTATTGTCACGACCGCGCCGCCGGATCGGGGATCGCAACAAGAGAGGCACCCTTGCATCCATCCTACATCCCACCAACCTATGTCGCAAACAAAAACACAAAGAACAATACAGAGTCAGCTACAAAGTTCAGTAACTGGTTATTTACGAGACGCTTCTCTATAATTGGCTATTTAAAAGACCATTCAAACTGACCGGATTAATCCATACAAATTCAAATCAAATTATGCCTGCATATTTAAATGGCGATAGCACCCGGGTCTAGGTTATCAATAAAACAAGTCACACAATATCCATATCATTTCATTTCACACAATCATATAATTTCACAAATTATCATAATACACAATCTTATCATTTCACAAATCAAATTCGAACCTCTGACCCGCTATCCCGTTAAATATGTCATCATAATTAAATATCCAATTCAAACATCCAATTTAACTACATAAATCGAATAAAAAAATTATAGAGAATTCTGATTACCTAATAGCGATAAATCCATAAATTCAAATCGAATTGCAATGACTGTTCGGAATCAATGCGACGTAGTCCAAATTCCAATCTGCCGGACATATATAATTAAATGATTATTAATATTGAAATATTAAATTTAATTAGAATAAAAACAAGAGATTGAAAGAAGCATTTTAATTTTCTATAACTTTATCAGTAACATGCTCCAGATCAGGAAGGTTCTTGAGTTTCGGGCATTGAACAACACGCAGTGTGGTAAGCTGTGACATAGCCGTTGGTTTCACCTCCCAAATCTCCAAGTTCTCCAATTTCTCAAGTTCTAAGAACTGCAACTGTGGAAACCCATTTGCGGAGCAAACCATTTTGTTCCCTGTGTATGCTCCATCTTGTAAGCTCAGAAATTTCAGGGCTTGTAGTTTTTCTAGCCTCGGCATGGGGTCTTCCTTCAAACCAGATTTGGTTAGGGTGAGCTTTGTAAGATTTGGTGGAAATTTAACATTATCTATGAACAATTTCCGACAAATCCATTCTCCCTCTAATTTAATGGACTTCACTGTCTCAAGGTTTGGAAAGGCTCTTGTATCAACAAATTCTGACGGTAAAATGTCGCCTATGATTGCCATCGAGAGGAGATTAACCATGTGACTCAACAGTTCAGAAATGGATTTCCAGTATGGATTTGATTTCCAGTTTGGATTGTCCCTATTTGAAATTGCTAACTTTCTAAGGTTGATCAGGTACTGTGGAAAGTTTTCTAGCCACGACTCGGGAACTGCAACTGTTTTCAGGATTTGCAGGTCATCTATATTTGCTGTGGAGGGTGGGCCTTTAATTTGGGGGCTAGGGTTGACATATACATGACGAAGTGTTTTGATCTTCCATAGAGATTCAGGTAGGGTTTCTATGCTTGTATCTCTAACATCCAACGTTATGAGCCATTCCATCACGTCCCCAATATTTTCAGGAAGCTCAGATATGTTACTACCCCTCAAGCCCAGATATTCTAGAATTGTTAGGTCAAAAATACCAGGTAAAAATGTTTGTGGGATTGTGGATTTCCTTAATTCCAACACATCCAGATTGTAGGTTTTTTCAAAAATGTCTTTTCCCAAAACATTCATATCAAAATCAAAACAGACTACAGATTGGACATGACCATACTATCCTCCTTCCCGAAATACCCACTCCGTGTATTGTTTCTTGTCATCATTATAAAATGCTAGACGTGGCAGGGATTCCGTTTCTTGCCCGGTTGGATTGGCAACCAAAAACTCATCCTCGCAGGATTTTTTGATGCAAAATTCATGAATAGATTGATGTACTCGGCAACATTTGATTGCGCCTGAGATTGATCTCTTTGAAACCCCAACTAACGACCTGCAAGCAACAAGGAAAATAAATAAACAACAAGTACATATATATAAAAGAACAAAATTTGTAGATGGACATGATCTTTTTATCTATAAGAAAATAAAGAGTCAATTTGCATAAATGAACATAAAATTTCTTTGTTCTTGGGGAGTGCTGTATATTTTTAGATTGTATATTTCTAGGTTGTATTGTGCCTTTAAAATTGAAAACCAGCAGTGCACCATTATTTGTCTCCTCTCTTGAAGTAGTAGAGTGACCTTAAAAAAAATGGTGCTTTTATTGACCATCAAGTATACTAGAAAAAATTCAGTTTTATTGATGAACTCTTTTTTAGGAAACTATGAGCTAATTTTTTAAATAGCAAACATCCTATTATTATTGGGATGTTGTTTTATCCACAAAGGGAAAAACAATGCACACCTAACAATAAATCACCTATAAATTATTAGATCGAATGTAAATTTTCGGAAAATATTGAGAATACCTTTGAACAAGTTGTTCCAGGTACTTATTTGCAGTCTCTTCTATAGTCTCTCCTTCCTGTGGTTCAACAAATCGTTCAGCAATCCAAATCTCTGTTAGAGGCCTTGCAGGAATCTCATAATTCATCGGGTAACATGCTAAATAAAGAAAGCATGGTCCGAGAAAGAAAGATAAATCATCATAGCAGTAGGTATAAATGTGCCACATATGATTATCAGAAGCACCATTGTTGGACTCTTTGATCTTGACCAGATCATCTTTGATCTCGACCACATCATTTTTCACCTTGTTCCATGTGTCGTAGTCCCTTGGTTTGAACGAAAGGAGACTCCCTATAAGGAGAAGAACCAGGGGTTCTCCTTCGCATGCCTGGCAAATCAGTTCAGGGAGATTGTCCAGTTCTGTTGATAACTCTAATAAAAATTTGAGAATTTCAGAAGGTTTTTTGAGCTCACGAAGACCTGGAAATGCAGTTATGAGGAAGAATGCTCGACCCTTCTCCTTATTTGTTAAGCAGTTTGAACTATTAGCGTTGTCAAGAAGCAAGTCCTCCATGCTTTTTATGTCGTGGAGAGAGTTTCTAACTGCATCTATGTCGACTTTCTGCTCTAACTCACCTTCTACTTCTATTTGCCCCAAATAATTGCAGGAAACCAACTCATCAATAAATGAATCTAGCTTTCTCTTAACCCACATCAAATCACGATGAATTCTCAATTGTGACCCCTTTCTGGAAGCACTTCTAAAATTCTCCCTCCTTGAAATTCCAAATTTTCTGAAACACACATGCAGAGTCTTAATTGTTTTCAGCTTTTCGTCCTCAGTGTGCTCCCTGGGATTATCACGCTTTATTTGCCGGAATGACCGGAAAACAGAGCAGGAAAACAGAGCAGGGTCATTGTCTGATAAAACTCCTCTGAGGGCGGATTTAGATAGTATTTGTTTTATGAAAGGTATAGCATCCATCTCTGTTTCAACTTTCTTAAAATCACACCCAAAATCCTTCCCTCCCTGCCTGCCTATATCTCACTTGCTATCCTTGTTAAATCAAAACACTTTAATCCTTCCTTCCCTCCCTCTCTCTTATCCAATTCAACTGCAAGCTCCACCAAATAACTGCAATGCAAAAGAAACATTTAAAAAGTACTATTAATGATGCATGATTGATCAAATCCGACATTATCAAGTTGCTAAAATTTATCGAATGCTACCCATGGTTCTCAAAATCGGAATCGGAATCGCTCATTTCACCGTAGAATCAGAATCGGGTGAATCAGTCAGAATCCGACGAATCAGATCGGAAACACGGATTTTTTTTTTATAGAAGCACGTTTTGTACTAAATTTGTCAAATAACCCACTGCAACACTCATAATAATTAAATTTGGACGAGTAACAATCAATTAAATTTACAGTTTATTACTTATAAAATTAATATTTATCTAATTTAAAAATTCATTAGACTTCCATAAAATAATAAAAAAGCTTAATAAATTCACAAAACACAAATAAAATGTTTTTTAAGTTTTACATTTTCATATTTTATTTGGTATGCATTAATTTATCTTCAAAGAAAATATTTTATTTCATAAACAATTAATATTTTATTTTGCTTAAGTAAAAATAAAATAAAATAAAAAACTTAATTTATAAAATAAATAAATAAAATTACTATTGTCACACCATTTACTTTAGTAAAATAAAAATAATAATAAAATAAATCACTGTCTATTTAATAAATAGCATAATCAATATTGAATTAAATAGGACAACATTTATTAATAGCTAAGTTTGATATAAACGAAAAAATAGCATTAGTGTTCAATATGACATTTTGACATTGTGCATCCGCTGGTTCCGCTCCATTTTTATAACCGGTTTGGACATGGTCCACTGTAAGCCATGTTATGTTTTCAATATAAAACAGTACGACATTCATGCACCAAGTCTATACAATATTTTATAAGGATTTAACCTTCTTCTTCTTCATTCTGAGACGATTTCCCCCAAATCGTTTCTACTGTCGTTGCAAAAAATCAAAAATTGGGCCGATTGAATCACCGAACAATGTACTTTTTCTCTAGAAAGAAGAGAATGAGTGAAAAATCGGTCAATTGTTTCGATTTCGCTTCAATTTTATCAATTTTCTGTATATAATATAGCCAAGTTAACTCGGAAAAAATCGGATCGTCTCCAGCCGATTCCGTTCCGACTCGGCCGAGTCAACTCAGAATCGGCTGATTTTCCAAACCATATATATTGCTACCAACTTGAAGACTGTTGAAACCTAAAACTCAAGACCTTAGAGCCCCTGTCAACATATATGGAGACCGGAACCGGACAGTAATGGACTGGCGGTTCGATCTGGTGGACTCGGTAGTTATCAATATGACTTTTTTTTGTTAACATTTGTTATATTTTGTTGAATAATTGGACTCTAGAACTTATAAAATAGTAGTCAAAATTTAATCACATATGGTATGAACAAAATAATGTCTGCATATAGTGTAATTTAAATTCGCTGATATTTTATAATAGATGAAAACGTACTACCGAATTCGTTTTTATGGGATGAAATTTTGTATCACAAATGCAAAATAATATAAAAATGTTATATCTTAATCGATTTCATATCATGAAAGAAAACTAGAAGAGCCGCACCTCATCGGTTACGGGTAATGGCACATCATCCACATTATGCGCTCCCTAATTAAATATGTGTTTGAATTTTAAATAATTTAATTTATAATATTATTAAGTATATATGTATGTATGAAGTATAAAATGAAGAAGATTAGAAAAGAGATAATGATACGAAAAGAATAGCTCGCTAATCAATTTGATTTTTTATCCGTAGAATAAAAAGAGGTAATGGTAAATATATTTTGTTCTTTCACGTAAGATATGTTTTGGGACTGATATATTATTTATTTCAGTTTTAGGACGTGCTACAGTAGAAGTTTTTGCTTAAGACCGTACTTTTTTTTTGCGTCACAGTAATCTAGTTAGCATATATATATATATATATAGAGGTCGGTTAATATCAAAACGTTTGTTCCTAGGCTATGGTGCAACCAATTTGGTTTTAAATTTTCAAAGTTCAAACGGTCGATCCAAACTGTTAGATGTGATCTTTATATTAAAATGTGCTTGGAAACCAAATTTTATATTTTTTGGAATTTTTTACTATTTATTAAGTCAGTTTTAAAATCGCTGATTTTAATAAACAGTGAAAAACTTATAGATTATGGAAAACAACGATTTTAAAACTGGCTTAATTAATAAATAGTAAAAAACTTCCAAAAAAATGTAAAATTTAGTCTCCAAGTACATTTATTATAGATTGAATGTTGAACTGTTTGGATTAACCATTTGGATTTTGAAAATGTAAAAACCGAAGCGTTTGTTCCACGGCTCCGGAACAAACGTTTTGATATTAGCCAACATCTATATATGTAACAGGGCGAATTAACGGCCAAGTTGCAAAAATAAATTATAAAATTGTTTTATTCTTAGAACCGTGGACTTAGTGCAGTGTACGAGTTCTCGTCTCTCTTTGGAGAGACACATGTTCAATTCTCGAGAATAACATCTAAAATATGTTGAGGTGTACCAGGACCCTTTAATAATAATAAAAAAATTGCTTTGTTCTTGTGGGAGTATTGTACGCTGCTCAAGTACTTGGTGTTTTGCTACTTGAACTGAAAACCAGCAGTGCACCTAGGCCCTTTAATGTGCTGTTATCGATCGTCAAGTACACCAGAGAAAATCCAGTTTTATTGATGACCTCATTTTACAAAACTATTGACCTAATTGTTTGAAACAGTAATCATACTACTAATATTGGGATGTCATTTATATGCCACAAAGGGAAAAACTATACACCAAACAGTCACCTAGAAATGATAAGATCGAATGTCAATTTCAAGAAATATTAAGAATACCTTTGACCAAGTTGCTCGAGGTACTAATTATTTGCTATCTCCTCTATAGTCTCTCCTTCCTTTGGTGTAACACAATCTAACACCCAAAATCAACTGGGAGCTCCACCAAGTAACTGCAATACAAAAGTAATATTTATAGAAGTACTATAAATGGTGTATACTGAAATCTGACTTTGATTACGGAGTAGGAAAAAATTATCAAATGCTACCAACCGATCAGGCCCCACCAGTAGAGGTGCTACTTTACCCGATTGTCCGGATCCGGAACCGAATTGGATTCTATTAATTTGGATAAGATATAGTTTAAAAAATATAACCGGTTAAATTATGGTTACAGTTACAAAATTAATAATTTAATATTCGACCTGGATCCGAACCGAAACCGATACTGTAATGGATAGGATATGGATTTGAGATCCGACCCATAATCGAATCCGACCCAATATCCATATAAATACCCGATAAAATGATAATACCATTTCTTTATAATCATTTAATATAAACACATATATTAATAACTATGAAAAGACAATCATTTGTAGTATTTTTTTAATTTCTTGAATTAAAATTTATTGTTTTTTTTCGCATAGATTATTGAAATTAAATGTCATGTTCACCTTTTGTCTATAAATTGTCGAAGCTAATTAATTTCTTTTTTTATCTCTTTATCTACCATGTATCTACCTTTCTGGACGGATTATTGAAATTTATTGCTCTCTTCGCTTATTGAAACAAATTGATATTAATATTCTATTCTTGAATTTTTGGAACCATATAATGAAATCATCGTCTCTAACATTTTAATTTCTAAAATTATCTCACCTTCAATATTTTGGAGCAGATTTTAATTTATATTATAATGATATATTATGTAAGATGTTTAAAAAATTATAATTATATTATGTGAGATGTTCAAGAAATATATACTAAGAATACCTTTGACCAAGTTGCTCCAGGTACTAATTATTTGCTGTCTCCTTTATAGTCTCTCCTTTCTCTGGTGTAACACAATCTAACACCCAATTCAACTGGGAGCTCCACCAAGTCACTGCAATACAAAAGTAATATTTATAGAAATACTATAAATGGTGTATAACTGAAATCTGACTTTGATTACGGAGTAGGGAAAAAATTATCAAATGCTACCAACCAATCAGGCCCCACCAGTAGAGGTGCTACTTTTACCCGATTGTCCAGATTTGAACCGAAACCGAACCGGAACCGACCCAAATTTGATTAATTTGGATAGGATATGGCTTCAAAATGTAACCGGTTAAATTATGGGTACAGTTACAAAATTAATAATTTAATATCTGAACCGGAACTGATACTGTAATGGGTAGGATATAGGTTTGATTTAGCTATCCGACTCATAACAGAATCCGACCCAATATCAATATAAATACCCGATAAAATGATAATACCATTTCTTTATAATCATTTAATATAAACACATATATTAATAACTATGAAAAGACAATCATTTGTAGTATTTTTTAATTTCTTGAATTAAAATTTATTACTCTTTTCGTACAAATTATTAAAATGGAATGTCATGTTCACTTTTTTGCCTATAAATTTTCGAAGCTAATTAATTCATTTCTAGATCTCTCTATCTACCATGTATCTACCTTTCTGCACAAATTATTGAAATTAATTACTCTTTTTGTTTATTGAAACAAATTGATATTAATATTCTATTCCTGAATTTTTGGAACCATAAAATGAAATCATCGTCTCTAACATTTTACTTTCTAATATTATCTCACCTTCAATATTTTGGAGCAGATTTTAATTTATATTATAATGATATATTATGTGAGATGTTTAAGAAATTATAATTATATTATTTGAGATGTTCAAAAAATATATACTAAGAATACCTTTGACCAAGTTGCTCCAGGTACTAATTATCTGCTGTCTCCTCTATAGTCTCTCCTTTTTTTGGGGTAACACAATCTAACACCCAATTCAACTCGGAGCTCCACCAAGTAACTGCAGTACAAAAGAAATATTTATAGAAATACTATTAATGGTGTATAACTGAAATCTGACTTTGATTACGGAGTAGGGAAAAAATTATCAAATGCTACCAACCGATCAGGCCCCACCAGGGTGGCGGAACAGGACAGTATGGGAAGGAAATTAGCATGAGAGATAGAAGTCAAACCCAGATAGAGGGAAGAGAGGAGACACTCACCCGGTACCGTTGCAGTTTCAGGTTCAGGACAGAACAGAGAACGGGGAAAAAGTAGGGGTAGAGTGATCAGGTGGGGTGCTAGAGAGGAACTGGTGTTGTAGAGGGAGGTTTAGTATACAATGAATTGATGATCGATACAGATAAAAGCTGAGCAAATATTGCTTTTCAAGTAAATTGCAGTCTACGTTTAAACCTTTATTCCTATCTTCCAATTTGAATCCTAACAGATGCCACTGCACATGGGATTTTTTTTCACAAAATTTTTGCAACAAAAGGCCGGTTCAAAAATATCCTGTAAATAGCTAGCCACCCAACACCAGACTGATAAGTACAAAACATATATACATTTTCATAGGGTTTAACCAAAAATCTTTTTTATCTTTAGTTATTTGTCAAAGATTGGGTTATTGTCTTGTTTTGAGCTAATTTTCAGATATTGAGAAAAGGAAGCATTCGGAGAAGAAATGGAAAAAATCAAAATGATAAATTTCAGCATATCCACATGCAAATTGCAGCTCAAACCATATTTTAATATATCGATTAAAGATGATTTAAGAGTAAAAACGTCAAGCTAAAGCATTAAATTTCTTAAATTTTGACATTTTTTTAATTTCCTACACTAATTATATAGACTTAATTTACTGCAACCAAATTTTAATATTTAAAATAAAAGTACTATCTACTCTACTTTAATTTACTTCATTTATCAAATGTAAGGAATTAATTAATGTATGTTAGAGAGCATCTTAATAAACTGTTCCGATGGTTAATTAATCTGAATGTTGTCCGACATTACATCTCAATTTCTTATATTATGCACGTAGTTGTCCTGATCTGCCAACGGCTGAGATTGAAAGATGAATTTTTGAATTGAATATCAGCCCTCCAATCACATAATATGTCTTCTTTTGATTAAATACATCTATTTTATGTGTAGAAGTCTAAATTTAGTTAAAAACATACTTGCCACACAGACTGCTACATGATTTGTCACAATTAAAATTGAATGAATCCCTAGCGATCCGTTTCCTGCAATTAAATTATTTCCTTTATCTCCGATTCTTGCAATTAAATTATTTCCTTATTTCTTCCTCTATATTTTCGACAATGAAAATGGAAACAATCATATATTTCTGATCTGGAGACAAAATGAAGAATATCAAGCATTTTCGTGTAGAAAAATGATTTGTAGAGAAATTTCTATTATTAAAATAATTTCCATCAAAAAATATCTGTAGAGAAAATTCTTATTTGAATCATTTAATTATATCTTTCCCAATTTTGTTTCTTTACATATCATTTCTCCTCTAAATCGTTTAATGACTTGTCATGTTTGTGGAGAAAATTAGATATTAAATCGTACAATGATACTTCAAGAATTTTTCATTTGTTGTTATTTCTTTTATTGTTATTTATTATTTGGATCTCCGTTTTTTTTTCATTTGTGTCTTTTATTTTTATTTAAATATATTTTTTCTTAATTTTGTGTGAATGTCAAACAAAAAGGTCTCTTCATATTCTATTCAATTTTATAATATGTCCCCGTTGCAACGCACGGCACGATACTAGTATTTATATATTGGTCGAGTAATTGAAATATTGAGCAAAAAAAAATGATATCTTTCAATTTTGTCTATTGACATTTTTATTTTAACATTTTTGGGTCACTTTATTAACATTAGTAATATCTCCAACTTTTCACTTTTCATATTTATATATAGGTCGAGTAATTGAAATATTGAGCAATATAAATGAAGTAGACATATTAGTTCCGCAGGCTCACTTTAAGTTGTGGCAACGCATCAAACTATATATATTGTGGAGTGCAACAAAAGAGCAACTTATAATAATGATTACCCTCCTTTTAGTTAAATAAGACTAAGACGGGTATCATGCATTCACATGGAAATCAACTTTTGACCAGATCTAAGTTGCAATAAAGTAACATACATGCCTCAACTTTTTAGCATCCCGTAGCTACCTAAGCAGTAAGAATAGTGTAAATTAAATACTCAGGATAAATCCTATATATCTTTTTACTCTACGTAAGCAAAGTGAACCATAATATATATATGCTCCAACCAGTTGGATATCAAATTAAAGTCAACTTTACTCTAGTATTAAGCACACACTAAAAAGTATAATTAATTTCATAAATAATTCATCGTTTATTTAATTTGGAATAAGACAATCTCATCAAATATACAAATGACTCGCGAAAACTGGGCTGATTTGTAATTTTGGCCCACTACAGCTTAATTAATTAATTACAAGTGGTTTATTATTAAATGACTAAATGTATGACAACTTTATGGAGAATGAAACAAATTAACATTTTATTACTCAAGTTTCAAATGTAACACCACACTTGTAGAATGTTGTAACCTGCTAACAGAAGTTAGTATAGAATGATATTTATATTTCTTGTCCTTGTTGCTTTTAGGTGACCTAGGGAACGAGAGAAAGTAATATACTTCTTGTTCTGGTTGCTTCTGTATACATTCTTTTGCTTTCAAATGAATTATTTTGCTTTTTGTGTGGGCCAAGAAAGTAATATACATTCTACCTGCGCAAAGAGCAATATTTGAAACCAGTTTCGCTGGCTAGGGCTCCACAGGTTTCCTTCAAAGAGAGCGAGAGAATTAAGGGAACTAGAAAGAGACAAAAAGCGATCAATGGTAAGTTACAATTAATTTAGATCATTGGAATCCTTCTTAAAATATAATATCACATGTTGAATCAGTTGTGAAGCTCAATATATAAATATTCTACCTAATCGTGGGGGAGCAACGGTCATGTTTTATTTGTTGAACAAGGCTTGGATCTTCCAGGCATCTCCAAGCAATAGACCAAAAAGAGGGAGGAGACAAGAGGAGAGAGAGAAAGATAGAGAGAGAGAGAGAGAGAAAGCATATACTTTACTTGGCAGCCACTACCAAGAATTTTTCAAAAAAAAAGAGAGAGCATATACTGGCAGCTGCTGCCAAGGTTTCAAAAGAGAGAGAGAAAATATTTAAATTATATACTTAGTGAACAGCAAAATTTGAACTAAATCATATTCTTTTTATAACTTATAATACATTTATTATATAGATGATACTTATATATAACACTAAATTTTAAGTTTAAACTAATGAGGTTAAATTTAAATTTATTAATGATTTCTAGATCCATAAAATGTTATGATTAACGAAGCTATTAATTTATTAAAGGATGATTCTATTATTTATTTTCTATTTACTTTTATTTATTTTTGGTATATATTATGCAAATTATTTATTTATTGCAGATTTTAAGTGCAAAATTGCAAAAACATACGTGCACAGATCCAAATGGAGAGATTTTGCAAAAAAAAAACGATTGGAGAAAATTAGATATTAAATCCTAAAATGATACTTAAAGAATTTTTTTCATGTTATATTTGATCCTTTTTTTTTCATTTGTTGTAATTTCTTTTATTGTTATTTATTATTTGGATCTCCATTTTTTTTTCATTTGTGTCTTTTATTTTTATTTAAATATATTTTTTCTTAATTTTGTGTGATTGTCAAACAAAAAGGTCTCTTCATATTCTATTCAATTTTATAATATGTCCCCGTTGCAACGCACGGACACAATACTAGTATTTATATATAGGTCAAGTAATTGAAATATTGAACAAAAAAAAACTAAAATGGATATCTCTCCATTTTGTCTATTGACATTTTTATTTAACATTTTTGGGTCACTTTATTAACATTAGTAATATCTCCAACTTTTCACTTTTCATATTTATATATAGGTCGAGTAATTGAAATATTGGAGAGTGGCTAAGATCAAAGTGGTATGACCAAGGCCTTTGGTGCTACCAAGTCATTTTTGGATTTTCAAAGTCCAAACGGTCGATCTAAACCGTTAGATGTGATCTCTATATTAAAATCTGCTTGGAGACCAAATTTTACATTTTTTGAAATTTTTGTACTATTTTTTAAGCCACTTTGAAAATTGCTGATCACATGGTCCAGAATTTGGTTGCACTGTTTTTACTGTTCACCCGGATCTGCCATTTTCAAAGTGGCTTAAAAAATAGTAAAAAAATTCCAAAAAATGTAAAATTTGGTCTCCAAGCAGATTTTAATATAGATTGAACATCTAATAGTTTGAATCGACTATTTGAACTTTAAAATTGAAAAATTAATTGGTAGCACCAAGGCCTTGGTCATACCACTTTGACCTTAGCCACTCTCTCTCTCTCTCTATATATATACATATACATATATAGTTTGATGCGTTGCCACAACTTAAAGTGTGCCTGCGGAACTAATATGTCTACTTCATTTATATTGCTCAATATTTCAAGAGTGGCTAAGATCAAAGTGGTATGACCAAGGCCTTTGGTGCTACCAAATCGTTTTTGGATTTTCAAAGTCCAAACGGTTGATCTAAACCGTTAGATGTGATCTCTATATTAAAATCTGCTTGGAGACAAAAGTTTACATTTTTTGAAATTGTTTTGCTATTTTTTAAGCCACTTTGAAAATTGCTGATCACATGGTCCAGAATTTGGTTGCACTGTTTTTACTGTTCACCCGGATCTGCCATTTTCAAAGTGGCTTAAAAAATAGTAAAAAAATTCAAAAAAATGTAAAATTTGGTCTCCAAGCATATTTTAATATAGATTGAACATCTAACGGTTTGAATGGACTATTTGAACTTTAAAATTGCAAAAACTAATTAGTAGCACCAAGGCCTTGGTCATACCACTTTGACCTTAGCCTCTCTCTCTCTATATATATATATATAAATTGTGGAGTGCAACAAAAGAGCAACTTATAATAATGATTACCCTCCTTTTAGTTAAATAAGACTAAGACGGTTATCATGCATTCACATGGAAATCAACTTTTGACCAGATCTAAGTTGCAATAAAGTAACATACATGCCTCAACTTTTTAGCATCCCGTAGCAACCTAAGGAGTATGAATAGTGTAAAATACACAGGATAAATCCTATATATCTTTTTTTACTCTACGTAAGAAAAGTGAACCATAATATATATATGCTCCAACCAGTTGGATATCAAATTAAAGTCAACTTTACTCTAGTATTAAGCACACACTAAAAAGTATAATTAATTTCCTAAATAATTCATCTTTATTAATTTGGAATAAGACAATCTCATCAAATATACAAATGACTCGCGAAAACTGGGCTGATTTGAAATTTTGGCCCACTACAGCTTAAATTAATTACAGGTGGTTTATTATTAAATGACTAAATGTATGACAACTTTATGGAGAATGAAACAAATTAACATTTTATTACTCAAGTTTCAAATGTAACACCACACTTGTAGAATGTTGTAACTTGCTAACAGAAGTTAGTATAGAATGATATTTATATTTCTTGTCCTTGTTGCTTTTAGGTGACCTAGGGAACGAGAAAGTAATATACTTCTTGTTCTGGTTGCTTGTATATACATTCTTTTGCTTTCAAATGAATTCTTTTGCTTGTTGTGTGGGCCAAGAAAGTAATATACATTCTACCTGCGCAAAGCGCAAAGAGCAATATTTGAAACCTGTTTCGGTGGCTAGGGCTCCACAGGTTTCCTTCAAAGAGAGCGAGAGAAGGGAACTAGAAAGAGACAAAAAGCGATCAATGGTAAGTTACAATATTAATTTAGATCATTGGAATCCTTCTTAAAATATAATATCACATGTTGAATCAGTTGTGAAGCTCAATATATAAATATTCCACCTAATCGTGGGGGAGCAACGGTCATGTTTTATTTGTTGAACAAGGCTTGGATCTTCCACGCATCTCCAAGCAATAGACCAAAAAGAGGGAGGAGACAAGAGGAGAGAGAGAGAAAGCATATACTTCACTTGGCAGCCACTACCAAGAATTTTTCAAAAAAAAGAGAGCATATACTGGCAGCTGCTGCCAAGGTTTCAAAAGAGAGAGAGAAAATATTTAAATTATATACTTAGTGAACAGCAAAATTTTAACTAAATCATATTCTTTTTATAAGTTATAATACATTTATTATATAGATAATACTTATATATAACACTAAATTTTAAGTTTAAACTAATGAGGTTAATTAAATTTAAATTTATTAATGATTTCTAGATCCATAAAATGTTTTTCTGATTAACAAAGCTATTAATTTATTAAAGGATGATTCTATTATTTATCTTCTATTTACTTTTATTTATTTTTGGTATATATTATGCAAATTATTTATTTATTGCAAATTTTAAGTGCAAAATTGCAAAAACATACGTGCACAGATTCAAATGGAGAGATTTTGCAAAAAAAAAAAACGAATGGAGATAATTCTTGCCACTTAATTTGGCCTGAAAATATCAATTTTCAGGATACACAACTGTGAGCAAATGGAATTAGCTTTAATATTTTAGGGAAATTTTCTAATGTACGCATGCAAACTTTCAAAATAGCCAATTTCCCCATGAAAACACCATAATATCTAATATCCCCTTTTATTTATCTAATCTTATGTTTAATTATTTTAATATACAAAATGACAAATATACCCTTTGCATTAACTCTATTCTCTTATCCTCTTCTGCTTTGAACCGCCATGGCTCGTGCCGAGTTGAGCATTCCATATTACTCATTTCCTGTCGTAGGTTGCAGTGGAGCGTAACCTTACCCGTTTCCTGAATCAACTAAATCTCTTAATTTTGCTGGAAAATTTGCTGGAAAATTTGCAATTTGCAAGTATCAAAAGTAATTGAAGATAATTTGGACAAACAGTACGTACAAAGGCAAAACGCCAAAAGAGAAGAGATGAACGCAACCAAAGAATATTTTATTTCATGATGAATTCAGTACATGACATGCATTCTTTATAGCAAAGGGATTACAACACCATTTTCTAATTTTACTAAACTAAATTGACTAATTAAAATTGAACTGACACATCAGTGGCTTAACAGTATTTGTAACAAACTAAAACGAAAAACTGATAATATTTGACATATTCTGGTAAATTTGCTGGTAAATGATAGAAAAGAGAAAAGGGATTCGATTAAGATAATAAGCAACTCAAAAACGGCTAAGAGTTTTAGTTCTACAATCAAGATATTGAAAAAGAAAACTACAATGGCTTATATGTATTAGCCATGCTGACATGGAAATGAAAATTAAAAGAAAAGCCATAAGTGACAAAATACTGATTATTCTCTGCGCATCCTGCTCTCTAAAATGACATGATTCAGAATCCAAACATCTTCTCCAATTCCTCTCCAGTAGCTTCTTCTCTATTGCCTTTATCTCCCTCTCCTGGAGCGTCTCCTTGGTCAGAAATGGATAGAAGGCATTGATAGCGAAAGTGGTCCACCTCTGAGTAACTGACTAGCCCCTCTTCACGCACAAAGGATGAGCTGCTATGGTGGGGCCCGCGTATCAGCAACTCTTCTCCTTTCTCCTCCTCTTCTATGTGTAAAAGCCCATCAGCTGACTCTTTAATCTCCTTTTGGGCCTTTGTATAATTCAGCCTGCCAGGCTTGAATTTAAACACGTCCCTTCCTTTCTCCTTAACGAGCCCCAGTTTGAACAAGTCAAAATTAGCCTCACGGCTACGCCCAACTCACCACATTGCAGTTCTAACAGTAGTGGTCAGGCTTAATTAACGGGAACAATTCTTTGCTGGTTGCGTTTCTAGTTGCACCTCCTCACGAACCTAAATAATTTCAGATTAAAATGTGTCAAAATTAGCACATAAATCAACTGCCATTTCCTAGAGCAATGTAATAAGAAAGGAAGCTCACCACTCTACGGATAATTGGTTCCATAGATAAGCAAATGTTTCGTATGGTCTCAGCCAACATCGCGCCTCTAATCACACTGCAATCGATTTATAATTAATGTTAGTACTCATGATATACAAAAAATTGGTAGAATGAGAGAGAGAGGAGCTAGAACTCACGAAATGAAGGAAGGCGTTGTTCGCATCCGGCTCGACTGAGGCTGATTTTGGTCGACATCCAATCCAAGCTCCTCCCGCGGTCGCTTCCGACCATTTTCCATTGATGAAATCATTCCAACTTGTTTATAATGTCTTGGTAAATCCAAAACAAATTTAATTTATTAAGAGAGGAAAGAAACAAAGGGGAAGGGATGATATTAAGGCTGAGTTTGAATTTGAAGTTGGAATTGATTTGAATTTATATAGCGACAAGAGAACATTCATAGAAAGAGCTTGGAATGTCAATGGAAATACTGTTTCACAGAGTTTGATTTGTGCAAGTTATATATTTAATTAGTTGAGGAAACATCTTGGATTTTCATCAATTTTAAAGTCAACGGCGACATCACACAGAGGTCAACCTCTGTTGATTCATACAAAAAGTTCAAAATTAGTTTAGTTATTTAATTTTGTTATATTTTTAAATTTTTTCTGGCCAGTGTTTGAGTCCAATATTGTTGTCCTTCGCCCATCTGAATTTGTTGAATTTTATACACAATACATTAATTATGTATCTAATATTATGATAAAATTTCTGAATTTTTTAACTTAAGTTACAAAATATCAATATTTTAATATGGTATTTTGTATTTTAGAATAATAAATTATTTCAGAATTATATTTGTATTATACTTAAAAAATTACGAACTTGTCATAGTGACAACTTAATGATTCGAAAAAAGTTTGACGGGTAAAAAATTCATGATTTGAGAATAATTCGGAATTATACATTGAGAGAAAAAATTTCCCACGATAAAACAAATTAAAAAATTCGGGAAAAATTCACAAATAATTCAGAATAATTCAGAATAATTCGTAAAATTTGCAAATTATTCATGAATTAGAAATTTTTTTGAGAAACCAAATAATACGGACATTGATTCACCAACAGCTCAAATCCGAATTATTAGGCTGGTCTGTTGTTGGTCACGTGCCATGTGACATAAATGTGGGCTCTCCAAAAAAGCTGGATTTTTGGACAATTGTTTTAGATCTCAGGGTTAAATGTTCATAATTACCACTCCCCAAGTTCTTTTTTATTATTATTAGGAACCATCCAGGAAATTAATATGCTCTGAGTTTCCTAGAGATTCCAAATGTTGTTGATGAAAAGAAAATAAATAAAAGTATAAATATGTTAACAACAGCCATACTATTGACAATTTCATACTGCATTCATATTTAGATATTTGCATCATCTCTTTCTTAAACGCCATTGTGTAATCAACCAACAATGAACAATCCTTTTTTTAATAAAAATTGATATGCAATCTATCAACACAGTTTTGTAGAAACGGGTATATATTTGACCCGGTTGATGTCAGTATGTCTACCGACCTTACAAGGCTACAAATCAGACCAAAAAAATGCTTCAGCTCTGACAAAAGCAAAACAATATTTCATATAATCACACAAAAAAAAATACCAGTAACAACACCAAATGCTGAAATCAGCCATCCAGAGACAAAGAAGCCACCCAAGCTAACAAAGTTAGCTGGTACCAACAACTAAAACAAAAACCAGCCAATTCTCAGCAAAACAAACCATCAGAATCTGTTACCAGTAAAACCAATCCAACATGTCTCAAAACAAAAAACTCACAGCGATCCTGCTCAACGGTAAGAATTACTTATCGTGGGCTAGATCCATTACATTTGCCCTCAATTCAATAGGAGGAAAATTAGTCTTAATCAATAAGTCACGCTACAAATATATATTTAGTTGTTTTTATTTATATAAAATATAATTATTATTAACATATCATGAAACTAAATTAAATGATGTAAAAATTAGAAAACCCCTACAAATAACTTTAAATTAAATGATGTACAAATATTTTATACTATATACTAAATTAAATGATGTACAAAAAATATTTTTACGCAAAAGAAAAAAAAAAGAATGTACTTTTAGAGATTTTTTTATTTATAGAAATGAATAAAAATAGAGGTATGAAAATAAAAGGAGTGAATGGTTTGCACCATTTTAGAAGAGTAGTATTAAAATGGACTGTTGGTTTTATGTTCTAATCATGCTTCACATTATTTTTTTCGTATTCAGAGTTTGAACAATCGATTCGAACTGCTCAATTGCTCCTTTATTAAGTAAATGTAACTTCTGGTAGATATAAATAGTAATTAAATTGATGTAATAATAAAGCATTTATGATCTTGAATAGAAAGGAACATTTTTTTTTCTTTACCCCATTATTCTTACTCATTCTTCATTTTCTCAGTATCAATCTACCGTATCAAATTGATAATTCCATGAAGAATCAAACACTTGTCAATTAAGGCCTCGATAAATTGAGGTCATGAGTCATGACAAAGGAAGAAAGGAGTGGATTCACTAATTTGATCTTCTCGTGATATAGTACGAGAAGAGTAGAATTCTTAAGCTCACCAAGTTTTTTGATGAACTTAATTTCAAAATTTATCAAACTGATTTCAAACGATATATCCAAACCACTGAAACTGATCTACTTCACAAATGATGAGTTTACATATCAAATTTTTAAATTTTGAATTAATTTATCAAGTCAAGTGGTTAAAATTTTTTTTTTAAAAAACAAACGTATAAAAATAAACTTATAAACCTGAGTCTGTCTTGTATGACATCAGTGTCATATGACACGAACTACAAAATTAATTGGATAGACTTCAAACGATTAATCCAAACCGTTCAAACCGATTTACTTTATGAATGATGCATTTATATGCAAAAATTTTATATTTCTAGTCATTTTAGTCTCAAATCAAGCGGTAAAAAATATTGAAAAATGAATGTATTAAAATTAACTTAAAAACTCACACATTTGACCACATGACTTGATACTAAATAAATTCGAAAAATTATAAATTTTGCATGTAAACGCACAACTAATGAAATAGATCGGTTTGAACGGTTTGGATTCACTGTTTGAAGTCGATTCGATAAGTTTTTGAGTTGGTGTGTTATTAACTGAAATGACACTGATGTCATACTAGCCAGACTCTATAAACCTTCTTTGTTTTTACAATTGATTTTATATTAAATTAATTTGAAAATTCATAAATTTAAAATGTAAATGCATCACTCGCATTATTGGACCAATTATTTCAGTTTAAATTTTTTTTTATTGAAAGCCCGTTAGGCGAATTTCAGTTTAACTTTAAATCTTCAATTATTATAGTCTATAATAATTGAAGCTTTGAAGTTAAAAGTTTAATATATATCTTTAATTATCGATTGTTCTTAATTTATTATTCATCAATAACTCTTTTAATAGAAAATTATCTTCACAGCATCAACGGATGCTTTTCCTTCTTTATATTCATGCTTATGACAAAGAGTTATTAGGCAGTGTCTTCATAGTATTTGATATATGTGTTTCCTTTTTTGTATTCAATTTAATTTGGCTGTAGTTTTTGTCGGGATTGGGTTTTGTTCAAAAAACTTTGTACAAAGTCTCATCTAAAATCAAGATTAAACGTCTGATTTGTATTGAGATTCGTGTAAATATATTTAAAACTTAATAACTTTAAATGACTCCTTGAATCTAAATGTCTACACGAATTTTTATGCAAATCAAACGGTTTAAGTCCGACTTTGACTGAGACTTTGCTCAAAGCCATTTGGACAAAACCCAATCCTGTTTTTGTCTCGTTCTCATCCCCAATTAATGCAAGACGTTATTACTTCCTAAATTTAAATACTGATCTTTGAAATTGAGTAAATTTGTTAATTTTTGAAATTTAAAAGAGTAAATATGATGTTATAAATTTTTAGAGAGGGAAATACGTAATGTCAAAATTTTTGACAGGTATACATGAAATTCTCCCTTTAATAAAAAAAAAATGGTCATTATCATATTAAATGAAAAGATTACAAGAAAGGACATTTATTGTTGAAGAAAAAATAAAATATTAATATAATAATTCAAAAATACTAATGAATAGAAAAAAATTATTTTGTCAAATAACAACTACGGTTCAACATCCTCCCGGCACGTGCTCGATAGATTTTGAGATAGAAGAATGACAATAGCAGTGGCTCAAAAAACGCTAACCAGGGTTAAAATAAAGGTTGAACAATTTAAATTTTCAAATATTTTGCATAATTTTAATTTTAATTTTCAAATAGGATTGAGTTGCTTGTCATTAATTTATAATGTGAGCCCTCATATTTTATGCATGTTTAAACTATCAAGGTCACAAGTTTTTTCTTTTATAGACAAATTCTTGTTTCCATAGTGACAATATTCGCGTTTAATTCGCGAATAATTCATTTTTTTGGTGTTTCCGAACCGAATGACGTTTATTCGGTTGACCGAATCTTTGACCGAATAAAATGCAAATTTTTCAAATTTTACGAATTATTCACGTTTTTTTTCGTAAAAATTCGTCGAGTTTCGTTTATTATTCGTGATATCTGGGAAACACGCGTGAGAAGAGAGAACATTTTGCTGTGATAGATAAGTGTAGCCACGTGATAGTATCTCATAAAGCTTGCCAAGTGACTTTACTCCCGTGATTTTTATTAATACCCTAAAAAAAATAGCAAATCTACCCTCCATATTATTTTAATTTTATAAATACCCTAACCGTCCAACGTTTGCGGTTTGCTTTTTTTTTTTTTTTTTTTTGCAGATGTTTACCCTAGCCGTCCAACATTTTTATAGCAAACCACCCCACTGTGGGGCGGTCAGCTAAACATCTATAAACCACCCCACAGTGGGGCGGTTTGGTAAACATCTGCAAAGAAAAAAAAGTAAACTGCCCAAACATTGGGCTGTTAGGGTATTTATAAAATTAAGAAAATGTGGAGGATAAATTTGCTATTTTTTTTTAGGGTATTAATAAAAATTGCGGACTCTACTCAAACAAAAAAAAACAAAAAAAGTGTAGCACGTGTCAGAAACAATTTGAGTGGATCTTAAGATCCTTTGTGCCTAGGAATTATATAAATTTTGCGTAGCAATTTAAATTTTTCTATTTAAGCTCATAACATTTTTTGTTTAAGCCATTAAGTGTTAAATTTTTAATTTCAACTTCGCTCGGTATTATTTCCGAATTATACCCGAATTATTCCCAAATAACAAATTTTTTATCTCGCCAAACCGAACCCGAATAATTCATTTGTCTGTATGCTTGTTTCTACAGTCCCAACAGTGTTGACATTGTGTGATGGGACTTGTTCTCTCACGGTAGCTATATTTTTTTAGAATAAAAAAGATTATTAACATTACTTAACTCTGTGTTAGAAATAAGATTGAATTAGCAGAAATGTTGAAACATACTAACGATCTGATCTGTATTAAAATTTATAATGCCAACCATGACCCGTTGCAGTTTATTGTATGGCCGCTACATATTTGGCTACACTGAGTCTGTGAATAAAATAATTATCTAAAATTGTGGTAAATGATAGGCATTTGACAATAGATGCAACACATCTCAAATTCCGGAGCAATTTTTTTCCTGCACCAGGGCCAAGGATTTGTCAAAGCACAATATTCATATTGAGTCAAAACTTTGAACTGACATTGTCAAAGCACAATATTCACAATTTTTTTCCTGCACCAGGGCCAAGGATTTGTCAAAGCACAATATTCATAGTTTCTTTGCAGTTGTCAAGGCTTATTAGTTATTTTCATTGCAATTATGTACCAGTGCTCAATTATTGTACTGAATCAGATCTGAGATCGATTGTGAATAGAAAAATAATAGCGTGTAAAAGAAGTATTAATTAATTAATCAGATCTGAGATCGATTGCAATAAGTGACCTCAATGCGAATAAAAAAATAATAACGTGTAAAAGGAGCATTAGTTAAATCGAACTGAAACCTCAAAATTCCATAACTCAATCCCCCCATCACTCACTCAAAAGCAATGGCCTCTACCATGACCGGCCAAGTACCGTTCCACATGGCAGCAATAGCGCATCCCGGCCGTGGCCACATCAATGCGATGATGAATTTTTGTCGTCTCCTTTCTAACCGTGGCGGTTTCCATATCTCATTCATAGTCACCGAAGAATGGCGCTCCATTCTCTCCTCTGACCCGCCTCCCCCGCCTTGTGTGCAACTATGCACGATCCCGAACTGCATCCCGTCTGAACGAGTTCGTGCAGCGGACAGGAACGGGTTCATGGATGCTGTCCTGACTAACATGGAGGAGCCATTTGAACGACTGATAATCGAGCAGCTGGAGACACCCGTGCAGGCTATTGTCAGCGACACGTACTTGCCTTGGGTTGTAGAAGTTGGGAACAGGAGGGGTATACCGGTTTGCTCCTTGTTTCCCATGGCGGCTTGCTTTTTCCGTGCTTTGGATAATTACCACATGCTGCCGGTACATGTGCCCACAACTGATTCCATAGCAGGTAAAAGAAATGAACTATGTGGATTTAAGAGTAATTTTTTTCTTTGAAACATAATGATCACTTTCATATTTCGTGTGATTGTTTAGAAAATGTAAATGAGTTGTTTGTTTATTGTAGAGTTTAATGATGAGCCATTGGAGCAATATATTCCTGGCCTACATCCTTTAAGGTCTAGTGATCTGAATACATTGCATACATTGAAGCAATGGAAGAAGATCCTTCAATATTTCCCTTGGGTAAAGAAACCACAATGTGTCCTTTTCACATCATTTTACGAGCTCGAATCCGACACAATTGACTTAATAAAGCAACAATTGCCATGCCATGTTTACCCTATCGGACCTTGTATTCCATATTTACAATTAAATGCTGTATCAAACCCAGATCAAGACTACTACCTGACATGGCTTGATGAGCAACCGAAGAAGTCGGTCTTATACATCTCCCTCGGTAGCTTTCTCTCTGTATCACAAACTCAGTTAGAAGAACTTGCCTATGGTTTGGTTACAAGTCATGTTAAATTTTTATGGGTGGCCCGTGATAATTCCACTTGGGTTCAAGAAATAGTTGGAAAACATGGTTTGGTGGTGCAGTGGTGTGAGCAACTAAAGGTGCTATGCCATCCTTCTATTGGAGGGTTTCTGACACACTGTGGCTGGAACTCTACACTTGAAGCAGTATATGCTGGTATACCAATGTTGACATTACCAATTTGTTCGGACCAAGACGTCGATAGCCGGCTTATAGTAGAGAAATGGAAGGTGGGTGTGAGCTTAAAGGGCAAAAAGGGAAAGGATGAAATTGTTCCGAAAGAGGAGATTGCAAAGGGTGTCAAGGAATTCATGGATTTGAATGGAGATAAGAGTAAGGAGTTGAGGAAAGAGGCACTGAATTTGAAAGCAGCAGCACATAATGCCATAGAAGTAGGAGGGTCTTCTTATAATAGCCTGAGCAATTTCATTGAAGGCCTCTCCATTAATTTTCATTCTTGACAGGAAGGTTGTAACTTTGTTTTATCCAATTAATTAGCCACATTTTTCTGAATTCCTTTCATTAATCAGTATTTAATGAATTTCCCAATTTTAATTAAATGGCATGTTCTTTAAGTAATTATTTAATTACCATATTCCAAGTCCAGTTCACAATCAAAAAGCTAGTTCAAGGTCCAACTTTAGCCCAACAACAAGGGCTAATTTCTTTTCTTTTATTTCGGCCCATTGTAATTCAAACTTAATTTATTTATAAAATTCCATTCAAGTCTCGGCCCAGCAATTTTAAATTTTATGCAATTTCTTTTCCCTTTGTATGAATTTAAAAATATATGCAATATCCCTCTGACAAGGAAATTTTGCAAATTTAAACCCTTATGCATTTCAGCCCATCTGAACAAGGGAATTTTGCAAATTTACACAAAACCCTTCAGATTTCATCAACTTTCGCAAAGAAAGTTCCTCTAATTGCACAGGAAAAGCACCGGTAACAATCATGAAGTAGATCAATTTCGATTGCAACACATCCAACTCGGCTCCACATGACACGTTGGCAACATACATATATATCAGATGTGAAAATGAGTTCAAACTAGTGCATTATTCATTAATATTATCTACTGTTCATATCAACTACAAGAATCTCGATACCGATATTTGCTTATCTTACCGACAAAAATTGATATTTATGAGTATCGCTAATGCCAACATGAGTATCTTCTCAGGATAAATATACCTTTCAGCTAAACTGCTCAATCATTATAATCTCAAACTTTCAGACTTTATGAGCGTAAGATTTACTAATATGGGAAAGATAATAAGTTGGTCTATTATTTGTGCCTTTGAATCGGGTATTTAATCAGTTAGTGATGCATGAGGGGGGTTATGGTTTACAAATTACAACACGTTACGTGTGCAGCAGCAAAGAGTTACTGCCAGATACACTGATTTACTTCAGCTTGTTTATTTAAATGATGAAATTCCATTTTAAGTAAAATTAAACTGTTGTTTTGTTTAAAAAAACTGAACTTAAGTTGTTTACTGCCCATACTGAGCTGTCCGGTGTCCAGACTCCAAAAGGTGGGTGTAATATTCTTAAAAATTGAGTGTTTTGAAGGCAGGTAAATGGGTCTGTATATATAATGGTTTATTTCCTGGATGGATTGAAGGCATGTGAGTGGTTTGCTGGTTCCACCTTTTTATTTCCTGGATGGACAGAAGGCTGGTAGATTGGTTTCCTGGTTGGATGTTTTATTTGCTGGATGAATTGAAGGCGGTTAAGTGGGTTTGCTGCCTTGATATTTTATTTGCTGGTTGCCTTCACAGACTTTATGAGCATAAGATTTTAGTAATTTGGGGAAGATAATAAGTTGGTCTATTATTTGTGCCTTTGAATCGGATATTTAATCAATTAATGATGCATGAGGGGGGTTATGGTTTAGAAATTACAACAGGCAATATCATTTCATCCAGTTTCATATTCGTCAGCGGTTTATTACTGTTAGAAAACTACTTCAAAAATTATCCTTGTTTAACTACATGTTAACATCATCTGTCAACTTTTGATTAGGAAATGTCATCCCGGGTCGAACCTCCTTCAGGTGATGGAAACACCACGTTACATGTGCAGCAGCAAAGTACTGTTACTGCCAAATACAATGATTTACTTCAGTTTGTTTATTTTAATGATGAAATTCAACTGTATTTTTGTTAAAAAAAACTGAACTTAGTTGATTACTGCCAAAAGGTTGGTGTAATATTCTTAAAAATTGAGAGTTTTGAAGGCGGGTAAATGGTTCTGTATTGATAATGGTTTATTTCCTGGATGGATATATTGAAGGCATGTGAGTGGGTTTGCTGGGTGGACTGAAGGCTGGTAGATTGGTTTCCTGGTTTGATGTTTTATTTGCTCGATGAATTGAAGGCGGTTAAGTGGGTTTGCTGCCATGATATTTATTTGCAGGTTGGATTGAATTCGGGTAAGTTTCGACATATTTCGGTTTATTCTTTCGTCCTTAAAGTTGTTGTTAAGTTCTTCAATATTACTAAATTAGAAAGTATTAGAATTAATAAATTGGTATCACCATTTTTTTATCAATCATTTACGTGACCTCAATCAAATACGACGTGGATTAATACACATGTAGAAAAATAGACACGCAGTTAATAACCACGCACAAAAACACCCATGTAGAAAAATACGCATGGAGTAAAATAGGCACGCAACTAATTCCGACGCCAAAAATCACCCATGTAGAAAAATACGCATGATGATGACACCCACGAGCTTGAATACGCATGTAGAAAAATAAACACATAGCTAATATCCACGCCCAAAAACACCGATGAAGAAAAATACGCACGATTATAATACCCACGAGCTTGAATACACATGGAGAAAAATAGGCACACAGTTAATACCCACGCCCAAAAACACCGATGAAGAAAAATACGCACGATGATAATACCCACGAGCTTGAATACGCACAGAGAAAAATAGGCACACAGCTAATACCCACACCCAAAAACACCGATGAAGAAAAATACGGACGATGATAATACCCACGAGCTTGAATACGCACGGAGAAAAATAGGCACGCAGTTAATACCCATGCCCAAAAACACCGATGAAGAAAAATACGGACGATGATAATATCCACGAGCTTGAATACGCACGGAGAAAAATAGGCACGCAGTTAATACCCATGCAAATGTCGTACAAAGTGGCGGTTTTAACTATAAAAAGGGTTGTTAAATCACATCCATTGGCTGTTTTTTATTGAAAAACTGCCACTCTCTGGGCCTCTACCTACGGAGATAATAACCATGGAGATTTAGTACTCACGCAGAAAATACCCTCGTAGTTGTTGGCGTTTACTCCGTCGGTAAGATTGGCGCAAAATTATTTGGCGGGAAGAGGTTTTCGCGTCGGTAACTTATCGCGTTGGTAGTCCCACTCAGATGCACCTGCTATAGCGACGCAGATGAGCGTAATTACACGGACCAAAGTCCATTTTCCCCGTGGATCATCCCACGGAGGAGATGGGACTAGTAACCATGTAAATACTTATCTTCGTCGGGCTCACGGGGATACAAGTATTAGGTGTGGGGGTATCACAAACTGAGATTTCCGGATTAAGGCGTGATCAATCCTCGCCTCGTGTTTATTAACTCAATAAACACGCAAGGCTAACAAACACACATAATAAAATAAACGCGGAAGCGTGAATAATAATAACAAAAGCATAAGTCATAGCATCAATAAATAAACATACACATATAGTGTCCATACAATCCACATCATAATAAAGTAAAACATAATCTAAAGAAGGTGATACATGGTCTAACGAATCTGATGTACGAATCAAAAGTATCAGAACTCGTATATCCTAACCAAAAGTCCTATATGTGATAAATCAAACTACGTGGTCATCGGGGACAGCTCCTGGCCAATCCTGCTATTGATCACCAGTTGCTGTACTAAAAACTCACGAAACAACTTGTGGGTGAGCAACTAATCACCCAGTATGTGACTCAGAATTATCTCTGCAGGGATCCTCTACAGTCAAAGCACTTTTAATATAAAATCTACGTGCGACTTTTATAAATTTGTGGTGTGTATGCAAGTTTAATAGTAATACAATAAAATACCTTATTTTATTAACTATTAAAAAGAAAATACATATAATAGATGCGGTTATCCAATGCAATTATTATAATATGTCAACATGCAAAGATACCCGAAAATAAAACACAAAGAGAATACTATATTTATAATCAAACCAGAGTCCGGTACCTAAGCACTGTGTATAGAAATTTAATATAATAATACGGAAGAATAAGCACCATGTCACCCTGTGCCTTGCCAATCGTACCAAACGATCCAATAAGATATTGTCCAAGTACTACGATCAGAGAGTCCAATGATACACGTTGCCTAATGACATTGAGAATTGCCTCACAAGATAACATAGCACGCTAGCAGATGGACATATATAAAACCCGTGATTTCTTACTTCTAAATCGATTCTTCATCCAAAATATAAAATAGGAGAAAACTACCAGCAGGACGTAAAAGTAGTCAATCTTGTCCCTCATGAGCAGGAGAGAACTCCATTCGTCCGGCCAGACTAGTGGAAAACCATACACCACGGACTCGAACTGTCCACATATGCAGACCTCAGGGACTCGAACCCAGGATCTAGCCGCCACGGACTCGAACCGTGCGATAAAACTCAGACCTGCCATAGACTCATGATCAGAATCAGGAGTTGTGCAGTCTCGTACATGGCGAGTAGCTCCTAATGTAGGGGGAAACTCCCGAATCGATTCGTACCCTGGACTCGAACTGGTGCACGTAAAAGTAAAATTAAACGAGAAAGATATATAGATTCCAAATACATATAATAGTCCTAGAAGACCTACTGAGGGATCAAGTGACCACTCAACTCAATGGCTATCGGGCCGACTCGTACCATACCTACGAGCCGAAACGAAGTCACTCAGTCTTTTTCCCAACACTCACCAATGCATATATGCGACTACAATATAATATATTGTCCTCTACGAGAAGATGACAACTAATAGCCTAATGCAATATAATATCTATATATTATATACATTAAATTACCTTACTCATAAAATACAATAAATTGTAGATTTTCAGGGTTTATGCAATTCCTATCTACAGCACAGAAAGGATAAACATGCTCTACAATTTCCGATACAACTATTTAATTTAAATTAAATATGACAGGTCAGATGGTCGACTCGTGAGAGTACGTCACGAAAAAGATAATTCAGATATCCCACACCGGCGTAGTCGGCAGGACCCTCGTCTGCTCCGGCGTAATCGTCCGCGGGATCAATCCACGGGTCTAAATTGAAACAGGTTTGATGACCTGTAATTCGTAACGTAATTTAATTAAAATCTATCTAAGTTCTCATAACCCTTTCCCCTGTTTATTACTTTTAAATAAGCATTCGAATTTGTTGGATTAACTGCGGCTTACAATACTCGATTGATCCGGTCGGTTTAGCTCGGTCTTGATTGATCGCGAGTAATTAAATCTAATTTAGTTTAATTTAATTTGGAGATAAACTGTTAAAATAAATTCCTATAGTATTTAACGGTTCTACTATTTACCTATACGATAAAATACGGAGATTAGGTATTAACTTAAGTATTCCGATAATTAATCGCATCTTAATACGTATATGATAAAAATACGTTTGTTAATTAATACCCTAATAATAATTTGAAATTATTTCTATGCACGTATAAAATAAAATACATTGTTAATTAATTAACAACTTACAAATTTAATTGTTTAGATTTAAAATTCATAAGTGCTATTTTATTTAACTACGAGGTGGGTGTTTTTATTTAATGTGTTTCGAGATCATACATTGTCCAGTCCGATCTTTGTATCTGCTCATTGACTTTACTAATCATCTCCCGATCTTTAGGTTTATGTTATTCTTCGATTTTTAGTTCGACTTCCTTTTCAATTTAAAACCAATCGTCGCTTGTTTACACTTTTAAAATTCAATCCCTTTTAAATTTAAGTTAAGACTTCGGGTCGAGCTTACCAAGAGAAGGCTCGAGACCCTAATCATTGTTAATCACATTTTTACTTTAATTTATTTAATTATTTCTAAGTCACGTTCTAATTTTAATCCACACCATCTCGTAATTCAAATTGAACCTACGACAATCAAGAATATCATGTGCTAACTTATTATATATTGGGTCTGCACAACCCGATCATAATTGAGCCTAATTCCAATGATTTAATCCATAGGCCCAATTGGATGTCAAAACAATTGAAATAAATAAATTATTTTCGTATTGGGCCTAAGCCCATAAAAATAAAAGGCCCATTTGGATTTTTAAAAACAATATAATATATTTTCGGATTGGGCCTAAGCCCACAAAATTTAAATGGCTCATTTTATTTAATACACGTATATGGCCGGCCCAACTAAAAAAGAGGCCGAACCTCTTTTTATTAAACAATCAAGGGCCCAACAAGCATTCACAATTAAATGGCCCAGCAACAATCGAAAGGCCCATATTTTAATTAATTCCCTAAGGTCGAACCCCTTTCAACATTTCAAATTTTCCAACTCAACAAACCATCAACAGAGGTCAGCAACCACAGGGAACCAACTGGTACCATTTACCAGTTGGCCGAATCACACAACCAACAACAGAGAACAAGCAGAAAAAGCCAGTACCAGTAAAAGGGAACCAAAAACGGGTCAGACTGGTACCGATTACAAGAAAATCAGTACCCAAAACGCTCAAAAATTCACACGTAAATAGGTAAAATAAGCACGGGAAAATCAACAACCCGTGCGCAATAATCGTCACTACAACTAATACGAACAATTATGAACATCGATCAAACCCAACAATGCACAATTCAGATAGAGGGCTCGGCCCTTATCCCAAATAGGTCAATCAACCCGCACAAACAATTCAAACAACAAGGCCACAATTCAACAGGGAGGAGCTCTGCTCCTATGCCATTACAAGGCACAAAGACATAAATAAAAGGGATTGAGTTGCGTTACCGGAAATGTTCGATTCGTGCTTCGTATACGAAGGTCGGTACCAAGGCAGCAGCGTCGCCTTGCCTCGCCTCTGACCCTTCTCTTAATCCGCAAACACCAACAACACAAAGACTCACACAAGCAAAACCCAACCGGGTTTACAGCTGAACAGAAAAGAATCCGAACCACAAGAGAGTGACAGAGAGATAGAGAGAGAGATGAAATTCTCAACACATGAGATCAAAATCAGCGAAAAACCCAAAGAGAAAGAGAGCGGGGTATTTGTAACCTGGTGAGGAGTAAAGAGCGGGGCGTACGGCCAAGCCCTGTCAGAGGGTAGGCACGCACGCATGGCACGAAAGTCATCCCTGGTAGGTGAGGAACCGCCCTCGAGTGGGAGGGGATGGCGATACGACAGGGGCCAGAGTGGCGTACGGAGCTGAGAAGAAAAGCGGGGGAACTCAATCGTCGCCCCCTTCCTTCTCCTTTAAAGGAAAGAAAAAGAGAGATCGGGGAAAGGGTGGGTCTCATGGTCAGCGACAGAGAGAAGAGGGGTGGGGGTTCCCTGTAAGCGAAAGAGGGGAGGGGAAGGGTTATGTTTAGAGACGGGAGGGCTTTTAAAGGAGGGGGGGCTTTAAGATCCGTGCAGCATCAAGATGAATGGTTGAGAAAATTCCAGAATTCAAATGGCTTAAACAATTAACAAAGGATGTCCTAAACTGAATTAATTAACGAGGTTTGCGTTTATAAGTTTATACGAATCTTTCGAATGTCAATCGTGATGAATTATGAAATTAATATAACTTATCTAATTTTTAATATCTCTATCATTTTACATGACAAATTTTCTACTTCTAATATGTCACAAAATTAGGTATTTCATTTATTATTGATTTAAATTTCTAATTTACTAATTCATAAGAACCTTGTTAGATTAATCACATATTTACATAGTTTGGTTATTTTATTTACTTAATTAAATTTAAATTTAAATCTAAAACTTGTAAAATTATTAATTGATTTAATAATCAAATTTTATATACACTAATTTATCCATTTAATTAATTAACCTTTTTTAAATTTAATTAATTATCTAAAGTTTTAATTAGTTGTAAATTTTAATTGTTAGTCTAATTAATTAAATTTTAAATTTACGGGTTATAACACCATCGGTGTCGAATGACATCCAATGATAAAGTGGCGATAGTAAATGTGTTTTTTGTAGTAGTGTTACCATATCTCTTCCAGCTTTGGTTGGGGCATAAAGAGATTAATTTCCAATTTTGACAGATACACATCTCATTTCTGAATGACCTACCTCTTATTCATTTTTGGAAGAGAACAGAAATGACATATTATTAATTGAGAAAAGGTTTCTATACCCACGGAGTCATCCCCGGATTATCCCCAACCTATTCGGATATGGTTCCAACTGATTTAAACGGTGGTTAACGGTAATTGTGGTCCCCACAATAACGTCATTTAAAACCCGTTTTCCCCGCATATTTCCTTTTTTTTTTTGAATTTCCTTTTCTGTTCGCGATCTTCTTCCTTTTCTGTGGCGATTTTGTGGCGATTTGTGGCGATTTTGTGGCGAGAGCGATAGTCTTCAGGCGGAAGCCTTCAGGCGTACGACGGAACCTCGCCGAGAGCAAAGGATCACGGCGACGGAATCTTCAGGTAAACGACGGAGTCTTCAGGCGAGGGATCAAGCTTCAGGCGAGGGATCAAGCTTCAGGCGACGGAAGCTTCAGGCGACGGAAGCTTCAGGCGAAGAAATCGAGGTTGAATTTGAGTGAGTTCTTTGCTGATCAAAATTACACCGATCGTTTTGTTAATTTCATTTTTTTTTATTTGAATTGAATTCCCGATCTCGTTTCTTTTGTTGAAATCAAAATTACACCGATCGTTGTCTTAATATCGTTTTTTTTTCCGTTGTTTGATTCATTCTGTATTTTGTTTCACAGTATTCGATTTCACGTTCGAATTCATCAGAGTCAATTTGGATTGAAGGCTAGCAGTGAACTTTAAATTCGGTGAGTTATTTAATGATTTTATTTTACAGGATTGATGGAATATATTTACAGGTTGTAGTTATTATTTTACACGATTGTTTTGTTTAGGATTCACTTTCGATTCTGATTTAATGCCAGCAGTAGTTATTTAGTAATTTACAGGATTCATGGAATACATTTACAGGTTGTAGTTATTATTTTACAGGATTCATGCAATACATTTACAGGTTGTAGTTATTATTTTACAGGATGCATGCAGTAGATTTACAGGATATAGGTACAATTTTACAGGATTCATGCAATACATTTACAGTTTGACAGTAAATCATAGGATATATGTACTTGTTTAAAATCCCAGTATTTATCTATTAACTTTAATGTATGGATGGATTTTATTACAGGATATATTGATCAGTTGTAAAAGTTATGTACAGTACTTTATAGGATATATTTAACAGTTTTACAGGATATGCAACAGTTTACAGGATGTATTAATACTTTTTAGTTTGTTGTTTTTTACATGGTATAAGTAATATGATGAAGGAAATTACTTTATAGGATATATTTAACAGTTTTACATGATAGAGGTATTATGTTACAGTATATGTCAAATTGTTTTCACATATTTGTTGTTATCTGGAATATTTGATTGTCTGCTTTTGTTGTGGTGTCTTACATTGTTTATGATTCATATTTACAGTTTGTATGCAATGGATTTTGACTTAAATGAAGATCTGGGAAGTGATATTTCTGTAGCTAGTGTTCTTCAAGTTGATCAAGTTGTAGAAGATAGAGTTGTACGTGAATGGGATTTGAATGTACAACCTGAGATTTTGAATGCAGAAGTAGAACCAGAAGTAAGAGAGGGGTCAGGAGAATCTGAGATTCATCAATTTGATTTGAATGTAGAACCAGAACCGAATGTAATTTTCGATACAGTAAGACAGCAATCAGGAGAGTTAGAAGTTGCTGAAAACCAGATAGTTAGTGCTCCTGTTGTTGGGGATGATTTTGATTCTGTTGAGGAAGCGTATGATTTCTGGAAAATTTATGGTTTTCAGACTGGTTTTGGTGTCTGCAAGAGGACATTTCACAAGAAGGGGGGGAATGTGGTTGATTTCAGATTTGAATGCACTAAGTTCAGAGAAAAACGCGAAAAAGTGGAAGAAGGAGAGCCTTTTCCAGAGAGGCGGAGGCCTTCTGGAAACTCAAACTGTAAGGTTTTCTTGAAGATTAAATATTCTCAGTTGACTGGATCTTGGAGAGTAGACAAGTTGTTTCTGGAGCATAACCATGAACTGACTCCCGGTTCATCTTTTCTCATTCCGGGTTATCGGTATATTCCAAAGAGATTCAAGGATATGCTCGAATTTAACTCAGATCAAGGGTTGTCGCCAGCAAATAACATTGAGCTGGTGTTAAAGATGGCTGGTGGTTATTTTAAGGGAACTTTTACACGAAAGGATGCTCGAAACCACATTGATAATTATAAGAGGGGCAAATTGAGGGCTCTTGGTGGGCATGATGCTAATTTATTAGCGGATTATTTCGAGAAGAAGCAGCTGTATGATTCAAATTTCTGGTATACATACAAGCATACAAATGATGCTCATTTATGGAATATTTTCTGGGCCGATGGACGAGGTCGTGCAGCCTACAAATATTATCATGATGTCGTTGTTATGGATGCCACATACCTTACAAATAGGTAATATTTATTGATATCAATTTTCCAGTATTTATGTAATTGTTGTACAGGTTATATACATTGCTTTTACAGGATATATGAATCAAGTTCAAAGGGTATGTACAATATTTTGCAGTATATATTTAACAATGTTACAGGATAGGTGCAACAGCTTACATGATCTATGCATTGTTTTTCTTGTATTCTGTTTTACATCATATGTACTGTATTTTTACATTATATATTCTTTAGTTTACAGGATGTATGCATTTGTCTTCACATATCTCTAGTTATCTGAATATCTGATTTTACCGAATATTAAAAATTGTTTTCCAGGTATGATATGGCGCTTGTTCTGTTTGTTGGTGTCAACCATCACTGGCAGACAGTAATTTTCGCTTGTGCTCTACTTGGAAGAGAGACTGAGGAGGACTATAAATGGTGCATGGAGAAATTCGTAGCTTGCATGAACGGTGTCAAGCCTGGCGGTATCCTGACAGATCAGTGCCCAAGTATTGAGAAAGGCGTTCGGCATGTTTTGGGAGATGACACTGTCCATAGGTAATGCTTTCAGTGGTTTATATTTGCAATATTTATCTAAGAGGTTTACAGGATATGTACATTGTTTTACAGGATATAGGAATCAAGTTTGGATGTTATGTACAGTAGTTCATAGGATATACTTAATATTTTTACAGGATATGTGCAGTAGTTTATAGGATTGATGCATTTTGTTTTCTTTTATTGTTTTTACATGATATGGTGAATAGTTTTACCCTATATAGGCATTAATTTACAGGATATATCCAATTGTTTTCACAGTTGTCTTGTTAGCTGAATGTCTGGTTTTACTGATTAGATACTATTTCCTCCACCAAATAGGTACTGTGCTTGGCACATTCTTCATAAATTACCGAGTAAATTCGGTGGGCAAGATGATAAGGAGGCTTTAACCTATTTGGTTAAGGCAACAGTATACGAAGCAAAAACTCCATTGGATTTTGAAGAAAATTGGAGGAAGCTGATGGTGGAAATTGGGTACGAAGATGCACCGTGGTTTAAAAGTATATTCAGACAGAGGCGTAAATGGGTACCAGTTTTTTTGAATGACAGATTTTGGGCTGGTATGAATACCACCCAAAGGGTTGAGAGTATGAATGCCTTTTTTGATAATTATCTCCGGTCTAAGGCAACACTGGCTGAATTCGTGGTCAATTTTGAGTCTGGTTTGAGTAGGATTTGGGAGAGAGAGCATTTTATGGACCATAAGGACAAGACCACAACACCCGTGTTGATTTCTGATTTAGAATTTGAGAAACAATTTTGTAGTTTATACACGAATACGATATTCTATAGGTTTCAACACGAGGTTAGACAATCTGTGAACTTAACTTGTGTTTTTAAACTGCAACTGGAAGACTCTACAAAGGTTTATGAAGTTCAAGATATTTTTGGAAATATCTTTGAGGTACAGTACAAGGATCAGCTGAAAGAAGTTTTTTGTATTTGCAAAAAATTTGAGTCTTCTGGTATTGTTTGCGCTCACTCGATCATGGTTTTGAAGCATGAGAAACAATTGCATCTTAATGATAAGTACTTGGTTGATCGATGGAGGAAGGACAAAATTCGATTTGATTTGATTCCTGCTGCATGTCCTGATGGTGGCAGTGTTGAAATTAATAGGTAACAACTGAAATTTTGAAGGATTTACTTACTATTTTTACAGTATTGGTGTTGATGTGGTTTTGTATTCTTATGTGAAATCATGTTTCAATTTCTTGCAGGAGGTATGATCTGACAAGGAAGATTAATCCAATAGTTGAAGATTTCCTCAACTTTGGTTGTGTCAGTGATGACAATGAAAATAAAGTTCTCAATGGACTAGAAGATCTTCTAAACAGACTAAAAGGTTTACTTTTGAATATTGCAAAAAAATGATTTTTTAATTGTTTGGTATTGCACTTCTTTATTATGTTCCTTATTTCATTTTTATTTGTTTCAGGAGATGTTGAACAGGTTGTAGATGGTACAAGTGCAATTGATAATGGTGGATCTGGAGGAAGGGCTTCTAGAGGGAGGGGAAGTG
Source organism: Carex littledalei (assembly GCA_011114355.1). Lineage (NCBI taxonomy): Eukaryota > Viridiplantae > Streptophyta > Magnoliopsida > Poales > Cyperaceae > Carex > Carex littledalei. The sequence continues at coordinate 2,554,277 of CM022081.1, forward strand.
GTGCATCAAGAGAAGAAGTCTGTGATGGTTCAACAGTCCCCAGAAAACGAGCCAGAGGTAGAGGGAAAGGTATTACAAGAATCTTTTAAAGTATTGTATTAAGTTTTTTACAGTATTTGTAGAAGTAATTTGCAGGATTCACATCACTGTAAATATTTTGACAGGCCGGGCGGTAATTGGTCAAACAAATTGTGATGTAACTTCAACTGGCACAACTACAGGAAGAGGTAATACTGTAATTAATTTGTATAGTTGTTAACATGTTTTTTGAGTATTAATTGTACGATGTTATTGTATTTGTTGAAAGTTTTGAAGTATTGTCCTGTCTTGTTTACAACATTTGTGTAAGTAATTCACAGTATTTGTGCTAGTAATTTACAGGATTGAAACAATTGCATTTTGGCTTGTTGTTGGCATATTTAATCTTCTTCATAATAATTTACTTGTTATATTAGGTGATCCAATCACTCATGATTGGGATGCACTCATTGCTAGACTTGGTACAAATCAAGCTGTAATTCATGAAAGAAATGGGGAGTCAATGCCTGGTTCTGTTGGTAGAGGTATCACATATCTTGTATATATTGTGTTGTTTATTGAAAGATTTTACCACATTAGTCTCTTATATTTACAGTATTATTATTACAGGTGAGCAAATTCTTTTGCATCCTTCATCAAGTAATCATGAAGAAGTGAATACCACTGCCAATGAAGTACTAAATTCTGCACCATTGATAAATATATTGCCACCGCAGAAATCAAAAAGAAAGGGACGACCACCGAAACATGCTTATAAGAACCCGATGGATGTAAATGTGAAGAAGAATCGCACACAATCAATAGTAGGGAATAAATAGTAGGCAATAAATAATTTGTTGTTTGTAAATACATTTGTTTGTTTTTTTAACATTGTTGGATGTACAAAATTATATGTTTGCAACTGGCAATTTAGTTGTTGATTTAGATTATTTGTTTGCATTGTTGAAAATAAATTAATTCAGATTTCATTGTTAAAAGTAAAATGATTAATAACATAAATTGGTGCAATTAATAAATTGGAATGTTTTATAAGTTTTATAGAATAAATTTACAAGATTTATTGGAATAATTTACAGTTTTCTTATTGGTGAAAATAAATTATTTCAGATTTCATTGTTAAAAGTAAAATGATTCATAATATAAATTAATAAATAGGTTGTATAACTTTTATAGAATTAAATTACAAGATTATTCATCATATAAATTGGTGGAATTAATAAATGGGAATGTTTTATAACTTTTATAGAATTAAATTACAAGATTTAGTTACTTAATTTACAGTATTCTTATTGAATGAATTTGTCTACAGTTCTGTCAAGTTCAGTTTCAACTGGAGACGATTAGTATTGTGGTCCCTAATTTATTAGAATTTAAACACCAGAAGTTATACTTTGCGCCATTTCATTCGCACCATTTCATATGATCTAACTATATCACCCTAACTAAAACTATATAACACTCTGTTATATATGAACCGTTGCCATTTGCGTCATTTTCCGACTGGAGTCCGACTAAACCCCGACTGGAGTCCAACTAAACCTCGTCTAAACCCTACTCTCTCTCTCACTCTCTCACTCTCTCACGCTCTCGCAAAATCTCTCAGTCTTATTCAAAATCTCTCGGTGCCGACTGGATCGCCATTTCCCTCTCTCACTCTCGCGATTATCACTCTCTCACTCTCTCGCTGTCAATCCATCCCCAGTGGATCGCCATTTCCCTCTATCCCTACTGATTTCTCTCTACTGTCACTGGATCTGATTTCTCTCTCACTTCGCGATTTGAAGAAAATGAAGACAACAGCGAAAGGTTGTGAGATTTTACTTTATTTTCATCAGATTTTGAGATATTTTACTTTATTTTACTCTATTTCCCTACTGATTTCTATCTATCGCCACTGGATCTGATATTTTACAGTAATGCACTGATATTTTACAGTAATGCACTGATATTTAAATCGCTTTGACTTTATTTTCATCAGTTTGTTAGTGAAATGGGAGAAATTGTTATTTAAATCGCTACACTTGTTAATTTCAAGTTTCCATTTGTTAATTTTAAAGTATTGATTTGTTAGGGTTACAGTATTTCTCAGATTTTGTTTTTTTGATCATTTAGTTTTATACTAATACACTGATATTTTAAAGTATTGATTTGGTATTTCACAGTATTGATTTGTTAGGGTTACAGTATTTCTCAGATTTTGCTTTTTCAATCTGTTATTTTCATACTAATACACTGATATTTGAAAGTATTTCACAGTGTTGATTTGTTAGAGTTACAGTAATTATTTTACAGATTTTTTGATCTAATGTTTAATTAAAATTTGTTTTTCAGATGCATCGGAGAAAGGAACTCGTTCTTCTCCAAGATTTGCTAGTAAGCAGTCCAAAGGTAAGTGTTATTCTTTACAGTATGCAGTATAATTTTGTCAAGTTTTGTGATATTGTTTTTTTACATATCAAATGAAACATTCAAATAAATGAAAGGGTAAATCTGCAAAGGTTATGTATTAGTGAGTTGTAAAGGTTAGTTATAGTACTTATAAGATATATTTAACAGTTTTATAGGATATATGCAAATAGTTTACAGTATGTATGCAATTTTTATTACAGGATGCAATTTATAGGTTATTTATAACATTTGTACAGGATATGTGCAAAAGTTTACAGTATTAACTTTGGTTAATCATATTTACAGGATCTGTTCAGTAGTGTTATTTTACATTATTCATTGGTAATTTCACATTATTGTCAGAGTTATTTCACAGTATAGTAAACAAACTCTAAATTTTTTCTCAGATGCACAAAAGAGAATGAAGACGGGGAAGGGGAAAGATGCTGTCAATAAAGATTCTCAGGTTCAACAAGGTATTGCTTCTTATTTTTCTTTAAAAGATTATTCACAGTTTGTGCTTACATCATTTTTTAGTAATTTAACAGTAAATCTGTTTAACAGTTGTATTAGAGGATGCAATTTATAGAATACACAGAACTATTTTACAGGATATGTGGTACATTTTACAGTATTCATTTTGATTATTAATAGTTACAGATATGCTTACCAGTAAGTTTAGCAGTTTGTTAAAGGTTGTATTACTCAGTTCTAAAGGTTATGTACAATACTTAATAGGATAAAATAATATTTTTACAGGAAATATGGTTTAATTTTACAGGATATCTAGTAAGTTTACAGTATGGATCCAATTTATTGGAGTATGCAATTTTATAGGATATATAGAACTATTTTACAGGATATATGTAATATTTTACAGTATTCACTCTCTTGAATCATAGTTACAGGATACATGCAGTATTTAAACCCTAAGTTTACAGTATTGATGCAGTTTGTTAAAGGTTGTATTACTCAGTTCTAAAAGTTATGTACATTACTTAATAGGATATACTTAACATTTTTAAAGGATATGTGTGTTAATTTTACAGTATATAGCTTGTAAGTTTACAGTATGGATCCTATTTATTTTAGTATTCAACTTATAGGAACATTTTTGCAGGATATGTTGACCATTTTACAGTATTCACTTTGTTCATAATAGTTACAGCATACAGTATTGATCTAAAAGTCCAGTATTTATCTACTAAGTTTACAGTATTGATCTAGTACGTTTACATTATTTATCTCAATACAACTTTGTTTTTGTTTTGCAGCCAAGAAATTGGATAGATATGGCATAGTCACCAACAAATGTGTTGTTGACGTTGCCATGACATTTATCCACGGTCAAGTTTTTCACAAATTGACCGTGGAACATCGCCAGCTCCTGTTTTCCACACCCTTCCTCCATCTTTTTGTAATTCCCAAAAAATTGCAAGTGTCCAATGCGATATTGCATACCATTTTAACCAAATATGACAATGACCACGGTTATTTTGTTTTTCAAGAGAAAAAACTGTACTTCACCTCTGGAAGTGTATCACACTTCATTTGTCTGCCGTCGAAGGGTGACGTTGTTGACCTAAGTCAGGTAAGGAATTCAACGTCACTTCTTCGTGAGAAGTATTTTGGGAGAAAATCCCAAATCAGGAGGCAGGAGCTGGAAAAAGTGATTTCTCAACTTCTAGACAGTGAGGCATCAACACCAAGAGATGTGGTTTCTCTCTTGGTGATGTATTTGTTTACAACAATTCTGTTCCCAAACACTGCTGGGAGTGTCCCTCTGCATCTGTTCAGGTACGCAGAATTAATATGGAAGTTGATATCTTATATAATCTTTTGAATTAATTCTAATATAGTATACCTCAACCTTTTTCAGGTACGCCGAGCGTCTTGAACATTTGCCAAAATACAACTGGGGTGCAGCAGTTTATAACATGCTGCATACCCACATTGCGAATGCTGCCATGTGGTGCAAACTTCAAGATAGGTCAGATGCTGACATGACAGATGACGAACCAGAAAGCCAGACGCAGACATCAGTGAGGGAAAGTGGCTACCTGCCAGGCTGTTCACTGGCACTAATTGTAAGTTTTTTTGCAAATATATAATTATAATTTTGATACACTAATTTTATAGGATATATATCTTAATTGTACAGGATTCATACAGTAGGTTTATAGTATTCACATTGGTTATGTACAGTGCCTTATAGGATATATTTCACAGTTTTACAGGATACATGAAACCATTTTACAGTATTTACATGATGAGTTTACAGTATGGTTGCAGTTTAGTTTCATGATGTAATTCATAGGATATATATCTTAATTTTACAGGATTCATACAGTAGGTTTATAGTATTCACATTGGTTATGTACAGTGCCTTATAGGATATATTTCACAGTTTTACAGGATACATGAACCATTTTACAGTATTTACATGATGAGTTTACAGTATGGTTGCAGTTTAGTTTCATGATGTAATTCATAGGATATATATCTTAATTTTACAGGATTCATACAGTAGGTTTATAGTATTCACATTGGTTAATCATAGTATATATATAACAATTTGTTTGACTTTTTTATTTTTTTTTTCAGGTGTGGTTTTATGAGCAAACTGGCTTCGAGAAAATGAGAAGCTCGACCGGACACATTCCCCGGTACCTGGACTGGTACAACGGGTTATGTAATAAAGTGAAGAGGCCAAATTTTGAAAGGCAGCTGTTTACCATTTCAGCATCAAACATACAAGAATCTGCAGTGACACTTTTTATGGCAGAGGAACCTTTGAAGGAGAAAGGTTTTGTCGCTGCCAATTACTTGGAATTTGTTTGTGATCATGTCAAATTCCAAACTGTTCGTAATACGCCAACCTTCGACATGTTGTTGGAAGTCACTCCAATTTTAATGAAATTTGGAGTTGTACCCTGCCAATATCTGCGGGATTCCATCAACGATCTTAATCCGAAGATAGTGTACGTTGTTTCAAGTTTTCCAAAACTTGACGATATCGAACCTGAAGTGATGGATAAGATCATCAAAGATGCAGATGAAATTATCTTGAGGTATTCAGCAAAGAAGTTGGCAGTTGAGAACAAGACTCTGGAAGAAAAATGTAAGTTTTACTGGATTCAGTTGGTTATTTTACAGTATACATACGTTTTTTTACTGGATTGTCCTTGTCATTATACAGTATACATATTCTGAAGGTAAAATATTGTAAATGAAAAAGATTCAAGAGAACACATTGTTGTTTTACTGGATTCACCTAGTTATTATACAGTATACATACATTTGTTTTACTGGATTGACTTTGTCTATTCTGCAGGTAAAAGGAAGAGGTTGGACTTTGACAGCAGTCCTGAAGTTAAAAAAAGATATGAAAGGCGAACAAAGAGAGTACATGATACAAGCGAACCTACATTTAGCCTACAAATGGATCTTACACAGAGCCAGAGTCAACCAGAAAGTCCAGAGGTTCAACAAACTGGTCTAGATAGTGATCATGTACTAGTAGAAAGTGCAGAGGATAGTGAAGAGGATGCAACACAAGAAGATGACAGGCAAGTTGGTGATGAGAATGACAAGGACAGTGAGGAGAGTGAAGAGGAGAGTGAGGAGAGTGGAGATGACAGGGAAGGTGGTGAAGAGGATGCAAAAGATGTAATAGTGGAGAGTGAGGAGAGTGGAGATGACAGGGAAGGTGGTGAGGAGAGTGAGAATGTTTTGGAGTCAGAAGAAGTGAATTTGGGGTCAGAAGAAGTGAATGTTGAGGACAGAGCAGAAGATGTAATAGTAGAGAGTGCAGAAGAGAGTGAAGAGAATTTTGTTCGACGTCCATCTTTTTCTGATATTACAAGCACAGCTGAGCAGGTTTTTATTCTGATATTTTGTTTTATTGACCTCAAAGTTGTACATTATTCATATTGTTGTTTTATTACAGTATACATACAGTAATTTTAAAATGTTTATTTAATTTATTGAAGAATTTGTCGCTTCAGCCGTATGTGGGGGGCAACTTTCTGGATAGAATACAAGAAGAAATTGTCCACCGTGCACAAGCGGGTCCAGAGCAGGTTTTTATTCTGATATTATTTTCTATTATTTATTTATAGTATGTTTTACATTTGTAACATACTTATTTTACAAGTATTCATTTACTTTCTTTATAATATTCACATAGCTGTTTTAAAGTATTGACTGATGGTTTTTATACAATTTGTTTTAGGATGCACTACAGGGAAGGTTGAATACCATTCCAGAAGAAGTTGCAGGAGAAGATGAGGTTTTTATTGTTTTTTATTAATTATATTACTTTTCACAGTTGTAACATAGTTATTCTACCAGCATAGATATTTTTACAGGAAATTTGTGTTAATTTTAAAGTATATTTTCTAGTAAGTTTACAGTATGGATCCAATTTATTAGAGTATGCAATTTTATAGTATATATAGAACTATTTTACAGGATATGTGCTATATTTTACAGTATTCACTCTCTTGAATCATAGTTACAGGATACATGCAGTATTTATCTAATAAGTTTACAGGATTGATGCAGTTTGTTAAAGGATGTATTACTCAGTTGTAAAGGTTATGTACAGTACTTAATAGGATATACTTATTATTTTTAAAGAATATGTGTTAATTTTACAGTATATAGCTGGTAAGTTTACAGTATGGATCCTATTTATTAAAGTATTCAACTTATAGGATATATAGAACAATTTTACAGGATATGGTGACAATTTTACAGGATACAAGCAACAATTTACATGATTGATGAATTGTGGTACAGTATTTATGTAGTTGTTTAAGTTGATAACTTTGTTATTGTACATTATATATGTGGTCATTTTACAATGTTCACTCTTTTCATTTGAATAGCTTGTACAGAAAATATTTGACATTCGGGACAGCATGAGTAGCCAAGAAGGTGCTCAAAACCCGAAAAGTCAGCAGGTGGGCGTCACCGATGAAGATCAAGAGATTATTATTGATCTAGCAACTATGATTTTCTCCGATGTTGCTAGAAAAACAGTAAAACAGGAGATGTTGATGAAGAAGCAAGAGGATTTGAGCAAAGGGTCTGACAAGGGATCTCAAAGTACTGCAGAGGGTCTCGAAAAAACGAAAGTACCGATGAAGGGATCAAAACGAGAAGCAGTGCCGAAAGGAAAGGGGTCAAAACCACCTCCAACAAAAAAGCAGAATGTGCAAAGGGGGGTGCAAAGGAGGGGAAGGGGGGGGGGTGCAAAGGAGGGGAAGGGGGGGGGTGCAAAGGAGGGCAAGGGTCATACTGCCAAAATCACCAAATACAAGGGAGGATCAACTAAGAGATCAACTTCAGGATTTTGTGGTTCAACCGTCGTACGTACCACCATTCAACCTCACTGATCAAAATTGGCAAGAGATTGAAGGATTAGTACCTCATATAATAGACGATTACAGCCATCCTAAACCCCTTAACTTCAATCATGATGTTACCCAATGGAGTCATCAGAATTCTTTGTTTTGTGATGGAGGTGACCCAGATGCTGAAAAGCCTCCACCTATAAAAAGATATGGGTACGGACAGAGGGAGAATTTATCAAGTGAGGTCATCATGATACTTGATGACTGGTGGGTCAATGTCAAGAACAAGAGGCTCATAGACAATGAAGAAGCTTTTCGCCACAGTCCAGGAGGCTTTCATTGCAGATTGTCAGCAATAAAAGACTTGATGTATCCTGACATGCCAGTTAGCAGTGAGGTATGATTTGTACAATATTTTACATTATTTACTTAATAGTTTTAGAGTATTTATCTGTTATTTTACAGGTTTCATGCAATAATTTCATTCTATTTATTTTTCATATCATGGATTGAATCTGCAGTTTTGATGTAATGCTTTCACAAGATTCATGTACTAATTTTATAGGATATAAATGTAACAATTTACAGTATGGATGCACTTCATAACAGGATGCACTTTATAGGATACATATCACAATTTTACATGATATGTGACACAGTTTACAGTATTCACTTTAATAAGTTTACAGGATCTGTTTAACAGTTGTACTAATTCAAAATCCCAGTATTTATTAACTAAGTTTACATATTATGGATTGATTTTGCAGCTTGTCGATGTGGTCCTTGGTGTGATGCAATTTGAGACTCCGGTGAGGGCAGGATGGTTTTTTATTTCTCCATATTCATCCGTAAGTTATGGTGTACTTTTGTATATTATGAATTTAATTTTGAGACTTTAAATTTTCAAATACCTCACTAATATTTTGATGTTTGTGTTTTTTGTGTATTGCAGATAATCATGCATGATTATGATGAACGAGCAGCGCTCAGGGCCATTCCGCAGCTGTTTACCGCTCAATTTGACACGATCAAATGGCTCTTTGTTCCGATATGTAAGAAGAAGCATTGGGTTGTTGTTGCTGTCGATGTTCCTGGTGTGAAGATTCACTACTACACCTCTGCTGGTGGAGAAGATGGATATCTGGAGTACCACTGGCACACGATCAAGTGGCTGAGAGAGTTCCTTGCCTGGAGGACTTGTGAGTGTTTTATTTAAAAAGTTTCAGTTAATTTACAGGTTGTATGCAATTAATTTACAGGATTATGACTTTTAGTGTGCCTGAAATTTGATGATATCCTTTTTTCTATCAGCTAACACGGCTTGGAAAAATCTCGACACTACTCGAGTGAATGGCCCTCAGCAGGTAGAAGGTTCTCTGGACTGCGCGATTTTTGTGTTGCGCTATGTCTACAACCTGATAACCGAGAGCGCTATCAATTTCACGCAGGTAATTTTATTAACTTTAACATTTTATAGTATATGTGCAATTTATGTGTAATTTTACATTATAAATTTCACAGGATACAAATTATGTGCAACTGTACTGTGATTAGATTTAGTTTACAGCAGATGTGCAACTGTACAGGATACATATCACAATTTTACAGGATACATAGTGCAATTTTACAGGTTACATAATTTAAGCAAAGTTTAGTTTTACTGTGATTCAATTTGGTTACAGTGTTCTTTTACTGTGATTCACTTTAGTTTACAGCATATGTGCCATTTTACAGGATACATCTAAAAGTGTTACAGGATATATGGGACAATTTTACAGGGTACATATAACAATTTTAGATTACAGCTTATGTGCTATTTAACAGGATACATCTAAACATTTTACAGGATATATGGGTCAACTTTACAGGGTACATATAACAATCTTAGATTACAGCATATGTGCAATTTGACATGATAAATTTCACAGGATACATCAACAATTTTGCAGGATACATATAACAATTTTGCAGTATGTTGCTTTGATTGTTTGCATCTGATAATGGTTCATAACTCCAATATTTAACTTTGCTTATTTTTTTTTATTTTTTTTTGCAGGATGATATATCAAAAGAGCGTGTCGTTCTGGCGATGAAACTTCTCACTCATCCGAACAATGTGCACCAGAGGGTAATGAAGTGAAGTGAATTTTATGATGATGATGTGCTTGTGAACATGATGATGTGCTTGTGAACATGATGAAGTGATATGCTTGTGAATTTTTTTTTGTTGAATTTTATGATGATGTGCTTGTGAACAGTATGATGTTACAGTATGTTATAGTATGATGTTACAGTATGTATAGTATGATGTGAACAGTATGATTTTACAGTATGTTATAGTATGATGTCAGTTTTATATTTTGCTATTATCATATGTCAATTTACAGTATGTCAGTTTATTCTGTGATTAATATATGTCGGTTTTATATTTTGCTATTAACATATGTCGGTTTTATAGTTTACATCTTCTAATTTTACAGTATGTAAGCCTTATTTTACATGATATAGATCTATATACAAATATTAATAATTGAACAAAAAAGAGAAATACGAAAAAAATAAAATAAAAATATAAAATTTGATGCAAAAAAATTAATTTTGCACAATTTTAGGTTTGTTTGTGAAACCTTCTAGAAGCCGTCAATTTTTCAAGTACAACCGGAAGTACAACCGGAAGTACAGTGGTTTTGCAAGTTGCTAACTGTTTGCAACTAACTTGGGGACCACTTCCAACTAACTTGGATTGTTAGACTTTTTAACCTCTTATTATACATGATGTGTCGTTGAATTTACAGTATTAGTTGCAGTGTTTTACAGTATTCGCGCAAGGCAAATGACAGTTTTTTTGGGGATAATCCGGGGATTGAAGCTTGGGGACAATTAGTCGGGTCCTTATTAGTTTATTCCCTAGCAGCTTTCGACATTTAATTTGAATTGATTTGAACCCAAACATTGAGAAGGGCATTTTCCATTTTGGTTGATTACAGCCGAGCCTGGGAATATAAGGAAATATCGGAAGGAGGCTTGGGGCATTTTTCCATTTTCTCAATTCATTTTATCTTATTCCTGCATGGAGCCTGCCTAAAAGGCTAAAACTCTTTACCGCTGCTTCTCAATGTAACAAAGAAAAGTATAAATAGATATTTAAAAGTTTTTGAATTTTTTTTTGTTTAATTGTCAAAATGTAAGAAAATTTGTGATTTTAGATGAGGACAATTTCAATTGAACACATATTTTTCTTAATAAATAATGTGACTAAATAAGAAACTTTTACAAACGTCTTAATTCATTTTTGGATTGCAATATCTTATTGCTACGGTGATCTAACAACCAAATTGTAGTTGCAATAAATAAATAAAAATTGCAACCAAAAATTAGTTGCCACTATATTGCAACAAAATCTTTGGCAACCACTTGCAACAAATTTGCTCCATTGCAAAATGTATTTATTGCAATCAATTTATATTTATTGCAACTAAAAATTTGAGTACCCGAAATAAGAAATGGTGTAGTGCGTTACTTCATCATCCTACTGACAAAAAAAAATGATGTCATTAAACTCATGATTAATGACAATAAGCAATACTTACATGGTGAATCGTTTGTCAAATTTCTCTAAGGTCATATTGCTCAAATTTGTGCAAAACAGTACAAAAAAAAGATTGTAAGGGCTAAATACCCAAAATAACATAAAAATGTTTAAAGCCGAAAGACGTATTGTCACGACCACGCCGCCGGATCGGGGATCGCAACAAGAGAGGCACCCTCGCATCCATCCTACATCCCGCCAACCTATGTCGCAAACAAAAACACAAAGAACAATACAGAGTCAGCTACAAAGTTCAGTAACTGGTTATTTAACGACACGCTTCTCTATAATTGGCTATTTAAACAACCATTCAAACTGACCGGATTGATCTATACAAATTCAAATCAAATTATGCCTGCATATTTAAACGGTGATAACACCCGGGTCTAGGTTATCAATAAAACAAGTCACACAATATCCATATCATTTCATTTCACACAATCATATAATTTCACAAATTATCATAATACACAATCTTATCATTTCACAAATCAAATTCGAACCTCTGACCCACTATCCCATTAAATATGTCATCACAATATATATTAAATATCCAATTCAAACATCCAATTTAACTACATAAATCGAATAAAAAAATTATAGAGAATTCTGATTACCTTATAGCGATAAATCCATAAATTCAAATCGAATTGCAACGACTGTTCGGAATCAATGCAACGTAGTCCAAATTCCAATCTGCCGGACATATATAATTAAATGATTATTAATATTGAAATATTAAATTTAATTAGAATAAAAACAAGAGATTGAAAGAAGCATTTTAATTTTCTATAACCTTATCAGTAACATGCTCCAGATTATTAGGAAGGTTCTCGAGTTTTGGGCATTGAACAACACGCACTGTGGTAAGCTGTGCCATAGCCTTCGGTTTTACCTCCCAAAACTCCAAGTTCTCCAATTTGAAAAGTTTTAAGAACCGCAACTGTGGAAACCCATTTGTGGAGCAAACCATTTTCTTCCCTGTATATGCTCCATCTTGTAAGCTCAGATATTTCAGTGTTTTTAGTCTTTCTAGCGTGGGCATGGGGTCTTCCTTCAAACCAGACTTGATTAGGGTGAGCTTCACAAGATTTGGTGGAAATTTAATATTATCTATGATCAGTTTCCGGCAAATCCATTCTCCCTCTAATTTAATCGACATCACCGTCTTAAGAGTGGGAAAGGCCCTAGTATCGGCAAACTCTGATGGTAAAATGTCACCTATAATTGTCATTGAGAGGAGATTAACCATGTGACTCAACAGGTTAGAAATAGATTTCCAGTATGGGTTTGATTTGGAGTTTGGATTGTCCCTGTTTGAAATTGCTAACTTTCTAAGGTTTTTCAGGAACTTTGGAAAGTTTTCTCGCCACGACTCGGGAACCACAACTGTTTTCAGGATTTGCAGGTCATCTATATTTGCTGTGGAGGGTGGGCCTTTAATTTGGGGGCTAGGGTTGACATATACATGGCGAAGTGTTCTGATCATCCATAGAGATTCAGGTAGGGTTTTTATGCTTGTATCTCTAACATCCAATGTTTTGAGACAAAACATGTACCCAATATTTTCAGGAAGCTCAGATATGTTACTACCCCTCAAGCCCAGATAACTTAGAACTTCTAGCTGAAAAATACCAGGTAAAAATGTTTGTGGGATTGTGGATTTCCTTAATTCCAACACTTCCAGAAAATATTTGCTTCTTTCAAAAATGTTTTTTCCCAAAACATTCATATCAAAATCAAAACAGACTACAGACTGGACACGACCATACCGTCCTCGTTCCCCAAATACCCACTCCGTGTATTGTTTCTTGTCATCATTATAAAATGCTAGACGTGGCAGGGATTTCGTTTCTTGCCCGGTTGGATTGGCAACCAAAAACTCATCCTCGCAGGATTTTTTGATGCAAAATTCGTGAATAGATTGAGGTACTCGGCAACATTTGATTGCGCCTGAGATTGATCTCTTTGAAACCCCAACTAACGACCTGCAAGCAACAAGGAAAATAAATAAACAACAAGTACATATATATAAAAGAACAAAATTTCTAGATGGACATGATCTTTTTATCTATAAGAAAATAAAGAGTCAATTTGCATAAATGAATATAAAATTTCTTTGTTCTTGGGGAGTGCTGTATATTTTTAGATTGTATATTTCTAGGTTGTATTGTGCCTTTAGAATTGAAAACCAGCAGTGCACCATTATTTGTCTCCTCTCTTGAAGTAGTAGAGTGACCTTAAAAAAAATGGTGCTTTTATTGACCGTCAAGTATACTAGAAAAAAATTCAGTTTTATTGATGAACTCTTTTTTAGGAATCTATGAGCTAATTTTTTAAATAGCAAACATCCTATTATTATTGTGATGTTATTTTAGCCACAAAGGGAAAAACAATGCACACCTAACAATAAATCACCTATAAATTATTAGATCGAATGTAAATTTTCGGAAAATATTGAGAATACCTTTGAACAAGTTGTTCCAGGTACTTATTTGCCGTCTCTTCTAGAGTCTCTCCTTTCTGTCGTTCAATAAAATCTTCACCAATCCAAATCTCTGTTAGAGGCCTTGCAGGAATCTCATAATTCATCGGGTAACATGCTAAATAAAGAAAGCAAGGTCCAAGAAAGAAAGATAAATCATCATAGCAGTAGGTATAAATTTGCCACATATGATTATCAGAAGCACCATTGTTGGATTCTTTGATCTTGACCAGATCATTTTTCACCCTGTTCCATGTTTTGTAGGCCCTTGGTTTGACCGAAAGGAGACTCCCTATGAGGAGAAGAGCCTGAGGCTGTCCTTCACATGCCTGGCAAATCAGTTCAGGGAGATTGTCCAGTTCTGTGGATAACTCTAATAAGAACCGGAGCATTTCATTGGGGTTTTTGAGCTCACGAAGAGCTGGAAACGCTATTATGAGGAGGAGTGCTCGGCTCTTCTCATCATTTGTTAAGCAGTTTGAACTATTTGCGTTGTCAAGAAGCAAGTCCTCCATGCTTTTTATGTCGTGGAGAGAGTTTCTAACTGCATCTATGTCGACTTTCTGCTCTAACTCACCTTCTACTTCTATTTGCTCCAAATAATTGCAGGAAACCAACCAATCAATAAATGGATCTAGATAGTCTCTCTTAAACCCCATCAACTGACGATGAATAAACACTTGTGACCCCTTTCTGGAAGCACTTCTAAAATTCTCCCTCCTTGAAATTCCAAATTTTCTGAAACACACATGCAGAGTCTGAATTGTTTTCAGCTTTTCGTCCTCAGTGTGCTCCCTGGGTCCAGGCTTTATTTGGTGGAATGACCTCCAAATATTCTGCCTAATATTTGAAAGATTCAATTCACCGGAAACCTGAAGAGGGTCATTGTCTGATAAAACTCCTCTGAGGGCGGATTTAGATAGTATTTGTTTTATGAAAGGTATAGCATCCATCTCTGTTTCAACTTTCTTAAAATCACACCCAAAATCCTTCCCTCCCTGCCTGCCTATATCTCACTTGCTATCCTTGTTAAATCAAAACAGTTTAATCCTTCCTTCCTTCCCTCCCTCTCTCTTATCCAATTCAACTGCAAGCTCCACCAAATAACTGCAATGCAAAAGAAACATTTAAAAAGTACTATTAATGATGCATGATTGATCAAATCTGACATTATCAAGTTGCTAAAATTTATCGAATGCTACATGGTTCTGAAAATCGGAATCGGAATCGGAATCGCTCATTTCACCGTAGAATCAGAATCGGGTGAATCAGTCAGAATCCGACGAATCGGATCGGAAACTCGGATTTTTTTTTATAGAAGCACGTTTTGTACTAAATTTGTCAAATAACCCACTGCAACACTCATAATAATTAAATTTGGACGAGTAACAATCAATTAAATTTACAGTTTATTACTTATAAAATTAATATTTATCTAATTTAAAAATTCATTAGACTTCCATAAAATAAAAAAAAGCTTAATAAATTCACAAAACACAAATAAAATGTTTTTTAACTTTTACATTTTCATATTTTATTTGGTATGCATTAATTTATCTTCAAAGAAAATATTTTATTTCATAAACAATTAATATTTTATTTTGCTTAAGTCAAAATAAAATAAAATAAAAAACTTAATTTATAAAATAAATAAATAAAATTACTATTGTCACACCATTTACTTTAGTAAAATAAAAATAATAATAAAATAAATCACTGTCTATTTAATAAATAGCATAATCAATATTGAATTAAATAGGACAACATTTATTAATAGCTAAGTTTGATATAAACGAAAAAATAGCATTAGTGTTCAATATGACATTTTGACATTGTGCATCCGCTGATTCCGCTCCTCCATTTTTATAACCGGTCTGGACATGGTCCACTGTAAGCCATGTTATATTTTCAATATAAAACAGTACAACATTCATACACCAAGTCTATACAATATTTTATAAGGATTTAACCTTCTTCTTCGTTCTGAGAGACGATTTCCCCAAATCGTTTCTACTGTCGTTGCAAAAAATCAAAAATTGGTCCGATTGAATCACCGAAACAATGTACTTTTGCTCTAGAAAGAAGAGAATGAGTGAAAAATCGGTCAATTGTTTCGATTTCGCTTCAATTTTATCGATTTTCTGTATATAATATAGCCGAGTTAACTCGGGAAAAATCGGATCGACTCCAGCCGATTCCGTTCCGACTCGGCCGAGTCAACTCGGAATCGGCCAATTTTCCAAACCATATTGCTACCAACTTGAAGACTGTTGAAACCTAAAACTCAAGACCTTAGAGCCCCTGTCAACATATATGGAGACCGGAACCGGACAGTAATGGACTGGCTGTTCGATCTGGTGGACTCGGTAGTTATCAATATGACTTTTTTTTTTTAACATTTGTTATATTTTGTTAAATAATTGGACTCTAGAACTTATAAAATAGTAGTCAAAATTTAATCACATATGGTATGAACAAAATAATGTCTGCATATAGTGTAATTTAAATTCCCTGATATTTTATAATAGATGAAAACGTACTACCGAATTTGTTTTTATGGGATGAAATTTTGTATCACAAATGCAAAATAATATAAAAATGTTATATCTTAATCGATTTCATATCATTAAAGAAAACTAGAAGAGCCGCACCTCATCGGTTACGGATAATGGCACATCATCCACATTATGCGCTCCCTAATTAAATATGTGTTTGAATTTTAAATAATTTAATTTATAATATTATTAAGTATGTATGTATGAAGTATAAAATGAAGAAGATTAGAAAAGAGATAATGATACGAAAAGAATAGCTCGCTAATCAATTTGATTTTTTATCCGTAGAATAAAAGAGGTAATGGCAAATATATTTTGTTCTTTCACGTAAGATATGTTTTGGGACTGATATTATTTATTTTAGTTTTAGGACGTGCTACAGTAGAAGTTTATGTTTAAGACCGAACTTTTTTTTGCGTCACAGTAATCTAGTTGGCATATATATATAGAGAGAGGTCGGCTAATATCAAAACGTTTGTTCCTAGGCTATGGTGCAACAAATTTGGTTTTAAATTTTCAAAGTCCAAACGGTCGATCCAAACCGTTAGATGTGATCTCTATATTAAAATGTGCTTGGAGACCAAATTTTATATTTTTTGGAATTTTTTACTATTTATTAAATCAGTTTTAAAATCGCTGATTTAATAAACAGTGAAAAATTTCTGGATCATTGAAAACAACGATTTTAAAACTGGCTTAATAAATAGTAAAAAAATTTCAAAAAATGTAAAATTTAGTCTCCAAGTATATTTTATTATAGATTAAATGTTGAATGTTTTGGATTAATCATTTGGATTTTGCAAATGTAAAAACCGAAGAATTTGTTCTACGGCTCCGGAACAAACGTTTTAATATTAGCCAACCTCTCTCTCTATCTCTCTATATATATAAATATATAAGCATTTTTAAATATCAAAATTAGATGAAATGTAAACGTAATTTTACTAATAGTTTACTCCCATTCATTTTCATTTCTTTTTTGTTTTTCTACACTACACTGTTACAACAACAAAAAATAGGTACAAAATGCTTGAAATATATATATATTTGAATTTTTTTTAAGTGGAAATGTGGATATCAAGCCATTAATCATACACAAGATGTGTCAAAAGTTACAGAAATATATTTGTATTGAATACAAGTTTCAGAAAACCATGCAGATAATAATAATTTTAGTTTTTATAATTATGTTACTGGACAACGGGTACGAAATAGTTTTTACCTGTAACCTTATATGTTAAGCTAACATAAAAAAATCTTTATTAATACCCGTACCCAATAAGCTAATGGACAAAGTCTTACCCAATAAGCTAAAGGGCGTCATTAATGGCCAAGTTGCAGAAATGAATTATAAAATTGTTTTATTCTTAGAACCGTGGGCTTAGTGCAGTGGTACGAGTTCTCGTCTCTCTTTAAAGAGACGCATGTTCAATTCTCGAGAATAACATCTAAAAGATGTTGAGATGTACCAAGGCCCTTTAATAATAATAAAAAAATTGCTTTGTTCTTTGGGGAGTATTGTACGCTGCTCAAGTACTTGGTGTTTTGCTACTTGAATTGAAAACCAGCAGTGCACCAAGGCCCTTTAATGTGCTTTTATCGATCGTCAAGTAGACCAGAGAAAATCCAGTTTTATTGATGACCTCATTTTACAAAACTATGACCTAATTGTTTGAAATAGTGACCTAATTGTTTGAAACAGTAATCATACTACTAATATTGGGATGTCATTTATGCCACAAAGGGAAAAACTATACACCAAACAGTCACCTACAAATGATAAGATCGAATGTCAATTTCAAGAAATATTAAGAATACCTTAGACCAAGTTGCTGCAGGTACTAATTATTTGTTGGCTCCTCTATTGTCTCTCCTTTCTTTGGTGTAACACAATCTAACACCCAATTCAACTGAGAGCTCCACCAAGTAACTGCGATACAAAAGAAATATTTATAGAAATACTATAAATGGTGTATAACTGAAATCTGACTTTGATTACAGAGTAGCGAAAAAAATTATCAAATGCTAACCAACCGATTAGGCCCCACCAGTAGAGGTGCTACTTTTACCCGATTGCCCGGATCAGATCCGGAACCGAATTGGATCCGAACCGGAACCGACCGGGATCCGATTAATTTGGATAGGATATGGTTTAAAAAATATAACCGGTTAAATTATGGGTACAGTTACAAAATTAATAATTTAATATCCAACCTGGATCCGAACCGGAACCGATACTGTAATGGATAGGATATGGGTTTGATTTAGTTATCCGACCCATAACCGAATCCGACCCGATATCCATATAAATACCCGATAAAATGATAATATCATTTCTTTATAATCATTTAATATAAACACATATATTAATAACTATGAAAGACAATCATTTGTAGTATTTTTTAATTTCTTGAATTAAAATTTATTGCTCTTTTCGCACAGATTATTAAAATTAAATGTCATGTTCACCTTTTGCCTATAAATTTTCGAAGCTAATTAATTCATTTCTAGATCTCTTTATCTACCATGTATCTACCTTTCTGCACGGATTATTAAAATTTATTGCTCTCTTCGCTTATTGAAACAAATTGATATTAATATTCTATTCCTGAATTTTTGGAACCATATAATGAAATCATCGTCTCCAACATTTTACTTTTTAAAATTATCTCACCTTCAATATTTTGGAGCAGATTTTAATTTATATTATAATAATATATTATGTGAGATGTTTAAGAAATTATAATTATATTGTGTGAGATGTTCAAGAAATATATACTAAGAATACCTTTGACCAAGTTGCTCCAGGTACTTATTTGCAGTCTCCTCTAATCTCTCCTTTCTTTGGTGTAACACAATCTAACACCCAATTCAACTGGGAGCTCCACCAAGTAACTGCAATACAAAAGTAATATTTATAGAAGTACTATAAATGGTGTATAACTGATATCTGACTTTGATTACGGAGTAGGGAAAAAATTATCAAATGCTACCAACCGATCAAGCCCCACCAGTAGAGGTGTTACTTTTACCTGATTGTCAAGATCTGATCCGGAACCGAACCGGAACCGACCCGAATCCGATTAATTTGGATAGGAAATGGTTTAAAAAATATAACCGGTTTAATTATGGGTACATCTACAAAATTCATAATTTACTATCCGACCTGGATCTGAACCGGAACCGATACTATAATGGATAGGATATGGGTTTGATTTAGTTATCCGACCCATAACCGAATCCGACCCGATATCCATATAAATACCCGATAAAATGATAATACCATTTCTTTATAATCATTTAATATAAACACGTATATTAATAACTATGAAAAGACAATCATTTGTAGTATTTTTTAATTTCTTAAATTAAAATTTATTCATCTTCTCGCACAGATTATTGAAATCGAATGTCATGTTCACCTTTTGCCTATAAATTTTCGAAGCTAATTAATTTTTTTC
The DNA here is from genome assembly GCA_011114355.1 of Carex littledalei. NCBI lineage: Eukaryota > Viridiplantae > Streptophyta > Magnoliopsida > Poales > Cyperaceae > Carex > Carex littledalei. The sequence continues at coordinate 2,574,154 of CM022081.1, forward strand.
TTGATCTCTTTATCTACCATGTATCTACCTTTCTGCACGGATTATTGAAATTTATTGCTCTCTTCGCTTATTGAAACAAATTGATATTAATATTCTATTCCTGGATTTTTGGAACCATATAATGAAATCATCGTCTCCAACATTTTACTTTCTAAAATTATCTCACCTTCAATATTTTGGAGCATATTTTAATTTATATTATAATGATATATTATGTGAGATGTTTAAGAAATTATAATTATATTATGTGAGATGTTCAAGAAATATATACTAAGAATACCTTTGACCAAGTTGCTCCAGGTACTTATTTGCAGTCTCCTCTATAGTCTCTCCTTTCTTTGGTGTAACACAATCTAACACCCAATTCAACTGAGAGCTCCACCAAGTAACTGCAATACAAAAGAAATATTTATAGAAATACTATAAATGGTGTATAACTGAAATCTGACTTTGATTACGGAGTAGGGAAAAAATTATCAAATGCTACCAACCGATCAGGCCCCACCAGGGTGGCCGGAACAGGACAGTATGGGAAGGAAATTAGCAAGAGAGATAGAAGTCAAACCCAGATAGAGAGAAGAGAGGAGACACTCACCCGGTACCGTTGCAGTTTCAGGTTCAGGACAGAAGAGAGAACGGGAAAAAGTAGGGGTAGATTGATCAGGTGGGGTGCTAGAGAGGAACTGGTGTTGTAGAGGGAGGTTTAGTATACAATGAATTGATGATCGATACAGATAAAAGCTGAGCAAATATTGCTTTTCAAGTAAATTGCAGTCTACGTTTAAACCTTTATTCCTATCTTCCACTTTGAATCCTAACAGATGCCACTGCACATGGGATTTCTTTTCACAAAATTTTTGCAACAAAAGGCCGGTTCAAAAATATCCCGTAAATAGCCACCCAACACCAGACTGCTAAGTACAAAACATATATACATTTTCATAGGGTTTAACCAAAAATCTTTTTTATCTTTAGTTATTTGTCAAAGATTGGGTTATTGTCTTGTTTTGAGCTAATTTTCAGATATTGAGAAAAGGAATCATTCGGAGAAGAAATGGAAAAAATCAAAATGATAAATTTCAGCATATCCACATGCAAATTGTGGCTCAAACCATATTTTAATATATCGATTAAAGATGATTTAAGAGTAAAAACGTCAAGCTAAAGCATTAAATTTCTTAAATTTTGACATTTTTTTAATTTCCTACACTAATTATATAGACTTAATTTACTGCAACCAAATTTTAATATTTAAAATAAAAGTACTATCTACTCTACTTTAATTTACTTCATTTATCAAATGTAAGAAATTAATTAATGTATGTTAGAGAGCATCTTAATAAACTGTTCCGATGGTTAATTAATCTGAATGTTGTCCGACATTACATCTCAATTTCTTATATTATGCACGTAGTTGTCCTGATCTGCCAACGGCTGAGATTGAAAGATGAATTTTTGAATTGAATATCAGCCCTCCAATCACATAATCTGTCTTCTTTTGATTAAATATATCTATTTTAAGTATAGAAGTCTAAATTTAGTTAAAAACATACTTGCCACACAGACTGCTACATGATTTGTCACAATTAAAATTGAATGAATCCTCAGCGATCCGTTTTCTTATTTTTCCTTACATCAATCTCTGATTCCTGCAATTAAATTATTTCCTTATTTCTCCTTACAGCTATCTCCGATTCCTGGAATTAAATTATTTCCTTATTTCTTCCTCTATATTTTCGACAATGAAAATGGAAACAATCATATCTTTCCGAATTTTGTTTATGGCTACTATATCTTTGTGAATAGATGAAGAGCAGATCTTGTGCTGAGGGAAACAATCATATCTTTCCGATCTGGAGACAAAATGAAGAATATCAAGAATTTTCGTGTAGAGAAATGATCTGTAGAGAAATTTCTATTATTAAAATAATTTACATCAAAATTTTATCTGTAGAGAAAATTCTTATTTGAATCATTTAATTATATCTTTTCCAATTTTGTTTCTTTACAGATCATTTCTCCTCTAAATCGTTTAATGACCTGTCATGTTTGTGGAGAAAATTAGATATTAAATCGTACAATGATACTTCAAGAATTTTTTTCATGTTATATTTGATCCGTTTTTTTTTTCATTTGTTGTTATTTCTTTTATTGTTATTTATTATTTGGATCTCCGTTTTTTTTTTCATTTGTGTCTTTTATTTTTATTTAAATATATTTTTTCTTAATTTTGTGTGAATGTCAAACAAAAAGGTCTCTTCATATTCTATTCAATTTTATAATATGTCCCCGTTGCAACGCACGGGGGCACGATACTAGTATTTATATATAGGTCGAGTAATTGAAATATTGAGCAAAAAAAAAACTAAAAATGATATCTCTCCATTTTGTCTATTGACATTTTTATTTTAACATTTTTGGGTCACTTTATTAACATTAGTAATATCTCCAACTTTTCACTTTTCATATTTATATATAGGTCGAGTAATTGAAATGTTGAGCAGTAAAAATGAAGTAGACATATTAGTTCCGCAGGCTCACTTTGTATATATATTGTGGAGTGCAACAAAAGAGCAACTTATAATAATGATTACCCTCCTTTTAGTTAAATAATTAAGACTAAGACAGGTATCATGCATTCACATGGAAATCAACTTTTGACCAGATCTAAGTTGCAATAAAGCAACATACATGCCTCAACTTTTTAGCATCCCGTAGCAACCTAAGCAGTAAGAATAGTGTAAATTAAATACTCAGGATAAATCCTATATATCTTTTTACTCTACGTAAGCAAAGTGAACCATAATATATATATATATGCTCCAACCAGTTGGATATCAAATTAAAGTCAACTTTACTCTAGTATTAAGCACACACTAAAAATTATAATTTCATAAATAATTCATCGTTTATTTAATTTGGAATAAGACAATCTCATCAAATATACAAATGACTCGCGAAAACTGGGCTGATTTGTAATTTTGGCCCACTACAGCTTAATTAATTAATTACAAGTGGTTTATTATTAAATGACTAAATGTATGACAACTTTATGGAGAATGAAACAAATTAACATTTTATTACTCAAGTTTCAAATGTAACACCACACTTGTAGAATGTTGTAACCTGCTAACAGAAGTTAGTATAGAATGATATTTATATTTCTTGTCCTTGTTGCTTTTAGGTGACCTAGGGAACGAGAAAGTAATATACTTCTTGTTCTGGTTGCTTGTATATACATTCTTTTGCTTTCAAATGAATTCTTTTGCTTTTTGTGTGGGCCAAGAAAGTAATATACATTCTACCTGCGCAAAGCGCAAAGAGCAATATTTGAAACCTGTTTCGGTGGCTAGGGCTCCACAGGTTTCCTTCAAAGAGAGCGAGAGAATTAAGGGAACTAGAAAGAGACAAAAAGCGATCAATGGTAAGTTACAATTAATTTAGATCATTGGAATCCTTCTTAAAATATAATATCACATGTTGAATCAGTTGTGAAGCTCAATATATAAATATTCTACCTAATCGTGGGGGAGCAACGGTCATGTTTTATTTGTTGAACAAGGCTTGGATCTTCCAGGCATCGATCTCCAAGCAATAGAGACCAAAAAGAGGGAGGAGACAAGAGGAGAGAGAGAAAGCATATACTTCACTTGGCAGCCACTACCAAGAATTTTTCAGAAAACACTGATTTTTGATGGGTAGAATTTTGATGGTCCAGAATTTTCAGAAAACACTGATTTTTCTACCTATCTAAAAAATAGTAAAAAAATTCGAAAAAATTTAAATTTTAGTTTTCAAGTACATATTCATATGGTTATCACATTGAACGGTTGGATCGGCCGTTAGGATTTTAAAAAGTACCATATTGAGCCGTAGTACACTAGCCATCCGTGCTATGCATAGCACCATAGCGTCACTCGTCGAGTAATTGAAATATTGAGCAATATAAATGAAGTAGACATATTAGTTCCGCAGGCTCACTTTAAGTTGTGGCAACGCATCAAACTATATATATATGTTTGTGTATATATATATATATATATATATATATATATATATATATATATATATATAGATGGGCTATGGTGCATTGCAATGCATAGGCCCCTCCGTGCATTGGACTAAAATCGTTGGATTCAAAGTCCAAATGACCGATCCGAACCGTTAAACTTGATCTCCATATTGAAATATGCTTGGAGACCAAATTTTACATTTTTTGGAATTTTTTTGCTATTTTTTAAGCTACTTTGAAAATTGCTGATCCGGGTGAACAGTAAAAACAGTGCAACTAAATTCTGGACCACCGGATCAGACTTTTTCAAAGTGGCTTAATAAATAGTAAAAAATTCCAAAAAATGTAAAATTTGGTCTCCAAGCACATTTCAATATTTAGAACAAGATGAACGGTTTGGATCGGTCATTTGGACTTTGAATCCAACGATTTTAGTCCAATGCACGAAGGGGCCTATGCATTGCAATGCACCATAGCCCATCTCTATATATATATATATATATATATATATATATATAGAGAGAGAGAGAGAGAGATGGGCTATTGTACTTCGCGAAGTAAAACCCCCGTTTACTTCACGCTCATATTTTCATTTTGAAAATCCAAACAACCAATCCGAACCGTTCAACATGTTCTAAATATTGAAATGTGCTTGGAGACCAAATTTTACATTTTTTGAATTTTTTTACTATTTTTTAAGCCACTTTGAAAATCGCTGATCCACTGTTAACAGTAAAAAACAGTAAAATTTTCTGGACCACCGGATCAGCGATTTTCAAAGTAGCTTAATAAAATAGTAAAAAAATTCCAAAAAATGTAAAATTTAGTCTCCAAGCACATTTCAATATTTAGAACATGTTGAACGGTTCGGATCGGTTGTTTGAATTTTCAAAATGAAAATATGAACGTGAAGTAAACGGGGGTTTTACTTCGCGAAGTACAATAGCCCATCTATATATATATATATAAATTGTGGAGTGCAACAAAAGAGCAACTTATAATAATGATTACCCTCCTTTTAGTTAAATAAGACTAAGACAGGTATCATGCATTCACATGGAAATCAACTTTTGACCAGATCTAAGTTGCAATAAAGTAACATACATGCCTCAACTTTTTAGCATCCCGTAGCTACCTAAGGAGTAAGAATATATAGTGTAAAATACACAGGATAAATCCTATCTTTTTACTCTACCTACGCAAAGTGAACCATAATATATATATATGCTCCAACCAGTTGGATATATATCAAATTAAAGTCAACTTTACTCTAGTATTAAGCACACACTAAAAAGTATAATTTCATAAATAATTCATCGTTATTTAATTTGCAATAAGACAATCTCATTAAATATACAAATGACTCACGGAAACTGGGCTGATTTGTAATTTTGGCCCACTACAGCTTAATTAATTAATTACAAGTGGTTTATTATTAAATGACAAAATGTATGACAACTTTATGGAGAATGAAACAAATTAACATTTTATTACTCTAAGTTTCAAATGTAATTACACCACACTTGTAGAATGTTGTAATTAACCTGCTAACAGAAGTTAGTATAGAATGATATTTATATTTCTTGTCCTTGTTGCTTTTTAGGTGACCTAGGGAACGAGAAAGTAATATACTTCTTGTTCTGGTTGCTTGTATATACATTCTTTTGCTTGTTGTGTGGGCCAAGAAAGTAATATACATTCTACCTGCGCAAAGAGCAATATTTGAAACCTGTTTCGGTGTCTAGGGCTCCACAGGTTTCCTTCAAAGAGAGCGAGAGAATATATGAATAAAGAGACAAAAAGCGATCAATGGTAAGTTACAATTAAGTTAGATCATTGGAATCCTTCTTAAATATAATATCACATGTTGAATCAGTTGTGAAGCTCAATATATAAATATTCTACCTAATCGTGGGGGAGCAACGGTCATGTTTTATTTGTTGAACAAGGCTTGGATCTTCCACGCATCGATCTCCAAGCAATAGACCAAAAAGAGGGAGGAGAGAAGAGGAGAGAGAGAAAGATAAAGAGAGAGAAAGCATATACTTCACTTGGCAGCCACTACCAAGAATTTTTCAAAAAAGAGAGAGAGCATATACTAGCTAGCAGCTGCTGCCAAGGTTTCAAAAGAGAGAAAATATTTAAATTATGTAGTTAGTGAACAACAAAATTTTAACTAAGTCATATTCTTTTTATAACTTATAATACATTTATTATATAGATGATACTTATATATAACACTAAATGTTAAGTTTAAACTAATAAGGTTAAATTTAAATTTATTAATGATTTCTAGATCCATAAAATGTTATGATTAACGAAGCTATTAATTTATTAAAGGATGATTCTATTATTTATTTTCTATTTACTTTTATTTATTTTTGGTATATATTATGCAAATTATTTATTTATTTCAGATTTTAAGTGCAAAATTGCAAAAACATGCGCGCACACATCCAAATGGAGAGATTTTGCAAAAAAAAAACGATTGGAGAAAATTATATATTAAATTGTAAAATGATACTTAAAGAATTTTTTTCATGTTATATTTGATCCGTTTTTTTTTCATTTGTTGTTATTTCTTTTATTGTTATTTATTATTTGGATCTCCGTTTTTTTCATTTGTCTTTTATTTTTATTAAATATATTTTTCTTAATTTTATGTGAATGTCAAACAAAAAGGTCTCTTCGTAAATTCTATTCAATTTTATAATATGTCCCCGTTGCAACGCACGATTCTAGTATTTATATATAGGTCAAGTAATTGAAATATAGAGCAAAAAAAAAACTAAAAATGATATCTCTCCATTTTGTCTATTGACATTTTTATTTTAACATTTTTGGGTCAATTTATTAACATTAGTAATATTTCCAACTTTTCACTTTTCATATTTATATATAGGTCGAGTAATTGAAATATTGAGCAATATAAATGAAGTAGACATATTAGTTCCGCAGGCTCACTTTAAGTTGTGGCAACGCATCAAACTATATATGTATATGTATATACATACATATATATAGAGTAAGGCTACGGTGCTTTGCAAAGTAAACCTACCCCTTTACTTCGGGCCACTTTTTGGATTTTGAAAATCCAAACAACCGATCCGAACCGTTCAACATGTTCTAAATATTGAAATGTGCTTGGAGACCAAATTTTACATTTTTTGGAATTTTTTTACTATTTATTAAGCCACTTTGAAAATCGCTGATCCAACGGTGAACAGTAAAAAACAGTAAAATTTTCTGGACCACCGGATCAGAAACTTTCAAAGTGGCTTAATAAATAGTAAAAAAATTCCAAAAAATGTAAAATTTGGTCTTCAAGCACATTTCAATATTTAGAACATGTTGAACGGTTCGGATCGGTTATTTGGATTTTCAAAATCCAAAAAGTGGCCCGAAGTAAAGGAGTGGGTTTACTTTGCAAAGCACCGTAGCCTTACTCCATATATATATATATATATAAATATATATATATATATAGAGAGCAAGACTAGGGTGTGCTAGGCTCACCAAGAGGGATTGGTGAGCGCACCTCCCAAAAGCGCATTTTCAAAGTTCAAATAGTCGATTCGAACCTTCCAACGTATTCTTCATATTAAAATGTGCTTGGGGACCAAATTTTACATTTTTTAGAATTTTATTACTATTTTTTTAGAATTTTTGAAAATCATTTGTTTTTCAAATTTCAAATTATTGTTTAGTTTGTTTAGTTTTTTCAAAAATTCTGAAAAAATAGTAAAAAATTTCCAAAAAATGTAAAATTTGGTCTCCAAGCACATTTTAATATGAAGAACACGTTGGAAGGTTCGAATCGACTATTTGAACTTTGAAAATGCGCTTTTTAGAGGTGCGCTCACCAATCCCTCTTGGTGAGCCTAGCACACGCTAGTCTTGCTCATATATATATATATATATATATATATATATATATATAGGAAGTGTCTACGATGCTATGCATAGCATAGAGGCCTCCGTGTTACAGCTCAATTTTTGAGTTTTCAAAATCCTAACGGTCGATCCGAACCGTTCAACATGATCTCCATATGAATATGTACTTGCAAACCAAATTTTACATTTTTTAGAATTTTTTTACTATTTATTAAGCCACTTTGAAAAAACAGTAATTTGTAAACAACAGTAAAATCTTCTGGACCATTGGATCAGCAATTTTCAAAGTGGCTTAATAAATAGTAAAAAAATTATAAAAAATGTAAAATTTGGTTTGCAAGTACATATTCATATGGAGATCATGTTGAACGGTTCGGATCGACCGTTAGGATTTTGAAAACTCAAAAATTGAGCGTAGCACGGAGGCCCTCTATGCTACGCGTAGCATATTAGCCAGATTCTATATATATATATACACAAATTGTGGAGTGCAACAAAAGAGCAACTTATAATAATGATTACCCTCCTTTTAGTTAAATAAGACTAAGACGGTTATCATGCATTCACATGGAAATCAACTTTTGACCAGATCTAAGTTGCAATAAAAAGTAACATACATGCCTCAGCATCCCGTAGCAACCTAAGGAGTATGAATAGTGTAAAATACACAGAATAAATCCTATCTTTTTACTCTACCTACGTTAAGTGAACCATAATATATATATATATATATGCTCCAACCAGCAGTTGGATATCAAATTAAAGTCAACTTTACTCTAGTATTAAGCACACACTAAAAAGTATAATTTCATAAATAATTCCTCGTTTATTTAATTTGGAATAAGACAATCTCATCAAATATACAAATGACTCGCGAAAACTGGGCTGATTTGTAATTTTGGCCCACTACAGCTTAATTAATTAATTACAAGTGGTTTATTATTAAATGACTAAATGTATGACAACTTTATGGAGAATGAAACAAATTAACATTTTATTACTCAAGTTTCAAATGTAACACCACACTTGTAGAATGTTGTAACCTGCTAACAGAAGTTAGTATAGAATGATATTTATATTTCTTGTCCTTGTTGCTTTTAGGTGACCTAGGGAACGAGAAAGTAATATACTTCTTGTTCTGGTTGCTTGTATATACATTCTTTTGCTTTCAAATGAATTCTTTTGCTTGTTGTGTGGGCCAAGAAAGTAATATACATTCTACCTGCGCAAAGCGCAAAGAGCAATATTTGAAACCTGTTTCGGTGGCTAGGGCTCCACAGGTTTCCTTCAAAGAGAGCGAGAGAATATATGAATAAAGAGACAAAAAGCGATCAATGGTAAGTTACAATTAAGTTAGATCATTGGAATCCTTCTTAAAATATAATATCACATGTTGAATCAGTTGTGAAGCTCAATATATAAATATTAATTCTACCTAATCATGGGCGAGCAACGGTCATGTTTTATTTGTTGGACAAGGCTTGGATCTTCCAGGCATCTCCAAGCAATAGACCAAAAAGAGGGAGGAGACAAGAGGAGAGAGAGAAAGCATATACTTCACTTGGCAGCCACTACCAAGAATTTTCAAAAAAAAAAAGAGAGAGCATATACTGGCAGCTGCTGCCAAGGTTTCAAAAGAGAGAGAGAAAATATTTAAATTATATACTTAGTGAACAGCAAAATTTTAACTAAATCATATTCTTTTTATAAGTTATAATACATTTATTATATAGATGATACTTATATATAACACTAAATTTTAAGTTTAAACTAATGAGGTTAAATTTAAATTTATTAATGATTTCTAGATCCATAAAATGTTATGATTAACAAAGCTATTAATTTATTAAAGGATGATTCTATTATTTATTTTCTATTTACTTTTATTTATTTTTGGTATATATTATGCAAATTATTTATTTATTGCAGATTTTAAGTGCAAAATTGCAAAAACATACGTGCACAGATCCAAATGGAGAGATTTTGCAAAAAAAAAACGAATGGAGATAATTCTTGCCACTTAATTTGGTCTGAAAACATCAATTTTCAGGATACACAACTGTGATCAGCAAATGGAATTAGCTTTAATATTTGAATAATTATATGAATCCCCACCTGTCCCCCTTTGTCCCCGCAGCTACAGTAAATGAAAGTTGTATCATGGTCCCCATTAATTATATGGTCTCCCTTTCCCGGTCCCTGCACTTGTCCCCGCGTCAACCTTCATAGGTATAAATACTTGAGAAATAAAAGATTAATAATTGTAAAGTAAGATATTAATACTTGCATGCGTAACTTGATATGATGATTCTCCTTTTCTAGTCCCCCAATGGTCCCGCGTCAACCTTCCTCTAATGAAGTAGTGGAGACCCCTATCCCCGCATCAACCTTCCTATAACAAAAAGAGTTGATCTCATAGGTATAAATACTTCAGTGCATAGGTATCAATACTTGCAAAATAAGATATTAATACTTTGATGTGTAACTTAATATGATCAAACGTCTGAAGATTAAACTTTATACAATGTATATACATATAAATACTTCGGTGCATAGATATAAATACTTTCAATACTTGAGATTAATACTTTCAGATGTCATCCAGCGCCATATGTAAACAAATATTAAGTATTACGGTCCCCCCATATAGTTATGGCAATATTGATATTTTAAAAAAACGTGTATGGTCCCCCCCGGTCCCCCCCATTTAGTTTGAGTGGTCCCCCACAGGTATTTATGGTGCAGGGACAGTTTGAGAGATTTGGTTGGGGAGACAATTATTTACGTTAAAATACTTTCGGGCATAGGTATCAATACTTTTATGCATAAATATAAATACTTTTGTTCATAGGTATTAATACTTTAGAAATCGTGCGGGGACGATACGGATTATATAAGGAAATTGTGCGGGGACGGTCCCCACCAAATTAGTTATGGAAGTTATGTGCGGGGACATTATTTACGTACGAAAATATAGTTCCCTTCATAGAGATTAATACTTATATTGTTCATGTTAAATATTTTGATGCTTCCTGTTAAATAGTCCTCTTTTATTAATGTTTTAGTGGTCTCCCATGATAGTTATGGAAGTTAAGTGGGAGGATAATGGGGGGATAGGAGTGCGGGGACAATTATCAGGATCCAAAAAAACACAAAAACTTGACGCATGATAGTTACCATATGCAAAAATTTCAGTTCTTACTTCTTAATGTTGATTTAAGGGTAATTTTTTCTTTGAAATATAATGATCACTTTCATATTTCGTGTGATTGTTTAGTAAATGTAAATGACTTGTTTTTTATTGTAGAGTTTAATGATGAGCCATTGGAGCAATATATTCCTGGCCTACATTGCATACATTGACGCAATGGAAGAAGATCCTTCAATATTTCCCTTGGGTAAAGAAACCACAATGTGTCCTTTTCACCTCATTTTACGAGCTCGAATCCGACACAATTGACTTAATAAAGCAACAATTGCCATGCCATGTTTACCCTATCGGACCTTGTATTCCATATTTACAATTAAATGCTGTATCAAACCCAGATCAAGACTACTACCTGACATGGCTTGATGAGCAACCGAAGAAGTCGGTCTTATACATCTCGCTCGGTAGCTTTTGTTGGATTTATTACCAACCTCGTTGGATTTAATGCCAACATTGAGCATATATGTAATTTAATTATGGATTGTTTACTGTCATATATGATTGTCAATTAAAGTGATCAAATAATGTAATAGACAATCAATATATTCATTATGATGTGGTCTATAAACGTGTAGAACAATTTAGGCAAATATCAAATCATTGATGGACTGATTCTGAGATTTGTAATTCAGAAAACTGCCATTTAAAAGGATTGTGTGGGCCACACAGATATCAATGCGACTGCACGGATTTTGATGCAACAGCACGGTTTTTGATGCAGTCGCACAAAATATCTTTTTCAAGTTGGGAGATAACAAGATAGGTTACTATATACAAGGATTGGTCCCCAATGCACAAGATAACACAGAAAATTACTGAAACTGAAAAGACATTTTTCTCTTTAAAAAAATACAGTTCTGTGTGCCTTCTCTTCTTCTTCCACCATCAAAGAATAGAGAGAGAAATTCATTAGAAAATTTAGGGAGGATTTATCAAGGCCATATCTTGTTATCTTGGAAGACTTGTTCCTACAATCATACGACAAAACAACAAGAAGGGCTTATTGCCATTAGAGTCTAGTCTCGTGCTCACGGAGACGGTTGGCGATCTCTCAAAGGATCAAGTTATTTCATGGGAACATCCATGAAAACAGGTATTAAGTTCCGCACTTAAGATTTATGTTTTATGAGTCGGCTTTAGCATAGGACTATCCTTAGGTTAAGGTGGGGAACTGTTTCTCCTTCCCCGGGGTGTAAGTGTTTGACCCCTAGATGAGATGTAATAGGATCTCTAGACAAGGCGTAATTGTTTGGCCTTTATGATTCCCCAACAAGTGGTATCAGAGCCAGGTTATGCCGAAGAATTAAGTATTTTAGGATCTAGAGAGAATTAGGAATTATTGATGATTTTTTTTTGTTGATTTTTGTTGGATTTTTCTTGATTGTTTTAGATCTGAAAATTTTGGTTTGGAGAGCATAAAACTTGTAAAAGTTTACAGCCATAATTGCCTATTTTTCAGTTATTAAGTTGGTTAGAATTTGCTAGAAGATTTCCAATTGAAATTCTAAAATTCTAATCAAAATTTGGTCCTGTCAGAGTTTGTGCGACTCTCTGTGCGGACGTACAGAGGCCACACAAAATTCCGCACAAAATTTGAATAGGCAGTTATGAAATTTAGGGTTTTGATGAAATTTATTTTTTAATAAATTTCCTAAAACAAAATATACAAATTTGAAATTAAACTTCTAAATTTAAAAGGTTATATAGATTTGGAATTAAATTTCTAAATTTGAAAAGTTATTTAAAGTGCTTCCAAAATTAAGAAATCTCTCTAGATCATGGATCAATTTCAGCATAATAAATGCAGTTTTACAATTACTCAGACAAAGATACGGCTGCACGAATTTTGATGTGATGGCACGGTTTTTGATGCATATGCAGATGCCAAAATACCTTTTTTAATTTAGCAGACCGCACAAAATTTTGTGAGGGCCGCACAACTCTCTAAAAAGTTATAGAATAGTTTCTGAGATTAAAAATGCAGTTATTATGATGCAATTATATATATATTTATTTAATTGCACTTTTGTTTTATGGCTAAGGTATAATTATAATTCTTTTAAAGGCAATTAAGTTATATGTATATTGAATTGAATTAATTGAGTCCAAATTGTACCCAAAGGTACCTCTTTTGACAAGATTGATTTAAATTCATTTTACAAAAGAATATTAGGTGTGCATTTAATGGATGCAATCATTTATCGGTACAAAGGAAGATAATGGTTGTTGAAATTATCTGTACAAGTGAGTAATAATAAAGTATAGTGATGACCAAAAATTTTACACATATGTCAACATTGTCGGCCCAAAGGAAGGCATGTTATTCGGTATGTTCTAGGTTATCAGTACCTTATTATTGCGCCAAAGTATCATAAGAAATTGATCCGTTATCCAAAGGTAGCCGCTTAATGGAAACCGATACTTTGGTTTTAAGATGGTTTTAAGGCTCATAAAATGTGATGATTTATTAAGATAAGTTACGATACTATGAATGTAACAATGTCTAGGCAAGTTAGAATTCGATGTGAATCCTTAGGGATCCCTGAATGGTTGTGAAATTTGTGTGTATAGTAACAAAAAGGAAAATCATCTCATATATTTTGAGCAAGTTGGGCCTTTATTTGAATGTAATTTATAAATTCAGAATTTTTTATTCGTGTTGTTCTTTGTGATTTTTTGTTCGTAATTTTTTAGTTAGCATTGTTAAAGGCCTAAACAACATTTTTTATGTTGAATGGAACCAACTTCAAATTTTGACATGAGAACATAGTAATAGTTCTAGGTGTCAAGGATCTAGACCTTGCATTAAGAAGGTATGTCTCACTCTTACGTATAAGAGTACTTCTGATGATCAGAAGGAAAATAAAAAGTGGGACAAATCAAATTGCATGTGTCTTATGATAATGAAGAGGTCCATTAAGAGGCATTAAGGGGTGCGATTTTAATTGTTATCATTAAGGAATTTTATAATCCCACAGAATATTCAGTATTTGAGACGGAAAATGCAAATTTTTTGAGGATGTTGAGTTTGTGGGGGGAAATACAATAATGAATTTTGAATTCGAAGAGGAGTATGCAAATATTCCCACAGGTGTTGAGAGTTTTATGGACATAGATCTCAAAATACAAGTATAAAAAATAGAACCATTATTGAAGACCAAACTCAACATAATTAAACAATACAAAGTCAGATTCTAGAATCTCTAGAAGATGTTGTTGTAGGCCAGATTGTTTCAGACAATGCTGGAATTCCTCGAAAAAAAATCAGAAGTGCCAATAAGAAAATATAATAAATGGCTGACAATGACAATGGAAAAATTACCTCATTACCTAAAGAAACGAGACCTATTAGTTTCAAATGGATATTTAAAACTAAAAGGGATTCGAAAAGTAATGAGGAGTAATATAAAGCTCGTCTTGTCACTTAAGGTTTTGGAGATTTTTTTTGGTTTCATTTAATGAATGCAAGCATTAACCGGCCCAAAGGAAGGTTGATGATTGTTAAAATTATGTGTACATAGAGTATAGTGATGATTATTATGTTTTACGTATAATCAATATTGTCGGCCCAAAGGAAGGCATATTGATTGATATATTATTTGAATCATCAATACTCTATTTTTGAAAGTCTCTTTAAAGATTATATTGGCATTAGTTACGCACTTTAATTTGGAGCTTTAGTTGATGGATATTAAGAGAGCGTTTCTAAATTGTGACATTAATGAAACAATCTATATGGTGCAACTAGAAAACTATGTGTCGGGAGACACAAAGTCTATGGTGTGCAAACTTAAGAAATTCATTTATGAACTAAAGAAAGTGTCTCAACAATGGTATTGCAAAATTCATAGTGAGATTATCTCGTTTGGTTTTGAGATAAATTTATTGAATGAATTTATATACCTTAAGTTCTGTGGGAGTAAGTTTGTATTTCTATGTGGATATCAAATTGCTTGCCAATATTGATATAAATATGTTGCAAGAAACTAAGAACTTTCTGATAAAGAATTTAGAGATGGAAGATCTTAGTGATGCATCATTTAGAATATGAAACAATGCTAAACTAAAGTAAGATAAAGTAAAGGAAAAAGTACAGAATGGTGAACTGAAAATAGAACATGTAGGAACAGACTCTATGTTAGCAGATCCTCTTACTAAGGGATTGACACCGGCTAAATTTGAAGAGCATGTTGCTCATATGGGTGTAATCTCTATTGAGGATATTCAGTTTTAGTGGGAGTCTGTTACTTGTAATTTAATGTTCTATTTTTCATTGTAATTTTGGATATGTAACTTGTGACATGTAACAAGTGTTATATATATTATGAAGTTTTGATATTCTGTTTCTCGTTTATGTTTGACCTCTAATTCAGTTAATTTATGAAATTCAGTTTCAAGATTTAAGTAGGAGACCAAGTTAGAAATAGGCATGTGAAGATCACAATTGCATGTAATTTCTATGCTACACATCCACATCATGATTCATGTCATTCAGCTGTATTAGTGATGTGATTATTGAGGGTTTAATTGCGAATAAATGCAATGAATGCCGCTTTAGTCCTTTGCTGATATAGTTGATGGACCGAATTGGTTTGAGAATATATAAGGAAGACAGTAAAGAAATGTGCGCACATAAGAAACACAATGCATCATTAAAAAGTCATAACATATTCCTCAAGTGGGAGATTGTTGGATTTATTGCCAACCTCGTTGGATTTAATGCCAATATTGAGCATATATGTAATCTAATTATGGATTGTTTACTGTCATATATGGTTGTCAATTAAAATAATCAAATAATGTAATAGCCAATCAATATATTCATTAGGATGTGGTCCATAAATGTGTAGAACAATTTAGGCAAATATCAAATCATTAATGAACTGATTTTGAGATTTGCAATTCAGAAAACTGCCATTTAAGAGGATTGTGTGGGCTACACGGATATCAATGCGGCCGCACGGATTTTGATGTGACAGCACGGTTTTTGATGCAGTTGCACAAAATACTTTTTTCAATTTGGCAGATAACCAGATATATTACTATATATAAGAATTGGTCCCCAATGCACAAGATAACACAGAAAAATACAGAAACTGAAAAGACATTTTTCTCTTTAAAAAAATACAGTTATGTGTGCCTTCTCTTCTTCTTGCATCATCAAAGAATAGATAAGATAAATCCATTAAGAAATTTGGAGAGAATTTCTCAAGGGCCATATCTTGCTGTCTTTGAAGACTTATTCCTACGACCATACGACAAATCAACAGGAAGTGCTTCTTGCCATTAGAGACAAGTCTCGTGCTCACGGGGACAATTGGTGATCTCAAGGATCGAGTTATTCCATGGAAACATTCATGAAAACAGGTATTAAGTTCCGCACTTAAGATTTATGTTTTATGAGTCGGCTTTGGCATATGACGGTCCTTAGGTTAAGGTGGGGAACTGTTTCTCCTTCTCCGGGGTGTAAGTATTTGACCCCTAGATGAGATGTAATAGTTTGATCTCTAGACAAGACGTAATTGTTTGACCTTTATGATTCCCCAACAGCTTTCTCTCTGTATCACAAACTCAGTTAGAAGAACTTGCCTATGGTTTGGTTACAAGTCAGGTTAAATTTTTATGGGTGGCCCGTGATAATTCCACTTGGGTTCAAGAAATAGTTGGAGAAGATGGTTTGGTGGTGCCATGGTGTGAGCAACTGAAGGTGTTATGCCATCCTTCTATTGGAGGGTTTCTGACACACTGTGGCTGGAACTCTACACTTGAAGCAGTATATGCTGGTATACCAATGTTGACATTACCAATTTGTTCGGACCAAGATGTCGATAGCCGGAAGGTCCAACTTTAGCCCAATATGCAGGGCTAATTTCTTTCCTTTTATTTCGGCCCATTGTAATTCAAATTTATTTTATTTATAAAATTCCATTCAAGTCTCGGCCCAGCAATTGAAAATTTTATGCCACTTTTTTTCTTTTCCTTTTGTATTAATTTAAAATTGTATGCAATCAGTCCCTCTGACAAGGAAATTTTTTAATTTGCACAAAACCCTTCGGATTTCATCAATTTGCGCAAAAAAAAGGTCCTCCAATTGCAAAGAAAAAACATTAGTATTAATTGTGAAGTAGATTAATTTCGACGATTTGAATTCGTCACTTATAATTAATACGGAAAATTTTAAAATTAAACTCACCAAAATACTTGATGAATTTAAGAATATTCTAGTTCTAATAATAATAAGTATTATGAACACATAAATTAGCAGACAATTTATTGAGTTCGATTGTAACTAAGACAGACAAGCATAGTTACAAGATTTGCGAATTATTCGTTTTTTGGTGATGGCGAACTGAACACTGAATTTTTTAGTTGACTGAACTTTGACCAAATTATTTATCTAATAATTCGCGAATTTTACGATTTTTTTCCGAATTTTATGAATTTTTTTCAGAACATTTTTTTTTTTGCTCCCTTGTAAGACTGAGATATCTGATTTGGATAATTCCGAATCATTTCTGAATTATACTCGAATTATTTCCGAATTACGAATTTTTTGACTTTGCCAAACCGAACCCGAATAATTCATTTGTCACTATACAAACAAGTCTTGGAAGGTCTGATGTTGCCACTCTTCTTTCGTTTCTAGTGAGTCATCTTGTCCAACATTCAGAGCATCAGATCTGAGATGGGGACTTTAATTTTCCCTCAGTTTGGATTACTTCAATGCATGATTGCTAGTTACCAAATAGTAAGAAAAGAATCAGAATAAAAACTAAAAAAAAAATAATGAACCAATTATATGACATGTTGGTGATAAACTAAATAATTGTATTAATAGTAAATTTCAATTAATGTACATATTACATAATAGATTTTAAGAAACAAAATAAGATATAGCGTATATGTACATTTTAATAAATAATTCCTTCGTATTTCAGCACCGAGGAAAATAATTAATTGCTTACTCGATCAAATATCCGTTGAAAAATAATAGAAGTTTTAAAAAAAAGTTAATTCTACGTAATAAAATTGCTCATTTGGATAGCAAAATATAAAAAAAGGTAAATGATAAATGCATGATTGATATAATGTACTGATCTTAATGTAATTAAACCGTAAAGAATAATATATAAAAAAAAAAGAATGTTGAGACTCGATTATTTTTACGGAGAATAAATTATACGATGTTACAACTACAAAAGAATTGAAAAGTAACCCAATTCGAAGAGAGGTCACGAAATCGGAATTCAAATTCGGGATCCAAACAAAAGGGGCACCCTTCTATTCTTCTTTTCTCTCTCAATAGGAAGGTGCTCATTTTCTCAAAAGAGAAAATGAGTGAATTTGGGAACAAAAGAGAGAGAAAAAGAATAATAGAAGGGTGTTCTCTTTCTGAAATAAATTATTGTTCACATTTATCTTAACTGTTGAGTTCATTATACACAAATTAATAATTTACTGTAATATTGTTCACACTTATTGCTTTCTTTCATTATTGTGGAGACACATAAAAAAAAAAACTTGTTTGATACTTGTAAAGATATATAACTAATATAGAGACATATAATTCCGTCCTTTACTTTTGAGAAAAAAATACTGTTTTTTTTTGTCATTTCGTAAAAGAAGAATAGGAGGTGCTCTTTTCTCTCTCTCTCTCTCCTTATTTTATTTTTCTCTTTCTCTCTATTTTTTTTTTAAATCTTCTCTTTTTTTTCTCTCTCTTCTCTCTAAAAGGAGAGATAGCGAGAAAAGGAGAATAGGAGAAGCGGATTTGGATCCTCTAAAATCTTTATTCTTTTTACCTTTTGACGGAAAAGTAATGATTCAAATCGGCTCATTTTCTTTTGAGAAAAAAAAAACACCATCCTGTTTTTTTTTTTCTCTCTATTTCTCTTCTTTTAGAGAGAAAAAGAAAAAAAAAATGACAATAGAAGAGTGCTCATTTTCTCAATGGCGGAATATAGTGTAATCGAAAAGAGCTAAGCCACCCCTATCAATTGAAATTTTTTATTTTTTCTAAAATTTTGAAATTTATAAAAATTATTACTATTAGTCACTCTCACAAAATAAAATTACATTATGTCTATTTATCTAGCTCTCTTTATGTCAATTTTCTAGTTCCGTCCCTATCTTTTCTCAAAAGAAAAGAAACAGATTGAGATCTCAAAACCAAGTAAATATTTTAACAAATCAGTTTGAGCTTCACACAACACACATACTGTAAATACAAAACAACGCTATATGTGATTTGTGCGCTGCACCAAAAGAAACTGCTCTGTTAAAATCCTTACCCACGAAATCGATCCACAGATGTGGGGCCAAAACGCAAAAAATGTGAGGCTCCTAATTAAGCTCTCATTTTTTCACTTCCTCTCTCTAAATCCGAATCCGACAGTAAAACCTCTCACACCTCCCTTTCTTTTGGAGGTCAACAAAACCCCTTCTCATTCGCACTTCCCCAGCTTCAAAACGACCGTTGTTATCTCTTCTTCCTCAATGGCTTCCATCTCCAGATTTCTTAACAAAACCAGCACGTTTAACGCGCGCCCCGGTCTCTGTCAGATTTCCATGCGCCAGGCCAATCTCGGTTTGTGCTGCTATCTTTTTCCTTCCCATTTGGTTGGATTTCTTCTGGAACTGTTGTTAAATCAGAATTTCGTTGTTTTGTTTTTGCTTTTCTATGAGAACAGATGAAAGGAATTATTGGATTTCAGTACCTAATGCTAGGAAAGAAGGAAGTTGTAATCTTGATTTGTCACTTGCTTCATCGATATCTCCAGTTCTTAGGTATGTATCAGCTTGCCATTTAAGTAGTTCCCTTTCAATAAGAAGAAGAAATTTGCTAGAATGGTGCCCTTGATTCATTGAAATCAAGCTTGGTAATATTATTTGTACTAATACTAGGTCAATTTTCAGAAGCCGTCAAGTTTTGTGCAAGGCTGAGGCAAACATTTCATCAGGAAATGTACCAGAGCATGCTCCAGAAAAACTGAGCCTATATGAGAGAATAGTTGAATTACTAACTACTCTTTTCCCTGTTTGGGTATGTGTGAAATGATAATACTTGAGTAATCCTTTCTTTCTTATATAATATTTTCTCTGCTTAAGGACCAACTTTTCTGTTGATTTGTTCGGAATATTGGATCCGGGTATATATAACTTTTTGAATTCACCTACTTGTAGGTTATCCTGGGCACAGTCATTGGAATTTACAAGCCATCAATGGTAAGTTTGTACCGGAAATGTGTTCTCTTACAAACAATAATAAACTGGTACCATATATGAAATTGACTCGGTCCTATCATCCCACATTATTCATGAAAATCACATTCTGTCTAAGGTAATTAGTACACAAAATTGTTTTATGCAGTTTTGTTATATTTTTTTTCTTCTTCCTTTTTTCATGGAAATAGGTTACATGGTTGGAGACAGATCTATTCACAGTCGGATTGGGATTTCTTATGCTTTCTATGGGTTTGACTTTGACTTTTGATGATTTTAGAAGATGCATGCGAAATCCATGGACTGTAAGTCACTTTTATTCGACTATAGACTTTTTAAGTGTTGAATTTATTGGTTTCAGTTTGCTTTGCTATTACTTAAAATTATTTTTAATTTTTCAAGGTTGGCGTGGGCTTTCTTGCACAATATCTTGTGAAACCCTTGTTGGGCTTCTCTATTGCAATGGTACTATTGTTAATAGGCTTTTGTTGAATTTTTATGCAAATATAAAACATGCCTAGATGAACATTTTTTCCTTCTCTCGATTAATTAGAAAAGCTTGAAATTACTCTCTGGTACTGAAAAACCATAGGCTGAGTTGTTTCGAATTATAGTAGCATGTTTCTTTGGTATAACTTATGGACAATCAATAATAATAATAATAATTTTCATTACAGTCACTTAAGCTATCAGCTCCACTTGCCACCGGTCTTATTCTGGTATCATGCTGTCCTGGTGGCCAAGCTTCAAATGTTGCTACCTATATTTCGAAAGGAAATGTGGCACTTTCAGTTCTCATGACAACGTAACTTCATTTTTATAATTTTTCTTTTCCTCACATTTTGTCTCTATAATCATCTTTTTCTTTGTTTCTAGTTTGAACCCATATGTTATTTCATCCTTAAAATTGCAAGTTAAAGGATTGATTGCACTTTTAGAGGTTAACTGGGACTGTTCTGTTAAGCTGATACTTAAACTGGCACTATTAAAGGATTATGATTAGTTAGAGCCATTTTTGTGTTATTTCATGTTTTTATAGTTTTGTATAAAAATTAGGTATAATCTGGTTAATTTATTTATTTTTATTTTTAGTTGTTCAACAATAGGTGCCATAGTGATGACACCTCTCCTAACCAAGCTGCTTGCAGGTCAACTCGTACCAGTTGATGCTGCTGTAAGGATTAACATTAACTAATTTGTCAGCTATTCTGTGTTTATCTTGTACTCTATTGTAAAATGTGTGTTTTCATTTGTTCTGTTTGTTGTATAAAATGCAGGGTTTAGCCATCAGTACTTTTCAAGTGGTTCTCCTCCCTACAATCATTGGAGGTTTTTAATTTGCCATCAAGATTTCTATATTCTTTTTGATAAAAGTTCTTTTTTAATGTCTTGCATAATTATCTGAAAAAATATTCTATATTTGTGCAGTACTGGCACATGAGTATTTCCCAAAGTTCACCGAGCGCATAATAACAGTGACCCCTTTAATTGGAGTGTTTCTCACCACCCTTCTTTGTGCTAGCCCCGTAAGTAAAATATCTGAGTAATTTAACATGCTCTAACAGTTTTTTTTCACAATCAATTAATTCCATCTCTATATTGCTGATTATTATACGATCTGGTATAACAGCTGACAAACTTGTTTGTTACAGTAATAAAATCTAGTATTGAAATTGTCAGTGTCAAGTGCCAACCCAATCCAACTGATGACTAACTTTTATATACCTTGTATATGTTTTAATTTTTGGGTTATTTTGCTTTTCTGATAATGAAAGATTGGACAAGTAGCTGACGTGCTTAAGACTCAAGGAGTACAGCTGATTATACCAGTGGCGCTACTACATATTGCTGCATTTGCATTAGGGTATTGGGCCTCACGGTTTTGTTCTTTCGGTGAATCCACTTCACGCACTATCTCTATTGAATGTGGCATGCAGGTAACTTACATAGCTACTTTTATGCATCGCAGATTGAAAATAACATAATGACACCTGTTATTGAACTCCAAATTCTCTAGAGATGACTCCTATTCGCCAAATTATAAATGAGAAGTGTGAGCCTATGGTAATATGCATATTACGGGTCGACCCGTGATATGGATCTATATCTCTATTTGCAAAGTTCAAATAGTCGATCCGAACCGTTAAAAATGATCTCCTTATGAAAAGGTGTATGGAGAGCAAATTTTACAATTTTAGAATTTGTTTACTATTTTTTTAGATAGGCAGTAAATCACTACTTTCGGATGGTCCAGAATTTTTAGATCAAGTGTATTTCTACCTATCAAAAAAAAAAAAAATTGGTCTGCAAGTATATTTTCATATTCAGATTATATTTGGCGGTTCAGATCGACGGTTTGGACTTCGAAAATGGATATATGAGTGCATAGTGCGGGTTGCCATGCAATATACATATTACCATAGTCTCACAAAAATGAGAAACTAAAGTACTTGAGAATACATGTTTTGTATTATACAATCTGAAACCTTATTTACTAAAGGCATGATGTTCATAATTTCCTAACAGCTTACATCTCTATTACTTATTTATATTTGTCAGAGTTCTGCCCTAGGGTTTTTGCTTGCACAAAAGCATTTCACAAATCCACTTGTTGCCGTTCCTTCAGCTGTTAGTGTCGTTGCTATGGCGGTAAGTTTTCTAGTTTAGAATCATAATTTTTTTAATTTTAAGCTCATTAGGTTAATTTATAGAAACTTTTTACCTGTCATAAGATTGAAATTAATCATAACTATAATTGAATATTTGATTTTGTTAGCTTGGTGGGAGTGCGCTTGCTGTCTACTGGAGAAACCAGCGAATTCCGGCTAGTGACAAGGATGATTTTAAAGAATAAGTAAAAAATTAAATTGATATTAATTTTTGTATGAAATAAGTCTCCTTTCTAGTTAGGTTGCTTTGTAGTTAGAAAGCATGCACTTTAGTCATGGGTTGTATTTATTTTGTGTCTAGTTTCTTGAATAAATTTCTTAGTTGGATTATAAGAGAACCAGTCAGGTATTTTATTATGCGAAAATTGTGATTTTGTATGTTTATAAATTCGAAGAGCTTGAATAAACTTCTCAGATGAATTGAATAATAAATCTACATGTTTCCTTCATCATGTAAATATTGTAATTTTAACGAGTGTATTAGAATTCAGTCTATGCGGCTGCATATAAGGCCGCATATTCTTATTCGGTTGCAATCCGAATAGAGTCAAATATGCATTTTTGCATTTTCGGCCGCATATTTGGCCATTACTGCATACTTGTTTTTATATATATATGAATTCTCATTTAAAATATGCATATATAAGTTCATATAAAAATTCACATATGCAGTATGTGGTGACCTTCTGCATACCGCATAAAAACCCCATTTTAAAACATTGATTTTAACTTGACATTACCTTAGAAGCTTGAGGAGCTCATTTTGTTTTGCTTTGAAACTCTTGAAACGAAATATATATAATTTATCCAGAATTTTCAAAGGGTTTTGTTTTGGTGCTGCAATTGGCGCAATATTTATTGTCTTAGAATGGAAAACTATCTTCGCAGTTTGTAAAACATGAAAAAGAATTAAATGAAAAATAAAAGGTTTTAAGTTTTGGTGCGAGGCCATTTATAGGTCATAGAAGAGATACAAGTGAGAAGAATTGACGCCTTTATGGCATGCTAGCTATAAAGCATGATTTTATTGTAAACTGCGTAATAAATCTTTATTTCTTATAGCAAATGAACAATTTCTAGTAATATTTTGAGCTCGATTTCACAGCAAAAAAAAAAAAAAAAATCATTTTAAAATGACTACCATTTTGGGCTTATATGTCTTAACTATATTTTGCCTGATGAACGCACTGGGCTACAATCAGGGGCCCATACAAACCTAAATGGGCCGAAAAATGAGAGAAATGGATGTTTTAAATGGCGGGAATGAGATCAATTGTTCTCTAATTTTTTTTTAAATAACTTATTTATATGATACTTTTTTAATGTAATTTCTGAAAAGAATCTAAGATTGACCTCCATATTCTTCATAAAAATTATTCACTGCGACCCCATCCTTTAAAATTATTAAATTGAAATTAGAATTGTGATATAAATTTATAAAATATTCTGTCCCCTTCCCTAATTCCTCTTAATTAAAATATCAAAGTCAATTTCTCATGATCAGAGTAAACATCAGTATAAATTAAATGGAATCATATTTGACTTAGTTTGAAACGAGACAACATAAAGTCAAATGGTCACATCAACATATCCAGAGAATAGTTCTCCACTTCTCCACTTGCATGAGATTATCCAGCTACAATCACTAGGCTCCTATAATTACAATCAAGCAAGAATGATTAAATTTGTATCCACATGATGCACATGTTCCTGTGTATTTTTATTTATTTTATAAATTAATGTTTTTAAAGACACTCGTTGTTTAATCTCATGTAATAGTTATTCTGTAACTTTTTCAATCAATGCAAGTGCTTACAGACTTTCAACTAAAAAAAAAAAGAAAACGACAGATATAACTTTAAAATAAACAAATAAACACATTTTCACAAAAGAAAGTAAAAAGTACCATATATGAATTTGACAAGCAAACAAGTACTTTGTTATGATATGTATCTAGAATGTTTTAAATAGGGGATATATAACATTTTATTGTGTTTTTGGTGCCTCATGTTAAATTACTATAATACTGTGTTATTGAATGGATTTGGTATTTTCCATTTTTCATTTTTTTTTTGACGAAAAAATCAAGGAAATGTGTTTGGTTGGATAAGGATGTTTTCATTTTCTCTCATCCGAGCTATGAATTAAAAAAATTAATTATGTATATTGAAATTTAATTAAATTTTTGTTTGTTTAACCGCTAAACCCTAAACCCTAAACTTCCTTATAAAATGACAAATGTGTATTTGTGGCCTATTAGTTAAAGTTCTACTTTGTATTTGTGAGTTATATATGGTTCAATTTCTAGTGACCACAACTTTTTTGCCTTTTTACATATTATATATTTTATAGTTTACCCCCCAATTCAAATTTTCTAGTTCCGCCCCTGCATCCGAGCGACAAAATAAAATAGATTCACGTAAAGGTAGATATGATATTGTGAACTTTAGAGGGGGGAATTATTTGAAACTTTTGAGGGTTATCATGAAATTCCCATTTGAACCAAATATTTCTTGTTGTAAGAACTAAATAGTATTAATTTATGCTAGTTAAATACTGAAATACTAATGGTAGGAACTAAATTTCGAATAATGTTTGAATGTTCATTAAAAAAATTGAATGAACTATTTGTAATTATTAAGAAAATTCAAGAAGATATAAGTTCAGGTATTTCAAACTCGGATATAAATATGGGGGAAGTTACTATATTTATTTTTCAAATTTATTTGTTGCAAACATTTTTTTTTTTATGCAATTTATATTATAGATAGCTAGCGTCTATGCAGCTAAGTTGAAAATAGCACGCATAAGGTTAAGGTCAGGTCAGGTATCTCTAAGGTATGGGCTATCAAGTATATATCATGACCTCATCAGACCCTTCCGAATTGACTCCTCCCCTCTTCTTCCGCAAACTAAAACCAACATCTCTATCTTTTATTATTCTTTGAGGTGTATAAACTAGGAGCTGGTATCAATATTTTCAAATTTTTGTTGACAATATTGGAATTTTTTGAGATAACATGAAAAGAACTGTTCTTTTTTTGTTTTTGAAAAAAAAAATATGATATGGACTCTAACAATGTTATAATTACTTTTAAGATTTTTATAAACACCATGACAACTTTATGATAAATTTTTGAAGATTTTATATACCTCAAATAAGAGTGAGTCTATAATACTATGCATATCACGGGTTGGTCAGTAATATGAATCAATATTTTCGTTTTCAAAATTCTAACAGTCGATCCGAACTGTTAAACATGATCCCCATATGAATATGTACATGTAGGCCGAGTTTATATTTTTTAGAATTTTTTACTATTTTTTAAGATAGGTAGAAAATCACTTGTCTGAAAATTCTGGACCATCCAAAAACAGTGATTTTATACTTATCTTAAAAAATAGTAAAAAAAATTTAAAAAATATAAAATTCGGTATTCAAGTACATATTCATATGAAAATCATATTGAACGGTTCGGATCGACCATTAGAATTTTCAAAACAAAAATATTGATCCATATTACGGACCAAATTATGTTATGCATAGTACCATAGACTCACTCTTCTTTGAGGTATATAAACTAGGAACGTTCTTCAAGATTTTTGGTGTCAAAAACATAACGAAACTAATTTTTTTTTTATTTTATATGTTTCTACTTAAATCAGAAATCTAATTTTTAATTTGTTGTTTGGAATAATAATAGCACCTCGCTTGTAAATTGTAATGCATCAAAGGTAAAGAGGTTCGCATTAAATGATATGAACCACGTCCATTCAAATAACCTAGAAACAGTCCCATCACCATGGAACCATCAGCAGAGAAGCAGGGCTATCGTCACGTGACATCAGACATCCCAGATTCACAGTGCACACGCAGCTGCCCGTTCTGTCACGTGACATGATGGATCCCGTTAAACCCAACGGAGGAAAAACCCAGTTTCCCGTTTCGGGCAAGTCATTTGATTTTTTTTCTTTTATATTTTCTTTCCCAAGACAAAGTGCGTATTTACTAAAGCGTGAGTAATTTAAGGAAGAGATATGAGGTAGCTAGGTATGCTAGATACTTTTTAGTCCAGATTTCATGCAATTAGACTATCAATTCCATGTCACGACTCACGAGCGTGCTGCGTGCAGCTCTAAATTGGTCTTAATGATAGTCGGGACTCGGATTGTCTGTGGCGAACCACAAACAGGGCGGGTCATAGTTGAAGCGGGGGTGCTAACTGCTAAGCATAGTAACAAGGTACGTGTTTTATTCGCGAATAAAATGTTTTTTTGACGTTTCCGAACCGAAAACCGAATAAATCGTGAAGAAACGTATAAACGTTTTATTCGCGAATAAAACGCGAATCACGAATTATTCGAGAATAAAACGGGAAAAAAATGCGATTTTTTTTTTTGGGGTTTTTTTTTTCTTCCTTGTGGTACCAAATCATTCCCGAATCACGAAATTTTGACCTCGTCTAACCGAACCCGTATAATTCATTTGTCACTATGGTGCTAAGCCACCTCAATTTTTTCAAAATGTTATTACCAAGTACCTAATTTGTTTTACTAATTTGTTTCTTTTATATGTATTAGCACCTCCCAACAATAATAAAAATTTAAAGAATTTGTTCGTAAATTTTAAAAATCAAAATCACAGCGGACTGGGCTTCATTTTTAATCTGGACGTTTCGATTTCTGAGTTTGCGCAATGAAAAAAAGAAAACGAATCCTTCTAATTTGGAAATGTTATACCCATAAAGAAAAAATAATGCCTGATCCAATCTTGTGTTATATTGTGTTATGTATTTCTTTTATTAAAAAAATTAAAGATATTGTTTACACAACATTACAACGGTACATTGCTAATGGGGGCTCATGAGGGTAAAGATGTTGACAGAGCATGTTTAGCTTCATACAACACATCAGTTATATGCTTTTTCATTTTGATTCTATTGTTAGTGTGTTGTATGAAGTCAAATCAGCTCTGTCGATATCTTTATCTGGCTCATTCACCTCGATTATAAAAAGCACCCAATTAAACAGGAAATATTGACTTTTCTTTTTTTTACTATTAATTGTATATTTCTTTGAGATGAGCATCTATGAAGTTGAAATTGTACAATTTAAGAGGATTGCATAGAAAATTAGAAAGTTTGGTTCTCATAAGAACAAAATTTTTAGTTTTGGTACCCGATGCGTATAATATGTCAATCAGTATTCAGTACAGAATAGTTTCCTCTAATTTTGCGCCGCTTTATTTCTTTCTGAGTAAAATTTCTTCATCCTCTGTTTTTAACTTTTTACCACTTGGATATCTAATATGCCCGAAATTTTTTACTTTTACCGTCTTAAAAAAAAATAAAAAAACTTCAATTTGATCAGAAATTTTATTTTTAACACAACTACAATTTAAAACTGCGAACAGAAATTGGATATCCGCAATTTCACGTTGAGGACACATTTCACATTTTTTTTTCTTGGTTAAAAGCCGTTGCTTTGATAAAATGTGGGCCTCAAAAATTTGTTTGTCCAATCCAATGATTTTCTTGATCAGTCAGTGTTGAAAACCAAAAATTTGAGCAAAAAAAAAAAAAAAAGGAAATGTGTCCTCAACTTAAAACTACGGACATCCAATTTATGTCTACAATTTCAAAATGCAGCCGTATCAAAAATAAAATTCTATTTGATTTAAATTTTTTTCTTATAATGGTAAAAAATAAAAATTTCAGCTAGTATGCCTACTAGAATTATAAACCAAATAAATGTTCACAAGCAATTAATTACAAAGGAAAATAAAATACAAAAAAATTATTAAGAGATTAAGCACAAAATTAGTGGTGATAGAGTAAGTATATTGACGACTTGTATTGACAAAATAGCAATATTAAAAGAATTCTTCTTTGATCTAGTAACAAAGAGCAACACCCTCCATGTGGGATGTTATGAATTTGAAACTCATATGAGAATCCTTTATAGACAATTAAATAGAAGTTGGTAGGCTAGACCTTATCTTTCTATCTCAAGAAAAATAATATTAAGTTGATCAGAGATATATTAACAAGACCAATAAAAGAAACCCATTTGACAATCAACTTATTAGCCACATTTTTTAATATTAAAGCTCAAATGTTAAAATAAAAAAAAAGTTTGTTGATAAGTTTATTATCACTTAGATATTGGATTATAGATAAACTTTGGTGTGTTTGGAAATTGATTATTAATCCATCAAAATCAATTGTAGTTGGCTTTAAAGTGACTAATATGTTTTAAAAAATAAGATAAATTCATAACATGTATGACATGTTATAAAAAATTATATATCAACTACAATAAGATAAATGTTTAATTATATGATATAAATAATTATGGTATTTGAGGCTATAATTTATTGGATTAATTTAAGCAAACGTGAGGAAGAGAAAAGTAGCCATAGAAGGAAAGAGTGGGAAGCAAGGCATGATATCTAATGTGAATATGCAACAATGTTCATGCAAATTAAATGATTATTTGACAATTTTCCAAATTAATTGATGCACATAATTAAAGGGTAAAAAATAGATATTTCATAATCTAAAAAAACCCTAATTATCTCCTATAAATAGGGGTTGAATTTTGAAATAAAATCGGTGGAAAAATTGCCTCCAAAATTCGACCGAAAACAATCATTTTTTCTTGTTCTCTTTTGCTTCAAATTAAAGTTCACTAAACATATGTTGAGAGGAAAATTCCACAGAAATTAAAGTGTTTAATTGATCATCAAAGTGGAAGCTAGATTAAGTAGAAAATTGATGAAGTGTTTCTAGCAAAAAAATATCAATTTTCTTAATTAATTTGGTGGATACTAGTAGAGAGCATCTAGTTGTTGTTTGGAATTTCGACCGGCCACCTCCGCCGCCACCACCACCACCACCATTTCGCCGCTAGCAAGGAGGAGAAGGGCATCCTCTCTTAAGGTGTGAGGCATTCCTCTTAATAAGATCAAGAGAGGTATATTTTATTGATTCAATTTGAATTAAATAGGCTTAGTTTTAATCCTTTTGCATAGATTCTTTGGTTTGGAATTTATAATTTTTTGAAATTAGCTTAAAATCCGAACTAAAAATCTTTTAGCTTAATTATTAGACTTCCACATTGTTGTCATGAATACTAAAAATTTGAATTTCAATAGTCATATATTATGTAGTTTACGTTTTTAGCTCTACCCCTTGCTCACCAAAGTTAACTCAATGATCCTCAAACTGTGGTTACTCAAAGATTGAAAGTTAGAGCCTTTCTCACGACATCACAACTTCTGAGAAGGCTTTCAAAAAAAAAATACTAATTGCTTCATATTAGATATTGTGTTTGACCGAAATTTATGTTTTTTTTCTTGTTATAAATATATTTCCCCCCTAGCTATATATATAGTCTATATTAGACTTTGGATAAAAGTAATTGTTAAAAAAATTATCCTCTCATTATACTTGTAATTAACAAATATGCAGTATAGGGAAATTAGAGAACGGAGTAGGTCCGATGTTCATCGGACCTACTTTTAGGTTCAACGAGCATGATGACCATCCGATCTACTTTAAGATTTGTGTACACAAAAATTGAAACAGATACACACAAAATTTAAAGCGTTCCGCACGAATCTTAAAACAAATCAACAGTGATTAAATCCATCAAACCAGAGTAGGTCCGATGCCCATCGAACCTACTCTCAAGTGGGGAAATTAGGGACCGATATCCTCCCAGGTACCTGACTCAAGCAAATTACAACGGCCGGCCCAGATTATTTCTATCTGGGCCTAACTCAAATCCGGTGCCTATAGTGACTGTAGGGGACTGTTTTGAGATTCGTGCCATATCCGATCGTAATTTGCTTGAGTCAGCTAACCTGAGAGGATGTGAATTCGGGAAATTAGGGCAGTAAAACTCCGTTGCCTATCTACCAACTACCACCCGTGTTGCTGTCAGAAACATAATTATAAGATACTGATATGGTCATTGTAGGCTACCTAGCTAGAAAATTTAATTCATCTCATTTTTTTTACCATTTTGTTAATTAAAATTAGCTAGGAGCCTAGCTAGGTGAAGTCATTTGTTATTCTTAAATGAGTACAGAATAGCGTAGGGTGCGGAATTTGTCCGAAGTCATTTGGACCATCTCTTGTTCAAAGAGTGATAAGCACCGCAGGATGATAATCAATCAAGAGGATGGTTCAAATGCACTATAATTTTTGTGCTCCAATATGCTCCACATTCTTTATCTCTATTTTTAAAGTCTGAACAGTCGATCCGAACCGTTCAACATGATCTTCATAATAAAATATGTTTGGAGACCAAAATTTATATTTTTTAGAATTTGTTTACTATATTTTTAGATAGGTACAATATCACTTTATCAGATGGTCCAGAATCTCCTTAAAAAAGTGATTTTGTACCTATCTAAAAAAATAGTAAAAAAATTCTAAAAATAAAAATTTTTGTATCCAAGCATATTTTATAATGAAGATCATATTGAGCGGTTCAGATCGACTGTTCGGACTTTGAAAATAGAGATAATAGATGTGGAGCATATTGGAGCACAAAAATAATGGTGCATTTGAACCTCCTCATCAATCAAACCGTAAATTAGTTGCTTTGCATTGGAGTAAAGTCTTTTCTTTGCATTGTAAATCCAACTGCAATATGTACTTAAAATCTCCATTACCCTAAAAATGGAGGCCTCCATTATCTTCTCAAATGTTGTATTTCATTATTTTCATACTAACAGGATGGAATCAATTGGTTCGGTCCGAATTGTAAAATTGAAAATAACATAACAATATAAGTGAATAACAATTTTAGTTTCGTAAGTTAATGAATTTTCTATATGATATTATAAATTTCTTCTATTGTAAATAAACCTATTTGTTTATACTAATAATTATGAATTACGAGATTGTGGAAAAAACTATTGTACCTATTTTAAGTGCATTTTTTTCAATGATATCAATAATAGGAACAATAGATTGTTTCACAATATTCGTAATTCATAATTATTAGTATTAATAATTAAATTTATCTATAATAGATTATTATCATATAGAAAATTTATTAATTCGTGAAAATATATTATTTACTTAATAGTTAATATTTAATTATTTTGAATTTTTGACGAAACAACACTACTAGAATCTGAGTTTGTTGCAAGGGTAAAAATCTTTGTTGCAAGGGTAAGTAGTGTCCATGCAACAAATATTGGCATTTCTGACACAGTCAAACTTGTTGCAAGGGTGGCCCATGCAACAGTTACCCATGCAATAAGTCTGATGGTTACCCTTGCAACTGCTTCTTATTTATCCTTGCAACAAATATTTGATGACCCGTGACCCGCCAGCAAAGATAGAAAGTATATTTTAATGAATGTCCATGCAACAACTCATCTCATACCCTTGCAACAAGTCTCCCGAATTGAGACTAAACAGTTGCAAGGGTAACCCATGCAACAAGTATTTGAGAACTATTTGTTGCATGGGCTTACCCTTGCAAAAAATCTCCAGAATCTAGACTAAACAGTTGCAAGGGTAACCCATGCAACAAGTTTGGAGGATTATTTGAGAAATATTTGTTGCAAGGGTAACCCATGCAACAAGTTTTGACGATTTTTGAGAACTATTTGTTGCATGGGCCTACCCTTGCAATAAGTATTGAACTTCTGGACAGTTACTTCTATTATATATTTGATCTCTCCATTCAAATTGAATATATATTGTTGTAAATTACAGCAAGGGATACATTACAGCAGTATATTAATTTGTTCACATCCTACTTAATATTGTTCAAATTTAGAAGGAAATTGGATCTCTCCTTTCAAATTGAATATATTTTGTAAATCATAGCAAAAGAAATTAGAGCAGTATATTACAAAATAAATGAGATACACAAATAATTCGGAAACTTAAATTGTAGAATCTTGAAATTTTGGGCTTGAGAATAAACGTTAGAAAGTTATTGAGAGGACGAGCAAGTGATAAGTAGAGCCTTCATTAATTGCCTTCGCTCCTTCATTAATTGCCTTCTCCTATGAGAATTTCAAATAATAGCCATCTTAATCAATTTGTTATTATTTTCAACCATGCAGTTATGTTTTAACAAGTTCCATATCCAATATATATATATTGTTGTGTTTATTATAATTATACAAACAAACTTTATATAGTTGGCAAATTCCCATGCAACACATGACACAGAATTACCAATTAATAATCATCTTCATCGGATTGATCTTCAAGGTTTAGACCGTAACCAAGTCCTTCCTCAATTTCTTGCATGTCATACTCTTCCTTAATAACCATCTTAATCAATTTGCTATTCTTTTCAACCATGCAGTTTTGCTTTAACAAGTTCCATATCAAATATATATATATATAGAGAGAGAGAGAGAGAGAGATGGGCTATGGTGCATTGGACTATAAATCACCGATTCAAAGTCCAAATGACCGATCCAAACCGTTCATCTTATTCTCCATATTAATATGTACTTGGAGACCAAATTTTACATTTTTTGGAATTTTTTTACTATTTATTAAGCCACTTTGAAAATCACCGATCCGGTGGTCTAGAAATTTTTACTGTTTTTTACTGTTCACCCGGATTTTCAGATTTTCAATAAATCTAAAGATGGTTGATACCAGCTTCGTACCGATATGTTTGCAAAAACTGCTAAAGATTGTTCTCAAGGCATTGGTTGCATTTTTTACAATAGTTATTCATGTATGAAAGTGCATTAGGTAGTTTGATTTCGTGCTGCTGACATAATACAATTGCAGTGCTGATCGGAATACAAATAATTGGAGTACACCTTTCATTTTTCCTTCAGATATACCCAAATCTGCAATGAGAAAAACCCTTAGAAAATTTCAGATAAAACAATGCTTCATTTGCAATAATTAAGTTGCATTCATACTAACTGAACAAAGCAAATCATATCTTAACATACCCTTAGAAATTTTTTCCTGCTTTCTTGCAACTATCGGCCATAATTGAAACAATCCAGCATTGGTTGTTAATTTTTCAGATTACACAAAAAGGTCACTTTAATTAGACTAATCAAACCTTGCTATCAATATACAAATCAAGCCAATCCTTCACTTAACAGGAGATGCAAAGAAGACAGCACAATTTCAAGCTTATATATTGGACCGTATCACAGGACAAGAATAGAACATCTAATTCACCTTCAGAAATAACATTTACCAAAAGCTCCTGAAAATAATATGTACCTCTTGAGGCAGCTGGTCAAGAGTTCTCACTAATGAAACAAGGGTAGTGACCATCTTGAAGTTAGCTGCACTTTTTTTGTTTCCATTGCAAGTCATGTTCATGCGGACCTCTTCTTTGCTGGTATTAGGATAGCTGAATGAAACTGTGCAAAATGTTATACAAAATATAATTAACACTTGCAGTTTATCCTTGCTTTAATCATCCAATTATTTAAAACCCATTTATTACCAGCCCATTATTTACTGTAGCTTCGCATTTATTGACCGATTCTATTAAAATGAAAACCTTACAAAGTCAGCTGGTACCAAATATATTAGTTACCAGTAAATAAAACCCACTAAAACTGTATGCATTAAGTGACAAGAACTAAATTGAACTCGATTGAGGGCAAATCAAGGCTAAATTGAACTTCAAGTAACAAGGAATGGGTCACCATGGTAAGCTGAGTTGAGCAACTATTGACATATGAATTTGAAATTCCAATACAAGCTATCTTCAGCTCTTCAGCTCTTCAGCTCTGAAATTACGTATGCTAATCTTGAGTGGTAGTGATGTGGCCCCAGATTGTAACATAAGGATACTTATGTGGTGATCACCTAGAATGCAGCAACCGCATCAATTAATTCACAGTTTTTCTATTTGACTACAGGATTAGTACCCTTTGAGGAATAGAAATTAGACTGTTACCAGTAAATCTTTGGCTGGCACCGAAGCTAATTTTGTACCAGAATACTCAAGTAACTTTCTGAAAGGTATATTAAAAAAACACAACAAAGACCATTAGTACACTTGAGGAGTGCAATAGTGCACCACAACACCAGTCCCAGACAGAACTAACATTGTGCTAATCTAGTTTAACGCCAAATTGATAGATTTTGGTACTTGCAATCCAATTTACCCTAATTTGTGTATCTGAACATCAGACACTGCTGATTCAATTCAACCCCACCCAGCACATAACAAGGAATCTAAGAAAAGCACTGAAGTTCAAAAAGATATATACCAAGTCAAACATGCTCTGGTACCAATGCATCCATATGCAGTCCACTATCAATAGCATAATACATGCTTAATATAAAATACTTATATTCAGAAAAAAAAAATAACCTTGTGTAAGGAGGTAACTTGAGAAGGTTCATGCATGTTGCTGAGGTTGGTAAACGGTTGAGAACTTCCTCGTTTACATTGCCCTGTCTATTGCTGCAACAGCACTCCCAATAGTCACAGAAATATCGTAAAGGTTGAATGGAGCTAGCATTGGCTGCATTTGTTTGGTTTGCTTCAAACTTAATCAAATTTGAGAAATTGGACAGAATAATGCCATAATTCATGGGTTGAGCACAACTCTTTTTCAAAAAAAAGATCACTAATGGACAATAACAAAAGCATTAACTAGACAATGTATATCGTATTAGTATTGTTATTACAAGTCAACTACACTTTTTATTGTGTTCCAGTCAACTACAGGCCATTTGATAAAATCAGCAAATCAGACTTCACACGAGAAGCTCAGAGTTCACACGAAGGAGAAAACAATTATTAGCGACAATTACTAACCCAAAATCAGCAAATCAGACTTCACACGAACAAATTAACACAGGAGAAAACTTGGATTGTTAATTAACTACCTCGAGAAGCTCAGAGTTGACGGAAAGCTGAATCGCACCAGAATTGCATAGCTGCGCACGGGTCTCGCCTTGAATCGCGCTGGCCGAGCTCGTAGGGTTTTAGCTGCGCACGGGTCTCGCCTTGAATCGCGCTGGCCGAGCTCGTAGGGTTTTAGGGTTTTAGCTGCGCTGGCTGAATCGCGCTGGCATGTTTTAGCTGCGCACGGGTCTCGCCTTGAATCGCCTTGAATCGCGCTGGCTGAATCGCCTTGAATCCCTTTTGAGGTAACGGAGAGTGTTTCTCAGAGACGTAGGGTTTTAGGGTAATAGAGGGAATCAAAATTTAGGAGGGAGAGGAAAAATTTCTGGAGGGAAATGAAGGAGGGAAGTGAAATTTTAGTCTTAGAGATCTGAAATTTCAGAAGAAAAAAAAAACGCCAAAGTTCATAGGGAAAGATGGAAGGGAGATGAGATCTATCCACAATATACTCTAAGGTAACATCATATTTGTGTTTAAATCAGAACCGTCTGATCATTATTGTGCACGACTCTTAAAGAATCTAGTGTATCACCTAGGACCAAATATAAACAGAAATATTATGTTACTGCAGAGAATATAGACAGCCTTCTCACAGCCTCTTAAATGGATAAATTGGCTGATAATCAAGATACTTCGTTACTGATCATACGGCTCATATTTACATCTCTAAAAATTATGTAATGCATGTACATCAAATAATATGAAAAAAATTCAAAAAATGAAAAATCTAATTTTTCATATGTTAGAACATTGCACCAGACTTATAATGTCATATAGGGTATGAAAAAATTGATACTCAGGTTTTTTAAATCCTTATTGTTTTTCTAAAAAAATTGATACTTGATAAAATAAATTAAGTTGAGTGATCTTTTATAAAATCAAAATATTTTTTATTATTTACATATGTGCAACAGTTTTTTTAGAAGATATTATGGTTTCAAAATTTTTATAGTTTCTATGGCCACATAAAATTAAAAGTACAACAAATAATATTAAAAAAATGAAAAAAT
The DNA here is from genome assembly GCA_011114355.1 of Carex littledalei. Taxonomy (NCBI): domain Eukaryota; kingdom Viridiplantae; phylum Streptophyta; class Magnoliopsida; order Poales; family Cyperaceae; genus Carex; species Carex littledalei. Next base: position 2,611,054 of record CM022081.1, read on the forward strand.
ATATTTTCAAAATTTTAGTTTAAAAATTGGACATGATATTTGGAGGGAGGTTGACAAAAATTTAGATGTAAGTTTATATTGGCAAATTTTGCATGCATGCAGGATATGTAACAGAGTACAATTTATATAGGAAATGAAAAAAAAATAGGTTATTTAGATTTAAATTTATCTAAGAAAAATAATTCTTACAAAAATATAAGAAGAGGAGGGATTCGATTACACCGTTTTTTGGTGACACCGGATTACACCCTATGTTTACAAAGTCCAAACAGCCGATCCAAATCGTTCAACTTGTTGGATATGTTAAAATGTACTTGCAGATCAAATTTTACATTTTTCTGAATTTTTTTACTATTTATTAAGATGGGTACAAAAATTCAACGGTCTAAATATAGCGATTTTGTTAAATACTTAATAAATAGTAAAAAAATTCCAAAAAATGTAAAATTTGATCTGCAAGCACATTTTAACATATCCAACAAGTTGAACGGTTTGGATCGACTGTTTGGACTTTGAAAACTTCAAAAATAGAGAGTGTAATTCGGTGTCACCAAAAAAGAGTGTAATCGGATCCTTCCTCATATAAGAAAGTAGTGAAAATTTTGAAAGTCAAAATAATTTTATAAAATCAATTTTGTTAGAGTCAAAATAAAATTAGAAGTAAAACAAAATAAATTTTATGAATTAACATGTTTCAAAAAATATAATTTCATCATTATTAGAGGAAAGTTTACAAGTTATGATATTTTTACAAGTCAATTAAAAGTACAGCAGATAATATTAAAAAAAATGAAAAAATATATTTTCAATTTTTTAGTTAAAATATTACTGAAATTATTTTGACTTTAATTTAGTCTAACATCAAAATTTAGTCTAACATGAAAATATTACTGAAAATATTATTGAAATTTAGTCTAACATCAAAATTTGACTTTAATTTTAGAAAATATTTTGTAATGAAAATTATATTAATGAAATTTATGTAATAATTAATATTATAGTATATTTATTGCTTAATTAAATGACTTTGACACATTAAATTATATAGCATTACATGCATGTTGCTTACATGATTCACATCTTCTATGCATGAACATGAAACATAAACTCTTGTTTCGTGAGTTAACAAAGACACGCGAGAATATGTGATCCGTTGGTCGATCGGAACCGTTTAAATGAAAAAGCACTATAGTTATTGTCTTGTATCAAAGTTTGATCAGATTTTGTTTTTATTTACCCATCCATCTAGTTGATAAAAAACTGAAGTATCGTATGGTCATAAACACTTCGTGTTGGATCGAAGCCCATACATAATAAAACTTTCAAACTTTTATGTTGGTTACGTTCAATATTCTCCCTTGATCATTTTAAAATAGATTTGGAAAGATTTTATCACAGATCGACCGTTGATCTCCCGCGTGAAAATGAACGGTCCGAAAATGTTTTATAAATTTGAAAGGACATATAATAATGAAAGTCTATAAAAATGATATGTATAAGTATTATTTGACTATATAAGATGTAAAAAAAAAAATATATTTTTTCTGAAAATTTTTCATATGTGTTCCTGTACATCTATTATAAATATCAAGTTGTTATACCGTCTGATAAGAGAATAACGGTTCTGATTTATTCATTTTGAATAGATGTGGATAGGAAGTCCTTATACTCTCATGTAACATAATATTTCTGTTTAGATCTGACAGTACGTGATGCACATCACCCTTTGATATTAGTGCGCAAAGATGATCACATGGTCCGATCTAAACAAAAATATCATGTTACCTTGGAGTAAATGAATTCTTTAGTTGCCACTTAAATTTTCATTTTCCTCTTCTCCCTGTGCGCAGCCGCATTAGTAACTTAGGTTTTCATTTCTCCTCCTAATTTTTACCATTCCCTCTTCTTTTTTCCCTCTTCTTTTTTCGGAAATTCCAAATGGCGCCGCTGCTATCACCAAACCTAAGATCGATCTCATTTTCACCCTGCCTCTCTCTCTACTCTTAATCGATCTTTCCCCTCTATTCGCCACACTCTCTGTTCGCCTCTCTCTCGCTCGCGCCGGCGCCGCCTCTCCTCTGTCGCAACACTATACCTCCGTCCCGCTGCCTCTTCGCCTTCGCGTCTCAGTTGCGTCGCCTATTTGCCTCTCAGGCCCCAATCAGCCGCTCGATCCTAGGTATACAACTGATTCTGCTTAGGCCCCAATCAGCCGACCGATCAAGACCGTCTTGGTGCCGTGAAGCCTGCTGAGCCACTATTCGGTAAATCGACCAATACATAAAAATTGGAAGTTCTTTACTTTTTAGTTTTTCATTTTGACCAATACATGTATATGTTGGTCAAGCGTGGATAATCATTGTTGTCTTGCCACTAGGTGACCTTGTGCTGCTGTGCAAGTGATACCAGTTAATTTCTGTATTAACTGGTACTAGGTTGAGTGCTCCCAAATGCTTATATTTCAGATCAGTGTAGTTTTTTTAAGGTACAGAATGGATTGGTACATAAATTGAGAAATTCAGATCAGAATGAACTGGTACAAGCTTATTTGATGTGGTCTGAATTTATGTACCAGGGCACAACCTTGTACCAGTCAATTTTGTATCAGCTTTGTACAGCCTTGTACCAATGCCTTTTATGTGTGCTGGTACTAATTAACCCTATTTCGGCTTTAGGTAGAGCTCATATTTTTAATATCTGTTCCATAACTGGTATAACAGACTTAGATTTATGATACTGGTCAAACTAAGGATGTCTATGATGTTAGAGGAAATTTTTTTGAAAAATACTATCCCACATGAATACAATATTAATATTAAAAAATACATCTGGTAATTGGGGGCACAGGGTAACAGACTTAGATTTATGACACTTGGAGTACACATTTCTGTATTATCTACCCTTGAATTTGTTCATCCTTGTGATATAATATGATATTTCTTGTTAAAGAAAATCATGAAATGCATTTTCTTAATGAATATAACCAGTGTTAAAATTACTTTCGGGTTAGCTATGGGCATTTTTAAAAATGCATCTTCTTCTGTAAATCCCTTTAGTGTCAATATCTAGGTTTTAGTGGAGCTGTACTCTACTAGTTGTATAGCACAATGGGTTTTAGTTACATGATTTTTTTTACTGTGAAACAGGTGAATTTGTCTCTGAGGCTGCTGTCACGGCCTGATGTGTTAAACCTTCCAACCATTTTCACTTCACTTGGTACCGAGTATGACGAAAAGGTGCTTCCTTCCATTGGCAATGAGGTTTTGAAAGCTGTTGTTGCCCAGTTCAATGCTGACCAGGTTTCTTCCTAATGCCTAAATTCTGGTATGGCATTCCTATAATATATGTCATTCCTATAATATATGTCTGAATAATCAGGTTTCTTCCTAATGCCTAAATTCTGGTATGGGGACATATTATATTCATTTCTCAAGAGATGGCAAAAGTTCAATCTTTATCAAATTTTGCGTTTAAATTTGTATTCTGAACTCAGAGATGATGATCCTATTTAAATTTGGGTGACGAAGGTATGGTCGATAATTTTTACTTAAATTTGGATGATCCTGGATTCAATTCTCTGGTGCATATATGCAAATTTGGTGTTTTATAGGGTTAGATGTGGAAATATATATTTTCGGCACTCCTATTCATGTAAAAGATAAACAATGCAAAGAAATTGAAGTATATGATAGTGCGTATAATTGAGATAGTTATTTAAGAGATTGAGTTTAAAGCACGCTAAGATGTTACTTTTACTGCTCAATGGATTATAAGGGTTGATTAAAAGCTTAAACTAGTTTGATATCTCTTTATTTTTCTCTCAGTTTCTTAACGGGTTTAAACCCGATTACTTCTGATAGTACCCTTTTGCTTTCTTTTACATATCCATGTTGTGATGTTGAGTTGTAGAGGGCTTATAGATTTGATTCGAATTTCCAATTTCTGGTTCAAAGATCAAATCTTGATTATATCTATTAGTATCACACATAAACAACCTTGTATCATTGTATTGGTTCCTTTCCTTGTTGTTGATACCTTCTCCATGTATTTATAAATAAATTGAGGGTTGTTAATGCAATATGACCGCTGGTATCCTTTTGTACCAGTATAGTCTATTTACTGGTAAATAGTTTCAGATTTCTAGGAATTCATTTATGAAGAAAGTAATCATACATAAAGTATATATATTAAATTCCATAGATTGGTAGTTTAAGCGTGTCTGAAGGGTCTTAAAGTAAAATTATATATGTAAGCTAGCTGGAATTTAAGTGTACAAGTTATTATTGTAAATTCTAGGATTAGGGACAGATAACTAAACCTTTTTAGATCTTTGAGTTTGGCCTTCCGGTTTGTCCAGACAAATGAAATTTTAGAAGATTAGAAGTGGCTGAACTTGAAGCTTTTATTAGTAGAAATGAAATTAACTTGGACAATTTGGAATTGTTGCCTTGAGCTGAAAACAAACTTTGGTCTCGAGTACTGTTGAATAAATGGAAATAGGCAGACCCTGAATTAAATTGAAATGATTAAGGAAATAATGAACTATAAAGGAGGCTCTTAGTTCAATTAAAGTGACAAATACGTGTAATGTAAATTAAATTCAATAATGAAATCACACACACATAAATGGCAGTTAGGCACTGGGATACAAAATTTCTTAGTTAATTATCGAATAGAAATTAATTTACTTATATTATATTGGTATAGGTGTAGATTCTGTTGAGCGAGACTTTGCAGGACCTTCAGAGACTTCCAGACCTTAGATATATATACGTTCTGCGTATTCTGCGTGCTCAGGTGCGGGGTTACTGAACTTGTTTGATATTTCATCTTTAAGAATTAAATTGTTATTCGTTTATCATATTGAATGACTGATTGTCTGCATATTTTGAACCGATGCATCATATGCATAACCTAATCATATTATAACTAAATTTTGTGTGATATTATGGACCTATCATTTTGTATGGTTTACCGTTTGTGTGATTTTACTATTCTGAATTATGATTGAGTCACCATAAGTTTATGGTTATGGAAATATGTTGAGCTCTGCAAATGCTGATGTGCTGGAAGTTGTTAGACAGTTGGATGTGGCTTGCAAAGAGGCTGGATTCTTCTATGTGGTAAAATTTGATTATTTTATATATTACTATGTATGACTTGAAAAAAGTGAATCATAGGTTATAGCACCTCAGCAATGCTACTTGTCACCAAAATGTATTAGTTGGAATTTTAAAGATGAAAATACATACTTCAGTACTTGAAGGAAAATGGGAAATTAGTGATATTTGGGGACAAAGTCTTATATATACCTACTTTATATACACCTCAGCAATGCTATTTTGTAGGAATATGATAGGATCCGAATAATATACCTATTTTCAAAGTGGGACAGGAAGCAAGTGCACTTTATATACACCTGTACTAGTGTAGTACTGTCATATACTGGAAACTGATTTAGTAAAATTGATGTTAATATAATTTCTGATGTTATGATATGGAAAAATTATACCTAATGATGTTGACTCTTGATAATTGTATAGCTTGGATTGCGAGCCTTGTTCAAACTGGTTTGTATGCTGATGGTTTCTTCTATTACTACTATTGAGGTAAAGCTAAAACAAAACCTTGGAAATATTTTTAGTGAATATTTTGAACATTTTGCATGCCAGCCCTTGGGTAACAGTTGTTATATGTCCTTGAACATAAATATGTATAGGGTCTATAATTGAGTTGAGATTTATAGTCGGCACCTAATACAAGATTCAAGACTGAAGTGATTTATTTTTCATTTTGATTCGCTTTCTTAATGATATTGATGTAACGATACTTGTGTGCCTTACTCATGAACAATTAATGAACTTAAAGGTTTATAACAAATAAAATTACTTTTAGGGAAGAAAACTAGATTGAAAACTTTTTGTAGTCATCTATATATTAAAAGTCAATAACATGCTTCTTTAGTTACTGGGTCACTGTATTTTAATTTGACTTGGTAGGCAAATTAAAATCTAATTTGACTTGGTAAGCAACATAGGTTTAGGGTTTAGGGTAATGCCAATTGAAGTATAAGTGCTGGGTCACTGTATTTTAAGTAATTGCCATAAGTGCTGGGTTACTGTATAAGTAATGCCAATTGAAGTAATTGCCATGTACACATAATTATCTTAGTCTTTATCCCCATGGCTGATACTGTAACAAATTACTTTTCAATTTTCTATGTTCTTAATTTCTTAACATCAATTGAAAATTCTCTTAATGCAGAGAACTTCAGGACTGGCCTTCAGATTTGTTCAGTCCAGTGTTAAATCATTTATTTTGGATATATGTACAAGTTTATTATATTAATGTGATTGTAGTACTTTTTGGTTTTTGCTACAATGTATGCTTCATAACATTATATTGATTAATGCTTATTGCAATGTGTTGTTATTAATGCTTGTTTAATTTGAAATGTAAATTATTAATGCCATTGGGTTGGTACCAAATCGGTATAGGTACCAAATTGGTACGGGGTGAATTATAGAATTGGGCCTGAATTTTTTTTCCTGGAACGACAATTTTTTGCATCGGAAAATCTATACAAATATGGGGTAATACATTCCTTGCAAATAACCTGGTGGGGCCCACCTTCTTTACCCATGCAACTAACCGTGTGGGACCCACGTTATTTACCCTTGCAACTACTCACTCCTCTATCGTTGCAACTAATCCATGGGACCCACACACTTTACCCTTGCAACAAATCGATCCTCTATCATTGCAAATAGTCCATGGGACCCACGCACTTTATCCTTGCAACTACTCAATGCTATATCCTTGCAACTACTTCCTGCATTAGCTTTGTTGCATGGGTACTTATTGCAAGGGCTTACCCTTGCAACAAGTATTCCATAAGTTGTTGCAAGGGTAAGCCCTTGCAACAAGTCGGAAATTGAGTAGTTGCAACGGGGGTTGTTGCATGGGTACTTGTTGCAAGGGTAGCCCATGCAACTGACATTTTTTGGGGTTGTTGCAAGGGTAAGCCCATGCAACAAGCCAAATTTTACCCTTGCAACAAACTCAGATTCTAGTAGTGCAATTGCACAATTGCTTCCATTTGAAATATAGTATATGAGAAATAGAACAATGGAGACCTCCATTTCTAGGATAACAGAAATTTTAAGTAACATGTTGTATTGCTGTACCATGGATTTACAGCATTTCATAAAAATGGAAGGAATTTATTACCTCATTAAATGATAATCAAATCACGCTTAGAATTAATTAGCAACAATCTAAATCATGCGGTGTTCATCATAAAATTCTTCCTGAGGGTTAGCTAATGGAATCTGCAAATTTTATTCTTTTATTCCCCTTGTGGAAATATGGGTGGAACTAGAAAATTTAGATTGGGAGGAGCTAAATAAGTTATTGTAGTATAATTTTATTTTACAAGAGGAACTAATATGTATAAGTATTTATATAAATTATAAAATTTGAAGGACTAAAGTGCTAATTTTTAATTTATGGGGCCACTTTTCCTAATTTACACCCGTTCGGCAAGAGTGGAATAGAAGAATAGACTGGAAAATAGATTTTATTTCCGCCGAACAAGAGAAGAAGTGAGTGGAATTGAGAAATTAGGACGAGTGGAATTGAGGAATTAGGACAAGCGGAATTGGATTTGAATTTTTGCAGTCAAATTTTTGCATTTTACATTTTGGTCCTTTCTCTATTATCAGCGCATTCCTAAATTGTATCAAATTTGATTAAATTCTACAAAAAAATAATTGTGCACTGCATAGATATTACCTGCATACCTGATAATTTTTTTTTTTTTTCAAATCTATGTCAACGCATCTATTTTTTGTTTTGGTTTTGAAATGGTAACTAAAAAAATCGGAAAAGCATCGCGTTAATTTATGGACCAACTCAATTTATGGTGATGTATATCTAACCTAATATATATATAGAGAGAGAGAGAGAGAATGGAGAGTTGTGAAGTAAAACAACGTTTTACTTCACGCCATATTTTCATTTTCAAAATTCAAAAAATCGATTCGAACTGCTCAACATGATCTCCATATTGAAATATGCTTGGAGACTAAATTTTACATTTTTTGAAATTTTTTTGCTATTTTTTAAGCCACTTTGAAATTGCTGATCCACTGTGAACAGTAAAAACAGTAAAAATTTCTGGACCACCGGATTAGCGATTTTCAATGTGGCTTAAAAAATAGCAAAAAAATTCAAAAAAATGTAAAATTTGGTCTCCAAGCACATTTCAATATGGAGATCAAGTTTAACGGTTCGGATTGATTTTTTAGATTTTGAAAATAAAAATACGAGCATGAAGTAAAAATGACCTCTTACATCACAACTCACCATAACCAAGCTCTATATATACAGGAGGATTCAAATGCCTCCATTTTTTGTGCCTCCATCATGCCTTCATTTTTAAAAACTTTAATAACTCAAAATTTAAAACTTAAAAGTCAAAATAAATCGTTGGATATGATCTACATCATTTTATCTATGTGCTCATAAAAAATTATCACATTTTGATTTTGTTTTTATGTGAATCAATAAGTTGAGAAATCAACATTTAAAAATTATCCACATTAGTACGTTTTTTACAAGCTCTTGATGACAACTAAAACAAAATTGAAATGTCATAATTTTTTACACGTGCATAGATAAAATGATGTAGATCATATCCAACAGTTTTATTTTGACTTTTAAGTTTTAAATTTTGAGTTATTAAAGTTTTTTAAAAATAGAGACATCGTGAAGGCATGAAAAATGGAGACATTTGAACCCTCCTCGTATATATAATCAATGGATAAAAAACACATGTCACAACTAGTGAACATGCATCTTAATTCACCAAATAGGTGCTAGAGTGTTCTTTATTTTTTAGGTGTACAACGACTTGCTATGATATATAGGTTTTATATAGCCAGTTAATTAGGAATTACTTCTATCATGGTTTGGGACCATTTCAATTAATTTTGTGTTTCTTTCTCCATAAATTCTGCTCGTTTAGAGCCTATTATATTCGAATTTTTCGTTGTAATTGGTACTATTTAAATTCTTATACTATGGTATCAGTGCCATTTAAAATTTAAGTGCTGCAATCTTCACATGAAATTTTTTAAGACAAATATCATAATTGACACTTTACATAACTCAAGTTAATAATATGTAGTCCAAAACTGTATTCAGTTTGATGATGATCCGAAATTTTTAATTATAACACTGTCCAAAAAAAAAAAACTAAAATATTATCAAAATTGCGGAAGTTGCGGACGTGCTAAATAAGAAATTTTTAGAAAATAATGGTTTTTTAATTTATTTTTTTTTGGGAAGTTTTATAATTAAAAAATTTGGAATTATGAGCACTTGTTAACATATATAAGCTTGTTTATAAGTCTTATATTTTCTATTTAATTTTTTTGTTGATTAACTTATATTTTTTTCAGCAGGAGATGATAGTCAAAAATTCTTAAATTATCATTAGTATATATTCACTGAATTTTTAACATGTAACTTTTTACACAGCGAACAATGTCTTAATTAGGCAACCATACTAAACATATTTCTTGATATTTCGTAGATTTCTACTGAAAAATTAATTAAGTACAAACGAACTCATAATTTTATTATTTGTCATCTACAAGTTCCTAGTTTTCTAAATTTTGTGAATTGTGCTTATATATATATATATATTTTGTAATAACTAAAACACTAGATCAGTGCCGTAAAATGAATGAAATTTTAGGATTTTCAGATTTCAGAAGCTTGTCAGCAATAAATTCTCCTCTATATTTTGTTCATTCTAACCAAGAAAAATCAACTCATAATAACTCTTTTGATCACTTTTCTATTGGATGAATTATTGAATTGAATTTTATTCTAGTTGGTTTTTATTCTAATCAGAGCCTTAATATTCAATAGATATGTTAAAGGAAGAATAAATACATGTTTTTACAAGTGGACTAGCTATGGAATGATTCTAACATTTATCTATTTTTATTGATATATTATTTAATATTTGGTAAAATATTATATGATTTAAAAGTTAAAACTATATAAAGATATGTTTTATATTTATTAGGACGTATAATAAATTTGAGTCAATTTATAATGCAGTTGTTCCTCTATAAAATTGTAACAAATGCAATGCTTTCATTTTCATTTTTTTTATAATTAGCATATTTATCAGCAATAACACTATAAGAGAACAATGTTATCATACTGCACAAAAATGTAAATGAATTGTGCCCAAAAAAATGTTGTAAAATATTTCATTTCCATATTTTACTCATGTCAAAAGTTAAATTACTGAATTTTCTAAATTTAAATTTGGACTATTAATATAAGCTAAAGTAAGATTTACTGGCCTTACGATTTAAATTTACACTAAAATCACTTTTTTATATCATGACGGTAAATAGGCATTTTTTTATTTTTAGAAACTAAAAAATCAATTTGTCGAAATCAATATTCAGTCCTACTGAGAGAGGCCAATGAGACTGAACCATAGTTCAGTCCCACTTATTTCCACAATTTACTACACCAACAACCATACAGTCCCTACTGAAAAAGAGAAAAGTAAGACAAGGGTCCACATATTTCACAATCTCTATTAGGACCGAATCAATAGTTCAGTCATAGACTCCCAGTTATTTCAGATTTTCTATTGTGAAGTCACACTACAACTTACGGAAAGCACAGTGAAAAATCAACAGTTCGGATTCGGTTCGGCGAGGTCAAAAATTTGTGATTCGGGTGTAATTCAGGAATGATTCGGTACAAAAAAAAAAAAAAAAAAACCCAAAAAAACCATAAAAAAATTTGGAAAAAAATTAAAAAAAGTTTTTCGAGTTTTTTTTCGCGTTTTTATCGCGAATAATTCGTCAACTCGCGTTTTATTCGCGAATAAAACGTATTATACATTTTTCTGCGTTTTATTCGGAGTTCGATTCGGTAACGTCGAAAAAACGAATTATACGCGAATTATACGCGAATCTTGTCACTAAACGAATTATACGCGAATTATACGCGAATCTTGTCACTACAAACCAAAGTACTAAATCATCATTGATGCGGTTCTATTTATGAGAAGGAAATAAAAACAAATCAATCTTGTTACCCACAAATTGATTTTTCAATTTTCAAAAATAAAAAAGTTGGTGAATAGAAGTTGTCCATAGAGCACGGTGGGGCCCACCCATTCACGCTGGCTATCGGTACAAATTGTAGCCTATATAGACTAATGGGCCTGACATTTTAGTAGCTGGCTAGCTAGGGGATATTTCCTACAGGTCCAACCCACAAACAATATTCCTAGCTAATTAATTTAGGATATTCTTTCCAGTGATTCATTCTGAACTTTGGTCCCATTTCAAAAGCATGCAGGAGGTTCCACAAAGGTTTTGAATTTCATCAAAATCTTCTGAAATTTCCAGTGATTCATTCTGAACTTTGGTCCCATTTCAAAAGCATGCAGCTCTGTTCAACAATAGTTTTGAATTTGATCAAAATCTTCTGAAATTTCCAGTGATTCATTCTGAACTTTGGTCCCATTTCAAAAGCATGCAGCTCTGTTCAACAATAGTTTTGAATTTCATCAAAATCTTCTGAAATTTCAAGTCAAGAATATTGCTTACGTTGTATAAAAAGCATACAATCTTTTAAGCACAAATGAATATAATTACTAAAAATTTTTAGTAATAAAAAGCGTGACAGAGGACCTATTATTTCTTTTTTTTTTCACCTAAATAATGTTGTGTTTACAGAAGCAACAACATTTAGGCTGCAGAATTCATGGCCACAAAGGAACTTGCCTCAAGTCCGATTTGTTTCCAAGCCAACATGCTTCAAATTAACGAACCAATCAATGATTGACCTTGCTATAAGAGAAAATACATCCTATCTGCTATGTGGGCCCACACGTGCAGTGGTAGGCAGGCTTGTGTGGTCCATTAGTAATAATTGGTCCGGGTTTTGTGATTATATATATACACACACACCACATTAGGAGTGTCAATGGGTACGATAAGAGTCGAGTTGAAGCATTTTCATATCCGTTTTCGGTACAGATTGTCCTTATCCGTATCCTACCTTTATCCGCTACGAATTACTTTACTGGTATCCTACCCTTACCCGTTATAGTTGTCGGATAACGAAACGGTAGCGGATAAATAACATGTAATCCTAATATAATAATTATTTTTGTTATTTACTAAATAAAATATTTGAACACATTCATTTCACACATATATACATGTTTTAAAGGTCAAACTTTATTAGAATTTGTTGGAATTATTTATGTGTTTTAATGGTTAATTAATTAGTGTAACACGACTACCAAGAGCAGTTGGAGAATGAATATTCATTGCTTTTTAATATATATATGAGATGGGCTATTGTGCTTCGCGAAGTAAATGAGGGGTTTACTTCGGGTCATATTTTTATTTTTGAAAATTCAAACAACCGATCCGAACCGTTCAACATGTTCTAAATATTGAAATGTGCTTGGAGACTAAATTTTACATTTTTTGGAATTTTTTTACTATTTATTAAGCCACTTTGAAAATCGCTGATCCACTGTGAACAGTAAAAAACAGTAAAATTTTCTGGACCACCGGATCAGCGATTTTCAAAGTGGCTTAATAAATAGTAAAAAAATTCCAAAAATGGTAAAATTTAGTCTCCAAGCACATTTCAATATTTAGAACATGTTGAACGGTTCGGATCGGTTGTTTGAATTTTCAAAATGAAAATATGACCCGAAGTAAACCCCCCATTTACTTCGCGAAGCACAATAACCCATCTCTCTCTCTCTCTCTCTATATATATATAGAGAGAGAGAGATGGACTACGGTACATTGCAATGTATAGGCATTTTTGTACATTGGACTATAAATCACCGAATTCAAAGTCCAAACAGTCGATTCAAACTGTTCAACTTGATCTCCATATTAATATGTGTTTGGAGACCAAATTTTACATTTTTTGAAAATTGTTTACTATTTTTTTAGATTTATTGAAAATCGTTGTTTTTTTATGGTCCATATTTGTTTGAAAAACAACGATTTTCAATAAATCTAAAAAAATAGTAAAAAAATTCAAAAAAAATGTAAAATTTGGTTTCCAAACACATATTAATATGGAGAACAAATTGAACTATTTGAATCGGCTGTTTGGACTTTGAATCTGACAATTTATAGTCCAATGTACAAGAGGGCTTATACATTGCAATGTATCGTAGCCCATCTCTATATATATTTATAATTACCCGATCGGGTAACAGGTACAGAATATGCTTTACTCGTACCCTTTCTCGTTCATATAATGAAAAAAAAACTTTACCTGTATCCGATAAGTTTACTAAAAAAAATCTTACCCATACTCGTCTTATCGAATTCGGTACAGGTTGGGTAAACAGATAAAATGGTGTCATTAACACCCCTATGACCAGGGGCGGAGCCAGACCTTCAAACTATGGGGGTCAAGCATATAATATTTGTATACTTTGAATGGGGTCAATTTGATAGTTATATAATATTTTGTACTAATTTATACATAAACTTATCAATAAATACAATTTTTTTGAAAATAAATGAAGTCAATTGACCTCATTTAGACCTATGACCACATTCTTTTTCTTTTCTTTTTTTCAACTTTTTTTTTCTATTTTTGATGTTAGGATTCTACAGTCTATACATAGCAAAACACATACTCGTTATCCATTGAATCATAAAAAGAGAGCGTGTGAATATTTTCTAAAATCTGGCAACACTATTTAGATATCACATACGGTACTTTCGGGATTTTCTTATCCAGTTCTGTTTTTAGTAGGCAAACTTATTCTGGCAAATACAACAGCATGCTAAATTTTAATATCATATCTTTTTTACTAGATTAAGCAGCTTGCTAGCACATGCAGAGATAAGAAAAAAAAAAAAAAAGATTGTTAAAGGAAAAGCACTAAGGTTTTATATTCTCTTTTTAGTCAAAAGTACAAGTGTCTAGTAATCATTTGTTTTAAAATGTAAAGTTTTGTTGTTCAATTTTAGACCGTTTGATTTATTTATCAGACAGTTTACATTAATTTTCTTTAAATGTAAGTGATAAGATAACATTAAAATTCCAAATCAGCAAGAAATTTAGAATATTCGTTGGTTCAAATTAGAATGAATTTTTTTTTTTTTTTCATTTTTTTGTTGGTTTGTTGTCATCTCTCTCTACTTCATTACATTTATGTCATCTGCATGCCTTTGACATATATTTAAAGACCTACAGCTCTCTTTCCCGTGCCACAACCCCACTTCTCTCTCTCCCCCTTCTTTCTCTCTCTATCATAGCAATGCTCTGCTTTGTTCTTACTTCTTACACCTTTTGCAACTAAAAATTGCTCTTCATAAAAAAATAGTGCATTTCTCTCCTTGCATTACCTCTCTAGCTAATTAACTATATACATTGATCATGACTTCTTCTCCTCCTCCTCCTACAAACACACCGACGTCGCCAACATGGCAAGCGGGACCCATAATCGTTGGAGCGGGTCCCTCTGGTCTGGCTGTGGCCGCATGCCTCTCCAGTCTAGGCATTCCTTCAACTCTACTGGAGAGAAACACATGCATTGTCTCTCTGTGGCAACAATGCACCTATGACAGGCTCAAACTTCATCTCCCAAAGAGATTTTGTGAGCTTCCACTAATGGGGTTCCCTAAAGACTTCCCAAAATACCCCTCAAAGGATCAGTTCATCTCTTACATGGAGCAATACACTAACAAGTTTGACATTAAGCCTCGCTTCTCTACCGAGGTGGTACAAGTACATTATGATGAAAGTATCAAAGGGTGGCGTGTTTGCTTGAAAAATGGAGAGGAGATGGCGAGCAAATGGTTGATCGTGGCGACAGGAGAAAATGCTGACCCGATGTTACCGGAGATTAATGGATTGGACAGGTTCGAAGGACATGTGATTCACACGTGCGGTTACAGGTCGGGTATGGAGTTCGAAGGGAAGAAGGTGCTTGTGATCGGATGTGGAAACTCTGGCATGGAGGTGAGCTTGGATTTGTGCCGTTATAATGCGAGGCCGTCAATGGTGGTTCGAAATGCGGTAAGATGGAATTTTTTTTTTGTAAATAATTGTATTCATTTTGATAATGCCGTTATAGTATTGAAGTTATTTATTTGGCTATGTTTTTATTTGAATTTGAATTAGTACAGTTATGAGGAGTGTTGTGCAAAATTGCAAATGATTCTGGATAGTTTCTCCTATTTTGAGAGAATAGAGAATTGAAGAGCTTAGATTATGTTTTTAAAATATATCTTGTTGGTTGACATGCAAATATAGAAAAATAGTGGGCCTAATTTGGAAAAAAGGTGTACATGTACTTTCTACACTCTGTTCTTCTTTGCTTCCTCACTAAAAATATAGTAAAATGCAATTAATTAGCTGCTAATATATTTAACATATAGTTAATTTTTGTGAACTAATAGGTGCATATATTACCAAGAGAGATATTTGGCTTCTCAACATTTGGAGTAGCTATGGCTCTGCTTAAACGGATGTCGGTTAAATTAGTCGATATATTTCTTCTCACCATGACACACTTCATTCTAGGTGACACTGACAGGTGGGGCCTACGACGCCCCAAGATCGGGCCGATTGAGCTCAAAAACCTCACCGGGAAAACCCCGGTGCTCGATGCTGGCACTCTCGCGCAAATCAAATCTGGCAGGATTAAGGTACTTAATCTATCTTTTTAATAATACTATGTTATTATGCTGTATATATTGACATGCACAGGAAGGTACACACAATGTAATTCACAAAAGAACAGAGGTAGAATGCAAAATGAAATCTGCATATCGTCATTATCCAATGATGTGATGTGCTTGCAAAATCTTTGCTTTGGGATCTTTTGTCCCTAAAAGAGTAAGTTTAGGTGGTGTCACAATGCCCAAAACATAGACCCATTACCCCATTTACTACTCCCCCATTCTTTCATTTTTTTTCTGAATTAAAATGAAAATGGGCTTAATGATTTGATGTGAACAGGTGGTGGGAGGGGTGAAAGAGATAACAAAGAATGGAGCAAAATTTATTGATGGAAGTGAAGAGAGGTTCGACTCTGTTATACTTGCAACTGGATACAAAAGCAATGTGCCTTCTTGGCTCAAGGTAAACAAACTAAAACCTATTTTTGAGTCCAATGAGCTCAAACACTGTTCGATCAGCATTAAGATCTGTGCATACAGAAATTAAAGTATACATGCACTGATTCTAAAGCGGAGCGCACGTATCTTAATGCATATCGGACGGTGATTGAGCCCATCTCTCTCTCACTTCTGACCTCCTCTCTGTCTCTGCCTTGCTTCTCTTTTTGTATTTATTTATGATCATCATGCATCACAAAACAATGATATGATCTCTCTCTGACGAGAGCAGCTTGGGTCCGATGCCCATCGGACTCAAATTTGGGTCCAATGAGTTTCGGGACCGTCCGATATGTTTTAAGATTCGTGCGCATGAATTTTAAAGCAGACATGAAAGTTGCGGGCGCAAATCTTAAAGCAAATCAGACGGTCATTGAACCCATCGAACTCACTTTGAGTCCGATGGGCATCGGACCCAAATTGACCTCCTCTGTGACAATCTGTGGTGCTGTATATATATCAGTGCATCATTAATTTTCTCTGTTTTAAGATTTATTAAATTTTTATGTATACAGTACCTGAGTTCATAAACCTTTTCAAACTATGTTTTTGTACAGTTCCACTTGAAGTTGAAGTACTATAACTGTATATCCTATTTTCAATGTAACATGATCTATACTAAATCTGTGCAATAATTTGAGGATCTTAACTACTGTTATGTTTGACCTATAGCTTGTTATAATTATAACACCTGGACCTATGTTTTTATAGGATGATATTAAAGACCTCAGAATCTTTCCAATGAGTTCAGATTTCTTATTGACTGTTGTCAGACCTAAAAAATCCCTCCTTTTGAATATATATGAAACCAATTTTCTATAATAGGACCTATATTTTAGAATTTTGGTAAAATATTAATGTTATTTTCTTACTATAAATTTTTGTCAAGAGGTCCTTTTGGACTCAAAACTAGTTTCCAGGGTCATATTGTAAATTTCCACAGAGAGATAGAGAGAGAAATATATATTGGAAATTAGGAAGCCTATGATAGAATAATAAATGAAGCTATATATTTGTGGGAATATGTTGATGCTACAGAGTGGTGAAAGAGCAGAGATCATTTTCTCCTAACAAGACAATATGTCTGCCTCTTATACCTCATTTTTTTTATTTTTTTCTGTACATTTTAAACAATAATTAATTAAATTATAATTTTTCATAAAATTTATCCATATTTGTATTTTCTAAAAAAAATTATTCATCATTTCTATTTCTGGTTCATTTTAGGATGGTGGTGGCCTATTCGCCAAGGATGGTATGCCGAAAACACCATTTCCAAATGGATGGAAAGGCGAACATGGTTTGTATAGCGTCGGCTTTACAAGGCGAGGTCTTCTCGGTACATCCATGGATGCCATGAAGATATCCAAAGACATTCATCTCCAATGGAGTCTGATAAACCCTAATTAACAACAGTACCTGATGATCATCATCTACTAATTTTAGAATTTAATTAGTTTTTTAAGTCAGTTTAAAAGATTTTGACCAAGTAACTTACTTCTTCTCTGTGTAAATCACCCAATTTTGCATGCTTGGCATCCTCTATAGTTTAATCTTTTCCTTAAATCTATTTACAGTTTGAGTTTATTATAATCGAATTTAATTAACTATTTTAATTTCTGATGTATATCTCTGAAGTATAGAAATGAAAAAAGCAGATATTTGAAATTCCTTTTGTGTCTGAATGGCGCCATTAATTAATTAAACACTGCCCTTTTATTTTTTTGATGACAAGTATTTAATTTAGCAGCATTGAAATTTATTTGAGTGCATGCTTGGCTCTCTGGCCAAGGAATATATGGCTCTCTGGCCGAGGAATATATGAACGGTCAAATGTGATCTTTTTAGGCCTTGTTGTTGTATGTGCACCTTCTCTCTTATATTTAATGCTTGGCATGAAAAAATTAAAACTTCACACGGCCAGCCTCTGTTTGACCTGCTCTTAAATTTAAACATTACTACAGAAAAGTTGTTGATTTAAATTTTCCAACTGTAAAAATGTTTATAAAATTAAGTCAATTGGGCTGGATTACGACTTAAAGGGCTCTAAATTGTTGGATTTGAAGTTCAAAGTTCAAACAGTCGATCTAAAGGGCTCAATATGTTCTCCATATTAAAATGTGCTTGGAAACCAAATTTTATATTTTTTGCAACATTTTTTACTATTTTTTTTATAATTTTTGAAAATCACCATTTTTCAGAAATTTTTGGACCATAGAAAAACAGTGATTTTCAAAAATTCTAAAAAAATAGCAAAAAATTACAAAAAAATGTAAAATTTTATCTTCGAACACATTTTAGTATGGATATTAAATTGAACTGTTTGTATCAGTTATTTGGAAATCAAAACTAACGATTTATAGTCCAATGTACAAGAGAGGCTATACATTGTAATGCACCATAGCCCAACTCTCTCTCTCTCTATATATATATTAAATCATTCATTTAAATTGTGACTACTTATACTGTGATCTGAACCAATTCTTTGTATCACTATAAAAATAGAAAATTTTCTACTTATTCATGTAAAATTTCTACTGAATTAGGGTACATTTTCTTTGTTTTTTTCTTCCAAATTTCGATCGAGTACAGACCAATAATGTGTTTAATTAGAAGGGTGTATGATATGATATTGTAGTATTGAAAGATCATACAAGTAATTTGAGGTTTAATTAAAAGGGTGTATATATTACGCAAAAGAAAAAATATAGTCAAATTATTAATGTTATAGTGACTTCATATCAAGACTCAAAGACAAGCAAAATTATTAAATAAATATATAGCAATCAAATTCCTCATTTTTTCATCCCAACTTATACAAGTGAAGTTTTATTTAACATTTTACTAGGATTATAATTAAGTAAGGGCTGATTCAAAAAGTCTATTCATGAATTTTGGAAAATAAGATTCAGTTCAAGCATTTTTGGACCATTACCATCAGGGGTGGATAATTTTCGTCGGGGGATAAACAATAGCGAATCAGATTTAAATCCATTAACTAATTAGGTACTCGTAAAAAAAATATTTTAACTTGTATTTTTTAATGCTTTGACTTATAATTTATGATTCTCTAACTTATAATTCTAATTACCAATATAATTCAAGAAATTTATTTTAATTTTAATCCTAAATTCAATCAGAAATTCAGAGGAGGGCAAAAAAAATTTCAGGAGGGGGGGGGGGGCAAAGTTGATCGGAATCGATAGATCTCCATTAAAACTCAAAATCCAAGGGGACAACTGCCCCTCTTGATCTCACGTGGGTCCGCCCCTAATTACCATTCCTGGTGAATAAATTTGTCTATCCCTGTTGAAGCCTGATATTTTTGAAAATAAATCTGCTGTTATTCGAAAGGAATAACAGGAACCTGTTATTCTGATTCCAACCATTGATTTCCATTGAGATTTGCACATGAAAAAAAGTTCTTTGAGATTTGCACATGAAAAAATTTAAATCTTGCTACGTACATTCCATATTTATTTTCTTTTCTTTTCTTTTCCACTACAACCCACATTTACCTCGAACGCGTATCCTCTGCAATCTTTTGAGTTAATGAATCTCAACCGTCCGATTTTAAATGAAGTTAATCCGGCTCCTGCCTATAACATAGGGGACTTTTCAATATTAGTGCGGATTAATCCGCACGAATTTTGAAACATATTAGACGGTTGAGATTTATTAACTCAAAAAATTCCTTTTTGAGTTAATGCAGAGGATACGAATTCCCTTTACCTCTATATTTTGTCTACCTTTTGAGCAAATTTGTGAGTACATCCAACCAGAGTCAACATGACAGAAAGGCTGTGTGGTGAGGTTGCCAGATTGGTTGAGGTCAGGTAAAGTTAATTAGAATTGACATGAATATACACATGCAAGTGCAACACACAAGGGCCAAGGCTAAGACTGAGGAATCTGATATCATATGATATATCATTAAATGTTAGACAGAGAGAGCAAACAGGATTGACATTGTATTATCATAAATTCCAGGGAGGGAGCCTGCAATCTGCTAATATAAACATGACATGAAATGGTCTCAGAATTCATATATCATCAGTAGTTCAGTACTCTGTCTCTCTCTCTCTCTCATCTCTCATCTCTCACACAGTGTTTGCTTTGGGGAGAGGTGCAACACACAACACACAACACACAACAGTGCGTGATTTAGTAGCTAGACAATGATGGGACTCTGCCATCAAATTTATTGTGTCCGTATCCATCAGGGACCGAGCAATTCATGACACCTCCTTCCTATGCAACAAGTCACAAGTCACCCACACACATATAAATATATATGTCACCATGCATCTTTTTATACGGCCACGATCGATGCATGTATGGTAGTTATATATTTTACCGGTTTTTCTAAAAAGCTGATTGTTGCATGCAACCAAGAAATATATATATATATATATATATATATTAGGAGGGATCAAATTACAACAAATTTGAGTTACAACAAAGTTACAACAATTATTTTTTTCATTTTCAAAGTCCAAATCATTCAACATGATCTCCACAATAAAATGTGCTTGCAGATCAAATTTTACATTTTTTTGAATTTTTTTACTATTTATTAAGTATTTTACAAAAAATAGTCATATTCAGACCATTGAATTTTGTACCCATCTTAATAAATAGTAAAAAAATTCAAAAAAAATGTAAAATTTGATCTGCAAGCACATTTTATTTAGATAATCATGTTGAACGGTTTGGATCGACGATTTGGACTTTGAAAATGAAAAAAATGGTTGTTGTAACTTTGTTGTAACTTGATCCCTCCTCTATATATATATATATGGTTTGTACATTTCTCTCTGTTATTTTTTTGTACTAGGTTAATAATATATGTAACATCAACGTCCGAAATTCAAATAGTACCTGCAGGTACTAGGATTAATAATTTTTATATTCAATCAATTCTTATGTTTATAAACATGCGGAGTCTAATTTCTCAAGAGCAATTAAAAACATAATGTTATAATTGTTTTACTTTAGAATGATTTTGTAATTATTTTTTTCCACAATCTAATTTAAATTTCATTGCAAGCAAAAAAATATTCTCTTAATATTTTTGAAATTGAGAAAGACAAGAAAAGTTAGGAAAATTTAGAAGAAAAAAAATGCTAATAGGAGGCAGCAAGATAAAAAAACCAACCATTTATGTATTACAACAAAATTTACAATTAGACATAAGTTTACAAATGTTTTTTTATTACAAGCATAATTTTATAATTTTATATTTAACTTTGGAATGATTTTACAAAAAAATATATAATTTTATAATTATTTTAATCTGAGGCGGAGTGACAGGTGTGCTCCGCCTCTCCATCTAATAAAATATATTAAATTTAATTAACTATTTAACTAGGTGTTTTATTATAAAGATAGATATTGAAGATTGCTAGAGTGTGAAATAAATATATAACTAATATTCAATGTAGATGGAGAAATTTTAAATACAAGAAAAAGTGAATATTCTTTTAGTACATATTGGCAATAAGATATTTTTTATGTTTATTCAATTATATTATAATGACCTAATTTTAGTACATAAAAACTTCTAGCTTTTGAAAAATCTGAATATTAATTTGAATATTCATGTTGCCGAGGAGAATTTTTTATCTATAGAAAAATTATTAAATTCAATGGTACGGAAATAGAAAGAGTGCATTGTTTTCAATAATTATAGAAATATCGGATTCATTGAGTCTGATCCAATATTATGGATATGACTCAATGGTTCCTATCGGATTCTAACATGATTAAATGTGACAACCACTTTACTTTTCTATTGATTTTTTTGAATCAGACTTAATGTAACTGCCACATTTGAGTTCTATCTATAATATTAGATCGGACTTAATAAATCCGGTCTTTCAATATTTATTGAAAATGAGATATTTTTTTTATTTCCGTACAATTGAATTTAATTTAGTAATTTCTATAGATAAAAAATTTCTGTTGCCGACCAATGTGGCTGTATTGAAAATGTATAAGAATTGGTATAAAATATAAATATAAATATATCGGCGTCACACTCGGACATTTTTTGGAGTTTGGAAAGGAGACGTACATCATGCTGCTCTTGTGCCAGAGAAGACATCAGCATATATATATATATACATGAAGCCAGAGAACACGTACGCTGACACGTGGGACCTAGAAATCGGGTTACCACGTGTCAATCTCTCATTTCTTGGTTTCCTAGGGGCGCTGCGGAAAGTTGGTACCGTATTCTGGAGTTGCGTGTTTCTTGTTATTACTTGGCTTTTAACTTTTTGCATGCACACAAAGACGCAGAGAGTGACGCAGATTAAGAGAGAGAAGATTCTGTGCAATCCTTCCAATCATTTACACCTTGTTTGGATGGAGAGTAAAGGAAGAGAGGAAGGGAAACAAAACAAAAGTTTGACTCCAAGTTTGACTCCAATTGTATTTAGAGGTGAATGATACAGAAAGTGAAAGATTTAATTTTGCATAATTATTTTTAATATAATTGATTTTTTTTTATTTGGAGTGTAATGGATGGAAAGAAATTTTGTTGCAAATATTTTGAGAAAAATAACACAAATACCTAACTCTATATCTTATCTACATAATTCTCATCCAAATTTCTTTATCACAAACCTACAATAACCACCAAATTTTTCATTAACCTTCTAAATTTTAATTAATCAAACAAAAAATAAAAAAAATTAAATTTAATTTTTTCTCATTAATTATTCAAATATAAAAAAATTAAATATATTAATCTTCCTTTCTATTCAATTTCATTCCCTTCTATTCTTTACCTCCCTTCTCTTCCTCTACTATCCATCCAAACAAGGTGTTAGAGGAATGGGTGCTGATAACTCACTTCACGCGTTTGAGCGTCGCACCTCATGATCACGGATTTAAGTACCGTAGGCCCACCTCAAAAATGTTTGCATATATTCCTCGTATAATTTGTATAATAGAACATCTTCACAAAGCCCAGAAATTAAGGTAGGCCCAGGTAAAGAGGCCCAGGAAACAACAAGCCTATAATCCTATATAGAATTATCTCTAAGCAATTCTATACATACCTTGACTAAGTCAAAGGATACTACTAAACACCAAGCTATCTATCTCCAAAAGTGTACACAAAACAATACAATCCTATAAATCTCCAATAACCATAAACTGAGTAGATGAAAAATAAACAACAAAAAGTTAAACAGGATATAAAAGGAAATTAATCTCGTTACCAATAATAATAATAATAATAATAATAATAATCATAATAATAATAATAAAAATAATAAAAATAATTATAATAATAATAATAATAAAATTGATCTTAAGTGTAGAGAAAGAATCATACTTGAAATCTAAAAAGAATCTTTCTCAGACTGAAACTTTAAATTGCTCAAATATTAAATTAATGTCTTATCAAGCCATCATAATTTTGTTAAGTTCTTGCTAATAATGATAATTTATGCACTGATCGGCAAAATGTGAAATCGAGAAAATTTAAATAAAGATCATAAATTTAAAATTCATATGAACTTGGGCTTTCCTATTGAGCCTGGATGGCCTAATTACATGGAAAGAATATTTTCCTATTGGGCCTGGACGGCCTAATCTACATGTTTTATTGATTGCGGAAGAAATGATCCGAAATGGAGGGACAGTCCGCCAGGTTAGAGCCGTCGGATCCCCACTAAGACCGTGTGATCATATCTGCACGAACTTTAATGCATATCGGACGGTAAACATTGGGCAGAGAACAGCTATTGCGTTTTCAATTTTTCTGGCAGCTTTTTTTTTTTCAAAATGAGTTGTTGTAATAGCGAGTAAAGACTTTTCTTACTAATATATCTTTTAGTGGAAACTTCTCCACTTCACATAAAACAACAAGCATTGCAAAAAAAAAAAAAAAAAAAACAACAACAAATGGGAATCCCCAAAATCGACTTCTCCGGTCTGAACTCTTCAGATCCCTCCACAGAGAAATGGACCACGGTGCGGCCACAGGTGATGCACGCCCTCTCCAATGCTGGGTGCTTCGAGGCCGTCTTCCCTCCTTGCCCGCCCCTGTATGGTGACACCGTCAAGGAGCTGTTCGCGCTTCCACTGGAGAGGAAGAAGCGCAACTATTACGGGCCGGAGTATCCTTTCCATGGTTACTTGGGCGGGTTGCCCGGCCTCGATGGCTTCGAGACCCTTGCCATCCGGGATGCGCCGCGGCCCGAAGCCGTGCGGGAATTTGCTGAACAACTCTGGCCTGGTGGTAACCCAAGTTTCTGGTAACCCAGATTTTGTATTTCTTATATTAGTAATTGGAGTAGAACTAATGTGTTCTTAAGCTCACCAAGCCTCTTTGTGAGCTTAACTCAAAACCTATTGGATTGACTTCAAACGCCATATCCAAACTGTTGAAACCGTTCTACTTCACGAGTGATGCATTTACATGTCAAATTTATAATTTTTCGAACTAGTTTAGTATAAAGTCAAGCGGTCAAAAAATGTTGAAAATGAACTCATTAAAATGAACTTATAAATCATCTTTTGTTGACCACTTGACTTGTAAAAATTTGACATGTAAACGCATCACTCATGAAGTAGATCGGTTTCAACAGTTTGGATGCGTCGTTTGAAATCAATCCAATAGATTTTTGAGTTAAGCTCACAAAGAGGCTTGGTGAGCTTAAGAACACCTTAGTTCTACTCTTAGTAATTGTATTAGTTTGCCTTTTGCTTAGTCACAAAATGATACTAATTGTGATGTTATTTGGGCAAAAATTCAAGTTTGGTCCTTGAATTTTCGTAAAATTAAGAAAAAATGCCAAATTTTTCATCTTGGTTTTTTGAGAGAAGTTCAAGGACTAACTTATTAATTTTCTGAAAGCTCCTGAACTGATTTGGTGTAAAAACAAAGTTAGGAATCAAGTCCCTTTTTTTTCCCAAAGTTTGGCAACCTATTTGGTTAATTTTTTTGAAAATCTGAGGACCAATTTGTAACAAATGAGAGTTCAGGACCCATCTAATTTTTTTTTTCTTTTGGAAAGTTGAAGACCAAAAGCTGAATCTTCTCAATTATATTTTCTTTTCGGATATTATTTAATCTTCATCTTGAGTAAGCTCTAATTATGACTAGTAGTGCAGTTACACTCTGGGATAAAAGCAACTAAAAAAAGAAAAGGGAATGAAAGGGTCTCAACGCTAAATTTGTTCAACACTGTCTGGTAATGCGCTATTAATGTGATTAATCAGAGATAATTGGCTAGACAACTTTTTTTAATTTCCATTTTTTTTTTCAATTTCTAGGGTTTTTACTTAATATATTGTGCAGTTTACACTTGCTCATTTTTCTTGTGCAGTGATGTTGTGCACCCAGTTGCAAAGCACCTTTATGAACTGGAGAGGATAGTACGAAGGATGATACTGGAGAGCCTAGGTGTGGCAAAATACTATGAATCTCAGAACGAGTCCATGTGGTACTTGTTTCGATTTTCAGAGTATCCACCGCCTTCAAAAGAGGAAAAGGAGAAGAAGATTGACAAGAAGCTGGGGTACTATTCTCATCAGGATACAAATACACTAAGCATAATTAAGCAGATCCAAACAGATGGCCTTGAGTTGAAAACAAGGGATGGGGATTGGATTGAAGCAACTCCTTCACCTGACTCTTTTATTGTCATGGCTGGAAATTCTTTTCGGGTACTTTTTTTTTTATTGGGTTATCTGATTTATTTATTTGTTTTGTTAGGTTGCCTTACATAAATGCTGTGGAGTTAAATTCTGCTTATCAGTACTTATCCCAGAAATCTTATACACTAATGAACTCTAGAACACTTAAAAGAATAATATCAACTTATTTTGATAAAATATGTAGGCTTGGACAAATGGCAATGTTCATGCGCCTTTCCATCGCATATTGGTTGGTGGAGAAGTGACGAGATATTCCTCCATCCTCTTCTCAGTTCCGTCAGAAAATGATTTGGTCGAGGCACCTGAAGAACTAGTTGATGAAAACCATCCACCCCTTTTCATACCATTCAGTTACAACGAGTTCACTCGGTTCTGTGCGTCAGAGAAGGGTGCCAAGGCAGATGATATGCTTGAGGCTTTCTGTGCGGATTCTAAGGCCTGAGCAGTGAACTAGTTTAAGATATGAAAGATTTTGTTTCTACAGCCACTTATCAATAATTTTACACTTTTTGGAGAACTTAAATTAGCACATTTGAATCTATTATTTGTAGTGAATTACAGGTATTGAAATAAAATATATGAGATGCGTTCTGTTAATGCTTTTAAATTGCTAGCATGGTTG
Source organism: Carex littledalei (assembly GCA_011114355.1). Taxonomy (NCBI): domain Eukaryota; kingdom Viridiplantae; phylum Streptophyta; class Magnoliopsida; order Poales; family Cyperaceae; genus Carex; species Carex littledalei. Next base: position 2,637,571 of record CM022081.1, read on the forward strand.
GAACAATGCTGTCTCTTAATTCTCTTTTTAAAATGCTTTTTACCGGGAAAAATTGGTGATGATAAGCATGGTCAGGCCAACTATTTTAGTAGTCTCAATCGAAATGCCAGTAGGAATATTGTTTAACTTCAAATTTTTAATCTCTATGGCAGAGAAGCGCCTATATTGATATCCTGATTCAAGTTAAACTATGGTTAGTCTCACATTTTTTGTTTCTAGGACGAATAATGACTACATACAAAATTTGAATTTGAAGATGAATAATTCGAGATCACTACTACAATTTACAAAGTGATGTTGAAAATCGCAAACTAACACAACAACTGTCATCCTTTTTCAAATAGCAGCTGAGTAATTAATAAACATCCAGAAGATTAAACACACATTTCATTAGCAAGTAAAAAAGGAGCAGAGTCCGTCCAATTAGGACCTCATCATTACTGAAATCAACTACAGCTTTTATTGAAAAGAAATTATCAGAAAGCGTCCATAACAATTACCAAAAAGATACACAACAAAGCAAATAATCATTTTTCACCTAATTAACACCAACAATCATCCAGAGACCCGGAGCCCAATCATCAAAGGGGAATATTTGCCATCACATCCCCAGATCATCAATTGTCTTCTCTATATATGTATATTCACATTTCCACACTACATATCCCTCCCTGCCTTTTGAGTTTGTATTTTTTTATACAATATTTATTCTATTGTGTATGAAAGTTTTTAAATTGTGTAAGTGAATTATAAGAATATACTGGTACGTTTTTTTTTTCTTATTTTTTCTTTTTTTGGTGAAGAACTTAAGATGTACCGTATGAAGTTGGGTTTAAGGTTGGAGGAGGAGACGTTCTGAAGGGGAGAGAGTATGACGAAAGTGGCAACGGTGACCATAGGGGCAGGCTTCTCCAGCTAAAACCATGCGGCAAAGTTCAGTTTTGTAACGCGGGTGACGTAACACGGGTCGCAGCTCAGAGATGCCATGTGCAAACTGGCAGTGTTCGCCATAAGGGCACTCCCCTGATTCCTCCCATTTGTTGCATAACTCAGTTTTAAACATCCCCTGGTTGTACACCTCCACCTCCAGAGCTGAGCTGATGTCTTCGCCAACCTCCTTGAGCACTGGCGCTTGTATTCTTTTCTCCTCTCCAGACTTGTTGCCACCCAGACCCACAAGTACCTTCTGCTGCTACAATACAACAACAACTGTTAGAATTATCAAAATTAGCACTAAATTGAAAATTGAAAACCCATTGTTAACTATATACGAGCAAACATTAATATGCCAGTTGAGAGAGAATAGGTAAACTTTTTTTTGTTCCTTTTGAAAGGTTCAAAACTTCAAATTATAATAAGTCTTAGAAACAAACATTAACAGTACCAGCATAAAAAAAAAAGTGCAAAATTTCCATACAGCAGCACATAATGCATCCCTTTACATGTTTTAGAAATTATTCAGTTAAGATTTTCCAAATTTCGACTACTATTCTCTTAATTCGGTTTAAGTTGGGAGTGATTTACTATCAAACACAAAAGAAAACAATGTAGAAGGTTTTCAATGTACCTATACCCGGTACTGCAATCCATAAGTTTGTAATATCAGAGAAAACAGAAAGGGGAAATAACAGAAAAAGTAAGATGGTGAAGCCTCAATTTTGAACTCACTGATGCAGGTATGACGGGGCTGGGACCACGAGTCAGGTCATTGAGCTGGCTTACTGGTCCTTGAGGTGCCGGCTGATTCATCTTGAGATATCCACTTGATCGAATAGATATACTCTTGGGCAGCACGGCTCGCCTCTCAGCCGCATGACGCAACAGCTGATTCTCATTTAAAGGCTGTAACGGCAGCACACTTGTCGGGCTGGTCTCTGGCACCGCCTCTGCACCAAGACCCATACGGTTGAAGTCATTGGCCAATAAACTCACCTGGTTGTTGGAGGCCATGGCTAGACAGCTCGTCAGATCACCATTCGCCATACGAAGGCGTGCATTCTCGTGCCTCAATGTCTCTGCTTCCTCTGATGCCTCTTGGAGGTGTGACAGGCAACGCTCATACCTGATTCGTACAGAACTGTATAAGCCTTAATGCTTACCTGATTCGTACAGAACTGTAAACACCTATTGCGTTTTACACTCATTGCTTCCATCTTTTAAAACTCTGGTCAAATCACCCTTGATTATTGAAAAATTCTGATAAAAAAGGAGCTAATCTAACCACCTTCCTATCAAGTTAATCCTAGATATCCTTATTATGAGTGAACTTACTCATCTAATTGAAAATATAATTTAAAATATACTTGTTTGCATACCTGTCAGCGATCTCCTGGTATTGGAGAGCAAGGCGAGCAAGGTAGAGGCGATTTTCTGTGGCAGCAGGATCATCGCCACCATTTGTAGATACTGGAGATGGGGAAAGCGAGAGAGAGGAAGGGGAAAAGGGGGAGGAATTGTATGAGTAGAACAGATCCCCACTGTTAGATGGGAGATGGAGAGAGGAGAGCGGTGGTTGCTCCAGATAGGGGTATGGCAGTGATTCTATGGTGGATCTGAAGGGATCACCATTGACTGAGCTGATCAACTCGTTCTGCATTGTCGAGTTTACTCTGCTCTAGCTTCTTCTCTGTTTGCTCTCTGAAAAGGATGAAACTAAAAGTTAATCAAGTTGTTGAAAAACACTTAAGAGTAACTTCTAGCATTGCGGATGTCTCAGACAACTATACTAAGTTTACAGTAAATCAAGTTCAACACAGTAACAGTTAGTTAATTCAGCTAAACTCTCATTGTAAGAAATATTTTGCGAAAATACTTAAAAATATATTGAAAATCATGAAAAAATCATCTCTAATGACTTCAGTTTCAAGATCAGCATGTATAATGCCCAGCTATGAGCTCATTGATTGACTCGAGTTCAGAAGAAGAGGGGATAACCTTACTGAGATTGATAGTAAAATCGTTTGGTGCAAAAAAGGATTTGCCTCACAAATCAGAGCACTATAACAGGAACAGTAAATCAAACCGCAAAATCTCATTTGATTGCAAAAACAAATTGAAGGATGAACACAGCACTCCCTGATCAAGTTGCGAAACCTCAAAAACTATGAATTGAAATCTGATTAGCCTAATGAAATCCCTGATTCACTTTTCGCTCACCTTAGACAGAATGTATCAAGGCTCCGAGGAAAGAGATATTGAGAGGGAGAGAGAAAGAGCAAGATAAACTGAGAGAGAAAGAGAGGCGAGAAATGGGGAAGAAATAATGAGGGTTTTTATAGGGAGTAAGGAGGAAGCATGCTCATTTTGAAGGAGACCGCCAGTGTATTTTTCTTTCTTTGTTTTTTTTTTTTGAATGAAGAAATTTTCTCGAAGCAAAAAACTTCTAACAGAATGTGGTCCCCGCTCGCCTACTAGAACTCGAGTTTTTCTGATCGTCTATGTCCCTCTCTACAAGGAAATTATTATATTGAACAGCATTTCATACAAATGGGTACCCGCTACACGCTCTCTACTCCAGTGTTGAAACAAATTGCCGCCGAAAGAACATTTGGTTTCGCGCAATTAAAATTAGGAGTTATTCTATACGCCAGGCTTTAGTGAACCTGACTTCAAGAGCATAAAAGCATCAGCGTTGGTGTACGAGAACAATTCTAATCAACGAAAGATCACAAACGAGCCCGCCAGTGCCATTTAGAGGGGCCGTTGTGCAGTGTAACGACTGTCGTGCATTCTAAGCTCCCCATTCTCAGTCACACTCGGTGGAATGCACCAACAGTGAGCAGCTTCTATCAGATCTCTGGTGTTGTAAGAACGGTTCTAGACAGTGAATAGCGTCAGGCCAACTTGCAAGTGCGGCCACGAACCAGGTAGGTTACGAGTCTTATGACTGATCTGCCCATGAATGCACGAGTTTCTCAATTGTACCGCACAGTTAGGCCCCGCTCGGCAGCCCATTACCAATGGGTTTTCTAAGGTAAAAGTGAAAAGTTGGTATTTTTATCTTGGAAGTGTTCGGCATCATGTTTTCTTACCTAATAAAATTTTCAAATGGCTACCCTTTTTCCTTTTGACTATGAGTTTGTATGGTAAAAAAAAAATTGATCATAGCTCCGTTTTTTTTCTCATTTGGCGGAGCTGTTTCAATTTTGGTGGAGTTAATTAATTTGACGTTATATGTTCAACTTGATCCATGTTAGCGGAGCTGCTCCATGGAACACCTGTATAACGTTATATGTTCAATTTGACTTAAAAAAGAGGAACTAATTAATTTTGGTTTTGACAAATTAAAATTTCCATTCTCATATTAAAAATTCTTATTTCTACAAAATTTTCATGTTGCCGAACAGGCCCTTAGTCTCAGGTGGAACCCACTCGACCGGGTAACAAAATCTAAAAGTGGTAATTAATTCTTATTTGTAGAGGAAACTCTTCCCGCTCTTTAAAATTGGTCAATTTAAGTTGACTAAAAGTCAAAAAGTAATAACTAATAACCGTAACTTCTTTCTGTCCCTTGATGCATGGACGATAAAACCGTAATTTGTCAAAATAGAGAATATATAGCATGTCAATTGCGAGTGTGGTCACGTTACTTATCAAAGAGGCCCATTTGAGGATGGCCACTGGGGCCCACAAAGTCAGATTCCTTTGTAGTAAGAATGAAAGAAAAAGAAAATGTATTAGTAAGGACTCGATCATTCAAATAATTCCTTTATACTGTCAGTTTAAAAAAAAAAAATCCAGCATTTTTAATTGGACTGCAACAACTATCAACAGTAATTAATTTGTAGATGTGAAAAATACTGCAAAGGTGTAGGTGGTAATTGGTAATTCAGCGAGAGTTTTTTTTTGGGAAATAAGGCTACGAGGCCCGTTTAATTTCATATAGAAACTGATTGGTAACTTACAAAATAGAACATTTCAAGAAAAGGAGAACAGGAGAACGGTTCTGAGATATTCTCTGTCACTTATTTCTTCTTGACCACGAATGGCTGAATGGAAGAGGTGGGTCATATCTAGAGGTGAAAACGGGTTCGATCTGTATCTGTATGTATCGGTTTAATATCTAATCCGTATTCGTATCCAAAAAAATATACGGATATGATTTTACCACTATCCGATCCGTATCCGATCTGTTTTACACCTAGTCATGTCATCTAGGTTAATAATAAATCAAACACTTTGCAAAAAAATAATAATTCAAACATTTTTCATGCGACATATCTGACTTAAAAAAATTTAATTCTATGCACAGACGAAGGATTAAACTATTTTGTAAGTAAATTCTCTTATTTGGGTCCTGATTTGACCCAATAAATTATCTTAATTATAGTTGCACCTTATTACTACTAGTAAAAATGAGTCCGGCTACATTAACACTAGTGTCATTTCAAACTAAATAACACCACATCTTAAACCATTGGATCTACTTTAATATTCGTGCACAAGATAGGGCTGGAATGACACTAGTGTCTTGCACGAATATTAAAGTAGATCCAATGGTTTAAGATGTGGTGTTATTTAATTTGGAATGACACTAGTGTTATAGTAGCCGGACTCAGTAAAAATAAGATGTTAATTTTGGTCAGCACAAATTTACTGAGACAGAACACAGAAGCAATTAAATTCACAATTGATAATGACAAGCTTGATTATAATTTGAGTTTATTAATTATAAGTGAGATTGATAATTAAATGTTATCTGGCATGCCAATCATTACCAACTTGTACTAGTCTTGCTAATCCTTTGGTAGCTATGCCTTACAGTCTAACAAAAGCAACCCTTTTAAGGTTTTAAAAATGGCAATGGGTTTCATTTATCTATTAATTTTTTAATAATAATAATAATAATTAATTGAAGACCTGATTAATAAAATGACATAGGCACATAGCTTCTGAACCTATTTTATATGTTTATTTATTTATCGTGTAGGCTATGAATCCCTGTTGAGGAGGTTTCAACAGAAATTGGTGCACCATTCCCTCTTTTGGAGATAGCCTTGAATTTTGCTTCTTAGTCCAATTTTCAAAGTTTTTAGTATAATAGAATTTAGTTTCTCTCAAATTTATGTATAAAAAAATATTTTGTTCGTTTTAAATAACAAGTTTAAAAAATTAGTAACTTTTTTCACTACAAAATCAATTATTCCTAGATAATTAGTGCGGTTGTTCATATTTTCTATAACTAATTTAGTAGGTTTGAAGAAAAATATTTGTTTCATATCTAAAATGCAGTGTAGTTATATACAATAATTTTCTTTTGTACGTAGTTATGTATTTTTATTATTTTTTTCCTCTTCTTTCTCTACCTTCTTGTCACCTTGTGTATATATATCTCTTATAATTTTTCTTCAATAATTATATTAAAAAAAAACATTATGAATTGCTTAATATGGCGCAAGGTCTTGTCATGGAACACGTCCATCTAACTTGAGCCAAGAAGAAAAAGTTACCTGTGAGTGGGGCCCACTTGATGGTTATGTTCCCTTGGTTTTCAAGTCTTTGAACACACTCGGACTGCAACAAAATTTCCTTCACGCACTCGAGTCCCATGCGGCAGTAGCGGTATTACATTTGTGTAGCACATTATGGTTAGTATCATAACTTTTGACTTTAACTTTTGACTTTGCTGGCCATTTAATGTTTCAAACAATTGACATTATATTTTGAGTTAATTTGATGCGAAATCAACATAACAAAATAATGAATCAAATTAGTTGTAATTGATAAAATTATTTCATTCATTTTACGGTCTGTTATATTTAAAATATCACATTTCGTGCAAAAATATGCGGAAAAAAATGTGATTAGAAAATTTTCAGAATAATCGATCTATATTTATTTTTCTCAAAATATTCTTTCTTAATATGTTTATTTGATAGACATGTTTGTCGATATCAATAATGAGCAATGTTCTAAATAGCGCGCTATAGCGGCGTTATAGCGTTTTCAGACCAAAAAAACTATGGCGCTATGGCCGTTATAGCGGCGCTATATGGCCATAGCGTCGTTTTTTCAGCCGTTCCACTATGACGCGATAAACGCTATTTAAACCTTTGATAATGAGTGATTAGCACGAGAATTATGTAAAGAGTTATTTCCTGCTCAACTATATTATAATTTTGTAGTTTATATGATTAATTCCTTACATAATTTGTTTCATCTAAAAATGAGAAAAGGCAAAGAAGAAAAGGAAAAGCTAAACTTTTTTTCTGGCCCATTTAGCGCCAACTCACTACACGGTTTCCTGCATTGAGGATGCCATAATAAATGATAACATGGTTTGAATCCCCTAATACTTCTAAAGCAGATGGTGAGATATCCATAATGTTTGCTTCTTATACAAAACTTTAACAAACTCCTCTTCTGATGCTTTCGCCTACCAATCAGGTGCCTTCTAGCTTACGAACAGGAAAGCCTTGAATCATACGAGATGGAATTACATGTACATGTCAATCAATGATTGGATGAGGTTGCTGTTGTGTGTTTGAAATTACAAGATATGCATGGAGAGGCATATTACGAGATGACCCTTAAACAAATTTTTAGGTGCCTTAATTTGTTTAGGAGATGCCATCAGTTTTGTTACGAGATGTTGCGCTTAAACAAATAAGTTTCGATTACGATGTGGCGAGGAACATAATTTTGGTGCATTACGACTTTACGACATAGACTTGACCGATCGATGCTGATTTGTGCATGCATCCATATAATTAAGGTGCACATATTATATAATCAGGAAGAGAGCAGCTTGGGTCTGATGGGTTTCGGGACTATTTTTTAAAATTCGTGTGCATGAATTTTAAAAGAGGTGCGAAAATTGCGGACACGAATCTTAAAACAGACCGGATGGTCATCGAACCTATCAAATTCACTTTGAGTCCGATGGACATCGGACCCAAATTGACCTCAATCAGGAACGGATCTACTATACTCCCTGAAAGTTCAGAAATACTTAAAAAAAAAAATCTGATTTTGTGCTTTTGCTCCCACTCTGAAAAAGAAAAATTAATACCTTACCTTGAACTCTAATTTTATAATTGTAGATTGAATTTAGGTTTTCAAACCATAATTGATTATTAGATTGAATTTGTGATTTATAGATTGAATTTTTAGTTCTTAGAACTCTAATGGGTTTGAACTCAATTTGTAATTTAAATCCGATTCGATAATTTCTTGCCATACTCTGATGAAAATCCTACATCCGCTCCTGTTTGTCTATTGTTAACAGAAATTTAAAATATTTTGAGGGAGACTACTATAATATGTACAGTGTAGTTCGTACTACGGATCAAGTTTTTTGTTTTTAAAGTTCACATAGTTAATCTGAACTGTTCAATATGATTCTCATATAAAATATTATTAGAGACTAAACTTTACATTTTTTTTGAATTTCTTAGAATTCTTTTAGTTTGGTAAAAAATTACTACTTTTGAATGATCAAGAAATTTTAAATCAACTGATTTTCTTTCTATCTCAAAAAATAGTAAAAATATTTAAAAAATGTAAAATTTGATCTAAAAATACATTATCGTATGAATATCATGTGAACATCAATTATTTGTACTTTGTAAATAAATATATTGACTCAAAATACGAACCAATATATGTTATGTATAATACCGTACCCTCATTCAATCTTTTTTATATTTTCAAAATTTTACTTAGTAAGACAAAAATGCACTACAACAGTCCATTTGTTTTTCAAGTGTATACCTTTTTACGTACAAACATTATACTAATATATAGATTAGGCAATTTTTCATAGAAGAGGGATCCGATTATCACGTTTTTTGTTACCACAACAATTTTTTACATTTTTAAAGTCCAAATCGTCGATCCAAACTGTTCAACATGATCTCCACAATAAAATGTGTTTCCAGATCAAATTTTACATTTTTTTTAATTTTGTTTACTATTTATTAAGATGGGTACAAAATTCAATGGTCTGAATTTTGTTTACTATTGGACTAGCTTTTCTAAAATACTTAATAGATAGTAAAAAAAATTTGAAAAATATAAAATTTGATCTGCAAGCATATTTTATTGTGGAGATCATACTGAACAGTTTGGATTGACGATTTAGACTTTAAAAATGTAAAAAATAGTTGTGATAATAATAACAAAAAACGTGGTAATCGGATCCCTCCTCTTTTTGTGCATATACAGCTATAGTCTATAGCAGGAAGGCCCAACAAGGTAGATAATATCATAATAATTACCAAAAAGAAAAAAAAAGATAATATCCTAATATGCATCAACAGTTCCACTTCAACACTATGCGGCTAATATTTTTATGAACATAAGGACCTATTTGTAAAATGAACATATTTTCATTTTCAAAGTTCAAACAGTTGATCCGACCGTTCAACATTATCTCCATATTTAAATGTACTTGGAGTCAAATTTTACATTTTTTTCAATTTTTTTACTATTTATTAAGTATTTTACAAAACTAGTCAAATTCAGACCATTGAATTTTGTACCCATCTTAATAAATAGTAAAGAAATTCAAAAAAATGTAAAATTTGACCTCCAAGTACATTTTAATATGGAGATAATGTTGAACGGTCAGATCGACTGTTTGAACTTTGAAAATGAAAATATGCTCATTTTACAAATAGGTCCTTATGTCCATAGAAGAATTTGCCTATTTTTGTTATTCTGTTTTCCTGGGAGTAGGTTGTAATTTTAGGCATGAATCATAGGGTTGTCTCAAAGGGCCCAAAAAATATCTCAAAATAGGCCCAAATGGCCTTCAAACTAATAATTAAAAAAAAAAAAAAGACTTTTTCTGTGCACTGGACCCTTAAAGTTATGTGCCCATCGCCCGTGCGCCTGAATCCGTATCCCCCTCAGGTACGTGAGGGTGCAATTGGAAATGAACAATCTAAATTTATTCTCGGCCGAGCTAAAATAATTCAGAGTCATTGTAGATACAAGAGTCTGTTTTAAAATTTGTGTCAGAATTAAAAATATTTCCATCCTTAGTTAACTAGGGATGTAAGCGGAGCAGATTCGGATAATGCTAATATTAAATTCATATCTACATTTCGATGAGCAGATACAGATAGTAAACAGTTTTAAACGGATGTCAAAATTCAAAATCAAATTCACTTTAAACAGATACGAATACGGAGCAGATAATTCACAAATACAGATACAAAACAAATATTTGTCGGATAATCGAGTCATATGAATATTAAGATACAAATAATAATTAAGAAAATTAATAAAAACCAATCAGAAAATAGAAAAAATAAATAAAATGGAGGTGTTCTTAAAAATATGGAAATGGAGAAGAGTATAAACAAGAGGAAAAGGTAATGGAACAAATTTCAAAGGCATTAATTTTCGCTCTCAGCTAGCCAAGCTTTATGCGCTTCGAAGCTGCTTGTCAGTGCCTGTCCGGATTGGTTCTAATTTTTAATCCCACACTAGATGGAGAGAAGAAAGTTAACAATATATAATGCGCTTCCGCTTAGAATTTGCAAGTAGCGGTTTGAGGGTGAACGACTGAGTATCCGTTAAGATTTCGTCCGGATATGTACGAATGTATTCGTTCTTATTCAGTATGTATCAGGATTGATATGCGGATTCGGACCGGATAAATCGGATGCTTTTACACGGTAACACTACTATAACTTTAGAAAGTGTGATATGATAAATGTCAAAGCAACATATTGAATGTAATATGCTTATACTATCTAATTTTTTTTTTTTTACTCATCTATCTTCACTATTTAAATAACCGGTTAATTTAACTTTAATTTATGTTAAAATAGCTGATTTATTTACCGGTAGTTAAGCCATATGAATTAGTTTTTGCCTGTTTAGGAAAGGAAGTAGGAAATAAAAAGTTAAGCAGAAAAAAAAGAGTATTAGAGTTCATGAAATTTATTTTGAAAAAAAATATGCATGGGAAATAAATATTTTTTTTTCACAAATAAAATTTTGTAAAGGAAAAAACCTCTGTCCAAGCACTTCAGAGTTCGAGTCCAACTTCTGACGTTGAAGTACTGGTGCAGAGAAACAAAGAAAGGACCCAAAGTTTGGAATGTTTGTGACTCGTTACACGGATAGTAATACGCACTCGCAACAGAGATCCCTCACCAAGAGTTTTTATCATCCTTGTTCAAATTTCCCTGGAAAAAGTAACGGTCAACACAATGAGAAGTGGGACCAGTTCCTATGAGTTCTTCAGTTGGTTTACACGGTAGAAGTCATTACACTTTACTTGTTTGGGATTGTGTTCTCTTTGTATCTTAAGACAGTATTCTTGCATGTCAGGTGTTTGAGGAAATGCTTCTGTAAGGGTGACGATGGGAGAAAACCAACTGTGGAGAAACCAATTATGTCATCGACCGGATTACCACCCTACCTGTTGCTGTTCGAGCTCGATCACATCCTCTCTCCTTCCTAAGTACTAAAGAAGCCGTGAGGACATGCACATGGACCTGTGTTACTATATATCTGTTGCATTATTCAATTTGTCATACATTAATCAAAGAATGTTGTTTTAGTGCTGGCATTGCAAAAGGAATTGGTTTTTCCTAACTGATTAATCAAAGAACGTTCAAAGGGACAAGGCATTTTTTTTTCCTTAAAATAGGTCAAGAAGGTAAGCATAATGTTAAACCTTGACAGTCACTGTCAAGTTCTCAAAAAAAAAAAAAAAAAAAAAAAATTGAAGGTAGGCACAAGGTGTGATTGCAATGTACTTAAATATATATATAGTTACAATTATTTGATAAAATTCTGCCAAAAAAAATGAGGTTCATTCAAAATAATTTTTTGTTCAGAACTTAGAACTTTTAATTTTTTGTGTTTGTTGTTTTTTGAAATTATAAATTGGAGGTCAAGTCATCTAACACACTTTTAAATCTTGTGTATAATTTTTTTTTTGTGTTTGTGAAACTTCTTTCGTAAATTGTCAGCCTAATTTTGTGATCATTTTGGCTTCTTTTGGGAACATGCCAGCCACCAATTAGAATCTTCATTTGATTGATATGCAGTAAATTCTGATGGATTATCCTAATTACCTACAAAAAAAAATGTCATCCTCGTTTGTGAACATGTCATTTATGTATCTGGCCATGTTTCCCTGCTAACCTTTTTTTCTGCTATATATCTATATACACAGTTCTAAATTCTAATAATGTCATGCACTTCTCGTATTTAGTTAGCAACTTTGGCTTTTCAATTCAAGCAGTGTTTGAGAAAATGCCTCTTAGAAGCCAAAAATGTGGACAGAATTCTGGCAATGAGATCTTCTAACCAATCCCATTCATATTTAATTCAACGGTCAGGATTTACATACCAGGGATTGCTATTTGAGACAATATATAGCAGCAGGCCCGACTATTTATTTTAATATCGAATTAAAATTAAGTAATACCCCAAGAAAAGAAAAGAAAATAGAAAATGGAATTAACTGATAAAGAAGATATTTTAGTGAAGATTAATTTATTGTTATTTGTATTTCTTTTTTATGTGATTCCCGGGATAGAGCACAAAATATTTATTTTTTATGCATGAATAGCATGGCCCATCAGAAAAGCAGATCTTCTAGAAGGCCCGGCCTGCTAACCATTCGGCCTCTGGGCTATGCTGCATACGGCATGGAAGATGCCGCACGGTCTTTTGACTTAGCGAATTTTGTTGTAATTTTGCATGTTGTGCACTTTATGAGAGATGTTACATGCTCTATGCGTGATGTCCAATTTTAGCGGCTACTAACTTGAGAATCGTCAAAATGTGACATTTTTTCTCTGTTTTTGGCCTAAATACTCAACTTTATCTAAAACATGCTAAAATCACTCAAAAACACGTTTGCGGTAAATAAATCGGAAAAATAACTACTTCACATTCACTTTTCACTATTTTTCGGATAAAAATATAGTGATTTACGCTATATGATTTGACGTCATCACCGCACCGCCTACTTAGGCTCAAGCAGCTCTATGATTAGGCCAAGTATCGGATCGAGCAAAAGAACTGTGTATAATTTGTATTTTTTTTTTTCCAAAAAAATATTTATATCCATATTTGCTAGCCATTAAAGTAAAAGAAACTTCATGCAGATTTAAAAAAAAATTATACATACAAATTTGAAGGGTTATTAACAAATCAAAATATTTCAATAAATATCCATATAGCATCTGCACTAACAAAGTCCGCCAAAGGCAATATGTACAAGAATGTATAATTGGGCTTATTTTCGTTTTCTAAAAAAAAATTATGTACAAGAAAGTGCCATTATCGTCTCAATGTGACTGGGTAAAGGGACCAGCCTTTCTTTCTTCATAACCCAGCTCGAGCTAGCTAGGTTCGACTCTCACAGGAGAAGTAATAATATTTTGGTCAATAGTATTCGATGCATGTGATATTCAAGTAATACTAATAAATAAAAGATAACACATGAAATATAAATATATAATGAAGAAATTGAAACTCTTACAATAAACGATCGTAAAAAATCTCTCAAACTGAAGAGTTACCATCGACACACTTGATGATCTATTTAGAAGTTCATGGATCTTCAAATAAAAATGAAAGTGTCCTACCTGTTTGTCTGGCATCATTTAATGCTCGATCTTCTTCTTCATGCGTACTATCCGAATGCACGACTTAAGAACGCTGAAATCCATTGAGCAACTATAGGATAGCCATGTGCAATGATTTGAAGTTCAACCGCAATAGCAACTAAAATCGTAGTTACCAAGTTAATTAGATCAAGCAAATTTTCCTTTATTATGATATATGCAATAGATATGGGAAAAGATAAAGATGCTAAGAAGAAGAGGGTTTTTCCAAAAGTTATGCATGCTATCCTCGATGTAGAGTCTATGGAAAGGTTCGGCTCGCTTGCTGTCACCTCGCTCATGCAATAAATCAACATAGCACCAGACACAAACACCCGGATTATTGCGGCTGCTGTATAATTTTCATGTTTTTGTTGAATTTTCCTTCCAGTTTGAATCTCCTGTTGTTTCATTGCATCCATATATTCCTTACTGGTTCCAAAATAAGATTTGTAGCAGCTTCAACACCAGGGCAACTTCAAAAAACACCTATTCTCTTGGCACTTTATAATTAAGTACCCTAGCTATTTTCTATATAGAGTCAGATAATTAAGAGATATCCTAATATATTACCTATGTATGGACCTCCAATCTATAATTAGTACCCTATTTTTGTATGCATAAGACAGTTCTGTTGCTTTAAATATATAATAATTTATATATATTTATAATTCCTAGCTACCATCGAAAATGATGTACGTAATTAAAATATATTTGGATATTAATTATGATTGTTCATAGCGAGGCATGACTACCAATCAACAAATGGACGGATCCAGTACTAGTGGGGATACAGAGAGCAATATTTAGGCGATGCAAAAGAGAAGAATAGAGAGAGAAAGAAAGAGAGAGAGAGAGAGAGAGACGCTAGGGAGACGTAGGATCAAATTTCTTTTTTGGAATGTGTTTCTGTTGTAATCTAGATGTTGTTTAACTTTCATGGATCGATGTAACCGAAATAAATATTGAGAAAGATGAAAGATTTCAGAAAATTTCGAAATCTAAGAAGATCGTGATAGTTTATAACGTGCACGGGACGTTATGGACTATAACGTTCAGATAACCCAACCACTAATCTCCCGATATCGTTAATTTAAAAAAAAAAAAAAACTGGACGTTATTATTCATTTATTTGATGGCGGCACAAGATCCAAACTTTCACAGTAATAAAAAGGAAGTATGATATTTTAGAAGCCGTTGATGTGCATTTTTTAATTTAGAGACATACAAATAAATTGGAGTAGGCAAATTATCTCTATATTTACATTAACTTAATTTGTTGCTAGCAGTCATTTAATACTTTTTCATTAAAAGTTGGCCACAGACCAAATTTCAAAGAGGTCCCAAGGTCAAATCTGGGAACGCTTCCCCTGAGTCAGTTTCATTATTAAATGCTTTTCAAATCAATTTCAAATTGAGGAGGCAAGATCAAATTCTAAAAAAAATGCTACAGTGCTGGACGTTATGGACCATAGCGTCCAGCTTTTTGTTTTGTTTTTTTTATATTAGCAATGGCGGGGATTAGTGGTTGGATTATATGGACGTTATAAACCATTACAATCTTCTTAGATTTCGAAATTTTCTGAAATCATTCACCTTTCTCGATATTTATTTATTTATTTTACTATTAATAAAAAAAAGGTCGATGTAACAGACTATTTATATTTTATTAGGTGACGGATTTTTGGTGTTTTTAATTTAGGAGTAGAATTAGGGTGTTCTTAAGCTCACAAGTCTCTTTGTGAGCTTAACTTAAAAACCCATCGGATTGGCTTCAAGCGACACATCTAAACCGTTGAAACCGATCTACTTCACGAGTGATGAGTTTACATGTCAAATTTATAAATTTTCAAATTAATTTAATATAAAATCAAGCGGTAAAAAAATGATGAAAAATAAACACATTAAAATTAACTTATAAACCATTTTTTTTTTACCGCTTGACTTTATACTAAATTAGTTTGAAAATTTATAAATTTGACATGTAAACGCATCACTCGTGAAGTAGATCGGTTTCAAAGGTTTGGATGCATCGTTTGAAGCCAATTCAATAATTTTTTTAATTAAGCTCACAAAGGAGCTTGGTGAGCTTAAGAACACCCTAGTTCTACTCTTAATTTAGAGAAAATGTTTCTATACACAGTGCTTTGTACCCGGTTTGTACCCACACCGTCCCGGTCCCCACCTTCAACTACTTTTAATGATCGTTTCAAACTGTCTTATTTAAAAACTTTCCTAATCTATCTCTCCCATTCTCTTCTCTTCTCAAATCCCTATTTTTCCGCTGATCTCAATTCTAATTCCTATTTCTCCGTTCTTTTTGTCCTTTTTGTCCTTTTTTGCGTGTGACACAGATTCTAAATTGAAACTTTTGCTTAAATTGTGAATCTAATCTCTATTTTTTTTGTCCCTTTTGCTTTGGCATTTTCGATACAAAATTCGAAATTTGACATTACCTGACGAAATTGGAAATTTGTTGGCCATTTTGTGTTTTGAGAGCCAAATCTATTGATCTTGCATTTTATTAGCAACTGTTCAATTCAAGAGGCATTTTGGCTTCTAAGAGGCATTTTCTCAAACACTGCTTGAATTGAAAAGCCTAAGTTGCTAACTAAATACGAGAAGTGCATTGAATTGAACAGTTGCTAATAAAATGCAAGATCAAATTATAATAAATTTCTCAATAAAATGCAATTTGTCGACCAGCTGATCAACATATTCATCGATCTCACTCGATTTAACGATCTTCACCTTCTCAAGCTGCTCCCGCTTGAATAAAGCACCTCTAGCTTCCTCCTGGCTTAACTTTTTGTCAGTGTCATCTTCCAATTGCCATAAAAGCATTTGTAGATCCTAATCATAGAAACTTGTCTCAAATAATGTAGGTATCATATATTTATAATTATACATCTTTCTAAATTAAGACTGTTATTTTCCAATTGTACCCTCACGTACCTGTTTTTTTTTTAATTATTAATTTGAAGACCATTTGGGCCTATTATGTGACATTTTTGGGCCCTTTGAGACAACCCTATGATTCATGCCTAAAATGCTAAGTGTGGAACTGTTGATGTATATTAGGATATGAGTGAGGCTATGGTGCTATGCATAGCAAGGATGGCTAGTGTACTACGGCTCAATATGGTACTTTTTAAAATCCTAACGGTCGATCCAACCGTTCAATGTGATAATCATATGAATATGTACTTGCAAACTAAATTTTATATTTTTTTGAATTTTTTTACTATTTTTTTAGATAGGTAGAATTTTGATGGTCCAGAATTTTCAGAAAACACTGATTTTTCTACCTATCTAAAAAAATAGTAAAATAATTCGAAAAAATATAAAATTTAGTTTGCAAGTACATATTCATATGGTTATCACATTGAACGGTTGGATCGACCGTTAGGATTTTAAAAGATACCATATTGAGCCGTAGTACACTAGCCATCCTTGCTATGCATAGCACCATAGCCTCACTCTTAGGATATTATCTTTTTTTTTTTTTTGGTAATTATTATGATATTATCTACCTTGTTGGGCCTTCACTACTATGGACTATAGCTGTATGTGCAAAATTGCCAAATCTATTGTTGGGCCTTCAATCTTACAATTCTTAATTTCTTCGACAATTTAGCTATTTAAATTCTACTATTGCCTCTTGTCACATTACTACTACAATTTAACAGGCCACCAGAATCCAGGGGTGGATCCAGGATTTTGATCAGGAGTAGGCACAAAATATTGACAAGAGTATAATTTATTTCTCCTGACGAATCAGAATAGAGTAGTGGATAGGAATACAAAATATTGACAAGTCACGGCACGACCGGATACGTCACGGCACGACACGGTTCCGTCACGGCACATGTGCCGGTTACGTGCCGTGACTCGCGTGTCCAGTGTCATGACCATCTTTCGAAAATTTAGCACGACAAGGCACATCACGCAAAAGATTTGGTCACGACACGACACATGGTCACGTGTAATTAGGACCGTTAGATCTTGATCGAATGGTGAATCCTGAATAAACTAACCTAAATTATGAAAAAAAATAGTTAAACGTGACCAAACATGACCGGTCACGTTTGGACACGTTACGTGTGATCACGGCGTGATTAACGTGTTCTCATCATTCACGTGCCATGATCATTCTTCCAAATTTGGTCATAGTACGGCACGAAACGTGATCCAACTCACGGTACATATTTATATCCTTAATTAGTAGTTGACATCTTTTTTCTCCTAATGAATTAACCATTATTCTAAGTAGAGTAGCGAATCAGACTGTGTCTTTTTTCTTTCTTTCTTTTATGCAAATCAGTCTGGATTGACTTCCTTTTCTATGCAATTTTCTTCTATTTGACCTTGAATTAAATTCAAGAGTAGACATTATATCCATTCAGGGGTAGACACAAATATAAAATACCATTGGGTCTAAAAAAAATTCAAATTCAGAGGTAGACACTTGCCTACTCCTGACTCTCTTTGAGTCCGCCAGTGCTTGCACGTTGACATGGCACCAGTGACGAGGCAACCGGGATAATTTCACTTGCTAGATGAATTATCACAGGGGCAGTTTTCACTTGTTACATAATTTCACTTGCTACATGAATCAGCAATGTGACCACACTCGCAATTGCCATGCTATATGTTCTCTATTTTGACAAATTACGGTTTTATCGTCCATACAGAAGAGACAGAAAGATGTTACGCTTATTAGTTATTACTTTTGATTTTTAGTCAAACTTATTGACCCAAAGGAATAGACCAATTTTAAAGAGCGGGAAGACAATTGCCTCTAAAATTAAGAATTAGATTTTGTTACCCTGTCGAGTGGGTTCCACCTGAGACTAACTGTGCGCGGTACTATTGAGAAACTCGTGCATGGGCACATCAGTCAAATGACTCGTAATCACACTTGCAAGTTGGCCTTATGGTATTTACCATCTACAACTGTTCTTACAACACCAGATATCTGATAGTGATAGAAGCTGCTTATATTAGTCTTGGTGTACGTATTCCACCGAGTCTGACTGAGAATGTGGTGCTTAGAATGCACGACAGTCGTTACCCTGCAAAACGGCCCCTCTAAATGGCACTGGCGGGCTCGTCTCTCATTTTTCGTTGATTATAATTGTTCTCGTACACCAAACCTGATACGTTGATGCTTTTGACCTCTGGTTCACTTGAACCTGGCGTATTGAATAATTTCTGTAGTTGAATTGAGGGAAACCAAATGTTCTTTCTGCGCCAATTTGTTTCAACACGGGAGTTGAGAGCGTGTAGCGGGTATCTATTTGAAAGAAATTCTTATTCAATATAATAATTGCTCTGTAGAGAAGGATATAGATGATCTGAAAAACTCGAGTCCTAGTAGGCGAGTGGGGACCACATTCTGTTAGAAGCTTTTTGCTTCGAAAATTATTTTTCATTAAAAAAAAATACACTGGCGGTCTCCTTCAAAATGAGCATGCTTCCTCCTCACTTCCCTATAAAAGCCCTCATTATTTCTTCCACATTTCTCGCCTCTCTTTCTCTCTCTGTTTATCTTAGCTCTTTCTCTCTCCCTCTATTTCAATATCTCTCTCCTCGGAGCCTTGATACATTCTGTCTAAGGTGAGCGAAAACTGAATCAGGAACTTTCATTAGGCTAATCAGATTTCAATTCATAGTTTTTGAGGTTTCGCTACTTGATCAGGCTGTGCTCTGTTCATCCTTCAATTTGTTTTCGTAATCAAATGAGATTTTGCGTTTGATCAACTGTTCCTCTGAATTAGAGTTTTTGATGATTGATTTAATCAAGTGCATGATCTTTTGATCCTTTTATAGTTGCTCTGATTAACGATTTTACTATCAAAAGGTTGGGATTGTTTTTTAGGCATAAAGATCGATGAAGACAACTGAGAAAGGTGTGAGACTTGAGCTGGCAGCTTCTAGCTCATGTACCAGTACTGGTACAGTGGAGCAGGAACGTTACCATGCTCTGTCAATGAACAAATGTGCGTGTACTGAGATCTTTGAGCTTAGGGTTTCTTTAGAGGAAGGGTGTTGTTTTAACTCCGAGTTGTAAGTTTTTAGAACATTTGTACTGTAGCCTTGTTAATAATTTTTTCATCAAAAAAAAAAAAAAATCTCAGTAAGGTTATACACTTATCCCCCCTTCTTCTGAACTCGAGTCAATCAATGAGCTCATAGCTGGGCATTATACATGCTGATCTTGAAACTGAAGTGATTAGAGATGATTTTTTTATGATTTCAATATATTTTTTAAGTATTTTCACAAAATTTGTCTTAGAATGAGCATAACTTGTCTATTTTTCTGAGCAAGACTACCTAGAGTTTAGCTGAATTAACTAATTGTTACTGTGTTGAACTTGATTTACTGTAAGTTTAGTATAATTGTCTGAGTCTATACGTGTTTCTTTATTTATTTTTCAGATGAGTTACTCTTAAGTGTTTTTCAACAACTTGATTAACTTTTTTTCTTCATCCTTTTCAGAGGGAAAACAGAGTAGAAGCTAGAGCAAACTCAACAATGCAGAACGAGTTGATCACCTCAGTCAATGGCGATCCCTTCAAATCTACCATCGAATCACTGCCATACCCCTATCTGGAGCAAACACCGCTCTCCTCTCTCCATCTCCCATCTAAATGTGAGGATATGTTCTACTCCTACAATTCCTCCCCCTTCTCTCCTTCCTCTTTCTCGCTTTCCCCATCTCCAGTCCCTACAAATGGTGGCATTGATCCTGCTGCCACAGAAAATCGCCTCTACATTGCTCGCCTTGCTCTCCAATACCAGGAGATCGTTGACAGGTAACCCTGATATTCTAATTTTGAGTTCTTTCAAGTTGGAATTTAGTAGGTTTGTTAGCAAGGCTGTAGTGTTGTTTTATGTATTGCCTTACTTGATTATTACAACCATGTTGTGTTCATGTGCTATGATTGAATTACTTATCTTTTGTTCTATTAATGATTTAACTCAAAGGCATGCATGCCGATTGCATTTGTTACATTACATAAAAAGAGGAATTGAATAATATAATTATTAAGTTTATGCTCCAATTAAGATCTTTGTATTTACTCCTCCTTTGATTGCTACACTAACTTGTTCTCCTTCTTATTTCTGTGAGATTACAATTGAAACTGAAATTATACCCAAATTGTTGAAATATAAAGAAAACAAGTTGATGTGGAGTAATTTTACATAGATTATGATTATTCCTCTTTTTCTCTATTGTTTCTATATCGGGTTTAAACCCGATTATTGTTGGCAGTCAACACATAATTAATTGTTAGGCCTGATAATTTGGTTTGGGTTGCCTTTGAGTTGAAATCAACTTGATTTCTTGCCGAGTTTCCTTGTTGTCTTAACTATATCATTTTGCCAGATTATGATCTTAAAATTATTTTTGATAGTCAATCATTTCTATTTTTAATTATGCATGGTTGACTTTGAAAATGGTGATATTGATTCAAACGTTAATACAATGCTGAAATGAATTATGAAGGATTTTGGTAATAATTGATATTAAAGAAACTTCTTCTATTTTCAAATTTGCCCTTATCGGATCTGAACTCTAAAATTTCTACTCTTAACCACATCACTTTTTTGTTGTGTGGTACTGGTTTACAAGACCTTGTACCAGTGTTATATATTTTGTTGTTATAAAGTATTTTGGATTTTTGGTAATTGCTGATACAAACTCCATGAACTAAATTGTGAATTATTTTCAAATTTTAGGTCTTATCTTTATAAATTTCAAACATGTGGTAAATACTTCTTGTCAGAGGGGCTTAAGCACAAGTTTGTATAACTTGCTGTGATGGATTCGGCTGAAATCAAAATTGTAAACTGGGAATATAAATGGTTGGGTCTATGGGAGTAGTTAGAAAATAAACTAAAACAAGTATAATTTAAATTATATTTTCAAGTAGATGAGAATGTTCCCTCGTAATAAGGATATCTAGGATTAACTTGATAGGAAGGTGGTTAGTTTAACTCATTATTATTAAATTTTCAAAAATCAAGGGGTATTGACCAGAATTTTAAAAGATGGAAGCAATTAATTGTAAAAAACAATAGATGTTTATTTCAATTAGCTAAGCATTAAGGCTTATACACTTCTGTGCAAATCAGGTATGAGCGTTGCCTCTCACTCCTCCAAGAGGCGACAGAGGAAGCAGAGACATTGAGGCATGAAAATGCACGCCTTCGTATGGCGAACAGTGATCTGACAAGCATTCTAGCCATGGCCTCCAACAAGCAGGTGAGTTTATTGGCCAATGAATTCAACCGTTTTGGTATTGGTGCAAAGGCGGTGCCAGAGACCAGCCCGACAAGCGTGCTGCCGTTACAGCCTTTAAATGAGAACCAGCTGTTGCGCCATGCGGCTGAGAGGCGTTCCATGCTGCCCAAGAGTATATCTATTCCATCAAGTGGATATCTGAAGATGAATCGTCCGGTACCTAAAGTACCGGCAAGCCAGCTCAATGACCAGACTCGTGGTACCAGCCCCGTCACACCTGGATCAGTGAGTATAAAATTGAGGCTTCACCATTTTACTTTTTCTGCTTGTTTCCCCTTTCTGTTTTCTCTGATATTACCAACTTGCGGGTTGCAGTACCGGGTATATATAGGTACTGTTTAATGGATATTCTTTGTTTCTATAACTCATTATAATTTGAAGTTTTGAGCCTTTCAAAAGGTAACAAAAATAAGTTTACAAATTCTCTCTCAACTGGCATATTCAAGTTTGCTCATAGTTAACAATGGATTTCCAATTTTCAATTTAGTGCTATTTGTGATAATTCTAACAGTTGTATTGTAGCAGCAGAAGGTACTTGTGGGTCTGGGTGGAAACAAGTCTGGTGAGGAGAAAAGAATAGAAGCAGTGCTGAAGGAGGTTGGCGACATGTCTTACGAATTTTTTTTATTTTGAAATTAACACAAAAGTTATTAATTTGAAGGCCATCTGGGTGTATTTTGAGACAATTTTTGGGCCTTTTGAGCAACTCTATGATTCAAGCTTTACAATTCACCGAACCTACTCCCGAGCCTTTTGGGCCTTTTGGAATTGTTGATGCATATTATGATGTTATCTGTTTTTTTTTTCTGGTAATTAGTATGATATCGACCTTGTTGGGCATTCACTACTACACATAGCTGTATATGAAAAAAAGCCAAATTATTTTCTATAATGTTTGTATGTATAGTACATGAAAGATTTCTGATAATTAGAGCGTCGAAGAAGTTTAGACTTTCGCAAAGGAATAGAAAGACTAACAAATATTGGAAATAAAAAATGACCGAATAGTATTTACTTAAAAACCTGCAAAATAATGAATCATAGAAAAGATGTGGAACTAAAAAGGTATAAAAAAGGTATACAAAAAGAAAGAGAAAACATATAATATCATATATCAAAAAGGAGAGAGGAGCAGAAGGAGAGATCTAAACCTCGATCCAGTGTTCCAGAATCAATCCGATCTTATTTTATTCGATCTGAACCATTCAATTATCATAATGTTAATCTCAACTATTACATATCCTGGAAATGAGGGAAATTATGTTTAGAATTGGTACATAGTGCGGATTTGTCCGTACTACGGATCAATATTTTTGTTTTCAAAATCTTAACTGTCAATTTGAACTGTTTAACATAGTCTCTATATGAATATGTATATGTAAACTAAAGTTAACATTTTTTAGAATATTTTTACTATTTTTTGTAGATGAGTGGAAAATAACAGTCTAACAAAAAGAAAATAACAGCCTAACTATTTTGAGTCTATTTCTGTCACGTATTAATTTAGTGTGTATTAAATAGAATTATGATAAAAAAACATTGGTAAAACAAAAACTTTTTAATAGCTTTTTCTCTAATCTAATTTCTGCTGTTTCCCTATATAGCTATGCTCCTCTAATAGCTTTTTGTTTAATAACTCTCCTAAGAAACACTAATTGCATAATTTAGTAGGTTATTTATGTCACTGAGTAAACAACACTCTACAATTATATATGTCAAATTTCCAATTGACAAAACAAAAACCCTTGTAACAAAAAGAAAACATACCTTGCTCTCAAGCCTTTTTCTTCCACCTCAAGGTGCCATATTATGATGGAGAAAGAGGAAGCAATTGAAATGGAAAGGAACTGGGCAGACCTTCTACCAGAACTTTTTGTTCTCATCCTGAAAAATCTTCCTGACATGTGTGATTTCGTCCGATCCCGAGCTGTTTGTAAGCCTTGGCGTTTCTCTTCCTCTGTCTCCGACATCCCCCCACAATTTCCTTGGATCCTCTGTCTAAGCCCGGGGCCTGATTTCAAGTTCTATTCCATCGCTTTCAACAAACTATACACCATATGTGCTCCCACCTCTTCGGGCAATATACTGTTTAAAACTGTAGGTAGTTACGTGTTCACTGGCCAAATTGGTAATGTTGATAGCTTCTCTCTTTTGAATCCCCTTTCCAATAGCGAGGTTCATCTCCCTGTTCTACATGATTGTAATCGATATTTGTTTCCAATGATAAAGATGCAAATTGACGACTATATGTTCGCTTCTGTGTATAAAATATCAGTTCGATGTAAACCCGGTGATGACAAGTGGGACATTATTGGACCTGGATACGAGGGTAAATACCGTTGTTATTATTTGAAGGGTTTGCTTTTTAGGATTGAGTACCAAACTTTGGTTACAAAAGTTACGGATATTAGCAGCCATAAAGAGCTCTATGTCATACCACCACCCAAATATGAAAAAATCTCTGAGATGTCCTTTAAAGGTCCTTGCCTTGTTGAGTCTTGTGGAGAGATTTTGAGCGTTTGCTATAATCAATCCTATAAAAGGACATATTATAAATTTTATATTCACCGTCTCGAATTTGGCAATAGAAAAGAGAATCCTTGTTGGGTCAAGCTTGGCAGCATTGGAGATCGAATATTGTTCTTTGATTTTCCTCTTGGTACTCTTCGTGCTTTCTGTCTCAGAGCAAGTGACTTTGCTGGATTCAATGGGAATTGTGTTTACTTCATAAATGAGTATACATCATCTGATTCAGGTCACGTTCGTGTCATCAATATGTATGACATAGAGAATGGTGAAACAATATTTATCGATACCCCTTTCGATTGGAAAAATTATATTACATGGTTTATGCCTACTTTAAATCATATCTGAGATCATGTTATTTTAGAGTACGATGCTATCTTTTAGCTTTTGAGCATATAGATATACTCTCAGTGCGTCCATATTAGTCCTCTTATTCGAACTTAAGGATTGCTTAATGTAAGACAATGATGTGTAAAGAATATGATTGTGGATGATAAATTAATATTTATGAAATTGTAGTGTTCTTTTGATTTGTAACTTTCAGGTCCAATGCACAGAAATGATTTTGTAAAATTAATAATTTGAAGGCTATTTGGGTCTATTTTGAGACAATTTTTGGGCCTTTTGAGCAACTCTATGATTCAAGCCTTACAATTCACCGCAATCTACTCCCAAGCCTTTTGGGCCATTTGTGGGCCTTTTGGAACTGTGAATGCATATTATGATATTATCTTGTATTTTTTTGTTTGTTTGGTAATTAGTATGATATTATCGGCCTTGTTGGGCATTCACTACTATACATAGCTGTATATGATAAAAGGCCTGATATATATTTGTATAATGTTTGTATGTATAGTATATGAAAGATTTATGATAATTAGAGCGACGAAGAAATTTTTTCGCAAAGGAACAGAAAAATTACCAAATAATGGAAATATTAAACGACCCAATAATATTTACTTAAGAACCTGCAAAATAATGAATCATAGAAAAGATGTGGAATTAAAAAGGTATACAAAAAAAAAGGAGAAAATAATCAGCAAAACAATTAAGGACACTATAAATGTCCAAGCGGGGATTTAAAATACTGTTAGATTAAGGTTATTTTGCTAATTCAATTAATCTTTTACCGAAATTAATTTCATAAGATGGAACAGGCTGAACACTTTTTCATACTATTTAGATTAGGACCTTAATTTCTTTGTACTATTTTAGCATACCAATCCAAATTGGATATAGAGTCAAAGTACTTAAACGATTTATACTATTAAACGGCGTAAGGGGCCTTTCAAGTTTTTGTACCGTGACAAATTAAAAAAAGAGCAAGTATCCTGAAAAATAAATTCGGGACAAAAGGTACAATTTTATACGATCCATAAACCTACATAATTCATGTGATTGTTCACACATAACTTGTAAAGAAGAAAACACAACTCTGTAGAGCTTAACCACAGATTAATTAATTACCATATATCATGGAAAGCAAAAAACGTCTTGAATTGGCGATTGAAAAAAGGCGATTGAAAAGGCGATTGAAAAGGCGATTGAAAACAAAAAAAAGAGAAGGGAATATGCGAGTAAAAATCCAAAAAAATAGAGAAAAAAAAAAAAAAAAAAAAAAAAGAGACAAACAAAATCGTAGAGTAAATGGCCACGCCAGAAGTAATGACAGCCCAGCAACGTCGCTTGGGCTTATTGAAAGATAGTTTTCGCACGAAATACGGGGCTTTCGCAGCTCCATTAATGGCGGATCCGAGCCCATATGGCCTGCCTAGAACTTATAGCCAGATCGTGCAGCAACCTACTGCTGTACGGCGTGAGCGCAATCCAACGAGCACAATGGAATCAAGATCCATGCTGGTGCGCCAGAGAATTGCCGAAATTCGATCTCAATCCACATCCCGCCGTCCGATCTGTATGAGATGCGGAGACAGAGGACATTTAGCCAAGGAATGCCGAAACAAGCAGGTGTGCTTCGCCTGTCACAAACTAGGTCACAAAGCCGCAGCATGTCGTTCTTCTAATCTTCCCCCCTCCGTATTCCCCATTGCTAACCCTAGAACTGCACTCTTACCACCTCATCCACCCTCTCTAGGACCTAGATCCACACGTATTCCACCTCCTCAACCTCCGCTAAGACCTAGAGCTACTACGACAATGGCGATAACACCTCCGATAGTGCTGCTGGAGACTACCCCCCGATCCCAAGCGATTGAAGCAAACTTGACGCTCAGCTTCGTCTTGGACGATATCGCTGCATGGGGACCCGAGAGAGTGGAGCAGATCCTCCGCAACCGCTTCTCTCACCATCGCTGGGTGGCGTCGGTGTTTGATGAGTATAAATACCTCATCAAAGCACCGAATGCTACCTGGTTGGAATCGGTCGCCTCCCGCGGTTATCTTCGATTAGGCGACGTTCAATTCCCGGTTATAGCTTGGGACAGAAGCTTCAGCGATGGGATGGCTCTGCAACAAATCTGGGTAAGGATTTACAATTTCCCACTCTTCCTAGATGATTTTTCTGAGTATGATCGGGTATTGAACCCGTTTGGAGCTTATGTTTTGGAGATAGATAGTGCTACCAAAAGCGGGTATGATATCCGATTTGTACGTCTCAAACTAGCTGTCTGTGACACAAAAATTCTGCCTAAAACTCATGTAGTGACATATAGGGACCCTACTGGTTCCTTGACAATGTTTGATATAGACATAGAAGTTGAAACTGAGAATACTGAACCATTGAATGCCTGGGCTGGGAGAAAAAGGGGCAGACCATACCCTAATGGGACCGAGTTTGGGGAAAGTGAAAGAAGGGAGTTAGAACCTCCACAGTCAGCACAGGGACCCAATCCACAACCTCAACCCCCACTGACTCAGGGAGGTGGCAGCATTAGAATGTTAAACACAGGTATCCATCACCCCAGTCCAGTCAATCTCAGACCAGCTGATACTGGTAAAAACCCAATATTAGGTTTGAATGTGTTTTTAGAAGAAGAATTACTCAATGAGGAACTTGACCTAGAGGCTTGGGCACTTCTTATGAGCACTAAGGCTGGTCCTAGCAATGTTCACACTGATACTGGTGCTGTACCAGTCAGCTTGCCCGCTATGCCAACTGGTGCTGTACCAGTCAGCTTGCCAGTTCACACTGAAACTGGTGCTGTACCAGTCAGCTTGCCCACTATGCAAACTGGTGCTGTACCAGTCAGCTTGCCAGTTCACACTGATACTGGTGCTGTACCAGTCAGCTTGCCAGTTCACCCTGAACAAGCTCCTACACTTGTCAACAGTAGTCAGTCAACTCCCTCTTCTGAACCAGCTCAAGTGACTCACCAAACCAGTAGCCAGCAACCAACAACAGCTCCAGGATACATGTCTGAAGACGATGAACCAATCTTAGCTAGGATGCAAAGGCTCCAACTCTTGCCACAACCAAAATCTGCTACTGCACCTCCCAAAGCTACCAAGAAATGGTTTAATACACCAATTAATAAGATAACAACTCCAAAAAAGAAGTTCTCTTGGGGAAGGAAGAAACCCAAAGCCTTAGCTATTCAAACCCCCCACTCTGGCATCATCAAATCCAGAACCAACACCCACTCTGGCCTCATCAAATCTAAACCTCAGCGGTTTACCAGTGCCACTGGGGTGAGCTCCAGACTTAGAAGTACCACCATTCATCTCAGACAGGGCCCTGGCTCTTCTCCTGACAAGGCCATCTGCTTGTCAGATACTGAGATGCCCACTCCTGAGGTGACTGAGACTCCTGTTCGACACCCCAAACCTGATCTTCGCCGCAGCCTCAGAGTCACTGTGCAAGGGGATCCAGCCTCTACTCTGAGTAAAGCACAGAAGAGAAAAATGGCTGAAGGCAGCTGCTCATCAGGTATTAGTCTTATCAATAGTTTTCCTTATAATAGGCTTAGTGTAACTCAAATAGTTGCTTTGTTCCAAGTCTATCAAATTACTCTAGGTACATCAGATGCAGACAGAACATTGATAGTTGAAAGTATGAAATCTTTAGATAGAAGTACATTTGAACAAGTTATCAAACAATTACTTAACAATACTAGCAATAGGCAACAATCTCCAGTTACTTTAGAACAAGTTAATCATCTTAGCCAAGTAGTCA
Organism: Carex littledalei; assembly: GCA_011114355.1. NCBI lineage: Eukaryota > Viridiplantae > Streptophyta > Magnoliopsida > Poales > Cyperaceae > Carex > Carex littledalei. Next base: position 2,666,121 of record CM022081.1, read on the forward strand.
ATACAGCAGTAGATACACTACCTACATCACCTAGCTTAACACAAGATTCTCTAGTAGATAACATAGTTAAAAATAGTGTCTCTCTCAATTCAGAATGAATATTCTCAATTGGAACTGTAGAGGACTGAATTCTAGTAGAAAAAGACAAATAGTTAAGGATTTAGTAGACAATAATAGAGTAGATCTCTTAGCCATCCAAGAATCTAAAAAAGATGGCTTTACTCAGAGATGTCTTAAGAGCATCTCCCATAGATTAGATTCTTGGCTGTGGGTACCCTCTGTTGGTAGATCAGGAGGGATTCTTGTAGGATGTGATAGCAACAAAATTAGGTTTGTCCAACACACAGTACACTGTTTTTGTATAGATATAATTATGGAAAACAAATTAGACAATACTAAATGGCAGTTTACTGTGGTATATGGACCAGTACTTAGGAACCTTAAACAAGCCTTTTGGGATGAATTAACTCAACTAAAAAATCCTAACTTAGATCTCTGGTTCCTGTGTGGAGACTTTAATGCTATTAGGAAAAAAGAGGAAAAAACAGGAGTTAACTTTGATGTTCCCATTAGCAACAAATTTAACTCCTTTGTCAATTCTCTCCATTTAATAGAACACAAACTCCATACTAGGAGATTTACTTGGTCTAATGGCACCAGATTTGCCCTATTAGATAGAATCTTTACTTCTCTTGCTTGGGAACAAAAATACCCCTCTAGCTCCATTAGAGACCTTAGTAGTCATGGTTCAGACCATTGTCCCCTCTTAGTCCAAACTTCCTCTGACATTCTCCCTCCTCCCCCATTATTTAGATTTAACCATAGTTGGACTGAGCAATCAGAGTTTGTCTCCCTTATGATTAAATGGTGGCAAGAATACCCCCTCTCCTTACCAGATATAGCTAAAAGCTGGAACAACAAGTTAAAACATATTAGAAAAAGGATTAAAGGGTGGGCTAGGAATTATTATGGAAAACAGAAAAGAGATAAATCACAATTACTAGAATTACTACATGCACTAGAAATACTTAGAGATCATAGAGAATTAACCAATGAAGAAGGGGAACAGTGGATTAATCTCACACAACAACTAGAAAACATATACCAAGCTGAGGAAGAACAATGGAAATTAAAATCTAAGCAAAAATGGTTGGTTGAAGGAGATGCTAACACTAAGTATTTTCATATTCTAGCTACTCATAGGGCAAAAAAAAATAGGATTAATGCTTTAGAAATAAATGGCCACCTTACACAATCCATTCCAGATATCAAATCACATGTAGTATCTTATTATAAAGAATTGCTAGGAACACCTGGAGATAAATTTGCACATTTAGACCCTGAATTTTGGGATTCAGATGACAAATTGTTAAATACAGAAAAATGGGAACTAGAAAGGCCATTCACTGAACTGGAACTCAAACAGGCTGTATTTGCCTCTGAGCCACATGGGGCCCCTGGTCCAGATGGTTTTACCTTCCATTTTTATCAATTCTTTTGGGATTTAGTTAAGGATGATCTGATGATACTCACCCATCACTTCTATGAACATTCTCTTGACTTACATAAAATAAATAAATCCTGTATTTGCTTAATCCCAAAAGAAAAAGATGCAACTCAAATTAAAAAATTTAGACCTATTAGTTTAGTTAATTGTAGCTTTAAAATTCTTTCTAAAATACTTACCATTAGACTAGAACAAGTCATGCCTAGATTAATAGATTCTAGTCAAGCAGCTTTCCTTAAGAATAGATATATATTAGATAACATGATAGTTAGTCAAGAAATACTTCACTCATGTCAACAAAATCAGCAACCAGGGGTAGCAATTAAAGTGGATTTTGAAAAAGCTTATGATAAAATACACTGGGACTACTTGCTGGAAGTCTTAACTAGTAGAAATTTTGGTTCCAAATGGATCCAATGGATTACTCTTTGGCTGTCTAGTTCACAGTCTTGTTTGACAATTAATGGGACTTTAACTAGCTATTTTTATTGTAAGAGAGGAGTCAGACAGGGAGATCCTCTCTCTCCTTTCCTTTATATTTTAGCTGCAGATACTTTAAGCAAAATATTTACTAAGGGTAGGCTAGCTGCAGTACTTACTGGTTTAGGGCCTGCTTGTATAGCACAACAAGCAATAACAAATTGTCACTATGCAGATGATACTATTCTTTTCCTGGCTGCCCAGGAGGAGAATATTGAAGCTGCATGGTGGGCAATGATGGCCTTTGAGGCCTTATCAGGAATAAGAGTCAACTATGATAAAACTGAAATGTATCCCATTAACTTAGACCCACACACTTCCAATTTAAATCATCTATTTAGGTGCCAATGGGGACAATTCCCTATTAAGTACTTAGGACTGCCTTTACACATTAAAAAACTTGCAGTTAGTGATTGGCAATTTTTAATAGATAAAGTAGAATCTAGACTGCCCAGTTGGCAAAGTCAACTGCTTTCAATTGGGGGGAGGATCACATTAGTAAACTCAGTTCTATCTTCTATTCCTTTGTATTCCTTATCAGTCTTTCAAATACCTAGTACAGTCCTTAAACAAATTGACAAAATTAGAAGAAGATTCTTATGGCAAGGTACTGAAAAAAAAAGGAAATATGCTTTAGTTAACTGGGAAACTATCTGTTTAGCTAAACAATTTGGAGGAATGGGAGTTTTAGATCTTAGAGAGATGAATATTGCCTTGTTGTTAAAATGGTGGTGGAGGTTCAAAAATCCTACATACAATGCTGCTTGGAAAACTATACTCATGCATAAGTATATTGATTTTCATACCCCACCATCTCCTTTTTGGAAAACTATCTCTAATTTAGAACATCTAGGCTCTGTAAGTGTACAATATATACCCTGTAGACAATCTCAATGTAGGTTCTGGGAAGACATATGGTACAAAAACTGCTCATTAGCAACTCTCTATCCTGTGATATATAGGAAATGTAGTAATAAACAAATATCCTTTAGTGAAGTGATTAATTCCCAAGGGTTGAGGGTTCAGTTTAGAAGGCCATTGGAGGGCATGGATTTGGTAGATTGGACTAGCATTCTCCATCTCATTAGTACCATCTCCTTCTCATCTGAGCAAGATCAACTAGCATGGAGATGGGATAACACAGGGAAGTTCAATACACAATCATTATATAAATTTTTAAATTTTAGAGGGGTATTACCAAACAATTCTGAAATCATCTGGTGGACTCTACCTGTCCCACCAAAAATTAGGGTTTTTATGTGGCTAATTGCTCACAACTCCATACTTACCAAGGATAACTTAACATGTAGAGGTTGGTCTGGTTCCCAAACATGTCAATTCTGCTCTGATAATGAAACAATTAGTCACTTGTTCCTTACATGCCCTTTAACTCAAAGAGTGTGGTTTTGGTTAGGTAAAAGCCAAGAATTTATGCATGAATGGATGTCTTTTGATGATATTCTCAAATTTGCTGTCTCCTTACCAAGGTCTGATAATATAGGATTTCTAATTGTCCTTAGTGCTATCTGTTGGACAATTTGGAAACATAGAAATGATAGGTGCTTTAATAATTGCTCTCCCAACACAGCTCGAAATATCATCTTGCAAATAAAATCTTTACTTTCTTATTGGGCAGGTAATGTCAAAACCAAGGTGAAATTGGCAGTGGAAGAATGGATGCCCATACTTGAAGATGCAATCCCTATAGCCCAATACATGCCTTTGGAGATGGTGGTGTACCAGCCACCTGAGAATCCAGCTCAGCCATGAAGATGCTTTTCCATCAATTTTTGTACTTAGTATATCTCATTAGTACCATACAGTGTGGTTTAGTACTAGCCTCATTATATTACTTTTGGAGTTTAGCTGCCACCCAAGCTTGGTATATTGCTTGGTTGGTGTGCATTTTATGTTGCTACTTTGGTTAATTTCGGATTCTCTTAGAGGCTCTCGGTAGCTCTTTAGCTGCTGATCGGCTGAATTTCATTTTGTAATTATGGTTTCATGATTAATGAAACGGGCGCATGCCTCTTTTAAAAAAAAAAAAATTACCATATATCATGCATATTAATAAAATCACTCCAATTATACAGCCACACTTGTCATCTTAGGCACACCCGGCAACTCCGGCCGAGCAACCAACAAGTTATATATATGAATCATCATCCTTCGCTCAAACTCGCTCTGTCCCGAGATGCTCATCTGTCGTTCTTTCGGCATCCGTCTAACCCAAAGCCTGTCTGAACTACTCCTGCTGCTTGTAAGCGTTGCTGAGGGCCGACCTGCTCCTCCAGCCAACGCTAGCATCAAGTTAACATAGGCATCCCTTGCCTTAGAAAACAGTTTGCGTGGCGACCAAACCTTAGCACGGATTTTGAACATGAGTTGTACGGGTCTCGGTTTCCGTGAGCGCCGAGCTGTCCCGAGCATGGCGACTTTTACCGGCTTTGGGACAGACTCGAGTCTCTGGTAATAGCGGTGCCGCCAGTATGACTGAATGGTCTTGCAAACCTGAGATGTAATACTTGCCATTGCTTTAGTGAAGAACTGCAATGAGCAGTTTGTGATGATTGATGAATGTAAATGATTTAATGGGAATGTATACTATTTATATTGGGATAAATTGTTCGATAAGATCAGTTGACTATATATATATTTAATGAAGATTATCAATCATGGAACGGTTTAGTCAAAAAAGAACTACTGGGTTGTCTCAAGCGATTTGATATTTTCTTTATTATTTCTCTATTTAAATGCATTTAATTACTCGAGCGTATTGTGACGTTTGGTCCAGAGCAGTCACAGTCAACAAAATCAGCTATAAATAATAGAAGTGGTCAAGTGGAAGTAGTCAGTTTAAGCGGGCCGTAATGGGCCAGCTTAGTATTGAGCTTTTTATCTGTTTCTATAGAATATACCAGCCCAATAATAGAAACCCGTCTAATTGTTACCTTATTTTTGGGTTTTGAATGAGCCCAAAATTAAATTGATTTTTTCATGATCAGCTTGAAGTTTTAGGCCATTTCTATTTGAGCCATTAACTTTGCTTCTATGTCAAAGAAAACATGCTAATTAACCTTGCTTTATTTTTGTTTCATCACTGAATACCAATGAATTTGCCTGTTTGGTTTGGCAATACATCCAGTTGAAATAGACAAAGTATATATACTCCCAGTCCCAAGTACTCCATAGGAAAGGCAAAAAAAACTTGTGGTTCGCTCAAGACCGATTCGGAAAAAGCTCGTAAATAGCTCACTTGTACTAGTTCGATCTGAAAACGAACGGATTCGATTCCTCATTTGACGAGTTCGATCTTGACTCAACTCGGTCTGTTAATGAGCTGATCTTACAATTGATTATATTTTGATTTAATTTAACTGTTAATATGTTAGGATTAGAGATTATCCGCCACATCTTAGGTACAAAATATATATGGTATTTCATTTTGTAAAAATTGTGAAAATCAAACTATTAAAAGTCTTAGATTTTTTGAAAAGTAGCTACTTAATTTAGACATTGATGATCAGGGAATATCACGAGATCTTTATATTTGACAAAATGCACTGGAACAACAAAATATTCGAAGCATAATATATATTCTAGAATAGCTAGCTTGCAAAGCCAACTATAGGGAAGTATAGGTGAGCTAGTTGGCTTTGTTCACAACGTATGGTTTATCAATTAATAAAGACACTGGTCGCCTCTTGTTGGAGAATAATCTCCTGTTCCGCTCTCTCCACAGAGCCCAAACTCCAGCTGTCCTCTTCGTAATTTTTCCAGGTTGGTGAGATGACCGTTTTCCTCCGGCCAGGACCTTAGAAGGTTTGCCCCTCCCATTGCTGCTGTGTTGTAATGGGCGCAGATCCCCCTCCAAAATCTAACCGAGTAGGTGCAATCCCACATGATGTGGTCTCGTGTTTCAGCCAATTGTGATGTACATAGGTGGCATCCTTGGTGGATGTTGCAACCTCGATATATGAGTACCTCCTGAGTTAAAATCCTTTTCGCCAACATTAGCCAAGTGAAAATTTTGACTTTCATTGGGACCTTCAATTTCCATGTCATCGGTATCCCCTCAATTACTCCCCTGTGCTGCACTGCCTTATAAGCAGAAACACAGGTGAAAAGCTTTGAAGGCGTCCATCTCCATTTGACATCGTTTTCATGAAATGTTGATGCAAAAAAAAAACAGAATCAAAAGAGCTAAGTCCTTGAAGATGAACAATGAGTCTGGGGTAGGTTGGATATCCGTCACTAAGGATATGTTCCACAATCTCCTAACCGTGGCGGCCCATAATCCATTGGGCTCTGCTTCGATTCGCCAGAGTCATTTGGTTAAAAGCGAATTGTTTTGGCAACAAAGATCAATTACTCCCAGGCCCCTGTTCTCTTTGAGGAAACAAACTTTTTCCCAATTTACCAGGCAATTAATGTCTTTGCACGATTAGTTCCCCTTCCAGAGAAGAAATCCCCTTATCATTTTATCCAACTGTTTGATAACTCCCTTTGGTAGCTTAAGTGCTTGCATGAAATGTAGTGACATTGCCGATAGCACCGCCTTGACCGATGTTACTCGATCTCCCTCCATAAGATAGCAAGTTTGACGTCCAACCCTCCATTTTACCGTGTACTGCTTAACATCGGCTGATAGTCTATTCGCTTTGGTTTTTTAATTGTCAGCGGAAGTCCGAGATATTTGATCGGTAGCTGTGATGGCGGTGAGGAGAGAATATCCTGAATTACCTGTGTGAGGTTGCTCGATATCGCAATCGGGACAAATGTACTCTTTGATTGATAATCAAAGATCCTTGGTCCCGATTGATCCACAAGCGACGTCATAAATGAAATCGGTGAGGAGATAAATGTACTCTTTGATTGGTATCGCAGTCGGTGAGGAGAGAATATCCTGATATTAATTTGTTGTATTCTTCTTAATAGTCATAAATGAAAGGTGCTTTTTTGGGGTCAAAAGCGACGTCGCCACTTTGGACTTTCAATGCTGATCATATACCACGTAAATTAATTCGTTGCTTCTTATTCTTGTCTTGGTATATGTCTAAGTGATCGAGTTTTACTTATTTAATAAGAAAACATGTAATTACAGGGGTGCTAACTACATGCTTTCTATATATTATAAGAAAACAAATTTACTAATGTGTTTAATGTTTTTATTTTTAACCCAAATATATATATATATAGACACACACACACTTTTTCATCTAAAAACCATGCAACATATATAACAAATTCTAACCTCCAATTAAGTATTCTCCCAGGATTCTTCAAAATATATTGAGCATGCATGGATCATTGTAATAACTTGTGTCCAATATGTTTTGCTTTATAGGTATTTTACATTTATCTCCTTACAATTCGGACCATATATGCTAATTAAGCTTTCATATGATCCACATAATTACCAACGAAAGAACAAACTAACAAAAAAAAACAAATATGACAAGAAAACAAGAAAACAACTATATGTACTTTTTTTTTTTTATTATTTAGCTTGCATGCAACTCCACCTCCTGATCACTTCTCCTCAACATGGAAACAACCTCACCAGACGCCACAAGTGACTTGTAAATTTCAGCAATCAACCTCTTCTCGTATTCAGTCGATCCGAGTCGGGTTGAACCACTCTGAGGTATCCGCTTGGTCCAATAAGCCTCCGGTCCGTTTCTTGTAGAAAATGCACTTCCCTTGCTAGCTAGGCCCAACATGGCATTGACATACGCATCTCGGAGTCGGGCAAGTAGCCTAATCGGAGACAAGATCCGAATCCGAAACCGGCCAATTGACCGGAGTTTGAAAAACCGGCTTCTTGGTCTACGGTTTTGGCCATCGCCAAGCCGAGTCACGAGCGTGGTGCGTTTACGACCCTGTTCAAGGCGTTGATACTTTCTTTTCCTCCAGTGTGCCCTAATTGCTCTAGTGAACTTGTATGAAAAAGCCTCCATCTCTCTCTCTCTTTTTGAAAAACTTGGCAGCGGCTGCTCTCTCTCTCTCTCTCTCTCTCTTTTTTGAAAATACTTGGTAGCAGAAGGTGCTCTCTCTCTCTCTCTCTCTTATCTGATCTCTTTTTTTCCTCTTTGGAATATAAGGAGGGTATATATATGGTTTTCCTTTGACTGGGTTGGTGGACAAGGGACTTACAAGTTACAAGTTAGAATATTAAGCTCTATGTTATATATAACAAAGAATTTTCCCATGGTCAATCGGCCGGGTAGAAACTAAGTATGGTCTTCTCCGAATAAAAGAAGATATTGAATTTATTATATTATTTATATTAGGTCATTGAATGGTTAATTGGAGACTGGGAGTACATAAATTTGAACAGAGAATAAGCTAAAAATGTGCACGTGCATTATGTTGCCTATCAAATTAATGCACATAATTAATTAATTTGAAGTGTGAACTTGACTCAATTCTTTGACTCCAATGCCATCTTTGACTTATAAAAAAATTAAGCAAGAAATATTTTTGCTATTATTTATTTCAATATTATTAAATCATATTCGTCTCAATTAATAACGTTAATATGATAACTATAATTTTTATTATAGTAATATATAAAATATTGTTAAAATTTGCAAGATTATTAAATTAAGAATTTATATAAAAGTATCACATCATCTTGTGATTGATTTACAATTTAAATTGCAGAAATGTAGATGTTGTTAATTTAAAATAATATCTATCTAATCAGTCAGTTGATATGATACTTTGTGATAATTTACTAGTCTTAAATTTAAAGTTTTGTTAATTTTTCATGGATTCTTTTCTGTCCATCATTATTTTAATGAAAATTCCAAAGGTTACTTGTTGTATACATCCTTGCTAATTTTTTTTTGAAAAAAATTCACAGAAATAATACATGCGTTGATAAATTACAAAAATATGTTTTATCTGCAAGGATAAGAAATTACAATTGTAGTTATTCTTGTGGATATGATTATTATTGGTCATATATAGTATTTATGAGAATACCGACACTGTTAATTAATTTTATCCGCCGGATAAAACAAGAATAAGATTCTTTATGGTCACTGTTGAAGCGAGGGTGGAAAAAAGAAAGAAGTAGCCAAATAAAGACTTGGTAGTAGCAAATTGTCTAAATGTCATCTTCAGTTGGAAGTTAGAAAGACAAGCCATATTAAAATTTAAACAAAAATTTAAATTTAAAATTCAGAAAAAACAGAAAGAAAAGACCAGCCATATTAAAATTTAAAATTCGTCAGAGATGTTAAGGCCTTGTGGTTTCCAGATGTGTCAAAATATAAAATTACAAGTATTTTCTGGAACATATGTATTGCCTATCAATTTCATACTATTAATTTGAGTATATTCAAATTCTTTAATTGATATGTTTTAATAAGGCTCTTTAAATTTGAAGAGTGCAAATCGTTTGATGAAAATTAAAACATCCACAAATTTCATCATTTTTTATTTTAAATTGTTATATATATATATATATAGAGTATGGCTAAGTTGCTGCCGGCAGCATTTCGGCGAGGTGATGCCGGCAGCATTTCGGCCATTCTGGTGTTCAAACAGAAAATCTGAACCGTTCAACGTGTTCTAAATATTAAAATCTACTTGGAGACCAAATTTTACATTTTTTGGAATTTTTTTACTATTTATTAAGCCACTTTGAAAATTCCAGATCATATGGTCCAGACTGTTTTTACTGTTCACCCGGATCAGCAATTTTCAAAGTGGCTTAATAAATAGTAAAAAAATTCCAAAAAATGTAAAATTTGGTCTCCAAGTAGATTTTTATATAGATTGAACATCTATATAAAAAAATTTGTTGTTTGAACATCGGAATGGCCGAAACGCTGCCGGCAGCACCTCACCGAAATGTTGCCGGCAGCAACTTAGCCATACTCTATATATATATAGATGAGCTATGGTGAGACGTGGAGTAAAACCAAGTTTTTACTCCATGGCACTAAATTCTATTTTGAATATCCAAACAACCGATCCGAACCGCTCAACATGTTCTCTATATTGAAATGCGCTTGGAGACCAAATTTTACATTTTTTGAAATTTTTTTACTATTTATGAAGCCACTTTGAAAATCGCTGATCCGGTGGTCCAGAAAATTTTACTGTTTTTTACTGTTCACAGTGGATCAGCGATTTTCAAAGTGGCTTAATAAATAGTAAAAAAATTCCAAAAAATATAAAATTTAGTCTCCAAGCACATTTCAATATAGAGAACATGTTGAGCAGTTCGGATTGGTTGTTTGGATTTTTAAAATGAAAATATGACGTGGAGTACAAACTTGTAAAAAAAAATAATCATGTTGGTTTCATAAAAATATTTTTTTAATTATGATTTATAAAAAAAAAATGGTTAGTAAACGCCTGTGTGGTACAACCGTCGGCATATTGACTCAAAAAAGTGTTTTCGAATTTGGTCGATCCTCTGCTGCACTAGCAGCGCGCTGCACAACGTATAGATGGATGGATTTTTAATAAATCTTTTAAGATTTGATTTGCACGAATCTCAAAGCCATATGATGAATCGAGTTCTGTGCTGGAATGTTGCGCAACAGAAGATCGAAAGGCCTATTTGAAGTCTTCAACATATGGTCAAAATATGTAGCGATATATGTAGCGAGTCACCGAAAATGGCACATACAGTTGTCAATATGTTGCCACAAGGTTTGCTTTATTGGTGCCCGCTGCAGCGCATCCTTCTTTGGCCACTTTAAGATGTGGTCCCCTACTCGCCTTTGCGCCTCTAATAGTCAATTCGTCATGCATTACACATTTCTTATCTAGGACCACTTCTTCTAGAAGAAATAGAAAAGTGGTGGCTAATGTTTGAACTTTGAACATGTAACTGTAATTAGAGGGACATAAAAGCAATAATTGAGTATATATCATTGACTATGTGACTTGGAGATAAGTCTCAAATTATGTGCTAGATTTTATCTTTTTTAAGCCTGATGGACTATAGGTGTTTGGTACAAGATGCATGACATTACGTACCAACCAGCTGTAAATAATTTTTTCCATGACATATATAGCATTTTAATAGGGTAATCTTGCATTATTTTTCAGCTTGAATATAAAAAATCGAGGAAATGAGATATTTGCAGGGGCGGATTCAAGATTTTCATCGGGGCCAAAAAAATAGTGAATCGGATTTAAATAGTTAATCGGGTCTAACTTATAATTTTCAATGTTTTAATTAACTTCTAATTTCTAATACTCTAACTTGTAATCATAATTACCAATCAAAATTCAAAAAATTTATTTTATTGTTAGCTCTAAATTTAATCCTTATTACAATTCAGAATTTCAGAGAGAGCAAAGTTGGTCCGAACTTATAGATCTCCATTAAAATTCAAAATCTAAAGAAAACAAAGTCCGCCCCTGATATTTGCAACTCTTTCAGAGTTTAGAAAGTGTATGGGAATATTTTTCATTGTCAAATTGCAAAATGGTGTTTGAAATTATGATTAAAATATATAAAAGAATGTTTGTGCTTTTCCCTACAATACTGATTCAAAGTTCAAGATAGAGTCCACTATAATGTTTCTATCTGAGTTGTTTTACATGACAACTAAAGGCAAATAAAAAGCATACGATAAAAGAGAAATTGAACAATGACAAAGCAAATTAAATCAACCCCTTGAAAGAAGGCCTTCATTTTCCTTTATAGGCTGAATGAAACATGAAACAACTTCAAACCCCTCTCTATCCTCCACACAAACAAACAGAAACAGAGCTAAAGCTCAAGCCCCCTCTACCCCCCGACATTTTTACTAATATCCAAAGTTTAATAGAAATTAATTAATATACCCAATTCTGAAGTTATAAAAATGGCAGATACCCAAAAAAAAAAAAAATTCGCAACAGTACCGGCCATTTTCTGGCCGGTACTTAATAATTTTTTTTTTTTTAGGATGGGCATAGCATAGTTGGCTAGAAGAAAAAGTCGTAGGAAACTCGGATTGAAGTTTGCACTTGGTTTGGCTAAGATCAAACAAATGCATTTGGTTGGATGCGTGTGTTACATCAGTTGCATGTATCGGTGCATCATCGATGTTTTTGCAATGAAACATCGATGTTCTATTAGCCGGATAGTGCTAAAAAAATATCGGTGCGTCGCTGATGTTTTATTAGACTTAGTATTGACAATTAAGCAGGGTAGTGCTAAAAACATCGGTGCGTCGCTGATGTTTTTGCAATGAATCGGTACTCAATTTTAGAATGCTGGTTATTGTCAAATTAAATTCACTAGCCGCATACGAACACTAAACTTTAGTGTCATACGACACTGTAAAAAAAAACATCAGTACTTCAATTCGAGTTTCCTACGACTTTTTCTTTTAGCTAACTATGCTATGCCCATCCTTAAAAAAAAAAAAAAAAATTGGGTACCATCCATTTTCTGACCGGTACTGAATTAAATTGGGTACCAACCAGAAAATGACCGGTACGGACATTTTTATAACTTCCGAGCGGAATTGGGTACATCAATTAATTTCTATTAAACTTTGGATATTAATAAAAATGTCGGCTCTACCCCTTTCCAAATTTCCAATTGATGAACTCAACGCTGGTCTTAAACATACAAGGACAATATTCTATTTGACACAAATGTAGAAAATAGAATTAAATCAAATCGCAGGCTACTTACATCCAGAGATGGAGTCATATTTTAAACTATATATGTGATCAAACATATGGAGGTCAATCATATAAATTTATGAGTGTCAATTTTAAAGTGTTGTGACATTTTACTCTAAATTATATAAAAAATTATACATAAATACAAAAAAATTAACAAAATGAAGATCAATTGACTCTCATTGGTCCAATCAATATAAATGATTATTGATAGTATTAAATTCCAAGAACTATTTTGCTGAACTACCAAAAATTATTTAAGTGCAGAGGATAAAAGAGGAGTTATTTTAAAATTTTCAATTATCTGGACGCTATCAATTATGATAACACACTTAAAGAAATTAAGCTCGAAAAGGAATTTGAAGAGCTTACAACTCATAGAATCCCAAGTCTAAACTATATAAAAACAAAAAGGTTTTGAATAAAACATAATTAGTTAACATCTTAAGCAAGCATCAGTAAATTAGTTGATCCTTGGTAAGTTTAGTTTAATGCATGGGGCCTTTATTCCTCTAAGGGTTAGGTTGTTTCGCTTTTATAAAGCAGAGCGGGCCTCTTGTGGGCTCTCTCCTCTCTCTTGTGGGCTCCAAATCACAGTTTTAACTAGGAGGGCCCTTGCCCTTGCTAGTGGGGATTAGAGTTCAATTGTCATAGGAATAATAGCTATCATCTATGGGTAACATTGCATTTCATATATATGAGTTGGCTACGGTGCTACGCGTAGCATAGAGGGCCTCTGTACTACGGCTCAATATTTGAGTTTTTAAAATTCTAACGGTCCGAACTTTTCAACATGATCTCCATATGAATATGTACTTGCAAATCAAATTTTATATTTTTTAGAATTTATTTACTATTTTTTTAGATAGGTAGAAAATCACTTGATCTGAATGGTACAGAATTTTCAGATCAAGTGATTTTCTACCTATCTAAAAAATAGTAAAAAAGTTCTAAAAAATGTAAAATTTGGTTTGTAAGTACATATTCATATGGAGAAGAACGGTTCGGATCGACCGTTAAGATTTTGAAAACTCAAATATTGAGCCGTAGTACGGAGGCCCTCTATGATACGCGTAGCATATTATCAAATTATATATATATATATATAGAGAGAGAGAGAGAGTTGAGCTACGGTGCTTCGCGAAGTAAAGCGAGTGTTTTACTTCACACTCATAATTTGCAATTTCAAAGTTTAAAATGTCGATCCGAAAGTTCAAATTGATCTCCATATTAAATTGTGCTTAGAGACCAAATTTTACATTTTTTTGGAAATTTTTTACTATTTCTGTAGAATTTTTTAAAATTGTTATTTTTGATGGTCCAAGATTTTTAGAAAAACAGCGATTTTCAAAGATTCTAAAATAATAGTAAACAATTTCCAAAAAAATGTGAAATTTGGTCTCCAAGCACAATTTAATATGGAGATCAACATGAACGGTTCGGATCGACGTTTTGAAGTTTCAAATTGAAGATATAGACGTGAAGTAAAACACTCGTTTTACTTCGCAAAGTACCGTAGCCCAACTCTATATATATATATATATATGGTACCGACACCGTATAGGAAAAAACCAATTAAATAGCAAAACATTCTTTGACTTATGATCGGAACAACTATCTCGGAAAAGGGAATAACACAATTAATTTTTTTTTAAGGTTATGGAATAACACAATTTTATATATCCACATGCTATCCGCTTGGTCGCGGAATAAGCGCAGACCAGTTTCTCGACCAAACGACTGGTATCATATATATCATGCGCATGCATTTTATTAAATTAATGCACTGTGACCGAATCAATATCTTAAAAGGTTTTCATGCTAATCCAACATAGGTGACCAATCTATAGATACTTCAATAGATAATACAGAATAAATACGCGCCTTTAGAATAAGGAATATTTAATCTTTATATGAACAAGGAGTCAAGCAGGGGCGAATCCACATTCAATGAATGAGGTCAATTGACCCCATTCATTTTCAATTTTTTTTTGTATTTATACCTTATTTTAATATTGTTAAACTAAAATATTATGGATAGTGTGAAATTGACCCACATTCGTAGTAGAAATTTTTATATGCTTGACCCCTCATTTATATTTGACCCTCATAGTCTGAAAGTCTGACTCCGCTCCTGAAGTCAAGGATTCCAATTTGCAAATGGGCAGCTGAAACAGTTTTTAAACTTTTTATGTCTTTTTTTTTTCATTTTTTTAAATTTTATTGACCGGATAAATAAAAAGAGCGGCGCACTTGAATCCTTATCCAACCGCTGAGAGTTGTTGCGAGCATCGGATGCGGGGCAGCGGGGACCACAGTTTCGCGTAGGCCACAAGCAGACTGACACGTGTAAACCGACGCAAGTTGATTAAATAAATGTTTCTGGCTGCTCACGCAGTCACGCCAGACACAAGGGAATGATGATTGCGACGGCGTCAAAACGTAACGGAATTGCCTCCTTTACACACCTCCACTCTCCAGTGAGGGAGAAACGGACATGTCCAGTTTATATTTGGAGTTCTGTTTTTGGGCTATGAATGTATGATAGATTTATGTGGAGTCCTACATGAATTTAATAATAGTATAATATTTGATTTTTTTTAAATTAAATATTGTTGACCAAATTTTATGATTTTATTGGAAAAAAATGTTGTCGGTGTAATGATAAACCTTAATTTGAATGTGTGACTATAGTGTGTTGATACATGGATGTGAATTAATATCATAAATGCTAATTATTGTTTTCATAAATTTCAGACATACGATACAATATTACAATATTTTTTAGTAAAGAAAAATATGACTTACAATACTATGATCCTACAAAGTAAAGAAAGAAAAGAAGAGAATTACAAAATTTTAGTTCACTTCCAAGATTTCATAATAATTAGCTATTGTCAAACCCAAGTGATATTAAAAAAGGAGGAATTTCATGTAGCACCCCCCACCCCACAAAAAAAAAAATTCAAAATTACGTATTTCCCCCTCTAAACTTTCAAAACTCACAAATTTACCCATCTTATTGTCTTTTATATTAAAACTCATTTTAAATTTATAAAACATCCATTTTACCATTTATTAAAAGCATAAAAAATGTATAGCTTGTTTAAGAAAAATATCGGTATTATATTTGATCGGTTTTGAGGGCAAAATGGGTATCTTATAAAGGGTGGAGGGTATAATGGATATTCGGTTTTTGAGGGCAAATGGTATTTTATTAATGATAAAGGGTATAATGGGTAACTTATAATGCCGACATTTTCCTTAAAACAATTACAAATTTTTTATGCTTTTAGAAAAGGGTAAAATGGATATTTTATAAATTTAAATTGAGTTTTAATATAAAAGACAATAAGATGACTAAATTTGTGAGTTTTAGAAGTTTAGAGGGCGAAATACGTAATTTCAAAGTTTAGAGGTGGGAATACGTAATTTTGAAGTTTTTGAGGGGTATACATGAAATTTCTCCTAATATTATAAAAATATCTTTCGGAAAAGTTCATTTACGTTGGATTTCACTAATATTTATATAAATAATTATATCTCCTATGTACAAGTTAGTTACAATTCTCTAAAATTTACACATAAAAATCACCAACATTTGGAAGCATATGTCCACTTCTTTAATAAATTATCATTAAATCCAAATGTTGACAGAAATGTATTGATTCACTTTTTTCTGTCAAATTCATCAATTGATTTATTGTTAATGATGAAAAGTCACTAAGATTTTCATTTAGTAATTAGTTATAAGCAGCTATCAAAGCCAATTTGATATTTCCATTCATTTTATTGTTTTGTGACAACTGACAACACAGGCAATTTTATATGACTGGAGATAAATTGGTGTTTTGTTTTTGTTACCTTTTGGTTCACTTTAAAAGAAAGCGTAATGATGACTATAACCTTATCCAATTTATTCCATTTAGTAGAAAAAGATATAATTTTAAATAGAAAATTTGTGATCAGAACCTCAATTTCTCTTATAAATTTCATTTTCACTAGAGTATTTACAAACTTTTTGTTAAGTAATTTTTTTCCATTAAATTAGAATTTTCTATAAACTCAATCCGCATTCTATTTATATTAGTGTTGTAAAAAACGGCCGTTTAAGCTGATTAATCGGCCGATTAGTCATTGGCGACGATCAAACCGTCGCGGATGTTTTCAACTAATCGGTCGATTAGTCGTTGGCAGCGATCAAACCGTCACGGATATTTTCGACTAATCAACTAATTATTCTCAATTATAGCCGATTATTTTTTATTAATTCCGGATTAATCACTTAACAGTACCATGTCCGTCCGACGAGCGCATACCATTATTTATACCACAAACGTGAGATATCACTTTGATCCTTTCTCCATCAGTGAAGACCTTTTTTGTTCCTACTTTGTTCTTTTAATTTTGGCCAATAGCGAAAAATAATATTTTCTTAAAAATAAGATGAAAATTTATTTCTATTCTCTCGCTAACAAGTTTAATAGCATGTCATTATAATTGGATATTTGTTTTAATCACTTGGAATTAATGCTTTGCCATCTGTCCTCTTCCACAATGACTAAGTTAATTAACTCCACTTTTTGTACATAAAATAAAAAAAAAATTAACTCCTCTTTTCTCAGGTGTTTTTAATTATAGAATTTTTCATGCATTTTTTTTTTTTACACAAAGATGAAGATCAAGCTTCTAAATTTCATACTTTTATTATTACAACAAAGAATTTTTTAACCAAATTTATTTTTTGACAGTCAAGGTGCTTTTTTTATTTCTTCTGTATTAATCGAGGTACATTCCACTAATTCTTTCAATGTTAATTTAGGTGATTTGAGACTAATAATTTCAATATCAATTTAGGTGATTTTCTCTATTTAAATATCATTTAGGTGGTTTTGTTTGTTATCAATTATCATCTTGAAAAGTGCTTTCTAGTTGTGTGACCTCCATATATTTAGGACTTAAATCATGAAGTTCATATGAAATTCTTATCTTTTTTTTGGACGAAATCAAAACTCCAAGTTCATATGATAATTAAAAAAAAAATGAATTATTAAAGTTGGAGTATATGACTGGTAGTTGTAGAGCATAACATTATAAAGGTACACAAGCCATCTCAAACTCTAGCACGCCTCAATTATTAATCAATATATATATGAGGAGGGTTCCAATGCCTCCATTTGTCATGCCTCCACCATGCCTCCATTTTTAAAACTTTAATAACTCAAAATTTAAAACTTAAAAGTCAAAATAAAACCGTTGGATATGATCTACATCATTTTATCTATGTGCTCATAAAAAATTATCACATTTTGATTTTGTTTTTATGTGAATCAATAAGTTGAAAAATCAACGTCTAGAAATTATCCACATTAGTACGTTTTTTACAAGCTCTTGATGACAACCAAAACAAAATTAAAATGTCATAATTTTTTACACGTGCATAGATAAAATGATATAGATCATATCCAACGGTTTTATTTTGGCTTTTAAGTTTTAAATTTTGAATTATTAAAGTTTTAAGAAATGAAGGCATGGTGGAGGCATGAAAAATTGAGGCATTTGAACCCTCCTCTATATATATATATATATATATATAAGCTGAACTAGAGCCTAAACAAATTTGATCCCATTAGTGAAGGCTGAGGTCAGAATGAGTGTCAAATTTGAATTCAATTGAACTTATAAATGATAGCTCTACATCAAATAGTACAAGTAATAAAGTTGAATTAAATTAAATACTACGAGTATCAAATTATAGACATATATTTTATTTTTTAAATATTACGAGTATCAAATTATAAACATAAATTTTATTATTTAAATTAGAGTAGAACTAGGGTGTTGTTAATTTCACCAAGTCTTTTTGTGAGTTTAACTCAAAAATATATCGGACTGGCTTCAAACAACACATCCAAACTGTTGAAACCGGTCTACTTCACGAGTGATGCATTTACATGTCAAATTTATAATTTTTCGAACTAATTTAGTATAAAGTCAAGCGGTCAAAAAATGATGAAAAATCAACTCATTAAAATTAACTTATAAATCATCTTTTTTGACCATTTGACTTCATACTAAATTAGTTCAAAAATTTAAAAATTACATGTAAACGCATCACTCATGAAGTAGATCGGTTGGAACAGTTTGGATGAATCGTTTGAAGTCAATCCAATAAATTTTTTAGTTAAGCTCACAAAGGAGCTTGGTGAGCTTAAGAACACATTAATTCTACTCTTTAAATTATATCGAGTATCTCTACATCAAATAATTTAAACTTTAGTATTTGAGTTTTAATAGGCTTTTTTTTTATGGATGACCAATCAATATTTTTCGTATTATATCAATGATGAAAAACACTTCTATAATTTTATTTTTAATACTTAAATATTTTTAAAAAAATATCAAATAGATGTATGGTGTTAAATAGATGCACGATAGCACTATTCGACTCAGTCATTTGTGAGAGATCCATATAATTTTGAACATTATATTTTACTTTATATGCACGAACGTCTATTTATCATGTCAAATCCATTGAATCGTTAGGTTAACGATTTGAGAGTAGGTCCGATGCCCTACTTTAGTTCGACGGGTTCAAACACTTTCCGATCTATTTTATGATTCGTGCGATCTGCTTCAAAATTCGTGTGTTTCTATTTTAATTTTTGTGCGCACATATCTTAATGCGAATTGAACGCTCATGAAGTTTATTGGACCCAAAAGTAGGTCCGATGGATATAGGACCTGCTCCGTTCTCCATCGTAATTGAATTCAGATCCTCCCGGCACCGTAATAGGGAATCTTTTACAATTAGTGGATCTGGAACGTTCTTTTTAACTTGGCACGAATTTCAAAGCCCAATAATACAGCTCCTGCGCTAGCCTGAATCGAATCTCAAAGTGATTGGAAGCATAGTGACATAATACGCGAATTATACGCGTATAATTCGTGTATAATTCGTTTTTTCGACATAACCGAACCGAACTCTGTATAAAACGCAGAAAAACGTATAATACGTTTTATTCGCGAATAAAACGCGAGTTACGAATTATTCGTGATAAAAACGCGAAAAAAACGCCAAATTTTTTTTTTTGGGGTTTTTTTTTTTTTTTTTTGCTTCCTTGTTGTGAGCTTAATTAAAAAATCTATCGGATTAGCTTCAAACAACACATCCAAACCGTTGAAACTAGTCTACTTGACGAGTGATGCATTTACATGTTAAATTTATAATTTTTCAAACTAATTTAGTATAAAGTCAAGCGGTCAAAAAATGATGAAAAATGAACTCATTAAAATTAACTTATAAATCATCTTTTTTTGACCATTTGACTTCATACTAAATTAGTTCAAACTTTTAAAAAATTGACATAGATCGGTTTGAACGGTTTGGATGTATCGTTTGAAGTCAATCCAATAGATTTTTGAATTAAGCTCACAAAGGGACTTGGTGAGCTTAAGAACACCTTAGTTCTACTCTTTAAATTATATCGAGTATCATTGCAAGCTCTACATCAAATAATTTAAACTTTAGTATTTGAGTTTTAATAGGCTTTTTTTTATGGATGACCAATCAATTTTCGTATTATATCAATGATGAAAAACACTTCTATGATTTTATTTTTAATACTTAAATATTTTTTTAAAAATATCAAATAGATGTATGGTGTTAAATAGATGCACGATAGCACTATTCGATTCAGTCATTTGTGAGAGATCCATATAATTTTGAACATTATATTTTACATCATATGCACGAACGTCTATTTATCATGTCAAATCCATTGAATCGTTAGGTTAACGATTTGAGAGTAGGTCCGATGCCCTACTTTAGTTTGATGGGTTCAAACACTGTCCGATCTATTTTACGATTCGTACGATCTGCTTCAAAATTCGTGTGTTTTTGTTTTAATTTTTGTGGGCACATATCTTAATGCGAATTGAACGCTCATGAAGCTTATTGGACCCAAAAGTAGATCCGATGGATATTGGACCTATTCTGTTCTCCATCGTAATTGAATTCAGATCCTCCCCGGTACCGTAATAGGGAATCTTTTACAATTAGTGGATTTGGAACGTTTTTTTTTTAACTTGACACGAATCTCAAAGCCCAATAATATAGCTCCTGCGCTAGCCTGAATCGAATCTCAAAGTGATTGGAAGCATAGTGACATAATACGTATAATTTGTTTTTTCGACATAACCGAACCGAACTCTGTATAAAACGCAGAAAAACGTATAATACGTTTTATTCGCGAATAAAACGCGAGTTACGAATTATTCGCGATAAAAACGCGAAAAAAACGCCAAATTTTTTTTTTTTGGGTTTTTTTTTCTTCCTTGTTGTACCGAATCGTTTCCGAATTATACTCGAATCACGAATTTTTGACCTCGCCAAACCGAACCCGAACTTTTAATTTGTCTTGGAAGTAAATCTCAAGCTATAAAGTGAGAGGAATCTTTTACAGTACCTGGGACGATACTTGTCCATCGTAACTAGGAGGAGGTGATCCAAGCGCATGCATGCTTGGCCTGTCTAATCAAATTCGAGTACAAATTGACTGAAATAAAATCTAGTCGATCTGGTCAATGCGCGCAATCTCAACCGACCCGGTGAGGTGAGGTATCACCTAACTTTGCCTCAAATCTACGGATGAGCGGATGCTGCTTTTTTTTTTTCAAGAAAAACAGCTGATTTCGTCCCAAATCTACAATAAAGGAGAAGAGAGAGGTAGAGAAAGGATAGAGGAGAGCAGGGTCATGCTTTTCTTCAAGAAAAATAGCTGATTTTGTTCTCAAATCTATCATGTATATTACAATAAATGTATGGACTTAAATGTCAATTTAATTAAATACTCCTAAAATAAGGAAAATTAGATTTTTTTTTATTTCAATGGTTAGTGTTTTTTTAATGTCAATTTAATTTCAATGTGTTATAATCCCTTGATAATTTGTTGACGGAACTTTAATAGGAAAGGAGTCTGACACTCTTTTTATATATTTAATTTATCATCATCATTATTATTATATTATAATAATAATAATAATAATATTATTATTATTATTATTGTTGTTATTATTATTATTATTATTATTATTATGATGATGATGAGTGAGTCTATGGTACTATGCATAGCACGGATTGGTCCGTACTACGGATCAATATTTTTGTTTCAAAATCTTAACGGTCGATCCAAACCGTTCAACATGAATTCCATATGAGAATATACTTGTTGGCTAAATTTTTTATTTTTTAGAATTTTTTAGAATTTTTTAGATAGGTAGAAAATCACTGTTTGTGGATGGTCCAGATTTTTCAGATCAAGTGATTTTCTACCTATCTTAAAATATAGTAAAAAAAATTCGAAAAATATTAAATTTAGTCTGCAAGTACATATTCATGTGGGTATCAGGTTGAACGGTTCGGATCGACCATTAGAATTTTCAAAATGAAAATATGACTCCGTAGTACGGACTAATCCGTGCTATGCATAGTACCATAGACTCACTCTATTATTATTATTACTATTATTGTTTGCTTAAGGGAAGGGTTCTGACACTCTTTTTCTCTTATACCTTAGCAGTTAATTAATTATATAACTCATCTTAATTAACCGTGTTAGATGTAATTATTATAATTACTATTTCTGTTATTATTACGATTACTGTTATTATTATTCCGACAAGCTCTCCATTTACGACAAAATGGATAGTAATTCACAAAGAACTAAAGGTGAATTGGAACTATCCATTTTGTCGTAAATGGAGAGCTTACGTACTTGCAGATGTAGAAAAGAAGTTTACGTAATGCGTGCTACCAAGTTGATACTGTCGGATGCTGCTAGTAATGATAAATCCATTCAAACTTTAGTTACTCTGTCGTGAGATCAAATCAACCCAAAAATCAGATATTTATGATTTCTTTTATGTTGCATGTGCATGCACGCTCCATATTAAATGCATGGGATCTCAGATTTGCATAATTAACTAGTCTTTAGTATAGCTAATATATATATGTTTCAAAATATCCAATATTAATTGTATAATGTATTTATTTAGTAGTTTGCGTTTTGGTTAGTTTTAATGTTTTACTAAAAGTAGACCAATTACACTTGTTGGCAACGTCGCCTTACTATTTTGGTTATATTAGGTGTTTTCATGGTAAGACACGAAAATGCGACATTCGTCTGCGAATGTCGAGACTCCCATGTGTTACTTTGTTGATCCAATTAGTGGTATCTCCGGTTAAGGTCTCCACCACTAATATAGTATTTTTATTCTCCTTTATTCCAATAGTGACTAACAATAACATTTTCCACGTAATAATTAAACATAAATGTGAGAAAATAAGACAAAACCTAAGCCAAAATACTACGTAATTCACTACCAAAATGAGCTTGATCAGATAACGGGTAAGAAATAGCCTTTACCCGCATCCTTACCTGTTTAGCTAACAACAAAAATTCTTGCCCATATCCATTTCCATACCCGATAAATTAACGACAAAAAATCTTACCCATATCGAATGCAGTACAGGTAGGGTAAATGGTTAAAAGGGTATCATTGACACCTCTAGATATATTGATTTTACTATCAGAAAAGGCAATTTTTTTTATCTAAGCAGCGTAAAAAAAAAGCTTAATTACAGATTTGAGCAAGTTTTCAACTTATTTTAATTTTTTTCAAGCATACCTATATAAGACAATTCCATAAAAAGTGGGATTTATTAAAAAAGTGACTAAGAAAGAAAAAAGATGGTTGGCTTCGGAGGGCATGCACTTTCTGGACATTGCCGATTTCTAATGTCCACTAATTCATAATCTTTTGCTTTTTTGCTAATATAAATCCAAAATTTCCCTTATTCTGATATAAGAAATTAAGAAAAGATAAATGCGATAAATATTTTAGAAGTTCTCTTACAATTTTCAATGAACTGATAATAATAATTATTCTCCGAATGAGAAATGAGATATGGTCGTCAGTAAAGAATAATCAGCGAAATAAATGACATGTAACCAATTTAAATAATAAAATAATAAAATAACTAAATAAATTAAATTAAAATATTTTTTTATAAAACAATTGAATAAAATAAATTCCAAGCAGTTTTTATAATTTCCCCAGCTTGTGGCTGCATTTGTGGTCTGATTCAATATATTATATTAGAGTAGGGTTAAAATGTATTATTGGTTTTGTGCTCCAATCATGCTCCATATTTTTTTCTCCTGTTTCAAAGTCTGAACAGTCGATCCGAACTATTCAACATAATCTTCATATTAAAATAGGGTTGAAGACCAAATTTTATACTTTTTAGAATTTTTTTTCTATTTTTTTTTATAGATAGAAAATTACTGTTTTGAGATGACTCTGGACCATTTAAAACAATGATTTTGTATTATCTAAAAAAATAGTAAATAAATTCCAAAAAATATAAAATTTGGTCTCCAATGACATTTTAATATGATATCATGTTGAGCAGTTTGAATCGACTGTTCGTACTTTGAAAATAAAGATAATGATGTGAAGCAATCAGTTTTAACCCTACTCATTATATTATATATATAAAAATATTAATCCAAAACATCTAACTTGGAAATTCCGTGTGTTCCTAGTAGATGAGCAAATAATTACAAGGCTTAAAAAAAGTCCCATGCATAGAGAGGGGGCTATCTTGGATGTAAGATCAAGGTCAAGAACAGACGCTCCAACAACATAGACTGGGACAGGGTTACTGCCATGTGGGTCCCAGGAAACAAGAGGATGTTCAGGTATCCGCACGTCTGGATCTGGAGGTCAATTTGGGTCCGATGCACATCGGACTCAAAGTAAGTTCGATGGGTTCCATGACGGTCCGATCTGCTTTAAAATTCGCTCCTGCAATTTTCGCGTGCTTTAAACTTCGTGCGCACAATTTTAAAGTAGATCGGACGGTCCTGGAACTCATCGGACCCAACCTGCTCTCCTCGATCTGATATTTATTTCCTGTCCCTACTCGACCCACCCAAATCGCATGACCTCACCTCACCTATTATTATATTAGATCAAATTATTGGCATTTTAATTATTTAATTTGTGGGAGCAACCAAGACCCCACCGTTTCAGACTTCAGAGAGCAATTAACACATTAAAAACCTGGCGTTTTGAGCCGTGGGTACCGTATCTCATTCTCACCAGACTTCATATGGGTCCCACTTTATGTCGTAGAACAGTTTCAGCTAGCTTTAGCCGACACAGGCCGTTAGTTCCCGTTCCGTTTGCTTGTGTTGGCTTTATAATTTATGCCGTGTAAGTTGTAACACCTTATTTAATTAGATGGCGAGTAAAGGAAGAAAAAGGAAATGTAAATAACTATTTTTTGAGCAATTTTTTAATTAATTAGATATTTACTAGGATGATAAAAGGTTAATACAAATATTTTCCTTTTAATTTTTAAATTAAATATATAAAAATAAACAACACAAAATTCAAAAAATTTAAAATACATAATAACCTGCCTTTCCTTCCATTTTTAAATTGTATTTCCTCCGAGATTCTAAATAGCGATTATAGCGCTATAGCTTTTAAGGTCCGAAAATGCTATAGCGCAACCATAGCTAGCTATTTAGAATCATTATAAAAGAAAAACGGTTAATAATGTTATAACTTTTGAGGTCCAAAAAAGCTACAGCGCAGCTATTCCTCCCGCAGTAAGTCAGTAAGGAGATATTAGTTATGTTCACATCATCTCCTTTTAGAATGCAGGGTCAGGGCAATTTCGTAATTTTGCCAAAATTTTAGAAACATCCTCCCTTGAAATTTTGGTAAGGGTGACATCATATGCAACTGAAATATGAAACTTCTATACGTGAGTATGACATACTAATTATATGAAGAGGAGGGATCCACTTACAACAAATTTGAGTTACAACAAAATTACAACATTCATTTTTTTCATTTTCAAAGTCCAAATCGTCGATCCAAACCGTTCAACATGATTATCTAAATAAAATGTACTTGCAGATCAAATTTTATATTTTTTTGAATTTTTTTACTATTTATTAAGATGGGTACAAAATTCAATGGTCTAAGTATGGCTATTTTTTGTAAAATACTTAATAAATAGTAAAAAAATTCAAAAAAATGTAAAATTTGATCTGCAAGTACATTTTATTGTGGAGATCATGTTGAACGGTTTGGATCGACAATTTGGACTTTGAAAATGGAAAAAATGAATGTTGTAACTTTGTTGTAACTCAAATTTGTTGTAAGTGGATCCCTCCTCTTATATGAATCACTTATATCAAATTATCATCTCCAATCATGCAGAAAGAAAGATTGCATGATTGCATTATATAGTGCATATCATATTTTATTGTGGGCTATTCTTGAAGATATATAATGTGACTAATACTTCTAAAAAGTGTTGTTGATAATTTTTTTATTAATAAGAATTAATTAAAGATAAATTTTGTTCCATGGATAATCATACTCTATCACTAGGATAATGTTTTCAAGAAATTTTTATTTTTTAAATGAAAGGTTTTTTGAGTTGATAAATCTCATTGTTATGTTATTTAAAAAAAATATATGATGTAAGAATGCTTCTTTCTTAAAATACTGGCTTTACATAAATTAAAAAAAAAATCCATGATAGGATACTAATATATATATATATATATATATATATATATATATATATATAGAATCAAATAAAGTTGTTGTAACAAAAAGTAAATTTTTAAGTGTAATATCTTTTCCCATTAAGTAAAAAACTCTTTACTAAAAAAATACCCAATTTGTCAGAATCCTTTTTAATTACAACATTCTAATTTTTATTGTTAACAGTAACACTGTATTTGTTTTGAACTAGTCAGTAAGTAACTGAAATGGACGCGTCCTGTTTCAGAAAACAGAGAGCATTCTAACCCAGAAAATCCCTTTTCTTCTTATTTCCGTTCACCAAACTAGAACTACAAAGCTGAGAAGAAAGAACGCAAAAAACCACACGAGCGAAAAAGAAGAAGAAGAAGAGAGCGCCACCGTCATGGAGTCACCGAGAAACGAATTCACAGAGGTCGACTCCATTATGGAGCAAGTCCGATCGGACGAGGGAGAGAGCAGGATCAAGGCTGCCAAGGAAATCCGACGGCTGACAAAGACATGCTCCATAAATCGACGGCTATTGTCGAACGCGATTGAGCCTCTTGTAGAGATGCTTAGGTCTGGGAGAGACGAGTGTGCTGAGGTTGCTATTCTCGCCTTGTTGAATCTAGGTGTTAAGGATGAGAGGTATGTATATATGATCTTTCTTCCTTTTTAATTTTCACTATTGATTTTTTGTGTCGCTTCAAATTTTGTATCTTTATAAATTGGGAGGTTAATT
The DNA here is from genome assembly GCA_011114355.1 of Carex littledalei. Lineage (NCBI taxonomy): Eukaryota > Viridiplantae > Streptophyta > Magnoliopsida > Poales > Cyperaceae > Carex > Carex littledalei. The sequence goes on from CM022081.1 coordinate 2,693,117, forward strand.
TATTCTTCTTAGTGTGAGAGTAATTTTTGGCTATTTTTTGAAATTTGAAAATTTGTACAATTGAGTAAAGGCAATTTGAAATTTGTACCATTAAGAAGAGCATAATTGGGATTTAGTTGAAATTAAATTGTTAGAAAGAAGATTTCCAGTAAAAGAGAGGATAATTGGTTCTGATACTATAACTTTTATCAGGTTATAAAAACGTGATTGTGCTTTCTAGTTTTGAACACATGCCCATAATTTCAAATTTTAACGGTAGCAAATAATGCAGTCTTTTAGTTGTTTGATATATTGGGAAACAATTGTTCAGGTGTAATTGGATTAAAGTATGTTTGAACACTAGATGAAATTTTTTTCTATTTCCAGTGAGTTAACAATTTTCATAATTTTCAAGTAACAGTAGTTGATTTCTCTATGAAGTAACAGTATGCGGGTGCGTTTGGGCGCCAAGGAATAGCAGGGTTAGTTGGGTTAGCGACTATTCCACGTTTGGGTGAAAAAAGTATCTATTCTCAATACTTGAGTTAGCTCGGATTAGTGTGCTATTCCGCTAACCCAACCTCACTCTCAATCCAAACGTACCCATATTAATTAATTTCCTTTTTTATTTTCAAATATACTGGTGCGGTTGCACATATGACAATGCTTTTATAAAATAATAAAATTACTTCCCAGATCTGTGAAAATTTAGTCGTGGCAACATCCTTATCCATGTAATATTTGAGCAGTCTTTATTTTTAATAAATTAAAAAGGTAGAGTTTCCTTAGTGCTTAAACATGGTTCTTTTTAGGTCATTTGCCTAAATGTCCCTTTCACTAAATTGGGCATGCTTATCTGACTTATAATATATATGCAATCAAGTAAAAGTTTGAACTGAATATTTTATTAATTTTTTTTCCGAATCAATGCGTTAGAGAATTAGAACATTAACAGATTATTTTTCTCTTACGTTTATGTTTTACCATGTAATTCTTGTATTCTACAAGTTGGAGTGAATATGAAATTGTAAATGGAGATATTTATCCTTAAGCACTTAAATGTTTATAAAAATATTTAGTTACTTATTTATTTAGGTAAAACTTGTCAAATGGATTTAGATTGCATCCTAAAAGAAGTATAGTTGCCAAACCTACAGGAGTACTGTTTAAATATGCTTAGAACCAAAATGTAGCAAAAACCTGAGGGACCAATTGGTGATTTATTGTTGAACACTTTAATTTTAAATAATATAAGAGGTTCAGATTTCATTGGTGATTAAATTAAACATTGCCCTTTTTAGGCCACCAAACTTGAAGTCCCTATCGAACTATAATTTTAATTTTAATTTCTGAATGGAACGATGACCTAAACTTCAAAATAATTGTCAAATCAATCAGATTGCTTCGTACCAAAAACATGCACATCTAGAAGAAGCTCGACTGCCTCATTTGTCTTTATAAAGTACTTAGTTTATAGTTCTTTTTATAGAAAGACACTATTTTGAGATGGATTTACATCACTTACTTATATGAGAAAAATATTCAGAGCAGGAAATTTTGGTGTTGCAATCTGTGTATGGGTTTAATACGGGAAATTTACTTCTCTGACAAATTAAAAAAAGAGCTTGAATTTCTCCATAGTGTCAAAGTTTAGGCAAAATTAGGCTGTTAATTTTGAAAAAAACTAGGTTTACATTTCAACTTTCTATGTGGATCTTATTCAACAATACACTTCTCTTTCAAAGCTAATCAAATCAAGTGGGTCCTTGTGTTGATTTGAGCAAACTGAACTTGGTGTCTGCTTCTTCTATTGTGAATCTTTTAGAACCTGTACCTTTCAACACGAATTTGTCAATATTAGATAACTAATTTAAAAGTACATTTTGTCTTTTCCTTTCGTTGCGTCCTTATAATTCATTAGTATTTACAGATATACACTTATAATTCATTGTCTTTTTTATGTTTTTTTTTTTTTTTTCATTTTAACCAGAATCTAAGCTCTGAAATCTACATTTTTTTAATTTCAGGAACAAGATCAACATAGTAAAAGCTGGTGCGCTTGTACCAATCATCGATCTCCTACAATCGGAAAACCAAAACCTCCAAGAAAATGCCACAGCTGCCATCCTAACCTTAACAGCATGCTCTGCGAACAAACCGACAATCTGCTCCTCTGGCATAATCCCGCTACTCGTCTCCATCCTCTCCCACGCAACAAATCACCAGGCCAAGATAGACTCCCTCATGGCACTCCACAACCTCTCTACCTTACCTGATTCTCTCCCAACCATCGTCTCATCAAATCCGATCCCTTCTTTAGTTTCTCTCTTAAAAACCGTGCGAAAATCTTCGAAAACCGCCGAAAAATGCATGGCGTTGTTAGAACCTTTGTTGGGTTTTGAGGATGGCCGAAATGCTCTGACAGCTGAACCAGGTGGGGTGTTATCTGTGGTTGAGCTTCTAGAAGAAGGATCACCGGCAATTAAGGAATTTGCAGTTTGTGCACTTTTAACAATGTGTGAGAGTGACAGAGAGAGATATAGAGAGGTAATTTTGAAAGAAGGCGTGATACCGGGTTTATTGGAGTTGTCAATTAAAGGTACCACAGCCAAATCTAGGTCAAAGGCACGTGCTTTACTTCATTTGCTTAGAAAATCATCGTGTCCTCGGTCTGAAGTGGAGCCCGCTGCTTTAGAAAACATTGTGAGTGATATTGTGTTGCGGGTTGATGGTGGGGACCGCGCAGGGAAGGCAAAGAAGATGCTTGCTGAGATGGTGCAGGTTAGCATGGAACAGAGCCTGCGGCACATGCAACAGAGGGCTCTTATGTGTACATCTAATCCATCCAAATGATTTATATTTCATAGGATAGAATAGTTTTATGAAGAAGGAAGAATAAAGTAGTAGGATTTGCCAGTCCAGGCCATGAGGTAACAAGTGACTGGTTAACTGTCTATAGTTTCATAGACCTACATTTTCGAGCATTTTAAATTTAAATTCCAATGTTTTGCTCTGTTGTTATAGTTGTCAGGTCGTTTTTTTGTATCATAAATTAAACAACGGTTTCTTTTCAGTAGTTTGCTCTTCCTTTCTTGATACTGTAACATTTCTCAGGGGAGGAAAGGGGTAGATATGTAAATAACGGTATTACTTTTTTCAAATTAAAATTAAAGGAATATAGTTTGCAAAGAAGATAGATATTGGTTTCCTCTCTTGTATGGGGAAAATATCTACAAGAATAAGAAGATTTGTTAGGAATAAATTGCATGATGATACCAATATTTAGGCAAGGAAAATGCATCAGCTGTATTACAAGAAATCTTTGAACTCTGTTATTCTGTGAGAACTTAAATTAGTTAATTACAATTAACATAACCTTTTCAGAAGTTATATTTCAAAAAAATTACACAAGAGGGCAAAACAGCAACCCAAGTTTTCAAAATAATTTCTTTAATTTTTTTTTTCTATGGGCCGAGCCCAAAAGCATATCTCAGATTCAATTACTTGTTCCTTTTCTTTCAAATTCCTATTTTATTCTCGACCCAGAACTTAACCAGGCCCATATAATATTTTAAAATTAAGATAATTTTTGGGGACTGGATACAAAGTAACTAATTATTAACGCCAACGTTGACAAAGGATGCTCACACAAATATTTAAGGCTAAATAGGAGTAGTTTGGCGTGTGGCAAGCTTAGGATGAATCAAATTCATCGTTTCAATATCGCTGCTGCACGGAAGGACACACAGGCAATCCATGCCGATAATGATTCTGTGTTTTTTTTTGTAAATTGTGCTTCCTTCAACAAATTATAGATGAGAGATTCATGCAAATAACATGTGAGATCCACGAAAGAAGGATTATTTAAGAGCTCATGAATAGACAATGATAAACTTCTGAAAATTTATGCTAGATATATGGTAGTGAAAGTAAGTTATTATTAAGCTCTTAAAATCAACAAGAAAATTTATTGTGCAATAAATATTTAAACAAAAGTTTCAAAAAATTAATAAATTAATTATGAGATATTGGAGAATTATTGAAATAAGAAAAACACTACTGAAATGTATGGACTCCACAAATATAAAAAAATCAAAAGGGCTTCAAATTATTTGGGTTACAAGCTCACGCTATTAAGACTGACAATTAGAAAATCACGAAAATATTATATAACTTGTTGAGGGATTTTTAATTTGTCTTTGTGAGAACTGACCAAACCAGATTTGTTGATTTGGTCTGGTCATTTAATTTTCCGCGCTATATGAATAGCTCTGCTATTTAATTAATCCATGTTGCTAATGCTAGCAGTTTTAATTGCTCTGCTCTTTAAAATGGAAATCAATAAAATTAAAATTCAAGTAATTGAAATATTTAGTTTATAATCCAGCCGTTCGTTTTGATCTTTGAAACTATTTAAATACAATTTTGCATTAGCTAATTCTGTAACCGGACAACACTGTATCATACAATAATTACTGAGTGCATAACAGCAACCCAATTAAGTTTTCAAAATAAAAGAACTTGATCCGTACCTTTAGTAATGAAAAAAGAAAATCCAAAATTAATGAATAACAAAATGTTGTTCCAAATTTCTTTTAAGATCAAACAAATAAATCACCCGTGAAATTAATAGCTGGTAAGCGAAAAATAATTAAAGCGAAACCTAGATATTTATTTAAACCTCCCTGTTAAGAATGAAAATTAATTGAGAGGCCTTCAATGAAATTGCTGAGGCTATTATAAGAGGGTGCGAATCTGCTGCGATTCTAAGAGATTGCAGGGTCCTGTGATTAACCATTCAAATGATAAAATCCAGAATTCTTTTGAGAAGTCAGTTTTGTGCGCGAATCTTGAAACATGTGAACGGTTGGGATTGGAATCGCAGGGACCCTGCGATCCCAGAGGATCGCGGCAGATTTATTTCCATCATAAGAAGACCCTCCTACTTCTATGGCATTATGTGCTGCTGCTTTCAACTTCAATGCTTCTTCTCTCAGCTCTTTACTCTTCTCACGGTCTAAATCCATGAATTCCCTGACAACCTTTGCAATATCCTCTTTCCAAACAATATCATACTTTCCCCTTTTGCCCTTCAAGCTCACACCCATCTTCCATTTCTCCACTATAAGCCGGCTATCGCCATCTTGGTCGAAACAAATTGGGAATGTCAGCATTGGTATACCGGCATATAGTGCCTCAAGTGTCGAGTTCCAGCCACAGTGTGTCAGAAACCCTCCAATAGATGGATGGCATAACACCTTTAGTTGCTCACACCACGGCACCACCAAACCATCTTTTCCAACTATTTCTTGAACCCTAGTAGAATTATCACTGGCCACCCACAAAAATTTAACCAGACTTGTAACCAAAACAGTGGCCAGTTCTTCTAATTGAGTTTGTGATATAGAGAGGAAGCTACCGAGCAAGATATATAAGACCGACTTCTTCGGTTGCTCATCAAGCTAGCCATGTCAGGTAGTAGTCTTGGTCCGGGTTTGTTTTAGCATTTAATTGTAAATATGGAATACATGGTCCGATTGGGTAAATGGGGCATGGAAATTGTTGCTTTATTGAATCAATTGTGTCTGATTCGAGCTCGTAAAATGAGGTGAAAACGACGCATTGTGCTTTCTTTACCCAAGGTAAAGATTGAAAGATCTTCAGTGGTTTCATCGTATGCAATGTATTAAGATCACTAGACCTTAAAGGGTGTAGGCCAGGAATATATTGCTCCAATGGCGGATCGTTAAACTCTGAAATAAAAAAAAAAACTTATTTACATTTACTAAATAATCACACGAAATGAAAGTCATTATGCTTCAAAGAAAAAAAAAATACCCTTAAAGCAAAAAGTTTTCGTGATTGTTTTTTCATTGTTTATTTCTTTTCTTCATTTTACATGATAGTTGTATAATCGCTTTGTGAAATAAGATGAAAATTTGAGAAACAAAAACATAGTACATGAAAATAATTGAGAAATAAAATGAAAAGACAAAAATAGAAACTTGAGAAACAAAACGTAGTACATGAAACCGAATCTAATGTGGCTCTAAACAGATCAAGCAGCTCTTCTATCCTGGATGAAATTTGGTCTACATGCTTGGAAAAAAGAATATTAAATCAAACGCTGCCGATAAAATAAAAATGATGAGAGAAGGGAGAACAAGATCAACTTTCTTTTATTGTTCTGTATAAAAGATTTCCTTCTAACTTTAATTTGACTAGTCAAGGTACCTTTCAACATAACTTCATTCTGACCGGTAAAAGTATCTTGGAAGTATCGTATTCGTAGCATGTTTCATTATCAAATCAGCTTCTCATTTTGTTTTCCTCATTTTCAATTTTGGGCCTTATATGGACTCTGTCCATTGGAACTCCAGTTCAAATCAGGCTCCTCCGTTTTTAGTTTGGATCTTAGTGTTGGGATTATTGTTCAACCCAGGATTGTGTATAGAATCATATAATATTTTCTACTTTACATAATATCACATAATGGTACCAAGTTTACAAGTAATGAAAATTATAGGGCACTTGAGAAATTTGTAAAAAATGCATCAGCATAAGATAAATATGTGAAAGTTATCTTACATATTTTTTTCAAGCCAAAAGTTCATAAAGATTCACTATACATCAAACATAAATATTAGGTACTTATTTAAGAAACATATAATAAAACATATCCTTCCAAATTAAAACTAAAACAAATGGTCCTTCAACTACCCCCTTCGAGTTAGAGCAGCTCTAATTTTTCTAGTCGAAAGGACAGGATTGAGATCTGCTGCGATCCGAATATTGAGCACAGTAATCCTACAATTCCTGCTTTTCTAAATTCAGCCGTCCAACTTTTTAGTGCACGCATCTCCAAACAGCTGATTTTTCTGTGCACGCATCTCGAAACAATTCGACAGTTGGATTTGGAAAAGCAGGGATTGCAGGGTACTGTTCACAGTACCGGATCGCAGCAGATTCTCACCCGAAAGGACAACCTTCACATATATCATATCACAATACTGGTCCACCAAAGTAAACAAACCATAGCGCCAATTTCTCTTGAAATAAAGAACGGTCATGAAGCCCCAAAAATTGACCACAAAGAAAAGGGAAAAAGAACAATATGAGAAAATCGATGCCATCATACCTTTCGCCAAGAGCAGGGACACAACTTTTTGATAGGGAGGCCCACAAAGATTTGGATTGCCTTCATAGCTGCTATTATCAAATGTACTAAATTGTGCTTCTACATCTAATGTAGGTTTGGAAAAATTGTTATATGCCACAGAGAAGGATTCTAGTGTGGTTAGTTTAGTCAGTTCTCTCGGTATTTCCCCTGTCAAAGAGTTGTGAGAGAGATCCAAACTTTCTAATTGATGCAAATTGGATATGGAATTTGGTATTGCACTGCTTAAATGATTGTTCGACAAGTTCAGTGTTATCAACCAATTCATTTGACCGATATCTTCGGGAATGTTGCCTACTAGTTTGTTCGAAGACAGATCTATTATACAGTGGATTAGTAAAATTTCTTCCAAATAGAAATCTAACCTTCCTTTTGACATAAGTTCCAATTCAAAATTCGTTGGTACTTCATCATTCAAGTTGACAGTATATTTAATGTGTAAGAGAAAATTGGCATTACTGAAGTTCAGCTCCTCGAAATCAAAACCAAATTCCTCTGCTCCACTCATGGAAGAGGAATCGTCGACTGTTGATCCCATATCTATAATGCATGATGGTATTTCTCCTGAAAGATTTTATGGACTTGTTTCCTCAACAACTGTCCTTAATTAAATCACAAAGAATATATAAGAAGAAAAAAAACTGCCACAGTGCCACTACAAACATTATGTTCGATTATAATTATCTTTATTAGTTTTATTATAAAAAACAATTAACCAGCAGACCATTGCATATACATAAAGAACTGAGATTTAGATAAAGGTGGATTTCATTTGGTTGGATCGGAGGCATAGTAAAAACTAAAAAGTAATATGGCACCATTAATGTCCTTTTTTGGGATCCATCAAATTATTTTAGAAAGTATCAAATTTTCCCCTGAAAGAAAGAACAATATTTTCTAACCCCTTCTAAAAGATGGAAGATATCACAAATTCACAATTGCTTGTTTTCTCCAATGGTAGACTTGCACCAATTACCCCTTTGTTCCTCGTAATTCTGAGAAAACCGATGAAGGAGGGTACATTAGGCAATTGCTATTGTTGTACATGGAATTGGTAGTTACTACTTTTGTGTATATATTTCAGGCATGACAGACTTTCATAGTGTATTTCAGGCATTTATTTCAATTATTTCTTCCTTTTCTTTTGAATTTCTATTTTATTCTCGACACAGAACTTAACCAGGCCCATATAATATTTTACAATTAAGATAAATTTTGGGGACTAGATACAAATTAAGTAACTAATTATTAACGCCAACGTTGGCAAAGGATGCTCACACAAATATTTAAGGCTAAATAGGAGTAGTTTGGCGTGTGGCAAGCTTAGGATGAATCAAATTCATCGTTTCAATCATAGTGACAAATGAATTATTCGGGTTCGGTTCGACGAGGTCAAAAATTCGTGATTCGGAAATAATTCGGATATAATTTGAAAATCGGAAATGATTCGGTACCACAAGAAAGCAAAATAGAAATTTAATTTTTTTCCGAGTTTTATTCACGAATAATTCGTGATTCGCGTTTTATTCGGTGTTCGGTTAGAAAACGTTAAAAATAATATTTTATTCGCAAATAAAATGCGTATTCAATATGGCTGCTGCACGGAAGAAAACACAGGCAATCCATGCCGATAATGATTCTGTGTTTTTTTTATATTTGTAAATTGAAATTGTGCTGCAGCCTATAGAACCCAATACATAAAAGCAACACTAACATGCGTATGTTTCAGTTCCTTCAACAAAATATAGATGAGAGATTCATGCAAATAACATGTCAAATCCACGAAAGAAGGATTATTTAAGAATAGACAATGACAAAGTTCTATTGCGAACTTCTGAACATGTATGCTAGCTAGATATATGGTAGTGAAACTAATTAAGCTATTGGAGGATTATTGAAAAAAAGAAAAACACTATTGAAATGTATCCACTGCACAAATGTCACAGTGTCAAAATGCTTCAAATTTGTCCTCTTTCATTATACCATAATAAAAAAAAATAGTTATATTGTTCAATTAATATCACTTGACTTCATACAAATTAAAGGTATTATATTACCAACTTATTTTGCTATGCATTACAATTAATTCTAATGAAAACATGATAAACCGTGTCATGGTAGAGGGCATTGCTTTTGAATAGAGGTTGTTTTTTTTTTTTTTTTTTACTTTTTAGTGATTGATAATATCATATACGGGACATTTATTTACCTTTAGAGTTGAGGGGGCATCATTATTTATGATCTATCTATTTTGAGGTTTCACTGTTTCAGTTTAATTTAAATAATACTCCTTTTACAATTGGGATTTTCCAAAAAAAAAAAAAAAAAAAAAAGTTGAGATATCTAGGATGCAAATTCAGCTAATTCTGAACACCACTGTTTCATTATTTCGTGAGGGCAAAACAACAAACCAAGTTTTCAAAAATAATTTCTTTAATTTTCATTTCTATGAGCCGTGCCGAAAAGCATATCTCAGATCCAATTACTTCTTCCTTTTCTTTTGAATTCCTATTTAATTCTCGATCCAGAACTTAACCAGGCCCATACAATTTTCTTTTTACTCTCGGCCTTTTTCTAAAGCTTCATCTCTTGAACACATTTTACGGTTTGGTTATATTGTGGGTCTATTAGTGTTTCATGGGCCAAGTTCACTCAAAGAGATGTGCGGCCTTTGTTGAATCATAGTTTCTATGAAGTTTGAATTCATAAAAATTGAAACTATAGAGTCTGAATTAATAAAAATTGGAGTTTAAACGAATATGATATCATTGGAAATATAATATTGTATGTTTTGCTCATAAAGTTAATGCATGTTTTACTCATAAAAACAATTATTAGTTGGTCTGGAATATTCTCTAAAACAACACAAACATAGAAAATATAATTTGAATGATCATCATATATAATATATTGATTTTGTATGTTAAATAATATAATTATTATATAATAGAGGTATCAATGAATGTTATACGGATTGAATAGAAGTATATTCATATACGTACTCATTAAGATTATCATATAACGGATGGATTAATTACAAATATTTATAAATTAAAACTATATTATATAGAATATATTCTAGTAAATATCATACCAGTAAATATAATAGTTTTAACTACAATATGTGCATAATATATAATAAAATAAATTATCTATTAATTTGTTAACTAAATAATATGTAATGAATATTGTACAAAATAAATATTCTTACATTAAAGGTTAGTAGATAAATTAAATTGATTAAAAAATACATACATGATTTTTACGTAGATTACCGGATAAGAATTTGCAATAAAACTATATTCATCCGATGAAACTAATGATATTTTTTCTTTATTATGTATCCTTTTATATGATAAGCAATAAAACTATTCTTATTCGTACCTTATAAATACGATATGCAAATACTTTGAGAGAATATAAATATTTTATCGACTGTTTATTATCAGAAATATTTCCTTTGTTTTTATTCGATGAAACTAATGATATTTTTTTCTTTATTATGTATCCTTTTATATGCCAACCCCTCTCTCTATATATAGAATCTGGCTAATATGCTACATGTAGCATAGAGGATCTCTGTGCAACGGCTCAATATTTGAGTTTTCAAAAATTTAACAGTCGATCTCCGTTCAAAATGGTCTCTATATGAATATGTACTTGCAAGCCAAATTTTACATTTTTTAGAATTTTTTTACTATTTTTTTAGATAGGTAGAAAATCACTTGATCGCCAAGGACCATTATTAATTACTCCATGCTTATTCCCAGTCAAGTATACATCTAACTATAAAGAGTCCGGCTACTATACCACTAGTGTCATTTCTTACTAAATAACACCACATCTTAAACCATTGTTTCTACTTTAATATTTGTACAAGACACTAGTGTCATTCCAGGCTATCTTGTACACGAATATTAAAGCAGATCCAATGGTTTAAGATGTGGTGTTATTTAATTTGAAATGACACTAGTGGTATAGTAGCCGGACTCAACTATAAATTATGTATAATTGTTCGTTAAAATTTAATCGTATAAAGATTTATATTTGTTTGGATCGGTATTTATAAATAAAAATTTAACGGTGTGGCACATTTTTTAGTGGATAGATGATTAAAAAAAACATAAATATTTCGGATTATAGTCAGCACCATCAGATAAGTTTATGATTCAATTTTATTTTATTTTTTTATAACCTATAATTCGATTTGACATGCACATAACGCATCTTATTCATAAAACCAAACAAGTCAATTTTATGTATTAGGACTAATCTTTTGACTAATCTAACATGTGGAAATATTAGTGCCGTATTAAATTAAATTCAACTACAATATGTCATCCAATCATCACTGCCTCAAGTTTTGGATTATTCAACTGAAAATGATTTGCCATTTTGCCATTTCAGTTCGAACGAACGGTCAAGATAGAAAGGAACGGTTTACATCTTTTGTGCAAAAGTCTCAATAATTGCAGATCGACCCAACATTTTCGCGGACAATCTCTCCATAACCGCTACAACTCATGATGTATACTAGAGGCTGAAAATTAAGATTCAGACCATTTAATTTGACCATTCTTATAACCATTTTATACCATTGAGATATTTAATTTGACCATTCTTATAACCATTTTATACCATTCGATCAAATCCAACGGTTTATTTTCCTACTACAATCTTAGCAAGTCAGTTTTGGTTCCATGTAGCTCACGAACTATAGAATCAAAACAGCGTTGCATATTGTTTATGCGCTGCATGAAGCCAAAACTACTCTCTCTCTCTCTCCCCCATCAATGGCTTCCTTGAGAGGAAATCCCTTGCTTTCTACTATTTTCTCTCTCTACCTCTTCTCTCTCCTATCCATGTCTACTTCAACAGACACCATCACCTCCAACTCATCTCTCTCTGGCACCAACCAAAAACTCATCTCTGCTCAAAAACAGTTTGCACTTGGTTTCTACCAGCCTCCCAATTCCTCCTACTGGTACATATCCATCTGGTACAACACCATCTCCCAGCAAACACCGGTCTTCATAGCCAACCGAAATGCACCGCTCACTGACCCCGCCACGGCCCGGCTCACTATTGGTTCCGACGGAAACTTAGTCTTGCTTAACGGGTCTAAAACTGAAGTATGGTCCACTAATATTACCGGTATAAACACGTTAAACAAAACGGAAGCAGTGTTGAATGATAGTGGAAACCTCTTTTTGAGATATGTGTTGAATACATCTAATGTATTGTGGCAAAGTATCGACAACCCAACCGACACATGGTTACCGGGCGGTAAATTGGGTCTCAATAAAACAACTGGTATTAGCCAAAGGTTCATTTCTTGGAAGAATTCAGCTGACCCGGCTGAAGGTATATACTCTTTATTATTAGATCCAAATGGTGCCAGTCAATTTTTCATACAGTGGAACAAGGCTACACAATACTGGACGTCCAGTGGTATCTGGACCCAGAATTCTTATTTGAATGTCGAAATTTCCGACAATTACATATACAATTTCACTTATGTGAGCAATAACGAGGAGAATTACTTCATCTACTCGGAAAGACCTGATTCTGGTACGATATCGAGATTTACAATAGATTATACTGGCCAAATCAAACAACTAAATTGGATCGACACATCAAAACAGTGGCTTCTGTTCTGGGCTCAGCCGGAGCGGACTTGTGATATCTACGCGCTTTGTGGGCCCTACAGTAGTTGCAATGGGAACAAATTGCCATATTGTAATTGTTTACATGGGTTTTCACAAAAATCTAAGACTGGTTACAGTTTAGGGGATTATAGTGGTGGATGTGTGAGAAATACCAAATTACAATGCGAAAGCGGCAATCTGACTAAGGTACAACAAGATAAGTTCTATGTTTTAGATAACATGAAATACCCTGACAATTCACAAAGTATACAAGTTAATAGTGCACAAGAGTGTGAATCGGCTTGTTTGAAATATTGTACCTGCTCCGCTTATTCGTACCATAGCGGGTGCAATTTGTGGTACGGGAGTTTGTTGAATCTCCAAGATGACGGTGCCGGTACGCTTTATCTCAGGTTGGCTGCATCAGAATTTACTGCTAGTAAAAGTCACACGGGTTTATTTATTGGTGTAGTTATAGGTGGCGTAATTGCCGTGCTTTTTTGTATCATAGTTGTTTTGGTTGTAATAAAGAGAAAGAGAGATCAGAGGAGAGCTCGATTGTTAAAGGAGTCAAAAGGTACCTTAATTGCATTTCGGTACGATGATTTGCAATTTGTTAGTAAGAACTTCTCTGCGAAATTGGGTGGAGGAGCCTTCGGTTCGGTTTATAAGGGGTATTTACCTGATTCAACTGCTATTGCTATTAAACAACTAGATGGTTTTCACCAAGGTGAGAAGCAATTTAGGGCTGAGGTCAGCACTATCGGTATGATCCAGCATGTTAATCTAGTTCGTCTCATCGGGTTTTGTTCTGAAGCCTCTCATAGGCTACTGGTTTATGAGTACATGCCTAAGAGCTCTCTTGATGTGCAATTATTTAATTGCAGAGATGTGATACTAAATTGGAGCACTCGGTACCAAATCACGCTTGGTACGGCAAGAGGGTTAGCATACCTACATGAAAAATGTCGGGATTGCATCATTCATTGTGACATTAAACCTGAGAACATTCTCTTGGATGACAGTTTGGTACCAAAAGTTGCCGATTTCGGATTATCAAAGCTTTTAGGTCGGGATTTTAGTAGGGTTTTGACGACCATGAGAGGCACCAGAGGTTACCTAGCTCCAGAGTGGATAACAGGTGTACCGATTACTCCTAAAGCTGATGTTTATAGCTACGGCAAGATGCTTTTCGAGCTAATATCTGGCCATAGGAACAACTCTGATCAATGGAATAATGGTTCATCAGGTTCGGATTTCTTCCCTACTTTTGCTGCTAGAAAACTAATTGAGGGCGATGTTTGGACACTTTTGGATCAAAAATTGAATGGAGATGCACCGATTGAAGAGATTGAAAGAGCATGTAAGGTGGCATGCTGGTGCATACAAGATGACGAGACCGCTAGGCCGACAATGGGACAAGTGGTGCAAATTTTAGAAGGCATTTTGGAGGTCAACACACCACCAATGCCGATGTCACTTAGGGTTATGGGGGAGAGCCCTGATTATATCAATTTCTTCTCGGATATTTATTCTGGTAAGTCTTCGAAGACCCGAAGAATCACCTCAACTACCAGTGCATCTAGTCCACTAATTAAGAACTCGGGCTGAATTCGTCTAATTTATATTATTTAAGTTTTAAAGTTGTACTGTGATTGCTTGCATTATATGTATATATATTGAGAATGATTATTTAGATATCAATTAGTGATTTAAATTGTAGAGAGTGATTGAGAGGATTTTGTTTATTATGTAGTTGTAAATTGGCAAAAAAAAACCCTATATGGTTTTCATAATAAAATATTTTCTAAATCTTTACATGGTAAGCTGAAGCTTAATCCCATGAAAAATCAAACTGCTGTTTTGGTAAATGTTCAGAAAGCCACCTTTTTTTTTCTCTTTGTTGTGATCTTCTAGAGATACTTGCCGAAGGTACAGGTGCTTGGTACCATGCTTCCAACAGCATGTCCCTTGGAGGAAACTTTGGGTATCAGTCTTACTTAAGGGTGTGTTCGTTTGTCGCGGGATTACACAGGATGGGATTGCATGGGGATGGGAACTCACTATTTAATTTACGGGAACCCATACTCATGGGTATGCAGAGGAATTATTGTGAGAATATGCTGAAATGAGTGTTCAGTTGTACCGTGAGATTAATTGTGAAAAATTCTATTTTTCTTTCTAAAATGTTTGATATAATACAATTATTTTTATTTATAAAATTATTAATAATGCAATTAAATATAATTGATGAAAGAATAACATAATATTACTTATTACTTATTATTTTATAAAATATAAATATTTTTTATAATTAAATAATAACTAAAATGGTTACACGGTATATATGATACATCTCTTCCAAGAAAAAAATCAAAAATCAAAAGAAAAAAAATACTGAATTTATTTGTTTTATATCGCAAAACAATTTTGCACTAATATAGACAATACCACAGCTAGCCCAACGTGATATTAATTACTTCTCATTGCTAAAAATTAGCCTCCATTAATGGGCCAAGAAACCCTTTAAGATTTTATTAAAATATGAAAGTTACACGAGCAAGTAACTTACTGGTAAAATGAAAAACACACACTCAATACATTTGATTGGATTAAAATAAACCAAAACAGTAAAAATAAAAAGGAAAACAAAGCAAATGTAAGTTATTGAAAAGAAATAAAAGGCAAATGTCTGATTTAAATTGAGTCTTCGATCAGAGCAGCTGGTCAGGTGAATCTAAATTGCTGCATGATTTCCTCTACCTCCAGCCTTGTTTTTATCGAATCTCCGAATGTCCTTACGCACCTCTCTTCCCACACAAATTGCGATATAAGCATGATACTCCTCTCTTTTTCAGAAGTTACTTGTGCAATTATGCTTGCTATCGGTACTGGTACCATGTGTACCTGTGTACCAGTTCTTTGTGCTACATTCACATATATGTTCCTAGAAAATATACAATCACTGAAGAGATGCTTTACCGATTCAGAATCCCTTTGACAACGTATGCATCTGTTTGCCATTTGCCACCCTCGTTTGAGTAAATTATCGATAGTCAAAATCATGTTTAGGAGCATTAACCATCCAAATACCTTTATTCATGGTGCCACCATCAAAGGCCATATATTTTGGATTACTGTTTTGATTCTTGGACCCCCTTCATTGCCATGCATGCTGTTTTGGCCGAGAAAGTGCCAGTTCCTTCCCATTTCCAAATTACATTGTCACCCTTGTTTGGTATCAATGTCAGGTTGTTGATTAACTTACCTGATATCAAAGAAAATCACAAATTTGCCCTAAACCCCTTTAGCAATCAAGATTTGGGCTGGTACCGTACCAGTATAGGGTTTTTCTGGTTCTGTGTTCATGGTATGACTGGTACTATGTCATGGGACTACTACGGGGTCAGGAACTGTGTTTAGCATCCATCTACAAACCTACACTTGTTTTTAGGGTTTTGGTTAAAGATTCTATTTACAAAGCAAAAGGAAAGCAATGTCAAAAGAGATCAAAATTCACATAAGGTATGCAAGTTCGATCCTTGTCAGATTTGGTGAGTCATTATGCAGCATAGTCCTTGCCAATATTTTATTTACATTTGTATGCATGAGTCACATTAAGAGGGAAGAGCAAAGGCTCTATCCATTCATATCAAAGGATTAAACACTCTTATTTCATTTTCATTGACTGACTTTGTTCCTACAAATGTTTATTTTGTAAAATTTCTGATTAGATGAGGAAATAAAAAGATTAATATACTACATGTTGATTCATTATTTCAAAAATATGCAAATAAATTCCAAAGAAGTTTTTGAGGGTAGGGGTAAAGAGTACCAGCATGTCTCTTTAATACCAAAAATTCCAGTTGGTTTTCATAGAACTTAACATATGTAATAAGGGAACATGGACAAAAGTTTTTTTCGTATTTTCGTTTCTTTTTTTAAATTTTTAAATTTTTAAATTTTTTGGGTTTTTTTTTGCAACCTGTGAATTGACACGACAAATGTTTTTTTTTCTGATTAAAGAAAAAACATGGCAAAATTCTGGAAAAATAGTTGTATGGAATCAAAGGTCGAGAAGAGGTTCAAAAAGTTGTAGAATAAGGCAGCAGCCCAATTTGTTTGTAAAACTTGTTTTAGTTTCGGCCCGAAAAGGCGCATCATCTGAAAAATTTAAGGCCTTGTTTAGATCAGGATATGTGAGAATATTTTTTGACAATTTTTGAGCCCAAGGATATTTGTTTTTTTTTTTCAGGATGTATTTTTATATTTAATTAAAAAATCTCGTACATCCTGGTATTTTTAGATGCTATTTTTGATAATTGAACACGTGTCTCTCTGACTGCACTAAACCATTAACTGGTATTCTGCCCAACAAATATATTTTACATCCTTACAAATCAAAGAAGAGAATTAACTGGTGCAGTATAGCTTCTATGCGTTTTAATCAACCCTCTTATTGGCAACCAATCTGATTCGAGGCATACTAACTTTAATGTGAAAAATGAAAAACAGTTAGACATGAAAAATAATGAATTAGAATAAAAAAGATGAAAAAATAAAAATATAAACTTAAAATTAAAAAAATTATGCCCCGGCCTATTTTTTTTTTTAAAATTGAAAATATGCTTATATTTCTATGCTTTTTCAGAATTTATTTTAATAAAAATATACTTAATATCCAAAATAATTATAAATTCGTCTAACTATAAAATTGTATTCCATCCGAAGCCAGTGCCACCCCATATATTCTCAGATAAAAAAATTATAAATATATCCTTAAAATTCAAAAAATTATGCCGCAGCCTAATTCTTTTTTCAAAATATACTTGTACTTCTATGCTTTTTCAGAAAAAAATTATAAAAAAATACTTTAATATTCAAAATATATAAATGCGCCTAATTGACCACACAATTTTTTTTTTTTTTTTGGATATTGCAAGTTGCGATTCCTTTTACAAATTAATTGGAAAATCCGGAACAATTTATTTAATTAGCATAAAGCAGTTTGCATTTAAGACAATGTGCTGTGTTTCCAATAAAATTACAATTGACAGTTGGCAGGTCCTCATTTTAAATCGGGAGCACGAATTTTAAAGCACATCGAATCGCTCTGATACTTATGGTACTCATATTTACTTCCGATGGCGATCGGACCTAATAATAAAGGAAAAACTGCAGCCCAAGTTTTCAAATAATCCATTTCCTTATCTTTCATCTTTATAAAATTTATATTTTTAATGGGCCGAGCAGATTGCCTTTTTTTTTCAAACTTTAACACGTGAAGGCCTAATGGGCCAGTTGAGCAAGCTGAGACGCTCTTTATCAAGATTCGGAATCGGTTTTGATCGAATCGCCGCCATGTTTCCCAAAATGAGCAAACCACAAAAGAAATCATTTTTTTAAAAGTTTTTTTTAAGCCACAACAGAAGTTGCAGTGCCGTACCTGTTCCTGTCAGCCTTTGGCCACATATTACAAAATTTACAGGAAATGCTTCTAATTCTAATCCATAGATGATGCTTCTAATTCCACATAAAAATTTATGCTTCAGTTAAATTTAAAGTTTGCACCTAAACAACCTTATCAACAATTTCATTCATCTTATTTTATTATCTTCTATTATTTATTATGATGACAGAGTTCATATTTCTCCTATTTTCTCTCCTTATTTAAGAGATAATATATGTTTGTATTTCTTTATAAAAAATTATAGTGATTAATTATGTTGTTCTTTATTGTATAATTTTAGAGTTCCAAAAATATTTATTTATGTGAAAATTTTACTTTATTGTAAATTTTATTATATAAATTATCTACAAACAACCAAATTATTCTGAATAGATTTTTTTGAAGCAAAGTCTGGATGATATATATATATATTTTTTGCATGGTTCAGAGTAGGGGTGATTAATGAGCGAGCATGAGCGAGTTGGGGTATGCTCATGCTCGGCTCATTAGCTTAATGAGCGAGTTGTTAATGAGCGAGTTGTTAATGAGCATGTTGATAATGAGCGAGTTGCCGAGTTGTCGAGTTGTTTAAAATACATCATTCAAAAACTAATTTTCATTTATAGAATTTAACAAATTGTCATAATCCAATCTAATTAAACAGTACATAATTTAACAAAAAATTGTCCATAAGCAAATTTAACAAAATCAAACAACTATCTTTTTGTCGTTCTCACGGCCCTACATGTCACATACTCAAAGCTATCTCCTTGTCACATACCTACAAATTTGTATTATCAAAACAATAATAAAAATATAGAATTTAGAAATATACAAATTCAGAAATGTACAAATTCAGAACGGTGTATTAATGATCAAATTTTTTGATCAAATTTTGGGTTATATTTTGAGACTAGTGTATTGATAAGTACGGCCCGAAACCAAAGAAAATTAAAGAATAGTGCATTGAATGGGAATTGTAATTCTGCTTGTTTTAGGAAAATTTGCAAATTCTTAATATTATTTTTCTAGATATACTAACAGCTATTAGAGAAATGGATTAGATGTGCCATGATTTTTGTAACTCAGTTCTTAATGAGTGAGTTGAGGTATGCTCATGCTCGACTCATTAAGTTAATGAGCGAGTTATAGCGAATTGATAATGAACGAGTTGTTAATGAGCATTTAGCGAGCGAGTTATGAGCGAGTTACGAGTTATGTTAGCGAATTTACTCACCTCTAGTTCGGAGTATACGATAAGTTAGGAATTAATCTAAATAATATGTTAGCATTTTCGTTTGGTACAATTGAAAGATGGTATTGCATGATTAAAATTGACAACTTTGTTTGTGAGGAATTTCTTTTATAATAAAAATGGAGTCAAATCCTTCTAACTTTAAATATTTACAATATATTTTTATAATTAAATTTTAAACCAACGGTTGGTTCTTGTTTATGAAGAATTTGTAATGAGTCTGCATGCAGCATGATTATCCCTTGTAACGTTATTTTATTTGAACTTAAAAAGCTTTTCGATATAATACATTAAAATAAACACTACTACAGAACTGCATACTTCTAACGATAAAAAAAAAGCTCTAATAACAATTTGACCATCGCTAGTAGAACAGGGACGACGCAATTTCTAGCATATTCTAAACGCTTGCAGAGGAGTTACCTTTTTCTAGCAGTTTTGTACTAAAACCTCTAGAGAAGGAGGTACATTTTTCTAGCGGTTCTGTATTTGTATTTGGAACCGATAGAAAAGGGTTGCTCTGCGTATAAAAAAAATTCCCTCATAAAGAGGGTACTAACTTTGACCAAACTTTAACCAGCTATAACTTTGGGTAGGAAACTCTATTTTTAGCTTATGATCACTTTTCAGAAAGCTTGTGAGAAGGTGCAGTTAGAATTTACCTCACATAGTTTGGTCAGCAATGTTAGAATTGTAAAAAAAACATTATTTATGGTCTCAAAACTGCAATTGAAGTTTCTGAAAAATAACGACAAGTTATAAAATTGATTTCAACATAAAAAGTACCTTAATTATGCCAACAAGTAGCAATGCCACACTATTTCAAAAGATAAAAGTGATTAGACAGATAATCCTTGTAATGGCAATTGCATGTGCGGAGTTAATTTGGATTCAACACTTGCTCAAAGAACTTCATATTCGGATTCTGGGAGCTACATTTTTTAGCCTCAAACCCGATCTTTCATGAGAGAACCAAGCACATCGGATAGATTTTCACTTCGTAAAAGAACGGGTTGCTTCAAAAGATTTGCTAGTACGATCCATATGCTCAAAGGATCAGCTTGCAGATCTTTTAACAAAGGGACTTCCAGCTCCTCGGCTGTCTCTGTTGCGTTCCAAGTTTCACATTTGCAAGGCTCCTGTATCTTGCTATCCCTTTATGAGCATCAGAGACTTTGATGCGCTTTAAGATTTGTGCACGCTCTGTTCTGAATTTCGTGAGCACGAATTTTAAAACACATTGAATAATCCATTTCCATATCTTTTATCTTTAAAAAATTTCTATATTTTCTGGGCCGAGCATGATTGCCTAATGGGCCTAATGGGCCAGTTGAGCTCACCAGTTCTGTTCACCTGAGAAAGCAGATTCGGAATCGGTTTTGATCGAATCGCAGCTGCGTCTTTCACAAAATGAGCAAACCACAACAGAAATTATTTTTTAAAAGTTACAGAACCATAACAGAAGTTGCAGTGCCGTACCTGTTCCTGTCGGCTTTATCACCATTACAAATTTTAGTTCCTTTGGTACTGCCTTCGAATCCATAGATGATGCTTCTAGTTCCTCATAAAAATT
The DNA here is from genome assembly GCA_011114355.1 of Carex littledalei. Taxonomy (NCBI): domain Eukaryota; kingdom Viridiplantae; phylum Streptophyta; class Magnoliopsida; order Poales; family Cyperaceae; genus Carex; species Carex littledalei. The sequence continues at coordinate 2,714,198 of CM022081.1, forward strand.
TATACTTCAGTTAATTTTTAAAGTTTACACCTAAACCGCCTTATCAACATTTTCATTCATCTTATTTTATTTATTATGATGACAGAGTTATTATTTCTCATAATTTCTCTCCTCAATTAAAGGATAATATATGTTTGTATTTCTTCATAATTTTTTTTGTTATTTATTGTATAATCTTGTAAGAGTTCTAAAAATATTTGTTTATGTCAAAAAAATTACTTTGCTCTCAATTTTCTTTCATATAAATTATCTGTAAAAATTCAATTTATTATGATAGATATCATTCCTATCGAAGCGTAATCCGAATGATATTTTTATTACTTAATATAAGCGGTCTGTATATATATATATATTTCTTAGAACCTAAAGAGTATTTTAGCATTTTCGTTTGACACAATTGAAAGATAATTTTGCAGGTTTGGATAAAATTGACAACTTTGTTTATGAAGAATTTTCTTTTATAATAAAAATGAAGTCAAGCCTTTTAACTTTAAATATTAAAAATATATTTTTATAATTAAATTTTAAACCAACGGCTAGTTCTTGTTTATGAAGAATTTGTAAAGAGTCTACATGTTAAAAAATAAAAAAAATCAAGTACCATATAAACAAACTCAAGCGTGCAAAACTTAGAAAAAATGTTGAATCGAATTTATTTTAACTTGATATCTAATTTGGGTAGCTATACTTGATTTGTTATCATAAGAATGTAATTAATACAAACTGGGCCCTTACATTAACGAATTTGTATCCTCTGCATTGACTTAAAAGGAAATCTTTTGAGTTAATAAATCTCAACCGTCCGATCTATTTTAAGATTCGTTTATATTTGATCCGCACTAATATTAAAAGACCCCCAATGTTATAGCCAGAAGCCAGATTGTCTCTGTTTTTAAAATCAGACAGTTGAGATTCATTAACTCAAAAGATTCCCTTTTGAGTTAATGCAGAGGATACGCATTCTACATTAACTACCAAATAAAATCATTCGTATAACCAATTTGCCAATCTTATTTTCATGATAATAAGTGAATTTGTCGATGTTTGTATTTGAACTTCATAACTAATTTAAATGCATTCAAAGCTAATACATCATTAGAGATGAGAATTATAGCCAGCAGATGAACACATACATCTACAGAGATGGGCGACACATGCAAACTTGGTAACCTTTTGGCTTTCGTGGTACTAAACTATCATGACATCAATGTAATTTGCCGTTTTTCAAAGTTTTAGGCCAATTGAAAATAATCATTTTATGCTGAAATTTAACTTAAAATTATGATATACTTACGACTCCTATCATATTTTTATAAAAAAATTAAACAAAAGAACTACAAGCTTTCTTAGACACATCCATCCATAGATACATACATATAGAGTGAATGTATCTCGTGCAGTGTCTTGTCGTGCCGTGACTAACACGCCGTGACTTTGGTCTCGTGCAGTGTCGTGCCGTGACCAAGTTAATTTTTCACGTGCCATGCCGTGCCGCAAAATGTCAAGGGGTGGTCACGGCACGCGAATGGTCTCGCCACGTGAGTCATGCCGTGCCTAAATGTGCCGTGACCATACGTGACTCGCGTGACAATTTAATCATAATTTAGGTTAGTTTATTCAAGATTCACCATTAAATCAATATCGAATGGTCCTAATTACACGTGACTCGCATGACTACATGTACCGTGCCGTGACTAAATCTTTCACGTACCGTGCCGTGCCAAAGTTTCAAAAGATGAGCACGGCACGCGAATGATCACGGCACGGGACACGCGAGTCACGACATGTAACTGACACGCGTGTCGTGCCGTTCCGTGTCGTAACCGTGCCTTTCTGTGACAGAACCGGCTCCGCCGTGCCATTTTTCCCAATCTATGATACATACATACATTTATGTTTTGTGAATTAGTGATGGAAATTTCAATTTTCAAACTACAAACTTTTAAGTATGTGATTTAAAATCACTCGACATTTGTCTCTCCAACAATTATAAGATTTAAAGTTCAAAAGGGTGAAAAAACCAAAAGTCAAAATTAATCGCACCTAATTGTTGATTTGTTAACGCATTTATACGTACAAACAAACTCTAAATGTAATAAATTTAGACACATGTATGCTATTTGTGATATTGTATAAAATGAATAGTTCATTCTAATAATTTGAAATTCTACAATTAAATTATTAGTATAATATATAATTTTCGTGGTAGTGTGTCAATTAATTGACTCCCTGAATTAAGTATTTAAATATACGAACCATTTCGCTTATCAGAAAAATTGGAAATAAAAACCGTTGCACAACCTGATATATTATATACAAACATGAACAAATTAAAGTAAACAATATGAGGCAATTGATTCTCGATGAATTAATTAATTTTGTTGCTAGGGTTCTTTACAAAAAATTACCAAAACATTTTCAAAATTTTGACGGCACAAAAACAGAAAAAAAAAAAAAAAAATTGAAACCCGATCCATTAGCATCACTATCTGATTCAGTTTACGCTCACTGGACACTTTCGACGTAGAAGCAGAATCAGCCAGAGAAAAGAATTCTTTCCAGAACTTGATTCATACACCAGCTGGTGCACCATTCAGGCTTCTTTGGGTCCCTTCAGCCATCAGGAGCCACAATAACGAACAGTTCTTTCCCCATACGCAATACACCCGATCCAGCCAGAAAACGCCTCGTTCAGGAGATACCCTGCGGTCCCCTCATCCCGCCGTCTATGCATGGCACGTGTCATGTATATTTTGCTCGAAAGCGACAATATTCAGCTTACCATAATCTTCTCCATTACTACCTAAAAAAAGAAAAGAAAACGCCTCCAAATAAACACATTTCCAAGTTTCAAAACGTCTCCAGTACAATTACACTGGAGATCATGAAAATTTAATCCGATGCGCGCCTGTTATAAGAAATTAGTGGATCAACACTAGTTACACTACTCTGTTTTCTTTACACCTCTGTTTTCAAATTTCAAAAGCAAAACCTCCTTCTTGATCAATGGCACCTACAACCAATTTCGCCATTGCCCATGAGTATGCAAAGGTTCGTAGTCCTCGTAGGATCTCATCCAATGGCTGGAGTCGCTCTGAGATTGTACTGAAGAAGACAGAGGATGAATCCAGTGAAGAGAGAGATGAGGTAGAATTTTTGATGAAGAAATCGAGCAGTGGGATGCAACGTCCGGGGGTTTGTGCTAATTGCCGCACTTCTAAGACTCCTCTCTGGCGCTCAGGACCCACTGGACCCAAGGTTTCTACTATTATCCATTTTCTGTTTTATCCTCTGTTTTTACTCGAAAGTTGTTTTCTCTGGAAAATTTTCACTGATCGCGTTAGATTGTAGATTGAATTTTGATTGCTCTTCTTTTTCTGTTAGAAGTTTCAAAGGATTGAATAGGAATTTATCGTTTGTTTAACTTCCAAAGGTTTTGTGTTATAAGATAACATTTTACATCCTGTTTGAGAGTTTCAAAATCAGATCATATAGACCTGAAACTTAATATGAAGTATTTTTAAACAAAATCTTATTAGATATTTCATAATTTTGTATGATTAACTTTTTTCCTGTGGATGTATTAAGTTCCTCCATCTCAGTTGAAATTAGAGAAATCAAAAGTTTTAAATATACATGTCCATTGCTGTTTGGTGATGGATTCAATTTGTTTAATTAACTATTTTTTATACAAGTCTGTCAGATTAAAAAGAATTATTTGCACACTTTCTATTATTCAACTAGTTTTTTTTTGTGAGCGAGAATTTGATCCATTTTCTCACTATAATAGTCATGCATTACTTTATGACACTGTTTATATTTTCCGATTTATTATAAACTACAGCAATCTCTCTAACCACATCGGTTCATAAATTGAATTATAAAATATAATAAAAGCAAAGAAAAAAAAAACTATTTTAACAAGTCTTTGCCTGCAAGAAGCCAAAACAGCTCTGTTAAAATCTTTTACAAATGCAAAAAAGTTATCTTAATTTTTGAAGTAAAAAATGTAGTGCTGATCTGCTGATGTCATAATTTTTACAGTCTCTGTGCAATGCATGCGGGATCAGATTCAGAAAGAGGCAACTGGAGGCGGGTGGGGGTACGAATCCTCTCCCGTTCTTCACTCTGACTGGAGAGGAAACCTCATCCGAGTCACCTTCTACTAATGTTCTCACACTAGAAGAGATGAAGGAGTTGCAAAAGGCGAAGCAACGGAGGATTCTCAGATTCATCGCCAAGCGCCGGTTCCAGGAGATGCGCAGGCGGTTACTGGAGAGGTCCAGTCGGGACATAATGCAGGCGGCGCAGTTGCTCGTGTCTCTATCAAAGGGTGCCGCATAGCGCGTTCGTTATGCGAACGAACGAATATCGTCCTTTTCTGACCGCACGGGTTTCCGTTTCTTTCTATTTTGTCGTTTTCTGATAGAGGGATTACAGTTTACACTTTTACGTAATTTGTTTTCTTATAGAGGGTTGGGTTGGGAACTTGGGGGCTGAAATACAAAACAAAAAATGTTAGGGGTGTTTGGGTAAATAACTTATACGCACATGTTATAGGGTCTTAGGGGCTATTTTGAATGGTGAGAGACTGAACACTTATGTTTTGTAGTTTTTACAGATTAAATCGAGTGAGTTGATATTTTAGTTATTCGAAATTAACAATTCTTTATGTATCATTAAATAATATTCACATTATAAGAAATTTGACTGTTGTATGTCGAAAATATGTCCATTAACTATTTTAATTGATTTGAATATAATCATTGTAAAGTAACACCTTCAATTTTATTGAAAATTAAGCGCATCGTCACATATTTAGGAAACGTGATGGGTTCATAACTTGGCAAGAATAGCGTGAGCATCTCGGCTGTTTAATTGCCTGCATCAAGATTTGTATTTTAAATCAGCTGCGCTATATATCTCTGTGTTCTCTCCTGTAACGGGTGACGATCAAATGATAATAAATTGTTGAAATACAGAACAGCACACATGCATACTTGAAAATGATCATGGGAGATCCTGAGTTGCTCACGCCAATGGGCAGGCGACGCGTGGAAGGGCCGAATATTGCTGATGCGTGTTTCTTTTTGTTGCCGTGTAGCCGTGTAGGTATAAGTATGCTGTGGACAAAAAAAATAATATTTTTTTTAAGTATATTATTTAAAACATAGTCAGCATGTGATGTGTTCGGTCATAAGCTTTTTTCAAAATTATTCAAAATAAAGATATGTTTTTGCATAAATTTTCAAAATAGAAAATAATTAATATTTTCTTTACAGAGTACATATACTGAACAACCATAAAACTGTTAAAATATATTTACAAATATTTACGGCGACTATTCAGATAAGTATGAATTGGGGAGGCTTGCAAATTATATAGGGAAATTACCTTCTATACAAATTTTTTTTGAATTCAAAAAGTCTAGTTTACCAACTTTATTTAATTGTTCATAAAGAATTCTCATTCGAATTTTGAACCCACAACATCTCACACAGAGAATGTTGTCTTTTGTCACTGTACCAAAAACTGGTTCTTTCCTTTTATCTCTCATCTTATATTAAACATGTAGATGTTCTGATCCGTCAACGGCTGTGATTTAATTTATTGGATTTTAAACGGTTAAGATAAAAAAAATTGCAATTGTGAATTTATGTGGTAATGTATTATCATTTATTGTATTGAAGTATGTATTTAGTTCTCTGAACACTCGCTACACTTATTTTGTCCTTATAATTTCTTTATATGAATATTTCCATAAAAAAAATTAATTGATAACATTTATTTCTTTCATTTTATGTTATTGATTATAACAAAATAAGAAAGTAATTAACATGTTTGCTCACTATGATTATCTTCCTATTTAACGGAGAGGTAAAGACAATATAGTTCATTTCATTGTTGAATAAAAATAAATTATAAAAAGATAAATATTGTTAAAAATGAAATATTTGGTTTGATTTGCTTCTATTTTTTTTGTATTTTTCGTTTGAATTTTGAACCCGTAGCAAAGCACGGACAAAATACAAGTACAAAGTTAAATGTGAATCATGTAAAAACTATTCAGATAGATAAGTATGAATTCTGCGTAATATTGAATTTTGATAGAGTTCACATTTTTTTAATATTTTGTGTACTAGAATGATATATTTCTATATCTAACGGGAGGAAAATTTAGCTCACAATTATAATTCTACCACTCTATGGAGTGTGATAATATTTTATTTAAAAAAATAATTTTCAAAACAGATCCAAGTATGGATACGGTCAATATATTTCACATATCCATCGGAAAAATGAAAATCAAACTTTCACCAAATAGTTTCCTCTTCCATTGACTCAGATAAAATCACAGCTTCACCCTCAAAGTCAAATTTAATTTTACCACTATAAAGCGCTTTCAAATAATTAACAACTACCTAATCAATTTCATATTGAAAAGGAGAGCATGTGTACGTGTATTTGTCTGATGTAATTCGGCCATTTGGGCCAACAAATTTTGCGCTGTTAACTATCATTATGAGGCCTAACACAAACGATCCAATAAAAAAGGGATTAGGCCGACTAATTCTCATCCTCTGAGATATCTCAAACTTTGAGTGTCTTTCTGGAAAATCTCAACCGTTCAAATACGTTCTGCACGAATCTCAAAGCAAAAATAATAGCTAACCCTGGATAGGCACCGTACACGTCGGTCATGCAAAAGTTCAGATATCTCAGAGGATTCCGATTCTTCGTCGACACCTTCGTTCCAATAAAAAAAAGAAACGGATAATACAAGTGTCAAGTATATATTCATCGTTGTCGTGGCACAATGAACAGGCGCCAGAATAGCGCGTCTCCTCTTATCCAAGTTTCTCCTCGCGCCACGTGTCTCTCTTGTCATTCTATAAGAAGACCTTGCCTCTCGTCTCTCTCGAATCATCAATCACTTGCAATAGTTCTAAAGTTCTAATACCCATCTCCAATTTTACAAGTAACGAATTAATCAAACTACAAGAAGCAATGACTATGCTGGCGTGTGTGGAGTGTGGCACGAGGAGGAACCCGTGCCGGTGCCGAGTCGTGGGACCGACACTCGGGGTCGTGGCTTTTGCCTTAGCGGCAGTGGTGGAATGGCCGGTGGGAGCGGTGGTGTATATCTTCAAGCACATGAAAGGCCGACGCATCATGGGCCACCCGGGTCGGGTTGTTTATCCCAAAGTGTCCAGCGCAATTCCCATTTAATTTAAGGTTCAATAAATGAAGAATAGTTGCAACATGTGTTTGTTTTTATTGTGGTTCATGTCTCTCTATTTGTGAGTAATTAATAAATGACATTTGTGGTTTTTGTGTCAGTGTATGGAGGTGCTAATTATAATTGTGTAATGTATTCCTGTATTTTGTAATTTAGAAATGAAATATGGTAAATTTTATTTTGCATATATATATAGTAGTTAATTATTTTCAGAATGATGGAAACCAAATTAAGACTTCAATTTAATCACATTGCTGACTTTTGATAGATGAACTCCAACCATGCTTTCTTGCCGCACGTGTCCCCTGGCGAGGACACGTGCAGCTGTTTGAGGAGGGATGGGGACAAATGTTTGTGAGAGGCAAAGGCATTGGGCGTTGAACCCGCAACGACTGTTTTTAAAATAAAACCAGTCAGCAGGAGCCCCTCCCTTCTTAGCTTTTTTTCTTTGTTTATTTCACTGCAGCAGCTCCTATTAATTAGCAATGTACTTGTAGTTAAGCCAACTAGGTAGGCCTAATTTATCACATCAATTAACCGTAGACTCGTTAGAACTTTATTTGTGAAGAGTTTTTGAGTAGTTCAGCTCAGTTTCTTCTTGTTACATATTCAGAATGAGAAGAGCTTGGGTCCGATGCCCATCGGACTCAAATTTTGGTCCGATGGAGTTCGGGACCGTCCGATCCATTTTAAGATTCGTGCACACAAATTTAAAGCAGATGTAAAAGTTACGGACGCGAATCTTAAAGCAAATCGAACCCATCGAACTCACTTTTGAGTACGATGGGCATCGGACCCAAATTGACTTCATTCAGAACGGCTCTGTATCTTATTCTGATATGTGTGTGAAAAACGGGAGAGAGTATGAGAAAAGCAAGCAATTATTCCTCTTGAGCAAGGAATCCATATTCTCTAGCTGCATTAATGTATCCGTTTGAGTTAATTTTTTAACCATCCGATCAGAATTTTCTGCACGGGACTCTTTAATATTAGTGCAGATTTAGATTGGACGGTTCAGATCTTAAATTACATTATGAGTTAATGCAGAGGATATGAATTCCGAACAAAGTAGTGGTGGAATAGAGGCAGAGAGAAGCGAGAATATAGATTTCTTCCTTGGAAAGATTTAAGAATATCAGAGAATATAATACTTAGGAATATTATTTTAGAGAATGTGTTATTATTATGTTGGATTCACACATAGATATTGCTTTTAACATTTCATAATATATAGCATTACAATTTTTTTTTTTTATTAATGACTATCTCTTCTGGTGCTTCAATAATATATGATTTTTTATTGCAGTTTTACTTGTTTTGAAGGGTTTTTTTTTTTTTTTTTTGCATTTTTACTTGTTAATATAATTGCAATTGGCGTCAACTTATGTAAAGGAAAAGATTTAATAGTTTGATTGCAGTTTTACTTGTTAATATATTGCAATTGATGTCAACTGTAAAGGAAAAGATTTAATAGGACGGTAAGATTAATGGATGTTACTCATGTAATTTTCTAAATAATTATTAACTATTTTTTTAAAATTAAAGTCTCTAAAGTTTCTAACTCTCACATTTTGAAATTAATTTTAGAGTTTCTATTAAGTCATATTAGCAATAAATTAAAAAAAAGAAAAAATTTGAGCTAATAATTTGATCAGCATGGAGTTTATAAACAGTTCCTTAATAAAAAATTTACTGCATAGTTTTTAAATAAGAAACTCTCACATGTCTAAAACTGAATTAAAAACTGTCATATCAGATTAGAAACTCTAATAGTACCAGAGATGTAGATGCTCTGACAGAGATAACCATCCTTTTCGTTCCTTTCTCTTTACTCCTACACTTTATCTCCCTTCCCTTTCACTTTGTGTGAACCAAACATAATAGTTGTGAAAAGGATGTAATTTATTATTAGATATTTAGATTGTTATAATTAGAAGCTTTATTTTGTTCCTAGAAGGAATTTGAGATAGTGACATAATGACAACCTTGCGTAGACAAGTTGTCAATTCTAGGGGCATAGATTTGACAGAGCAATTTGTCTTCATGCAGCATATAAACTATAAAATCAAAATAACATTGTATATAATTCATACGCTGTATGAAGCCAAAACTGCTCTGTTAAAATATTTAACCCAATTCTAGCATCCTCCAGAACAACCAGATATTTTCTTCAACCAAAAGAGAAAAAAAGAAGGAAAAGTGAGATGTGGCAAGACTATCTCTCCTCACGCCACGTGTCTCTCTTGTTGATCCATTTATGATATTTGGTAGATATGCTTGTCTTTTCTATAAAGAGGAGTTTGCCCTAACTAGTGATGTTGATTTTGTTGGTTTTTCTTAACTTTAAAATATAAAAAAAAATATCGGATAATTTTCTGAAAATAAATTATAATTAAAATTGTGTTATCGGATCGTGCGAAACACTGTTCTTAAGCGAATTCCGTCTCAACCGTGCAAGATTAGGAACTGCAACTAAGATAATCCGGGTTAATCAACTTCTTAGGACACGACCGTGGAAGTGACTGATGATAACTCCTTGATACCCAGCAATTTACCGAATAATATTATTGTAATAGTGAAATGGAAATCTAGAGAAATATGAGCAGGTTGCTTTTCTGTTTCTGAATAGATTTCAAAAGAATGTGGAATATGATGATTTATATTTAGAAAATGAAAAACGTCACTGCATGAATTGGGGAAGAGAGAGACAAAACTGCCATAAGCATTGAATATTAAAATAGGAAACGCATCTATATGATGCTGTGAATATATTTATTATTAAAGAGTTATAGATGTGAAATTAATTGTCATTAAGAGAAATAATTTACAATTAAAAAATATATCTCAGTTTTAATTATATATATCTATATCAACGGTCATATCAAAGGAAATGATTAAATCTCATACTGGTCAATCAACTGGAGATAATATGCAAACATATTAACTTGAAATTTTGAGTTTTAAATGTTTAAATTTCAACAGATTTTGTTCGGATACTAGTTCAATTAGCAATTTAGCATCACAAAATTGTAATAAAGAAAAAGAAAACTAGACTTGTTCTTATTACTTGAATAATATTGGTACAGAACCAGTACATTCTCTTACTAAGACGCAACCTTGTCCTGTATGAGAATAAAAAACTGTAGGGGTCATCTGATAACTCAAGAACAGTATAGAATACTCCTCTACTATTCTATGCTATTCTCAATTTTTAAACATATACACTGATTCAATAGACAATGATATGCAAAACTTTCAAGTGGAACCCTAATATTTTTATTATTACCAAAACTTATTAACTAAACCTTTATTTTCAGAAATGGTTCTACTACCTAAACCTCAAATAATAAAACTCAAAATAAGTATGAAACAGATAAAGATGCATCTAATATTGTATGAAGATTAGAAAATAACTGATAATTAATTTTTTGTAAGTTTTAACAAAGTTTATAGAATATGATAGGGCCATGTTCCACAGGCCCTTTAACCTACCTTTTACGGGCCATGAAAGACCAGGGATTCGGACACTCCTTAAGAGGTCAACTCGGAGTCTATACGAAAAGCCCAAGCTCTGTTTAAACAGGGCCCAATAAACGGCCTCATAAGGCTCACCCGGAAAATGGCTTGAACCGTCTTCGTGCGGGATAACCGCCGATACGGTTTGCATAACTGCCCAAGTCCCCCATAACCGTCCGGGATGGCGGTTATGGGCATACTATATAAGGTAGGAAGTCTCATTAAACAGGGATCAAACTTTTTGCTAAGAGTGATATCGCATAGGTTAGAGTCCAAATATCTCCAAACCTCTCCGAGTTTCCAACTCGGTCCACACTTCGGCCTATCATTCATTGGCATGACGAACTCACAAACCTCTCCGAGTTTCCAACTCGGTCCACACTTCGGCCTGTCATTCATTGGCAGGACGAACTCAGTCCAATTCACTTCTCATACGGCCTACTCTCTCCGGAATAGAACGTATCAAAATATTTCATGAAAATAAGGACTAGAGATTCTAGGCATTAACTGTTAAAAATGTCAAAAAAAAAACGAGAAGCACAACAATTCTAATGTAGGCCGAACAAATTTTGCGGTGTTAGCTATCAGCCCAACACATAATCCGTTGGTAATTTTGGGAATTATTTCGAGTAATGGTAACTTTGGATGCTGTATGTGTCATGTGTAGATTCGTCATGGCCTTGCTCAAATAAATATTTGCTTCTACATCGCAGTTGTTTTTTCAATTGCTAATCTGACGTGGTAAGTTTCAATTGCTTTAAAAGCAACGCTTTCTAATTGCCACGCTGGCCAAAACATCTATTTCTAACTGCGCAACCTAAGAGAAATCATCTATTCGCTGTCAATTTCTATTGGCTGTCCCTCTCTAACTGGCCAAAACATTTATTTTACCGATGCAACACTTTTAAAATTAAAAATGAGTTAATTTCAATTATCTTGACAACAACTGTAATTAATTGCTTTTCAATTTTACCGCTATAGATGCTCATAGCTACCAGGCGGATCCAAAATCTTCAGGAGGCTTAAAAAAATAATGAATTAGAATTAAATAGCTAATTAAGTACTAAAGAAAAATAATGTTCTAACTTATAATTTCTAATACTTTAACTTTTAATTTTAATTATCAATCTGAGTTTATGAAATTTATTTTACTTTTAATCCTAAATTATGGATTAAAATTTCATAAAAGGACAAAAAAAAATTAGAAGAGGATAAAGTTGATCCGGATATATAGATCTCCATAAAATTTTAAAATTTAGAATAGACATTTGTCCCCTTGGTTCAATTTGGATCCGCCTCTAATCATGCCTAACACACAAATAATGGAATTCAAATCCTCTATGGTAACAAAATATTTCTGTTTGGATCACGGCTGTCCGATTGGAATCCGGGATCAATTTGGGCGAAAATGGAATGGATCGGGCCGCTTTAATAGTCATGCGGATTTTAATTGGACGAACCAAATCTAAACAAAATTTTATGTTACCTTAGTCTGTGCTCCAGAAGTTTAAGTAGAGGGAGAGGGCTGGGGAGGGGAGGGGAGGGGAGGGGAGAGATGAAGGGGTGATTTTAAGAGCATTCACCTGCTCCATCACACCTTGTTTGGATGGAGAGTAGAGGAAGGGAGGGGCGGTGAAGAATAGAAGAGAATAGAAATGAAGATTAACATATTTAATATCTCTGTGTTTGAATGATTAATCAGGAAAAATAAATTTAACTTTTTTTTCCGTTTTATATTTTGATTGGTTAATTAAAATTTAAAAGGTTAGAAGGTTTGTGACAAAGAAATTTTAATGAGAATTATATAGATAAGATATATGATTGGGTATTTGTGTCATTTTCTTTGAAAATATTTGTAACTATTTTTTTTCATCCGTTACACTTCAAATGAAGAGGAAAATCGATTCTATTATTTACAAACATACAAGATTAAACTTTCTCTCTCCTATACCCTTCACCTCTCATATAATTTTGTCCACCAAACACAATTCAAATAAAAATTTACTTTTCTTTCTATTCCATCCTTTCCACTACTCTCCATCCAAACAAGGTGTAGGTTTATATGAAGGAAGGAAATAAGTTTGTAAATTGTTGATCTTATCTTAAATATGACTATTTTGTCCTCATCAACAATTTTCCCCGTGAGCACATGTGTAAACTTATCCATGAAGAAAAAAAAAAATTTGCAAATAACATCACTCAATATCAATCATTTCATTCAGTAACAAGTCAGCAACAAAAAGATAATGTGGGCCAGTCATAGGCCTCGCACAAAAAAAAAAAACAAAAGAAGGACGCTACAGGTGTCATGTATAGATTTGTCGTGGCACAAGACTATCACTCCTCCTCCTAATAAGTCTCTCCTCACGCCACGTGTCTCTCCTTTCAATCTATAAGAAGCCCCCATTTAAATCATCAAGCATTTGCAGTGTTGAGTACCCAGCCCCAATTTAAACGAATCAAACGATCGAGTTCCTTTGCAACCAATTTAATTACAAGAAGAAATGGCTCATGTGCCGATGTGTGTGGAATGTGGTACTAGGAGGAACCCGTGCCGGTGCCGAGTTGTGGGACCGACACTCGGGTTGTTGGCTTTTGCAGCAACTGCGGTGGTGGAATGGCCGGTGGGAGCGGTGGTGTATATCTTCAAGCACATGAAAGGCCGACGCATCATGGGCCACCCGGCTAGGGTTGTTTATCCCAAAGTGTCCAGGGCAATTCCCATTTAATTTAAGGTTCAATAAAAATGAAGAATAGTTGCAACATGTGTTTGTTTTTATTATGGTTGAGCTCTCTCTTTCTGAGTAATTAATAAATGATATTTGTGGTTTTTGTGCCAGTGTATGGAGGTGCTAATTATAACTGTGTAATATATTCCTGTATTTTGTAATTTAGAAATGAAATATGGTAAATTTTATTTTGCATATATAGTAGTTAATTATCTTCAGAATGATGGAAACCAAATTAATTAAGACTTCAATTTAATCACATTGCTGACTTGGGATGGGGACAAATGTTTGCGAGAGGCAAAGGCATTGGGCGTTGAACCCGCAACGACTTTTTTCAAAATAAAACCAGTCGGCAGGAGCCCCTCCCGTTTTTCACTGATCAAACATCTCAGTTGTTAGCTTTTTTTCTTTGTTTATTTCACTGCAGCAGCTCCTATTAATTAGCAATGTACTTGTAGTAAAGCCAACTAGGTACTAGGTAGGCCTAGTTTATCACATCTTTTTTTTTTTTTTATTATTGCTGTAATTTATCACATCAACCGTAGACTCATTAGAACTTTATTTGTCAAGAGTTTGAGTAGTTCAGCTCAGTTTCTTCTTATTACATATCTTATTCTGATATGTGTGTGAAAAAAGGAGAGAGTATGAGAAAAGCAAGCAGTTATGGAATCCATATTCTCTGCATTAATGTATCCGTTTGAGTTAATTTTTTAACCATCCGATCAGAATTCGAGCTAATCTAAATTCACACGCATAACGCACGGGACTCTTTAATATTAGTGCAGATTTAAATTGGACGGTTGATCTTAAATTACTTATGAGCTAAGGCAGAGGATATGAATTCCTTAAAAGTAGTGGTGGAATAGAGGTTGAGAGAAGCGAGGATATAGATTTCTTCCTTGGAAAGATTTAAGAATATTTATTATTCTAAGAATATCAGAGAATATAATACTTAGGAATATTATTTTAGAGAATGTGTTATTATTATGTTTGATTCACACATAGATATTGTTTTTAGCATTTCATAATATATAGCATTTACAATTTTTTTTTTTTATTAATGACTATCTCTTCCGGTGCTTCAATAATATATGATTTTTTATTGCAGTTTTACTTGTTTAGAAGGGTTTTTTTTTTTTTTTTTTTGCATTTTTACTTGTTAATATAATTGCAATTGATGTCAACTTATGTAAAGGAAAAGATTTAATAGGACTGTAAAATGAATGGATTACTCATGTAATTCTTTTAACCTCATAAAGTTCTCATATTATTGATCTCCGAATCAGATGTAACAGATGTAACCATCCTTTTCGTTCCTTTCTCTTTACTCCAACACTTTACCTCCCTTCTCTTTCACTTTGTGTGAACCAAACATAATAGTTGTGAAAAGGATGTAATTTATTATTAGATATTTAGATTGTTATAATTAGAAGCTTTATTTTGTTCCCAGAAGGAATTTGAGATAGTGACATAGTGACAACCTTGCGTAGACAAGTTGTCAATTCTAGGGGTATAGATTTGACAGAGCAATTTGTCTTCATGCAGCATATAAACTATAAAATCAAAATAACATTGTATATAATTCATACGCTGTATGAAGCCAAAACTGCTCTGTTAAAATATTTAACCCAATTCTAGCATCCTCCAGAACAATCAGATATTTTCTTCAACCAAAAGAGAAAAAAAGAAGGAAAAGTGAGATGTGGCAAGACTATCTCTCCTCACGCCACGTGTCTCTCTTGTTGATCCATTTATGATATGGGGTCCGGATCCCCTAAAGTAACTCAATCTTTGAGTTTTGGATCGAGACCGTCCGATTCAAATTCGTCGTTCGAGATCGTCTCGAATTCGTCGTCGGGATGTTTGCGATCACTTTGGGGATGGATTTTCACGGATTCGAATCAGACGATCTAGATCGAAAACCCAAATATTGAGTTACTTCACGAGATCCGAATTTCTGGGTAGATATGCTTGTCTTTTTTATAAAGAGGAGTTTGCCCTACTAGTGATGTTGATTTGCTTCGGATACTAGTTCAATTAGCAATTTAGCATAACAAAATTGTAATAAAGAAAAAGAAAACTAGATTTGTTCTTATTTACTTGAATAATATTGGTACAGAACCAGTACATTCTCTTACTAAGACGCAACCTTGTCCTGTATGAGAATAAAAAACTGTAGGGGTCATCTGATTGATCCGAATCAGTTGAAATTCCGAAACCAATGAACAGTAATTTTGAAATATCTGCAATCCGAATCTAGCTATCGAATTTTTCCGAAAACGCATCTCGGAACAGCTGGTTTTTACTTGCACGCATCTCGGAACAGTTTGACGGCTGGATTCGGACTACAGCAATTTCAGAATTACTATTACCGGTCTCGGATTTCAGCAGACGCGCTTCCGTCATCTGATAACTCAAGAACAGTATAGGATACTCCTCTACTATTCTATGCTATTCTCGATTTTTAAACATATACACTGATTTAATAGACAATGATATGCAAAACTTTCAAGTGGAACTCTAATATTTTTATTATTACCAAAACTTATTAACTAAACCTTTATTTTCAGAAATGGTTCTACTACCTAAACCTCAAATAATAAAACTCATTTTAAGTATGAAACAGATAAAGATGCATCTAATATTGTATGAAGATTAGAAAATAACTGATAATTAATTTTTATAAGTTTTAACAAAGCTTAGAGAATTTTTCATGAAAATAAGAACTAGAGTTTCTAGGCATTAACTGTTAAAAATGTCAAAGAAAAACGAGAAGCACAGCAATTCTAATGTGGGCCGAACAAATTTTGCGGTGTTAGCTATGGGAACGTTATCCTCTGCGGAACTTAAAAGCTCCGCAGCCTGCGGTTCTTTTAATCTGATCCGTTAGTGGTCCGTTAGTTTTAACTTTGCACGAATCTAAAAGCACAATAATACTGCCCCCTCCGTTAGCCCGATCACAAAGCAGCTGAGAGTTAATCTGGTCCGTTCATTTGCTCCGCACCTGCGGAGTTTTATAGAACTCCGCAGAGGATAATTTCCCGTTAGCTATCAGGCCCAACACATAATCCGTTGGTAATTTTGGAATTATTTCGAGTAATGGAAACTTTGGATGCTACATGTGTCATGTATAGATTCGTCATGGCCTCGCTCAAATAAATATTTGCTACAGGTGTTAGCTATCAGGCGGATCCAGAATCTTCAGGAGGCTTAAAAAAAATAATGAATTAGATTTAAATAATGTTCTAATTTATAATTTCTAATGCTTTAAGTTTTAATTTTAATTATTAATCTGAGTTTATGAAATTTATTTTAATTTTAATCCTAAATTTAATTCAAATTACTGATTAAAATTTCAGAAAAGGACAAAAAAAATTAGAAGAGGACAAAGTTGATCCGGATCTATAGATCTCCATAAAATTTTAAAATTCAGAATAGACAGTTGTCCCCTTGATTCAATTTGGATCCGCCTCTAATAATGCCTAACAAATAATGGAATTCAAATCCTCTGTGGTAACAAAATATTTATGTTTGGATCACGACTGTCCGATCAGAATCCAGAATCAATTTGGACAAAAATGGAATGGATCGGGCCGCTTTAATAGTCATGCGGATTTTAATTGGACGAACCAAATCTAAACAAAAATTTTATGTTACCTTAGTCTGTGCTCTAGAAGTTTAAGTAGTGGGAGAGAGGAGGGGATGGGATGGGAGGGGAGAGAGGAAGGGGTGATTTTAAGAGCATTCACCTGCTCCATAACACCTTGTTTGGATGGAGAGTAGAGGAAGGGAGGGGCGGTGAAGAATAGAAGGAAATAGAAAGGAAGATTAACATATTTAATATATTTGTGTTGAATGATTAATCAGGAAAAGTAAACTTTTTTTCTCTTATACCCTTCACCTCTAATATAATTTTGTAACAATTTTTTTTCATCCGTTATACTCCAAATCAAAAGAAAAATAGATTATATTATTTACAAACATACAAGATTAAACTTTCCCATACCTCAAAAATAATCTTGTCAACCAAACACGTTTCAAATAGAAATTTTCTTTTCTTTCCCATTCCATCATTTCCACTACTCTCCATCCAAACTAGGTGTATATGGAAGGAAATAAGTTTGTAAATTGTTGGTCTTATCTTAAATATGACTATTTTATCCTCATCAACTTTCCACGTGAGCGCATATGTAAACTTATCTATGAAGGAACAAATTTGCAAATAACATCACTCAAAATATCAATCATTTCAGTCACTTAGTCAGCAACAAAACTGCTTACGTACATTGAAATATGTGTTGCGCTTTACATTTTAGTCAGCAACAAAAAGATAATGTGGGCCAGTCATAGGCCTCGCACAAAAAAAAAAGAAACAAAAGAAGGACGCTACAGGTGTCATGTATAGATTTGTCGTGGCACAAGACTAACACGCCTCCTCCTAATAAGTCTCTCCTAACGCCACGTGTCTCTCCTTTCAATCTATAAGAAGCCCCAGTTTAAATCATCAAGCATTTGCAGTGTTGAGTACCCAGCCCCAATTTAAACGAATCAAACGATCGAGTTCCTTTGCAACCAATTTAATTACAAGAAGCAATGACTCTGCTGGCGTGTGTTGAGTGTGGCACGAGAAGGAACCCGTGCCGGTGCCGAGTCGTGGGACCGACACTCGGGGTCGTGGCTTTTGCCGTAGCGGCAGTGGTGGAATGGCCGGTGGGAGCGGTGGTGTATATCTTCAAGCACATGAAAGGCCGACGCATCATGGGCCACCCGGCTAGGGTTGTTTATCCCAAAGTGTCCAGGGCAATTCCCATTTGAAGTTTCAATAATTGAAAAATAAATCAGCTGTTATTCTCAGCTGACAGTAATCTGTTATTCTGATCCCAACTGTTCAAATTTTTCAATGATGCACGAATCTCAATGAAAATCAACTATTGAGATCGGAATAACAGGAATAACAGCAGATTTATTTCCCAATAATTGCAGATTAGTTGCTGGATGTGTTTGTTGTTTTATGTGCAATAGGTTAATTAATGGGTTGAGTCTCTTTCTTTCTGAGTAATAAATGGCATTTGTGGTTTGTATCATTGTATGGTAGATTGGTAAACTGGAGGTGCTTGTGTAATTCTTGTATTTAGTAATTTAGAAGTAAAATATGGTAAATTAATTTTATTTGCATTTTAAGATGTTCATGCAACTTATAAAGCAATCAGCAAGGCAGCAAGTACTTTTAAATAAGTAAAACAAAATTATTAATAAAAATATCATTATCTGTAAATTAAATGAAAATATTTATTTAAGTGAGATGGAGATGTTCTAAAAACAGTAGTAAACACTAATGCTCAGTCATCGGATCTGAGTCGTTGGATTGAAAATCCGTTGATCAGGTCCGTCCAAATAATATTTCCAGATATTTCATCTTTCTTTTAAATTTTTTCTACCTTTCATGTGCATATTTAGGCGAATTGAAGACCACATCTATCGGTCAAAATAATTAAACAGTCAGACATGCTACTTGGCATATATATATATATATGATACGTGTAATACACGTATAAATATTTATACCGACATATCGTATATGAATACAGAGTCTTATAATGACCCGACCCGACTCGAGATGGTTCCAGATTTTGAAGGTAAATATTTTAACAGAGCAATTTTAGCTTCATACAGCGCGGGAACTATAGAATCAAAACAACTTTGCATATAGTTGTGCGCTGCCTGAAGCTAAAACTGCTCTGTTAAAATCTTTACCCGATTTTGACCCAATGCACATCACTTCAGGTTACCTGACTCAAGCAAATTACGATCAGACAGCCCATTTAATATGACACGAATCTCAAAACAGCCCCTACAGTCTCAATAGGCACCGGATTTGAGTTTGCTCCCTATATGAGGGTCCGGATCCCCTAAAGTAACCCAACTTTTGAATTTTCGATCGGGACCGTCCGATTCGATTATGTCGTTCGAGATCGTCACGGGATTCGAATCTGTCGTCGGAATGTGTGCGCTCCACTTCAGAATGAATGGTTTCAGATCCGAATCGAACGGTCCCGATTTAAAACCCAAATATTAAGTTACTTCACTGGATCCGAATTCTATACCTGACCCGTATATGGATACTAGTTAATAGTTGCTTGAATTTTCAGTGTTTCATACAGATAATTAAGTAATGTAGTTGCATATTAATAAATCGCATTTTATTAATATGATGCACTCTCGTGTTAAGGCAACATGTCAACCGTTAAATAAAAAAAAGGTGCTACAGTATCCCTTCTACTTTACAAGGTTTGGGGTGCAATCGTCTTTGGAAATAACATTATTAATCTGACTTGATACATTTAATTCTTTTTTCCCTTTTAATTATCACCTATATTAGCATTACAATTAAAGCTTGAGATATATAATCTATATAAAATTAGATCAGTCCGATAAAATCAAACAGGTCAGGTTATACCGAACAAGTATTCTCTCCATTACTGTAAAAGATTCCCTTCACTTCACGGTTTGAGATTAACTCTAGCCGCTTTGAGATTCGGGCTAGCGCAGGGTCAGTATTATTGGGCTTTGAGATTCTTGCCTAGTTAAAAAAAACGGTCCAGATCCAATAATTGTAAAAGATTCCCTATTATGGTACCGGGGAGGATGTGAATTCGGTTATACCTGTATGTGACACAACCCATACCAGACCCATTTAGCCCAATAGACAGAAACAGAAAATGAGGCATGTTGTAAACGGCAACAGGTTCCTTTCTTCAGAATGGTTCTTGTATCTTTATTCTGATAAGTGTACGAAAAAAGATAGAGGATGAGAAAAGCAAGCAATGCAACTATCCCTCTTGAGCAAGTGGAGAAGTGAGAATATAAATTTCCGGAAAGAAATCGGCTGTTATTCTTTTGGAATAACATGCATTCTTTTTTTCATTCAACTGTTGATTTTTGTTAAGATTCGTGCATGAACAAATTTGTACAGTACGTTGGATGAGAAAAAACAGGTTTATGTTGTTCTAAAGAACAACAACCGATTTCTTTCGGGAAATCTATATTCTTAAGAGAAATGAGAATATAGATTTCGTCCCTCTCATAATCAATATTTTCCTTTATCCTTGGAATAATAAATATTCTTAAGAGATGGAGCAAAATCAGGAGCAATTCGTTTTGTGTTTAGCCAAGCAATTTTGTCGAACACTCTTGAGCAAATGCAAGATGCAAAACCCTAGTGATGTTGATTTTGATTTTGTTCGGATGCTAGTTCTTGACAATCATACTAGTTCTTGACAAATTAAGTAGCTAGTTTTCGTTGCAACTATGAGGTAAACCGGTTGGTTAAACAAGTTTTAACCGGTTAACTAACATAAGCGGTACATCAAGAGAATCAAACCAATTTTGCGTATACATTGAAGGTGAAGGAAATAGGAGAGTAAATGGTATATTATAGTCAATTTCATTTTTAAAATAATTAAATAAAAAAATAAATGGAGATAAAAAAGAATGTTAAGTTTTTATGAAGATATTAGATACTGTGATGTGGTGGTTTTTATGAAATAATTGACTATTTTGAAATTTTATATGGGTACATTAGAAATTTTCTCTTAATTATACAACAAATGAACAAAGTAGAAAAAAAACCTTGATCTACATTAGTTCCTCGGCTCTATAGTCTATAGTGTTTACTTATCAAAATTTGGGCCTTAAATTTGGGCCTAAATAATGAAGGACATTTGCTGCAGTTCTCTTCATTTATTGGGCCGTGATGATAGATGTCTATTAAATTGTGGCGCATAACAGGAGACAGACTTTTAAGTTGTGAAAAAAAAAATGTAATTTATTATTACATATTATAATTAGAAGCTTTATTACTACAGATATAGAAAGAAATTTGAGATATGTGTAGCCAATTAATTAGGCTAGTGACATCTACAAAGGGGTGACAAAAAAATTCGCGAAAACGAGCGAGCCACGAGTCATTTTTTTAACTCGAATTTGAATATTAGCTCGCTTGTTTTGGAAATGACCGAGCCACGAGCTAATTGTAACTCGGCTCATTACCAGTCATGTGGCCAAAAAGTACGTGGTTTTTGACTCGCTAAAAAAAAAAACTCGGTCGTTTCTGACTCAGTTCCAAAACGAGCGAGCCACGAGCTTAGAATTTTTAATGGTGACTAATTTGAACAAATAATTTGCTGATCTCTAACATGGTTTAATTTGATTTGTCAACCTTTTGTGGTTATCCAGTTCTCTGGGAGCTGTACTCATCATTTTCGCGCGTGGAACGCAACTACGCAAGGCGTGGCGCAAGAATTAATGAACGGATTTGCAAAATAATTTTTAATGTTAAAAAATACACGTCCATGTTTTGACATACAGATTACACAAATTAAAATACATATATCCTCCTTTCACGTGAAAATTAGATATAAGAAGCCATAGCATCACTAGATTTTCATGCACCTCAACTCCTCCACCATGGAACTACAACACAATCCAAATTCATCTCACCTGGTCGTAGATGTTGTCTCCCCTTCTGCTCATCAAACCCGATCTTCAAATGTCGGCATCGACCGACCACCTATGTTTGTGCTTTCTTTCACTGACATCACCTACCAAGTACACAAAACTAAAAAGCTATCTTTTTCTTCTTTGGTCAAATGTGACAATGGGCATTCGAGAAAAACCTTGCTTGATTCGGTCTCTGATGTGGCAAGGGAAGGCGAGATATTTGCCATTCTCGGTGCAAGTGGGTCGGGGAAATCAACCCTGATTGACGCATTGGCAAATCGCATTGCCGGTAAGAGCTTACAGGGCTCGATTACTCTCAACGGAGACATTTTAGAGAGTCGTCTTTTGAAGGTTCTATCCGCATATGTGATGCAAGACGACCTTCTCTATCCGATGCTTACTGTGAAAGAAACCCTCATGTATGCGGCGGAGTTCAGGTTGCCACGGTCCATGCCCAAGGAAAAAAAGAATAAACGTGTTGAAGAACTCATCAAGCAACTCGGCCTTGAGAATGCAACAAACACTATAATTGGAGATGAGGGGCATCGTGGGGTCTCAGGCGGTGAGCGTAGGAGAGTGTCGATAGGCATGGACATAGTTCACGACCCGATATTGCTCTTCCTTGACGAACCAACCTCTGGCCTTGACTCGACCAGTGCATATATGGTGGTCGACGTCCTTAAAAAGATTGCTATAAGAGGTAGCATTGTGATCCTTTCCATCCACCAACCGAGCTATCGCATCCTCAACCTCCTCGACCGCCTCTTGTTTCTTTCTCGTGGCCAGACTGTCTTCTACGGCCCACCGCGCAGCCTCTCGATGTACTTCTCAGAGTTTGGCAGGCCGATACCAGATAATGAAAACCCTACTGAATTCGCACTTGATCTTGTTCGTGAGAGGGAGATGACTGATTTTGGTGCGAAAGATTTTGTAGATTTCAATAGGAGTTGGAGAAGGCAACACCAAGATTTGTTCCCTTCGGATCGAGGAGATATTCCGCACATACCTCTTGAGCAAGCGATTGCTGCTAGCTTTGCTAGTGGCAGACTGGTCTCTAGCACTAATAACACCGCCAATGCATCGGTGGCATCTGTGCGCAAGTTCACAAACCCATTTTGGATAGAGATGGGGGTGCTAACAAAGCGTTCCTTCACAAATACCAATCGCATGCCAGAGCTATATATGATCCGACTTGGTGCAGTTCTTATCACCGGCATTATCCTAGCAACCATTTATTGGAGGCTCGACAACACCCCGAAAGGGGTGCAAGAGCGGCTCGGTTTCTTTGCAATCGGCATGTCTACCATGTTCTACACGTGTGCCGATGCACTCCCGGTGTTTATGCAAGAGCGTTACATCTACATGCGAGAGACAGCTCACAATGCATACCGCAAATCCTCCTTTGTGCTTTCCAATGCAATCGTCAGCTTCCCGCCACTAGTGTTTTTGTCGATAGGCTTTGCACTAACCACCTTTTTTGCAGTGGGTCTAGATGGTGGCATGTTCGGTTTTCTTTTCTACACAGCGATCATACTCGCCTCCTTCTGGGCAGGTAGTGGCTTCATCACCTTTTTGTCTGGAATTGTAAGCCACATTATAGTTGGCTACACGACTGCCATTGCGATTTTATCCTACTATTTGTTATTTAGTGGGTTCTTTATCAACCGTGACCGGATTCCAGACTACTGGATCTGGTTTCATTATATCTCACTTGTGAAGTACCCATTCCAAGCAGTGTTGCAGAATGAGTTTAGCGATCCGAACAAATGTTTTGTCAGAGGCACACAAATGTTTGACAACACTCCGATCGAGGCCTTTAATGAGTCAACAAAGGTGGAAGTTCTCGCAAGTATAAGCAGCTCGCTCGGTTTGAACCTAACTAAGGCCACATGTATCACGACTGGACCTGATATTCTGAGCAGAAATTCGATTGACGATCTCAGCAAGTGGAATAGCCTCTGGGTAACAGTAGCATGGGGATTCTTTTATCGGTTTTTGTTCTACATCGTGTTGTTGATGAGAAGCAAGAACAAGAGAAAGTAAAAGCGCTACTTCTCATTACTTTCTATATATATAATTGATTTGTGATCAAATTTCTTTCTTTCTGTCTAATAAATGTTAATATTTTAAAGTTGTGTGTGTATTTGAATTGTATCATAAGAAAGAAAACACAGAAGCAGAAGGGGTTGCTATTTTATTTTTATTTTTTTTGCATGGTTAAATTGGAGCATCTTGTAACTCAAAAGGATAGATGGTTACCGGTATAAAAAGATAGAAAGGACTTTTGCTTCTTTTCTTTGCTCTTTTGTTTCTTGTACTGTATGTTTAAGTGGATTGTGATCATTTAATGTTGTATTTGGCTTACACTTGGGTTTTTTTTCAACCGTTTACACTAAGATTTTGTTCATAATATGTATGTGATTTTTTGTGTCAATTAATGAATATATATAAACATGTTTTATCAAAAAAAAAAAATTTAAAAATGAATACAAGCGCTAGGGGTGCAAATGGGTCCGATATTATCTGTCCGTTTTCAGATCCTTCTCTAAAAATAAAAACAGATACGGTTTTACCACTATCTGATCCGCATCCGATCCGTTTGCACCCCTAACAAGCGCGTGCGTGTGTGGGTATTGCTTTTGTTAAATATCTGCTGGAGATTAATTGATTATTAGTTGCAAAACGATTGCATTAAATGAAGATTTGAGAAGATGGGAAAAAAAAAATGCTTTTTCATATCTCTTGAGATTTGAGAAGATGACCGATAGTCGATAGACATGCACTCCACACTGATTTGTCAGTTAATCTATATATACCTAATGGTAATATAATATCTTTAGATGAATGCAGCACAAATTAAAACTGGATATTAAAATAAAAGATTTGTATGGGTGTAACAATCTAGAGCTATATTTTCTTTTTTCGGCTTTTCCCTGAATAATAATAATAATACAGAATAGTTGCGTGTAAATCTATATAATTTGAGAAAGGTAGATTTTTTTTTTTTTAATTTGGACTTGCTAGCCGGATTTATGGGTTGAGTTAATTGCGAACATTGTCCGGCAAAAGCATGCACATAATATACTCCATAAGTATTAGCACAAATTTTTTACAGTAACTATTACATTTTACTATAAACTACATATAAAAAACTATGTATAAGCACACAAATTTTAAAAATAAATCAGTTCACCTCATTTGTACATAACAAAACCGCCCCTAATTTAAGTCGCACTACAGATAGAAAATACTAAATTGTAAAAGGCAAAAAAAAAAAACCGCAGTAAAAAACCACACTACCTTCATTTATAATATTTAATTTGTCTTCCAGAGCGCAATAGCAACCGCTATTTTAAACCTTCAACTATAGATAACCTACTAATAAAATTTCGTACAATTTACATTCTATTTGATAATGAATTAAGGATCATTAATGTGACATTATTAAAAATTTAATTTTTTTATAAACAATAAGATATATAATAAATCTCATCATTTATTTAGCATGATATTGTCTTTATAGATCATGTTTATTACATTAAATTTTATTTTTGATCGATTGTTAAAAAAATTGAAAATAAATAATTATTAAGTAATCACCTCTCCCTTTTGAAAGTACTTGCATGGTAGTTAGTTGGTACCACGTCCTTTGCCTTTTAATTGCGCATAGTTTTTTCCTCATTAAAGGAATCTGGTACACTCTTGCATGCAATTTCTTAGATGTTATTCTCAAAATTCAAACCTACCCCTCTCCGTAGAGAGACAGAACTTGCGCCATTTGCGCTAAGTCCGTCTCTAATTGACATCCACCCTTCCTTAGAACATCTAAAAAGGATGATAATCAATTTGTCTTAAGAAAACTTATAATCTCAGATTTGAAACTGATTCTTGTCGCTGAATGCTGGAGCACAAAGTACGACTGAAAGTTTTTTTTTTTTAGGTTGGAGGACTAAGCTCCAACATTTTCAAAATGTAAGCATGTGCTATACACTGGCACAAAGTTATAATTTGGTACTCTATTTTCAAAATGTACAACCTGTTTACATTGATACTCTATTTACAAAATGTAAGCATGTGCTATACACTGGCACAAAGTTATAATTTGGTTACATGCTTCCTCTCAATATTCCTTTACTTTCTTCCACCCGAGTCCCTCATTAGAGAGATCCCAATGCGACCGAATCTCTAATTTAATTTCATCAATAAAAAAAAAAAAAAGAACCCATCTTGTTTTCAACAAATTAATTATTAATTTCTAAAAATAAAATGTTTGCCACAATCCATTTTTATAAATGCAACATGGATGCACGTCCCAATGTACGAATTCGTATCCTCTGCATTAACTCAAAAGAGAATCTTTTGAGTTAATGCATCTGGATCATCCGATTCATTTTAAGATCCGTGCAAATTAAATCCGCACTAATATTAAAGGACTCCTCTATTAAAATCAGACAGCCGGATTGGCTCCGTTTAATATCAGACGGCCGAGATGCATTAACTTAAAAGATTCCTTTCTGAGTTAATGCAGAGGATAAGTGTTCCCAATGTACTCGGCCACAGCTATAAGTTTCCAACGCATTAGCAATTATTAATTACGAGTTCGTGAAGACTATTATATTCATCATGCATTTATGGCACATATTTATTACATTATTCTGACTCCATAGTTCAATACCGCCCCCCCCCGCCCCCCCCCTATCTGTAAGGGGCAAAAACTTGTAAGCAATTCGTCTCTCCCAATGGATGAGTTGGGCCAAACTCGGTCGAGATTTCTTGCATTGTACGATCGCCTGAAGCACGAGATAATGCATGATGCCGACATCGAGTTCACTGAAGAGATGCGACTACAAGTGGAAGAGGTATGATACTTGAAGGTTAAACCACTTCTTGAAAGCATGGTTCAAATTTCATGAAAAGCCAGAACATTATATTTCTTGTTAACATAAAAGTGCACATTATATATGTGGTATAAAGTGAGGAGTCCATGCCATATCGATCCTCATCTGAGGTAACAACACAATATTTCTGTTTAGATCCGGACCGCCTGATCAAAATTCGGACCAATCCGGTCTAAGATAGAATGCACGTGACTCTTTAATATTCGTGCAGATTAGCGGTGAGCCTGATGTCCTTCACATTTTTTTTTTTTTGTCCTTTTACACAGATACTGGACTACAACGTACCAAGAGGTGAACCTGATTTCCTTCACATGTTTATTGAATCTGATGATCAGAAACATTATTTGATGATGTGCATTTTTCATTCATTCAAATTAAAGGGAAGTTGAATCGTGGATTAGCGGTGATACATACATACCAGGCATTGAAAGGAGATGAGCTTAGTGAGGAGGAGTTCTTCCTTGCCAGTATGCTTGGCTGGTCCCTTGAGTGGGTAATTATATTGTTTCTCCCATATATATATTGTGCAAAATTTGTATTCTTGTTGATACACCAGTTATCATTCGTCTTCATATATATATATATATATATATATATATAGGAATGCATTTACTGATATGCTTTTGCTAAAATGTGTCCAGCTTCAAGCATGTGTGCTTGTTCTAGATGATATCATGGACAATTCGCAAACTAGAAGAGGGCGCACTTGCTGGTACAGGCAACCAGAGGTGATCTAATTATTCTTTTTCATGAGATGTCAAATAACTTATATATGTATCAAATATATGGTGCCGAATATAAAATTAATGCATACATATTGAATATGCCTTGATTCGATCGGTATCAAACTTTTTGTAGGTTGGTCTTAATGCAATAAATCACGCGATTTTGCTTAAAACGCACATTCACAGGATCATCAAGAGATATTTCAGAGAAATGCCCTATTATCTCGAACTAATAGAATTATGTGACGAGGTACCTCATAGATCGATATTTGCTGTTTATGTCGAATTGTAACAGTTAATCCTACTTCTTTCGGTAATAAACTTCTATGTGGCCAGGTTGCATATCAAACTTCTATGGGCCAAATGCTAGACCTTGTAATTACACACGAAGGAAAAAAAGATCTCGCAAAGTACACCATGCAAGCGTGAGTTTCTAAAGTTTAAAAGAAAGGAACTTGAATTTTAGTCCCTTTTATGCTACAAATTTCACTTTATTCTTTTTTCTTATATTGCGCAGATATCGTCGCATTGTCATTTTTAAGACATCATATTACTCATTTTACCTTCCAGTAAGTTGCCATTTTTGCACATTTCTTTAAGACAATAGTCATATTTTTAGATTTTACCTTGCAAATTTCTTCAAACTATGTTATAATTTCAGATTGCATGTGCTTTACTTTTGGCTGGTGTAGAGTTAGAGAAGTTCAAAGGCATAAAGGAGATACTTGTTGAAATGGGTGTATATTTTCAAGTACAAGTAATAAAGAAAAAATATCTCCCTTAGTTTATACTTCCTATATTCAATGAAATTATATATTTTGATTCCTCCCTCTGATTTGAAAATATTTTAGGATGATTACCTTGATTGTTTTGGTGATCCTGAGGTAGCCGGTAAGGTAAGTGATTAATTACCTTGATTTTCTGTGAGTGTTGCTGTATGTATTCTCTTTTAAGGTTGTAATTTTGTATTAAATCAATGACGACAGATAGGGACAGATATAGAGGATTACAAGTGCTCTTGGCTTATCGTACAAGCACTTGAGCTTGCAGATGAAGATAAAAAACAAATACTCTATGTAAGTCTATATATATAATGGCTAATATCAAAATGTTTGTTCCTGTATCTTGAACAAATATTTTGGTTTTTACATTTTCAAAGTCCAAACCGTTAAACATTCAATCTATATTAAAATGTGCTTGGAGACTAAATTTTACATTTTTTGAAAACTTTTTACTATTTATTAAACCAGTTTTAAATTCGCTGTTTTCAAAGATTCAGAAGTTTTTCACTGTTTATTAAAATCAGTAATTTTAAAACTGGCTTAATAAATAGTAAAAAAATTTCAAAAAATGTAAAATTTGGTCTCCAAGCACATTTTAATATAGAGATCACATCTAACGGTTTGGATCGACTGTTTGGACTTTGAAAATCGGAAAACCAAATGGTTGCATAGGGGCTTCGGAACAAACTTTTTGATATTAGCCAATCTCATATATATATGTAGAGGAGGGTTCCAATGCCTCCATTTTTCATGCCTCCACCATGCCTCCATTTTTAAAACTTTAATAACTCAAAATTTAAAACTTAAAAGTCAAAATAAAACCGTTGGATATGATCTACATCATTTTATCTATGTGCTCATAAAAAATTATCACATTTTGATTTTGTTTTTATGTGAATCAATAAGTTGAAAAATCAACGTCTAGAAATTATCCACATTAGTACGTTTTTTACAAGCTCTTGATGACAACCAAAACAAAATTGAAATGTCATAATTTTTTACACGTGCATAGATAAAATGATATAGATCATATCCAACGGTTTTATTTTGACTTTTAAGTTTTAAATTTTGAGTTATTAAAGTTTTTAAAAATGGAGGCATGGTGGAGGCATGAAAAATTGAGGCATTTGAACCCTCCTCATATATGTATATATACACACTTTTTACTCCATTTAATTTACAACTTTTTAATCCTGGGGATAACTGTTCTTCCTATTATCTTTCTGAATCTTTAGGAGAACTATGGAAAATCAGATCCAACTAGTGTGGAAAAAATAAAGAACGTATATCGAGAGCTTGATATTCAGGTACGTATGTCAGTACTTTTGCTACTGATTGTTAAAATTTTTATACTATATCATTTAGTTTGACAAATTATTTTACTTTCGAAAAGGGCTTATTTTCAAAGTATGAAGTAGAAATCTATGAGAATCTGCTGTCAGCAATAGAAGCACAGTCGAGTTCAGTTATGCAAGAGATACTGAAGGCTTTACTAGAAAAGATTTATCAAAGGAAGAAGTAGACCTTTACATAGTTGAAAGCTTGTTGTATTTTGGTACTGTGATATGCTAGCTGGTACATAAAATGGCGACTATATATATGTTCTCATATAAGAATTACATATGTATTTATTTTATGTAATTCAGCTCTTTTGTCTTTTACCCGCATTCTTGTTTTATAAACTCACAAACAGACTGAATTTTCTACTTCATATTTCACCAAACTAGTTAACAAACACTGGTAAATTGACGCGTTAGCTGGTTCACACTGGTACATATAGGCAGTGTATTAATATTCGGTTCTCATTCGGTATTCGGAAGGCCACCGCATACCGCATATACGGTATGCGGCCGAATATGCGGATTCTTATTCGGATTTATATATGCGGATTTTATTAAATATTTAATCTCACAGTACTTAAATACAATAAGACAGCATGTAGAGAGGTTATAAAAGACTTCTGAGTGGGACGCTTGAAGAGAACACCTACTTGACGGGTCTGAAACTCATTTAATGGGTTATGAATTTAGATCCGAAATTCTTTTAATGGGTTTTGAATATTTTTTAATTTTTTTAAAGCATGGATTCAATATTCGGTCCGAATAGTTATTTTTTATTTGGCCGGACACTGAATAGGAATATAAGGCCGAATATTCACCGAATAAAACCGAATTTTAATACACTGCATATAGGCTCATCCCACTGGTAAATTGACGCGTTAGCTGCATTCTACTAATGGTGAAGTGCAAAAATAATAATTTTGAACTTATCTTCTCATTAAAAAACAACAAAAATACAAAAATACCGAAATATTCACCAGTAAAACAACAAATGGTGAATTCCCAGCAAGTAATTTTCATTATCTTTCATTCTAAAATTTGCACTTTTACTCTTTTTCCTCTATAATAAAAAAATGACAAAACACTAAATCTTTAAATTCAATTCAAATCCTTCAAAAACAACAAAATACTCAATAGCAAAACAACAAAATACCAGTTCCTAATAGAATTACTATTAGGAAAAAATGAAAAGAAGAATATACCAATTCCTAATAGAATTACTATTAGAAAAAAAAATGAAAAGCTAGTATAATTCTTTTTTATTTTTAAGGTTTAGTATAATTCTTCTTGTAGAAGCTTGAATAAACTTGTTGTACATTTTATTTTCTTCAATCCAGATTTCACTTAACATTTGAAAACAAAAATTTGTGTCCTTTGTCTACCAAAGCAATACTTTTGCTTGATCCCCGTATTGATAGTTTTAAAGTATCCATTGTACTTCACCTTTAGCTTGTAAACGCCAGGGCGGATTCAGGATTTTTGTCAGGGAGGGGTAAGAAAATAACGAACCAGATTTGAATAGTTCATCAAGTTCAAACACATTAGCTAATTGGATATTAGATAAAAAAACAATGCTCTAATTTCTAATTTTCAGTGCTTTGACTTATAATTTTTAATACTCTGACTTCTAATTCTAATTACCAATTAGAATTCAAGAAATTTATCATAATTTTAACCCTAAATTTAACATTAATTACAAACCAAAAGTCCAGAGGGGGGCAAATAAAATTTCAGAGAGGGACAAAGTCGAACCGAACCTATAAATTTGTATAAAATTTCAAAATCCATGAAGGGGCAGTTGACCCCCACTGGACTAGGTTGGGTTCGCCCCTAGTAAATGCCAAGAGATTCATCCATACTATACACACATTTGATAACAATAATAAGTAATCAAGCCAAATACCAACAAAATTAAAGAAACCCACAATGGATTAGATTGAAATAAGCAGTTTGTAGTTTACCACAAGTACATCTAATCCCAAAATTAATTGGTTTCTTCTTCTAAATTGATGTATGTATTTTATCATATCTAAACAATTTGCTCCTTTCATTTTACTGGTAAATGAGATAATTAAAAGAACAACACAAAATCTTCTAAGGATGATACCTTGAATAAGCATCAACAGGTCACTTTCCCTTTCTTCTAGGCTCTCATTTCTAATAGCATGGTTCAAAAAATCGGCCGATTCCGAGTCAACTCGGCCGATTCAACTCGGAATCGGACGGGACCGGGCCGAGTTTTACCCGATTCTCGGGTCTATGCGAGTTTCTCAGAAAAAATCAGATGAACAGTGACGGAATCGGCTGATTTTCTGATTTTTCGGCCAAGTTACACCGAGTCAAGCCGAGTTACACCGAGTTGAGCTGATTTAAAGCAAAAAATTTCAATTCTCACTAACCTGGACTGTGCTGTGCCATTCGAATTTCGTAGGAGGAGTCTCAATCGCAGAAGAAGAAAGGCGGAGGAGAAGAAAGGCGGAGGAGAAGCTGTTAGCTGTGCCAATGGATTGCCATTTGATTTGAGTGAAAGGCGTAGAAGCTGTGCCATTTGAGTGAAAGGCGGAGGAGAAAGCCAGAAAAGGGAAATCGCGCAGGAAGGAAGGAGGAGAAGGGTCTGGATTTGTGGCAAAATAACAATCCGGCCCTTCTTAATTTTATTATTTTCAACTTTACATATATATATATATTTTTTTTAGTGAAAGGCCCTCATCATGTATTAATTTATCACAAAAAAGTCCAAATTTTAGTGAAAGGCCCTCAGACTTCTGCCAAAAAGTAGAAGCCTTGTTTTGTAATATTGTCTTAATTAACATAGTTTTTTTGCAAATTATTTTTATCAATTTTTTCCTACTTTTTGGCTACAAAACAAGGCTTCTGCCAAAAAAACCCGAGTTACCGATCCGATTCTTCCGATTCCGGCCGATTCATCCGATTCTGATTCCACGGTCAAAAATCCGATTCCGATTCCGATTCCGAGTTTTAGAACCATGTCTAATAGTTAGCATATGTTTCATGCAAAGAATTCCCGGTTTCATTGCTTGTGGCACAGTTATCTCGATTTGGTTTTGCAAGAAAGGGATCCATCGTTTGAGGGAAAAAAATTCAGACGAAGGATAGATTACATACAATGCGAAAGAATCAACGTTGTCTGTTTCCATGGTAAAAAACTGATATACACTGTTGCAAATAGAAACGATCTGATAAGCATCAATAGCTTGTGTGCTCCAGCATTGACAAGCTAACTTCTGAGCAAGTCAAGAAAGAACTGGTATGCACAATTGTTTAGCTCAGCAACAACCTGGTCATGCTTGGTACATACTACGTAGGATTGTACTGACACTGATTTAATTTGTACCAAATACTAGTATTTTCTAAATTTTATAACAATGTTGGAATCTAGGTGGACGAGAAAGGGCTACCTGCTGAGACAGTCGACATAATAGAGTAATTGTCAAAAAGTGCAGATCGATCCCCATTTGAAATTCTGTCAGAGAGCAATAGAAAGAGCAATAGAGAGCGGAAAATTAGCCCATTAAAAAGAATAAGAGCAATACAAAAAAGAGCGGAAAACAAGCTTAGTCCTTACAAGGACTAAGCGGAATGGTAGCTAGCGCTATAGAGCGGGAACACAAGGAGACCGTTGGAGAGCGTCGGCCACCACAAGAAAAACAAAGGAGAGATCGATGAACTTCCAAAAATAAAAATATAATAAAATTGGAAAGGGTATTTTTGTCTTTTTATTATTTTAATCGGGGTTTTAACTATGCTCAACTCTTACTGTGCAATGAGTAAAAAAAAACGTTTTTAAAGTTAAGAGATAAACTAAATAACTTGAAGTGTTTCGCGATAAATAAGAAATTAAAAAAAAGTATGTGAGAGTATACAAAAATTTAATCTTATTTAAAATTGATATTCTAAAAATTTAGTAGCTTGTTTCACAAGTTCCATAATGAATCAAAATAGTAATGATGGAGTCTAAATACCTATTATTAATGGGTTTAAAATAAAAACGACAAAATGTCCAAAAATAGTGATTACATAAGCATAAATTCTATCCAAGCGAAAGACCCAAGGCTTATGATTAGACCCGAGGATATAATTGTAAACTATGATGCATCATATGGAAGTGAAGTAGTGGTGTTTGTCGTAGTTGTTCGAAGTTTTAATATGGAATTTATATCCAATCATATAAAGAGACCCTTGATGAAAGCTAATTTGCATAAGGAGTACTCATCCTATGATGCAGAAGCGGATGCACTGTGATTCGCAATAGAAGTTGGGTTGGAAACAATTACACGTGAGACCGTTCATATACTTAGTGACTGCAAACCAATTGTGGAGTGCTTCAACAATGGAGCAACTAACAGCTGTAATGTAGACATTGAGCCTACACGTACCCGTGTAAATGCTTGTAGAAAACTAGCTTCTTATCCTATATGAATCCGTAAGAACATACATGGTGGACCCCGAACACCTGCAAAGGAAAAGGTGGTATATGTTTATCATATACATTGGGAATTGAATCAATCAGCGGATTTACTAGTACAGAGAGGAAAATACGGTAAGATTTGCAAAACAATCCCCAAAGTCGCTATAAAAGATCAATTTGTATATTCTAACCAGTTATATGTTTTTTACTTGAACAGTGACTACAAACGATTAAACAATGGAATAATTTGTAATTTTATAAGATTAAACAATGGAATATAACAGCCACTTAATAAATTTTATTGGTCATCAATTTATCGCTAAATGTGAACTCAAATTATATGACATTTTATACAAAATCAACGAATTATAAGACTAATTATCAATCACGTATCTCCAATATATATATTATATTTTAAAAACATAACCTGATTAAAAATATTGTTCAAATCATCAAATCAATCCGTTATCAATATAACCATTGTAGTACTGTTTATTTGAAATGGATATTCTAAATATTTAACAGCTTGTTTCACAAGTTTTCGTAATGATTATAAATACAAGAATTGATTCTAAATTGGGTTCTAAAGAAAAATGACGAAAGGTCCAATAATAGAGATTATATAAATATAAATTCTATGTAATACGATGAAAATACCTGTTTGTAGATTTTACAATTTACTAAGATGTCAAGTTGTCCGTTTTCGAGGATAGTTTTACAAATATCAATTAGTTTTCGCCAATATCTTAAAAAGTTCAATAAACTATCCTTTAGTTCAAATAAAGACATTAGAATACCAAATAAAAGCAGAAAACATGATATTTATAATGTTTATTTGAAAAGCAACACCAATACATCATGCAAAATTTGTGAAGTGTGTGTTTAGCTTCATGATACTCACCAAAATATCACTGCGATAACATGTGAAAGGCATTTAAATGCACATAACACACAACTGTCGATCTGTCAATTGACTTTTTGTAGTTACTCAATTTTAATAATTCTTTACATTAAGATGACTATATCAAATTTAGCGTTTCTAATATTATATTTCTTATGACAGGAAGCGTGTTCAAAATCAACTGCTTATACCGGAGATTAGTTGAAAGACATATTAACTTATATCATGGTTAAAAATAATTTCTTTTGCTAAGATTGGCACTTAAAAATTTGAATATAGTCTATATTGGTTATAAATTTTTTTTTATATTTTCTGCATTTTTTTGAGTAATAAATTAAATATATCAACAGATTATTGACATTGTCTTCAAATTAAAAATTAGACTATTGTGCTTGTACAGACAAACATTTTGAAAATTGATTTAATTAACTTGATCTACGTGTAGTAGATAAAAATATTAAATAGTAATTAATTAAAGGTTTCAATTCCTATAGAGATGTTAAGAAAAGAGTGAGGCTATGGTGCTATGCATAGCACGGATGGCTAGTGTACTACGGCTCAATATGGTGCTTTTTAAAATCCTAACGGTCGATCCGAACCGTTCAATGTGATAACCATATGAATATGTACTTGCAAACTAAATTTTATATTTTTTCGAATTTTTTTACTATTTTTTTAGATAGGTAGAATTTTGATGGTCCAGAATTTTCAGAAAACACTGATTTTTCTACCTATCTAAAAAAATAGTAAAAAAATTCAAAAAAATATAAAATTTAGTTTGCAAGTACATATTCATATGGATATCACATTGAACTGTTCGGATCGACCGTTAGGATTTTAAAAAGTACTATATTGAGCCGTAGTACACTAGCCATTGGTGCTATGCATAGCACCATAGCCTCACTCTTAAGAAAATAACAAAAATATTTTCTGAAGTGCAATTTAAGACGTGTAATTTATAATACATAAAAAGGATCAAGTTTTCAAAGATTATAGGCAATGCTATATCATCTCTTCTCTAATCAATCAACTTATTTTGATGGGATAACTCATGTGCTATATATGATTCACTTCCTCATTTAAAAGAGACATGTGTTTGATATATCAAAAATATAATATTATTAAAGAATCCAACTTTTTTGTGTTTCCATATATGAATTACCGCGTGACTATATATAACATGTTTCTGTCCAAAATTTGTTATATACAACATTTATTTTGCAAAAATTATCTCCTTAATTTTATATATTTATTAATTTTTTTCCAGAACAAAACCGGGAGAATAACATAAAAACACAATTACTAAGCTATTGATGTCATGCATCAGAGTCCGGCTTACTATAACACTAGTGTCATTCCAAACTAAATAACACCACATCTTAAACCATTGGATCTACTTTAATATTCGTGCACAAGATAGGGCTGGAATGACACTAGTGTCTTGCACGAATATTAAAGTAGATCTAATAGTTTAAGATGTGGTGTTATTTAGTTTGGAATGACACTAGTGTTATAGTAGCCGGACTCCATGCATCATGTTCAAAATTATGCAAATTACTTGTAATTTTTCTTGCAAATTATTGAATTTCCACTATGTCATTACTTTGTATTTATTCATCAATTGAGGAGCTGCTATTTGTCCTAATTTAATAATAGTTTTTTTGAGAAATGAAAAAGAAATAAAAAACTATTATTAATAGTCAAATGTATTGATAACCATTAATCTATAATATTAATATGTCCTAGTTACATGCTAAACCCAACTTTAAAAATAGTATAATGTTAAAAAAAAATTGAAATTCATCGATGATTAAAACATCACAAAAACAGTGAAATATTGTAAAATTCTACAAGCCCAATTCAGACGGATTAAGCCCAATTAATAATAAACAGGCCCACTAACAGATAATGAGAATTTGAGCTTCTGTATCTATCGTCTCTGCCGTAAGTGGGGCCCACATGTCATATCCACCTGTAAAATGTACTGTAGAATTAGATATATAATTGCTGCCGCTTCACATCCCGAATCTCAAAGCACAAATAATCCTGATGACTTGAGAGTAGGTCCGATGCCCATCGGACCTACCTCGGTTCGACGGGTTTAATCACCATCGATTTTTTTTTTAGATTCGTGCGAAATGCTTCAAAAACCGTGCGCATATGTTTCAATTTTCGTGCGCACAAATTACTCCGTTATCCTACGGTAGATCTGCCCATCGGAACCAAACTAGGTCCGATGGGCATCGGACCTACACCTATCTCCAGTCGAGATTTATTCTCAGCCGGTTCTTGCTCGGGATGGCGCAGGGAATTCTGAACCATGGATTACAGCAACGGCGGCGGGGAGGTGCCTCAGGTTCTCTCCGGTCAGGCGGCGGCGATTTTCGCTGAAGGCATCTCTCTCGTGCTCTCGCGATGGACGGCGCTCCAGATGGCCGTCGAAAATCAGTGGGGCGGGCGCGAATCTCGAGGCAAGGCCGATCAGCTCGTCGCCTCCATCCAAGAATTTTTTGGACAAAAAGAGGGTTAGTATTTTTTTACAAACAAAATTGGTTATAAAATTGGTTACAAACAAAATTGGAGTTTGAAGATTGAACTATCTAATAATTGTTTGTTCAGTATAAATTTCAAATATGGTTGGTTTG
The DNA here is from genome assembly GCA_011114355.1 of Carex littledalei. Classification (NCBI taxonomy): domain Eukaryota; kingdom Viridiplantae; phylum Streptophyta; class Magnoliopsida; order Poales; family Cyperaceae; genus Carex; species Carex littledalei. Next base: position 2,751,902 of record CM022081.1, read on the forward strand.
CAAGTCAGTTATGAAATTGAAAATAAAATTTGAAGAGTTTTTTTGTACAATTTCAAAACTCAAACTAAGTTCAACATGTAGTTTTTGAGCTATTATTTCTTGTTTTCAGATCTTTACATTGATGAGTTGGAGGAGTTACTAGAAGTTTACATGCTTGATTCCTTAAGTACTGAAGTCCAGGATGGAAGTGTTCCGGAGGTAATTTCTTTTATAATTCCAACTGTAAAACTTTGCACTGGCAAAATTTGTTGAATTGTTTTGTACCAACTATCTGGTGTGTGCAGGATTTTTCATAGAAAAGAGAAAAAATTGTGATTATACTTGTTGTGAACACAATTCCTGAGATACTGAGAAGCAAAGGAAGAAATACTGAACATGTTTGAACTGTTCTTTAGAGTTGATTCATAGAATATCTGAAATTATAGTATTGCTTGTAGGTTGCTGAGCAATTGATGATAATGCATGAAGAGTGTTTAGAAGGCAAATATGAATCAATTCAAAAGCTGAAACAATTAGCTCCGCGAACAAATGCTGTTTCTCAAAGCAAACAGGTAAAAATTGTTTTTTTTGCAAGCTTTTTAATTATCTCATTCATAGTTTGAATGCGCCACTATGAAACTGCAAAATGTTTGCTTCCTCATGAGTATTATTTTATACTCTGCACTAAATTTTGTACAGAAGAATAATTCCAAGATTAATTTTCTCTTCCTTTTTATATTGGGAAAATAAACAAGAGTTTGTTTCAGTGAAAATGAGATTTTGTGGGGCATCTGTATTTTTTTGTTTTAAAGTGAATTCTTGATATTTTGGTGGTCTTCTGAATAATAAATAAATTCCCTTCAAGGGATCATTTACATTGTGAATGTATACTCTTAAACAAATGCATTGGATAAACTCAATAGGTCTAATAATACACTTGGACAATTGCTTTCACTTCTCATGTATGTCACCAATTTACAAAGTTTGTTCCTACTCAAATGAGTTTTTGAGATTATAGAGATATACAAGGTTCAAAATGAAAAAAAAATTGTGGTCAACAGGTTGTCAATGACAATGATGACGATAGCTCTGACGAAGAGGACTCAGAGTCAGATTCGATGGAAATGGAGGCAACAAAAGAGATGGATGTGGATCCGGTCAAGACAGGTACTAAACCCGGACCCGACCCTGATGGTTGGACTGTTGTTGCAAATAAGCGCAACAGGGGTAGAAGATCCAATTGATTTATCTGTGTACAATTTTTCTGTGAGAGTAATGTAATTTTTTTTAATCTCTGGACAGAGTTCTTGTGGATGATTTTATTATTATTTTGTGCTATATGAACATATCGTAAGCTTAATGAAGATGTTTTATAAGGGATTAGGTGATTATTTTATATTGTTTATACATTCAGATAGATTCTCTTCTTGTGTAACTAATCTGAGCAATACCTACAATTTTTAGGAAGTCAAATACTGGCTTGTCCAACCACACACTGATTCACACAGTATAGTGAACGCAGGTTCTAACAAATTCTAACTGTCAGTTATAGTTTTCAACAATTTGGGTTGTCTGAATTATCTTCGTGTTCGTCTCTTATCTTCAAAAAGAAAATGAACATGCTAGATCAACAATTCAGATTTTTGTTTGATTCTTGTTTAACTTTTTGGGGAAGGATTTGTTTGATGACAGGCAAACTGGTAATATGGGAAGATATATGGTCTAGAATTTTGTGCTGGTAGAGCTACGGTTTTGATCTCGGCTTTGAGTTCACCGGCTCACCGCAAATGTGTGTAGATTTCATTCGGTGTATATTACAAGGAGGGATCTAGTTACCACAATTTTGAGTTACAACAAAGTTACCACAATCATTTTCTACATTTTCAAATTTCAAATTGTCGATCCAAACCGTTCAACATGATCTCCACAATAAAATGTGCTTCCAGATCAAATTTTACATTTTTTTGAATTTTTTTACTATTTATTAAGATGGGTACAAAATTCAATGGTCTGAATTTGACTAGTTTTTGTAAAATACTTAATAAATAGTAAAAAAATAAAAAAAAATGTAAAATTTGATCTGGAAGCACATTTTATTATGGAGATTATGTTGAACGGTTTGGATCGATGATTTGGAATTTGAAAATATAGAAAATGGTTGTGGTAACTTTGTTGTAACTCAAAATTGTGGTAACTAGATCCCTCCTCATATATTACATATATAATCTACCGTCAAACACATGTAATCAATAATTTAATTTAAGATTTAACTAAAAGTGTTCCTATCAACAGCCCCAAAAATTAATCAAATACACTCTCTAATTTTCTATTATTTTATATGAATAAAAAAATCTCTTCATTTTGTACTTGCACTAAACCGTGATTTGGAAAGAATTCAGAAATTATAGAAAAAAAGAGAGAAGGAAATAAAAGGAAGCAGATATAGACAAGTAGCACTAAAAAGTGTCAATTCTGAAAAAAATATACATATCACTTTAAAACACTAAACCCAATGATGTATCACAAGCAACTCAGAGATACAAAATCCAATAATCAAACTTCTGGCATGTTAGCACTTCGCAATAGATTAGCACACAAGTCCTGAATCATGATACCATTTTGCTAAATTAGATTATTTCGGGTCACGCTGACCTGAAACAAATGTGGCACCCACATTGCCTCTTTCAGTTTCATCTGGTACTGAATACTGATCAACTCCATCCATCCTAAAATTGCCAGAAAATTAGGAACAAAACTGAAGACGACTTCTATAGGTTAGTTGAAAGTGCTCTATTTTATTGAGTATTACAATCTCCAAATAAACCTTCTATACTAAGAATTGGAGGTTAAGTTTACATTTGGCAGAACAACTTATTGCTTGTTTCATAATTAATTTTGGTTAACAGTACCATTGATTCAATTAATTTGTGATCAGCAAAATAAGAGTTCTGGTTTACAAATTGCAATTTGCAAAGTTGCTTTTTTATATATAAGAGCCAAGAATACCTCAATTTGATCCTTTCAAGCTCATCAGCACACTGCACCCAATAATTTTCTCAGCTTGTTCATTGAAAACTGAAAGTCATGCCTCACCAGTAGGATCTGACACCTTCAGAATCATTATATAGCTACAAAGTTGCTGAAACCAATCAACCTTATAACCAATCCATTTTTTAAAATTTTGTAATAACAATCTTTAATCGGTGCCTGTACTCTAGAAACTTTGAAGCTACGACGAAGCTCCAATTTATAATTATACTAAAAGAACTACAAAATGACCCTTGAAAATTCATTTGAAAAGACAAATATCACTTCTAATTAGTAAATTTTTCTATAGTTTCACGAGGGCCTTTTAGAAAATAACATAGATCACATCTAACGGTTTTATTTTGACTTTTTAAGTTTTAAATTTTGAGTTATTAAAGTTTTAAAAAATAGAGACATAATAGAGGCACAAAAAATAAAGACATTTGAACTCTCCTCTGTTAGAGGACTAATATAAGAAAACAGAAAAAGTGATTGGGATTTTCGATGACACAGCGATTCGAAAACGTTCGGCCCCAATTGATTTTTTTTTTTTTTTGATACCGAAGGGTTTTTATTTTTCAAAAAGTAGCTGTTTTTTTTAAAGAGAAATAGTACTGGGATTGTTTCTGAAATAGTAGCTGATATTTTTTAAGTAGAAAGATAAGTAGGAATATTTTCTGAAACAGAAATAATACTTTTAGAGTAAAAAAAACAACTCCAAACTTCCGAAATTGTTTTCGATCCATCTATACCATCAAATATATCAGCTACTATTCTATTTCTCTATACCATCAAATAGATTTTCGCTGCTAGTTACTATTTAGAACACTGAATAAAATAGATTTTCGGAACTCGTGACCTCTATTTATTATTATGAGAAAAGTTTAATCTAAATACTTATCATAAAAGCAAACTAATTAAAATTCATTGTTCCTAACCACACGAAGCAAAGAAAGTTTTTTCATTCAAATATTTTAGAAATTGCTTTACATTATTCTGTGATTATATATTATCTGACTAAAAATATAAAACTGAGGAATCTAATGTCAATAAGTGCCACATCATTAGCAATAAAATTAAATTTAAAAAAATTATTTATGAAATTCTTAAATATAAAATATGTGTTTTATTGTGTTAGAGAAATATTTACGTAAACTGAAATCTTTATAGTTAATATAATAATAATAATAATAATAATAATAAGTTACAAAGAATAATTTCATACAAATATACAGTCGAATTTTTGTTCTTAGACTAAAAATCTTAGAAAAACTAAGAACTGCATTATAAATAGAGTGAGGTTATGCTAATATGCATATTATGGATCCACCTTAGTCATAGAATTCCATATCTCTATTTTTAAAATTCAAACAATCGATCTGAATTATTAAACATGATTTCCATATAAAACTGTACTTGGGAACACAAATTTTTCATTTTATTATAATTTGTTTACTATTTTTAGATAGGTAGAAAATTACTTGATCTAAAAAATTTAAACCATTCAAAACAAGTGATTTTTAGCTTATCTAAAAAATAGTAAAAATATAATTATAACTTTGTTCTCAAAACGAATTCTTTATTACACAAGGAAAAAACGTTATAGAAAAGATTTTGCATTAGCAAAACAAAAGAGAAATTTCTGTAGTGCACACTTCAAACAGGGTAATAAAAACAAAACATTACAAATATGAGTGAACTCCAGGCAACAAGAATCGATGTTACATTGGATGATATTAATACAACTGAGTAGTACACTCACAACATATTACATATTAGGTAATATTAATACATCTAAGTCATACATGAAAGCTCGCCTAAGTTATTAAGAATATCCGAACATTAAACAAGATGAAAGACAATTTAAACAATAACTTCACCAATGATCTTAACATGGGTAAGTAATTTGTTGATTATCCGATCAACAAATCCATTATCAGTTTTATATCCTACAAATCTAACGGTCTTAAGGAACTCCCGCTGCTGGACTATTGCATCTCTCGGTCCCTCCTGAGTTGTCTCCTCCTCTAAAAATTCCCTGACACATAACTTCAGTAGGAACAAAACAAGTTACATAGGTTTCATAGATCATATATCCTTCTAAAAGGGCTTAATTGAGGGGGACTAATATGAATAGCACCTGGTAATCTGGTATTACACGGCCTTTACTATAATGTTAATTTCTTAATCTGGTCCATTTATAGTATATCAATTGACCATAAATACTCGAAGCTTTTCATTTTTTTTATTCAATAAATTTGGATTTTTCTAACATCTCATTAATCAGGGGCAGAACTAGAAAATGTTAATAGGGGTGGCTGAAAATAAAAATACAATTGCGGTGAGTGGGATTTGAACCCAAGACCTCTCAACCATAAAATAAAGCTTTAACCATTAGGCTGCAACTAAACATATGTCATTTATTGAGGGTAGCTAGACTATATAAAAAGTTTAAAAAAGATAAAATTCAATTAAATTCCTATACGTATAATATAAAATTTTAAAATCATAGGGGTGGCTTAGCCACTTGGGCTAAGCCTTAGATCCGCCCCTGTCATTAATTGACTTTGTTTTTGTCAGCCTCCCTTAATTGAGGCATGGAAAAATAATAAGTACCGGTAGCAATAGAGAGAGAGAGAGAGAGAGAGAGAGAGTTCTTTCTAGTTTGATTCATGAGATAAAATACCTAAAGCGGGTTATTACAACTCAAATCTCACCAGACCAATTCTTCCAAAAATATCCCTACAAGATGCCATACTAATTTTGCATATGCTACAACTGCCCACAGTGCAACCGATACAGATCCCTACCTTTACACATAATTCGGATGAGTTTATATGGCAATGAGAGAAATCAGGTTCATACTCGGCACGTTCTGCCTACGCTGCTTTGATTGGAGGGTGGAAAATTGCATGGCAGTTTAAAAACACCTGGAAGCACAAACTACCTCCAATGGTGAAGATATTCACATGTACTTGTTGCTAAAGGGTAAGACATTAACTCACGATGTCATGGCGAGGAGAGGAATTCAGTGTGAGATGAGGATGAATCGGCTCTGCACCTATTTTTCCTATGCCCATACAATCATGGTGCCAGGATCATCGGTTGAAGAAGTGTGGACTAAGTCATGGGATAAAGCCAGACTCCTAGGACTGGAATGAAGGAAGGTATGTGCTACAAGGTTTGTGTGCACATGCTGACTGTTATGGAAACAGTGCAATGCTGTAATTTTTAAAGGACCCTACTGCAGGCAGAGGTACTGGTAGCGAGAATCAGTCAAGAGAGTTATCTCTAGATGAAATTTTGCTGAACAGGGAGACTTCAAAGCAATAAGAACAGTAGGAAATGTTCCTTGCTTTAATTTTGCATCATAGGAGTGTGCTGTATTGATGTAATTATAACTTAGGTGTAGATGCTAAATTGTGCTGCCTTGTAATCAAACTCTCTGCATTAATACAATTTGGCAGACCCTGCCAAGCTTTAAAGAGAGAGAGAGAGAGAGGGGGAGGGGGAGGGGAGAGAGAGAGATTACAATGGAGATTTCTAAGGTGAGCTCCTGTAGTTTAGGCGAGTGATGGAGGAAATATGGTGCAAGATCAAAGTCATACAAACGCATAATCACAAGTTCCAGGCACTTTAAGCTGTTGAAGACTGGGCAACTAGAAATATCATTCTTCTGTACCTATTTTCATTACAAAGTAAAATTAAAACTATGTTACAAAAATAAAGAGGAAAATCACAAAGCTAATTGCAAATGAGAACTTTGGATGCTTATTATAGCCATAGGATATGTTTACCACAAGAACCACAAACAAATATCATGTACACTTAAGGTTCTAAATTGTATCCGAATCACAATTGAAAACAACAATCATTGTGTATTTATGGCAGACAACATTAGAACCAAACAATTTAAAAGAATGCTATTTTAATTTTTTTGTTGCATGTGAATCGTCCTTGCGAGTTAGTAAAAAATGCCCTAATAATCAATTAGGGTATGTACCATGCTTGGATAGACATGGGAGTGCCTATGACAGGAGCAGGGTTTTGTTTAATTCTGAAGTACCTAAAATAAGAACCAAGAGTATATGCAAAAGTAGAAGCATTAAAGATTTTTGTTTCAAATATGTTGCAAAGAGAAAGTACCTTTCTCTTGCGGCAATCCAAATCAAGCCGTAAGCTTTCAACATTTGAAAGGCTGTGAATAAGCTTGGGAACCCTAGTAACATATTTATCCTTACCAAGCCAATTAGGAATATAGATGGAGGCATCAACTAGCGATGGCATATTTAGCAACAGAGTATTCCCCATATTCATGACTGTAATATCCAAATACAGGAGATTGGGCGTGGAAATCTGCAATCTCGTTATGTAAGAATAACTAACAAGAACCAACTTCTTCAAACTGTTGGAACATATCTCCATGATGTCGATATAAAACCTTTCTAGCACTAATTTTTCAAGCACAGGACACCCCAACAAAAGCTTGTTGAAAGAGTCATAACTCATTGTAACACCATCAAGATTAAGGGTTTTAAGGCAAGGAAGGGTTACTGAGTTGGGCTCTATAGCTACAAAAGTCGATCCATTTCTAGAGAGACACAACTGGAGATATATTAGTGATGCACAAGAAAAGATGAGATCGGTGTTTAAATTCAACTCTTCCCATGAACACAGTTTGACTGAGCACTCCCGAGGCTCCAACTTCATCACATCACCAATACAATTGGCAACAGCTTGAGTGCAACGCCAGTAAAAATCCGAATCCAGCCAAAGTTGAAATCTGTTAACACATAATGTTTCTCGCTTCTCCAACACACTTTTCACAAGTAGTTCGAATTTGGTTACAAATTCTACATTCACATCATCAATAATCTCTGGCAACCCAAACTCTTTAATGTCAAATTTCAGATCCGGCACAAAAGCCCATGTTTTCATCCATCTTTTAGACAAGATGCATGTCTGCACAGCCTCTCTTGTACTAAGAAAAGATAGGATACGCGTGCGAGCATCATCAGGCAAGCTACTAATCCTATCAAGGCTATAATTCTCCTCACTACCATGTGTCTTGATATTCATCATCTTTGACATTCACAAAAGCATTTATTCAAACACCTCCCTGCATGACTCTGTTTTATAGTACATAAAAACAAACTTTAATGAGTTGCACACAGTTAAACGCTTCTCAAATTGCAAGAATTATAATTAAAAAAAGAAGCTACAGATCTCAAGTGTTGCAAGTACAACAGTGATCCAGGTTCCCACCTTTCTCAACCATAATCATAGTTACAATTTAAGAAAATATCCCAAACAAGGAAAAAAGACAACATTATTTGTGATATAATTTTGTTCTATTAGTTGGTTTTTTTCTTCCATTTGTTGCTTTTCACACCAACTATACACTAAGCAAATTGACAGTTGCAGCACCCTTTTTATGTAGCAGCTTTACAACACATTGTTAGACTTCAGATGTTTCCTTCTGAGTAGCAAGTTGTAGGGTTCCGGTAATACCAGTACAAAATTGGTCAGACCAGACTATATATGCAAATAAATTTAATGCCTTGATACCTTTTAGAGCTGATTTGAAACAAAATTTATGCTCAGTTATAGGGTTTCGGTCAAAACCCAAAATATCAAACCCATTAACATAGCAGTACTACCATTAATCCTCTACATCAAGACTAAACTTCAATAAGCCACCCAATTTATAATACTGAGTTGTAAAACATCAGTTCACAGTGTATGAAAATTTTTATTGTGCATATGCAACTTACAAATTCGTGTTTTTAAAAATTCTACAATTTCTACTATGCCCCAGATCTCAAATAGCATCAAATCAATTTCATAAATTTCACATAGCAGCTACGAGTATGAAGTATGAACCAGTCAAACCAGCAAAGATAGAAAATGGGTAAAAATACCGAGGCAAATTAAATCAGGCACAGCTTCCAGAGCCAGTAACGAACCAAGCATGCAAGCACACATTCAAGTTTTTAAGTCAGCCATTAATGGCTATTTTACACAAAAATCAAACAAAACTTAGAAAGAGAAAAATGGAAATTATAGTTTACCTAGATGAGGCGGCGCGACAGAGGAGAGGCGGCACACGGGGAGTTGAGTAGAGAGACGGCGAAGAGGGAGGGAGAGGGCAAGTAGAATAGAGAGAGGCGGAGTAGAGACTGTAGAGTAGAGAGTAGAGAGCGAGAGGTGAGAGAGAGGAATGAGATGAAAGTGAGTGATGCATAAACGGGCCTGCTAAACGGGCCGTCCAAACTCAGCCCTTCACATGAATTGAGATGATCGTAAAAAAAGTATTTTTCTGAAAGTTTCGATTTATTTTTTCTATAATTAATTTGGTTTGATAAATGCTATCGGTTAGCATGGTACTAAACACAGTGACAAATGAATTATTCGGTTTCAGTTTGGCGGAGTAAAAAGTTCGTGATTCGGAAATAATTTGAATATAATTTAAAAATTATTCGGTCTCACAAGAGAGAAAAAAAACCCATAAAAACCCAAAAAAAAAAAGAAAAAAATTCACTTTTATTTGTGTTTTTTTCGCGAATAATTCGTAAACTACGTTTTTTCGCATTTTATTCATTGTTCGTTTCGGAAACGTCAAAAGAGCGTTATTAGCGAAAAAATGTAAATCTGATGATTATGGTACTAATGAAAATTAATTAGTTTGAGCCTGACAGTTGGAGAGAAAGCTGACTTATTTATTTTCCATTTGTTTTTTTTATCATCCGTTGTTTGGAACGTCTCAGGGAATTCCACATCTGACGTCATCATTAATGAGAAAAAAAAGTAGGTTTCAATTGATGAAAGTCTTCCCGGCCGGGCAAATTGTCGAGTCCGGCTAGTATGACATCAGTGTCATATGACACTAACTTCAAATTGATTGAATAGACTTTTAATGACTAATCAAACCATTCAAACTGATTTACTTTATGAGTGATGTTTTTACATGCAAATTTTTTATATTTTCGAGTTATTTTAGTATCAAATCAAGCGGTAAAAAATTAACTCACACATTTGACCGCTTGACTTGATACTAAATAAATTCGAAAAATTATAAATTTTTCATGTAAACTTACAACTAATGAAGTAGATCGGTTTGAACGGTTTGGATTCACCGTTTGAAGTCGATTTGATAGGTTTTGGAGTTGGTGTTATATAAGCTAAAATAACACTGATGTTATAGTAGCCATACTCCAAATTGTCACTTTCATTAGTTGAAAGCAATGTTCTAAATAGCGCGCTATAGCGTTTTCGGACCAAAAAAACTATGACGCTATGGCCATATAGCGCCACTATAGCGCGCTATTTCGCGTTATAGCGGCGTTATATGGCCATAACGCCGTTTCTTCGGCCGTTCCGCTATGACGCGATAAACGTTATTTAAACCTTTGGTTGAAAGTCTTCCCAGGCAAATTATCACTTTCATTACCATTGCTGATCAACCGAAGTACGTGTGATCCAATTGTCACTTTCATTAGTTGAAAGTCTTCCCAGGCAAATTGTCACTTTCATTACCATTGCTGATCAACCGAAGTACGTGTAATCCAATTCTCACTTTCATTAGTTGAAAGTCTTCCCAGGCAAATTGTCACTTCCATTACCATTGTTAATCAACCGAAGTACGTGTAATCATCCGAACAGGAGTGGAGTATGATCGCACAGATCACACCATTCTCTACTTCCCTTCCAAGGCTTGGAAGTATATGACCGTACAGATAAACACCGAGTATTATTAAGAGAGAAACAAAATAATGACGTCAGCACTCCAACCATTCTCTACAAGTATCCAACACCAAGTTTCTCAGCATACAAAGTGAGCACAATCGCGAGTTGTGAAATTGAAAGAGAGAGAGAGAGGGAGAAGGAAGCGGAGATGGATGCACTCCGAAATATCGGCCTTTTCTTCATGCTTGTAGCCTCCTCTTTCATCATTCGGGACTTCGACCAATCCTCTGTCAGCACCGAAAATGCCTTTACAATCTTTTCTACATTCATCCTCGGCCTCTGGATGGTAATGCTTTCCATCATACTTCACATGCTTCCATTAGTGGCGGTGCGCATGGTTCATCAAGCAATGGAGGCGATACATCTCTTCATATTTGGTCTTCGCGTTGATCTTCTCTTCTAGTAGTATTTCTGCTTTCTGCTTGTGATGTGTTTGCTCTCTTTTTCTTTCTTTTTTCCTTAATTTTGCCTTTGATGTAATTTGAGGTGCTCCTATAAGAAGAGCACTTGTTCTAAGTAGTTTAGCACGGATGCTCTGTTTTTGTGTGAGATGCTCTGTTTTGTTCCGTTCTCTAGTTGTGATAGGATAATTAGTTAATAACAGTTAAAATTTTCCAATTTGGATGAAGGATGTATTAGTTAACAGAGCATTCTATTCTATGGTTGTTTTGTGTGAGATGCTCTGTTTATATTTTCATATTTTAGGGCATTCCATTCTATTAAAGGTTGTTTTTGTGTGAGATGCTCTGTTTATCTTTATAAGAGAAGGATTCTATGATATAGGTTGTCAGTTCCGTTTACGTATGACACCAACAACTAATCTAAAGTAGTATTAATCTTGGTGAAATGTCTAGAAATGGAGAGTACCTACACAGTAGATGCCGCAGAGAATTTCTAATTTTGTTTTCGGTCCTTAGAAGAACCAAAAATAAAAAATTCAGTTTCTTCTATTAAAATATATATGTAATTCATCTAATAATCAATAATATTTTTATATAATTTCTATAAATAAAGATTCCTAGCTGAAATGTCTAGAAATGGAGAGCATGTGAACTTGTGAAGTCAACTGCATGAGAAAAAGTAAAAAAATAAACAAAATTTTAGTAGCTAAAGAGAGTTAAAATTGTCTATATATTAAATTTTAAAAAAAAATTGTATTAACATAAATATACGTGGTGTCAATATGGGATTTTTTTTTTAAAAACATAATTAGAATTTTTTTTTTTATCAAACCAACATGATTACTTTTTTTTTTTACAAAAACCATAAGAACCAAATTGCCAATTCAGTCCGCTTGGTTTTTTATTTTTTGGACCGAATTGGCAATTCGGTCCCTGTTGATTTCACAATTCCCGTAGAATAAATATGTTACCATTTTAAATATGTTGCCGTTTGTGTAATGTCTACAGACCGAATTGCCAATTCGGTCCAGAGTTTTATTTTCGTCCGGATCGAATTGGCAATTCGGTCCCAAGGCTATTTATATAGGGAGCGGAATTGGTCCGAAGTCCTTTGGACTATTTCTGTCCAAAGAGCTTGTTGAACCGTAGGATGTAATTATTGATGATCAATTAAACGGTGATACAAATCATGTATATATAGAAAGAACGCCAGCTGTTATTTTCGCTATTGAAAATCTAACTTGCCAATTCACTATCAAACTATTCAATAGTTTCATAAATGGAGTTGTCCATTACGTATCACATTTGCTTAAATCTTTGAAAACATAAACAACAAACAACGAAAAAAAAATCAAATTTAATACAAAGTTAGTAATTGTTACTGTGTACACACTTAAGTTAATTATTTATTTATTGTAGAAATTTAATAGACACCCTCGTATTTATTTAATTCTTTACTTAAAACTAATTAATACATATCATTGAAATTAGAAGCTAAAGAAAAATATATAAGCGTCTTTTTTTCTAAAGAAACTTTACAATTCTTGATGAAAAGACAACATCAAAAGTCGTACTTTTATATTGTTTAATTTCTTTTACGATTCCAAATTGTTAATCTCAAAAAGTAAATGGAGACATTAGGCAATCATAAAACTCAATTTTTTATAATAAAACTAAATGATTTAATCCTACGGCTTGTAACGATTTAAGTAAATAGAAAAGCTAATGTAGATTTTCATTAAAAAAAATTATTGAAAGACAAATGGTGAGCTAGATTTTCAATAGTTAAAACAACAGCTTGCATTTTTTCTATATATGCACGTTCAATAATCGTTGTTCAATTGATAATCTATAATTACATCATACGGTTTAACAAGTTCTTCGGACAAAAACGGTCCAAAGGACTTCGGACAAAAACGGTCCAAAGGACTTCGGACAAAAACGGTCCAAAGGACTTCGGACGAATTCTCCACCCTTTTCTATATATCATCTAAAAGAACACAATGGAAGGTCAATTTAATAGTTTGATTCCATTGTCCCAATCCAATAGTTTGACTCAATATCAATTCAAAATAGAGGACCGAATTGGCAACTCGGTCCGGCTCTATTTTCGGATTTTCCGCAGCGTTGGTTATAAAACGCTGTGAAATCAGTCGGAACTGAATTGCCATCTGTCAAAAAAAAGACCAAGCGAACTGAATTAGCTTCGGTTTTAATCACGTTAGTTTGCTAAAAATATGTTTTTAATTATGTTTTTAAAAAAAATCCGTCAATATGCGCCGACCAAAATGAAAAAGTAATTAGTTTGAAAGCCGACTGAATTATCTTCTATTTGATCGAGAGGGTACATGGCAGACATTTTTCAATGACGTCAGACTTGGGGTTCCATGAGACGTTCAGAACAGCGGATGATCTATTTTCTTCTCATTTTTTCTCATTCTTGGTTCGCAACGCCTCAAGAAATCCCACATCTGACGTCACCTATTTTTTCTATGCAAAAGAAAAAGTAAACCATTTTGACAAATTTTGCATAGAAAAAGTGATGACGTCAGACGTGGGATTCCCTGAGGCGTTCCGAACAAAGAACGAGAAAAAGTAAGAAGAAAATAGATCATCCGCTGTTCGGAACGCCTCAGGGAATCTCAAGTCTGACGTCATTCAAAATTTCTGCCATGTGCGTCGGAAATCCCATCTCTATCAAAAAAAAAAAAACGGAAATCCCATCTATTCCATAAACGAGAAATAGTTAAAAGAAATCATCCGAACAGGACTGGATTATGATCGTACATATCACACCATTCTCTACTTCCCTTCTTCATGCTTCGAAAATCCCATCTATATGACCGTACGTACAGATAAACACCGAGTATTTTTAAGAGAGAAATAAAACACTACCCCTGGGGCTGTCTATAAGTATCCAACACCCGGTTTCTCAGCGTACAAAGCGAGGACAATCGCGAGTTGTGAAAGTGAAAGAGAAAGAGAGAGAGAGAGAGAGGAGGAGGAGAAGGAGGCGGAGATAGATGCCACTCCGGCATCTCGGCCTTTTCTTGATGCTTGTAGCCTCCTCTTTCATCATTCGGGACTTCGGCCAATCCTCTGTCAGCACCGAAAATGCCTTTACAATCTTTTCTACATTCATCCTCGGCCTCTGGATGGTAATGCTTTCGCTCATACTTCACATGTTTCCATTAGCAGCGGTGCGCATAGTTCATCTAGCAATGGAGGTCATCTTTGGTCTTCGGATTGATCTTTACTTCCAGTAGTATTATGCTTGTGATGTGTTTGCTATCTTTTTCTTTTTTTCTTCTTTTTTTTTTTTTTTGAGAAAAAACTATAAGCCCGTTTCATGTTACTGAAACAAAAGAGTTAAGTTACATAACTCCTTGTCATCTTTTTCTTTCTTTTCCTTTTCCTTTTTTTTCTTATTTTTCCTTTGTTATAATTTGAGATGCTCCTATATATATAAGTAGTGCGCTTGATCTCGGTAGTTTAGCTCGGATGCTCTGTTTTGTTCCATTCTCTTATTGTGGTAGGATAATTAGCTCAGATGCTCATGGAAAAGCAGAAATAAAACCCCAAAAAATGAAGAGAATGTGAACGCGCCTGGAGGCCCTCAATAGGATGCATTAGTCAGACGAAACATGGCCGGAAGCAAGAGGGGAAAATTTACAGAAAATCATATTTATGTTTTTTTCCTGGGTGGGTTTACGAAGGAAGAGAAAAGAAAACAGAGAGATTGCGTCAGCGAATAATTTTGTCTCTATTCGTCAGCTTGGTCTTTAGAAATCAATTTCTTAATACTTTTTTTGTAATTTAGAAATGGTTGTCCGTGAAATAAAAATAAAAATTACATTATAGTTCCGTACGTATGACACCAACAACTAATTGTTGTTTGAATAAAAGCACCGAAAGTTTCCTCCCCAAAAAAACAACTAATCTAAAATAGTAATATTAATCTTGATGATTAAAACATACATGACATATAAATTAATTATGGACTATTAGAATTGATTTTTTTTTTATATGGTTAAGATGCTGAAAAGAAAATAAAAAATTGATTGCAATTTTTGGTACTAATTTTTGTATAAAATACTTTAAAAAAAAAAGAACGTCTGGCAAATTTTTTGAATCGTTTCTTTTCAGTCCGGTTTTTCTGTGCTAATTGCGCATATAGCTGCATCATGTTGCTGGACACTGCGTCTAATACCAAAACGACAAGGCTGAAATTGTTTTATTAAATATGACCAATCGAATAGAGTACATATCAAGACAATTAGTAAACACCTTCAAAATTTCAAAGATTACAAAAATAGAAGAAAAAAACAACAACCATGGCACCATCAAACAAAATTTGCTCATGTAGGATTTGATTCTTTCGAGTTAATTAATAGCTAAGATATAAATTAAATATTATTGGCAAAACAATTTGAAATAATTAATTAACTAAACATCATATGATATATCCTCTCTTTTTTGTCATTAGACTCATGTTTAATAAAGGCTAAATTTGAGTATTTTATAATTTAAAATGAGTTCTAATATAAAATATAACAAAATGAGTAAATTTGTGAGTTTTTGAAGTTTAAAAGAGCAAATATGATATTATGAAGTTTAGAAGGAAGATATGTAATTTCGAAGTTCTTGAGGGTATACATGAAATTCCTCCTAAAAATATTTGGGATGAATGCTGAAATAATACATTTTGTATCCACATGGCCTCTGTGTCCTTAAGGCCCCTTCCCTTAATACAATTAATTAAGAAGGGCCCACTTAAGGAATCAAAGAAATTATGAAAACATCTAGTTTAATGGGCCTAATTAAGAAATCAAAAGCCCGTGTGTCCTCATGACTTTGTTTTTACGGGCCGAGTGAATCAATTGTTGTGCAAACAGTAAGTTATCTGTAATTAGACGGCCCTTTAAAATCTAGTTTGGTTATTTTGATTGTAACCGATGAGTTGAGATTTTTGAAAGAATTCTTTCAACACTATTGATTAGAGTTATAAGTCGGAAATCCTTTAGGTGACTAACATCTGCTCTCCTTTAATTAGATGACCATCCAGGAAACAATGAAGCAAGTTGCTCAAATCAGCTCTTTTGTTGACCTGTTATATATGAAAAGTTAAAGATTAACAACATAATTATATAGCCTCAAGAAATATTGTTTAGGTTCAATCTATAGCCTCAAGAAATTTTCATATGTTTAGGTTCAATCTGGTACCCAATAATGTTTTTTTTGAGAAAAAATGTGAGTCAGACCCACATTTGATTGAATTAAACAAGTTATTTAATTCAATCAAATGTGAGTCGAGCCAACATATATTTGATTTGATTGAGGAAATAATGTTTTTTTGAACTATATAAGAATCTAATAAGAAGCATGCCGAGTAATTTATATGAAGATCCCTATCCTTATTTTGGGGAAATGTTTATATATTTGAAGAAACAACAAATTGAACTTGCTTTCAGGCAAACCGTATTTATTTCATATTTTGGCAAATTTTTAAATTGGTCCATAAATTCCCCCAAAAGTTCTAATCCCTGTAAAATGGTCGTGGTTAATTGGTTATGTACATATACAAATAAAAAATATTTTCAATTGCCTTACCTCTTATATTCTTGAAATATTGTCTTCAGCAAAAGTAATTGTTCCAATGACTTATTCACCGCCAAACGCCGCTTGATATAAAATATTTACCACAACTTCTAGCATCAAATTTTTAAACATACTTGTGAGAATTATTTTTGAAGAAAAAAAAATAAAAAATCATGATCTATCTGAAAGAATACAAAACCAACAAAAACAAACCTGATATTATATTATCTGGAAAGCCAGGTAAATATACCGAAAGATCCGTTTGTCATATACATCTGACAAGCAATTGTAATTGTTGGCGTTTCGTGCAGAACTTGATTAACATAAGTCTGCTGCAAAACCATCCTAACTTGTTCATGGATTGTACATCCAAAGAAAAAACGAAAAGGGAAAAAAAAAAAATTAGTGAAACAATTTGACAAAGCCTAATCTGAAAAAGGGCCCATTTAAAATTCACTAACTAGGATGCGGTAAATTGATTAGGATGAGCCTCTTGCGCAGAGACGCTTCAGAGGCGATTCAGAGGCAATTTTCGTCTCCCCTCTCGCCAAATCAATTTGGACCTCTCTCTGAGCTGGATCATGCCTTCCAGACTTTTTCTGGAGCTCTCACGTCAGCCATGGCGATGTTCCATGGGCCAGGCCACAGCGTGCGGGCTGAGAGCAACTTCACGCGAGGCAGAACTTGGCGTAATAACGATGATTCGTGTTTCGATCCAGATCGCCTCAGTAGATCTCATCTCGTTGGATTAAAGCTCGCTGAACTCAAGGCGGCTTCTTCTCTGTCTCGCCCTCTGTGCTTTCAATGTGGAGCTCCAGGTCACATAGCCAATCAGTGCCGTAACGCCACCCTGTGCTTCGTGTGTAATCGATTCGGTCACAGATCGCCGGCATGTGGATCGCTGACCGCTCAACCAGCACCGCGAGCTCCGATACCGTACTACCAGGTATCGGTTAGGGGTTCAATTAAGGAGTTGGAGCTGGAGTTATCCGAGCTTAAGCAAGAATTGGCGAGGGTGAGACAGAGAAGATCTGAAATGGAGCTCGCCTTGACAGGTATCACTAGTCAAATTCATCTAAGTGAGACTCATTTGACAGCGATTGAGGCTGCTATAGCAGCACGAAAAGGTGAATTGAGTTTTAAACCAGATAACCAGCCACAAGACGAATCTGATAACGGGTTTAGGATTGGGGAACTCACTAAGGGGAAAGAGACGGATTGCACAGCCGCTTTTGTGACTGATCCAAGCTGTAGTCAGAATTCAGAATCTATTGAGAATAGATCTCAAGCGATAGAGAATGAGAAACATGAAGCTGATTCCATACAAGATGTGAAGGTGGTGAAAGCCATGGTAGGTATCGATGTTGCCTCGGGGCTGTGTGAAGTTGATGTAGCGACATCTAATGCACGGTACAGTACCAGTAACTCCAACAAACAAGAGTCCAATAGGGGCGACACTGTACCAGTAAATCCAGTAACTGCTCGGTACAGTACCAGTAACCCTGTACCAGTAAACCCAGTGACAGAAACCATCCAGGAAGTTGTTGTTAGTCAGCTCACTCGAACTAAAAAGACGAAAGGGCTGAACAAAGTGACTCTTAGTAGAGAAGAAAACAATGTCCAATTCAAACGAGTTGCAATGAAGGACACTGAAAGAGCAGAGAAGAAAGGGCACACTTCCAAGAAGTTTACAGTGCTGTGGCTGCCAGACAACTGTGCTCGCTGGCACCTGGAGAAGAACTACCTCAGATGAACATGAGGGGTTGCAGCGTCTTCTGCAGTAGAGAATTGAAGACAACTAAAAATTCTTTTTGATATAGATAGCTATACCTTCAGACCTCTTCCAGTGAGGCTTAGGATCAGCCATATGTGTTTTTTGTTGTTTAGATTTGCTTCAGACTTTGCAGTTGTGGTGTTTTGTTTTTTGTTTTGAGGTGTTTCTTTACTATTCTTGCATGCAGTGCTACTGGTTTTTGTAATTATCCAATTTCAGCAATGAAATGGGCTTAATGCCTCTTTTAAAAAAAAAAAAAATTCACTAACTAAATTAGAGCCTCAGCCCGAAAGATTCAAGCCCAATTCATAAAATTCATTTTTCTTTTTCCATTTTTTTTTTCTTTTCAGGCGAACCCTTGTTTTAAATATCCCAGTTTATCACTTAAGTCCCTCTTACAACGGCATATTACAAAAGAGCTTAAAATTTACACAACAACAGCGCCGATTTCAACCAATTCAAGCACGTTGAGTCTTATATAAATCCAAAGAATCACATCACCGAGGGTAATCACATATATCATTTCTTTCCTCCCGTGTAAATCCAAAGAATACAAGAAGACAAAATAGGAAGACAAGGACAAAAGAATATAATAAAGCTGTTAGATATGTACTATGGAAACTACAATAGGCTTTTCCTCGGAAAAAAAAAAGAAAGTACAATAGGCTTTTCCAGACCACTAGCTGTGCACCTAAGACCTAACCTACGATTCCACTGAAAAAAACCTTAAAACCTTATTTTGTTTAGCCTTGACTGCATCCATCAGTCAAGTTTTCAAAAAAAACCTTCTTTTATTTGTAAACCCTAATGTTCGATCTCTCTCCAGAAACCTTTTTCAAATCTAAGATGAGTTTGAGAGGAGAAAGTGAGTCAGGGAGTAAGGTTGGACAGAGTTCGAAGCAAGGCATGGGAGAAATCTGTTCGAAGCAAGGCATGGGAGAAAGTGAGGTAGAAGAGATAATGCCTGAGGTGAAGGAGCTCAATTCTGTCAAGAGAATGAGCGAAGGCAGTTCTTGGTCGGCTGAGGTGTGTGAAGGTGCCATAGAGTACAGGCTTGAACCGGCTGACCTGGCAATGCTTTGTGAAGAGACCAGGATCACTGACCCTTGCAAGGAGATTATTTCTCAATGCAAACAAGAGATCAATCTCAAAAGGTATAGCTCATTTTCTATTATATATTTTCTCAATTAGAAAGTTGATAAGAATTAATTAGATATATAAGAGTTGCACACATCTTGAGTTCCCAGCTGCTGATTTTACTTACATATATAGTGGTATACTAACAGTAGAGTTTATGAAATGGATAGTGACGTTGCGGAGCTCAAGTACCTTAAGGAAACTGAGAAGGCTCAGCAGGTTACTCTATTTCTCTTTTCTGCACCATCTCTTTATTAATTACTTTTTTTATGGATATCAGTGTACATTCACATGCGGGCTATTATTGGTTGTTTAATTGTTAAATCATTGTTCATTAAGTGAGAGTGCCTTTTTCCTTATTAAATATATCATTATTAATTGATGATGTCAACTGATTGGTAATTTAAAGGATTGAGTTTTACATGGAAGTGTCATTGAATTAATTGTTACTCGTTAATTTTTGTATACTTCATTCATTATTAGTTTCCTGAAAGACTCAAATGCATGATTGGCATTAATTTCTGTATCTATACTTGCATAGATGATTTATTTGCAAGAAAATGCCTTTTAACTGATTGCATATATTAATTTATATATATTTTTTTTTTCCCTAACCTATAGGAGAAATACCTGGGTCTTCTCATGCACCATGGAAAGTTGCACGAGCAGACAATGAACACGCTCCCGGAAGATATGATCGTCGAGATTGCAGCTCAACTTGCTTCACATTCTTCTCAGCCCTTTAAAGACATTTCTAGACTCAAAACCACGTAAATATTCTCCCTATAAATTTTGTTCTCTTCTACTTTATAGTTCTTTTTTTAAATAATTCTAGCCAACATCTAGGTTTAATTTTATGACACACAAATATTATGGCTCTTTTAAGAGAAAACCGTTCATTGTTAAGTATACAATAGGCTCTTTCGCAATAGTAATTAAATTATACATCCTTTAAGTTTTGGAAGGAGATATATATATATAATATCTCTTTAATTGTGGTCAAAATCACGACTCTTTGTCATTGCTACAAGTAAACATATAGTAATTGTGCTCAAAATAAAGTTGTCTATCATTCTCTACTCCTGATGCATGCCCAATCTGATTTGTTTTCACAAAGTTCATTCATCCATGATACCTGAATTTGATATACTTGAATGACCTTAATTAAGAATTCTAGAGCTGTAAATTAACCCAGTTATATATATATGCTCACAGGATAGTTTGTGTAACACGATTATCTGCGAATTGTTGATGCGCAAGCAAAAGTTTGAAACTGACAGCTCTTTCTGAAACTTAATTACTTGAAGTAGAAATGAATTGTAATTTAGATTGTCAAAATATAATAGTGAACGAACAACCTTTTTGATAAATGTTACGTACTATGGTCTATCAAAACTAAGGTCGATTGATCCCCAACTATGTGATTTTTTATTTATTTATTTTCCTAGCAGCCGAGCTAGCTCCTTTTTATTTTTCTTTCTATTAAAAGAAACAATAGGATCGCTTGAATAAAAAAAGTAATAGTGGTAAAAAAAAGTTCATGTTTAGTGGAAAGATTTGTTTCCATTTCTTAATTAGTGGACTGCCCAGAATATCATTATAAGTGATATATAAACATGAGAATATTTCCATATCTTCGAGGTGAAATCCTAACCGTAAGATGTAAGAGAACATCGCACAAACTTTTTCTTGTTCCTTTTCTTATGTACAATCTTTGTAGGTTATCAACTCTTTTTTACTTGCATAATTTTACTAAAAAACACTTGTTGAGATCTTTGTATGTATGGTCTAGCTAACTTGTACATGTGTATATATATATATATATATATATTTCATTCTACTTTATTATTTTTTGTTTCTACAGGTGTAAGATCTTTTATGCCGCGTCCAATGATCGAATTGTCAATCAACGCATAACTGAAAATCCGGAGGCATGCTTCATAATTGCAGTGGTAAGTGGATTGTAGCTACGTACCTATCTTTGCAAAAAAAAAAAAAAAAAAAACCATCTTAATTTGCATCTAACTTGCTTTCACCATGCATTGCAAAGCGGAATATATTTGCCAAGAGAGATACTTCTATGGAAGTAGAGCTCCTAAACAAGGCAGCATGCAAGGGCCACAAAGCCGCGATCTACTTACTGAATATTGTAAGTCAGCGGTTCCCCGAGCATAGTCATCTATTGGTCGCAGTGAATTCTAATGATGTCTTTGGAGCAGATGAAATCAAATATGGTCAAACCGGTGATCAATTTGAATTATGCCGTAAGAAAATTCTTAAGTACATATCATGGAATAAATGGCAGGCTCCGGCTATGGATAACGAACATCAATGTGGGATCAATATCGCAGAGGGCTGGGATTGCGTTAGAAGGTTTTGCAGCAATGAATGTCGTTGGAAATATGAGTATTTTGCGCTTTGCATGGAGATGTGAAGCAAGAAAACATGCCGGGATGCAAGCAAGAAGACATACCGGAAATATGAGTATCTCTTCTTCTTCTTTTTTTTGCATTTGTCTTTGTATTGTGTTTCTTGATCAGAGAAACATGAGAGCTTGTGTTGTTAGGTTATGTTATCTTAAACTTATCTGGCTATGTTTGTGTTAGGACATGTCTAATTGTGCCATGTGTTGTTAAGATATTTCTAGCTATATATGTTGTACGTGCTGTTTTTTGGACATGTTAGTTATATTGTTTATATAAAATTTGTAACAATCTATATTTAATGGCATCTGACATAACAATAAATGATATTAAAATGCTTGAAAAATTGATTCACAACCTCTATTGTTTTCTATTTATTTATTTTTACCTTTTTTAGTATGATTTCAGAAAATATTGTCAACATAAATTATAATGAACAAAATTTTATGAACTCATCTATTAGCATCTTGAATTCTTAATTTGCAATAACAAAACTAAATATATATAAATTTTACGTGGGACACTTGTAGGGAAAAAGAGCAAATTAATAGATTTTATTCAAAATTGTAAAACATTAGGATAGCAAATTAAAGAAGTTGTGAAAACTTATTACATGAGAAGTCTCTCTCTCTCTCTCTCTTTTTTTCCAGAGACATTCTATATATCCTTTATTTTCTATATATGCCCCAATTCACGCATGACACAAATTGATGTTTGTTCATGTACATTTCTGATGAAGAAAAATATCAGCACATCAACCGAAAGATTTAAGAAACTAATTAAAACAACGGATACTGCAATATCTTCTAAGCAAAAGATTTAAGCAACAATTAAAAATTGCTAACCAACAATGAGCCTCTAATGAACAAAAAATTCAAGCAAATTTTTTTAGAATAATTAATCCCAATGAGCTATTTTGCAATATCTTTCAAGCAAAAGATTTCCTCCAAGGAACATTGATTGAGCTCTAGCTGAATCATTAATTGATATTAATTTGGATACAAAAAAATCAACTTCGAATCCTTTGAAGCGTGCTATACTTGTTGACTTGCAATTTATGCTGAAAATAAAATCGTAAGAAATAAGCGGATGAGAGATTAGTGATTTATTTTAATAGATAAAGTTGAAACATATTTTGAGATATGGAATTGAAGAAAATACCCAATCATAACGTTCACAAGCAAGTTAATTAATTAGTTTTCAGTTTTTAGCTATTATCTTTTTTAGATAATAAAAGTCAAGTTTTTTTATTCAACTTTAAATTTACACGAGAGATCTTTCAGTCAAATTTTAAATCTAAAATCTTTCACTTCAGAAATATTGTCTCAGACTCTCAGTCCTTGGAACAAATGCTAGTTTTAAACTGTTGCTCGTAGCACTTTTTTTTTTTTATAATAGTGAAATTTTGGACTTTATTTATAAAAATTATTTATATTGTATATTAGTATGAAATTTAGTAGCTAATCATCCAATTTTTTTTTATGTTTGGTTGAATGTGCTCCGGTCAGAGAATGCGCACTAGCCAGAGCAGAAAAAAACTAAACAATTTCTTATAATTATATATATAAATTTTTAACGGAACTACCCAATTTTAAATTTGCAATAAGCCAGCAATAATGCAAGTATGCAACTTAAACTTAAGTTTCAATAAACAGCTCATTTTAAAAAAAAAAAATCTTTCGATTATTTCTTTAACTGAATAGGAATATAATAAATAATGGATATTGTATTTTTCTTGTTTCTCTTTCCCATATTCAGATATTCCACGTTTTATCACATGAATCATATATTTTTGACAAATCAATCATTGATCCTTTACTTCTCAGAGTCAAAAAAGGGATCAAGTTGTGTACGTCGTTGCCGTTATTATGAGACTTGAAATTCCTTTTTTCGGAAGTTGAGCAGTTGAGCGCTATGTTGTTTTACTATTTTATTGAGTAAACTAAAGAAATGCTTCTCAAATGTCTATCCATTTTTCGTTTAAATCCTTAAAGAACTTCAAATTCCTGTTTTCCTCCATATAAAAAACATATCGAATACCAAATGGTACTTGAGAACTAGTTTTTGGTCTAATGTCAAAGAGCAGCACCTTCCGTGTGGGAGGTTGTGAATTCGAAATCCGAATATTTCAGTGAATTAATTATTAGAGACGTACCGTATTACACAAATAGCTCGACTCGAGAATATAATCATACACATTTATGTGTACTCATGCATGGAAGACTTCAAAATTTGTATTAACTCGTATATATATACTATTTATAGATCCTTTACTTTTGAACTTCTTTTATACATAACTTTTTGAAAAATAAAATAAAAATTGACATGGACATATGTTTAAAATTATGTAATTTAATATATCAAAAATAAAAATATTTCAAAATAAAATATATTATTTCTATCGTATCTAAATACATATGCTGTATTTGTATATGTATATATTTATTATAGTCTGAGTAATATACCAATGAGCCATTTTTAATAGAAAAAATAGAAACATGTCCATTTGACTAAAATTAGTAAATTGCACATGAAGCGATTGAAAGAATAATTAAAATGTTTAGGGATCAAAACGAGAGGATAACATTAAAACGGGACTTAATAAATAGGTAATAAATTGAGGACTTCTATGTAATGTACTCTATTTAATATACAGTACAGCCCCTCTATTTTTTCTTTTTGTATACAGCTTTTTGCCTGGTTTGTTTGAAATCAAATTCAATGCGACCACTTCTCCCTTAAAATAGAGCATCCCACTCACAAACTCTCCTACCTCGCTCCCATCACCACAAAATCCTCTAAAGTAAAAACAAAAACGAAACCAGTTCCAAATTTGGCGCAATGTCCACCTCTACCATCGATGTCTTCTCAATCCTTCTCCTTTTTCTCTCTCTAACCTCCGCCTCCGCTTGTGATTGGTGCGCTCAGCAAACTAAGGCCTCCTTCTCTTCTCCGGACCCTTTAAAAGGTAAGTTACTTTTGTCTCATACAAAATTTTGCAAATTTACCCAATTTTTTTGAGTTAACAATTGTCCTATTTGTACCCAGTTGGGGCTTGCGGGTATGGCGCCATGGCCACACAATTGTACAACGGCTACATTGCCGCTGCTGGCCCTGCACTCTTCAGAGAAGGGAATAGTTGCGGCAGTTGCTTTGAGGTATTTTTAAAATTTTAGGCATTTTAAACAAGCCTTCATAGTTAATTCATTCGAGCATTATGTTTCCTATGTTACATGTTTGATGAAATGTCTGAGTGATGATGAGAGTATTTTGGATGGCGATTGCACATGCAGGTGCGGTGTCAGGACGAGAGGCTATGCAAGAAGGAAGGGGTGAAAGTCATAGTCACTGACAACAGTAGAACCAACCAGACAGGTTTTGTGCTTAGCAAGGAGGCTTTCATTGCTCTAGGCCATGATGGCATGGCCCATGACTTGATGCAACATAGAAATTTAGACGTTGAATTTAGGCGGTTAGTTGTCCGATCTTCCCTTTTTGACATCTATGAATACATAATCGTGATTGCTAATTAACTAATTCATATCTATATTATAGTGATTGTATTGTATATGAATGAGCAGGACACCATGTGAATACAACAAGAACTTATCAATCAGAGTAGAAGAGAGAAGCCGCAAGCCGGGTCACCTGACAATTAAATTTCTTTATCAAGGTGGCCAGACTGATATCATGGCTGTGGAAGTAGCACAGGTACATATAATTTCCTACAACCAAATTCCTTAAAAATATTCATGATGTACTAACAAATCCAAATGTATTGTTGTCGCACCAACCATACCATGGTGTTGAGGAATCATTCATAAATGAACTATACCAGTTCTGGTTTCCAAAAATGCAAGTAGATGAATTATGCCATTGTTAGTTAGAACCTTTAAATGGCAGTTTCATTTTCTGGTCTCCTAATTAATACAAGATACCCTTATGCTTTAAGTACAAAAATCAGAAGATGTTAATTATGGTGCAGCCAATTCATTATTTTTCCCTTGTTAAAAAGGATGTCTAGGTGACATTTATCATTGGAACAGCCTAATGCTCACAGGAGATGGTTTTTCATCTACTCAACTAAAACAAAAGGAATATGAGCTATCATTTCCATTTAATGGGTTTCTGTTTCAGATGTTTATCTGACTTAGCTGTATGCCAAGACAGAAATGAAAACATTTCTGCATATATTCTTTACAATTTTTTTTTTTTATATCAGTCATACTTGCATTTGACAAAGTGTTATTGACCATAGTCAGCGACTTAAATGTACTACTTAATCCTCTTCATGTAAGCACATTTAAGTCTATATTTGATGCATTATATTTTTCCATAGGTCGGCTCGGTAGTCTGGCAATACATGTCGCAACGAGTGGGCCCAATTTGGAGTACGCCTCGGGCTCCACTGGGCCCACTCCGATTCCGTCTGGTGGTAACTGGCGGGTATGATGGGAAATGGGTCTGGACCGAGGAAGAAGTTCTCCCAGCTGATTGGAAAATCGGTGAGTTGTATGATGCCAAGGTTCAAATCAAAGACATAGCTCAAGAGAGCTGTTGTCCTGACAACTCTTACAGAGAGAGATGGATATAATTTGATGAGAGAAGAGGCATACAAACAGAGAAGCCAGGCACAAATTTGGTTTGTGGTTTTTTTTTTTTTTTTCTCTCTCTCTGTTTTCTCAGAAAGGATGAGTTTTATTGAGTGCTCTTAGTTTAAATGATATGCTCCTGCAAAACGAGAAATAGAATCTGGCCCGGTTTATCACATGAGAAATATCATACTCCAAAAGGGGGGATTGAATGAGATATTTCATGTTTTAGGGGTAAATCTTGATATTTTCTCTGGTTGTTGGGGGTGTGCATAATATTACTCTTTTTTCAGGAGTATATCTCAGAGGTAAATATTCTGATGCATATCTCAGAGGTGAAGCCTTGTTCTTATCAAGAATCAGCAATTGAGGAGTTGAAGAGACAACACAGAAAACAAGATCAGATGGAATTCTCCGAAAATCAAGGATACACTCCCAGAGCAGAACAAGGTGAGAAAACTAAGAAGCGTGAAAGAGTAGTAATACATAAGGTGAATGATCAAGCTCAAACAGCTGGGCTGTGTGGGATATTTTTAGAAGGGAAGACGTGCCTCTACTAAAAGCATACCTCGAGAAATACTTTCGTGAATTTCGGCATATTCACTGTAATCGTGTGAGTCAGGTATGATATGCACTTTGTGACCCAGAATTTATGTACTGGACCTTCATTTATGATACTGCATGCTTTCTTATATAGTGTTCTAATTTTTTTTCTTTTTTAATTAGGTTGTTAATCCTGTACATGATGAGACATTCTATTTGACAGCTGAACATAAGAGATGGCTCAAGAAGGAATTCGGTTAGTTATGTAATTAAACATTCTTGAGTAAAAAAATATGATGATTAATTATTTTTTTAATAAAGGGTAAAATGGTTTTTTTACAAATTTGAAATGAGTTTTAATAGAAAAGACAACAAAGTGGGTAAATTTGTGAGTTTTTGAAGTTTAAAAGGACACATGATATTATGAAGTTTAGAGGGAAGACATGTAATTTCAAAGTTTTTGATGGGTATACATGAATTTCCCCCTTAAAAATATTTGCGATGAACGCTGAAATACTTACGGCCCCTTCCCTTAATACAATTAATTAAGAAGGGCCCACTTTAGGAATCAAAGAAATTATGAAAACATCTAGTTTAATGGGCCTAATTAAGAAATCAAAAGCCCGTGTGTCCTCATGACTTTGTTTTTACGGGCCGATTGAATCAATTAATGTTGGGCAAACAGTAAGTTATCTGTAATTAGACGGGCCTTTAAAAATCTAGTTTGGTTATTTTGATTGTAACCGATGAGTTCAGATTTTTGAAAGAATTCTTTCAACACTATTGATTAGAGTTATAAGTCGGAAATCCTTTAGGTGACTAACATCTGCTCTCCTTAATTTAGATGACCATCTAGGAAACAATGAAGCAAGTTGCTCAAAGCAGCCCTTTTGTTGACCTGTTATATATGAAAAGTTAAAGATTATCAACATAATTAGAGCGGGAAATATAAAGAACAAATGTGAGTCGAGCCAACATTTGATTGAGGAAATTAATAATGTTGTTTTGAACTATATAAGAATCTAATTAAGAAGCATGCCGAGTAATTTATATGAAGATCCCTATCGTTATTCTGGGGAAATGTTTATATATTTGAAGAAACAACGAATTGAACTTGGTTTCAGGCAAACCGTATTTACTTCATATTTTGGCAAATTTTTAAATTGGTCCATAAATTCCCCCAAAAGTTCTAATCCCTGTAAAATGGTCATGGTTAATTGGTTATGTACATATACAAATAAAAAATATTTTCAATTGCCTTACCTCTTATATTCTTGAAATATTGTCTTCAGCAAAAGTAATTGTTCCAATGACTTGTTCACCGCCAAACGCCGCTTGATGTAAAATATTTAGCACAACTTCTAGCATCAAAATTTAAACATACATGTCAGAATTATTTTTGAAGAAAAAAAAATAAAAAATCATGATCTATCTTAAAGAATACAAAACCAACAAAAACAAACCTGATATTATATTATCTGGAAAGCCAGGTAAATATACCGAAAGATCCGTTGTCATATACATCTGACAAGCAATTGTAATTGTTGGCGTTTCGTGCAGAACTTGATTAACATAAGTCTGCTGCAAAACCATCCGTTGTCATATATCATATAAAAGTGCCGATTTCAACCAATTCAAGCACGTTGAGTCTTACTCAAGAGTTCAAAAGCAAGGCCGGTTAGAAACAAACCATACCTCTACACGTGAATGGTCAAGAGCTCAAATCGGGTATTAAATTTCTCAACCAACAGACAACAAGGCTCATTTTGACAACTTCAAATTTTTACAAAGTTCAAGAGCCACCAAGGGCTTAGACCGCATATACAAAATGCGCAAATGAACACAATTGTCGATCAATTGAACTAACACAGACCAAAGGGGCTCAGCCCACATGGCCACATGCCATTACAAGGCATAAAGAAAGAAAGAAAATTAGACAACTAATTGGCACGTTACCGAGAAATTGAACAAACACGTCTTTTTCTTCTCCACTCTCCAGGAAGGAAAAGAAAGAAAGAGGGGATTTATATTGGGGTGGGGTCCGTTGGTAAGTGAGAGAGAAAATAAATGAGAGATTGATTAATTTGGGGTAGGGTCACGTTTTATTCGTTTTTTTTTATGTTAATTCCGAACCAAACTTGAAATGAAATGCAAAAAAATGTATAATACGTTTATTCACGAATAAAACGCAAAAAAAAACGTGAACTTTTTTTAATTTTCTTTTTTGGGATTTCTTTTGGGTTTTTTTTTTTGCTTCCTTATTGTACCGAATTATATCCGAATCACGAACTTTTGACCTCACCTCACCGAATCCGAACTATTATTTTGTCACTATGTAAGAAAGAGGAAAGAAACAACCTGGCTACATGAACGACCACATAGTCTCATCCTCAAATTCTTTCTTTCTTTATTTCCTATCTCATCCTCAAATTTTTCCTATTTTGGACTTAATCCAAATAATACAAGGAGACAAAATAGGAAGACAAGGACAAAAAAATAAAATAAAGCTGTCATATATGTACTGTAACAGTTGAATAACCAATAACAATATGGAAACTACAATAGGCCTGGTTTATACTGTAGATGTCCAGACACTAGCTGTGCAGCTAAGACCTAACCTACGAGTTTCCACTGAAAGAAAAACCTTAAAACCTTCTTTTGTTTAGCCAATTGGCACGTTACTAAGAAATTGAACAAACACGTCTTTCCTTCTCCACTCTTCAGGAAGGAGAAGAAAGAAAGGAGGGGATTTATATTGGGGGTGGGGTCCGCTGGTAAGTGAGAGAGAAAATAAAGGAGAGATTGATTCATTTGGGGGTAAGTGAGGTAGGAAATGAAGAAAGAAATAATTTGAGGATGGGACTATGTGGTCGTTTATGTAGCCGGGTCATTTCTTTCCTCTTTCTTACATAGTGACAAAAGAATAGTTCGAGTTCGGTTCGGTGAGGTCAAAAGTCCGTGATTCGGGTATAATTCGGAAATAATTCAGTACAATAAGGAAGCAAAAAAAAAAAATCCAAAAGAAATCCCAAAAAAGAAAATTAAAAAAAAGTTCGTGTTTTTTTAGCGTTTTATTCGCGAATAAAACATATTATACGTTTTTTTGCGTTTCATTCGGAGTTTGGTTCGGAAACATAAAAAACCGAATAAAACGTTAATTATACCCGTGTATTGTTACTATGCTTTCTTAAATCCAAATTTTACTCTTTGTAACCGAAAATTTTCAATTCTAATTGGATTTAAGGTTCCAAATCTTTTGAAAATTTTAATTTAGTTGTAATTTGTATAGATTTAAATTTCCATCTTAAATTAGCTATTAGAAAAAAAATTTGTCGAAATTTTTAGTTTATAGCTAATTAAATCTTGTTCAAAAATTCGGTATATAACAGAATTCATAACCTAAGTAATTGTTTTCTATTAATAGGGTATTAATATTTAAGCAGTCACAACAGTATCTTGTTTTGTTTGTGGTGCATTATCTGCCCATCAACCCTGTTATTGAGAATTAATTAAGAAATGAATATTTTACCAAGAGAAGAATAGAGCGTCTAGGCCAAAAGCAAGGGTAAAATGGGTCTCTATAATATAACTGAGAGAAGAGGAAATCACCTTTGGAGTGATTTCTTCAATCCGACCGCAACTTTAGAGTTTTCTTCCGATAGTCATATGACTCTGTCTGTGTATCAAGATTCGTACAATTTACTGTGTAATTTTCTTATGAGTTTGACTGTGTACTCCACTGAAATTTTTTAATTACCACCTTAATATTTCAGAATTCACACTTTACCATCGTTTTAACCAAAATTCATATCTTACCACGTGCGCAGTCTCAGTTTGCGCACTATTTTTGACATTTTGTTTTTAGTGTTCCTACAGGGCAAAAATATTATTATTTAGTGCGCAGGCTTAGTCTAGCACGTGGCAAGATATGAATTTTTACCAAATCAGTGGTAAGGTCAAAATTCTGAAATATTGAGGTGGTAACTAAAAAATTTCGATGTACTCCTCTACCGTTTCATTTATTAAATTATTTTATAAATGTATATGTCGTGGAGATATAAAATATGTTAATTTTAAAAATTCATTTTTTTATTTTTGGACATTAAAAAGATAAAAATTGTTTGTGTATGTGTTTTATTAAGAAAGATCATATGATTCTGGACTATAATAATAATAAATACAGACAATCTTATTTATTTTTATCTTAGAATGTACATAATAAAAATAAAAAAGCTTCTTTACTCCAGTGTTATAAAAACGGTCTTAACGGCCGATTAAACGACCGTTTAATCATTAACGACAGTTAAACCGTTACGAATACACTTAATGGATGCCTGTTTGCGGATAAAAACGATTAATTGGCTGTTTTTCCGTTTAATCGTCCGTTTATTCTGTTTAATTGTTATGTACGTACATGCAATAATTAAAGTTTTAAAATTTTATATGTTAAAAGTTATAACTTCGTAATTCTAATTTGTATATTAGATATGAACAATACATATCATATGCTGCCTTGTACGTGCCTACTAATTACTCCCACCAACTTTATTATTTAAATCAAGCTAAACATTTCTTGCATGAGAGTTCGTTTCCTTTTGTTTTTGTGATCATTCTACAAAAACATATTCTATTTGTACTAGGAGTTTTAAATCATCCTGAAATTATTATAACAATTCCAAAATGAATTTAATATAATAAATTACATTACTCCTGAATTATTTTAATCTTGTCAATTAATAATTAAGTCATATATCAAACCGATGTGACATTTAATGTTAATTTGTTCCCCAATCAAAATAGTAATTTTATTGTCTAAAACTAATAAATATCATAACTAGATCTATTAATTATTTTTTCTTGCTGAAATGAAATATTTAAGTATAATAAATTTTCTTATTTCTGTACTAATTAAGTTTCTAATAATTAATTTTGTATGTAAGAATGATAATTAATAGTATATGCTAGATATAATATTAGATATTTGGTAACATCAATAGTACCTGAATTTCATATTTCATGCGAATTTGAGTTGCCACTGTTCGTGATTTTTGTACTTCTATATTTTTTTTATTTCTGCATGCAGTCACACAATTCAATCATTATATATTCTCTCTGAGTGACACATTGGTAGCATTAATTTTAGGTAGAGTAAAGACTAAAGACAGTCTTCTATTTCTACATATATTCATCTCCTGTTATACACCACTTCCAGTGTTCTTTTAATAAGAAAAAAACAAAAAATGCGTAAAACGACACCAACCATGAGTAAAGGTCTTTGGAGCTTAGAAGATGATCAGTAAGTTACATCTCTAACATCTTTATATTATTTCTTTAATTAGAATATAACTCTTGATCATACACATATATGTTTATCTCAAAAATTAAAGTACATTCTTTAATCTCTTCATAGATGTTTGAGGCATTTGGTTAATACCTATGGCGAGAGAAATGGAGAAAATAGTCGGAGATAGCGAAATCCTTGGACTCGAAAACAGGAAGGCAGTGTAGAGAAAGATGACACAACCATCTCCGACCTGACATCAATGTACGAATCTCTATATTTCGGTGACTACAAAAGAGGGAACTTACCATTAAGGCAATCACAACAAATAATTTGTAATTTTGTAAAATTAAACAATGACATATGACATCCATTTAATAAATTTTATTGTTCATCAATTTATCTCTAATTTGTAATGATATATATTTTATAAAATGTGAACTCAAATTATATGAAATTTTATACAAAATCAACGAATCATAAGACTAATTATAATCCCATTTCTCAAATATATATATATATATATATATATATATATATATATATATTTTATTTAAAAAATTAACCTAATTAAAAATATTGTTCAAATCATCAAATCAATCCGTTATTGATATAACCATTGTAGTATTATTTATTTTAAATAGATATTTTAAATATTTAACAATTCACAAGTTTCGTAATGATTATAAATACAAGAATTAATTCTAAATTGGGTTTTAAAGAAAAATCACGAAAGGTTCAATAATAGTGATTATATAAATATAAATTTTATGTAATATGATGAAAATAGATTGCAGAGGTCTATTTTACCTGTTTTCTGCTTTACAAGGTATCAAGATGTCAAGTTGTCCGTAATTGTTTCGAGAATAGTTTTACAAATATCAATTAGTTTTCGCCAACATCTTATAAGTTCAATAAACTATTTTTTTTTTATCAAATAAAGACATTTAAATAACAAATAGAAGCAGAAAACATGATATTTATACTTCTCTTCTGATGTTTATTTGAAAAGCATCACCAATACATCTGATAGGTCTAAATTATATACACATTCGATCTAGTTTTTATCACATAATAGCACCAAATATCTTGTATTTTAGTAGAGAATAGAATGAAATATATCCAAGAATCAAGTTACTGCCAAAGTCTATTTAAGTTACAGGAAATGGAGCAAATTGTAGATCTTCTCGCAAGCTTTCCGAAAAGTGGTAGAACACTGAAAACGGAGTTACGGATCATGAGTTATGTATGTTTGAATTTCAGAGCAAAACAGGGGAAACAGAGCCCAGTGCGGACGCACTCACAGCCAGTGCGGACGCACTCAGTACTTAGTCAAATTTCCAAGATCGCAGAACTTCACAAACAAAAAGTCCGAGCGAAGTGCGGACGCACTGACCCAGAGTGCGGACGCACTCAGCCATCAGACACAGAAAACAGAAAATCCGAGCGCAGTGCGGACGCACTCGGGCCGCACTCGATCCGCACTCAGCGACACACAGTTCGTATTTTGGCCATATCTTTGTCATACGAACTCCAATTTGGGTGATTCAAATCTTGACGGAACCAGGACAAAGAGATCTACAACTTTCATGAAGGGAACAAATCAAAATTCGGAATGTATAATTCTGTACAGCCTCATCAATGGCCGCGCCAGCCTGAAAAACTGCTAAATATGGAAAGTTAGTGGGTTTAGTGGGCGCCAAAATTAGAATAGCTTGGTCTCCAAGTTATTAATCACAGAATTAGAAATATAGAAGTTAGTGGGCTTAGTGGGCGCCGAAAATAAAACGACTTGATCTCCAAGTTCAGAAAATGTTATATAAGGCTAAGGATCCATTACTATTACATATCCATTATTGTACATATCCATTATTTTATCCATTTTCCACATATTGAGAGAGAGAGATCCTGCAGAAATTCTCGAAGCTTTTCAAGGAAGAAGAAGAAGAAGATTCAAGCAAGGAGTCGGCAAGATCGAGGTTTTAGATCTAAGAAAGGGTGTAATCATTTCTTTATCTTATTTCTTATTGTTTTTGCCAATCTTTGTTATGGATCTCTCCAAGAGAGAGTAGTTCTCTTTCTAGGGGTTTAGGTCATGTAGCATGAACTTGTTTAATTCTATTTTACTCGGATTTTAGTTTTTATTATGATTGTTTGATTTGATGTTAATTTCTATGATTTATCATTTGTGATGTTCCATGATTTGTACTTGAATTGTAGCGTCCCGCTTTGATCATTTAGACCCAAAGTAGATTAGGATCATATAGGATAGTGCAACTTGTTGTGCTTGACTTGTAGCGTCCCGCTTAAGTCTTCTTGATTAAAAGTAGATTAGGATCATATAGGATAGTATAAATTGTGATTGCAAATACCTTGGGATTTGAATTTGAAGCGACCGTACTCTGTTATTCAAATCTGGAAATATAGAAATTAAGGTTAGGGTGTGGTGAAGGACTTAGCGGTGAAGCCAAAACTTGATTGGGACACCTTAGAACAAATATCGATATATACTTTGAAGCACGTGATTAAATATCCCTCTAGGTTAGTGACAGCTCTAGAATTCGAGGCACATTAATCCGTCCACCCAAAGTATCCGTATTAATATTTGTTCCAAAGGCTAACTTAGGTTAGAAATCCCGTCATAATCAAACATGAATTTAAACAAACCGAGTAGATAGAATTAGCAAGGGATTGTGGACCGAATACCCCTAGACTTCTCAAACTTGATTTTCCCCCGATTTTATTGCTTTTTGTTACGAACTTTCAATTACTTTAATTTTCCTTCAAACAACGATTTTACACAAAACCCCCCTTTTTACTTTTATTATTTAGTTTAGAAGTAATTTCCTTTATTAAGAATTAGTATTTCCCTATCTCCTTGCGGATCGACACCTAAATACTACGATCGATAGGTTGTGCGCTTGCAACTAACCTATTAATTGAGTACGAAGGTTTATAAATTTAAAGGCAAAAAGAGTACCAAATCCCTATATCTAAAATACTCAACAAGCTTTTTGGCGCCGTTGCCGGGGAGAATAGGATAGATACTAGTTTTTATTTTAGGAAAGTACTTTTAATTCTTAGTTTCCTTATTTACTTTTCAGAAAATTAAAAATCCAAAAATAGTTTATTTCCTTTTTTACAATTTCTGAAATTTACTTTCCTTATTTAGAAAAATCCAAAAATATTTACTTTCCTTATTTAATTTTCTGCAATTTACTACTCTCTATTTCTATTCACTAGTGGAAAAACACAAATCAGGATCGGGTATATTCGCACATCAGGATCGGACCTACAGCCGATCCTGTTCCAGCCGATACAAGTAGTCGATCTCAACTGTATCGGTTAAACAACCGATCCAGATAGACACAATCTGGATCGGATAATTAATAAAAGACCGATCCCGATTAATAGGTATCGGGATCGGTTTTCTTAATTACCCGATCCCAACCAGATAGAATCTGCATCGGTTATTTATTCCAACCGATCCCGACTTGTTAGTATTTGCATCGGTTAGAACTACAACCGATTGTGAAATGTAAGTATCAGGATCGGTTTTTTATAAACTGATCCTATATTTATTATCTGGGCAAATTAATTAAACAATTGGATCGGTTGTTAACTAACCGATGCTATAATTGGATCGGTGTAATTATTAAAAACCGATTCAGATAACTAGCAGGTTCGGTTTATTTATACAAACCGATCCAGAAGGTTATTATCACGATCGGTTTTTTATTAATAACCGATTGGGATAGTTATCGGAATCGGTTAATAAATTAATAACCGATACTGATTTGTTACCGTGTTTTAAAAAAATTTATTTTATATTTGGCCAGCTTCCAGTATATTTTGCTGGCCTATATAGGATATCACATGCATCAGGAATTATCACAAGAGACCTATCATTTATGCATCAGGAATCACCACAAATCGATACACATCCTAAATTATTAGAAAAGTATCACATCCTAAATTATTAAGCTCCTAAATCGATACACCATCTCTTAGAATTATTAAGCTCCTAAATTATTACAAATTATCACATCCTAAATTGTTTTACTTTTTTGAATGATTACCTCCTTTAAGAAAAAGTTACACCACGAGTTGCGAATCTCGTCCATTCTGTAAACCGGGTACTTAGTGGGAAAGTCCTGCATTTTTTAAATGATATAAGAGCACAATTAAATATGTACTTAATTATATTTGAAGCAACTGCTTACTTTTGGAAAATATATTTTTGTATATATACTTTCATTTTCGGAAAATCACGGATGAAGCGATGTATTATGTCGTGCATGAACATCATGACATAATATCCACATTCCCAACGTCCATTTTGTTGTGGGCACTACATTACACATCAAGAGAGTTAAAAAAATTAAACATTTTTTGCACATATAGATTTTGACCAATTTTAATTTGCAGCTAGGTCCCTATAATCATATCATAACCAAATTTCACCATTTTTTACATCTAAGTCCCTCGTTTAACATCACCAACTTAGCAATTTACAAACAATAAGAGAAGTTTAAAAATAAGTACTTACCCTGCAATAATTAATCTTCAAATCAGAGCGTTTTCCAATTCCTCCAATCATCTGGTACAATTGGTAGGGCCTGTTGAAAAAAATACTACCAATTCTAAGAAAAATATTAATGGAAATCTATAGATTTGACAAATAAAAGTTTGAAAAGCATACATTTTGAGCGCATCGATGATCTTCGGGTGATGTGGAACCGATTTCTTACCAACGGTCTTACCGGAACAATAAACACTGAGAGAATTGAACACGTATACCTCACTCTCGCTTGGCATAAGCACGACCAAGAGCCAATGTGTTCTGCAAATTAGGTTTTGTATCATCTCACATTCTATAATTTATACGAAATGAGAGAAACTTAATAAAATTAGAATGTATATATAGCACTAACAACTGATGATACGGTATGAATATCAATTTCTTCCTCCGGTTTTCTCTCAGTGAATCCTTTATGTATTTCTCGACGAATTCTTTTGATTGGGCATCACTGTCCAACAAGTATTCATTTGTTTTCGTGGGGTCCATGAAACCAACACGCTCATCTTCTCGATGTTCCTCCTTGTTGTATTTTTGCAGATACCTGCAAAAAAAGGCATACATGTGATCTCGATTTTTTCATTTTGGATTAAAAGTACTACATTCTACCATTATTACGAATGTTAACTCACATCATGAAGATCTGAATAATCGGTCCGGTGAGCCACTCCTCTGGTTTAACCAACGTCAAAAAATCCTCTGCATTGACTACCAGGGGTTCTTCATGATGGAAAAGGTCAGGTGGCTGGTTGACGTGAAATGCTTTGTTAGGTTGGCTCAAGAACCGATCACGCAGAAGGGTATAAGACTGTGGAAAACGGCAAAAATCGATACCACCAAACATGTTTGCGCCAGTTTGTACCACATCCCCACCAGTACGAACATTGGGTGGTTCCTGCAATTAGGCATGCTACTAGCAACTAAAACTCTACCATATAGATACAAATTTATAACTATAAGAAGTTGTAATAATAATATGCATTTTTTACCTGATCAATGGATATCAGGTCCATCGGCCATGCGGTGGAGCTGCCAACGGCTGAGATGATGGTTGGCATGTCTTCATGTGGTACAGGTAGAGAGGTGTTTTCTTCACCCGGGACCACTTCATCCACCATTACCCTTGCATGGTCAGGTGGTAGAGGCCTCGTGTGAATGGTCTCTCCACGATTTACTGGAACACTAATTGTCCCCGAAGCCACTTCAACCTTCTTCCCATCTCGATGCATGAGAAGTCTGCATACTCGTTGCGACGGCTGTACATGCTACAAAAATTCATTCGAAGGAATAATATGTATAAAACTAAGGCATGTACGTAATAGAATTATTTTTTTTATTTGAATGGAAAAATATGTATTTATTTGCATTACCTCCATCGGGAAAAAGAGGGAAGTCCGTGGTCCAACTGACTGGCAGCTGCTCTGAACGGCTGTTGGGCTGTAAGCGGCTGTTGGGCTTTCCGCGAGTATTCCTCGGCCCATCAATGTTGCCATCTGCTCCGCTAACATTACCTTCATTTTCTCCGCCATATCTGCCTTTATTCTCGCCTCTGCAACTTCTACTCTCACCGCCACTTCTCTCTCTATCCGCTGTTCAATGTCCGCGCCAGACCCAGAAAGCACGTGTCTCCTCCTTTTTCCGCTTCCCTGATATGCCTTTTTAATACCCACCAGAGCTCCAAGGCCTCTCACCCTCCCAGCATGTTCCGGATTCGGCAGAGATTTTCCTAGAACATCGTCGTAACGATCGACGGGCAACAAGCCTTTGTTGAAAGCCTCCTGTTGTTCTTCCTGAAATGACAATGGCAACCTGTTATCACATAATAAATTAGAGTTGAATTTCAAGGAATGAAAATATCTAAATCCTCACAATAGTCTTGACGATTGCTTCTGTGTCCGGGTTAGGATGAAGAAGTTCCTCGCCATCGGCTGACTGCTTCGTGTGTCCTAGTGTCCACGAGACATGCCTATACTGAACAGACATATCAAGAAACTGCTCCTGTGACAGTATAGTAGTTGACCCCTGGGTAGACGGATCACTACTTACTGCTTTATCGTTTGCAATTTTCTGGAATGCTTCTTTGAGCCTATTCTGGAATTTCTCACCGCTGTACCCTCTGGATCCCAGGTAATGTTTATACTTGTTCTTGGACTGATTCTCCTTCCCCTTATTGCTTTTATTCTGCAATTTACCCAAAGAAACAATTACGAGTTATGAAAATCGTTGAACAATTAAACAATTAGGTTCATTGAACGTTTATAGTTAAAAAAAAGTGACCTTGAATTCATCCGACCGGCGGGACTCGACAAAGGCATCCCAAGCTTCTTGTGTGATCGAGAGCTTCTTAAGGTCGGGCGTCGTACCTGCGTTGACGTGCTTAGTCAGAGCTACTCTGTACTTTCCTTGCATGGTTTGTGGTGGTTGTAGTAGAGATTGAAGGGCTAGGGTGGCGGAGAGAAGAAGAGAAAAGAAGAAGAGAAAAGAAGAAGAGAGGAAGAGTCGGTTCGCAGGGGGCGAAGAGGAGCCGAAAACGTCTCGGACGATTATAAAACGTCTCACAACGATTTCTTCTGGACATTTGAAGATGAAAATTTTGGTTTTGAATTTTGATTTTAACATTAAATCGTCAGGACGTTTTATAACTCGTCTAGGACGTTTTTGTACTTTTTGTCATAATTAAAAAGCTATTTTGAAATCTGAGAATTTAATTAAATCGTCCAGACGTTTTGACAATCGTCCGGGACGTTTTAGAATGTTTTGTACCTGCGTTGACGTGCTTAGTCAGAGCTACTCTGAACTTTCGGTGCATTTCTGCCATTTTTTGTATTATCTTCTTCTTCAAATATTGATCATCACCATCAATATTCCAGTCCATCTGCCAAAGAAACAGAAATTAATCAAGGTTTACGTGAGTTAAATTCAACTTTGCTAGCTTGTGAGCTTAGGACCATGTTATTTACCTGGATTTGGTTCCATATCTTTTCCTTCACGTCGTCTTCTACCTGAGACCACTCTAGGCACGTTATAGGAACGTTTCTTCTTACCAATATCCCAAGGTGCGAGGGGTATTTAGTGGTTTGCCTATTAATAATAGGCCTCCCAAATGCATCAAATTCAACATGCTTGCCGGTCTGATTAACGCAGGTAGCAAGTTGGGAAGGCCCTCTTACTCGCTTCTCACCCGAGGCGCGCTCGCTACCGCCACCACTAGCCTCACCAGCACTACTAGCCTCACCAGCACCACTAGGCATGATAGGAGCAGCTCGATGACCAGCACCACTAGCCTCACCAGCACCACTAGCCATCTGAACGGTTAGATAGAGAATAAAAAAACAACCAATTTAGAGTGAAAATTTGATTTATTTGGATTTTTCTGCTATTTTTAGTGAATTTTCAAAACTGGAGCAGCATGTGTATTCGTGCTGTTTTTTCAAAACTGGAGCAACATGTGAATTTTCTAAACTTGGGGAAGCATATTACTTTGAACAATGTAAACCTTGATCCCAATATAACTTTGAACAATACAACTTTGAACAATATAAACTATGAAAACCAAGTCCGGTACCAGCAACAGCAACACAGTGAAATTAGTGCGAAATTAGTCCAGTTAAATTAGTTAAAAGGTACCAGTTAAAAGGTGAACTCAAGGTACCAGTTAAATTAGTCCGGTACCAGAGGTGAACTCAAGGTACCAGTTAAAGGTACCAGTTGAAAGGTGTTTGAGCATTTACCCGAAATTAGTGCGAAATTAGTCCGAGAGAGATGGAAGCACCACCGATAGCACCGGCACTGGAGGTGCCGGGGAGAGAATGAGCGGCGAGGGAGGCGGCGGAGAGGCGGCGGCGTGAGCACCGTAAGAATACGAGAGAGGCGGTGTTAGCACCGAGAGAGGCGGTGTTAGCATCGAGAGAGGCGGTGTTAGCACCGAGAGAGGCGGAGTGCACCGAGGGAGGCGGAGTGCGCCCGAGAGAGAGAGATTAGCGAGAGAGAGAGGGATCAGTGAGCTCAGATCGAGTTTTGAAAATGAATTCAGGAGACCAATTTTCGCTAAGTAGCCAGAGAGGCGCCAAATTAAATCACCGCGAAAATATATCATCATGATCGGTTTTTTGTTAAAAAACCGATCCTGCGTACTGTGATCAAGTTCGGTTAACTTAATAACCGATCCTGATGCATACATATTTAATCCAGTACTTTGAAAAACTAAATCACTGTTTACATAATTTCAATGGATTTATGTAATGCATCAAATATACATTCACATAATTTATATTTACATGATTAGCATCACATTTGTATAATTCAAAATTTACTAAATAACACAATAATTTACTAAACAACACAATAATAACACAAAAAAGTCTAAATATTTATGACACCTTGCATGCAACCCCCATAGTCAAGTAATTATAATGCCTCCTGGACAAAAATTAATAAACTCATTAAGTCAGGAACATTGAAGTTTTTTTTCAAGTCGGAAAAGATTAAAAAAGTCTAGATATGACATACCAATAAAACATTGAATATCAAATTTATTCAATCCATTCTCCTTCATTATGATCGTTGCGCATGTGACTTGTTTCATTATCCACGACAGTTGGTAAAGATGCCATGCCAGTGGAAAAAGGAGGTATATCATCAAAATGATCGTACGCTTCTTCGTCGTCTACATTATCAATCCCGACAATACGTCTTTTCCCGGAGATAGATCAACAAATGAGGAAGAGAAACAATTGTTTCGGGTAGAGAGAGTTCAGAGAACGAAAACACCTCAAAGAGGGCAGAGACAGATCGCGCACTGGAAAGGGAGCAAATTAAAAGACCTCGTATTGCGGAAAGGGAGAAGAAATTAACAAGGTATCTGGATCGGTTAAGTTATAATACCGATCCTGATAATCATCAGCACCGGTTAATTTGTTAGCCAATCTTGATAATCACCAGCATCGATTTGTTATTAACCGATCTTGATGAGTATCAAGAACGTGGTGATATATTCTGCCATAAAATGTCCCAACGTTTTGTAAAACGTTGAAAACGTTTTAGTTTAACTTAGGTTAAAAATTCAAATTTCTGTGAGAATTCTTAAAACGTCTGAGACGATTAAAAAACGTCTCAGAACGTTTCCTCTGGTTAAATGCTTGATAAATAACTTGATGATTTCTTCAGTCCAAGTGCTTTAAATTGCAATTCTAATTGTCTTGAACATGCATATCATCACAAATATAACCATACGAAAGATAAATAATTTAGGATTAAACATGCAATCATATACCTAACAAAGTTCAAGTCAAATAATAAAAGTGCAATCATACAACATAGAAATAATAAAAGTTCATGCAACACAAATAACATAGCATAGCAATCACTTAGCAAATTCTAATTGTAAAAGTTCATAGAGATTTAAATTTCGGGATCATCGTCATCATCTCCTTCGTCACCCTCTTCATCATCTTCATCATCATCATCTTCGGAAGGTATGTGAGGGGCACTAGTGGACGCACCACTAGAAGCACCATATTGCTTCACAAAGCGCCGAGCGAGTTCCGAAGTGGTGAGATCAATATCATAAATTGCTTCGGCGTTTTTGCGACCTTGAATATGGATTTTGCGTGATCTTGACTTCAAGATTTTAAGATCGTTGTTGATCGCGGTAAATTGGTTGTTATTGGCTATTTGGTATTCTTGCATGTGTTCAACAATCCAAGCCAATTGATTTTCCGCTCCTTCAGGAAGTTCATCTTGAGCCATTGGTGGTATTGGTGGTTGTTCAGGTTGAGCCGGCGATTCTTCTTCATCCGGATCCCAATATTGGTTAGGTAGAGCATTTGGAGCATTTATCCAATCATTGATAGGTCTGATGTCAGGTTTTATCATTGGTAAACCCGAACCCGATACACTTTTGACCCAACCATGTTTGGGTAGAATATCAAGCAAATGATTAGGCTCATTTTGAATGAGATGACTTGGGACGGTTATGCCATGTAGGCGAATCATGCGATGAATTAAATGGCCATAGGGGAGATTGGCAACAGAGCTAGAATAGCAAGCAATCATGTGACGAAGAATGATAAAAGGGATGTTGAACCGTTTTTCATCCATGGAGATGAGGTGCCTCAAATAGTACATTGGACCTCTTTCAATGTTAGATTTGATCGTTGCTTTGGGTATGAGAATATTGTTAACGAAAAGAAATAGCAAACGATGTAAAGAGGGAAGAGATGAGGCATAGAGGGATTTAACGCCAAAGTTACGGCGAGCAAACCAGGTTTTGTAGTGATCGGATGATTCTAAAGCAAGTTCGGGCCAATTTCGAAGAAGATAGGCTTTTTCACCTTCATTGACTAACCCAAGCCAATTGGCGACATTGTCCAAAGAGAGAATGATTTCTCGGCCACAAACATAGGACTTGACAAGAAATGGGTCTTCGGAGAAAGTGAGATTGCAATAAAAGGTTTTGGTAATCATCTCACTATAGGGTTCATCACACGTGATCAAATTTTCCCAAGGCCAATGACGGATAAACCCGATAATTTTGTCATCCTCGGGAATTGAGAAGGTAACCGAGGCCTTGTTGAAATAATAACAATTCGA
This sequence comes from Carex littledalei, assembly GCA_011114355.1. NCBI lineage: Eukaryota > Viridiplantae > Streptophyta > Magnoliopsida > Poales > Cyperaceae > Carex > Carex littledalei. The sequence goes on from CM022081.1 coordinate 2,795,573, forward strand.
TAATTTTCGATCCGAAAATTGACCCGTGAAATTGGTGTGAGCAATTGGATTTCTAAATAAATAGGTGTTGGATCGATAAATATTGGTATCCTGTTCAATCTCAGTGGCACTAGATTGACCCGCATCGTTGCGAGACCTCTTCTTTCGAAGGATATTCAATTTGGAGAGTTTTGGTGCCATTGATAGAAGAGAGAAATTGAAAATTACCGATTGAATATTGAAGTACAAATCCGTGAAGAGAACGACTCAAGAAGTGCAATGATGAAGACGGATCGTCGATTGAACGGTCGGATTGCCGGATTTGAAAAGGTGGCGAGATTTAGGGTTTTGGTGGAGAGAGAGAAGGAGGGAGAAAACCTTGATTTTAAGAGGAGAAATGGAAGGAGGGTTGAGAGGAGAGGAGAAATCACTTTAAAATAAGTGATTTGGTGGTTTGTGGTGGTTGTAGTAGAGATTGAAGGGCTAGGGTGGCGGAGAGAAGAAGAGAAAAGAAGAAGAGAGGAAGAGTCGGTTCGCAGGGGTCGAAGAGGCGCCGAAAACGTCTCGGACGATTATAAAACGTCTCACAACGATTTCTTCTGGACATTTGAAGATAAATTTTGGTTTTGAATTTTGATTTTAACATTAAATCGTCAGGACGTTTTACAAATCGTCTAGGACGTTTTTTAAATCACTCTGAAAATTAAAAAAAAGACTTTATATTATTAAATATTAATGACACGAATCTCAAAGCACGAATCTTGAAAATACAAAAAGACTTTATAACCGATCTTGACACGAATCTCAAAGCACAATTAATACTAGACTCTTTGAGAGTAAATCTGGACCGTCCCTTTCCATTGTCTTGAGACAAGAGCCTCATGTGATACGGATCCCAAAAATATCGGGTAGATGGATATTAAATGCAAAACTAATCTCAGGATCGGTTAATTATGGTGCACCGATCCCGATACTATCCCGATCGGTCTTTTATTTGAAACCGACGCCGGTAGTGCACACACAGGATCGGTGTATTAGTAATAACCGATCCTGATACGTAAAGGTGGCACGTAAAATGAGGCGCCTTCCCCTCTTCCCCTCTTCCCCTCTTCACACTCAAACCTTTCAACTTCAATTCAAAAATCTGCCATTTTCTCTCCTTCAACACTCGCCATTTCTTGCAGTAGGTTTTCATTGATCACTTTTTCAAGGTTTTAATGTCCTTCCTTTCTTTGATCACTTTGTTTTCATTATTTTTTACGTTGTACGTGTATTTTCTCGTATTAGAAATGCCTCCTCGCCGTCGGTTCATAACCAGCAAGGGCGATGACTTTGCACAGCACTTCACCAAACGAGAGTTGAAGGAGTTCTTCCACAGTGATGACCCGGGCTTGGCACTACTAGCTGAGTGCATTCTCGATTCAAATCCTTACCTCGATCCGGATAGTGACGGTGATGAGGACAGTGAGGGTGAAGAAGTTGAGCTCGAGGTGAATGCTCTTCCAACCTTTGCTGAGATGGTGGAGTGCTTCGAGTGCCTCTTCTTGGCCAAGGAGGATGCCGTGCTCCGTTGTGAGACATGTCGCAACACATTCCATCCGGAATGTGTTGGCGAGGAGGAGAAGAACAAGGACCTCCGACTTGTCGAATGGAGTTGCCCAACATGCATCGACGGCCCTCTTGAAGACTAAGTTTATTTTTTTTTGCAACTAATTAAGTTTATTTTGAGATCTATATGATCTAACTTCTTATATATATATGGTATGAATTTGTTAATTTACTTCTTTTGGATATGAACTTGTCATTTTGAGATCTATATGATCTAACTAAGCAAGTTACCTTATTAATTATATATTGATATTATGGTTGTTTTTATTTATGGTTGTGTGATGCTTGATTAAATTATGATTTGTTTGGCATATTTGTTTTAATTGCATATTTGTATGTCATGTGTGAATAATGGGTGTCAATCACAAATGAGTTGCTTGAATAATTGGTGTGGATAAGAAATTATATGATTTTCAATATACATATATATCTATATCTGCCTGAAAAGGAAAAAAAAAATGGCAGAAAGACATTCATCAGGATCGGTTTTTTACGTTTTCACCGATCCTGGAAACCATGAAGATCGGTTATTCTTAAACACTGATCGTGATAATCATCGGAATCGGTGCTATTAAAACACCGATCCTGAATGGCTTATCTGCAACTTTTTGATTTTTTTAAAGCAAAAAACGATTATTTCTTCAAATTTTTATTTTTTCTGCTTACTATATGGATTTATATTGAAAATGCCAAATCTGGACAAATTGGCGCTCATTTCTTTCACCAAATTTAGGTCTGGAAGAGGGGACAAGGGGGTCTACACAAGTCGGTGGTTCTTCTCTGCTGTTTCCATCAGAGTTTACTGAACTTAATATGAAAAAAAAAATTTAATAAATTATATTTCATGTTCAAGAGTTGAATGAAGGATAAGGACCTTCAAAAAAAAGCAAGAGTCCGATGAAAAGTTCGAAAAATCATATGTTTCTTATATGGAATCGAAAAAATTTGAATCTTATTCTATGGAATCAAAAAATTTATATGTTTCTGCTATTCTTAAAATTTTTTACAGGATCGGTTATATATTTAGCCGATTTTGAATGTTAACTGTCAGCATCAGTTAATAAAAAAAACCGTTCAGGATACTTGACAATCAAGATCGGTGTGTTTTTCACCGATCTTGTTTATTAGCTGGATCGGTGTATAGGTAAACCGATCCTGATACACATTATCTACATCGGTTAAACCTGTAACCGATGTTAATACTTAACAATCACGAGCGGTTATCGTATTTGCCCGATCCCAAAGGTATTAGCGTCGGTGTTTTATTTTAACCGATCCTGATGAGGCGATACTGTTTGCATATTTTCCACTAGTGATTCTCTCTCTTTCACATCTCATCTCTACTCTTCTCTTATAGATTTGAGCGCTGGCACCGGTCACAAGGAGCCAAACTGCGAAGATCAAAGCCGGCGAACTCTCTCTTCCTCAACCAATGGCGGGTCTAGATCCACCATACGTCATGCCACGCAACTTCGTTGAGGAAGAACTTCCGAAAGGTCTTATCAACCAAGCCTTTCGTGATCTCGATGAAAATCCACCACCTCCCCCTCCACACAACAACCCACCGCCTCCACATCCACACGACAACAACAACAATGTTCCACCAATTCTCAACAACAATCCTTTGTTTGGTGTCAATCCAAACATCGGAAATGGCCATAACCGCCAACAAGGCCACCGCTTCGGTTTTATACCTCAAGGCCAAGATCCACGCGAAATCAAGCCATCTCTCATCCACTTGCTTGGCCAAAGTCAGTTTGGAGGAGCCCTAAATGAAGATCCACATGCCCACTTAGCGATCTTCGAAGAGTCTTGTGGCACCTTCGCTCGAGAAGGAGAAGAGCTCGACAACCTCAAGCTCAAATGCTTCCATCTATCCCTCCGTGACAATGCAAGGACATGGCTAAGGACCGTGAATCGTGACAACATAAGAAGATGGGACGACATGGAGAAGTTATTCCTAGGAAAATATTTCCCACCTTCAAAAACCCAGCACTTTAGAACAAAAATTACTACTTTCCAACAAGCTGCGGGAGAGTCTCTAACCGAGGCTTGGGATAGGTGGGCGGATCTTCAACGCCTATGTCCAAATCATGGTTTAGACCAATGGTTGCTTTTTCAGTTTTTCTATGGTGGTTGCACGATTGCAACAAAAACTCACTTAAATTCTGCTGCAGGTGGAAATATATCGAAGTTGCCACCCGATCAAGCCATGGCAATGATAGAGGATATGGCGATCAACCAAAGAGAATGGACAGCCGAGAGAGGTGGACGAGTCTCCAACACCCCGGGAATCATGAAAGTCGATGAAGTCACCGCCTTGAGAGCGCAAATGGAGGCCTTGCAACATCAAATGGCGCAAATACAAAACGTAAAAGCCGTGACAAAGAAGGCTCCATGTGGCATATGTGGAGAGGCGACTCATATCACCGCCAATTGCCAAGTCCTTTTGGAAGGAGAAGATGTGGAACAAGTGAACGCCATGTTCTATAATCAAGGTGATAAGAGGAACGACCCGATCTACAATAAGGTTAGGCAAAATGACAATTTCAATTCCAATTCTTACAACCCTAACACAAGGTGGAACCATCCGAACTTCAAATGGAAGACCGAGAATGACAACTCCAACCAATACCAAGGTAATTCCAACCAATACCGATCCAACCAAAACTCTTACCAAGGTCCCTCCCAACTCTCCAAGTTGGAAAAGATGATGGAAGAGTACATCGATTATCAAAGGAACACCAACATCGACTTCAACAAAAAGTTTGAGTTCTTAGAAACGAAGACAAAGATGCTAGAGACACAAATAGCACAACAAGCTTCTTCATCCTCTCGCCAACAAGGCACACTTCCGGGCAAACCCGACATCAATCCACGAGAGTATGCAAATGCTGTGACTTTGAGGAGTGGCAAGGAATATGATGAACCAATCCAACCACAAGAACTCCCTCAATCCACACAATCTAAACCGATTTCAGCTGCACCAATTGATCCACCAATAATTGCAACAACTCCGAAAAAGCATCACAAAACGGGTAATTCTAACCAAACAAAGGTACACAATTCTGAACCTCAAAAGTATGTTCCTCCTCTTAGGTTCCTACCTTTTCCACAACGGTTGGTAAAGAACAAACTAGACCAACAATATGCCAAATTCATTGAACAATTGAAAAAACTGAACATGACCATACCTTTCACCGAGGCAATTGCACAAATGCCAACCTATGTCAAGTTTCTCAAAGAAATGTTGTCAAACAAAAAGAAACTTGAAGAGGTCGGAACCATCTCCCTAAATGTGCAATGTAGTGCACTTTTCTTGACCAAACTACCTCCCAAACTTAAGGACCCCGGTAGTTTTACTATTCCATGCAAAATTGGGGAGATCGAATTCAATAGTTGTTTGTGTGATTTAGGTGCTAGCGTATGTTTAATGCCAAAAGCGGTTTATGAAAGGCTAGGTCTAGGAGAATTGAAACCAACAAAAATGTCACTCCAATTAGCGGATAGATCCGTTAGATACCCGGTAGGAATTATGGAGGATGCAATTGTCAAAATTGGTAAGTTTTTCATACCGGTAGATTTTGTTGTGGTGGAGATGGAAGAGGATACACAAACTCCACTTCTATTGGGACGTGATTTCCTAACCACAGCGGGTGCAATCATAGATGTGCGTGATGGAAAGATTTCTTTCCGTGTAGGTGATGAAAAGGTTGAATTTAATGTTTTTAAATCTCTCCAATTTCCATCTAATGATAATGATTCGATATGCAGGGTAGATGTTTTAGACTCTACAATTAATGATCATTTAGATAGGATGATAGAAGGAGAACAACCAGATGAAATTACGGAAGAAATCGATAAAGAAACAGCTCAAAATGACGAAAACAACCAATTGTGTAGCCTAGGCAGCCCACACGAAACTTTGCAGAGCCCAGTTTTTGCCGTTTCAACATGCACAACGCCCAAATTTCCGAAGGTCAAACCGAAACCTTCGCCAACAACACTCAAGTACGGATCTCTTGGCTCAAATGAGACACATCCCACCATAATCAATGCCGCCTTGAACCAAGAAGAGAAGACAAGGCATCGGCACGACAAACACAACGGAAGAAGTTTTCAAGAAGGACCATATCAACTATCACGAGTTTTCGACCATGGTACCTTCGAAATCTGGAGCGAAAAAACGGGTTCATTCAAAGTCAATGGACAGCGGCTTAAATATTTCATTCAAGATGAACCGATCATCGAAAAGGAGGCAATTGCCCTCGATGATCCACCACCTTCAAACTGAGCCTCAACAAGTCGAGCTCCCGACGTTAAACCGAGCAATATCTTGTGAGTTTCTATTTTGCTTTTTAATTTCCTCTTCTAGTATGAATTGACACATTGAGGACAATGTTTTGTTTAGGCTGGGGGAGTTAAATGAAAAACTGAAATTCACAATTGTATCTTGCATTTAGTTTAGGCATGTTTAAATTTTTTGTTTAAAACTAGAATTTTACCTAACCTTGAATAGGGTCCAGTCCAACTTGTTAGGATGTTTACCTAGTTTTGTGTCATGCATTTTGTTGATAAATTTGAGTAATTGACAATAATTAGGAGTATTCATGCACAATTTTTTTCGAATTTTTTTGGTAAAACCCTTGGAATAATTTGAAATGACCACATGATTTGGCGAAAAACTTTGTAGAAATAAAGGTGTATGAAATTAGGACATTAGGAATTTAAATTTATTAGAGAAGCCATTTAGATTTGGGAATTTTAAATTTGAAAAGATTGGGATATCCATAAGTATGATGGAATACTTAGGGATGTGTGTATTCATGATATATGCATAAATGTTGAGAAATTGGGTAAAATTGAAAATTTTTGAAAAATAAAAGGTGACTCCAATGACCTATGTTACGGCTTCATGACGTACTTATGGTTATGAGTCCTTAGCACTCCTGCTCCACTAATCTCCCGATAAAATTGACATTCGTGTTAATGGAAGGGTGGATTATGAGCATGCAAAGCACCCTTGAATTAGAACGGTTGGGTACGGTTAACTACTTGTAACCAACCGGTGCTTAAATGAGGATTGGAAAAATAGTGCTAAATCATTCAAGAGATTCAAAGTGAAAAAAATCAAAAGCAATAACAAAAATGTGAATATGCATGTATCAACACACGAAGTCCGCAAAATTTTCTAACCTAAGTTTGATTCAAGCTTGGGGGAATTTGAAAATTCTACATTTTAAATGGCATTTCTTTTAATAAATTTGGGTAAACAAAGTTCATAAATTTTAGGCCTTTAAGGAAATAAAAGTTAGAGTAATCAAATTACGGGTTGAGTCATAATTATCCGAGGGTTAAACTTGAAATTTGGGAAGTTTGCATGAAGGTTTTAATTTTTGGCAAGATCATACAAATTTTTCACTTGAGAAAACATACTTGATATAAGGTGTATCAAAAAAGATCGAATTGTAGTCCAAGTTTAGATGTTGCTTGGGGACAAGCAAGGTTCAAGCTTGGGGGTAAAAAAGCTTGTTGAGTATTTTAGATATAGGGATTTGGTACTCTTTTTGCCTTTAAATTTATAAACCTTCGTACTCAATTAATAGGTTAGTTGCAAGCGCACAACCTATCGATCGTAGTATTTAGGTGTCGATCCGCAAGGAGATAGGGAAATACTAATTCTTAATAAAGGAAATTACTTCTAAACTAAATAATAAAAGTAAAAAGGGGGGTTTTGTGTAAAATCGTTGTTTGAAGGAAAATTAAAGTAATTGAAAGTTCGTAACAAAAAGCAATAAAATCGGGGGAAAATCAAGTTTGAGAAGTCTAGGGGTATTCGGTCCACAATCCCTTGCTAATTCTATCTACTCGGTTTGTTTAAATTCATGTTTGATTATGACGAGGTTTCTAACCTAAGTTAGCCTTTGGAACAAATATTAATACGAATACTTTGGGTGGACGGATTAATGTGCCTCGAATTCTAGGGCTGTCACTAACCTAGAGGGATATTTAATCACGTGCTTCAAATGTAAATATCGATATTTGTTCTAAGGTGTCCCAATCAAGTTTTGGCTTCACCGCTAAGTCCTTCGCCACACCCTAACCTTAATTTCTATATTTCCAGATTTGAATAACAGAGTACGGTCGCTTCAAATCCAAATCCCAAGGTATTTGCAATCACAATTTATACTATCCTATATGATCCTAATCTACTTTTAATCAAGAAGACTTAAGCGGGACGCTACAAGTCAAGCACAACAAGTTGCACTATCCTATATGATCCTAATCTACTTTGGGTCTAAATGATCAAAGCGGGACGCTACAATTCAAGCACAAATCATGGAACATCACAAATGATAAATCACAGAAATTAACATCAAATCAAACAATCATAATAAAAACTAAAATCCGAGTAAAATAGAATTAAACAAGTTCATGCTACATGACCTAAACCCCTAGAAAGAGAACTACTCTCTCTTGGAGAGATCCATAACAAAGATTGGCAAAAACAATAATAAATGAGATAAAGAAATGATTACACCATTTCTTAGATCTAAAACCTCGATCTTGCCGACTCCTTGCTTGAATCTTCTTCTTCTCCTTCCTTGGAACTTCGAGAATTTCTGCAGGATCTCTCTCTCTCAATTTGTGGAAAATGGATATAACAATGGATATGTACAATAATGGATATGTAATAGTAATGGATCCTTAGCCTTATATAACATTTTCTGAACTTGGAGATCAAGTCGTTTTATTTTCGGCGCCCACTAAGCCCACTAACTTCTATATTTCTAATTCTGTGATTAATAACTTGGAGACCAAGCTATTCTAATTTTGGCGCCCACTAAACCCACTAACTTTCCATATTTAGCAGTTTTTCAGGCTGGCGCGGCCATTGATGAGGCTGTACAGAATTATACATTCCGAATTTTGATTTGTTCCCTTCATGAAAGTTGTAGATCTCTTTGTCCTGGTTCCGTCAAGCTTTGAATCACTCAAATCGGAGTTCGTATGACGAAGATATGGCCAAAATACGAACTGTGTGTCGCTGAGTGCGGATCGAGTGCGGCCCGAGTGCGTCCGCACTGCGCTCGGATTTTCTGTTTTCTGTGTCTGATGGCTGAGTGCGTCCGCACTCTGGGTCAGTGCGTCCGCACTGCGCTCGGACTTTTTGTCTGTGAAGTTCTGCGATCTTGGAAATTTGACTAAGTACTGAGTGCGTCCGCACTGGCTGTGAGTGCGTCCGCACTGGCTGTGAGTGCGTCCGCACTGGGCTCTGTTTCCCCTGTTTTGCTCTGAAATTCAAACGGGCATAACTCATGATCCGTAACTCCGTTTTCAGTGTTCTACCACTTTTCGGAAAGCTTGCGAGAAGATCTACAATTTGCTCCATTTCCTGTAACTTAAATAGACTTTGGCAGTAACTTGATTCTTGGATATATTTCATTCTATTCTCTACTAAAATACAAGATATTTGGTGCTATTATGTGATAAAAACTAGATCAAATGTGTATATAATTTAGACCTATCAACATCATGCAAAATTTGTGAAGTGTGTGTTTAGCTTCATGATACTCACCAAAATATCACTGCGATAGCATGTGAAAGGCATTTAAATGCACGGAACACACAACTGTCGGTCAATTGACTTTTTGTAGTTACTCAATTTTAATAATTCTTTACATTAAGATAACTATATCTAATTTAGTGATTCTAATATTATATTTCTTACTCTTTTCAAGTAAACAATATTCGAGAGGCGACTACGAAGGCGATTATGAAGGCGACTACGAAGGCAACCCCAGCAACCGCGGCACCCACGGCAGCCAGCCCAACCGAAGGAGGATGGCAGCTAGTCCAGCGTAGAAGGCGCTTCCCCGACAACTGGAGGACACCGGCCAATATCCAGATCGACCAAGTTCTCCCCTACCGACCTTATCACCAGAAGAAAACTTATGCTCAGGTGTTAATGGCGACCTCCTCAGGCTCTGACAGCAGCTCGGCTGCCTCACTCTCATCGCGCAGAACATCACCGACTAGCTCCCGGCCACCATCCCCATCCTCACCAGTGACGCCAACTTACTACTATTCACCTCATAGCCCCACAAAGTTACGCTTTCCACCGCTACCGACTTACCGTGAATGGTGGGGACGTTGCTTCAAGTGCTGCCGTCTAGGCCACACTTCCTCTCAATGCCGCAACTCCCTCGTATGTGGCAAATGCTGGTCCACCGGCCACGTAGCAAACCGGTGTGTCTCCGCACCATTGAACCCGGCAGCTCCACCCTTTACACCCCCACCACAAAAACCAACAACACCCGAACCTCCTTTTGATGAACTGCTGCAGGGAGAGACAAGGCCTCCAGTTCCAGTTATGCCGGAGGGCCGGCCTGATAAAATCTTGAGTTTCCATGAGCGGAACCCTGACTTCTTCGATGAAGTTCAGCGACTTAAACAAGCCATTATTCTGAATGGTGACAAAGCACGGCACCTCCTTGAAATCCATCAGGTTGTCTCCATGGCGGTTGATACTGGGCTAGTGCGTGCAAAGGAAATTCGGGTCGCTTCACTTACACCTACCAGGTTTCTGATCCATTTGCCAAAGGGACTGGCGATCGACACATTCATCAAAAAAACGCCGACCACCTTGTGGGATGAGGGATTTATATTCCAGCAATGGTCACAGGCAGACAATGCATCCATTTGCATGCCAAGGTTTAAGCTCCTACTAGATCTTGTTGGTATCCCTCCCCATCTAATGAAAGAAACTGAAGTTATCAAAATAGTTTCTAGATTCGGCCTATACCTTGGCACGGTCACACCAGAGCACGACTCTGATCTTTCTGGCTGGCGAGTAGCCCTTGCCACGGACGACCTTTCACGCATACCACTGAAAGTCGGTATGGTTTCTGGAGGCTTCGAATATTCAATCACGGTGCAACCGATCGCATGGAAACAGGGGGCCATATATACCATGGATGACTTCCCCAAAGCCCCCCCGGTCTTCACTCGGCCACCATCACCACCACCAAGTCGGCCTATCTCCCCGGATACATACTTAGAGTCAATGCCGGCATGGTCGCACACTGATGACCTCGTCGCTTGCTCCAAACGTGTTTTGAGAACTCTATGTGAAGGCCTCGATCACGAGATGATACCAACGGCGATCAAGTCAGCCATTGCCAGCCCGGACGCAAGGTCCGACATACCCATGGAGATGCTCAAGGCTCTGGTGGAAGCCGCAGACAATCCGCTACCCATGAACCGTAATGTACCGGGTCAAGAATCACCTCACCAAGAGACTGCAACACCGCTAGCCACACGGTTGAGAATACAGCAGACCAGCAGCATTGTCACAACGGTCATCTCACCCGAGGGAGATAAACCTGGGGAACCGCCTCAGTCACGCGCGCATAAAATGACAAATACATCTCCTGCTGGAAATTCTGCATTTCTGTCAGTACAAGGTACTGTGGCTCAGGTTCTAGAACAGGAAAGCGGCGTGCCTACCGAGAGACAACTTGCTCGAGTGCCTCCCACTGAGATAGCTATTGCTGGACCGAGTCAATTTGACATGTGTACTGACCCGCCAGTGGAGACACATGCACAACAAATACCACACCAAATCCGGGGCAGAGGAAAGCCGGTTCACACAGTCAACAAAAATATATTCAGAGGTCCCCCAATTACCTCTCGACACAACAGGTTTAGAGGAATGGTTGGTAGAGGAAGGGGTCGCCAAGGAATGGGTCTTCGTGCTGTAGTGGGTCATGGATCCAACGTCTGGCGACTCACAGACCCACCAAGCCACACACAGGCGCCACAAAACATCCCAGGAACCACTAACATGCCGCTAGCAGACAAAAATGCTGACCACGCGATAGCAGACCACACGACAGCTGTTGCCCAGGATGAGAGCCGCGCCAACGAAAAAGGCAAGGCGCCATCTATTGAAGAAGGAGACTCATCAGGCCTTGACCAACTGGGCTCTGCTCACATAGACCGGGCCCAACCCAAGCATAAAAGGAAAAACAGTTCATTTCAGCCTCCCCAGAGGCCTGCGGCAATGGCAAGGAAGCTAATTCAGCAATCGGCCCAAACCCAATCAGAGCCTCATCAGTTAGCACACATAAACCTCAACCCGGAGGGATATTATGAAATGCAGATTGAAAAAGAATTCGGCCAACAGCTAGCAGAAAGGTGTGGTGTTTCAGCAACGGACATATTCCGAACAGTGGCAGAAGATAATGCAGATAGAGAAAATTCCTTTCATGCAGAGGCTAATCCCCTCACTGAGGCCGAAACTGCAGAGATCAACAGCCGGTTTGAACCGGAGACCGACGATGAGCTGGGCTCGGATGAAGAGTAGAACCAAGTTCGTTTGTGAAATTGTGTGTGTGCTTGATGCTTACAATTTTTAAAATGAATTACACCAAAATTTCAGTTTTATCTTGGAATTGTCGGGGACTAGGAGACTTAGATAAGTGTGGGGTTGTTAGTGATGTCATTAGCAAATCGAGATGTGATATTGTATTATTGCAAGAAACTAAGCTCAATGAAGTGACTTTCAAGTATGTCTCGCGATTCTTACCTTCTTTCTTTAATCCTATCTGTGCATATAACCAGGCATTACACTCAAGGGGCGGCCTCATCATAGCCTGGAAGAAATATTTCCAACTAATGACAAGCTACTCCACAGGCCATACGCTCACAGTCTTACTAAAACACATGCAAACGGGCAGCGAGATTTCAATAACAAATGTATATGGACCGAGTATAGAGACTGAGAAGCCTCGGTTCATTGATGAGCTATCATTCCTGGGACGCAGGGCCCGGCAACCTTGGATTCTTGCGGGCGACTTCAATCTAGTTCGATGGATGGTAGACCGGTCGGGTGAATTTCGAGGCTTCGAGCTAATGGACTTATTCAATGATTTTATAAGGGATGCCGGCCTAATCGATGTCCCACTCACAAACCGGCTCTTCACGTGGTCTAACAAACGACCCCAACCGTCCTTCTCCAAAATCGACCGTGTATTTATGTCCGACGATTGGCAATTGCGTTATCCGGTGATTACGCTTGCCGCACAGGAGATGGTGGTGTCGGACCATGTCCCCTTACTCTTCACGTGCAAGAACAATGCCACACATCCCAAACAATTCAAACTTGAAACCTTCTGGTTCAGATATGAAATGCCAAAAGAAATGATCAAACAATTATGGGAGGGTAAAGTTGGAGTGTCGGCCTCACAACAGAAGCTAAAAACCTTTTTCCAAAAAACTCAAATTTTACAGAGAGCTCTCAACTTATGGCACAAAAAAGAATTTGGTGCTATGGACACTCAACTAACCTTTGCAAAACAAGTTGTTCTATTTTTGGACAGGATAGAAGAACAAAGAGTACTAGCGACACATGAGTTTAAGTTAAGATGCAGAGTCAAGGAGCGGGCCTTTGAAATGGCCAATAATTTAGAAGAGCGGTGGCGCCAGAGGGCTAGGTGCAAGTGGCTTAGCCAGGGTGATCGCAACACGCGATATTTCCACGCGCATGCCTCGTCCCGCAAGCGCCGTAATACGGTACTATCTCTGACCCATGAAGGAATCACAGTTACAGAATCGGCAAGCATTAAAAGAATTTTCTATGAGCACATGCATGCAACACTTGGTGTGTCAAAACCGATCCTCAACTTCAACCCTCAGATGCTATACCCTCACAAACTTGACCTACAGCACTTGCAAGCGTTAGTCACTCAAACCGAGATAGATGAAGCGGTGCGGGGCCTTGCTAAAAACAAGGCATCCGGGCCTGATGGAGTGCCTGCCGAGTTCTTCCAAACATACTGGCCACAGGTAAAGGAGGAGGTCTCAACTATAGTGCAGGGGTTCTTTTGCATGCGGCTGAACTTGACTGGGCATAATCTTGCAAACATAGTTATGATACCGAAAACCGAAACCCCGATAAATGTGGGTCAGTTCCGACCAATTAGTGTCATTAATGCCATTCCGAAACTTATCTCCAAAATTATGGCAAATCGGCTACGGGGAGACATGCCGAAACTCATCTCTACATACCAAACCGCATTTATCAAAGGCCGACAAATCACCGACAACTTTGTCGCCACAAGAGAATTGCTGCACCATATCGCGAACTCCAAGAACAGAGCTTTATTTATCAAGCTCGACTTCGCAAAAGCTTTCGACAGCGTAGAATGGGACTTCCTGTTTCGGATCATGGAGGCCTGGGGATTCCCGGCTAACTGGGTTACGTGGGTAAATGCACTACTTCAAACATCCCAATCTAGAGTGCTCATTAATGGTGAGGCAACCGATTATTTTCGGCATAAGCGTGGCCTTCGGCAAGGGGATCCTCTATCCCCTTTGCTATTTGACATTGTAGTTGACACGCTACAACAAATGGTACAATCACTCAACCAAATTCTGCCGACTGGTCTGACAAGAAAGGTGCGAGAAAATATTGTTGCAATGCAATATGCGGACGATACGGCTCTCATCTCCAATGCTAATCCTGCTACAGTGATTTCTCTTAAAATTGTCTTGAGACTATTTACATCCATTTCTGGCCTCAACATAAATTTCAACAAAAGCAACTTTGTACCTATAAATATCCCGAACCAGGACATAGAGTGGGTACAAAAAATCCTAGGCTGTGGCCGCACGGAGTTTCCAGTCACATACCTCGGGATGCCCTTGACAATCCGAAAACCAACCAAAGAAATGTACCTACCTCTTGTTGAGAAGGTGGAAAGAAAACTCGAGGGATGGAGAGGGAAAATGCTATCTAGAGGAGGCCGTCTACAATTGGTTCGATCCGTACTATCGGCAATTCCCATATACCACATGACATGCTTCCGAATCCCCCAGTGGGTAATAGCGCGAATCGACAGAATCAGACGGGGCTTTTTATGGGGCAAGGGTGATGCAACAATGGGCGGCATGCCACTAACAAATTGGATGACAGTTTGCTTGCCGCGCAACCATGGGGGACTTGGCGTCTCAAACTTGAACCTGGTTAATATCTCCCTCCTATTACGATGGTGGTGGAAGGCCTACCATGAACCACAGAGTCTATGGTCTGTCATCATATCCAGAATACGTTCGAAAGGAACGGCAGGATCGGGCCCCAGAATATGGATGGTGGCGGGCTCGTTTTTCTGGAATCAGTTACAGCGAATACGACCACTGTTTCACTGGAGCACATCTTGGAACTTGGGAAATGGTCAAACGGTGTCTTACTGGTATGACTCATGGAATGGTGCGCCACGAGCCACATCTCGGGTTATGCCCTCCCAGAAACCGAAATATCACTATTCTCGGCATGGCAGAACATCCGAATAATAAACCCACATGAACAATTACTTACAAGCCCTAACTTTAGCTCAGAAAATGAAGATACTATCAAATGGAACTGGGATGCACACGGCCAATATTCGGCAAATTCAGTTTACAAAACTATGGCGCAAGGGGGCCTCATCAAATGGCGATTCAGAGCACTGTGGCAAATCAAAATCCCACCTACGGTAAAAATTTTTGTCTACATGGTCCTGCATGGCAAAATACTAACACGCGACTTACTTGCACGACGAGGTATGCCGGTACCCAAACATTGCGAAATGTGCCGCAACTGCCCGACTGAATCAATCCTTCACCTGCTCTACCTCTGTCCCTACGCGGTTCAGGTCTGGTTCGAGGTTTCACAAATCCTACATCAGCGTGTCATGGCACCGGCACTAACAGTGCCAAACATATGGGATGCTTCATGGCGTATGGCTCACACACATCACGGGATTACCAAGAAAAGATGGATGGTACTGTTCAGCTGTGTATCATGGGCAATTTGGAAGCAACAAAACAATGTAGTGTTTGGCGATCGGCGACTACCTGCTAATCTACTGGCACACAGATGCACACATGAGGCGAAAATGTGGCTTAGACTCTGCTAGGCTCACAGTTTTACCAATTCAATTTATAACTAGGGAGACAGTGTTGTTTTATTTTGCACTAGTGGGTGCCGTGTAGGGCACTGTAGACGTGGCTTGGGATCCATTACTGGACCAATCAATTATGTAATCCTCTTAATTAATTAATATATGTACTTGTCAGTCACTGACAAGGTTTCAAAAAAAAAAAATATTATATTTCTTATGACATGAAGCGTGTTCAAAATCAACTGCTTAATTGTACTTGAGGTAAGTTGAAAGACATTTGAACTCTTATATCATGGTTAAAAAATAAAATCATTTGCTAAGGTTGGAACTTATTATTAACAATTTACTTAGTTTTTATAACTTTAAGACTTATTAGTAATATAAAGTTCCTAATTTTACTCCAATGTATAATTGGGTATGATCAAGGTTCTAAATAGCGATTATCGTGTTATCGCTTTTAAGTTTAGAAAAATCTATAGCGCAAGTATTGTACATATAGCTACCTTGATAAAAAAAAAAACGGTTGATAATGTCAAAACTTTTAAAGTTAGAAAAACCTATAGTGCAGACATATATAGCTAGCTATTTAGAACCCGATCGATGATCACGTACATGCAAAAAAAAAAAAAAAATGCGTTTGTCATTCATTGAAGTTTGAACAATGTAATATTAATTAATTAGAATATGTTACTATTAAGCCAATAAAGTTCAACATGTGCCAGATTTATTGATTAGGATCTGAAACATTATAGTTAGTAAGGATCTATTCCGGACTTTGTTTAGGAATAAAAACTTGTGTCGAAGAAAAAATTGAATTAGTCTATATTGGTTATAAAAACTTTTTATATTTTCTACATTTTTTTAGTAATAAATTAAATATATCAAAATATTATTGACATTGTCTTCAAATTAAAAATTAGACTCATTGTGATCGTAAAAACGAGACAAACATTTTGAAAATTGATTTAACTTGATCTACGTGTAGTCTCTAATCACAAGTGATGAGATAAAAATATTAAATAGTAATTAATTAAAGGATTAATTCCGATATGATAGAGATGTTAAGAAAATAACAAAAATATTTTCTGAAGTGCAATTTATAATACATAAAATAGTCTGGCTAGTATGATATTAGTATCATGTGACACTGATTTTTAAAAACTATTAGATAGACTTTAAACCAACAAATCCAAACCATTCAAACCGACCTACTTCATGCGTTAACATGCAAAATTTATAAATTTTTGAATCATTTAAGTATCAAGTTAAGCAGTCAAAAACTGATAAAAAATGAATGCATTAAAATTAACTTAAAAATCCCCACATTTGATCCCCTAACTTAATTTTAAATAAATTTAAAAAAATAAAAAATTGTGCATTTAAACGCATCTCTCATCAAGTAAATCGGTTTGACCAGTTTGAATTTATTGTTTAAAACCTATCCGATAAGTTTTAAAGTTAGTGTCCTTTAAGTTAAAATAACACTAATATCATACTAACCCGACTCTATATAAAAAAGATCAAGTTTCCAAAAAATTTAGGCAATGCTATATCATCTCTTCTCTAATCAATCAGGTTTGTTTCTCTCTTTCGTCACTTATTTTGATGGGATAACTCATGTGCTATGATTCACTTCCTCATTTAAAAGAGACATGTGTTTGATATAGCAAAAGTATAATATTCTTAAATAATCCAACTTTTTTGTGTTTCCATACATGAATTACAGCGTGACTAATTATATTGTCACTAACATATAACTTTAAAGTTATTAAAGAGAAACATGTTTCTGTCCAAAATTTGTTATTTACAACATTTATTTTGCAAAAATTATCTCCTTTTATATATTTATTTTTTTCCAGAACGAAACCGTGAGAATAATCCTAATTTAGAAAAGAGAAGAACATAAAAATACAATAACTAAACTATTGATGCCGCGCATCATGTTATGCAAATTAATTGTAATTTTCTCGCAAATTATTGAATTTCCACTATGTCATTATTTTGTATTTATTCATCAATTGATTGGTTATCCTATTTTAATAATAGTTTCTTGAGAAATGAAAAAGAAAAAAAAAACTATAATAAAAGTTGTCAAATGTATTGATAACCATTAATCTATAATTAATATAATATTTACATGTCTTAGTTAAATGCTAAACCCAACTTTAATAAAAGTATAATGTTAAAAAAATTGAAATTCATCGATGATTAAATCATCACAAAAATAGTGAAATATTGTAAAATTCTACAAGCCCTTTAGGAGCCATTACAAATTCAGACGGATTAAGCCCAATATATAATAAACAGGCCCACTAACAGATAATTGTAAACTTCTGCAGCTATCGTCTCTGCTGTAACGTAACCCAATTTCTGTGTTTAGATCTGGACCGTCCGATTCGAATCCGGGCCAATCCGGTCCGAGGTGGAGCGCAGGGAACCCCTTTAATATGACGGCCCGATTTAAATCTAACGGTCCTGGTCTAAACTCATAAATTGGGTTCTTTACGAGATCCGAACTCAACACGCCACGATTCCTCTTAACAAAATTAAGAAATGAGAAGTGGGGCCCACATGTCAATGTAGAATTAGTTATATATACACGCACATTGCTGCCGCTTCAAATCCCCGTCTTTTTGCCTATTCCCTAGAATCCGGTTCTCCACATCTAAACAAACCATGGATTCCAGAAACGGCGGCGGGGAGGCGTCTCAAGTTCTCTCCGGCGAGGCAGCGGCGATGTTCGCTGAAGGCGTCTCCCTCGTGCTCTCGCGATGGACGGCGCTCCAGATGGCCGTCGAGAATCAGTGGGTTAGTATCTCTCAAAATATTAATTGATTCGTATTGTTTGTGTACTGAGGTTAGAACCTTCATAAAAATGAGGAAACTATTACAAAAATTAAGGAGTAGAGAATGAAGGCAGAAATTATAAAATTGGTTACAAACAAAATAGGAGTTTGAAGATTGAACTATCTAATAATTGTTTGTTTGCAAGTGAGTTGTGAAAGTGAAAATAAAATTGAAGAGTTTTTGTACAACATCAAAACTTAAAATAAGTTGAACATGTAGTTTTTGAGCTGATATCTCTTGATTTCAGATCTTTACATCAATGAATTGGAGGAATTACTAGATGATTACATGCTTGATTCCTTAAGTACTGAAGTCCGCAATGGAAGTGTTCTGGAGGTAATTTCTTTTATTGTTTTCATACACTTTGCCCCTCCTTTATATCATATAATTACAACTGTAAAACTTTGCAGTGGCAAAATTTGTTGAATTGTTTTGTACCAACTATCTGGTGTGTGCAGGATTTTTCATAGAAAAGAGAAAATATGTGAGTATACTTGTTGTGAACAAAATCCCTGAAATAATAATGGGAAGCAAAAGAAGAAATACTGAACATGTTTGAACTGTTCTTTAGAGTTGATTCTTAGAATATCTGAAATGGTAGTATTGCTTGTAGGTTGCTGAGCAATTGATGATAATGCATGAAGAGTGTTTAGAAGGCAAATATGAATCAATTCAAAAGCTGAAACAATTAGCTCCGCGAACAAATGCTGTTTCTCAAAGCAAACAGGTTTAAAAATTGTTTTTTTTGCAAGCTTTTCAATTATGTCATTCATAGTTTGAATGCGCCACTATGAAACTGCAAAACGTTTGCTTCCTCATGAGTATTATTTTATACTCTGCACTAAATTTTGTACAGAAGAATAATTCCAAGATTAATTTTCTCTTCCTTTTTATATTGGGAAATAAACAAGAGTTTGTTTCGGCAACTTTGAAGAAAATTTGGAATCTTATTTGATGGAGGTGAAAGTGAGATTTTAGGAGGTATCTGCATTTTTTGTTTTAAAGTGAATTCTTGAAATTTTAGGTGGTCTTCTGAATAATAAATAATTTCCCTTCAAGGGATCATTTACATTGTGAATGTACTACCTAATATACTCTTAAACAAATGCATTGGATAAACTAAAAAAGGTCTAATAATACACTTATACAATTGCTTTCACTTCTCATGTATGTCACCAATTTACAAAGTTTGTTCCTACTCAAAAGAGTTTTTGAGATACAAGGTTCAAAATAAAAAAAAAATTGTGGTCAACAGGTGGTCAACGACGATGATGATGAGAGCTCTGACGAAGAGGGCTCAGAGTCAGATTCAATGGAAATGGAGGCAGCACAAGAGATGGATGTGGATCCGGTCAAGACGGGTACCAAACCCGGACCCGACCCTGATGGTTGGACTGTTGTTGCAAATAAGCGCAACAGGGGTAGAAGATCCAATTGATTTTCCTAGGTGTAAAATTTTTTGCTGTGAGAGTAATGTAATTTTGTTTTTTATCTCTGGACAGAGAGTTCTTGTGATGATTTTATTATTATTTCGTGCTATATAAACATATCGTAAGCTTAATGAAGATGTTTTATAAGGGATTAGGTGATTATTTTATATTGTTTATACATTCAGATAGATTCTCTTCTTGTGTAACTAATCTGAGTAATACGTACAAATTTTAGGAAGTCAAATGCTGACTTGTCCAACCACACACTGATTCACACAGTACAGTAAACGCAGGTTCTAACAAATTCTAACTGTCAGTTATAGTTTCAAACAATTTGGGTTGTCTGAATTATCTTCGTGTTCATCTCTTATCTTCAAAAAGAAAATGAACATGCTAGATCAACAATTCAGAAGGATTTTTGTTTGATTCTTGTTTAACTTTTTGGGGAAGGATTTGTTTGATGACTGGCAAACTGGTAATATGGGAAGATATATGGTCTAGAATTTTGTGCTGGTAGAGCTACGGTTTTGATCTCGGCTTTGAGTTCACCGGCTCACCGCAAATGTGTGTAGATTTCATTCGGTGTATATATTACGAGGAGGGATCTAGTTACTACAATTTTGAGTTACAACAAAGTTACCACAACTATTTTTTACATTTTCAAATTCCAAATCGTCGATTCAAACCTTTCAACATGATCTCCACAATAAAATGTGCTTCTTGATCAAATTTTACATTTTTTTTGAAATTTTTTTTACTATTTATTAAAATGGGTACAAATAAGGGTGTTTATTGGGTCCGGTTTAGTCGGTTTTGAACCAAACCGAATTAGTTTGGATCAAATGGTTCGGTTTTTTCAGTTCAATAGTTCGGTTTAGTTTGTTTTTTAAAACCGAATTATAATTTCGGTTCGGTTTGAAAATTTTCAAAACCGAAATAACCGAACCGACCAAACTTTTATATATTATGAATTTGGTCCAGTCCGTTCCGGTTTATTTCTTAACCAATTGCTTTAAATACTTCGGTTTATTTCTTAATATACTTCGGTTTATTATAAATCAATTGCTTTAAATAAAAAAATTAATATATTTTGATTTGAACTGAACAAACCGAACAAATCAAAATAAAATTTTGGTTCGGTTCGGTTTGGTTTGGTTCTATTTTAAAAACAGAATTATTACTTTGGTTTGTCTAGTTCGGTTCGGTTTCAACCGAACGGAACTGATGAACACCCCTAGGTACAAAATTCAATGGTTTGAATTTGACTAGTTTTTGTAAAATACTTAATAAATAGTAAAAAAATTAAAAAAAGTGTAAAATTTGATCTGGAAGCACATTTTATTATGGAAATTATGTTGAACAGTTTGGATCGACGATTTGGAATTTGAAAATATAGAAAATGGTTGTGGTAACTTTGTTGTAACTCAAAATTGTGGTAACTAGATCCCTCCTCATATATTACATATATAATCTACCGTCAAACACATGTAATCAATAATTTAATTTAAGATTTAACTAAAAGTGTTCCTATCAACAGCCCCAAAAATCAAATACACTCTCTTATTTTCTATTATTTTATATGAATAAATAAATCTCTTCATTTTGTACTTGCACTAAACCGTGATTTGGAAAGAGTTCAGAAATTATAGAAAAAAAGAGAGAAGGAAATAAAAGGAAGCAGATATAGACAAGTAGCACTAAAAAGTGTCAATTCTGAAAAAAAATATACATATCACTTTAAAACACTAAACCCAATGATGTATCACAAGCAACTCAGAGATACAAAAACCAATAATCAAACTTCTGGCATGTTAGCACTTTGCAATAGATTAGCACACAAGTCCTGAATCATGATACCATTTTGCTAAATTAGATTATTTGGGGTCACGCTGACCTGAAACAAATGTGGCACCCACATTGCCTCTTTCAGTTTCATCTGGTACTGATCAACTCCATCCATCCTAAAATTGCCAGAAAATTAGGAACAAAACTGAAGACGACTTCTATAGGTTAGTTGAAAGTGTTCTATTTTATTGAGTATTACAATCTCCAAATAAACCTTCTATACTAAGAATTGGAGGTTAAGTTTACATTTGGCAGAACAACTTATTGCTTGTTTCATAATTAATTTTGGTTAACAGTACCATTGATTCAATTAATTTGTGATCTGCAAAATAAGAGTTCTGGTTTACAAATTGCCAAGTTGCTTTTTTTATATATAAGAGCCAAGAATACCTCAGTTTTGATCCTTTCAAGCTCATCAGCACACTGCACCCAATAATTTTCTCAGCTTGTTCATTGAAAACTGAAAGTCATGCCTCACCAGTAGGATCTGACACCTTCAGAATCATTATATAGCTACAAAGTTGCTGAAACCAATCAACCTTATAACCAATCCATTTTTTTAAATTTTGTAATAACAATCTTTAATCGGTGCCTGTACTCTAGAAACTTTGAAGCTACTACGAAGCTCCAATTTATAATTATACTAAAAGAACTACAAAATGACCCTTGAAAATTCATTTGAAAAGACAAATATCACTTCTAATTAGTAAATTTTTCTTAGTTTCACGAGGGCCTTTTAGAAAATAACATAAGAGTTATTAAAGTTTTAAAAAATAGAGACATAGTGGAGACACAAAAAATAAAGACATTTGAACCCTCCTCTATTAGAGGACTAATATAAGAAAACAGAAAAAGTGATTGGGATTTTCGATGACACAGCGATTCGAAAACGTTCGGCCCCAATTGATTTTTTTTTGATACCGAAGGGTTTTTATTTTTCAAAAAGTAGCTGTTTTTTTTTACAGAGAAATAGTACTGGGATTGTTTCTGAAACAGTAGCTGATATTTTTTAAGTAGAAAGATAAGTAGGAATATTTTCTGAAACAGAAATAATACTTTTAGAGTAAAAAAAACAACTCCAAACTTCCGAAATTGTTTTCGATCCATCTATACCATCAAATATATTTTCTATTTCTCTATACCATCAAATAGATTTTCGCTGCTAGTTACTATTTAGAACACTGAATAAAATAGATTTTCGGAACTCATGACCTCTATTTATTAGTACGAGAAAAGTTTAATCTAAATACTTATCATAAAAGCAAACTAATTAAAATTCATTGTTCCTAACCACACGAAGCAAAGAAAGTTTTTTCATTCAAATATTTTAGAAATTGCTTTACATTATTCTGTGATTATATATTATCTGACTAAAAATATAAAACTGAGGAATCTAATGTCAATAAGTGCCACATCATTAGCAATAAAATTAAATTAAAAAAAAAATATTTATGAAATTCTTAAATATAAAATATGTGTTTTATTGTGTTAGAGAAATATTTACGTAAAATATGTGTTTTATTGTGTTAGAGAAATATTTACGTAAACTGAAATCTTAACAACAACAACAACAACAAGCTACAAAGAAGAAGAAGAAGAAGAAGAAGAAGAAGAAACAACAACAACAACAACAACAACAACAACAAGCTACAAAGAATAATTTCATACAAATATGAAGTCGAATTTTTGTTCTTAGACTTACAATCTTAGAAAAACTAAGAACTGCATTATAAATAGAGTGAGGTTATGCTAATATGCATATTATGGATCCACCTTAGTCATGGAACCATATCTCTATTTTTAAAATTCAAACAGTATTATTAAACATGATTTCCATATAAAACTGTACTTGGGAACACATTTTACATTTTATTATAATTTGTTTACTATTTTTAGATAAACAAGTGATATTTAGCTATCTAAAAAATAGTAAAAATATAATTATAACTTTGTTCTCAAAACGAATTCTTTATTACACAAGGAAAAAACGTTATAGAAAAGATTTTGCATTAGCAAAACAAAAGAGAAATTTCTGTAGTGCACACTTCAAACAGGGTAATAAAAACAAAACATTACAAATATGAGTGAACTCCAGGCAACAAGAATCGATGTTACATTAGATGATATTAATACAACTGAGTAGTACACTCACAACATATTACATATTAGGTAATATTAATACATCTGAGTCATACATGAAAGCTCGCCTAGCTAAGTTATTAAGAATATCCGAACATTAAACAATAACTTCACCAATGATCTTAACATGGGTAAGTAATTTGTTGATTATCCGATCAACAAATCCATTATCAGTTTTATATCCTACAAATCTAACAGTCTTAAGGAACTCCCGCTGCTGGACTATTGCATCACTCGGTTCCTCCTGAGTTGTCTCCTCCTCTAAAAATTCCCTGACACATAACTTCAGTAGGAACAAAACAAGTTACATAGGTTTCATAGATCATATATCCTTCTAAAAGGGCTTAATTGAGGGGGACTAATATGAATAGCACCTGGTAATCTGGTATTACACGGCCTTTACTATAATGTTAATTTCTTAATCTGGTCCATTTATAGTATATCAATTGACCATAAATACTCGAAGCTTTTCATTTTTTTTATTCAATAAATTTGGATTTTTCTAACATCTCATTAATCAGGGGCGGAACTAGAAAATATTAATAGGGGTGGCTGAAAATTAAAATACAATTGCGGTGAATGGGATTTGAACTCAAGACCTCTCAACCATAAAATAGAATTTTAACCACTAGACTACAACTAAACATATGTCATTTATTGAGGGTAGCTAGACTATATAAAAAGTTTAAAAAAGATAAAATTCAATTAAATTCCTATACGTATAATTAAAATTTTAAAATTATAGGAGTGGCTTAGCCACCTTTGGCTAAGCCTTAGATCCACCCGTCATTAATTGACTTTGTTTTTGTCAGCCTCCCTTAATTGAGGCATGGAAAAATAATAAGTACCGGTAGCAATACCGAGAGAGAGAGAGAGAGTTCTTTCTAGTGAGATAAAATACCTAAAGCGGGTTATTACAACTCAAATCTCACCAGACCAATTCTTCCAAAAATATCCCTACAAGATGCCATACTAATTTTGCATATGCTACAACTGCCCACAGTGCAACCGATACAGATCCCCACCTTTACACAGAATTCGGATGAGTTTATATGGCAATGAGAGAAATTCATACTCGCCACGTTCTGCCTACACTGCTCTGATTGGAGGGTGGAAAATTGCATGGCAGTTTAAAAACACCTGGAAGCACAAACTACCTCCAACGGTGAAGATATTCACGTGTACTTGTTGCTAAAGGGTAAAACATTAACTCACGATGTCATGGCGAGGAGAGGAATTCAGTGTGAGATGAGGATGAATTGGCTCCGCTCCTATTTTTCCTATGCCCATACAATCATGGTGCCAGGATCATCGGTTGAAGAAGTGTGGACTAAGTCATGGGATAAAGCCAGACTCCTAGGACTGGAATGAAGGAAGGTATGTGCTACAAGGTTTGTGTGCACATGCTGACTGTTATGGAAACAGCGCAATGCTGTAATTTTTAAAGGACCCTACTGCAGGCAGAGGTACTGGTAGCAAGAATCAGTCAAGAGAGTTATCTCTGGATGAAATTTTGCTGAACAGGGAGACTTCAAAGCAATAAGAACAGTAGGAAATGTGCCTTGCTTTAATTTTGCATCATAGGAGTGTGCTGTATTGATGTAATTATAACTTAGGTGTAGATGCTAAATTGTGCTGCCTTGTAATCAAACTCTCTGCATTAATACAATTTGGCAGACCCTGCCAAGCTTTAAAGAGAGAGAGAGAGAGAGATTACAATGGAGATTTCTAAGGTGAGGTCCTGTAGTTTAGGCGAGTGATGGAGGAAATATGGTGCAAGATCAAAGTCATACAAACGCATAATCACAAGTTCCAGGCACTTTAAGCTGTTGAAGACTGGGCAACTAGAAATATCATTCTTCTGTACCTATTTTCATTACAAAGTAAAATTAAAACTATGTTACAAAAATAAAAAGGAAAATCACAAAGCTAATTGCAAATGAGAACTTTGGATGCTTATTATAGCCATAGGATACGTTTACCACAAGAACCACAAACAAATATCATGTACACTTAAGATTCTGAATTGTATCCAAATCACAATTGAAAACAACAATCATTGTGTATTTATGGCAGACAACATTGGAACCAATCAATTTAAAAGAATGCTATTTTAATTTTTTTGTTGCATGTGAATCGTCCTTGCGAGTTAGTAAAAAATGCCCTAATAATCAATTAGGGTATGTACCATGCTTGGATAGACATGGGAGTGCATATAACAGGAGCAGGGTTTTGTTTAATTCTGAAGTACCTAAAATAAGAACAAAGAGTATATGCAAAAGTAGAAGCATTAAAGATTTTTGTTTCAAATATGTTGCAAAGAGAAAATACCTTTCTCCTGCAGCAATCCAAATCAAGCCGTAAGCTTTCAACATTTGAAAGGCTGTGAATAAGCTTGGGTACCCTAGTAACATATTTATCCTTAACAAGCCAATTATAAATATAGATGGAGGCATCAACTAGCGATGGCATATTTAGCAACAGAGTTTTCCCCATATTAATGACTGTAATATCCAAATATAGGAGATTGGGCGTGGAAATCTGCAATCTCGTTATATAATAATTACTAGCAAGAACCAACTTCTTCAAAGTGTTGGAACATATCTCCATGATGTCGATATAACACCTTTCTAGCCCTAATTTTTCAAGCACAGGACACCCCAACAAAAGCTTGTTGAAAGAGTCATCACTCATTGTAACACCATCAAGATTAAGGGTTTTAAGGCAAGGAAGGGTTACTGAGTTGGGCTCTATAGCTACAAAAGTCGATCCATTTCTAGAGAAACACAACTGGAGATATATTAGTGATGCACAAGAAAATTAAGATGAGATCGGTGTTTAAATTCAACTCTTCCCATGAACACAGTTTGACTGAGCACTCCCGAGGCTCCAACTTCATCACATCACCAACACAATTGGCAACAGCTTGAGTGCGAGGCCAGTAAATATCCGAATCCAGCCAAAGTTGAAATCTGTTAACACATAATGTTTCTCGCTTCTCCTACACACTTTTCACAAGTAGTTCGAATTTGGTTACAAATTCTACATCCACATCATCTATCTCTGGCAACCATAACTCTTTAATGTCAAATTTCAGATCCGGCACAAAAGCCCATGTTTTCATCCATCTTTTAGACAAGATGCATGTCTGCACAGCCTCTCTTGTACTAAGAAAAGATAGGATATGCGTGCAAGCATCATCAGGCAAGCTACTAATCCTATCGAGGCTATAATTCTCCTCACTACCATGTGTCTTGATATTCATCATCTTTGACCTTCACAAAAGCATTTATTCAAACACCTCCCTGCATGACTCCATTTTATAGTACATAAAAACAAACTTTAATGAGTTGCACACAGTTAATCGCTTCTCAAATTGCAAGAATTATAATTAAAAAAAGAAGCTACAGATCTCAAGTGTTGCAAGTACAACAGTGATCCAGGTTCCCACCTTTCTCAACCATAATCATAGTTACAATTTAAAGAAAATATCCCAAATAAGGAAAAAAAAAACATTATTTGTGATATAATTTTGTTCTATTAGTTGGTTTTTTTCTTCCATTTGTTGCTTTTCACACCAACTATACACTAAGCAAATTGACAGTTGCAGCACCCTTTTATGTAGCAGCTTTACAACACATTGTTAGACTTCAGATGTTTCCTTCTGAGTAGCAAGTCGTAGGGTTCCGGTAATACCAGTACAAAATTGGTCAGAAATTATCAGACCAGACTATATACGCAAATAAATTTAATGCCTTGATACTTTTTAGAGCTGATTTGAAACAAAATTTATGCTCAGTTATAGGGTTTCAGTCAAAACCCAAAATATCAAACCCATTAACATAGCAGTACTACCATTAATCCTCTACATCAAGACCAAACTTCAATAAGCCACCCAATTTATAATACTGAGTTGTAAAACATCAGTTCACAGTGTATGAAAATCTTTATTGTGCATATGCAACTTACAAATTCGTTTTTTTTAAACTTCTACAATTTCTACTATGCCCCAGATCTCAAATAGCATCAAATCAATTTCATAAATTTCACATAGCAGCTACGAGTATGAAGTATGAACCAGTCAAACCAGCAAAGATAGAAATAGGTAAAAATACCGAGGCAAATTAAATCAAGCACAGCTTCCAGAGCCAGTAACGAACCAAGCATGCAAGCACACATTCAAGTTTTTAAGTCAGCCATTAATGGCTATTTTACACAAAAATCAAACAAAACTTAGAAAGAGAAAAATGGAAATTGTAGTTTACCTAGATGAGGCGGCGCGACAGAGGAGAGGCGGCACACGGGGAGTTGAGTAGAGAGACGGCGAAGCGGGAGGGAGAGGGCAAGTAGAATAGAGAGAGGCGGGGTAGAGTAGAGACTAGAGAAGTAGAGAGCGAGAGGTGAGAGAGAAAGGAATGAGATGAAAGTGAGTGATGCATAAACGGGCCGTCCAAACTCAGCCCTTCACAAAAGAATTGAGATGATCGTAAAAAAAGTATTTTTCTGAAAGTTTCGATTTATTTTTTTTATAATTAATTTGGTTCGATAAATGCTATGGGTTAGCTCCGAAATTTTTATTGTTACCACTCAAAAAAATCAAAATTAATTCATTACCACCCAGCTGACTCTTTATTCAATACTACCACCCTCGCTAATTCAGTTCACGCACCAAATTGGCTGGTGCGCGGACTGGGTTGGCGCACCAACCATTTCACCGTATAAGAGTGCGGAGTCAGCCATTTTGTTCCGCAAACCCCATTCCGCGCACGAGCTACAGTAAAAAATTAGTTTTTTTTTTTTACTTTTTTTATTTATTATTTGTAGATTAGGTAGTTGGTATAGGTGTCCAAAATATGTCCAAATAGAGTAGAATTGTAATAAATAATTAGAATGGTGTCCAAAGTAGATTCAAATAGAGTATAATTGTATTAAATAATTAGAATGGTGTCCAAAATAGATTCAAATAGAGTAGAATTGTATTAAATAATTAGAATGGTGTCCAAACAGAGTAGAATTGTATTAAATAATTAGAATGGTGTCCAAACAGAGTAGAATTGTATTAAATAATTAGAATGATGTCCAAACAGAGTAGAATTGTATTAAATAATTAGAATGATGTCCAAACAGAGTAGAATTGTATTAAATAATTAGAATGGTGTCCAAACAGAGTAGAATTGTATTAAATAATTAGAATGGTGTCCAAACATAGTAGAATTGTTTTTAGCTATATTATGTTGTATTTTATGCCAAATTATTTTAGTAAATTATTAAAGTACCCTATTTGAGGTACTTAAGACCAAATTTGACTAGAAATGCACCAAATTGTAGTATGACGTCATCCAGCGGCACCAAGCACACCAGTCTGCCTCATGATGATGTGGATTTGGATGTAGCGTTAGCCCGGACCGTCTTTCCGCATTTGACGACCGAGTATATCAGTCCCGTTTGCTGGTTCCCGTACAAGGAGCACAAGATCAGAAACTCATATGTAAGTTTACATCTCTATACCACTTGCAAATAATATACATTTTCATTTGAATAAAATAATAAATTGTATTTGTGTTTATTTTGAAATTAAATGCAGACTCATACTCTGACGTCGACGAGGAACAACCAGATGAATATCCTCTACGACCCTCGATTTGCACCCGCGTTGCAGAGGCTGGGTCTGTGGCATGTGTCACAGCTCAGTGACTTAAATGCAGATGTCGCTCTTATATCTGCATTGGTCGAGAGGTGGCGGCCGGAGACCCACACCTTCCACTTGCCCGTCGGAGAGATTACGGTGTCTCTCCAGGACGTGAGTTGTCTCTGGGGTCTGCCCATTACCGGAGAGGCGGTGACAGGTGTGGAGTACGGAGACTTCACGCAGCTCGTCACCGACCTGCTGGGAGACGGGTTGATGAAGCGGAGGGCGACCAAGAAGGGGTACGTCTTCTCGAAGAATGACATCAGTTTACCACACTTGCGGGAGCGGTTCAGGTAACATTTATTTTATAAAATTAATTATTTGATGTATATTTTTTGCAATTTTCACTAAATTGGTTCGAATTTACAGTGGAGCCCTAGACGCGGATGCTGATGCTGAGACGGTAGATCGGTGGACCCGGGCTTACATCATGGAGATGTTTGCTTGCTGGCTGTTCCCAGATTCATCGGGGGCCACTGTCCCTGGATGTTTGCTTGAGTGGCTGAGGGACTTGGCCCAGCCGAAACAGATGAACTGGGGTGCAGCGGTATTGGCATGTCTATATCGGGGTTTGTGCACCGCATGCCAGGTATAAATTATTTTGAAATTAAATCTGAATAATTAAATGGTTACACAAAAAAAACCAGAATTTTAACTGTCACTTGTACCTAAATAGACAAACAAGCACAATTTCTACGGTCCAGCTGGTCTCCTGATGCATTGGTCGTGGACGAGGTTCCCGTTCGGCCGTCCACAGCCACGAGTGAGAGGTTGGGCTCTAGCTTGGGGGCAGCCCAACGGGATTACATGTCCGGCTTACGCACATAAGTGGTGCTCGAGGAAGACGTACATCCAGACCCCGCACGGCAGACCTATGGGTGTTGATTTCTTCCGGAGTCAGTTCGAGCAGATGACTCCTGACAGACACATCTGCTGGCAGCCGTACGATGAGCGTGTCGAGGTTGAGGATGATGTTGCTGTCCCTCACTCCTTCCTGCATGACCTGGCTCATATATGCCTCGAGCAGCGTCAGTTCTGGTTTGCTCAGGTAGCTCTTACATTATTATTGTATTAAAGTTTTGTATCACTTTTATTTATTACGTACGTATGATTATTTATTTTTATGTACTTGCAGGTACCACTTGTGTTCTACCATCTTGTCGAGCATTACTATCCTGGACGGGTGATGCGTCAGTTCGGTATGCGTCAGCCCTTCCCCGTCTCGGATCCCATCTCTAAAGACAAGTGGTACGAGCTTCACAAAGAACTGGCCACTACCAGCAGTAAGAATTTGCGGACCGTGCACGCCGATTATGTGACTCGGCTTGAGGCGATGGGTGACAGGATTCCTGACGAGCTCCAGTCGTATGCTTTCGATACATACGATCAGACCTATCGTAGTTGGTATCAGGAGTACTGTGCCTTCATGGTGTACTTGCATGGTTAGATCACGGAGATGAACACGAAGCCGCTCCACGTACGACGCGACACAGTTAGTGACGAGTATGGCTTCATTCCCTGCGCTGGCCCGGCTGCACAGATTGTAAGTCTTTAATTGTTTGGGTTTAAGAAAATTATGAAAATTCATTTGCAATTCGAACTAATTTTTTTTAATTTTAATTTGCAGGTACTCATGAACATCAAGCAAGTGCTTAGGAGCGCAAGATACGCCGTCACAAGAGGTTGGAAGGCTATCGGGAAGAAGTGGTTGTGTATGGCTGCACCGCCTGTCGTCGTTGCCGGGTACCAGGATCAGCTCGAGAGGGTTCTCAGGCTTTCAGATCTTCCCTGCTATGAAGATTTGAAAGACATGGACGATGACGATTCTGCGGAGCCTATGAGCACGCCAGAGCCAGATTTCTCAGACCTACACTCTGCAGCGACTGCTGAGGCCGCATTTGAGGCTGCTGGGCTTGCAGCGGTACGTATATTTTTGTAATCATCTTCATTGTGAAACCTAATTATCTATTTGTTTCAGGGAGATATACCCCGCGGAGATCCGTACGACGAGCAAGACCCATCCGCAGATTTTACGTTTCACTTGGGCTCTCAGTACGGGGCTTACACGCAGGATGTAGACTCTCCTCCGTTTTACACACAGGAGACGCCACTCCCACAGGAGACGCCACTCCCACAGTCCAGTGCAGCAGTTGTCTAGCAGGATGTCTCATATAGACCCGTGTGTTTATTTTCGGACCTGGTGCAGATGAGGGACCACACGAGGAGACACTTTTTGGGGAGATACATGAGGAGACCCCACCACAGCCATCACGACCGTACACATCGCTGGAGGAGAGGGAGCGTCAGGAGGAGGGGCGGGGTAAGAGAATTAGGAGAGAGAAGAAGCCGTGGACACCCTCGAGCAGATAGGATAGAGTTACTTGTTGTAGTTTATGTTTTTAGATATTATTTCGGTATTAGTTCTTGTTATTTGGATGTTATTTCGATATTATTTTGATATTAGTTCTTATGTTGTTTAGTTTTTATGTTGTTTAGTTCTTCCGCAGTCAATATAACACATTAGTTTGTACGTTATTTGCCTGCCTGCTGCTTTACGTCTGATGAATGAACACCGTTAAATAAAACATGATTTTTAGACACCCGTGGCAAAAATAAAAATAAATTCCAAAATCCAGCCAGCCAAAGGGTGCTCCGCTAACCCAGTCCGCGCACCAACATGGTGCGCCAACCCAGTTCTCGCACCAGCCAATTTGGTGCACAAACTGAATTAGCGGGGGTGATAGTATTGAATAAAGGGTCAGCGGGGTGGTAATGAATTAATTTTGATTTTTTTGAGTGGTAACAATAAAAATTTCGGGGGTTAGCATGGTACTGACCGTAGTAACAAATGAATTATTTGGTTTCAGTTTGGCGGGATAAAAAATTTGTGATTCGGAAATGATTCGGTCCCACAAAAGAAAAAAATATAAAAAAATATAAAAAATAAACCTTTTGCATTTTTTTCGCAAATAATTTGTAAAATAATTTTTTTCGCATTTTTTTCGTTGTTCATTTCGGAACGTGAAAAAAAACGTTATTTGAGAATAAAATGTAAATCTGATGATTATGATACTAATGAAAATTAATTAGTTTGAGCCTGACGGTTGGAGAGAAAGCTGACTCATTTATTTTCTATTTGTTTTTTCCTCCATGTGAGACGTCAGATGTGGGATTTCCTGAGGCGTTCCGAACAAAGAATGAGAAAAAGCCGAAATTTTTATTTATAACATTTTAAAAAAAAAAACCAAATAATCATCGTTTGATGGGATTTTGAATTCTGCACGGCCGCACCGGTATTATGCGGACTCAAATGCTAGAGACCGCACAGGCGTTCTGCGGACCTCTGACTGAGTCCGCAAAACCATTCTACGAACCCATTTTTTTGTTTTGTTGTTTTATCGATGCACCAGTGTAAGGCAGCGAGATATCTCAATTTTTGTTTTTTTAATATTTTTTGGTTTTCTAGGAATACGTGTCATGAGATACCTCAAAATTTGAAAAAAAAAAAATTGTGTCCGCAGAATCAATTTAAGGGTCCGCATCGGCATTCTGCGGCCCCGCTGAAATGGGTCCGCAGAATGCTGGTGCGGCCGTGCTAGAATTCGAAATCCCACCAAATGATGGTTATTTGGTTTATTTATTTTTTTGAAATGTTATAAATAAAAATTTCGCGAGAAAAAGTGAGAAGAAAATAGATCATCTGTCGTTTGGAACGCCTCAGGGAATCCCACATCTGACGTCATCATTAATGAGAAAAGAGTAGGATTTCAATAGATGAAAGTAGCTGACATTTTTATTATCGAAATTTATCAGAAATTAATTAATATACTCAGTTTCGTGGGAATTAATAAAAATACCTCTATCGGCCAGGAAATGACCGCTATTCTATTTAACCAATTACCGGTCGGAAAATGGTCGGTACCTTATTTAATAAACTACCGGCCATTTTCTAGTCGGTAAATGTGCTATATATATCTGTGGAGGGTTGACCGAATTTCTCACAATTCATTCTATCAAATTTCACATTATCTCTCCTCGGTTGAGCTTTTTCTCTCAGATTTCTCTACCTCTTCCAAGATTTGCAAGTAACTCTTAATTTTTTTAAAAATTCATTTTTAGTGCAAAATGATTGTAAACTGTTAGGATTTGTTAGTAATGTACTAAAATTAGAATAATTTAGTTGTTATTAGTGTTAAATTCGTTATAGTTAGTTTTAATTATTAAATTTAGTATAATTTAGAGTAATTAGCCAAATTTATGGTTTAGGGTTTAGGGTAATTTATTGTAATTTAGTATAATTAGCATAGTTGACCATATTTTA
This sequence comes from Carex littledalei, assembly GCA_011114355.1. NCBI lineage: Eukaryota > Viridiplantae > Streptophyta > Magnoliopsida > Poales > Cyperaceae > Carex > Carex littledalei. The sequence continues at coordinate 2,829,377 of CM022081.1, forward strand.
GTGTATTTTAGTCTTTTTTACCGTAATTAGGATAATTAAGCATAATTTAGTGCAATTTAACTGTCAGGTTGGTACAAATTTCTCCACCTCTACAACGAGCATGGATGTTCGGTTCAGCCTTTGGTATGTCATATTTCATTAGTTGTCAGGTTAGTACAAATTTCTTCATTTTGATCAAATTTACTTAATTATGTATATTGTTCGCTGGTTTGCGCAACGCAAGTTTCGGTACGCTTGAGGGCGTACCTTTTAAAACCGCGTTTACACTCCACGAGTAAGGGTTGCAAGTGCACAACCCCTATCGAGTAGTATAATCGGGTATCGATCCACAGGGACGGGCAATTACGAGGTTAGAATCTACCTAACTCGATTAAAAACTAGAAGTGGTAAAGGTTTGGTTTGGTATTTAAGTTCCTAAAACGGTCAATTCAAACAATTCAAACAATTCAGGAAGATGTAATAAAATGCTAGAAGAAATGTAAATTGTGTTTTGATTATGGATAAAAGGCGTTTCCAGAGTTTCAGATTTCATCTCTGATCTGCCTCTAGTGGTACGGCCCGTACCAAGTTGGTACGGCTAGGCCGTACTCCACTTGGTAAGGCAAGGCCGTACCACTCTGGTAAGACCCGTACTGGCTTCCCAGAACAGAGCTTACCAGTTCGAGTTGATGCATTTCCTTGCTGGTACCTTGTGCTAAACTCTTTAGAAATGTTCAATTGACCATACCTAAGGTTCCTAAGCCTCAACCGTCGTTTGTTGGATCAAGATCTAGGTTGGAATGCAATTGATTGCCTTTTAGGGATTTCTACACCTCAACTCTCGTGTGTTGGTACAGATCTACCCTAGCTGGTTGATTGGAGACCTAAGGCACCCTCTAATCTGTCGATTAGAGGAGAATTCAACCTCTCGGCTTCAATTCGAACTATTCTACCCTAAACAATTGATTTGGTTGAGAGATTGAGATGATCACATGACCTTGATAGGTTCGATCTAAACCTAGAGGTTCATCATACACAATCACAGCAAACAAAGCAAGAGATAGCAAAGAAATCACAATCAATCAATCAAAAGAGTTCATACAAGATACAAGTCAAAGAAAGTCAAAACAAATCAAGAATCCATCTCTAAACCCTAGAAACTGAAATAACTACTCACAGCACATGATCTGATCTAAAAATACAATAAAAGGGATAGAGATAGCCATGGATCGAAGGGATCGAGAGGAGGAAGCTAGATCCGTCGAGTTTCGCCTCTTTCCTCTTCCTTCCTTCTTGCTCCTAGCTCCTTAGCTCTCTTTCTCTCTCTTACTGTGCTCTCAATTAGATCTGGAATGGAATAGATGTCGAAATTGGAGAGTTCCCCGCTTTAAATAGCCTCTGCCAAAATTTGAATCTGTCAGGCCGCCTTTATGTACGGCCCGTACCAAAGTGGTACGGCCTGGCCGTACCAGGCGTGAAGAGCTGAAAACGGCTAAGTCTGGTGAGACCCGTACCAAGCCTGGTAAGGGTCGTACCTCATCATCTGAATCGCCGTTTCTTCGTGTGTTTTGCTCCAAACCTGCAGAAAACAAACAAACACTCAGCAGTACCAAATTCTAAAGATATATCGATGAAATGCACATGATTCTGGTGAATTATGGCACGAATCTGGTACTAAAACAGGCCTAAAATAGACTAAATAAGCGAGGTATCATATATGATTGTGTTACACCCAAAAAGGGTATAGTACAAAGTTTCGGTACAGCAAGCTGTACCTTTTAAACCTTGGTACACGTCTCGAGTTAGATTGCAAGTGCACAACCCTATCGAACAGTATATTCAGGTATCGATCCACAGGGACGGTTGAAACAAATCAGATTTTACTTAGATTATATAGAAACTCTAGAAGTCTGCAAAAAGGGTGGTTTTTGGTTTGTTTAAGGTCCTAATCAGAAATAACAATACTTAAAGTAACGAAGTAAATTTTGGTTGGGTTTTAATGAATAAAAAGGGGTTCCTAGGGTTTCAGATTTCGTCTCAGCTTTGCCTCTAAGTGTCCGATCCGTGCACTTTCATGCACGGGCCGTGTGTAGTGTGCACGGGCTGTGTACTCTCATACACGGTCCGTGTGGCCCTCGAGTTGATACAGTAGCATATTGGTTTCTGTGTTGATCTTTTGTGCAGGGGTGTTTCGGCTGTACTGTTCGCTCCCAGATGAGAGGTACAGAGTTTCACCACAGCCTAGGCTGTGGAGTTTAAACCCTATTCAACTCTTGGACGAAGGTTGCAAGTGCACAACCCTGTCTTTGTAGTTAGAACGGGTGTCGATCCTCAGGGACGGACTATTTTCTGAATCTTAACTAATCCTAGTTAGGTACTAGAAGTGCGAGAATTGGGGTTTTGTTTAATCCTAAGTTTTCGTATGTATGAACAAGTAAAATGAATGAAACAAATGAATGTATGAACAATTTCAATTATCAATGTATGAACAAGTAAAGAATCAAGTAAATGTTTGTATTTTGTACTATGGTAAAAAAGGGTGTTTCAAGGGTTTCAGATTTCATCTTCAACTTTGCTGCTCAGACCTGCCACGCGACCCGCATACTTTCGCATGCGACCTTTGTGACGCGACCCGCATGCTTTCGCATGCGACCCGCTTGGCCTTAAGCGCTCCGAACCTGGCACGCGACCCGCGTGCTAAGTCACGCGACCCGCATGGTCCCTGAGCTGAGTCTGCACATGTCAAGTTTCTTGTTGTTTAAATCGCGTAAGGTTAGACTGACCGTACCTAGTGTCACTGAACCTCAACTTTCGTGTGTTGGCTTAGCAGACCTGGTTTGGAATTGCAATTTCACCTTCTCAGGTTTAATCAAGCTGTTTGATCTAAACCTAAGTTCTCAATTCTGTTTACTAAAGGTATCTACAAGCTGATATAGAAACTTTCACCTTTCGGCTACTCATTGATCTACAAGCTGAATAGAAACTTTCACCTTTCGGCTACTCATTGACCTCACCTTTCGGTTCTCAGACCTACCTCAGGTACTTAACCTAATTGCAAGAAGCATCAAGCCTTTGGTACAAGAAGAAATGCCTAAGGCATTCAACAGTAAGCAATCAAGAATCAAACAATTCAGATCAAGCAATCTCAGATAATACAAGAATCAAAGAAACACGAAATAACAATAAGAATCAATCCAAATGCATCATCAAACAAAGTTTCAGACTACAAATCCAAACCCTCGAAACTACAGTATCTACTCAGTCATCAACGAAATCAAAACAAGAGAGAGAGAAAGAAAGCAAATCATAGTGAGAGAAGAGGTAGAGAAGAGGATTGAAGCTTCAGGTTGAGTCTTCTTCTCCAGATCGCCTCCTCTTCAGCTCCAGATCGTCTTTCTCCTCTCCAGGCTCCGATCTCTCCTCTCTCTGGTGAAAATCGCGGAATAATGGATGTCCTCTCTGTTGCCAGGCCTTCAGTTTAAATAATTTCCTTCATGGGCCTCAATTGGGCCTGGCTCAGTTAACTCGACGCGACCCGCGTCAGGTGGCAAGGATGCGAGCTGTGAGGGTCGCGTCTGAGGTCGCGTCTGGGCTGTGATGCGACCCGCGTCAGGTGGGACGTGGGTCGCGTGGGGGAAGTCAGAACTCAGCCTTTTTGCCTGTTTTTTGCCTATTTCCTGCAATTCAACCACAAAACATCAGCAGTACCATATTCTATTGATTTTCAATATAAACTGTGCAATTTAGTGGTCAAAATCACAAGATCTGGTCTGGAAATAAGACGAAATAATAGATGAAATATAGACATATCATGTACCTAAGGTAATAATCCTCAACTGTCGTTTGTTGGCTTAGTTACTTGGTACAAGACTCAAATTCTTCCCTCTTAGGGTTCTTAAACCTAAACTTTCGTTTGTTGGCTTAATTAACCTAAGTTACTTGTTGGTTTACTAAAGCTCGATCTTTCGATACGAGGAAAATTTCACCTTTCGGCTACTCTTTGGTTTCACCTCTCGGCTCACAAACCTATCTCAAATACTTAGTTTGGTCGAATGAATATCAAGGGTTTTGAAATACCATCTAGATGTGGCCATGCATCTAACGATAAACCATTTAATCCAAACAAATTCAACTAAGCAATAAAACAATACACAACAAGCAATCACAAAATTCAACACAAATTCCAATAAACTAGCAAGCAAAACAAAGCATTCAACTACATCTTAACCCTAGAAACTAATAAGTCTACTCAAACATGGTTCTAAAGCAAATAAAACAAGAAATAAATGAGAAGTTCATGACAAAACTCGAAGATTCAAGAAGAGACGTCGCAAATCTCTCGATTTCCTCCGTTTTTCTCTTCTCCAAGTCCAGCCGTCGCTTCTCTGCCCTAGAACTTGCTCTCAGATCCAGAATGACCTCTCCCTTGGCCAGAGAGGCGCTTTCATGCCCTCAATTCGCGACCTTCCCCAGCTGGCACCAATTTCCAACTTTGAATTCTGTTTCCAGAAATGCCATGCACGGACCGTATGCAAGGGTGCACGGACCGTGTGCCTGTGTCTATAGCTCAAATTGTAGATCTTCTCGCAAGCTTTCCGAAAAGTGGTCATACACTCAAAACGGAGTTACGAGTCAAAAGATATGACTGTTTTAAGTTCAGGTGCTGAAATTTCAGCATCATATACAGGTCTGTGTCCTGATCGTCTGTGGTCAGTTTGTGGTCAGGCAGAGGGTGTACGGACCGCATGCATATGGTGCATGGTCCGTGTATAAACCTTCATAATCTATATTCTTCCTCTGTTTCGCCTGTTTCCTGCAAAGTAAGAACAAATGCGCAGCAGTACCACATTCCAGAGATATTTAATGAAATAAACACGATTCGACAGTTTTAGGCACAGGTTTTGGTACAGAAATTGGTCGGAATTATAGGTCAAATAACGAGACATCAAATTCCCCCAAGCTTAAATCTTGCTTGTCCTCAAGCAAAGATCCATACTTAGGTTCCGGGTTGGACTCTAATCTTACCTAAATGCAAGTTAAGTTCCTAAATGTGAAAATTTACATGAATTGCTTTAATTAGGAATCTTGAGAATCCTTTTGGTATAATTTAGATTTTCCTTGATCAATTTTGATTCACCGCACAAATTGACTAATCAAACTTCAAATTCTGAAATATTTTAATATTTGCAAAGCTAATTACCCGAATTGATCAATATTTCATTCTTTCACTGAATCTATGCCCTCATTTGTGGTGATTTTTCCCTTTTTAACCCTCCCAAGCTTGGGACAAGCTTAGGTTAGAAAGTCGCGGACTTCATGTGTTGATATATGCAAGAGTTATTGCCAGTACTCTTATTTTCTAAATTTGGAGACGAGCTCAAAGGCGTCCTGTAGGACTTATTGCCAGTACTCTTATTTTCTCCATCTTTTCATTTGTTTCATTTTTTTTTCTTTTATTTGCATATACCATGAATACACACATCCAATGGTATTCTTTCATACCAATGGATATCCCAATCTTTCTATTTGTTTAAAATCCCAATTCTCTAATTTAAAAGGCACAGTTCAGTTTCAAAAGGCTTTTTCAATACAATTCAAGCTTTCATCTTTTCAATTTCTCAAAACATCCCATCTTAAGCAGTTCTTTGATCAATTATGGGGTTATTTCCAATTCTCAAGGTAATCTAAATCACAACCAAAAGTTTTCAAACAAGTCCCTAATCCTAGCAATCACACAAATTTATCACCTAAAAATGCAATTTTTTTGAAAAATAAACATGTCTAAATGCAGATACAGTTTTCTTCTATTCCACCCCCCCAAGCTTGAATGAAGCATTGTCCTCAATGCTTGAATTTACACAAGGAAAAAGTAAATAGAAGAAAATATGGAAACTTACTAGATGGTGAGCGAGGAATGAGGCGGGGGCGTCTCACTGGTTGGTGGGAGGTGGATCGGGTGGCACTGGGGGGAGCACCCACTTCTGAGGTACACAGACCACGCGATCAAACTCTTGCATCAGAAGAATCCACAAGATTTCTTTCGAGTCCTTGATTGAGCACCCGATCGCGCCTTTGTGAGCTTTCAATTTCTCCAAGAGCGTAGCAGTCCGATCAGGTTTAAGATCTGCACTTATGATCACAGGACAAGATTTATCTGGGTCCAGGAACTCATACCTGAGGTTAGCTGGCAGAGGCTTGAGCTCAGGAGTCGGCTGCTCTGTCTGGGCTGTTGCACGGTCCGTGTGAGATATGTCCGGTCCGTGTGAGGTTCCCGTGTGAGCTTTGTGCGCCCCGCGTGCCATCTCCAGCTCCTCTGGCTGTGGTGCACGGTCTATACAAGATGCATGCGGTCCGTGTGTCAGTTCCCCCAGGTTGTCAGCCCCTTTCTGCACGGTCCGTGTAGATTCTGCATGGTCCGTGTTCTCAGTAGTCTCGTTGACCTCGGCTGGTCGTGTGGGCTCTGCACGGTCAGGATGCTCAGTTTCTGCAACTGGTGGGGTCTGAACGGTCCGTGTAGATTCTGCACGGTCTGTGTTCTTGGCAGTTGAGTCAATGGGCATGACAGGTCCCTGGTAATGAGGTGGTTGACTAGAGTCAGATTGGTGACTCATTCGCGTCTTTATCACCTTGCTTTGAGCGGCCAACTGGGCACTGATCGCTTGCATCTGCTCGAACATCATCTGATTCATCTTCCCTTGCTCGTGCATGAAGTCGCTCACAGCGGGATCAATGTACGGCTCGGGTGGATCGGATTGAAATGCGCGATTGTTCGAGTTATTGAATGGTGCATTGTTGTAGAAATTGCGATTGTTGTTGCTGAGATAGTTGACCTGCTCGGGTTCCTCATTCCATTCCGCCAGTGGGCAATACTCGTAAGAGTGCCTCATGTCCCCACACATGACACATGGCTGTGGTTGATGGTTACCGACTGCCTTCACGCTCATTTTGATTAAAGCCTCCTGCATGGCCTCCTCCAGCTCGGCAGCTCTAGCAGATAGAGCTGTGATCTGATCAACTTTGGATCGGCGGCCTCCTCCAGCTCGAGAACTATCGCGGCCAAACCACTGTTGGTTTGTCGCCATGTTGTACATCAGATCCATGGTGTCTTGAGCTCCTCAGATGGTAATCGCCCTTGAGTTTGACTGCACGGACCGTGTGTCTGTTGCACGGACCATGTGCAGAAGCGGTTGTGTAGGAACAAGCTTATTCCTGTAGAGAGAAAAAAAGAAGAAAAAAAAAAAAGAAGATACAAGTTAAAATCTAGAGTTTAGCAAAAATAAGCAAAAATACAAAAATTTTCAATGCCGTCCCCGGCAACGGCGCCAAAAACTTGTTACACCCAAAAAGGTATAGTACAAAGTTTCGGTACAGCAAGCTGTACCTTTTAAACCTTGGGTACACCTTTCGAGTCGGATTGCAAGTGCATAACCCTATCGAACAGTATATTCAGGTATCGATCCACAGGGACGGTTGAGACAGATTGGATTTTACTTAGATTATATAGAAACTCTAGAAGTCTGCAAAAAGGGTGGTTTTTGGTTTGTTTAAGGTCCTAATCAGAAATAACAATACTTAAAATAACAAAGTAAATTTTGGTTGGGTTTTAATGAATAAAAGGGGTTCCTAGGGTTTCAGATTTCGTCTCAGCTTTGCCTCTAAGTGCCCGGTCCTTGCACTTTCATGCACGGGCCATGTGTAGTGTGCACGGGCCGTGTATTCTCATATACGGTCCGTGTGGCCCTCGAGTTGATACAGTAGCATATTGGTTTCTGTGTGGATCTTTTGTGCAGGGGTGTTTCGGCTGTACCTAAGGTAATAATCCTCAACTGTCGTTTGTTGGCTTAGTTACTTGGTACAAGACTCAAATTCTTCCCTCTTAGGGTTCTTAAACCTAAACTTTCGTTTGTTGGCTTAATTAACCTAAGTTACTTGTTGGTTTACTAAAGCTCGATCTTTCGATACGAGGAAAATTTCACCTTTCGGCTACTCTTTGGTTTCACCTCTCGGCTCACAAACCTATCTCAAATACTTAGTTTGGTCGAATGAATATCAAGGGTTTTGAAATACCATCTAGATGTGGCCATGCATCTAACGATAAACCATTTAATCCAAACAAATTCAACTAAGCAATAAAACAATACACAACAAGCAATCACAAAATTCAACACAAATTCCAATAAGCTAGCAAGTAAAACAAAGCATTCAACTACATCTTAACCCTAGAAACTAATAAGTCTACTCAAACATGGTTCTAAAGCAAATAAAACAAGAAATAAATGAGAAGTTCATGACAAAACTCGAAGATTCAAGAAGAGACGTCGCAAATCTCTCGATTTCCTCCATTTTCCTCTTCTCCAAGTCCAGCCGTCGCTTCTTTGCCCCTAGGGTTAGCTCTCAGATCCAGAATGAGCTCTCCCTTGGCCAGAGAGGCGCTTTAATGCCCTCAATTCGCGACCTTCCCCAGCTGGCACCAATTTCCAACTTTGGATTCTGTTTCCAGAAATGCCATGCACGGACCGTATGCAAGGGTGCACGGACCGTGTGCCTGTGTCTATGGCTCAAATTGTAGATCTTCTCGCAAGCTTTCCGAAAAGTGGTCATACACTCAAAACGGAGTTACGAGTCAAAAGATATGACTGTTTTAAGTTCAGGTGCTGAAATTTCAGCATCATATACATGTCTGTGTCCTGATCGTCTGTGGTCAGTTTGTGGTCAGGAAGAGGGTGTACGGACCGCATGCATATGGTGCATGGTCCGTGTATAAACCTTCATAATCTAGATTCTTCCTCTGTTTCGCCTGTTTCCTGCAAAGTAAGAACAAATGCGCAGCAGTACCACATTCTAGAGATATTTAATGAAATAAACACGATTCGACAGTTTTAGGCACAGGTTTTGGTACAGAAATTGGTCGGAATTATAGGTCAAATAACGAGACATCAGATTGCAGGGTCCAGTCGAGATGCCGCCACCGCCTTTGGAGTCCTTTTCTACAGATGTCGCGTTTGGCGCGTTCAGTCTCGATGAGATCGGGGTATTCGAGGAGGATCCGGCCGACATGCTGCGACCATCAGTACCACGATATGAGACAGAGATACCACATGATAGAGATGCCAGTGATAGCCTGGCTTCGGGACTGAGTTCGCTGCATCCATCTTCTGTACACCCCCATCAGTCTCTAGGCCGACGTATGAGCCAGTCTAGGATACCGCCAAGCGGATATGCAGCAAGGCCGAGGCTGATGTCATTACATCGAGAGAGAGGGTCTGGCCGGTTCGAGCGAACGCCGGAGTACCAGCTGAGCGATGGTCCCCCGATTAGTAGCGGTGATTGTTTTGTACTATTTATATTTGGTATACTATGTTTGGTGTTTTATGTTTGGATTATCTTATATTTCTGTTATTTTTATGTGTGCTTTTATGGTACTATTTTTATATTTTTTTAGATATTTTTCGTCACTAACTTACGCAAAATTACACTAAAATAAAATAAATTATCAGGATTACACTAAATTAAACTAATGAGAATTGTACTAAAATAAAATAAATCATCAGGAATATGCTAAATTAAACTAAGTTACGCTAAATTATACTAAAATAAAATAAATTATCATGATTATGCTAAACAGTAAATACTACAACAATAACAAAAATAGTACAACAGAAAATTTAAACAGAAAATACTACAATAACAGAAAATAATACAATAACAGAAAATTTAAACATAAAATACTACAACATAAAATCTAAACGGAAAATACTCCAATAAACGCTAAAATAGCCAAAAATAAATAAATAATAATAATACGGTACCGGCCATTTTCTGATCGGTAGTTAATAAAAGAAGATACCGGCAATTTTCTAACAGGTAATTGGTTAAATAGGATACTGGTCATTTTCTGGCCAGTAGGTTTTTTTTATTAATTTCCAGCTAACTTAGTATATTACTTAATTTCTATTAAACTTTGTATATTAATAAAATGTCGGTGAAAGTAGTCTTCCCGGGCAAATTGTCACTTTTCACTTTCATTCTTCATTTAGATCATCCGAAGTACGCGTATCCCAATGAGAAATAGTTTCCATAATCATCCGAACAGGAGTGGAGTATGATCGTACGGATCATAATGACAAATCAATAATTCGGGTTCGGTTCAGCGAGGTCAAAAATTCGTGATTCGGGTATAATTCGGGTATAATTCGGCAATGATTCGGTATTATACATTTAGTGTGTAACATTTCAGAAATGAAAGGTTAACTATGCAAAATTATATATTAATTTATTATTAAAGGACTATACCAGAAAAAGCATTATGTGGACACCGAAAATTTTATATTAATTTATTATGTTGCCTTAAAGTAATCAAAATTTCAAACGTGTCGCTTTTTGGCTTGTACCTTGCTTTTTCGAAAAAAGAGAAGGCAAAAGTTCAAAACGCGTGTAACTCTTTTTCGTTGCCAGATGAAAACAAGCGACTTTTTCCGTATAAAACGCGTTTAATACGTAAAATTCGTTAAATTCGCGAATAATACGCGAATAATTCGTTTAATTCGCGAATTAACGTTTTATTCGCTGATTGATTCGTAGAAGGTTCAAATCCGAATTATTCGCGAATAATTCGCGAATCTTGTTACTATGGTACGGATCACACCATTCTCGATACAGGAGTTCACACCATTCTCGATTATCCGAACAGGAGTGGAGTATGATCGTACAGATCACACCATTCTCTACTTCCCTTCCAAGGCTTGAAAGTATATGACCGTACAGATAAACACCGAGTATTATTAAGAGAGAAACCAAATAATGACGTCAGCACTCCAACCATTCTCTACAAGTATCCAACACCAAGTTTCTCAGCATACAAAGTGAGGACAATCGCGAGTTGTGAAATTGAAAGAGAGAGAGAGACAGAGAGAGGGAGAAGGAAGCGGAGATGGATGCACTCCGAAATCTCGGCCTTTTCTTCATGCTTGTAGCCTTCTCTTTCATCATTCGGGACTTCGGCCAATCCTCTGTCAGCACCGAAAATGCCTTTACAATCTTTTCTACATTCATCCTCGGCCTCTGGATGGTAATGCTTTCCATCATACTTCACATGCTTCCATTAGCGGCGGTGCGCATGGTTCATCAAGCAATGGAGGCGATACATTTCTTCATCTTTGGTCTTCGCGTTGATCTTCTCTTCTAGTAGTATTTCTGCTTTCTGCTTGTGATGTGTTTGGTCTCTTTTTCTTTCTTTTTTTCTAAATTTTGTTTTGATGTAATTTGAGGTGCTCCTATAAGAAGAGCGCTTGTTCTCAGTAATTTTGCTCGGATGCTCTGTTTTTGTGTGAGATGCTCTGTTTTGTTCCGTTCTCTAGTTGTGATAGGATAATTAGTTAATAACTATGTTACTCGGATACTCCAATATAGCCTCCGTACCCGTATCTGACACGTATCGGACACGGATACGCACCCGATACGGCCCCGATACGTATCGGATACGCCAGCTGGCGTATCGGCTTACGTGGCGTATCGTTGACTCTTAATACGGTCTCCGATACGGCTCTGACACTTCTGGATACGTCTTGGATACGTGGACAGAGGCTGGATACGTGTAGACCACTGAACAAGCTGTGGACCGTGTAGACCGTGCATTGTTCAGTGGACCGCGTGTAGACCGCGCCAAAAGTAAGGCCTTTTTTCTTGCGCCTGTGGGGAATCGAACCCCAGATCTACCCTCTACAAGAATAGGCTCATACCACTACACTACATCACAGTTGGTGTTAGATTCTAGTAGCTATTATATTTAATGTATACCTAGAATTTTTGATATTTAATTTATATAATACAAGTGTTGAATTAATAATATAATTAAAATAATAAAAATAATATAATATAATAAGCATATCGTATCCTTGATTTTTTAGAATTACTGTATCGCCGTATCCGTATCGTATCGGATACGATACCCGTACCCGTATCCATGCAACATAGGTTAATAACTAAAATTTTCCAATTTGGATGAAGGATGTATTAGTTAACAGAGCATTCTATTCTATGGTTGTTTTGTGTGAGATGCTCTGTTTATATTTTCATATTTTAGGGCATTCCATTCTATTAAAGGTTGTTTTTGTGTGAGATGCTCTGTTTCTCTTTATAAGAGAAGGATTCTATGATATAGGTAGTCAGTTCCGTTTACGTATGACACCAACAACTAATCTAAAGTAGTATTAATCTTGGTGAAATGTCTAGAAATGGAGAGTACCTACACAGTAGATGCCACAGAGAATTTCTAATTTTGTTTTCGGTCCTTAGAAGAACCAAAAATAAAAAATTCAGTTTCTTCTATTAAAATATAGATGTAATTCATCTAATAATCAATATTATTTTTATATAATTTCTATAAATAAAGATTCCTGGCTGAAATGTCTAGAAATGGAGAGCATGAGAACTTGTGAAGTCAACTGCATGAGAAAAAGTAAAAAATAAACAAAATTTTAGTAGTTAATGTCTTTTATGTATGGAACTAAAAAAGATTATCGGTTCGATTCAAAAATTAACTTAATATCACGTTGATCACTCCTCTAAAGCTAATTTAATTCATAATTAATTTTGTTCATACTGATTGTCATGAAATATTGCTCTTGCTTACCCAATTTAATAATTTAATTAACATTATGACTATCCTTTCTAGATAACAACTGTACATGATATTTCATTATAATCACTCAAACAAAAAAAAATTGCCACACAGATCTCCGCAATTGACCACATGTCCTTGTTGTCATGATGTCATCTATCCTCTTCAATTGCAAAATTCCACAAATACCCTTCTAATTTCCACACTCAAACAAAAAAAAGCCACACAGATTCCCGCAATTGACCACATGTCCTTGTTGTCATTTATCCTCTTCAATTGCAAAATTCCACAAATACCCTTCTAATTTCCACACTCATAACGAAGGCAACACATCCTGAGGGTATAATAGTAAACCAACCAAATCTAACTGCCAACTCTTCTTCTTCTCGTGGACCCGCCTCTTCTCTCCGTTTCAACTTTTTTCGTATCAATTATCGTCTGAGGGCCCACTTCTTCGCACTTTTATTTATATAAAATTTGACCGTAGACGGTAGATCCCAACAAATAAATACTTCTCCGTGTGGGTGGCTGGGTGCTCCCGTAAAATTTTGAATTCACATTTGAGTTGTCCGTCCGTCCCTGTCGACAGTGGATCCCACCAACCAACTGGAGTATCCACGTCACTCAAAACTCATAAAATATTTAACATCCGAACAGTGGATCCCACCAATCTAGTTCTCTTCGACAGGGGAGCAGCTTGGGTCCGATGCCCATCGGACTCAAAGTGGGTTCGATGGGCTCTAGGACCGTCCGATCTGCTTTATGATACGTGCGCACGTAAATTAAAGAAGCCGCGAAAGTTCTGGAGTGAATCTTAAAGAATATCGGACGGTCCTAGAGCCCATCAAACCCACTTTGGGTCCGATGGGCATCGGACCCAAGCTGCTCCCCTTCGACAGTGGATCCCACAAATCTACTTCTCTTCGAAGGCTTGGAAGTATATGACCGGACAGAACTACAGACACCGACTATTACTAAAATTGAAACAAAACACTTAGGGCCTGTTCGGCGCCCCATAGGGAATGGGTATGGGATAAAAAAAAATTTGAACTGGAAATTATTGTTTACGTGGGAAAAAAAAAAAAATTCACTATGAGGGCCTGTTCGGCTGCAGTAACGAAATTACTGTTCATGTGGGAAAAAAAAAATTCACTCAGACTGAATTTTTTTTTTCCCACGTGAACAGTAAAATTCAATTCAAAAGTTTTTCATTCCTGTTCCCATTCCCTTTCCCCTAATGCAGCCGAACAGGGCCTGAGTGAATTTTTTTTTCCCACGTGAACAGTAATTTTCGGGGAGCAGCCGAACAGGCCCTTAGAGGTGCTATCGGGTCGGGTAAGGTCCGGATACTATTATATTTGAATTCGTACTCTAAAAGTGTTCGGATCCAAATTTCGATCCATATACTTATTAGTTTCAAATCAGGTCAGATTCAGATCCGAATACCTATCTACCTATAAATATTTTGGGTCTATTATTTTGGTTCCGGGTAGATAGATACCCATAACTTGTTTATGGATTATTGGATCTGGTTCAGATTCCAAACGGGTCTGGATCCGGAGCGGGTACATGTCCCAACTCACAAGAATAAGTATATAGATCCAATAACCTGTTCGGATTCCTATTTTGTCCAAAATAGAAGACAAGGACAAAAAAATAAAATAAAGCTGTCATATATGTACTGTAACAGTTGAATAACCAATAACAATATGGAAACTACAATAGGCCTGGTTTATGCTGTAGATGTCCAGACACTAGCTGTGCACCTAAGACCTAACTACGAGTTTCCACTGAAAGAAAAACCTTAAAACCTTCTTTTGTTTAGCCAATTGGCACGTTACCGAGAAACTGAACAAACACGTCTTTCCTTCTCCACTCTCCAGGAAGGAGAAGAAAGAAAGGAGGGGATTTATACTGGGAGTGGGGTCTGCTTGTAAGTGAGAGAGAAAATAAAGGAGAGATTGATTCATTTGTGGTAAGTGAGATAGGAAATAAAGAAAGAAAGAATTTGAGGATGAGACTATGTGGTCGTTCATGTAGCCAGGTTGTTTCTTTCCTCTTTCTTACATAGTGACAAAATAATAGTTCGGATTCGATTCGGTGAAGTCAAAAGTCCGTGATTCAGGTATCATTCGGGAATAATTCGGTACAATAAGGAAGCAAAAAAAAAAACCCGAAAAGAAATCCCAAAAAAGAAAATAAAAAAAAGTTCGCATTTTTTTAGCGTTTTATTCGCGAATAAAACGTATTATACGTTTTTTTGCTTTTCATTCGGAGTTTGGTTCGGAAACATAAAAAAAACGAATAAAACGTGAATTATACCCATATATTGTTACTATGCTTTTTGAAATCCAAATTTTACTCTTTGTAACCGAAAATTTTCAATTCTAAATGGAATTAATGTTCCAAATCTTTTGAAAATTTTAATTTAGTTGTAATTTGTTTAGATTTAAATTTCCATCTTAAATTAGCTATTAGAAATTTTTTTTTGCCGAAATATTAAATCTTGTTCAAAAATTCGGGATATAACAGAATTCATAACCTAAGTAATTGTTTTCTATTAATAGGGTATTAATATTTAAGCAGTCACAACAGTATCTTGTTTTGTTTGTGGTGCATTATCTGCCCATCAACCCCATAAACATTTGTTATTGAGAATTAATTAAGAAATGAACATTTTACCAAAAGAAGAATAGAGCGTCTAGGCCAAAAGCAGGGGTAAAATTGGTCTCTATAATATAACTAAGAGAAGAGGAAATCACCTTTGAAGTGATTTCTTCAATCCGACCGCAACTTGAGTTTTCTTCCGATAGTCATATGACTCTGTGTGTGTATCAAGATTCGTACAATCTACTGTGTAATTTTCTTATGAGTTTGACTGTGTACTCCACTGAAATTTTTTTAGTTACCACCTCAATATTTCAGAATTCGCACTATACCATCGTTTTAACCAAAATTCATATCTTGCCACGTGCGCAATCTCAGTCTGCGCACTATTTTTGGCGTTTTGTTTTTAGTGTTCGTACGGGGCAAAAATATTATTATTTGGTGCGCAGACTCAGTCTAGCACGTGGCAAGATATGAATTTTTACCAGATCGGTGGTAACTAAAAAATTTCGGTGTACTCCTCTACTGTTTCATTTATTAAATTATTTTATAAATGTATATGTCGTGGAGATATAAAATATATTAATTTCAAAATTTATTTTTTTATTTTTGGACATTAGTTTGTGTATGTGTTTTATTAAGAAAGATCATATGATTCTAGACTATAATAATAATAATAAATACAGACAATCTTATTTATTTTATCTTAGAATGTACATAATAAAAATAAAAAAGCTTCTTTACCCCAGTGTTGTAAAAAACAGTTTTAACTGCCGTTTAATCGTTAACGGTGGTTAAACCGTTACGAATACACTTAACGGATGCCTGTTTGCGGATGAAAATGATTAATCGGCCGTTTTCCGTTTAATCGTCCGTTTATTCTCGTTTATCTCCATTTATTCCTGTTTATTCCTGTTTATTCCAATTTATTTCAGTGAATATTTATTTTCACATTGATTATTTTTTCCGTGATAGTTTGTGATAATAAGTTTTATAAATCATGTATTGTAGTTTTATTTGTGCTTGGACATATATATATATATATATATATAGAGTATGGCTAATGTGCTTCCTCTAGAACTTCGGCCTCGTGCTTCCGGGGGCATATCTTAGTGTTTGATGTTCAAACAACAAATTCAAACCGTTAGATGTTCAATCTATATTAAAATGTACTTGGAGACTAAATTTTACATTTTTTGGAATTTTTTTACTATTTATTAAGCCACTTTGAAAGTTTCTGATCATATGGTCCAGACTGTTTTACTGTTCACCCGAATCTGGAATTTTCAAAGTGGCTTAATAAATAGTAAACAAATTCCAAAAAATGTAAAATTTGGTCTCCAAGTACATTTTAATATAGATTGAACATCTAACGGTTTGAATTTGTTGTTTGAACATCAAACACTAAGATATGCCCCCGGAAGCACGAGGCCGAAGTTCTAGAGGAAGCACATTAGCCATACTATATATATATATATATATATATATATATATATATATATATTTTAATCTTTTTTGAGTCTATTATCTGTACATTATTGTTATACTAAAATCCAGTTAAATATTTTATTTTTACAGTAATGATATCAAGAGACAATTTACACTACTGAATCTGAACCAGACACGTCGCAATAGCACAAAAGATCCGGTTGCAATAGGCACCAGACACGTCGGTCACGCAAAATATGAGATATCTCGGAGGATTTGCACTACTGAATCTGAACCAGTATGAAACCATATTCAGCTGCAAATGTAATAAACTAGGCCCATTAGGCCTATAACAGACCTCCTGGCAGATTTGTTCTATCCCTAATTTAGGCCCAAAATTCTCAAACTGAGCAGGATTAGGTTCCCCCTTTAATTTTTCAAAAATAAAAGGAAAAAGTAAAAGAGCACCGGCCAACCCCACACAAAGCACCGCTTGAAAACCTGGCAGCTTCAAATTGGCTACTAGACTCAAAGTGCACCTATCACACCAAACAGACAATCATTTACTTGACGAAAATCCTCACAATAGACTTAAGTGATATACCCACTAGTGTCTCCCACTACAATTCATACATCAATATAAACCCCATCAATCCTCTAGCTAAATCATTCCAAAAATGGTGTTCACTACTTCCAAGTTCCTTGCTCTTTTTGTAGCACTTGTGTTTGTTGGTGCAATTAGCATTGATGAAGTCAATGGTGCAGGTGAGTGCGGAAAAACCTCGCCTGACTCAATGGCGTTCCGATTGGCTCCATGTGCAAAGGCTGCACAGGATGCAAATGCACAGGTGTCGAGTCAGTGCTGCTCTCAGGTGCAAACATTCAGTCAGAACGCTGGTTGCCTATGTGCCGTGCTTCTTTCTAACACGGCGAAGAGTGCCGGTATTAAGCCCGAGATTGCTATAACTATTCCCAAAAGATGCAACCTTGCCAACCGCCCTGTTGGATATAAATGCGGAGGTATGAAAATTAATTTTCTTTTGATTTTATTTGAAATCAATGTGATGAATATTGGTTTTTAAGTTAGTTTATGTTTTCAATTGTATTGATTGTTGTTTTGTTTATTGCAGCATACACTCTGCCTTGAAGAACGGTCTGGACTGCTAGAGATGTGTCCCGGGAATGGGAAATAAAATGAAGTAAACTAGACTATATGTTAAGTGTATGTCTGCTTTGACATGACATGTGTTCATTGTGTCCAATTTTATAATGCTGTCATGGAATAAATTGAACTTTATGGCATACTTTAAAACATTTAATACTGTGCTATGGATTCATATCTCTATTTGCAAAATTCAGACAATCTATCCCAACTAACCATTAAATATAATCTCCATATTAACTTATGAAAATGTACCCGGAGACCAAATTTAATATTTTTCAAAATTTGTTTACTATTTTTTCAGATGAGTAAAAATTCAGTGCTTTCGGATGATTCATAATTTTTAGATCAAGTGTTTTTTTACTTATCTAAAAATAACAAACAAAGTATGAAAAATGTAAAATTTGGTCAATATGTACATTTTCATATGAAGATAGTGTTTAACAGTTCAGATCAACTATTTAAACTTTAAAAATAAAAATATAAAAGTTCATAGCACCGGCCGATATGTAATCTACATATTACCATAGCCTCACTCCTCTATCTAAGGCAAGTTGATGTCACTAATTTCATGTATTATCGAGAAAAATAAGTACAAGAACACTCTTGAAAGTTGAAACAAGAGAAAAAACAGGAAAAGGAACATTTTTTTTTAATAAAAAACGAGCAACAACATATTATAATTAATTAGTTGATAGGATAATACACAACTGTCCATCCAATTTTGATTTTTATCGACAATTGGAGGTGGTCATAGACACCAGACTCTGTTTCAACATACACCGAAAAATGCTACGCAAAAAAAGCTCTCTAGCAAGAGAAACCCGTAATAAGGGTCTACTTTATTTTCTAAAGTTTAACCTGACATCAAAACTACATTTCTATAGATTAGATCTCACAGAAAAAAAACAGAGATAATTTGCATTTGTTCAGATATAGGATGACACATCAAAATGTTTCATACACCCAAAACATTCAGCATCACTTGACATGGACAGCCAGTTCCACCAAGTACCTTCATTGTATTCCATTATATCATCAGTTATGTAGTACTAACATAGTATACATTACTATACATTACTGTGTTCCTATGTCAACTAAGAGTAGGCAAATGCACTCCTTTGAGCCCAAGTGGCTCCGCCACTGTAAGGAAATAAATCGGCACAAGTTAATTTTTTGGGCTAAATTGCGAGCATTGAACTTGATTTCTGAAATTACATATATAATATTGGATTATATTGTAAATAAAACTGCTTCCAATTTAAACAATCATTTTTAGTACTATTCATTTTATTGCTCGATCATGTCATGCTTGTGATGTTAAGAATCATATATAAAATGCACTAAATCTAGTGTCCTCAATATATACATGCAAAATAGTTTGCAATCAAATGAAATGTGAAATGTATATTTAAATTTGCATGAATTCTCTGATTAAATTTCCATGAAGAACGTAGTTGAGCAACAAAAATTGTGTGCAACACCGGCTTAATTATTTAATCTCTGTCTGCTTCCTATTTGGATTATAATACTAACTCTAAAACTTTGAATACATTTACAATGATTTGGTTATTGGACTTTGCATCAATGAGATATTGGAAGAAGCCAACTAGACCTATAACATTTTGCAAACCATTTGTGCTGTAAGGTTACATCTTTTCTCAAAAGAGTTGTTAGCTCATAGTCATAACCTCCACTCCCATGTTTTGTTCACCATTGCACTTTCCAAAGACAAATTTGCAGATAACATGTTCAAATATGTGGTGCACAGAATACCATGCCATCGAGATCTTACACAAATTTAATAAATTAAAATATTGTGTTTATGGTTAGGGCACTTAAGAGAACATACATTCTTGCACACCCAGAGGAGTCAAATTGTGCAATAATAAATTAAAGCAATTTGATTGTAATATTAAACTATAACCACAATATACAAGACATCAACTACCACAACAACAAAGTAGGCACTTATCGCGAGAGAAAAAATGCATTTATAACGGTTCTCCGCCGCAAAAAGTACCGTCGCGAATAGAAAAAACACAGTTATGACGGTACTCCGTCGCGAAAAGTCACTTTTTACCCTCACAAAAAGTCACTTATTCTTGTTGTGATATACGGAAGGATTGAATAATGTTTTTATCATTTATATCAGTGCAATAAACTCAATAGGCTCAATGCACCCATACTTTTTTTAGGGTTACAAGACATGACTTGTCTTCTGAAATTAATTCATCGTCTTTCAAATATGAGAAATGAAGATATGAATTAAAAGAAAGGTCTGAAATATTAAATATTTTTTTCTATTAATTAACAACTTTTTCTTTCTTTTGAAAGCTTGTCAAGCAAAACTCTCTATTCTCCAATTATATGTAGCACCAACTCATATCATATAATAATAGTTGGATTTATATTTTTACATAGTGAATATTGCTCTAAGACAACAAGCTTTTTCTATACCTGTCTTAATGTTTCATCTATTATATGTAGCACCAACTCATATCTTATAAAATGATCTGCGCTTGTCGTTCATCTAAAGAGATCCTTCCAATTTAATCATGAATTAAAAAGGCATATGCATGCTATGTGGAATTAGATACTTTTATTTTCCAATCAGCTCGAGTTATAAGTTAGTATTTGCTGATTTGATCTCCATTCCAAGATTTCATCGAACTAATGGACGCCTCCAGTCCTTTTACATTTTGAAAGAATAATTGCCTGTTTCGGCATCACACATGAATCTAAGTAGGAAGTATGGGCTAATCTTTCAGAACGATATTTAACACCAAAATATATTGTATTCCACCTTTCCATTGTAAAAACCAAGTACTGATTTAATCTTGAACGATGGCAGAAACATAGAATCAAAAAAAGAAAATTAACAGCACAAAAAGGATAAAGTGATCAAATTAATGCAGCACCTGGATATGAATTATCCGTTCTGGTATTGATAGTGATACAACCAAAAAAGACTACTATAAAAAGTACGAAATTACAACAAATGTCTGGTATTATAACCACATAATTAAGTCAACTTGTTGAGTTAGTCTATATATGGAATTCATCATATCCATCACAGAATTAATTACAGAATTATCAAAACTAATTAATAGCCAGATCACACCAATTTGAGCAAATATATATATATATATATATATATATATATATATATATGAATGCTTTACATAATTCCATGTACTAACAACATTATATCTTTATCAAATTGACATGATAATTTTACCGCTCTTTTTTTCCATCGTACTTTCTTTGGATATGTGCATGACTGCTGTACATATTTTTTTTAATCGTATTGATTAATTGAAAAGTATATAAAAAATAATGATAAATTTATTAAGATAATGAAGACAAAAGTCAAAAAATACAAAACGACTAATCCAATAAAAAAAAAAAATCTTACTTTCAAATTGAATTGAGAGGAACGTGGGGCATGCACTTTTCGGCCTTGTTTTTCTTTCATGCAATTTTTTTATTTATGCATCTTATATATCTTCAATTTCTTATGCATCTTTAAACCACCAGCTTTATGACAACTATTTAGCAATATACAAAAATAATATTGTTAAACTCTTTCATTGGTTAGTTTTATATTCACAAACAAATGTGAATTTTTATTTTTCAATAAATTAAGAACAATGTCGATTTACAAAGCAAACAAATGAATAAGTGAACCGATTAAATAACAAACTTCCATAATTTTATTAATATAATTCCGAACAATATAAAACCCCAACAATTTGCTTACAAGTTTTATCAACAACCCTATATCTATTCTTCGATAGCCGTGAAATCCCTTTTGTCATATTACTTATTTTTATCTAAACATTTAAAATAATAAATATTCAATTACTAAATTTGTATAGCTCGGTGTGACACTCAAAAACTGACAACATATTCCAAAATCACACACATATTTAAAACCCACCATAATTTATCGGTGATTTTGGTTTTGACTATCACTTTATCCTTTTCCACTATTTTCGTTCTGATGTTTATTATATTTTTAATTGTTTTTAAAACACAAGTACAAATTTTCAATACGGTATCGAACTACTAACTTTGTTTCCTTAGAAACAAATTTTATTTTGAGTCACTTGCATCTATATATATATAAATGTCACTCGTCAAGTAATACTTATTTTTATGGACTCTCAATTAAGTTGTTAGTGCAACTATTGACCTTTTAACAAAAATATTAAACAACATTTTATCAATTTCATAAATGATTATTAGATAATGTTTCATTTCAAATTGAAAAAAAATATTTCAAATTGTATGAAAGAAGTATATTTATTCTTTTTTATATTTCAATATCATTATTTTTTATTGATTTCCTTCAATATTTCAAGTATATATCGATAATTTACACTTAATAAGTGAAAGATACGTATAGATGACTAATTCAAAGTTGTATAAAATTAAGAAACTTAATAACTAAAGAGTATAATATGGATAACTTTAATGCAATATCAAAACGTTGTCATTTAACTAAGAAAAAAGCAATTTATAATTTCCCAAGAACTCTCTCATGATTTGTTCATTTAATTGTAACTATGTTCATGGTTTTTCTGTGAATGTAAGTACAAGCCTAAAAAATATTTTTTAGAAAAATCTAACACAAATATGTTGTGACTTGTGAGGATCCCAACACCAATGAAAATTTTGCTCAATTTTTTTTCTTTAAATTTCTAATTATTAGCTACACTTGCATAAAAAAAGAATATGTTTTGACACTTGTTACTTTGGTCCCATTTACTTTTTAGAAGTACAATGCGCACTTATTTCAATAATTTTACAATTAACATGTCATTAGAAAAAAAAAAGTATATCGTACACAAATTTCTTAGGAAGATGAATAACATAAATAGAGAAGTACTGAAGAGAATGAACAAGCACTCATACATCAAACAGAGAAGTACCGTATATGTTACAAAATCTCTAAGTCTAATAGATGATTGAGTTACTCTTGAGGACCTTCTTACCACTGTAGTTTCCTCTTCCTCACTATTATTGTTATCATCGTCATTATTTATTTCTTCTTCATGGTTATTGGATTCAATCTCATAATCCTCATTTGGTATGAAATCTAAATCATCCAAGAAAGGTGCTGTTGGCCTAGCTTTAGGGGTGTAAACGGAGCAGATTCGGAGCGGATAATGCTAATACCAAATCCGTATCCGTCTTTCAATGAGCAGATACGAATACGGATACGGATAGTAAACGGATATCAAAATTTAAAACCATATCCGCCTTAAACGGATACGGATACGGAGCGGATAATTTATGGATACGGATTCGAATACGAATATAGAACGGATAATTGTCGGATATTGAGTTATATGAACTTTAAGATATAATTAATAATTAATAAAATTTAAATATGAAAATAAATGAATAATTGTAAGTTGATGGAGATATTAATGTTGGAAAGATGGGAGATATAAGATATTCATTCCATTGATATAATATATAAACAAAATAAAGAAGTAGTAACAAAAGATAGTGTGGTGTAGTGGTTTGTAGCTTGGTTGCTTAGACTCTCACCTCACATGACATGGGTTCAAATTTCCTTGAAGGCAAAATAATTTCTTTTAATTAGCGGGTTCGAAAAAATTTATTGGGTTTCGGATGATCTGGATATCCGCTCCGTTTAGGTATTACTATTTGTATCCGTATCCGGATCTTCTGTGGGTAATTGATAATTATCCACCTAGCTTGGTCATTTTCAAGTGATTTTTTATTAATTTTATCTTTTTTTAAATATGGTTCATCTTCATAAAATATCACTACGCCAAAATAGTCTTTTTGCAACAAATAATTGCAACCGAATTGTTAATTGGATGCATTAGATTAATGATTTTGCTTCGAAATTAATTGGTTGTAATAAGTGTTATTTATTGCAACGTATTAATTCTATTGCAACCGATTATTTTGGTTGCCCGAAATTTTTTTTTTGCTACCAAATTAATTGCTATTGCAACTGAAAAATGTGTTGCAGAAAAAAATTTGCCCATTGATTAAGTCTTCTGTTATTTATATACCATATATTTTTCTTACTTACAGATGTAATTTTTTCAATTAGTATGACATATTCATTTATGAAACTAAGTTGTTATCATAAACTAAATTTAATGATTTTATGTTGGAATGTTTGATTTCTTTCAAATAATATGTTATTAGTATTTGAAAAAGCTTAATTCTTGAATTTATTTTTTCATTAAATAAATGTGTTACTTACACATGTAGAGTGCTTATGAGTTAAGAAAAAATAAGCGTAGTGTCATTTTATAATAATAGTGCTTATGTGTTACTTACACATGTTTTTGTTTTACGTGCATGTACTAATGTGTAGTGGAAGAATCTATTTATATATTTTTTTATGACATCAAGAAAATAATATTGCTGATTACATATAATAATTAAAGTTTTAAAATTTTATATGTTAAAAGTTATAACTTCGTAATTCTAATTTGTACATTAGATATGAACAATACATATCATATGCTGCCTAGTACGTGCCTACTAATTACTCCCACGAACTTTATTATTTAAATCAAGCTAAACATTTCTTGCATGAGAGTTCTTTTCCTTTTGTTTTTGTGATCATTCTACAAAAACATATTCTATTTGTACTAGGAGTTTTAAATCATCCTGAAATTATTATAACAATTCCAAAATGAATTTAATATAATAAATTACATTACTCCTGAATTATTTTAATCTTGTCAATTAATAATTAAGTCATATGTCAAACCGATGTGACATTTAATGTTAATTTGTTCCCCAATCAAAATAGTAATTTTATTGTCTAAAATTTTATTAAATATCATAACTCGATCTATTAATTATTTTTTCTTGCTGAAATGAAATATTTAAGTATAATAAATTTTCTTATTTCTGTACTAATTAAGTTTCTAATAATTAATTTTGTATGTAAGAATGATAATGAATAGTATATACTAGATATAATATTAGATATTTGGTAACTTGAATAGTACCTGAATTTCATAATTCATGTGAATTTGAGTTACCACTATTCTTGATTTTGTACTTTAATTTTTTTATTTATTTCGTATTCTACTACATTTTATTTTTAAAACCCTATCAGGTAGCAGACGTATTCTACTACCTTTATATGCAGAAATTATCATTATCAAAAGGAAAAGAAACAAGGCAAACTCACAATTTGTAATACAAAATGAATGTAAAATTGCAGTCACACAATTCATGCCAATAGTTAAAAATGAATAATGCCCTTAGTATTCACAATCATTATATATTCTCTGTGAGGGTTAGTTGCATTCATTTTAGGTAGGGTAAAGACTAAAGACAGTCTTCTATATATATACATCTAAATATATATTCCGATACATAAATTCTGCCGGATAGCACAAGTTGCCAAAAAAAAAAAAATTAATTGAAAATCCAAGTAATATATTTAGAAAGTTCATTTTGTTCTTCTTTGTGAGTGGTGTGTCCACTTAAAATTTTACGTTTTCTATATTTGTTTGTTTTTCAAGATAATTTTTTTATAATTTTGACATATGAAGTTAATTAGAAGAGTACGAATTCATTAACAATGAATTAGTGACAATCGTAAAAAATAACTTACAATTTTGAAATGACATCTATTTTTCATACACATCATATTTATAAAAAATGATAAAAATTGTAATATATAGAAGTGGATAAATTTGTGAGTGTAGAACAGGAGATGTATATATATAGAAGACTGTCTTTACTTAACACGTATCGTATTCAACCCGTATAGTATTCAATAAGGTGGGCATGGGTAAAGTTTTTTTTTCAAATAATAAATTACAATTTTTGACAAATAATCCTTGATTGCTCTGTTGTAACTTTCTCCGTTCATTGAGTTTCATTAATTTACATCACTTAATTGATCTGTTCCTCATATGGCATCCTCGATCCAAAGAAATAGTCACGTATTCCACAATCCCCAAGCTTAATAACCCGATCAAAACCAATTTAAATTCCATAACCGACCCGTGGGCTCCGCAAGTCAGTCACAATTCCAGCAACTACTCAGCAATTGACAGCTGCGACTCAGCAGCCGAAGAAGAAGAAGAGGAATCTGGTACTGACGGGTGGAACCCTCTGCCCGCATATGGCCAGCGCCCAGAAGTAATCGTGACTGGCAAAACCAATACCTTCGGTCTAATTTTCTAAATTTCATTTTTAGAAAAGTAATAGATATTTTTTAATGAACTAGAAAGATGTAATTTTTTTTTATTCCATAGAAAGAACATATATTCTAGTAGTATTGACAATCATTATATATTCTCTGTGAGCGACAGATTAGTAGCATTCATTTCAGGTAGGGTAAAGACTAAAGACTGCTAATTAAACTCAAATATAATTTCAATGTGAAAAGAAATTGGTCAAAGTCAAAAATGTCGGCAAGAAAAGAAAAATGACAATTTGCTTGGTCAAAAATGTGGGCTGCCGACTTCTATATTTAGAAGTAAAGTTAGAGTTGTATTCTTGTTATAATTAATGAGTTGTACCTTAGTTACATCTTGATGGATATGTCGGTTTTGGCTATGAACCGACTTTGTAATCTGTAAATAGGAATGTGGTGCAATGTATCAAAATTAATTGAAATTACACAAAACAATTGATATCTTATCTCTAGTCTCTCTCTCTCTCCCTATTTGAAATTCTTATTTACAATTTGTTTGAGTGTCAACAAAGACAGTCTTCTATTTTTATATATATTCATCTCCTGTTCTACACCACTTCCAATATTCTTTTAATAAGAAAAAAACAGAACATGCGTAAAACGACGCCAGTCATGGGTAAAGGCCTTTGGAGCTTAGAAGATGATCAGTAAGTTAGATCTTTAACATCTTTAACGGTCGCAGAAGGATGGTTTTTTTTAGTCCCAAAAATCAGTCACAGCAAAACCAGTTATTTTAAAAAAATTAGTCCCAAAAATCTATAAAATTGAAAAAAAATGCATGCATCACTTTAAAAATCGAAGCAAAATCAAACATGTGTGAGCAGGATAACGGACAATTTAAAAATTACTTATTCTACAACTTACTTACGAGGGTCAGAGAGGCGGGGTCTTCCAGCGGCGGGGGTCACAGAGGCGGCGGGGGTTCAGGCAGTTGGGGATCGGCGCGGATTTTTTTTTTGGCTAACCTAAACCGCGAGAGGGAGGAGTCAGAGAGAAGGAATGGCGCGGGTTATTTACGGACACCCTTCAACGACCGGGACAAATCAGTTGTTGAAGGATGTGGGCGCCGGTCGCTGAAGGGGTCGTCGCCGAAAATATATATATATTTTTTTTGCAGGGGGGACTTCTGCGACCGGCGACCGAATCGGTCGCTGAAGACCTGTTTTGTTGTAGTGACAGGTGTCACAGGACGAGGAGAGATGAAATTCGCCGATATCTGAGAACTGTCAGATTCAAATCGGATGGTTGAGAAATAGCCAGCACTGCAATGAACAGTGCAAAACCCTTCCAGCATTATATATAAAAAATAGATGTGAATTTGAGTTACTTACTTTAATATTTTTTTATTATTTCTGCAGTCACACACAATTCATGTCTTATATTGGCAATCATTATATATTCTCCTAAAGAGTCTTTTATTTCTATATATATTCATCTCCTATCTCCTGTTCTACACCATGGAATTGTTCTTTTAATAAGAAAAAAACAGAACATGCGTAAAACAGTGCCAGTCATGGATAAAGGCCTTTGGAGCTTAGAAGATGATCAGCGCCAGTCTTTTATGATAAATGCTTGAAATTGATTCACAACCTCTGTTGGTTTCTATTTATTTCTTTTACCTTTTTTAGTATGATTTCAAAAAATGTTGTCAACATAAATTATAATGAGCAAAATTTTATGAACTCATCTTGAACAAAAATGTTGTCAACATAAATTAGCATCATGAATTCTTAATTTGCAATAACAAAACTGAAATATATATAAATTTTATATGGGACACTTGTAGCGAAAGAGAGCAAAATTAATAAATTTTATTCAAAATTGTAAAACATTAGGATAGAAAAAGAAGTTGTGAAAACTTATTACATGAGAAGTCTCTTTTTTTTATCCAGAGACATTATATCCTTTATTTTCTATGTATGCCCCAATTTACGCATGACAAATTGCTATTTTTTCATGTACATTTCTGATGAAAAAAAATATCAGCGCATCAATCGAAAGATTTAAGCAACTAATTAAAACAACGGATACTGCAATATCTTCTAAGCCGAGATGTTGGCTCCAGAAGAGAAAGTACGTAGTCTACAACGGCTTTAACTTCAACCAACTCGGGATGCCAGAAGCAAAAGCATATATGAGGTATCAAAGCGCCAACTTGATCAATCCGTACCAGTTTCAGATGCCATACATGCAAAATGAAATGATGTGTGGTACTTGTGTCAATTCAAACCAGCCCGCTGGGATTTCAGACCTAGGGATGAACCTTACTCTCTCAACTAACTTCTCGCTCTCAACAGTGAAGTGGTGAATCCGGTGGGGTCATTCACCGAGTTGCTAGGCCTAGGCCTAGATGTTAACAATAACATGTATGCACTACACCATAGTTTGGGCCTTGGGGTAGGTATGTAATTTCCCATAACATGGCCCAGTCTACTTTGGTGATGATGTGGGTTGCAACACTTCAACGCATGGTGCACCGAGCGAGGCGCCATCTGAGAATTGTTACAAGAACATGGGCCCGGTGATGAGCTATGATTAGAAGGCTACTGTGTGAATGTCAAGGGTAAGGGCAAGATGTATTTTCTAGGGTGACTGTCAGCGATTCGGTGATGTTAGGATCAAACTTGTGAGGGATGGTGAGATGTAGACTTTTTTTATTTAAGTTTTTTTTTTTTTTTGCATTTGTCTTTGTATTTGTGTTTCTTGATCAGAGAAACATGAGAGCTTGTGTTGTTAGGTTATGTTATCTTATGTTTGTGTTGTTTAAAATTATCTGGCTATGTTTGTCTTAGGACATGTCTAATTGTGCCATGTGTTGTTAAGTTATTTCTGGCTATATATGTTGTGCTCTTTTTTGGACATGTTAGGTATACTTAATCGATTAGGTAGATTTAATAAATGCTACTGATTTTATATATTAAGTATTTATTTTGATTTTTTAAGTGTTGCAGTGTTGGGAGATGGGGAATAGCCAAAGGGAATATTTCATAATAAATAAAAGTAAAGAGATTAAGAGAGTACTAGTTTGTAAATAAGAAAAGTAACGATAATGTTAAAAAAAAACAACAATGGGTGGGAATTAAACATTATTTATTTAAAAAAAGGTTACAAAAATGATAAGATCAAAACTACATTTCCTTGGTTGATTGGAGAATATCGGTCATTTACAAAGATGATCAGCGCCATTTTTTTATGATGAATGCTTGAAATTGATTCACAACCTATGTTGTTTTCTATTTTTTTTTTTTTTACCTTTTTTAGTATGATTTCAAAAAATGTTGTCAACATAAATTATAATGAACAAAATTTTATTAACTCATCTTGAACAAAAATGTTGTCAACATAAATTAGCATCATGAATTCTTAATTGCAAATAACAAAACTAAAATATATATAAATTTTATGTGGGACACTTGTAGCGAAAAAGAGCATAATTAATAGATTTTATTCAAAATTTTAAAACATTAGGATTGAAAAAGAAGTTGTGAAAACTTATTACAAGAGAAGTCTTTTTTTTTTTCCAGAGACATTCTATCCTTTGTTTTCTATGTATGCCCCCATTGACGCATGACAAATTGCTGTTTTTTCATGTACATTTCTGATGAAGAAAAATATCAGCGCATCAATCGAAAGATTTAAGGAACTAATTAAAACAACGGATACTGCAATATCTTCTAAGCTGAGATGCCGGCTCCAGAAGAGAAAGTAGTCTACAACGGCTTTAACTTCAACCAACTCGAGATGCCAGAAGCAAAAGCAGATATGAGGTATCAAAGCGCCAACTTGATCAACCCGTACCAGTTTCAAATGCCATACATGCAAAATGAAATGATGTATGGTACTTGTGTCAATTCAAACCAGCCTGCTGGGATTCCAGACCTAGGGATGAACCTTACTCTCAACTAACTTCTCGCTCTCAACAGTGAAGTGGTGAATCCGATGGGGTCATTCACCGAGTTGCTAGTCCTAGGCCTAGATGTTAACAATAACATGTATGCACTACACCACAGTTTGGGCCTTGGGGTAGGTATGTAATTTCCCATAACATAGGCCCAGTCTACTTTGGTGATGATGTGGGTTGCAGCACTTCAACGCATGGTGCACCAAGCGAGGCGCCATCTGAGAATTGTTACAAGAACATGGGCCCGATGATGAGCTCTGATCAGAAGGCTACTGTGTGAATGTCAAGGGTAAGGCCGGGCAAGATGTATTTTCTAGGGTAACTGTCGGTGATTCGGTGATGTTTGGATCAAACTTGTGAGGGATGGTGAGATGAAGACTTTTTTTATTTAAGTTTTTTTTTTTTTTGCATTTGTCTTTGTATTTGTGTTTCTTGATCAGAGAAACATGAGAGTGTTGTGTTGTTAGGTTATGTTATCTTATGTTTGTGTTGTTTAAACTTATCTGGCTATGTTTTTCTTAGGACATGTCTAATTGTGCCATGTGATGCTAAGATATTTCTGGTTATATATGTTGTGCTCTTTTTTGGACATGTTAGTTATACTTGATCGATTTAGTAGATTGAATAAATGTGAGTCGAGCCAACATTTGATTGAGGAAATAATGTTTTTTTGAACTATATGAAGATCCCTATCCTTAATTTGGAGAAATGTTTATATATTTGAAGAAATTACAACGAATTGAACTTGCTTTCAGGCAAACCCTATTTACTTCATATTTTGGCAAATTTTTAAATTTGTGCAAAATGCGCAAATGAACACAATTATCGATCAATTGAAAAAACACAGACCAAAGGGGCTCAGCCCACATGGCCACATGCCATTACAAGGCATAAACAAAGAAAGAAAATTAGACAATTGGCACGTTACCGAGAAATTGAACAAAAACGTCTTTCTTTCTCCACTCTCCATGAAGAGAAGAAAGAAAAGAGGGGATTTATATTGGGGCTGGGTTCCACTGGTAAGTGAGAGAGAAAACAAAGGAGAGATTGATTCATCTGGGGTAGGGTCACATTGTAAGTGAGGTAGGAAATAGAGGAAGAAAGAATTTGAGAATGAGACTATGTGGTCGTTCATGTAGCCGGGTCGTTTCTTTCCTCTTTCTTACATAGTGACGAATGAATAGTTCGGGTTCGGTGAGGTGAGGTCAAAAGTCCGTGATTCGAGTATAATTCGGGGCAAAAAATATTATTATTTGGTGCACAAACTTAGTCTAGCACATGGCAAGATATGAATTTTTACCAAATTGGTGGAAGGTCAAAATTCTGAAATATTGAGGTGGTAACTAAAAATTTCGGTGTACTAGAGACCGTTTCATTTATGAAATTATTTTATAAATGTATATGTTGTGGAGATATAAAATATATTAATTTTAAAAATTCATTTTTTATTTTTGGACATTAAAAAGATAAACATTGTTTGTGTATGTGTTTTATTAAGAAAGATCATATGATTCTAGACTATAATCTACTAATATATTTTTTATATTGAAAGACAAGACTAAAAAGGGGCGGCAAATAGGAATATCATTTTTGTCCTTCTCGGGATATAAAAAAAGGTTCAAAAGTATTTCTGTCCTTCCCCAACTTCTTTAAAAAGGAGGAATTTCATGTATGCCCCTCAAAAACTTCAAAATTAAGTATTCTCACCTAAAAAATTCATAATATCATATTTACCATTTTAAATTTTCAAAACTAAAAAATTTATCTAATTTATTGACTTTTCTATTATAACACATTTCAAATGTATAAAATATCCATATTACTATTTATTAAAAAATAAAAATTATGTCATATATAACATTCCTAAAAGAGTTTGTCACATATGAGATAATCTCACAGGAGCCTCGCTCACCACTGCCTATCTCAAAAAATAATATCATATGCTGCCTAGTACGTGCCTACTAATTACTCCCACGAACTTTATTATTTAAATCAAGCTAAACATTTCTTGTATGAGAGTTCTTTTCCTTTTGTTTTTGTGATCATTCTACAAAAACATATTCTATTTGTACTAGGAGTTTTAAATAATCATGAAATTATTATAACAATTCCAAAATGAATTAATATTACATTACTTCTGAATTATTTTAATCTTGTCAATTAATAATTAAGTCATATATCAAACCAATGTGACATTTAATGTTAATTTGTTCCCCAATCAAAATAGTAATTTTATTGTCTAAAACTTTATTAAATATCGTAACTCGATCTATTAATTATTTTGTCTTGCTGAAATGAAATATTTAAGTATAATAAATTTTCTTATTTCTGTACTAATTAAGTTTCTAATAATTAATTTTGTATGTAAGAATGATAATGAATAGTATATACTAGATATAATATTAGATATTTGGTAACTTCAATAGTACCTGAATTTCATAATTCATGTGAATTTGAGTTACCACTATTCGTGATTTTTGTACTTTAATATTTTTTTTATTTCTGCAGTCACACAATTCAGTCATTATATATTCTCTGTGAGTGACAGATTGGTAGCATTTATTTAGGTAGGGTAAAGACTAAAAGACAATCTTCTATTTCTATATATATTCATCTCCTGTTCTACACCACTTCCAGTGTTCTTTTAATAAGAAAAAAACAAAACATGCGTAAAACGACGCCAATCATGGGTAAAGGCATTTGGAGCTTAGAAGATGACCACTAAGTTACATCTCTAACATCTTTATATTATTTCTTTAATTAGAATATAACTCTTACTGGATGATACACATATATGTTTATCTCAAAAATTAAAGTATATTCTTTAATCTCTTCATAGACGTTTGAGGCATTTGGTTAATACTGATCCTATGGCGAGAGAAAATGGAGAAAATGGTCGGAGATAGCGAAATCCTTAGACTCGAAAACAGGAAGGCAGTGTAGAGAAAGATGGCACAACCATCTCCGACCTGACATCAATGTACGAATCTCTATATTTCAGTGACTACAAAAGAGGGAACTTACCATTAAGGCAATCACAACAAATAATTTGTAATTTTGTAAAATTAAACAATGACATATGACATCCATTTAATAAATTTTATTGTTCATCAAATTATCTCTAATTTATAATTTATATTTTATAGAAGATCAACTCAAATTATATGAAATTTTATACAAAATCAACGAATCATAAGACTAATTATAATATCATTTCTCAAATATATATATTTTATTTAAAAAATTAACCTAATTAAAAATATTGTTCAAATCATCAAATCAATCCGTTATCGATACAACCATTGTAGTATTATTTATTTTAAATAGATATTTTAAATATTTAACAATTCACAAGTTTCATAATGATTATAAATATGAGAATTGATTCTAAATTGGGTTTTAAAGAAAAATGACGTCGAAAGGTTCAATAATAGTGATTATATAAATATAAATTTTATGTAATACGATGAAAATAGATTGCAGAGGTCTATTTTACCTGTTTTCTGCTTTACAGGGTATCAAGATGTCAAGTTGTCTGTAATTGTTTCGAGAATAGTTTTACAAATATCAATTAGTTTTCGCCAACATCTTATAAGTTGAATAAACTATTTTTTCATCAAATAAAGACATTTAAATAACAAACATGATATTTATACTTCTCTTGTGATGTTTATTTGAAAAGCAACACCAGTACATCATGCAAAATTTGTGAAGTGTGTGTTTAGCTTCATGATACTCACCAAAATATCACTGCGATAACATGTGAAAGGCATTTAAATTGCACGGAACAAACAACTGTCGGTCAATTGACTTTTTCGATTACTCAATTTTAATAATTCTTTACATTAAGATAACTATATCTAATTTATAGTGATTCTAATATTATATTTCTTATGACATGAAGCTTGTTCAAAATCAACTGCCTATACTTGAGATGAGTTGAAAGACATTTGAACTCTTATATCATGGTTAAAAAATAAAATCATTTGCTAAGGTTGGAACTTATTATTAACAATTTACTTAGTTTTTATAACTTTAAGACTTATTAGTAATATAAAGTTCCTAATTTTACTCCAATGTATAATTGGGTATGATCAAGGTTCTAAATAGCGATTATCGTGTTATCGCTTTTAAGTTTCGAAAAATCTATAGCGTAAGTATTGTATATATAGCTAGCTATTTGAAACCTTGATAAAAAAAAGCGGTTGATAACATCATAGCTTTTAAAGTCTGAAAAAACTATAGCGCAGCTATATATATATAGCTAGCTATTTAGAACCCGATCGATGATCACGTACATGCAAAAAAAAATGCGTTTTGTCATTCATTGAAACAATGTAATATTAATTAATTAGAATATGTTACTATTAAGCCAATAAAGTTCAACATGTGTCAGATTTATTGATTAGGATCTGAAACATTATAGTTACCAATGATCTGTTCGGGACTTTGTTTTAGGAATAAAAACTTGTGTCGAAGAAAAAATTGAATTAGTCTATATTGGTTATAAAAACTTTTTATATTTTCTACATTTTTTAGTAATATTAAATATATCAAAATATTATTGACATTGTCTTCAAATTAAAAATTAGACTCGTTGTGATCGTAAAAACAAACGAGACAAACATTTTGAAAATTAATTTAACTTGATCTACGTGTAGTCTCTAAGCACAAATGATGAGATAAAAATATTAAATAGTAATTAATTAAAGGCTTCAATTCCGATAGAGATGTTAAGAAAATAACAAAAATATTTTTAAAGTGTAATTTATAATACATAAAATAGTCTGGCTAGTACGATATTAGTGTCATGTGACACCGATTTTTAAAAACTATTAGATATATTTTAAACCGACAAATTCAAACCGACCTACTTCATGTGTTAACATGCAATATTTATAAATTTTTGAATCATTTTAGTATCAAGTCAAGCTTAAAAACTGATAAAAAATGAATGCATTAAAATTAACTTAAAAAATCTCCACATTTGATCCCTTGCTTAATTTTAAATAAATTTAAAAAATAATAAATTGTGCATTTAAACGCATCACTCATCAAGTAAATCGGTTTGAACAGTTTGGATTTATAGTTTAAAACCCATCCGATAAGTTTTAAAGTTATTGTTATTTAAGTTAAAATAACACTAATATTATACTAACCCGACTCTATATAAAAAAAGGAGTCCGGCTAGTATAACATTGGTGTCATTTCGGCCTATATAACACCAACTCCAAAATCTATTGTATCGACTTCAAACGGTTAATCCAACCGTTCAAACTCTTCTACTTTATGAGTTGTGCGTTTACATGCAAAAAAAAATATTTTCTAGTTATTTTAGTACCAAATCAAGCGGTCAAAAATCTTGAAAAATGAATGCATTAAAATTAACTTAAAAACTCACACATTTGACCGCTTGATTTGATACTAAAAAAATTCAAAAAATTATAAAATTTTGCATGTAAACGCACAACTCATAAAGTAGAAGGGTTTGAACGGTTGGATTAACCGTTTGAAGTCGATACGATAGATTTTAGAGTTGGTGTTATATAGGCCGAAATGACACCAATGTTATACTAGCCGGACTCTAAAAAAAGATCCAAGTTTCCAAAAAATTTAGGTAATGCTATATCATCTCTTCACAATCAATCAGGTTTGTTTCTCTCTTTACTCACTTATTTTGATGGGATAACTCACGTGCTAGGATTCAATTCCTCATTTAAAAGAGACACGTGTTCGATATATCGAAAAAATAATATTATTAAAGAATCCAATTTTTTTGTGTTTCCATATATGAATTACCGCGTGACTAATTATATAACATGTTTCTGTCCAAAACTTGTTATATACAACATTTATTTTGCAAATATTATCTCCTTTTATATATTTATTTTTTTCCAGAACGAAACCCGGAGAATAATCCTAATTTAGAATAGAGAATAACATAAAAATACAATAACTAAACTATTGATGCCGCGCATCATGTTATGCAAATTAATTGTAATTTTTCTTGCAAATTATTGAATTTCCACTATGTCATTATTTTGTATTTATTCATCAATTGATTGGTTATCCTATTTTAATAATAGTTTCTTGAGAAAAAAAAAGAAAAAGAAAACTATTATAAAAGTTGTCAAATGTATTGATAACCATTAATCTATAATTAATATAATATTTACATGTCATAGGTAAATGCTAAACCCAACTATAATAAAAGTATAATGTTAAAAATATTGAAATTCATCGATGATTAAATCATCACAAAAATAGTGAAATATTGTACAATTCTACAAGCCCTTTAGGAGCCATTACAAATTCAGACGGATTAAGCCCAATATATAATAAACAGGCCCACTAACAGATAATTATGAGCTTCTGTAGCTATCGTAATTGCCGTAACGTAACCCAATTTATGTGTTTAGATCTTGACCGTCCAATTCGAATCAGGACCAATCCGGTCCGAGGTGGAGCACACGGGCCTCTTTAATATGATAGCCCGATTCGGAAAAAAAGAGGGTTAGTATCTCTCAAAAAATTTAATTGATTCATATTTTTTTTTTCTGTACTGAAGTTAGACCCTCTGAAAAATGAGGAAACTGTAACAAAAATTAAGAAATAGAGAATGAACGCAGAAATTATAAAATTGGTTACAAACAAAATAGGAGTTTTAAGATTGAACTATCTAATAATTGTTTGTTTCAAGTGAGTTGTGAAAGTGAAAATAATATTTGAAGAGTTTTTGTACAATTTCAAAACTCAAACTAAGTTCAACATGTAGTTTTTGAGCTATTATTTCTTGTTTTCAGATCTTTACATTGATGAGTTGGAGGAGTTACTAGAAGTTTACATGCTTGATTCCTTAAGTACTGAAGTCCAGGATGGAAGTGTTCCGGAGGTAATTTCTTTTCTTGTTTTCATACACTTTGCCCCTCCTTTATATCATATAATTCCAACTGTAAGACTTTGCACTGGCAAAATTTGTTGAATTGTTTTGTACCAACTATCTGGTGTGTGCAGGATTTTTCATAGAAAAGAGAAAATATGTGAGTATACTTGTTGTGAACAAAATCCCTGAAATAATAATGGGAAGCAAAAGAAGAAATACTGAACATGTTTGAACTGTTCTTTAGAGTTGATTCTTAGAATATCTGAAATGGTAGTATTGCTTGTAGGTTGCTGAGCAATTGATGATAATGCATGAAGAGTGTTTAGAAGGCAAATATGAATCAATTCAAAAGCTGAAACAATTACCTCCGAGAACAAATGCTGTCTCTCAAAGCAAACAGGTAAAAACTGTTTTTTTTTTGTATACAAGTTTGAATGCGGCATTATGAAACTGCGGAACGTATGCATCCACATGAGTATTGTTTTTATACTCAGCACTAAAATATGTACAGAAGAATAATTCCAAGATTAATTTTCTCTTCTGTTTATATTGGGAAAATAAACAAGAGTTTGTTTCAGTGAAAGTGAGATATTAGGGGGCATCTGTATTATTTGTTTTCAAGTGAATTCTTGAATTTTAGGAGGGCTTTTAAGGTTATAATTATTTCCCTTCAAGGGATCATTTACATTGTGAATGTACTACCTAGTATACTCTTAAACAAATGCATTGGATAAATTCAAAAGGTCTAATAATACACTTAGACAATTGCTTTCACTTCTCATGTATGTCACCAATTTACAAAGTTTGTTCCTACTCAAAAGAGTTTTTGTGATTATATAGATATACAGGGTTCAAAATGAATATATTTGTTTTTTGTGGTGCACAGGTTGTCAACGACGATGATGACGAGAGCTCTGACGAAGAGGACTCAGACTCAGATTCGATGGAAATGGAGGCAACACAAGAGATGGATGTGGATCCGGTCAAGACGAGTACCAAACCCGGACCCGACCCTGATGGTTGGACTGTTGTTGCGAATAAGCGCAACAGGGGTAGAAGATCCAATTGATTTTCCTAGGTGTAAAAATTTTTGCTGTGAGAGTAATGTAATTTTGTTTTTTATCTCTGGACAGAGAGTTCTTGT
The DNA here is from genome assembly GCA_011114355.1 of Carex littledalei. Classification (NCBI taxonomy): domain Eukaryota; kingdom Viridiplantae; phylum Streptophyta; class Magnoliopsida; order Poales; family Cyperaceae; genus Carex; species Carex littledalei. The sequence goes on from CM022081.1 coordinate 2,867,321, forward strand.
GATGATTTTATTATTATTTCGTGCTATATGAACATATCGTAAGCTTAATGAAGATGTTTTATAAGGGATTAGGTGATTATTTTATATTGTTTATACATTCAGATAGATTCTCTTCTTGTGTAACTAATCTGAATAATACGTACAATTTTTAGGAAGTCAAATGCTGACTTGTCCAACCACACACTGATTCACACAGTACAGTAAACGCAGGTTCTGACAAATTCTAACTGTCAGTTATAGTTTTCAACAATTTGGGTTGTCTGAATTATCTTCGTGTTCATCTCTTATCTTCAAAAAGAAAATGAACGTGCTAGATCAACAATTCAGAAGGATTTTTGTTTGATTCTTGTTTAACTTTTTGGGGAAGGATTTGTTTGATGACTGGCAAACTGTGAATAAACTTCGGGCATGTTAGCACTTTGCAATAGATTAGCACAAGTCATGACACATTTTGCTAAATTAAGATATATTAAGCAGAAAGCTTTGCAATCTCATCCAGAAGATACTTCGATTCAGTTGCAGGATCCACCGGAGCATGGCCTCTTACAGTTATCCTTTGCCTCTTTTCTCCCATGTACTCATTTGGGCTGACCATGACCCGAAACAAATGTGGCACCCACATCGCCTCTTTCAGTTTCATCTGATACTGATCATCTCCATCCTAAAATTGCCAGAAAATTAGGAATAAAACTGAAAACATCTATAGGATGGTTGAAAGTGCCCTTTTTATTGAATATTACAATTTCCAAATAAACCCTTTTATAGTAAGAATTGACAGGTTAAATTAACATTTGGCAAACTTATGCTTGTTTTATAATTAATTTTGGTTAACAGTACCATTGATTAAATTAATTTGTGATCTGCAAAATAAGAGTTCTGGTTTACAAATTGCAAAGTTGCTTTTTTATAAGAGCCAAGAATACCTCAGTTTTGATCCTTTCAAGCTCATCAGCACTGCACCCAATAATTTTCTCAGCTTGTTCATTGAAAACTGAAAGTCATGCCTCACCAGTAGGATCTGACACCTTCAGAATCATTATATAGCTACAAAGTTGCTGAAACCAATCAACCTTATAACCAATCCATTTTTTAAATTTTGTAAGAGTGAGGCTACGGTACTATGCATAGCACGGTTGGGTCCGTGCTACGGCTCAATATTTGAGTTTTCAAAATCTTAACAGTCAATCCGAACTGTTCAACATGATTATAAAATGAATATGTACTTGCAAACCAAATTTTACATTTTTTCAAATTTTTTTACTGTTTTTTAGATATGTAGAAAATCACTTGATCTGAAAATTCTGAACCATGCAAAAACAGTGATTTTCTACCTATCTAAAAAAATCAATGTTCTAAATAGCGCGCTATAGCGTTTTCGGACCAAAAAAGCTATGACGCTATGGCCATATAGCACCGCTATAGCGCGCTATTTCGCGCTATATGGCCATAGCGCCGTTTTTTCAGCCGTTCCGCTATGACGCGATAAACGCTATTTAAACCTTTGAAAAATTAGTAAAAAAGTTCAAAAAAATGTAAAATTTGGTTTGCAAGTACATATTTATTTTATAATCATGTTGAACGGTTCAGATCGACCGTTAGAATTTTGAAACTCAAATATTGAGCCGTAGCACGGACCCAATCCGTGCTATGCATAGTACCGTAGCCTCACTCATTTTGTAATAACAATCCTTAATTGGTGCCTTCAGTACTCTAGAAACTTTGAAGCTACGACGAAGCTCCAATTTATAATTATACTAAAAGAACTACAAAATGACCATTGAAAATTCATTTGAAAAGACAAATATCACTTCTTATTAGTAAATTTTTCTATAGTTTCACGAGTGCCTTTTAGAAAATAACATAGATCACATCTAACGGTTTTATTTTGACATTTTAAGTTTAAAATTTTAAGTTATTAAAGTTTTAAAATAAAGACATGATAGAAGCACAAAAAATGAAGACATTTGAACCCTCCTCTACTGGAATCCATATCCTCTCCGGTACCATAAAAGATTCTCTTCATTTTACGGTTTGAGATTAACTCCCAGCCGGTTTGGGATTCGAGCTGACAAAGGGGGCAGTATTATTGGGCTTTGAGATTCGTGCCAAGTTAAAAAGAACGGTCCAGATTAAGTAATTGTAAAAGATTCCCTATTACGGTACCGGAGGTGATGTGAATTCCCTCTACTAGACAATATAAGAAAACAGAAAAAGTGATTGGGATTTTCGATGACACAGCGATTCGAAAACGTTCGGCCTCGGTTGATTTTTATTTTTTATACCGAAGGGTTTTTATTTTTCAAAAAGTAGCTGTTTTTTTTAAAGAGAAATAGTACCGACATTTTTATTAATATCCAAAGTTTAATACAAATTATTAATTATGCCCGGAGTTCAAAATTTTTGCTAAAAATACCCAAACCGGCCATTTTCTGGCCGGTTTACTCATTTTTTTTTTTTTTTTTTAAGACTATGAATAGCAAAATAGTAAAATCTAACACTAAAAATTGAAATTTTTTGTTAGATTATTTCTTGTGATTTATAATTACCATATTTATACTAAAATACACTGGATTACTGGAAATTATGTTGAATTACACTATATTACAATAAATTATGTTGAATTACACTAAATTACAATAACTTCGTTAATTACGCAAAATTACGCTAAAGTAGACCGATTATGTGCCATATTTCATAAATCATAAAAAATAGTAAAAAAATTCCGAAAAATAGTAAAAATTGGTATTCTACAAGTTCATTATGTAACTAATTTACTGAGCAACTTGGATTGAATAATAGAAACGAAAATCTTAATCGGAAACTTCAACTCAAGTTTTGAGGCTCTTCCCTTAGTTTTTTGGCGATTCTGAATTTCGAAATCCGACATCATTGGCACTAATGTGTGCGTCTTTTCGCAAGCTTTCCGAAAAGTGGTCATTTGCTGAAATCGGACACTCGAGTGCCGTTTTATGACCGTTTGAAGTATCGCCGTCGTTTTTCGCCGTCACTAAATTACATTACATTACGGTACACTGAAAAGGCGAAACTTCCAACGTTGCGTGGAAGGCATGGTACGATGAGCATGGACGTCCGGTGTCTTTCATCTTGCACTGATTGTTTTTCATTTACTACTGGTTGTCTTTCATGTTCTACTAGTTGTTTTCATGTTCTACTGATTGTCGTTCATCTTTCACTAGTTGTATTTCATGTTCTACTAGTTGTCTTTATTGTTCTACTAGTTGTCTTTCAACTTGTTCTAGTGTTATTTCATGTTCTACTGCTTGTCTTTAAGGTTCTACAGGTTGTCTTTCATCTTCTTCTTGTTTTCTTTCATCTTCTACTGGTTGTCTTTTATGTTTTACTGGTTGTGTTTCAGGTTCAACTGCTTGTCTTTCATCTTCTTCTAGTAGTGTTTCAAGTGCTGCTAGTTGTCTTTAATGGTCTACTAGTTTTCTTTCAACTTGTTCTGGTTGTCATTCATGTTGTACTGGTTGTCTTTCATATTCTTATAGTTTGCTTTCATGTTCTACTGATTATCTTTGATGTTATACTGGTTGTCTTTAATCTTTTTCTAGTTGTCTTTAATGTTCTACTGATAGTCTTTCAGGTTGTACTAGTTGTCTTTCAACTTGTTATTGTTGTATTTCTTGTTCTACTGGTTTTCATATTTTTCTAGTTTTCTTTCATGTTCTTGTAGGGCGCAGAAAGTTGCACAGCGGTGGAAGGTGTGTGCATGTGTTAAATGTCTCATGGTTCAGCGCTCTCGATTTTTCGAAACATGAAAGAGAACATCGAACTTGAAACATTCATGTTATTGCTGCCTTCATGTTATTTGCAACATTCATGTTCTAGTGTTATTTGCATTGGGCCTTCAAGATCTATGCTGAGTGCTTCCCGTTACTGCTGCCTTCATGTTATTCGTGGTTTCGACTTGGTTCTTTTGCGAATCGAGATTGTAGGAGGACTCCTGTAAGCTTTCGACACCGCTTTAAGTCAACATCAACGACTCTTTTTTCATGGGATTTGATCATATGATACATTGATTTTAACCTGCAAGCATGAAACGTTAGATCTGGAGGGCATGTGGGAAATTTACTACATTTTCATATATTTATTTGGTATTCATTTCAAGGGTGTGCATTTATCCTTTCCCATGTGCGGTTTTACCAGTTTGGTTGATTTTTGAGACTTGATATCTTTCAATTCTCTTGGAGGTTTTGGATGAAACTTCACAGTCTTGTTCTATGGCGTCAAGACTATGAGTCAGCCAATTTTCATGATTTTTCATGATGTTTAGCCATGCCAATCAATGGTGCGAAGTGATGACCTGAGCAGCAATTTTACACATTTTTACAGTTTTCTGGATTTTGTCTTTTTCATTGTGATTTATCCACTTGGCCATTTTAGGAGTTCTTTATATGAATTTAAAGCTTGACAGGTGATCTACCAAATGATCAAGTATCAGATTTTTCTGCCATGGGAGGCTATGATGAACAGTAAATTGAAGTTGTGACCATATTACAATTCATTTACTGGTTTTTCCTTCCTGTTCTTTTGCAGGAAATTGGACTTTGTATCACAGATTTGAAGCCTTTAAAGCTTAACTTTGAATGATTCGGTTGCATGGTTTCGAAGAGGGATTAACAAAGAGCAGTTCAAGGGTGAGTTTGAGACATTTGCATTTATACCCTTCATTTTATGAATTTTCAAAGAGGGGTACTTGTCAGTATTTTCTGCAGTGCAGCTCATGAAGCTGAGGGTTCAAATCTCACCTTGTTCTGGTTGCCTTTCATGTTCTTCTAGTTCCTTTTGTGTTCTACTAATTGTCTGTCATGTTTTATTGGTTGTCTTAATCTTCTTCTAGTTGTCTTTCATGTTCTACTAGTTGTCTTTCATGTTGTATTAGTTTTCTTTCATCTTGTACTGGTTGTTTTTAATCTACTACTGGTTGTCTTTCATCTTCTTCTATTTGTCTTTAAGGTTCTACAATTTGTCTTTCATGTTTAATAGGTTATATTTCATCTTGTACTGGTTGACTTTTGTGTTCTACTGGTTGTGTTTCATCTTCTTCTTGCTGTCTTTCATTATCTACTGCTTGTCTTTCATCTTCTTCCCATTATTTTTCATGTTCTATTCGTTCTTTAATATTCATCTAGTGTTATTTCAACTTGTTATGGTTGTCTGACGGCATCTCTAACAGAGAAACTGTACGAGAGGGACTCCATATCAGAAGTATCGAACCCCGCAGGTGATAGTTGTGACGGCATCTCTGCCGGACCCTGCAATCATACACATAAATTATTAAATTTGATCTGAATGAAGAAATTTATTAAAACCTGACAGATACTAAAGTATGACATACATGAGGCTACACCGGACGTCCATGCTCGTCGTACCATGCCTTCCACGCAACGTTGGAAGTTTCGCCTTTTCAGTGTACCGTAATGTAATGTAATTTAGTGACGGCGAAAAACGACGGCGATACTTCAAACGGTCATAAAACGGCGCTCGAGTGTCCGATTTCAGCAAATGACCACTTTTCGGAAAGCTTGCGAAAAGACGCATGCGTCAGTGCCTACGATGCCGGATTTCGAAATTCAGAATCGCCAAAAAACTAAGGGAAGAGCCTCAAAACTTGAGTTGAAGTTTCCGATTAAGATTTTCGTTTCTATTATTCAATCCAAGTAGCTCAGTAAATTAGTTACATAATGAACTTGTAGAATACCAGTTTTTACTATTTTTTATGATTCATGAAAGATGGCACATAATCGGTCTACTTTAGCGTAATTTTGCGTAATTAGCGAAGTTATTGTAATTTAGTGTAATTCAACATAATTTATTGTAATATAGTGTAATTCAACATAATTTCCAGTAATCCAGTGTATTTTAGTATAAATATGGTAATTATAAATCACAAGAAATAATCTAACAAAAAATTTAAACAAAAAATTTCAATTTTTAGTGTTAGATTTTACTATTTTGCTATTCATAGTCTTAAAAAAAAAAAAAAATGAGTAAACCGGCCAGAAAATGGCCGGTTTAGTGGGGGAGTAAACCGGCCAGAAACATTTTCTGGCCGGTTTACTCATTTTTAGCGAAAATTTTGAACTCCGGGCATAATTAATAATTTGTATTAAACTTTGGATATTAATAAAAATGTCGGGAAATAGTACTGGGATTGTTTCTGAAATAGTAGCTGAATAAAATAGATTTTCGGAACTCGTGACCTCTATTTATTATTATGAGAAAAGTTTAATCTAAATACTTATCATAGAAGCAAACTAATTAAAATTCATTGTTCCTAACCACACGAAGCAAAGAAAGTTTTTTCATTCAAATATTTTAGAAATTGCTTTACATTATTCTGTGATTATATATTATCTGACTAAAAATATAAAACTGAGGAATCTAATGTCAATAAGTGCCACATCATTAGCAATAAAATTAAATTAAAAAAAAAATATTTATGAAATTCTTAAATATAAAATATGTGTTTTATTGTGTTAGAGAAATATTTACGTAAACTGAAATCTTTATAGTTAATAATAATAATAATAATAATAATAATAAGTTACCAAGAATAATTTCATACAAATATAAAGTCGAATTTTTGTTCTTAGACTTACAATCTTAGAAAAACTAAGAACTGCATTATAAATAGAGTGAGGTTATGCTAATATGCATATTATGGATCCACCTTAGTCATGGAACCATATCTCTATTTTTAAAATTCAAACAGTCGATCTGAATTATTAAACATGATTTCCATATAAAACTGTACTTGGGAACACAAATTTTACATTTTATTATAATTTGTTTACTATTTTTAGATAGGTAGAAAATTACTTGATCTAAAAAATTTAAACCATTCAAAACAAGTGATATTTAGCTATATCTAAAAAATAGTAAAAATATAATTATAACTTTTTTCTCAAAACGAATTCTTTATTACACAAGGAAAAAAACGTTATAGAAAAGATTTTGCATTAGCAAAACAAAAGAGAAATTTCTGTAGTGCACACTTCAAACAGGGTAATAAAAACAAAACATTACAAATATGAGCGAACTCCAGGCAACAAGAATCGATGTTACATTAGATGATATTAATACAACTTAGTACACTCACAACATATTACATATTAGGTAATATTAATACATTGAGTTATTAAGAATATCCGAACATTAAACAATAACTTCACCAATGATCTTAACATGGGTAAGTAACTTGTTGATTAGCCGATCAACAAATCCATTAATTATCAGTTTTATATCCTACAAATCTAACGGTCTTAAGGAACTCCCACTGCTGGACTATTGCATCTCTTGGTCCCTCCTGAGTTGTCTCCTCCTCTAAAAATTCCCTGACACATAACTTCAGTAGGAACAAAACAAGTTACATAGGTTTCATAGATCATATATCCTTCTAAAAGGGCTTAATTGAGGGGGACTAATATGAATAGCACCTAGTAATCTGGTATTACACGGCCTTTACTATAATGTTAATTTCTTAATCTGGTTCATTTATAGTATATCAATTGACCATAAATACTCGAAGCTTTTCATTTTTTTTATTCAATAAATTTGGATTTTTCTAACATCTCATTAATCAGGGGCGGAACTAGAAAATGTTAATAGGGGTGGCTGAAAATTAAAATACAATTGCCATATATAAATGAAATTTGAATTCAAGACCTCTCAACCATAAAGTAGAGATTTAACCACTAGGCTACAACCAAACATATGCCATTTATTGAGGATGGCTAGACGATATAACAAGTTTAAAAAAGATAAAATTCAATTAAATTCCTATACGTATAATTAAAATTTAAAATCATAGAGGTGGCTTAGCCACCTTTGGCTAAGCCTTAGATCCGCCCCTATCATTAATTGACTTTGTTTTTGACAGCCTCCCTTAATTGAGGCATGGAAAAATAACAAGTACCAGTAGCAATACCGAGAGAGAGAGAGAGTTATTTCTAGTTTGATTCATGAGATAAAATACCTAAAGCAGGTTATTACAACTCAAATCTCACCAGACCAATTCTTCCAAAAATATCCCTACAAGATGCCATACTAATTTTGCATATGCTACAACTGCCCACAGTGCAACCGATACAGATCCCCACCTTTACACAGAATTCGGATGAGTTTATATGGCAATGAGAGAAATCAAGTTCATACTCGGCACGTTCTGCCTACACTGCTCTGATTGGAGGGTGGAAAATTGCATGGCAGTTTAAAAACACCTGGAAGCACAAACTACCTCCAACGGTGAAGATATTCACGTGTACTTGTTGCTAAAGGGTAAAACATTAACTCACGATGTCATGGCGAGGAGAGGAATTCAGTGTGAGATGAGGATGAATCGGCTCTGCTCCTATTTTTCCTATGCCCATACAATCATGGTGCCAGGATCATCGGTTGAAGAAGTGTGGACTAAGTCATGGGATAAAGCCAGACTCCTAGGACTGGAATGAAGGAAGGTATGTGCTACAAGGTTTGTGTGCACATGCTGACTGTTATGGAAACAGCGCAATGCTGTAATTTTTAAAGGACCCTACTGCAGGCAGAGGTACTGGTAGCGAGAATCAGTCAAGAGAGTTATCTCTGGATGAAATTTTGCTGAACAGGGAGACTTCAAAGCAATAAGAACAGTAGGAAATGTGCCTTGCTTTAATTTTGCATTATAGGAGTGTGCTGTATTGATGTAATTATAACTTGGGTGTAGATGCTAAATGTGCTGCCTTGTAATCAAACTCTCTGCATTAATACAATTTGGCAGACCCTGCCAGGCTTTAAAGAGAGAGAGAGAGAGAGAGAATATACGCCTAGGCAGCCTCTGCCGGGTTTTAAAAAAAAAAAAGAGAGAGAGAGAGAGAGAGAGAGAGAGAGGGGGGGGAGGGGAGAGAGAGATTACAATGGAGATTCCTAAGGTGAGCTCCTATAGTTTAGGCGAGTGATGGAGGAAATATGGTGCAAGATCAAAGTCATACAAACACATAATCACAAGTTCCAAGCACTTTAAGCTGTTGAAGACTGGGCAATTAGATAATTCATTCTTCAGTGCCTATTTTCATTACAAAGTAAAATTAAAACTATGTTCAAAAGAAAGGAAAATCACAAAGCTAATTATAAATGAGAACTTTGGATGCTTATTATAGCCATGGGATGTCTTTACTCCAAGAACAACAAACAAATATCATGTACACTTAAGGTTCTAAATTGTATCCGAATCACAATTGAAAACAACAATCATTGTGTATTTATGGCAGACAACATTAGAACCAAACAATTTAAAAGAATGCTATTTTAATTTTTTTGTTGCATGTGAATCGTCCTTGCGAGTTAGTAAAAAATGCCCTAATAATCAATTAGGGTATGTACCATGCTTGGATAGACATGGGAGTGCCTATGACAGGAGCAGGGTTTTGTTTAATTCTGAAGTACCTAAAATAAGAACCAAGAGTATATGCAAAAGTAGAAGCATTAAAGATTTTTGTTTCAAATATGTTGCAAAGAGAAAGTACCTTTCTCCTGCGGCAATCTAAATCAAGCCGTAAGCTTTCAACATTTGAAAGGCTGTGAATAAGCTTGGGAACCCTAGTAACATATTTATCCTTACCAAGCCAATTAGGAATATAGATGGAGGCATCAACTAGCGATGGCATATTTAGCAACAGAGTATTCCCCATATTCATGACTGTAATATCCAAATACAGGAGATTGGGCGTGGAAATCTGCAATCTCGTTATATAAGAATAACTAACAAGAACCAACTTCTTCAAACTGTTGGAACATATCTCCATGATGTCGATATTAAACCTTTCTAGCACTAATTTTTCAAGCACAGGACACCCCAACAAAAGCTTGTTGAAAGAGTCATAACTCATTGTAACACCATCAAGATTAAGGGTTTTAAGGCAATGAAGGGTTACTGAGTTGGGCTCTATAGCTACAAAAGTCGATCCATTTCTAGAGAGACACAACTGGAGATATATTAGTGATGCACAAGAAAAGATGAGATCGGTGTTTAAATTCAACTCTTCCCATGAACACAGTTTGACTGAGCACTCCCGAGGCTCCAACTTCATCACATCACCAATACAATTGGCAACAGCTTGAGTGCAACGCCAGTAAAAATCCGAATCCAGCCAAAGTTGAAATCTGTTAACACATAATGTTTCTCGCTTCTCCAACACACTTTTCACAAGTAGTTCGAATTTGGTTACAAATTCTACATTCACATCATCAATAATCTCTGGCAACCCAAACTCTTTAATGTCAAATTTCAGATCCGGCACAAAAGCCCATGTTTTCATCCATCTTTTAGACAAGATGCATGTCTGCACAGCCTCTCTTGTACTAAGAAAAGATAGGATACGCGTGCGAGCATCATCAGGCAAGCTACTAATCCTATCAAGGCTATAATTCTCCTCACTACCACGTGTCTTGATATTCATCATCTTTGACCTTCACAAAAGCATTTATTCAAACACCTCCCTGCATGACTCTGTTTTATAGTACATAAAAACAAACTTTAATGAGTTGCACACAGTTAAACGCTTCTCAAATTGCAAGAATTATAATTAAAAAAAGAAGCTACAGATCTCAAGTGTTGCAAGTACAACAGTGATCCAGGTTCCCACCTTTCTCAACCATAATCATAGTTACAATTTAAGAAAATATCCCAAAAAGGAAGAAAAACAACATTATTTGTGATATAATTTTGTTCTATTAGTTGGTTTTTTTCTTCCATTTGTTGCTTTTCACACCAACTATACACTAAGCAAATTGACATTTGCAGCACCCTTTTATGTAGCAGCTTTACAACACATTGTTAGACTTCAGATGTTTCCTTCTGAGTGGCAAGTCGTAGGGTTCCAATAATACCAGTACCAAATTGGTCAGAAATTATCAGTCCAGACTATATACGCAAATAAATTTAATGCCTTGACACTTTTTAGAGCTGATTTGAAACACAATTTATGCTCAGTTATAGGGTTTCAGTGAAAACCCAATATATCAAACCCATTAACATAGCAGTACTACCATTAATCCTCTACATCAAGACCAAACTTCAATAAGCCACCCAATTTATAATACTGAGTTGTAAAACATCAGTTCACAGTGTATGAAAATCTTTATTGTGCATATGCAACTTACAAATTCGTTTTTTTTAAACTTCTACAATTTCTACTATGCCCCAGATCTCAAATAGCATCAAATCAATTTCATAAATTTCACATAGCAGCTACGAGTATGAAGTATGAACCAGTCAAACCAGCAAAGATAGAAATAGGTAAAAATACCGAGGCAAATTAAATCAAGCACAGCTTCCAGAGCCAGTAACGAACCAAGCATGCAAGCACACATTCAAGTTTTTAAGTCAGCCATTAATGGCTATTTTACACAAAAATCAAACAAAACTTAGAAAGAGAAAAATGGAAATTGTAGTTTACCTAGATGAGGCGGCGCGACAGAGGAGTAGAGACTGTAGAGTAGAGAGTAGAGAGTAGAGAGCGAGAGGTGAGAGAGGAATGAGATGAAAGTGAGTGATGCATAAACGGGCCTGCTAAACGGGCCGTCCAAACTCAGCCCTTCACATGAATTGAGATGATCGTAAAAAAAGTATTTTTCTGAAAGTTTCGATTTATTTTTTTATAACTAATTTGGTTTGATAAATGCTATCGGTTAACATGGTACTGAACATAGTGACAAATGAATTATTCGGTTTCGGTTCGGCAGAGTAAAAAATTCGTGATTCGGAAATAATTTAGATATAATTTGAGAATAATTCAGTCACAAGAGAGAAAAAAAACCAATAAAAACCACAAAAAAAAATTCAGCTTTTTTTTTTGTGTTTTTTCGCAAATAATTCTTAAAATACGTTTTTTTGCATTTTATTCGTTGTTCGTTTCGGAACGTCAAAAAAAACGTTATTCCCGAATAAAATGTTAATCTGATGATTGGTACTCATGAAAATTAATTAGTTTGAGCCTGACGGTTGGATAGAAGCCCGAGTAGCTGACTCATTTATTTTCTATTTGTTTTTTTGATCATCCGTTGTTTTGAATTCCACATCAGACGTCATCATTAATGAGAAAAAGTAGGCAAAATTAAGGACATCCGGAAACAAAGTTTTCCCGGCCAGGCAAATTGTCACTTTCATTAGTTGCTTTCCTGATTGTAGATCATCCGAAGTACGTGTAATCATCTGAACAGGAGTGGAGTATGATCGTACAGATCACACCATTCTCTACTTCCCTTCCAAGGCTTGAAAGTATATGACCGTACAGATAAACACCGAGTATTATTAAGAGAGAAACAGAATAATGACGTCAGCACTCCAACCATTCTTTACAAGTATCCAACACCCATTCACATCATACAAAGTGAGGACAATCGCGAGTTGTGAAATTCAAAGAGAGAGAGAGAGAGAGAGAGAGAGAGAGAGGAAGAGAAGGAAGCGGAGATGGATTCACTCCGAAATCTCGGCCTTTTCTTGATGCTTGTAGCCTCCTCTTTCATCATTCGGGACTTCGGTCAATCCTCTGTCAGCACCGAAAATGCCTTTTCAATCTTTTCTACATTCATCCTCGGCCTCTGGATGGTAATGCTTTCCATCATACTTCACATGCTTCCATTAGCGGCGGTGCGCATGGTTCATCAAGCAATGGAGGCGATACATTTCTTCATCTTTGGTCTTCGCGTTGATCTTCTCTTCTAGTAGTATTTCTGCTTTCTGCTTGTGATGCGTTTGCTCTCTTTTTCTTTCTTTTTTCCTTAATTTTTCCTTTGATGTAATTTGAGGTGCTCCTACAAGAAGAGCACTTGTTCTAAGTAGTTTAGCACGGATGCTCTGTTTTGTTCCGTTCTCTAGTTGTGATAGGATAATTAGTTAATAAGAGTTCAAATTTTCCAATTTGGATGAAGGATGTATTCGTTAACAGAGCATTCTATTCTATGGTTGTTTTGTATGAGATGCTCTGTTTATATTTTCATATTTTTGGGCATTCCATTCTATTAAAGGTTGTTTTTGTGTGAAATGCTCTGTTTATCTTTATAAGAGAAGGATTCTATGATATAGGTTGTCAGTTCCGTTTACGTATGACACCAACAACTAATCTAAAGTAGTATTAATCTTGGTGAAATGTCTAGAAATGGAGAGTACCTACACATAGATGCCACAGAGAATTTCTAATTTTGTTTTCGGTCATTAGAAGAACCAAAAATAAAAAATTCAGTTTCTTCTATTAAAATATAGATGTAATTCATCTAATAATCAAAATTATTTTTGTATATTCTATAAATAAATATTCCTGGCTGAAATGTCTATAAATGGAGAGCATGAGAACTTGTGAAGTCAACTGCATGAGAAAAAGTAAAAAATAAACAAAATTTTAGTAGTTAATGTCTTTTATGTATGGAACTAAAAAAGATTATCGGTTCGATTCAAAAATTAACTTAATATCACGTTGATCACTCCTCTAAAGCTAATTTAATTCATAATTAATTTTGTTCATACTGATTGTCATGAAATATTGCTCTTACTTACCCAATTTAATAATTTAATTAACATTATGACTATCCTTTCTAGATAACAACTGTACATGATATTTCATTATAATCACTCAAACAAAAAAATAGCCACACAGATCCCCCCGACATTTTTATTAATATCCAAAGTTTAATACAAATTATTAATTATACCCAGAGTCGGACCAATTATCGAAATATACCCAAGCCGGCCATTTTCTGGCCGGCTATGTACCCTCCCTAAGCCGGCCAGAAAATGGCCGGCTATGTTCCTTTTTTTTTTTTTTTTTTTTTTTTTTTTTTTTAAGAGAGACACTATGAAAATCAAAATATTGAAATTTAACACTGAAAATTTGAAATTTTTTGTTTAATTATTTGTTATATTACTTCTTTTGATATAATTAGCATATTTATATTAAAATACGCTATATTAATTGAAATTATATTGAATAACACTATATTATGTTAAATTACGCTAAATTACATTACATTACATTACAATACGCTATATTAATTGAAATACGCTATATTATTTTTTATGTTGTGCTACTATTTTAATGTTGTAATATTTTCTGTTTAGCATTATCATGATAATTTATTTTGATCTGTAAAATATAAAAATAGTACCATAAAAGCACACATACACAAGAACCGAAATATAGGATAATCCAAATATACCAAACATAAATAGTATATCAAATATAAATAGTACAAAACTAGTAAAAATACAACTAAAACGGAGAGGGGGAATATCGCTGAGCCGGTACTCCGGCGTTCGCCCGGCGCGGCCAGCGCGGCCAGGCTCCGTCTCTCTCGGGCTCATCTGGGGCATCGGCAGACCTCAGTATCTGCTCGGCGGTATCCCAACTGGCATCGCCTGTGGAGACTGGTGGTACTGGTGGTACTGGCGGAGGTGTAGCGAAGATAGATGCGGCAAACTCACTCCCAAAGGCAGGCTGAGCATGAGACCCGCTACCACTAGCCTCTCTATCATGCGGCATCTCTGTGCCATATCGGGGTACCCTTGGTGCCGAGCTGAAATCCTCATCGAATACCCCGAAGTCCTGGAGACTGTACGAGAGGGACTCGTACTCAGAAGTATCGGACATCTCAGGTGGTGGCTGTGGCGGCATCTCTGCCGGACCCTGCAATCATACACATAATTTATTAAATTTGATCTGAATGAAGAAATTTATTAAAACATCTAGCTGATATTGAAGTATGACATACCTGAGGCTGCACCGGACGTCCATGCTCGTCGTACCATGCCGTCCACCCAACGTCGGACAATACCCAACGGTGGTAGTCCCACTCTGGATGTGAATCGGGGGAAGATGGCATATCATCTAACAGAACCGGGCTCCGATCGGGCTCATGCGGATCTATCTCACGCCAGTTGATGTTCTCTTTGGCGTCCCGCAGCATACCGATGATCTTTCCACCGTGCCCGGCATCCTCCACTGTATTCGCATTCTTCTTGAGGGTGCGGTACCCAAGCAGTCTCCAGTTCTTCTTTCCCAGCATGCGGATCCCATGCCCGCACTCCTTGATCGCTGACAAAAGCTGAAAAAAACTTAACATGTCAGATCAAACCTTGATGTATTACTAAGTTAGACCAAAACTATGTGGTTTTAGGTGCTTTACCTGGCGAACCCATCCACGACCGGTGGGATGGTAACCATCATCCATCTGGATCCTGTCGCGGAGATGGGCACCGTAATCACCCTGCAGATAGACACTCGCCATGCAGACCTGCGTGTACCATACATCGTACCTCAACTGGGGATCTCCCTGGGTCTGCTGAATCCCATCTGGCAACTGATAGAGGTCTGCATACTGAGGAGCCAGGGCCGTCCGGTAGTATGCCTCAAAATGGGTGCTCCAGTCCTTATCCAGCCGCGCTCGGTGGGTAATGCTGTAAAGAAGACGTTAGTTGCAATAAAAAACTATCAAGTAATATGATTTATTTAATAAATACAATAGACTACGACTTACTGGTGCTCGTCTCTGTGCGTGTAACTCGGCAAATATGGGTCTGCAGGAATCAACGCCGCTCGACCAAACTGTCGGAGCACCCGATCTGGGTAGTGGTGCTCCACTGTCCAGAAATGTATGAGCGGACCTCGGTAGAACCACATCGCCTGCTCCTGCTCGTCAACCACACTGCCCGGCAAGAGGAACTCCTCGTACAACTCTCTGTACGGCGTCCACTCAACAATAGGCTCAGGCAAACTCTGAAGCTCTGACCGGACTGTCCTGATCCCAACGGTAGCACCGTGGGTCCGATCCTGGTAGCGGTGGAACCCGTGCCACTTCTTGGCGTATGCCGGGCAGTGAAACACATCTGGCTCTCCCCAATCCGGCGCCTCATTGGGGATAGGACGGCCCACTGATAGACGTGACCACGACCAGTGCTGAAGCAGGAGTACCGGCCCGTACATCTGCTTCGCCGTCGGCTTCATTTTCAAGAAAATTACGCGTCAGTGTATTTTGATGGATTGATTGATTAAATAATTTACACTAAAATAAGAGTTGGTGACTTACCTCACTATTGCGACACAGGTTTGAGTACAGATGCGCCAGGACAGCTCCACCCCAGTTGTACGACGACGGCCGCTCAATGCCCATCAGCAACGGGAGATACATCATCGGCACCTGATCACCGCTGGAATCAGGAAACATGACAGAACCAAAAAGGTCCATCACGTAGCCGCGTGTATATCTGCAATACAAAACATATAAAAATTCTAATAGAATCATCGTATTATATCACAATTAGTAGAAACAAGTTATAAAATTTACCTCACAATCTCCTGCTCGGTGGAATCTGCCGAAAGACCCGCGATGAAGTGCTGCCGTAACCTCGTCATCCGCAGATGAAATTTGGACCTCCCTCGGTCCCCAATGATATACTCCGGGTCAGCTCCCAACAACTCCTCGACATAACCTGCGAAGCTGGTGCTGTCAGAGACGCCGCCGACGGGTGTGCCACGGATAGCCAAACCCCAGAGAGCACTCACATCATGGAGAGTCACTGTCATCTCTCCGAAAGGCATGCGAAACGTGTGCGTCTCGGGACGCCATCGCTCCACCAGTCCGGCGATGAGAGATGCATTGATGATGCTCTTCTCTGTGCGCACGATGTCCACAACGTGGTGGAGACCCAGGTTGAAGAGGTACGGCCGCATCACCTCGAAGTACCTCATGTGAACGCATCTCAACTTCACATCTAGAAGATCCGTGTCCTGCGTTGAAAAATGTAATCCGCATGGTGACAACATAATAAATTTAAATCCAACAAAATTTAATGAAAATATAAGAAAAGGAACGTACCTCACGAGAAGCCAGTGAGACTCGGTGCTCGCTGTGGGGAATCCACAGGAGAGGACTGATGTGCTCCGTGCTGCTAGTACTGATCGGCTCGTCCACTAATGGACGCTGGGTAGGCCGTGCTCTAGGCATCCTGATATCTAAAATAACCTAAATTCGGTGAAATTACGCTTGATCACCATAATTATGGTAAAAAAGGCCCTAAAAATTGGTTATCTGTGCTAATTACACTAAATTACGCTTAATCAGTCTAATTATGGTAAAAAAGACCAAAATACCCTAAAAATTGGTCAAACGTGCTAATTTCGGTAAAATTACGCTTAATCGGCATAATTAGGGTAAAAAAAACCAAAATACCATAAATATTGGTCAATTGTGCTAATTACACTAAATATTAGTTAACTTAGCTAATTACACTAAATTACAACAACATAATCTAAATTATAACACCTAAAACCCTAAACCCTAAACCCTAAAATAAATAAATTAAAAATTAAATTAGATAAAAAAAAAAATTACCTCAAAGAAGAAGAGAGAATTCGGAATTGGGTTGGGATGAGAGAATTGTGAGAGGAGAGAGAGAAAAAAGGGTATATATAGGGGTTAAAACGAAAAAAAAAAAAAAGGTACATAGCCGGCCATTTTCTGGCCGGCTATGTACCCTTCCTAAGCCGGCCAGAAAATGGCCGACTTGGGTATTTTTCGCTATAGCCCGGAAGTCCGGGTATATTTATTAATTTGTATTAAACTTTGGATATTAATAAAAATGTCGGCAGATCCCCGCAATTGACCACATGTTCTTGTTGTCATTTATCCTCTTCAATTGCAAAATTCCACAAATACCCTTTTTATTTCCACACTCGTGACGAAGGCAACACATCCTGAGGGTATAATAGTAAACCAACCAAATCTAACTGCCAACTCTGTTTTCTCCGTAACTGATATGCCTTTGACTAGACCGATTAGGTGCATCGATCAATGAATTACAGGTTGAAGCATATTAAGTATTTGGTGGGTTAAAATTTCATGATTTGAAAATAATTCAGGTATAATGTAAAAATAATATGATATTACAGAAAAACAAAATAAAAAACTCAAAAATAAATATTTTTAAAAAGTGAAAAACAAATTCGCGTTTTATTCACGAATAATTGGTAAAATACGTTTTTCCGCGTTCAGAAATTTAAAAAGAAAACGTTTTATTCGCAAATTATTAGCAAATAAAACGCAAATTTGATGACTACGAGTTAAAGAAAGCGAATGTATGAAAAAAAAACTGTATTTATAAAAATGAAAACCTTTACAATTTTTAATGTTCCGTAAGAACTAAGAATATATGTTCTCATGTAAAATGGGTGTTGTGCCCCGGATACATACTTGGCCTTTTAAGCCAAGGCGGAGACAAATAGGTTAGAGGCAAGGCAAAAATGGAAACCTACTTTGAGCCAAGGAAATTGAACATACCTGAGCTCATCTGATTTTAACACTGTCCGATCCGAATCTGACCCGTTTTCACCCCTAAATATATGGTATTATCTCTACACACATTATTGAACTTTCATCCTTCTTGAAAAAAGATGCAGGAATACTTTTAATTATAAAAAAAAATTCCTGAGGCGTTCCGAACAAAGAATGAGAAAAAGTGAGAAGAAGATTCTCCCCTCTTCTTCTTGCCTCTACCTGTCAAAGCCTTAAGAAGACCACGTGTTTTCGGGGCCATTTGTGGTATCTACCAGCCTCTGTTACGGACCGTATTAAACTGATACGGACGAGATACGGACCTGGATGTTGGTGAAAATTGGCCAAATACAGGACTGAATACGGACCGTATTATACTGGTACTGGTTCTGGTAAAAACTGAAAAAACCCTAATTTTTTTGTTTTTTCGTGATTTTTGGTATTAGACTAAATCTAGAAAGGAAAATGTAATCTAAAACTAATTTGCAAAGAGGAATGAAACACTAATTTGAGAAATTAAAATTAAAATCGAAAATTAAGAGGGAAAAGGGAGAGGAACCGAAAATGGCGAAGGTTGGTGGTGTTTCACGGTGGGTACGGGTCGGATACGGCCCGTATTGGCGGCTGGTGGTAGTGCGAGAGATGGTTGATGCGATCTTCCTTGGTGGCCGGCGGTGTATTGCGAGGTTGGCTCGGATTTTTGCAAGAAAGAAGAGAAGGAGGAGAGGAAGGAGGAAGAGAAATAGAGAGGGGAAGAGAAGAGGAGAAGAGAAACGGGAGAGGGTCCAAAAATAGAAAAACCTCTATTTTGAACGGTTACCCAACTTCGCGCCTCTTCGTTAACGGGTTTTAATTTCGCAGATCGGTTTTGATTACGGACCGTATTGGCTGATACGGTCCGTATCCGATCTGAAATTTTGGCCCTGATAACTGTTTCTTAAATTCTTCCACTGAATACAGTCTGTATTGGCTGATACGGACCGTATTCGCTACTGTCTTCTTTTTCTTCCAACTCCTTGCTCCGTATTCACTGTCGTCACCCATATTGGCTGATACGGTCAGTAACAGAGAATATTTTCTTGACTTTTTCAAAGTTTTTAACCGAGCCCTTCCTCTAGCATGTTCACCTGGTCATGAAAAAAATGAGTGGATGTGATTCGTTCCCCAGTTAAAGTCCTAAATAAACTAAAAATAAAAATTTATAAGAAAATATAAAAGTGGCCTTGGGTTGCCTCCCAAGAAGCGCTTGTTTAAAGTCGTTAGCTTGACTCGGTGTCTTGTTAGTTTCTTCCAGATGTCCTCCCGTCAATGCAAGCAGGTTGCTTGTCAGGTGGCTCGCCTTCAGTGTCTTCTGTGGTCTCATCATCATTGCCCTTCTCGAAGAAGTCGGTTGGTGTTTGAGGTCCGGGGTCGAATGCCAGGCTCACTTCGAGCACTATTTCAACCTCGTCCAGTCTTTGAGAAATTGCATCGAGTTCTTCGCGTAGGTTTTTGATTAATGCAAGGGCTAAGAGAGAATAATTTCTATTGTTTGCGATATTATGACTCTTGTTCAGATCATTGGTTTGTGTTGTCACAGAGGTTGGGTGGATCTGACTGTCATCTTGTATAATGAACAATCTCTCCATTTCTGCTTCGTGCATTACTTCTCCGATGTCTTCTAATTCATCCAGTTGCAATTCATCATTGCCATACTCATCCGTCGTTTTCAAATTGTAGACAAGATTTGTGTCAGGTGGGACTTTGGTCCCATTCATGTTGAAGATCATCTTGTTTTCGCCAATATTGAGTGAGATTTTTTCATTCCTAACATCAATCATTGCCTCACATGTGGCGAGGAATGGCCTTCCAAGGATGATTGGAATATGCTCATCTTTTTCCATATCAACTACCACGAAATCTGCTGGTATCCAGAATTTACCAACTTTGATTGGGATGTCAAGCAACATTCCTTCAGGATATCGAATTGATTGGTCAGCTAGTTGCAATGAGATCCTTGTTGGTGATGGGTCTCCACATTCCAATTTGTCAAATACCACCTTAGGCATTAGACTCACACTTGCTCCCATATCATATAAAGCTCTCTTAAAATCGGTTGTGCCAATGGTGCATGGTATCGAGAAGCTTTCCGGATCTTTCAACTTTGTCGATAATTTGCTTTGCACGAGCGCACTACATTCCAGATTGAGCGGAACTGTTGACAATTCTTGGAGTCTACTTCGGTTTGAAAGAATCTCCTTCAGAAATTTAGCATATGAGGGTATGCTTGTAATTGCTCAGTAAAGGGGATTGTGACTTGTAGTTGCTTGAGTGTCTCCATGAATCTCGCAAGTTGCTGCTCCATCTTATGCTTGGCAGACCTTGGAGGGAATGGCAGAGGTGGCTTGTAGGATGGTGGTGAAATGTATTCAGGTTCGGGTTGTTGCTCGTCTTCACCTACGGTGTCATTCTGCTCCTCAATAAGGTCTGTCTGCAGTTCGAATACGGGCGGCTCCGGTGGTTGCGGCTCGTACTCTTCGGAATGCGATGGTTCTATATGCATCTCATCGGAAGTTTGATCGAGTATGGGAGGTCCCTGATAAGCTGTACCGCTTCTTAATGTTATGCTCTTGCAAGTCTCTCTTGGGTTTTCTTTCGGTTGGCCCGGAAATTTGCTTTTTCCGTGTGTAATATTTGAGAGTTATTTTGCCATCTTAGAGACATTGTCTTCTAAGTCTTTGTTGCAGTTTGTTAATGATTCGATCTTTTGTGCGATTTCGGCGTTAGCCTTGTCTTGCTTCTCTAGGAATCTCTCCATTAAAGATGTGATGTTAGGTTGCTGCGGTTGGTTGTATTGCCTTGGTTGGTAATTCAGTTGGGGATTGTTGTATCTCGGTTGATAATTGGGCTGTGGTTGATAGTTCTATTGGGGTGCAGCGGGCCTTTGATTGTTGGCGTATGAGAGATTTGGATGGTTTTGATTGTTCGGATGGTATGTATTGTAGGCGGGTTGAGGTCGAAAGCTGTTGTCGATCGCGTTTGCTTGCTCTATTTCTTCCTCAGTTACCGTCACATTCATACATTCGTTCATCTCATGCGCTCCTCCACAATAGCCACACGCTGTTGCGGCATTGACTGCTGCTACCGTTCGCTGCTTGGTTTCCTTATTGAGTGCCATTTGCAAAGCATCGATCTTTGCGCTCAGCATGGATATAACATCTACTCGGTGCATACCAGGTGTTGGAGTTGGCTTCTTTCGCTCAGGGATCCAGTAGTGTTGGTTGATTGCAATCTCTTCAATTAGGTTGTAAGCCTCGTCAGGTTCCTTGTTCATGATTACTCCTCCTGCGGAAGCATTAATAGACAACCTATCGGTAGGGTTTAGACCATTATAAAAAGTTTGGACAATCAGCGATCTTTCTAGACCATGATGTGGACAACAACTTAACATATCCTTATATCTATCCCATGCCTCACATAATGTTTCACCATTCCTTTGTTCAAAATTAGTAATTGCATTCCTAAACCTCGAAGTTTTGGATGGTGGAAAATATTTTGCAATAAACACATTAAACAATTGGTCCCAAGTTTGAATGAAATTGGCCGGTAAGGAAAACAACCATTCTCTTGCTTTATCTTTTAATGAGAATTGAAATAGCCTTAGCCTGATTGCTTCATCGGTAACTCCGTTGATCTTTAACGTCTCGCATATCCCTAGGAAAATTGACAAGTGAAGATGTGGATCTTCATGTGAAAATCCTCCAAATTGCTGTTGTGAAATCATATTTATGAGAGCAGGTTTGATCTCAAAATTACGGTTCGTGACAGTTGGCGGGTTTATGCTAGAATTAGGATCATTCGCGCGCGATACGCAATAGTCTCGTAGAAGTTTGGGTCTTGTTGCATCGTGAACTTTATTATCACCATTGTTTTGTCTTCCATTGATCGGTTCATTCGGTGGGGTATTCATGTTGATCAAATATGAGTCTTCTTCGCTTTCATAATTACTCGATGAAGAACTATGATTGGTTCTTATCGGTGATGTGGAAGCGAATTGTCCTCTCCTACTAGCAATCCTCTCGGATCTTCGTACGGATGATTCGGCCAGCGTGCAATTGTCCTAAAAAGAAAAGAAAATCTGAAAATTAAACTAAAACTGAAAAATAAAAAGAAAATAAAATGAAAAACGAAATTAAAAAGAAAAATAAAAATGCAGAAAATAAAAAGAAATCTAGGCGTTTTTAATTAATTGGATTCAATGGTCGAAGCAAGGGCGTCTCGCGAGGCCTTGCACAATGAACCGTTATTCTCCGACAACGGCGCCAAAAAGCTTGATCACTCAAAAGAGAGCAATGTTTCTTTTAATATTTGTAAACTCAGAAATGCTATCGGTTCGGACTGCAAGCGCACAATTCTATCGAGTAGTATATTCAAGGTCGATCCACAAGGAATATTGGTTCAGTGCTTTGAGCGATCGAATCACAATCTTTAGAAAGGCTAGATGAAATTTGAAAATTGAGAGATGTTGTTGTGATCAATGTAAATTAGGAAGCAATTAAAAGTAATTAAAATAAAGATAGAGATGAGGATTCCTAGGGTTTCGACACCATTGCTACTCAATCCCCTTTGACAATATATTCATGTTGCGTCTGATTTCCTGTTGTTGTTTTATGAAAGACACCACATAGGTCACTGCGATTTATGTTACGCAAGAATGACAGATCTTTCATCGAGATTCTACATAGGACACTGCGAGTTTTCTTACACAAATAACTGATCTCTTAAATACCCCAAATTACTACACAGATCACTGCGATTTTCCTTACGCAAATGATGGAATTTGGTACGCGTTTTGTTGGTCTGGTTTATGGTTTTCCTGCTAAGGTTTTCTTCATATAAACCTGATAGATCTCAACGAGGCTAATTCATACAAATAGTTTCTCTTACCATTAAAGTACTGTCACTACCCTAACGGACTCAAACTAGATCATTGAAGTTAGATGAAGAAATAGTAAATCACAAAAGCATTTAGATTCAACAACAAGAAATCATAATCAACAGAAATATATATATCAAAATATCAAGAGTAACAAGGTTTACTGCCTAGCCCTAAGAAAATGAACTTAGCCGCAGAACAGCATCGTTACAAGCACTCCTCTCTTCTCACTTTAATCAAATCTAACCCTAATTACAAAGATAAGTTATTCTTCTGCCCAGGGGCCTTATATAGGAGTGGAGGGACGTCTGGAGGTTGAGTAGAGGGTAAGAAACTGATCTGGAAACAGCTGTCTGCAGTTATTTCCCAAAAGGCGCCTTCGGATATGGACCGTATCAGTTGATACGGTCCATATTAGGACCTTGACGGTTAGGGTTTAATGCTTCCAACGCTATCTCTTGGTATGTGCTAGGCCTGGTCCGTATTAGGCAATACGGACCGTAACAGAGACTTCGTCGATAAGCGTCGCTGATCCGATTGACCCGATTCTAGCCCCATTTGGTGTAAAATAGTTCCAAAACCTGTTTTCTGCAATAAAACATAAAGAAGGGTGACAGTAGCTTTTTTCTCTAATAAATTAAACATAAGTGTGAGAAAATATGCAAAACCTAAGCCAAAACCCTACGTAAATCATCATTATTTTGACTCTGATCACCAGCAAAGAAAGGAGAGCCGACTGATGCAGAAAGTACAAAGATAGAAGAATGGCAGTCAACTGATCATATGATCATGTCATGGATCATAAGCACCATAGAACCTCAAATAGGTCACGTTTTCATGTACCTTGACTCCTCAAAAGAGGTATGGGAAACAGCAAAGAAAAGGTACGGGCAGCAAAATAATTTTGCTCACATTTTCAGTCTCAAACAAGAATTGGCACAAATCAAGCAAAGCAATCAAAATAATTTCCAACTCATAACCAAAATCACAACCAAATGGGAAGAACTCAAAACCTATCTTCCACCAATAACCGATCCAGATCAAATACAAAAAAGGGCAAAACAAGATTTGATTTTTACTTATCTGGGAGCCCTCGATTCAAGCTATGAAGCGGTACGGTCTCAAATTCTCCTCTCTATCGAAATGCCAACTTTTGATGAGGTAGTTTCAATCATTGATCGAGAAGAATCAAGAAGGCATCTTATGAACTCAGCCATCCGAAATCACAAAAAACAAAGCATTCAAAGCACAATATAAGCCGAACCCTAATTTCAACGGAAAAGGTAAAGGAGCCTCCAGCACCGATCGGTGCAATTACTGCAACCGCGCAGGGCACACCAGGGACGGGTGCTGGTTCCTCCATCCCCACCTCCGTCCAGTTCAAGAGAAAGGCTATACTGGTGGCGGTGCAAGAAAAGGAGAGAATCGGGAGAACAAGGAAGAGACGAGAGACAGAGAAAGAATGGGGTTCGGGGCTCAGTCGGACCAAGAAGTGGGCTCAAACTCAAACTCAAACCCAAACCCAACCGACTTCAAATTTAGTTCGGACCCGGATCAAATGAAACGCCTCCTGGAGTAGTTGTCTGTGTTGCTCCAGCAAAATAACAAGAAAAATTCTGGTATGGCTTGCAATTTAATTTCTAATTCTACAACTCATAAATGGATTTTAGACTCGGGAGCAACAGATCATATGGCAGGAAACAAAAAATTATTAAATAATTTTAAAGAATATGAGACCAACCAATTTGTGACCGTTGCAAATGGTGAAAAAATGAAAATCATAGGAAATGGTACTATCAATATTTTTTCAAAAGAAATATCAAATGTTTTGTATGTTCAAAATTGTTCATCCAACTTGTTATCCATTAGTAAAATCACAAAAGAATTGAATTGCAAAATTATTTTTACATCAAAATGTGTGAATTTTCAGGAATGGATAATCAAGAAGATGATTGGTGAAGGTATTTTGAAAAATGGACTCTATATTTTAAGCAATGAAAGGATCCATCTTAGTGCTAAAAGACAAGAGGATTTAGGCACTCTTTGGCATAGAAGAATTGGACATCCCTCCGACAAAATATTAAAATGTCTTTTTGATTTTTCAAAATTAGATTATAGTAATTGTGAAGTGTGTAAGTTAGGGAAACATACTAAATTACCATTTAATTTGTCTAATTGTAGGAGTGAAAAATCTTTTGAATTAGTACATTCAGATGTATGGGGACCCGCTCCTATTGACTCTTTTAATGGTTTCAAATATTTTGTTACTTTTATAGATGATTTCTCTAAAACAACTTGGATATATTTATTAAAAAACAAAAGTGAAGTGTTCTCAAAATTTCAAGAATTTTATAATTTTATAAAAAATCAATTTGATTCAAAAATTAAAGTTTTTAGAACCGATAATGGAACGGAATTTGTGAATCAAAATTTTTCAAACCTTTTTAAACAAAAGAGTATTTTACATCAAACCACTTGTGTTTACACACCCGAACAAAATGGAGTGTCGGAAAGAAAAAATCGACATCTTCTTGAAATGACACGAGTACTTTTATTTCAAAATAATGTTCCTAAAATATGTTGGTTGAATGCCATTCTTACTTCAACATATTTGATCAATAGATTGCCTAGCACTCAATTAAATTATAAGAGTCCATTGGAAATCTTTTACCAAAGAAAAATTAAAATAGACCATTTGAGAGTTTTTGGATGCATAAGTCTTGTACACAAAAACAAATTAGACAAATTGGATTATACCTCAATTAAAACTATTTTCTTAGGATATTCCACACAAAAAAAGGGTTACAAATGTTATGACCCAAACAATCACAAATTTTACATTTCTAGAGATGTGACATTTCTAGAAAATGAGCCATACTACAAAAATATTGAAAACAAATTCAACATTGAAGAATTACAAAATGATATAATATTTCCACTAATTAATGTCCCGGATAGAAATAGAAATTCAATAGAAAATGAAATTGAGATAGAGAATACCTCACAAATCGAATAAGAAGAAGATATACTTATGGAGGAAGCACCGGTAAGAAGGTCATCAAGGCCAACCCAACAATCAACTAGATTAAGGGATTTTGTTACATATGAGGTACAATATCCTATTCAAAATTACATTTCGTACAAAAATATTTCAACTCCACATAAATCGTTCTTAACTTTTATTTCAAAAGAGCAAGAACCAAATAATTATCATGAAGCCGTGAATAATCCAATTTGGTGAAAAGCCATGAAAGAAGAATTAAAAGCCTTGGAAAAAAATGAAACTTGGATAATTGTACAATTACCAAAAAATAAAAAAACTGGTCGGATGCAACTGGGTATACAAAATAAAATACAATAGCAATGGTACCATAGAACGGTACAAGGCAAGGTTAGTTGCCAAAGGTTATACCCAAACACATAGCATAGATTATTATGAAACTTTTGCACTCGTAGTAAAAATGAATATCGTAAGAATCTTATTTTCTATTGCGGTAAATCAAGATTGGAAATTATACCAAATGGACGTCAAAAATGATTTTCTTCAAGGAACACTTGAAGAAGAGGTATATATGACTCTACCTCCCGGTTATGAAAATGGAGAAAATCAAGAATTGGTTTGCAAATTGAAGAAATCAATTTATGGATTGAAGCAATCTCCAAGGGCATGGTATGGCAAATTAAGCACTCATTTAATTTCTTGCAATTTTAAAGTTAGTAGTGCGGATCACTCATTATTTATTAAAATTGAAGGAAAAAACACTACCATTATATTAGTATATGTGGATGACATTATAATCAATGGAAATAATCAAGAATAAATTAAAAAATGAAACTTCAATTAAAAGAAAAATTCGATATCAAGAATCTTGGTTATTTAAAATATTTTATAGGAATAGAGATAGTAAATTCTAAGAAAGGTTTATTTATTTCTCAAAGAAAATATACGTTAGATTTATTAAAAGAAAAAGGTAAACTAGGTTGTAAACCGGCTTCAACACCAATAGATGGTAAGAATAAATTAAATACCGAAGATGGTGAACCTTTAGAAGATATAAACCAGTTTCAAAAACTTGTAGAAAAATTAATATACTTAACGGTAACACGTCCGGATATTTCTTTTTCGGTAAGTCAAATTAGCAAATTCATGCATGCCCCTAGAACTCCACATTTAGAGGCAATAAATAAAATTTTAAGATATTTAAAAGGTACACCTGGAAAGGGAATTTGTATGAAAAATAACAATTCTAACAATGTGTGTAGCTATTTCCGATGCAGATTGGGCCGGGAGCTTTGATAGAAAATCGACAACCGGTTTTTACACATTTGTAGGCGGAAATCTAGTCACATGGAAAAGCAAGAAACAAAACGCCATGGCATGATCAAGCGCCGAAGCGGAATATCGTGCCATGGCGTCCACCGCAAGTGAGTTGACATGGATCAAGCAACTCTTGTCGGATTTAGGAATTAAAATTCATGCGCCAATGCAAATGTTTTGTGATAATCAAGCGACACGACATATAGCATCCAATTCGGTGTTTCATGAACGAATCAAACACATCGAAAGTGAATTGCCACTTCATTCGAGAAAAAATACAATCCAAAGAAATTAAAACTTCATTCGTGAAAAGTGAAGACCAATTAGCCGACGTTTTCACAAAAAGATTGGATCCAAAACCATTTGAAGAAAATGTGCGCAAGTTAGGGTTGATCGATATCTACACTCCTAACTTGAGGGGGGGTATTGAGAGTTAAAGAAAAATTAAAAATTAATCAAGCCTCAGATTTGTTATCATCATAGGCTATATTTAGAAAATTAGAGAGTAACTATATTTGTAATAAAGTCACTCAATCCTTTTTTTCTATTTTAGACAACTACAGGCAACTGTTAAAATAGGTGTTAGATAACGGTAACTTTTTCCTACCGTTACTGTTGATAGCTATAAAAGCTCCACTGTACAACACAGAGAAATAAGAATCATCCTTTCAATTTCATCACTGATATTTCCGACATTTTTATTAATATCCAAGGTTTAATACAAATTAATATTTATACCCAGAATCAGACCCAATATCCAAAAATGACCAAACCGGCCAGAAAATGGCCGGTTTACTCCCCCTCCCTTGGGATGAAGGCACACAGCCCGAGGCAGCAGCGCAATACTGTTAAGGTAAATTTTTTTTTTATTATTATTTTTTATTTTATAGAATAATTAATTATATTATTAAAAAAATTAAATTTAATTAAAAAAAACCCAAAACCCAATACCCTAGACCCTAGACCCTAGACCCAAGACCCAAGACCCAAGACCCAAGACCCAAGACCCTAAACCCAAAACCCTAAACCCAAAACCCAAAACCCAAAACCCAAAACCCTATACCCTAAACCCAAAACCCAAAACCCAAAACCCAAAACCATAAACCTTAAACCCTATACCCTAAACCCTAAACCCAAAACCCAAAACCCAAAACCGAAAAACCTATACCCTATACCCTATACAAATGTGTCAATTGTTTACTATTTAGTAATCTGTCAATTATTTACTATTTAGTTACCTGACAAATGTTTACCATTTAGTAACCTGACAATGTTTACTATTTTCTAAAATGTAGTTTGTTTACCATGACCTTTATTTCATTACACTATGGTGAGAAGATGCTTAATAGTGCACAAGGGGCATATTACAACAAAGATGCAGCTCATTCATTAATGATTCCAGATGACATCTCACTTTTAGACCTGAAATCCATAGTTTACACACACACCGGTTACAACCCAGAAAGGTGGGACCTAGAATTGGCAACCCGATATTGCCATCCCTCCAACGGGAAATGGATTGTTGCGAAACTGGTAGATGAGAGTACGTGGAGAGGCATGTTTGGTTATTTGAGGTCCGAAGGGAATTTTCTAATAGAAATATTTGCTAGAAGAGTTCCGGTAGAGCCCGGGGTTGGAAGTTCGGGCTCTGGATCAGCGGCACCACATTATACCCCACAACCAGAAACATACAGACGTGACTCCACCTTACACCTCAACAAACTTGACTCAGAAACCTACAACTACGTCACTCCACCAGCACCTCAACGAAGACACTCAGTTACATCTCCACCTAGACACAATCGAGGCAGACCAAGACACTCAGTTTCAACCCCACCTAGATCCGTAAATGTGGCTCCTTTACCGTTACCTCCAGTATCACCTTACCCCAGACCTGCACCAGTAGATGATGCAAGCTGCCCGGACTTTGAAGATATTAATGAAATACCGGAGGACGATCTGAGGAGCGGGGATGAATTTAAGGGAGAAATGTGGGGGGATTCAGATCACATGAAAGGTTACGATGAAGACGGGCCGGTTGAAACAGCTGAAGGGCATATGGGTCATACTGCTGAGGGGGGCCACTTAGTGGCCGGACTGATACGCACCCATTCCCATACCTCAATGATGTTTCTGAGTTTAGAGAAGCAAATATTGGTTATTATGGGCAACAGATTGAGTACAAAAGTGAGTTGATTGCAAACCAAAATTTTAAAAGAAAAGAAGATCTAATGAAGAAGATCAGAGAGCACTATATAAAAAATAATCAGGAGTTCAGATCGAAGAAAAGTGACAGGAATCGGGTTACTCTGGTGTGCAAGTGATCACTCAAAAGAGAGCAATGTTTCTTTTAATATTTATAAACTCGTAAATGCTATCGGTTCGGACTGCAAGCGCACAATCCTATCGAGTAGTATGTTCGAGGTCGATCCACAGGGAATATTGGTTCAATGCTTTGAGCGATCGAATCACAATCTTTCGAAAGGCTAGACGAAATCTGAAAATTGAGAGATGTTGTTTTGATCAATGTAAATTAGGAAGCAATTAAAAGTAATTAAAATAAAGATAGAGATGAGAATTCCTAGGGTTTCGGCACACCATTGCCACTCAATCCGCCTTGACAATATATTCCTGTTGCGTCTGATTTCCTGTTGTTGTTTTAATGAAAGACACCACATAGGTCACTGCGATTTATGTTACGCAAGAATGACAGATCTTTCACCGAGATTCTACATAGGACACTGCGATTTACCTTACGCAAATGTCTGATCTCTCAAATACCCCAAATTACTACACAGATCACTGTGATTTACTTTACGCATGTGATGGAATTTGGTACGCGTTTTGTTGGTCTGGTTTATGGTTTCCCCGCTAAGGTTTTCTTCACATAAACCTAATAGATCTCAACGAGGCTAATTCATACAAATAGTTTCTCTTGCCATTAAAGTACTGTCACTACCCTAACGAACTCAAACTAGATCATGGAAATTAAATGAAGAGATAGTAAATCACAAAAGCATTTTAGTACAACAACAAGAAACCATAATCAACAGAAATATATATATCAAAACATCAAAAGTAACAAGGTTTACTGCCTAGCCCTAAGAAAATGAACTTAGCCGCGGAACGGCATGGTTACAAGCACTCCTCTCTTCTCACTTTAATCAAATATAACCATAATTACAAAGATGATTATTCCTTCTGCCCAGGGGCCTTATATAGGAGTGGAGGGACGTGTAGAGGTTGAGTAGGGGCTAAGAAACTGATCTGGAAACAGCTGTTGGCAGTTATTCCCCAAGAGATGCCTTCGGATACGGACCGTATCAGGTAATACGGTCCGTATTAGGACCTTGGCAGTTAGGGTTTGATGCTCCCAGCGCTATCTCCTGGTCTGTGCTAGGCCTGGTCCATATTAGTCAATACTGGCCGTAACAGGGACTTAGTCGATGAGCGTCGCTGATCCGATTGACCCGATTCTAGCTCCATTTTGTGTAAAATAGTCCCAAAACCTGTTTTCTACAATAAAACATAAAGAAGGGTGACAGTAGCCTTTTTCTCTAAATAATTAAACATAAGTGTGAGAAAATATGTAAAACCTAAGCCAAAACCCTACGTAAATCATCATTATTTTGACTCTGATCACGCCTCCCAACTTGAATTGTTGCTTGTCCTCAAGCAACGACATCCCAGCTGGTCAAAGATTCGATCTAGGTTAAACCATACAATCTCAAGGTCTTGTTTAAAAATTAAATTAGGGCTTAGGTTTGGTACAATTGGCATGACAATAAAAATCTAGAACTTTAAAAATATTCATGACCTCTCCCTTGAACAATTTATTCACCCCATGATTGACCTCATTATGCTTTACCCTAGAAAAATTATTATCGAACAATCTACTTCACAAATATCCTTAAAATTGAGAGTATTAATTTCCCCTTCGATTATAAATGAATCCCTTCCAATCAATAGGAATTCTAATGATATAAATTTTGATTTTTCTTCCCAATTGATTGGAGCAAAGTATGACAACTAAGTGTGTTGGTACTTGTGACTATTTTTGAAAAATTAAATATGTACAAGAATTTAAATTTGGGAGGTTTTCTCGAGCCTATTGGTAACTAGTCTTGTGTAGGCACCCGTACTCTTTTTATCCTCCATCTTTTATTCTATTTTTTTTTTTCTGAATTTTTCTATTTTTTTCTATTTTTTTTTTATTTTTCTCATTTCTGATTTTTTTTGTATTTTTCTATTTTTCTGAAAAGTAAAATAAAATATTTTTGTGTCACAAGCACCACAATTCCAAGTATTCATTCATACAAGAAATTATTGCATAGTTTCGCTAGGGGTCTATCTATAATAAATGGGTATTCTAAAACACTATCAAATTTAAGAGACTTTGCAAAAATAAATTACTCAATGATAAAAATTCTAGGGTTTGCAATTTTGGTCAACTCTCATGGTTAGCAATTAATTGTTCACTTTGAGATTACAAATAATTTTAAAAATTCCAAATTTTTGGTATCATGGTCAATTATCTAAACCTTAGCCTAATTCAATTTAAAACAATTCCTATTTGATTAATCTACTCCTAAGTAAAGGTAAAAATGCAAGCTAGCTAAAAAGCTCAATCTAATCATTCTAGGATTTTCGGTAAAGCCTCTAACCCTAGTCAAAAATTGAGTAAAACTACTAGCACCTAAGAATTTAAATTGCGAAAAATTTAAAGTTACATGGTCAATTTACTTTCCTACCCCCCCCCCCGAATAAAATTAAGCATTGTCGCCAATGCTCGAGAGATAAAAATAAAGGAAATAGTAAAGTGAAAAGACCGGGAAAAGATACAACTCACTGCACCTCAATCCTGAGGTGGTGGAGGTGGTGGTGGTCGCTGGATCTCCTCGTAGAATGACGGATCGAAGAGTCCATATGGTGGCGGCTGATACTCGAATCCGGAGCCGAGGGCGTGCTGATAATACTGCTGTGCCATGCAGCGCGTCTGCTGGATCTCGCGCCTGCTCTCGTCAACACTCCTCCGGACCTCCTCCATGCTGTTTCAGATTTTGCCAACCTCTTGGCGAAGTGATGAGCCATTCTGCTCCATTTGTTGGGTAGTCTCTCCCGTTGTCAAGGTGAGCTCATTGAGGTTCGAGTCCATCCAATTTACCATTTGGATGAACTCTCGCCTCTTGCGAAAATGGAATTGGCAAGGATGACTTGCAAGAGGCGGACTTGGGGGCGAATGATTCTGCTTGCCGGTCGAGTTGAGTTTTGGTTATCTTCTGTGATGCTGTACCAGAACTCTCGGCAGTCAGGGGAATTAGAAGTACCATCATCGGTGAGGTTGAAGATGGCGCAGAAATCACTCATGGAGACTGTGTAATGCACGCCAATCATCTGGAAAGTAATGGAGTCCTCATTGTATCTGTAGGTCGCAAGGAACTCCCTTGTGAGAACCTTGTGAATTTTTACTCCTCTGATTAGGTTTAGGAATTGCCAGATGTGGATGCGATTTGCGAGTTGTTCGGTTTGTGTAAGGAGGCCTAGTCGCTCGAGTGTCTCTGTGTTGATCGATTTGTGGTAAATGACCTCCCTTGTTGTCATCTTCTCGTAAGCTTGTTTGAATTGTGTGTGCGAGAAGACGGGTTGGTACTCGGTTGGCTGAACCTCCTCCATTGATTCATCGGAGTCTTCTTCCTCAAGACCGAAATCCCGAGGGTTGAACTCCTCCGAGGCATACTCCTCATTGGAGACTGACGTGCCTCTGTTTGAGTGTTGAGTGTCGGATTGAGAAGATGAATGGTTGGAGGATTGTGGTTGCGAACCGGAGGACCGGGAGGATCGGTTAGAGGAGCCCTGCGGTGAATTACTCGGGCCGGCACCCCCGAGGGCTTTCTTAGCACTCCTTGTAACTGCCCCTAAAATATTTTTCATTTTTGGGGCCATTTGTAAAAATAAAATGCTCTGTTACGGACCGTATTGGGCAATACGGTCTGGTTACGGACTGGTTGGTTGGTGAATTTGACCAAGTACCGGACTGGTTACGGACCGTATCAGGCTAATACGGACCGTATTACAGTGGTTTTAGAAAAACCGCTAAGTATTGAACTGGACTCTGGTAAACGATTACGGACCGTATAATACTGGTAAAAATTGGGATTTTGACAGAAACCTAATTTTTTTGTGATTTTTGTGATTTTGTGAAAATAAAATTTAATTATCTAAACTAATGTAACAGAGAAATTAAATTAAAGCAAATGCAAAAATGAATTTAAAATTTGAAATTAGAGAAGGGGTTAGAAGAACCGAAATTGAAGAAGTTGGATCGAGTAGCCGTCGGGTACGGACCCAGTACGGTCCGTATTGGAGTTGAGGCACGGAGAAAGAGTGAGGTAGAGGCTTCAATGAGTGGAGGCGTAGGAGCAGCGGCGATGGCGATCGGTGGCAAGGATGGGAAGCTTGATTTTCGGGCAAAAAGGGGAAGAAGAGAAGGAGAAGAGATAGAGGGGAAGAGAGTAGAGGGAAGGAAAGAGGAAGAGGTTTAGGGATTAAAACGGGATTGATTAACGGTTATGAGACGTGATTCGCGCGGGATTTCAAACGTCTCCTCTTAACGGGTTCGCATCTCCCGAATTGGCCTTCATTACGGACCGTATCAGCCAATACGGTCCGTATTGAGTCCGTTATGCTCAAACCCAATAACCGCTAAGTTTTAATTCCCTTGGATACGGGCCGTATCAGCCAATACGGGCTGTATTCACCAATTATTTCCTGTCTTCTTACTCTATTGCCCCCGTATCCATTGGTAGGGTCTGTATCAGCCAATACAGGTCGTACCAAAGAGTATTTTTCCATCTTCCGAGATGTCTTTTAATCAAGCATTTCCTCCAGTACGCTTACCTGATCATAGGAAAAAGGTGTGTATGAGTTGTTTCTTTGTTTAAGTCCTAATTAGACTGAAAATTAAATAATTATAAGAAAATATAAAAGTGGCCTTGGGTTGCCTCCCAAGAAGCGCTTGTTTAAAGTCGTTAGCTTGACTTTGTGTCGCATCAGTTTCTTCCAGGTACCCTCCCATCAATGCAAGGGGGTTGCTTGTCGGGTGGTTCGCCTTCAGCGTGTTCTGTGGTTTCATCATTACTGCCCTTCTTGAAGAAGTTGGTTGGTGTTTGAGGTCCGGGGTCGAATGCCAGACTCACACCGATTACTGCTTCGACCTCATCCAGTCTTTGAGAAATTGCATCGAGTTCTTCGCGTAAGTTTTTGATTAATGCAAGGGCTAAGAGAGAATAATTCCTGTTGTTTGCGATATTGGGACTCTTGTTCAGATCATCGGTTTGTTGTGTCACGGAGGTTGGATGGACCTGACCGTCATCTTGTACAATGAACAGCCTCTCCATTTCTGCTTCGTGCATCATTTCCTCGATATCTTCAAATTCATCCATTCGCAATTCATCATTGCCATACTCATCTGCTGTTTCCAAATTGTAGACAAGATTTATGTCAGGTGGGACTTTGGTCTCATTCATGTTGAAGATCATCTTGTTCTCGCCAACATTGAGTGAAATCTTTCCATTCCTAACATCAATCATTGCCCCACATGTGGCGAGGAATGGCCTTCCAAGGATGATCGGAATCTGCTCATCTTCTTCCATATCGACTACCACAAAATCTGCTGGTATCCAGAATTTACCGACTTTGATTGGGATATCGAGCAACATTCCTTCAGGATATCAAATTGATCGGTCAGCTAGTTGCAATGAGATCCTTGTTGGTGATAGGTCTCCACATTCCAATTTATCAAATACTATTTTAGGCATCAAACTCACACTTGCTCCCAGATCACACAAAGCTCTCTTAAAATCGGTTGTGCCAATGGTACATGGTATCGAGAAGCTTCCCGGATCTTTCAACTTTGTCGGTAATTTACTCTGCACGAGTGCACTGCATTCCAGATTGAGAGGAACTGTTGAGAATTCTTGGAGTCTACTGCGGTTCGAAAGAATCTTCTTCAGAAATTTAGCATACGAGGGTATGCTTGCAATTGCTTCTGTGAAGGGGATTGTGACTTGTAATTGCTTGAGTGTCTCCATGAATCTCGCGAATTGCTGTTCTACCTTGTGCTTGGCAGGCCTTGGAGGGAATGGCAGAGGTGGCTTGTAGGGTGGTGGTGAAATGTATTCAGGTTCGGATTGTCGCTCGTCTCCACCTACGGTGTAATTCTGTTCCTTAGTAAGGTCTGTCTGCAGTTCGAACACGGGCGGCTCCGGTGGTTGTGGCTCGTACTCTTTGGAATGCGATGGTTCTGCATGCATCTCATCAGAAGTTTGATCGGGCAGGGAGGTCCCTGGTAAGCTGTACCGCTCCTAGGAGTGTACAACGGGCGGGTCGATGATATTTTATTAAAATTTGAATCCAACCCGATTACACCGGGTTAAAAAAATTCTTTACTTGACCCACCCATAACCCAACCCAACCCATCTATTTTTTTATATACGGGTTATTACGGGTTATGCGGGTTAGACGGGCTAAACGGGGTATATTTTGATCAAAAATCTATTATATATCTTTTTACTATTTTTATTAAAACTAGGTACAAATAAAAGTGACAAACATAAATAAAATAGAAATAATTTAGCATATAACATCCATAACAAAAAAAACATATCCAGAATGTAACATCCTAAAAAAAAAGACAGCGACATATAACAATCGCATATAAAATTCATGAAATAAAAAAACATAACAATTCAAATTCAAATTAAACTTAAAACTCTTAAATATCTTCAGAGCTCCAATATTTTAGCTTTCTGGTGCCTGAAATAATAATAAAGATGTGATAAAAAATAAAAGTTAAGTTTGTCAGCAAATATAATAAAATCATATAAAGTTCTAGAATCTGGATCATATATGGATTAATTACCTTTAGCCTTGAATTGTAACTCCAGCATTAGATGACTTTGGTGCTGCATGTTCTGAAAAAAAAAATTTGAATGTAAAATTGTATGTCCAGCAAGATTAAAACACAATTTAAATCCATCACAATAAAAATATAAAGTACTTACCCTTTGTTGTTATATCATATTTCTCTGCATCTTCCATCTCCTCACGAGGATCATAATGGATTTTTGAAGACCGCAGCCAATTCTGACCACACACCAGTGCCTCTACAGTTTTTGGAGAAAGAGAGCTTCTGAAGGGATCAAGGATCCGCCCACCTGTACTAAAGGCGGATTCAGATGGGACTGTTGAAACTGACATTGCTAACACATCCTTGGCCATCAGAGAAAGAATTGGATACCTCGAGGCATTGACCTTCCACCATGCTAGTATATCAAAGGACTTGTCATCTCCGTTGTCGCATGCTTCAGCCAAATATTTTGCAACTTCTGACTTGCTTTCAACACACTCTTCTTCCATTAAATGACGCTTAAACTGAGACTTCACAAACTTTGAATAGTCATCATCTACATCCATAGAACTAAGCCCCTCATTTGAACTACTAGCCACACCTTTCAATACTGCACCTCCATCAGCACTTGAGTTCATTTCACTATGGTGTTCAAGATAATATGTGTATAAGCTCTCCATTGTATGCTCCACATTTCTAATTAGATTATTTGCCATATCAGTTGGGTACATCTGCCCCAAGCAAAACTTCACATATTTCAGTTTATACCGGGCATTTAAAACACAAGCTATGTAAAGCAATATGTTAAGATTGCCGGGATTTTCCCAATACTTCTCCAATTTCACTTTCATACCCTCTACCACAGATTTTAACTCCTGGTCACAACCCTTGCCCATTTGGGTTAAACATGTTTGAATTGACACAAGTTCATGAAAAAAACAGTTAGATGTGACATAAGAAGACCCAGAAAGACGGATTGTAACACTATAGAATAATTTCAAAAACTTGACAAAACATCTAGCTTTGACCCAATCTTCTTCTACTGGTGGTGAAACAATTTTACCTTTTCCTTTGCCCTTGTTGTTGTTTCTATCATCTTTATTCTCAATCTCTTCCTCTGCACCAAAGTATGATCGATAGTCCCTATCTATATCACCAAGCCTCTCAAATGCCTTCTCAAATTTCTCTGCACACTCTAACATCAAGTAAGTTGAATTCCACCTAGTTTCCACATCAAGACACAACAGACCTTTACTCTTTATCTTCTCTTTTTCAACACAATCCCTAAATGCGGCTAATCTTTTAGGAGATGACTTAACATACTTAACTGCCTTTCTAATTCTTTGGACTGATTCAAAGTGCTCATCCAGACCCTCCCTCACAATGAGATTAACAATATGAGCACAACAGCGCAAGTGTAGGTACTTGTGATCCAGAACAGTACCTTTCCAATCTCTAGTTTTTCGTTTCAGATAATTAATTGCACCATTGTTAGAGGTTGCATTGTCTACTGTCAAAGTAAATACACCACCAATGCCCCATTCAATCAAACAATCCTCAATGGTTTGCCCAATTGTATCCCCTTTATGATCTGGAACTACACAAAAGTTGAGTATTCTTTGGTTCAATTTCCAATCATGATCAATCCAATGTGCTGTTAGACACATATAATTCATGTTCTGAATGGAAGTCCAAGTATCTGTTGTTAAGCACACACGCTGGTTCTTTAGGAATTTCTTCAGTTTTACTTTTTCTTCCTCAAAAAGCTTCAAACAGTCCCTACTGACAGTAACTCGAGAAGGTACATTGAACATTGGTTGGACAGTTTTTATGAAAATTTTAAAACCCTCTCCTTCTACCACCCTAAAGGCCATCTCATCCACCATAGCCATTTTTGTAAGAGCCTTTCTACAATCATCTACACTAAAAGTTACAGCTTTGAGCTTTGCACTTACTTGGCCATCTTGAGGCTCCAACGAAAGCTTCTTTTGTTTTGGATCTTCCTCTCTACAAGGTGAGTTGGGACAAAGATGCATCAGATGGTTCCACAAGGATTTTGTGCCATGACGACTCCTATCAGCAGCATAAGACTTCTCACAATAGACGCAAGAAGCCCTGGGGTTCATCTTGTCTTCATTGTGCTTGAAATAGTTCCAAATGTCAGAGTCCCTCTTTGAAGTTTTGCACTGTCTTTTAGTTAGATTACTTGCAATGTTCTCTGGAAGTTGGGGCTCATGATTTTTCTGATTCTCAGCAACTGTTCCATGAACCTATTAAAGCAAAGTATTATCCAAGTTAAAAGAATTAATTTTCAGCTATACATGATGAAATTCTCACATGCCTAGAGAAAAGCACATACAGAGAAAAGGTAAATATATATTTTATTCTATTTTACAAGTCTCATGATATTGTTTTAATCTACTTGAGCATGTCAGTGAAAACAACAACCATAGAGTTGGCCACAAGCATACTAAGCACTATCTATTAAAATGTTAAAATCATATGTGTCAATGAACACAATTATTTAAATAATTTAGTAAATAGCAACTCTTGCAAGTTTATTCAAAGATTGATAAAGAAAATTAAGATAACATAAGTCAGTTAAGCATTTTTGCAAACAGCTCATGTGCAACATATAGAATAAATAAATTCCAATGTACATGGCAGCATAAACAATTGAATATCATACCACCAAACTTTACACATTGTTTTATTAATGAAGAGAATGGTAACCTCAACGCAAGAAAGACAAAAAAAAAAAAAAAAAATTGAAAGATACCTTTGGCTGTGTATTTTGTGGTGGTCTCTCTGCCGTCGCCATCAAAAAGATTGAAATGAAAATTTTCTAAGCTGTAAAATTCATAGAATAGGGACTGAATTGAGAGAGCGGAGAGGATTCTATAAGCGCAACGGTATTTATAGTGGAGGATTTGCAATCGATTTGTGGTTGTCAGTCTCGGGTTTGAGGCAGATCGAAGGCGGATTCGAACCATTTTCCCAGGCGTCATGGGAGAGAGAGCGTGCGCTGCGCGTAAAGGAGATCGAGGCGTCGCGAGCGAAGGAGATCGAGGCGTCGAGGAGACGACCTCAGATTGGGTAGAAATAAAGAGTGCTTTTAACGTGAGGGGATGAGTAAATAGAAAGAGAAGTTCTGTAAAAATGTAGATTTGAGGCCGGGTCCGGGTATAAACGGGTTATTAAGAGCAAACCCATGACCCGACCCAGAGTAACGGGTCTGTCAAAATCCAACCCGTACCCGACCCAGTAACATCTCAACCCGGTAAAATACGGGTCGGGTCGGACGGGTCGGGTCAGACGGGTCGGGTGGGTTGACAGTATTTTTGTACACCCCTAACCGCTCCTTAATGTTATGCTCTTGCAAGTCTCTCTCGGGTTTTCTTCCGGTTGGCCCGAAAATTTGCCTTTTCCACGTGTAATACTCGAGAGTTCTTTAGCCATCTTAGAGACATTGTCTTCTAAGTCTTTGTTGCGGTTTGTTAAGGATTCAATCTTTTGTGCGATTTCGGCGTTAGCCTTATCTTGCTTCTCTAGGAATCTCTTCATTAAAGATGTGATGTCAGGTTGCTGTGGTTGGTTGTATTGCCTTGGTTGATAATTCTGTTGAGGATTGTTGTATCTCGGTTGATAATTGGATTGTGGTTGGTAGTTCTATTGGGGTGCAGCAGGCCTTTGATTATTTGCGTATGAGAGATTTGGATGGTATGTATTGTAAGCGGGCTGAGGTCGAAAGTTGTTATCGATTGCGTTTGCTTGCTCCATTTCTTCCTCAGTTTCCGTCACATTCATACATTCGGTCATCTCATGTGCTCCTCCACAATAGCCACATGCTGTTGCGGCATTGACTGCTGCTACCGTTCGCTGCTTGGTTTGCTTGTTGAGTGCCATTTGCAAAGCATCGATCTTTGCGCTCAGCATGGATATATCATCTACTCGGTGCATGCCAGCTATTGGAGTTGGCTTCTTTCGCTCAGGGATCCAGTAATGTTGGTTGATTGCAATCTCTTTAATTAGGTTGTAAGCCTCGTCAGGTTCCTTGTTCATGATTGCTCCTCCTGCGGAAGCATCAATAGACAACCTATTGGTAGGGTTTAGACCATTATAAAAAGTTTGGACAATCAGCCATCTTTCTAGACCATGATGTGGACAACACCTTAACATATCCTTATATCTATCCCATGCCTCACACAATGTTTCACCATCCCTTTGTTCAAAATTAGTAATTGCATTTCTAAACCTCGAAGTTTTGGATGGTGGAAAATATTTTGCAATAAACACATTAAACAATTGGTCCCAAGTTTGAATGGAATTGGCCGGTAAGGAGAACAACCATGCTCTTGCTTTATCTTTTAATGAAAATTGAAATAGCCTTAGCCTGATTGCTTCATCGGTAACTCCGTTGATCTTTATCGTCTCGCATATCCCTAGGAAAATTGACAAATGAAGATGTGGATCTTCATGTGGAAATCCTCCAAATTGCTGTTGCGAAACCATATTTATGAGAGCAGGTTTGATCTCAAAATTACGGTTTGTAACAGTTGGCGGGTTTATACTAGAATTAGGATCATTCGCGCGCGGTACGCAATAGTCTCGTAGAAGTTTGGGTCTTGCTGCATCGTGAACTCCATTATCACCATTGTCCTGTCTTCCATTGTTGATCGGTTCGTTCGGTGGGATATTCATGTTGATCGAATCTGAGTCTTCTTCGCTTTCAGAATTACTTGATGAAGAACTATGATTGGTTCTTATCGGTGATGTGGAAGCGAATTGTCCTCTCCTACTAGCAATCCTCTCGGATCTTCGTACGGATGATTCGGCCAGCGTGCAGTTTCCTACTAAGAAAAGAAAATCTGAAAATTAAACTAAAAACTGAAAATAAAAAGAAAATAAAAATAAAAACGAAATTGAAAAATAAAAGAAAAATAAAAATGTAGAAAATAAAAAAGAGATCTAGGCGTTTCTAATTAATTGGATTCAATGGTCAAAGCAAGGGCGTCTCGCGAGGCCTTGCATAATGAACTGTTATTCCCCGGCAACGGCGCCAAAAAGCTTGATCACTCAAAAGAGAGCAATGTTTCTTTTAATATTTATAAACTCGTAAATGCTATCGGTTCGGACTGCAGGCGCACAATCCTATCGAGTAGTATGTTCGA
Organism: Carex littledalei; assembly: GCA_011114355.1. Lineage (NCBI taxonomy): Eukaryota > Viridiplantae > Streptophyta > Magnoliopsida > Poales > Cyperaceae > Carex > Carex littledalei. The sequence goes on from CM022081.1 coordinate 2,908,957, forward strand.
GGTCGATCCACAGGGAATATTGGTTCAATGCTTTGAGCGATCGAATCACAATCTTTCGAAAGGCTAGACGAAATCTGAAAATTGAGAGATGTTGTTTTGATCAATGTAAATTAGGAAGCAATTAAAAGTAATTAAAATAAAGATAGAGATGAGAATTCCTAGGATTTCGGCACACCATTGCCACTCAATCCGCCTTGACAATATATTCCTGTTGCGTCTGATTTCCTGTTGTTATTTTAATGAAAGACATCACATAGGTCACTGCGATTTATGTTACGCAAGAATGACAGATCTTTCACCGAGATTCTACATATGACACTGCGATTTACCTTACGCAAATGTCTGATCTCTCAAACACCCCAAATTACTACACAGATCACTGCAATTTACTTTACGCATGTGATGGAATTTGGTACGCGTTTTGTTGGTCTGGTTTATGGTTTCCCCGCTAAGGTTTTCTTCACATAAACCTAATAGATCTCAACGAGACTAATTCATACAAATAGTTTCTCTTGCCATTAAAGTACTGTCACTACCCTAACGAACTCAAACTAGATCATTGAAATTAGATGAAGAGATAGTAAATCACAAAAGCATTTTAGTACAACAACAAGAAATCATAATCAACAGAAACATATATATCAAAACATCAAGAGTAACAAGGTTTACTGCCTAGCCCTAAGAAAATGAACTTAGCCGCGGAACGGCATGGTTACAGGCACTCCTCTCTTCTCACTTTAATCAAATCTAACCCTAATTACAAAGATGATTGTTCATTCTGCCCAGGGGCCTTATATAGGAGTGGAGGGACGTGTAGAGGTTGAGTAGGGGCTAAGAAACTGATCTGGAAACAGCTGTCGGCAGTTATTCCCCAAGAGATGCCTTCGGATACAGACCGTATCAGGTGATACGGTCCGTATTAGGACCTTGGCAGTTAGGGTTTAATGGTTCCAGCGCTATCTCCTGGTCTGTGCTAGGCCTGGTCCGTATTAGTCAATACTGGCTGTAACAGGGACTTAGTCGATGAGCGTCGCTGATCCGATTGATCCGATTCTAGCTCCATTTGGTGTAAAATAGTCCCAAAACCTGTTTTCTGCAATAAAACATAAAGAAGGGTGACAGTAGCCTTTTTCTCTAATTAATTAAACATAAGTGTGAGAAAATATGTAAAACCTAAGCCAAAATCTTACGTAAATCATCATTGTCACACCCCAAACCAGGATTTCCGGATTAGGATATGATCAATCCCCGCCTCGTGTCTAATAATCAATAAACACGCAAGGCTAAACAAATACAATAATCAAGCAACAGCGGAAGCAATAATAAAACAAACAAGCAATAGTCATAAATATCAAATAAACATGAATATACACATCATCCATACAATCCACCTCGGGATAAAATAAACATAACTAGTCAAGGGATACATAATCTATCGAGTCCAATGTATATGACAAAAACCTTGGACTCGCAAAACCCTAGTCAAAGTACCCTAACACTATATCAAACGACATGGCCATCGGGGACAGCTCCTGACGCCTCCTGCTGCGGACCGTCAGACTCTGTACCTGTCCACATCCATAAAAAGGAGGGGCTGAGCGAATGATCGCCCAGTATGTGACCCAGTATTATCCCTTCAGGGATCCTCTCAAGTCAAAGCACATTTTGATTTGCAATCTACGTAAAGTCGGTAATTCACTTTTAATGCACATGCTGCGAAATTAAACCTATCATAGTACTACAAAAGAAAAATATACATATAATAGATGACATGATGTGATTATCCTATTATGCCAAAATGCCAAAATTTCCCGAAATAAAATATGAGGATCCATATTATACTCAACCGAAGTCCAGTACAATAGGTACTGTGTGTACAAATTGATATAGTAATAGTACGGATAATTTTGTCACCCCGTGCCGTGCCAAGTTCAATCAAATTGAATTTGTATCTCAAAAGTGACATAACACAAGGACTGCGATCAGAGGGGCAAAGATACCCGATGCCTAATGACATCGAACTTTGCCCACACAAGCTTCAACCCATAGGCAAGTGCACGCTAGCCGATGGTTATATCGAAATTCGTGTAACATCCAAGGACTGCGATCAGAGGGGCAAAGATACCCGATGCCTAATGACATCGAACTTCGCCCACACAAGCTTCAACCCGTAGGCAAGTGCACGCTAGCCGATGGTTACACTTAATTCCATGTGTTTTCCTTCTCTAAGACGATTCATCACCAAACATATAAAATAGGAGAAAACTACAAGCAATGCGTAAGAATAAGTCAATTCGTCTCCTCATGAGCAGAGACGAAACTCCACCATCCGGCCAGATCAATGGGACATCATAACAACAAAATAATAAAATCTGCCACCGCATCCTCGGCAGCCGTCCTAGGCAAGTAGCTCCTAATGTAAGGGGGATAGCTCCCGAATCGTCTCCGGACTCGTGATCGGTCCGCACAAAATGTAAAATGATCGAAAATGATATACTACCAAGCTCATGCATATAATAATAATAATCCTAGTAAGACCTCTAAGGGATCAAGTGATCCCTCAGCCAAATGACCCACGAACCGCCTCGCATCCCATACTACGAGGACGGAAAGCAATCATTCGGTCTTCTATCTCACGCTCACCAATGCACATGCTTAACTACAATAATATGTTGTCCTCTACGAGAAGAGGACAACTAGTATCCTAATATATTATTAATTAAATTACACTACTCCTAAGAAAGCATTTAAATTTTTAATTTAGAAGGGGTTATGCAAATCCTAAATTACAGTTCAGAAAGGATTAAACATGCTCTAGTGCAACTACAAAATTTAAGGTACGAATGACAGGTCAAGTGGACGACTGGTGAGAGTACGCCACGAAAGAAAAATACAGATATCCCACACCTGATAGCTGTAGGGGTAGAAAGCGCTAGCGCTAGAGATCACCGTAACCTGCACGATCCTCACCTGCTCCGGTGTAACCGTCAGCGGGATCAGACCACGGATCGAACTCGGTGTAGGTCGGCTGACCTGTAATTTAGTCGTAACTTAATTAGAGTCTACACTAAGTATTCGTGACCCTTATTACCCCGTTTGGTTTATTTCACTAAGTGTTCGAATCTGCTCAACTGGTTCGATCAATTTTATTCGATTCCGATTGAGCGTAAAATTAGGTCAAGGTTGGTTTAATTTATTTTAATGTAATTTAATTATTCATAACTTTTAACTTAGGAATATTACATATTTTTACAATAAAATGAGTAAAGTATAACCTACGTAATTTAATTTGCTGTTATAAATTTTCTACTTAATCACTTGTAAAATAACGTGTTTTTCCTAATTAATTAAGCTACAAATAAATTTTAAATCCTAAGTACGTAGTTTATAATTATTAAGTACTTATTTAGTATAGCGTTTCTAAAATCATACGTATTAGTTTTACTAATTTGTGCGAGTCAAATAATTTAATTATGAATTAACACATGATTATCTAATTGTTCTATTTAGTAAATTTCGTGTTCGTAATGATTCGAAAGCGTTAATATGTTGTTAATTAATTGTCCTTTATTAATTAACAACATATTTTATTTATAAATCATTTACTTTATTTAAAACTACATTTGGTTTAATTTAATATTTACTTAACATTTAAAAATCCTAACTACTCAACTTTTAATTAATTAAAACCCTAATTAATCTACATGTGTTGAAATACTTTTATTTAATTTCTTTTGGGCACCGAACTCTCCTCTTAATATTCCATATTTTTCCAATTAACACATTCAACAGAACAGAGAAATCAACCGAGGTTTATTTGCACCGATTACAGAACACAGATGGCAAGAAGGTTCGGTACCAGTAATCAACACTGGGCTTGGTACAACTGGTACCAGCACCTCAATAGAAATAAGGCAAGCAGGCAGTATAAAATTTCGGTATACCAGAAAAACACGAAAAAGGCAGCACAACAACAGCCACCAGCCAAAGATGGTAACAGAACCGCATAGGCACGAAGGCCGTAAATTCCAGAGAAAGGCACAAAGGCCGCAGGTCAGGTGAAATGGCACGAAGGCCATCAATCAAGGCGTCAGCCGCCAGCCACAAGGCTAAAAACCGAAAATAGCGAGTTTTAGGGTTACCCGGAGAGCAAATCGCAATAAAGGTCAAAGTTCAGCAATCTCTACCACGTCACTGCGCCTCTCGGCCGTCCAAGGTGAAATCGGTCAAGCAACCACCGCAACGAGAACAATAGAGAGAGCTAGGGTTCGGCTTGTAAGTAAAGGAAAAAGAGAGAGAGTGAGGAGGCAGTGAGAGTGGAGAGAGTAGAGAGCAAAAGAGAGAGAGAGTTGAGTGATTTGCAGCGGAGAGAGAGAGGGCAGAGGGGTTTTGCGGAGAGGAAGAGGGAGCAGCGAAAATTCAAAGAAGCATAGGGGGTCTGTTCTGTCGCCAGCAGGAGAGAAAAACAAAAGAGAAAGGTGAGGTGTCTCGGGTAGAAGGACGGTTCCGAATAAAAACAAATCAAAGTCCCGTTTAGTTTGGGGGGTTCCGCTTTGAGATCCGTGCAGGACCAATTGAATGGTTGAGATTCTTCCAAAGAATTGAACCTCAATAGGTTAATATATCTCATTGGATGCTAATTCAACTTTGACCGAATAGTTTTAATTATTTTATTTAATTAATCCATTTCAATTTGATTTAGTTTTATCTTTAAAACTAAGGCATGAAACAATACGATTTAATTTAATTTGATAAATTTTATTAGCTTAATCAATTACCTAATTTTCTAAATTTTAATCTCCATTAAAATTCTTTATTTAGACTAACTACTAAATTTAAATTAATTTCGTTGCGAAATCTTAATTAGTACTAATTAACTAATTTTTAGTTTACGGATTATAACAATCATTATTTTGACTCTGATCAACGACCACGAATGTCTGACGGCAGCACTCATTGCCGATGTCATTGAGAACAGCATTAAAAAGGACCCGTGTATGAGCATCCAGACGGTGGCAGACATTGTTTTGGCTGTGTATAACAATGTGACACCTAAATACAACCGACTGTGGAGGGGCCGTGAGCTGGCAATAGCTCGACAATTTGGGAGTTGGGAGATTTCATACAGCTTGCTGAGACCACTATTGATGGCAATTTTCCATAACAATCCCGGCTCGACTCACCAATTTCTGACCAGCCCAGTACGGAATAAGGAAACAGGCCTAATTATGCCAGGTGTTGCCCAGTTCAGAGCCGTAGCCTGGGCATTTGGTCCATGCATTGCAGCGTTCCAGTACTTGAGACCAGTGATCAGCATAGATGCCTGCTTCTTGTCTGGGCGATATGAGGGGAGCTTTTGATAGCTTGCGGCTACGGCCGAGAACCAATTGTTGCCTATTGCATTTGCAATTGTGCGGTAGGAGGATACTGAGAATTGGGGTTTTTTCTTGCAGTGGTTGAGGAATGAAGTGCTCGGCCCGTGTAAATTTGTATGTGTTATATCGGACCAGCACAAGGGGATCAAAGCTGCACTGACAGCTGAATACGAATGGCTTCCCGAGCTTTTTGTGCACAGGTATTGTATGTAGCATGTTGCTGACAACCTGGTCCAGAACTGTGGAGGAGACAGATGGTACGGATGGAGGTTCAGAGAAGAAGCAAAGAGGAAGAAGCCTAGAAGATTGAAAGAGATGTTCGAAGAGTTTGCTCATGTATGTCTAACTTATAACATTTCGTTTAATTATCTTATAAGAATTTTATGAAAATGAAATAACACCCCTTTGTTTTTGTGCAGCTAAATCCGAAGTGTAATGCATATTTAAAGAGGGTGGGCAAAGTACGTCCTAATGATGCGATGGAGCCGTCCAATTATGAAAAGATTTTTCAAACCTGTGACGGAGGATACCGGTTTGGTATCATGACAACAAACGGCTCCGAGTCGCTCAACAATGTCTTCCGAACGAGTCGTAGATTGCCTGTTTGTGCCATAGTGGAGGATACGTTCTACACGTGCAACAGATGGTTTGTTGAGCGGCGTCAGCGAGCAATGGAATTACAAGACAAGGGACAGGTTCTTTCTGACCGGGTTTTGCAAAAGATAAAAAAACGTTGGGGGAAAGCTTCAAAAATGCGGTTGGTGCGTTACACGCAGGGCCAAGGTCAGTACCAAGTTTCATCCCCAAATGAGTACGTTCCTTGCACCCGTAGCGACATGGGCAACATGGAACCCACTCACAGGGAGTTCATGTATATTGTGACACACGGTCCCGACAGACAAATGGAATGCACTTGCAGAGGTATCCAATTAACTTCTATTCCGTGCGCTCATGTCTTAGCTGTTTGCCGTGACCGAAACTGGCAAGAGGACGACTTTGTTGCAGACTGGTATAAAACACCCTATCTTGTGAGTACTTGGAACCACGTGTTCATTTTAATTAGCAATATGGAAGACTGGCCTCCTAATGTTGGAGACAGAATCCTTCCGAGTAGTGGTTGGATTAGGAAAGGGAGGCGAAAACACACCTGTCGTGTAATGACGATAGATGAAATGGAAGGTAGACGAAGGGGGCATCAGCCTCGCCGTTCCACTTCCGATAGGCAACGAAGAAGTGTGTAACATTCATCCAAAATTATTTTTCTTTTTAATTTATACCAACTTACTAAGTAACACATGCAAATGCAGAGGCAAGAAACGCAGCAAATGCGGCAGAAAATGAGCGAGTAATGGAGTCGGGAAGTGGGTCCGGAGGGTCACGGCGTAGCACAGCTACGAGCCGTTTAGATGCAACTGTCATGTATGCCGAAGCAAGGAGAGGCGGTTGGGGTGCAAGGAGAGCCATCTGTGATCCAACCGAGGAGGTCCACTACTAGACGCACAACAAGGGCATCTACAAGCGAAGCAGCGCCATCTGGAGCCCAGGCCGGTCCATCTAGTGAGCAACCACAGCCATCTGGTAGACCATCTCGTAGGGCATCTTTCGCAAGTGGTTTACTTCGGGGATTAAATTTTAGACGTGGTAGTAATAGGTGATTTGTATGCATGTTGTAAAAATTGTGTGGACTCTATTTGCAATTTGTGTGTACTTTATTATTTTGTACGGAACTACAAGAAGTAATGAAATTAATTAATACTCAAAGAAATTACAACCTACTTCATCCAACTACAATAAAATACTAATTCTTAGAACCAAACTCAAATGCATTCAAATTTTAAATCATACTAATACTACCACGTCCAGATGGTGCTCTTTTATAGAATTTTTGCGGGTTTAAAAAAAAAAAAAAAAAAAGTAAACCGGCCAGAAAATAGCTGGTTTAGGGGGGAGTAAACCGGCCATTTTCTGGCCGGTTTGGGCATTTTTGGATATTGAGTCTGATTCTGAATATAAATATTAATTTGTATTAAACTTTGAATATTAATAAAAATATCGGGTGATATTTTATGTAACCTTCTCAATCTCACAAAAATCAACATCTGTCCTGGCAAAAGTCACTTTCAGAGTTTCAGGTTTCCCTAAAAAAAAAGTCACTTTCAGGCAAATTAGTTCCAATGGGAAGTCTTCCAGGCAAATTGTGACTTTCACTTTCATTCTTCATTTAGATCATCCGAAGTACGCGTATCCCAATGAGAAATAGTTTCCATAATCATCCGAACAGGAGTGGAGTATGATCGTACAGATCACACCATTCTCTACTTCCCTTCCGAGGCTTGGAAGTATATGACCGTACTGATAAACACCGAGTATTATTAAGAGAGCAACAAAATAATGACGTCAGCACTCCAACCATTATCTACAAGTATCCAACACCAAGTTTCTCAGCATACAAAGTGAGCACAATCGCGAGTTGTGAAATTGAAAGAGAGAGAGAGAGAGACAGAGAGAGAGGGAGAAGGAAGCGGAGATGGATGCACTCCGAAATATCGGCCTTTTCTTCATGCTTGTAGCCTCCTCTTTCATCATTCGGGACTTCGGCCAATCCTCTGTCAGCACCGAAAATGCCTTTACAATCTTTTCTACATTCATCCTCGGCCTCTGGATGGTAATGCTTTCCATCATACTTCACATGCTTCCATTAGCGGCGGTGCGCATGGTTCATCAAGCAATGGAGGCGATACATTTCTTCATCTTTGGTCTTCGCGTTGATCTGCTCTTCTAGTAGTATTTCTGCTTTCTGCTTGTGATGTGTTTGCTCTCTTTTTCTTTCTTTTTTCCTTAATTTTGCCTTTGATGTAATTTGAGGTGCTCCTATAAGAAGAGCACTTGTTCTAAGTAGTTTAGCACGGATGCTCTGTTTTTGTGTGAGATGCTCTGTTTTGTTCCGTTCTCTAGTTGTGATAGGATAATTAGTTAATAACAGTTAAAATTTTCCAATTTGGATGAAGGATGTATTAGTTAACAGAGCATTCTATTCTATGGTTGTTTTGTGTGAGATGCTCTGTTTATATTTTCATATTTTAGGGCATTCCATTCTATTAAAGGTTGTTTTTGTGTGAGATGCTCTGTTTCTCTTTATAAGAGAAGGATTCTATGATATAGGTTGTCAGTTCCGTTTACGTATGACACCAACAACTAATCTAAAGTAGTATTAATCTTGGTGAAATGTCTAGAAATGGAGAGTACCTACACAGTAGATGCCACAGAGAATTTCTAATTTTGTTTTCGGTCCTTAGAAGAACCAAAAATAAAAAATTCAGTTTCTTCTATTAAAATATAGATGTAATTCATCTAATAATCAAAATTATTTTTGTATATTCTATAAATAAATATTCCTGGCTGAAATGTCTATAAATGGAGAGCATGTGAACTTGTGAAGTCAACTGCATGAGAAAAAGTAAAAAATAAACAAAATTTTAGTAGTTAATGTCTTTTATGTATGGAACTAAAAAAGATTATCGGTTCGATTCAAAAATTAACTTAATATCACGTTGATCACTCTAAAGCTAATTCAATTCATAATTAATTTTGTTCATACTGATTGTCATGAAATATTGCTCTTACTTACCCAATTTAATAATTTAATTAACATTATGACTATCCTTTCTAGATAACAACTGTACATGATATTTCATTATAATCACTCAAACAAAAAAATAGCCACACAGATCCCCGCAATTGACCACATGTTCTTGTTGTCATTTATCCTCTTCAATTGCAAAATTCCACAAATACCCTTTTTATTTCCACACTCGTGACGAAGGCAACACATCCTGAGGGTATAATAGTAAACCAACCAAATCTAACTGCCAACTCTGTTTTCTCCGTAACTGATATGCCTTTGACTAGACCGATTAGGTGCATCGATCAATGAATTACAGGTTGAAGCATATTAAGTATTTGGTGGGTTAAAATTTCATGATTTGAAAATAATTCAGGTATAATGTAAAAATAATATGATATTACAGAAAAACAAAATAAAAAACTCAAAAATAAATATTTTTAAAAAGTGAAAAACAAATTCGCGTTTTATTCACGAATAATTGGTAAAATACGTTTTTCCGCGTTCAGAAATTTAAAAAGAAAACGTTTTATTCGCAAATTATTAGCAAATAAAACGCAAATTTGATGACTACGAGTTAAAGAAAGCGAATGTATGAAAAAAAAACTGTATTTATAAAAATGAAAACCTTTACAATTTTTAATGTTCCGTAAGAACTAAGAATATATGTTCTCATGTAAAATGGGTGTTGTGCCCCGGATACATACTTGGCCTTTTAAGCCAAGGCGGAGACAAATAGGTTAGAGGCAAGGCAAAAATGGAAACCTACTTTGAGCCAAGGAAATTGAACATACCTGAGCTCATCTGATTTTAACACTGTCCGATCCGAATCTGACCCGTTTTCACCCCTAAATATATGGTATTATCTCTACACACATTATTGAACTTTCATCCTTCTTGAAAAAAGATGCAGGAATACTTTTAATTATAAAAAAAAATTCCTGAGGCGTTCCGAACAAAGAATGAGAAAAAGTGAGAAGAAGATTATCCCCTCTTCTTCTTGCCTCTACCTGTCAAAGCCTTAAGAAGACCACGTGTTTTCGGAGCCATTTGTGGTATCTGCCAGCCTCTGTTACGGATCGTATTAAACTGATACGGACGGGATACGGACCTGAATGCTGGTGAAGATTGGCCAAGTACAGGACTGAGTACAACCGTATTGACAGATACGGACCGTATTATACTGGTACTGGTTCTGATAAAAACTGAAAAACCCTAACTTTTTTTTGTATTTTTCGTGATTTTGGTATTAGACTAAATCTAGAAAGGAAAATGTAATCTAAAACTAATTTGCAAAGAGGAATGAAACACTAATTTGAGAAATTAAAATTAAAATCGAAAATTAAGAGGGAAAAGGGAGAGGAACCGAAAATGGCGAAGGTTGGTGGTGTTTCACGGTGGGTACGGGTCGGATACGGCCCGTATTGGCGGCTGGTGGTAGTGCGAGAGATGGTTGATGCGATCTTCCTTGGTGGCCGGCGGTGTATTGCGAGGTTGGCTCGGATTTTTGCAAGAAAGAGGAGAGGAGAAGAGAAAGGAGGAAGAGAAATAGAGAGGGGAAGAGAAGAGGAGAAGAGAAACGGGAGAGGGTTCAAAAATAGGAAAACCTCTATTTTGAACGGTTACCCAACTTCGCGCCTCTTCGTTAACGGGTTTTAATTTCACAGATCGGCTTTGATTACGGACCGTATTGGCTGATACGGTCCGTATCCGATCGGAAATTTTGACCCTGATAACTGTTTCTTAAATCCTTCCTCTGAATACGGTCTGTATTGGCTGATACGGGCCGTATTTGCTACTGTCTTCTTTTTCTTCCAACTCCTTGCTCCGTATTCACTGTCGTAACCCGTATTGGCTGATACGGTCAGTAACAGAGAATATTTTCTTGACTTTTCCAAAGTTTTTAACCGAGCCCTTCCTCTAGCATGTTCACCTGGTCATAAAAAAAATGAGTGGATGTGATTCGTTCCCCAGTTAAAGTCCTAAGCAAACTAGAAATAAATATTTATAAGAAAATATAAAAGTGGCCTTGGGTTGCCTCCCAAGAAGCGCTTGTTTAAAGTCGTTAGCTTGACTCGGTGTCTTGTCAGTTTCTTCCAGATGTCCTCCCGTCAATGCAAGCGGGTTGCTTGTCGGGTGGTTCGCCTTCAGTGTCTTCTGTGGTCTCATCATCATTGCCCTTCTCGAAGAAGTCGGTTGGTGTTTGAGGTCCGGGGTCGAATGCCAGGCTCACTTCGAGCACTATTTCAACCTCGTCCAGTCTTTGAGAAATTGCATCGAGTTCTTCGCGTAGGTTTTTGATTAATGCAAGGGCTAAGAGAGAATAATCCCTATTGTTTGCGATATTAGGGCTCTTTCAGATCATCGGTTTGTGTTGTCACGGAGGTTGGATGGATCTGACTGTCATCTTGTACGGTGAACAGTCTCTCCATTTTTGCTTCGTGCATTACTTCTCCGATGTCTTCTAATTCATCCAGTTGTAATTCATCATTGCCATACTCATCCGCTGTTTCCAAATTGTAGACAAAATTTATGTCAGGTGGGACTTTGGTCTCATTCATGTTGAAGATCATCTTGTTTTTGCCAACATTGAGTGAGATCTTTCCATTCCTAACATCAATCATTGCCCTACATGTGGCGAGGAATGGCCTTCCAAGGATGATCGGAATCTGCTCATCTTCTTCCATATCAACTACCACGAAATCTGCTGGTATCCAGAATTTACCAACTTTGATTGGGATGTCAAGCAACATTCCTTCAGGATATCGAATTGATTGGTCAGCTAGTTGCAATGAGATCCTTGTTGGTGATGGGTCTCCACATTCCAATTTGTCAAATACCACCTTAGGCATTAGACTCACACTTGCTCCCATATCATATAAAGCTCTCTTAAAATCGGTTGTGCCAATGGTGCATGGTATCGAGAAGCTTCCCGGATCTTTCAACTTTGTTGATAATTTGCTTTGCACGAGCGCACTACATTCCAGATTGAGCGGAACTGTTGACAATTCTTGGAGTCTACTTCGGTTTGAAAGAATCTCCTTCAGAAATTTAGCATATGAGGGTATGCTTGTAATTGCTCAGTAAAGGGGATTGTGACTTGTAGTTGCTTGAGTGTCTCCATGAATCTCGCAAGTTGCTGCTCCATCTTATGCTTGGCAGACCTTGGAGGGAATGGCAGAGGTGGCTTGTAGGATGGTGGTGAAATGTATTCAGGTTCGGGTTGTTGCTCGTCTTCACCTACGGTGTCATTCTGCTCCTCAATAAGGTCTGTCTGCAGTTCGAATACGGGCGGCTCCGGTGGTTGCGGCTCGTACTCTTCGGAATGCGATGGTTCTATATGCATCTCATCGGAAGTTTGATCGGGTATGGGAGGTCCCTGATAAGCTGTACCGCTTCTTAATGTTATGCTCTTGCAAGTCTCTCTTGGGTTTTCTTTCGGTTGGCCCGGAAATTTGCTTTTTCCGTGTGTAATATTTGAGAGTTATTTTGCCATCTTAGAGACATTGTCTTCTAAGTCTTTGTTGCAGTTTGTTAATGATTCGATCTTTTGTGCGATTTCGGCGTTAGCCTTGTCTTGCTTCTCTAGGAATCTCTCCATTAAAGATGTGATGTTAGGTTGCTGCGGTTGGTTGTATTGCCTTGGTTGGTAATTCAGTTGGGGATTGTTGTATCTCGGTTGATAATTGGGCTGTGGTTGATAGTTCTATTGGGGTGCAGCGGGCCTTTGATTGTTGGCGTATGAGAGATTTGGATGGTTTTGATTGTTCGGATGGTATGTATTGTAGGCGGGTTGAGGTCGAAAGCTGTTGTCGATCGCGTTTGCTTGCTCTATTTCTTCCTCAGTTACCGTCACATTCATACATTCGTTCATCTCATGCGCTCCTCCACAATAGCCACATGCTGTTGCGGCATTGACTACTGCTACCGTTCGCTGCTTGGTTTCCTTATTGAGTGTCATTTGCAAAGCATCGATCTTTGCGCTCAGCATGGATATAACATCTACTCGGTGCATACCAGGTGTTGGAGTTGGCTTCTTTCGCTCAGGGATCCAGTAGTGTTGGTTGATTGCAATCTCTTCAATTAGGTTGTAAGCCTCGTCAGGTTCCTTGTTCATGATTACTCCTCCTGCGGAAGCATTAATAGACAACCTATCGGTAGGGTTTAGACCATTATAAAAAGTTTGGACAATCAGCGATCTTTCTAGACCATGATGTGGACAACAACTTAACATATCCTTATATCTATCCCATGCCTCACATAATGTTTCACCATTCCTTTGTTCAAAATTAGTAATTGCATTCCTAAACCTCGAAGTTTTGGATGGTGGAAAATATTTTGCAATAAACACATTAAACAATTGGTCCCAAGTTTGAATGAAATTGGCCGGTAAGGAAAACAATCATTCTCTTGCTTTATCTTTTAATGAGAATTGAAATAGCCTTAGCCTGATTGCTTCATCGGTAACTCCGTTGATCTTTAACGTCTCGCATATCCCTAGGAAAATTGACAAGTGAAGATGTGGATCTTCATGTGAAAATCCTCCAAATTGCTGTTGTGAAATCATATTTATGAGAGCAGGTTTGATCTCAAAATTACGGTTCGTGACAGTTGGCGGGTTTATGCTAGAATTAGGATCATTCGCGCGCGATACGCAATAGTCTCGTAGAAGTTTGGGTCTTGCTGCATCGTGAACTTTATTATCACCATTGTTTTGTCTTCCATTGATCGGTTCATTCGGTGGGGTATTCATGTTGATCAAATATGAGTCTTCTTCGCTTTCATAATTACTCGATGAAGAACTATGATTGGTTCTTATCGGTGATGTGGAAGCGAATTGTCCTCTCCTACTAGCAATCCTCTCGGATCTTCGTACGGATGATTCGGCCAGCGTGCAATTGTCCTAAAAAGAAAAGAAAATCTGAAAATTAAACTAAAACTGAAAAATAAAAAGAAAATAAAATGAAAAACGAAATTAAAAAGAAAAATAAAAATGCAGAAAATAAAAAGAAATCTAGGCGTTTTTAATTAATTGGATTCAATGGTCGAAGCAAGGGCGTCTCGCGAGGCCTTGCACAATGAACCGTTATTCTCCGACAACGGCGCCAAAAAGCTTGATCACTCAAAAGAGAGCAATGTTTCTTTTAATATTTGTAAACTCAGAAATGCTATCGGTTCGGACTGCAAGCGCACAATCCTATCGAGTAGTATATTCAAGGTCGATCCACAAGGAATATTGGTTCAGTGCTTTGAGCGATCGAATCACAATCTTTCGAAAGGCTAGATGAAATTTGAAAATTGAGAGATGTTGTTGTGATCAATGTAAATTAGGAAGCAATTAAAAGTAATTAAAATAAAGATAGAGATGAGGATTCCTAGGGTTTCGACACCATTGCTACTCAATCCCCTTTGACAATATATTCATGTTGCGTCTGATTTCCTGTTGTTGTTTTATGAAAGACACCACATAGGTCACTGCGATTTATGTTACGCAAGAATGACAGATCTTTCATCGAGATTCTACATAGGACACTGCGAGTTTTCTTACACAAATAACTGATCTCTTAAATACCCCAAATTACTACACAGATCACTGCGATTTTCCTTACGCAAATGATGGAATTTGGTACGCGTTTTGTTGGTCTGGTTTATGGTTTTCCTGCTAAGGTTTTCTTCATATAAACCTGATAGATCTCAACGAGGCTAATTCATACAAATAGTTTCTCTTACCATTAAAGTACTGTCACTACCCTAACGGACTCAAACTAGATCATTGAAGTTAGATGAAGAAATAGTAAATCACAAAAACATTTAGATTCAACAACAAGAAATCATAATCAACAGAAATATATATATCAAAACATCAAGAGTAACAAGGTTTACTGCCTAGCCCTAAGAAAATGAACTTAGCCGCGGAACAGCATCGTTACAAGCACTCCTCTCTTCTCACTTTAATCAAATCTAACCCTAATTACAAAGATAAGTTATTCTTCTGCCCAGGGGCCTTATATAGGAGTGGAGGGACGTCTGGAGGTTGAGTAGAGGGTAAGAAACTGATCTGGAAACAGCTGTCTGCAGTTATTTCCCAAAAGGCGCCTTCGGATATGGACCGTATCAGTTGATACGGTCCATATTAGGACCTTGACGGTTAGGGTTTAATGCTTCCAGCGCTATCTCTTGGTATGTGCTAGGCCTGGTCCGTATTAGGCAATACGGACCGTAACAGAGACTTCGTCGATAAGCGTCGCTGATCCGATTGACCCGATTCTAGCCCCATTTGGTGTAAAATAGTTCCAAAACCTGTTTTCTGCAATAAAACATAAAGAAGGGTGACAGTAGCTTTTTTCTCTAATAAATTAAACATAAGTGTGAGAAAATATGCAAAACCTAAGCCAAAACCCTACGTAAATCATCATTATTTTGACTCTGATCACCAGCAAAGAAAGGAGAGCCGACTGATGCAGAAAGTACAAAGATAGAAGAATGGCAGTCAACTGATCATATGATCATGTCATGGATCATAAGCACCATAGAACCTCAAATAGGTCACGTTTTCATGTACCTTGACTCCTCAAAAGAGGTATGGGAAACAGCAAAGAAAAGGTACGGGCAGCAAAATAATTTTGCTCACATTTTCAGTCTCAAACAAGAATTGGCACAAATCAAGCAAAGCAATCAAAATAATTTCCAACTCATAACCAAAATCACAACCAAATGGGAAGAACTCAAAACCTATCTTCCACCAATAACCGATCCAGATCAAATACAAAAAAGGGCAAAACAAGATTTGATTTTTACTTATCTGGGAGCCCTCGATTCAAGCTATGAAGCGGTACGGTCTCAAATTCTCCTCTCTATCGAAATGCCAACTTTTGATGAGGTAGTTTCAATCATTGATCGAGAAGAATCAAGAAGGCATCTTATGAACTCTCAGCCATCCGAAATCACAAAAAACAAAGCATTCAAAGCACAATATAAGCCGAACCCTAATTTCAACGGAAAAGGTAAAGGAGCCTCCAGCACCGATCGGTGCAATTACTGCAACCGCGCAGGGCACACCAGGGACGGGTGCTGGTTCCTCCATCCCCACCTCCGTCCAGTTCAAGAGAAAGGCTATACTGGTGGCGGCGCAAGAAAAGGAGAGAATCGGGAGAACAAGGAAGAGACGAGAGACAGAGAAAGAATGGGGTTCGGGGCTCAGTCGGACCAAGAAGTGGGCTCAAACTCAAACTCAAACCCAAACCCAACCGACTTCAAATTTAGTTCGGACCCGGATCAAATGAAACGCCTCCTGGAGTAGCTATCTGTGTTGCTTCAGCAAAATGACAAAAAGAACTCTGGTATTGCTTCCAATTTAATTTCTAATTCTAAAACTCATAAATGGATTTTAGACTCGGGAGCAACAGATCATATGGCAGGAAACAAAAAATTATTAAATAATTTTAAAGAATATGAGACCAACTAATTTGTAACCGTGGCCAATGGTGAAAAAATGAAAATCATAGGAATAGGTACAATTAATATTTTTTTCCAAGAACTATCAAATGTTTTGTATGTGAAAAATTGTTCATCTAACTTGTTATCCATTAGTAAAATCACAAAAGAATTAAATTGTGAAGTCAATTTTTCATCAAAAAATGTGTTTTTCAGGAATGGATAACAAAGAAGATGATTGATGAAGGAATTTTGGAAAATTGACTCTATATTTTAAGCAATGAAAGGATCCATCTTAGTGCTAAAAGACAAGAGGATTTAGGCATTCTTTGGCATCGAAGAATTGGGCATCCTTCCGATAAAATTTTAAAATGTATTTTTGATTTTTCAAAATTAGATTTTAATAATTGTGAAGTGTGTAAATTAGGAAAGCACACTAGATTGCCATTTTATTTATCTAGTAGTAGAAGTGAAAAACCTTTTGAATTAATTCATTCGGATGTATGGGGACCCGCCCCTATTGATTCTTTTAATGGATACAAATATTATGTTACATTTATTGATGATTTTTCACGTACAACTTGGTTATATTTATTAAAAAATAAAAGTGAAGTGTTCTCAAAATTTCAAGAATTTTATAATTTTATAAAAAATCAATTTGATTCAAAAATTAAAGTTTTTAGAACCGATAATGGAACGGAATTTGTGAATCAAAATTTTTCAAACCTTTTTAAACAAAAGAGTATTTTACATCAAACCACTTGTGTTTACACACCCGAACAAAATGGAGTGTCGGAAAGAAAAAATCGACATCTTCTTGAAATGACACGAGTACTTTTATTTCAAAATAATGTTCCTAAAATATTTTGGTTGGATGCCATTCTTACTTCAACATATTTGATCAATAGATTGCCTAGCACTCAATTAAATTATAAGAGTCCATTGGAAATCTTTTACCAAAGAAAAATTAAAATAGACCATTTGAGAGTTTTTGGATGCATAAGTCTTGTACACAAAAACAAATTAGACAAATTGGATTATACCTCAATTAAAACTATTTTCTTAGGATATTCCACACAAAAAAAGGGTTACAAATGTTATGACCCAAACAATCACAAATTTTACATTTCTAGAGATGTGACATTTCTAGAAAATGAGCCATACTACAAAAATATTGAAAACAAATTCAACATTGAAGAATTACAAAATGATATAATATTTCCACTAATTAATGTCCCGGATAGAAATAGAAATTCAATAGAAAATGAAATTGAGATAGAGAATACCTCACAAATCGAATAAGAAGAAGATATACTTATGGAGGAAGCACCGGTAAGAAGGTCATCAAGGCCAACCCAACAATCAACTAGATTAAGGGATTTTGTTACATATGAGGTACAATATCCTATTCAAAATTACATTTCGTACAAAAATATTTCAACTCCACATAAATCGTTCTTAACTTTTATTTCAAAAGAGCAAGAACCAAATAATTATCATGAAGCCGTGAATAATCCAATTTGGTGAAAAGCCATGAAAGAAGAATTAAAGGCCTTAGAGAAAAATAACACTTGGATAATCGTACAATTACCAAAAAATAAAAAAACTGGTTGGATGCAACTGGGTATACAAAATAAAATACAATAGCAATGGTACCATAGAACGGTACAAGGCAAGGTTAGTTGCCAAAGGTTATACCCAAACACATAGCATAGATTATTATGAAACTTTTGCACCGGTAGCCAAAATGAATACCGTAAGGATATTATTTTCTATTGCGGTAAATCACGATTGGAAATTATACCAAATGGACGTCAAAAATGCCTTTCTTCAAGGAACACTTGAAGAAGAGATATATATGACTCTACCTCCCGGTTATGAAAATGGAGAAAATCAAGAATTAGTTTGCAAACTGAAGAAATCAATTTATGGATTCAAGCAATCTCCAAGGACATGGTATGACAAATTAAGCACTCATTTAATTTCTTGCAATTTTAAAGTTAGTAGTGCGGATCACTCATTATTTATTAAAATTGAAGGAAAAAACACTACTATTATATTAGTATATGTGGATGACATTATAATCACCGGAAATAATCAAGAAGAAATTAAAAGAATAAAACTTCAACTAAAAGAGAAATTCGATATCAAGAATCTTGGTTATTTAAAATATTTTATAGGAATAGAGATAGTAAATTCTAAGAAAGGTTTATTTATTTCTCAAAGAAAATATACGTTAGATTTATTAAAAGAAAAAGGTAAACTAGGTTGTAAACCGGCTTCAACACCAATAGATGGTAAGAATAAATTAAATACCGAAGATGGTGAACCTTTAGAAGATATAAACCAGTTTCAAAAACTTGTAGAAAAATTAATATACTTAACGGTAACACGTCCGGATATTTCTTATTCCGTTAGTCAAATTTGTAAATTCATGCATGCCTCAACAATTCCTCACTTGGAAGAAATAAATATAATTCTAAGGTATTTAAAAGGTACACCTGGAAAGGGAATTTGTATGAAAAATAACAATTCTAACAATGTGTGTAGCTATTTCCGATGCAGATTGGGCCGGGAGCTTTGATAGAAAATCGACAACCGGTTTTTACACATTTGTAGGCGGAAATCTAGTCACATGGAAAAGCAAGAAACAAAACGCCATGGCATGATCAAGCGCCGAAGCGGAATATCGTGCCATGGCGTCCACCGCAAGTGAGTTGACATGGATCAAGCAACTCTTGTCGGATTTAGGAATTAAAATTCATGCGCCAATGCAAATGTTTTGTGATAATCAAGCGGCACGACATATAGCATCCAACCCGGTGTTCCATGAAAGAACAAAACACATCGAAGTGGATTGCCACTTCATTAGAGAAAAAGTTCAAGTAAAAGAAATTGAAACTCCATTCGTGAAAAGTGAAGACCAATTAGCCGACGTTTTCACAAAAAGATTGGATCCAAAACCATTTGAAGAAAATGTGCGCAAGTTAGGGTTGATCGATATCTACACGCCTAACTTGAGGGGGGGTATTGAGAGTTAAAGAAAAATTAAAAATTAATCAAGCCTCAGATTTGTTATCATCATAGGCTATATTTAGAAAATTAGAGAGTAACTATATTTGTAATAAAGTCACTCAATCCTTTTTTTCTATTTTAGACAACTATAGGCAACTGTTAAAATAGGTGTTAGATAACGGTAACTTTTTCCTACCGTTACTGTTGATAGCTATAAAAGCTCCACTGTACAACACAGAGAAATAAGAATCATCCTTTCAATTTCATCACTGATATTTCCGACATTTTTATTAATATCCAAGGTTTAATACAAATTAATATTTATACCCAGAATCAGACCCAATATCCAAAAATGACCAAACCGGCCAGAAAATGGCCGGTTTACTCCCCCTCCCTTGGGATGAAGGCACACAGCCCGAGGCAGCAGCGCAATACTGTTAAGGTAAATTTTTTTTTTATTATTATTTTTTATTTTATAGAATAATTAATTATATTATTAAAAAAATTAAATTTAATTAAAAAAACCCAAAACCCAATACCCTAGACCCTAGACCCAAGACCCAAGACCCAAGACCCAAGACCCAAGACCCTAAACCCAAAACCCTAAACCCAAAACCCAAAACCCAAAACCCAAAACCCTATACCCTAAACCCAAAACCCAAAACCCAAAACCATAAACCTTAAACCCTATACCCTAAACCCTAAACCCAAAACCCAAAACCCAAAACCGAAAAACCTATACCCTATACCCTATACAAATGTGTCAATTGTTTACTATTTAGTAATCTGTCAATTATTTACTATTTAGTTACCTGACAAATGTTTACCATTTAGTAACCTGACAATGTTTACTATTTTCTAAAATGTAGTTTGTTTACCATGACCTTTATTTCATTACACTATGGTGAGAAGATGCTTAATAGTGCACAAGGGGCATATTACAACAAAGATGCAGCTCATTCATTAATGATTCCAGATGACATCTCACTTTTAGACCTGAAATCCATAGTTTACACACACATCGGTTACAACCCAGAAAGGTGGGACCTAGAATTGGCAACCCGATATTGCCATCCCTCCAACGGGAAATGGATTGTTGCGAAACTGGTAGATGAGAGTACGTGGAGAGGCATGTTTGGTTATTTGAGGTCCGAAAGGAATTTTCTAATAGAAATATTTGCTAGAAGAGTTCCGGTAGAGCCCGGGGTTGGAAGTTCGGGCTCTGGATCAGCGGCACCATATTATACCCCACAACCAGAAACATACAGACGTGACTCCACCTTACCCCTCAACAAACCTGACTCAGAAACCTACAACTACGTCACTCCACCAGCACCTCAACGAAGACACTCAGTTACATCTCCACCTAGACACAATCGAGGCAGACCAAGACACTCAGTTTCAACCCCACCTAGATCCGTAAATGTGGCTCCTTTACCGTTACCTCCAGTATCACCTTACCCCAGACCTGCACCAGTAGATGATGCAAGCTGCCCGGACTTTGAAGATATTAATGAAATACCGGAGGACGATCTGAGGAGCGGGGATAAATTTAAGGGAGAAATGTGGGGGGATTCAGATCACATGAAAGGTTGCGATGAAGACGGGCCGGTTGAAATAGCTGAAAGGCACATGGGTCATACTGATGAGGGGGGCCACTTAGTGGCCGGACTGATACGCACCTGTTCCCAGACCTCAATGATGTTTCTGAGTTTAGAGAAGCAGATATTGGTTATTATGGGCAACAGATTGAGTACAAAGGTGAGCTGACTGCAAACCAATATTTTAAAAGCAAAGAAGACCTAATGAAGAAGATCAGAGAGCACCATATAAAAAACAATCAGGAGTTCAGATCTTGGAAAAGTGACAGGGATCGGGTTACTCTGGTGTGCAAGACAGGCCTCACACATGTATAACTGAGCACACGAGGGACGACTGATCACTCAAAAGAGAGCAATGTTTCTTTTAATATTTATAAACTCGTAAATGCTATCGGTTCGGACTGCAAGCGCACAATCCTATCGAGTAGTATGTTCGAGGTCGATCCATAGGGAATATTGGTTCAATGCTTTGAGCGATCGAATCACAATCTTTCGAAAGGCTAGACGAAATCTGAAAATTGAGAGATGTTGTTTTGATCAATGTAAATTAGGAAGCAATTAAAAGTAATTAAAATAAAGATAGAGATGAGAATTCCTAGGGTTTCGGCACACCATTGCCACTCAATCCGCCTTGACAATATATTCCTGTTGCGTCTGATTTCCTGTTGTTGTTTTAATGAAAGACACCACATAGGTCACTGCGATTTATGTTACGCAAGAATGACAGATCTTTCACCGAGATTCTACATAGGACACTGCGATTTACCTTACGCAAATGTCTGATCTCTCAAATACCCCAAATTACTACACAGATCACTGCGATTTACTTTACGCATGTGATGGAATTTGGTACGCGTTTTGTTGGTCTGGTTTATGGTTTCCCCGCTAAGGTTTTCTTCACATAAACCTAATAGATCTCAACGAGGCTAATTCATACAAATAGTTTCTCTTGCCATTAAAGTATTGTCACTACCCTAACGAACTCAAACTAGATCATTGAAATTAAATGAAGAGATAGTAAATCACAAAAGCATTTTAGTACAACAACAAGAAACCATAATCAACAGAAATATATATATCAAAACATCAAAAGTAACAAGGTTTACTGCCTAGCCCTAAGAAAATGAACTTAGCCGCGGAACGGCATGGTTACAAGCACTCCTCTCTTCTCACTTTAATCAAATATAACCATAATTACAAAGATGATTATTCCTTCTGCCCAGGGGCCTTATATAGGAGTGGAGGGACGTGTAGAGGTTGAGTAGGGGCTAAGAAACTGATCTGGAAACAGCTGTTGGCAGTTATTCCCCAAGAGATGCCTTCGGATACGGACCGTATCAGGTAATACGGTCCGTATTAGGACCTTGGCAGTTAGGGTTTGATGCTCCCAGCGCTATCTCCTGGTCTGTGCTAGGCCTGGTCCATATTAGTCAATACTGGCCGTAACAGGGACTTAGTCGATGAGCGTCGCTGATCCGATTGACCCGATTCTAGCTCCATTTTGTGTAAAATAGTCCCAAAACCTGTTTTCTACAATAAAACATAAAGAAGGGTGACAGTAGCCTTTTTCTCTAAATAATTAAACATAAGTGTGAGAAAATATGTAAAACCTAAGCCAAAACCCTACGTAAATCATCATTATTTTGACTCTGATCACGCCTCCCAACTTGAATTGTTGCTTGTCCTCAAGCAACGACATCCCAGCTGGTCAAAGATTTGTTCTAGGTTAAACCATACAATCTCAAGGTCTTGTTTAAAAATTAAATTAGGGCTTAGGTTTGGTACAATTGGCATGACAATAAAAATCTAGAAATTTAAAAATATTCATGACCTCTCCCTTGAACAATTTATTCACCCCATGATTGACCTCATTATGCTTTAACCTAGAAAAATTATTATCGAACAATCTACTTCACAAATATCCTTAAAATTGAGAGTATTAATTTCCCCTTCGATTATAAATGAATCCCTTCCAATCAATAGGAATTCTAATGATATAAATTTTGATTTTTCTTCCCAATTGATTGGAGCAAAGTATGACAACTAAGTGTGTTGGTACTTGTGACTATTTTTGAAAAATTAAATATGTACAAGAATTTAAATTTGGGAGGTTTTCTCGAGCCTATTGGTAACTAGTCTTGTGTAGGCACCCGTACTCTTTTTATCCTCCATCTTTTATTCTATTTTTTTTTTCTGAATTTTTCTATTTTTATTTTTTATTTTTCTCATTTCTGATTTTTTTTGTATTTTTGTATTTTTCTGAAAAGTAAAATAAAATATTTTTGTGTCACAAGCACCATGATTACACACAATTTCAAGTATTCATTCATACAAGAAATTATTGCATAGTTTCGCTAGGGGTCTATCTATAATAAATGGATATTCTAAAACACTATCAAATTTAAAAGACTTTGCAAAAATAAATTACTCAATGATAAAAATTCTAGGGTTTGCAATTTTGGTCAACTCTCATGGTTAGCAATTAATTGTTCACTTTGAGATTACAAATAATTTTAAAAATTCCAAATTTTTGGTATCATGGTCAATTATCTAAACCTTAGCCTAATTCAATTTAAAACAATTCCTATTTGATTAATCTACTCCTAAGTAAAGGTAAAAATGCAAGCTAGCTAAAAAGCTCAATCTAATCATTCTAGGATTTTCGGTAAAGCCTCTAACCCTAGTCAAAAATTGAGTAAAACTACTAGCACCTAAGAATTTAAATTGCGAAAAATTTAAAGTTACATGGTCAATTTACTTTCCTACCCCCCCGAATAAAATTAAGCATTGTCGCCAATGCTCGAGAGATAAAAATAAAGGAAATAGTAAAGTGAAAAGACCGGGAAAAGATACAACTCACTGCACCTCAATCCTGAGGTGGTGGAGGTGGTGGTGGTCGCTGGATCTCCTCGTAGAATGACGGATCGAAGAGTCCATATGGTGGCGGCTGATACTCGAATCCGGAGCCAAGGGCGTGCTGATAATACTGCTGTGCCATGTAGCGCGTCTGCTGGATCTCGCGCCTGCTCTCGTCAACACTCCTCCGGACCTCCTCCATGTTGTTTCAGATTTTGCCAACCTCTTGGCGAAGTGATGAGCCATTCTGCTCCATTTGTTGGGTAGTCTCTCCCGTTGTCAAGGTGAGCTCATTGAGGTTCGAGTCCATCCAATTTACCATTTGGATGAACTCTCGCCTCTTGCAAAAATGGAATTGGCAAGGATGACTTGCAAGAGGCGGACTTGGGGGTGAATGATTCTGCTTGCCGGTCGAGTTGATTTTTGGTTATCTTCTGTGATGTTGTACCAGAACTCTCGGCAGTCAGGAGAATCAAGAGTGCCATCATCGGTGAGGTCGAAGATGGCGCATAAATCGCTCATGGAGACTGTGTAATGCACGCCAATCATCTGGAAAGTAATGGAGTCCTCATTGTATCTGTAGGTCGCAAGGAACTCCCTTGTGAGAACCTTGTGAATTTTTACTCCTCTGATTAGGTTTAGGAATTGCCAGATGTGGATGCGGTTTGCGAGTTGTTCGGTTTGTGCAAGGAGGCCTAGTCGCTCGAGTGTCTCTGTGTTGATCGATTTGTGGTAAATGACCTCCCTTGTTGTCATCTTCTCGTAAGCTTGTTTGAATTGTGTGTGCGAGAAGACGGGTTGGTACTCGGTTGGCTGAACCTCCTCCATTGACTCATCGGAGTCTTCTTCCTCGAGACCAAAATCCCGAGGGTTGAACTCCTCCGAGGCATACTCCTCATTGGAGACTGATGTGCCTCTGTTTGAGTGTTAAGTGTCGGATTGAGAAGATGAATGGTTGGAGGATTGTGGTTGCGAACCGGAGGACCGGGAGGATCGGTTAGAGGAGCCCTGCGGTGAATTACTCGGGCCGGCACCCCCGAGGGCTTTCTTAGCACTCCTTGTAACTGCCCCTAAAATATTTTTCATTTTTGGAGCCATTTGTAAAAATAAAATGCTCTGTTACGGACCGTATTGGGCAATACGGTCTGGTTACGGACTGGTTGGTTGGTGAATTTGACCAAGTACCGGACTGGTTACGGACCGTATCAGGCTAATACGGACCGTATTACAGTGGTTTTAGAAAAACCGCTAAGTATTGAACTGGACTCTGGTAAACGATTACGGACCGTATAATACTGGTAAAAATTGGGATTTTGACAGAAACCTAATTTTTTTGTGATTTTTGTGATTTTGTGAAAATAAAATTTAATTATCTAAACTAATGTAACAGAGAAATTAAATTAAAGCAAATGCAAAAATGAATTTAAAATTTGAAATTAGAGAAGGGGTTAGAAGAACCGAAATTGAAGAAGTTGGATCGAGTAGCCGTCGGGTACGGACCCAGTACGGTCCGTATTGGAGTTGAGGCACGGAGAAAGAGTGAGGCGGAGGCTTCAATGAGTGGAGGCGTAGGAGCAGCGGCGATGGCGATCGGCGGCAAGGATGGGAAGCTTGATTTTCGGGCAAAAAGGGGAAGAAGAGAAGGAGAAGAGATAGAGGGGAAGAGAGTAGAGGGAAGGAAAGAGGAAGAGGTTTAGGGATTAAAACGGGATTGATTAACGGTTATGAGACGTGATTCGCGCGGGATTTCAAACGTCTCCTCTTAACGGGTTCGCATCTCCCGAATTGGCCTTCATTACGGACCGTATCAGCCAATACGGTCCGTATTGAGTCCGTTATGCTCAAACCCAATAACCGCTAAGTTTTAATTCCCTTGGATACGGGCCGTATCAGCCAATACGGGCTGTATTCACCAATTATTTCCTGTCTTCTTACTCTATTGCCCCCGTATCCATTGGTAGGGTCTGTATCAGCCAATACAGGTCGTACCAGAGAGTATTTTTCCATCTTCCGAGATGTCTTTTAATCAAGCATTTCCTCCAGTACGCTTACCTGATCATAGGAAAAAGGTGTGTATGAGTTGTTTCTTTGTTTAAGTCCTAATTAAACTGAAAACTAAATAATTTATAAGAAAATATAAAAGTGGCCTTGGGTTGCCTCCCAAGAAGCGCTTGTTTAAAGTCGTTAGCTTGACTTTGTGTCGCATCAGTTTCTTCCAGGTACCCTCCCGTCAATGCAAGGGGGTTGCTTTTCGGGTGGTTCGCCTTCAGCGTCTTCTGTGGTTTCATCATCACTGCCCTTCTCGAGGAAGTCGGTTGGTGTTTGAGGTCCGGGGTTGAATGCTAGACTCACACCGAGTACTGCTTCGACCTCATCCAGTCTTTGAGAAATTGCATCGAGTTCTTCGCGTAGGTTTTTGATTAATGCAAGGGCTAAGAGAGAATAATTCCTGTTGTTTGCGATATTGGGACTCTTGTTCAGATCATCGGTTTGTTGTGTCACGGAGGTTAGATGGATCTGACCGTCATCTTGTACAATGAACAATCTCTCCATTTCTGCTTCGTGCATCATCTCCTCGATATCTTCAAATTCATCCATTCGCAATTCATCATCGCCATACTCATCTGCTGTTTCCAAATTGTAGACAAGATTTATGTCAGGTGGGACTTTGGTCTCATTCATGTTGAAGATCATCTTGTTCTCGCCAACATTGAGTGAAATCTTTCCATTCCTAACATCAATCATCGCCCCACATGTGGCGAGGAATGGCCTTCCAAGGATGATCGGAATCTGCTCATCTTCTTCCATATTGACTACCACAAAATCTGCTGGTATCCAGAATTTACCGACTTTGATTGGGATATCGAGCAACATTCCTTCAGGATATCAAATTGATCGGTCAGCTAGTTGCAATGAGATCCTTGTTGGTGATAGGTCTCCACATTCCAATTTATCAAATACTATTTTAGGCATCAAACTCACACTTGCTCCCAGATCACACAAAGCTCTCTTAAAATCGGTTGTGCCAATGGTACATGGTATCGAGAAGCTTCCCGGATCTTTCAACTTTGTCGGTAATTTACTCTGCACGAGTGCACTGCATTCCAGATTGAGAGGAACTGTTGAGAATTCTTGGAGTCTACTGCGGTTCGAAAGAATCTTCTTCAGAAATTTAGCATACGAGGGTATGCTTGCAATTGCTTCTGTGAAGGGGATTGTGACTTGTAATTGCTTGAGTGTCTCCATGAATCTCGCGAATTGCTGTTCTACCTTGTGCTTGGCAGGCCTTGGAGGGAATGGCAGAGGTGGCTTGTAGGGTGGTGGTGAAATGTATTCAGGTTCGGATTGTCGCTCGTCTCCACCTACGGTGTAATTCTGTTCCTTAGTAAGGTCTGTCTGCAGTTCGAACACGGGCGGCTCCGGTGGTTGTGGCTCGTACTCTTTGGAATGCGATGGTTCTGCATGCATCTCATCAGAAGTTTGATCGGGCAGGGAGGTCCCTGGTAAGCTGTACCGCTCCTAGGAGTGTACAACGGGCGGGTCGATGATATTTTATTAAAATTTGAATCCAACTCGATTACACCGGGTTAAAAAAATTCTTTACTTGACCCACCCATAACCCAACCCAACCCATCTATTTTTTTATATACGGGTTATTACGGGTTATGCGGGTTAGACGGGTTAAACGGGGTATATTTTGATCAAAAATCTATTATATATCTTTTTACTATTTTTATTAAAACTAGGTACAAATAAAAGTGACAAACATAAATAAAATAGAAATAATTTAGCATATAACATCCATAACAAAAAAAACATATCCAGAATGTAACATCCTAAAAAAAAAGACAGCGACATATAACAATCGCATATAAAATTCATGAAATAAAAAAACATAACAATTCAAATTCAAATTAAACTTAAAACTCTTAAATATCTTCAGAGCTCCAATATTTTAGCTTTCTGGTGCCTGAAATAATAATAAAGATGTGATAAAAAATAAAAGTTAAGTTTGTCAGCAAATATAATAAAATCATATAAAGTTCTAGAATCTGGATCATATATGGATTAATTACCTTTAGCCTTGAATTGTAACTCCAGTATTAGATGACTTTGGTGCTGCATGTTCTGAAAAAAAAAATTTGAATGTAAAATTGTATGTCCAGCAAGATTAAAACACAATTTAAATCCATCACAATAAAAATATAAAGTACTTACCCTTTGTTGTTATATCATATTTCTCTGCATCTTCCATCTCCTCACGAGGATCATAATGGATTTTTGAAGACCGCAGCCAATTCTGACCACACACCAGTGCCTCTACAGTTTTTGGAGAAAGAGAGCTTCTGAAGGGATCAAGGATCCGCCCACCTGTACTAAAGGCGGATTCAGATGGGACTGTTGAAACTGACATTGCTAACACATCCTTGGCCATCAGAGAAAGAATTGGATACCTCGAGGCATTGACCTTCCACCATGCTAGTATATCAAAGGACTTGTCATCTCCGTTGTCGCATGCTTCAGCCAAATATTTTGCAACTTCTGACTTGCTTTCAACACACTCTTCTTCCATTAAATGACGCTTAAACTGAGACTTCACAAACTTTGAATAGTCATCATCTACATCCATAGAACTAAGCCCCTCATTTGAACTACTAGCCACACCTTTCAATGCTGCACCTCCATCAGCACTTGAGTTCATTTCACCATGGTGTTCAAGATAATATGTGTATAAGCTCTCCATTGTATGCTCCACATTTCTAATTAGATCATTTGCCATATCAGTTGGGTACATCTGCCCCAAGCAAAACTTCACATATTTCAGTTTATACCGGGCATCTAAAACACAAGCTATGTAAAGCAATATGTTAAGATTGCTGGGATTTTCCCAATACTTCTCCAATTTCACTTTCATACCCTCTACCACAGATTTTAACTCCTGATCACAACCCTTGCCCATTTGGGTTAAACATGTTTGAATTGACACAAGTTCATGAAAAAAACAGTTAGATGTGACATAAGAAGACCCAGAAAGACGGATTGTAACACTATAGAATAATTTCAAAAACTTGACAAAACATCTAGCTTTGACCCAATCTTCTTCTACTGGTGGTGAAACAATTTTACCTTTTCCTTTGCCCTTGTTGTTGTTTCTATCATCTTTATTCTCAATCTCTTCCTCTGCACCAAAGTATGATCGATAGTCCCTATCTATATCACCAAGCCTCTCAAATGCCTTCTCAAATTTCTCTGCACACTCTAACATCAAGTAAGTTGAATTCCACCTAGTTTCCACATCAAGACACAACAGACCTTTACTCTTTATCTTCTCTTTTTCAACACAATCCCTAAATGCGGCTAATCTTTTAGGAGATGACTTAACATACTTAACTGCCTTTCTAATTCTTTGGACTGATTCAAAGTGCTCATCCAGACCCTCCCTCACAATGAGATTAACAATATGAGCACAACAGCGCAAGTGTAGGTACTTGTGATCCAGAACAGTACCTTTCCAATCTCTAGTTTTTCGTTTCAGATAATTAATTGCACCATTGTTAGAGGTTGCATTGTCTACTGTCAAAGTAAATACACCACCAATGCCCCATTCAATCAAACAATCCTCAATGGTTTGCCCAATTGTATCCCCTTTATGATCTGGAACTACACAAAAGTTGAGTATTCTTTGGTTCAATTTCCAATCATGATCAATCCAATGTGCTGTTAGACACATATAATTCATGTTCTGAATGGAAGTCCAAGTATCTGTTGTTAAGCACACACGCTGGTTCTTTAGGAATTTCTTCAGTTTTACTTTTTCTTCCTCAAAAAGCTTCAAACAGTCCCTACTGACAGTAACTCGAGAAGGTACATTGAACATTGGTTGGACAGTTTTTATGAAAATTTTAAAACCCTCTCCTTCTACCACCCTAAAGGCCATCTCATCCACCATAGCCATTTTTGTAAGAGCCTTTCTACAATCATCTACACTAAAAGTTACAGCTTTGAGCTTTGCACTTACTTGGCCATCTTGAGGCTCCAACGAAAGCTTCTTTTGTTTTGGATCTTCCTCTCTACAAGGTGAGTTGGGACAAAGATGCATCAGATGGTTCCACAAGGATTTTGTGCCATGACGACTCCTATCAGCAGCATAAGACTTCTCACAATAGACGCAAGAAGCCCTGGGGTTCATCTTGTCTTCATTGTGCTTGAAATAGTTCCAAATGTCAGAGTCCCTCTTTGAAGTTTTGCACTGTCTTTTAGTTAGATTACTTGCAATGTTCTCTGGAAGTTGGGGCTCATGATTTTTCTGATTCTCAGCAACTGTTCCATGAACCTATTAAAGCAAAGTATTATCCAAGTTAAAAGAATTAATTTTCAGCTATACATGATGAAATTCTCACATGCCTAGAGAAAAGCACATACAGAGAAAAGGTAAATATATATTTTATTCTATTTTACAAGTCTCATGATATTGTTTTAATCTACTTGAGCATGTCAGTGAAAACAACAACCATAGAGTTGGCCACAAGCATACTAAGCACTATCTATTAAAATGTTAAAATCATATGTGTCAATCAACACAATTATTTAAATAATTTAGTAAATAGCAACTCTTGCAAGTTTATTCAAAGATTGATAAAGAAAATTAAGATAACATAAGTCAGTTAAGCATTTTTGCAAACAGCTCATGTGCAACATATAGAATAAATAAATTCCAATGTACATGGCAGCATAAACAATTGAATATCATACCACCAAACTTTACACATTGTTTTATTAATGAAGAGAATGGTAACCTCAACGCAAGAAAGACAAAAAAAAAATAAAAAATTGAAAGATACCTTTGGCTGTGTATTTTGTGGTGGTCTCTCTGCCGTCGCCATAAAAAAGATTGAAATGAAAATTTTCTAAGCTGTAAAATTCATAGAATAGGGACTGAATTGAGAGAGCGGAGAGGATTCTATAAGCGCAACGGTATTTATAGTGGAGGATTTGCAATCGATTTGTGGTTGTCAGTCTCGGGTTTGAGGCAGATCGAAGGCGGATTCGAACCATTTTCCCAGTCGTCATGGGAGAGAGAGCGTGCGCTGCGCGTAAAGGAGATCGAGGCGTCGCGAGCGAAGGAGATCGAGGCGTCGAGGAGACGACCTCAGATTGGGTAGAAATAAAGAGTGCTTTTAACGTGAGGGGATGAGTAAATAGAAAGAGAAGTTCTGTAAAAATGTAGAAATGTAGATTTGAGGCCGGGTCCGGGTATAAACGGGTTATTAAGAGCAAACCCATGACCCGACCCAGAGTAACGGGTCTGTCAAAATCCAACCCGTACTCGACCCAGTAACATCTCAACCCGGTAAAATACGGGTCGGGTCGGACGGGTCAGACGGGTCGGGTGGGTCGACAGTATTTTTGTACACCCCTAACCGCTCCTTAATGTTATGCTCTTGCAAGTCTCTCTCGGGTTTTCTTCCGGTTGGCCCGGAAATTTGCCTTTTCCGCGTGTAATACTCGAGAGTTCTTTAGCCATCTTAGAGACATTGTCTTCTAAGTCTTTGTTGCGGTTTGTTAAGGATTCAATCTTTTGTGCGATTTCGGCGTTAGCCTTATCTTACTTCTCTAGGAATCTCTCCATTAAAGATGTGATGTCAGGTTGCTGTGGTTGGTTGTATTGCCTTGGTTGATAATTCTGTTGAGGATTGTTGTATCTTGGTTGATAATTGGGCTGTGTTTGGTAGTTCTGTTGGGGTGCAGCAGGCCTTTGATTGTTTGCGTATGAGAGATTTGGATGGTATGTATTGTAAGCGGGCTGAGGTCGAAAGCTGTTATCGATTGCGTTTGCTTCCTCCATTTCTTCCTCAGTTTCTGTCACATTCATACATTCGGTCATCTCATGCGCTCCTCCACAATAGCCACATGCTGTTGCGGCATTGACTGCTGCTACCGTTCGCTGCTTGGTTTGCTTGTTGAGTGCCATTTGCAAAGCATCGATCTTTGCACTCAGTATGGATATATCATCTACTCGGTGCATGCCAGGTATTGGAGTTGGCTTCTTTCGCTCAGGGATCCAGTAGTGTTGGTTGATTGCAATCTCTTCAATTAGGTTGTAAGCCTCATCAGGTTCCTTGTTCATGATTGCTCCTCCTGCGGAAGCATCAATAGACCTATCGGTAGGGTTTAGACCATTATAAAAAGTTTGGACAATCAGCCATCTTTCTAGACCATGATGTGGACAACACCTTAACATATCCTTATATCTATCCCATGCCTCACACAATGTTTCACCATCCCTTTGTTCAAAATTAGTAATTGCATTTCTAAACCTCGAAGTTTTGGATGGTGGAAAATATTTTGCAATAAACACATTAAACAATTGGTCCCAAGTTTGAATGGAATTGGCCGGTAAGGAGAACAACCATGCTCTTGCTTTATCTTTTAATGAAAATTGAAATAGCCTTAGCCTGATTGCTTCATCGGTAACTCCGTTGATCTTTATCGTCTCGCATATCCCTAGGAAAATTGACAAATGAAGATGTGGATCTTCATGTGGAAATCTCCAAATTGCTGTTGCGAAACCATATTTATGAGAGCAGGTTTGATCTCAAAATTACGGTTTGTAACAGTTGGCGGGTTTATACTAGAATTAGGATCATTCGCGCGCGGTACGCAATAGTCTCGTAGAAGTTTGGGTCTTGCTGCATCGTGAACTCCATTATCACCATTGTCCTGTCTTCCATTGTTGATCGGTTCGTTCGGTGGGATATTCATGTTGATCGAATCTGAGTCTTCTTCGCTTTCAGAATTACTTGATGAAGAACTATGATTGGTTCTTATCGGTGATGTGGAAGCGAATTGTCCTCTCCTACTAGCAATCCTCTCGGATCTTCGTACGGATGATTCGGCCAGCGTGCAGTTTCCTACTAAGAAAAGAAAATCTGAAAATTAAACTAAAAACTGAAAATAAAAAGAAAATAAAAATAAAAACGAAATTGAAAAATAAAAGAAAAATAAAAATGTAGAAAATAAAAAAGAGATCTAGGCGTTTCTAATTAATTGGATTCAATGGTCAAAGCAAGGGCGTCTCGCGAGGCCTTGCATAATGAACTGTTATTCCCCGACAATGGCGCCAAAAAGCTTGATCACTCAAAAGAGAGCAATGTTTCTTTTAATATTTATAAACTCGTAAATGCTATCGGTTCGGACTGCAAGCGCACAATCCTATCGAGTAGTATGTTCGAGGTCGATCCACAGGGAATATTGGTTCAATGCTTTGAGCGATCGAATCACAATCTTTCGAAAGGCTAGACGAAATCTGAAAATTGAGAGATGTTGTTTTGATCAATGTAAATTAGGAAGCAATTAAAAGTAATTAAAATAAAGATAGAGATGAGAATTCCTAGGATTTCGGCACACCATTGCCACTCAATCCGCCTTGACAATATATTCCTGTTGCGTCTGATTTCCTGTTGTTGTTTTAATGAAAGACATCACATAGGTCACTGCGATTTATGTTACGCAAGAATGACAGATCTTTCACCGAGATTCTACATATGACACTGCGATTTACCTTACGCAAATGTCTGATCTCTCAAACACCCCAAATTACTACACAGATCACTGCAATTTACTTTACGCATGTGATGGAATTTGGTACGCGTTTTGTTGGTCTGGTTTATGGTTTCCCCGCTAAGGTTTTCTTCACATAAACCTAATAGATCTCAACGAGACTAATTCATACAAATAGTTTCTCTTGCCATTAAAGTACTGTCACTACCCTAACGAACTCAAACTAGATCATTGAAATTAGATGAAGAGATAGTAAATCACAAAAGTATTTTAGTACAACAACAAGAAACCATAATCAACAGAAATATATATATCAAAACATCAAAAGTAACAAGGTTTACTGCCTAGCCCTAAGAAAATGAACTTAGCCGCGGAACGGCATGGTTACAAGCACTCCTCTCTTCTCACTTTAATCAAATCTAACCCTAATTACAAAGATGATTATTCCTTCTGCCCAGGGGCCTTATATAGGAGTGGAGGGACGTGTAGAGGTTGAGTAGGGGCTAAGAAACTGATCTGGAAACAGCTGTTGGCAGTTATTCCCCAAGAGATGCCTTCGGATACGGACCGTATCAGGTAATACGGTCCGTATTAGGACCTTGGCAGTTAGGGTTTGATGCTCCCAGCGCTATCTCCTGGTCTGTGCTAGGCCTGGTCCGTATTAGTCAATACTGGCCGTAACAGGGACTTAGTCGATGAGCGTCGCTGATCCGATTGACCCGATTCTAGCTCCATTTGGTGTAAAATAGTCCCAAAACCTGTTTTCTGCAATAAAACATAAAGAAGGGTGACAGTAGCCTTTTTCTCTAAATAATTAAACATAAGTGTGAGAAAATATGTAAAACCTAAGCCAAAATCTTACGTAAATCATCATTATTTTGACTCTGATCAACGACCACGAATGTCTGACGGCAGCACTCATTGCCGATGTCATTGAGAACAGCATTAAAAAGGACCCGTGTATGAGCATCCAGACGGTGGCAGACATTGTTTTGGCTGTGTATAACAATGTGACACCTAAATACAACCGACTGTGGAGGGGCCGTGAGCTGGCAATAGCTCGACAATTTGGGAGTTGGGAGATTTCATACAGCTTGCTGAGACCACTATTGATGGCAATTTTCCATAACAATCCCGGCTCGACTCACCAATTTCTGACCAGCCCAGTACGGAATAAGGAAACAGGCCTAATTATGCCAGGTGTTGCCCAGTTCAGAGCCGTAGCCTGGGCATTTGGTCCATGCATTGCAGCGTTCCAGTACTTGAGACCAGTGATCAGCATAGATGCCTGCTTCTTGTCTGGGCGATATGAGGGGAGCTTTTGATAGCTTGCGGCTACGGCCGAGAACCAATTGTTGCCTATTGCATTTGCAATTGTGCGGCAGGAGGATACTGAGAATTGGGGTTTTTTCTTGCAGTGGTTGAGGAATGAAGTGCTCGGCCCGTGTAAATTTGTATGTGTTATATCGGACCAGCACAAGGGGATCAAAGCTGCACTGACAGCTGAATACGGATGGCCTCCCGAGCTTTTTGTGCACAGGTATTGTATGTAGCATGTTGCTGACAACCTGGTCCAGAACTGTGGAGGAGATAGATAGTACGGATGGAGGTTCAGAGAAGAAGCAAAGAGGAAGAAGCCGAGAAGATTGAAAGAGATGTTCGAAGAGTTTGCTCATGTATGTCTAACTTATAACATTTCGTTTAATTATCTTATAAGAATTTTATGAAAATGAAATAACACCCCTTTGTTTTTGTGCAGCTAAATCCGAAGTGTAATGCATATTTAAAGAGGGTGGGCAAAGTACGTCCTAATGATGCGATAGAGCCGTCCAATTATGAAAAGATTTTTCAAACCTGTGACGGAGGATACCGGTTTGGTATCATGACAACAAACGGCTTCGAGTCGCTCAACAATGTCTTCCGAACGAGTCGTAGATTGCCTGTTTGTGCCATAGTGGAAGATACGTTCTACACGTGCAACAGATGGTTTGTTGAGCGGCGTCAGCGAGCAATGGAATTACAAGACAAGGGACAGGTTCTTTCTGACCGGGTTTTGCAAAAGATAAAAAAACATTAGGGGAAAGCTTCAAAAATGCGGTTGGTGCGTTACACGCAGGGCCAAGGTCAGTACCAAGTTTCATCCCCAAATGAGTACGTTCCTTGCACCCGTAGCGACATGGGCAACATGGAACCCACTCACAGGGAGTTCATGTATATTGTGACACACGGTCCCGACAGACAAATGGAATGCACTTGCAGAGGTATCCAATTAACTTCTATTCCGTGCGCTCATGTCTTAGCTGTTTGCCGTGACCGAAACTGGCAAGAGGACGACTTTGTTGCAGACTGGTATAAAACACCCTATCTTGTGAGTACTTGGAACCATGTGTTCATTTTAATTAGCAATATGGAAGACTGGCCTCCTAATGTTGGAGACAGAATCCTTCCGAGTAGTGGTTGGATTAGGAAAGGGAGGCGAAAACACACCTGTCGTGTAATGACGATAGATGAAATGGAAGGTAGACGAAGGGGGCATCAGCCTCGCCGTTCCACTTCCGATAGGCAACGAAGAGGTGTGTAACATTCATCCAAAATTATTTTTCTTTTTAATTTATACCAACTTACTAAGTAACACATGCAAATGCAGAGACAAGAAACGCAGCAAATGCGGCAGAAAATGAGCGAGTAATGGAGTCGGGAAGTGGGTCCGGAGGGTCACGGCGTAGCACAGCTACGAGCCGTTTAGATGCAACTGTCATGTATGCCGAAGCAAGGAGAGGCGGTTGGGGTGCAAGGGGAGCCATTTGTGATCCAACCGAGGAGGTCCACTACTAGACGCACAACAAGGGCATCTACAAGCGAAGCAGCGCCATCTGGAGCCCAGGCCGGCCCATTTAGTGAGCAACCACAGCCATCTGGTAGACCATCTCGTAGGGCATCTTTCACAAGTGGTTTACTTCGGGGATTAAATTTTAGACGTGGTAGTAATAGGTGATTTGTATGCATGTTGTAAAAATTGTGTGGACTCTATTTTCAATTTGTGTGTACTTTATTATTTTGTACGGAACTACAAGAAGTAATGAAATTAATTAATACTAAAAGAAATTACAACATACTTCATCCAACTACAATAAAATACTAATTCTTAGAACCAAACTCAAATGCATTCAAATTTTAAATCATACTAATACTACCACGTCCAGATGGTGCCCTTTTATAGAATTTTTGCGGGTTTAAAAAAAAAAAAAAAAAAGTAAACCGGTCAGAAAATAGCCGGTTTAGGGGGGAGTAAACCGGCTATTTTCTGGCCAGTTTGAGCATTTTTGGATATTGAGTCCGATTCTGGATATAAATATTAATTTGTATTAAACTTTGAATATTAATAAAAATATCGGGTGATATTTTATGTAACCTTCTCAATCTCACAAAAATCAACATCTGTCCTGGCAAAAGTCACTTTCAGGTTTCCCTAAAAAAAAAAGTCACTTTCAGGCAAATTAGTTCCAATGGGAAGTCTTCCAGGCAAATTGTGACTTTCACTTTCATTCTTCATTTAGATCATCCGAAGTACGCGTATCCCAATGAGAAATAGTTTCCATAATCATCCGAACAGGAGTGGAGTATGATCGTACAGATCACACCATTCTCTACTTCCCTTCCGAGGCTTGGAAGTATATGACCGTACTGATAAACACCGAGTATTATTAAGAGAGCAACAAAATAATGACGTCAGCACTCCAACCATTATCTACAAGTATCCAACACCAAGTTTCTCAGCATACAAAGTGAGCACAATCGCGAGTTGTGAAATTGAAAGAGAGAGAGAGAGAGACAGAGAGAGAGGGAGAAGGAAGCGGAGATGGATGCACTCCGAAATATCGGCCTTTTCTTCATGCTTGTAGCCTCCTCTGTCATCATTCGGGACTTAGGCCAATCCTCTGTCAGCACCGAAAATGCCTTTACAATCTTTTCTACATTCATCCTCGGCCTCTTGATGGTAATGCTTTCCGTCATACTTCACATGCTTCCATTAGCAGTGGTGCGCATGGTTCATCAAGCAATGGAGGCGATACATTTCTTCATCTTTGGTCTTCGCATTGATCTTCTCTTCTAGTAGTATTTCTGCTTTCTGCTTGTGATATGTTTGCTCTCTTTTTCTTTCTTTTTTCCTTAATTTTGCCTTTGATGTAATTTGAGGTGCTCCTATAAGAAGAGCGCTTGTTCTCAGTAATTTTCGCTCGGATGCTCTGTTTTTGTGTGAGATGCTCTGTTTTGTTCCGTTCTCTAGTTGTGATAGGATAATTAGTTAATAACAGTTAAAATTTTCCAATTTGGATGAAGGATGTATTAGTTAACAGAGCATTCTATTCTATGGTTGTTTTGTGTGAGATGCTCTGTTTATATTTTCATATTTTAGGGCATTCCATTATATTAAAGGTTGTTTTTGTGTGAGATGCTCTGTTTCTCTTTATAAGAGAAGGATTCTATGATATAGGTTGTCAGTTCCGTTTACGTATGACACCAACAACTAATCTAAAGTAGTATTAATCTTGGTGAAATGTCTATAAATGGAGAGTACCTACACAGTAGATGCCACAGAGAATTTCTAATTTTGTTTTCGGTCCTTAGAAGAACCAAAAATAAAAAATTCAGTTTCTTCTATTAAAATATAGATGTAATTCATCTAATAATCAATATTATTTTTATATAATTTCTATAAATAAAGATTCCTGGCTGAAATGTCTAGAAATGGAGAGCATGTGAACTTGTGAAGTCAACTGCATGAGAAAAAGTAAAAAATAAACAAAATTTTAGTAGTTAATGTCTTTTATGTATGGAACTAAAAAAGATTATCGGTTCGATTCAAAAATTAACTTAATATCACGTTGATGACTCCTCTAAAGCTAATTCATAATTAATTTTGTTCATACTGATTGTCATGAAATATTGCTCTTGCTTACCCAATTTAATAATTTAATTAGCATTATGACTATCCTTTCTAGATAACAACTGTACATGATATTTCATTATAATCACTCAAACAAAAAAATAGCCACACAGATCTCCGCAATTGACCACATGTCCTTGTTGTCATTATGTCATCTATCCTCTTCAATTGCAAAATTCCACAAATACCCTTCTAATTTCCACACTCAAACAAAAAAATAGCCACACAGATCCCCGCAATTGACCACGTCCTTGTTGTCATTTATCCTCTTCAATTACAAAATTCCACAAATACCCTTCTCACGGTTTCAACTTTTTCCGTATCAATTATCGTCTGAGGGCCCACTTCTTCCCACTTTTATTCTTATAAAATTTGACCGTAGACGGTAGATCCCAACAAATAAATACTCCTCTGTGTGGGTGCTCCCGTAAAATTTTGAATTCACATTTGAGTTGTCCGTCCGTCCCTGTCGACAGTGGATCCCACCAACCAACTGGAGTATCCACGTCACTCAAAACTCATAAAATATTTAACATCCGAACAGTGGATCCCACCAATCTACTTCTCTTCGACAGTGGATCCCACAAATCTACTTCTCTTCGAAGGCTTGGAAGTATATGACCGGACAGAACTACAGATAAACACCGACTATTACTAAAATTGAAACAAAACACTTAGGGCCTGTTCGGCTGCAGTAACGAAATTACTGTTCATGTGGGAAAAAAAAAATTCACTCAGACTCAATTTTTTTTTTCCCACGTGAACAGTA
Organism: Carex littledalei; assembly: GCA_011114355.1. Lineage (NCBI taxonomy): Eukaryota > Viridiplantae > Streptophyta > Magnoliopsida > Poales > Cyperaceae > Carex > Carex littledalei. The sequence goes on from CM022081.1 coordinate 2,948,138, forward strand.
AAATTCAGTTCAAAAGTTTTTCATTCCCTTTCCCCTAATGCAGCCGAACAGGCCCTTAGAGATGTTATCGGGTCGGGTAGGGTCTGGATACTATTATATTTGAACTCGTACTTTAAAAGTGTTCGGGTCCGAATTTCGATCTATATACTTATTAGTTTCAAATCGGGTTGGATCCAGATTCGGATACCTATCTACCCGTAAATATTTCGGGTCCATTTTTTCGGTTCCGGATAGATAGATATCCATAACTTGTTTGTGGATTATCGGATCCAGTTCGGATTCGAAACGGGTCCGGATCCGGAGCGAGTACGTGTCGCAACTCACAAAAATTTGAGAAACCCTTTACGTTTAAATATAATTATAATTTTCTAAACATCTCACATAATATATCATTATAATATAAATTAAAAATTTGCTCTAAAATATTGAAGGTGAGATAATTTTAGAAAGTAAAATATTAGAGATGGTGATTTTATTCTATGGTTCCAAAAATTCATGAATAGAATATTAATACCAATTTGTTTCAATCTACGAAGAGAGCAATAAATTTCATTGATCCATGCAGAAAAAAAAGATATATGGTAAACAACGAGATCAAGAAAAGAATTAATTAACTTTGAAAAGTTATAGGCAAAAAGTAAACGTGACATTTGATTTCAATGATTTGTGTGAAAAGAGCAATAAATTTCATTTTAGAAATAAAAAAAATATAAATGATTGTCTTTTCATAGTTATTAATATATGTTTTTATATTAAATAATTATAAAGAAATGATATTATCATTTTATCGGGTATGTATACGGGTATTGGCTCGGGTTCGGTTATGGGTCAGATAATTAAATCAAATTCATATCCTATCCATTACAGTAACGGTTCCGGTTCGGATCCGAATCGGATATTAAATTATTAATTTTATAACCGTACTCATAATTTGACCAGTTATATTTTTTAAACCATATCTTATCCAAATTAATCGGATCTGGGTCGGTTCCGGATCGGATCCGGATAATCCGGTAAAAGTAGCTCCTCTTTAAACACTACACCTGCAATTTCAAATCCATCAATTCATTTGTCTTCATGTACGAATCTCAAAAACAGATTCATTTCTCTTCATGTACGAATCTCAAAAACAGATAATTTTTATGTAAGAATTTCGAAACAGATTTAATAGATGGATTTGAAATTGCAGGGTTCCGTGATTCTTTGGAATCACAGCAAATTTATTTCCCTATAAGTATATCCAACATCCAGTTTCTCAGTATACAGAATGAGGACAGAGAGATTTTTCAAAATGAGAGATAGGGGAGGAGGCGGAGATGGATGCAGCCCGAGAATTAAATGACTATGCTATGCTTCGTCAAGCAGCGAGATACCACCTCCCCGATGCCCTTCACCATCTCGGCCTTTTCTTCATGCTTGTAGCCTCCTCTTTCATCATTCGGGACTTCAGCCAATCCTCTGTCACAGCCGAAAATGCCTTTACAATCTTTTCTACCTTCTTCGTCGGCCTCTGGATGGTAATCCTTTCCATCATACGTCACATGTTTCCATTAGCAGCGGTGCACATAGTTCATCTAGCAATGGAGGCGATACATTTCTTCATCTTTGGTCTTCATGTTGATCTTCTCTTCTAGTAGTATTTATGCTTATATGTGTTTGTTATCTTTTTCTTTCTTTTCCTTTTTTAGAAATATCCTTAATTTTGCCTTTGATGTAATTTGAGATGCTCCTATAAGAAGAGCGCTTCTTCTCATCAGTGTAGCTCGGATGCTCTGTTTTGTTACGTTCTCTAGTTGTGGTGGGATAATTAGTTAATAATAGTTAAATTGTCCAATTTGGATAAAGGATGGATTTACTCTGTTTTTGTGTGAGATGCTCTGTTTTTGTGTGAGTTCTCTTGTTGTGGTGGGATAATTAGTTAATAACAGTTAAAATTTTCCAATTTTGAAAAAAAGATGGATTTGCTAACAGAGTGCGGGGGTTGTGAAGAGTATAAGAACATTCCATTCTAAGGTTGCTTTTGTGGGAGATGATCTGTTTATCTTTACATATTTTAGGCCATTCCATTATATTAAAAGTTGTTTTGGTGTGAGATGCTCTGTTTATTTTTATAAGAGCATTCTATTTCTATGATATAAATGTTCAAAAGAAAAAGAAAGAAATTGATTGCAATTTTTGGCACTAATTTTTGTATAAAATAAGTACTTAAAAAAGAAGACGTCTGGCTTTAAAACGCGGCTGGTATGCTTATAGCACTTGAGACTCTGGTTCGATGGGTTTAATCACCGTCGATTTGCTTTAAATTCGTGCAGAATGTTTTAAAATTCATGCACGTTTGTTTCAATTTTCGTGCGCGCAAATTTTAAATTAGATCGGACGGTCATAATGCTCGTTGAACCTAAAAGTAGGTCCGATAGGCATCGGACCTACTCCGTTCTCTGCTTATAGAACCTTCTGCTGCCAAATATATGGCTCCTTACCAATCAAATTACAAGGTGAATCGTTTCTCTTCACTCCGGTTATTCTCTGCTAATTCCGCATATAGCTACATCATGTTGCAGGGTCACTGCGTCTAATACCAAAAAGACTGAAAATTTTATTTATAGCACAAAACAAAAAAAACAAAAAAACCAAAACACTTCAGATTTGGAGAAATTCAACATTTACCCAGGCCGCTTATTGCCTCTGCAGCCCCAAAGACTGGGGGCCGCCCAATGCCTCTGCGACAATTGTATTAGCAAGTATGACCAATTGAATAGAGTACAAAATTCGCTCATGTAAGATTTGATTTCTCTCGAGTTAATTAATAGATAAGATATAAATTAAATATTATTGGCAAAACAATTTGAAATAATTAATTAACTAAACATCATATGATATATCCTCTCTTTTTTGTCATTAGATTTATGTTTTTAATAAAGGGTAAAATGGGTATTTTATAAATTTGAAATGAGTTTTAATAGAAAAGACAACAAAATGGGTATATTTGTGAGTTTTTGAAGTTTAAAAGGGCAAATATCATATTATGAAGTTTAGAGCAAAAATACACAATTTCGAAGTTTTTGAGGGGTATACATGAAATTCCCCTAAAAAATATTTGCAATGAACGCTTAAATACTACATTTTGTATCCGCATGGCCCATGTGTCCTTAAGGCCCCTTGCCTTAATGCAATTAATTAAGAAGGGCCCACTTAAGGAATCAAAGACGTTTTGAAAAAACAAATGAAGTTTGTTTGGGCCGAATTAATAAAATAAAAGGCCCATGTGTCCTCATGACTTAGTTTTTACGGGCCGATTGAATCAATTGTAGGGCATACAGTTAGTTCTGTAATTAGACGGCCCTTTAAAAATCTAGTTTTTGATTATTTTGATTGGAACCGATAAGTTAATATTTTCCAAAGAATTCTTTCAACGCTATTGATTAGAGTTATAGGTCGGAAATCCTTTGGATGACTAGCGTCTGCTCTCTTTGGTCATGTTTGGTTATGGAATAAAGTTAATGAAGATTAATAATTACTCTAAGTTATTCTTCATATTTTACATCTTCTTTGCTAGTATGAATTATTGCTTAAATTAATTAGTTCATTTAGAGGAGTAAGATATTGGAAAATGAATATTTGCCTATGAAATTGGGTCCTACAAGTGAAGTAAGTGTGGAGTAAGTTAGTCCTTTTGAAATACGCGGAATTCAAGTGCAAATATTTTGCAAGGGGAAATAATGAAATTGCCCACAAATAAACTGGCAAATTTGAGTAGGATTGAAAATTTTGATTATGTTGGGTATTCCTTCCCACTTTTCATGTTTAATTAAGTGAGGTTGTTCAATGTAATCTGGAATATTATGGGGAGGTATGAGGGGTTGAAGTGCAAATTTGTTGCAAGGGGAGAGAATGAACTTGCTCACAAATTGGCAAATTCGGGTAGGATTGAGAGGTTTGATTAGTTTGGCTGTTCTTTCCTTCTTCTTTTTTTATTTCAATTAATTAAATGATGATTATTTGTTATAAGGAGGGATCCACTTGCAACATTTTATAGTTACAACATCTTACAACATGATTTTTTAAAGTTCAAACAGTCGATCCAAATCGATCAATATAATCTTTATATTAAATGTGCTTTGAGATCAAATTTTACACTTTTTTAATTTGTTTACTATTTATTAAGATTGGTATAAAATTCAATGGTCTGAAAATAACAGTTTTGTTAAATACTTAATAAATAGTAAACAAATTAAAAAAAATGTAAAATTTGATGTCCAAGTACATTTTAATATAGAGATCATGTTGACCGGTTTGGATTGACTGTTTGGACTTTGAAAAATCGTGTTATATGATATTGTAAATATAGAATGTTGCAAGTGGCTCCCTCCTCTATAAATATTATAAAAAAAATATGATAGTTCATAATATTTATCTAATTATAACAATGAATAACATAATTTTTTTCATAATTTTTTTTAGCCTAAGATTAATAGAAATTAACGGGCCTACAATAGATATCCGGCTAAATTTAGAAATTTACCAATAAGATTATTAGAAAATAAACAGTTTTAGCGGTCCACATGCATATAAATTCATAATTTAAATTTACCCTATCTGATTTCAACAAATCGACTGCCGAGCGTCTTTTTTTATTAAAAACTCATTTTAAATATATCAAATACCTATTTTATCCTTTATTGAGAAATTATACATATTTTTATATTCATGTTATTTGTAGTTACAATTCAAAGAAATATAATAGAGCCCACATACTAGATCAAATAACCAGTGTTATAAGAAACAACCGTTTAGGCTGATTAATCGACTAATTAGTCGTTAACGGCGATCAAATTACGAATTTTTTCAACTAATTGACCAATTTTTTCTAATTATATATTAATTATTCCCAATTAATTGTCCAATAAACACATACGTTATTTGCAACACTGAAATAAATCACTGCACTTCAACGAAGAGGCGGGAGAATATAGATAAAATAAATCACTACATTTCAACAAATACAAATATCAGGTGGCCGAGATTAAATAAATGCACCACAGTCAAAGTGAAAGCTAAATATTATTGATGTTATTATAGTCTTCTGAGTATACAGTTTGGGTTATCTGTTGATGTTAATAGTCATCTGGTATAGCAAGTGAGTCAAAGCTAGATTTATTATTGACTCGCTACACATATCCTACGTGGAAATGGCCGATTAAAAATCCTAATGACAATTTTCCCTTCTCTTATTTAAATGTTTCTCTTTGAATTGATTTTTTATATGGTAAGATGTTGAAAAGAAAAATAAAATGATTGCAATTTTTGGCACTAATTTTTTCATAAAAGGAAAATTTAGAAGTATGCCCATCAAACTTTATAATTTAAACGTTTATCCATCAAAAATTCTAAATTAGTTATTTCTCCATACAAACTTCTTTATTTTATTAATATCCCTATTTATTCATTTAATCACTTAAACATGTATAAAAATTTTGCTAAAAAAATAAAATGACAATTTTATCCTTGCTGTCAAACCCTGTGTCGTCCTCACCTCCTTTGCTTATTATTGATCTCCGCGTCCAGTTGTACTCTCTTTATCTGAAACTTTGTTTGATGACATTGGATCTATTTTCAAAGATTATTGAGCAATGGGAGTATGTATTGTTTACGAGAGAATTTGGTAGCACAATTTAAAAAATCTATCAGATTGACTTCAAACGATCAATTCAAACTGTTATTTATATTTTTATATTCATATTATTTGTAGTTACAATTTAAAGAAATATAATAGAACCCACATACTAGATCAAATAAATCAATGTTATAAGAAACGACTGTTTAATTGATTAATCGACTGATTAGTCGTTAACGATGATTAAATCAGAAATTTTTTCAACTAATTGACCGATTATTTCTAATTATATAGTCAATTAATCCCGATTAATCACTCGATAATATCCTGTCCGTTCGACGAGCACATACGTTATTTACAACACTGAAATAAATGACTACATTTCAACGAAGAGGTGGGAGAATATAGATCAAATAAATCACTACATTTCAACAAATACAAATACCAGGTGGCTGAGATTAAATAAATGCACCACAGTCAAAGCTAAATATTATTGATGTTATAGTCATCAGTATACAGATAAATGTTAATAGTCATCTGGTATAGCAAGTGAGTCATAGCTAGATTTATTATGACTCGCTACACATATCCTACGTGGAAATGGCCGATTAAAAACCCTAATGACAATTTTCCCTTCTCTTTGACTACGACATCCACCTTTTTTTTAAAATTTTCTCTTTGACTACGATTAAATGTTTCTCTTTTAGATGTTTCTATTTGACTAAACATCCACCTTACATAATGTGATGTCGTCAGTCGTCACAAATTCACATTACATAATGTGAATATGTGCAATGTCACAATGTGGATGTTTAGTTTCGGATCATGTTGATAAGATCAAAGAGAAACATTTAAATGACCGTACAGATCCCAGCGTACACCTTAATATTTTTGTTTAGTTTCGGATCGTCCGATCAGAATTCGCACGAATATTAAAGAGCTCCGTGCATACTTCGGACCACATTTGTCCGGATTCTGATCAGGTGGTTCAGATCATATCTGAGAGGATATGGACAATCGCGTGTCTCGTAGCCCGTAGGCGATGTCTGTAAGTATCCCGCCATATCAAAGTGAGCAATTGCGAGTCGTTGGAGAGAGAGATCAACTTGGCAGGACTTTCAAAAAAACAAGAGAGAGAAAGGAGTAGGAGGAGCACTTGACATCTTTCTATCAGGTTTTTCAAAAACAAAAGAGAAGAGGAGATGGATGCACTCTACCACCTCGGCCTTTTCTTCATGCTTGTTGCCACCTCTTTCATCATTCGAGACTTCGGCCAATCCTCTGTCAGCACCGAAAATGCCTTTACAATCTTTTCTACATTCATCCTCGGCCTCTGGATGGTAATGCTTTCCCTCGTACTTCACATGTTTCCATTAGTAGCGGTGCGCATAATTCATCTAGCAATGGAGGCGATACATTTCTTCATCTTTGGTCTTCGCGTTGATCTTCTCTTCTAGTAGTATTTCTGCTTGTGATGTGTAATTTGCTCTCTTTTTCTTTCTTATCCTTTTTTTTTTTCTTATTTTGCCTTCGTTGTAATTTGAGATGCTCCTATATATAAGAAGAGCGCTTGTTCTCAGTAGTTTAGCTCGGATGCTCTGTTTTTCTGTGAGATGCTCTGTTTTGTTCCGGTCTCTAGTTGTGGTAGGATAATTAGCTCGGATGCTCATGGGAGAGCAGAAATAAAACCCCCACAATTGTGTTCTCAAAATGAAGAGAATGAGAAGGCACCTGGAGGCCCTCAATAGGATGCATTAGTCAGACGAAACATGGCCGGAAGCAAGAGGGGAAATTTTACAGAAAATCATATTTGTGTTTTTTTCCTGGGTGGGTTTACAAAGGAAGAGAAAAGAAAACAGAGAGATTGCGTCAGCGAATAGTTTTGTCTCTATTCGTCAGCTTGGTCTTTAAAAATTGTTGTCCGTGAAATAAAAATAAAAATTAATTGTTGTTTGAATAAAAGCCGACATTTTTATTAATACCCCCAACAACAATCAAAATATCAAATATGCTATCAATGCAAAAATTTTACTAAAAATACTCTAACCGTCCCACTGGAGGGCGGTCCTTTATTTTTTTTTTAGAGAAACAATATGAATATCAAGATGCTGAATTCTAACTCTAAAAATTCGGTTTTTTTTTTAAATATTTGTTATATTACTTCTTTTAAGCATATTTATACTAAAGTAGGCTAAATTACTTGAAATTATGTTAAATTATGTTGAATTACACTAAATTATGTGAAATTATGTTGAATTACACTAAATTACATTAAATTACGCTAAATTACATTCAATTACGCTAAAATAAGCTAAATTACATATGAATAGGGACTCTTCACTGAAAAAGCGAAAAACGACGACGAAACTTCAAACGGCCATAAAACGGCGCTCGAGTGTCCGATTTCAGCAAATGACCACTTTTCGAAAAGCTTGCGGAAAGACGTATTCGCCGTGCTGGCTATGCCGAATTTCAAAATTCAGAATTGCCAAAAAACAAAGGGAAGAGCCTCACAACTTGAGTTGAAGTTTCCGATTAAGATTTTTATTTCTATTATTCAATCTAATTAGCTCAGTAAATTAGTACATAATGAATTTGTAGAATACCAATTTTTATTATTTTCGGAATTTTTTTACTACTTTTTATGATTCATGAAAGATGACACAAAATCGGTCTACTTTAGCGTAATTTTGCGTAGTTTAGCGAAATTTACCGTATTTCAGTATAATTAGCGAAGTTATTGTAATTTAGCGTAATTTAACGTAATTTAGTGTAATTCAACATAATTTATTGTAATATAGTGTAATTCAACATAATTTCAAGTAATCTAGTGTATTTTAGTATAAATATGCTTAAAAGAAGTAATCTAACAAATATTTAAAAAAAAATCTGAATTTTTAGCGTTAGAATTCAGCATCTTGATAATCATATTGTCTCTCTAAAAAAAAAAAATAGTGGACCGTCCCCCAGTGGGGCGGTTAGGGTATTTTTAGTAAAAATTTTGAATCGAAGGAAGATTTGATATTTTGATTTTGTTGGGAGTATTAATAAAAATATCGGGAATAAAAGTCTACTGACAGTTTTCCCCCAAAAAAACAACTAATCTAAAATAGTAATATTAATCTTGATGATTAAAACATACATGACATATAAATTAATTATGGACTATTAGAATTTATTTTTATATGATTAAGATGTTGAAAAAAAATTAATTGCAATTTTTGCCACTATTTTTTGTATAAAATAAGTACTTTAAAAAAAAAAAAAAAGAGGAACGTCTGGCACAAATTTTTGAATCGTTTCTTTTCAGTCCGGTTTTTCTGTGCTAATTGCGCATATAGCTGCATCATGTTGCTGGACACTGCGTCTAATACCAAAACGACAAGGCTGAAATTGTTTTATTAAATATGACCAATCGAATAGATGAGTACATATCAAGACAATTAGTAAACACATTCAAAATTTCAAATATTGCAAAAATAGAAGAAAAAAACAACAACCATGGCACCATCAAACAAAATTTGCTCATGTAGGATTTAATTCTTTCGAGTTAATTAATAGCTTAAGATATAAATTAAATATTATTGGCAAAACAATTTGAAATAATTAATTAACTAAACATCATATGATATATCCTCTCTTTTTTGTCATTAGACTCATGTTTTTAATAAAGGGTAAAATAGATATTTTATAAATTTGAAATGAGTTCTAATATAAAATATAACAAAATGAGTAAATTTGTGAGTTTTTGAAGTTTAAAAGAGCAAATATGATATTATGAAGTTTAGAAGGAAGATATGTAATTTCGAAGTTCTTGAGGGTATAAATGAAATTCCTCCTAAAAATATTTGGGATGAATGCTGAAATAATACATTTTGTATCCACATGGCCTATGTGTCCTTAAAGCCCCTTCCCTTAATACAATTAATCAAGAAGGGCCCACTTAAGGAATCAAAGAAATTATGAAAACATCTAGTTTAATGGGCCTAATTAAGAAATCAAAAGCCCGTGTGTCCTCATGACTTTGTTTTTACGGGCCGAGTGAATCAATTGTTGTGCAAACAGTAAGTTATCTGTAATTAGACGGCCCTTTAAAATCTAGTTTGGTTATTTTGATTGTAACCGATGAGTTGAGATTTTTGAAAGAATTCTTTCAACACTATTGATTAGAGTTATAAGTCGGAAATCCTTTAGGTGACTAACATCTGCTCTCCTTTAATTAGATGACCATCCAGGAAACAATGAAGCAAGTTGCTCAAATCAGCTCTTTTGTTGACCTGTTATATATGAAAAGTTAAAGATTAACAACATAATTATATAGCCTCAAGAAATATTGTTTAGGTTCAATCTATAGCCTCAAGAAATTTTCATATGTTTAGGTTCAATCTGGTACCCAATAATGTTTTTTTTGAGAAAAAATGTGAGTCAGACCCACATTTGATTGAATTAAACAAGTTATTTAATTCAATCAAATGTGAGTCGAGCCAACATTTGATTTGATTGAGGAAATAATGTTTTTTTGAACTATATAAGAATCTAATAAGAAGCATGCCGAGTAATTTATATGAAGATCCCTATCCTTATTTTGGGGAAATGTTTATATATTTGAAGAAACAACAAATTGAACTTGCTTTCAGGCAAACCGTATTTATTTCATATTTTGGCAAATTTTTAAATTGGTCCATAAATTCCCCCAAAAGTTCTAATCCCTGTAAAATGGTCGTGGTTAATTGGTTATGTACATATACAAATAAAAAATATTTTCAATTGCCTTACCTCTTATATTCTTGAAATATTGTCTTCAGCAAAAGTAATTGTTCCAATGACTTATTCACCGCCAAACGCCGCTTGATATAAAATATTTACCACAACTTCTAGCATCAAAATTTAAACATACATGTGAGAATTATTTTTGAAGAAAAAAAAATAAAAAATCATGATCTATCTGAAAGAATACAAAACCAACAAAAACAAACCTGATATTATATTATCTGGAAAGCCAGGTAAATATACCGAAAGATCCGTTGTCATATACATCTGACAAGCAATTGTAATTGTTGGCGTTTCGTGCAGAACTTGATTAACATAAGTCTGCTGCAAAACCATCCTAACTTGTTCATGGATTGTACATCCAAAGAGAAAACGAAAAGGGAAAAAAAAAAAATTAGTGAAACAATTTGACAAAGCCTAATCTGAAAAAGGGCCCATTTAAAATTCACTAACTAAATTAGAGCCTCAGCCCGAAAGATTCAAGCCCAATTCATAAAATTCATTTTTCTTTTTCCATTTTTTTTTTCTTTTCAGGCGAACCCTTGTTTTAAATATCCCAGTTTATCACTTAAGTCCCTCTTACAACGGCATATTACAAAAGAGCTTAAAATTTACACAACAACAGCGCCGATTTCAACCAATTCAAGCACGTTGAGTCTTATATAAATCCAAAGAATCACATCACAGAGGGTTATCACATATATCATTTCTTTCCTCCCATGTAAATCCAAAGAATACAAGAAGACAAAATAGGAAGACAAGGACAAAAGAATATAATAAAGCTGTTAGATATGTACTATGGAAACTACAATAGGCTTTTCCTCGGAAAAAAGAAAAGAAACTACAATAGGCTTTTCCAGACCACTAGCTGTCCACCTAATAAGACCTAACCTACGATTCCACTGAAAAAAAACCTTAAAACCTTCTTTTGTTTAGCCTTGACTGCATCCATCAGTCAAGTTTTAAAAAAAAACCTTCTTTTATTTGTAAACCCTAATGTTCGATCTCTCTCCAGAAACCTTTTTCAAATCTAAGATGAGTTTGAGAGGAGAAAGTGAGTCAGGGAGTAAGGTTGGACAGAGTTCGAAGCAAGGCATGGGAGAAATCTGTTCGAAGCAAGGCATGGGAGAAAGTGAGGTAGAAGAGATCGATAATGCCTGAGGTGAAGGAGCTCAATTCTGTCAAGAGAATGAGCGAAGGCAGTTCTTGGTCGGCTGAGGTGTGTGAAGGTGCCATAGAGTACAGGCTTGAACCGGCTGACCTGGCAATGCTTTGTGAAGAGACCAGGATCACTGACCCTTGCAAGGAGATTATTTCTCAATGCAAACAAGAGATCAATCTCAAAAGGTATAGCTCATTTTCTATTATATATTTTCTCAATTAGAAAGTTGATAAGAATTAATTAGATATATAAGAGTTGCACACATCTTGAGTTCCCAGCTGCTGATTTTACTTACATATATAGTGGTATACTAACAGTAGAGTTTATGAAATGGATAGTGACGTTGCGGAGCTCAAGTACCTTAAGGAAACTGAGAAGGCTCAGCAGGTTACTCTATTTCTCTTTTCTGCACCATCTCTTTATTAATTACTTTTTTTATGGATATCAGTGTACATTCACATGCGGGCTATTATTGGTTGTTTAATTGTTAAATCATTGTTCATTAAGTGAGAGTGCCTTTTTCCTTATTAAATATATCATTATTAATTGATGATGTCAACTGATTGGTAATTTAAAGGATTGAGTTTTACATGGAAGTGTTATTGAATTAATTGTTACTCGTTAATTTTTGTATACTTCATTCATTATTAGTTTCCTGAAAGACTCAAATGCATGATTGGCGTTTCTGTATCTATACTTGCATAGATGATTTATTTGTAAGAAAATGCCTTTTAACTGATTGCATATATTAATTTATATTTCCTTTTTTTTTTTCCTAACCTATAGGAGAAATACCTGGGTCTTCTCATGCACCATGGAAAGTTGCACGAGCAGACAATGAACACGCTCCCGGAAGATATGATCGTCGAGATTGCAGCTCAACTTGCTTCACATTCTTCTCAGCCATTTAAAGACATTTCTAGACTCAAAACCACGTAAATATTCTCCCTATAAATTTTGTTCTCTTCTACTTTATAGTTCTTTTTTTAAATAATTCTTGCCAACATCTAGGTTTAATTTTATGACACACAAATATTATGGCTCTTTTAAGAGAAAACCGTTCATTGTTAAGTATACAATAGGCTCTTTCGCAATAGTAATTAAATTATACATCCTTTAAGTTTTGGAAGGAGATATATATATAATATCTCTTTAACTGTGGTCAAAATCACGACTCTTTGTCATTTATGTTGCTACAAGTAAACATATAGTAATTGTGCACAAAATAAAGTTGTCTATCATTCTCTACTCCTGATGCATGCCCAATCTGATTTGTTTTCACAAAATTCATTCATCCATGATACCTGAATTTGATATACTTGAATGACCTTAATTAAGAATTCTAGAGCTGTAAATTAACCCAGTTATATATATATATATGCTCACAGGATAGTTTGTGTAACACGATTATCTGCGAATTGTTGATGCGCAAGCAAAAGTTTGAAACTGACAGCTCTTTCTGAAACTTACTTGAAGTAGAAATGAATGTTGCAATTTAGTTTGTCAAAATATAATAGTGAACGAACAACCTTTTTGATAAATGTTACTAAGGTCTATCAAAACTAAGGTCGATTGATCCCCAACTATGTGATTTTTTATTTATTTATTTTCCTAGCAACCGAGCTAGCTCCTTTTTATTTTTCTTTCTATTAAAAGAAACAATAGGATCGCATGAATAAAAAAAGTAATAGTGGTAAAAAGAAGTTCATGTTTAGTGGAAAGATTTGTTTCCATTTCTTAATTAGTGGACTGCCCAGAATATCATTATAAGTGATAAACATGAGAATTTTTCCATATCTTCGAGGTGAAATCCTAACCGTTAGATGTAAGAGAACATCGCACAAACTTTCTCTTGTTCCTTTTCTTATGTACAATCTTTGTAGGTTATCAACTCTTTTTTACTTGCATAATTTTACTAAAAAAAACTTGTTGAGATCTTTGTATGTATGGTCTAGCCAACTTGTACATGTATATATATATATTTCATTCTACTTTATTATTTTTTGTTTCTACAGGTGTAAGATCTTTTATGCCGCGTCGAATGATCGAATTGTCAATCAACGCATAACTGAAAATCCGGAGGCATGCTTCATAATTGCAGTGGTAAGTGGATTGTAGCTACGTACCTATCTTTGCAAAAAAAAGAAACCATCTTAATTTGCATCTAACGTGCTTTCACCATGCATTGCAAAGCGGAATATATTTGCCAAGAGAGATACTTCTATGGAAGTAGAGCTCCTAAACAAGGCAGCATGCAAGGGCCACAAAGCCGCGATCTACTTACTGAATATTGTAAGTCAGCGGTTCCCCGAGCATAGTCATCTATTGGTCGCAGTGAATTCTAATGATGTCTTTGGAGCAGATGAAATCAAATATGGTCAAACCGGTGATCAATTTGAATTATGCCGTAAGAAAATTCTTAAGTACATATCATGGAATAAATGGCAGGCTCCGGCTATGGATAACGAACATCAATGTGGGATCAATATCGCAGAGGGCTGGGATTGCGTTAGAAGGTTTTGCAGCAATGAATGTCGTTGGAAATATGAGTATTTTGCGCTTTGCATGGAGATGTGAAGCAAGAAAACATGCCGGGATGCAAGCAAGAAGACATACCGGAAATATGAGTATCTCTTCTTCTTCTTTTTTTTGCATTTGTCTTTGTATTTGTGTTTCTTGATCAGAGAAACATGAGAGCTTGTGTTGTTAGGTTATGTTATCTTAAACTTATCTGGCTATGTTTGTGTTAGGACATGTCTAATTGTGCCATGTGTTGTTAAGATATTTCTAGCTATATATGTTGTACGTGCTGTTTTTTGGACATGTTAGTTATATTGTTTATATAAAATTTGTAACAATCTATATTTAATGGCATCTGACATAACAATAAATGATATTAAAATGCTTGAAAAATTGATTCACAACCTCTATTGTTTTCTATTTATTTATTTTTACCTTTTTTAGTATGATTTCAGAAAATATTGTCAACATAAATTATAATGAACAAAATTTTATGAACTCATCTATTAGCATCTTGAATTCTTAATTTGCAATAACAAAACTAAATATATATAAATTTTACGTGGGACACTTGTAGGGAAAAAGAGCAAATTAATAGATTTTATTCAAAATTGTAAAACATTAGGATAGCAAATTAAAGAAGTTGTGAAAACTTATTACATGAGAAGTCTCTCTCTCTCTCTTTTTTTTTTCCAGAGACATTCTATATATCCTTTATTTTCTATATATGCCCCAATTCACGCATGACAAATTGATGTTTGTTCATGTACATTTCTGATGAAGAAAAATATCAGCACATCAACCGAAAGATTTAAGAAACTAATTAAAACAACGGATACTGCAATATCTTCTAAGCAAAAGATTTAAGCAACAATTAAAAATTGCTAACCAACAATGAGCCTCTAATGAACAAAAAATTCAAGCAAATTTTTTTAGAATAATTAATCCCAATGAGCTATTTTGCAATATCTTTCAAGCAAAAGATTTCCTCCAAGGAACATTGATTGAGCTCTAGCTGAATCATTAATTGATATTAATTTGGATACAAAAAAATCAACTTCGAATCCTTTGAAGCGTGCTATACTTGTTGACTTGCAATTTATGCTGAAAATAAAATCGTAAGAAATAAGCGGATGAGAGATTAGTGATTTATTTTAATAGATAAAGTTGAAACATATTTTGAGATATGGAATTGAAGAAAATACCCAATCATAACGTTCACAAGCAAGTTAATTAATTAGTTTTCAGTTTTTAGCTATTATCTTTTTTAGATAATAAAAGTCAAGTTTTTTTATTCAACTTTAAATTTACACAAGAGATCTTTCAGTCAAATTTTAAATCTAAAATCTTTCACTTCAGAAATATTGTCTCAGACTCTCAATCCTTGGAACAAATGCTAGTTTTAAACTTTTGCTCGTAGCTCTTTTTTTTTATAAGAGTGAAATTTTGGACTTTATTTATAAAAATTATTTATATTGTATTTTAGTATGAAATTTAGTAGCTAATCATCCAATTTTTTTTTATGTTTAGTCGAATGTGCTCCGGTCAGAGAATGCGCACTAGCCAGAGCAGAAAAAAAACTAAACAATTTCTTATAATTATATATATAAATTTTTAACGGAACTACCCAATTTTAAATTTGCAATAAGCCAGCAATAATGCAAGTATGCAACTTAAACTTTAAGTTTCAATAAACAGCTCATTTAAAAAAAAAAAAAATCTTTCGATTATTTCTTTAACTGAATAGGAATATAATAAATTATGGATATTGTATTTTTCTTGTTTCTCTTTCCCATATTCAGATATTCCACGTTTTATCACATGAATCATATATTTTTGACAAATCAATCATTGATCCTTTACTTCTCAGAGTCAAAAAAGGGATCAAGTTGTGTACGTCGTTGCCGTTATTATGAGACTTGAAATTCCTTTTTTCGGAAGTTGAGCAGTTGAGCGCTATGTTGTTTTACTATTTTATTGAGTAAACTAAAGAAATGCTTCTCAAATGTCTGTCCCTTTTTCGTTTAAATCCTTAAAGAACTTCAAATTCCTGTTTTCCTCCATATAAAAAACATATCGAATACCAAATGGTACTTGAGAACTAGTTTTTGGTCTAATGTCAAAAAGAGCAGCACCTTCCGTGTGGGAGGTTGTGAATTCGAAATCCGAATATTTCAGTGAATTAATTATTAGAGACGTACCGTATTACACAAATAGCTCGACTCGAGAATATAATCATACACATTTATGTGTACTCATGCATGGAAGACTTCAAAATTTGTATTAACTCGTATATATATACTATTTATAGATCCTTTACTTTTGAACTTCTTTTATACATAACTTTTTGAAAAATAAAATAAAAATTGACATGGACATATGTTTAAAATTATGTAATTTAATATATCAAAAATAAAAATATTTCAAAATAAAATATATTATTTCTATCGTATCTAAATACATATGCTGTATTTGTATATGTATATATTTATTATAGTCTGAGTAATATACCAATGAGCCATTTTTAATAGAAAAAATAGAAACATGTCCATTT
The DNA here is from genome assembly GCA_011114355.1 of Carex littledalei. NCBI lineage: Eukaryota > Viridiplantae > Streptophyta > Magnoliopsida > Poales > Cyperaceae > Carex > Carex littledalei. Next base: position 2,964,758 of record CM022081.1, read on the forward strand.
GACTAAAATTAGTAAATTGCACATGAAGCGATTGAAAGAATAATTAAAATGTTTAGGGATCAAAACGAGAGGATAACATTAAAACGGGACTTAATAAATAGGTAATAAATTGAGGACTTCTATGTAATGTACTCTATTTAATATACAGTACAGCCCCTCTATTTTTTCTTTTTGTATACAGCTTTTTGCCTGGTTTGTTTGAAATCAAATTCAATGCGACCACTTCTCCCTTAAAATAGAGCATCCCACTCACAAACTCTCCTACCTCGCTCCCATCACCACAAAATCCTCTAAAGTAAAAACAAAAACGAAACCAGTTCCAAATTTGGCGCAATGTCCACCTCTACCATCGATGTCTTCTCAATCCTTCTCCTTTTTCTCTCTCTAACCTCCGCCTCCGCTTGTGATTGGTGCGCTCAGCAAACTAAGGCCTCCTTCTCTTCTCCGGACCCTTTAAAAGGTAAGTTACTTTTGTCTCATACAAAATTTTGCAAATTTACCCAATTTTTTTGAGTTAACAATTGTCCTATTTGTACCCAGTTGGGGCTTGCGGGTATGGCGCCATGGCCACACAATTGTACAACGGCTACATTGCCGCTGCTGGCCCTGCACTCTTCAGAGAAGGGAATAGTTGCGGCAGTTGCTTTGAGGTATTTTTAAAATTTTAGGCATTTTAAACAAGCCTTCATAGTTAATTCATTCGAGCATTATGTTTCCTATGTTACATGTTTGATGAAATGTCTGAGTGATGATGAGAGTATTTTGGATGGCGATTGCACATGCAGGTGCGGTGTCAGGACGAGAGGCTATGCAAGAAGGAAGGGGTGAAAGTCATAGTCACTGACAACAGTAGAACCAACCAGACAGGTTTTGTGCTTAGCAAGGAGGCTTTCATTGCTCTAGGCCATGATGGCATGGCCCATGACTTGATGCAACATAGAAATTTAGACGTTGAATTTAGGCGGTTAGTTGTCCGATCTTCCCTTTTTGACATCTATGAATACATAATCGTGATTGCTAATTAACTAATTCATATCTATATTATAGTGATTGTATTGTATATGAATGAGCAGGACACCATGTGAATACAACAAGAACTTATCAATCAGAGTAGAAGAGAGAAGCCGCAAGCCGGGTCACCTGACAATTAAATTTCTTTATCAAGGTGGCCAGACTGATATCATGGCTGTGGAAGTAGCACAGGTACCTATAATTTGTTACAACCAAATTCCTTAAAAATATATTCATGATGTACTAACAAATCCAAATGTATTGTTGTCGGCTTGTCGCACCAACCATACCATGGTGTTGAGGAATCATTCATAAATGAACTATACCAGTTCTGGTTTCCAAAAATGCAAGTAGAAGAACTATGCCATTGTTAGTTGGAATCTTCAAACTGCAGTTTCATTTTCTATTACTAATTAATACAAGATACCCTTATGCTTTAACTACAAATCAGAAGATGTTAATTATGATGCAGCCAACTAATTATTTTTCCCTTTTCAAAGTGGATGTCTAGTTGACATTTATCATTGGAACAGCCTAATGCTCACATGAGATAGCTTTTCATCTATCAACTAAAAAAAAAAGGAAATATAAGCTAACATTTCCATTCATTGGCTCTGAGTCTTTATATATCTATTGCTGTAATGGAAAATTCCTTGTCTTCTTATTTTAATCGACCCTCATCATATTTGCCAGGACAAAAATGAAAACATTTCTGCATATATTCTTTAGAAAAAATAAACAGTTTTATATCAGTCACACTTGCAGTTAACAATGTGTTATTGACAATAGTCAGTTAAATATATTGCTTAATCCTCATCATGTAAGCACATATGGGTCTACATCTGATGCATTATTTTTTCCATAGGTCGGCTCGTTAGTCTGGCAATACATGTCACAACGAATGGGCCCAATTTGGAGTACGCCTCGGGCTCCACTGGGCCCACTCCGATTCCGTCTGGTGGTTACTGGCGGGTATGATGGGAAATGGGTCTGGACCGAGGAAGAAGTTCTCCCGGCTGATTGGAAAATCGGTGAATTGTATGATGCCAAGGTTCAAATCAAAGATATAGCTCAAGAGAGCTGCTGCCCTGATAACTCTTACAGAGAGAGATGGAGATAATTAATTTTTGATGAGAATAGGAGGCATACAAACAGAGAAGCCAGGCACAAGTTTGGTTTGTGGTTTTTATTTCTTTTTTCTGTTTTATTGAGTGCTCTTAATTTGAATGATATGCTCCTGCAAAACGAGAAATAGAATCTGGCCCGGTTTATCACATGAGAAATATCATACTCCAAAAGGGGGGATTGAATGAGATATTTCATGTTTTAGGGGTAAATCTTGATATTTTCTCTGGTTGTTGGGGGTGTGCATAATATTACTCTTTTTTCAGGAGTATATCTCAGAGGTAAATATTCTGATGCATATCTCAGAGGTGAAGCCTTGTTCTTATCAAGAATCAGCAATTGAGGAGTTGAAGAGACAACACAGAAAACAAGATCAGATGGAATTCTCCGAAAATCAAGGATACACTCCCAGAGCAGAACAAGGTGAGAAAACTAAGAAGCGTGAAAGAGTAGTAATACATAAGGTGAATGATCAAGCTCAAACAGCTGGGCTGTGTGGGATATTTTTAGAAGGGAAGACGTGCCTCTACTAAAAGCATACCTCGAGAAATACTTTCGTGAATTTCGGCATATTCACTGTAATCGTGTGAGTCAGGTATGATATGCACTTTGTGACCCAGAATTTATGTACTGGACCTTCATTTATGATACTGCATGCTTTCTTATATAGTGTTCTAATTTTTTTTCTTTTTTAATTAGGTTGTTAATCCTGTACATGATGAGACATTCTATTTGACAGCTGAACATAAGAGATGGCTCAAGAAGGAATTCGGTTAGTTATGTAATTAAACATTCTTGAGTAAAAAAATATGATGATTAATTATTTTTTTAATAAAGGGTAAAATGGTTTTTTTACAAATTTGAAATGAGTTTTAATAGAAAAGACAACAAAGTGGGTAAATTTGTGAGTTTTTGAAGTTTAAAAGGACACATGATATTATGAAGTTTAGAGGGAAGACATGTAATTTCAAAGTTTTTGATGGGTATACATGAATTTCCCCCTTAAAAATATTTGCGATGAACGCTGAAATACTTACGGCCCCTTCCCTTAATACAATTAATTAAGAAGGGCCCACTTTAGGAATCAAAGAAATTATGAAAACATCTAGTTTAATGGGCCTAATAAAGAAATCAAAAGCCCGTGTGTCCTCATGACTTTGTTTTTACGGGCCAAGTGAATCAATTGTTAGGCAAACAGTAAGTTATCTATAATTAGACGGCCCTTTAAAAATCTAGTTTAGTTCAGATTTTTGAAAGAATTCTTTCAACACTATTGATTAGAGTTATAAGTCGAAAATCCTTTAGGTGACTAACATCTGCTCTCCTTAATTTAGATGACCATCCAGGAAACAATGAAGCAAGTTGCTCAATTATCAGCCCTTTTGGAAAAGTTAAAGATAATCAACATAATTAGAGCGGGAAATATAAAGAACAATATATAGCCTCAAGAAATTTTCATATGTTTAGATTCAATCTGGTTCCCAATTCATAAAATTCATTTTTCTTTTCAGGCGAACCCATGTTTTAAATATCCCAGTTTATCACTTAAGTCGCTCTTACAACGGCATATTACAAAAGAGCTTAAAATTAATTTACACAACAACTGCTCCTTAAATTAATATATTTATTCTTTGGTTAATTTCATCAAGAACCGTACCAGTAAACAAATCACGCTGGTACGGACTACTACAAAATTTGTACCAGTCCCCGATTCACATCACAGAGGGTTATCACATATATCATATAAAAGCGCCGATGTCAACCAATTCAAGCACGTTGAGTCTTATTCAAGAGTTCAAAAGCAAGGCCGGTTAGAAACAAACCATACCTCTACACGTGAATGGTCAAGCGCTCAAATCGGGTATTAAATTTCTCAAGCAACAGACAACAAGGCTCATTTTGACAACTTCAAATTTTTACAAGTTCAAGAGCCACCAAGGGCTTAGACCGCATATACAAAATGCGCAAATGAACACAATTATCGATCAATTGAACAAACACAGACCAAAGGGGCTCAGCCCACATGGCCACATGCCATTACAAGGCATAAAGAAAGAAAGAAAATTAGACAATTAATTGGCACGCGCATTACCGAGAAATTGAACAAACACGTCTTTCCTTCTCCACTCTCTAGGAAGGAGAAGAAAGAAAGGAGGGGATTTATATTGGGGGTGGGGTCCGTTGGTAAGTGAGAGAGAAAATAAAGGAGAGATTGATTAATTTGGGGTAGGGTCACGTTTTATTCGTTTTTTTATGTTTCCGAACCAAACTCCGAATGAAACGCAAAAAAACGTATAATACGTTTTATTCGCGAATAAAACGCTAAAAAAACGCGAACTTTTTTTTTTATTTTCTTTTTTGGGATTTCTTTTGGGTTTTTTTTTTTTTTTTTTGCTTCCTTATTGTACTGAATTATTTCCGAATTATATCCGAATTACGGACTTTTGACCTCACCGAACCGAACACGAACTATTTTTTTGTCACTATGTAAGAAAGAGGAAAGAAACGACCTGGCTACATGAACGACCACATAGTCCCAACCGAACTTTATTATTTAAATCAAGCTAAACATTTCTTGCATGAGAGTTATTTTCCTTTTGTTTTTGTGATCATTCTACAAAAACATATTCTATTTGTACTAGGAGTTTTAAATCATCCTGAAATTATGTAGGAGTAATAATTAAAGTTTCTTTCCTCTTTCTATCCTGAAGAAGAATTAGGTTGTGTACGTACATGTAATAATTAAAGTTTTAAAATTTTATATGTTAAAAGTTATAACTTATTAAAGTTTTAAAATTCTCAACATCTCTTCCAATTAATCAGGGTATTTCAAAACCGATCATATATATATATAGAGAGAGAGAATGGCTAATATACAAACATTTGTTCCTGGACTCAGGAACAAACGATTCGGTTCTCCGATTTTCAAAGTCCAAACAGTCGATTCAAACCGTTAAATATTCAATCTATATTAAAATGTCCTTGGAGACCAAATTTTACATTTTTTGAAGTTTTTTTACTATTTATTAAGCTAGTTTGAAAACCGTTGTTTTTCAATGCTGCAGAAATTTAATAAAAACGGCAGTTTTCAAACCATCTTAATAAATAGTAAAAAAATTCCAAAAAATGTAAAATTTGGTCTCCAAGCACATTTTAATATAGATTGAAGAGTCCGGCTACTATACCACTAGTGTCATTCCAAATTAAATAACACCACATCTTAAACCATTGGATCTGCTTTAATATTCGTGCACAAGATAGCCTGGAATGACACTAGTGTCTTGCACGAATATTAAAGCAGATCCAATGGTTTAAGATGTGGTGTTATTTAATTTGGAATGACACTAGTGGTATAGTAGCCGGACTCTAGATTGAATATCTAATGGTTTGGATCAACTATTTGAACTTTGAAAGTCGGAGAACTGAATCGTTTGTTCCTGAGTCTAGGAACAAACGTTTGTATATTAGCCATTCTCTATATATATATATATATATATAGAGAGAGAGAGAGAGAGAGAGATAGACTATGGTGAGTTGTGAAGTAAAACGTCGTTTTACTTTACGTCATATTTTCATTTTGAAAATCCAAACAACCGATCCGAACCACTCAACATGTTCTCTATATTGAAATGTGCTTGGAGACTAAATTTTACATTTTTTGGAATTTTTTTACTATTTATTAAGCCACTTTGAAATCGCTGATCCACTGTGAACAGTAAAAAACAGTAAAAATTTCTGGACCACCGGATCAGCGATTTTCAAAGTGGCTTAATAAATAGTAAAAAAATTCCAAAAAATGTAAAATTTAGTCTCCAAGCACATTTCAATATAGAGAACATGTTGAGCGGTTCGGATCGGTTGTTTGGATTTTCAAAATGAAAATATGAGCGTGAAGTAAAAATGACATCTTACTTCACAACTCACCATAGCCCAGCTCCATATATATATGTAGAGGAGGGATCAAGTTACAACAAATTTGAGTTACAACAAAGTTACAACAATTATTTTCTACATTTTGAAATTCCAAATCGTCGATCCAAACCGTTCAACATGATCTTCACAATAAAATGTGCTTCCAGATCAAATTTTACATTTTTTTGAATTTTTTTACTATTTATTAAGATGGGTACAAAATTCAATGGTCTGAATTTGACTAGTTTTTGTAAAATACTTAATAAATAGTAAAAAAATTCAAAAAAATGTAAAATTTGATCTGGAAGCACATTTTATTGTGGAGATCATGTTGAACGGTTTGGATCGACGATTTGGAATTTCAAAATGTAAAAAATAATTGTTGTAACTTGATCCCTCCTCATATATATATATATATATATATATATATATATATATATATATATATATATATAGAGATGAGCTATGCTACTACATGGAGTAAAACGCGTTTGTACTTCACGCCGTATTTTTATTTTGAAAGTCCAAACGACCGATCCGAACCGCTCAACATGATCTCCATATTGAAATGTGCTTGGAGACCAAATTTTACATTTTTTAGAATTTTTTTACTATTTATTAAGCCACTTTGAAAATCTGAAAATCCGGGTGAACAGTGAAAAACAGTAAAAAATTCTGGACTGCTGGATCAGTGATTTTCAAAGTGGCTTAATAAATAGTAAAAAAATTCTAAAAAATGTAAAATTTGGTCTCCATGTACACTTAAATATGGAGATCATGTTGAGTGGTTCGGATTGGTCGTTTGGATTTTCAAAATAAAAATATAGCGGCGTGGAGCACCAACGCGTTTTACTCCATGTAGTAGCATAGCTCAATTCTATATATATATATATATATATATATATATATATGTATGTATGTATATGTATATATATCCAATGAGATTGAAGGAGATTTAGACTGGTAATTATTTGTGCTTTTGAAGACCGCCTCTGGTCGTTTTGGTTAACTTTTTCTGTATGTGTCTAATGAAATTCAATGACTTTATCTTCGTAGTATTATCAAGAACAGTATTATCAAGAAAAGAGACAAGTCCGGATGTTGCCTCCCCAATAAAACCAATCACCGAATAGTTACTGCGCATGCATCGATACATCATGCCTTACTCGATCCTTAGAACAAAACAAATCACATATCCACTTGCAGGGTTATATATACAGATATCGAAATTCAAACCTCATTGTTGACATTTTTCTTCAAGTCATTGTAGTACTGTACCCGTTACCAACAAGCTAGCTTCCTCTTTGCATGTATAAATATATACCCATACCTAAACACCAGAGAATTCTCATCAGCCCCCCTAGCTAGCTAGCTCGTACAGCTTGCACGTGCAGTTCTTATTATATAGAATGGGTGGCAAGATAGGGAAGCTACCTTTACCGTATGAAAGATTGGTAGCAAGATCAGCTCGAAAAGGATATGTACCGGTACTGGTCGGAAAAGAGGCAGCCGTAGAGAAATTTCTCGTGCATGTAAAACAGCTGAACAATCCTAGTATGATGGTATTGCTTGAGTTGGCTGCAGACGAGCTCGGTTACCGGCATGAAGGGATTCTAAGAATCCTTTGTGATGCCGATTATTTTCGGGAGACGATCAGCATCAAGAGATAACTCTTTTAAGTTTTCATTTTTGTTGCTTTATATGTAAACAAATAGAAATGATGAGCAAAGAAGAAGAATAATGAAGAAGAAATAACTCAGATTGTAGTTCTACTTTTCATTGTTTTGTGTTTTCTTTCTTAATTTGCTTTGTAAATGAGCATGAGTGTTTAGTCAATGGAAGTCCTTGACTAGTTTTTTTGAAAAACAAAACAGAATATGACAGTGAAGAAGAAATTCTAAACTCGCAAGAGCAAATTGGCACTTATTTTGCAAATTTATAAATAGCCGTCGCCAAGTATCAAACTTTCATAGTTAATTAATGTATACAACAAGAAATTCGGGCTTCCGCGAGGCTAGTGATATGCATCTGCCACGAAAGTTGAATTAACCTCGCCGATAAGTTATTACCGAGGGTAATTTAATTGGGTCAGCAATAATGAAAAACACGCTCGGGGATAAAGAGGTATCTGCGAGGCTAACAAATTAGCCTGGCAGATAAGTTATGCAATAAATTTGAAGCTCCATTTTGTTAGACTTTAAACTTTTTAGGTCATGTTTGGTTGCTAGCTAGTTAAATCTAAAGAGAATTAGGTTGTATACTATGTATGTCTTACTCTTCATATTGTATATATCGTTTGATAGTTTAAGTTATGACTTAAATTAATCCAGAGTAATAATTAAAGTTTCTTTCCTCTTTCTATGTGGTCGTACATAATTAAAGTTTCTTTCCTCTTTCTATCCTGAAGAAGAATTAATTAGATTGTGTACGTACATGTAATAATTAAAGTTTTAAAAGTGTACATGTTAAAAGTTATAACTTCGTAATTCTAATTTGTATATTAGATATGAACAATACATATCATATGGTGCCTAGTACGTGCCTACTAATTACTCCCACGAACTTTATTATTAAAATCAAGCTAAACATTTCTTGCGTGAGACTTATTTTCCTTTTGTTTTTGTGATCATTCTACAAAAACATATTCTATTTGTACTAGGAGTTTTAAATCATCCTGAAATTATTATAACAATTCCAAAATGAATTTAATATAATAAATTACATTACTCCTGAATTATTTTAATCTTGTCAATTAATAATTAAGTCATATATCTAACTGATGTGACGTTTAATGTTAATTTGTTCCCCAATCAAAATAGTAATTTTATTGTCTAAAATTTTATTAAATATCATAACTCGATCTATTAATTATTTTTTCTTGCTGAAATGAAATATTTAAGTATAATAAATTTTCTTATTTCTGTACTAATTAAGTTTCTAATAATTAATTTTGTATGTAAGAATGATAATGAATAGTATATACTAGATATAATATTAGATATTTGGTAACTTCAATAGTACCTGAATTTCATAATTCATGTGAATTTGAGTTACCACTATTCGTGATTTTTGTACTTTAATTTTTTTTTTATTCCGTATTATACTACATTTTATTTTTAAAACCCCTATCAGGTAGCAGACGTATTCTACTACCTTTATATGCAGAAATTATCATTATCAAAAGGAAAACAAACAAGGCAAACTCACAATTTGTAATAAAAAATGAATGTAAAAATGCAGTCACACAATTCATGCCAATAGCTAAAAATGAATAGTGCTCTTAGTATTCACAATCATTATATATTCTCTGTGAGAGTTAGTTGCATTCATTTTAGGTAGGATAAAGACTAAAGACAGTCTTATATATATATACATCTAAATATATATTACGATACCATGTAATATATTTAGAAAAAAATTAATTAATTGAAAACCAAGTAATATATTTAGAAAGTTCATTTTGTTCTTCTTTGTGAGTGGTGTGTCCACTTAAAATTTTACGTTTTCTATGTTTGTTTGTTTTTCAAGATAATTTTTTTATAATTTTGACATATGAAGTTAATTAGAAGAGTATGAATTCATTAACAATGAATTAGTGACAACCGTAAAAAATAACTTACAATTTTGAAATGACATCTATTTTTCATACACATCATATGTATAAAAAATGATAAAAATTGTAATATATATATAGAAGTGGGTAAATTTGTGAGTGTAAAACAGGAGATGTATATATATAGAAGATTGTCTTTACTTACCCGTATCGTATTTAATAATGCGGATATGGGTAAAGTTTTTTTTCAAGTAATAAATTACAATTTTTGACAAATAATCCTTCATTGCTCTGTTGTAGCTTTCTCCGTTCATTGAGTTTCATTAATTTACAAATCATTTGATTTACATCACTTAATTGATCTGTTCCTCATAATGGCATCCTCCAAAGAAATAGTCACGTATTCCTCATTCCCCAAGCTTAATAACCCGATCAAAACCAATTTAAATTCCATAACCGACCCGTGGGCTCCGCAAGTCAGTCACAATTCCAGCAACTACCCAGCAATTGACAGCTACGACTCAGCAGCCGAAGAAGAAGAAGAGGAATCTGGTACTGACGGGTGGAACCCAGCGCCCAGAAGTAATCATTACTGGCAAAACCAATACCTACGGTCTAATTTTCTAAATTTCATTTTTAGAAAAGTAATAGATATTTTTTAATGAACTAGAAAGATGGAATTTTTTTTTATTCCATAGAAAGAACATATATTCTAGTAGTATTGACAATCATTATATATTCTCTGTGAGCGACATATTAGTAGCATTCATTTCAGGTAGGGTAAAGACTAAAGACTGCTAATTAAACTCAAATATAATTTCAATGTGAAAAGAAATTGGTCAAAGTCAAAAATGTCGGCAAGAAAAGAAAAATGATAATTTGCTTGGTCAAAAATGTGGGCTGCCGACTTCTATATTTAGAAGTAAAGTTAGAGTTGTATTCTTGTTATAATTAATGAGTTGTATCTTAGTTATATCTTGATGGATATGTCGGTTTTGGCTATGAACCGACTTTGTAATCTATAAATAGGAATGTGGTGCCATGTATCAAAATTAATTGAAATTACACAAGACAATTGATATCTTATCTCTAGTCTCTCTCTCTCTCCCTATTTGAAATTCTTATTTACAATTTGTTTGAGTGTCAACAAAGACAGTCTTCTATTTTTATATATATTCATCTCCTGTTCTACACCACTTCCAATGTTCTTTTAATTAGAAAAAAACAGAACATGCGTAAAACGGCGCCAGTCATGGGTAAAGGCCTTTGGAGCTTAGAAGATGATCAGTAAGTTAGATCTTTAACATCTTTAACGGTCGCAGAAGGATGATTTTTTTTAGTCCCAAAAATCAGTCACAGCAAAACCAGTTATTTTAAAAAAATTAGTCCCAAAAATCTTAAAAATTGAAAAAAAAAACGCATGCATCACTTTAAAAATCGAAGCAAAATCAAACATGTGTGAGCAGGATAACGGACAATTTAAAAATTACTTATTCTACAACTTATTTACGAGGGTCAGAGAGGCGGGACTTCCAGCGGGGTTGGGGTCGGGGTCTTCCAGCGGCGGGGGTCACAGAGGCGGCGGGGGTTCAGGCGGCTGGGGATCGGCGCAGATTTTTTTTTTGGCTAACCTAAACCGCGAGAGGGAGGAGTAAGAGAGAAGGAATGGCGCGGGTTATTTACGGACACCCTTCAACGACCGGGACAAATCAGTTGTTGAAGGATGTGGGCGCCGGTCGCTGAAGGGGTCGTCGCCGAAAATATATATATATATATATATAGTGCTTGGCTACTATGCTTATATAAGCATATGCCCCCATATGCTTAAATGAGCATAATAGCCAAGCCAATGTTCAAATGGTCGATCCGACCGTTCATCTTGTTCTCCATATTAATATGTGCTTGGAGACTAAATTTTACATTTTTCTGAATTTTTTTACTATTTATTAAGCCACTTTGAAAGTTTCTGATCTGGTGGTCCAGAATTTTGGAAACACTGTTTTTACTGTTCACCCAGATCAGCAATTTTCAAAGTGGCTTAATAAATAGTAAAAAAATTCAGAAAAATGTAAAATTTAGTCTCCAAGCACATATTAATATGGAGAACAAGATGAACGGTCGGATCGACCATTTGAACATTGGAAACGCAAAAATGAGTTATAAGCATATGGGGGCATATGCTTATATAAGCATAGTAGCCAGCCTCTATATATATATATATATTTTTTTTTTTTTTTTTGCAGGGGGGACTTCTGCGACCGGCGACCGAATCGGTCGCTGAAGACCTGTTTTGTTGTAGTGACAGGTGTCACAGGACGAGGAGAGATGAAATTCGCCGATATCTGAGAACTGTCAGATTCAAATCGGATGGTTGAGAAATAGCCAGCACTGCAATGAACAGTGCAAAACCCTTCCAGCATTATATATAAAAAATAGATGTCAATTTGAGTTACTTACTTTAATAGTTTTTTATTATTTCTGCAGTCACACACAATTCATGTCTTATATTGGCAATCATTATATATTCTCCTAAAGAGTCTTTTATTTCTATATATATTCATCTCCTATCTCCTGTTCTACACCATGGAATTGTTCTTTTAATAAGAAAAAAACAGAACATGCGTAAAACAGTGCCAGTCATGGATAAAGGCCTTTGGAGCTTAGAAGATGATCAGCGCCAGTCTTTTATGATAAATGCTTGAAATTGATTCACAACCTCTGTTGGTTTCTATTTATTTCTTTTACCTTTTTTAGTATGATTTCAAAAAATGTTGTCAACATAAATTATAATGAGCAAAATTTTATGAACTCATCTTGAACAAAAATGTTGTCAACATAAATTAGCATCATGAATTCTTAATTTGCAATAACAAAACTGAAATATATATAAATTTTATATGGGACACTTGTAGCGAAAGAGAGCAAAATTAATAAATTTTATTCAAAATTGTAAAACATTAGGATAGAAAAAGAAGTTGTGAAAACTTATTACATGAGAAGTCTCTTTTTTTATCCAGAGACATTCTATCCTTTATTTTCTATGTATGCCCCAATTTACGCATGACAAATTGCTATTTTTTCATGTACATTTCTGATGAAGAAAAATATCAGCGCATCAATCGAAAGATTTAAGCAACTAATTAAAACAACGGATACTGCAATATCTTCTAAGCCGAGATGTCGGCTCCAGAAGAGAAAGTACGTAGTCTACAACGGCTTTAACTTCAACCAACTCGGGATGCCAGAAGCAGAAGCATATATGAGGTATCAAAGCGCCAACTTGATCAATCCGTACCAGTTTCAGATGCCATACATGCAAAATGAAATGATGTGTGGTACTTGTGTCAATTCAAACCAGCCCGCTGGGATTTCAGACCTTGGGATGAACCTTACTCTCTCAACTAACTTCTCGCTCTCAACAGTGAAGTGGTGAATCCGGTGGGGTCATTCACCGAGTTGCTAGGCCTAGGCCTAGATGTTAACAATAACATGTATGCACTACACCATAGTTTGGGCCTTGGGGTAGGTATGTAATTTCCCATAACATGGCCCAGTCTACTTTGGTGATGATGTGGGTTGCAGCACTTCAACGCATGGTGCACCGAGCGAGGCGCCATCTGAGAATTGTTACAAGAACATGGGCCCGGTGATGAGCTCTGATTAGAAGGCTACTGTGTGAATGTCAAGGGTAAGGGCAAGATGTATTTTCTAGGGTGACTGTCAGCGATTCGGTGATGTTAGGATCAAACTTGTGAGGGATGGTGAGATGAAGACTTTTTTTATTTAAGTTTTTTTTTTTTTTTTGCATTTGTCTTTGTATTTGTGTTTCTTGATCAGAGAAACATGAGAGCTTGTGTTGTTAGGTTATGTTATCTTATGTTTGTGTTGTTTAAAATTATCTGGCTATGTTTGTCTTAGGACAAGTCTAATTGTGCCATGTGTTATTAAGATATTTCTGGCTATATATGTTGTGCTCTTTTTTGGACATGTTAGTTATACTTAATCGATTAGGTAGATTTAATAAATGCTACTGATTTTATATATTAAGTATTTATTTTGATTTTTTAAGTGTTGCAGTGTTGGGGGATGGGGAATAGCCAAAGGGAATATTTCATAATAAATAAAAGTAAAGAGATTAAGAGAGTACTAGTTTGTAAATAAGAAAAGTAACGATAATGTTAAAAAAAAACAACAATGGGTGGGAATTAAACATTATTTATTTAAAAAAAGGTTACAAAAATGATAAGATCAAAACTACATTTCCTTGGTTGATTGGAGAATATCGGTCATTTACAAAGATGATCAGCGCCAGTTTTTTATGATGAATGCTTGAAATTGATTCACAACCTCTGTTGTTTTCTATTTATTTTTTTTTTACCTTTTTTAGTATGATTTCAAAAAATGTTGTCAACATAAATTATAATGAACAAAATTTTATGAACTCATCTTGAACAAAAATGTTGTCAACATAAATTAGCATCATGAATTCTTAATTTGCAAATAACAAAACTAAAATATATATAAATTTTATGTGGGACACTTGTAGCGAAAAAGAGCATAATTAATAGATTTTATTCAAAATTTTAAAACATTAGGATTGAAAAAGAAGTTGTGAAAACTTATTACAAGAGAAGTCTCTGTTTTTTTTTCCAGAGACATTCTATCCTTTGTTTTCTATGTATGCCCCCATTGACGCATGACAAATTGCTGTTTTTTCATGTACATTTCTGATGAAGAAAAATATCAGTGCATCAATCGAAAGATTTAAGGAACTAATTAAAACAACGGATACTACAATATCTTCTAAGCTGAGATGCCGGCTCCAGAAGAGAAAGTAGTCTACAACGGCTTTAACTTCAACCAACTCGGGATGCCAGAAGCAAAAGCAGATATGAGGTATCAAAGCGCCAACTTGATCAACCCGTACCAGTTTCAAATGCCATACATGCAAAATGAAATGATGTATGGTACTTGTGTCAATTCAAACCAGCCTGCTGGGATTCCAGACCTAGGGATGAACCTTACTCTCAACTAACTTCTCGCTCTCAACAGTGAAGTGGTGAATCCGATGGGGTCATTCACCGAGTTGCTAGTCCTAGGCCTAGATGTTAACAATAACATGTATGCACTACACCACAGTTTGGGCCTTGGGGTAGGTATGTAATTTCCCATAACATAGGCCCAGTCTACTTTGGTGATGATGTGGGTTGCAGCTCTTCAACGCATGGTGCACCAAGCGAGGCGCCATCTGAGAATTGTTACAAGAACATGGGCCCGATGATGAGCTCTGATCAGAAGGCTACTGTGTGAATGTCAAGGGTAAGGGCAAGATGTATTTTCTAGGGTGACTGTCGGTGATTCGGTGATGTTTGGATCAAACTTGTGAGGGATGGTGAGATGAAGACTTTTTTTATTTAAGTTTTTTTTTTTTTGCATTTGTCTTTGTATTTGTGTTTCTTGATCAGAGAAACATGAGAGGTTGTGTTGTTAGGTTATGTTATCTTATGTTTGTGTTGTTTAAACTTATCTGGCTATGTTTTTCTTAGGACATGTCTAATTGTGCCATGTGATGCTAAGATATTTCTGGTTATATATGTTGTGCTCTTTTTTGGACATGTTAGTTATACTTAATCGATTTGGCAGATTTAATAAATGCTATTGATTTTATATATTAAGTATTTATTTTGATTTTTTTAAGTGTTGCAGTGTTGGGGGATTGGGAATAGCCAAAGGGAATATTTCATAATAAATAAAAGTAAAGAGATTAAGAGAGTACTAGTTTGTAAATAATTAGAAAAGTAACGATAATCTTAAAAAAAACAATAATAGGTGGGAATTAAACATTATTTATTTAAAAAAAGGTTACAAAAATGGTAAGATCAAAACTACATTTCCTTGGTTGATTGGACTGAATATCGGTCATTTACTAAACGAAGAAAAATCTGACTGTTTCTCTAGTTATAAAGTTCTAAGCAATATATATATATATATATATGTTAAAAGGTAACCTCTACTCTTTCTTATCTCTCTGCACATGACAAAAGAGAAATTAGCCAGACGACATCTCCCAATGTTTTCACTGAAATGAAAAAAGGTTAGCAGGATTTGACCTTGTCAATTGTCTCTCCCCCCACTAGAGGCATCTGCACAAAACAAAACCAATTCTCAACATGTGCACATTAAATATATTTTGAAGAAAAATTTCCAAAATTAACAAATGGTTGAACGGTATATTTTATTACTTTTCTCTCTTAAAAATGGTATTTATATTTTATAGTGAAACATTCAAGTCACATATTTTTTTACTATTATTTGTTTGCTTATCACTTTAAAATTAAACGCCAACGGTACGTAGAATGCAAGATCAAATTAAAATCGTAACAAAAAGCAACTTTAATTATTTTGCTTCGAAAGAGTTAAAGCTGTCATATATGTATTGTAACAGTTAAATAACCAATAACAATATGGAAAGTACAATAGGCCTGGTTTATGCCGTAGATGTCCAGAGCACTAGCTGTGCACCTTAACTACGGGTTTCCACTGAAAAAAAAAACCTAACACCTTTTGTTCAATGGATAAGCACTAAACCCTAATGCTCACAGCAATAGCATGAACTAAACCTAGTGCAAGTTTATGTTTCTATGTATAGCTAGACCCGTCAAATCATGCAAGGAGTCATAGAAAAGGAGACAATACGATGTTATTTTCAAATCTTTAAACGTGACATCTTAGCTAGATAGATTGATGCCATGCATAATCATATAACCAAAACATACTCAAATATACTAATGAGTTCTGAAAATATATTCTCATTCTTGAGCAGAGATAAATGCACTTTATGACAATGAGGGTTCTTTTTGTTAAAAATATTTGGCAATTTATATATCTATGGTTTTTTTCCTCTCACAATATGTTTTTTTATATACATATAAATATTTTTTTTGGCTGCCTATTGGTTTTTCAAGATAATTTTTTATAATTTTGACATATGAAGTTAATTAGAAGAATACAAATTCATTAACAATGAATTATTAGTGACCACCGTAAAAAATAACTTACAATTTTGAAATGACACCTGTCTTTCATACACATCATATGTATAAAAAATGATAAATTTTCATGCAAGTTTTATTGTTTATCAAATAACATAAAATTTGTAACTATCTATATTTAATGGCATCCGACGTAACAATAAATGATATTAAAATGCTTGAAATTGATTCATACAACCTCTGTTGTTTTCTATTTATTTTTTTTTACCTTTTTTAGTATGATTTCAGAAAATGTTGTCAACATAAATTATAATGAACAAAATTTTATGAACTCATCTTGAACAAAAATGTTGTCAACATAAATTAGCATCATGAATTCTTTATTTGCAATAACAAAACTAAAATATATATTAATTTTATGTGGGACACTTGTAGCGAAAAAGAGCAAAATTAATATATTTTATTCAAAATTTTAAAACATTAGGATAGAAAAAGAAGTTGTGAAAACTTATTACAAGAGAAGTCTCTTTTTTTTTTTTCCCAGAGACATTCTATCCTTTGTTTTCTATGTATGCCCCAATTGACGCATGACAAATTGCTGTTTTTTCATGTGCATTTCTGATGAAAAAAATAAATCAACGCATCAATATATCGAAAGATTTAAGGAACTAATTAAAACAACGGATACTGCAATATCTTCTAAGCTGAGATGCCGGCTCCAGAAGAGAAAGTAGTCTACAACGGCTTTAAGTTCAACCAACTCGGGATGCCAGAAGCAGAAGCAGATATGAGGTATCAAAGCGCCAACTTGATCAACCCGTACCAGTTTCAAATGCCATACATGCAAAATGAAATGATGTATGGTACTTGTGTCAATTCAAACCAGCCTGCTGGGATTCCAAACCTAGGGATGAACCTTACTCTCAACTAATTAACTTCTCGCTCTCAACAGTGAAGTGGTGAATCCGGTTGGGTCATTCACCGAGTTGCTAGGCCTAGGCCTAGATGTTAACAATAACATGTATGCACTACACCACAGTTTGGGCCTTGGGGTAGGTATGTAATTTCCCATAACATAGGCCCAGTCTACTTTGGTGATGATGTGGGTTGCAGCTCTTCAACGCATGGTGCACCGAGCGGGGTGCCATCTGAGAATTGTTACAAGAACAAGGGCCCGGTGATGAGCTCTGATCAGAAGGCTACTGTGTGAATGTCAAGGGTAAGGGCAAGATGTATTTTCTAGGGTGACTGTCGGTGATTCGGTGATGTTTGGATCAAACTTGTGAGGGATGGTGAGATGAAGACTTTTTTTATTTATGTTTTTTTATTTTTTTTGCATTTGTCTTTGTATTTGTGTTTCTTGATCAGAGAAACATGAGAGCTTGTGTTGTTAGGTTATGTTATCTTATGTTTGTGTTGTTTAAACTTATCTGGCTATGTTTGTCTTAGGACATGTCTAATTGTGCCATGTCTAATCTGGCCATGTATTTAGTGCAAGACACCTTTCTCTCGGAGCTTGTGTTGTTAGCGTAATTTAGCATTATTTCCAGTTAAATTAGTTTAATTTAGCGTAATATACCGTTTTTAGCATAATTTAACATAATTTCAAGTAATTTAACGTATTTTAGTATAATTATGCTAATTATACATCAAAAGAAGTAATCTACCAAATATTTCAAAAAAAAAGTCCCAACCGGCAATTAAATGGCCAGTCCTCATTTTTATTCTCAACCGGCCATTTAATGGCCGGTCTGGGCATTTTTAAAAATACCCGGCTAAGTTGGACATTTTTATTATTTTATAATTAATAAAGGATATTAATAAAAATCACGGTCCACAATTGGTTTGCAGTCACTAAATATATGAACAGTCCCACGTGTAATTGTTTCCAACCCAATTTCTATTGGGAATCGCAGTGCATCCGCTTCTGCGTCATAGGATGAGTACTGCCTATGCAAATTAGCTTTCATCAAGGGTCCCTTTATATGATTGGAAATAAATTCCATATTAGAACTTTGAACAACTAGGGCAAACATCACTACTTCACTTCCATATGATGCATCACAGTTTACAATTATATCCTCGGGTATAATCGTAACATCTAGAGGTGGAATTTTTTTTATGTCGGCTAGGTATTTAGACAGAATATTAAAATTCTCTTTTGATACTATTTTATGATTGTATGCAATGCAGGGTGAGTAACAACAGTCGTAATGATTACATCCATAACACGACAGATCCAGTAAATTGGGCCGGTTTGGGCCTTTGGCGAGGAGAACCTGAGCAGCATAGTTGTTCCTTCTGTCCTCTGGTTTACGGTTTGGGCTTTTGGCAAGGAGAACCTGAGCATAGCTCTTCCATGCAGAATCCATGACCTGAAAGGAATTTAAATTGGTGTATTAGAAGGGAGAAGGTATTACACTATTGCAGCAAAAGCTAGGGACTATCAAGTGAAAAATACAAGAAAGTAAAAGAATTACAACCCAGTCCTTGAAGGACCTATTCAACAAAATTTAAACCACAGAGCGCCTTCTTGTAATGTCATCCCTCCCAAAACATCACAGTTATTGACCAAATTGAGAGTACAAAAAGCTACTCGATTATAGATAATTGCTATATATGTAATGTTGAAAACAACAATTCGACCTAATTGACCTAATTTTCAAACAATACTTCGAACTCCGAATCAAAACTCTGACTCATCTTTCATCATATATTTTGTACAAAATTAAATCTTGATTATTTTTTTCTTTGACATTTATTGACAAACTCTTTCTTGTATCTTTGAAAAGAAAAAGAGGGGAAAATATCGATTCAGAATTAACTAAATTTAGTAATTTTGAAGAATTACCTAAATCTTATAGGTGATACAAACTAAACTCTATATATGTTGCTAAGAAATATGCAATAAGTGCACAAACACATACAGATATTTGTGTTAGTAGAGGTACATTTGTATAAAACAGAAACAAAGCCAGAGAGAAATTTGAAATATAGAATATTTCAAAATCGATAGATACATTCTGAAAATTTCTCCGGACTAAAAAATGATGATTCATTCAATATCGATTGATATCATGTCATTTTGGACTAAAGCCCGATTCCATCGTTTCCAACAAAAGGAATATTCAGATTACTCAGTGTTTCTACTTGTGTATTTGATTGAAAATATGGGTGGGCTTTTGAAGCCTTAAAATAGCTAACACAATTTTAAAAGGCTAATATGGGCTGCATTAATTGGTAACTGCTTTCTTTTTCATCGGTTTTCAAAAATCAAACCAAATCAAACTGAAATATAATGAAGATCGAATAAGAATCAAACTAAACAAACCGAAGTAAATATGATATTAAACACAAAAATAAATAATAAAAATAAAAATAAATTATAAAAACAAATTTTGGTTTGTTCCGTTGAATTAAAATAGGATATTAATCATATATAAATATTTTTTGTTAATTTTTTGAATTTTCTAAAATACGAATGATTTTTTTTGTTTGGTTCAGTTTAACTGGTTTTAAACTGAACCAAGCAATATATATTTTTGTCGTAATTTTTTAATTAATGTTTGGTTTCGACAGGAGATGAGTTGAAAAATTCGGTCGGTTCAGTCTAACCAGTTTTACATTTTCTAGACTGAACTAAACCGAATTATTAAACTGGTTTTTAATATGAACCAAACTGATCCATTTAATCAGAAAAACTGAACCGTTTAAACCGAACCATCTCGGTTCGATTTAAAACCGATTAAACCGGACCCGATGAACACTCCTAGCTGTATGTGGAATGACTGGACGTCTGCAGGTCGTTCGAACCGGAGGAAGAAAATACCCTACAAAGACCATGCGAATCACGATTCCCTCGAGTCGAGTAGGTGAGGAGCATAGAAAACAAAACATGGCCAGTGGGGTCCGGCCGAGTAAAACGTGGCCCAATATGATGGGGCCTACGTGGAGAACGGAGTAGGTCCGATGCCCATCGGACCTACTTTTAAGTTCAACGAGCATGATGACCGTGATCTAGTTTAAGATTTGCGCGCACGAAATTGAAATGGACTTGCACGAATTTTGAAGCGTTCCACACGAATCTTAAAGAAAATCGACGGTTTTTAAACCCATCGAACCAAAGTAGATCCGATGCCCATCGGACCTACTCTCAAGTGGCCTAGGGACCCAATATGATGGGGCCTACATGATCCGTATTAATTATGAGATGCTTTCTTTTCTCTTCATCATTTTTCTTCATAAGCAATAAATAAAACAAAGTAGCAGTGTGCCTCTGCGGATCCACTTCTCCACTAGAAAGGACAACAGTAGATCGAAGAACATGGCGTTTTCTTCTCTCAAGCTAAACACCACTCCAGCAATACCTCGCGTCGTTACCAGAAAAGACTCTTCGTTGAAAACCCAAGCTTCTCTCCAGGTAGATTTCTAACCAGATCTGTTTTCTCTTTTTAGTGCTCATTTTGTGTACAATGTTGCAATGTGGTTATTTTGCAATGTGGTTTAAGGGGATCTCTAGACTGATTAAAGCGGAGTTCATTGGTAAAATGCAAGTTGTGATTTATTTAAAAGGTGGGGTTAATCTGCAAAATCTGCTTTAAAAACGAGTGACTTTTGACTTGTGATTTCCCTGGATTTGCTTTACCGAACTGTTGATAAAGCACCAACTATTATTGTATTTACTAAAAAAATAAATGCCCAGCAGGGCAGCGCTTCCAAAATAGTACCAAATGCATATTTACAAATCATGTCTTACCATTGTAATAGTGAGATTGAAATGCTTTAAATTATGTTATGTTCTGGTAAAACCTAATCTAGTAGTTTTTCTAACCTAAATTGATAAAGACTTAAGTCTGGCAGATATACATTTGGGATTTTAAGTTCATGTATACTAGCCGTAAAGGGATCGATCAACTTTTCCTTTACTGGCAGCAGTTTAACCACACTTCGATGTATATTGCAAATAGTACAAAATGTTATTGTTCTTAATTTGAATTAAAACAATGTTGGGTGTTACTTGCAGCAACAATTGTGTATTAGACTTTTATAAATGCTATTGCTAGCTTTTTGTTTCTTATTATTTTCTTGAGAAAGTGTTTGATTTGGGATTATTTTATATTTAGACTTTAGATAGTCTTTTGCAATGAGTTTTTTCAAAAAGATGTTTTTGCACCTTTACTGTTAGCAGAGGAGAAGTTATGCACAAAGTCTTAAAGAATTATGTACAAAGTTATGATTGCTTTTCTAAAGTGAAACTTTTACAACATTATGTGAAAATTTCTTTCACAGGTTTTTCAGGGAATAGCAAGTTTATGTATATAATTTCTGCGATATATCTTGGCAAATAACCAGAGAAGTATGTTGTTGTTTTCGGTGAATCTATCCATTAATATTAATATTAATAGATTTCACTTCACATAATGGAAAAAACAAGAAGAAATTTTACCATTATGTACAAGAGGAAACTCTTTATAAATATTGTGCTCTTTTAGGTTCTTATGAAACTAATTTACCATGCTTTATGAAGTCAAATTGAAGGCTTTTGCTGTTGAAGTGTTTAAAAATACTGAATTCTAGTCTTCTAGGGGGTATTTGTGCAAAAGTCATCCTATGCCCTTTTCATTTGGGCTTACAACTAACTTTATTACTCTGGCATTTGTCCTTGGCCTTGAAAATTTTGATCTATACCAGTAACATTTCTTTTTTTTTTAAAAGAGAAAGCCAAGTAAGAAATAAAAATTAGGAACATAAATGCAAAGAAACCCAACAAAAAAAACATCATTGTTAGTGGTCCAAGTGAGAATCATCATATAGGTCGATCTATTATCTCAATTTGGTCCAAGTAAGAAATAAAAATTAGGAACATAAATGCAAAAAAACCCAACAGAAAAAACATCACTGTTAGTGGTCCAAGTGAGAATCATCATATAGGTCGATCTATTATCTCAATTTGGGCCATTTTTGCTTTATTTGTATTTAATTTTTCTTTTTCAACCTTGGCAGTTTGAAAGGAGTACTCCAAAAATAATTCTAAATGGAGGAAGCAATATATCACGTAGAGATGCCTTGTCATGTGTGACGAGTACACTTCTTTTTACGGCCTTGATCCAAACTGAACCGGCAGATGCTCATGCACGAATCACGAGACCAGATATGAGAAGAACACTAATGGAGAAACTTGAACAACTAAGAGAGAAGGCTGGTCTGAAGAAGAAAGAGAATACTGCTCCAAAAGAAGAGAAAAAAATCCCTAAATTGGCGAAAAAGGAGCAACCAAAAGAGGAGAAAAAATTCCCCAAATTGGAGAAAAATGAGAAAAAGGAGCAACCGAAAGAGGAGAAAAAGGAGCCAAGCTCAGACAACAAAGAGCAACCGAAATTAGTTGAAGCCTCTTTTTAGAGTTGCATTGTGATGTGAATTTCCACAGAGTTGTGGTCAATTCAAGAATAATTTGTTTCTTCTAGTTCTTTTTGTTTAGACTATGTTTTTAAATTCAATGTACTTTTGCAGCAAATTTATCTGGTTCTATAATTGGTACTTAATTTAGTCAAGACTTTTGCAGCAAATGTAAAATACATTGTACGACCATTTTGATTGTTTTTTGTTCTTTGTTTGAATTAAATTGCCTAAATTATTTTGATTTACGACCATACGGAATTGAAAAAAAAAAAACCAAATTTATGGGTATAATTTTTATAGTTCGAAAGGTAAAATGAATTTTGAAGTTTGTGAAGAATAAGATTTAAATCATAGGGAAAAATACTCAATCGTCTCTTTTGATAATTAACTTGTGAAAAGGAGACAAAGAATGAATTAATATTTTTCACAGTAATTATTAAATTGTTAAGTATATAACAACATTTCATCAGTTGGAAGTCTAAAACATGTACTTAAATATTTCTTCTGATGTCATATAAACTAGTTTTATTAATTTAATTAATTAAAATTTATAGTTATTTTACTACTACAAATAAAAAAAATCCAAATTCGCTTAGAGTTATTTAATTGTCTTTTTATTGTGTTAGGAGAACATTCAAAATTTAAATTGACTGAAAATCTAGTAAAAAACTTTTATTTCGTTTTATTCATTAGCTCCTTATGATATAGATTTTATAGCGTACATAATTAATGGAGGTTAAAATAAAGAACCAAGGAGAATAAAATTTTGGAACATTTGACTGTAATAATTTTTGAAGCATTTTGGGTTAAACGAGAAAAAAAATATAGACAATTAGACATAAACCTTAACCCCGAGTCCATTTTTTCTGAGGTAACAGAATATTTCACACCGTTCGATTAGAATCTGAACCAATCCGGTCAAAACTGGAATGCGCGTGGCCCTTTAATATTCGTGCCATAGCATATTGAACTGGTTCGGATCTAAACTCAAAATTTCTGTTACCTCATGTGATATCTATAGAGATATTCTTAAAATAAAATAAAAACAGGAAGTCATAGTACTCGCAGCCGACAACCCTCAGGTACCAGACCGAGTAAGACCAAAATCAATTTGGCGCTTATTTGGATTTTGGAATATAGGGTCCGTTTCAAGATTCGTGCCAGATTAAAACCAATGAGTCTGATCTCATTCTACCCGGTCAGGTATTGCACAGGATCTGAATTCTCCGTGATAGTGGAGAAAAAGGTTAAACCCCCGGAAGAAGAAACGAATCGTAATTCGTAGAAGGTCTACCAACTGTTCGACAAAATGCCTATGTGTCTCCTCCTTTCTCAGATCTCCATTTTTCTTCAGACGAAGCACGCATGAAGAGATGGTTAGCAGCTCTTTGTCACAGACGACTTAATCGATCCTCCGCAGCTGACAAGACACGTGGCAAGACTCCGGTAACTAGTTCTTTTTGTTTTTTGTTTTTTTTTTCTTCAAAAAAATTTGGATTAATTTGTTGTGTATTGCTTTTAAACCGTCAATAATTGGGATTTAGAGGGTATTTTCACAAAAAAAAAATGGACCAATGATGAATGGGATAATGATTAATACAACCCGGTTGCATTTTTCACTATTTAGAATATAGAGAAATTTAGATATATATCCATCATAACTTCGTAATTTAGATATTTCCCCATCAAAATGTTGAAATTAGTTATTTCCCCATTGAACTCAATGTATTTACTAATATCCCCATCCGTTGATTTTTAATCACTTAAAATAAAGATTAATATTAATAAAAAAACTGAAAGGACAATTTTACCCTTCAAACTATAAAAGGGCTTCAAACAACAGCTTGTCCTCTCGACTTTTTGGTTGGAATTATATTCTTTTTTACTTTATTATTCCTTATTGGTTTAGTTGGTGGTGGTTCAATTGAAGGAAATTATCTGAGTTTCTGAGTCTAGGGGTCGCCTAGAGAAATTCAACTAGAAATCATATGTTTAGATAATATCACATCCAAAAAGGATACATATATATTAATTTGATTCAGTAAAGAGTAATACACGCTGTACAAGAGTTGAAAGAAGAGACTGAAGCAAGAAAAGTATATGCTCAGAAAAGCATATTTATGTATTAAAGGGATGAATCCCAAGGGAAACCAAACATTATTATTAGATATGACTATGATTTGTATAGAAAAAGTAAGAATCAGGGGTATTGGTTTGTTTAATTTCTAAATTTCTCTAGAATATAATAAGGATAAATGTTACAGTGATGACAAGTTTCTTGCAGATCATTTTTGTATGATTTTTGCGCATCTTTTTTGTTTGATTTTTTCTAGGACTTCCCTTAATATTTTGTTGCATTAACTGGTAGAACTGGTTTCTTTTTTAAACAGAAAACAGATACAGAAATTGAGGCAGAAAACCCAACAATGGAGAATATAATTTCAAATTTTGATTTCTCTGAGGGTTTAATTTCATGGAATCCAAATTCGTGCCATGCATATGTGGCCTGTGATGAATCTGGCTACATAAATGGAATAAGACCGAATTCGGGGAGTACATATGCAATTGTAACAGAAAGAACCCAAAACTGGCACGGACTGGAGCAGGATATTACAGACAAAATTACACCAGACATGAAATACACTGTTTCAGCTTATGTCACGGTTTCTGGTGAAGTTCATGCGCCAATTATTGTTTCAGCGACACTAAAATTGAAGAACCACGACAACTCTAACAACTATCTCTGTGTTGGAAGGTACGATACATCTCATCTTTTTAATTTTTTTTTCTTTGCTTTAACTATGATAACATTGTACTTTGTGTAATTTACATACATAATTCAAGTTAGAAGCTTGTACTGTTCACAAGAAATTTTTTACCAAATTAAACCTTTAACTTTACTACTAAAATTACTTTTGTGATATAGGGTTTCAGTCTGCAAAGATAATTGGGTGAAACTAGAAGGTTCATTCTCGCTGCAAAATGTACCAAAACAAGTAGTTTTTTATCTTGAAGGACCACCAGCTGGCATAGATTTACTAATTAATTCCGTCACAATTTCATATAAGGTAATTATCTTTATTATTACATATTTCAATTATTACCATTTATCAAAATAAAAAACCCTCCATTATTTTTTGGAAAATACCCTCCAATATCACTTATCTTACTAAGTTTAACTATTTCAAAATTGTTACTATGTTGACTTTCTACAGAGAGAACCCGGGGCGATTAGGGCAATTGATTCAAGTGGTACAAGCCTGGATAATATGATATTGAACCATGACTTCTCAGATGGGATCAAACCTTGGAGACCTAACTGTTGTCATGCATATGTGGCCTCTGATTGGTCAGGTTTTATTGATAATATCAAGGGGCATTTTGGGGATAACTATGCCTTTGTCACCAAACGAACTCAGCAGTGGCAAGGATTAGAGCAGGACATCACAGAAAAAGTCAAAATTGGGGTGAAATATTTCGTGTTTGCCAATGTAAGGGTTTACGGAGAGGTTAAAGGATCTGTTGAGGTGAAAGCCACAATTCGGTTGACGAACTTTGATTCGACTACGAACTATTTATTTGTTGAAAGGTACTAAGTATGAACTTATTAGGTGATATTCGCATACTCTTTTGAACTGATTTGGTGACATTAGCTTTCCTTTTATGAAGAGAAGTGCTTTGGTGCCATAACTTTTGGGTGTCACATTCTCTCTATTTCATTAATAGTTCAGCATTCAAAATCCAAACAACAAATTTGAATCGTTGATCTTGTTCTTCTTCATGAGCTATGCACAGAGTTGAAAAACCAACCAACTGTATAGAGACCAGCTTAGCAGAAAGCACTATGTCTTTCCGTAAATTTTGACAGTATGAGTTGATAATAAATGTTGTCACAACTTTGAAAGAAAGTTGCAATTTTCCTTTATTAGGGTTTTGGCTGGGAAAGACAAATGGGAGAAGCTTGAAGGTTCATTTACCTTAACTACTGCACCAAAATGTGCTGTTTTCTACTTTGAGGGGCCACCACCTGGCGTGGACTTGCTGATTGATTATGTCAAAATTTCCTGTGCAGGTCCAAGTCAACTGCCTGTAAGTTTTTTTTTTTCAGAAGTCCCATTTACAAGTTCTTTATTGCACTACTGGCATCTAATTTCTTTTTTGTTGATTAAAAGTTGGAAAATCCGATAGTTTGCAACACTGAACACGAGTCCATCACCCTAAACCCTCAATTTGAGCATGGCTTAAACCATTGGACTGGGAGAGGATGCAAGATTCTGAGAAATGACGACTTTGGCCCTGCAAGTAACATTCGACCTTTAGAAGGAAAACATTTTGCTGTGGCAACAGAACGACGGGACACTTGGAATGGTGTTGAGCAAGAGATAACATCAAGAGTGAAAAGAAAAGCTGTCTATACAGTTACAGCAATTGTACGTATAAGAGGTAGTAGTAACAAGTCTGAAATACGCATCACTATATGGTATAAAGGAAAGAATGGTCGTGAAGAGTTCAGAGGTATTGCAAAGTAAGTTGTTATTTTTTAGCATTTTTTATAAATTGCCCCACAAGTAAATTGTAAACAAATAATAAATAATATATATTCGTTGCAATATGTTTATTCTGTTTAACTTTTGGAAAAAGGGGCCAGGTGTCAGACACGGAGTGGGTGCACTTGAAAGGAAAGCTTCTCCTCTTTGGCGAAATTCAAAAAGTTATAATTTTCCTAGAAGGTCCACCTGCTGGAACTGATATTCTTGTAAATAGTTTTACAGTTGCAACTGCAAATAAAGTCTTATCTTCACCTCCACCTAGTTTTCAGGTGGGTTTAAAACAACTTTTGCACATTTCTTTGCTGTTTTGTTATGATAATCAAATCATGTTTATAGGTTTATCAATTGGGAGAGATTTCTTTTGGCAGTCACCTCATAAAATTTCAAAGGTGGCTGTAATGCCCTATAAAAATGTAAGTTATGAGCAGGTCCTCAAAATTACCTCAGAGTAGGTGTAAGTAAATGTGGGATGCTATTGGTAAGATTGATCTTCCTTTATTTTCCAAAGATTTGAAAAAATTTATACTCATTTAATACCACCAATTTGTACGGGGCTTTTCCTTACGAGTTTGTGTCTAGCTTTCAACGAATTAACTTTGCTTTTGTAGAGTAAAGAACATGGGGTAAATCTATTACACAATGCCGACTTGAAACATGGTTTGACTGGGTGGGCTCCACTTGGCTCATGCTCACTAAGTGTCTGCACTGAATCGCCCCACATGCTACCTCTTATGCATCCAAACCATCTAACCCCATACCAGAAACCCCTAAATGGCAAGTACATCCTCTGTACAAGACGTATGGAGACGTGGATGGGCCCCTCCCAAGTCATAACAGATAAACTGAGACTCCACCTGACATACCAAGTATCGGCATGGGTCCGTGTGGGGCCTGCTGGGGTCGGTTTTCAAAAGGTAAACGTGGCATTAGGTGTAGATGAACAGTGGGTCAACGGGGGTACAACTGATGCAGGCCCTGATCAATGGTACGAGGTCAGAGGCTCATTTCGGCTGGAGAAGAAACCGAGCAAGGTTACAGTGTATGTGCAAGGCCCTGCACCTGGTGTAGATTTGTGCGTCATGGGTTTGAAAATATTCCCCAATGATAGAAAAGCACGGTTTGAATATCTCAAACAGAAGACTGACAAGGTAAAGTTCTCTTTGTTTCATTCATTTTTTTGTCAACCAGTTGGCATGACGTTTCTCTTTATGTGCATACCAAGTACTTCAATTTTAGTCTGAATATTAAATTTGACTGGCCCTGTACACAAGTCTGTTTGATAGTTTTTCTAATTTTAAGGTCTATGCCAATTAAGCGTCATTAGAGATAAATTAAGCTCCCTTGAGATAATTTTTCAAATTAATTCTATTATGCAATTCAGCACTTTATGCCTCAATTAATCCTCTCTGGAGCATTAAATATTGCCTTTATATATTTAGAGTAATCAAGGGTCTTTTCTATAAATTTCATTTCAGAACTGTTTGTCAATACATGGTTTTTGTCCCAGGTGAGAAAACGAGATGTAATCCTGAGGTTCCATGGATCAAATCATATCAATCTTACAGGAGCATTGGTAAAAATCAATCAAACAGACAATAGCTTCCCTTTCGGTACATGCATTGGTCGGTACAACATAGACCATGAAGATCTGGCTGATTTTTTCATAAAAAATTTCAACTGGGCTGTGTTTGAAAATGAACTCAAATGGTACTGGACTGAGGCCGAGAGAGGCAAAATCAATTACCATGACTCAGATTATCTCGTTGAATTTTGTCAGAAGCACAACAAGCAGTTACGGGGTCACTGTATCTTTTGGGAGGTTGAGGACTCAGTACAACCATGGATCAAATGTCTAAACAACCATGACCTCAAGGCATGTATAGATAACCGGCTAAAGAGCCTCTTAACTAGGTATAGAGGGAAATTTAAGCACCATGATGTCAATAATGAGATGCTCCATGGGTCATTTTTCAAAGAAAGGCTAGGTGCTGATATATGGGCCTACATGTTTCGTGAGGCCCACAAACTTGATCCATCAGCTGTTCTTTTTGTAAATGATTACAATGTAGAAGACGGATGCGACCCAAAATCTACACCAGAAAAGTACATTGAACAAATTTTGGACCTCCAAGAAAGAGGCGCGAAGGTAGGAGGGATAGGGGTTCAAGGCCATATCACAAACCCAATTGGAGAGATAATATGTGATTCATTAGATAAATTGAGCATTTTGGGAATCCCAATTTGGATAACCGAACTAGACGTAACTGCCGAAAATGAGCATGTTAGAGCGGATGACTTGGAGGTGGTTTTGAGAGAGGCCTTTGCACACCCAAGTGTAGAAGGGGTTATTTTTTGGGGCTTTTGGGAGCTTTTCATGTGGAGAGAGAATTCACATTTGGTGGATGCCGATGGAAGGGTTAATGAGGCGGGGAAGAGGTTTCTTGAGTTGAAGAAAGAATGGCTTTCGAACTGTGATGGAAGGATTGATGCGACGGGTGGTTTTGGGTTTAGAGGATATCATGGAGGTTACAATGTAAAGGTGACGTTACCGTCGGGGGAAATAGTGGTTCGTTCTTTTAATGTGGAGAAGGGGGAAACTCCTCTTGTGGTGAGTATAAGCTTGTAAAAGTTGTGTTTTGATTGAAGAGTTTGTTGCTTGTAATATTACTACATGATGCAGTGCAATCAATAGATATGAGCCATTGATCTTTGCAACTCTACTAAGATCACATCCTCTATCCAGGGACGGATATATGTTTATCTCAGGGGTGCTTAGCTACGCTTATAATTTTTTTTTAATCATATATATTGAAATTTAATTGAATTTTTGTTTGTAGTTTTATATAATTTAGTCTTCCTAAAATATTAAATGTGTAATTATAACCTAGTGGTCATAATTCCACTTAGTGGTTGTGAAAACTTGAGTTCAAATACTAGTAATCACACATTATGTATTTTCACATATTATGCATTTTACAATTCAGCCCACTCAATTTGAATTTTCAAGTTCCGCCCGTCTCTACTGCACTGCATGTTGCAGTACTGATGGTGACTTGGCCTCTACATTGAGATACAGGAGTAAAGGAGAATGGAACTAACTGTACCCTATTGCTCTTTTTAACCTCAATTGACTTGGCATTTCACCGAGCTTTGTTAGTTGCAGTGCGGTAAAAATGAATCAGTCCTATTTATTAGAGTGATTTTAAGTTCTACATCTCAATTTGTCGCTAAATTATACATTATTTCTCTTTTTAATTAAAAATGACCTCATGTAAAAAATTCAGTACCTTCTATCTATCAGAAAAGTGAAAAGGGATTGTTAGTCTACATGTGAAATCATGACATGCAGGAATTTTAGAGCTACATCCAACATCAAATATGTAGAGTTCCATCGAGTGGGAACATCTAAACACAACAATGCTTTACTTTCGATCTTTTCCATTATCACACATTCTTTGAACTTATGTAACCTTTTTGGGGACTGTTTCACATATTTTACAGCAGCTCGAATTCTAGCAACCGAAGTAGACGTTTCTTTCAAACCATCTTGGACCACTAGATTAACCCGGATGAGAATACCCAGTGAAAATGGATCAGATTTTTCTTTGAACATTCATAAATCGGATCCTAATGCTGAATTTTTCAAAAAAATATTTAAAAATTAGAAAAGTTAAAATCAGATTTTTCTTCGAACATTCATAAATCGGATCCTAATGCTGAAGTTTCAAAAAAATATTTAAAAATTGGAAAGTTAAAATCAGATATTTCTTCGAACATTCATAAATCGGATCCTACTGCTGAAGTTTTCAAAAAAAATTAGATTTTTCTTCGAACATTCATAAATCGGATCCTAATGCTGAAGTTTTCAAAAAAATATTTAAAAATGGGAAAGTTAAAATCAGATTTTTCTTCGAACATTCATAAATCAGATCCTACTGCTGAAGTTTTCAAAAAAAATATTTAAAAATTGAAAAGTTAAAATCAGATTTTTCTTCGAACATTCATAAATCAGATCCTACTGCTGAAGTTTTCAAAAAAATATTTAAAAATTGAAAAGTTAAAATCAGATTTTTCTTCGAACATTCATAAATCGGATCCTAATGCTAAAGTTTTCAAAACAATATTTATAAATTGGAAAGTTAAAATCAGATTTTTCTTCGAACATTCATAAATCGGATTCTAATGCTGAAGTTTTCAAAAAAATATTTAAATTGAAAAGTTAAAATCAGATTTTTCTTCGAACATTCATAAATCGGATCCTAATGCTAAAGTTTTCAGAAAAATATTTTTAAAGTGGAAAGTCAAAATCAGATTTTTCTTCGAACATTCATAAATTGGATCATAATGCCGAAGTTTTCAAAAACATATTTAAAATTGGAAAGTTAAAATCATATTTTTCTTCGAACATTCATAAATCAGATCCTACTGCTGAAGTTTTCAAAAAAAAATTTAAAAATTGGAAAGTTAAAATTAGATTTTTCTTCGAACATTCATAAATCGGATCCTAATGCTGAAGTTTTCAAAAAAATATTTAAAAATTGGAAAGTTAAAATCAGATTTTTCTTGGAACATTCATAAATCGGATCCTAATGCTGAATTTTTCAAAAAAATATTTAAAAATTAGAAAAGTTAAAATCAGATTTTTCTTCGAACATTCATAAATCGGATCCTAATGCTGAAGTTTCAAAAAAATATTTAAAAATTGGAAAGTTAAAATCAGATATTTCTTCGAACATTCATAAATCGGATCCTACTGCTGAAGTTTTCAAAAAAATTAGATTTTTCTTCGAACATTCATAAATCGGATCCTAATGCTGAAGTTTCAAAAAAATATTTAAAAATTGGAAAGTTAAAATCAGATATTTCTTCGAACATTCATAAATCGGATCCTACTGCTGAAGTTTTCAAAAAAAAAATTTAAAAATTGGTAAGTTAAAATTAGATTTTTCTTCGAACATTCATAAATCGGATCCTAATGCTGAAGTTTTCAAAAAAATATTTAAAAATTGAAAAGTTAAAATCAGATTTTTCTTCGAACATTCATAAATCGGATCCTAATGCTAAAGTTTTCAAAACAATATTTATAAATTGGAAAGTTAAAATCAGATTTTTCTTCGAACATTCATAAATCGGATTCTAATGCTGAAGTTTTCAAAAAAATATTTAAATTGAAAAGTTAAAATCAGATTTTTCTTCGAACATTCATAAATCGGATCCTAATGCTAAAGTTTTCAGAAAAATATTTAAAAAGTGGAAAGTCAAAATCAGATTTTTCTTCGAACATTCATAAATCGAATCATAATGCTAAAGTTTTCAAAATAAATATTGAATTAGAAAGTTAATATCAGATTTTTCTTGACCATTCTTAAATCGGATCCTAATGCTAAAGTCAAGTGAAGATATGTTCAATTGAAAAAATGACTTCATCTCTTTGTGAAACCACACTTAGTAGTTAGTTCAATTGCAAAAAATAAAATCGTTAAAAATGGGGAGCAAAAAGTTCATTAAACTTGGCATAATGTTGGAGAATTTTTTTAATAGAAATTATTATTAAATAAATACGAAAATAGAAAAAGAGTGGCCAAAATTTTCGAACATAGATGATTCTGAAAAAAAATTCTACTCTTTTTGTTTCACCAAAAAATTCAGCTACTGTTTTAAAAAAATCTCAGCACTCTTTCTATTTTAAGAAAATCAAGCAACTACTTCAGAAAAGAAAAATATTTTCGATAAAAAAAAATTAGCTTCAAAGTTTGAAGCCGAATGTTTTTTTTTTTTTTTTCAAATCTATCTATATCATAAAAAGTTCCAACTACTCTTTAAGTTCTTTTTATATTATTTAATAATAATTTCTATTAAAAAAAAATTCTCATAATGTTGAGGAGTTGTGTTGCTCTCATTTGAGACAAATTTTCTGACTTTGCTTTTTAAGAAAGGAGTAAGTCCAATGGACATCAGACTTTTTATTTTAGTCTAATAAGTTTTAGGACTGTTTATTCTACTTTAAAAATTTGTGCATGCGAAAATTAACACGAGCACGCACAAATATTAAAGTAGAGGACACGAATTTTAGAATAGATTGGACAATTCTGGAGCTCATCGAACTCAAAAGTAAATTGGATGAACATCATACCTACTCCGCAGTCTTGCTTTTTAGTTTTTACGCTGCTTGTGTTCACATATTTTCCTTAAATATAATTATTAATTTTGTGTGGATAACTTTGTTGTTCACTTTAAAAGTTTCAAATTTGATATCAAGTCAAAGCGGGCTCTTCCACAATGATTAATTAATTAGCTCCCATTGCTGTCACACACATAAAAGTTCCACCTATTATTGCAATCAATACTTCTAGCCTCGACTTTCAAATTTGAGAGAAGTGTAAAGTCAAAATGACAAATGCTCTTAAAATTGAATTGACAGGAGCAAAGTCAATTACCAATCCTCCCTCGTATTTTAATTCAAGGAAAACAAATATTTTATATGCAAAACAATAAAATGTAAATTAGTATTAAAAAAGTCAACTGAGAATCATCATTGTATATGAATAAAAATTATGTTTCTAAATAACTAACTATAGCTTTTTCGGACCTTAAAAAACTATGACGCTATCAACAGCTTTCCTTTTATCAGAGTTCTAAATAACTAGCTATGCAATAACTACGTTATTAGCTTTTCCGTACCTTAAAAACGATACAAAATAATCACTATTTAGAATCTTGATAAAAACAAAAGATATATCTCAATTAATTAACAGGGTACCACAAATTTCTTTGACTAACCAAGAATCAAAATGAATGAATGATGGGTGATCAGCCTAACCTAATATAACCTAACCTGTAATTAGAGTAAATGTAGATAATAGTTTTTTGCAAAAGAATGTAAATGTAGCTGTAAACCTCCAAATGCTCACCAATCACAACCAATAATAATAAATCAGAATCATTTATGATCCTATCCATTTTCCTTCCCTCTGCACTTGGCCACTTGCAACCTATATTATATTATATTATATATTGAAAAAAAAAATATTATATTATATGAGATGGGCACTTTGTGCTCTACGCTCTGATATTCATTTTTAAAATTCAAGTGATTCAAATTGCTCAATATGAACTTCATATTAAAATTGATATAGTGAACAAACTTATTTTTTTTTTTAAATTGTTTAATATTTTTTTTAAAAGTTTGACAATCATTGTTTCTAGAAAATTTTGAACCATAAAAAAGAACCATTTTTTACAAATTCTATAAAGAATAGTAAAAGAATTTCCAAAAATTTAAATTTGATCTTCAAACATATTTAATATAAAACATATTTAATATAAAGATCATGTTGAAACGATTCGAAATGGTGGTTTGAATATTGAAAACCGCACCAAAGAATTTGAAGCACAAAGCACCCATACTTCATATTATATTGTTTTGTATTATGTACTGATACTATTTACACTATTTTTATTTTCTCTCTTTGGAACCCACAAATTAATTCTATATTTATTTATCTATCTATGTATATCACATCACATATGTGCATTTAGTATTTTGTCAATTTAATGATTTGTCTCAGAGGGACCGCAGTCTTCATCATACCATTTCTTTATTTGGGCTTGTCAGACTCATTCATTAGTGATTAGTCAACTCTAACCCCACCTTTTATCTTTCTTTTTTGGGAGAATTTCATGTATGACCCTCATAAATCTTGAAATTCTGTCATAATTTCATGTATACCCCTCTATACTTTAAAAACTAACAAGTTCACCCAATTTATTAAAACTATAGTTAGTGTATAAAAATATCCAGTCTTCTAATTGGTAGAATTTCGAGGGCATATGATTCACTTTTTACTTGTGATTCATACATAGTGACATTTAGGCATACATTTGTGTTCATATCGCAAGTTAAAAAAAATGAAACATTTACCCACAAGCAGCCAATTCGAAAATCGAACATTTTTCTTAAATATGCTACATATTTTTTGTTTTTAATAAAGAGTAGAATGAGAACTTATTAAATTTAAAATGAATTTTAATAGGAAAGATAATAAATTGGGTAAATTTGTGAGTTTTTGAAGTTTAGAGATGTAATTTGATTAGGGTTGCACAAAAAATTCGTAGTTCGTAATTCGATTCGAGTTTGATTCGAAAAAGTTCGATTTGAAATTGAGTTCGTTCGAAATTAATTCAAACCAAACTTAGTTCAAAATTAATTCAAACCAAACTCAAACTGGACCTAGTTCATTCGAAATAGGTTCTCAAACCAAACTTAGTTCGAAATTAACTCAAACGTGAACAGTTAATTTCCACTCATAATGAACTTTAATGTTTTATTTAGGATAATATTTGGGTTTGTAATAATTCTAAGACTTTGGTGATTGTTTTGTACTTCTATTGATATTTAAATTGTACTTTGAATACTTTGGATATTTGAAAACTTTGGTGATGTTGCTCGTGTTGGCTATTTGAAAAACTTTAGATTCTGTGATTGTACTGAACTTTGATTGATTGTACTAAACTTTGGTGTTTGATATAAATTTTGGTATTTGTAATGAACTTTGATATAAACTTTGGTGTACTATGTAATTAGAATTCAGATGCCTGAGTTTTATTGAAGTGCTGTAATTTCGAACTATGGCTCAGCCATAAGTCATAACTCGTAAGTCGTAACAAAGTTCATAAAAGTTCGTAATTGAGTTCGTAAAAAATTTGATTCGAAATTGAGTTCGTTCGAAATTAATTCAAACCAAACTTAGTTCGAAATTAATTCAAACCAAACTCAAACTGGAGTAAGTTCGATTCGGTTCGGTTCGGTTCGTTTGCAACCCTAAATTTGATATTATGAAATGTAGAGGGACAATACTTAGTTTCAAGGTTTTTTTAGGGGTATAAATGAAATCTCCCCTTCTTTTTCTTTTTTCTTTTTCAGTCAAACCATTTTTTTTTAATAAAACAAAATTTGTATTTAAGAACAAAAAGAAACACTCCTTTGTGAGTATGGGTGCAAATGGATCGGATAAAATCCGACCGTATCCAGATTCATATCCGAAAATTAGATATGGGTATCCGATATCTGAATATCTGTGTGGATACGGATACGAATATGATTTTGAATATTAATTATCCGTATCTGAATAGTAGATATATACTATATAGTTTAATATATATTATGAAAATATTTATGTATATATCTACGGATATCCGATCCGTATTCGTACGTATCCGTCTAATATCCGATCTGTATCCGTATCCCAAAAATAAAAACAAATACGGATATGGTTTTACCACTATCCAATCCGTATCCGATCCGTATCCGATCAGTTTGCACCCCTATTTGTGAGCTCTTCACCAGTTATCAGACCAAACCACAGTTCCTTTTTTTAAGTTCTTTTTTTTTTTTGAAAAATTGGCAGCAGCTGGCAGCCTTTTTTTAGGGGGAATTTCATGTATATCCCTCAAAAGTTTCAATATTACGTATTTATCCCTCTAAAATCAATAATTACATATTTATCCTTACAAATTATAGAAACTCACATATTTGTCCAATCTATTATATTTAACATTAATTTTCTATGTATTCCCATTTTACCCTTCTTTTATTTTCCCTTCTAAGGCCACTGTGTTAGAGAACAGTATTAAATCGTACCAGTACCAATATTGAACAGTACCGTACCAGTACCAACACTGAACAGTACCAGTACCAAAACTGAACCGTACCAGTACTGTACTGTATCAGTACCAGCACAGAACCGTACCAGCACCAGTACTGAACCATACCAGAACCAGTACTGAACCATACCATACCAGTACCAGCACTAAAACCGTACCAGTACCATTACTGAACCGTACCAGCACTAAAAACGTACCAGTACCATATTGAATAGGGAGAGATGAAGATGAAAAAATTAAGGCAGGGGTGAGAGAAATCGAGAGATGAGGAAAGGCGGGGAGAAAGTTCGAGAGAAGAGCTGGGAGATTATGTGAGCGTGTTTGGAGAGAAGAGGCGGGATGTTTTGGCGCTCTCAAGACTAAACAGATTAAAGGGAGAGAAGAAGAAAGGGTATAGTGGTCATTACAATATTAATTAATATTGTAAAATAAATTTTAATGTTTAAGAAAATATTATTTAATTATTTTTGGAGATATTTGATATATAATAGAGTTAGATTGGACAAATATGTGAGTTTCTATAATTTGTAAGGATAAATATGTAATTATCAATTTTAGAAGGAGAAATACGTAATTTTGAAAGTTTTGAGGGATATACATGAAATTCCCCCCTTTTTTTAAGTTCACACTCTCTCTCTTTCTCTCTCTCTCTCTCTCATGCTTCTCTCGCTGCTGCCCACATGAGACTGAGAGAAGAAGCAACAATGGTTTCTATTCTCCTTTTTCTTCTCTTTTTGTTTCTACCATGCTTCCATTCTCTTCCTCTCTGCACAGACTCAAGTGAGCTTTCTCTTTCTCTTTCTCTTGCTTTATTTATTCTTTAATACTTATTTTCTTGAGTGGTACCAGTAGATATGTTCACGGTCTAAATTTGTAATTCTATTTTAAAATTGGTGTAATTGAGAGAAGATCTATTTTAAAATTGGTGTAATTCTATTTTTAATGTCCAAATTTATATATAAAATTAACCAATAATGTTATTATACGAAAGGAGCACAAACTAATTTTGTTCTTCTTCAGTGGCACCTATTACACTGAAGTCTCCATTGAAATTCTGCTCATACAGTGTTACCAGTTGCTGCAATTCCACTGACGACTCAGTGATTGAGAACCAATTCAAATCCATGAACATTTCAGATTCAACTTGCTCAGCCGTGGTCAAATCTGTCATTTGTGCCGTGTGTTCCTCTTTCTTTTTTTAACTTCATTCTTATAGTTTCCCCCTTATTTCCTTATAATTAATCATTTTGGAAAGAAATTCCACTGTATTAGCAATTATTACAAGGTCAATTTACATAAGCCAGCAATTATACTGGTACTGGTACCAGGATCCGTTATGATATAGTGAGGCACTGGTACTTAGTTTTATCAATGATCTGCCACAGTAATTAGTTTCAATATCTTACTATGCTGATGGTTATTTACTTATTGTTTATTTTAGGGCATGTAATAGACTAGTTTCTAATGAAACGGGCATTTATTGCCTTTTTTTAAAAAAAAAAATCATGGATGCGGTACAGTACGGTACCAGTTGCTACCCGAATGGACCCAAAAGCTTCTTTTGAGTTCTTAAATTTTATAAGAAAGTACAATTGCAAGCGCAGAAATGTGACCCGTACTCGGCCGGATTATTCAACACAGGAGGGAACCTGCTGCAAGTGCAAGTCCCAGTGCTGTGTAACTCCACTTCCAGCAACTTGGCGCAGTCAAAGGTAGGGGTGTTTATTGGATCCGGTTTATTTGGTTTTCAACCGAACCGTCAAATTTTGGATTAAATGGTTCGGTTCAGTTGATTTTTTGAATTATTTCGTTTCTTATATTTGGTTCGGTTTAATCTCTCTTATTTCGGTTCAACCAAACAAACCGAAATTTACTTGATATTTACTTGAATTCTTCGGTTCAACCAAACAAATCAAAATTTACTTCAGTTTTTTGGTTCGGTTGATATTCGGTTGACAAATTTAATTCGGTTGGTTCGGTTAGATTTTTTGAAAACCGTATAAAATTTTGGTTTGACTATTTTATTACAGTTTTAAATGAACCGACTGTTTGAACACCCCTAGTCAAAGGTACAGCTTGTAGAGGTCTGATTCGGCCTCATGTCAGATCCAGGCAACAGGTTCTGGTCATTAACTATTCTCTTTTATTTGACAGGGAAGTGGGGTCCTGATTCTGGTCAACTCGTCGAAGCTAAACGACACGTGGAAATCAGAGAAAGACTTCTGCACGGCCTTTGGTGGGTTAGCGGGTGATGAATCCGTTTGCTTCGATGAAAAACCCGCTTCCTTTAACACCACTTCACAAAACTCAGCCTCACCAAAGGGCCTCTGTCTAGAACGAATAGGCAATGGGTCATACCTAAACATGGCCGCGCACCCAGACGGGTCAAACCGGGTCTTTCTGTCAAGCCAACCCGGTAAGGTCTGGCTAGCCACCGTACCAGAGCAAGGTTCAGGTGGTACATTAGAAATAGACGAAGCAAACCCATTTCTTGACATAACAGATGAGGTGCATTTCGATAGTGAATTCGGGTTAATGGGTATGACATTCCACCCGGATTTCAAAAATAACGGGCGGTTTTTTGTGTCATATAATTGTGACAAGGTGCAGTCTGCTAGTTGTTTGGGTCGGTGCTCTTGTAATTCTGACGTGGGTTGTGACCCGTCTAAACTTGGTGCTGATAATGGGGCCCAGCCATGCCAGTACCAGAGTGTAGTTGCTGAGTATACTGCTAATAGCTCTTCATCTACACCTTCCACAGTATGTACTGATATTCTTCAAATTTGTTTAATTTTGCTAATAATAATTTAATTTGACAAATTTGTTAGATTTTTATGTAGGCAAAAATTGCAAACCCAGTTGAAGTAAGAAGAATTTTTACCATGGGTTTGCCTTACACAGCTCACCATGCCGGTCAAATTCTTTTCGGCCCGTCTGATGGATATTTATATTTTATGATGGGTGATGGTGGTAATAAAGGCGATCCGTTTAATTTTGCGCAGAATAAAAAATCTTTGCTTGGGAAAATTATGCGTCTTGATGTTAATACATTTCCCAGTAAGCATTTTCATTTAAAATTTTGTTAATTACTTGCAAATGAAGGGATGAAAGAGTGATTTTGATTTTCAAAAAGCTGTTTTTTTACTGATTTTATTGATTAATTGTGGATTTGACAGGCGAAAGTGAAATAGTAAATAAGAGTTTGTGGGGTAACTATAGCATCCCAAAGGACAACCCGTCAGCTGAGGATAGCGGGTTGCAACCCGAAATATGGGCCTTAGGGTTGAGAAACCCATGGAGGTGTAGCTTTGATTCTGCTCGGCCTTCTAATTTTTACTGTGCTGACGTTGGCCAAGTAATTTTTATTACACTCCTTATAATTACAAAAGGTTAATTAAAGCCTCAGCTATTTTTTAGTTCTTGATTCTGTTATATATACATAGGATCTCTATGAAGAAGTGGATCTGATAACTAAGGGAGGCAATTACGGGTGGCGGGTCTATGAAGGCCCGTTACTGTATCAACCAGAATGGACACCTGGTGGCAACACCTCTCTAAGTTCCATCAATGCACTACTTCCCATTATGGGATATGATCACTCGTCAGTGAACACCAACGTGGGGTCCGCTTCTATCATCGGTGGTTATGTGTACCGGTCGACCACCGATCCATGCATGACTGGAAGGTACGTAACATAAATTTCCCTGCTATTTGTTGAATATAAATTTTTAAATATGTCATGAATGAGTGAGGCTATGGTACTATGCATAGCGCAGATTGGTCCGTACTACGGATCAATATTTTCGTTTCCAAAGTTCAAATAGTTTATCTCAACCAATGTGTTCTCCACATAAAATATTGCACTTGCATACTAAATTTTACATTTGTTAGATTTTTTTTTTTATTAGATAGGTAGAAAATTACAACTTTTGAATGGGCTAGAATATCTATATCATGTGATTTTCTACTTATCTAAAAAAATTAGTACACAAATTCTAAAAAAATAGTACACAAATTCTAAAAAAAAATGTAAAATTTGATCTACAAGTACATTTTTTATATGGAGATCATATTGAACGGTTCATATCGATTGTTTGGACTCTGAAAATGGAGATATAGATCCATAGTATGGATCATCGCTATGCATAGTACCATAGCCGCTCTCTTTTGAAGATGTCATGAATTTATTATATTTTTTTTAGGTATTTGTATGGAGATCTCTACGCACTTTCAATGTGGGCCGGTACAGAGACACCAGAGAACAGTGGCAACTACACATCCAAGTCTATTCCTTTCGCATGCTCAAAAAACAGCCCGATCGCATGTGATTCGGTTGCGGGAAGTGCACTTCCATCACTGGGTTACATCTACTCCTTCGGAGAAGATAATAGCAAGGATATATTCTTACTTACATCCAAAGGCGTTTACCGGGTTGTTAGACCAAGTCTATGTAACTACACTTGTTCCTTAGAGAAAGAAACAACTACGAATGGTACTACGGGTAGTACCGGGAGTACTTCGTGGGCCCAAAAATCAAATAGGGGTTTTGGGTTGGTGGTGATGGCCTTGATGGCATCATTTTTAATTTATTAAATTTTGGGTATTGAGAAATTTTTGTTGGTGTAACTGGAGTTAATTTGAATTGAGGGAAAGAGTATTTGTACAATACATATGTACAATACTGTAATTTTTTTATGTACAATTAATAAGGAATAAGTTGGTGTTAATTTGAAGTAATTTTCTGATATTTCAATGCCTGAAACTATTTACTGGTATATGTTGCTCTTTTATTTGACAGTATGAAACAGCCGAGATATAATTTTATACTAAATTAGAGTCATGAATTGGGGCTGCTTTGACAAAACAAGGCCTTTGCGGTCTAATTAAGCTTCCTTGAATTTAATTTATGACTTGGGTTTCTTTTGTTTCCAGAAGAGCTTTGAGTTGAGTTGGGATCTTCTGTGGTCAATATAACTTCTGGCATGCGTTGGGACTGCCACAGACAATCCCATGTCAATGCCAGTTTTTGTTTCTGGAAGAGAAAAGTCAACTGCAAACAAATTTAAATAATGTCCTTTTTCCGATTCTTAAATTTCACAACTCGCAGTTCAGTTGAGAATAAAATTT
Source organism: Carex littledalei (assembly GCA_011114355.1). Classification (NCBI taxonomy): domain Eukaryota; kingdom Viridiplantae; phylum Streptophyta; class Magnoliopsida; order Poales; family Cyperaceae; genus Carex; species Carex littledalei. The sequence goes on from CM022081.1 coordinate 3,007,090, forward strand.
AAAAATAATAGTAAAAATGTAAGAACATATATCCTCATGAAGTTTTTATTCTTCGTTTTCTGTTACGACTCGCTAGTAGGAAGAAACTGTCAACTGAAAAACACGGTTTGAAATTCAAATATGAAGTGCCGTTGAAATTTTGACAAATGAAGGGATCTGGACAGAATTTTATTTGCTGTTTTCTCCTACTGGACAATCAGAAGAAACTAATTGCATATAAAAAAATGAAACTATTTATTTCTCCAATTTAATTCCAGTCAATTCCACCATTTCTTACTCTTTCTCATGTCCTCTCCCTCCTCTTAGACCAAAAGATATCATCATCTCCAATTACAATTAATCTCCTCTCTCTCAAGTAACAAAAATCATATAGGAATGGCGGTACCGAGTAATCAGGCGTTGATATATGGATTTGTGGCACGAGGCACCTTGATTCTGGCTGAGCATACCGAATTCTCCGGCAATTTCAAAGAGATCGCTTCTCAGTGTCTCCAGAAGCTTCCTGCTAGCATAGTGACAAATCAAAAGTTCGGGTTCGGTTCGGCGAGGTCAAAAATTCGTGATTCGGGTATAATTCGGGAATGATTCGGTACAACAAGAAAGGAAAAAAAAAAAAAAAACCCCAAAAAAAAACGTAAAAAAAAAAAAAATAAAAACATTTTTTTTTGAAAAAATTCAAAAAAAAAATTTTGGTGTTTTTTTGGCATTTTTATCGCGAATAATTCGTAATTCGCGTTTTATACGCGTTTTATTCGCGAATAAAACGTATTATACGTTTTTCCGCGTATTAAACGGAGTTCGGTGCGGTTATGTATAAAAAACGAATTATACGCGAATTATACGCGTATAATTCGTGTATTTTGTTACTATGCCTGCTAGCAACAACAAATTCACCTACACCACCGAAGCCTACACCTTCAATTATCTCGTGCACGATGGCTACGGTGCCAATTATTTTTTACCTTTACTTCATTAAAATATTAATTACTTTTGAGGAAAAATATAATCTTGGTTTTTGAATTTGTAGTGTATTGTGTGGTGGCAACCGAGTCTGCTGGTAGACAAATCCCGGTTGCTTGTTTGGATTGAATCAAGGAGGTTTTTCTGAAGAAATACGGAGGCGGGAAAGCCGCCACTGCACAAGCTAATGGCCTTAAGGAATTTGGGTAAAGAAAATATATATCCAATTTATATAAGGATCATGAGCATATATATATTTATATCATGATTTGGATATGTTGATGCAGGAGTAAAATAAAGGAGGAGATGGAAGTATTGCATGGAGCACAGGGAGGAAGTGAGCAATCTGGCCCGCGTGCAGAAGCAAGTCGACGAGGTCAAAGGCATCATGCTCCAAAACATTGACAAGGTAATTAACTATCTTATTTGAATGAACAGTAATCATTTTAGCAAGCTAACTGTAATTGATCAAAGCGGTACATGAAAATATATTTTAAATTCTGGTAATGAAATTTCAGACTCTAAATCGGGGGATAGGGTTGGAGGTTCTGGTAGACAAAACCGACAATCTCCGTAGTCAGGTAAATCGATTTTTTTTCTGATAATTGGATCTCAGTTTGTGGATTCAAAACCCAAATTTTATTACTAAAAAACATTTCTTTATTTGTTTGTGGATTTATGTATCCAGGCAAGTGAGTTTACGCCTTCGAGTGTGCAACTATCAGTATTTATGCCAGCCTTCTGGTATGGTTCCAAGATGGTTGCTAATTTTGCTCTGAGCAGAGCAACTCTTTCTTCTTCTTGGGAAGACATCAATTAAGAAGTTCTTCAATTTTTCTGTATCGCACATGAGGAAAAATTAAAAATTTACAAAATGAAATTAATTTACTAATCCTTGTAATGACTGTACAAACGGGTTATAATTTGAAGCAACTAAATGAGTGAGGCTATGGTACTATGCATAGCGCGGATTAGTCTGTACTACAAATTAATATTTTTGTTTTCAAAATCCTAACAGTCGATCGAACCGTTCAACATGGTCTCCATATGAATTTAAACTAGTAAATTAAAATTTTCATTTTCGTAGAAATTTTTTTACTATTTTTTTAAATGGATAGAAAATCGCCGTTTTTGGATTATCAGGATATTCAGATAAAGTGAATTTCTACCCATCGGAAAAAATAGTAAAAAAATTAAAAAAAAATGTGAAATTTAGTTTATAAGTATATATTCATATGGAGATCAAGTTGAATGGTTTGAGTTGATCATTAGAACTTTCAAACAACAGATAAAATCTTCAAACGATTTTACGATGATCTAAACTTCTAAAAGAATAAAATAAACAGAAATTTCTAGTCAAATACAACTCCACGAGGAAATAAAATTGAAAGAGAACTGACCTTCTAGTCTCTCTCTCTTCGAATTCTGATATCCGAGAAAGATATAACAACTGTTATTTGAATTTAAGCGGACAGGTGGAGGCTTAAAACGACCAAAGATTTGAAGAGGGTTAAAGTAATAATTCAATTCACAAGCTGCCCGAGGTGCTCTGCGCTGTGCAGTGTGCTTTGCATGCGCTGTCCTTTCAAATTCGTCGTTCCAACTTCCAGTTAAGCCGCGCTTTTTCGAGAAATTTTGACATTTTCCATAAAGACTTGTAATTATCAGTAAATTGCAGTCCAACTCTATCCCGATTTTTTTTAATTAATATACAACATTAAATAAAAATTAATACAAAAGCACAAGTATTCTGAAGAATTTTAAAATGCCTAGACTGTCGGAAATCTCCGAGAAAAAAATTAGGCTGTCGAAATTCTCAGCGGCCGAGATTTTTTTTTTTTTTTTAAATTATGTTTCTTAGCTGCCGAGAATTTCGGCGGCCCAATAAAGAATTAAGCTGTCGAAATTTTCAGCAGCCTGGACATTTTTAAAATTCTTCAAAATATTTAAGTATTTGTACTATTTTTTATTTAATGTTGGAAATTAAAAAAAAATCGGAACTCTATCTCTTGATAATAGTTAATAGGACAAATATTATATTAAACTTTACTCTGTTTAGGGGTGTCAATGGTACGAAACGGATTGGATGGAAGCATTTTCATACCTTTACATGTTATAGTAACGGAAAAAAATTTACTCTTACTTGTACGGTTGTACCCGATAAAGTAAACGAAAAAGAACCTTATCAATATTCGTCGTATTTGTACTGGTGAATAAACAGATAAAAAAATGCTATTGAATAGATATATACGAGCTATGAATAAAATCATATCAGATTATTCATCATCTTTATATAAATATATATCTATATATAATTTTAAATTTATTATTTTTAATTATTATTGTATAGGATAACGGGTAAGAAAAACTCTTTACTCGTACTCTTACTTATTATGCCCAAATTTTTATTAATAACATTTTTTCAAAAATAAAAAAACCAAAACACTCTGAAATCCAAGTTTTTCTAATTCTACCCATGCCGCACTGGTAATCTGCGGCCCCAAATACTGGAGTCCACAGAATGCCCCTGTGGCCCAGCGAGGGGGCCGCAGATCAATAGTGCGGCCCCAACTTTTTTTATGTTACACATCAAATTTTAATTTTTTTTTTTTATTAATTTCAAGGTGGGGGGACACCGAAAATTTATTTCGGTTACACATCAGAGTTTGATTTATTTTTATTAATTTTAAAGTTTCGGTTACACAGTATTTGGTTCTTGTGTGGCAACAGTGATGAAACAGTTTGTGTAGAGAAAGATTATGACAACCGAAACTGACCTCCCAGACTCATAATCTCTCTCTTCGAATTATGATAGCCGAGAAAGATATGACAACTGGTATTTGAATTTGAACAAACAAATTGAAGAGGGTCAAATTCAATTCAAAAGCTGCAATGTGCTCTGTGTCGTTCTTTTAGAATCGTTCTTTCAACTTCAAACTCGCGCTTTCTGAGGTAAAAAAATATTTCTATTTAATCACGTCCGTCCTATTAAAATCTGGGCCATCCGGCTCGACGTGAAACGCACAGAGTCATTTTAATAATCGTGTGGATTCTAGGGGTGTAAACAGAACAGATTCGGAGCGGATAATGCTAATATATCAAATCCGTATCTGCCTTTCAATGAGCGGATACAGATACGGATAGTAAACGGATATCAAAATTTAAAACTATATCCGTCTTAAACAGATACGGATACGGAGCGGATAATTTACGGATACGGATTCGAATACGAATATAGAACGATAATTGTCGGATATTGAGTTATATGAACTTTAAGATATAATTAATAATTAATAAAATTTAAATATGAAAATAAATTAATAATTGTAAGTTGATGGAGATATTAATGTTGGAAAGATGGGAGATATAAGATATTCATTCCATTGATATAATATATAAACAAAATAAAGTAGTAACAAAAGATTGTGTGGTGTAGTGGTTTGTAGCTTGGTTGCTTAGACTCTCACCTCACATGACATGGGTTCAAATCTCTTTGAAGGCAAAATAATTTCTTTTAATTAGTGGATCCGAAAAAAATTATTGGGTTTCCGATCCGGATATCTGCTCCGTTTAAGTATTACTATCTGTATCCGGATCTTCTGTGGATAATTGATAATTATCCATATCCGTTTAGATCCGGATACGAATTATATGCGGATTTGGAGCGGATATCCGTTTGCAGCCCTAGCGGATTCTGATCTAAACAGAATATTTATCTTACCTTATTAGAACAAATATTATCTTTATCCTTATTTTATTGAATAAATATATTTATTCACCAACTCTTCAATATATCTTATATATCCTTCAATTCTTTATTTTATATTTATCCATGACTGTTCAATTTCTCTTTTACATCTTTATATCATTCCTTACTATCCCACTTAATTAAATAAACATGTTAATCTAATTAACGTACATAAAACTTAAGATAAATGATTAATATAAAAATAAATTTATATAATTATTCTTCTCCTGTCTATTGGTTCTAAAAAGAAATTCTGTACTGTATTACATGCACCTTAACTAGCTTTATATTTAAGAATAATTATACAAATATGAAATATTCTCATTAGTAAAAACATTCTTTTAATTGAACTTGTTTCAGGAAAGCTAGAGTTCAATTTGATATGGAAAATGATTTTTAATCCTATGCCTCTTTATCATGGCCATAAATTTTAATTGATGCATACAAATTTTGATACATCAGAAGATTGAGCGTATATTTATATATTTTAATTTGTTATGTGTGAAATATATACAATTTATATTATCAGGTATGATTTTTATATCAATTTTTTTTTAAATATTCACATAATATATCAATACCTTTTTTTTGTGCTTCACTGTGCCTCCATTTTTAAACCTAAATAACTTACAATCTAAAACTTAAATATCATCATAAAACCATTAGATATGATCCATATCAATTTCTTTACGCACACTTAAAGGATCATGACATTTTAATTTTGTTTTGATTGATATTAAGAGCTTATAAAAATATACCGATGTGGATATACTCTGGACGTTGGTTTTGATTTTTTAACTTATTGATTCATATAAAACCAAAGTTAAAAAGTAATAAATTTTTATGTGCATGTAGAATAAACAATACTGATCATATCTAACTATTTTATTTTGACATATCACTTTTAAAAAAATTATTATTAGAAAATTATACAATAAAGACATAATGAATGCGCAACAAATAAAGACATTTAAACCCTCGCCTTTAGTAATCCATGCCAGTGAATTAAAATTGCTGTGGTGCATCAAAAATTGCGTACCATGAGTATGCATCAGAAGGAGATTTTTTATTTATAGAAATTATTATGAAATTATAAATGTAAAGAAAAAGAGTGCAGGATTTTTTTATGGTATAGATTGATAAAAAAAATTTGGATTCAAATTTTTGATATCGATTTATTTTCGGATTCAAAGTGTTTTTTTTTTTTCTAAAAGTGTGTCTGAAGTTTTTGAAACAAAAATAGTGCTGGAATTTTTTGCTGAAACAGTTGATTGAATTTTTAAAAATAGAAAGTGGCTGAAACTTTTTCTGAATTAGAAGACTAGATAGAAAAAAAATTCTACTCCAAAGTTCGGATTCATCTATACCATCGAAAAATTCCAACACTCTTTCTATTTCTTTGTTACTTAATAATATTTTTTATAAATAAAAAATTTCTCTATCAAAATGTATAAGCATGATTATTAAACAAGATTCATTATAAAATTCAAATCTAAGCAAATTAAAAATTTAATTTGGAGACCAACAATATTTTAAATTTATACAGAAGTGAGGTAAGATAAATTTAGGTAATTAAAATACTCATTTGAAATAAGTTTAAATAATACCTTTTCGATCTAGTTATGCACGAATCTTAAAGTTAATTCCAACAGATCAATGTGTATCTACTCTGCTTCTTATTTGTCAACGGTCTATATAATCTATTATATATATGGCCCTCAAAGGTGCTGACTTTCTTATGCTATAAATGCATTATTTTCTCCATGTCTTTTTTTTTTTAAAGCTTGGTAGATGCGATTTTCTCCAAGTCAAATGCAAATAATGAATTATTAAAATATTCTAACGGAGTCCCAAGTTACCAAATTATGCGTGTAGAAATTGTCTTGCAATAGAAAATTAAAAAAAAAAAATTATAATCTAAACTATTTTAGGTATGATTGAAACTGAGGTAAGAGATAAGTTCTAGAAATTTGCTAAGTTTGTGAAAACTGTAGTGTAAGTATTAAGAACTAATTTTTTTTTTTTTTTGAAAGCTTGATAGCAGCTGTTTTAAGAATTAATTTTTAATATGGTAGATATAGACAATATTTTTCGCATGAGATGCTGCATATTTTAAATCCAAAAAAAATAATTTTTAATAGATACTGAAATTTACAAAATTAAACTGCTAATTTTTTTCTAAAAAAAATTGTCGTGAACAAAACAAGTGCAGTTGATAGTCAAAATTTTTTATTAATACCACTGTAAAAAAAAAATCACAAATTATGGGGAATTCGAAAAATATCAAGGCCTCCAATTCAATTTGTGGCCTCATTCTTGGAGGGCTGTAGATTGAATTGGAGGTCCCCAAAATTTCAAAATTGCACTGTAATAAATATCATATTTAGATTTTTGGGAGGCCTCCAATTCAATATGTGGTCCTCTAGTATTTTTGGAATTCTCTAATTTTAGTTGTATTTTGGTTTTTTTTTTTTTTTTTTTGAAATGATATTAATAAAAATTTCAGGCTGATAAGTATACTTTATTGGAAGGAAACTTCCAAAATCTACAACTGCAACAAGGGAAGGGAAGCATTATAAGAATTTTAATAAATTGGAGTAACACATTTTCTTTTGAAACAAACCAAACCCCAAAGATTGATACCCTTCCTAATTACGGGTCAAAGGAATCTTTCTGACCAAAACTCTGATTCAAGTAATTATTTATTTAACAAAAATTAGATTGAAATTGCAATTAAAACAAAATAAAACAAATAAATGATTTCTTTATTTAGTTGATGTTCTTTATTTTTTAACAGATGCAAGTGGTTGGCTGATTAGATGGATGTAATTTATTCTTGTACAACCTCAGTAGCCTCTACTGAGTTTGTTTAAAAAAGAAGTTTTTGCTTCTGACAACTTTATTTTTTTTTTGCTTTTGCAATTAAATTGAATTCCAATTTCAATTTCATAAAAATAAATCCTTAAGTTGTCCGTACTACAGTACAGTGCATCCTTAAGTTGTTACTAGTGATGAATTCCAATTTCATAAAAATGAATAAATTTTATTTCAAAAACTGTACCTTCATTTTTTCTGACTAAATTAATTCCAAGAGGTAGCTCACCTAGTGTATCTAAATCCCACTTCATCAACCTCAGATTTAAGTTTGACTAAAATATTAAAATATTGGTGTTTAGGTTTGATCATATTATTGTGAAAATGATAGCATACTGGTATGGGAATTGGTGTTATATTTTGGAAATATTGGTGTATATTTTGGATGTATTGGTGTATAGGTTTGATTATTTGTGAAAATGATAGTATGTACGCACTACAGCAAATTGGGTTATCAGCGACCGGAATTCTGGTCGCAGAAACTAAGGTCGCCGGTCGCTGATACCCAACCCGGTCACAGAAAGTCAAATACGGTCGCTGAAAGACCGGTCGCTGTAAGCATTGTCGCTGATACTCTTCTGATGACGTCACCGGTCGCTGATACTACGTCACCCGGTCGCTGATAATCTTTTGCGACCACAATTTTTTGGTCGCTGTTGTTTTTTTCTGACGCCAGCAAAAACGTTCTGCGACCAAAGGTTACGGTCGCTGATACATAAAACCGGACGCTGATAATCGAACCGATCGCTGATACTCAAATTATCAGAGACTAACATTTACGGTCGCTGATACTTAAAACCGATCGCTGATACTCGTCTGTCAGGTTTTTAACATTTTATTATATTATTTAAATTTGCACCATTTAATAGTTGGTACTACACGTACCAACATACATGTCGTAATGTCAAGTAGTACAAATAAACATAAACATATAACAAATAAACATCAAACATAATAATAGTAATGTCAAGTACCATAAACATCTATCAAAATGTCGACATCTCGACCCCTGCCCCTCATCACCATAAACATCTAAACCTAAGTAGTACCATAAACATCTAAACCTAAGTAGTACCATCACCACCAATATCCGACCCCTGCCCCTCGTCATCATCGCCATCATCATCCTCGTCATCTTGAGGAGCGGGGATTGCATGCTGCGAGCCCGAACCTCCCTGTGAGATTGTAAAAAAATAATTTAGATAATTAGAATTTAGGATTCAAGATTCACAATGAAAGTCGGACTGAAATATCGAATTTCGTACCTGAGAAGCTCTGAAAAGCTCGGTGATCTTGGACATAAACCGATCCTCCATCCTATCAAGTACCCGAGCAGATATCATATCGATATGCTCTGCTGTGAGCTGCGGAGCCGGCGGCATAGAAGAATATGACTGTGAAGAATGCGACTGACTATTGCTCGACCCACTGGAGCGAAACATGCGTCTCGTCTTGCCTGGAACATTAAAAATAAGACAATTAGTATTATCTTACAAAACTAAAAATAAATTTAAAATTAAAGGGACTTTTTGTTTTACCTAGAGCACCGAGACCATAGTTATCGCCGTGGGCATTCTGATCAGTTATTCCCGTAGAGTACCAGACGTCGTCGTCGTATGCGGGCCATGTGTTTCTATCCTCTCCACACTTCTGCACCATAGCACTCTCATATTTTTCCTGCAAATTTTGTAAAATATAACAAAAATGTTATATACAACAGGAACCATGATATTTTATAAAACGATTCAAAAGTATTATTACCTGTGCTTCTTTCGCCTTGCCGGTAATATACTCTCCCGTCTTCTTCTTCGTATGAGTAGGCTGGAACAGCTCATCGGACCATCTGGGTTCGCGTCCTTTTTCTTGCTCCTGTTAAGAATTTGAAAGACAATTTCATTTAAAAAAAGATTATCAAAGTTAGTTCGATTAGATTCAATTGGAATGAAAATAAATTAATTTAATGAAAAATAACTTACGAAGCGCTGTTTGTGAACAAGCATGTTCACAGAACCCATTGTGGCCCCTGAACCTTCAGCATTGGCCCTATTTGAAGCATTGGTGTTATAATTAACTCTAATTATGATATGATTGTGATGACTATTGGTGTTATATTTTGGAAATATGGGTGTTTAGGTTTGATTATATTGGTGTTCCCTGCCATTGAATTATATATTGTGGGTTGTGCTGATTTCACACTGGTTCTCATGCAAGTAAAGAAAGAAAAGCCAAAACAGTAAAGAAATGAACTTTTGTATAGAAAACTTGGTTTTTATTGAACTTGATTAACATATACACATCTTGTGCATGAATTAACAAAATTCATTTCTTTACTGTTTTGGCTACGCGCTTAATATAAAAATGGAAATGTGGGTATTATGCAAACACGAATGTCTCTATTTTCAACTTTAGAGTTACGAATGTCTCATTTCCTAAGCAGCACAAATATCCAATAACAAATCTCAAAAGAAATTAGTTTATATGTCGCAAATCGCAAATCACACAAATTCACAATTAAAAAAAATATAGGTTTTGCTTTTGGTTCCGTACCAGTGGCTGCAGTGAGCTCCTCAGGACGTCGCGCACACCTTCTCCTCTGCGATCTCCTCAGACGGTCTCCAATGAGGCCGCGCACAACGTACTCCTCAGCGTGGGATTTCAGTGTGGGGCTCCGCTCAGGGCTAGCGGGTACAGGTTTGGCTAGCGGGTGGGATTTTAGTGGAGCTCCGCTCAGGGCTGGAACTAAGAGGAGTACCGGGTCAGGACTCAGGAGAAGGGTTTGGCGGAGAAGGGTCAGGAGAAGGATTTGGCGGAGAGTAAATTGAAATTGAGAAGAGGGAAATGAAATATTTCGCGGCAAATCCAAAGTTATAAACCGGGAACGAAAATTTTCAGAAAGAGAATCACCGACGGCTCGCTAAAAAAAAGAAAAACAGTCAGTGATTGAAAAAATCACTGACGGTTAAACCAAAAAAACAGTCAGTAATTGAACAAATCACTGACGGTTAAACCAAAAAAACAGTCAGTAATTGAAAAAATCACTGACGATTAAATAACAAAACAGTCAGTTAATAAAAAATTACAAAAAAATTGACAATAAAATCAACATAAAAGGAAGTTTGGAATCGGACCGTTCATTTTCACGCGGGAAATCAATGGTTGATCTTCAGTGAAATCATTCCAGATTTTTTTTTAAAATGATAAAGGGAGAACACTAAATGTAACCAACATAAAAGTACAGAGGTTTTATTATGTATGAGCTTCGATCCAACACGAAGTGTTTATGGCCATACGATGCTTCAATTTTCAGTTAACTAGATGGATGGATAATTAAAAACAAATTTTGATCAAACTTGGATGCAAGACAATAAATGCAGTGCTCTTTAATTTAAACGGTTCTGATCGACCCACTGACGACATATTCTTGTGCGTCTTCATTAACTCACGAAACAAGAGTTTATGTTTCATGTTCATGCATAGAAGATGTGAGTCATATATGCAACATGCATGTAATGCTAAATAATTTAATGTGTTAAAATCATTTAATTAAGCAATAAACATGTTATAACATTAATTATTGTATAAATATTACTAATATAATTTTCATTACAAAATATTTTCTAAAATTAAAGTCAAAATTTCATGTTAATTGCCTAAATTTCACTAATCACGTAAATTACAAATCATACTTATTAAATAGAATATGTTCATTCTAATAAACAAGCATTGCAATTTGTCGATGAAACAATTAATTAGTAATTTATTTGTTTAGGTTTTCCATTTCATCATTAACAAACTTTTAAACACTATACAACGAACGTCTTACCATATATAATTTCAATCATATTTTATGAATAACAATGATAAAATACTTATTGCATCTATAAATTCAATTTAAACAAATAAACTTAATTATTAAATATCCTACAAAATATACACAATGCATAAATTTTTATTCTCAAATAGTTATACATTTTTATTCTCAAATAAACTTAATTATTGCTCAACACTGACTGTTTTTAAAAAAAACAGTCGGTGTAGGGTATGAGCAACACCGACTGTTTTAAAAAAAACAGTCAGTGTTGGTGACTGCTCAACACTGATTGTTTTTAAAAAAAAACAGTCAGTGTAGGGTATGAGCAACACTGACTGTTTTTTTTTAAAAACAGTCGGTGTTAGTTCACTGACGGTTGTTTGTAGTTAAAGATTAATGTCTCGGGGACGTAAGATGTATGTTAAAGATAAAATAATTTAAACCGCAGGTCGAAATTATTTACCTTTTGTCATCCTGGTTCTCTTGCTCTGGGTCTCGAGGGATGGCCGTTGACGGTGCTTTCTCAGCTCTTACCACATACAACAGCCTGCTTCCTAGTCGCGATGCACAGTATATCGTGAGACTGATAACCGGCCATTTGATGTTCACACGATTAGACCGAGCGCTGAAGGGGGCACTAGTACAAAAAACCACTTCACCGACTGTTAAAAAACCCATATACCGACTGTTATTGAGGCCAGGGGCGAATCTACATACAATGAATGGGGGTCAATTGACCCCCATTCATTTTGAATTTTTTTTATTTATACCTTATTTTAATATAGTTTAAAGTAAAATATTATGGATAGTGTGAAATTGACCCCCATTCGTAGTAGGAAAATTTTATATGCTTGACCTCCATTCACGTTTGACTCCCATAGTCTGAAAGTCTGGCTCCGCTCCTAATTGAGGCGTCAGTGATGGCGCCGCCAGTATAGGTATATCTTTACAGATGGGTAAATAACAGTCAGTGTAGATACCTAACACTGATTGTTTAAATAAACCGTCAGTGTAGGTACCCAACACCGACTGTTTTATTGAAAAAACCGTAGTGTTGGGTACCTCCACCGACTGTTTTCTTTAAAAAACAGTCGGTGTTGGCATAAAATTTTGGCATGGTTCTGTTTGTATCGAGGCTAGCCTCCATATTTTTGCTAGCAATATATTACTATTCGGCATTCATTGACATTAAATAGAATATCATGCAAATAATTTGAGCAACACAAACAAAAGACAACACAATATAAACAACATAACTCATATTTCATTCACAAAAAAACACACTAGTTAGTGAAAATAATCCTGCCATTAGCATTAGTGAAGTCTTTGATACCATCACCCACTGTAAGCAGCACAAATTTACCACTAAATACTTACAGTCTGATTACAAGGTTATTACTGTCACACATGACATGAAACAAAGTGCACAGATTTACGAGAGTATTATCCCAGCTTTGCAAAACATTCAAACTACTCTTCAAAGCATATAAAGCATCACCTATTGATAATTAAAAGGACACAATTGGTAAGAAAAAAAATAGAAAAATAAGTATTTTGAATACATGTACAATGAGATATATCTGACATACCTTTTAAAAATCAAGAAACATATAGTAGATACCACCCTATCATAGTTTATTTACAAAATTCAATTGAATACATGTACAATGAGATATATCTGACATCCCTCATTTAGCAACTCATGAAATTTCCAAAGAATTCATATACGAACCCGATCAAGCACAAATCAGTGAGCATTTTGATGCCCTCATGTAATCACAAAGCAACACAGAAATATTCAAAGAAAAATAGAGATCGTCAATTTACCGAAAATTTGAGGAAGCAAGAAAAACAACACCTGAGGCAATCACTGATGATAAGAAATTGACAACCAGACTTGTTGCCACCTGAGGCAATCACTAATTAGAGAAGGCCATAGTTTTAAGCAAAATTTAGATATACGTAATAAATTAAATAGATAACAAAACATAAAAAAAATTACCGTGTGATTTTTACTCATGGACATATTGAAAGACTTCACCACAAAGCTGAAAAAACCAAACAAAAAGAGGATTCAGCCAAACCCATCTTGAAATAATATTACTTCTGGTATTGGTTCAATTAATTAATATTTTTTTGACAAATTAATTGATATTTTAAAAATAATGTCGTCTATAGCTTAGTACCTCAAGAGACCAGGCATTATCACAGCCTTGACTTCTTTTATCGCCTCGCTCCGTCGGGCTACTACTAGCCAAAAAATAGTAAAAATCCTCCCAAGTGTCTGTTTGCACAAAAAAAGAACAAAATTGGAAATTAATTAGAAAGATGTAAAATGGTAAATGAATTATCCAATATTGTTATTATTTTTGGAACAAAATGCGTTATGCTATTTTCAATTGATATTCTTAATTTGTTAATTCCTGGAACGCATCACTAAATGCATGATGCCAAAAAACTTGGCCTATTTACTGCATGAATGTGATTATTTTAAAAAAAGCCCGAAATCTAAGCATTTGTTCAAAGGGTTTTTGACTCTGGATTTGCTGATTGGATCAAGTGGTTCTTACTGGAAATGCATAGCCCAGGTGCTGTGGTGCCACAAACTTTGATTTGTGTCATTTCATATTCAATTCATATTTTTATCCAATGAGAGTATATATAAGTCATGTAGATACTTTTATAATTTTTATAACATATTTACTAATTAATTCCACTGGTTATACATACATGCTGAAATTGGGGGTTTATTGAACAGTCAGTTTTGTAAAAATTGTACAGGACAGCTCACATGACCAGATTTGGTATTCTTGGTATCTAAATTTCCATGAGATTGTAAACTTCAAGGTCAATGAATTTCAGAATTTTCTAAAGCTTCTAGCTATGTCAGGATTTCAGTTTAGTGATGAACAGTTCTATACCAGCTTTGACTCCGGTACCAGTCTTTGTAAATTTCAGAATATGAATTTTAGAAGGCTCTCAGAAATTGTAGAAAAATCTAATAAGTGTGAAATTTGTTTCTACTTATTCATGGTGATGTCATTTACTGGCTCATGGAGCAACTTGACAAAATTTCTTTCTAACCCTGTTATCTTTTTTGGTTTGTAACAGGTGTTCACTTTGGGCTGTTTGTACCTGTTGCATCTCACTTTGCTTTTCTTCATTTGGTTGTCTGGTACAGTGTTGGGGTGTACTTAGGGACTGGTTTGGGGTACCTTAACATTGGCATAAACATGTTTTAGGGTTTCAACACAGTGGCTTATATGCATATGCAAAGAGGAAATGCAAAGATCAAGTATCCAACACTTAATTTTTATGAAAATTTAATTTAATATTGTCAGACATTGTGAATTTTTTTTTGCAATAATGACCCTATGTTTGTTACTTTACAACTAAGTCCCTTATTTTATTTTATTTGTTATTTGATAAAATGCAAGAAGCTTATTTATTCAAAAGGGCAAACCCTCCAGCAACAATTATATATTGTTGGTTGTGCTGATTTTACACTGGTTCTCATGCAAGTAAAGAAAGAGAAGCCAAAACAGTAAAGAAATGAATTTTTGTATAGAAAACTTAGTTTTTATCGAACTTGATTAACATATACACATCTTGTGCATGAATTAACAAAATTCATTTCTTTACTGTTTTGGCTACGTGCTTAATATAAAAATGGAAATGTGGGTATTATGCAAACACGAATGTCTCTATTTTCAACTTTAGAGTTACGAATGTCTCATTTCCTAAGCAGCACAAATATCCAATAACAAATCTCGAAAGAAATTAGTTTATATGTCGCAAATCGCAAATCACACAAATTCACAATTAAAAAAAAATTAGGTTTTGCTTTTGGTACCGTACTAGTGGCAGCAGTGAGCTCCTCAGGCCGCCGCGCACACCTTCTCCTCTGCGATCTCCTCAGGCGGTCTCCGATGACGCCGCGCACTCCTCCGCGCACAATGTACTCCTCAGCGTGGGATTTTAGTGTGGGGCTCCACTCAGGGATAGCGGGTACAGGTTTGGCTAGCGGGTGGGATTTTGGTGTGGAGCTCCGCTCAGGGCTGGAACTGAGAGGAGTACCGGGTCAGGACTCAGGAGAAGGGTTTGGCGGAGAAGGGTCAGGAGAAGGGTTTGGCGGAGAGTAAATTGAAATTGAGAAGAGGAAAATGAAATATTTCGCGGCAGATCGAAAGTTATAAACCGGGAACGGAAATTTTCAGAAGGAGAATCACCGACGGCTCGCTAAAAAAAAAGAAAAACAGCCAGTGATTGAAAAAATCACTGATGGTTAAACCAAAAAAACAGTCAG
Organism: Carex littledalei; assembly: GCA_011114355.1. NCBI lineage: Eukaryota > Viridiplantae > Streptophyta > Magnoliopsida > Poales > Cyperaceae > Carex > Carex littledalei. The sequence goes on from CM022081.1 coordinate 3,022,789, forward strand.
TAATTGAAAAAATCACTAACGGTTAAACCAAAAAACCAGTCAGTAACTGAAAAAATCACTGACGGTTAAATAAAAAAAACAGTCAGTGAATAAAAAATTACAAAAAAATTGACAATAAAATCAACATAAAAGGAAGTTTGGAATCGGACCGTTCATTTTCACGCGGGAAATCAACGGTCGATCTTCAGTGAAATCATTCCAGATCTTTTTTTTAAATGATCAAGGGAGAACACTAAATGTAACCAACATAAAAGTACGGAGGTTTTATTATGTTTGAGCTTCGATCCATAGTGTTTATGGCCATACGATGCTTCAATTTTCAGTTAACTAGATGGATGGGTAATTAAAAACAAATTTTGATCAAACTTGGATGCAAGACAATGAATGCAGTGCTCTTTAATTTAAACGGTTCTGATCGACCCACGGACGACATATTCTTGTGCGTCTTCATTAACTCACGAAACAAGAGTTTATGTTTCATGTCCATGCATAGAAGATGTGAGTCATATATGCAACATGCATATAATGCTAAATAATTTAATGTGTTAAAATCATTTAATTAAGCAATAAACATGTTATAACATTAATTGTATAAATATTACTAATATAGTTTTCATTGCAAAATATTTTCTAAAAATAAAGTCAAAATTTCATGTTAATTGCCTAAATTTCACTAATAACGTAAATTACAAATCATACTTATTAAATAGAATATGTTCATTCTAATAAACAAGCATTGCAATTTGTCGATGAAACAATTAATTAGTAATTTATTTGTTTAGGTTTTCCATTTCATCATTAACCAACTTTTAAACACTATACAATGAACGTCTTACCATAAATAATTTCAATCCTATTTTATGAATAACAATGATAAAATACTTATTGCATCTATAAATTCAATTTAAACAAATAAACTTAATTATTAAATATCCTACAAAATATACACAATGCATACATTTTTATTCTCAAATAGTTATACATTTTTATTCTCAAATAAACTTAATTATTGCTGAACACTGACTGTTTTTAAAAAAAACAGTCGGTGTATGGTATGAGCAACACCGACTGTTTTAAAAAAAAACAGTCGGTGTAGGGTATGAGCAACACCGACTGTTTTTAAAAAAAATAGTTAGTGTTGGTGACTGCTCAACACTTATTGTTTAAAAAAAAAACAGTCGGTGTAGGGTATGAGCAATACTGACGGTTGTTTGTAGTTGAACAACCAGTGTTGAGGTTCTTCTTATTTACGATTTTATCACGCAGTCTCTACACCGACTGTTACATATTAAAACAGTCAGTGGTTGAGGGTTGGTGAATGGTTTTTTTAGGTAATTAAACATTGACTCGTTCGGATAAATTGGAGTAACACATTTTCTTTTGAAACAAACCAAACCCCAATGATTGATACCCCAATTCTTACGGGTCAAAGGAATCTTTTTGACCAGAACTCTGATTCAAGTCATTATTTATTTAATAAAAATTAGATTTAATTAGTTTGATTTAATTAGTTTAGTCATGCTGCTGAATGAGGCTTTGGCAGGAGTATTTTCATTTAATTTTATTTAATTTATCACAAAACCTATTAATTAAACAACCAATATATTTATATTTTCAGTTTTGAAATTGCAATTAAAACAAAATAAAACAAATAAGTGATTTCTTCCATATTTAATTTTTGCAACTTCCACGAACATAATTTCAGTTAAAAAAAATATCCAGGAAAGAGTTTCGTTAAATAGTTTGATTTTTGCAACTTCTAGCTTTAATTTATAAATTTGAAACTACTAATTAGTTTGATTTATTCGCCAGATAAATGTATTTAATTTGAAACATTCAAACTTAATTTACAAACCTTAAATTAATAACTAGCTACAAATTAAGAAATTAATCGATTAATAAATGAACAACATTAATGAAAAAAACCACCACATAAAATTAAACTAGGGGACACTGCAATCCTTTTTTGCTCCTTAATTAGATCATGAATTTTTGCTTCCGTCGACAAGCGCAATTTAATTAATCTTCAAAACTCGGCTCCATGCACCACTTCATCAAACTTATCAACTCCGTTATCAACCTTTGAGGGAGAAAGACAGTAAACAAAAATTATTACGGTAGTTATATATCAGAACCACTGTATATATATATAGAGATGAGCTATGGTGAGACGTGGAGTAAAACTAAGTTTTTACTCCATGGCACTATATTTCCATTTTGAAAATCCAAACAACCGATTCGAACCGCTCAACTTGTTCTCTATATTAAAATGTGCTTGGAGACTAAATTTTACATTTTTTGGAATTTTTTTACTATTTATTAAGCCACTTTGAAAATCACTGATCCACTGTAAACAGTAAAAAACAGTAAAATTTTCTGGACCACCGGATCAGCGATTTTCAAAGTGGCTTAATAAATAGTAAAAAAATGTAAAATTTGGTCTCCAAGCACATTTCAATATAGAGAACATGTTGAGCGGTTCGGATCGGTTGTTTGGATTTTCAAAATGGAAATATAGTGCCATGGAGTAAAAACTTAGTTTTACTCCACGTCTCACCATAGCTCATCTCTCTCTCTCTCTCTCTATATATATATATATATATATATATATATATATATATATATATATATATATAGAAAATTGCTAATATCCTATGCATAGCATAGAGGGCCTCCGTGCTACAGCTCAATATTTGAGTTTTCAAAATCCTAACGGTCGATCAGAACCGTTCAACATCATCTCCATATGAATATGTACTTGCAAACCAAATTTTACATTTTTTAAAACTTTTTTGCTATTTTTTTAGATAGGTAGAAAATCACTTGATCTGAAAATTCTGTACCATTCAAATCAAGTGTTTTTCTACCTATCTAAAAAAATAGTAACAAAATTCTAAAAAATGTAAAATTTCGTTTGCAAGTATATATTCATATGGAGATCATGTTGAATGGTTCGGATCGACTGTTAGAATTTTGAAAACTCAAATATTAAGCCGTTGCACGGAGGCCCTCTATGCTACATGTAGCACCGTAACCAACTCCATATAATATATATATATATATATATATATATATATATATATATATATATATATATATCACACAACAAGAATCAAAGACTTTTTGCGAGGATAAAAAGTGACTTTTCGCGACGGAGTACCGTCATAAACGTGCTTTTTCTATTTGCGACGGTACTTTTCGCGACGGAGTTCCCTCGCGATAAGTGCCTACTTTGTTGTTGTGTCACTTCACGCTATTATTGACCAGATTCATGCATTATATATTGCATTTGGCTTACTGAGTCTTCAATCCACATGGCATCCAATTAATTAGAGCTTCAATGTACTTTTAAACTTTTCATTGGCAATTTGGCACGTTGCTTTAAAAATGAAATATGATATAAATTTAATTACGCAGATCGATTAGATTGCATTTTAATTTGTCATCAAACATCTTTTCTGGACGATTAGTAATGATAAAGTTTCTGATAATTCATTTTCAAGTTTAATTTCTCAACTTTTCTCAGGTATAGCTTAGAAAAGTTTAGCCAAGATGTTAATATATAGCTAGGAAAAATAGGAAAAAGATAGATCGATTTTCATACCTTCTCCACGAAGGATTCTGCAACTTCTGCACCCTTATGTACATTTTCAGCAACTTTCTCTACTATTTTTGCAACTTTCATTAGATTCGAGTTTTCGGGAAGTGACCGTTGAGCATTCTCGGCCACCTTATCTACCGCCTCTGCTACCGACTCCACACCATTTAACATAGTAATCGCGGTTTTCTCAATTTTATCTGATTTTGCATATATTTAAAGAACAATTAAGTAGTTTAATATTAATTCATTTAGTATCTGATTTTGAAAGATATATATATGATATGTTGCAGATGCTGTACCTTCAATTTGTAAGAAGTTCTTGTAGAATGGAAAGAACACCAGAATCGATCCCAATAACCATTTTGCGCTGCATGAAACCTCAAGTTTAGAACACCAAACTAGAAAACAGTAATATCTCTGAAAAATTAAAATGGAAATATAATCTAATAAGTAATAACATGCTACTCTTTTATCTAAAACAAAGACAAAATGCATGGTTTAAAAGAAAAAGGTACGTACAGACTACCGATTATCGGTAAATTGGGTCCTCCTCCAGCATTACTTTTCTCAGAATTTATCCTGAAAGTGTACGAGGAATACAAATATATAAAGATTAATGTCTCGGGGACGTAAGATGTATGTTAAAGATAAAAAAAAATTTAAACCGCAGGTCGAAATTATTTACCTTTTGTCATCCTGGTTCTCTTGCTCTGGGTCTCGAGGCATGGCCGTTGTCGGTGCTTTCTCAGCTCTTACCACATGCAACAGCCTGCTTCCTAGTCGCGATGCACAGTATATCGTGAGAGTGATAACCGGCCATTTGATGTTCAAACGATTAGACCGAGCGCTGAAGGGGGAATTAGAGACATTTGGTTTTGAGGGGTTATTTTGTGGCACAAGTGAAGAACTCATGATTGATGTGCTCAAGGAGGAGAGATTTTGAAGCTACGATTTTAAAGAAGTGGGGGGGGGGGGCGTTGGTTTTTGGTTGAGTACTGCTTAATTTCTTTTGTAAAGTGGAGAGGTGAAGGGGTCATATATAGAGGTCAGATAGGTAGGGAGACTGCCAATGGATTCTTATTTTATTGGAGAAACTTTAAATTATGTATCCGTTAACAGGAGAATAACACATGTTAACATATATATAATTATTTCTTTACAAGTTGTTTATATTGAAATTAATCCTTCAGAAAAACCAACCTTTTATCTAGTCCCTAAAAATAATACTCTGCATGTGAAGTCACAGATTCAAAGTCCGAACGAGAAATCTTTTATAGATATTTAAAGCTGAGAGGATTGATTTCTATCATTATCTTAAAAATTGTTGGGTGTGGCAATGCATGAAAGTGCTCATAATTTTTTTTAATAATTATAAGAACAGTTAAGTTAATTAAATACATTGGCGAATAAGTAAAAATATAATTTTTAAAGTATTTTATCCCGAATAACAAAGTTATAAACAACTTCATCATCATGTATAAATTAATTTTCAAAAAAATATAAGCACATCTGAAGTACAATTAAGGAATGTAGGCAGAGAGGTGCAGTTATCATCAAATTGTATTTTTGATGTCCATTGTTGCATCAAATGAACAATTACACCTTTCTTCTCCAACAATCTCAACACACGTACTCAACCAGATCCTCCTTGTCCATTGCTGCTCTAATGGCATTGTACACAGTTTCTAAAACTCTTCAATATGCCATACTCGTAAATATTATCATGTTGTGCGTGAACTCGAATCATTTTCTTAAATCTTAAAGGGCAATTTGAAATATTCAATTCCATCCAATTCCTCTATATATTCTACCTCAGCCGATCAGACCCTTGGTGCACACGGTCATTAGAATGATCAAGTTCACACCGAAGAGTGATCCGAAGGAATTGAAATTAAACTTGTCAAAATTAAGAAATGACTTTTAAAGCCTCTTTGATCAGCAGCATGACTATGAACAGAAGAATGTAATCTCTCTCTTTGTTTTGTTTTGGAAACAGATGTCAGATCATAATGAGTATGAACAGAAGAAAATTTTATTTTCTCTTTTCAATTGATAATATATATGTTGAGTTCTATCATATATATTAACTAATTATGTATTTAATTTATTTGTCATATAAATATATTTTGCAACAACATTCAAACTTTACAACACCAGCTAGCGGAGCCTTCTCTTTGCTCTTTTTATTACAAACCTTAATCAATAACTTCAGCTACGTACAAAGAAATGAATCAATTAATAAATAACAACAATTAAAAAAAATCACATAAGATTAAACTAGGGTAAATTTCGCTAGAGGTCACTAAACTTTGTCCTTCGTCACAAATTAATTGGTTAATTACTCAAGTTTCATTTGTCCCTCTATTGTCACTAAACTTTTATTTTGTCTCAATCAAGTCACTCAATAACTTTTTCGTCCAAAATATTAACGGAATATATTCATTCCGTCCAAAATTTTAACGGAATATGCTCATTCCGTCCAAAATACTAACAGAAAGTTAATTTTTTTTTATGAAAAAGTTACAAAGTGACTTGATTGGAACAAATAAAAAGTTCAGTGGCTATAGAGAAACAAATTAAATTTGAGTGACCAATTTGTAACAAAAGACAAAGTTTAATAACCACAGCGAAATTTACCCATTAAACTAATTAAGGGACGGTAACACTGCTATCAGTTTTAGTTCCTTTTGTACTTTTGCTTCTGTCAAGCGCAATTTTATCTTTAAGAATCGGCTCCACCATTTCATCAAACTTGTCAACTATGCCATCAACCTTTGAGAGAAAAAGGACAGAAAAAATAATTATTATGGAGCAAATTTGCATCTTTTATTAGAATGTGATACGTCCTATCTCCTGGAGGCTAGGCCGTAGTGTGAATTGGTGTGTGAAAGGTGCTCGAACTCTTTCCTATAGGCCCTTGCGAGTAGATTATTGTGTCTCCTGACTCGGTTGCGTTTGAGGCTTTATATAGGCAACCCGTCACCCCTGCATGGAGCGGTTACGTGGTGTTATGGGCCCAACTGCGTATCTGGATTCGGGAGATCTCCAATGCTAGATCTTGTACTCGGCTCACGAATGATTCATGGGGCCTTCGGTACATGATCCTATGGAGCTAATATATATTTCAGGACCACTTATAGCTCTCCACGCCATTAATGACCTCTCAACTAAGTTGATTCTTGCATTACATGTGCAACTTGGGCTAAATTTTTAATGTCAATATCAGTTATTGTATAGTTTAAGCACGTGCTTCTAAGTTGAGCATTTGACCTAGCTTATTGACTCTTTGATGCATGCACATGCATCCAAGAGAGCTTGTTGATAGGGTAAAGAAGCTTTTTTATTTTTATTATGTACATTCTAAGATAAAAATAAATAAGATTGTATGTGTTTATTATTATTATAGTCTAGAATCACATGATCATTCTTAAAAAACACATACACAAACAACTTATATCTTTTTAATGTCCAACAATAAAAAATGAATTTTTAAAATTAATATATTTTATATCTCCACGACATATACATTTATAAAATAATTTAATAAATGAAACGGTAGGGGAGTACACCGAAATTTTTTTAATTACCACCTCAATATTTAAGAATTCTGACCTTACCACTGATTTGGCAAAAATTAATTCATATCTTGCCACGTGCCAGACTGAGTTTGCGTTTTTGTTTGCTGCGTAGACCCAGTCTGCGCATCAAAAAATCATATTTTTGCTCCGCAGGAACACTAAAGAAAAAAAATGTGCCAGACTCAATCAGCGCACGTGGTAAGATATGAATTTTGCTTCAAACAATGATAAAGTGCGAATTCTGAAATATTGAGGTGGTAACTACAAAAATTTCAGTGGAGTACACAGTCAAACTCATAAGAAAATTACACAGTAGATTGTACGAATCTTGATACACAGACAGAGTCATATGACTATCGGAAGAAAACTAAAGTTGCGGTCGGATTGAAGAACTGATCACTCCAAAGGTGATTTCCTCTTCTCTCAGTTATATTATAGAGACCCATTTTACTCTTGCTCTTGGCGTAGACGCTCTATTCTTCTTTTGGTAAATTTTCATTTCTTAGTTTCAATCTCAATAATAAATGTTCATAAAGGGGGTTGCTGGGCAGAGAATGCACCACAAACAAAACAAGATAGTGTTGTGACTGCTTAAATGTTAATACACAGAGAAAACAATTACTTAGGTTACGAATTCTGTTATATCCGAATTTTTGAACAAGATTTAATTAGCTATAAAGTAAAAATTTCAACAATTTTTTTTTTCTAATAGCTAATTTCAGATGGAAAATTAAATCTAAACAAATTATAACTAAATTAAAAATTTCAAAAGATTTGGAACCTTAAATCCAGTTAGAATTGAAAATTTTCAGTTATAAAGAATAAAATTTGGATTTAAGAGAGGAAAGAAACGACCCGGCTACACTAACGACCACATAGTCCCATCCTCAAATTTTTTCTACCTTTCTTTCCTATCTCACTTACAATGTGACCCTACCCCAAATTAATCAATCTCTCCACTCTCTCTTTACCTTTTTATCACTCTCTCTTGTCGGTTCGAATTTTTTCAATTTCAAACCCGGTTAAGGTTTTCTCCCCTCTCTTTCATCTTGAGTTGAGATTTTGCTCACAACCCGTTAAGGATTCCTTGTGTCCCTGTTGCTCACAACCCGTTAAGTGATAAACTGGGATATTTAAAACATGGGTTCGGCTGAAAAGAAAAAAAAAGGAAAAAAAAAAGTAAAATAAAATGAATTTTGTGAATTGGGCTTGAATCTTTCGGGCTGAGGCTGTAATTTAGTTAGTGAATTTTAAATGGGCCCTTTTTCAGATTAGGCTTTGTCAAATTGTTTCACTAATTTTTTTTCCCCCTTTTCAGATTAGACTTTTTGCTTATTAATTACCCTCAGCCCTTTGTGTAGTGGCTTAGTTTAGTCTTTCATGAACTGATATTTTTCTGGCATGTTATCAATGTATTTTGGTTTGTAACTGAATATATACTGATGCTCTTACTACTATGTAGTCTGAGTTTAGGAGTTTAGAGGTGACAGATTTAGTAGAAAGATTTGACTGCAAAAATGCAGTATAATTCTAAAATTCTACAATTTCTATACAGTTCGCACCTATATATTCCAAAAAGATATATTACAATATAATTCCATTGCAATTCTACATTTCTATTCCATCCAATTGAACCACCCCTGAAAGAATATATTCAACAATTCAGAAAATATAGAATTTATAACACAACCATTTGCTAAACTATTGGTATCTACAAAAGCCTTACCCTATGGGCACCAGTGCTACAACAATTGCAGGCACATATATTTTGTGTTTTTGTTATAATTTCTTTTGATTAACATATATATATATATATATGGACATGGCTAGCGTGCTACGCGTAGCATAGAGCACTCCGTGCTACGGCTCACTTTTTGATTTTTCAAAATCCTAACGGTCGATCCGAACCGTTCAACATGATCTCCATATTAATATGTACTTGCAAACCAAATTTTACATTTTTTAGAATTTTTTTACTATTTATTAAGCCACTTTGAAAAAACACTAATTTGTACACAACAGTAAAATCTGCTGGACCATTGGATCAGCGATTTTCAAAGTGGCTTAATAAATAGTAAAAAAAATTCTAAAAAATGTAAAATTTGGTTTGCAAGTACATATTAATATGGAGATCATGTTGAACGGTTCGGATCGACCGTTAGGATTTTGAAAACTCAAAAAATGAGCCGTAGCACGGAGAGGCTCTATGCTACGCGTAGCATATTAGCCAAATCCTATATATATATATATATATATATATAGAGTATGGCTAATGTGCTTCTGGAAGCATTTCAGCCTCGTGCTTCCGAGGGCATATCTTAGTGTTTGATGTTTAAACAACAAATTCAAACCGTTAGATGTTCAATCTATATTAAAATCTGCTTGGAGACCAAATTTTACATTTTTTCGAATTATTTTACTATTTATTAAGCCATTTTGAAAATTCCAGATCCGGGTGAACAGTAAAAACAGTCTGGACCATATGATCTGGAATTTTCAAAGTAGCATAAATAGTAAAAAAATTCCAAAAAATGTAAAATTTGGTCTCCAAGCAAATTTTAATATAGAGATCACATTTAACAGTTTGCATTTGTTGTTTGAACATCAAACACTAAGATATGCCCCCGGAAGCATATCGCTGAAGTTCTAGAGGAAGCACGTTAGCCATACTATATATATATATATTTATTTTTGAATTACATCTTTTATATACAAAATTTAATATAATTTATTCCATATAAGCTGGATAATGTATTATATGGTCAACTTATTTTTTTGCTCATTAGTCACATTGACATACATTTTTCGATGACACATGAGGATTTTCCATAACTATTCTCACGATACAACCGAACATTTCAGCACATTTCCATAATTAACTATTTTCGTGCATATTCATGAGTATTTCAGTAATCGTAAAATTTCTTCCCACACAATCCCGTAACAACTGAAACAGGCTTACAGTACGAATAGTTTGTGCAAAATATATATATTTACGAATAGTCCAAATCCGCTCCGTATTCGGATAAATGGATCCGGATACGGATAATGTGCAAAATATATATATTTACGGATCATTGAAAGAAGAGACCCAAAATTTCAACTCGCTTTTTTGTTTTGAATTGACCTCTCTCCGAACCCTATATGAATGTCTCAACTTTCTTTCAACTTCAGTAGTGGGACTAAAATGTTGTGATCTTCGGATAGCTACTGTTTTTCACTTTTCGCTCATTTATTCTTCAAACCATTCACTCGCAAAACATCTCCTCCATTCCCTAACTCCTCTTCATTTCTATATCTTCTCCATTTCCTTACCTATTTTAATTTACTTTTGTTTTTCTTTACTGATTTGTTTTTCTTAATTGTTTTTAATTTTTTTTAATTTAGTATTTGTACTTAAAGTTTATATGACTCTATCTGACAATTATTCGTTTTGTAACCGTATTCGAATCTGTATCCGTGGATTATCCGTATCCGTATTCGTATCCGCTCATTGAAAAACAGATACGGATTTGGTATCAACATTATCCGCTCCGAATCCGCTCCATTTACACCCCTAGCCCTGTATAATGTACAAATTAACTAAAATTTTACAAAAACATAAATCATACACAAATAAGTGATATCTTAAGTAAATTTAATATCATAATTGTCAATTAAAAAACTATCTAGAACCCAAATAATATTATTTGAAGGACTATAAATTATAACATGCTTTAGTTATGATCATCGACATCGAGGGATACATATTTTTTTATGATGTTCCTGCGGTTCATTATCACACTTGAAAAACTTTTAACAACTGTGATAAGTCATTGGTCAATTATTGCAGGATGTTATGAATATAATAGTGGATGGTCCATTCATTTTGTAACTCTCAATATTAATCCTCATTCACTTCTCCACTACCCCACTTCCATTGGAATTAATATCCCACTACTATTTGAAATTCAATTTCTTATTTATTATTGTGGTGGCTTTTCATTTACAATTTGTAGCCTATAAATAGAGGCTTTGTAATATTGTATTGGACATATGTAAGACACATGAGAAATGTATGAATAAAGATATTGTCATCTTTTATGTGTTCTCTCTATCTTGTTTATGTTTGTTTGTCTTTATTTTATAACACGTTATCATCACGAGAGCTCTACTAGTTGAAGATTTGAGGTAACTTTGATATATCTTATTTCAATTTCATTTAAATAAATAATCCTTATAATAAGTAATTGTTAAATGGAATAAGTTATCAATTATATGAAGTGCAATTTTTTTTATCTTCCTGAAGAAGATTTAAATGATGTACAATATTAATATAAGAAAATTTCAATAAATCTTTCTGAAGAAGATTTATATGATATGCAAATTTTATATTGAGAAGATTTTAACAATGTTTATATGATGTGCAATTTTTTTCCAGTGATTTAATCTTTCTGATGAAGATTTCAAGAAATATTAAGATCTTCCTGAAGAAGATTTCAAAAATATTTGGAGAAGATTTTAAGAAATATTTTGAGTCGATTTATTGTTTTCTTATGATTGAACAAAATAACGAGTTGTTGATAAAAACTCATGAATTTCGTCCAACTAATTTTACTTCATTCCCAGAAGCGAATGTTACAGAATATAATATTGATCATTCTAAAAAAAACACATCTTTTCACCTGAAGTGGAAAAATAATAAAGAAAAAATGAACCGTGAAAAATTATTAAAATGATAACATCGATTTAGAATTGTAATTCAATTTTAGAATTATACGGTGACTAATTTTAAAGTCAGATTTTGTTATTTGATCTAAAATAATGAGTGAGAAATCTGTTTTTGATTTTTCTAATAATCAAAACATTGAACTTTAAAATAAATAAATAAACAGATCATCTCTTGTATAAAACAAAATCGATTGGAAAATGACGAACCAATGGTAGTTGGTAAAGTGAATTAATGTTTTTATTGTAATATATGATTATTTTTCATCGAAGACTCTGAAAGATTATTTGCCGATGATCATAAATTTATTTTTCTTATAAAGAAGTTCTATTACTAAATATTTAGCAATAATTTTATTCTTCTTTTTCAATAAATAAATAAATTATAAATCCAATTGGTTGATTTAAATTTAATATAATCAGATTTTGATATACTAAAATTAGATATATATATTTTAGTAAGAATCTAAAATGTCCAGTAAGAAATGAAATTTTGATTTCGGTTAAAATTGATATCAAAATAATAAGAACAAATAAGAGATTTTTTATTTTCTTTCTTTATACAACTGTTGGGATCTAAAGTTTTATTATTAATAATAAAAAATGAGAAAGATAAAAGTTGGCAGAATAGTGAATTCCTGATTTGATCGTGGTTGTAAAAGTCATTAGTCGCGTACCTGTCGTACACTGACGTACCTGTAGTACGACGAAATATCATGTTAATCTATATAAAGCATAAAAAAAAAAAAAAAATTGTAGTTGTTCTTATTATTTCATTTTCTTATTATTGACGAAATATCATGCAAAATATCATGTTAATCTATTATTTCATTTCATTAATTACCGACGGTACTTATTTCATTTTGCAACTGTTCTTATTATTTTTGTTATTGTAGTTGTATTTCTTATTTTTGTTAATTGCAATTGTTGTTAATAAAAAAAAAATTAATTGTATGTTCCGGAAGAGCAATCTTATTGTTATATGGAGGAACACAAATTTATATTGATGATGCATTATATTCTTCAAATTAAGTCTCAAAGAAATTAATTAAGTTTAAGGATATCCGCCGAAATGGATACCATGTTGAGACAACTAATGAAGAAAATGTTGAATATCTTTATATAACTAGCAAATCTCAGATAAAAAAATGCATATTGAAAAAATTGTCTATGTTTTCCTCCGGTTTGTATTACACATATATTAGTGCAATTGAAGCACATGTTATTGTAAACCAGAAGCTTACAGATAAAAATATGTTTATAGTTTGGCATGACCGGTTGGGCCATTCCGGATCAATAATGATGCGAAAAATAATAGATAATTAATGTGGACATTCATTAAAGAACCAGAAGATTCTTTAATCTTATGAATTTTTATTTGTTGATTTCATTTCTAGAACGTATACAAGATGATATTTGTAGACCAATACATCCACCATGTGAACCATTTAGATATTTTATGGTTATAATTGATGCATCAATAGTATGGTCACGCTATCAACTCGCAACTTGACGTTTGCAAGATTATTTGCTCAATTGATTTGATTAAGAGCATAATTTTATGATTATTCAATTAAGAAAATACGTCTAGACAATATTGATGAATTTATTTCTAAGACAATGCATGTCTATTAGAATTGATGTTGTACATCATGTACACAAAAATGACAACTTGTTATTTTGCATGCAACAACACTAATTCGCATCGTGCCAACAAGCTATTATAAAACTTTCCCTTTATAATTTGTTTTTGGTCACATACCTAATATTTTCCATATAAGAATTTTTGAATGTGCGATATATGTTATAATTGCTTCACCACAACGCACTAAAATGGAACATCAAAGAAAGTTGGGAATTTATATTGAATTTGAATCTCCATATGTAACAAAGTATCTAGAACCATTGATGGTAGATTTATTCACGACTAGTTTTGCCGATTATTATTTTGATGAATTAATATTTCCAACTTTAGAGAGAGAAAAACAATCAGCTGGGAAAATATATTAGTTGGAATGAATTATCATTGTCTAATTTAGATCCTCATAAATAATGTGAACTAGATGTTTAAAAGATAATTCATTTGGAAAGATTAGTTAATCAATTGCCAGACGCATTTACAAAGAAAGTGACCAAATCACATATACCAGCTGCTAATGCTCCAATTAAAGTCGATGTCTCTGTTGGACAGACTAATGAAATTATAACACGCATGAAGCGTGGAAGACCAATCGGTTCCAAAGATAAAAATCCTCAAAAAAGAAAAGGAGCAAATAATGAAAATGGTCAAGTCGAGGATATGATAATTTCAGATAAAACTCTAGAAGAGAATCAAATTATAAGTAATATTGGAGTTCCAGCAGAAACTCAGGTATCTGAAATTTATGAAATTAAAGAGATCTCGATAAATTATATCATAAATGGAATAAGATGGAACCGAGATGAAATTGATACCAATGATATTTTTGCATATAATATAGCGCTAAATATAATGAATAATGAGGATCATGACCCGAAGTCTATAAAATGTCGACAAGGAAATTATTTTGCCAAAATAGAAAGACGCAATTGAGACAAAATTTAAATCTCTTAAAAATAATTAAAAAAAAATTGGGCCTGTAGCTCCAATACATGAAGGCATAAAGTCCGAATAATAGAAATTGATATTTACATGAAACCAAAATGAGAAAGGTGAAATTTTGAGATATACTTACCTGTGGTGGATGCAATAATTTTTATGTAATCTGGCAATACATAAAGAACTTGATTTGCGTCTAATGAATGTTGTTACAACCTATTTATATGGCTCACTTGATAATGATATTTATATAAAAATCTCTAAAGGATTTAATATGCTTGAAGCATATAATTTATGTTCTCGAGAATATTATTTAGTTAAATTGAATAAATATTTATATCGATTAAAGCAATCTGGACACATATGGTATAATCATCTAAGTGAATATTTATTGAAACATGGATATAATAATGATACGATCTGTCCATTTATTTTCATGAAAAGATATGAAAATTATTTTGTTATAATTGAAGTTTATGTTGACGATCTAAGTATCACTAGAACTCCTGAAGAGCTTCCAAAAGCAATAAATTATTTAAAGGAATAATTTGAGGTGAAAGATCTTGGGAGACAAAATTTTGCCTTGGATTGCAAATTGAACATTTAAAAATGACATTTTTATGCATCAAGAAAATTATATTGCAAGAGTGCTGAAATAATTTTATATGGATAAAATCACATCCATTGAGCACTCTGATAGTTGTAAGATCATTAGATATGAATAAAGATCTTTTTAAACATTGAGAAAGTAATGAAAAACTACTTGGTCCTGAAGTACCATATATTTATGCAATAGTGGAATTTATATATCTTGCTCGACATACAAGATCTGATACATCATTTGCTATAAATTTATTAGCAAGATATAGTTTTTCTCCCATACGAAGACATTGTATTGAAATTAAACATATATTTCGCGAAGCAAGCCGAGAATGTATTTGGTTAAGATCTGTGATTTAACACATTTATCAGACATGTGGTTTGTATTTTAGAGAAATGATCCTGACGATCATATATGAAGATAATATTGTATAAATTACTCAATTAAATGAAGAATACATTAAAGGAGATAGAACAAAACATATTTCACCAAAGTTTTTTTTTCACACATGATCTCCAAAAGAATAATGTTATTAATGTTCAGCAAATCCGTTCGAGTGAGAATCTAGCAGATTTATTCACTAAGACACTCCATACTTTAATATTTGAAAATGTGATCCGTAATATTGGAGTTGGTCGACTTAAAGATCTTGATTAATGTTGTCATGAGGGGGAGTTAATATGCATTACATTTTTCTTTACCATGGTTTTTCCCACAGGGTTTTTCTAGTGAGGTTGTAGTTGCGTATTAAAAGAATAATGTACTCTTTTTCCTTCACTAGGTTTTTATCCCATAGGATTTTTCCTAGTAAGGTTTTAATGAGGCATATTCTTATGAAATGGACATCCAAGGGGGAGTGTTATGAATATAATAGTGGATTGTCCATTCATTTTGTAACTCTCAATATTAATCCTCATTCACTTCTCCACTACCCCACTACCATTGGAATTCATATCCCACTACTATTTGGAATTCAATTTCTTATTTATTATTGTAGTGGCTTTTCATTTACAATTTGTAGCCTATAAATAGAGACTTTGTAATATTGTATTGAACATATGTAAGACACATGAGAAATGTATGAATAAAAAGATTGCCATCTTTTATGTGTTCTCTCTATCTTGTTTATGTTTGTTTGTCTTTATTTTATAACACAGGACCATTAATTTATTTGTAACAAAATAAGGTCATCCTTATCCTCCTATAAATCAGGCCACATATGTGGTCTGTTTATACCATTTGTTTATCACCTCGAACTGATAGCATCAGTTGCTCAACACCGTCCATCCGTTTATTTAACCGATGACAAAGATAGTCAACACTATTGGTTTTCAGACGATGACATAGGTATATACCATTACTATCACTATCAGTTCAAAAACAGATGGCAAAGTAAGATTTGAACTGACGATGAAGTATTTCTCTGTAGTAGTGTGAATCATGTACAACAAGTATAAATTAACTAAAATTTTACAAAAACGTGAATCATACACAACTAAGTAATATCTTACGTAAATTTTATATCATAATTGTCAATTAAAAAATTATCTAGAACCCAAATAATATTCTTTGAAGGACTAGAAATTAAATTTAAATAATTATTTTATGCTTTAAATACGGATGTATAGGACATCATCCAGCAAGAGATATGATAGAGGGATATATTTTTTTATGATGCTCCTGCGGTTCATTATAACACTTGAAGAACTTTCAACTCCCTCACAACTGTGATATATAAGTCACTGGTTCTCCTTCCTTCTTATGCTACTACCATAAACTAAGAGAACCAAAACTTGAACGGAAAAACAAAAAGAAAGAAACAAAATGATGAAAATGAATCCTCTCTTATTTTGCTTGTTGATGTTGTTTCTATGCTTCTTTATATGCAAATCACAGCTTCCGATTCCGGCAAAGATAGATGGCTTTGTGTACAGAAAGCCATCTGTTTGGGGTGAATCGGTCCTGGTGGAGGCCTTTCTTGATCCAGTATGTCCCGGTAGTCGAGACTCATGGCCGGCTCTAAAGCAGGCTTTGGATTATTACTCCGGTCGGTTGTCGTTGGTTGTTCATCCTTTCCCCACATCGTAAGTTCGGTCAAATTTACTTTTATTGTGAGTTTAAGATGATTTTAGACTGATTATTGTGGACGTTAGTGAAATTATTGCTTATTTATCTTTATCTAAAGAGGAGGATTCAAATATCTTCATCTCTATTTTTAAAACTACAATAACATAACATAACATTTAAAACTTAAATGTCAAAATAAACCGTTAGATATGATTTACATTATTTTCTTTATGCACATGTAAAAGATTATGACATTTCGATTTTGTTTTGATTAATTAGTATCAAGAGCTTGCAAAAATAAACTGATGTGGATAAACTATGGACCTTGATTTTTGAACTTAGTGATTCATATAAAACTAAAATCGAAAAGTGATAATTTTGTATGTGTATGTGAAGAAAATAATATAAATCACATCTAACTGTTTTATTTTAACATATAAATATTAAAAAATTTATCATTAAAAAATAAAAAAATAAAGGTGTGATGGAGACACAAAAAATAAAGAGATATTTGACTTCATCGGAAAATTTTAGATAAAAGTTCATTATTTTTCTTTAAATTTATATAAATATGTGGGGATAGAAGACTATTGATCTGTGCTTCGTTTGCAGCGCAATAGGTCTCAATTGCTCTGTTATAGACTATTGTTCTATTATTTTACAATTCCAATTTGTTTGCAAGTGTGAAACACCCATATATAGACACACAAAAATTCAAATTCCAATCTTATTATTTCTTGAGCAAATTTGCAGATACCACAGCAATGCTTTTATCGGATGCCGTTCGCTTCACATAGCAAACAAACTAAACTCATCCTCTGTTTATCCCCTTCTTGAGCTATTCTTTAAGACTCAGGTTAGAGCTCTGTCAGAAAAAAATTATAATTGCTTAGATTTAGTGTTTGCTCTATTTTCAAATTGAGCATTATTGCTGTTGTTTGATGAATAAACAGGAGCAATATTACGATGCACCAACTTATGAAATGTCAAGGGCCTCTATAGTAGCCGACATGACGAAGTTAGCACTAACAGCCGTAGGGGAGAACTTCAGGACAGCATTTCAGTTAGGTTTCAATGATTCAAGTACTGTTGAAGCAACTAAGATTTCCTTCAAGGTGAGATTTTAATCTTGTGGTTCACATTTAATGGCCATGTTTGATTTGATTACAGAGTAAAGGTGGAGTAAATCTCTCACTCCATACTTCAAATGTCAAATGAGGCATAAACTATGAGGAATAGATGAAGTTGCAACAAAGTAAGATTAATTAAGGCATGACTTAAGCTGTCAAAAGAGAAGTAAAATAAAAAAATTAAGATGGAATAAGCAACTTAATTGTAATTTAAGTAGCAACCCAATATGATTAATATTGGCTCCTTTTACTTTCCAAAAATGTTAGATTTACATATGAGGCTGTTTCTGAATAGAAGGAACTACAGTTGTTTAAGAAGCTGAGATGTTTTGTGCAGTATGGATGCTCAAGGGGTGTAGGTGGACCACCTGTGTTCTTTGTCAATGGCATGCCTCTCTCTAACCCTGGATCACCATTGGATTACAATCAATGGAGAAGTACCATTGATCCCTTGTTGGCCAAGAACAAAAGCTAGATACGCAACTATAAAAATTTGTTACTATCCGCGAGCGTAAAAGTGATTTTTGCTAACGGTATCATCGTGGATACTCCTGTCGGTAATAGTACTACACTCAGAAATAACACTTTTCTATCGGTGTACCCTCGACAATAGTCACTTTTTATTCTCGCAGATACTGTCCCATGCTTATATATATACCAATTGTCGTCATCTCCGAGATATAATTTTGAAAGAAGAATAATTTTTGTGAAGTTAAATAATCCTAAGAAATTTATTTTTTGCTCTTTTATTAAATTGCTGGCCATTTATTATAATTTCTTTGGGTGTGCTTTTTACTGTGAGAATATTAGTCCGAATTTGCATCAATTAATTAATTACATTACTTAAAATCCATTTAAGGTTGTTTTTCATTCACTAATGTACACTTGTTAAAACTAATTAAATTACTCATCACTGTATAAGGAACAAAATATTGTCTATTTTGTCAAACAATTTTAATTTTTTTAATGGATCTATGATGAAGGACCGATCAGATTTTAAATTAACTCAAATCTAATATACAATATGTCTAAATAATAAAGAATACATTTACTAATTTACTTTTAATTTACATAATATTTTCTAACATGTTAAATAAATAAACGCCAACATAAATCAGAATGTTATCACAGCTCAGCATTTTGTTATATTTTTTTTTTCCATTGTACTGGTCAACTGAGAACCATCATTAACATGCTGGTGAGATATTCTTAGTTTGTTGTACAAGAATTAAACTGACCTCGTATAATTTCAATTCCAGAGTATTAACCTTCAATTTTAAATTCTCAACACCCTCACTAATCTAAAATTGAGGCAAACAAAAGGATAGCTACTGTTTTTCACTTTTCGCTCATTTATTCTTCAAACCATACACTCGCAAACATCTCCTCCATTCCCTAACTCCTCTCCATTCCAATATCTTCTCCATTTCTTTACTTTTTTTAATTTACTTTTGTTTTTCTTAATAGTTTTTAATTTTTTTAATTTACTATTTGTATTTAAAATTCATGTGACTCAATTATCTAACAATTATTCGTTTCGTAATCGTATTCGAATCCGTATCCGTGGATTATCCGCTTCGTATTTGTATCCGTTTAAGACGGATTTGGTTTTGAATTTTGATATCTGTTTACTATCCATATCCGTATTCGTATCCGCTCATTGAAAAACGGATACGGATTTGGTATCAGTATTATCCACTCTGAATACGCTCCATTTACACCCCTAACCCTGTATAATGTATAAATTAACTAAAATTTTACAAAAACATAAATCATACACAAACACTAGTACAAAAAACCTCTTCACCGACCCTCAACCACCGACTGTTTTAATATGTAACAGTCGGTGTAGAGACTGCTTGGTAAAATCGTAAATAAGAAGTTCTCAACACAGACTGTTCAATTAAAAATAACCGTCAGTGAACCAACACCGACTGTTCTTTAAAAAAACAGTCGGTGTTGCTCAAACCTACACCGACTGTTTTTTTGAAACAACAGTCGGTGTTGCTCCACCCTACACCGACTGTTTTTGTTAAAAAACCGTCGGTGTTGCTCCCTGTTGTGTGTCATAAAAAACCTAGGTTAACGTCGGGTCTACTGGAACCGTCGGTGTTGGATCATTTACTGACTGTTTTTTCGCTGGAACCGTCGGTGATATTTGTTTCCTCTTTATGTTCTGAACAACTTTCCTTTTCCCAGTGTCTCTTTCTATCGACCTCTTGTAATTTTCATTTCGCTCTTCAGAGAGGTTCGTGGATGGGGAGATCTGAACTATCGCCGTGGAAATTGTTCTATTCAGGTAGTTTCGTGTAACTTTTTCTCTCTTCTAACTATTTCAGATTTCCCTTCTAACTATTTTTTCCGCCGTGGAAGTACGTACTTCATTTCCCTTCTAACTTTTTAAGAATTATTCTATTCAGGTTTCTTCCTGCAAAATCTTTCAGGAGAGCTGCTCTTAGTTTAGTGATCAGGCACACAATACCGCAATTGATAAGGCCAGGTATGCTGCCTCCTTGGATTGCTGTCTGAAAAACTAAACCCTAAATCAGCATCGATCTAGCTAGAATTGTTTTGTTAAGAAACTTAAATTGGCGCTTATATAGCGACTTCATCTTAATTGATTTAGTTCTCTGATATCTCTTATCAGTTCCAATTCATGTAAACCATTCAAACCATTTTGTTTAATTCTTTTTTCTCCTAATAGAAGTTTTTAATTGGACCAACCATTAATTTTTCTATTAATGGTATTCAATTTAATTTTCAATTATAGTACAAATTCGTTATGAGGAGAAATAGGAATTTCTTGCCACCACTTGCTCATTCAACATCTAAGTTCTGAATTTTAACCATTCAAGATCAAATCTAAATTGAGAAAAAAAATCCTCTTTTTTCCTAATCTGAATGAGCAATGCGCAATGGCCAAATGCAAAAGAACTCAATAAAGAGATTTAGCTATTTGGATATCTATTTTCCCAATATAATGTAAAGAATAATTATACTTTGGTTCATGCATGCATTTATATTACTACAACATATGCTCCTTTTTATACTAATGATAATGAATAAAAAAAGTTGTTGTTTTGTTAATGCGATTTTTCTTATGCCTTTGGAGATCAATGGGGGGTATGCTAATTTTTTCATGTCTAAGGGTATTTTGGTGCTTATGTTGGGTTCTACAAGAAGTCACTTTATTCTCGAAGTTACAATTGCTTGCTTTAGTTTGAATTATGTCTTTAAAATTTAAAATTTGTAATTTGCAAATTGTAGCGCTGCTTATAAGGGATTTGGAGATTGTACGCCTTGTTTTATTTCTGGATGCTCAAAGGAGATTGTACTACTTCAAAAGAGAAGGTAAATTTAATTAAATTTGTTAATGGGTTAGATTAATGGCTTTATGTTGATTGGTATTTTCTAATTTCAACCCAATTATATATGGAATAGTTTGTAGCTTAGTATTATTGTATTGTGCGATCTATCCAATTTGCCTTGAACATTTAGTATGCCTTTTAGGTCGATGCCCGTTCAAAATTAATCCAATAGGGATTAATTTTGAATAGTTCCCTGTTGGGACTGCTCTTTGAATGTTTTGTCTCATTTAGGATGTGAACACATGTCAGCGGATTTGGTATTTAAGAAAAATTCGGTAGCATTTGTCCTTGTTCCCACGAGTACGTATTGGATTTCATCTCCAAACGGATGTGATTTTTACGTGTACTTGGGGAACAAAAGGGAAATGCTGCCGAATTTTTCTTAAATACCAAATCCCGCTGACATGTGCTCACTACTGAGACAAAGCATTCAAAGAGTGGGTTAGGATTGTGCACCGGCCCTATGTAAGCCCCAAATTGTAATTTTAATAGCCATTCATGACCTCTTACCTAATTATTTTTATAATTACAGATGGATCGAGATTGGATGTATGGAGCTCGTAATACCATTGAGTATTTAGACGGTGTGAAAAGTTTCATAAAATTTGCTGAGCAACACATGAAGACAAAGGGTGATGACACGATTCCGTGTCCTTGTAAAGATTGTTTGAACTTGAAGAGGTTTCGCACTATAGAAACGGTGAAGAACCATTTGATCGTCGTGGTTTTAAAGAGCGATATACACGTTGGATCAGGCATGGAGAGAGTTATGGAGAAACAAGCACCGCTGCTAATACTGAGATTGGCCAGGAGGATGAGGATGCCAGTGTTGATAGTGATCAGGAAATGGATGTGAATTATAATTTTAACCCGAATGACAATTTAGGAGAAATGTTTAGTGATGATGAAAATGACATTGATGTACAAGAGTTGTATGCTGAATCTGAAAAATCTTTGTTTCCTGGTTGTGAAAATTTTACAAAAATGCATGCTGTATTAAAATTATATAACTTAAAAGCAAGTAGTGGTTGGAGTGATAAAAGTTTTACTTCATTATTAGAACTTCTAGGAGATATGCTCCCAGATAAGAACGAGTTACCCAAATCTTGTTATCAAGCCAAAAAATTGTTGTGTCCTATGGGTCTGGAAGTAGAAAGAATTCACGCATGTTCAAACGATTGCATATTGTATCGGAATGAATACGAGAAATGTGAAGTTTGTCCTATATGTGGTGAATCTCGTTATAAAAGAAAAGGTCAAACTGACGGTAATGATGATACATATAGAAAAGGACCTCCAGCAAAAGTGATATGGTATTTCCCCGTGATACCGAGATTCAAGCGTTTGTTCAAAAACCCTAAAGATGCGCAGTTGTTGCGTTGGCATGCCGATGTCCGGAAAACAGATGGAAAACTCAGACACCCTGCTGACTCGCCTCAGTGGAGAAATATTGACAGAAGGTTCAAAAAACATTTTGGTGATGAACCAAGAAACCTAAGGCTTGGTTTCAGTTCAGATGGAGTGAACCCGTTTGGTAACATGAGCAGTCAGCATAGCACATGGCCGGTTTTATTGTGTATTTATAACCTTCCTCCCTGGTTAACTATGAAACGCAAGTACATTATGATGTCGTTACTAATTTCAGGTCCAAAATAACCCGGAAACGACATAGATGTGTATTTAGCACCGTTGATTGAGGACTTGAAAAAATTATGGTGCGATGGAGAGCAAGTGTGGGATGCATACAGTAAGGAAAATTTCAAATTGCGAGCAATGATATTTTGCACCATAAATGATTTTCCGGCATATGGTAATTTGTCGGGTTATAGTAACAAGGGGAGGAGAGCTTGCCCTGTTTGTGAAGATGATACGGTTGATATTCGGTTACAAAATTGCAAAAAAACAGTGTACATGGGTCACCGTAGGTTTCTTCCTGTTAATCACCCATACCGTAAGAAGAAGAAAGCTTTCAATGGTGATATTGAGACTAGACGGGCTCGTTCTCCGCTGACCGGTAAGCAAGTGTATTTGCGAGTTAAAGGTATCAAAGTTCAATTCGGAAAATTTATTAAGAAAAAAACAGCCCCAAAAAGGTGAAACTTGGAAGAAGAGATTAATTTTCTGGGATTTACCATATTGGGAGGAATTACAAGTGCGACATTGCCTTGATTTGATGCACATTGAAAAAAATGTTTGTGAAAGCTTAGTTAGTTTGTTGTTGGGCATTCCGAAAAAGACCAAAGATGGACTAAATGCTCGCAAAGATATGGTCAGTATGGGCATACAATGGAGAGAGGTTGCACCTGAACTGAGAAAGACCAAAGATGGAAAAAATACTCGAACTTACCTTCCTCCAGCTTTGTACAATTTGTCAAAAGAAGAAAAGAGAAGGCTTTGTCGATGCCTTCATAGTGTTAAAGTTCCTTCTGGATATTCTGCTAACATAAAAAAGCTCGTGTCAATGAAGGATTTAAAATTGACCGGGATGAAGTCTCACGACTGTCATGTTTTGATGACACAAATGCTACCTATTGCAATCCGTGGTATACTGCCGGAAAAAGTACGGTTACCAATTTTAAAGCTTTGTTTTTTCTTTAATGCAATTTGTAGCAAGGTTATCGATCCCGAAAGTTTGGATGAATTGCAGCGTGATGTTGTCGTCACTTTGTGCGAGCTTGAAATATACTTCCCGCCGACCTTTTTTGATATCATGGTTCACCTAATTGTTCACCTGGTCTATGAAATTAAGCTTTGTGGTCCTGTGTTCTTGCGGTATATGTATCCATTCGAGAGATACATGGGTTTCTTGAAGGGATATGTAAGAAACCAATATCGGCCCGAGGGGAGTATTATCGAAGGTTATATTGCAGAGGAGGCTATTGAATTTTACATACTGGTACTGGTCTCTTGGTGTGTACCATACGCAAAAATATGGAAATGTGCAGGTATAATTAATTGTCCAGCAAGGGAACAATCAAGGAAATTCATATACAAAATTTAATTACATTAATTAGCTTCAGTTCTATGAAATTATGAAAAAAGTATCTCATATATATATAGAGAGACACACACACACTTGATACTTGTTTGCATGAAAAAGAAGTACGTGATAAATTAATATAGTGAAAAGGTAGCTTTCAGTTGGCTTCCTATATATCATAGTTGTGTAATAGTATGCTGTTTACCAACATTTACGTAATGTTTTCCAGATATTTAAAGAGACATGTTGCCGATCTACGTCGCGAGGCTGACGTCGGTTTTTTGGACCCTAGTAGAATATCTTCATCACTTTTTAATTCTGGTTCAAAGGAGGCCGCTTCAAGCTACTTGCTCGAGTCATTGAATAATATGCAGGATAAGAAATTTATCCTTGGACCATACTTTCAAGAGTAAATTGTTGTTTTTATTTGAGTAATTTATATACTTTTAATGATATATGTAGATTGATTCTTACCATGTATGATTGTAGTAAACACTGGGCGCTTTTCGTTTTTGTCATGCGTGAGAATATGGTCTATGTTATTGATTCGCTAGCACTAAAGGAACCAAGTTACGATATCACGTTGCCCTTTAAAGAGTGAGCAATACTATTTGTTGGTAATTACTAATTTCATTTACTTACAATCAACGTACTATTTATAGGTAATTACTAATTAATTCGACATTTAATAAATTTCAGCATTTTTAAATCTTATGTGGAGGCCGGAGGAGTGCACAAGGAGGGATCAACGGAATGTGCGTGGAAATACATCAAGGTGTGAACTTGTACACTTGAGTTTTAATTAGATACTTCATTTTTTGATTGAAACTTGAAAATTCCAGCCAAGTCTATATAAAATGCAATTTTATTCATCAAAATAAACACTTGACTATATATATGTAGTCAAGTGAACCTGTATAGGGATGCAATTTTATTCATCAAAATAAACACTTGACTATATATATGTAGTTTTGGAATTTAGGGCAAAAGCTGTATAGGGATGGTAGAGAAATGAATATCTTGAAGATATATAACTACAGTATTGTACAGCTATATATGCAGCTCTCAATATGGTTCTTGTTGGGTGAGCAACAAAGGACAAATATAGTAACTAAAGTCACTGATCCTTTTTCCCATCTTTTAGCAGTGACCTTACACATCTTTTAGCACATGTGCTCATCAAGTTGTCTATTGTCACTCGAATTCAGCCTATCTGGTTCACTAGTTGGGTTTTTTATAATCAAAGCCTAATATATAGTCCAAACATTTTAACAGTAATTCTTTTTTACTTTAATTATTGATTTTACTTAAATGGAACATTTCAGAGCCCTAGGCAACAAGGCAACAAGGTGTGTGGATTTTACGTTATGAAACACATGCAAGATCTAGTCACTACGCAATTTGACGTTTTTCCGAATGTATGTATTTTATAATTGAACTTGATTCATTTTTTATTTAGCTTGAATAAAATTAACTTCTCAATTTGTATTCATGCAGTGTGATTTACCGACAGAAAGATATACGCCGACGCAACTTCATGCAATAACACGAAAATGGTCTGCATTTTTCTTGGACAATTTCTAAACTATTAATAAGAAATGCATTGTTGTTATGTTCATATGCATACTTTGTCATAGTGTATTTTTTTGTGAATGAAATATGAGTTATGTATATTTTGTCATAGTGTGTTATGTATATTTTTTTGTTAATGTGTTATGTATATTTATGTATATTTTGTCATGTGCATGATTATTCTAATTAATGTTAACGAATGCCGAATAGAAATATATTGCTAGCAAATATGGAGGCTAGCCCCGATACAAACAGAACCATGCCAAAATTTAGTGCTAACACCGACTGTTTTTAGAACAAAATATTAACTATTTTGCAGAATTAAATCAACGGCTTTTAATAGAAAACAGTGGTGCTGGGGCTAACACCGACAGTTTTTTATAGCGAACAGTCGGCATAGGAGTCCAACACCGACTGTTTTTAATAAAAACAGTCGGTGTAGGGGGGTCAGCAGAATTAAATCAACGGCTTTTAATAGGAAAAAAACAGTGGTGCTGGGGCAAACACCGACTGTTTTTAATAAAAACAGTCGGTGTAGGGGGTCAACACCGACGGTTTTTAATAAAAAACAGTCGGTGTAGGGGGGTCAACACCGACGGTTTTAGTATAAAACAGTCGGTGTACGGGTGTCAACACCGACGGTTTTTAATAAAAAACAGTCGGTGTAGATGGTGAACACCGACGATTTTTTATTAAAAACAGTCGGTGTAGGTGGGTATCACCGACTGTTATTGTAACAGTCAGTGTTAGCTCTCTACACCGACTGTTATTCACCCGTCAGTAAAGATTTATCTATACCAGCGCCGCCATCACTGACGCCTCAATAACAGTCGGTATAGGGGTTTTTTAACAGTCGGTGAAAGGGTTTTTTGTACTAGTGAAATAAGTGATATCTTAAGTAAATTTAATATCATAATTGTCAATTAAAAAACTATCTAGAACCCAAATAATATTATTTGAAGGAGTATAAATTATAACATGCTTTAATTATGATCATCGACATCGAGGGATACATTTTTTTTTTTATGATGTTCCTGCGGTTCATTATCACACTTGAAGAACTTTCAACAACTGTTATAAGCCATTGGTCAATTATTGCAGGATCATTAATTTATTTCTAACAAAATAAGGTCATCCTCATCCTCCTATAAATCAGGCCACATATGTAGTCTGTTTATACCATCTGTTTATCACCTCCAACTGATAGCATCAGTTGCTCAACACTGTCCGTCCATTTATTCAACCGATGGCAAAGATAGACAACACTATTGGTTTTCAGACGATGACATAGATATATACCATTATTATCACCATCAGTTCAAAAACAGATGACAAAGTAAGATTTGAACTGACGATGAAGTATTTCTCTGTAGTAGTGTGAGTCATGTACAATAAGTATAAATTAACTAAAATTTTACAAAAACGTGAATCATACACAACTAAGTGATATCTTACGTAAATTTTATATCATAATTGTCAATTGAAAATTTATCTGGAACCCAAATAATATTCTTTGAAGGACTAGAAATTAAATTTAAATAATTATTATATGCTTTAAATACGGATGTATATGACATCATCCAGCAAGAGATATGATAGAGGGATACATTTTTTTATGATGCTCCTGCGGTTCATTATAACACTTGAAGAACTTTCAACTCCCTCGTCAACTGTGATAAGTCATTGGTCAATTCTCCTTCCTTCTTGTGCTACTTCCATAAACTAAGAGAACCAAAACTTGAACGGAAAAACAAAAAGAAAGAAACAAAATGATGAAAATGAATCCTCTCTTATTTTGCCTGTTGATGTTGTTTCGATGCTTCTTTATATGCAAATCACAGCTTCCGATTCCGGCAAAGATAGATGGCTTTGTGTACAGAATGCCATCTGTTTGGGGTGAATCGGTCGTGGTGGAGGCCTTTCTTGATCCAGTATGTCCCGATAGCCGAGACTCATGGCCGCCTCTAAAGCAGGCTTTGGATTATTACTCCGGTCGGTTGTCGTTGGTTGTTCATCCTTTCCCCTTGCCGTAAGTTCGGTCAAATTTTACTTTTATTGTGAGTTCAAGATGATTTTAGACTGATTATTGTGGACGTTAGCGAAATTATTGCTTATTTATCTTTATCTGAAGAGGAGGGTTCAAATATCTTCATCTCTATTTTTAAAACTACAATAACATAACATAACATTTAAAACTTAAATGTCAAAATAAACCGTTAGATATGATTTATATTATTTTCTTTATGCACATGTAAAAGATTATGACATTTCGATTTTGTTTTGATTAATTAGTATCAAGAGCTTGCAAAAATAAACTGATGTGGATAAATTATGGACCTTGATTTTTGAACTTAGTGATTCATATAAAACTAAAATAAAAAAGTGATAATTTTGTATGTGTATGTGAAGAAAATAATATAAATCACATCTAACTATTTTATTTTAACATATAAATATTAAAAAATTTATTATTAAAAATAAAAAAATGAAGGTGTGATGGAGGCACCAAAAATAAAGAGATATTTGACTTCATGGGCAAATTTTAGATAAAAGTTCATTATTTTTCTTTAAATTTATATAAATATGTGGGGATAGAAGACTATTGATCTGTGCTTTGTTTGTAGCGCAATAGGTCTCAATTGCTCTGTTTTAGACTATTGTTCTATTATTTTACAATTTGAATTTGTTTGCAAGTGTGAAACACCCATATATAGACACACAAAAATTCAAATTCCAATCTTATTATTTCTTGAGCAAATTTGCAGATACCACAGCAATGCTTTTATCGGATGCCGTTCGCTTCACATAGCAAACAAACTAAACTCATCCTCTGTTTATCCCCTTCTTGAGCTATTCTTTAAGACTCAGGTTAGAGCTCTGTCAGAAAAAAATTATAATTGCTTAGATTTAGTGTTTGCTCTATTTTCAAATTGAGCATTACTGCTGTTATTTGATGAATAAACAGGAGCAATATTACGATGCACCAACTTATGAAATGTCAAGGGCCTCTATAGTAGCCGACATGACGAAGTTAGCACTAACAGCCGTAGGGGAGAACTTCGGGACAGCATTTCAGTTAGGTTTCAATGATTCAAGTACTGATGAAGCAGCTAGGATTTCCTTCAAGGTCAGATTTTAATCTTGTGGTTCACATTTAATGGCCATGTTTGATTTGATTACAGAGTAAAGGTGGAGTAAATCTCTCACTCCATACTTCAAATGTCAAATGAGGCGTAAAATATGAGGAATAGATGAAGTTGCAACAAAGTAAGATTAATTAAGGCATGACTTAAGCTGTCAAAAGAGAAGTAAAATAAAAAAAAGTAAGATGGAATAAGCAACTTAATTCTAATTTAAGTAGCAACCAAATATGATTAATATTGGCTCCTTTTACTTTCCAAAAATGTTAGATTTACATATATATGAGGCTGTTTCTGAATAGAAGGAACTACAGTTGTTTAAGAAGCTGAGATGTTTTGTGCAGTATGGATGCTCAAGGGGTGTAGCTGGAACACCTGTTTTCTTTGTCAATGGCATGCCTCTCTCTAACCCTGGATCACCATTGGATTACAATCAATGGAGAAGTACCGTTGATCCCTTGTTGGCCAAGAACAAAAGCTAGATACGCAACTACAAAAATTTGTTACTATCCTCGAGCGTAAAAGTGCTTTTTGCTAATGGTATCATCATCGATAATCCTGTCAGTAATAATAATACACTCAGAAATAACACTGTTCTATCGGTGTACCATCGACAATAGTCACTTTTTATTCTCGCAGATGCTGTCCCATGCTTATACCAATTGTCATTGTCTCCAAGATATAATTTTAAAAGAAGAATAATTTTTGTGAAGTTAACAATCGTAAGAAATATATTTTATTTTTTTGCTCTTTTATTAAATTGCTGGCCATTTATTATAATTTCTTTGGGTGTGCTTTTTACTGTGAGAATATTAGTCCGAATTTGCATCAATTAATTAATTACATTACTTAAATCCATTTACGGTTGTTTTTCATTCACTAATGTACACTTGTTAAAACTAATTAAATTACTCATCACTGCATAAGGAACAAATATTGTCTATTTTGTCAAACAATTTTAATTTTTTTTAATGGATCTATGATGAAAGACCGATCAGATTTTAAATTAACTCAAATCTAATATACAAAAATAATAAAGAATACATTTACTAATTTACTTTTAAGTTACATAATATTTTCTAACATGTTAAATACATAAACGCCAACATAAATCAGAATGTTATCACAGCTCAGCATTTTGTTATATTTTTTTTTCCATTGTACTGGTCAACTGAGAACCATCATTAACATGCTGGTGAGATATTCTTAATTAGTTTGTTGTACATGAATTAAACTGACCTTGTATAATTTCAATTCCAGAGTATTAACCTTCAATTTTAAATTCTCAACACCCTCACTAACCTAAAATTGAGGCAAACAAAAGAGGAATGGTTACTGATAAAAAATCATGTTATTGGTAGTATATGAAAGAATCTAAAAGCAAAGAGCAAAGAGTAACAGAAAGGAAACATCAAAAGTTGTTTCAAAACCCACCAAATTGCACTAATTGAATCTGTTTTAAATTTTCTTAAATTTCTGCAATGATCTATGTAGTTTATCTCTAATATTGAGGAAGGGTTTATTAACATATTTTCAAAGATTCTAAGTATTTGCTTGAATCAAACTTGCATAAGAATGTGAATTTCATTTCAGTCAACACAAAAGTTGACTTCTATTCAATTTTGACAGAGGTGAACTAATCAAGTCATATTTTCTTTTTTTTTTAACTAAAAATTAAGGAAAAAATCAGATTAAGTGCATTTAAGTATATGTTGTAGGAAAGTCGAATCAAAATTCAAGAGGACTTGAAAATTGTAATTTTTTTCTAAATTGGACAGATTTGCCCCTAGCTGGAATTTTTGAGGACATGTTATGCCTAGTACAGAAAACGCAACCATACACGGTCCATACTGATTTAAAATTGAAAAATACTATTTAATATTTGAGAAAGGTAAAAAGGGAAGATAATTGAGTACCCATCAGAATATCCTTACAAATTGAAAAATAATAGAAAAGTCAAAAAGGGAAGAGAATTGCCTAATTTCTTTCTAGCTCTAAAAGGTATCTCTCTTCTCTTTTTTTCCCCTAATTATCTATTCTATGGTGGTATCTCTGTAGGTCCTTAATTTGCCTGAAAGAATTAATTTTGTTTCTCCATAGAAACCAATTCAAGTGCTTTTTCAGCAAAAATAATCTAATAGTTGTCCCCTTCCTATAGAAATTATGTCCAATTATCTTTTAGAGTTTCATCAAATTTGACTTGATTCATCATTCCCCCAGATCGGATATCTACCCATACTGATTTAAAATTTGACTAGATTTATGTCTCAATCAGGTTTTGACCAATACCAATTGTAATTGGTGAATAGGTTTTGGAGAATATATGTTAATATCTTAGTTCAATTCTGTATGTAGGCCGTCTCCTCTGATTAAATCATTAAACGAATGGAGAATATTTTGAATGATATAGTTTTAAAAAACAAAAATGCATTGCACAGCATCTCTGATAACAACTTTATGATATTCTTGGCCAGGAATATCCATTTCTCTTCAATAAGTTGCCAAATTCTGATCAACCAGAAACAGACCCTACTTTTAGCTATTCCCCTTCTATCTTCATTTTAACAAGCAAGCTTGCTAACCACATGAACAGATGGAAATACAAATGTCAAAACTTGAAAGAATCCAAGAAATCTAATAGGAATATTGTATTTACCTCCAAATTATTTTCCAAAATATTTTACTTTTTTTCAACTTTAGAAAAAAAATGAATAAGCAAGTATGTATTAAACAGCTTATATATTGTAGTCAATTACCTTCAGAAAATCTGAACTTGTTTCTGTTTATATGCAAGAAATTTTTAAACGTGGAAAAAAAATTACTTTCCAATTCAAAATGAATATTAAACAAAATCTTCAAACATAATTAGTAGAAACAGAACTAGAAAATTGAGATTGGAAGGCTGAATAAGATACTGTAGTAATTTTATTTTATAACTGGTCTAAAAAGTATATGTTCTTATAAAAATTACAAAATATAAAGGACAAAACTATAAATTTCTAATTAATATAATTTGCTAAAAGGTGGAGATCTGAGTTCGATCATAGAACTGGCCAGTGTGTTGCCCTCCTTCAGCCAGAGCAACCATCACCGGGCCTTCAGCACCTTCACTCACAGTTAGAGCCCCGGTGTTTAAACTGAAGTCGGTGCTGACAAAGCCTGGATGCACACAATTAATGGTTACACTGGTAAAACTTTTTGCAACAACTCTTGTGTAGGCATTCATTAAAATCTTCGACACGCGGTATAATTGATAGCCTGGCATCCATCTATTTTCCTCCAATCCGAATGTATTGTCTTCAACAGATTTTAGAAAAGATTTTGCAAGATCTTCGATCCTTTCCGCTGTTAGGTCATCAATATCCACAAGTTCATTCCTGACCTTGTCATTGTTCACATTCTGTGAAAAAGAAAAAACCAAAATAGTAGGTGCATAAGAAATTAATTCATGCATTAACAGGTTCTCTAGAGTAATTTGAAAATTTTACCAGTAGTCGTGCATGGTTCGATGAAACATTCACTATTCTTCCAAAATTGGATAATTGTACAAGAGGTAAAAATACTTCCATCATGTTCTTGACTCCATAATAGTTCGTTTTAAAGACTTTAACAGCTTTCTCGTAGCTATCTGTTAGGTTATTTAGGAAAATTGCAACCCTCTCTTGTTGTGGAAGCTGTTAAAAAATCATTAAATAATTAATATCCATATACCAGTAAAACCGACCTAAATAAAATATGAATTCTCATTACCATATATGTTATTAATGAATGTACCAAGATTCTGTTATTAGGAGGTTTTGTTTAGTTGATGCTCATTGTAATTGTAATTTCTTTTTAACTTGGTAGCCTCTACCAAGATTTCAACAAAAAAAAAACCTTTTCATCAATTGTCTTTGTGAACTCAAATCCTCCAACTGCTGCATTATTCACCTGTTAACACAATTTGTTAGTAAATGAACAGTGTTTAATTTGTGCACACTATATATTTAAATGCACAACATTGTATATATACCAGAATATCTAATTTTCCAAACTGGTTTTTGACAAAACCAGCTAAAGATTCAATACTAGAACGATCAGTAACATCCAGCTGATGAAAGATTATATTCGTCAGACCATAATCTCTAGTAAGCTCCTCTACTGCCTCCTTACCTCTCTTCTCATCTCTTGCTGTTAGAATAACATCTACTCCATTAAAAGCCAATTTCTTGCATATCTCCCGTCCTATACCTTTGTTCCCACCAGTTACCACAGCAATCCTGAAATGAATAAAAATAATATCATGAAGCAACTACGTACATACAAATATTTTTTCTGAGAGAGAGATAGATATGTAGAAATTAAATAAAAATCTTGTACTTCTTGTTTGGTTCCATTTTAAGCACCGTTGAGGATTGAATGACAAAGGAATTCTTGCTCTCAAGTATAAAACTTTGAATATGTTGTTTGTGTCCATCTCCTATTATTGGATTTATAGATTTAGGTGAGTTTGGGATTTAAGATCCAAAGTCTCGAAATCAAAAAGTCTAAGAATTAAAAAAGGAAATCCTAGCAGGACTAGAAATCAACTGCTTTGAATTTCTACGGAGAAAATTCAGATCGCGTCACTGCTTAGCGGTACGAATACGATGTGTTGATTAAAATACTAATTAAGTTCGCTAAGTTCGCAATGCTTGATTCTAGAGTGGGAGCCGGTTTCGTCACGGAACGGTATGTTGACGAAACGATATGGTTACGGTACGGAATGGGTATAGGTACAGTTACAGTACGGAACGACACAGTACGTGTGTCGGTTATGTGCCGTGATTCGCGTGTTCTGTGTCATGATTATTCGCGTGTTATGACTATTCGCGTACCTTGATCATTTAATTAAATTTTATCACAATACGTCACGTGAAAGATCTAATCACGGCACGGCACGTGGTTACACGAATAACGTGTAATTAGAACCTTTAGATCTTGATGAAATAATGATTCTTAAATAAACTAAACTAAGACACAAAATTAGTAAGAAATTTTATTTTTGAGTTCGTGTTTAAACAAGTTGTTGCCAAATTGTTGTAACCATGTGAGCTCTGATATATATATATATATATAGAGTATGGTTAATGTGATTTCTCTAGAACTTCGGCCTCGTGCTTCTGGGGGCATATCTTAGTGTTTAATGTTCAAATAACAAATTCAAACCGTTAGATGTTCAATATATATTAAAATGTGCTCGGAGACCAAATTTTACATTTTTTTGAATTTTTTTACTATTTATTAAGCCACTTTGAAAATTCCAGATCCGGGTGAACAGTAAAAACAGTCTGGACCATATGATCTGGAATTTTCAAAGTGGCTTAATAAATAGTAAAAAAATTCCAAAAAATGTAAAATTTGGTCTCCGAGCACATTTTAATATAGAGATCACATCTAACGATTTGCATTTGTTGTTTGAACATCAAACACTAAGATATGCCTCCGGAAGCACGAGGCCGGAGTTCTAGAGGAAGCACATTAGCCATACTATATATATATATATATGAGTAGAACTAGGGTGAGCTGTGCTCACCAACGGGTTTGGTGAGCACACCTCCAAAAAATGCATTTTCAAAGTTCAGATAGTCGATTCGAACCTTCCAACGTGTTCCTCATATTAATATGTGCTTGGAGACCAAATTTTACATTTTTTGGAAATTTTTTACTATTTTTTTAGAATTTTTGAAAATCATCAGCTTTTCATTAAATAAAAAAAAAATTCAAAAAAAATTAAAAAACACTGATTTTCAAAAATTCTAAAAAAATAGTAAAAAATTTCCAAAAAATGTAAAATTTGGTCTCCAAGCACATATTAATATGAAGAACACGTTGGAAGGTTCGAATCGACTATTTGAACTTTGAAAATGCGTTTTTTGGAGGTGTGCTCACCAAACCCGTTGGTGAGCACAGCTCACCCTAGTTCTACTCTATATATATATATATATATATATATAGTAAGGTCACACGTTTCATGCACCTGTCCTACTTATTATAATTTTTTATCATCATTTTTACGGTAGAGAATATAAACTATGTTTAATTAGATAGAACCTATGAACTAGTAAGAGCATCTACATTTCTGCAGCTCTTAGAGTTTCTAAATAACTGTTAATTATTTTTAAGAGATTATAGACTCTGGAGTTTATAAATATTCACATTCCTGAAACTAATTTTAGAGTTTCTAATAAGCCACATCATCAGTAAATTAAAATTGATAAGCCACATCAGCAGTAAATTAAACTAATTTTAGCTAATACAGATCAATCATTTTGCCACGTTAGAGTTTATAAATGATTTCTTAATAAAAAATTATTTAGCAAAGTTGCTAAATAAGAAATCCATCTACATCCCTGGAACTGGTTTAGCAACTGCCACGTCATATTAGAAACTCTAATAGTTTCAGGGATGCGGATGCTCTAACATTATATTATTTGAGAAATTTCATATATCTTCCTCGAAACTTTAATATTATGTATTTCTTTCACCAAAATTTGTAATATCATATTTGTTCTTAAAAATTAAAAAAACTCACATATTTATCTAATTCATTAACTTTTTCATTAATTTTAAATCTTTCTAAACTTGTAAATTCATAATTCTCATTTTATCTTTATAAGAAATAAAAAAAATTAAAACAAGTTGTTGATGATTTCTGATTTGAGACAAGTTTAGAGATGAAGTTTTTGAAATAAATGATGTATTTTATCAAAATAAGGCATTCACCGCAATGGTTAGCAAAAACAAATATAAAAATGAAATAATTGAATTGGTAGTTATTTAGTAAAGACTAATATATATTGGTGGGTAACTTGGGGCACTACAATCTTTTCTTTCTTTTATTTTTTCTTTTTTTTTGTGTATGTGTTCATTTGATATGAGAAACTACTATTGGTGGTTTCTTCAATTATGGGTTATATATTTTTAATTTATGAGTCTGCATATATGTTTGTATCAAAATTAAAGAAATGCAAAAGTTTGGTTTTTATTCAAGTAATTAGTTGATCGTTTGTGGCGGACTCATGATCCTGTTGCAATTTATCAAGGAACAAAAGTCCATGACTTTCAAAAATTATCTCAAAAAAAAGTAAAAAATGACTATTGTCGATGACAAAAATTAATATTTTCAAAAGTTGCTATATTTGCTCCCAAATTGATAATAACAATATTATAGTAGAGGCCTCATTATAGTATATGCAAACTAATAAAGAGAGTAATTAAACAAGTGTTTTACTTTTTTTTTTCTAAATAATAAATTGACACGTTACATATTTTTTTCTTATATCCCTCACCCATGAAATAACAATCTGTCATGGTATATTTTTTTTATAATTAATTATCTCGTAGGAAAATAATAATATGTCATAATGTTCGGGGGCGGAACTAGAAAATTTGAATAGGGGGCTAATTTATAAAATATAATATGTGAAAAAAAAAATATTGTGGATAATGAGAATTGAACCCATAATCTTACACATACCAAATAAAACTCAAACAACTAAACTACAAGCACTTATTTGCTATTTTATGAGGGGAGATAAACTATATAAAAGTTCAAAAAACTGAAAATTTAATTAAATTTTAATATACATAATTAAAAAATTTAAAATCATAAGGTGGTTTAGCACTCCCTGACATATGTTTATCGAATTGTTTGGCAATAATTATGCAAGCTCTAAAAATCGCGAGTCAGATAAAAAATAGTTTTTTTTTTTTTAAATAACATCATACTAAACCAAATGGTTATATTTTACAAGAAATAAAGTGTAAAGAAAAGGAATTGACTAAATAATTTTTCTTATTATTTCACCTTCGAATTTGGCAACTATTGTAACATAATTTTACAACTCTTTTATTATTCCTTTTATATAGAACAATATATAAATCGATTTGCTTAATCACTTTCTAACAGTCGATTCAAACTATTTAACATGATCTCTATATTAATATGTGCTTGGAGATCAAATTTTACATTTTCTTTAAACTTTTTTACTATTTATTTAGTATTTTACAAAAATTTGTATTTTCAGACCGTTAAATTTTGTACCTATCTTAATAAATAGTAAACAAATTAAAAAAAATGTAAAATTTGATCTCCAAGTATATTTTAATATAGAGAATCATATTGAACAGTTTGAATTTTAAAAAATCATATTGTAAAATGTTGTAAGTGGATTCCTCCTCTTTAATTAGTCAACTAATAACTGACATAAAATCAAAATTGACGACTTTTAGGATATAAGGTATTACAAAGTAAAGTCTTAATTAAATATTTTATATGACTAATTTGAATTAAGAAAGAGGAGGGTTAGAATTTGATAAAATTACCATGCCCAATAATTAAAAAAAGAATTGAACGAAAATTGTAAGAAGTCGATCCAACAAAATGTGCGACCAAGTGCAAATAATAAGCAGCAAAAATGGATTATTGTCTCCAATTGAACTATTGCCTATCAAAGCATAGATTGGTTTTCGCATCTTTGGATCGTCCCCGGTACCGTAATAGGGAATCTTTTACAATTACTTGACCTGGACCGTTATTTTTAACTTGGCACGAATCTCAAAGCCCAATAATACTGCCCCTCCGTCAGCCCGAATCCCAAAGCGGTTGGAGTTAATCTCAAACCGTAAAGTGAAGGGAATCTTTTACAGTAATGGAGAGGATACTTGTCCAAATCCCACCGATCAAAATTGGCTTGACCTTGTTGTTTTCTTCCCCACTCAACTAAATTACTCACAGCGTCACACACCGCCGCCTCATTCTCTTCTTCCGACGCAACTCCTGTCTGCCTCCTCTCTACTCTCAGCTCACCTCCTCTCTCAACTCTCTCTTGCACTTCAACTGTTTGTCAAAATGCTCCTGACAACTATTGTCGCTCCGAGCACCAGTTTTGTGTAGCCACGCTTCATACTTGTTGCCTAAAGAAGCGCTCTACCTCTTCTTTCAAATTATACAAGACAGACTATGACTAGGCTCTCTTTAACTGTGGTAAGAGCTCTGCCTTTCTTTCAAATTTTTGCATCTAGCCCAGAAATTTAGCACCTTGGTAGATCCTGGTGCATTCAAGTTGCTCGGAAAAATGTCAAGAAATGTTACAATCTGGAATTCAATTTGTCAAGTCTTTCATGGGAAGTATCCTTTGCTATTTTGTCAAATAGATGCTTGGGTGCACGACATAAAACAAATTGACTACAGTTACGAACACTAAATCTGGTAATTAGGCATCATCATCTACTATGCATTAAAAAGTTGGGTTAGAGCAAAAATTGGCCAATGTATACTTGCTGATTGTCCTTAATTGGGGTGCATTGCAATGCAGTCCCTTTGGCTAGGCTAGTCAACTATATGAGCCAGCAACCAATTTAGTAATCTTACATGCAAAAATTAGGAGAATGAGAGCACACTAGGAATACCATTCTGAGCTACTATTTTTTTAGTAGTTATACTTACTAGTTATATTATTTGCATATGTACTAGTTGTATGAGCTAATTACATTTCTGAAAGTAATTAGGATTTGTTGTGGTTATCACCCAGGATCTAAACTTATTTCGAGGTTACACGCATAGTGGTGAAACTATATACTTTAAAAGATCACATCCAATAAAAGATATTCATTGTTGGATCAAGCATATCTCTTAAGCATAATGATTGCTATTATTCTCCGAGCAGGTTACAGTTCAAGTTCAAACCTAGGATCACCAGCTCAGGTTTTTTAGCTATTGAACCGATCAAGTTTGGCAATACTGTACAGCTGCTCATTGTAGAGGCCTGAGCTTCTCACTATGGTAATAGGAATTATATTTTAGATTCTTAACCATAGAACCAATGTGTAAAGTGAACAAAAAGCAAACAAAAACAGTCCCAATTAACAACTAAACTCCGGTCCTTAAAAGTTTAAGTTGGTTTGATATAGATTACTACAGGCTCAGTAACAACTGATATAGCAGTACTGAACTGAAAACATTAATGAAGTAAATATGAGTTCTCTATTTAGCCTTTTGCTGTACTTAGCATAATTTGTATTTTTGAAGGTTTTGCAGTCTCTTGTTGCTTCTTGATTCCTTGGATCACTCATTGACCAAAAGCCCTTCTGGAAGAGTATAGCACAGAAGGTGAAGTTGTAACCAATTCCAACCCATGGCCATGGGGACCCGCCAGCTGGAATCACTTGTAAAAGAACACTGTCGGTCGGGCACCCTTACTATTAAAGATGCTCTTCAATTTTTTGATCGCTTGCTGGCCGCTAAGAGTCCGGCACCGTCCATCTATTCCTTTACCCAATTCTTTACGGCCTTAACTCGTATGAAGAACTCAAACAACCATTATGCCACTGTCATTTCACTCTTTAACCGCTGGAGCCAACATAAAGGGGTCTCACCCTTACCCAATGTTTGCACCTATAGTGTCTTGATCGGCTACTGTATCCGTATGAATTGGCTGGGACATGGGTTGATTTTGTTCGGAAGGTTCATAAGGGAGGGCCAGAGAGCTGATGCTTGCTTCTTCACTCCTATACTCAAGGGCCTCTGTTATGAGAATAGGATTAGTGAGGCTGTTGCCATGGTGTTACATAAAATGCCTAAGCTGGGCTGCACACCTGACGTGATCTCCTACAACACCGTTATAGATGGCCTTTGTAAAAAAGGCCTAGTTAGTCAAGCATTTAGTTTGTTTGAGCAAATTCTTTCAGAGGGTATTGTGCCAGATGTAATCACATACAGTTCACTGATTAATGGCCTGTGCAAGGAAGGAGATATTGAGAAAGCAGAGGAATTGTTGCGCTACATGGTTTCTCAGGGAATTAAACCGAATGTTGTGACCTATACTACTCTCGTGGATGGGTTGTGCAAGAAAGGGCTATGGGACAAGGCAGTGGAATTGCTTCAATCCATGGTTTCTAAAGGGCATGATCCCGATGTTGTGACTTATAATACCATTATATATGCACTATGTAAGGAGGGGGCAATTGAAAAGGCAGAGGAGTTGCTTTGTATTATGGTTTCTAGAGGTAAGCATCCTGTTGTTCTTACCTATAATACTCTTATAGATGGGCTCTGCAAGATGAACAAACTAGAAAAGGCAAAGGAGTTACTGAATGAGATGGTTTCAAAGGGAATACCGCCTGACACCGTGACATGCAATATAATTATGGATTCGCTTTGCAAGAGGGGGGAAACTGACGAGGCAGAGAAACTATTGTATCATATGATTGATAAAGGTGCCGCACCTAATCTTATCACATATAATATTGTTATAAATGGATATTCTAAGCTAGGCTGTTGGAAAGAGTCAATTAGAGTTTTCAAGGATATGATTGATCGAGGTATTTTTCCAAATGAGGTTACTTACAGATCAATGATGGATTCTATGTGCAAACAAGGACAAAGCAAGGAAGCTCAAAAGTTGCTTGACTTAATGGTAAGGGGAGGTATAAAACCAGATGCTGTATCATATAGAATTTTACTTATCGGCTATGCAAATTATGGCACTATCGATGATGTGATGAAAATCTTAGATAGAATGCAACTCAATCATGTTGCGCCAGATCTCTCAACTTACACTTCCTTGCTGAAAGCATATGCAAAGAACAGAAAAGTAGATCAGGCTATGTGCGTGTTGAACAGAATGAAGCAAGAAGGGGTGAAACCCGATTTAGCTGCCTCTGCACCAGTATTAGAACTGCTTTTGAAAATGAAACGAGATGATGATGCGAGGGATCTCATGGACCAGACAATTGGTAAGACTAATGATTGAAGTGCTTAATCCTGTTGTCAACAGATAGCTTATTTGATTTTAAATGATCAATTTTATGTACTTTTGGGCAGTTTGTTGCTCCATTTAGTGTTACTTGTAACAATAGAAGTGTTCGTGAAAAAGCCCTGGACAGATTCTTTTTATATTTTTTATATTTTTGGGTGATTCAATGTTTTGCAGCCACACTTCTGACCTGCTTTTTTGGTGCTTTGCATTCTAGTCTACTTGTCTTTATTTTGTATATGTCAATCAGTTAAAACCCATATTGTATTGTATCCAAATTCAATGTTGTAGATGAGGCTATGTGTGTTATGAACATCAAGTACAGTTGCTGTTAATTGAAGTGAGATATCTCTAGCATTTTACTATTGAACATTTCATAATTTCTTGTAATTTTCATCAAAATTAAAATGATATATGTTAAAGTTGAATGGCCTTTCCGAGTGGCCTTTCAATGCACATTTAATTCAATTAATAAGACGATAAACATTCGAAGTCATTTTGGGCCGTTATAGATTAAACCAACCATGATAAGCTTTTCAAAAGAAAATTCATTGGGTTAATACACACGACCCAATTCAAAATTAGTTTTGTCGGATGGTAACAAGAGACATGGGCGCTTGCAATTGCAAATATCTCGCTATTCCAAATTACCAATTAGATGGTTGGGAACTAGGACTCGTCAGATTCATTTAGGGGATGTTACCATTAGGGCTGCAAACGAACCGAACCGAATCGAACTTATTCTCAGTTTGAGTTTGATTTGAATTAATTTCGAACTAAGTTTGGTTTGAATTAATTTCGAACGAACTCAATTTCGAATCGAATTTTTTACGAACTCAATTTCGAACTTTTACGAACTTTGTTACGACTTACGAGTTATGACTTATGACTGGACCATAGTTCGAAATTACAGCACTTCAATAAAAACTCAGGCATTCTGAATTCTAATTACACAGTACACCAAAGTTTATATCAAAGTTCATTACAAATACCAAAATTTATATCAAACACCAAAGTTTAGTACAATCAATCAAAGTTCAGTACAATCACAGTATCCAAAGTTTTCCAAATAGTCAACAGGAGCAACATCACCAAAGTTTTCAAATATCCAAAGTATTCAAAGTACAATTTAAATATCAATAAAAGTATAGAACAATCACCAAAGTCTTAGAATTATTACAAACTCAAATATTATCCTAAATAAAACATTAAAGTTCATTATCAGTGGAAATCAACCGTTAACGTTTGAGTTAATTTCGAACTAAGTTTGGTTAATTTGCGAACCTATTTCGAACGAACTATGTCCAGTTTGAGTTTGATTTGAATTAATTTCGAACTAAGTTTGGTTTGAATTAATTTCGAACGAACTCAATTTCAAATCCAATTTTTTTATGAACTTTTTTCCAATCAAACTCGAATCAAATTACGAATTACGAATTTTTTGTGTAGCCCTAGTTACCATCATGGATGCACTGCGCAAGAAGAGAGAAAATACCTTTTATGTTCTTCTTGCATAGTGCATCTATAATGGTATTGTAAGTCCCAACAGTTCATCTGAGAAGCCTTCTCAATATCTACCTTCTCTAACGCACCATCAATAAAGTGAAAAGGCCCGAGTTGGAACCTTCTATTGAAGACCATTTTAGAGCCTTCTCTGCATCTCCCTTCTGTTGAACCTTCTATTAAAGTATAAAACACTACTAGAATTTCCGCTTTTTGCAACGGCAGGAAATCACCTTTTCCATGGGCGTACCGATGGAATAAGCCTTGAAATCGTCATTTCCATGCGCTACCGATGGAAATACTCCCGTTGCAACAACCCTCGATGGAAATAGCACTTATTTCCATCGACGCCGTTGGAAATACTCATTTCTGAGTATTTCCATGCGCTTACAGTTGGAAAAAGGGCGCATGGAAATACTTTCACACTTGGACACTGTCTGGAGTATTTCCAAGGGTAGTAACGCGGGGCCCACCTGTTTATTTCCAAGGGCAACGTCTGTGGGACCCTCCAGAGCATTTCCAAGGGCAGCTAACGCGGGGCCCACCTGTTTATTTCCAACGGCAACGTCTGTGGGACCCTCCAGAGCATTTCCAACGGCAGAGTACGTGGAACCCACCCCAGTATTTCCAAGGCAAGGGAACGTGGGGCCCATATGTTTATTTCCAAGGGCAGTGTACGTGGGACCCACCCCAGTATTTCCAAGGCAAGCTATAGTGGAAAAAAAATTACTTTCCAATTCAAAATGAATATTAAACAAAATCTTCAAACATAATTAGTAGAAACAGAACTAGAAAATTGAGATTGGAAGGCTGAATAAGATACTGTAGTAATTTTATTTTATAACTGGTCTAAAAAGTATATGTTCTTATAAAAATTACAAAATATAAAGGACAAAACTATAAATTTCTAATTAATATAATTTGCTAAAAGGTGGAGATCTGAGTTCGATCATAGAACTGGCCAGTGTGTTGCCCTCCTTCAGCCAGAGCAACCATCACCGGACCTTCAGCACCTTCACTCACAGTTAGAGCCCCGGTGTTTAAACTGAAGTCGGTGCTGACAAAGCCTGGATGCACACAATTAATGGTTACACTGGGATAACTTTTTGCAACAACTCTTGTGTAGGCATTCATTAAAATCTTCGACACGCGGTATAATTGATAGCCTGGCATCCATCTATTTTCCTCCAATCCAAATGTATTGTCTTCAACAGATTTTAAAAAAGATTTTGCAAGATCTTCGATCCTCTCCGCTGTTAAGTCATCAATATCCACAAGTTCATTCCTGATCTTGTCATTGTTCACATTCTGTCAAAAAGAAAAAAAAAAACCAAAATAGTAGGTGCATAAGAAATTAATTCATGCATTAACAGGTTCTCTGGAGTAATTTGAAAATTTTACCTGTAGTCGTGCGTGGTTCGATGAAACATTCACTATTCTTCCAAAATTGGATGATTGTACGAGCGGTAAAAATACTTCCATCATGTTCTTGACTCCATAATAGTTCGTGTTAAAGCAATCACCAGCTTTCTCGGAGCTGTCTATCATGTTATTTAGGAGAATTGCAGCCCTCTCTTGTTGCGGAAGCTGTACACAAATCATTAAATATTAACATCCATATACCAGTAAAAGCAACCTAATGAATTCTCATTACCATATCTGTTATTAATGAATGTACCTTTTCATCAATTGCCTTTGTGACCTCAAATCCTCCAACCGCTGCATTGTTCACCTGTTAACACAATTTGTTAGTAAATGCACAGTATTTAATTTGTGCACACTATATATTTAAATGCACAACATTGTATATATACCAGAATATCTAATTTTCCAAACTGGTTTTTGACAAAACCAGCTAAAGATTCAATACTAGAACGATCAGTAACATCCAGCTGATGAAAGATTATATTCATCAGACCATAATCTCTAGTAAGCTCCTCTACTGCCTCCTTACCTCTCTTCTCATCTCTTGCTGTTAGAATAACATCTACACCATTAAAAGCCAATTTCTTGCATATCTCCCTTCCTATACCTTTGTTCCCACCAGTTACAACAGCAATCCTGAAATGAATAAAAATAATATCCTGAAGCAACTACGTACCTACAAATAGATGTAGAAATTAAATAAAAATCTTGTACTTCTTGTTTGGTTCCATTTTAAGCACCGTTGAGGATTGAATGACAAAAGAATTCTTGCTC
The DNA here is from genome assembly GCA_011114355.1 of Carex littledalei. Taxonomy (NCBI): domain Eukaryota; kingdom Viridiplantae; phylum Streptophyta; class Magnoliopsida; order Poales; family Cyperaceae; genus Carex; species Carex littledalei. The sequence goes on from CM022081.1 coordinate 3,067,590, forward strand.
TCAAGTATAAAACTTTGAATAGGTTGTTTGTGTTCATCTCCTATTATTGGATTTATAGATTTAGGTGAGTTTGGGATTTAAGATCCAAACTCTCGAAATCAAAAAGTCTACAGAATTAAAAAAAAAAGGAAATCCTAGCAGGACTAGAAATCAATTGCTTTGAATTTCTACGGAGAAAATTCAGATCGCGTCACTGCTTAGCGGTACGAATACGATGTGTTGATTAAAATACTAATTAAGTTCGCAATGCTTGATTCTAGAGTGGGAGCCGGCTTGGTCACGGAATGGTATGTTGACGAAACGGTATGGTTACAGTACGGAATGGGTATAGATACAATTACAATATGGAACGACACAGTACGTGTACCGGTTACGTGCCGTGATTCGCGTGTTCCGTGTCATGATTATTCGCGTGCCGTGACTATTCTCGTGTTGTGACTATTCGCGTACCGTGATAATTTTGTAAAATTTTATCACAACACGTCACGTGAAAGATCTAATTACGGCACGGCACGTGGTTACACGAATAACGTGTAATTAGAACCTTTAGATCTTGATGAAATAATGATTCTTAAATAAACTAAACTAAGACACAAAATTAGTAAGAAATTTTATTTTTGAGTTCGTGTTTAAACAAGTTGTTGCCAAATTGTTGTAACCATGTGAGCTCTGATATATATATATATAGTAAGGTCACACGTTTCATGCACCTGTCCTACTTATTATAATTTTGTATCATCATTTTTACGGTAGAGAATATAAACTATGTTTAATTAGATAGATCCTATGAACTAGTAACATTATATTATTGAAGAAATTTCATGTATCTTTCTCGAAAACTTTAATATTATGTATTTCTTTCACAAAAATTTGTAATATCATATTTGTTCTTAAAAATTAAAAAAACTCACGTACTTATCTAATTCATTAACTTTCATTAATTTTAAATTTTTCTAACCTTGTAAATTCATAATTCTCATTTTATCTTTATAAGAAATTAAAAAAAATTAAAGCAAGTTGTTGATAATTTCTGATTGTGATAGTTTAGAGATGAAGTTTTTGAAATAAATGTTGGAGATCAAGTCATCTCAACTATTTAAACTATTTAATATTTACAAAGAATTATTCCTTCCAGATTTCGAACTTACGACCTCTAAATAGAGAGCATTGTCTTTGTCACTACACTAGAAGTTGATTCTCAGTTTGAAGATGAAGCTCATGATAAAGAGAGCTGCTTGGGTCCGATGGGTTTCGGGACCGTCTGATTCACTTTAAGAGTCGTGCGCATCAATTTTAAAGCATACGCGAAAGTTACGGGTGCAAACACTACTAGAATTTCCGCTTTTTGCAACGGCAGGAAATCGCCTTTTCCATCGGCGTACCGATGGAATAAGCCCTGAAATCGTCATTTCCATGCGCTACCGATGGAAATACTCCCGTTGCAACAACCCTCGATGGAAATAGCACTTATTTCCATCGACGCCGTTGGAAATACTCATTCCTGAGTATTTCCATGCGCTTACAGTTGGAAAAAGGGCGCATGGAAATACTTTCACACTCGGACACTCCCCAGAGCATTTCCATGGGCAGCTAACGCGGGGCCCACCTGTTTATTTCCAACGGCAACGTCTGTGGGACCCTCCAGAGCATTTCCAAGGGCAGAGTACGTGGGACCCACCCCAGTATTTCCAAGGCAAGGGAACGTGGGGCCCACATGTTTATTTCCAAGGGCAGTGTACGTGGGACCCACCCCAGTATTTCCAAGGCAAACTATAGTGGGGCCCACATGTTTATTTCCAAGGGCAGCGTACGTGGGACCCACCCCAGTATTTCCAAGGCAATCTATAGTGGGGCCCATATGTTTATTTCCAAGGGCAGCGTACGTGGGACCCACCCCAGTATTTCCAAGTGTACATTATTTTTAATTCTGTTATTGTTTGTTGGCCCACCAGATTATTTGCATGGGAACATTAATTTTAATCTCCATATAATACCCATGGAAATACAAACCTGGAAGGAAAAGTATCTGTATGCCCTCATCCTACAATCCTCCCTTACCAATTAGGTAATCCCATACATTCCCCATCCTACAATCCTGCCTGTACCAATTCGGTACTCCCATACATTCCACATTAAACATAAAAACATCAATAATAGACAGAAAAAACATTCATAAATAGATCGATAACATTTAATAACTTTAAAGCATGAACATAGTATAATCATCATGCACTATCTCCCTAAATTAGCAAACGGCCGTTACTACAGCAATACTATATATTTGCATCATTGACACTATATATACACAAAATATACCCACTATGAGTTAACAAAAATTCACAATATAAGGTTCCATTCCTGTTGTCATATGTTATAACTTGTAAATGCACATTTTTTGGTTATTTACAAGTTAACGCTGGTTCACGTTGAAGGTGGACTGCCCGAACCATTGGCTCATATCATCCTCACCCCTTGTATTGTCATCATTTCCAGCTTGAGTTTGATTTAGTAGTTCTTGGAAACTACCTCCCTGGTTTGGTTGCATAGGAAAAGCAAGACCCTATGTATACCACATAGAAACAGAGAAGTGTCAAACAAAGAAGATATAAACTATCTAACAAAGAAGTGTCAAACATTGATGAAGATGTGCAAAAATAAGCACAATTATAAGAACACCCTATCGCTTACAAGACAATTGTAAGAACACCCTATGTGTACCACGATGGTTACAAGTACATTAAAGAATTGCACCGACAGCCACTGGATTGGGTTATGAAGTTCCTAAGAACAAATAAGAATTTGGTTTTTGAAATTGTACATTCTTGTGTTTTGTACCTATCTTAGATTGTCAGATTTGAGTAACTTGTAGGATCACAGATTGTACATTGACTACCCCCTAGCTAGTCAACTAAGCTTTATTTGTCATACTTAAAGCCAATAGCTACATGAACCCTCATTTAGCGGGTTTTCATAAGTTAAATCTGAAAGCAACACTATATAACTCATTACCTGGGGAATGGGCATTTGCATAAGTGAAGCTCCTACACGAGATGGTTGATTGGTGAGCCCTTGACCCTAAACATTGTATATGCAAGCATTGTTATAATCCGTAGATCACAAAATGGAAGATGAATAAAATAAACATCGTTATGTTTTGTAAAATTAAAATTGTGACCTGAAGAGAAGGAATTACAGGAACAACACCTTGCTGAGTTCCAGAAGCGTTTACTCCATCCTAAAATATAAAAAATGCACATGAGGTAATGTTAGTATACTGCTATATCTCAACAGCAAAGACAACTACCAAAATGGTGCAAACAGCAGTGTCATATCAAAATCTGTCAACATAAAAAAAGTTTACAACCCTAAATTAACTACCAAATTGGTCTTAATACCTGTGAAGTAGGCATTTGCGCCCCATACATAGTGAATAATTGACTGAAGTATAAGTCATAAGTTGCCAGTTTTCTCTCCCTCACAGCCTTTTCCTCATCAAGACGACGATCACGGTCAGCTAAGAGCATTTCCAGTTCTTCGCGGGTTTGGATTCTCGGCCCTTCATTGTTTGTCAAACCAGAGACAGAAGAAGCTGTGTGTTTCTGCCTGGCTCGGGTGGTTGCTGTTGGCACCTTGCCTTGAAGCAGGCTTCCAAATCCCCGCACCCTACCGTGTCTTGATCCACCAACAGCTGTCAGAAACATGGTGCTCTCATCCATGTCAGCATTGGCCTGATCAGCCGCCATGTCCTTCACTTTTTCCTATGAGTTGCAACATATTGGAAATCATAAAATTCATATTAGAAAGCCATCAAGAACAGTTAGTTCATCTTAGTTGTTACACATATGGAAAGAGGAGATGTAAATATCAGCACTTGTTTTTTTTATCAAAATTCATTCTCAGTAGCTATATGGGACCTTGTCAGAACAGTAAATGAGAAATTTACACTTGGGTCCCTATATTATGTCCTATTTGTGTTTTTCCTATGAGTTGCAACATATTGGAAATCATAAAATTCATATTAGAAAGCCATCAAGAACAGTTAGTTCATCTTAGTTCTTACACATATGGAAAGAGGAGATGTAAATATCAGCACTTGTTTTTTTATCAAAATTCATTCTCAGTAGCTATATAGACCCTTGTCAGAACAGTAAATGAGGAATTTACACTTGGGTCCCTATATTATGTCCTATTTGTGTTTTTCCTATGAACCAAATAAACCGAACCATTTGAACACCCCTACCCATGGTGTCAACCAACAACAAATATAGGCCACATAAGCTCACAACATATTTGCTTAGTTATATTTATTGTGACCTTGTTATGCACTACGGTAACAATAAATGCAAATTAAAATAATACTACTTACATAAACTGCTTTCGCATTCGAGTTGGTAAAATGCAAGGAGTTGATATCATAATCTGGGACCTGTGTTCTAGGCTCCCCGGTACTTGGATCCCGAAGCCCATTACCATCAGTGTTTTCATTAATTTCAGACCCATCCATTGTGGTAGACTGTATTTGGATGACCACAGGTGATTTCCCATCTTCTCGACGACTATGAGTATGGAGGTAAAGTTCCCCCATCGATGGCTCTTTTCCATTTTGTAATTTTGTCTCCACATGAAAAGGAATAAACAAATATTCATAAAGGTCAGATGAATCTGTAAATTACAAATATTGTTAATTTGGGAACATTATATTTGATGAAGCTGACCAGTTTGCCAAAATGCTGGTGTGAGCTGGCTGATCCACCGTGATGGGCAACCAAAAGTCCCGACTGTGTGCGGTTTACCAAGTTTTTCTTACTCAAATCTTGCCAATCCTCTGTGAAAAAAATATCGCACAAACCGTGCCAGTTGGGGTCGTCAAGGCACCAATGGGGAATGTGGTTTTTCCATGCTTCTATGTCTCTGCCAAATTTTTTCCTGCAGAGGTCCCTGGCCTCGTGTAGCTCCTGGCTGTACCTTTTTGTTGCTATGGCCTCCATAACATCTTTGCAATGGTCTGGATCTTCCCCTTCACGGTATCTGAATTTTTTCTTTAAAAAAAAAAAAAGTCAGTCTATTAAAATTAAGTATAACACTGTTAAAAGTAACTCTATCTACTGTGGATAGCTATCTGTAACCAGATGTGAATTGTAGTGTGGTATTGGTTTGCTAGTTCATGTCATATGCTTCTTGTTTTTACTGATAAAAGTAAGTCTGTTACTGATAAAAGTAAGACTATTGGTTTGACAGTTCATGCAATTTGCTTCTTGATGTGAACTGATAAAGAAATATATGGTACCAAAAACAAGAACTCAATATTTTTCTTCGTGGCGTCATCAAATGACAAGAAGCTTCTCAACGGTCCAGGCATGAGATTTAGGGCTAGCCTAGTGATAAAAAGGGAAGAATCAGCCATTTGACTTACAATATTAAACAGTGTAACCCTAAGTAGAAATATTAAACATGACATCTTCAGTGTAACCTAGTTGGTAGCTGTACATTCAACATCTTAGAAATATTAAACATGATCTCTTCAGTGTAACCTAGTTGCTAGATGTACATACAACATCTTCCTTCTAGTGTACCCATATTTTATTGCTAGCTGTACATTCAACCTAATTGTAATAAAATCATGACATTTGGGGAGTGCAAGAAATTGTGCGAGAAAGGTGAAATTGAGGAGTCAAAGTATTTTCTACATGACATGATTTGTAAAGGGCATCAACCTGATTTGTGACCATAACACTACAAGTTGAACCTGACATGACTTGATGGCACTCAGATTTTTGTGTAATTAATCAGCTTGAGTGCATCAGAATATGTTGTTTTTAACTTACCAGAGACTGATGTTGTTTACCAATTTCTTGACAAAACAGAATAAATAAAAAAGCAACAATTAGAAGCATAAAATCCCTAAAAACAATATATCGAGTTCTGGCTGTGTAATTTCAAGTTCTCAAGTTAGATTTTATACCTAGTGATTGCTGCTGTTATTTCCTTTGGTTTGCAATCGCCCAACTGTTGATTGCATGTGAACTCACAATCCCCAACTGGCCAGATTATCGGTCTGTCCTCGACTACATCAGTTGATTTTCTGATCTTTCCGGCGCCTCGTCCCTTTTTCTTTGGCGGTTCTGGTTGTGTAATTTCTCTTTCAGGGTCAACATTTGAACCCTCGCCAACCTCAAGAGCTGGCTGTGAAGTACACTTTCTCTTGGAGTGTTTTTTACGTGTTGCTCTTGTAAGACAAGACTTTCTTGGAGCCATTTCTGTTGTGCTAATAACAAAAAAAATGTGTTACACATACGGAACCAGCTTCAAAGCACTAAAGTTTACAGGGACAAAAGAAAACCATAGTAAATGAAAAAATTAAGGGAACCAAAGGTCTCACCCTGTAACCAACTAACCACTACTTAAATTTATCAACACGAACCCGTGTACCAAACTTGCGTCACTTTTCGACAAAAAGTCATACATTTGACATCACTAGTGATAGGTTTCTTCGCATGTGCACCACTTATGATCAGGTCATAAATAGGAATAAATATAATGATTTGACGCATATGGAGGATGACAGACAGAATTAATATATATATATATATATATATATATATATATATATATATGACGTTACCTTTGACGCGTCGGCGAATATTCCACCTAATTCAAAATTTATAATTTCTTATATATGTCAGATATCTAGATAACAGATTAAAATTTTAGGAGCACATGGGAATACTTCAAAAGGGAATGACCAGCATCGTGTTCACAGAGATAGAAAATCTCTCGTCTAGCTAGAACATTTAGATCAAATTAATATCATTTCTCATCAAAAAAATTTTATCACGTCAATACTAAATTCAAACAAATAAGCCCCAGTTAGAAACATAAAACAAATATGAAAACCAAATTCATAATCATATCTAAACCCCTACTATAAGTAAGTCAAATAGTTTAAACTTCATTGATATACTTTTAAGTATAAAATGATATCAAGTTCGAAAAAATAAATCAAATTCAAACCATGGCAAAGATAAAATTCCATATCCATACTATTAACAACATGTGATTTTGTCAGTAGGAAAAACAGATGAACTCTCAAAAAAATAAAAGCCCTTTAAAGAGTCTGATCTATTTTGAAAGATCAAACCAAAGTTGATGGACAAATATAGTGGTTAGCTCTTTGACGCTTCTTTTAATGTCTAACTCAATCCAATTATATATGAGTTGGGTTAAAAAGTTATATTATTTCCATACCCCAACCATGCCTCAGATATGTGCGCATTCAACATTTTCAAAATCGCCATATGAAGCGCTCAACGCCATATTATAAGAATTAAGGTTTACAATTGTAATCCTAGAAAATAATTGTTTCATCTCTCATAGAAAAAATAAACAATAAAAACATATATGTAAGACATTACACAACACAAAAGAGATATTTTTGATAAAATGAATATACCTAGGCAGTTAACCACGGAGGCCATCTGTGCTACATGTAGCACTGTAGCCAACTACTATATATATATATATATTTTGTTTTTGTTTTATAATATCAAAGGCAATTCATATAATTTGTCTCAATTATAGTTGCCGAAACAATGCCAGACATAGCTAGTCCTAGGAAAATTAGAATTTTAGATGATGCAACCAAGACACTATACCAGTGATCAACCAAGACACTATACCAGTGATCAACATATATAAGCCAAGTGCATTAAGCACTTCACTGGTACCCAAAACAGTCCAATAGGTAATGGCCTCAAAATTCTAAAAGTAAAATCTTAATTAAATGAGGGTTGATATATATACAAGCTTTCAAATAGCTTGATTAGATGAAATAAATTCATCTTCAATTAGTAGTTGACAAGCTTCAAAAGATAAAAGGTATGCACTGAAAAAGAAGCTAAATCATCTCGCTAGATATGATAGGATTAACAGTAAGAATAGATAATTTCAGTTCAAATTAGTAGATAGAGAGTGGATAATTAGTTGCTTTCTCTTAGCAACTGAGTTTTGTTTTCGAGTGCTTGTCAAATATTTTAATTTCAACCTAACTCCTAACAGGTGAAGAGGTTAATGTAAACAAAATCAACTAAAACACAACACATAGCATCTCAGTGATCAAACAATTGAAATTAAAGTAATATCGGGGGGGGGGGGGGGGACTTACCAACTAGTTCGTATTGGAGAATAAATTTTCGCCCCTCTTCAGATTTCCAGACAAGACATGCACCGAGATGTGCCACCGGAAGGAGAGGTAGCGAGGTGCTCAGGCCAAATACACCGATTAGAGGAGAGGCGATCTGTTGTGAGAGATTGACGGATTAGATGAGAGGATGTGAGAGGAGTGTGAAATTGAGGGTCGTAGTGAGAGGGAAATTTGTGCTTCCGCCTAAATATCTCTCGGTGAAAATTGGGCGGAAACATGATGTGATTGGGGGGGAAAACGGAAATGAAATCAGCCATATCCGACTAACTTCGTAGTGTTGGGAGGGAAAGCCGAAAAATGGAAGGGTCTAGGGCTTCTGAAATTTACGTGTTGAGAATCTGTTATCTTCGAGATTCGGACTAGCGTTTGAGATTGCCGAATTGATGCGTTTTTTTATTCGTGCAAAGTTAAAAGAACTGTCCGGATTCAAATATGGGTATCAAGATTGACGCATGTATGCATCCAGAGAGAATAGGTTTCCTTAGAACAATTTTCTTTCAAATTAAATGGACAGAGCAGTTTTAGCTTCATGCGGTAAATCTTATGTGTTGGAAGGTCCTGTGATTATATAATATAGCGCTGCTCGTAGTCAGAGCTGATGTGTTAAATAAATCACATATAAATTGGATCTGTGAACATTGAATTTACAAATAAATTTGATTTACACCCTTGATAAATGAAATCTGATTAATAATGTCTGAAGTAGCATGTTTATGAATTACTAATAAAATTGTATAAAAAAAACAAAATAGCATAAGATACTTATTGCATGAGTAACACACATCCATTAAGTATCAACATAGAACATTAACTCTTGTAGTACGAGTTAATGAAGACCCGCAATTATATGTTGTCCGACAGTCGATCGAAACCGTTCAAATCGAAGAGTATCGCATTCATCTCATTGCAGTGAAATTGGATGAGATTCGATGGTCGTTTACCTTTCCATCAAGCCTACGGAAAATACAAACATCGTATGGCCCCAATTAGTTTGCGTTGGATCGAAGGTTCGCCACATTGAAACTTCTGTTTTTATTTTATTTTTACGTTCAATGTTATCCCTTGATCATTTATAAACTAATTTGAAATCATTTCGTTAAAGATCAACCGTTGAATTTCGATACGAAAATGAACGGTCCATAATTATTTGCTCAATTTCAAGGGGCAAATATTAATGAAATGATATGATATCAACAATCAATGAGAAGATATATTCCAAGGGTATGTTTAAATATAGAAATTATTTATTGAGGATTTTAATCATATCATTTGCTGTACAAAAAATCATATAATTTGGTGTACAAAAAATCATATTTATTGGTCTGCTTATGCTAGCCGTCTGATGGGTGATGAAGGGTCATACTCCGAAAATGGACGTCTCCATTAAAGAGTTTTGCGATGCCTTAATCATTTTTTGTAGAGCGTAAATGCTCCCTGGGACGAATCCATATCCTCGACGGTACCGTAAAAGATTCCCTTTTAGTGATAGCTATTTACGGTTTGAGATTAACTCTCATCCGGTTTGGGATTCGTGCCAAGTTAAAAAAACGGTCCAGATCAAGTAATTGTAAAAGATTCCCGGAGACGGTACCGTCGAGGATATGAATTACTCTCAATTCTCAAACCTTAGAGAGATTTTGAATCCTCTCTCTGGGACTTGGCCATTATTTTTGAAAACCAAACGCCACACTGCCACCCCGATTTAGGGTAGAAGAAACCCGATCGTCTTCCTCTCAGCCCTCTCCATTTACTCAAACAACTACCGAAACGCCTCTCAGCCCTCTCCAGCCCGCGATTCTTCCTCTCAGCCCTCTCCTTTTGCTCAACCACCCCACACAAACGCCTCTCAGCCCTCTCAGCCCGCGATTCTTCCTCTTCCGCCTCTCCTTTTGCTCAACCACCCTACACAAACGCCTCTCAGCACTCTTACTAAGAGTTTCAACTGAAATCAGCCGAGCAGCCGGATCGGAGAAAGGCGGCGATGGAACCCGAGCAGCTGTCAGACACACGTAAGAGTTTAAACTGAAATCTATTTATTTTCACAAAAGTTTAGAAGCGAGGGTTTAGAAGTGAGGGTTTAAGACCATCTCTCATAGAACTGATTTGTTTGAAGATTTACTTTTCTTTACATAGTTTTGGGTTAGGGTTTAGAAGTGAGGGCTTAATCACTGAAATTGTCAATATTAATTTGTCAATACTAATTTATTATATTATTATTTTGTCATTATTAATTTATTATTTGAAATGATTAAAACAGTAGATGGGGATATGAATAATTTGAGTGACTTTGAATGGGGATGTAAATAATAAGATGAAAGATAATATAATTTTAGGGAGAATATCATATATACCACTCAAAAACTGTATAATTACGTATTTACCATCCAAATTTATATAATTACGTATTTACCATCCTAAATTCTAATAACTCACGTATTTCTCCAATGGGTCAAAAACTGAAACTAATTATATCTAATTCATGATTAATCACTTAATTACTTTCTGGTTTTGGGTTGGGATTGTACATAGTTTTGACTCTGATCTAGTTTTGACTCTAATTCATGATTAATCACTGAGAATCGAGTAAGCTCCTTGATCTTGATTTTACGATAACTCACAAATGAGTCACGCATCGTCAGTATTATCTTTGTCCTTGGTCAATTCAATCAATTTTGCACACATTGCGTTTTTCCAATCTCAAGTGACATGTTTTTCCAATTTCATTAGTATCTTGATTTTCGTGCTTTTTATCTTCTTCATCATGGTTCCCATTATGTCTTTATTCAACATATACAAGTTTTTGATAAAAACGAGGAAAATAAAAGTTTGGCAGTTAAAGAGTTCCATTTGAATCCGGTGCTAGATCATGCCCATTCGAAAGTAGATGCAACACAACTGAATCCGGTGCTAGATCATGCCCATAAAAAAGGCTAGCTGTACAGTAACTATTTATAACTAATTCAATTAGTATCAGGAAGGTTTACTTTGAATTAAGCATAGTATCAGGAAGGTTTACTTTGAATTAAGCACTGCTAGGTGCTGTACCAGTATTGATACTGGTCACTGGTTGGATTAAGCACTGAGGTGCTGTACCAGTGTTGGTACCGATCACTGGTACAAGGTAGTTTTTGGTTTGTTTTATTTATTGAAGGGGATGCTCTCATTGAGAGTTGTAAAACATAGTTAATCTATTGGGTATATAAAGGGGATTGGGTCTAAGGAAGAGAGGGTATATAAAGGGGATTGGGTCTCTGCAACAATTATTGACTCATGATACAATGATAGATGAAATGAAACCTAATGGCATTTGAGTTGCATTTATAAATATTTATAACGAGGTCGTTGATTAAAATGCAATTTTAATTTGATTTGGTTCCTTAATCATTTTTTAGCACCTCAAATGCCCTTAGGTTTCATTTCATCTATCACTGTACCATGATTCAAACAATAAGGAAGGTTTTTTTTTTAAACTCTAGACAGTGGCTTCGGGTATGTACAAAAAATAAAGATTGAAGATATTTGAGATTATTTCCTTATTAAAGTTATCTGAGATGAAATCTCTTTGAGATTATTTCCTTAATAAAGTTATTTGAGATGAAAGACAGTGGCTTTGGGTTGTTGCAGAAATTAACCATCATGTTTTAATTGTTGCAGAGACCAATGGTACGGATGAAGATTGCACCCAGTTTGTTGTAGTTCAACGTCGAAAATCCCCGAGGCTAAATTCGTGCCCAAGTATGACAGCCCCCAACCAAATTAAGCCCCTGTCCCCGCCCCCGCCCCCGCCTCCGCAACCGCAACCGCAACCGCAACCGCAACCCGCAACCGCAACCGCAACCGCAACCGCAACAGCACACCGCAACCAGCAACCGCAACCACAACCTGCTGCTCAAACCAAGGAGCACCCAGTCCAGCTGCCACCGCCTCACCCAGATCCTCGTGCACCGTCCCGGAAGAAAAGAAAAACTGACAAGTTGAGCACAATTAGAATCCGTGAGGTCAGGAGATCAAGGAGGCTAAATCCACTTGATGATGAACCGGGTCCCGATCTGCCGCCAGTACATGAAACAGAGGTAGCGCCCCGACTGTGGTTTGGCCCAGGTCCGCCCCCCCCTCGTGCCAAGTCCCGGACTCGGGCTATTTCAGCTGATGAATCACCGACTGATGCCGAGACAGTTGCTGATGCACAACCGACTCTGGCCGAGACAGCTGCTGCTGCCCAATCGACTCTGGCCGAGACAGCTGATGAAGAACCTACTGATGCCGAGACACCTGCTGATGCACAACCTACTCTGGCCGAGACAGCTGCTGCTGCCCAATCGACTCTGGCCGAGACAGCTTCTGCCCAATCGACTCGGGCCGAGGCAGCTGATGAATCACCGACTGATGCCGAGACAGTTGCTGATGCACAACCGACTCTGGCCGAGACAGCTGCTGCCCAATCGACTCGGGCCGAGGCAGCTGATGAATCACCGACTGATGCCGAGACAGTTGCTGATGCACAACCGACTCTGGCCGAGACAGCTGCTGCCCAATCGACTCGGGCCGAGACAGCAGCTGATGCTTCACCGACTTATGCTGCTGCCCAACATGCTGCCCATTCACCGACTGATGCCGAGACAGCTGCTGCCCAGTCAGGAGATAGCTCCCCTCGCTCGGATACTGACTGGTCACCGTCTCGGTCCGAGACAGCATCACAGCCCCAGTCAGGAGACAGCTCCCCTTGCGCACATATTGAAGGGGTGTATACCGATGATGGCAGCATTAGGTGCCGGAACCGTCGGACCCTCCGTAGCTGTCCTGAAGCTTTTCAGGCCTGCGGGAGAGAGCTTGACGAGTCGGCAGCGCAAGAGTCGGCTGAAAAGAAGAAGCGAAAGAGAAACAAGGGAAAATCTGACGTGAGGTGTGGTCGGGGACTTGCGAAGCCTCGTGCCCCGGTGCAACCAGCTGACAGACCATACCTGATGGTGGTTGGGGACGCGGAGTTCACGTCCTCTCCATTTTGCACCAAGGTGATAACCACGATACGGGTTCTAACTTTGGAGAACCTGCCGGGACCGTATAGGTCCTACAACATGTTCCCATCGCAGATTCGGCTGGTTATCCTCCAACAATTCCTGCAGAGGTACTCATGGGGGCCTAAGGAAGACATCGGCCGTTGTCTTGATGTCTTCGAGAAGATAGCGGCGGAATCATACATGCGTGAACTGAATGAAACAAGGCAGCAGTTAACGAAGAAATATGGGGATGATAAGGAGAAATGGAAAGACTTTCCTCCTAAATGGTGCAAGAACATAGAAGCTTGGAAGGGGCTGTGCGATGTATGGTCCACAAAAAACTGGGACCAACAATCGGCCACCAACCGTAGTAACAGAACAAGCAAAGAAAATGAGGTCCATCATGTGACTGGTTCGAAGAGTATGTTTCGGCACAAGCAAGCATTGGTATTGAAAAACTACATTTACAACATTCATCCCTAATTTGAATTTTTTTCAACATCACTGAAAATTTTTATTTTTTTAAACATCAGATGCGGGAGAAGGGCGACTCTGTTGGATTGAAGGATGTCTTTGATAAAACTCACATGCGCAATACACCGGAGGGAAAGGTGTACTTGACACGGAGAGCAAAAGAGGCAGCGGTATTCCCCTTTCTTTGTTGTGTTTTAATCTTTAGAAAAATGGTTAATTTTCTGTGTACACTCCAACTCTTGCTAATTTTCTAATTCATCCCTCACTACTGCAATATATTCCATTTGCCTTTTTAGTATGACAGACCAAATAATATAAACTGAAGTTTCAATGTGATATGATTAAAATAACATAAACTGATATGGTTGTACAGAAAATGAATTGATTGTATACACAAGTGTAAATCCTCTATATGATCCTTATATATTGAAGTTTCAATGTGAATTGATTGTATACACAAGTGCAAATGAATTGATTGTATACACAAGTGTAAATCCTGTATACACAAGTGCAATATATTCCTACTGCCCTTTATATATTCACATTAGTCGCATCTACATGCCTTCCTTGTGTGATTTCTAAACTATATTATTGTATAAACAATTATCAAATAAATTATGTCTTCGTATCGTTTTCCTAACCACTGCAGGAAAGATTTGATGCCCTTAAGGGGAAATACGGGGAACAGATGGAAGAGGAGCAAATCTGGGAGAAAGCTGTGGAAGGAGAGGACGCCAGAGGCAGGTTATTCGGGTTTGGCTTCCGGGGAAGAACCAGCAAGTCAACCCGAGTACTCGAGACAGTTGAGGCGAGCCCATCGGGTCCAACCAGGAGCACTGCCACCTCTGCCGCAGATGCGAATAGGAGTTTCTCAAATGTAGAAGTGGCACAGTTACTAGCAGCTGAACGAACCCAGTTTGCTAATGAGATCGCTGCCCAGGATAGGCGACACAGAGCTGAAATGGATTCTCTTCATAAACACCATGAGTACACAAGAGCGTGTTTTGATGCACTATTCAGAGCAGGTGGTCTGAGGCCTCCGCCGGTAAGCTATTTTATACGAATAATATATGGTAGTTTACCACTAAATACTAATACGGCAAGTACATAAAATAATATTTTACAATTGTTTTGTAGGAGCCGTCGTCGGAGGCCAATGCTGATGGGGGTCATAAAGGGAGTGGAGGCCACCCCAACCCAGCAGAGGGCAATTCGGGAGGGGGAGATAAGAACGAACCATCAAGGGCCACCTCTGGAGGGGAAATGGGCGGCTCTTAAGGCCCAGGCCAACTAATTCACTGCTAAAAACTTACTATTGTAATAAATTAATTTACTTAGGATGTGTGTACCTTGTGTTGAATTGCATTTGAAATATGTCTAACTTAGGATGTGTAGAATTCTGAAGTATGGTATGCTTAACTTAGGATGTGTGTTGCTGTGAATTAGTTGCTCTTATGAAATTGACAGTTGGACTAATTAAGTGTTGGCACTTTCTTTTTAAATCTCTGGGTTATTTTGTTTACTCTGGGTTATGTTGACTGTATGAATTAAAGATTATGCGTGCAATGGGTACGCAACAAAAAATATGAATCAATTCAAATGTATAATGCCACTATTTCCATTGGTAAAACGTTGGAAATACGTCCTAGTTATTAACCGACTAGGGCCGCCGAACAAAGTATTACTTTCTTTCGGTCTCGGCCATCCAGTATAACTTTCTTTCAGTCTCGGCCATCCAGTAATAAACATGTGTTCTTTTTGAATTGGTAAAACCATCGCCAAGAGCCTCGGCCACTGTCTCTTCGACTCCTCTTTCTCTTGGAGCTCATCTCGTTGGAACTCATTTCTTCGCAATCCAACTCATCTCGTTTCCTCTTGGACCCCTCGGCAACTGTTGTGGGGTTCGGTGAGCTAGGGCGTGGTTCTCATGGATTGATTTCCTGCAAGGTTAACATATTATACTAAATTCAATTTTGCATTCATATAATTTTTATTTACTGATTTGACTTGTATAGTTCCAGCAATGAAAAACTGAGAGTATTTTGATAAGCCAGTCACATAATTTGAGAACAGTGTAGAGTAAATTGCCTTGGTTTTTGTCATTTTTGACTAATTCACCTGGAGGGACTGCCACCTACTATAAATTTGAGAACAGTGGAAGTCCTTTGTGTATTAGCAATTAGATAGTAATTTCTATTTTTGAGAACAGTGGACTGCCACCTTGAGAAGATATTGGTTTTTAGATAGTAATTTCTATTTTTCATTTGGGGACTGCCACCTACTATAAATTGGGGACTGTCTTGTTCAGTTAACATTAACTATAGAATTGTGCTTGCTCCTTTGTGTATTAGCAATTGCTCCATTGTGTAATTAACTCAAGTCTAATATGTATAGATAGCTCATCAAATGGCAACTGATCGGGAGTGGATGTACAATGGCAGAAAAAAAGCTGGTGGAAATCTTGAACCCGAATTCGTTAAGGGTGTCGCTGAATTTATTGCAATAGCATTGTCCAAACCCTCTGTTGTGCGTCTCGATCGACAGGGCCAGAAGTGTATCCCGTGTCCGTGTACATCATGCGACAACCTCTACAACAAAGATGTGGGGACTGTCGAACTACATCTTTATCGTTTCGGCTTTTGCAACTCATATCATGTTTGGCACAAGCACGGCGAGCCACACCCCAATTCAGCTAGCTCTCAACCACACAATCCACCAACTTTGAACTTTGCGACAGACCGAATGGAAGACATGGTAAGGGATGCCGCTCCTCAAGGATTTGATTGGAATGAGGAGACACCTACTGGAGCAGCTAAAAAATGGTTCGACATGATGGAAGCATCGCAAACACCGCTTTGGAAAATTAACTCAACGGGTGAAGTGAAATGCGAGACACACACCGTCTTATCGGCTGTGACACGTGCCATAGCTTTGAAGTCCAAACACCAATTGAGCCAAAGATGTTTTGATGATATGTTGGGTCTCATGAAAAGCACGCTTCCATGTGGTGCAGAAATGCCAGAAAATTTCTACCAAGCAAAGAAATTGGTTTCGGAATTGGGCATGGACCATGAGAAGATAGATGTATGCCCTAACTTTTGTATGCTATATTACAAAGGAGCGAACAAGAAGAAAACACAATGTGATGTATGTGGGGAGCCAAGGTATAAGCCAACTGGACCCAACAAGAATGCTAAACCTATTCCACAGAAGGTACTCCGTTATCTACCTATCACACCCCGATTGCAAAGGATGTACATGACCAAATCATCTGCGAAGAAAATGAGATGGCACAAGGAAGGTGTGCGTCACAAAGCACCGATGATGGTACACCCTGCGGATGGTGAGGCTTGGAAACATTTCGCTCGTAAACATCCTGATTTCGCAGGAGAGTTGAGAAATGTCGTGTTGGGGCTAACAACGGATGGGTTCATGCCATTCAACTCGAGTGCAGCTCCATATTCGTGTTGGCCGGTATTTGTCTTTCCGTATAATCTACCACCTGGGATGATAATGAAAGAAGAAAGCATGTTCCTCGCGCTTGTCATTCCGGGACCGAAGCATCCGGGTCGGGACATTGACATTCTCCTCGAACCTTTAATCGACGAATTGAAAAAATTGTGGCTACATGGCGAAATGACATGGGATGGGTACAAAAGAGAGAATTTCAAGATGCGTGCACAACTTTGTTGGACGGTGAGTGATTACCCTGCTTACGAGATGCTTTGTGGGTGGGGTACAAAAGGAAAGTTGGCTTGTTTTTATTGTATGGACAAGACAAAGTCTTTTCAACTCGAGAATGGTGGAAAAGCATGTTGGTTCGATTGTCATAGGTGCTTCTTGCCTCCGAATCACGCATTCCGTCGAGACAGGAAGAATTTTAAAAAAGGTAGAGTCGAGAATGATCCGCCACCGCGACGATTGACGGGAGAGGAGCTTGAAAATATAGTGAGTTTAATTGGGGAGATTAAATGGGGTAAAGAAGGAGCATTAAACCAGATTCCGGGTTATGGTCAGACTCACCATTGGCAAAAGAAGAGTATTTTTTGGAGTTTACCATATTGGAAAGACAATTTGTTGCAACACAATTTGGATATGATGCATTTGGAGAAGAATTTCACCGAAAATTTGATATACACGCTTTTAAGCATAGGCGGCAGAACGAAGGATAATGAAAAAGCTAGAAAAGATCTAGCTCTAGTGTGTGATCGTCCCAACCAGCACCTAACTCCAGCCGATAATAACCCGGGAAAGATGAAAAAACCAAAGGCGCCATTCGCACTCTCTCCAGATGATAAGAAGATTGTTTTAAAATGGCTCAAGGATATAGTAAGGTTTCCCGATGGCTACGCATCCAATTGGTCAAGGTGTGTTAACTTAGTCACTGGAACGCTCATTGGGCTCAAAAGTCATGATTTACATGTGTTCATGGAGCGTCTCCTCCCCGTCGCCTTTCGAGACTTTGTCCCGGATTCCGTATGGGATGTTTTATGTGAGATTTCGGCCTTCTTCAGAGAGATTTGTGCCAAAGAGCTTGATCCAGTGAGGGTGGCAACCTTAGAAAATGATATTATCGTTACAATGTGCAAGGCAGAAAAAATATTTCCACCCGGTTTCTTTGATTCAATGGAGCATCTTGCGGTGCATGTAGCATATGAGGCTAGAATGGGTGGGCCAGTAGGGTCCCGATGGATGTATCCATGTGAAAGGTGAGTTGCATATTGCTTCTATTTGTGAACCATGAAAATATTTGTAACAACTAACACTAAACTATTGTTGCAATTACAGGCGTAACAAAGAACAACGTATGAGAGTCACAAACAAGGCGCGTGTTGAGGGTTCGATCGTGGAGGCTACAATTGCCAAAGAAATTGGTACTACTTCGACACACTATTTTGCAGAAAAATCTAACATTGGCCAAGAAGTTGGAACAAGTAACCGTTCGGCGGCGCCACTTTCGATATTCGATACTCCGGGCCGGTTCATTGGCAGGCAAAGACGGAGGACTCTTGATGACACGGATTTTAATGCTGCACACACCTATGTTATCCTCAACTGTCCAGAGATCTGTGAGAAGTACTTGGGGTACAATATTATGAATTTTCTTTTGATGTTTCTGAAAGTACCTATTCTAAAACCTATGGAAAATCTAATATTTGGACATATTCTAATATGCAGAGAGTTTGATACATGCATGCTCAACTCTGGAGTAGCCACAAGCACCCAAGATTTGCCAAAAGTTCGTCAAGATGGTTTTGCACAGTGGTTGCGGAAAAAAGTGATAAATTCTCGTGATGAAGACGATTACTACATACGAATGGCAGGAGTCAAGCCTAGCAAACAAGCGTACTTCTACGAAGGATACGAAGTCAACGGGTATCGATTTCACACAAAATCATGTGGGGAAGACAAGACAACTCAAAGTTTCGGTGTTTGCATCAAAGGCGAGTGGGATGCAAATGCCCCACAAATTGACTACTATGGAGTTCTCCAAGAGGTCATTGCACTAGAATATGATGCCCACACCGTAGTTCTCTTTAGGTGTGATTGGTTCGACATAATAAATGGTGTAAAGGTGGACCACGAACATGGTCTTGTTGAGGTTAACCATACTTCTCGCCTGGCAACTTACGAGCCGTTTGTATTAGCAGCGCAAGCAACCCAAGTGTGCTACGTACCTACCATATGCATCGCAAAAGCCCGAAAGACGCCAATGGTGGGTGGCATTTAAAACAAGCCAGAAGTCGAGGTTTCATGCCGAGGGTGACGATTCAAACTTAGAATTTTACCAAGATGAAAGGCCAGATAATCCAATATCGGTCTCAGATGGACCGGACTTTGATTGGGATGGTATGGTCCTTGGAGAAAACGATTTCGAGCTAGTGGACGAAATAACAGTGCTCCCGCCCACAACATCAGCTGCATCGCAATCAATGGCGAGAGACGAAAACCACGTAGATGAAGGTGAGCAAGAGCATGACCGGGAGCAAGAGTATCACATGGAGCAAGGTGATGAAGAAGATTGGTTATCCTACGATGATTCCGATGAAGAATATTAATTGGTAAAGCAATTCCGATGTTAGGTTTTCCATTTTAATTGGTAAAGCAATTCCGATGAAGAATATTAACTAGCTTTTCTAACTTTGTTCTCTTTTTGGGTTTGTAATAGGTGTTTACTTTGAGGTGTTTAGTAGCCAACAGCTTACTGACGTGTGGGATGCACATAGTTTAGAGGTATAAATGGTTACTGCACTGTTTAGTGTGCTGTTTAGAGGTATAAATGGTTACTGCACTGGTATAAATGGTTACTGCACTGTTTAGAGGTCTAAATGGTTACTGGCACATGGTTACTGCACTGTTTAGAGGTATAAATTGGTTGCTGCACTGTTTAGTTTAGAGGTATAAACTACACAAGTTCACCATCATTTAGTGTAGCCATTTAGTGTAGCCATATAAAGAAATATTAATTTAGTGTAGCCATTTGCTCACAATAATTTTCTAAAGATGGACTGTCAAAACTGCACTGTTTCATGTATAACTATCACCGAAATCATGCCTGTTCATCACAGTTCTAGTTATAATAAAAATTTTATACTTGTCAACTCAAAAGCATGTACATCAATGGTTATTTCCATATAAAGAACAACCAATATAGTGTAGCCAATTAATTGTAATAAAATGGACAAATATGCATGCCAGAAAAGGGCAAACTAGTCCATACTAAGCCAGAAAAGGACAAATCAGTGGTGCATATTTTAGGCTTCTATGTTTGCTTCCAGTAAAGTTTTATTTCGTACTTTGATTTTTACGCTAATTTTTCTAATTTAGTAACACTAATATGTTTAAAAACATATATTGCAGGAGGACAAAAGAGACATCCAAAGGGAGCTCTTATATATTGTTTTTATTTGACACAATGTTTTGTATCTCAATTAAATACATTGGCTTATTCTAAAAACCAAATTTATGTTTTCATTCTAAAATTCAGTTTATCTCAATTAAATATTGCTTGTTGCTGTGATTTATTTTTATGCACCATTTAAAGGGATATCTCAAATAAACATAAACGTTTCTGTCTCCAGGAACTTAACTTTTCCAACGGTAACCTCATGGAAATAATAAGTCTATCTATAAAATAATATAAACTGAAGAAATACAACATTTCCAACGGCAGAGTGGTTGAGTATTTCCATGAACCTCACTATAAAATAATATAAACAAATTAAACAAAACATTTCCAACGGTAGCCCATGGAAATAATATGTCTCCCTACTTCCAACTTATTTCCAACGGCATGGGGAGAGGTATTTCCATGAACCCTCAATAAAATATAATATTTGGTCTGTCTGTCGGGTCATGGGTCATGCAAAACAATTTCCAACGGCTGATAGGAAACATTTCCATGCGGAGACAGTAGGGATTTCCAACCGCTACTATTTCCATGAGGCTACCGTTGGAAATTGTTAATGGTGTCAGAAAACGCAATTTCATTTCCATCGACCCTTCCTCCCGATGGAAATAACAATTGCTGCCGTTGCAAAAAGCGGAAATTCTAGTAGTGAAATCTTAAAGCTGATCGGACAGTCATCGAACCCATCGAACTCACTTTGAGTCCGATGGGCATCAGACCCAAATTGATCTTCATGATAAAAAGGCAAGAGCTTTGAAGTAATTAATGCCTGATATCTGATCGGAGCTTATTCCAACGAAGAAAACTGAGAATTATTCAAGGGAGAAAACTTATATTTTTTTAACAAAATGAAATCTCGACACTTAAATTAACATCACGTCTTTTCTCAAAAAAAAAAAAAATAACATCACGTCGAATCATTGAAAAGGTGTGAAAAAGAAAAGAAAAAATGGTATAGTAATGCAATATAAGGATCCGAAAAATCATTGAACACGGATTATCCGGAACGAAACATAGCTGATCCAGAACGAAAATGAATCCGTTACCCGAATAATTGGCTCTTTTTTTTTGGCAGTAAAATCGGTTGGCAATTTTATTATTTTAAAGAGTTACAAAACAACTTGTACATAAGATTAGACAAGAAATGTCTTAGAAAACACTTAGCTATAAATAAACTAAAAACGCACAGTGGTATGTGCATCATGTGGACACAATTTTGGTCATCCTTGCTTGATGGAAATGATAGGAGCCTAGTGATGGTTTCCTCTGTGTGCATAGTTGTCCTGCTAGCAGACTTCATTGTAGAAGACACTAAATCAATTCAGACCGAGAACTGAATCAACCGGACCAGGACAGTCACCACTAAGAAGTTCCAATGGAGGCACTGAATCAAACCTGACCAGGAACTGAACCAACCAGACTGGGACAATCACCACTCAGAGGTCCCAATGAAGAGCTGCCAGTGTGGGAAGCAGAAAAGGAAGGGAGAAGAGGAGGAGAAGAAAGAGAGCACATAAACAAACAGTAGCACAAACAACATATAAAGTAAGTAACTATATGTATAGCTTGTTCCACCCACTCTTCCATTGCCAAAGAGGAAGAAAAGCTCAGGACAAGAGAAGAAAAAATGAACTGCTTGTTTTGAAGAATAAAAACCTTCAAAAGGACGATGCGAAGAGAAATGAGATCTACGAAGCGGAAGCACCAAGAAACGGTGGCCAGATCCACTAGATATAAGCACCGGCTCGAACGACGACGGAGTAATGAGCATGGCAGAGGCTCGGCCTTTTGTTTTTCAAAGAGAGCGGACCCGTGTGACTGGAGAAGTGGAGATCTTCACCGCAGCAATTTTGATGCATATTCATGGAACGTGATTTTTGATGCACCGCAGCAATTTTAGCGCATTGGCACTTGGCATGGATTCTAATTTACTAAATGATCAAAAGAGTTAATAATTTATATTTTTTAATTGGTATATAAATCAGATTTAATAAAACAAATTGTATATATTTCACACTTCATGAATAAAATATACCAATTTGATAATTACTCTGCTCAATGAATCAAAATTTGTATGCATAAATTAAAATTTATAGTCACGATAAACAGGCATAGGACTAAAAATCATTTATTATATAAAAGAATGTTATCACGAGGTATTGCTCTTGACTGGAAATAGTACTAATCATCAGAACAATTTTTATTTGTAAAATTATTCTTAAATATAAATATTAAGATGTATTAAAGTTTTTTTTAAAAAAAAAACTAATATTAATTTATTTTTAAATCACTCATGACCATAAGTGTGATGCACATGCATGAACTAGATTAACATGTTTATTTAATTTAGTGGGTAAATATGGAATGATTAAAAAATGTAATAAAGAAATTTATCAGTCAATGGATATATACGAAATGACTTAAAAGAATTGAAGGATATACAAGATATATATCGAAGAATTGATGGTAAATATGAAATAGAGTTAGAGGTGTCAATGGTATTCTTTTATTTATTTGCTTAAACCGTATCGTATTTGATATGACGGGTACAAATAAGTTTTTTTTTTTCATTTAGCTTATCGGGTTCGGATAAGGGTAAAAAAAAAAATCGTTAACATAATAGGTAAGAGTACGAGTAAAGAGTTTTTCTTACCCGTTATCCTATACCATAATAATTAAAAATAATAAATTTAAAATTATATATATATATATATATATTTATATAAAGATGATTAATAATCTGATATGATTTTATTCATAGCTCGTATATATCTATTCAATAGCATTCTTTTATCTATTCAATCCGTACGAATACGACGGATACTGATAATGTTTTTTTTCATTTACTTTATCGGGTACAACCGTACGAGTAAGAGTAAATTTTTTTTTTCCGTTAACATAACATGTAAAGGTATGAAAATGAAAATGTTTCCATCCAATCTGTTTGGTACCATTGACACCCCTAAACAAAGTAAAGGTTAATATAATAATTGTCCTATTAATTATTATCAAGAGAGTTCAGATTCTTTGAAGATGTCCAATAATTAAAAAACTGAATTGAACGAAAATGGTAAGAAGTCGATCCAACGAAATGTCCGACCAAATACAAATAATAAGCAGCAAAAATGGATTATTGTCTCCAGCGTGAGTGTAATAGTATTGGTGAATGGTGAAGGCTCTTCGTATTGCCTATGAAAGCATAGATTGGTTTTCGCATCTTTGGAGTTTGGCCCCCTTAAATCCGAATTCAGATCTTCTCCGGTACCGTAATAGGGAGTCTTTTACAATTACTTGATCTGGACCGTTCTTTTTAACTTGGCACGAATCTGAAAGCCCAATAATACTGCCCCCTCCGTCAGTCCGAATCTCAAAGCTTCTGAGAGTTAATCTCAAACCGTAAAGTGAAGGGAATCTTTTACAGTAATGGAGAGGATACTTGTCCCTTAAATCCCACCGATCAAAATTGGCTTGACCTTGTTGTTTTAATTCCGATCGAAAGGAAAAGGAAGGGCTCTACTAAATTACTCACAGCGTCACACCGCCGCCTCATTCTCTTCTTCCGACCCAACTCCTGTCTGCCTCCTCTCTACTCTCAGCTCACCTCCTCTCTCAACTCTCTCTTGCACTTCAACTGTTTGTCAAAATGCTCCTGACAACTATTGTCGCTCCGAGCACCAGTTTTGTGTAGCCACGCTTCATACTTGTTGCCTAAAGAAGCGCTCTATCTCTTCTTTCAAATTATACAAGACAGACTATGACTAGGCTCTCTTTAACTGTGGTAAGAGCTCTGCCTTTCTTTCAAATTTTTGCATCTAGCCCAGAAATTTAGCACCTTGGTAGATCCTGGTGCATTCAAGTTGCTCGGAAAAATGTCAAGAAATGTTACAATCTGGAATTCAATTTGTCAAGTCTTTCATGGGAAGTATCCTTTGCTATTTTTGTGAAATAGATGCTTGGGTACACGACATAAAACAAATTGACTACAGTTACGAACACTATAAATCTGGTAATTAGGCATCATCATCTACTATGCATTAAAAAGTTGGGTTAGAGCAAAAATTGGCCAATGTATACTTGCTGATTGTCCTTAATTGGGGTGCATTGCAATGCAGTCCCTTTGGCTAGGCTAGTCAACTATATGAGCCAGCAACCAATTTAGTAATCTTACATGCAAAAATTAGGAGAATGAGAGCACACTAGGAATACCATTCTGAGCTACTATTATTTTAGTAGTTATACTTACTGGTTATATTATTTGCATATCTACTAGTTGTATGAGCTAATTACATTTCTGAAAGTAATTAGGATTTGTCGTGGGTATCACCCGGGATCTAAACTTATTTCGAGGTTACACGCATAGTGGTGAAACTATATACTTTAAAAGATCACATCCAATAAAAGATATTCATTGTTGGATCAAGCATATCTCTTAAGCATAATGATTGCTATTATTCTCCGAGCAGGTTACAGTTCAAGTTCAAACCTAGGATCACCAGCTCAGGTTTTTTAGCTATTGAACCGATCAAGTTTGGCAATACTGTACAGCTGCTCATTGTAGAGGCCTGAGCTTCTCACTATGGTAATAGGAATTATATTTTAGATTCTTAACCATAGAACCAATGTGTAAAGTGAACAAAAAGCAAACAAAAACAGTCCCAATTAACAACTAAACTCCGGTCCTTAAAAGTTTAAGTTGGTTTGATATAGATTACTACAGGCTCAGTAACAACTGATATAGCAGTACTGAACTGAAAACATTAATGAAGTAAATATGAGTTCTCTATTTAGCCTTTTGCTGTACTTAGCATAATTTGTATTTTTGAAGGTTTTGCAGTCTCTTGTTGCTTCTTGATTCCTTGGATCACTCATTGACCAAAAGCCCTTCTGGAAGAGTATAGCACAGAAGGTGAAGTTGTAACCAATTCCAACCCATGGCCATGGGGACCCGCCAGCTGGAATCACTTGTAAAAGAACATTGTCCGTCGGGCACCCTTACTATTCCAGATGCTCTTCGATTTTTTGATCGCTTGCTGGCTGCTAAGAACCCGGCACCGTCCATCTATTCCTTTACTCAACTCTTTACAGCCTTAACTCGTATGAAGAACTCGGAAAACCATTATTCCACTGTCTTTTCACTCTTTAACCGCTGGACCCAACCTAAAGGGGCCTCACCCTCGCCCAATGTTTTCACCTATAGTGTTCTGATCAGCTACTGTATCCGAATGAATCGGCCTGGACTTGGGTTGATTTTCTTTGGACGGTTCATTAGGGAGGGCCAGAGAGTTGATGCTTGCTTCTTCACTCCTATACTCAAGGGCCTCTGTTCTGAGAATAGGATTAGTGAGGCTGTTGCCATGGTGTTCAATAAAATGCCTAAGCTGGGCTGCACACCTGACGTGATCTCCTACAACACTGTTATTGATGGCCTTTGTAAAGAAGGCGCAGTTAGTAAAGCATTTAGTTTGTTTGACCAAATGCTTTCAGAGGGTATTGTGCCAGATGTAGTCACTTACAACTCAGTGATTAATGGCTTGTGCAAGGAAGGAGAAACAGAGGAGGCAGAGAAATTGTTGTGCTACATGGTTTCTCAAGGACTTCAACCTGATGTTGTGACTTATACCACTCTTGTGGGTGGGTTGTGCAAGAAAGGGCTATGGGACAAGGCAGTGGAATTGCTTCAATCCATGGTTTCTAAAGGGCATGATCCCGATGTTGTGACTTATAATACCATTATATATGCACTATGTAAGGAGGGGGCAATTGAAAAGGCAGAGGAGTTGCTTTGTATTATGGTTTCTAGAGGTAAGCATCCTGTTGTTCTTACCTATAATACTCTTATAAATGGGCTCTGCAAGATGAACAAACTAGAAAAGGCAAAGGAGTTACTGAATGAGATGGTTTCAAAGGGAATACCGCCTGACACCGTGACATGCAATATAATTATGGATTCGCTTTGCAAGAGGGGGGAAACTGACGAGGCAGAGAAACTATTGTATCATATGATTGATAAAGGTGCCGCACCTAATCTTATCACATATAATATTGTTATAAATGGATATTCTAAGCTAGGCTGTTGGAAAGAGTCAATTAGAGTTTTCAAGGATATGATTGATCGAGGTATTTTTCCAAATGAGGTTACTTACAGATCAATGATGGATTCTATGTGCAAACAAGGACAAAGCAAGGAAGCTCAAAAGTTGCTTGACTTAATGGTAAGGGGAGGTATAAAACCAGATGCTGTATCATATAGAATTTTACTTATCGGCTATGCAAATTATGGCACTATCGATGATGTGATGAAAATCTTAGATAGAATGCAACTCAATCATGTTGCGCCAGATCTCTCAACTTACACTTCCTTGCTGAAAGCATATGCAAAGAACAGAAAAGTAGATCAGGCTATGTGCGTGTTGAACAGAATGAAGCAAGAAGGGGTGAAACCCGATTTAGCTGCCTCTGCACCAGTATTAGAACTGCTTTTGAAAATGGAACGAGATGATGATGCGAGGGATCTCATGGACCAGACAATTGGTAAGACTAATGATTGAAGTGCTCAATCCTGTTGTCAACAGATAGCTTATTTGATTTTAAATGATCAATTTATGTACTTTTGGGCAGTTTGTTGCTCCATTTAGTGTTACTTGTAACAATAGAAGTGTTCGTGAAAAAGCACTGGACAGATTTTTGTATTTTTGGGTGATTCAATGTTTTGCAGCCACACTTCTGACCTGCTTTTTTGGTGCTTTGCATTCTAGTCTACTTGTCTTTATTTTGTATATGTCAATCAGTTAAAACCCATATTGTATTGTATCCAAATTCAATGTTGTAGATGAGGCTATGTGTGTTATGAACATCAAGTACAGTTGCTGTTAATTGAAGTGAGATCTCTCTAGCATTTTACTATTGAACATTTCATAATTTCTTGTAATTTTCATCAAAATTAAAATGATATATGTTAAAGTTGAATGGCCTTTCAGTGCACATTTTTGCAATGCATATTGGCTTCAACTATTACTATTTTTCCTTTCCGTTAATTATAGTTTCTTTATATGATCCAGCAGACCTTTTCATTAGATTTAAGATTTCGTACAACTTGGAGATAATTTAAATGAAAATATTAAACTATTAAATTTTGGCAGAAATTAATTCCGTCCAACAACATTCTTTAATGGTTTTGGAAAGAGACATTTAATTCAATTAATAAGACGATAAACATATAAAACGAGACAAAGTCCGAGTATGAAATTTTAGTTGTTGTATTTGTTTGAATCAAGTTTTTGAACTTGTATACAATTAAGCCTCTCAATTATTTCATATTCTGCAATCAAAGTCAAAAAAAATTTAACAATTATTTCTTATATATTTTGAGATTGGCTCAAATTAGTATTTAATTAGTCAACTATTAATTGACATAATATCAAAATTGAGGACTTTAATCAGTAATGTAAGGTTTTACATAGTGAATCTTAATTAAAAAATTTAGTGGGCTAATTTAAATTAAGAAAATCAAGTAAAACTTAATAATAATTACGCGCAATGATTAAAAAACTTGATTGACAAAAATAAATTAATAACTGGACGCAATCAAATTTCCAACCAAGTACAATGAATAATAAGTAGCCAAAAATGAAAAGAGGATAATGGTCTCCTGCACAAATCGAAGTAAAGACGCTAAATTGTTTAGCTGATCTGAGTTATAATAAGAAAAAAAAATAAAAAGAAAAGGAAGGGTGAAGGTAGGGATGTAAACGGACCGGATATTATCTGATTTCGTCCGGATTCGAATCCAGAAAATTACTTAAATTATCCGATTCGTATTCGTATTTGAAACTATATGTATCCGTATTCGTATCCAAAAAATCATAACGGATAAGAATACGATAAGATTTTTAACTATCCGTAACTATCTGTATCCGACATTTTACACCGCTAAACTCTATGTACTTTATGTTCTTAAATTAATTTATTAAATTACATATATATACCAATGATTTATTAAACTGCATATACATATATATTCTAATTAACAATATAACACTATGACTTAGTAACTAATATTTTGATAATATAATATTAGATATAATTTATGAATAAAAAAAATTATATTTAGATGTTATTATTTACTAGACATTAGTAATTTATTTTTAATTATCCGAATTATATTCGTATCCGTTCGATATCCTATCTGTATTCGTTTCTATTTAATATTCGATCCGTATTCATATCCGAGACTATCCGTATTCGTATCTGTATCCGTATCGAAAAAAAAATTATAACAGATAAGATAAGAATACGGTTTGACCACTGTCCGATCCGTATCTGACCGTTTACACATCCAGGTGAAGGTCCTTGGCCCCACCGATCAGACTGGGTTCACCTTGTTGTTGCTTGGTTGTTTTAAAATCGGACCAAATTATCACTCGACTAAATTACTCAGAGAGTCACAGGCACAGCGCCGCCTCATTCTCTTCTCCAAACCTCTCACTAATACTAATAGTAAGCAACAACATCACACTAATCATATTTCAACATCGCCTCCTTACAAACTCCTCTCTACCCCAGCTCCTCTCTTCCTTTTTCTAGGTGGTATAATACAACTCTCTTGCACATCAAGTGTTTGTGAAAATGTCCCTCAGAGATATTCTCACTTCCAGCAGCAGATTTTGACGGCTACGCTTTGTACACGTTTTCTAAACAAGCTCTCAACCTCAACCTCTTCTCTGAAATGCAAGAATGAAAAAGACAGAATAGTCACTCTTTAACCATGGTAACAGCTCTGCCCTCCTCTACCACTTCCTTTATGCCAGTAATTTAGCACCTTAATTGATGATGGTGTTTTTTTTTTTTTTTGTCTTTCCTCAAATTATGTGTCCCCTCTGACTGTGCACGAGGTGCTTGATAAATTGTCCCAGAGAGACCGTACATTGATTCAATTGTTTGAACCTTTCCATTGGGAAGTAATTTAGCCTTCATTCCCCAAATGGAGAAATAACACATAAAACAAATTAATTGCAGTTGTTAACCCTATAAATTGGTAATTATGAAACTTTTGTCTTGTATCTTTATAGAAAGTTGAGTTCGAGCCTAAATTGTGGAAAATAAGAAGCAAAAGCCCATGCAAAAGGCATCTTTGAATACAAAAAATAAAAGAATGAGAACACACTAAGAGTACCATTCTGAGTGATACATCTAACATTCTGAGGGATACATCTAATTTATTTGAATATTTACTAGTTTATGAGGTAATTAGGGTTCTGATAGTTCTTAGGATTAGTGCATGTTACCTCACAGCATCTAAACTTGGTTTGAAGGTTAAAGCATAATGGTGACATAATATTATAATGAATCATGAAAAGGCAATTCATTATTGGATCAAGTACTCTCTTAAACAAAATTTCTTTTTGAGCAGGTTACAGTACCTCAAGGTCTACAATATCAGGTTCTTTTGCAATTGAGCTGATCAAGTTTGGTACCGGCATGTTCTGGTTACCACTGTGCATGCACACTATCTACTGCCACAGTTTCAATTTGTAAGGTTAAGTTTAATTTTAGATTTATGTGGTTTCGGTAGGAGTAACTGCTTTGTTGGGACATAAATTAGGCTGGTATTAGAATGCTTAGTCGTAATTTATGAGAGGCATCGACTCTAGTATTTGTCCAGTCATACCAAATCTGGATACCTCACCTTTTAAGTATATGGTATAGTATTTATTTCTAAGATCCGCAACATGGCATCAACTAAAATCTGGATCATAAAGTTGAAGTTTGTCTGATGCAGAACACTACACGCTCAGTAATTACTAGTATAAGAGTATCGATTACGAACATTAATTAAGTAAATAGGGAGTTCTCTGTTTAGCCTTTTGCTGAACTTATTATGACACTCTGATTTATTATTTATCAAATTTTGAGTATCGTGTTGCTTCTTGATTACTTGGATCACCTGCTCACTGACCAAATCTCTAACCAGAAAATTGACCAAAAAGCCCTTCGGGAAAAGCCAAACTTGACCTTCACTGCCCTCAACCAAGCCCATCTTAGTACAGATAAGAAATACAACGAAACATGAAATTGTATAACACAGAAAAGAAAAGGCATCTGGTAGTAACCAGCAGTACCTTCCAGGAAAACTTCATCTATCGGTAGCTGATCTGATTGCAATTGTACCAACCTGGAAAGCTTCATCTATTTGTGTTTGACTATTTGCACTGTGCATCATGTACTGGACTGATGCCTAACTAGTACTGTTCTGATACCTATAGCATTTGTCATGTTATGCAAAAAATTTTAACCATTCTTTCATTTATGTTTTGTAGGGAATGTATTGATGAATTTTTAGGACACTATTATAGTTGAACAAGGGGAGTCACCGCATTTTGTGGAGTTGTAACCAATTCCAACCCATGGCCATGGGGACCCGCCAGCTGGAATCACTTGTAAAAGAACACTGTCGGTCGGGCACCCTTACTATTAAAGATGCTCTTCAATTTTTTGATCGCTTGCTGGCCGCTAAGAGTCCAGCACCGTCCATCTATTCCTTTACCCAACTCTTTACGGCCTTAACTCGTATGAAGAACTCAAACAACCATTATGCCACTGTCATTTCACTCTTTAACCGCTGGAGCCAACATAAAGGGGTCTCACCCTTACCCAATGTTTGCACCTATAGTGTCTTGATCGGCTACTGTATCCGTATGAATTGGCTGGGACATGGGTTGATTTTGTTTGGAAGGTTCATAAGGGAGGGCCAGAGAGCTGATGCTTGCTTCTTCACTCCTATACTCAAGGGCCTCTGTTATGAGAATAGGATTAGTGAGGCTGTTGCCATGGTGTTACATAAAATGCCTAAGCTGGGCTGCACACCTGACGTGATCTCCTACAGCACCGTTATAGATGGCCTTTGTAAAGAAGGCCTAGTTAGTCAAGCATTTAGTTTGTTTGAGCGAATGCTTTCAGAGGGTATTGTGCCAGATGTAATCACATACAGTTCACTGATTAATGGCCTGTGCAAGGAAGGAGATACTGAGAAGGCAGAGGAACTGTTGTCCTACATGGTTTCTCAGGGAATTCAACCTAATGTTGTGACCTATACTACTCTCGTGGATGGGTTGTTTAAGAAAGGGCTATTGGACAAGGCAGTGGAATTGCTTCGGTCCATGGTTTCTAAAGGGCATGATCCCGATGTTGTGACCTATAATACCATCATATATGCACTATGTAAGGAGGGGGCAATTGAAAAGGCAGAGGAGTTTCTTTGTAATATGGTTTCCAGAGGTAAGCATCCTGATGTTTTTACCTATAATACTCTTATAGATGGGCTCTGCAAGATGAACAAACTAGGAAAGGCAAAGAAGGTGCTAAATGAGATGGTTTCAAAGGGAATATTGCCTGACACAGTGACTTGCAATATAATTGTGGATGCACTTTGCAAGAGGGGAGAAACTGACGGGGCAGAGAAACTATTGTATCATATGATTGATAAAGGTGCCGCACCTAATCTTATCACATATAATATTGTTATAAATGGATATTCTAAGCTAGGCTGTTGGAAAGAGTCAATTAGAGTTTTCAAGGATATGATTGATCGAGGTATTTTGCCAGATGAGGTTACTTACAGATCAATGATGGATTCTTTGTGCAAACAAGGACAAAGCAAGGAAGCTCAAAAGTTGCTTGACCTAATGGTAAGGGGAGGTATAAAACCAGATGCTGTATCATATAGAATTTTACTTATTGGCTATGCAAATGAAGGCACTATCGATGATGTGATGAAAATCTTAGATAGAATGCAACTCAATCATGTTGCGCCAGATCTCTCAACTTACACTTCCTTGCTGAAAGCATATGCAAAGAACAGAAAAGTAGATCAGGCTATGTGCGTGTTGAACAGAATGAAGCAAGAAGGGGTGAAACCTGATTTAGCTGCCTCTGCACCAGTGTTAGAACTGCTTTTGAAAATGGAACGAGATGATGATGCGAGTGATCTCATGGAACAGACAATTGGTAAGACTAATGATTGAAGTGCTTAATCCTGTTGTCAACAGATAGCTTATTTGAATTAAAATGATCAATTTATGTACTTTTGGGCAGTTTGTTGCTCCATTTAGTGTTACTTATAACAATAGAAGTGTTCGTGAAAAAGCCCTGGACAGATTTTTGTATTTTTGGGTGATTCAATGTTTTGCAGCCACACTTCTGACCTGCTTTTTTGGTGCTTTGCATTCTAGTCTACTTGTCTTTATTTTGTATATGTCAGTCAGTTAAAAGTTAAAATCCATATTGTATTGTATCCAAATTCAATGTTGTAGATGAGGCTATGTGTGTTATGAACATCAAGTACAGTTGCTGTTAATTGAAGTGAGATATCTCTCGCATTTTACTATTGAACTTTTCATAATTTCTTGTAATTTTCATCAAAATTAAAATGATATATGTTAAAGTTGAATGGCCTTTCCGAGTGGCCTTTCAATGCACATTTAATTCAATTAATAAGACGATAAACATTCGAAGTCATTTTGAGCCGTAATAGAAAAAAACCAACCATGATAAGCTTTTCAAAAGAAAATTCATTGGGTTAATACACACGACCCAATTCAAAATTAGTTTTGTAGGATGGTAACAAGAGACATGGGCGCTTGCAATTGCAAATATCTCGCTATTTCAAATTTCCAATTAGATGGTTGGGAACTAGGACTCGTCAGATTCATTTAGAGGATGTTACCATCATGGATGCACTGTGCAAGGAGGAAGAAACTTAATACCTTTTCTGTTCTTCTTGCATAGTGCATCTATGATGGTATTGTAAGCAGGGGCGGACCCAGGAATTTGATCAGGGGTAGGCACAATACTAATAAAAAAAATTTCTGGACCCAGAAATATTTCAATAGAGCATGGGTCTTGCTATTAAAAATTTTCTGGGCCCAGAGGTAGGCACAATAATGAATCAGGGGTAGGCACTTGGGTAAATTTATACTGGGCTTAATTTTTTTTTTAAATCCAGGGGTAGGCACTTGCCTACCCCTGGGCCTTTATGGGTCCGCCCCTGATTGTAAGTCACAACAGTTCATCTGAGAAGCCTTCTCAATATCTCCCTTCTTGAACACACCATTAATAAAGTGTAAAGGCCAGAGTTGGAACCTTCTATTGAAGACCATTTTAGAGCCTTCTCTGTATCTCCCTTCTGTTGAACCTTCTATTAAAGTATAAAATTTCCTAAAATATTTTCTTTTTTACTACTTTGATTTTGACATTTCAGACAATGGTGCTTTTCAGACAATGTTATTCCTTTCTGCTTTTTAAAAGAGTAAAAGAAAATAACATATTATTTGATTATGATTGACATTTATTTTTTCTATGCAGCCCTTGCCATTGAAGCGACTTGCAGAGGGACGAAAAGATACAAATTCTTCGAGAACTGATAACATTTGGAAACTATTTACCAATGTTCTCTATCTACCTACCTGTCCCAAAGGTATGTATTCATTAGAAATATGTTTGGTAGAGATAAAAGTGAAGGAATAAGCGGATAAGTGAAGGAAGAGGAGCACTTGAGACCTTTCAACAACCAGATAGAAGAGGACAAACAAATAATTGAACTTCATAAGGTGTGATAACTTATTTATTGGAAGAATATCATGTCTTAGATGAACTATAGACACACATCTTTATTTAATTTAATTTTTTCTTTCTGTGACTTAGGTCCTATAAGAGAATGAACTCTCCTGCTTGGATCTTCTGCATGTGAAGTACAATGGTGTGCTTTAAACAAGGCCAAGTACACATTTCTCTCAAGAAAATAAGTACAATGGTGTGCTTTATCCGTTTGGTGTTATAGAACTTATGCTTTATCCTAATTTAACGACTCCATCACTATTTTGGTTTTGTATGTGCATTCAAGGAAAATGGTGGCGCAACGATCAAATCTAAATATAGTTTAAATTTAATGAGTTGGAACACACTAATCAAAATTCAGTAATTAGATAATTTGTTAACTGACATGGCTATACTATTCCTTCTATCATCATTTTAATTTGATGTCTGACAATATCTGTCAGTATAGGGGTGAAGTTGCCAATATGTAAAGGTATACGATAATGAATTAATGATTGGGTGTGGCTGTAAATTTTATCTCAGAGACATTTGGTGTTAGTTTGAATTTGGGAAATATTAGTTGGCAATTGCTAATATTTTTTCTAGTTTTACATGTTTGTTTCTTTCAAGGGACATAATGAAGTGATCGGGGTTTAAGCAAGGAAGATAATACTGCATGCTTTATCTACCAGTAACTTACATTGAGTCATGGGCTTGAAATTTGGAACTAGGGCGGGATTCGCTCCAACCTCTGTTGAAATTGACTCAGCCGTTGCAGACAGGCATTGCAACAGCTATTTGCAGTGTCATGAGCTGTTGCAACGGCACATGATCCGTCAGCAGCGCTTGATATGTTTTGTGAAGCTTCGATGTCCCATCCCTGTTTTTCCTCTTTTGTGTCATTTATTGTAGTTGAGGCGGGCGACGCAAGTGCGATCTGGTGTTATGCAAGTCCATCATTCGCGTGCATAGATGTATGCATAAGCATCCAACCATATGCGCATACAATAAATTTCATAAACATCGTAACATAATATATATGTCATAATCATCTGAATACAACATGAAATAATAAGTCTCTGAATCTTAAGCAAATAAACAAAAACGCCCAAGACATACACAGACCCATATCTAGCAAATGTCGCGGGGCACCTAATTGTCCTAATAGAGTCGTCCCCCCCCCCTCAAGAGATGATGCATTGGATCTCCTCCAACTGCTGCACCAGGTGGCTATCTAAGGACTGGAGCATCTCGCCAAGGTCAGCGAGCGCCTTATCCTGAGCGTCCGCCCGCTCTCCCATCTTCCGGAACTGCTCAAATACCATCCTCTCCATTTCATTCCCACTAGAACTCATTTCTTTGGACTGGAGCATCTTGCGAAGGTCAGCGAGCACCTTATCCTGAGCGTCTGCCCGCTCTCCCATCTTCCTGAACTGCTCATCGACCATCCTCCCCATCTTCCGGAACTTCTCATCGACCATCCTCTCCATTTCATTCCCTCTGGAACTCATTTCTTTGTGCAACCGCTTAGCAGCCTTCCTTTTAAATTTCCTTATATTAAACTCGTCTTGAATCGAAGTTTGTCCCTCCTTAGTCTTGAGCCAAGTGTTTAAGTTCCAAATTTCGTCTGGATTAAGGCTACTGGCACTGGAAATAATCCCCTTCTCACAAGCCCGTGCCATTAGTTGAGGAAATATTCCCTCCTTGAGTAGGTGATGTAAGAATTTTTGGATCTTACCAAATTGTTCGACAGGAATACAGAAACTTGATAGGCCTTTGAGTGTGCAATCATCAGTATATATGCCAACCTTCTTGTATGGTTCGATCATGGTTGCTAATTTTGCCTCAAGTATAGCATTGCTTTCTTCTTGGAAAGACATCGATCTATTATGTGTTTAAGTTCTTCAAATTTTCTGTATTGCACAAGAGACAAAATTTAGAAAATGAAATTAATCTAATTAAATACTGATCCTTGTAAAATAATAAATACAAGATACAAGGAAAAAGAACATTGCTGTATTCAAATAAGCATTTAATAGTAACTTTTAAACATCCTTGTTAGTTATTGCCTTATTGGGGCATGTTGCTCTACATGATGTTAGGATTTGTCTTGTAAAAATTGGTACCAAATGATGCATAGAGTTTACCGCACTGGCTGCGCGAACCTCATACTAGCATGGTGACATTCATAGTACAAACCTCTTAAGCAACATTGTTAATTAAATTATCAGTATTCAGTAGCCCAGTAAATGTTAAATCCAACACGTACTAAAGGAGCAGTGGGGATTATCCTTTGCCATTAATAGAGATTAATGTAGAGGCTAGCATAAGCCCGTGAATGAGCTTAGCATATTGCTCAATTTGGTCTTCGAAATGAATATTTTGAAATTTGAACATTTTCAATATGCATCCTAGAAAATAGAGAAAAATCTCTATCACAAATTGATAGAACACAAAAAATATGTACAGTTCCAAATTGTTCGTGCAACAATCAAAATCCACGATATAAAACCTAAGCTCAAATAAAAATGATCAAAAACATAATAACAAAATGATCCCATAAATCGAATAGAAATGAGGCACAGTCCCCGGGGATCTATACAAGATTTTGGTACAAATCTAAACAACTTTGAATATATCACAAAATAAAATGGATCGTTGGATGGTGCACTGCGCATGTGCATGCGATTGTTGATCCCAGGCCAAAGGCGTAGAGATATGACAGAAAGTTCAGTAATTGTTTTTCAGTCAAATTGGACAAGTACAGGAAATGATTCATTAAATTTAAAAATAGTGTTTACATGTTAAAATATTTTAACAGTTTTGAAAACAGAATTTAAATAAATGGAAATCTCTTGTTAATTGCTTACAAGTCTAGTTGCCTCTGTTTATGGAGGGAATTCAGAGAAGAAGAAGAAGAAAAGGAGCAGTCCCTTTTAGCAAAAGAGATTTATTAAGAAGATGAAATCTTATATTATCATAAGTTAAACTATTATAAGAACTAAATTTTTTACTCCTAAGAGTACCTACAAGTGATGCTGTAATGTAAGCTCGCTGAAAAGAAAATATATGATAGAAAAACTTCTTTTTAATGGCTTACAAGTTACATCATACCATATATCATATCATATCCAGAGCCATAACTCATAAGAGCATAAATAGATCGACAGGGCAAAATCTACAATGTGTAGATGCCAGATATGATATATAAACACTGGAAATTATGTGTGCAAATTACAATGAATTCATCTAATGAAAAATTTACATATGAAAAACATCTCTTTTGAGAAGGGTGATGCCAAAGAAAGTATCTAATTAGGTTAAGACTCAAAAGGGATTTGGAAACGGGTTTTAATTTGAAGCAACTGAATAACTTTGTCTATTTTTACTAAAATCTGTTAGACAAACAGGCATCCTATTATTCTTGAAACTATTTTAATGATCTATAAACTTCGAAACGAAAAAAATAAACAGAAATATCTAATGAAATACAAAGTCTACGAGGGCAAAAAAAAGAAAAATTTGGAAGAGAACTGACCTCCTAGTCTCTCTCTTTGAATTCTGATAGCCGAGAAAAATATGACAACTCTGGTATTTGAATTTGAGTAGACATGGGAATTGGGAGAGCTAAGGTTAATAGTATTAATTCAATTCATTAAAGCAAAAGAAGCCCGAGAGGGTTAAAACTTAATTTTTCATAAAAACTTGTAATTATAATCAGTTAATTGCAGTGAGTCTGGATCACCTGAAGTAACGCAAATTTTCAGTTTAAGTCCGGACCGTTTGATCAGAATTTGAACCAATCCGTCTGAGGTGGAATTATGGGACCTCTTTAATATTTGTGCCAAAAGAAATCTGACGGTCCGATTTAAACTGAAAATTTGAGTTACTTTAGGTGATATAAATTCAATTGCAGCCGAACTCTCGCTTGACAATAATTATTAGGACTAATATTATATTTACCCTTATTTATCTATCAACTCTTCAATATATCTTATATATATCCTTCGATTCTTTAAATCATTCCTTATTTACCCACTAAATTAAATAAACATGTTAATCTAGTTCATGCATGTCCATCACACTTATGGTCATGAGTGATTTAAAAATAAATTAATATACTTATTCTTCTCCTGTCTGTTAGTTCGAGAAGAATATGTAAGAACTATACATTTCCATGTGAATATGTAAGAACTATACATTTCCATGTAAGAACTATATCCACTTTTATAAATTATATATATATATATATATATATATATATATATACAGAGGTTAGCTACTGTATTTATATAAGAATATAAGCTCATATGTTTATAAGTTATTTTTGTGTTTTTAAAATTTAAATTTTAATACATTCATTTAGCTTAAAGTTAATCGGTTAAACTTAAAAGATTTATAAATTAATTTTAATGCATTCATTTTCTAAATATTGTTTGATCACTTGACTCTATATAAAATTAATTCGAAAATATAAAATTTATGCATATAAACACATCACTCGTAAGGTAGATGAGTTTCAATATTTCAGATTTAATTTGAAGTCAATCCGATAGATTTTAGAGTTGAGTTCAAAAAGAGATTTGATAAACTTAAGAACACCCTAGTTCTATTTTATTTTTTTTTGAAAGTTTGGTATGTTATATTAACGTTAACTTAATTTGATAATAGTGATCAACCAATCACATAATTATCAAAATAATAAATAAAATTACTAATAATTAACTCGATAGTTTTGATAAGTTATACGGGGATATATCTAAAAGGAGAAGTTTTGATGGGATATATATATATATATATATATTTCTCTATTATTAAAATGTATGACCCCACAGATTTATTATAATAAATAATACGCATTTAAGACTGCATCCATTTAAATCCGGAGGAGCACTTACACTTCATTATGATGCAAATTTTATTTGAGCACAGTAGAAAGGAAAACAAAATTTAACTAACAAGGTAAAAAAAATAAGATATACTCAACAAAAGGCAAAATCATGTGAGGTGAGTAGCTCTCCGTACCTGATGAAAACGATACCAACGTCCCAACAAAACAATACAATTATATTCCCCCTATATATATAGAGGAGGGTTCAAATGCCTTCATTTTTCATGCCTCCACCGTGCTTTCATTTTTTAAAACTTCAATAACTCAAAATTTAAAACTTAAAAGTCAAAATAAAACCGTTGGATATGATCTACATCATTTTATCTATGTGCTCATAAAAAATTATCACATTTCGATTTTGTTTTTATGTGAATCAATAAGTTGAAAAATCAACGGCTAGAAATTATCCATATTAGTACGTTTTTTACAAGCTCTTGATGACAACCAAAATAAAATTGAAATGTCATAATTTTTTACACGTGCATAGATAATATGATGTAGATCATATCCAACGGTTTTATTTTGACTTTTAAGTTTTAAATTTTGAGTTATTAAAGTTTAAAAAAATGGAGGTATGATGGAGGCATTTGAACCCTCCTCATATATATATGTATATATATATCTCCTTCATGCAATCAAGTTGGTTTTTCTAAAACTTCATGCAATCAAGTTGGTTTCCTATATTTTCAATGTTTTGTGATGGCTAAAAGAACTATATATTTATTTAACATTCTGATTCTTAAAATTTCTAAAGTATTTGTGTTATACCTTAAATTATTTAATTTGTCCCACCTCGGTCAAGTAGATGAAAATTCATATTGGCATCCTTGTCATGATGAAATTAACGATGAGATGTACATGAGACTTATTTCAGTTAATTTTAATATCGTGACGTGGATGAAAATGTTATTATTTTTAATAATGTAAAAAAACAATGTACGAATTGTCTAAAATTACATTTTACAAATTTTTAAGGATGACAATGAAAAATCGGGGATACTTTAATGTTTAATGTAAAGGTTTAGGAAAGTTGCTTTGATAAGCTGCTTCTGAGTTGTACATCACTATATATTTTTCTGCTTTTTACATGCATAGCGATTAGCGAACAAATAAAGCATTCTCTTTTTCTTTCTTTTTTTCCTTTATGCTTTGCACCAAAGGTGTGGCCAAATAAAGCATCCTTTTTTTCTTTCTCTTTTTTCTTTATGCTTTGCTTGCACTGATTATTATCTCCTTTATCTATTTTTTTTCTTTCTATATGTTTTTAATTGCTTTCTTTTTCCTCCTCAAAGAAATTTGACAGTGGCTACTAAAATCCCATTAATCAAGCAAACGAATAATTTAGACCTGATTGTCTTCAAAGACCTATAAGAGGAGGGATCAAGTTACAACAATTATTTTTTTCATTTTCAAAGTCCAAATCCTCAATCCAAACCGTTCAACATGATCTCCACAATAAAATGTGTTTGCAGATCAAATTTTACATTTTTTTGAATTTTTTTACTATTTATTAAGTTTTTTACAAAATATAGTCATATTTAGACCATTGAATTTTGTAGCCATCTTAATAAATAGTAATCAAATTCAAAAAAATGTAAAATTTGATCTGCAAGCACATTTTATTGTGGAGATCATGTTGAACGGTTTGGATCGAGGATTTGAACTTTGAAAATAAAAAAAATAGTTGTTGTAACTTTGTTGTAACTCAAATTTGTTATAACTTAATCCCTCCTCGACCTATAATATTCCTTGTCCAGCTCATCTCCGCCACCAACTCTTTAGTTCCAAAATACCCTATTCTCCAACTATCCCCATTAATTCCAATCTCCCTCTTCCTCTAAGCACTAGCTGCGCTCTCATAATTCAAGCAAACATGGCAATGATATATACTCGATGCCTTCCTATCAAAGTTTAGCAAAATTCTCATGCAAATGGTGACCGATGAGGTGGGCATGCTGTTAGGCATCCCGGGCTTGACTCTATGCCTTCCTATCAAAGTTTACCACTTGACTCTATGCAAAATTAATTTCAAAATTTAAAATTTTTGTATGTAGACGCATCACTCGTAAGGTAGACGGGTTTCAACGGTCGGATTCGTCGTTTGAAGCCGATCCAATGAGTTTTGGACTTGAGTTCACCAAGGGCTTGGTGAACTCGAGAGCACCCTAGTTCTACTCTATATATATATATGTATATACACTGGAAGTTATGTGCGCAAATTACAATGGTTTCAAGTAATGAAAAAATTACATATGAAAACATCTTGCAAAAGGAAATGACGAAGATGAGAAATAATCTCGGCTCAAGACTCAAGAGATTTGAAATGGGTTTTAATTTGAATCAACTAAATAATCTTATGTATATTATTACTAAATTCTTCAAACGATTTTATGATGATCTAAACTTCTAAAAGAATAAAATAAACAGAAATATCTAGTCAAATACAACTCCACGAGAGGAAAAAATAAAAAATAAAAAAATGAAAGAGAGAGAACTGACCAGGCCTCCTAGTCTCTCTCTTCCAATTCTGATATCCGAGAAGATAACAACTGTTATTTGAATTTGAGCGGACAAGTGGAGATTTAAAACGAGCAAAGATTTGAAGAGGGTTAAAGGAATAATTCAATTCACAAGCTGCCCGAGGTGCTCTGCATGCGCTGTCCTCTCAAATTGGTCGTTCCAACTTCCAATTAAGTTGCGCTTTTTCGAGAAATTTTGACATTTTCCATAAAGACTAGCTTGTAATTATCAGTAAATATTGTAGTAGAACTCTCTCTCTCTTTTGACAAATATTATATTAACCTTTACTCTGTTTAGGGGTGTCAATGGTACGAAATGGATTGGATGAAAGCATTTTCATACCTTTACATGTTATGTTAACAGAAAAAAAAATTTACTCTTACTCATACAATTGTACCTGATAAGATAAACGAAAAAAACCTTATATGTATCCATCGTATTCGTACAGGTCGATAAACGGATAAAAGAATATTAAATAGATATATACGAATCATGAATAAAATCATATCAGATCATTCATCATCTTTATATAAATATATTTATATATATAATTTTAAACTTTTCATAACAGGTAAGAAATATGTTAACGAAAAAAACTTTACCCTTATTATGCTAACGAAAAAAAATTTGAGTGAGGCTATGGTGTTATGCATAGCACGGATGGCTAGTGTACTACGGCTCAATATGGTACTTTTTAAAATCCTAACGGTCGATCCGAACCGTTCAATGTACGTGATAACCATATGAATATGTACTTGCAAACTAAATTTTATATTTTTTTGAATTTTTTTTACTATTTTTTTAGATAGGTAGAATTTTGATGGTCCAGAATTTTCAGAAAACACTGATTTTTCTACCTATCTAAAAAAATAGTAAAAAAATTCAAAAAAATATAAAATTTAGTTTGCAAGTACATATTCATATGGATATCACATTGAACGGTTCGGATCGACCGTTAGAATTTTAAAAAGTACCATATTGAGCCGTACT
The DNA here is from genome assembly GCA_011114355.1 of Carex littledalei. NCBI lineage: Eukaryota > Viridiplantae > Streptophyta > Magnoliopsida > Poales > Cyperaceae > Carex > Carex littledalei. The sequence continues at coordinate 3,110,162 of CM022081.1, forward strand.
ACACTAGCCATTGATGCTATGCATAGCACCATAGCCTCACTCAAAAACTTTACTCTTATCCGAACCCGATAAGTTAAAATTAAAAAAAAAAAACTTATTTGTATCTGTCATATCGAATATGATACGATCTAGACAAATAGATAAAAAAAATACCATTGACACCCCTAACTCTATTTCATATTTATCTATTGACTGATCAATTTCTATATTACATCTCCAAAGCATTCCTTATTTACCAACTAAATGAAATAAACATGTTAATATACTTCATGTGCATCAAACTAATGATCATAAATAATTTAATAATAAATTAATATAATTATTCTTCTCATTACTATTAGTTAAAAAAAAAAAACTCTCTAATACATCTTCACATTATATATTTATATTTATGAATAATTTTACAAATAATAATGAACATTCTTTTCATTGAACTTGTTTCAGGAAAGATGGATCGAGTTCAATTTTATATAAGAAATGATTTTTAGTCCTATGCCTGTTTATCGTGACTATAAATTTTAATTTATTCATACAAATTTTGATTCATTGAGCAGAGTAATTATCAAATTGATATATTTTATTCATGAAGTGTGAAATATATATATACAATTTGTTTTATTAGATGTGATTTATTATTTATATATCAATTAAAAAATATAAATTATTAACTCTTTTGATCATTTAGTAAATTAGAATCCATGTCAAGTGCCAACGCATTAAAATTGTTGCGGTGCATCAAAAATCGCGTTTCATGAATATGCATCAAAATTGCTGCGGTGAAGATCTTCCAGTCACATGGTTCCGCTATCTTTGAAAAACAAACCCAATTATTCGGGTAACGGTTTCATTTTCATTCTGGATCCGTTATGCTTTGTTCCGGATACAATCCGGATAATCCGCTTCGTTTATTCATCTTCAAAATTATTTGTATCAGAATTCGGATCTTATCATTCTATTGAATAACTATCCGGCGGATACAGGGCGGATCCATAATTTCTGTTAGAGTAGGACATTAATCGGGTTCAAATAGCTTATCGGGATCAAACCCATTAACTTATCGGGTACTCAATTATATTACAATCCGGTCCCTATAACTATGTTTATTATAAAATATGTTATAATCATAAAATTGATTGACACAACACTGAAATATTTTTCCTAGGCTAATTAAAAATTCGTTTGGCACAGTTCAAAGTGGGACTGTTCTTAGCCAATTAGCAAATTGAAGTCAAAGCTTAGATAAAGATTTAACCAAAATATAACTATTAAATAATAAAATGCCCAAAAAGTTCGACCGGCCCATTTCCTTATAATTGTAATAATAGGTCCCACCGTTATCACAGTTTAAAAAAAAAACGAAATACGCAGAATCGACTAAAACTCAGAAAGAATCAGTTCAAGAATCAGACTAATTCAAACCAGGGGTAGGCACTACATCGAATCATAGGTAGGCACATTAAACAATTAGTATTAGGTCGAAAAAAAGTTTCAATTCTAAAACTAAACACTTGCCTACCCCAATCCCTACATGAATTAGTCCTTGTCCGGATACGGATCCAAAAAATTATCTGTCCGTTTATTCAAATTCAAATCATAAACGGATTCGGAGTGAATAATTCATGGGGTATGGTGAAGGAGATAGGAGGCATGCCACGCAAAGAATGGGCGAGCCGTTTTGTTTGCATAGTCTGGTTCATATGGAAGCAACGCAACAGAGTAGTGTTTGGAGAACAACAGGTCAGCGCTCAGATCCTTGCCGGTAGATGTATTCAAGAAGAGGAAAAATGTGGCTCTTGTTTTGCTGAATGAAACGGTACCAGTTGGTACCGTAAAAGATTCCCTTTTACAATTAGCTATTTGCGGTTGAGATTAACTCTCAGCCGGTTGGGATTCGGGCTGACTGAGGGGGCAGTATTATTGGGCTTTGAGATTCATGCCAAGTTGAAAAGAACGGTCCAGATCAAGTAATTGTAAAAGATTCCCTATTACGGTACCGTCAGTGATATGAATTCGGTCTGCTTCGTTGGGAGAGAAATAGAGGTCTACTCATTGGGGATGCGACTCTTACATTATTATTCTATTTAAATTTTGACGTATCCTTAATTTTCTTTTCAAATGTAACACTCGGCAGCTTCTGCCCAGTTATAAAAAAAACTACGAACCTCGTGAAAATTGATCGGATTGACCCTTTGATCGAAATAAAGCCTAAAAAAAATAGAATTCAATTCAATAGAAAAGAAGTGATTAGAAGTGATTAGAATGAATTTGGAATTGAATTTTATTGATCGAAAGATTTAAATTGCACAAGCGAATTCAATATATAACAATCTAAAAAAATCCACAAGTTTACTTAATTTATGAAGTGCTGCCATTGACTTAATTTACCAAATAGTGCCTTGTAACTAGAGGAAGAAATAACAAAAAGACCTAAAATTCAAGCAAACAAAGGTGTGCAACTAAAAGCTCCTTCGCAACTCGGTCAGACATACACATCAACTCTTCCTTTACCTCTTTTTCTTTTTCTTCCTCTTCAACCACGACTTCCTCAGCAAAGCTAAAACTCATAACTTTCTCACAACAACGATAGAGTAGCAATGCAAAATCAAACAGTGACGAAGGCAGCGGCATAATTTCACCTAGATAAAATTGTTTCTCGCCAAATACCATCAACTTTGATATAATTTCGCTAAAGGAAATATCCCTCTCAAATCGAATCAAATCGAGTCATCTCTCTTCGACACTTTCGTTCCGATCAATTCTCGTTTGAGCGAAGAAACTGGTCATTCCGAGCACAATCTTAATTAAATATATTATACAAATTTGACGAATGCAATCGGATCGAGTCCGGATGAGCGTGCATCCCATTAAGGGAGCAGCTATAACCTTGTCCAATGGGTCTGCTTATTGGATCTGGCTCGGTCCCGGACCGAGCTGAAAACGTACAAGCCAACTCGCTCTGATTCGGTCGAGTCGCGAGTGGCACGGCTTGGTATAGGGTATAGGGTTTAGGGCTTAGTCGAAGTCCTAAGCCCTAATTCTCACTCCACGCGCGCGGCGCACCGTAACCCCGTCCCCCTCCTCATTCTCTGGCCTCACCGTAACTGGTTTGCTTCAACCCCTACTTCTCTGCAGCTCGAGCCTCAGTCGCCCAATCTCTCTTCCTTCCAGAGCTTACTTCTCTCGCCCAAGGTCCGAAGTCCCGCCATCCCACTTTCTCTATCGGGTGAGTTCTCTGCGTGAAACATCCCGGTCTCGCCAAATGTCCTACTTCTCTGCTGTTTTGAAATCGGAACTAAATTACACCCACTGAACTAAATTACACCAAGCGCCACACCGCCGCCTTTCTCTTCTTCCGACGCAACTCCTGTCTTTCTAGTTTCTCCTCTCTACTCTCAGTTCACCTTCTCTCTCAACTCTCTCTTGCACTTCAACTGTTTGTCAAAATGCTCCTGACAAGTATTGTCACTCCAAGCACCAGTTTTGTCATACTTGTTGCCTAAATAAGCGCTCTATCTCTTCTTTCAAATTATAGAAGACACTCAAGACAGACTAGGCTCTCTCTAACTGTGGTAAGTGCTCTTCGTTCCTGTGCCAGTTTCTTTAGGTGCTTTGCATTTAAGCCTGGAATTTAGTACTTTGGTAGATCATGGTGACTGTTCATGTAAGTTGCTTGGAAAAATGTCCAGAGATGTTACAGTCTGGAATTCAATCTGTCAAGTCTTTTCATGAAAAGTGTCTTTTGCTTCTTTTTGTCAAATAGATGATTGGTAACACGGAATAAAACCAATTTACTACAATTAGGATGGTAATTATGCATCATTCTCTAATATTTTATTTAAAAAGTTGGGTTAGAGCAAAATTGCAAATACGAATTAAATTAGTCATGTTTAAGATATTCATTGCTGGATTAAGCATAATGATTACTATTATTCTATGAGCAGGTTACAGTTAAAGTTCCAACCTAGGACTACCAACTCGGGTTTTTAGCTATTAAACCCATCAAGTTAGGCAATACTGTACGGGTGCTCATTGTAGAGGTCTGAGTTTCTTACTATGGTAATAGGAATTATATTTTAGATCCTAAACATAGAACCAATGTGTAAAGTGAACAAAAAGCAAACAAAAACAGTTCCAATCAGGGGCGGACCCACGTTGGTCCGGGGGGGCAGGCCCCTGGATTTTAGAATTTACTGGAAAAAATAGGCCTGATTCGTTTTTGCCCCCCTCTGGAAATTAGTTTGCCCCTCTCTAGACTCGGAGAATTTTATTTTGAAGCCAATTTCACCTCCCCCCTTTATTCCTTGTACATTTTCGATTTTCTTCAAGTGTTTTCTGATTTTGGGTGAATTTTTGAGGAAGAAGAAGATTGGTTCAATGTGAATAGACATGGTGCTTCATGAACCTAGAGGCTAAGCCATGGGACCTGATTACCGGGTTCAAAAGAAGATCACCTGATTTGTTGATAGAAGAGGACCCCATATGTCGGATTAAATGAGAGAGAAAGGAAATGCTGAGCCCAAACATGAAATAAATGAAATAACGGGCCTCTCTGATTGAAATCCCACTTTAATCTTCTCTTCATCTATTGCTGCTTCAAAAAAATAAAGTTCCGCTCACCTAAACCCTAAACCTCATGATTTAGAACTCATTTTCTGGATTATTCAATTTAGAACCATAATTTTTTATTATGTTAATTGTTTTTTATTAGTACCCGATTAGCTAATGGATTTAAACCCAATAAGCTTTTTAAATCCGATTCCTGCCCCTCCCTGGCAGAAATCCTGCGTCCGCCCCTGGTTCCAATTAACTACCAAACTCCAGTCCTTAAAGTTTAAGTTGGTTTGATACAGATTACTAAATGCTCTGTAGCGACTGGTATAGGAGTACCGAACTTTAAACATTAATGAAGTAATAGGAGTTCTCTATTTAGCTTTTTGCTGTATTTAGCATGATTTATTATTTTTTAAGGTTTTGCAGTTTCTGGTTACTTGTTGATTCCTTGGATTACTCTTGAGTCTTGACAATATCCCTGGCTGGCAAATGACCAAATAGCCCTTCTGGAACAGCTTAATTTGATTATATAACTGCCCTTTGCTATACCTACCTAAGCACAAATTAAAAAAAGATGCAAAAATGTATAGCACAAAAAAGACATCTGGCAGTACCAACTGTAGCCTAATAGCATGGTAGCTGATCTAATTGAAATTGTGCTTGCAAGATTCTGTAACTAATTGTGTTGGACTATTACATGTGCATTGCCATTAAACACGTCATGTACTGTATGGATTGCTAGCTCCCAAATACTGAAGCCTAACTAGTACTGTGCTTAGTGTGATATTTACTAGCTTATGAGGTAATTAAGAGCTTTGATAGTTCTTAGGATTAGTGCATGTTACCTCACAGCATCTAAACTTGGTTTGAAGGTTACAAGCATAATGGTGACATAATATTATAATGAATCATGAATAGGCAATTCATTATTTGATCAAGTATTTACTTAAGCATATTATCTTTATGAGCAGGTTACAGTACGAGTTACAATCAAGGACTCCAATATCAGTTTATTTTGCAATTGAGCTGATCAAGTTTGGTACTGGCATCTGCTGGTTATCACTGTGCATGCACACTATCTGATCTAAATTGAAATTGTACCAATCTGGAAAGCTTCATCTATTTGTGTTTGACTATCTGCATTGTGCATCACTATTAAGCAAAGGTGGACATCATGTACTGGACTGATGCCTAACTAGTACTGTTCTGATACCTATAGCATTTGTCATGTTATGCAAAAAATTTTAACCATTCTTTCATTTATGTTTTGTAGGGAATGTATTGATGAACTTTTAGGACACTATTATAGTTGAACAAGGGGGGTCACCGCATTTTGTGGAGTTGTAACCAATTCCAACCCATGGCCATGGGGACCCGCCAGCTGGAATTACTTGTAAAAGAACGCTGTCGGTCGGGCACCCTTACTATTAAAGATGCTCTTCAATTTTTTGATCGCTTGCTGGCTGCTAAGTGCCCGGCACCATCCATCTATTCCTTTACCCAACTCTTTACGGCCTTAACTCGTATGAAGAACTCGAACAACCATTATGCAACTGTCTTTTCACTGTTTAACCGCTGGACCCAAGAAACTTCCTTTAGAGTTTCAACCAGCATTGTTCGACCTATAGAACTCAACCCAAATATCCATTCACAATTGATCCATAATTCAAGATACAGTCGGCTCTTTTCTACTTGTCGGATTGTTCATTCCAATGCTTCTACTGTCAGTACTGGTGGAGACATGTCTACAGAGAAAAAAACAATAGCAACCCGAATCCGAATGACCGATACCCGCATCCGCTTTTCTCAAGCTCAAAAGGATCTCTGTGATTATTTCCACAGCACTAGAGGCTATTCACTCCCTGATGCCGAGCACCTCAGTGAAAACACTCCAGTGTTTCTCAAAAAGCTAGTTTCAAAATTAGAGGACAGGAGCTTTGATCAATCTATCCGTAGATTACTTTGTTTTCATCCAATTAATGAATTTGAACCCTTTTTAGAAAGCATCGGTTTGTCCCCTACTAAATACAAGCACCTGTTACCAAAAAACATAATATATTTATCTGACGATCCTCTCTTGCTAGAGAATTACCATGTTTTGTGGAGTTATGGGGTACCAAGAATTAAAATTGGTAGAATCTACCTGGAATCAGCAGAGGTGTTTAGATACAATGAGGAGGTGTTATTATCTAAACTCAAAAATTATGAAAATTTTGGCATCAGTAGAGCAGCAATTGTAAAATTGGTCACTTGTTGCCCGAATCTTCTGGTGGGGGAAGTGAATTTGAATATTCTTCGGGTATATGAGAAATTAAGTAGCCTTGGAGTTCAGTTTGATTTGGTAATCCAGTGTTTATCTGACAGGAGCAAATACAATTGGAGCCAAGTTTCTGAAATGTTAACCTTTCTAGATAGAATGGGTTTTGACAAACAGGCATTAGCAACTCTAATCAAGGAGACACCAGTATTTGTTTTCCACGAATCAGGAAAAAACATATACTTGCTTGTGGCCATATTAATTAAGGTTGGTCTTAAAACTCATGAGATCTTGAATTTATTTGTGAAGAACCCTCATATACTAATTGGAAACTTTGTGAAATTTTTGGGTCATTCTGTAAATTTCCTCACTGAAATTGGGATGGAACTTGGTGACATAGCTAGTATTATTTCCACCCACCCCCAAATATTGGGCTCTTCTCCATGCAGGAGTTCGGATTCTGTTTTATGCCACCTGAGCTTGCCCCGAAAAAGCTTAATTGACATGATAAAGGCAGACCCTACAAAGTTTACCAGCTTAGCTTGTACAAGGAGCGTTGATGAACCTGTGAATATAGATGAACAACTTTTTCTAAAGGAGAAAACTGAGTTTTTGCTAAAACTAGGTTTCGCCGAGTGCTCAGATGAGATGGCAAAAGTGGTTTCCAAGTTTAAAGGCAGAGGTGACAAGTTACAAGAGAGATTTGACTGTCTGGTCAATTCTGGCTTAGATTACCATGATGTGGTTAAGATGATAAAAATGGCACCTCCAGTGTTGAACCAATCGACTGATGTCTTAATTAAAAAGATAGATTATCTTACAAACAAATTAGATTATCCACTTGAGTCGCTTGTTGACTTCCCCTCCTTTTTGTGCTATAGCATGGATAGAGTGAGACTTAGGTTTCAGATGGTGAGTTGGGTCACAGACGAGAATGGATTACTGACAAATTCACGGGGGGCAACGAAAAAGTATGGAGGGAAGATTTCTTTGAGCTACGTGCTTACACTGTCAGAGAAAAGCTTCCTTAAATATTTTGTGGATATGAAACCGAAGGGGATGAAGCATTATGAAATGTTGAAGAAATCAATTTTGGGTTCTAAAGGGATTGCAAACTAGGATCTTCTTTTTGTTTCTTTTCTTTTTAGTTTATAAGATGTAGTTATAAATGTCCTAGTTCAATGATGAAAGTTACATGGACAATTTGTGTATCTTCTTTAAAACTCAAAAGACATCTGTAATCCTATTTTTTATGATTGTTTGTTTCTTTATTTAGGAAAAATATCATCAATCTAAGTGGCTCAGAAAGACAAATTATGTGGAGATGTAATCTTTCTGGTACCATTTCAATAACTTTGATTGCTGGTGGATATTTTTTGTGCCAACTTTACAGGTTATTCAATTTATCATTCACACAAACTTTTTTAGCATTGGAATGCTACTCTTTCGGTGGCCATGATTATTTGACTATTATTTAAAGACTAATTATCGAAAATAAAGTTTAAATAAATTTGGCATCAGTTCAAATAAAAGTTTAAAATTAGACTAAAGAAAAGACAAAATGAGAAAGGTTGTTTGTTTTTAGTGGGAAAATAAACAATTTTCAAATTGTGATGGAAAAATGACATATTTGAAAATTTTATAATAGGCATGACAGCAATCACCCCTTTAAAATCTAAAAAAACTTTGAAATTTTGAAATCTCCGTTCTTTTTATTTTCTGAAACTTTTTTGTTATTTCTCTAGAGGTTTATTTCAAACTAAAATTTTATTTAAATAGAAAAAGTTTTGGGAGATAAGTGAAACCGAGATTATTATTTGCACAATATTTGAATGAACCACATAAATTAATTGTGAGATTATTATTTAACTCATGTAGTTCAAATTTTTTAATTTTTGGTGAGCTATATATACCGAATTCATATCCTCTGCATTAACTCAAAAAAGAATCTTTTGAGTTAATGTATCTGGACCGTTCGATCTGCTTTAAGATCCGTGCAAACTAGATCCACACTAATATTAAAGGCCCCTGAATTATAGGATGTGGCCGGATTGGCTCCATTTAAAATCAGACGGCCGAGATACGTTAACTCAAAAAATGCTCTTTTGAGTTAATGCAGACGATGCAGACTCATATATACCCATATAAAGATTTGGTTTCCGACATTATTATAATTGAACTAAAAAAAAATCTTTCTCGTTTGGATTTAAAGACAAAATGTATTGAAATAATTTGAATTTTAGAGAAAATCAAATGAAATGCACTAAATAAATTCCTCCTTGTCAAAAAATGAAATATGCCAGGTCTGACGGTGATGTATGTTTAAAACTTAAATAAGCTTTGATAGATTTATAAATTCTAATTTTGATTTGAATTGAACTAAAGCATCACTTTGAGCATGTCAATTTGATTTGAACAATTTATAATTATCCAGTCAGAGTACATAAATAAATTTAAATTATAAACATTCAAGGTTTAATATACCTAATGAATATAAGGTTTCCGTCGGATACAAACCAAAATTTGCATGACATATTTGCTTTTTTCATCACTGTGCAATCTAATTCATTATATCACTTTTAATTTAGACAACATTTGTAGTTCAAATTATTTATTTAACTCATATAATTGTGCAATTATAATTTAACTCATATAATTCAAGTTCTTTAATTTTTGGTGTGCTAAATATACACATATATATTTAATTTGTGATAAAATTTTCTTCTTGTTCATATTTAAGGAAAAAATGTATGAAATAATTTGAATTTTAGAGGAAATCAAATTAAATGCACTTAATAAATCAAACTATAATTTGGATTGAAAGACATCAGTAATCCAAACGGTTTAAGATATATGATAACTTTGATATTATCATTAGTAATCTTGAATTATTTTTGTTATGCTAACAGTTAAAATTATCTCTTCCATTTTAAGGCAAAAATTGACTTTATTATGCAAACGGGTTAACATATATGATGAGTAGGGTTAAAATGCACTATTGGTTTTGTGTTCCAATCATGCTCCACGTTTTTTTCTCCGTTTTCAAAGTTCGAACAATTGATCCGAACCGCTCATTATGATCTTCATATTAAAATGTGCTTGGAGACAAAATTTTATATTTTTTGAAATTTGTTTACTATATTTTTAGATAGGTACAAAATCACTATTTTGGATGATCCGGAATCTTCTGAAAACAATGATTTTGTACCTATCCAAAAAATTAGTAAAAAAATTCAAAAAAATATAAAATTTTGTCTCCAAGCACATATTAATACAAAGATCATACTGAGCGGTTCGGATCGATTGTTCGAACTTTAAAAAACGGAGAAAAAGACATGGAGCATGATTAAAGCACAACACCAATGGTGCATTTTAACCCTACTCCATATATGATAACTTCGATATTATCATGAATAATCTTGAATTATTATTTTTATGCTAACGGTTAAAATTTATCTGCTTTTAAGAATTAAATAGTTAGCTCAAATAAAAAGTTAGTCACTAATTTATTTTTCAAGTATAACTTCGAATAAATCTCTTCGTGAGTTGAGATCCAAGTTCTTGTTTTTCATTTGCCACAAAATAACGATATTGCAATATGAATTATTTAAAGCCACCAAAGTCATATGAGTTTGTATAAAATCAATATTCTAAATAGCGCGCTATAGCATTTTCATACTTTAAACTCTAAGTTATGGGATAAAAGTGTACTATATATTTCAGCTACGATTGCTATAGCGGTAATAACGGTCCGCTATAACGCAAATAGCGCACGCTATTCTACATAAGCTTTTATTTTAAGGTAAATTTCTTTTAAGGACTAACTTTTTTCATGACCCAGATTGTTTTTGTTTTTAAATAGAAACATATAGATAGTTTATGATATGATGCTTATGTTATATTGAATACAAAAAATATATAATTAGTATATGTCATAATGCTTAAGTTATTTAGAATAAAAAACTATATATAATTTATAATATTACTAGAGATATTTTGAATAAGAATTTGAACTTTGTACTTGTTCAATATGAATATTATAATTCCTTAATCAATTTGGTGTTACTTATTGCTCTATGAAACTTTAGATAATATCAATAATTAATATAATTATAAAATATAATTTTTAAAAGAAAAAACGCTATGTATGATAGCTTTTGTTATAGCTACGTTATCTGTAATAGCTTTTTTTTTTTAATCTTCCCGCAGTAACGTGATAATTACTATTTAGAACCTTGATTCAAATCTATGTTGCACAAATACGCTAGTTTAGGCGCCGTATCCGTATCGGACACGTATCAGATATCGATACAGACCCGATACGTATTCGATATGCCAGCTGGCATATCCGCCTACGTGACGTATCCTTACTCGGCCGATACGGTCGCCGATACTCCGTTGACACAGCTAGATACTGCTGGATACGGCTGGATTGAAACCCCTGGGCAGTGGACCGCGTCAGTGGACCAAGCGACTGTGAACCACGCCCGTGGTCCGCGGTGGACCAGCGCCAAAAATCAAATTTTAGTGCTCTGCAGGATCCGAATCCATTCCCTAGCTTTGAGTTAACAACATACCCCCTTACCACTGCACCAACTCATATTTATTGTTAGAATAGAATAGCTATGACATTTAATGTATAATTGAATTATTGTATAGTCTCCATCTAATAATTTTGATATTTAATAAGTGTTGAATTAATAACATAAATAAAATAATAATAAATAATATATTTAATTAGCGTATCGTATCCGAGATTTTTGAAAATTGCCGTATTACCGTATTCGTATCGTATCGTATCCGATACGATACCCGTACCCGTATCTATGCAACATAGATTCAAATAGATAACCCGCCATACATAAAATGAAATATCAGTAGTTTGATATAAAGTATTTCTTCGGTTAATTTATTAAAATTGTTAATTTGTAACTTCCTTAATTTCAATAGTATATTTTGCTGATTTGATTTCTTGGGACTTGGTTGTTTCCAATAGTAGTGTCCATTTTTTTAATTTTTTATTTATAGTGTGGTTGTGTTGCTGTACAGATGTCCCCTGAAATAATTTATGTTTGGTATACAAACTTGGTTGTTCAACTAAAAAGTTAGATTAAATTAATAATTTGTTTGATGAGAATTTATTAATTAAACTTAGTTATCCCAATGGTTAGAAGCTAGGCAATCCACATCCTCCTTGCACTAAAAAAAAAAGATAAAAAGAATTCTTCTGATAAAGAATATTTTAATAAGGACATCAAAAGTGCACAAAACATAATTATTGCTTAACTTTTCTCATTTTTGTTCATTCCTAAATAAAAGAAGTTTCACTTTGCCTGAATTGATGCATCTGATTTTCTCCCTTCCTCTTGTTCTGTCCCAAAATTAGAGGTGAAAACGGATTGGATAATGGTAAAACTATATCTGTATTTTTTTTTGTACGGATACCGATCGAACATGAGATGCATACGAATAAATATATATTTTTTTTTCAATATTATTATTTATTAAAAATATCAAAGTTCATAATATTTATCTAATTATATATGTATCTGTATTTGCACGATATTCGAATATTGAGAGGAGAATTAGAGTATATCCTATTGTCAATGTTTACCTTTTTGCCCTCTTAGTTTACTTTTTCTCTTAGTCAACTAACGACTGTAATTAATCTTTTTTGTCCATTCAAGACACATATTTTCAACTTGCAAACTTCCTATATAAATAATATTATCTTAACTAATGAATCTGGCTAATATGCTACGCGTATATAAGGGCCCCTCCGTGCTACGGCTCACTTTTTGAGTTTTCAAAATTCTAACGGTCGATCCGAACCGTTCAACATGATCTCCATATGAATATGTACTTGCAAACCAAATTTTACATTTTTTAGAATTTTTTACTATTATGGTTTCGTAAGGGAATTGAGTTGTTGGAATGATTCATGCCACAAAAAAATAATAGTTGCCAAATTATGATTTTTTATTAGTCTCATGAATTATTTTTAATTTTAGTTAACATCATATGTGACCATTCGAAAATGACTTCTTGAAAATGATGCGCTTAATTAATTACAAAGTAAGAAAGCATAATCAAAGTCAGACATACATTTATATGTCACTATTTTGATAGAGTCAATGTTTTAATTTTTATTCCCTTTAAATTTAAATAATATTTTTTTTTTTTGGCAATTTGAAGCCCGTAGGCCAATTTTAAATAATAATAATAGCTTTCTATTTTTTTTTGAAAAATTTTCACGGAGGCTGTGAAGTCATGAGCGGAATTCGAATTCCAATTTTAACTGACTGTACTACCGCCCCATCTCATAATAATTGCTTCTTCGTTGTTAGTTTTTATTTTCCTCATTTAATTCGAGCCCTTCCGTTATTATTACGTTCATTCAAATAATAATCTTAAATATCTGATTGAGGTCAGCTCATATCCATTGAGAATAAAAAATTTGGTGATATCAGGAAAGTTTTGTTGAATTTTGCCAAGAACTTTGTTAAGAATTTCTATATTGATCCCCATAATTTGTAAATATAATAATTGAGCAGGTAGTGCAATTTTCTCCTCCCTATATTATTTCCAAACTTTTTACCCCATTTTGGAATTCAGATAATTATGTTAATAAAATTTGACTTTGTAAATTGCTCTGTGAGGAGGGTTCAAATGCCCCATATATTTTATATCTCATCATGCCTTATATCATTTATCTTTGTTTTTAAAATTTAAATAGTCGATCTGAACCGCTCAACATGATCTCCTTATTAAAATATGCTTGGAGACAAAATTTTATATTTTTTGAAAAATGTTTACTATTTTTTTAAATAGATACAAAATCATTGTTTTTGGATGGTCCAAAAATAGTGATATTGTATCTATCTAAAAAAATTGTAAAAAATTGAAAATTTTCCAAAAAATAAAAAATTGGTCCCCAAACACATTTTAAAATAGAGATCATGTTGAGCAGTTCGGATTGACTGTTTGAATTTTCAAATCGAATATAAATAATGTAAAATACAATGATGCACGAGAGACATGAGGCATTTTAACCATCCTCTTCCTCCATAAACTCTGATCCAAAAATTTAGGGAAAATTAAAGGATCTTAAAGTGCTTTACTTTTCCTTTTCCAAGGACTCTAAGTTACTAATAAAAATTCAAACTAGATTTTATATGGCATTTGACATCATTATCAACATTTCAGTTTGGACTTAATTTAATGATACCTAGCTCTGTACAAATGAATACATTCATACAACAATTATAACAGAAGTTACTGCAAAAAATTTACAAGCTGTATAATTAAAAAAGTTCTTAATTAGATGCTTTTTTTATTCATATTTCCATGATAACTAATGATACTTTTTTTTATTAATAAGATCAGTAGTGTACTAGTGTGTTGTAACATAATGTAAAATTTTATTTATACTTAGGAATTACAGGTGTGTCCCAAAATCATATAATTATGACCATTGAACACTATTATGTAATATTTTCTTTTTATTTCACAAAGTACAACATGTACTTACAATAAATTTATGTAAAATATGATCCTCATAAAAAAAATTGATGTATGGAATATATTGAATAGTTTAATCACACATTTAAATCATAAAGAGTAAAATATAGATACATAGCAGTTAGCTAGATAGCCTGGCTCCATCTATATATTATCTATATAAAATCAATCGCATGTTACTTTACTATTATATTTTAATTATGCAAAATAGTATGTGAAAGCCAGCTTTTAGTAAAAAAAAAAAAAGAGACTAATTATATGTTTAATAAAGTTTTCAATAATATAGAATTTTGCAAGTAGAACGCATACAATAGTAGGTGACCAGTAAGTTGTTAATTAGAGCGCAAAAGAAGTTTGTGGAAGGCCTCAAATTAAGGATCTCTCTTAGAGACCAATAATCACTGATTACATGCATAATTAATTATTAAATATAATTAATGAATGTTTAGAAAGTTTGATCTTGTCACGTTTCTAAAGGTCGGCTTGGCAGTTGGTGATTACTTGTAGTTAGAGAATTGACCTTTGGCAGTTTGGCCCATTTTTTGGGTAAAGATTTTAACAGAGTAGTTTTGGCTTCATGCAACGCACGGACTATAAAATCAAAACAGAGCAACATATGGTTCCTGCGCTGCATGAAGAAAAAACTACTCTGTTAAAATCTTGACCCCATTTTTTCCTGTTCGGATCAACGGCTCTTGAATATCCCATCAGGCGTGGAGGGGTGGGGGGGGGGGGGGGGGGGGGGGGGGGTGGCGTAAATTATTTACAAGTCAAATGTAAATTTTCAAATTCATCCTTTCTCTAATTACATTATGTAAAGCAATATGGCTAATTTTCAAAACTTAATTCAGAATTTGTATTTTACAACTAGAGCAAAAGCAAAGATATATAATTTATTTTCACTCTTCGTAAACAGTCTTGGACATAATATTGGTACTTCAAATTATTTCCGATCGACGGTTGAAAATATTTAATTTTTGGTATTTCTTATTGATTATTCTATTATATGATTATCTATCGATTTTTTTTTATAATATGTAGCATTCTATTTGATAGAATTTGAATTGACTCAATCTAAAAAAAAAAAAAAAAATTCTACATACGTATTTTATATAGTAATAGAGGAGGGTTCCAATGCACCCTCTTTTGGTGCACCTAACGTGCACCCAAAACTCATATCTTCATTTTCAAAGTTCAAATAGTCGATTCGAACCTTCCAACGTGTTCTTCATATTAAAATGTGCTTGGAGACCAAATTTTACATAAAATATCTAAATGGTCCACATGAAGGTGTAATAGGCCCACATATATCTCCTTGAATTCTTTCTAAAAATGAAGGAGCTTCAGGTCCAATTTTATTTGGAGATGGCCTAGTAATTAGTTTTCCAAGAGAGCATGCTTCGCATGTCAATTCTTTTGATAATAGAATCTTTAGGTCCTTTAGAGGATGCTCATTTGCACTTTCAATTATTCTCCTCATCATTATATTTCCTGGATGACCCAATCTGTCATGCCACAAAGTAAATAATTGTGGATCAACTAACTTCTGGTTAGTAACAACTAACTTCTGGTTAGTATCAACTAACTTCGGGTTAGTAACCATATTTGATTCTATTGTACTTATATAAGTACCATATAGTCCAGAGGATATTGCTTGCATCTTTTCTATTATAATTTTCTGGCCATTCTTAATAGATGTGATATGAAGATATTCACAATTTTTCTCATTCATAGTTACAATATGAAAACCATTCTTTCGAATATCTTTAAAACTTAGTAGATTTCTTCTGGATCTACTTGAATATAATGCATCATCTATTATTAATTTTGTTCCTTCAGGTAACAAAATACAAGCTCTTCCGGAGCCTTCAATTAAATTAGTTGTGTCAGATATAGTGTGGATATTAGTCTCACCAAGATGCAATTGTGAAAAGTATTTCTTACCTTTCAATATGGTATTAGTTGTTCCACTGTCTACCAGACATAGATCTTCTTTACTTATCATTGTGTTAGCCATTTTCCTTTAAATTAAAAGAATGAAAGAATAAATTAAAATAAACTACCTTTATTCATTTGTTTGCATCTAAAAATATAAAAGTAATATAAATTTTTATTAAACATAAACATAAGCTTCTATATTATATTTTCTCCCTAAGTAATAATATTTTTTTTTCATCCATATTCTGGAAGAAATCTGATACATCAAGATGTGTATCCATATGTCATTCATATTCGGAGTCAATCAGTAAAATTAGTTTTCACATTTTTTCCCCTTTTTCTTAATTGAGGCTTGATAAAGCTCTACAAAATGCTTGGGCGTACGACAGGTACGCAATCAATGATTTGTCATCTCACATATGTAACAAACATCTTCAGGATGTTTTCCTTTCTCATTTTTCATTAATACGTATTTATAACAAAATACAACTTCAGGTTATACCATAACTTCGAGTTATGATAAATGAAAAAGGAGATAAATTCAAACTTTGTGAGATTTGTCATATGTACTACAAAATAGATACGTATTAATAATTTCAGATTATTAATATCATAACTTCAGGTTGTATAATTTCATGTTATGAATGTCATAACTTCAGGTTATTAATATCATAACTTCAGGTTATGAAAAAGGAGATAAATAAATATAAATAAAAGAATATGTAAATTGCATAAATAAATTACATAAATTTAAATGTATTAATAACTTCAGGTTAATATTATATAACTTCGGGTTATAATAAAATATTTCTTTAATAACTTCTGGTTATTAAATTGCTTGGCTGCGCAATTGTAAAATTTAATTTGAAATAACTTCGGGTTATATTTTCATACAATGACTTATAATAACTTCTGGTTATTATATTGATTTTATATGAAAGTTTCTAATAAAACTTCAGGTTTTACTTGGGAATAACTTCAGGTTATTATTCATCCAGTGACCTATAATAACTGCTGGTTATTATATTAATTTTATATTAAAATTTCAAATAGAACTTCAGGTTCTAAACAATAATAATAACTTCAGGTTATTATTCTTTTATTCTCTTCGGGTAATAAGAACTTCAGATTCTTGATAAACTTTTATTTTTGATAATAACTTCAGGTTATTATTCTATCATTCACTTCAAGGAATGATTCTTATAAACTAAAACAAATATAATCAAAAATTTAAATGAAATTTAAATTAATGAAAGATATAATGATCAATCATATAAATTACTTACATAATAACTTTGCAACTTCTTCCGAGCAACTCGTGCTGATAACGCGTTGTAAAATAAAGCAAAAGAAAAATAAACAAGATATTGAGAATGTATCAAGATGGCTATCTTTTATTCATATGCTTTTCTTGTTTCTAATACAAACTTACAATCCTCTATTTATAGATAAAAAATGTAAATAACAAGCCTTCTAATTTAATTCAATTGATAAATGAGGGAGATAAAACATACTTCATTAATGAGAAGTTTTGATGCAATTAAATGAACATCCATAACTTAATATATTTATAACAACTAGTTTATTTTCAACTCAATTTTACAATACTTGACAAATACTAATTCTTTCGGCGTGTTGGAAAATTAATTAGTATACATTAATTAAATATTATTCATCATCTTGCACAACTACTTAATAGGGATATACTACCTTCAATATGTAGATATAATTAATATTATTGCCTATATACAGTGGTAGCCAACTGCATATTCATGACTTGTCTGATCTGTTGTGTTACAATTGGAAGCAATTCAAATATTCAATGGTTAATTTTGCACCCATTCTAGTCTGTTAGATTAGAAAATTCTCATTCCTTAATTATCTAGTTTATTAACTGGATATAGAGGAGGGTTGAAATGTATCTTTCATGTTTTAATCATATATTACATCTTTTATCTCTGATTCCAAAGTCTAAACAGACGATCCAAACAGTTTAATATGATATCCACATTAAAATGTGCTTGGAGACCAAATTTTATATTTTTTTGGAAAAAAATTTAAAGATAGTTACAAAATTACTGTTTTTAGATGGCCCAAATTTTTCTGAAAACCAGTGATTTTGTATCTATCTTAAAAATATAAAAAATATAAAATTTAGTCTCCAAGCACATTTTAATGTGGATATGATGTTGAGCGGTTCGGATCGTCTATTTAGATTTTGAAATCAGAGATAAAAGATGTTAGGTATGATTGGGGCATGAAAGCAATGGAGCATTTGAGATAATAAATATCAATTCAAACACTTTCATTCCAAATTAAGATAATAATTAATTACTTAATTTAATCCGTATCACACGAATGCTGAGCGGTTCAGATCGACAGTTTGGAATGAAGGGTTTGAGAATTGATTACTTAATTACTTAATTTATTAATTTATTAATTACTTAATTTATTAATTTATTAATTACTTAAATTAAGTAATTAAGTAATAAATTAATTACTTAATAAATATCAATTCCAATTTGGAATGAAGGGTTTGAGAATTGATATTTTATAATTTCAAAAATTATAAAATTTCATCCTCAAACATATTTAGTATGAATATCATGTTGAGCGGTTCAGATCGACAGTTTGAATTTTAAAAACAAAGATTAAAATATGAAACATGATGAGGTATGAAAATCATGAAGTATTGAAACCCTTCTCATATTACCTACCCCCAACTGAATATATAATTATTAAATGATCAAAACTTGTGTACAATTGGAAGCAATTCAATAGTTTAATTTGCACCATTCTAGTCTGGTCAGATCAGAAATTTCTCATTCTTTTCTAGTTTATTAACTGGAAATGTTGTACGAAATTCGCATAAATTATATGGTGTCCCGGAAAAAATAAATATCAATTCTCAAACCCTTCATTCCAAATTAAGATAATAAATTAATTACTTAATTTAATCCGTATCACACGAATGCTTGCCTCCTTAATTTAGATCCTTTATATATATATCTCCTTCCTTCTTCCTCCTCTCATCACCTGGGCTCAACCTAGGAACTAAACATCTCTCTCTCTCTCTTTCAGCTCTCTCTCAATCCATGGCGCTCGATCGTATATTACACAACTTCTCTTCAATGTTAGTCTCTTGTCGACAACACGTGTCTCGTGTGGCATGGTGCCTCTCAAAGAAGGTCGCACGTCGTTTGTCAAAGAGAAACAAGCGACGTAGACGTCGTAAAATGATCAGGAAGGTGTCAACAAAAGAAGGTCAAGAGGAAGCAGTGTGGCGCAATACAATCTTGATGGGCGAAAAATGCCGACCGTTGAATTTCTCCGGTGCAATTCACTACGATAGCGATGGAAGGCTGACGCTGACGCCACGGTCCCCGATGCGTAGCCCTTTGCCTCACCTTGCTTACACTGAAAAATTTGAATGAATTCGGCTTAATATATATGAAGTAATATTTTGCTTTCTGTTTGCACTTTTTTTTTCCTTCTTCTCTCTTTTATTTTGTTAGATGGATCACAGCATGCCAGTATCTGTATGGTTACTGGCTTGTATAATGTAATCTTTTAGGCACGTTTATATTAAAAAAAAAAAAGTGAAGCTTTTTTTTTTTTGAGATATATTTCTTTATTTGGTGTTGGTTTGTTAATTGTAATTAATTGTAAATTATGTAATTTACAATTAATTGAATGGAAAATCCCAGTAATATATCTAGGTCTTGGCAAGAACCCAATTAACCATTATTATCTTCAAATGGTCATCATCAGAAACTTGCACTATATATATTTAGCATTTATTTGTATTTTATTTTTAGATATAAAGACAACTCTCTATTATTAGCCACATGATAAATATAATCAATTTTAATGTAAAATGATAAAGTATTAACCGGCCTCTTAGAAAAATAGAACTAATGCCAGGCCCACAAAGTAATTTAAAAAGAGATTTGCTACAAAGAAAAATTGATTTTGAGCACCAATATATATAATCTGTTAATTTATTTTATAATAAAACTTATCAGTAATATGAGCTAATAATATTTTCTACTTGTGTTGTTTTGAATCTCATCGGATATTATACTAGATGTATGATTATAATGAGTGAGGCTATGACAATTAATATGTATATAAAAATATACTTGCTGACAAATTTTAAAATTCAAATAGTCAATTTAAACTGTTTAACATAATCTTCATATGAAAATGTACTGACTGATCAAATTTTGCATGTTTTAGAATTTTTTATATATTGTTTTTAGGTAGAACAATATTCTGATCCATTCAAAAACAGTGATTTACCTATCTAAAAATTTAGTAAAAAATATATAATTTTGCTCTCATATTATATATACATTCATATATATGAATATCATATTGAACTTTGAAAACAGTAATATGGACCATAACACGAGTCAAGCGCTGTAATACATATATTACCATATCCTCATTGATTTAATTAACTAGCTGGAGGTTCGGTAAACCGTTTACCGTAAACGGTTTCCTCAGAACATTCGTGAAGTCGAAATTTTTTCGGATGAAGATGAGAAGACCTGACGAGCAATATATATATGTAACATGAGTAGGGATCCACTTACAACAAAGTTACAACATTCATTTTTTTCATTTTCAAAGTCCAAATCGTCGATCCAAACCGTTCAACATGATCTCCACAATAAAATGTGCTTGCAGATCAAATTTTACATTTTTTTGAATTTTTTTACTATTTATTAAGTATTTTACAAAAAATAGCCATACTTAGACCATTGAATTTTGTACCCATCTTAATAAATAGTAAAAAAATTCAAAAAAATATAAAATTTGATCTGCAAGTACATTTTATTTAGATAATCATGTTGAACGGTTTGGATCGACGATTTGGACTTTGAAAATGAAAAAAATGAATGTTGTAACTTTGTTGTAACTCAAATTTGTTGTAAGTGTATCCCTCCTCATGTAACATATAGTGCCAAGTGGCAACAGATAAAGAGAATTGAAACCAAATCTTTTGCTTGACTTCCTATAACAGTTTGGCAATATTTTCCGGATATATTGTCATGCTTGATCAGAAAGCAAATTTAAACCCCCTACATGAAGTTTTACATATTGATCGTCACAGAGAATTATTGTAATGGGCCGATATTTTGTTTTGCATGTTGCTATTTGCTAGAAATTGATGTTGTTTTATTTTTTTGCACAGAAATATTACCCCTAATATAAACCCGTTATATTGAAAGCTACAGAGAAATGAAGACAGAAAATTTGAGGTATACTGTTCATTAGACCAGTGAGAAATGTCCATTGCCAATTTTTAAATTGGGACACCGCCACTGGAAATTTCGATCAAATCTCCATCAAACGGTTTGGATTATATATGAAAACATTACTCCCTAAATAAAAAAGTCTGGCTAGTATGACATCGACACCAACTACAAAATTAATTGGATAGACTTCAAACAACTAATTCAAACCGTTCAAACCGATTTACTTGACTGATGCGTTTACATGCAAATTTTTTATATTTTCTAGTTATTTTAGTATCAAATCAAGCGGTCAAAAATGTTGAAAAATGAATGCATTAAAATTAACTTAAAAACTCACACATTTGATTGCAAAATTTAATACTAAATAAATTCGGAAAATTATAAATTTTGCATGTAAACGTACAACTACTGAAATAGATCGGTTTGAAACGGTTTGGATTCACCATTTGAAGTCGATTCGATAGGTTTTGGAGTTGATGTTATATAGGTTGAAATGACACTGATGTTATACTAGCCAGACTCTAAATAAAATAAGATCAACGTTAAGAATCCATCATTTCAATTTTGAAGTTCAAATTAGTATTTCGTAAAGGACTGTCTGGCATTTGTGATAATTTGTGGGGTTTTGAAGGAATCCATATCACCTTAAGTAACAACATACTTCTGTTTAGATCTGGATTGTCTGCTCAGAATTTGCACGAATATTAAAGGGACCCGTGCATTTCACCTCATGCAAGATTGATCTGGATATTGATAAAAAATAGTACGTTATTTTAATTTCAACCGTTGATCCTTGTTGAGATTCACGTATGAAAAAATTTCTTCATTAAAATTCACGCGTGAACAAAATTTAATGGTTGAAATCGGAATAACGGGTTGCTGATATTCCATTGGAATAACAACAGATTTATTCCTTTCGACATGAAGTTTTTCTTTCTTTCTTTTTTTTTCCTAAAAAATATAAAAGAAGGCAGGTTGCAAGAAGCTTATTTTAAAAAATATACTTGCAAGCTAATTATCTCCCAAGAAATAAATATAGTTCAAAATTTTAAATCATTGTTGGGAACTTTTGAGGAAAAAATATAGGCCAAGCCTCTAATTGCTACGACTATTCTTTAAAATTCGTTCTAAATATATTTTGTAAGCTAAGCTATTTTTTAGAAATAGAAACAGATATATGGTTAGAAATAATGAGATGTGCATTGGAGAAAATAAAAGGGAAGGTAAAAGAAATCTATTGCAAGTCCAAAACAAAAAATGGCCCAACTGAGTTCTGACTTCTGAATCCTCCACGGATGGCCCATATTAACCTGGCACGAATCTCAAAACAGACCCTTACAGTTTCTATAGAGGTATTTGATTGAATTTGGTCCGGCTGGAATAAATCTGAGCCGTTCGTTGACAATTGTTTTGAGTCAGGTACCTGAGAGGATCCAAATGCTTCCCCTTCGGCCTTCCCTTTCCCCTCTGTGAAATCCAATTGAGCTTTCTCCCCTTCCCCTTCCCCTTCTATTAGAACTCCAACTGGAACCAACAATTGCAATTTTGATTTGAGCTATGTGTTTCCTTCCTCTGACTGACCGACCCGAGCCAGTCGTAAGATTCCTAAAAGAGACGGATCTGTCAGATACCCAGATCAAAGCTGTTGTTTCCTTCTACCCGCCTTTTCTGGCTTCCAACGTGGAGAATACCCTGAAACCAAAGGTGCGTCGTCAATTTATGAATGGGGGCTCTGAAGAACTGCACCTTTGGTTTCAGGGTCTTCTCCATGTTGGAAGCCAGTTCTGATCTGTCATTTTCAAAATGTTCAGTAACTTTGCTTCTCTGGTTCTGCTAATTGGACAAGTACTTTTAATTTATTCACCAGCAATTAGCATATTTCTGACACTTCAATTTTTTTATGCTTGCATCTGTTAGTGTAATTTACTGGAGCTCACTTGTTGTACAAAAATCTGAGAAACAGGTGATGCTTTTGTTAATTAAGCACGGTATATTTCCAGTAAACACGGTATATTTGTATAATTAAGCACGGTATATTTGTCAGAAAAAAAATAGGCCAAGCCTCTAATTGCCAGAAGTGTCTTTTGTTCTAAACACGGTGACACAAATTATCCAAAACACAAGATGCCTTTGCTGAATTGAAGATAATTCTTCTATTCATTTCTTCAAAAAATTTGTTGTTCCCTCCCAATTTAAAGGGCAAGAAAAATATAACCTCCACTTCATTTTATTTTCTTCATAACTCAGAACCAGACCCAAAGAGAAACATGCTGTGGAAGCCACTAAGGTTTAATGACATCAAGTGGCACATAATGTTTTGCTTGCTTTTGCATTGGAAGTTCTCCTCTTGGCTAATAGCTCACAATTATCAAGGGCATTCTGGTCCATTGGATAAACCGTTAGATGTTTCGACTGAGTCAAGTTCAGATTTGTGACTATCTATCTATTTAATAATATGTTTCTCATGTGGTTTTTCCGGTTGTAATTCTCAATTTTGCGATCAAGGGTACAGCAAGTTTAGGATCAATGAGTGTTGTCTTATACACAACCCGGAACAGCATTCATTACACTGGAATCTTTAAGCCAATTAATTATATTTCCTCTTTTCTCTACTCTTTTTTTTCATGTTCTGTTAAAAAAAAAGGGCCAACATGCGGTTATAAGAAGATTTTTGTGTGGCTCGTACTTAAAAGGGCATAATAGTCACCAAGGATAATTCATAAAAAATGGATGGAGACAATTGATCATTTATTTATTTATTTATTGTGGAGATTTGTGGGATAGTAATAATGCTAATAATCCTAGGGGTTTATCAAGGAATGACAAGATTTACTGCCAGTGACTCTGCTGTGTTTGTGTTTTGGATTGTTTCAATTATTAGAGATAAGAGGGTGTTTCAGCAAAGAGACATGATCTTCAGCATCTGTTAGGGTTGATGTGGTTTAAAGGGTCAGGATTCTCCAAAAGATGATCAGTGAACACAGAGAATAGTGTTTGCTACTATGCTGATCTTATTTTATTTTAGTTAATCCTCTTTGAACTGGTTTGATGTTGCTATTTCTCAGCAAGTAGTATGTATTCTTAGGATTATTGTTGTGGGAAATTGTTGAGTTGATAGTAGCCCAAAGTTTTCTTTAGATTTTTTTTTTCAGGTAATGTTTATAATTTCATTGTGTGCGTTGTAAACTTTTTTATCTCTTTAGGTGAAAATGGAGTGAATACGGAGCGGATAGTGGTAAAATCATATTCATATTTCTTTTTAATTTGTCAGATACGAATACGGATCGGATATTAGCCGGATACAGATACCAATACAGATCGGATTGGATATTTATTAAAATAATATTAAAAAATACCAAAGTTCATAATATTTATCTAATTTTAATGGTGAATAACAATATTTTTTCATAATATATATTTAAATATGTGATATATATTTACTATTCGGATACGGATAATTGAAACGTAAAATCATATCAATCCACACGGATATTCGAATATTGGATATCCACATCTAATTTTTCAAATACGGATTGGATATTATCTATACCGTTTTCACCCTAGGGCTAGGTATACTTTTTTTTTTTAAAGGACAAAATAGCAGTATATATTGCAGTCTCAAGCTGGTAAATTACTTATTTTTATTTTGAATTATGTTAAATTATAAATGAAAGGAAGAAGAAATGGGAAAGGAGAAAACAAAAAAAGAATGGGGATTTTAAATTTTTATGGAGATCTATAAGTCTGGACTAACTTTGCCTCCCCCTCTTGAAAATTTTGCTTCTCTTTGAAATTCTGATATGTAATTTGAGTTAAATTTAGGTTTAAAATTAGAATATATTTCTTGAATTCGGATTGATAATTAGAATTAGAAGTTAGAGCATTGAAATTATAAGTTAGAGTATTGAAAATTATTAGTTAGATTTATTGTTTTTTATTTAGTACCCGATTAGCTATTGGGTTTGAACCTGATTCGCTATTTTTTGCCCTCCGACCAAAATTATGAATCTGCCACTGTCTGTCGATACCCCTATAGTTCTCTCATCTCGTCTCCGCCACTTGAAGATGGTGGATCAGATCCGGTGGCTGACAATCATTCTCTCTCCATATTGCTCTCTCTATCTCTTCACAGTCAGCGGGACGGGAGACATTCTCTGTCGAGTGAAAGTGCATTATTGTGAAGGATTATTAAAAAAATGAGTAATTATATTTTCCCCCATCTATCTATCCCCCATTTCATCATCCAACTAATTAACTTCATCTTCTAACTATAATTACAAATTATAATACCTAATGGTCCCTACAAATTAATTAGCAAATTTTCTTCCTTTATTTCTTTCCTCTTTCTCCCTCTCTCTCCCACCTCCGCCTCCACCCGTCTCTCCCACCTCTCCCTCTCCACCTCCGCCCGCCTCTCCCACCTCTCCCTCTCCGCCTCCACCTCCCTCTCCCTCTCCCACCTCTCCCTCTCTGCCTCCGCCTCCCTCTCCTATCTCTCCATCTCCGTCTCCGCCTCCCTCTCCCTCTCCCTCTCCCACCTCCGCCTCTGTCATTCCATCACAATCAAGCACACCTCCGCCGGGTCAGATCCATCATTGTCGACCGCCGGGTCAGATCCATCGTGTCTATGTTCCTCTTCCTCATGCAGTAGCGAGTTATTTGCAAAGAACAAAGCTTCATTAATGGTGAATTAGACCAGTGTGTACTAAATATTAAGAAATGACAGAAAACAAATTTTGAAAACATTAGAGGTGTATGAATGAATACTTGATGTCTTAGGTGTGAATACTTCAACGTGTATGAATGAATACTTGATATCTTAGGTATAAATACTTTAACGTATATGTATGAATACTTGATATCTTATGGATGAATACTTCAACGTATATGTATGAATACTTCAATGAAGTATGTTTTGTTTCATTTAAATATTGTTTTTGTTTTTTTTGTTTGTAACATTTCAATTACATGATCTGTAAAATTTGATAGATTATTTTTGTTTCGACAGTGAAACATGTGGCAACTATTTTTTATTTCTAAAAAATAAATTGAACTAGAAAACAATAAAGCAATGTTCAGTACTATTCGGCTGCTCTTGTAAAATTAATCGAGGTATGCACATATGCTTGTAATACTCTTGATACATGAACTATTTACACTTACACGACGAGGATGAATACTTGCTCGATGAGGGATGAATACTTGCATGACGAGGTATGAATACTTGTGCAACAGACAACTCAAAAGTATGTCATCATGGATCTCATTTGAAAGATAAAATTATGTAGAAGACGTTGGTGGTTTTAGATTGTAAAATTCCTCACAGATCGTCAAAAATATTGGTTAGATTGAACGGAGAAAAAAAATCACCTCTAAAAACGTGTAAAAGATGGGTGAGTGATGTGTCCAGTTTTTTTTTTTAAATACTTGATATCTTAGGTGTGAATACTTGATGTATTATATATGAATACTTGATTTATTATATGTGAATACTTGCGCCCGCAAGTTGTAAAATATTTCAAATATTAGGCGGTCCCCAAATAGTAAGTGGTCCCCCCAAGTAGTTAGTAGTTATTAAAGTAGTTATTGACTGGGGAATGAAACGGGGAATGGATTCCGGGGGATAGCTTGGCTCTCCCTAAAAAAATTGCAAACAATTTTCTTTTTGCTCTATCCCATCTAGTATTAAAGGAAGTAAGATCATCATTGTGTCTCAGATGTGATTATTTGATTAAAAAAGATAAATTTTATTTGTTACTACTTTCTATGTTTATTGCATATTGCAATTATAATTTTTTGTGCTAAATTTGATGAAAATCATAATCAAATAAAAAAATAGAATATTTGAAATATAGAAAATGAAACTATAGAAGTAGTAAAGGGAAAAAAATAAGTGAACATAACATCCGGAATCCAAGAGCCACTGATGTGTCTCATTCTCATAGGTCAGTGTCTGCAAGGTGGGCCCACCAATTGGCAACATGTTATTATGCGTAAATGAATTCCAAGACGTTAGAATCTAAACAAATTTAAACCCTGTACATGAAGTTTACATATTGACCGCCACAGAGAATTATGTAATCGGCTGATAAATATTTTGCATATGTTGCTAAGAAAAGGAACATGATGTGGTTTCTTGCACAGAAATATTACACCTCATATAACCCGTTATATTGAAAGCTACAGAGAAATTAGGACAGAAATTTTCTTAGATATACTGTTCATTAGTCCAGTAAAAATATGACTTTTATAAAAATAAGATTCTTAATTCAAAAAATGAACATGCATTCAATTATTTTTTAGATTTTTAGTTCAAGTAATATGCTCGTATTTCTTCAAAATGTACTTTTGAAAAGTTCTACAAATCGGCAAAAAATATATTTGTTGTTTCCAGTAACTAAAAATAGAGACCTTGTATTAACAAAAATCTTTTATTTTTATCTCAAATTAAGACATAAAAATATAAATTGCAACTTTTAATTCTTTTTTGCTAGTTTTCTGTTGTTTACTGGTTTCTCTGATCAACCGGTTGACAACTGACAAGGTTACATAGGCATTTGTAGGCCCGTTAGAGCCCGTTTATTTTTGTACCGGGCCTTCTTTCAAAGCGCTTCCAATTGTTGGGGCAATTAAGCTCAAAGAGCACCGAAGTTGCAATTCCTCTCTACATGTAGGGTAATTGAATCAAAAAAAAAAAAAACATGTAGGGCAATGGCACCCTTTTATCCGTTTATCCGATCCGTACCGTATTTGATAAGACGGGTTATAGGTAAAAAAAAATATTTCGTAAACTTATCGGTTACGGATACAAGGTCACGGATACGAGTAAAGATTTTTTTTGTTATCTAAACGGGTAAAGCATATTTCGTACCCATTATCCGATCCGGTAATTATAAAAAAATTATATATATTATATATATTAATGATAAATGAATATTAATTCTTAAACTATTTTTGATAGTTGTGTTACGCTTAATTAATTATTAAAAATAAAATAAATTATATATATTATATATATTAATGAGAAGAGTAAATGTGTTTGGATACAAAATTTTATATTTTTTGAATTTGTTTTGCTATTTTTCAAGATATCTACAAAATCACTATTCTTAGAAGATTCTGGACCATTCAAAATAGTGATTTTGTACCTCTCTAAAAAATTAGTAAAAAAATTCTAAAAATTATAAAATTTGGTATCTAAGCACATTTTAATATGAAGATCATGTTGAACAGTTCAAATTGATTATTTAGACTTTGAAAATAGAGATAATAATGTTGGGGCATGATGGGGTACAAAACCAATGGAGCATTTTAACCCTACTCTAATGAGAAATGAATATTAATTCTTCAACTATTCTTGATGTGTTACGCTTAATTAATTATTAAACACGTAAATAAATTTTAGTAAATTCTAATAAAGTTTAGACCTTTAATATATATTTTTGTAATTGTGTTTTTTTAATGTATTATTTAGTAAATAATATTTTTTATTATAATAGCATTACCTATTGTTTACCCGCTACCGTTTCGTTATCCAACAACTATAACGGGTAAGGATTGGATACGAGTAAGATAATTCGTAACGGGTAAGAGTAGAGTACGGGTAAAAGTAGAGTACGGGTAAGAACAATTTGTAACAGGTACGGGTATGAAAATACTTCCACCCAACCCTTACCGTACCGTTAACATCCCTATCTACATGGAGCTTTTCTTTGTTTATTTTTTATAATGAAAAAGACGGCAGGGCGTGCCAGATGTATGATAAAAAAATATATACTTTGAAGTTAATTATATTAAAATTTTACAAATAATTGTAAAATTGAAATTATTCTTTTTAAAATTTGAGGGAGAAAAATAAGCCAAGCCTCTCTAATTGCTTCGTCTATTATTTAAAACCCATTTCTGAATATTTTCAAGAAATATAAAGAGATATGGCTAATATTTTTTTTTGGTGAAAGTTCATTACATGTTGCTGAACAACATGCAGATGGAGCAAATGTTCAGAATCTATGAGAAAGTTATGAAACAACTTTTTTTTTCATTTTTGGAGCCAGAAAAATTAAGTTCTAACTTTTTAAATTTTAGTTAATATTTTCATGTGATTTTGAACTCACAATTTCGACAAGATAAATATTACATTTTGTCACTAGATCAAATGAACTAGTTCTTAAATTTTTTATAATTCATCAAATTTTATCAGCCTTTTTAATTATTTATGAACCCATTCAAAGTACTAGATCAAATGAACTAGTTCTTAAATTTTTTAAAAAATTTATTTTATAATTCATCAAATTTTATCAGCCTTTTTAATTATTTATGAACCATTCAAAGTTACAACTGGGTCAATGCCATGAAGGTCTAAATTCATTTTATTCTTGTTATTTTGAGTTTATATCATAATAAGAAAAATTAGGAAAATAAGTTTTTTTCAAGTAAAAATTGAAGGTCAAGCCATCCAATTATTATTATTTAAATATTGAGTTGGCTACGGTACTTCGCGAAGTAAAACGAATCACGTCTATATCTTCAATTTGAAACTTCAAAACGTTAATCCGAACCGTTCAAGTTGATCTCCATATTAAATTGTGGTTGGAGACCAAATTTTACATTTTTTGGAAATTATTTACTATATTTTTAGAATTTTTGAAAATCGCTGTTTTTGAAAAACTCCTAGACCATTAAAAAACAACAAATTTCAAAAATTCTAAAGAAATAGTAAAAAAATTTCAAAAAATGTAAAATTTGGTCTCCAAGCACAATTTAATATGGAGATCAATTTGAACAGTTCGGATCGACATTTAAACTTTGAAATCGCAAAATATAAGTGTGAAGTAAAACACTTGCTTTACTTCGCGAAGCACCGTAGCCCAACTCTTAAATATTTTTTTTCTATAAAAAATTGTTTCTTCTATATTCGAAAGAACCAACGAGAAAAAAGGTTGTTTCCAATTTGGAGCCGTGCGTACATTAATGAATAAAAGAAAATTAAAGTGCTACAAAGCGTATTGTAATTTTCAACATGAGACATCTTTTTCATAACTGTAGACTAGTCATATCGTTGTGAAAAGTGAAAACTAACAAGGACTTGTTCCTGCTTTCTAAGCCAGGGTGAATTTCTTATATAAACTATAATTAAAAAAAATATTTTTAGAAAATCAATATGATTATTATTGTTTACAAAAATCATAAGACGAAATGTCGTTTAGGGGTCCGCTATTTTTTTCCGGACCGAAATGACATTTCGGTCCCTACTGGTTTCACAGCTTTTCAGAACAAACATGTGTAGTCTTTGGTGTAACACACACGAACCGAGATGCCATTTTGGTCCAGAGTTTTTTTAGCCAGGCATTTCGGTCCAGACTATTTTTTTAATTGTGGACCCTTCTTCTCCCTCCAACTCTCAACCACCATTTTTTTTCCTTCTTCCAGTTGAAAACGCAGGTCCACAGTTCTAGTGTTAGAAAGTTTGTTATCTACAGATCGGCCCCTGCATTGTGCTTTTAGCTTTCGTCTGAAGATTGTAGTAAGTTTTTTTTTTTTCAATTACAATAATATTTTAGGTTGTAAAATTAAAAATGATATCGAAGGTTGATTGTGAAACTTTTTGTTCAGGAATGTCTCAAATATTAATAAATGTGTACCACAGACGCGAAATTTCAGACGCACCGACCTGTACATTTCCTGTTACTAACTCAACTAATCTTGATGACTAAGAAGACATATATGTTGGCATTCTTTTGCTCCCTGGCCAGTTCGATCTGACAATCAGGGCACATTTGAACACGGCACCACCTAACTCAGCAGAAAAATACCAGTTATTTAACATAGACCACGAAATGATATAGCATATGGTGCTTGGACATGCCACTCCAGTACTGAATTTTAAACTTCTTGAATTAGTGGTTGAGTCAGTACCAGTTGTTAGTCAGACCAATTATGACCCATACCCGGGTAGTGTACCTGAAAGTAGCAGAGACATACTGGTACCTGATTCACCTATATATTGTGATGACCCCGCCCCCCCCGAAATACCGATATCTGATGATTTGTATAATTATTTTGACCAGTTGAATAGTGATACTAGTTCAGACACAAACTCTGACCTTGGTGACCCGGTTGTCGGGGAAGATGATATGGTTGAAATTGAGAATGAGATTAGGATGCAAGATGTAATGAAGGAGTGACAAACATCTATTCCATTTATTAATCGGAGATTGCAGCATCATTGTCCGGCATTTAATGACGATATGCTGATGCTGTACAAGAATGAAGTATTTTTTAGTTATCCACCCAGAATCGACGGTCCATTTTCAGTGGGACAGATGTTCGAATCCAAAGCCGATCTTAAATCTAAGTGAGTAGATTTGTCATGGATCATAACTTAGAATTACAACAAATTCAGAGCAATCGTAGTGCCTATGTGGTTATGGAGGTTATACACAAAAACCACTGAGACGGGCAATTGGACAATTACAACAAACCCATAAGATCATAATTGTTACAGTATTGCTTGTATAGTAGACAGTCGTCAGATGATGGCCAAGATGATTGCAGATATAATCAAACATGGTCTTATGGAGGACCTGGAGATGTCAATAAAAGCATGTCGATTTGCAGTTAGAAATGCGTACAAAACGGTTCAGCCTTCATACAACAAGATTCGGAGAGGGAGGGAGCTAACTATTGCTGATTTATTTGGTTTTTGGAAAAAAGCCTATGAACTGCTACTTCTCTGCTCGGTGCAATCCAGAAACCCAGGCACAAAATACAGAATTGAACATGAACCATCTACATGTATGGGCATCCATATTTTCACCAGTGTGGCATGGGCTTTCGGTCCATGCATTCAAGCCTGGCCAAATATCCGACCAGTTATAAGTGTAGATGTTGGACACCTATCCGGTAGGTATAAAGAAAAATTATTCATGGCATGCGCTTATGATGCAGAACAACAATTACTGCCAATAACATTCGAATTGGCGGAAGAGGAGACTTCATCTAATTGGGGCTGGTTTATGCATTTGTATGCGAAGATGTTATCGGCCCTGGTCAGATATGTTTTATATCAGACCAGCATGCTGCGATCCGTTCAGTGTTTGATCGACCTGATTTAGGGTGGTGTGAGGAAAAGGGTGAAGCAGTTCATCGATTATGTTCTCAATATATTGCGTCAAATGTGTTCAAGTTGTGCAAGGACAAAATGATCAAAAATATTTTCAGAAAATTTGTGGGTAAGATGAAACCTTGGAGGTTTAATGAGGGTATGGAATTGATAAAAGGTATGAGTATTACTACTCATCAGTACATCATATAAAATCTCGAATAAGAGCCTTTGCAACTCCATAAATGGACACAATGTCATGACGGAGGCCTGAATAGGTGGGGTATTATGACTACAAACGGATCAGAATCATTGAACGACGTATTTTGAGTGGCTTGCCAACTGCATCTAACAGCAGTAGTTGAGCGCACATTCTACAAAGTTGTGGATTGGTATGTTAAAAGAGGTATGGTTGCTCAATAGTGGCTTCGAAACGGAATGAGATTATCAGCAAACATATTATCAGTTTTAGAACACCGAACTACAAAAGAAAAGGAGCACCGAGTGATACCAATGGGGTCCGAATTCAACATTTATGAGATCATAGTTCATGATGGAGTCGTCAGACTGGTCAGTAAGCTGTGTCAATTCCACACCAAAGTTGTTCTTTAACCATTTAAAACACATATGGTATTTTGATTTTGTTATTTTCTCGTTGAGTTCGCCTTTGTTATCCACCTATTGATAAAAAAAATCATCCTCACTATCTTCGTAACCATCATACACTTCATGTCCTAGGCAGTCTTCAATTGTGACTAATTAGTATGTCCAGAAATGACATTTCCTGTAAACATAGAAGTTAGATAAACATATACTTGCATTAAATAAAAATTAATAACAAAAGTATAAATTAGTAACAAAAAATATTTTACCGGTAACAGGTAAGCTCCACAGACAGCTGATATCTTCCAATGTCACTGTGCACTTCCCCACCGGAAGATGAAAAGTATTCGTCTCGGGCCTCCACCTCTCAACTAGAGCAGTGATCAACCCTTTATCAATATGACAATGAGTCACATCCTTGGTCTGATATAAGCCTAAATTCACCAAACCTTGTTTCATCCGAAGTTGGTAATTAACGCCCATTTGGCGAGGACCAGGACGCAATGCATAATCAAGCTAGAATGATAATTGTCATGCAAAAAAAATTTAACCACAAAAATAAATCATAACGTACAAGTTAATCAGTAAATTTAAATCCAAACTGATATTAAACAAATACCTTCATATTTGCCATGTATAATTTGTGTTGTTAATTAGGCAATTGCAACAAGGGTTGTAAGAGTTGTTTATCATTCATTTTGCACTACAATATAAATAAAATTACAATATAAAAAAACTACATACAAAAAAAAATATTAACATGCAAATCCAATTAAATCCGAACTTAACATGCTACTACCATAATTTCAAAATTCTACAATTACTTAAAAAAATAAAACATTTCATGAGCAAATTTACTCTACATACAAAATAAAAAATTCTACAATTAGTTAAATTACACTAAAAAAAGCCTAAACTACACTAAAAAAACTATATTATTCTACATTTATTAAAATAAATTTTATGAGTTAAATTATTCTACATGCAAACTAAATCATTCTACAATTGCTAAAATTACACTAAAAAAACCTAAATTACACTAAAAAAAACTGAATCATTTTACAATTTATTTATACTACATGAAAAAAGCTAAATTACTTTACATGCAAACTAAATAATTCTACAATTACTAAAATTACACTACAAAAACTAAATTACTCTACAATTACTTATTTATACTACAAAAAATTTACATAATTCGGATTGTTTATCTAAAGAAAAAAAAAATTTAACCACATACCTAACGAAACTTGTAGATCTGAAGCTTTTCTTGTTCTCCTTCTAAAAATATACAAATCTATGTGATTAGAATAAAAAATAATGAAATTTTGAGAATTGAAAAAAAAGTGTTGGTTCGGTAGAGTCCATATTCTCGACGGTACCGTAAAACATTCTCTTTTACAATTATCTATTTACGGTTGAGATTAACTCTCAGCCGGTTTGGGATTCGGGCTGACTGAGGGGGCAGTATTATTGGGTTTTGAGATTCGTGCCAAGTTAAAAAGAACGGTCCAGATCAAGTAATTGTAAAAGATTCCCTATTACGGTGCCGTCGGTGATATGAATTCGGTTCGGTGGAAAGAAAAGCAAAGAGGAAAGGACAAAAGAGAAAGAAGGGAAGAGGAAGGGCCAAAGATTTTCGGTGGAAAAAATAATAAAATTACCGGGACCGAAATGTCATTTTGGTCCGGAGTTTTTTTCGGATTTTCTATGGCCGTCTTTATGAAAACTTGTGAAACCAATACGGACCGAAATACTATTTTAGTTCGGAATAAAAAAAAAAAAGGATCGAAATGACATTTCGGTTCATATAATTTTTGTTAAAACAAAAATAATCATGTTGGTTTGATAAAAATTATTTTTTTTAATCATGATTTATGAAAAAGTTTGAGTGTGGGGGCAAATTAAGATCCAAAACTACGTTCATTTGATTGATAATGATTAACTGCTCCATTATCAGACGCACTTTTGACCAAAATAGTTACAGGTCATGGGTCTTTCCCTCACTCTCAAGTCTCAATCTCTCTCGCTCTCTCTAGAATAACGGATACGGACTCGTCTTGCATGAATCCGAATCCTCCACCTCCAGGTACCTGACTCACTCAAGAAAATTGAAACAGACGGCCCAGATTAACTCAACTCAAAACTCAAAACGGTGATAATCCGTATTCGAAAAATTAGATGTGGATATAATATCCGTGTAGATATGAATACTGATATGGATAATATTCGATTTGTATTCGATTCGTATTCAAAAAATTAGATGTGGATATATGGTATCCGAATATTCTTGTGGATATGGATACTGATATGGTTTTACGTTTCAATTATTTATATTCAAATAGTAGATATATTAATCATATATTTTAATATATATTATGAAAAAATATTGTTATTCACTATTAAAATTAGATAAATATTATAAACTTTGGTATTTTTTAATATCATTTTAATAAATATCCGGTCCGATCCATATATGTATCCGACTGATATTTGATTCATATCCGTATGAAAAATTAAAAAGATATGAATATGATTTTACCACCGAAATTTTTATTAATATTCAAAAAAAATATTAAATTTCAAAATCTACAACTCATAATAGGAATTTCGAAATCTATTCAAATTTGAGATTAAATTTCCGGTTTCATACAAACTTTCCGCAAAAAAAAATTCCAGTTCAAGACAATATGAAACTGAAAATTAAATTTCCAGTTCTAAGAACCGGAGAATTAATTTCCGGTTCTAATTTCTTTTTTTTTTTGGCATCTAACATTTCTATATGGACTATGATTGTTTGACTCAAGGAATGTGAAATTAAGGATTTTAACTTGGTACCAAATGAGGCTATTAAACAGTCAAGAGGTTTTGTAAGATTTAAAAGTCATGGGAATTTTGGGATTTTTTTAATTTTATTCTGGCAGGTAAACTCTAGAAACCCCAACTTTAAGAAACAAATAAACTATGCATTAAATTAATCTCAAAGATCACCTGCCTCAAGACCCTCCGACATTTTTATTAATATCCAAAGTTAATTACAAATTAGTAAATATACTCAGAATTCTTGGATATTTCGAAAAATGTCCAAACCGGTCAGAATCTGCCGATTTCCTCCTCTCCAGAAACCGGCCAGATTCTTCCTTTTTTTTTTAGAGACACTATGAAGAGCAAGATCATGAAATCTAATACTGAAAATTCGAATTTTTTGTTTAAATTATTTGTTAGATTACTTCTTTTGATTTATAATTAGCATATTTACACTAAAATACACTATATTACTTGAAATTATGTTGAATTACACTATATTACATTAAATTACGTTGAATTACACTAAATTACGTTAAATTACGCTAAATTACAATAACTTCGCTAATTATGCTAAATACGGTAAATTACGCTAAACTACGCAAAATTACGCTAAAGTAGACCGATTTTGTGCCATCTTTCATGAATTATAAAAAATAGTAAAAGAACTTCCGAAAAATAGTAAAAATTGGTATTCTACAAGTTCATTATGTAACTAATTTACTGAGCTACTTAGATTGAATAACAGAAATGAAAATCTTAATCGGAAACTTCAACTCAAGTTTTGAGGCTCTTCCCTTTGTTTTTTGGCAATTCTGAATTTTGAAATCCGGCATAGCCAACATAGCCGGCACCAACGAATGCGTATTTTTGCAAGCTTTCCGAAAAGTGATCATTTGCTGAAATCGGACACTCGAGCGCCGTTTGAAGTTTCGTCATCGTTTTTCGCCTTCTCAGTAAAGATATCATCCATATTCATATGTAATTTACCGGAATTTACTCTATTTAAGCGTAATTTAACATAATTGCGTAATTTTTTATGTAATATAGTATTTTTTAATGTAATATAGTGTAATTCAATATAATTTCAAGTAATTTAGCGTATTTAGTATAAATATGCTAATTATAAATCAAAAGAAGTAATCTAACAAATAATTTAAATAAAAAATTCAAATTTTCAGTATTATATTTCATTA
This sequence comes from Carex littledalei, assembly GCA_011114355.1. Classification (NCBI taxonomy): domain Eukaryota; kingdom Viridiplantae; phylum Streptophyta; class Magnoliopsida; order Poales; family Cyperaceae; genus Carex; species Carex littledalei. The sequence continues at coordinate 3,147,398 of CM022081.1, forward strand.
TCTTGCTCTTCATAGTATCTCTAAAAAAAAGAGAAAAAATTGGTTATATTCTGATCAATTTCTGGAGAGGAAGAAACCGGTCAGATACTGGCCGATTTGGATATTTTTCGAAAAATTCAGAGATTCTGAGTATATTTATTAATTTGTAATTAACTTTGAATATTAATAAAACTGTCGGCAAGACCCCTGTCGGTAGGTACTGTTCTCTTTAGGTATATAAATTAATCTCAAAGATCACATGATGACGCTTGTCGGTAGAAAAAAAGCTTTATGTCAACTTTCTATCAAAACTTTATGGTAAAACTTTGTATCAGAGCTTATGTCCAAATTTTTTTATGATTGTAATGCTTGTTTTTTCTAGGTATTATGCAGTGGAAAATTTTGCTGGACCAGACAAAATTGACGACGTGGTGCAAAAATATGGTGCTTAGTAATTAACGCCGTTGTCTTTTCTTAGGTTAGCTGTTGTGTAAATGTTTTGTTATTGTTCTATTAATTTCTCATGTGTTGTGAATTATTTTTTGTTTGAATTATGCAGTAGTTTAATTTCGGCCATGAGTGTAATATCGTCGGATCCAGAAGTTTGGATATGCAGTACAAATTTCAGCCTTATATCAACAAGAAATTACAATAATATTTAATTTCGGCCATGATTATGCAACAAGAATATTCGGCCAAATATTTGAATATTGAATTAATTTGCTTTATATCAACAAGAATATTCGGCCAAATATTTGAATATTTGAATATGTAGTACAAATTATAATAATGTTTCGACCAAATAAAAAATAAAAAATAAGTACCAAGTCCAAACAAATTACAAAATTATGCATACGTAAAAATTTTTACACGAGTGTAATATCGCTTTATCTCCAACTATAACTAGAAGAGGTTTCTAAAAATTGTAACTAGAAGAGGTTTCTAAAAAAAGTATATAACAAAGTATATTACAAATGTGTAACAAAGTATATTACAAATAGATACTGGTATGGTATGGATAAATATTCTATCTGTATTCGATATGTATTCAAAAAATTAGTTGTGGATATAATATCCGTGTGAATATGAATACTGATTGGATAATATCCGATCTGTATTCGATTCGTATTCGAAAAAATAAATATGAATATCCATTATCCGAATATAAGAGTGGATATGAATACTGATATGATTTAACGTTTCAATTATTTATATCTAAATAGTAGATATATTAAACATATATTTTAATATATATTATGAAAAAATATTATTATTTTATATCCACACGGATACTGATATGATTTTATGTTTTAATTATAGAATATATTAATATATCATATATTTTAATATATATTATGAAAAAAATATTGTTATTCACTATTAAAATTAAATAAATATTATAAATTTGATATTTTTCCTTATGTACGAAAAATTAAAAAATATTAAAAAATTAAATAAATAATTCACACCACGGTAATGAGAGCATTGCTCTGGGTACACCTTGGCAATGTCATATTGGGCATCTGGAGATTGAGCACAAGCTAGACAAAGATTTCTTCATACTAGAAAGTAATGCAGGTCCTCAATTGTAGGATTGAACCGAATTTGCTGTCTACTGGGCTTAAAAACAACATAGCGGTTTGCTATTTTTATTTGTTTTTCATTTTAGTAGGTAGGTAGAAAGCACTATGCTCTAGTTTTTCTCTTATGCCAGATGTCCTGGTTTGTTTCTTTCAGTTGGTTTTTCATTTAAGTAGGTAGCTGTCGTTACTTTACCAGTTAGCTGTAGCATGTAAGTTTCACTTCTTTGTTTGATTAATGCAATGCCCAAGGGCTTTTCCTCAAAAAAAAAAAAAAAAGAGAGAGCATTGCTGTGACTCTGACTCTGAGTCTGAGTAAATAAAAGTGGGGTGATGAATATATAGCCAAGGAAAAGCATTGAAGACGTGGAAAGCTTTCTTACTATCTTGGCCACAATGGCCGCTGATACAATCAGCCCTGGCAATTCTGACAATCATATTCATACCACATTTAATAAACACTCAAATCAATATAATTATTTTCTTTGTAGATTTCAAAATAGAAATGGTACCTCCAATGCTAGTGATGAACACACTTTTGTAGAGATTTGCATCACTCACATGATGTATCTCTTCTTTCTTCCACTTGAGAGGAAGTCTGATGGGCATCGGACCTACTTTGGTTCGATGGGTTTAATCACTGTCGATTTGCATTAAGATTCGTGCAGAACGCTTTAAACTTTGTGCGTGTTTGTTTTAATTTTCGTGCGCACAAATTTTAAATTAGATCGGACGATCATCATGCTCGTTGAACCTAAAAGTAGGTCCGAAGGGAATCGGACCTACTCCGTTCTCCAACAAAACAAGGATCCATATCCTCGATGGTATCGTAAAAGATTCCCTTTTACAATTAGCTATTTACGGTTTGAGATTAACTCTCAGCCGGTTTGGGATTCGGGCTGACTGAGGGGGCAGTATTATTGGGCTTTGAGATTCGTGCCAAGTTAAAAAGAACGGTCCAGATCAAGTAATTGTAAAAGATTTCCTATTACGGTACCGTCGGTGATATGAATTCAACAAAAGAAAGTCCGTAATGTTGTAGTCTTTTCTAAAGTGGAAAATTTTGCGGAACATTGACGACGTGGTGCAAAAGTATGGTGCTTAGTATTTAATGTTGTAGTCTTTTCTTAAATTAGCTGTTGTGTAAATGCTTTGTTATTGTTCTATTAATTTCTCATGTGTTGTGAATTATTTTTTGTTTGAATTATGCAGTAGTTTAATTTCGGCCATGAGTGTAATATCGTCAGATCCAGAAATTTGGATATACAGTACAAATTTCGGCCTTATATCAACAAGAAATTACAATAATATTTAATTTCGGCTATGATTATGCAACAAGAATATTCGGTCAAATATTTGAATATTTAATTAATTTGTCTTATATCAACAAGAATATTCGGCCAAATATTTGAATATTTGAATATGCAGTACAAATTATAATAATATTTCGGCTAAATAAAAAATGAAAAATAAGTATCAAGTCCAAACAAATTACAAAATTATGCATACTAAAAAAATTTACACGAGTGTAATATCGCTTCATCTCTGACTATAACTAGAAAAGGTTTCTAAAAATTGTAACTATAAGAGGTTTCTAAAAAATATATATATAACAAAGTATATTACAAATAGATACTGGTATGGTATGGATAATATCCGATATGTATTCGATCTGTATTCAAAAAATTAGATGTGGATATAATATCCGTGTGAATATGAATACTGATATGGATAATATCCGATCTGTATTCGATTCGTATTCGAAAAATTAAATATGAATATCCAGTATCCGAATATCAGGATGGATATGAATACTGATATGGTTTTACGTTTTAATTATTTATATCTAAATAGTAGATATATTAATCATATATTTCAATATATATTACGAAAAAATATTATTATTTTATATCCACACGGATACTCATGTGATTTTATGTTTTAATTATAGGATATATTAATATATCATATATTTTAATATATATTATTAAAAAAATATTTTTATTCACTATTCAAATTAAATAAATATTATAATTTTGATATTTTCTTTATGTACGAAAAATTAAAAAAAATTAAATAAATAATTCACGGTAATGAGAGCATTGCTCTGACTCTGACTCAGAGTCTGAGTAAATAAAAGTGGGGCGATGAATATACAGCCAAGACACTTGTCAAAAAAAAAGAATATACAGCCAAGGAAAAGCATTGAAGACATTGAATGCTTTCTTCGTATCTTGTCCACAATGGCCACTGATACAATCAGCCCTGGCAATTCTGACAATCATATTCATACCACATTTAATAAACAATCAAGCCAATATAATTATTTTCTTTGTAGATTTCAAAATAGAAATGGTACCTCCAATATCTAGTGATGAACACACTTTTGCAGAGATTTGCATCACTCACATGATGTACCTCTTCTTCCCTCTCCTCAAATCGGCAATCCCTATTTAAAAACAAGTCCGTAATGTTGTAGTCTTTTCTAAAGTGGAAAATTTTGCGGAATCATATAGAAAAAATTGGAGAACGGAGTAGGTCCGATGCCCATCGGACCTACTTTTAGGTTCAACGAGCATGATGACCGTCCGATCTAATTTAAGATTTGTGCGCACGAAAATTGAAACAAACGCACACGAAGTTTAAAGCGTTCCGCACGAATTTTAAAGCAAATCGACGGTGATTAAACCCATCGAACCAAAGTAGGTCCGATGCCCATCGGACCTCAAGTGAAAAAATTGACGATGTGGTGCAAAAGTTTGGTGCTTAGAATTTAATGTTGTAGTCCTTTTCTAAAGTGGAAAATTTTGCGGAACCATATAGAAAAAATTGACGACGTGGTGCAAAAGTATGATGCTAATGTTGTAGTCTTTCTTAGATTAGCCACTCTATGTAGAAATTCTTAGATTCTAATTTGAAAATGAGAGCGGATCGAGAAAGGGATATTCCAATATTATGTTAGATATGTCAAATTAACACCACGATAATATTAATTAAGTTAAACAAACTTAATAAATATAATTGAAGTAGAGAACCTCTATTCCCGCTTTATATATCGTACAAGACAACAAATCCAGCCAGTGTGATGCGTAACTATCTGTTTGGAATTTGTAAAAATGTCGTTTAATTTATCGAGAATTTTGTGTGATCAGATAAATTCCTTGCACAAAAGTGCTAAGAAAAATACAAGTTCAAATAAATAAGATGTAAAAGAGGAGTGTATTACTTGCCGTCCTAACCAGTGTTGTAAAAGACGTCCGTTTAGGCTGATTAATCGGCCGATTAGTCGTTAGCGGTGACCAAACCGTCATGAATTTTTCCGACTAATTGGCCGATTATTTCCGATTATGACTGATTATTCTCGATTATTTCCGATTAATTGTTTGGCAGTACCATGTCCGTCCCGTTGTCATTTAATGTTGTAGTCTTTCCAACACAGGCCATTCACATTGGTTGGCATAGCCATGGAATTAGCCACTCCAAGTTTCGGCAAGTTTGCTCGCGGAATACAAATTATGCACGAATAAATTGTGGTTGAATCTCCGTTCCCGACACACGGCAAGTACATGAGAGCACAATATACCAGTAAGTTGTGGTCTGACACATGCACATTCTACTCAGTTTCTATCACTTATGACGACCTTATACCTGAAATTTCTTTTTTATAACTGAAATTCCCGTCTCGTTATTTGTATACGACTCTCTCATCTTTCACCTTGACCTCGTGTTCACCGTGTTCTTTTTCTCAATAGTTCTCAATAGTGGCATGGAATGCATTGGTAAGCATTTGTTAATTTTTTTTCTCAATAGTTCTTCAACTCGCGCTCACCAAAGTTGCTCACCGGCTATGCGAGCCACTGCTTTCTCTCGTCTATCCCTAAACCAAGTGAGACACTTGTAAAATATGTCTTCCACGAGTGCAACAACTGGTAGTCTTCGACTATCTCTGGATACATTGTTCAACGATTCAGATCCATTTGTAGTCATAATTCTCCAACGAGTGTCGCCGTCCATGCATTGATACACCTTCCATGGTCTAGGGATATCATTATGATTGGAATCTTGATATTTACCGACATTATTTAAGTATGCAACTGCATCTGAATTTTTCTTTCGCAATAGTTCGAAGAACTCCTCAAACCTCCATGGCATCTTTTTGTTCACAAGTATTTTAAATAGTTCACAAATTTTTTTATTGTGCACATTTTTCATCAAATTCTCGGCGATGTGTTGTGAACACAATCTGTGAACGCACTTGTTGCCATCCTTGTACCAACCACCATATCTATCGGTGAATACTTTTTTTATTCTCATGTGCCGGTCGGAAACAACGCACATGAACCTATTACCAGTTACCTCGATATGCAACCATCTCATGAACCATTCCCATGTTTGGAAACTCTCTTCCTCGACTAATGCAAAAACCAGAGGAAGCAACTGGTTCTCAGCATACGCTATTAACAATCTCCCTTGATACCTGCCAGACAGGAAGCATGCATCAATACTAATTATTGGCCTGAGATGAGCACTGCAGCAATGCACGGACCGTAAGCCCACACAGCTGCCTTAAACAACTTTTTTCTCTGATCTTCCATGGGTATGTGTGTAACTCCATATTTTGTTCCTGAGTTGATCTTTTAATTGCTTCCAACAGTAGGGTAAGAAGGTTGTAAGAGTCTTCCCAACTACCGAATAGTTGTGCAATTGCTAGCTCTTGGCCACGCCACAACTTGTTATATTTGGAAATAATTCTCTTGTATTCTTTACGGACTAGCCCTTTAATGCTTTTAATATTTTTTGTAACATCTTCTCTAATAACTTCGGCGATCATTTATGCAGTTAATTGTGCATGATCAGTACGAGAAGCATCGGCATGGCACGTATGTGGTGCTGAAATTGTTCTAATTCTCATTTAGATGAAAATAATCCAGACTTGGCATACAAACGCCACGTACACCTAGTGTCATTGCAATCGACTACCAAGCTAGTTCTATTGCTTTGCGTAGTTTTTACTTAAATATTTTTTTTGATGTCATAATCATTTATTTGCAATCGTAGAGCCTCTTTTGAAGAGTGTTCTTTACCTACAGCAAGTGGATCATCGAGATGTTGGGCCCTACCGAAGAAGCTCACATCTGCGGGTTGGAATGTCGAGGTGTCATTGAAGCTTGCCACAGGGTGACTTACACCACGGTCGGATATGGAAAAACGTCGAGCCTGAACACATGGTGTCTGGTGCGATTGTGTCAGGTATCAGGTGGGACATCCCCTTCTAAATCAGCTTCATTATCCCAGTCGTCGTCATTCTCACATGAGTCCTCGTCATCTTCGTCATCACTTTGCGGCACGTCATCAACATCAGAATAAGGATCACCTACCTCCGGCGGATCAACCTATGGACTGTACTGATTATTGTATTATGTCTAAGCAGGCAATGATAACTCGTTCACATCGGGATAAGAATGCAAATAAATGATCACCTACCTCCGGCGGATCAACCCATGGACTCGTTCACATCGGGATCAACCCATGGACTGTACTGATTATTGTATTATGTCTGATGGGGTTCGAAGAGACTGGGACGGTTTGTCGAGGTTCTGGTTGTGTCTCCGGTACCATACTATTAATGACTAACTACGGTTTTATTTCACCGATTATTGGAACCAACATCAAGGTATAAATCGACATAACAATACTAGGTTTGGGCAAGCATGCTTTGGTTATAAATACATCTCCAACTCTGATCGCAGACGATTTTTATTTTCTCATAATAACGTCGAGTTATTGTACCAACATTAACCCGTGCATGTACTTTTAGGTTGTACTCACTCTCGGAATATCCAAGCTGGCAATAAATTTCACCTTTCACATCATACCAACATTGTTCACCAGTTACACTCAATTCTCTGCTAATACTATACTATACACCTTTACGACCGTATCGTATTTCACTACCAAAATAAATCTTCAGCATTAGCATGATTAATTATTTTTATGAATTATCCTACATAATAATGAATAAATTACATATAATGAACTATTATTATTAATTAATTAATTATCATACAATAGTTATTAAAAATTTATCTGTTTGAGATGCAATACTTATCTTGATTTTTCTACTTAGTAGCCAGTAGCACTTTATGTCTCAAATAAGCCAATGATCTTATATCTTGATTTTTCTACTTTAGTAGCTAGTAGTTATACAGACCGTCAGTTTTTTTCTTCAGTAGCTAGTAGTTAGATAGACTTTTTTTTGTTTTTTTCCGTACCCTTTTTTCTTCAGTAGCTAGTAGTTATATAGACTTTTTTTTGTTTTTTTCCGCTGGGTATGGAACGGGATGGATTAAACCGTCTGAGAATTTTTTCTTGCTGCAGGGACGGGACAATCCATAACGTTCTAATTTTTTTTTTTTTGGCAGTCAGACAGAATCAAATTTACCGTCATGATTTTTTTTTTTTTTGATAATTTTTTTCCTGTTTTGATAATTTGATAATGAGGCAGAAGTGGATTGGCAAATCAGTAACCGGACGGGTTAAAATTTCACGTCGTGCGGGATTAAGCATCCCGGTTTACCTACATAATACTTTTTTATTTTTTTATTTTAATTTAGATTAATAAAAGATTTTTATTTTAATTTCGATTAATAAAAGAATCGGCCGTATTCACTGCGTTTTCACCCCTACGCAGGGGGGCCAGTATTATTTGTGCTTTGAGATTCGTGTCAAGTTAAAAGAACGATCTGGACCGTCCGTTTCCAATTTGCTCGACTCATGTACCTGGGGTTTAACCGAATTCGTCTTGCATAACCATGTTCTTGAAATAAAATTAATCTCTTTTTTTTTTTCTTTTATAATTTCGCGTGTTTGATTTCCACTGCCACTGGGAAATAAATCTGCTGCAATTCCAAAGAATCGCAGAACCCTGCTTTTTCAAATCCAACCATTTATACATGTTGAGATTCGTGCATAACAACTAGCTGCTTTAGAGATTCGTGTATTTTAAAAAATTAATTGCGATTCTTTGAAATCGCAACAGATTTATTTCCCTTCCACTGGAGATTAGATCATTGCTAAAGCCCGATGTCAGACACAAATTATAATTTCATTTCCTACAGCTTCTTAATCAAACAACTCAGAAAAAAATATCATTACTCACTAAACTACACGGATAACATAAACGATTCCATTCATAATAAAACCTACGCACGTACTTCGCAGACATGTCTCACAGCTCTCGAAGCTTCACGTGAATAAAAAAAAGAGGGAAAAAAAAAGATAAAAACAAAAACCAAGACAATAGAAAATAAACTTACTACTAATTTAAGTACGATAACATAAACCATTCCATTCATAAAACCTACGCACGTACTTCGCAGACATGTCTCACAGCTCTGGAAGCTTCAACGAAAATAATAAAAAAAGGAGGGAAAAAAAGACAAAAACAAAAACCAAGACAACAGAAAATAAACTTACTACTAAATTTTACCCAAATTATTTCCTTCTTACATCCAAACCCGAAACACAATCCACAATCTCATGCACCGGGTGCAGCATCCTTGACCTGGTTCTGGATGTACCCGCCATACCCCACTGCATAATCCTTCACATGAGTTGCTGTATCCGCGATCCTGCTCCTCGCATAATCAACCCGATCCGATCCAACCGGGTGGCGCCCGGTAAAGTACTTGTAAATCCACGTGGTGCCAGCAAGTGCCGCCACGCCAGCACCACACGTGGAGAGAAAACCAGCGACGAGTACAAAGAGTACGAACCCGACTGGGACCCAGATCGGGCTTGTCAGGAGAAGTATCGGAGAGAGAAAGATCACACCCATGACTGTACCCGTTATGGTTACGCCAGTTAAGAGGAGGAGAATGGCGCCCAATGTGACTAGGGTTAGGAATCCAACGACCTGGGTGGAATTTGGAGCATGGTTTTGGAGGCGGCGACTAAATTCCTGAACGCGATTAACCATGGTAAATTTTGTAATTTGATTGTGCGATCTTTCAGTGTGAAATTTGTTGGGAAGGTTTGAGGCTTTGAGGGGAGAAAGGGAGAAGAGGTGGGATATAGAGGAGAGAAGAGACACGTGTTGGACGGAGGGACACGTGTGCGTTGGATATGGGTTATATTTTCTAAAGAAAGGGACGGTCAGGATCTATTGTTCAGATATGGAGGGACTATGCTAGTATGATGAGTCGGATTTTGACGGGTAGTGTGTCTCTAGAACTCTCTATTTTAATATAGAATAAATTGACTCCTGTCAATAAATTTTTTTTTTCTTAAAATAAACAAGGTGGGATGCTTCCTTACCGAAATTTTTATTAATCGAAATAAAAATAAAAAAATATCGTTGAAGGGGATCATTTTGGCGGAAATTTCATATATAGGTAGAATGAGTTGGTTTATTCCGTCTCACTGGACGGGTCATTTTAACTCGTCCCACTAATTATAATTATAAACTGGTTACTTAAGTAGAAAATATATATATGGGACGGTAAGATTCATCCCGTCCAGCTTAGAAAAAGAAAAAAGAAAAAGAAAACTAGAGACGGTGAGGTCCATTCCGTCCGGCCCAAAAAAAAAACAGACGGTGAGCTCCATCCTGTCCAGTCAAAAAAAAAAATCGGGACGGTATAGATCGTCCCGTCCCACCCCAGCGTAAATTACTCCCACTCCGCTCCCTCTCTTTCTTTTCCTTTGTTCATGTTGCTATTTTTCTGGTCCGTCCGGCTCCGCAAATTCCGGCTGCCGGGCTCGCCTCCTCATCTATCGGTCAAAAGAGGTATTTTTTTTATATGAAATTGAAGTAAATTAGAGTAGAAATCAGTTCATTAATAAAATTTCTGATTTGATTTGTTAGCTAACATTCGGATTATATTTAATTTTATTAATTTGTTATTCGGATTATATTTAGTTTTATTAATTGTATTTTAAAAGGATTGGATAAATTAGGGTTTAGGGTTTAGAAGAATTAATTATCTATTTTTAGGCTTATTTGATATGGTATAATCAATTTTGTTTAATTAATTTATTTTAATTAGTCCATAGCACTGAATTGAGAGTATTGATAACATTATATTAATTAGTTGAGATTAACCATCTACTCTCAATTATTAGAATAATTATTAGATATGAATAATTCATAGCATTATTTTGGCAATATTTACAAGAATATTTCTTGTCTGGGCTGTCCGTTTTATAGTGGATAGTTCATTCATTTTGGATTTTGGTAGTGTAAGTAATGTAGTTAGTAGTTAAATTTATAAGAATTAATTTAGAATCTATTATGAAATTGAATTGAATTGATTAGGTTCCATTTTATTAGTTTGTTAAGTGCATTTTGCAAGAATTGATAAATTAGATAATTTATTCATCTCTTATTTTATTTAGTTCTTAATTTATTTATTCATGTGAGTTTTAGAGTTTATAGGTAATTGCTTAATTTAGTAATTTATTTAATCATGTGAGTGTTTAGTAAATTTAGATTGTTATTAATTCCAGGGTTACATATAATTCTTTCAAAATGTTATGCATGTAGAATGTCAAGCAGTCGTGGTCCGTGTGGCCCTGCAGATGCTGCAATTGCATATAATGAGGTTGTTTTGGATCCGACATTGTCAGCAAATAATTTTACGGATTTATTATGGATGCCGCATGACCAACATAAGATGTCACAGATCCATGATGATGGAAGTTACTCAATGAATCATATAATTTTTTTTTTTATAAAATGATAAAAATGTTTGAATTGCAATATTTTATTTTAATCAATTTGTTTAACATTGACAAGATTACAAAGATATAGGAGTGGATCCTCGACACCTCCAGACTGGGATTGCGTACCATTCTTGCTTAGACTCAGTTTGTATCAGATTTCTCGAATGGATAACATAAATATTGATAGATGTGGTGTGAATTATTTTTCGGTTGCTTGAATTATATTTTGTTTGAATTATTTTTCGGCCGAGATCCAGAAGTTTGGATATGCAGTACAAATTTCGGCCATATATCAACAAGAAATTACAATAATATTTAATTTCGGCCATGATTATGCAACAAGAATATTCGGTCAGATATTGAATATTTAATTAATTTGTTTTATATCAACAAGAATATTCGGGTAACTATTCGAATATTTGAATATGCAGTACAAATTACAATAATGTTTCGGCCAAATAAAAAAATGGAAAGTATCAAGTCCAAATAAATTACAAAATTATGCATACGTAAAAAAAAAAAAAATACACGAGTGTAATATCACTTCATTTCCGACTGTAACTAGAAGAGGTTCTTGAAAAAAGTATATAACAAAGTATATTACAAATGTATACGCATCCTTTAAATAAGAACGATAAAACAATTTATTTAAATTTAAAATATCAACAAACCTGCTGCATGTATGTCAGACGTAGAACGTCTAGCTTGTTGTCCCACTCTCCTACTAGAAGAAACCTCTAAATAAATAACACAACAACGCAATTTGATATATTGTGTACCTATATTTTAAATTAGAATGACACCAAAATTTGTTATTAAAATAAAATTGACAAACCTGCTGCACTTATGTTGGACGTAGAACGTCTAGCTTGGTGTCCCACTCTCCTTCCTTGCATTTCGTCCATCATCATGACTATAGGGTTGTGCCTTCTCCGACCCTTTCTAATTTTTGCATTATCTGGAACAATAGTTGGACCGTCCAACACATGCCATTCACATTGGTTGACATAGCCATGGAATTAGCCACTCCAAATTTCGGCAAGTTTGCTCGTGGAATACAAATGATGCACGAACAAATTGTGGTTGAATCTCTGTTCCCTACACACGGCAAGTACATGAGCGCACGGTATACCTGTAAGTTGTGGTTTGAGACATGCACATTCTGCTCTGTTTCCATCAATTATGATGACCTTATACATGAAGGTTTCTTTTTTATAACTGAAATTCCCGTCTCGTTCTTTGTATATGACTCTCTCATCTTTCACCTTGACCTCGTGTTCGCCGATTGGCATGGAATGCATTGGTAAGCATTTGTTGATTCTTTTTCTCAATAGTTCTTCAACTCGCGTTGACCAAAGTTGCTCACCAGCTATGCGAGCCACTGCCTTCCCTCGTCTATCTCTAAACCAAGCGAGACACTTGTAAAATGTGTCTTCCACGAGTGCAACGACTGGCAGTCTTCGGTTATCTCTGAATACATTGTTCAACGATTCAGATCCATTAGTAGTCATAATTCCCCAACGAGCACTTCCATCCATGCATTGATACACCTTCCATGGTCTATGGATCTCATTATGATTGGAATCTTGGTATTTACCGACATTATTTAAGTATGCAACTGCATCTGAATTTTTCTTTCGCAATAGTTCGAAGAACTCCTCAAACCTCTGTGGCTTATTTTTGTTCACAAGTATTTTAAATAGTTCACAATTTTTTTTATTGTGTACCATTTTCATTAAATTCTCGGCGATGTGTTGTGAACACAATCTGTGAACGCACTTGTTGCCATTCTCGTACCAACCACCACATCTATCAGTGAATACTTTTTTTATTCCCATGTGCCGATTGGAAACAACGCACATAAACCTATTACCAATTACCTCGATATGCAACCACCTCATGAACTATCCCCATGTTTGGAAACTCTCTTCCTCGACTAATGCAAAAGCCAGAGGAAACAACTTGTTCTCAACATCGTAACCACACGCTATCACCAATCTCCCTTGATACTTGCCAGACAGGAAGCATGCGTCAATACTAATGATTGGCATGAGATGAGGCACTGCAGCAATGCACGGACCGTAAGCCCACACAGCTGCCTTAAACAGCCTTTTTCTCTGATCTTCTATAGGTATGTGCGCAACTCCATATTTTGTTCCTGTGTTTGATCTTTTAATTGCTTCCAACAGTGGGGTGAGAAGGTTGTAAAAGCCTTTCCAACTACCGAATAGTTGTGCGATTGTCAGCTCTCGGCCATGCCACAACTTGTTATATTTGGGAGTAATTCTCTTGTATTCTTTACGGACTAGCTCTTTAATGCTTTTATTGTTATTTGTAACATCTTCTCTAATATCTTCTCTAATAACTTCGGCGATCATTTCTACGGTTAATTGTGCATGATAAGTACGAGCAGTATCGGCATGGCACGTATGTGGTGCTGAAATTGTTCTAATTTCTCATTTAGATAAAAATAATCCATACTTGGTCTTGCGTAGTTTTTACTTCAATATTCTTTTTGATGTGATAATCATTTATTTTCAATCGTAGAGCCTCTTTTGAAGAGTACTATTTACCTACAGCAAGTGGATCATCGAGATGTTGGGCCCTACCGAAGAAGCTCACATCTGCGGTTAGAATACTGAGGTGTCATTGAAGCTTGCCACAGGGTGACTTGCACCATGGCCGGATATGGGAAACGTCGAGCCTGAACACATAGTGTCTGGTGTGATTGTGTCGGGGTATCAGGCGGGACATTCCCTTTTGAATCAGCTTCATTATCCCGGTCGTCGTCATTCTCACATGAGTCAGCGTCATCTTCGTCATCATTTTGCGACACGTCGTCAACATCAGGATAAGTCACCTACCTCCGGCGGATCAACCCATGGACTGTACTGATTATTGTATTCTGTCTGAACAGGTGATGATAACTCGTTCACATCGGGATAAGGATGCAGATAAAAGTCTTGTCTCGGTGTTTGTTGTGTCTGATGGGGTTCGAAGAGACTGGGACCCGCATAATTAACATTGTATTAGGTCTGTCGAGGTTCTGGTTGTGTCTCCGGTACCATACTATCAGTGAATAACTGCGGTTCTATTTTACCGATTATTGGAACCAACTCAATGTATAAATCGACATAACCATACTGGGTTTGGGCAAGCATACTTTGGTTATAAATACATCTCCAACTCTGATAGCACACGATTTCTATTTTCTCATAATAACGTTGGGCTGTTGTACCAACATTAACCTGTGCATGTGCTTTAGGTTATACTCACTCCCAGAATATCTAAGCTAGCGATAAATTTCATCTTTCACATCATACCAACCTTGTTCACCAGTCATACTCAATGAGAATTGAGGGCTAATGTTATACTCTACTCCTTTACGGCCGTGTTGTATTTCACCACCGAAATGAATCCTCAGCATTAGTATGATTAATTATTTTTATGAATTAGCCTACACAATAATAAATAAATTACATGTAATGAACTATTAATATTAATTAATTATCATACAATAGTTATTAAAAATTTACCTGTTGGAGATGCTTCTGTTTGAGATGTAGTACTTCACCACTTCAAAAACTAAGCTTCAGTCGTTTCTGATCTTGATCTTTCTACTTCAGTAGCCCAGTACCACTTCATGTCTCAAATAAACCAATGACCTTGTATAGACCGTCTGGTTTTTTTTTTTTCATTTTTTCCGCTGGGTATGGGACGGGACAGATTAAGCCGTGTGAGAATTTTTTTTTCCACTCTAGGGACGGGACAATCCATAACATCCTGAGTTTTTATTTTCGTGGTCGGATGGGATCGAATTTACCGTCCTGGGTTTTTCCTGTTTTGATAATTTGATTAGCGGGGCGGAGTTGGATTAGGAATCAGTAACTGGACGGGTTAAAATTTCACGTCCCGTAGGACTGGAATAAGCATCCCGGTTTACCTACATATAGAATTTCCGCAAAAATGATCCCCTTTAGCGATATTTTTTTATTTTAATTTTATAGTATTGTATATTGTATATAACTCTGCCTGTGTAGTTTCTGCATAGTCTGTCTCAAGCCAAGAAAAATGAGGAGGTTTGTGATAGACATTGCGAGTCAGCGTTCAAAAAACAGCTTTCTTTTATGGAGATGAAACCCAAAAGAATTCGATTGGGTTTCATTTCTAGCCTACCCCAACTTGTTTGGGACTAAAGACTTTGTTGTTGTTGTTGTTGTTGTTGTTGTTGTTGTATATTGTATATAAATAAAGAACGATCTCAATTTAATTAACATTATTTTTTGCATATTTATTAATTAAAATTTAAAAGATAAAATCTAAAATATTTGTAAAAACAATACGATATTAATTAAAGGCACTTGATTGAAAAAAAAACGACAACATATCTTAATGCCATTTTAAAGATAATAAAAGTACTTTATTTTATATTGTGTGGTTAATATGAAACATCTGTTAAAATAATTTATTTCGAGTATAAAGTCTACTGAGAGAGAAATGAGAAACACTTAAAAAAAAACGCGTTTTGTAATTAATTGAATTTTAATTTCCGAACAATTATTTTTTTTAAATAATAAAATATAATTTTGGTGTTATGGTTGAAAGGGGCTATGCTATATCAATCAATATCATTGCTATAATTGGGAATCATCTTATCCGATAGATTATTCGTATGGACGAGGATTCCTCTTAGATATGCTAATTAATGCAACTTCGAATAAATTCGTCCAATGATTTCTACTTTAACTAATTTATTATTTTGATCCAAATTTTAGATTTCAAGTTCAAAATTTTCAACATTAATAAATAATAAAGTATATATTCATACGCCATTATCAAATGTGCATATTTATAGACTGTCCAGATGGACTCTAGAATATATTCTCCACAAGCCTTCATTGCTTTCAAAAGTACAGATGTAGTTGTATATACATGAGGGGTCTAGTTACCACAATTTTGAGTTACAACAAAGTTACCACAACTATTTTCTATATTTTCAAATTTCAAATCGTCGATTCAAACCGTTCAACATGATCTCCACAATAAATGTGCTTCCAGATCAAATTTTACATTTTTTTATTTTTTTATTATTTATTAAGATGGGTACAAAATTCAATGGTCTGAATTTAACTAATTTTTGTAAAATACTTAATAAGTAGTAAAAAAATTCAAAAAAAATGTAAAATTTGATCTGGAAGCATGTTTTATTGTGGAGATTATGTTGACGGTTTGGATCGACGATTTGGAATTTGAAAATGTAGAAAATCGTTGTTGTAACTTTGTTGTAACTCAAAATTGTTGTAACTTGATCCCTCCTCTATATATATATAGAGAGAGAGAGAGAGATGGGCTATTGTGCTTTGCAAAGTAAATGGTCTTTTTTACTTCACGCCATATTTTTACTTTGAAAATCCAAACAACCGATCTGAACCGTTCAACATGTTCTAAATATTGAAATGTGCTTGGAGACTAAATTTTACATTTTTTGCAATTTGCTTATTATTTATTAAGCCACTTTGAAAATCGCTGATCCGGTGGTCCAGAAATTTTTACTGTTTTTTACTGTTCACAGTGGATCAGCGATTTTCAAAGTGGCTTAATAAATAGTAAAAAATTCCAAAAAATATAAAATTTAGTCTCCAAGCACATTTCAATATTTAGAACATGTTGAACTATTCGGATCGGTTGTTTGGATTTTCAAAATGAAAATATGACGTGAAGTAAAAAAGACCATTTACTTCGCGAAGTACCGTAGCCCATCTCTCTCTCTCTCTATATATATATAGAGTTGGGCTACGGTACTTCGTGAAGTAAAACGAGTGTTTTATTTCACGTCTATATCTTATATTTGAAACTTCAAAACGTTGATCCAAACCGTTCAAGTTGATCTCCATATTAAATTGTGTTTGGAGACCAAATTTTACATTTTTTGGAAATTGTTTATTATTTTTTTAGAATTTCTTAAAATCGATGTTTTTCAAAAAATCCTGGACCATCAAAAACAACAATTTTCAAAAATTCTAAAGAAATAGTATAAACTTTCCAAAAAATGTAAAATTTGGTCTTCAATCACAATTTAATATGGAGATCAATTTGAACGCTTCGGATCGACATTTTAAACTTTGAAATCGCAAAATATGAGTGTGAAGTAAAACACTCGCTTTACTTCGCGAAGCACCGTAGCCCAACTCTATATATATATGAGTAAGGCTACGGTGCTTTGCAAATTAAAGAGGGTGTTTTACTTCTGACCACTTTTTCAATTTGAAAAACTCAAACAACCGATCCGAACCGTTCAACATGTTCTAAATATTGAAATGTGCTTGGAGACCAAATTTTACATTTTGTGGAATTTTTTTACTATTTATTAAGCCACTTTGAAAATCGCTGATCCGACGGTAAACAGTAAAAAACAGTAAAATTTTCTGGACCACCGAAGTGAGCACACACATCTCGATGACGAATTCGAATTCCGAAACAATCTCGGACGACGAATTCAAATCGGACGGTCTCGATCCAAAACCGAAAGATTGAGTTACTTTAGGGGATCCGGACCCAAATTATCAGGGTGAACAATTTGAATGTGCACAGTGCATGTCTATTCTAGCGTTAGATCAAGAGTTTTAACTATTAAAAAGTACAAATAATTCATTGACTTAAATTGTTAGTTTTGTTGAATACATTTACTCAGACCTAATCAAATAGATAAATTTAATATGAACAATCAAATTTTTGCACATCAAAGTCCTCCAAAATATTACATCTTTGGAAATTAATACTTACGTTGGAAGTAATTTTAAAATTGTGCTTCAGAACTATCTCATTACAAAAATAGAAAAGAAAAAGAAGAGGAGGAAAGAAGGCACCAAGTTCACTTCTTGTGCATCCCAAATCGGAAGTTATAAAATTGTTATGTTTCACTTAAGTTCGCCTCTACCCTTCTCGTCCCCCCGCTCTACCCTTCTCTTCCCCCCGCTCTCCTCCGAAATTTACAGTTTCGAAACAAGTGACCGGCTCGGGTCAAATCCGATCGGACCTTTGATTCCTCTATTCCCCTCTCTTAGTCTAAGAATCTAAATCTTTTATCTCGTGTAAAAAATTTTCCACATCAAAATGCACCTACCATGAATCCACATTTATCAATTTAATACATTTATTTAAAAAAAAAAATAAAGTTTGTTTATGAGATGCCTTGATGTGAATCAAAAGTTAATCATCAATACAGAAGTTAAAAAGAAAAGCCTTACCTAAAATCAATAATCAATTGGGGGAGAGAAAGAAAGAAAAATACTGATTAACCCTAAAATAGAAGATCCAGCTCTCCTCCAATTAAGCAAACTTTACTTGTAGTGGGGTTGGTTGATTTTGCTCTCTTGGGGAAGGTTAAAGGATCTTTTCCAGCACTGGAAAAAGTTAGTCAATGGAAACAGTGTAAAACAATGGAAAAGCAAAGTGTGCGGTTGAAGCAAAATAAATTACTCTTTTTTTCATTTTTCATTTTTCCTTTATTCCTTGGCTTCTTTCTAAAGATTTTGAAGTAGAATCAAACAACCTCAGAACAGTACACACTGTTACTGTGTACTATTTTGCCTGTGTGTTATCAGTGTCGTTGTGCACATTTGAGTACCTAGCGAACAGTAAAACATGAAAAGAAAGATAAATATTTTCAACCTTTGATTACCTAGCGAACAGTAAAACATTTGATTACCTTTTGAAAATTTCAGATCCGGATAAACAGTAAAAACAGTGCAACAAAATTCTGGACCATATGATCAACAATTTTCAAAGTGACTTAATAAATAGTAAAAAAATTCAAAAAAAATATAAAATTTGGTCTCCAAGCACATTTCAATATTTAGAACATGTTGAACGGTTCGGATCGGTTGTTTGAACATCAGCATGGCATATTTGCTGCCAGCAGCACCTGACCGAAATGTTGCCAGCAGCAAATTAACCGGACCCTATATATATATATATAAAAGTGCTAAGGGAATAAGTTTAATTATAAACAATTGTACCACACTGAAACAGAAAATGTCACATTTCTTGGTTTGGTATTTACTGATTAACCAAAAGGGAAAACGAAAGTGACAAAATAGCTTGTTTCTCTTTATGTAATTGAACTATTATCAAATAATTAATCTATACATTGATCTCAATATCTATATATACATATTATATCGCAACGCATCACCAAATTGGGTTGTTAACAGGTAGCAAGAGCTTTCTTCGGTTTTGTGGAGAAGTGCATTTGTAGCATCACTTCATGCAAACTGCAACAACTATATCAATACTGTAAGATAAATCCAAATTCTAATTGAAAATGGATGAACCCTAATTTGTTATAAATTTTGCTGTTTCTATACACATTAATTCATCATATTCACTCATGATTCAGGCTTCTGTGTGTCTGGCGTCTGGCCCGCGTTCATTCTGCTTCTTAGTTCTTCAAATGCTCGCATCGTATCAGCATCAAAACCCCCAGCAAACTAAGGTAACAGAAGCAAAGTGTGTAAAAATTAAAAGCATTATAAATTTTCAATCATTGCCTATATCAATTGGCCTTTTTACATTTCAATTTAGTTATTTATTTTTACCTGATGAACCCTGAATGCGAATCTGACACCTTGAAGCAGCAAAAATTCCCGATTTGGTTCTTTGTCTGTACCAGTCAAAGCATCTAGTTCTGATCCCACTCTTTTCATGTACTTTTTTGCCAGTTGAACTGATGACAATTTTATCTGAAAAAACGAGGATCATTCAAAATTATTTACAATTGAGATTGATTTCTATAAAAAAAATTGTTTTGTTGTTTTAATTACCTTTCCAACTACGCCCGTATCAGATAACCAATCAACTGGTATCCCGAATTCTCGGTAGCGTGACATGGCCATATCTCGGGTTCGTAGAAGCGCATACACACTCTGTTCCACTCTATAAAACAACAAGTTTCGGTTTTATTACTTTAACATATTTTCTCTTTTGTAGTTAAATGAAACATATTATGTAATATCTTACTTTTCAAGTAAGGAATACATCTTTTTCAGTGCGGCTTCGCATTGGAGATTTGGATCGTCAGCAAAGGTTGAAACTCTGTTTTCTAATTTCATCAAATCTTGGTACTCGAAAGATGCCTCCCGCAATGCATCGGTTTTTCCCTCTGGCCAATCAAAATGCTTGAGAACTGCGCGCTCATCAACCTAGAGTCACAACATATTTGAGGATATATATACTCAATTAATTGCAATAATGACAGAATTACTAAATTATTGGAAACATAATTTTTTTTTTATAAACTAATGACAGAGCAGATAGATTTCTTGCCAAGAAGGAGAGTTCCTCATCCAACCAATTGACAAATGAAACGACATCTTCTATGTTCGTAAAGGTTGCAGCTCGTACTTCGTTCGCTAATGATATGACAAAATCGCCCTGTGTCTCCACATCCGCTTTCACCTAATTAATTAATTTGGTTTAGTAAATTATATAATCTCAAAAAATTTGGCCAACAAAATTGAATGCATAATTTATGAGGTATACTTACAGCTAGAAGAAACCCTGATCTATTCTCAATCTCTCCAATCATATTGCTCCTCACATCTGCCACATTTGATGTAGACGATGAACCTAACGATGATGTCTCCTTCTTTGCGTCACGTTTCATCAATGTCTGATAAAACTCAACCAATTCAGGCGCACGATGCACCTTGTCCCCACTTGCACCACCTCGTAGAGTGCCAGGAGGCGGAGGAGGTGGTGGGGGCCCGCCACGTCCGCCTGGCGGGGGTGGAGGTGGGGGCACACCAGGTGGACGTGGCGGGACACCACTTGGGGAGTTAATCGAAGGAGGTGCATTGCCGTTGGTCCCACTAGATGGCTTCGGTGGGGGCCGGGGTACTCTTGGTTCTCTTTTTTCAAGGTGCGCTAACTTAATCTTGCTGACCACCGGACTGTCGTTTCCCTCATTGGATTGTTGCTCTTCAGAATTGGAAGTGGCATTCACAGCCGGGGGAGCCTTCTTCTCCTTTATCTGAGAAAGTTTTGGTGGCAAAACTTTGGCCGGCTTGACTCCATCGCCAAACCTACAGTCACAATTCTCGTTCAGCTTAAGTTTTATCAATTATAATTTCTAATATGGAATTCAGTACTTTCATATGATTTTTGTAGTGTTTACTTCAGAATTAGATCAATTAGTCATTTAAAAAAAAAATAAACCTTTCTGCTCTGGCTTGATCTGCCTTCGCTTTGAGCGCCTTTTCCCTCTCGACAGCCAACTTATGCCGGTCTTTGTATGCTGGATACTTATCCTCTGCCACCTGTTCCACTGACTTTGAAATTAGGTTAAATGATGATGACACGTTGGCCGGTTGCTCTGTGCCAGGTGACACATTAGGACGGTTCATAAATTCATTCAGCTCATTCTCTTGCTTGCCAAAAGTTGTAATTGCCATGCCATCTCCCGCATTTCTCAACATAAGCGATTCCAATGGCCCCTTCGGCCGATTACTTGTTCTCATTGGTGAACTACTACTGATGGATTGTGTCGGTGAGGCTAAGGAGCTCGTGTCATCCCTCTTGCCCCATTTTTTGATCTTTTGGATCAAACTTGGTCTCTTGCTCAGAGAGCTATATCTACTTGAAGAACTATCAAGTGATGCATTGTCAAAATCTTCACTATCCAAAGATGAGACACTCTCTTGATCCGTTTCGCCTTGACCACGCTCCGATCCAGCATACTCTAACATGAGTTGCTTGGCTCTTTCTCGGGATTTCGGGCTTAGGGTTTTATTTAGGTCACGTGCCGAGATGCGATTAGAGGGGTTTTGGTAGTTACGAAGCTCATAACGGAGACAAGCATTAACCCAACGGAGGTAGACGAGTTCTTCCACCTCACTAAAACGATTCATTTGAAGGCCTTCAACTTGCTTGCTAAGATCTTCATTTGCATGCCGTAGCTTGTTTATCGCCTCTCTCAGATTCGCCGCCATATCACTCTGCATTAGGAATTAAAATGTGCAAGATTTAGTTTCTTTTTGTTCCACCAGAACTATCATTGTTTGACAAATGAGAATTTGGACTTTATTTTCTGCAAATTTATTATTTATCCAAACATGAAATTTATACCACCAACAAGTCATTTTAGTTTACTTTTCATTTCCTTTATTTTCTCAAGTAACTGTGTTTCCTCATTCAAGTACTATTTTTATTCGGATTTTTGGAATTATGGATTTAAAGAGAGAAAAGCAGGGAAACTATGAGAAACTAAAATGTGCTATGTTAGTATACTATTCAAATATTTCCTACTGGTATGAATCCTCTACCAGGCTACAGCAATCTGCGTTAAACGTACAGTACCTGTTCTGATTTACTGTAACCAGAATCATGACAGTATTTCAATTACTTGTTTTGATTGAAGGCGAAGGTATTTTCTTTGACAAATGCAAATTTGTTTTTCCTAACAATAAAGACAAGAAAATGTGGGCCTATAATATCAATCCATAATCTGAAGTGGGTCCATTCTTACCACAAAAACCTTCTCATTAGCCGAATCAAATAAATATAATAAAATGGAGAAATTAACTGAAAGTATGGCTGAAAAAAGGTGTTTCTTTTAGAGAAACCCAAAAGGGGTATTAAGTGGTCCAAATCACCAAACAAAAGACAGAAACCACTTTAAGGCCATCATGGTATTACCTAATTAATGTACATTTAATCTAAAGAATAGCTACTTAAAACAATTTATTACATCAATCAATGGTACAGGTCTATGCAAACAACGTACTTTTTTTTTTTTTTTTTTTTGTGGCAATTGAAGTCGCTAGAAATGGTAACAAACTCAGCTGGTCATGTCTGTGTAACTGTGTTCAGGGTAAAGATTTTTACAGAGCAGTTTTAGCTTCGTGCAGCGCACTAATTCTATGCAACACTGTTTTTATTTTATAGTTTGTGCGCTGCATGAAGCCAAAGCTACTCTGTTGAAATATTTACCCCTGTGTTATGGCACAATTTAACAACATATTTAAACGAAAATTGAAAGAAGGAAATACATGTGGTAACTAAGTAAGCTCTAAAATTGCATGCTCCTTTATAAAACACAAATAAGCAAAAACAGACTCATCATCTCATATCAGATAAAAATAAATTAAAATCAACTGTAATTTCGTACCTCACTTAAACCAGCGAAGGCCTTCTCATCGAGTTTCATTGTAAGCTCTCGTTTCTGATGCTGCAACTCCTTATTCTTGCGGCGCAACTCCATGACCTCGACCTCCATCTGCTTGAAATTCTTCATTTTTTTCTCCATCTCTACATCTCTCTTCGCCAACTCGGCCTCCTTTGTTTGAAGCCCCATCACCTGCTGTTTCAGCAAAACTAGCTGCCCCTTTGTCTGACTCGCTTCCATTTGTATTTGCTTTTGCATCTCCTTGATTTTTGTTCTCGCAGCGTTGAGTTCTTTTCTAGTTAGCATGCTCCTTTCTATCTCTTCATTTAATTTCTTCCTCTCAGCATTTAAAGAGTTTATTGTTATGTTCAACATGTCGATCTCGACCTGCTTTATTTTCAATTGTTTTTGTAACTCTGCAATGTCTGATTCCTGCTCCTTTAGGCCGTAGTACTCAAGGAGTTCCCCCTCGAGTTTCACCTCTCTTTCTTCTAGCTCCTTCACCAAATTTCGGAGGCGTTCTAGTTCCGACGCGTTGTTTTCCATCTCAATGTCATATTGGCTGTTGGGTTTTATGTCAAATTTGTCGTTTGGTAATGGAAGCTCGATTTCTCCGGAAAAGAGGCTCTCAAGTTCTTCATCTATTAAATCGGCGGTCATGCTTTTGCGGTTTGCCGAGCTAATTAGATCGCTTATTGTTTTGACCTCCTCTTCCTCTTCTTCTTCCTCGACCTATATAATTTCATATTATTTGGAAAAATTATTTAAAAAGTTATAAAAATTTGCATGAAAATTACGTTATCTTATTCAGATAGAATAAATGTCCTTACATGTTTATCATCAGAATCTCTATCGTCCTTCTTTGATATCCTCGTGTCATTTTCTGAGAAATTGAACACACCAAGTTACAAATTAAGCACTAGACAAATATAGAATTTTAGCAAGCATGTATGATAATATAATACAAATAGTACCTGATGGCTTTACGTCCGGCGGCCTTGAACAGTTAATTTGTCGTGCTGCATAGGCCGCTACTGAGGCTGCTACAACAAAGCCTAGCCTAACAAACATTAATCCAATTATGCTTCTTTCTCCCTTCACTCATCACTTCCTCTCCTCTCCAGCATTTAGTTTTATAAACCACACTTGAAAAAATTGAAAGGGCAAATAGAAAATAGAGGAGCAGAGAGAACTGCTCTGTTTTTATCTTATCAGAACAGAGAGAGATACCTGACTCATAAGAGTACTTGAAGCTCTTTCTTTTGTTCAGTTGTTGAAACAGAGGAGCACCACCAGATTTTGTGGCTACCCTTTTTCACTGTATGGTCCATGGATATACATTCTAAGGAATTCAGAGTAGGTCTGATGCCCATCGGACCTACTTTGGTTCGATGGGTTTAATCACCGTCCAATCGACATTAAGATGCGTGCACTCTGTATTATAATCCGTACGTGTCTGCTTTAATTTCCATGCGCGTAGATTGATACTGATCGGACGGTGTTGGAACTAATTGGAGCCAAAAGTAGATCCGATATCCATCGGACCTACTCCTATCTCCATTCTAAGAGCTATCTTGTCTTTAGAAAATTTGACTAGGGTTCACTTAGCTGTTCAAGAAACAAACCCAAATGAGGACAAAAAATATATTTGCCAATTGTGGAGGAGGAACTATAGAAAAAACTGAAAGAAACGCATTATTTCCCCTCTCCATTTCATTATAAATGGAGATATTGAGTTTGTTTCCAAAAAGGGTATGAATTAATAAATGGACATGTCCATTACGTTTGAAATGGGGATTATATAATCCCACTTACTTTTCACATGAAATTGGTGGTAGGCTGATAGCTTGGGTTTCCAGAATAAAAGAGAAATGTCTAATAATTCTCGCCCATTAGCTCATTGGATAGGCCTCGAGACATTCAATGGCCGGTCCATTTTTAGAAAAATCATTTAATGACTATTTAAATAACAACAACAAAAATTTGAGAATCAGTCATTTAATAGCAGTTGAAGAAAAAATAAAACCGATCATTTAATGGCCGGTTTGGGTATTTTTAAAAATACTCAGCTAACGTGAATATATTTATTAATTTGTAATTAACTTTGGATATTAATAAAAATGTCGGTCTTGAGAGTGACCAAGAGAGGGGTATTCGGAACGGATATAAATCTGCTGTTATTCCAAAGGGATCACAGGATCCTGTTATTCCTATCACAACCGTTCAAAGTTTTTCATGCACAAATCTCAAGAAAAAAAGTTTTTCATGCCCGAATCTCAACAAAAGTCAGCGGCTGGGATTGGAATAACAGAGTCATGTTATCTCTTTGGAATAACAGCAGATTTATTTCCATTTGGGAACCCAATTTTTGAGTTTTGATCAGGACCGTCCAATCTGATCTAACACTAAAAATTGAGTTACTGTGGACCGGATTGACTCGAATTTCTGATCGGACGGTTCTGATCAAAACTCAAAAATTGAGTTACTTTAGGGGTTACCGACTCGAGAGATGGAAGGTGAATTCATTTCCCATGTGTTCCGACATCTGTATAGCTTTCTGTGTTGCAACCTCTGAAAAATCAAAGGGTAGAATAATTTTTTTTTTGTCAAAGTCACTCAATTATTAATATCTATAAAGAATCTTCAATCAAATTTTAAAATTCGTAATTCCACACAAAAAATATTATTTTTAACAATTATACCAAAAATACACAACATGATTCGTTTACAAAGATAAATTAAAATTTTATTGCAATGAGCATTCACATTCATTTATAAAAAAAAATTATGTGTAAATTTTATATAATTTGTGGGCCATGTATTGTTCTTTGAATTATAGTATATATGTAATACTTTCATATGAAATTACTAATGAAAAAAATATACAACAAGCAGTCCTGATACATTACCGAATAAATTAAAAGTATGAGGAAGGATCACTTGATATTGATTAATTTAGCAATCGATTTAAAAAAATAATAAAATTGATGATTAAAAAGTAAATATATAAGTATATTATTGAACATGTAGATAATCTAACATTAAATTGCATGCAATTTTTAAGTATTGTTTTATAGCACATTAAGGATCATTAATTTGAGACCGTTGAATTGCAATTCAGTATGGTGAAATATACAAAATTCTCATTATTTTTTAGAAATCTAGAAATCATTTTATCCCAAAAATAAATAACAATACAAAATTTGCTTTTGCAGAATTAAGCACTTCAGAAATTACACTATTTAATTTAATAAATCACATTCAAATATACATGTCTGTGGTAAATATAATACACATAATACATTGTCAACAAAATACAGCTGTTCTTCTAATTGCATTAGAAGAAAGCAAAATTTATAATTATACAATTACAAATAAATTAGCCCCCTTAGAGAACTTCTTAATTTGCCATCAATGGATTGGACCCCTTCAAACTAAAACAGATAATTAATTCCAAATCTATTCTTTCAAATTTAAATACATAAAGTTTGGGGCAGATTTTTCATTTTTTTTTTATAAATTAAATTAATTTACAAAAGATAAAAATTGTAAAGTATGAAATGAAACACTTGTAAAATAAATAAAGAAAGAAAGAAAACCACCATATATTATTTTATTTCTTATTATTATTTTTACCATGTACCGACACGATGGCATCATGTACCGAGGCATCTTTGTTCCACGGCCAATGCTTCTTCTTATTTTTGTTATTATTATTATTATCTCTTAACATGGCAACTTCCTCTTGCAACCGTTGGATCTGATTTTCACCATTTTCAATTTTCTTCTTCATTTTCATGATCTCTAATTCTTGTAAGTTGAGTTTCTCTATCTTCTCCTCATCAACCAAAACTCTCTTTTTTAGTTCAATAATTTCTGCTTCCTGCAATTACGATCAAAATCATAAAACACGCTTATATTATATATTTGTTTAATATTACTATATAATTTGAGGCTTAATTAGATTGCATATATTTCTGATTGTAGGTTTCAAATTTTTTCAAGCATAGTTCGTGTAAAATATTAACAGAGATATTTTCACTTCATGCAGCACACGAGTACATAACTTTTATTTTGTCTCTATTGGTCATGCACTGCGTGAAGCCGAAATAGATTTGTCAATATCTTTACTCCATAATTCAAGCTACACAAACAAATTCTTGAAACAAAATGGAAGCTATATTATTGATTAACAACTACTCCTTTAAATATCAAGAGGAGGGTTCAAATGCACCATGATTTTGTGCTCTAATAATCTCAACATCTTTTATCTCTGTTTTCAAAGTCCAAACAGTCGATCCGAACCGCTCAACATAATCTTCATAATAAAATATTCTTGGAGACCAAATTTTATATTTTTTAGAATTTTTTTACTATATTTTTACATAGGTACAATATCACTTTATCGGATGGTCCAGAATCTCCTTAAAACAATGATTTTGTATCTATCTAAAAAAATAGTAAATAAATTCTAAAAAATATAAAATTTGGTCTCCAAGCATATTTTATTATGAATATTATGTTAAGCAGTTCGGATCAACTGTTCGGACTTTGAAAACGGAGATAAAAGATGTGGAGCATATTGGAGCACAAAAATTATGATGCATTTGAACCCTCCTCAAAAATCAATGATTCCTTATAAATTTAAAAGAATATAAAAAGTCATATGCAACTCATTTGACATTTACCTGTAAGCTGAGTTTCATAATTCGTGCCTCCAAATCTTTCATGCAAGAATTCAACCTCTCAAATTCCTCCTTTTGCTTTTCCTTTTCCTTCTCTTTCTCTTTTAATTCCACCAAGTTGTTCTCTGTTTGCTCATAGATGTCATCGGCTGTATCAATCAAAAGTGCCTCTGAAGGAGGCTCAGAAATTACACTGCATGCCTCCTACATTTAGAACAAGTACCAGTTCATAACAGATTTGATGAAGAAGTACCAGTTCATAACAGAGGATAGATATATTGGTGTATATGGAATTCCAAAACTGCAAATATTTTTTGCGGTTCTAAGTTTTTTTAATTAAACAGAAATATTTATAATTTATTTGTTTTTTTATTGAAATATTAGTAATATTTTATATATTTCTTTGAAAATAGACGGTATATATATAATTTGATTTATTAGAAAGACTGTCACAAATAACTCGGATTAATATTTTTCAGGCCAGATTTTTTGTGGCCGTAAGAAAAATTAAAATATTGCTTTGTGTATTATTGAAAAAAAAATAAAAATATTTTGAATCTGAGTTATTGATCCTGGTTCAAATGTCATTTCTAGATAAACACAAAAAATATTTGAATTCTTCTATTTTTGAAAAAACAAAAAAATGTGTCGGGAACAAACCTCTTGTTGATCTTGAGAGGTTTCTGAAACGACGATCCGTGATTCTTCAGATTCACAAATCAAATTAAGATCCATATTGTTTTCTCCCACGCTTACTGATTCAACTAAGAGATATAAATTTTAGAGTCAATGAATTACAATAAATCGTTAATATATATATATATATGGGGATATTGTTTGTGTTATAAGCAAAGAATTAAGTTCAAAGAAAGGAAATAAGAAGTCATATTTGATCTAAAAATTTTAGATCTCTTCTTTCTTAAATAGTTTTTTGTACCTTTAGGTTTGCGAGAGCGCCGACGAAGGTTCATACCAAAGGCAACAGCCACGGCCGCCGCAGTAAATCCGGCCATCGCTATGGCATGTTTCTCTCCCATTGCTCCATCCATGCCAAGCCAAGATCAAGAGAAATCAACTCAGAACAATTTCAAAACCAGTGTAGAGATGAAAATAAGTTAGGAAAGAAAACAGAGGAGAGATATATTGGTGTATATGTAAGTCAAAATTAACATGTTTTCTTCTTTTACCCATATAAATTTTCTAATTGCTTTCTCTATTTTACAAGTTAACAAAGCACTCTTAATTACTTGTTATAATAGTTTAAAAAGAAGGTGGCTATCCACAAATTGTACATTTCTAAACTAAAATAATGGAACAGCTTATTTTAAATTTAAAATGTGCGCCAGCACAACTGTATTTTTAGACATAAAATAGAGCAAATAGTATTTGAAATTTCACCGGTTGTTCCATAATCCATATTTTTCTTTTTAAAGTTCAAACAGTTAATTCAAACTGTCAAATATAATCTCATAAGAAAATATAATTGGAGAACAAATTTTACATTTTTTAGAATTTTTTTTACTATTTTTTTAAATAGGAATAAAATCACTACATTGGATGGTTCAAAAAATTTCAAATAAAGTGATTTTCTATCTATTTAAAGAAATAGTAAACAAATTTTAAAAAATATAAAATTTAGTTTGCAAGTACATTTTCATATGAATATTATGTTGAATGGTTCAGATTGATTGTTTGAACTTTAAAAACGAAAATATTAGTCCATAGCGCAAGTCGTTGTGTAATATGCATACTACCATAGCCTCACTCAAAAAAATTAAAAAAAAATGTAAAATTTGTCTCCAAGCACAAATTAACATGAATATCATTTGAACGATTTAGATTAATTGTTTAGACTTTAAAAATGAAAATACAAACATGAAGTATACATGACCCTTATTTCATGCAGTACAGTAGCGCAACTATTATTATTATTATTATTATAATTATAAGAAATACCATAAGTGGGATAAAAATATCTTAAATTGAGATAAATTCATTCTGAATAATTTAATAAATCATGAAGCGTTCACCTGACTATTGTGTATCCTGAAAGGTCTCTATCGGATAAATTATATTTATGGCATCATCAATTTTAAACGGCTATGTCAACAAGACAATTCTACATCATGCATTTAAATAATAATTAATATTGTTAACTTTATTAAAGAGTATTTCGATTTCTTGCACGTGTAAACTTCATGTGCGTATATTTCCAAGCATCCTGCTGCTCTTATTTTAGTTCTATTTTTTAACTATTTCTTGCCTGTAATCGGACCTTTTTATGGGCCTACATGGGCCAACTCAGAAGGTTTTTGGGCTTACGGGTCCATTATAATGAGAGGTTGGATTACAAATGTATCGTCATCTTTTCTGATAGTTCAGGAGATGAAATTGAAGAGATAATTAGCAAAAGGCAGCCTTCCAATCATTTGCTCTATTATTATTCTTTAGGTCAAATGTCTTTTCTTTTGTAAATAATCAGAGGTGACATAATTCTTCTTTTCTGGTATACTGTATCTTTTTTTTTAGAGGTAACCGTTGAATATCTAGCTTCATGGGGATATAAAATTTGAACTTTTAAAATATAAATCAATGAAAAATCTTACTTGAAAGGAAAATCATAATCACCTAACGAAAAGAGAATCTCTTGATTAATATATACTCGTTTGGAAGCCTTCGTCATATAATTAACAAATTAATAAAATATTGTTGCTTTCTTTCCTGTGACGCATTCTTACAAATTCAAATTGCACCTTTTGGAATTCTTTAATCAAGGGATTAACAAAGCAGGAGATGCAATGCAAAGCGGTCCAAGTTGTTTTTAAAAAAGTCGAGACAGAGAGAGAGAGATGAGAAGAGAGAGCACTGGATCTGGTCTGATCAGGCCATGCTGGATCAACTAAAACCTGACAGCGAATACTGCGATCTGCTATGCCCATTACCTGAAAGCCTCCACCAGCAGCACCAGCACCAGCACCAGTTTTATGGGCTTGAACTTGAATCCTCTGTGACCGTACGATTCGTACCAGAAGGCCTGATTTAACCACTGACATATTATATTTCATCATATTATTTTCTCTGTATCTCTTTGAAACTTGGCAGTGGCTGATTTTTTCTTTTAGAAATAAAAAATTTAATTCTTTAGAAAAGAGAATGATTGTTTTTTTTCTTCAAAATAGATTGGACAGGTTTCTGGCACCGCAACTTTGGTGCGGTTCCAGCATTTTTCAGACATTAAACCTAATCTTGACTATAAATTTATCCGAAAACTGTTAGAACCCCGACCTGGTCGGGTCCGGATCCCCTAAAGTAACTCAATTTTTGGGTTTTGGATCGGGACCGTCCGATTCGAATCCGTCGCTCAGGATTGTCTCGGGACATTTTTCAGGATTGTAATTTTTGCACCAAGACCCCTCTGAGAAGTTGGTTTTACCAATTCATTGGTATTTTACAAATGATATCCTCCCTATTCTATTATGCTTACAATCAGACCGTTGAATTGTAATTCAGTAATTCTTTTACCATCGATTTTTGAAAAATTTGAATCTTATCATCCACAGATTAAATCTGCACAGAACCAATGACTGGATCTGCGTGGAACTTAATTTTTTTTTTTTGGATAATAGGTTCCATCCAATATGCATGGAACCATTTTTTTTTTGTTGAAAATGGTTAATTGTAGGGCAGAATCGTTACATGGTATAAAACATCGTCATCACATTTCTATTTTGCAATGAAACATCAATGCACTGTTACTAGAATAAAACATAGTATAAAATATCGGCCCGTCATCGTTGAGACTCCAATTTAAGCGTTTAATCCCAATTTGGAAATGTCACGAAGAGACGGAAGCCACTGTTTAGAGATTCAAAACTTCAGTTGAAGTTTTTGTTCGTGAGTAATTATCTAATTTTCTTTTATTCAACCAGAAACAACATGTTAATTATTCATCAAGATATTTAATTTAACAATAATCAACATCTTAAATTAGTACTATTTTAAGTACTAATATTTAAAGGTTTATTCAATATATTTTTGTCATTCTATAACATGGTTCGTGAATTAACTATTTCCAAAAAAATAAAAAATCTATGCAGATCCAAGCTGCATGGAACTCATTTTCCAAAAAACAAAAAATTAAGTTATTAGTTTTCAAAAAAGAAAAGAAAATTAAGTTCTTACTCAGTGAATCTGCGCGGACGATAGTTTCTGAATTTCTAAAAAAAATGAATGATAAAATCAGAATTTTGAAATACTAATAAGATGGTACCTAAAAAATTTCGGTCAAAATCCTTGCAAACATCGCTCTAGTTTCTGGAAATAACAGCACGGTATGCACGTGCCGTTTGCCCACCGCTCTAAATTATTGTAAAATTTTGAATTTTTTGACAAAGGGCTTTTTCTCAAATTTGAATTTTGAATTGAAAGGCTGGAATTGTTCCTACGAACCGTTGGATCCTGCTCGCCGTTTTGCTGTAGTGGAATACAGCTAATATTACATCTCCTCACCGTCCATTTGAAAATCCGTTGATCCTCAACCGTCCAGTCCAATTTTCCGTTTCGTTTAGGTCTATAAAATGGCTAGGTCTCCACAACTCACTCTCTCACACAACCGCTCAAAAGGCGTCTTTGTATACGCCGCTTTCGCTCTCTCTTTCTCTCTTCCTCTCTAAGATCTTTTAATTCGCTCGATTTCTTGACAAATTTTCGATTCGAAAATGAGAGAGTGCATCTCCATCCACATTGGTCAGGCCGGTATCCAGGTTGGAAATGCCTGTTGGGAACTTTACTGCCTAGAGCATGGCATCCAGGTATACTTTTGATCTGATTATTCTAACCATTGTAATTGTTTTCTTACACATCGGTGATAATACGTTAGATTAGTTATTTAACCTTGATATGCTTTGTATTTTCTCCCGATTTTGGTAATTTGTAGAGGTAATAGGGTAGATCTGTGTATTTTACGACGATTTTACATAGGGAAGGGAACAGATCTGTAGTATTTTTCATCATGCTTGTCATTTTACTAATTGAATCTACTGTTGTACAGCCTGATGGACAAATGCCAGGTGACAAGACTGTTGGCGGAGGTGATGATGCGTTCAATACCTTCTTCAGTGAGACTGGTGCGAGGAAGTATGTCCCTCGTGCTATCTTTCTCGATCTGGAGCCGACAGTGATTGATGAGATCAGAACTGGTGCATACCGTCAACTATTCCACCCGGAGCAACTCATCAGTGGCAAGGAAGATGCTGCTAACAACTTTGCTCGTGGTCACTACACAATTGGCAAGGAAATTGTGGATCTGTGTCTGGATCGCATTCGCAAGCTGGCTGACAACTGTACTGGTCTCCAGGGTTTCCTTGTATTCAATGCAGTTGGTGGAGGCACAGGCTCTGGTCTTGGTTCTCTCCTCCTGGAGCGTCTCTCTGTTGATTACGGCAAGAAATCCAAGCTAGGGTTCACTGTTTACCCTTCTCCTCAAGTTTCTACCTCTGTTGTTGAGCCTTACAACAGTGTTCTCTCCACCCACTCTCTCCTTGAACACACTGATGTCTCTGTGCTTCTAGATAATGAGGCCATTTATGACATCTGTCGCCGCTCCCTTGACATTGAGCGCCCCACTTACACCAACCTTAACCGTCTTGTTTCTCAAGTGATTTCATCTCTCACTACATCTCTGAGATTCGATGGTGCCTTGAATGTGGATGTGACAGAGTTTCAGACCAACCTTGTCCCGTACCCACGTATACACTTCATGCTTTCCTCTTATGCCCCTGTGATATCTGCTGAGAAGGCGTATCATGAGCAACTCTCTGTTGCTGAGATCACTAACAGTGCCTTTGAGCCTTCCTCCATGATGGCTAAGTGCGATCCACGCCATGGCAAGTACATGGCTTGTTGCCTCATGTACCGTGGTGACGTGGTACCAAAGGACGTCAACGCTGCTGTGTCCATTATCAAAACCAAGCGCACCATTCAGTTTGTTGATTGGTGTCCCACTGGGTTCAAGTGTGGCATCAACTATCAGCCCCCAACTGTCGTGCCAGGTGGCGACTTGGCCAAGGTGCAAAGGGCTGTTTGCATGATATCGAACTCTACCAGTGTAGCTGAGGTCTTCTCCCGCATTGACCACAAATTTGATCTGATGTATGCAAAGAGGGCTTTTGTGCACTGGTATGTGGGTGAGGGCATGGAGGAGGGTGAGTTCTCGGAGGCCCGTGAGGATCTGGCGGCACTAGAGAAGGATTATGAGGAGGTTGGTGCTGAGGCTGCTGATGATGAAGAAGCTGATGATGGTGATGATTACTAAACTTGTCTGTTGTTGCTTGCTCAGTATTAGTAATGTGTGTTTCTGTTTGTTATGTTGTTTTTACCATTCATGTGCTTTTGTGGAATTCTAAGCCTACTACTGTGTTGAAGATTTGCTAGTTTGATTCTGCTTTATCTACATAGAGGTCTCGTTGCTTCGGCAATTTCTTTTATAAAGCATGGAGAATTGTATCTGGAATGTTTTCTTTATCCCTTAAGTGAGATTGTTTTGTTGATGGGTTAATCATGATATGTTTATTCCTCCTGTTTTCCTTTGCTGCTTTCACTACTGTTCAAAATGAGAATATCTCATCAATTTTAAGCGGCCAAGTCAAGAAGACAACATTTATTTTAGAAGAACTGAAAGGACCAACGTCAATCCAATAAAGAAATGTTCGTGGTACAGGAGGACTGCAAGTTGAAACAGTACATGCATCACAGCATAACGCTGATGCTAACAATAAAGAAATTCAAATATCTAAATAAGAAGTGAGAATAAGGGCTAAGACTCTTTTTAATGAATAAAATAGGTATTCGTTTCAAGTAGGTAGGGCTTGCTATATTATAAGAATAAGATTTGACTATGGCTTGCTAGAGTAGTAGGGCTTCTAGGTCAGACTTAGTACTCGGGTTAGTAGGGCAGTTAGGACATATAATATGGCAAGGTATTAATCTCGAATTCAGAGTAGGTCCGATGTCATGGTTTGATGAGCTCAATCACTGTCCGATTTGCATCAGGATTTGTGCATTCTGCTTTAAAATCTGTGTATATGCTTTTATTTCCGTGCGCACAGATCTTAATCTAGATTGGACTGTATTGGAGCTCGTTGGACTCAAAAATAGATCTTATGTCCATGAAACCTACTCTGTTCTCATTAATCTCAAGATAAAAGACTTGATTTAATAGAAGAATGGTACTCGTCTCTTCTCTTAATATTGACTGCTTAAGCCGACTTGGGGATCATAAAAAATAAGAAGTAATGATTAATTTATTAACTTATTACAAAGTATTTCGGTTTCTTGCCTGTAATTAGGCCTTTTATGGGCCTAAATGGGTCAACTCAGAATGTGGGCCTATTTTGGGCTTACGGACCCATTATAATGAGAGAGGTTGGATGACAACTGTATCATCATCATCATAAATTCCATACTTTATAAATCATTTTGTATATACATTTCCATGGTTTTTGTGAAGCTATTCCTGCTTAAAAATACCTGGCAATCGAAGTGGATATTGCACCATGTTTCTGACCACCATTTAGAATCCAAGTGGAACTGTGTTATAGAGAGACACAGATATTGGTTTGTGATTTGACTACAATAGCAGTATTCACAAACTTAACATATTTTTTTATTTTTGTTCATACTTTGGTTATTTATATTGCTATATTTTTTTAACAAACTTTTAGCCAGGAAGCCCAGGACAAAATAATGAATTTGTACTAAAGAAGTATATATATTGTTTTAGTAATTAAACGTAAAGTAAGGGGTAATTTCATGTATACCATTCAAAAACTTTGAAATTACGTATTCCCCTCTAATATTCATAATATAATATTTACCCTTCTAAATTTCAGAAACTCACAAATTTATTTAATTTATTGTATTTTCTACTAAATTCATTTTAAATTTATAAAACACCCATTTTACCCTTTATTAATAAATAAATTAGTAGTTTGTCTAAGAAAAATGTTTAGTTTTCTAATTGATCATTTTTTCGATGATAAAATTTGTCATTCTTCTATATAGGTTATTTTTTGGTCGCATTTAGGCATACGCTTGTGTATGCATCACAAGTAAGAAAATAAACAATTTGTCCTCACAAACAGGTCAATTTGAACACGCTCATCTTTTTATTTTTTTAATAAAGAACAAAATAGATACTTTATGAATTTAAATTAGTTTTAATAGAAAAGACAATAAATAGATTTAATTTGTGAATTTAAAAATTAGAAGGATAAATATGATATTATGATTTTTAGACGGAAAAATACATAATATCGAAATTTGTGAAGGGTATAACTTTAAATTCCCCCGTTAAATAAAATGAACAAATAAAGATTGAAGATACTAATGCCTCAATGGTGCATGCAATGCACCTATTCTCCTCAATCCGACAAAGAGTCCTTTGACCCATTTTCCATTTGTTTTGTTAACGATCTCCCATTTCTTTAGCTCAAAAAACCCTTGATGAGTTATCACAACTAACACGCCAAGAAATGATGATTGGTCATTATTTATCAATGCAGTGGTTGCGTTAGAAAAAATTGAGAGAAAAACAACATTATTAGACTACTATTTAAAAACCATTTAATTTCACTTGCTACTAAAAAAAAATTCAAGATGAAACACATGTATGTTCATATGATAATTTGCCTTCGTCCCTACATCAACATAACATTAGTTAATTTATAATTTTCATATGATTTTTTTGCATAATTTTCACAAAATAACATATGTATTAAAATATCATATCTTGATTACTACTTGATGTGCTTAAAATTATTAAAACTGTAGTAGTCTTTAATGTAATTTTTATATAACATGTTATTAATTCATTTATATATAGACATCACATAAAGTCATGTTGACAATAAAATGTATGAATTATCTCAGCAAATTTTAAGAGAAGGATTGGAGATATGAAACATTTACGAAGGACAAAAAAAAGCTTGTGATCACCGCCTTCTTAATTGTAAGAGGTGCCTTGAGAAATGCATTACTGGTTCTCACATCGCTTACATTTCTTATTATTTAAATCAATTTTAAAATCATTCCACTAAAAGTATAGAATCATGATTGCACATCATTGCTCATTTTATTTTATTCTTATTTTTTCTTACAATTGGAGCAATAAAAATAAGAAAATGAGGATTCGGATCAGCGGAAATTCCGAAACCAATGAAAAGTAATTCTAAAATTCTTGCAATCCGAATTCAGTCATCAAATTTTTTTCGAGAACGCATCTCAAAACAGCTAGTGTTTACTTGCACATATCTCGGAACAGTTCGACAGCTGGATTCGGATTACAGGGATTTCAAGATTACTATTACCGGTCTCGGATTTCAGCAGATACGCTTCCAGAAACTAAACGTAATTTTCTTTTGAAAATGTATTACTGGCTAATTGATTGCCTGAAAATTTTTTAAACTAATCAAAATTATTTAAAATTAAGTCATTAGCCTTGAAATTATGTCCTTACACATATTTTCTCTGACATGAATTACACATATTATCTTAAAATTAAGGAGTTTTGTTTTGACAACTAATAAAAATGCATCAAATTTCATCAGTTTTTATATGCACAATAATGCATGTTTTATGTAGCCAATGATTAAATTATGAGGTCAATTTGGGTCCGATGCCCATCGGACTCAAAGTGAGTTCGATGGGTTCGATGACCGTCCGATCTGCTTTAAGATTCGCGCCCGCAACTTTCGCGTCTGCTTTAAAATTCATGCGCATGAATCTTAAAGCAGATCGGACAGTCCCGAAACCCATCAGATCCAAATTTGAGTCCGATGGACATCAGACCCAAGCTGCTCTCTTAAATTATTAGATTATAAATTTAAATTTGATTTACGAAGATTCCCAAATCAATTAATTTCCATTGGATAACAACCCATAAATAGAAGCAGCACAAAAGAATCTACAAAGTTATTTTTTTTTGTCCATCCAGTTTTTCTAACAAAACAACATTTTTTTTTGTAAATTCACGCATTCATAAGTAATATCTAGATATATATATTCATATCCTCTTATTGTTCAAATATTCTAATTATTCCCAGAAGCATTTTGCATTCAAATATAAAACATGAAAAGCATTTTGCATTCAAATATACTTAACTAAATATTATGATTTTTGATAAACAACAAAACATGAAAAACATGCATTTAAATATTACATATAATTGCCTTCGTTCATAAAGCAAATAAAATATATCAAGCATTTACGAACAAAAATATTATTGTTATTTTTCTTAAAAAAAACTGTTCGTACAAAGAGGCAGATCAGATCAGTGGGAGATATAAAAAAAAGGTTTAAACAGAGACCCAATTAAGGACTGTACAAAATCACTCAAACTTGTAACTTGCTCACTAACTGCTCGCTTTAACTCGCTCATTTACAACTCGAGTTGGCTGACTCATTTAATAAATGAGTTGAGTTTAAGCATACCCCAACTCGCTCATTAACAACTCGAGTTACACAAAATTCGTCACAATAAATTCCATGCCCTTCTAATTAACTCCTAAGTTGTTGTTTGAATTGTTTGTTTTATTAGTTGTCTTGTTAATTATATTTGAATTGTTTGTGTTTAGATAAACTTTTATAAGTATATAACTATAACTAAGGAAATTAACTGGTCAAACGAGTTATGAGCCAACTCGAGTTGACTTTACAACTCGTTATTACCATCTAAATTCGAGTTGACTCGCTCATAACTAAATAAATTGAACACAAGTTGGAGGTAACTCGCTCAAACTCGCTCAATTACAGCCATAGATCCAATGAATTCATATCCTCTGCATTAACTCAAAAAATAATATTTTGAGTTAATATATCTAGACAGTCTGATTCACTTTAATATTCGTGCGGAGTAGACACTAATATGAAAGGGCTCCTGAATTATAAGCCGTGGCCGAATTAGCTCCGTTTAAAATCAGACAGCCAAGATGCGTTAACTCTAAATATACTAAAAAAAGATACTATTTTGAGTTAATGCAGACCACTCAGATCCAATTCAGATTTACTATGTTACCTCAGACAACTTGAGAATGTACCGTCTTGGATACGACTAATACACGAAAGTCAACCATGATCAACTTGTACGTGCATTAAATAAAAGCTCAAAAGATCTCCAAACGAAGGAATTCATAATATCTGAGGTAACAAAAATTATGAGTTTATATCTTTACCGTCCAATCTGATCCAGCTCTGATCGGACAGTGAATATCTAAACCCAAATATTATGTTACCTCAGAGGATGTGGAGAAGTCACGATTCACGAAGGAGAACATCCTTCTCTTAAACCTTGCGATCATTGGATATTTCCCAAAGAAACCAATAGAGAAAGAGAAAGATAGAAAGATACATAGAAAAAGAGAGAAAGAGAGGTGGAGAGACAATATAGGAGGGAAGACTAATTCGGGCAAGTCCCAATGAGAGCCCCGGCTAACCTCTCAGTTCTTCCCTTTATATGGGTGGTGGAGCTCACAGTGGGACCCACATCATCGGTCGCGCTCGCCGCTGGTTTCGTCGCCGCTCCCAACGCGTCCGCAGCGCTCTGAGCCAAGAAACCCGTCCCCGGCGCTCTCATTCTCATTCCCATTCCAGTCTCAATTCCAATTCCATTTCCATTTCTAATTCTAGTAAACAGAGCGAGTTTTCTCAGAAGAGAGAGAAACCCAAGAGAGAGAAAGAGATCGTTGAGGTAGAGATTGAAGAACAACAACAAGAAGAGGAGGAGGAAGAGAGAGATCAACAACAGGTTGTTGAAATCGAAGAGGAATTAGGCATCCTTGGATTGAAGCTCATACGAGTTTCCTTTAGGTGGAAGATGGCAGGATTCGAAACTTTCAAGAAGGTTTTGCATTTGTATTTGCATTTATTCTCATTATTTTTATCGTAATGTTTGGATCTTTATGGTTTATTTCGGTTGGGTTTGATTGTTCTACTATGGATAGAGGCTCTGTTTGTTGGTTTGTTGGTTTTTGTTTAGATTTTGGTTCAGTTAGTTAACAATTACAAAAACAAGGAAATGAAACAAAAAAAGAAAAATATCTTTCTTCTTTTGAGAAGTTGGGGATGTCGGGCCTTGGATATTTGAGAGTCCCTCAAAGGAGAAGAAGATTTAATGCATTAGATCGTTACAGAAAGGTTTTCTCTGAAAATCTTTGAATTATTGTTTATTTTTGTATAATTCAGGTCCTATTTGTGTATTTATTTTTTGGTTTCTTAGGTGCATTTCCTGTGTTTGTCATGTTTTTAATATTCATAATCATAAGTTCAAAATGTTCAAAAAATCCAATAGATAAATGCTTCCTCTTTCTCTGTTTGATGGCATTCTATCCAAAATTCATTTCGTTTTAGTTTCTTTTACTTTGATTTTGTGTTGCATTTAGTCTGTCAAACCATTTCATTCTTACAACAGATTATACCTATTCCTCTCAAAATTTTCAACCATCTCCAAATCTAAAATCATT
This sequence comes from Carex littledalei, assembly GCA_011114355.1. Lineage (NCBI taxonomy): Eukaryota > Viridiplantae > Streptophyta > Magnoliopsida > Poales > Cyperaceae > Carex > Carex littledalei. Next base: position 3,188,044 of record CM022081.1, read on the forward strand.
TATGGCTCATCAACTTGTTCTTAATACTCTTTTTCTAAATAATATTCTGCTTTGATTCAATCTTGTATTAAACAATTGAGCAAGAGGGACTAAATTATAATTATTCCCATTAAAGTCAACCTTTCCTAACATTCCCCTACTTGTCCCCACAGATAGCACTCTCATAAAATTCTTCACCAAAATTAACAGAAATTGCTCTCAGATAATGAAAATCATGACCAATTAAGTTCCTGACATTGTAATACAAGGGTGGATAAATGAGTGATTTCTTCTAAAAGAAAAAGTATTGTAAAATTAAAGAAAATAAAAATGAAATAACTCAGTCAAAAGGTAAAAATAGGTAAAGCAGAATATATGGAGTCCAAAAGTAAAATAAAGATACTGTTTTAGGTAAAAGAAATGGGAAATAAATCAGCTGTTATTCCAAAGGAATAACACGAACCTGTTATTCAGATCCCAACCATTGATCTTCGTTGAGATTTGCACATGAAAAAGTTATTTCGTTGAAATTCGCGCATGGAAAAATTTGAATGGTTGGGATCAGAATAACAGGTTCATGTTTTTCCTTTGGAATAACAGCAGATTTATATCCAAAGAAATGGGGTACTGCTAGTAGTTTGCCAGTCTTTTTGGGTTTTCGGAACATTTTGAGTTTGATTTAATATATTACCTCCTCATTTTGATCAGGTGACACCCGAATCAGAATTCTTTACAGAATATGGCGAGGCAAACCGGTACCAGATCCATGAGGTAATTGGGAAGGGTAGTTACGGGGTGGTGGCAGCTGCCACAGATACGCACACAGGAGAGCGTGTGGCGATAAAAAAGATTAACGATGTGTTTGAGCACGTGTCGGATGCGACCCGTATCTTGCGTGAGATCAAGTTGCTCAGGCTGCTACGCCACCCCGACATAGTCGAGATCAAGCACATCATGCTACCCCCTTCTCGCAGGGAGTTCAAAGATATTTTCGTGGTGTTTGAGCTCATGGAGTCAGATTTGCATCAGGTTTTTATTTTTTTTTTAATGAGTGAGGATGTGGTAATATGTATACTACGGATTGACCCGTGATATAGACTCATGTCTCTTTTTTTAAATTTCAAAGAGTTGATCCGAACCGTTAAACGTGATCTCCATATGAAAATGTACTTGTATATCAAATTTTACAATTTCTTTTTACTATTTTTTTAGATTGGTAGAAAATCACTTGATCTAAAGGTTTTTGACCATTCAAAAGTAGTGATTTTCTACATATCTAAAAAGTTTGTAAAAAAATTCTAGAACATATGAAATTTAGTCTGCAAGTACATTTTCATATGTAGATCATATTGAACGGTTCAGATCAATTGTTTGGAATTTGAAAATGAAGATATTGATCCATAGTACGGCCCAATCTACGCTATGCATAGGACCATAGCCTCACTCTTTCTATTGGTGAGGCTATGGTAATATGCATATTATGGATCCACCCGTGCTATAGATTCATATCTCTATTTTCAAATTTTAAGCAGTCAATCCGCACCATTAAATGTGATTTCCGTATGAAGATGTACTTGGAGACAGAATTTTATGTTTTTTTAAAACCTTTTTACTTTTTTTTTTTGGATAGGTAGTTTCTACTTTCGGATAATCCAGAATTTTTATGTCAGTGTAAAATTCTACCTATAAAAAAATAGTTAAAAATTCTAAAAAATGTAAAATTCGGTCTTCAAGTACATTTTCATATGGAGATCATGTAAAACGGTTCGGATCAACTGTTTGAACTTTGAAAATAGAGACATGGAGATCATGTTTACTCTTTGCCCTTTTCTTTTTCTTTGTTTTATTTGTTTTCCTCTTTCTAGTACCTAATTTCGTTCTAAGCATTGTATCTACGCGCTAATTTGAAAATCAGTTGGCATTGCTTACTGTCATCCTGTACCAAAGCTTACAAATTAGTAACATACAAATTTATGGACCAGGCCTACTGGCCATGTAAGAAACAACAAAAAAAAAAATTTAGTGACCGAACTGCAAAACTGTCTGTATTTAGGCACTCAATAATGAACTTTTAAAGAATTGTGTTTGGGCAAATGGTGTGAAATCTGTATATAGGTGATCAAGGCGAACGAGGATCTAACCCCAGAGCACCATCAATTCTTTCTATACCAGCTCTTACGTGGCCTCAAATACATCCATTCAGGTTAGTTTTCTCTTTTGTCTGAATTGTACATTTTGGTTTTCAAGCACATTCTGGTCAAACACACAGGTCAATCATATAAAATTTTCATGCTGAATATGGGGGTCAATTTTACAGTACTCATAGCATTTTACTATTAACTATATAGAAAATCATAAAAATCATGTATAAGCACAAAAATTTTGAAAATTCACTCCATGTAGATCTGGCCCTGATCACATTCCTATGTAGGATCCCAGTCCAGTCTGGTATTTATTTGCTAGAATCATGCATCATCATTTTTAACATTGGCTTAAATAAGCCTTAAACATCAACACCAAGCAAAAAAAAAAAAATAATAAAAATAAGCTATCTAACTGTCCAGTAACTGCTTTGGTACTATTGTCTGAGTAACTCTAATTTTTGTTCTTTAGCAAATGTCTTTCACCGTGATCTGAAGCCGAAGAACATTCTTGCTAATGCCGATTGCAAGCTAAAGATTTGTGACTTTGGGCTGGCGCGTGTGTCATTCAATGACACCCCCTCTGCCATTTTCTGGACAGTATGTAATTTTCTTAAAAAATTAAAATATATAAATTGTGTGGTTCATTCAAAAAATTTAATTGTGTGATATGGTTTGAAAGTTTTCTTCCATGTACTTAGGATTATGTTGCTACAAGGTGGTATCGCGCCCCAGAACTATGTGGTTCTTTCTTTTCAAAGGTACACAATTTTTAGTTTGTGGATTTATAACTTGTGTCTTGTTCACTTTATAAAGTAAATTTTAAATAATTTTATTCTCTTTTGACAGTATACGCCGGCAATTGATATATGGAGCATTGGCTGCATATTTGCAGAGATGCTTAATGGGAAACCACTGTTTCCTGGTAAAAATGTGGTCCATCAGCTTGACCTTATGACCGACCTTCTTGGCACTCCTGCTGCTGAGTCCATATCTAGGGTATCTCTCTCTCTTGAAATCTTGGCAGAGGCTGACATGTGCAGGAGTGGAACTAGAAAATTTAGATTGGAGGGCTGAAACATAAAATGCATATTATGAATATGTGGTCACTGGGATTTAAACCAAGTCTCAATAATAACAAAATAAAATTCTAACCACTAGGCTACAAGCACACATTTGACATTTTATGAGGGGGCCGAACTGTATAAAACTTTTTAGAAGAGAAATTTCAATATATATGATTAATTTTTTAAAATCATGATGGTGGCTAAGCATCCCTGGCGTGACTTATATGTGTGTGTATGTTATTAAGCTAATGTTATAATTTTTTATGTAATAGATTCGAAATGAGAAGGCAAGAAGATATCTGATGGGCATGAGAAAAAAGCCGGCAGTGCCTCTCACACAGAAGTTTCCGAAAGCAGAACCACTTGCACTTAAGCTGTTAGAGCGGTTACTTTCTTTTGACCCAAAAGACCGGCCTGGTGCTGAAGAGGTCAGAACTAGACCACATCTTTTGACACTTTTTACAAATTTTATTCATGCATCTGTTAATATTACAAAGTTTCATTTATTGAACCAATGTTCATGAAAAAGTTTCATTTGTATCCCTGAAAAATGGGAATATTTATTGAGCTCTGTTTCCATGCTTCATGAAGATTATCATGGTAGGTTGTATTTTGTTGGGAGGTTAATATATTAATCGTTTTGATTGATGTGTGACATTGTTTGTTAGAAATAAGCATATCACTTTCAAGAGATGCAATGCAATTGTATGCTACCATTATGGACTTTATAGTTTAAAATTGCTAACTGTTCGCATGGTACCAAAGCAAATTTTATTTTATTGTACTAGAAGAAAAGCAAATTTTGGTAAATTAACTTCTTTTTATATTTAGGCTCTATTGGATCCATACTTCCATGGATTGGGAAACTCTGACCGTGAGCCAACAACTGCGCCAATTTCTAAACTTGAATTTGACTTCGAAAGAAAGAAATTGACCAAAGATGATGTCAGAGAGCTTATTTACCGAGAGGTAATTTCCTAAAATCACTTTTATAGATTAGTTCGTATTTACCCTTCAAAAAGTTGCTCTTTGTTGTGAACCCATTTATTTGCTTTTCCATCGTCATACATCAATTCAGTTGCGATGCAAATAGTACACTTCTTTTGGTCATAAATGCAAAATCTCACTTTCTCTTTGAACAGATACTAGAGTATCATCCTCAGATGCTACAAGAGTATCTCCGTGGTGGAGACCAATTGAGCTTCATGTACCCAAGGTTACTGATAATTATAATAATAATGAATAAATAAAATTAAATACTCGTAAAATTAAATCCTTGCAATAAAAGATAATATGAAAGAAGTAGGTCCAAGTAAATGTATCTGATTTGAAGTCGTTTTGCACAGTGGTGTGGATCGTTTCAAGAGACAGTTTGCACATCTTGAAGAACACTATGGAAATGGAAAGGGATCAGGTGATAAGACAACAACTCCAGTTCTGCGACAGCATGTCTCCCTGCCTAGGTAATTTCAAATTTTCACAACAATTATCTAACTATGTTATATGCCCTTTTTTTAATTTTATTTTTACTATTTGTAGAGAGAGGGTACAGACAGTGAAAGATGATGCCGTGGAAATGAATGGAGATATGGTAATGCGGGAGAGTCTACTTATGCAGGGGGAGGAATCTGATCATGCATCAGCGCGGTGCCTGATCAAGAGTGACAGCATCAGCGCGTCTACTTGCGTGGTTGTCAAAGCAAAAACTGTCTTAGATGTAAGTTCACTTAATGATTTATAGTGTGCTGATATCTCATTTGGTGAACATCAGAACATATTATATGATTGTGTTATTGTTTTTATTATAGGATGAGGAAGTTGCGATTGATGGTATCTCACGCCAAGTTGCCGAACTCAATGCGACAAAATGTTAATATATTTGAAACAGATGTCATCGAAAGCTCTAGGAGAGTATTAAAAATTGTACAAGGATGTGAATTTGCCATAATAATCAGCTATCACTCTTTGTTCTTTTATTTTTTTGTTATTGTAATTTGAACTGTTTATTCTTTGAACCAAGAACCCTTGAGATATTTGTCTTCAACGGGATGGGGAGACAACCTAAAATTGCACCCCCTTTTGAGATTTTTTTTTTTTTCCTTTTTCTCCTTCAACGAATTGTTTGTTTTAACTTTTTGATAAATTGATTTTCTGTAAACTAATAGAAGTTGAGAGAGCATGTAATATACAGAGGTATCCTTTATAATTGCTTATCATTTTGTAATCAAGATACTGAGATTGAAGTGGTATGGTTAATAGTTTTATAAGAATGTTTATCCTAAAAAATAGTTTTTTATTTTTTTTTCTTCCATTTTATACTCTAAAAGTTTCCAATTTCAAATAGCAATGGTTCAAATTATGGTGAAAACAATATCATGAGATTTTTTTTTTTAACCATTGCTTTATGATGAGTTCTAGACTGTTCATTTTTATATTTGATAAAAGTGGGATCTTCCCACCGATTTTCCACTACTTGAAAAATCAATGTTCCTGATACAGGTACCAAACCACTGGTACATCAAAAGGACATAAGATTTGATAACAGAGTTTAGCTAGATGCGTCTTTGTATTTTAAGGTTTGATTCTCTTTTGCTCTTGATCAATGGCCAACTATATATCAGTCTATCACCCAAAATATTAAAAGAAATGTCCATCGCTCAAGATGACAACAATACACGCCTAAACTCTCTTGATGATAATTAAGATGTTTTCATAGCCAGAACTAAGAATTTTGCAAATTAAAGCTCAAGTAAAAAAAAAATAAAAAATTTATGGGACTGTTTGCTCTTCAAAAACAAAAGGATTAATTTTTACAAAGATTTTAATTAGTCCCAAACAAATTAAAACAGTATCAAACAAATTAAACAGTCAAAATACTTTTGTACTGGTTAAGAATATATGTGTGCCAGACAAATTTTTATAGTACAATAACAGCTAATTTTTACGGTCAACATTACCACAAGTCATTACTGTTGTGTGGTTAATGACTGTTAAGATGGCAATCATCATTGAGTAGTGAAATGCCCAAAGTACATACAATAATTATCTAAATTAAAAAAAAAGCCATCTTCAACCCGATTAAGCACTTAAAGAAGATCCTAGTTTGCAATCCCTTTAGAACCCAAAATTGATTTCTTCAACATTTCATAATGCTTCATCCCGTTTGGTTTCACATCCACAAAACGTTCAAGGAACTTCTTCTCTGAAATTGCAAGTACGTACTTCAAAGAAATCTTCCCTCCATACCTTTTCGTTGCCGCCCCTGTATATCTCACTACTCCTTTCTCGTCTGTAACCCAACTCACCATTTGAAACCTAAGTCTCACTCTATCCATGCTATAGCACAAAAGATGGGGTAATCAACAAGCGAATCAAGTGGATAATCTAATTTGTTTGTAAGATAATCTATCTTTTTAATTAAGACATCAGTCGATTGGTTCAACACTGGAGGTACCATTTTTATCATCTTAACCACATCATGGTAATCTAAGCCAGAATTGACCAGACAGTCAAATCTCTCTTGTAACTTGTCACCTCTGCCTCTAAACTTGGAAACCACTTTTGCCATCTCATCTGAGCACTCGGCGAAACCTACTTTTCGCAAAAACTCAGTTTTCGCCTTTAGAAGAAGTTGTTCATCTATATGCACAGGTTCATCAACGCTCCTTGTACAAGCCAAGCTGGTAAACTTTGTCGGGTCTGCCTTTATCATGTCACTTAAGCTTTTTGGGGGCAAGCTCAGGTGGCATAAAACAGAATTCGAACTCCTGCATAGAGAAGAGCCCAATATTTGGGGGTGGGTAGAAATAATACTAGCTATGTCACCAAGTTCCATCCCAATTTCAGTGAGGAAAATTACAGAATGACCCAAAATTTTCACAAAGTTTCCAATTAGTATATGAGGGTTCTTCACAAATAAATTCAAGATCTCATCAGTTTTAAGACCAACCTTAATTAATATGGCCACAAGCAAGTATATGTTTTTTCCTGATTCGTGGAAAACAAATACTGGTGTCTCCTTGATTAGAGTTGCTAGTGCCTGTTTGTCAAAACCCATTCTGTCTAGAAAGGTTAACATTTCAGAAACTCGGCTCCAATTGTATTTGCTCCTGTCAGATAAAAACTGGATTACCAAATCAAACTGAACTCCAAGGCTACTTAATTTCTCATATACCCGAAGAATATTCAAATTTACTTCCCCCACCAGAAGATTCGGGCAACAAGTGACCAATTTTACAATTGCTGCTCTACTGATGCCAAAATTTTCATAATTTTTGAGTTTAGATAATAACACCTCCTCATTGTATCTAAACACCTCTGCTGATTCCAGGTAGATTCTACCAAATTTAATTCTTGGTACCCCATAACTCCACAAAACATGGTAATTCTCTAGCAAGAGAGGATCATCAGATAAATATATTATGTTTTTTGGTAACAGGTGCTTGTATTTAGTAGGGGGCAAACCGATGCTTTCTAAAAAGGGTTCAAATTCATTAATTGGATGAAAACAAAGTAATCTACCGATAGATTGATCCTCCTCTAATTTTGAAACTAGCTTTCTGAGAAACACTGGAGTGTTTTTACTGAGGTGCTCGGCAACAGGGAATGAATAGCCTCTAGTGCAGTGGAAATAATCACAGAGATCCTTTTGAGCTTGAGAAAAGCGGGTACCGGTCCTTTGAATTCGGGTTGCCCTTGTTTTTTTCTCTGTAGACATGTCTCCACCAGTACTGACAGTAGAGGCATTGGAATGAACAATCCGGCAAGTAGAAAAAAGCCGACTGTATCTTGAATTATGGATCAATTGTGAATGGATATTTGGGTTGAGTTCTATAGGTCGAACAATGCTGGTTGAAACTCTAAACGAAGTTTCTTGGGTCCAGCAGTTAAACAGTGAAAAGACAGTTGCATAATGGTTGTTCGAGTTCTTCATACGAGTTAAGGCTGTAAAGAGTTGGGTAAAGGAATAGATGGACAGGTGCCGGGTTCTTAGCAGCCAGTAAGTGATCAAAATATTGAAGAGCATCTTTAATAGTAAGGGTGCCCGATCGACAGCGTTCTTTTACAAGTAATTCCAGCTGGCGGGTACCCCATGGCCATGGGTTGGAATTGGTTACAACTCCACAAAATGCGGTGACCCCCCTTGTTCAACTATAATAGTGTCATAAAAGTTCATCAATACATTCCCTCCAAATCATAAATGAAAGAATGGTTAATAAATTTTGCATAACATGAAAAAGGCTATAGGTAACAGAACAGTACTAGTTAGGCATCAGTCCATAATGTGATGTCCACCTTTGCTTAATAGTGATGCACAATGCAGATAGTCAAACACAAATAGATGAAGCTTTCCAGGTTGGTACAATTTCAATTTAGATCAGCTACCATGCTGCTACTCTATGTACTGCTGGGTACTACCATATGCCTTTTTTGTGTTATACAATGTCATACTCATTCGTTATATTTCTTATTTGGACTAAGATGTGCTTTATTGTAGGCAGTGAAGGTCAACTTGGGCTCTTCCCAAAGGGCTTTTTGGTCAATTTTTCTGGTTAGGGATTTGGTCAGTGAGCAGGTCATCTAAGGAATCAAGAAGCAACACAAGATTCAAAACTTGATAAATAATAAGTCATAGTATCATAATAAATGTAGCAAAAGGCTAAATAGAGGACTCCCTATTTACTTAATTAATGTTCAAATTCGATACTCTTATACCAGTAATTATTCAGCTAGTAGTGGTCTTCATCAGACAAACTTCGATTTTATGAACCAGATTTTAGTAGTTACTTGGGACTTTTTGTGTTTGCCTTTTGTCCAATTTACAAGTCGTTGCTATGTTGAGGATCTTAGATATGATTCCTATACTGTACTAAAAAGGTGAGATATCCAGATTTGGAATGATTGGACAAATATCTTACGAATAAAACAATCTAATACCAGCCTCTTTATTTCCCAGTAAACTAATTACTCCTACAGGAGATAACTAAACCACAGAAATCTCAAATTAAACTTAACCATACAAATTGAAACTGTGGCAGTAGATAGTGTGCATGCACAGTGGTAACCAGCAGATGCCAGTACCAAACTTGATCAGCTCAATTGCAAAATAAACTGATATTGGAGTCCTTGATTGCAACTGGTACTGTAACCTGCTCATAAAGATATTATGCTTAAGTAAATACTTGATCAAATAATGAATTGTCTTTTCATGATTCATTATAATATTATGTCACCATTATGCTTGTAACCTTCAAACCAAGTTTAGATGCTGTGAGGTAACATGCACTAATCCTAAGAACTATCAGAACCCTAATTACCTCATAAACTAGTAAATATCACACTTAAGTACTGTACTAGTTAGGCTTCAGTATTTGGGAGCTAGCAATCCATACAGTACATGACGTGTTTAATGGCAATGTACAATGTAATAGTCCAACACAATTAGTTACAGAATCTTGCAAGCACAATTTCAATCATATCAGCTACCATGCTATTAGACTACAGTTGGTACTGCCAGATGTCCTTTTTATGCTATACATTTTTGCATCGTTTTTTAATTTGTGCTTTGGTAGGTATAGCAAAGGGCAGTTGTATAATCAAATTAAGCTCTTCCAGATGGGCTATTTGGTATTTAACAGCCAGGGTTATGGTCCAATGAGTGATCCAAGGAATGAAGAAGCAACATGAGGCAGCAAAACCTTCAAAAATAATAAATCATGCAAAAAAAACTAAATAGAGAACTCCTATTTACTTCATTAATGTTTTGAGTTAGTACTCCTAAACCAGTCCCTACTGAGCCTGTACTGTAGTAATCTGTATCAAACCAACTTAAACTTTTAAGGAACAAAGTTTAGTAGTTAACTTGGGACTGTTTTTGTTCACTTTACACATTGGTTCTATGTTGACCCTGTAGTAAATAGTTTCACCACTATGTGTGTAACCTCGAAATAAATTTAGCTCCAGGGTGATTATCACCACAAATCCTTAATCCTTTCAGAACTGTAATTAGCTCATACAACTAGTAAATATGTGAATAATATTAACTGGTTACTACTAAAAATAGTAGTTCACAATGGTATCCCTAGTGTGCTCTCATTGTCCTAAATTAAACATGACTAAATTGAATTCGTATTTACAATTTTGATCTAACCCAACTTTTTAAATAAATAGTACTACAGAATGATGCATAATTACCATCCTAACTGTAGTAAATTGGTTTCATTCTGTGTTACCAAGCACCTATTTGACAAAAAGAAGCAAAGGACAGTTTTCATGAAAAGACTTGACAAATTGAATTCCAGACTGTAACATCTCTGGACATTTTTCCAAGCAACTTGAATGCACATTCACCACGATCTACCAAAAGTGCTAAGTTTCAGGCCTAAATGCAAAGCAGCTAAAGAAATCGGCACAGGAAGGAAGAGCACTTACCACAGTTAGAGAGAGCCTAGTCATAGTCTGTCTTGTATAAACAGCGCTTCTTTAGGCAACAAGTATGACGGGTGGTGCTTGGAGCGACAATACTTCTCAGAAGCATTTTGACAAACAGTTGAAGTGCAAGAGAGAGTTGAGAGAGGAGGTGAGCTGAGAGACAGGAGAATGAGGCGGCGGTGTGGCGCTGGGAGTAATTTAATTAGTTGAGTGGGGGAGAAGTAGATCTAGAGTGCTACTTTCGTCCGATATTAAAACCCTTCCTTTGGTCGGAATGAAAGATGCTGGATTGCTGGAGGAGATTAAGGTGGAGAAGGTAAAGCCAATTTGGTCGGTGGGATTTAAGGTTGCGTCGAGGAGATTAAGGTGGAGAAGGAATTGAAATAAACGACAATTGGGCTTTTAAGAAGGCTTTGGAGCTGCACTGGAGGATCAGCCCCATACAGATCCATATATTGTTATAAAGCCTGATAATGGGCCTCCAATAATGGTGAATTTTAACCTCTTTTACAAAGTATCCGACATTATAAAAACAATTTATTGTGCAATTCACATGTTGTACACTTTCATGAACAGATATCTTTTACCTGAACTAGCACACTACGAACTCAAGTGTCCCTTGTGCATTTTCTCTATAATGGGAACATAATCAAATGAAGCGAGTGAGAAGCATTACTATTTTCTTCTTGTTGCAGCAGACAAACAAGTATGACATCCCTTATCTTTGGTGAAGGCTCATCCTATTGCCAATTTAGTACAGCCAGCTGCCTTCTCCATTCCTTGTTATATTCCATTATTTTGGCTCTAACCCAACTTGATGCATAATTTACCACATCTAATACATCTATGCCTTGTTTCTCAATTTGATAGAAATAGAAAAGGATATTTTTCCTTAAATAAATCAATATTAGATCCCATACCAGGCTTGGACTTGGAGGATGTTGACAAGTTGAAACCATCAGAAAACTCCGGTATTTGATTTCAAAGTTATAATGTTTTCTAATACTTGAATATACTGGGTTTGTCTATTTAATTTCACCTTTTATATTGGGTATCTGATTAAAATCCATTCGTCCAATGTCAGATCTAAGTCCATCTGCACAAATCTCGATACAGATTGGACGACTTCGACACTGGGGCTACACTCCATTCACATTCCCTCTAGTTCTCCAACCATAACCCAGCAACTGGGATAACTAATATGAATATCTTAAAAAAATTGTATAGCTCCTCAAAAAAGCATATATTGAATTTGAGTTTCTCTTTCATTGTGCTTATTAGCATATAACAACAGTAACCATTATATTAGAAGTTCCAAAATTTCTCTTAACAAACATTGCCATATATATTCAACACACATACCCAGCAGGTCAGATAACAAGGAATTTCTTCTTCAATTCTATATAAACTACCCGTCTACCAAATGAAAAATACTGAGTTATCTCAATTGATCCTAGGAAAAATTGATGCTTAGACAGCTTCTGATTTATATATTAGCTCTATGGCTGAAAACAGACGAAAATTCAAAGAAAATGAAGTAAAAAGTAATAAAGATAAAGATATTGAGTGATCTAAATCTAATGAAAAAGTCTGCTGACCTGGATATAAAGAAACTTATAACTAACGGAAAGGAAAAATTGTATCTGTAAATTCATAAAAAATAGCAATGGTTGAAGCCAATATGTATTGCAAACATGTTTCATTCGGTAAGGCCATTCAACTTTAACATATATCATTTTAGTTTTGATGAAAATTACAAGAAATTATGAAATGTTCAATAGTGAAATGCCAGAGATATCTCACTTCAATTAACAGCAATTGTACTTGATGTTCATAACACACATGCATAGCCTCATCTACAACATTGAATTTGGATACAAATTCAATACGGGTTTTAACTGACTGACCTATACAAATTAAAGACAAGTAGACTAGAATGCAAAGCACCCAAAAAAGCAGGTCAGATGTGTGGCTGCAAAACATTGAATCACCGAAAAATAAAAACTAAACTAAAAAAAAGAATCTGTCCAGGGCTTTTTCACGAACACTTTTATTGTTACAAGTAGCACTAAATGGAGCAACAAACTGCCCAAAAGTACATAAATTGATCATTTAAATTCAAATAAGCTATCTCTTGACAACATGATTAAGTACTTCAATCATTAGTCTTACCAATTGTCTGGTCCATGAGATCCCTCGCATCATCATCTCGTCCCATTTTCAAAAGCAGTTCTAACACTGGTGCAGAGGCAGCTAAATCGGGTTTCACCCCTTCTTGCTTCATTCTGTTCAACACGCACATAGCCTGATCTACTTTTCTGTTCTTTGCATATGCTTTCAACAAGGAAGGGTAAGTTGAGAGATCTGGCGCAACATGATTGAGTTGCATTCTATCTAAGATTTTCATCACATCATCGATAGTGCCATAATTTGCATAGCCGATAAGTAAAATACTATATGATACAGCATCTGGTTTTATACCTCCCCTTACCATTAAGTCAAGCAACTTTTGAGCCTCCTTCGTTTGTCCTTGTTTGCACAAAGAATCCATCATTGATCCATAAGTAACCTCATCCGGCAAAAAGCCTCGATCAATCATATCCTTGAAAACTCTAATCGACTCTTTCCAACAGCCTAGCTTAGAATATCCATTTATAACAATATTATATGTGATAACATTAGGTGTGGCACCTTTATCAATCATATGATACAATAGTTTCTCTGCCTCGTCAGTTTCCCCCCTCTTGCAAAGCGAATCCATAATTATATTGCATGTCACGGTGTTAGGCGGTATTCCCTTTGAAACCATCTCATTCAGTAACTCCTTTGCCTTTTCTAGTTTGTTCATCCTGCAGAGCCCATCTATAAGAGTATTATAGGTAAAAACATCAGGATCCTTCCCTCTAGAAATCATATTACATAACACCTCCTCTGCCTTTTCAATTGCCCCCTCCTTAAAAAGTGCATCTATGATGGTAGTATAAGTCACAACATCGGGATCATGCCCTTTAGAAACCATGGACTGAAGCAATTCCACTGCCTTGTCCCATAGCCCTTTCTTGCACAACCCATCCACGAGAGTAGTATAGGTCACAACATTCGGTTTAATTCCCTGAGAAACCATGTAGTGCAACAGTTCCTCTGCTTTCTCAATATCTCCTTCCTTGCACAGGCCATTAATCAGTGAGCTGTATGTGACTACATTAGGTAGAATACCAACTGAAAGCATTCGCTTAAACAAACTAAATGCTTGACTAATTGCACCTTTTTTACAAAGACTGTCAATCAGTGAGCTGTATGTCACTACATCTGGCACAATACCCTCTGAAAGCATTCGCTCAAACAAACTAAATGCTTTACTAACTGCGCCTTCTTTACAAAGACCGTCAATCAGTGAGCTGTATGTCACTACATCTGCCACAACGCCCTCTGAAAGCATTCGCTCAAACAAACTAAATGCTTTACTAACTGCGCCTTCTTTACAAAGGCCATCAATAACTGTGCTGTAGGAGATCACATTAGGTGCACACCGCAGCTTAGGCATTTTATGTAACACCATGGCAACAGCCTCACTACTCCTATTCTCATAACAGAGGCCCTTGAGTAGTGGATTGAAGATCCTAGCATCAGCTCTCTGCCCGCCCTTAATAAATCGTCCCAAGAAAACCAAGCCTAGTTTCGGCTGATTCATTCGGATACAGTAGGAAATCAAGATACAATAGGTGACGACATTGGGTGAAGGTGAGACCCTTTTAGGTTGGCTCCAGCGGTTAAACAGTGAAAAGACAGTTGCATAATGGTTGTTTGAGTTCTTCATACGAGTTAAGGCTGTAAAGAGATGATTAAAGGAATAGATGGACGGTGCCGGGCTCTTAGCAGCCAGTAAGCGATCAAAAAATTGAAGAGCATCTTTAATAGTAAGAGTGCCTGACTGATAACGTTCTTTGACAAGTAATTCCAGTTGGCGGGTCCCAATGGCCATGGGATGAAATGGTTACAACTTCACCTTTTGTGCTATAATCTTCCAGAAGGGCTTTTTGGTCAATGAGTGATCCAAGGAATCAAGAAGCAACAAGAGACTGCAAAACCATCAAAAATACAAATTATGCTAAATACAGCAAAAGGCTAAAGAGAGAACTCATATTTACTTCATTAATGTTTTTCAGTTCAGTACTCCTATACCAGTTGTTACTGAGCCTGTAGTAATCTGTTTCAAACCAACTTAAACTTTTAAGGACCAGAGTTTAGTTGTTAATTGGGACTGTTTTCGTTTGCTTTTTGTTCACTTTACACATTGGTTCTAGGGTTAATAATCTAAAATATAATTTCTATTACCATAGTAAGAAGCTCAGGCCTCTACAATGAGCAGCCGTACAGCATTGCCAAGAGATATGCTTGATCCTAGGTTGGAACTTGAACTGTAACCTGCTTATAGAATAATAGTAATCATTATGCTTAAGAGATATGCTTGATCCAACAATGAATATCTTTTATAACTACTAAAAAAATAGTAGCTCAGAACGGTATTCCTAATGTGCCCTCATTCTCCTATTTTTTGCATGTAAGATTACTAAATTGGTTGCTGGCTCATATAGTTGACTAGCCTAGCCAAAGGGACTACTAAAAAAATAGTAGCTCATAGAATAATAGTAATCATTATGCTTAAGAGATATGCTTGATCCAACAATGAATATCTTTTATAACTACTAAAAAAATAGTAGCTCAGAACAGTATTCCTAATGTGCTCTCATTCTCCTATTTTTTGCATGTAAGATTACTAAATTGGTTGCTGGCTCATATAGTTGACTAGCCTAGCCAAAGGGACTGCATTGCAATGCACCCCAATTAAGGACAATCAGTTGTTTGTACAAGTATACATTGGCCAATTTTCGCTCTAACCCAACTTTTTACTGCATAGTAGATGATGATGCTTAATTACCAGATTTATAGTGTTCATAACTGTCGTCAATTGGTTTTTATGCCGTGTACCCAAGCATCTATTTGACAAAAACAGCGAAGGATACTTCCCATGAAAAGATTTGACAAATTGAATTCCAGACTGTAAAATATATGGACATTTTTTCAAGCAACTTGAATGCACAGTCACCACGATCTACCAAAGTGCTAAATTTCAGGCCTAAATGCAAAGCACCTAAAGAAATTGGAACAGGAACGAAGAGCACTTACCACAGTTAGAGAGTGCCTAGTCATAGTCTGTTTTGTATAATTTGAAAAGAAGAGGCAGAGCGGTTCTTTAGGCAACAAGTATGAAGCGTGGCTACACAAAACTGGTGCTGGGAGCGACAATACTTCTCAGGAGCATTTTGACAAATAGTTAAAGTGCAAGAGAGAGTTGAGAGAGGAGGTGAGCTGAGATTAGAGTGGTACTTTCGTTCGATTTCAAAACGGCTAGCCCTTCCTTTGATCGGAAATTCGGAATCAGACAAGAAGGTAAAGCCAATTTTGGTCGCTGGGACCGTGGGATTTAAGGGGGCAGTAGTTCAATTCGATTTTTGCTGATTATTATTTCTACTTGGTCGGACATTTGGTTTGGTGGGGTCGAGTTCTTAAAATTTTCGTTCAATTCAGTTTTTTACTTATTGATATGATAATCTTATCGAATTCTAGGGAACCCATTTTCACAGTGTGAAATTTTGTGCGTACAGTGTTTGAATTTTTCACGGACCAAAATGCCCCTACAGCGAAGGCGGGCAGTGGAATAAATTAACAGGCAGACTCGGTTAGACCATTTTCCCAGTGTTTTTCTCTCTCCTCCTTTCGACCCCTTCGCGATACTCTTTCTCCTGGCGATTGACGATTCTCCAAGTGAAAAAGAAAACCTAGAAGAAGAAAAACCTGCGAGTGCTTCTGGCGAGTGCAAATCTCGTCTCGCTCTTCTCCCCCGCGACACTCCAGCTCACCACGCTCCCTGCGCGCCTCACATCGCGTAGTTTGCACATTTTCTCGTCCATCTCCGGTGGTGGCGGAGAGGCGCGGCGACAGCTAGTGCTTTACTCGAAGCCTGGTTGCTGCCTCCACTCAGTCGATCTGCAGGCACGAGCTTTGCACCCCCCCCTTTCCTCTTTCTTCCCATTTTAAGTTTCTAATACTTTACCGACTTATTGTGGCTAATAATCAATTGGAGGCTAAAAGCATAGAGACTGGAGATTTATTTTCTGTAGATGGTTGTAGTAAATTATTTTTCGCTGGGACTTGTGCGCACCAAGGGGGAAACAGGGCAGGGGCCTTTTGGTCCATCAAAAATTCAAACGCTGTACGCACCAAAATTAACTCTGTACAAATGGGTTCCCGAATTCTAACTGTTTTTCTTAATTCAAATCAGCACTATAAAATTATTAATTAGGACTTTACTTTGTAATACCTTATATCCTAAAAGTGAGTCTGGCTACTATATCACTAGTGTCATTTCCAAATTAAATAACACCACATCTTAAACCATTGGATCTGCTTTAATATTCGTGTACAAGATAGTCTGGAATGACACTAGTGTCTTGTACGAATATTAAAGTAGATCCAATGGTTTAAGATGTGGTGTTATTTAGTTTGAAATGACACTAGTGGTATAGTAGCCCGACTCCCTAAAAGTTGTCAATTTTAATATTTTGTCAATTATTAGTTGACTAATTAAAATATCAATTTCAACCAATCCCAAAATACACAAAAAAATTATCCAGAAAAATTAAAGACTTTGACTGAAGATTGTAAAATAATTGAGGAGCTTAATTGAACAAAAATTCATAAACTTGATTCAAATAATGTTGATATTTTTACCCGCCAATCGAATAACCCGTATTGCTTTTTGTTAATTTCAGCATAGAAAGGAATTAAAGTTTGATCTTTCTGTTTTATTTGATAAATACCACTTAAGTATTTCTTTGTTTTAATATGTAATTGATGTCTAATCACATATATGCTATTTTAGCTTATTTTAGATTGATTTGTAATAAGCTGAAAAAATTGATGAGATTAAAAATTATATTTTTTTATATTTATCATGTTGTCTACATGATTTGCTTAAAGTAATACATACATTTAGGTATTGATAAGGCTAATTAATACTTCATGATAAGACTAAGTTAGATGATTATGGATACAAAAACATTTTCACTCGATCGATTCATACCGTACTCATTGACACCCCCTAATTAAATGAATTCACATCACCTCAGGTTACATGACTCAAGCAAATTATGATTGGACGGCCCATTTAACATGGCACAAATCTCAAAACAGCCCCCTACAGTCTAAATAGGCACCGGATTGAGATTAGCCCAGATAGAATTAATTTGGACCGGCTGTTGCAATTTGGTTGTGTCAGGTACCTGAGAGGATATCTGTCCTAATTAAACCTCATTAAAATTAAGGCTTTATTTTGCCAATTTTAAATTGAAAGCCCAATGTACTCACCTGGACGCACCCCTTGGCCCTTGTTCATCACTGTTATATATGCAATCAATTCTTGTTTGAAAAAGCAATAATGAACCAGGCTAATCTAATACGGTAAGATTCGCCAATATATATTTCGTTATTGGATTTTATAGTACGTCCTTTTTTAATTATGCTTTATATATTTTCGTTATTATATTATGCTACAATATATTTTAGAGATATTTTCTTTTTCCACTCTTTAAGTTTTATCTTCACATGCATGTAGAGTATGACTTAGTAGCTAGATTGATGTATTTTTTATTTAATTTAATCCCAAAATATATAAAAATGCCATACGTGATTTAAATATGCACAAATTAGACTTTTTAATATCACACTGATCAGTGATTTGTAATTCATATTTTAACGGTGGTGATTAATTTGTTATTCCATGTTGTCGTTCCACATTTAATTTTAATTATCTCTTTTAATTCGATGTGTCGATATTTGTATTCCAAATTACAAAAGTTTTGAATTTTTAAAGGGACGATTAAATTTTTGAAATTATTAAATTCAAAATGATGATTCAAAAATGAAGTTATGTATGTAGTTATATATGTATCATCATAAGCAAGAATGTGGGTTGGAATTGGCATCGCTTGCAATATGTTTTGTGTTGTAATTGTATGCTCTCTTTTTCCTTTTAGCCCCATCCTGTCCAGTTAAAATTTTCTCTCCTTTTGTTTATCTCATTTCAAGTCTTGAGGGGGCAAAATTATAAGTACAAATCATTCTGTACTTTTATGTATGTTTGGAAATTGAATGTGGGGCTGGTCTGGTCTTTTCTGTTTGGAGAAACTTTTGAATTTGGTTTTGTATGTATCTTGGGGACTCTTAATATAATATGTGAAATGAAATTCCTTATTTTCGACCATATTTGTCATTTTATATGTCAGATTAATTAGGAATAGTGTTGAAGAATAATCCATAATTTAAATTCATCATAGATTAGGGGTATATATGCAAAAATGTAAATAGGGACAGCTGTACCAAATAGGAAGGTACCAACGGTAAAAATTCTAACCGTTGGAGCAAATGTAATATATAGAGGTATCTCTACTGTAACAATCAGATGTTAAGAAATAAGAAAAATCAATTCTCCTCAGTTTTTGCATTTCTCAAAAATAACATGGTATCAGAGCATCAGGTTCTGTGACCGAAAAAAGGCAACATCTCACAAATACCAGTAAACTGGTATTCACAACAAAATCCATAATAAAAAATCAGCAAAGAACAAATGGCTCAAGAGGGGCAACACGAGGCTACCAATTCCTCCAAGCTCACAAATACTTTGCTCAATGGCAAGAATTATCTTACATGGGCAAATGCTGCATCTAGAGCGCTCAGCGGTCGAGAGATGCGAGAATACATCACCGGAGAAAATAAAGAGCCAACACCCGCAAACCCAAATTTGCTGACCGAATCCGAAAAAAGGCAGCAAAGAAATAGAGAACCCAAAACGACAAAATCATAACATGGCTCACAAATTCCATGGAGCCATCAATTTCAGAACTCTTTTTACTTGCTGACACGGCTTTTGAGTTATGGCAAGCCGTGAAAGACATGTACGGGCAAGAGAATAATTATTCCCGTATCTACCAACTTAAGCAAGAAATCCAGCAAGAAAAACAAGGCAATAGAAAGCATATAGAGTACCTTGGTGCTCTTCAAAAGAAAAAAGATGAACTCCGATCGTACCGGCCGCCAACCACCGATTTGGCAATAATTAAACAACGGCAAGAAGAAGATGACATATTTGAGTACCTTGCCAGGTTGAATCCCAGCTATGAGGCGGTGCGGGCTCAGATTATGAACACTATTCCCCTTCCTTCTTACTCCCAAATCAAGAACATGATTCAACAGGAAGAGATCCGAAGAGAGACAATGGGTGGTCCACAACTCACAATTGGAGAGGGACACGAAACCCACGGCTTTGCAGCAGCAAAAAAATCTAATTTTCCCAATTTCGGCCTAAACCCTAGATCTCAAAATTACTCAAATCACAGTGAAATTGAAAAGTGTACGGGGTGTAAGAAGGAGGGACATACACATGAGAAGTGTTGGTTTCTTCATCCCCATCTGAAACCAAAATATTGGAAAAAGGGGATCTCCACAGGAGGCAGAGGAGACTGGAACAAAGAAATAAAAAATGAAAGGGGCGCTGATCAAAGAAGGAACGCGGAAATAAAAAATGCACCGCGTGGAGCCTATGCAGAATCTCTGGATGTATGCGATTCCAGTGACATCCGTGTGCTCCAAAGTGGGCCAAAAATAAAAAATTCTAAATTCGACCCATGTACAGTATTTGGCGCTAGAAATACTGAATATGTCGCTGGCGGGTCAGTCCCATGCCGAAACGGGTCAAGTGAGGCGGCATACTTCGCTGGCGGGTCAGATTCAGCCCGAAACGGGTCAAAAGATGCAGCAGATCAATTGCAGTCTCTAATTCAACAGATGTCTGTGCTGCTGACTCAACAAAATCAATCTAAATTTTCTGGTATTTCTTCACACTCAAAAAATTCTAATTTATTAGATAACATAATTATTGATAGTGGTGCTACGGACCATATGTTTGGTAATCAAGCACTACTAAAAAATTTAGATATGATAAAAAACGATCAATTTGTCTTTGTAGCTAACGGTATGAAGGCTAAAATAAATGGTATAGGTGAAACTATATTTTGTGATAAAAAAATATTTAATGTGCTATATTTAGATACGTTTCCTATAAATTTACTTTCGGTTCAAAAATTAACACAAGAATTAAATTGTGATATAATTTTTTCTTCCAAAAAAGTTGTATTTCAGGCCAGGAAACCGGGACAAAGATTGGTGAAGAATTTCTTGAAAATGGACACTATTTTTTGAACTCAAAAAATTATTTTTGCGCTTCCGCTAAATCCATCGATATTGGCCTTTGGCATAGAAGATTTGGGCATCCTTCCGACAAGATTTTAAATTATATTTTGGATTGTAAAAATTTAAATTGTACTAATTGTGAAGTTTGTAAATTGGCAAAACAAACTAAACTTCCTTTTGCTCATTTCCATAGCAAGAGTGAGGCTATGTTTGATTTAATTCACTCGGATGTATGGAGACCGGCACCAATTGAATCATATAATGGATTTAAATATTTCGTTATTTTTATTGATGACTTCCCAAGAACCACTTGGTTGTATTTACTCAAATTAAAAGATGAAGTTTTTTGTAGCTTCAAAGAATTTTTTTGTCTAATAGAAAATCAATTTAATGCAAAATTAAAAATATTTAGATCGGATAATGGAACGGAATTTGTAAACAAGAATTTTGTAACTTTTTTTAAAGAAAAAGGAATTATACACCAAACCACTTGCATCAATACACCGGAACAAAATGGAGTATCGGAAAGAAAAAATAGACATTTGTTAGAAATGACAAGAACATTGATGTTTCAAAATAATGTTCCAAAAATATATTGGTCGGATGCCATACTATGCGCTACACATCTAATTAATAGATTACCAAGTTCAAAATTAGAAAATAAAATCCCACTAGAAATTCTTTATCAACGAAAAATAACCTTTGATCATTTAAAAATATTCGGATGTACAAGCTTTGTACATATTAAAAGAAAAGATAAGCTAGATTTTGTATCAACAAAAACTATTTTTTTAGGGTATTCATCCTTTAAAAAAGGGTACAAATGCTATGACCCTATTAATAAAAATTATTTATTTCTAGAAATGTTATATTTTTTGAAAATGAGCCATATTTCAAAAAATTGGGAGAAATTCAAGAATCTAATCAAATTCAAAATGAAATAATAAATTCGGTAACACCCTACATTTCTCAAAATTATTTAGAAGAAAGTGATACAAGTGATGCCGAAGATGATAATAATAACGATATAAATGAGACCGAAGTAGTAAATAATTCGGGACTTAGACGAACATCTAGAATATCACAACCGTCGAGTAGACTTAGAGATTATGTAACTTATACCGTCCAATACCCTATACAAAATTTTGTTTCATATAAAATTTTTTTGCCTTCATACCATGCCTTTCTTGCTACTATAGAAAATGAAATAGAACCAAAAAATTACCAAGAGGCCATTCAAAATCCAGTTCGGAATAAAGCCATGAAAGAAGAGCTAAAAGCTCTAGAAAAAAATGAAACTTGGGAAATTGTTTTATTACCGGAAAATAAAAAATCCGTTGGGTGCAAATGGGTTTACAAAATTAAATATAATTGTGATGGTACCATAGAACGGTATAAGGCAAGGTTAGTGGCCAAAGGATTTACACAAACCTATGGTATAGATTACAACGAAACTTTTGCACCGGTTGAAAAAATGAATACCGTGAGGGTTTTATTCTCCATTGCTGTAAACAATGGTTGGAATTTATATCAAATGGATGTTAAAAATGCATTTCTTCAAGGAACACTTGAGGAAGAAGTTTATATGACCCTCCCACCGGGTCATGTAAAAGAAAAAAATGCTAACCTTGTTTGTAGGTTAAACAAATCAATCTACGGACTTAAACAATCTCCAAGGGCATGGTATGGCAAGTTATCTCAATATTTAATTTCTTGCAACTTTAAAATTAGTAATGCCGACCACTCCTTGTTTACCAAAAACGAAGGAAAAAATATAACCCTTGTGTTAGTTTATGTAGATGATCTAATAATTACCGGAAACAATTTAGAAGCAATTAGAAAAATCAAATCCCAATTAAAAGAAAATTTTGACATTAAAGATTTAGGGTATTTGAAATATTTTCTAGGAATAGAAGTAGCATTTTCA
Source organism: Carex littledalei (assembly GCA_011114355.1). Lineage (NCBI taxonomy): Eukaryota > Viridiplantae > Streptophyta > Magnoliopsida > Poales > Cyperaceae > Carex > Carex littledalei. Next base: position 3,210,897 of record CM022081.1, read on the forward strand.
AACAAGGGCCTATTAATTTCACAAAGAAAATACACCTTGAATTTGTTAAAAGAAACCGGTAAATTGGGTTGTAAACCGGCCCCTACACCAATAGATAGCAAGTACAAATTAAATACCGAGGATGGTGAACCCTTAGAAAACATAAACCAATTTCAAAGACTCGTCGGAAAATTAATTTACCTTACGGTTACGTGTCCGGATATCTCCTTTTCCGTAAGCAAAATTAGTAAATTTATGCATTCACCGAGAACACCACATTTGGAGGCCATAAATAGAATTTTAAGATATTTAAAAGGAAATCCCGATAAGGGCATATGGATGAAAAATAATAATTCTAATGCAATATGTGGCTATTCTGATGCAGATTGGGCCGGTAGCTTTGATAGAAAATCCACCACCGGGTTTTTGCACATTTGTAGGCGGAAACATAGTCACATGGAAAAGCAAGAAGCAAAATGTCGTGGCACGATCGAGCGCGGAAGCGGAGTATCGAGCCATGGCGTCAACCGCAAGCGAATTGATATGGCTCAAACAATTGCTTAAAGACATGGGAATCAACGTTGATCAACCCATGAAGATGTATTGTGATAATAATTCGGCTCGACACATTGCACTAAATCCCGTATTCCACGAACGGACCAAACACATAGAAGTCGATTGCCATTTTGTTAGAGAGAAGGTCCAAGCCAAGGAAATAGAAACACCATTTGTTCGGAGTAAAGACCAACTAGCGGATGTTTTTACAAAAGAATTAGACCCTAAACCATTTGAAGAAATCACAAGCAAGCTAGGATTATTCGATATTTACAAGCCTAGCTTGAGGGGGTGTGTTGAAGAATAATTCAGAATTTAAATTCATCATAGATTAGGGGTATATATGCAAAAGTGTAAATAGGGACAGCTGTACCAAATAGGAAGGTACCAACGGTAAAAATTCTAACCATTGGAGCAAATGTAATATATAGAGATATCTCTACTGTAACAATCAGATGTTAAGAAATAAGAAAAATCAATTCTCCTCAGTTTTTGCATTTCTCAAAAATAACAAATAGTGAAGGATTTTTTGCTGGAACATGATCATTTTAAGGACGGATCTACAGTCTAAAAGATCAAATTAATTATCAAGCAGACAAACACTCTCTTCATCTTATTCTGTTTAAAAGATTTAAGTTGGTACATATATGGTACTAATTAAAGCACACAAGCAATCCAGTAGTAAATAAAACATCCCACAAAAACTAGAAGAAATAACTTAAACAGAACACACAGAAATGAACTTAAAAAAATAAAAATAAAGAACAACCGAGAAAGCTAGCTGTAACGAAGATCATGAACTCCAAGAGTTTTACAGCTTAAGTTGAACTAACTTTATGAACTTGAGCAATTGATAATTATCTACAACAGATTTCAGTTATAGAGGGGAATTTTACCCCCATAAAAGCCCAACTCCGAAGGGTTCTTTTGTGGAATGCCCATGTGAACCATCAGCAGCATCACGTGCGTGAGAAGTTCTCCTCCCTGGCTTAATTGCTTGGAATGGTAGTATGTCTTGCAATTAATCGCCGCATAAATCAACATCTCCACCCAAACTCTTCTGAGAATGCGCCACCTCCTGTTCTCTGCCAACTCATTTAGCCTCCTTACGAGCTGGCATGCTTTCCGAAACACGACAATGGGCCCACTTGAATCCAATTTTGATTCTATTTCTCGAATGAGTGCTTCCCTTGCCAATTCTATTGTAAGCCCCTTTTCCACTGCTTGAAAGATATTTTTGGCTTTACTATATATGATCTGATATTTTCTTATTGCCTCAATCCCATCTGGCATCATGGATGATTGCATGATTAGAAGGTACATCATGTAGTTTGACATTATCAAACTAATTTCACGGTCTGAGTGACTGTTATTGTCATTCCTACCATGACTAGTGTCAGGGTTTTCATTCATAGAACCATGATTGTGGAAGCAAAGATCCGTGGCAATGTGCCACAATAGAATCATCTCGTCAAATCCAAATCTATCGAGGTCTAATCCATAGTTAAATTCCTCCTGCTGCAATACTTCATTTAATTTCAAATCTCTTAATCTCAACTGTACTGTCCATTGGTATACATCACCCCTCGTCTTGGTCTTAAGCTCTTCAAATAAAAGCTCTTTTAGCTCGCATGGCACACGAACAGAACGAATGTAAATAAAGTTATCCCATAACTCCTTCACCTTAACAGCGTCCAAAATCCATCTAAATATGGTTTTTTTATCTCTCAGGGAAAAGCTCAACAAGCTGTATTGTCCCATCGTGTTTGACCATCGGGGCTTGCCCTTGGGGAAAAAGCACGACATAACTTTGGCAATATTAACTGCCAGATTCTTTATGAAACAGTGTCTCTTTTCTTTAAGTGCGATTATCATCCAATCAGAGGTTATGATTAGAAGAAGGGAAATCAATTCCATGAAAACAGCAGAACCAAATAAAATATAAGATATTATGATGTCTGCTTTTTCATAACCACTTTTCCCGCTCTTAAGAAAGAGTACGAAAGTCGAGGCGATCATCCCAAGAGAGATAAATCGCCAGATGCAACCACGCAGACCATTGAAAACAACAGCCTTGGTGTGAAGCACATCGTATAGGAAGGAAAGCTCTATTTCCACCATTTTAAATGCCTTCCATACATCACAGTTCTGGAAATAGGTTTTGCTTTGCATATAGTGATATGTGCTGACCCTGTGGTCTACCAGAAAAGGCTTGTATATCTCATAGAATTCATAGGCCTCAGTTATCTGGTCTGTTTCATCAATATTACCTGGGGCAACAATGTTGGAAGGCAATTGCTCTTGGTTTTGCACATCATATGACTTTCGCAATTGACCCATGCGGGAAGAACAGAGAGCCCAAGTTCTCTCTGAGTACTTGACTAATCCAGCAATGAAAACAAAGAAAGCTGCTACTCGCAGCATGGGAATTGCCACCAAATTAAGCAATACCATAAATGCTATGACAACATGTATGGCCAATCCGAGAAAATGCCTCCACCAGAGCTGGTTATCCTCGATTGAATATGAAGTGATGGTGTCAGGCCCACCAAGGTGGAGGAGGAGGAAAGGAGCCCAAAAGGCCATCAGGCCTACGTTTTGCCTCCTGAGAAGGTTGCCGAGTGCCAAGATGGCAACAGAATCAGCAAACAGGTAAAAGAACCAGAGAACAAGGATTAGGAGCTTTTGGCCAGTGCGTTTTCTCAAGGGAGACAAGAAGACCAGGCCATATTGCAAGCATAGGCTTAGCAGCACCAGGATTCTTATTTCGTCAGCATTCCAGAGCCTTTTCAAACTCTCTTGTATAATTGACATTGTGGTACCTTTTTCACAAAGAAGAGAGAGGTTTCAGTTAGGGGTGTCAATGGATACGGATGGAGACATTTTCATATCCATATATACTCTATTCTTATTCATTAAATTTTGGTGTTTACTCATACTCTATCCCCCGATTAAGATAATGGATAATTATCGAATAAAACAATAGTTCATATAATTTAACCTAAAATATAACAAATAAATAAATATATTAAACACATCATGTACGTATATCATAAAATATAAAAATAATAATTTTTATTCCATTAGATTAAAAATTAAAAATTATTAATCAAATATAACGATATAAAATGTTATATAATTCAATTTTGTCATAAGTTAGTAATTAAGAAACAATATTAAATGTTGTATAACTTCAAAATAATAATTAATTATATAATTAATTATATAATTAATTATATAATTAATTATATGTATAAATAAAAAATACCATATATAATTTAAAATTGGGGGAATCGGTGATATACCCATCAAAACTTTTGAATTTGGATATTTGCCCATATCCTATTCAAAATTTACCTCAAATTTGAATAGGATATGGGCAAATATCCAAATTCAAAAGTTTTGATGGGTATATAACCGATTATGCCTTTAAAATTTATCAATTACTCTATATGGTAACGGTCTATATGGTAACGGGTCCGAAATTGGTCTTACCCATACTATTATTTGATAAGCTAATAATTTTTTTTTCTTACCTATAACAATATCTGTTAAGTTAACGAACTTTTTTTTTAACCATACTTGCCATATCGTATATGATACGAGTCGGGTAAATGGTTAAAAGGGATTCACTGACGCTTCCTAGTTTCTGTTCTGAAGAATATAACTATACATGTTTTCATATTTTAGAATTTTATTTCAAAATTTATACCATGAACTATAATGTGCTTTGCTTGGTAGAATTAACTGGTTGTAAAGAGAAACGACTGCCCGCTGGCAAAGGAAATCCGATGTATGGCTACTAAATTAATTATGAAAAATATAATCTTAGCTTCAACAATGAATATTGAACTCTTTTTTCTTTTTTTGAGATGAAAAATAAAGTCAAGCCATCCAACTTTAAATTTGCAGTCAATCCAATGGTGAGTGGTTTTATTATTATAGCTGCAGTTAAGTTGCCAGTTGGTCAATTAATGGAAATTAGAAGGAAAAGCCAACTACCGGATTCAAAATGAAAATATTCCCTTTTAAATAGGAGCAGTGCTTAATATCAATATATACATTAATTATACAATGCTTACTTGAAAGCTCTTTGAGGTGCTCCATAGACGAGGTCAGCTCTGAGATTCTTGTGCCGAAGAATTAAATCCGGAATGAGATGGTTGTAGATGGTAATGGCATTGGAAGAACTAACTCTCCTAGATCTATCTTATTTGAACCAAAGGAGGTATTGTATTCTTTCCTTCCATGTAAAGAAAAGTAGAGTTTATATATGCTTCTTACTTTCACTGTTAGTTTCTGAGCGCAGTCACATGCTTCGTGTGTTGTTGGGTAAATCCATCAAAAGTCTGATTATTTATTTTAGTGGTGGCGAAAACATTTTTTTGATCCGAATCGATCTTAGACGATTTAAAATTGAACAAGCTGAAACTAGATTTCACCTCAAATCCGAATTGAGCCAAGGCGAACAACATAAAATTTGACCGATTCGAAACTGAACGATTCAAAATCCATGATAATCTAAAGTCAGATAACCGAAATCTGATTTGAGCAAGCCAATGTGGTCCTAAATTCACTTTTACTTGTCTCCTCAGATTTGTTCACAGTCGAGTAAAAAATGACAGCTATCTGATATAATTTTATAGGAATATTACTAGAGTAAGCATATGTAAAAATAATATCAAGCGTTGTGCAAAACCCATTAATCAAAATGAAACAGATCTTCCATTTCATAGGCATATTGCTTGTGAATTACAGAATTATCCATTGAAATTGATTTGTACGCAAGTTTAAATAAGTCAAAAAAAATTAAGTGATATGATAGTGGTATGAAACTACATATATATATAATCATGTATCACTTGATCCATTCCTAATGAATATTAAAATAATCAGAGTGGGTTTTTAAGTTCTGTACCACAGAATCCGGGTCCAAATATCAAATCATTTACAACGACTTTAAAGACATATTGAGTCTTTTAAACAACAGTTTGTACCCAAATAACCAAACTCCTATCTTTTCAGAAAACCATGATCACTATTTGGACCATATGATTTCAATCGAAGAGTACAGATTAAATAACTGTAATCAAAATATAAGTCAGAAGTTCAGAACTAACAATAATATTGATAATTCAGCCTCAATTTAGGCTACTTACAAGAACATTTCCCCAATTCAATAGTCTCCCAGTTTTCTCGACTGGATATTAACTGCTAAAACCTTTGTGAAATTGAGGAAGATTTGCATGGTACAAAATTTGAAATTAGAATTCAAATGTTAGTGTAAGTTGACTCCCCAAACACCAGCTTTATACGGCTTAAGATTAAGGGCCAGTAGTGGAGTAGCTGCTAGGTACTGGTACATTAATTGTACCTGGTAAGTACTTGATCAGCAAGTTGGATGCAGCGACTGCAAGTAAAAAATCAATGAAATCACACATAAAAATAAAACTAAATGCAGAATGAGCAAATAAAACATTACAAATTATAACAGGAAAGAACAGTGAAAAAAAAATAAACAATTCATCCAGAATAAGAGAAATATTCAGCAAGGCAGTACAAAAACTTCAGTTAATGGCGCAACAAGCTGCCCAAAGCATAATAATTGATTATCTACATTAAAAAAAGCCATCTCCAACCCGATTTGGCACATCAATCATTTGTCTTACCACTTGTCTGCTCCATCAGATCTCTCGCATCATCATCTCGTCCCATTTTCAAAAGCAGTTCTAATACTAGTGCAGAGGCAGCTAAATCGGGTTTCACCCCTTCTCGCTTCATTCTGTTCAGCACACACATAGCCTCATCTACTTTACTCTTCTTAGCATATGCTTTCAGCAAGGAAGTGTAAGTTGACAGATCTGGCGCTAAATGATGGAGATGCATTCTATCTAGGATATTCGTCACATCATCAATATTACCATCATTTACATAGCCAAGAAGTAAAAATCGATATGACACAACACCTGGTTTTATACCTCCCCCTACCATTAAGTCAAGTAACTTTTCAGCTTCCTTGCTTTGCCCTTGTTTGCACAAAGAATCCATCATTGATCCATAAGTAACCTCATCTGGCAAAAAGCCTCGATCAAACATATCCTTGAAAACTCTAATCGACTCTTTCCAACAGCCTAGCTTACAATATCCATTTATAACTGTATTATATGTGATAAGATCAGGTGTGACACCTTTATCAAGCATATGATACAGTAGTTTCTCTGCCCCGTCAGTTTCTCCCCTCTTAAAAAGTGCATCCACAAATATATTGCATGTCACAGTGTCAGGCAATAATCCCTTCGAAACCATCTCATTCAGCACCTTCTTTGCCTTTCCTAGTTTGTTCATCTTGCAGAGCCCATCTAAAAGAGTATTATAGGTAAAAACATCAGGATGCTTACCTCTAGAAACCATAATACAAAGCAACTCCTCTGCCTTTTCAATTGCTCCCTCCTTACATAGTGCATATATGAGGGTATTATAAGTCACAACAGTGGGATCATTCCCTTTAGAAACCATGGACTGAAGCAATTCCACTGCCTTGTCCAATAGCCCACTCTTGCACAACCCATCTATGAGAGTAGTATAGGTAACAACATCAGGTTGAAGTCCTTGAGAAACCATGTAGGACAGCAGTTCCCCTGCCTTCTCAGTATCTCCTTCTTTGCATAGACCATTAATCAGAGAGTTGTATGTGACTACATTTGGCACAATACCCTCTGAAAGCATTCGCTCAAACAAACTAAATGCTTTACTAACTGCCTCATCTTTACAAATGCCATCAATAACAGTGTTGTAGGAGATCACGTCGGGTGTGTAGCCAAGCTTAGGCATTTTATATTGCAAAATGGCTACGGCCTCACCAATCCTATTCTCTGAACAAAGACTCTTGAGTAACGAATTGAAGATGAAAGCATCAGCTCTCTGGCCCTCCCTAATGAACCGTCCAAATAAAATAAACCCAAGTCCAGGCCGGTGAATTCTGATACAGTAGCTGATCAAGACAGTATAGGTGCAAACATCAGGTGAGGGTGAGACCCGTCTAGATTGGGTCCAGCGGTTAAAGAGTGAAAAGACAGTTGCATAATGGTTGTTGGAGTTCTTCATACGAGTTAAGGCTGTAAAGAGATGATTAAAGGAATAGATGGACGGTGCCGGGCTCTTAGCGGCCAGCAAACGATCAAAAAATTGAAGAGCATCTTTAATAGTAAGGGTGCCCGATCGACAACGTTCTTTTACAACCAGTTCCAACTGGCGGATCCCCATGGCCGTGTGCTGCATGGGCCTTACTGAAGGTCTACTACAAGTTATCAATGGATTACCTACAAAATAAAAATAAAAAAAATGAAAGAATGGTGAATAGATTTTGCATGAAGTGCTATAGTCTTGCAGGTCAGTACAATATGTACAGTATTTGGGAGCTAGCAATCCATACAGTACATGACGTGTGTTTAATGGCAATGCACAATGTAAATAGTCCTACATAATCTTGCAAGCACGATTTCAATTAGACAGCTAGCATGCTATTAGGCTACAGTTGGTACTGCCAGATTTTTTTTTTTTTTTGTGTTATACATTTGTGTATCGTTTTTTAATTTGTGCTTAGGTAGGTGTAGAAAAGGGCAGTTGTATAATCAAATTGAGTTCTTCCAGAAGGGCTATTTTGTCATTTACCTGCCAGGGATATGGTCAATGAGTGATCTAAGGAATCAAGAAGAAATAAGAGGCTGCAAAACCTTCTAAATTAATATATCATGCTAAATAGTTGTTTGTACAAGTATACATTCGCCATTTTCGCTCCAACCCAACTTTTTAATACATTGTAGATGATGATGCATAATTACAAGATTTATAGTGTTCATAACTGTAGTCAATTGGTTTTATGCCAGGTACCCAAGCATTTATTTGACAAAAACAGCAAAGGATACTTCCCATGAAAATATTTGACAAATTGAATTCCAGACTGTAACATTTCTGGACATTTTTTCAAGCAACTTGAATGCATAGTCACACGATCTACCAAGGTGCTAAATTTCTGACATAAATGCAAAACACCTAAAGAAGCTGGCACAGGAACACAGAGCTCTTACCGCAGTTAGAGAGAGGCTAGTCTGTCTTGTTTCATTTGGAAGAAGAGGGAGAGCGGTTCTTTAGGCAACAAGTATGACGGGTGGTGCTTGGAGCGGCAATTCTTCTAAGAAGCATTTTGACAAACAGTTGGAGTGCAAGAGAGAGTTGAGAGAGGAGAAAGACAGAAGAGAATGAGGCGGCAGTGGGGATTCGAAGAAGAGTACTACTTTCGTCCGATCAATCTCAATTTTGCTTTGAGGGCAATTTAGTTCAATTGGGGATTTGGGGTCACAGCCCTAGTTTTTCGCCAATATTATATAATTGTTTTTTGTTTGTTTGCTGCTTATTATCGCGTAAGTTCTTAATTTTTTTTTGTTCAGCCCGGTTTTTTTAATTATGGGACAATAATTTTATCAACTTCTAAAGGTTTTTCTTAACTTAATTAGCCTTCTAAAATTATTAATTAAGACTTAACTTTGTAAATCCTTAAATTACTGGTTAAAATCATCGATTTTGTTATTATGTTAATTATTAGTTGACTAATTAAAATACCAATTTGAACCTATCTCAAAACATGAAAGAAATGATTGTCAAGAAAAAATTAAAACTTCGATTGAAGGATGGGAAATAATTGAAAGGCTTAATTATATTGAAGTTACAAAAACTTCATTCAACCAAATACAACAACAATTTATCACCACAATTTTGTTCACATTAATCAAACACCTATTTTAACCCTTAATTTTTTTATTGTAGTGTTTTATTTTTATTTTTAGCAAAGTTATTATTCAAAAATTATATCATATATGTCCAAGGATTAAATTTGAAAATACCGTATGTTGACTATAGTAAGATGTTGTGAGGGGTCAAATAGTAAGTTAAACACATCATATGATTCATATTTTTATTTATATAAATTCAAAAATATTTTCTTTATACTGAAAAGATTTTTTTTTTTCTAATTGCTTTAAGATACAAAAAAAAAAAAAACCTAAATGTCACACAAAAGGCTGCACGGACCATTCCACACTCGAGAAATGCTTTTGAGGAAGCTGACGTGTCAAAGTGTGAAGTAATAGTTGGTGCTTGCAAGATAGATTCCAAATATTTTTTTTCTCACAATCTTCCGTGACATATCTTTCGTTCAAAAATAAAACATATCTCTCTGACAACCGGACCCACTTCAGCGTTCTAATTTATTCCACAACAACATATTATATATAGTGCATCTATATCTTACAATTTCGTTCTAATTACAAATTTAACGTGTTAACTTCTTTCTTTCAGTTTTTAAGATGAAAATTTTATTATAAATAACAAATTTAATAAAATCACTTTCAGAACACCACACTGGTAAAATAATTGATCCCATTCGTTTATCTAACTCAAAATACAAGGAGGAATTTTAAATTATATCTTTAAAAGTTACAAAATGATGTATTTTTAATTTTTATTCCAATATTTAAATAACATATATCCCTCTAAATACAAAATATTGGGGCACGCTCTCGGTTTCTTTTAATATCCCTAAAAGGTAGAAAAATACAAAATCATGGGCAATTTTGTATTTTTCTATTTTAAAAAAAATAAAAAAACATGGGCAATTTTGTATTTTTCTATTGTTTTAGGGATATTAAAAAAAAAATTGGGGCATGTTCGAGGATCATAATATTTCTCAAAACAAAAAAAAATCATAACTCTGAAATGGTTATCATGATATATTAAATAACATCCTCAATAGTAGCTCAAAAGCAGCATTGGGAGTTTGGAACCATTTGTCACAAGTTTCAAAATAACTTGTACTAAACCTAAGCCATTATAATCACCTCTCATATTGCATATCAAAATATCAATGTTGTAATGATAGAATTCAAGGACATTAATTATCATGATATATTAAATAGGATGTTAACTCAAACTGCCAAAAATTATAGGAGAATTTTATGTATATCCCTACAATCTGTTTTGAAATGTACACTTTACTGCATTAAAATTTCAGAAGAATTTCATGTATATCCCTCAAAAATTTTAAAATTATGTATTTTCCCCTCCACTTCATACCCATACACTGAAATAAATCTTCCATTTCATAGGCATATTGCTTGTGAATTACTGAATTATTCATTGAAATTAATTTGTACGCAAGATTAAATAAGTCAAAAAAAATTAAGCGATATGATAGTGGTTTGAAACTACATATATATGTAATCATGTATCGCTTGATCCATTCCTAATGGGTATTAAAATAATCAGAGTGGGTATTTAACTTCTGTACCACAGAATCCGAGGTCCAAATATCAAATCATTTACAATGACTTTAAAGTTTAAAGACATATTGAGTATTTTAAACAACAGTTTGTACCCGTATAACCAAACCCCTATCTTTTCAGAAAACCATGACCATATGATTTCAATCGAAGAGTACAGATTAAATAACTGTAATCAAAATATAAGTCAGAAGTTCAGAACTAACAATAACATTGATAATTCAGCCTCAATTTAGGCTACTTACAAGAACATTGGTACCCAAGGTAGAGGCAAAGTATGAAGGGCAAAAGCTTAATTTGGTTTCGATTGGTATTTCAATTTTGTGGACAATCATTTCACCAATTCAATAGTCTCCCAGTTTTCTCGAATGGATATTAATTGCTAGAACCTTTGTGAAATTGAGGAAGATTTGCATGGTACAAAATTTGAAATTAGAATTCAAATGTTAGTGCAAGTTGACTCCCCAAACACCAGCTTTATACGGCTTAAGATTAAGGGCCAGTAGTGGAGTAGCTGCTAGGTACTGGTACACTAATTGTACCTGGTAAGTACTTGATCAGCAAGTTGGATGCAGCACGACTGCAAGTAAAAAATCAATTAAATCACACATAAAAATAAAACTAAATGCAGAATGAGCAAATAAAACATTACAAATTATAACAGAAAAGAACAGTGAAAAAAAAATAAAGAATTCATCCAGAATAAGAGAAATATTCAGAAAGGCAGTACAAAAACTTCAGTTAATGGCGCAACAAGCTGCCCAAAGCATAATAATTGATTATCTACATTAAAAAAAGCCATTTTCAACCCGATTTGGCACATCAATCATTTGTCTTACCACTTGTCTGCTCCATCAGATCTCTCACATCATCATCTCATCTCATTTTCAAAAGCAGTTCTAATACTGGTGCAGAGGCAGCTAAATCGGGTTTCACCCCTTCTCGCTTCATTCTGTTCAGAGCACACATGGCCTCATCTACTTTACTCTTCTTAGCATATGCTTTCAGCAAGGAAATGTAAGTTGAGAGATCTGGCGCTAAATGATTGAGATGCATTCTATCTAGGATATCCATCACATCATCAATATTACCATCATTTACATAGCCAAAAAGTAAAAACCGATATGACACAACACCTGGTTTTATACCTCCCCCTACCATTAAAACTTTTCAGCTTCCTTGCTTTGCCCTTGTTTGCACAAAGAATCCATCATTGATCCATAAGTAACCTCATCCGGCAAAAAGCCTCGATCAAACATATCCTTGAAAACTCTAATCGACTCTTTCCAACAGCCTAGCTTACAATATCCATTTATAACTGTATTATATGTGATAAGATCAGGTGTGACACCTTTATCAAGCATATGATACAGTAGTTTCTCTGCCCCGTCAGTTTCACCCCTCTTAAAAAGTGCATCCACAAATATATTGCATGTCACAGTGTCAGGCAATAATCCCTTCGAAACCATCTCATTCAGCACCTTCTTTGCCTTTCCTAGTTTGTTCATCTTGCAGAGCCCATCAAATGTGATTCAAAAACCTAATTCTTTATTCCAACTGATGGGTATATATACCCGTTTACATATAGGTCCCTACATTCTTGTATATTGCACTTTTACAATATAACCCCTAATACAACTTTAAATCTCAACACTCCCCCTCAAGATGGGCGAAAGATATCCACTAAACCCATCTTGTCACAACCTCTAGCTAAGTCTAACGAATTGAGTCCTTTCGTCAGACAATCTGCTGCTTGGTCTTTAGTTGAAACATGACCTAACTCTAGTAGCCCACTGTTCAACTTCTCCTTGATGAAGAACCTATCGATCTCGATATGCTTTGTTCTATCATGTTGCACTGGATTGTTGGCAATGCTGATGGCTGACTTGTTGTCGCACCACAACTTCATTTTGTCTCCTTGATCCATCTTCAGCTCCACCAACATACTCTTCAGCCACAGCAACTCTGCAACTCCCAAGGCCATAGCTCGGTACTCTGCTTCCGCTGTCGATCTTGCCACCAAAGACTGCTTCTTGCTCTTCCAAGAGACCAAGTTGCCTCCTACAAAGATGCAGTAACCTGAGGTGGACCTCCTATCATCGACACAGCTAGCCCAATCAGAATCACAGTAGCCCTCAATGCTCACATGGCCATTCTTCTTGAATATCAGTCCTTTTCCAGGGGCACTCTTCAAATACCTCAAGATCTGGTACACCGCGTCCATATGACCCTTCCTCGGATCATGCATGTAGCGACTAACCACGCTCACTGCGAAAGAGATGTCGGGACGCGTGTGACTCAGATAGATCAACCTGCCTACCAATCTCTGGTACCTCTCACGATCAACTGGTTCTCCGGCCTCTGCACTCAGCTTGAACCTTTGGTCGATCGGTGCCACTGCAGGTTTGCACCCCAACATACATGTCTCTGCGAGTAGATCTAGTGCGTACTTTCTCTGAGAAAGAACAATCCCCTCTGCTTCTCGAGCTATCTCGATCCCAAGGAAGTATCGAAGCAAGCCGAGATCTTTCACCTCGAACTCTTTGCCCAGTCTCACCTTGAGCTGAGCAATCTCCTTCTCATCATCTCCTGTGACTATCATGTCATCAACATATACTGCAAGCATAGTAATGTGGCCCCCATTTCGTCGAAAGAACACAGTGTGGTCGGCGTTAATCTGCTGGTATCCCATACCTATCATAGCTCTCATGAACCTGTCGAACCAAGCTCGAGGAGACTGCTTTAACCCATAAAGAGACTTCTTCAATCTGCAGACCTTGAATTCTTCACATCTAGTTGGTGTAATTTCCACCCACCATTCACTGCTAGAGAGATCAAAGTCCGGACGGTGCTCATTTTAGCTACAGGTGCAAAAGTCTCATCATAGTCGATGCCATATGTCTGACTGTACCCTTTTGCCACCAAGCGTGCCTTGTAGCGCTCGACCTGCCCGTCTGGGTTTTGCTTCACAGTGAAGACCCACTTGCATCCAACTGCCCTTTTCCCAGCTGGTAGTGGCACTAACTCCCATGTGCGGTTCTTGGCGAGTGCCCTCAATTCTTCATGCATGGCTGCCTTCCACTTTGGGTCCCCTTTTGCTACCTGCCAACACTTGGGTATAGAGACAATGTCCAAAGATGCAATGAATGCTCCATATTCAGGTGATATGTTACAGTAATTCATAGACTGGTTAATTTCATGTGGAAAGCCAAAACGATCAGGAGGATTTCCCGCATTACTACGAGAGGTCCTCCTTAATGTCTGTGTGGGAGAGAGAGGAAACATATCACCTGAGTTTGTGGTGTCTGGTGTAGGTGTCTCAGGAGTCGGAGAAGGCCGGGAGAAGGAACTTGGCACGAGTGGTGTAGACATAGGTACATTCACCTTTCTCCTCCTCTGGTACACTCTCAACTCCCCCTGAGCCTGAGTTTCTCCTTCTCCTCCCTCTTCTACTCCTTCTACCTCACTTTCCTCTTCTTCTTGCGGCCTATCCTCAGCCGATTCTTTTCTTAAAACATGACCCTCTAATTGAATCGGTCTCTCACCCTCACTCTTCTCCCCCTCTCGCCCTATTTCTCCACTATCTGGCGAGTCACCAAAGGGTGAGGTCACTCTCAAGGGGTAGTATGCCTCAGACTCGCGGAAAGTCACATCCATACTGACAAACACCCGCCTCTCCACTGGGCTCCAACACACATACCCCTTTTGAGTTGCCGAGTAACCTACAAAGACACACTTGACTGCTCTGGGATCCAGCTTCCCGACTGTTGGTCTGTTGTCTTTCACGAAGCACACGCAACCAAACACCTTCAAGGGGAGAACTCCCCCATTATTCCCTTTTAACATCTCACACGGGGATTTCCAATCCAGTATTCTTGAGGGCATCCTGTTGATCAGCTGAGCAGCTGTCAAGACTGCTTGTCCCCACAAGTACTTCGGGACATTCATCGATATCATCATACACCGGGCTACCTCTAAAAGGTGTCTGTTCTTTCTCTCTGCTACTCCATTCTGTGCCGGTGTATATGGACAAGTGGTCTGATGCTGTATCCCCTGTGCAGATAAGTACTCTCCAAACGCCCTATTGGTGTATTCTGTCCCATTGTCAGACCTTAATACCTTCACCACTGCACTGTATTGAGTCTGTACCGCATTGTGGAAGTCTTTGAAACAAGCGAGCACATCACTCTTATTTTTCATCAAATATAGCCAAGTAACTCGAGAAAAACAATCAATAAAAGTCACAAAATATCTATAACCATTAATTGTATTTGCCGGACAAGGCCCCCATACATCAGAGTGAATAAGATCAAAAACCCCAGAACTCCTATTTCCAGAGCTACGATAAGAGCTTCTGGTGTGTTTCCCTAACTCACAAGCCTCACAGACTAACTTTTCTTTGTTTGCCCTTTCATACAAGGAAGGGTACAACAGACTCAAAACATAAAAAGAAGTATGCCCCATACGCTGATGATGCCGTAATAGCACCTCCTCTACAGTCATCCCAGAACCTCCTACTCCTGCCCTCTTTACTAAGGATGTCAGCGCTGAATCTATCCCCTCTCTATCCATGTACCACAATCCTCTATGCCAAGTGCCAGTTCCAAGTCTCCGGCCCGTCCCCTTCTCCTTGAAAATCACCTTGGGAATATCAAAAGAAACAACACAATTTAGTTGGAGGATAATAGCACTGATAGACAATAGATTCACTGGAAATGAGGGAGCATGCAATACATTGGACAAAGCCACTAAATCAGTACATTTAACCGTACCCTTACCAACCACAGGCTGGGCTGTGCCATCCGCTGTCTGAATAGTTTCTGGAGAGCTCAAGTGAGTATAAGAAGAGAACTCACTAGAAGCCCCTGTCACATGTCGAGATGCACCAGAATCTATGATCCATTCTAGTGCTCTGGTGGGAGGTCTAGAGGCAAGAGCATGTGCAATACCTGTGGCGGAATAAGCAGAAGAAGCAAAATTACCCCTGGTGTCAGATGTTGATGTCTCGTCTGACATGCTCCTCTTTCCCCCATCACCTATCATTCTCTGCTTTCTCTTCAGCATCTCGAAGAGCTCATGCTCCTCCTCAGTGAAGCCTGTCTCCTCCTCCTCCGGTGGATCTACCATCAGATGTGCCCGGTAGCCTCCACCTCTGCCTCCTCTACGGCCCCCACGTCCACGGCCACGACCTCCAGACTGTCCTCGCCCACCTGTCTCTCTCTCCTTAGGTGGCTTAGGACAAGCCTTGCTCAGGTGCCCCACTTCTCCACAGTTGTAGCACTTGCGAGTCTCCCCCTGAACCCCTGTCATACCTGAGTTCGAGACTGTCAAGGCTGAACGCATCCCCGCACTTCCACTAGTTTCGGAGTGCAATTTCATGCGACTTTCCTCCTGCATCATAGCCGCAATTGCCTCGTCCAGTGGGGGGATCTTCGCTTGAGCAAGGAGCACTGATCTCCTCTGATCGAATGCTTGGTTGAGATGTTTCAAGAATCGCATAGTCCTTCCTTGATGAAAGCTCTCATCTTTCTTGCATTCCGGATCATTGCAACTTTTTCTCGGCGAGAAGTGGTCATAGTCTGCCCATAGTCTCTCTAGATCTACGGCATACTCCTGGATCGTCCTATCTCCCTGAACCACCTCATCTATCTGGTTCTGAATCTGGAATACTCGCATATTGTTCTCTGTCCCCGCATAGGTCCTCTTCAGTTTGGCCCATATATCCGGCACACTTTGGAGGCCATCAACTGTCACAGAGATCGATTGTACCATCGAGTTGAGCAACCAGGTACACAGTAGCGCATGTGTGGATCTCCAATCCTCCCACTCAGCTGTGTTCTGTGCTGGCTCACTCTTCTTCCCTGTCAACCACCCGTCGAGGCGCTTACCCTGAAGTGCCCATATGATCCGTCGTGACCAGCTCAGATAAGTCCCTGGTCCATCAAGTTTTATGTCCACTGGTGGGAGATCCAACTTCGTCTGCGGTTGGCCCGATGTCGAGGTATTCGCCCCCTTAGAGTCTCTCAAGAGCTGAACCAATGTCTTCACATCCTCTGGCTCTAGCTTTTCGATAAGTTTCTCCATTGATCACTCACGAGGATCCAAGTCTATACGTGACTTCCTTCCTCTTTTTGATCCGACTCACAAAAAATTACATCAAACAATACCAACAGCAAAATCCATTGCTGAAATCACTATTCACGGTACTGTAGCACAGTTACTGTACACCCGTTACTGTAGCACGCGGATCTGGACACAGCTTCGTCGTCCTCTCACTTCGTTACCGTAGCACGCGGATTTGGACAGAAAGCTTCATCGTCCTGTCCTCTCACTCGGACTGGACACCACCTGTTCCAGATTTGTGGGGAACAACCCCCCCACAGGGGCGAACTGAAAGGAGGGAGTCCGCCTCTGGTGTGTGCTGGCGGAAGAGAGGAAACGGAGTTGGCGGAGGCGGACCCGGTTGGCGGAGCGGAGGCTTCCTCTCTTTTTTTTTTCGCGTAAACAAGATCGGGACGAAAGTGGAGAGAAAAGAGGCGGCTGTAGCTCTGATACCAAAATGTTATTCAAAAACCTAAATTCTTTATTCCAACTGATGGGTATATATATATATATACCCGTTTACATATAGGTCCCTACATTCTTGTATATTGCACTTTTACAATATAACCCCTAATACAACTTTAAATCTCAACACCATCTAAAAGAGTATTATAGGTAAAAACATCAGGATGCTTACCTCTAGAAACCATAATACAAAGCAACTCCTCTGCCTTTTCAATTGCCCCCTCCTTACATAGTGCATATATGAGGGTATTATAAGTCACAACAGTGGGATCATTCCCTTTAGAAACCATGGACTGAAGCAATTCCACTGCCTTGTCCAATAGCCCTTTCTTGCACAACCCATCTATGAGAGTAGTATAGGTAACAACATCAGGTTGAAGTCCTCGAGAAACCATGAAGGACAGCAGTTCGCCTGCCTTCTCAGTATCTCCTTCTTTGCATAGACCATTAATCAGAGAGTTGTATGTGACTACATTTGGCACAATACCCTCTGAAAGCATTCGCTCAAACAAACTAAATGCTTTACTAATTGTGCCTCCTTTACAAAAGCCGTCAATCAGTGAGCTATATGTCACTACATTTGGCACAATACCTGCCGAAAGCATTTTCTCAAACAAACTAAATGCTTTACTAATTGCGCCTTCTTTACAAAGGCCATTAATCACTGAGCTGTACGTGACAACATCTGGCACAATACCCACTGAAAGCATTCGCTCAAACAAACTAAATGCTTTACTAATTGCGCCTTCTTTACAAAGGCTGTCAATCAGTGAGGTGTATGTCACTACATCTGGCACAATATCCTTTGAAAGCATTCGCTCAAACAAACTAAATGCTTTACTAATTGCGCCTTTTTTACAAAGGCCGTCAATCAGTGAGTTGTATGTCACTACATTTGGCACAATACCTGCCGAAAGCATTTTCTCAAACAAACTAAATGCTTCACTAATTGCGCCTTCTTTACAAAGGCCATCAATCAGTGAGTTGTATGTCACTACATTTGGCACAATACCTGCCGAAAGCATTTTCTCAAACAAACTAAATGCTTCACTTATTGCGCCTTCTTTACAAAGGCCATCAATAATAGTGTTGTAGGAGAACACGTCAGGTGTGCAGCCAACCTTAGGCATTTTTTGTAACACCATGGCAACGGCCTCATTAATCCTATTCTCATAACAAAGGCCCTTAAGTAGTGGATTGAAGATCCTAGCATCAGCTCTCTGGCCCTCCCTAATAAACCGTCCAAATAAAACCAACCCAAGTCCAGGCCGATTCATTCGGATACAGTAGCTGATCAAGACAGTATAGGTGCAAGCATCAGGTGAGGGTGAGACCCATCTAGATTGGGTCCAGCAGTTAAAGAGTGAAAAGACAGTTGCATAATGGTTGTTGGAGTTCTTCATACGAGTTAAGGCTGTAAAGAGATGATTAAAGGAGTAGATGGACGGTGCCGGGCTCTTAGCGGCCAGCAAACGATCAAAAAATTGAAGAGCATCTTTAATAGTAAGGGTGCCCGATCGACAACGTTCTTTTACAACCAGTTCCAACTGGCGGATCCCCATGGCCGTGTGCTGCATGGGCCTTACTGAAGGTGTACTACAATTTATCAATGGATTACCTACAAAATAAAAAAAAAATGAAAGAATGGTGAATAGATTTTGCATAAAGTGCTATAGTCGTGCAGGTCAGTACAATATGTACAGTATTTAGGAGCTAGCAATCTGTACAGTACATGACGTGTGTTTAATGGCAATGCACAATGTAAATAGTCCTACATAATCTTGCAAGCACGATTTCAATTAGATCAGCTAGCATGCTATTAGGCTACAGTTGGTACTGCCAGATTTTTTTTTTTTTTTGTGTTATACATTTGTGTATCGTTTTTTAATTTGTGCTTAGATAGGTATAGAAAAGGGCAGTTGTATAATCAAATTGAGTTCTTCCAGAAGGGCTATTTTGTCATTTACCTGCCAGGGATATGGTCAAGGAGTGATCTAAGGAATCAATAAGAAATAAGAGGCTGCAAAACCTTCTAAATTAATATATCATGCTAAATAGTTGTTTGTACAAGTATACATTAGCCATTTTCGCTCCAACCCAACTTTCTAATACATTGTAGATGATGATGCATAATTACAAGATTTATAGTGTTAATAACTGTAGTTAATTGGTTTTATGCCAGGTACCCAAGCATTTATTTGACAAAAACAGCGAAGGATACTTCCCATGAAAATATTTGACAAATTGAATTCCAGACTGTAACATTTGTGGACATTTTTCCAAGCAACTTGAATGCACAGTCACCACGATCTACCAAGGTGCTAAATTTCTGACATAAATGCAACACACCTAAAGAAGCTGGCACAGGAACACAGAGCTCTTACCGCAGTTAGAGAGAGGCTAGTCTGTCTTGTTTCATTTGGAAGAAGAGGGAGAGCGGTTCTTTAGGCAACAAGTATGACGGGTGGTGCTTGGAGCGGCAATTCTTCTAAGAAGCATTTTGACAAACAGGTGGAGTGCAAGAGAGAGTTGAGAGAGGAGGAAGACAGAAGAGAATGAGGCGGCAGTGGGGATTCGAAGAAGAGTGCTACTTTCGTCCGATCAATCTCAATTTTGGTCGGTGGCGACGGTGGGACTTTAAAGGGGGAAGGAAGATAATTTTGCTATGATTGGGCAATTTACTTCAATTGGGTTCACTAGCATAGTCTATAGTTCTCATACTAGAATAGGAAGAGCCTTCGCCAATATTATATAATAGTTTTTCGTTTGTTTGCTGCTTATTATTGTACTTTGGTCCAACATTTTATTGCGTAAGTTCTTAATTTTTTTTTGTTCAGCCCGGTTTTTTTAATTATTGGATAATAATTTTATCAAGTTCTAAATGTTTTTCTTAACTTAATTAGCCTTCTAAAATTATTAATTAAGACTTAACTTTGTAAATCCTTACATTACTGGTTAAAGTCATCGATTTTGTTATTATGTTAATTATTAGTTGACTAATTAAAATATCAATTTGAACCAATCTCAAAACATGGAAGAAATGATTGTCAATAAAAAAAAAATTAAAACTTATGAGAAATAATTGAAAGGCTTAATTATATAGAAGTTACAAAAACTTATTCAACCAAATACAACAACTATTTGTCACCACAATTTTGTTCACATTAATCAAATACCTATTTTAACCCTTAATTTTTTTATTGTAGTCTTTTATTTTTATTTTTAGCAAAGTTATTATTAAAAAATTATATCATATATGTCCAAGGATTAAATTTATAAATACCGCATGTTCACTATAGTGAGATGTTGTCAGGGGTCAAATAGTAAGTTAAACACATCATATGATTCATATTTTCATTTATATAAATTCAAAAATATTTTCTTTATAATGAAAAGATATTTTTTTCTAATTGCTTTAAGATACAAAAAAAAAAACCTAATGTCACACAAAAGGCTGCACTGACAATTCCACACTCAAGAAATGCTTTTGAGGAAGCTGATCTGTCAAAGTGTCAAGTAATAATTGGTGCTTGCAAGATAGGGTCCAAATATTTTTTTCTCACAATCTTCCATGACATATCCTTCATTAAAAAATAAAACATATCTCTCTGACAGCCGGACCTACTTCAGCGTTCTAATTTATTCCGCAACAACATATTATATATAGTGCGTCTATATCTTACAATTTCGTTCTAATTACAAATCTAACGTGTTAACTTCTTTCTTTCAGTTTTTAAGATGAAAATTTTATTATAAATAACAAATATAATAAAATCACTTTCAGAACACCACACTGGTAAAATAATCGATCCCCATTCGTTTATCTAACTCAAAATATAAGGAGGAATTTTAAAATATATCTTTAAAAGTTACAAAATTATGTATTTTAATTTTTTATTCCAATATTTAAATAACATATTTATCCCTCTAAATTAAAAAATATTGGGGCGCGCTCCCGATTTCTTTTAATATCCCTAAAAGCTAGAAAAATACAAAATCATGGGCAATTTTGTATTTTTCTATTTAAAAATAAATAAATAAACATGGACAATTTTTTATTTTTCTATTGTTTTAGTGATATTAAAAAAAAAAAAATTGGGGCGTGCTCGAGGATGAAGGCTTGAGGATCATAATATTTCTCAAAAAAAAGAATCATAACTCTGAAATGGTTAATTTGACTGGTCACATCCTCAATAGTAGCTCAAAAGCAGCATTGGGAGTTTGGAACCATTTGTCACAAGTTTCAAAATAACTTGTACAAAACCTAAGCCATTATAATCACCTCTCATATTGCATATCAAAATATCAATGTTGTAATGATAGAATTCAGGACTATCATTATATATTAAATAGGATGTTAACTCAAACTGCCAAAAATTATGGGAGAATTTCATGTATATCCCTTCAATCTGTTCTGAAATGTACACTTCACCAAGGTTATAAAATGCGGTTTTCATGCGGTATGCGGAAGGTCACCGCATACCGCATATACGGTATACGGCCGCATATGCGGATTTTTATGCAGACCTATATATGCGGATTCTTTCATTAAATATTAAATATTTGGACCATATATATAAAATATATTAAATATTTGTGTCATCTTTATCAAATATATTAAATATATTTGAGTGCTTACAGTTTTTGCTGATCCAACGGCTCTATATATTAAATATATTTAAATATATGTAATTCGATGCTGATCCAATGGCTCATACAGTTTTTGCTCCATAAAAAACAAAACAATAGGGTCAAGCGCTTTCCACTATTTGTAACAGCTAGCAAATCAAATTGAATATGTTCATTGGACCTTTGTTTTTTGGGCTGCGCATTTCACAAATGGGCTGCACATGTGAAGGTGAAACTCTTATAAAAGCGCCGGAGCCAGGAGCAAATAGTCCCACAATCATAAAACAAAAAATTCACAGCGCTGAAACTTCTATAAAAGAAGAGGGGGGGACGCTAGATTAACTACCTGGACATCCGAACTCAGATAATGGGTTTGAAGGTTATTTTTTGGTCCGGACTCAGATAATGGATTTGAAAATTTTCGGATTTGAACTCAGATAGTAGGTTTGGATCAGCGGAACTGCATATTGGAACTGTATATTGATTTTTTATGCGGTTGCTAACTGCATACGCATATGCGGCCGCATGAACCGCATTTTATTACACTGCACTTCACTGCATTAAAATTTCAGAAGAATTTCATGTATATCCCTCAAAAATTTCAAAATTATGTATTTTCCCCTCCACTTCATACGCATACACTGAAACAAATCTTCCATTTCATAGGCATATTGCTTGTGAATTACTGAATTATTCATTGAAATTGATTTGTACGCAAGACTAAATAAGTCAAAAAAAATTAAGCGATATGATAGTGGTATGCAACTCCATATATATGTAATCATGTATCACTTGATCCATTCCTAATGGGTATTAAAATAATCAGAGTGGGTTTTTAACTACTGTACCACAGAATCCGAGGTCCAAATATCAAATCATTTACAATGACTTTAAACACATATTGAGTCTTTTAAACAACAGTTTGTACCCGTATAACCAAACCCCTATCTTTTCAGAAAACCATGATCACTATTTGGACCATATGATCTCAATCGAAGAGTACAGATTAAATAACTGTAATCAAAATATAAGTCAGAAGTTCAGAACTAACAATAACATTGATAATGCAGCCTCAATTTAGGCTACTTATAAGAACATTGGTACCCAAGGTAGAGGCAAATGTATGAAGGACAAAAGCATAATTCGGTTTCGAATGATATTTCAATTTTGGGGACAGTCATTTCCCCAATTCAATAGTCTCCCAGTTTTCTCGAGGGGATATTAATTGCTAAAACCTTTGTGAAATTGAGGAAGATTTGCATGGTACAAAATTTGAAATTAGAATTCAAATGTTAGTGCAAGTTGACTCCCCAAACACCAGCTTTATACGGCTTAAGATTAAGGGCCAGTAGTGGAGTAGCTGCTAGGTACTGGTACATTAATTGTACCTGGTAAGTACTTGATCAGCAAGTTGGGCAGCACGACAGCAAGTAAAAAATCAATGAAATCACACATAAAAATAAAACTAAATGCAGAATGAGCAAATAAAACATTACAAATTATAACAGAAAAGAACAGTGAAAAAAAAAAATAAAGAATTCATCCAGAATAAGAGAAATATTCTTTGCGGTGAGTTTTTGGAGAGGGTTTCTAGCACAGAGGAATTTGACTCGCACTGTCCAGCAGCGGGTTGATCACACTATCCTACAGGTATGGCTACTTGGGCGTCGAAATTGTGGAGTCACACAAAAGAAAACTTGGGACACGGCATGGGCAGCGGGCCTCTGGGTGCTGTGGAAGGAACGGAATGCGCGAACATTCGGGGAAAAAACAAGACTTATTAGAATCTTAATTGAGGTGGCCGACATGGAAGTTCATAATTGGACTACCTTTGGCTAAATAGGATTGTAGTGGAGCGCCTGTACAAATATTGTATAGTACCTCTATTTAAATCATGTAATACTTAGGATCTTGTAAAACTTTTTAAATTGTCAATCAATTGTTGGACCTTAAAGGATCCAACCTTCAAAAAAAAAAAAAAAAGAGAAATATTCAGAAAGGCAGTACAAAAACTTCAGTTAATGGCGCAACAAGCTGCCCAAAGCATAATAATTGATTATCTACATTAAAAAAAGCCATCTTCAACCCGATTTGGCACATCAATCATTTGTCTTACCACTTGTCTGCTCCATCAGATCTCTCACATCATCATCTCGTCCCATTTTCAAAAGCAGTTCTAATACTGGTGCAGAGGCAGCTAAATCGGGTTTCACCCCTTCTCGCTTCATTCTGTTCAGCACACACATAGCCTCATCTACTTTACTCATCTTAGCATATGCTTTCAGCAAGGAAGTGTAAGTTGAGAGATCTGTTGCTAAATGATTGAGATGCATTCTATCTAGGATATTCATCACATCATCAATATTACCATCATTTACATAGCCAAGAAGTAAAAATCGATATGACACAACACCTGGTTTTATACCTCCCCTTACCATTAAGTCAAGTAACTTTTCAGCTTCCTTGCTTTGCCCTTGTTTGCACAACGAATCCATCATTGATCCATAAGTAACCTCATCCGGCAAAAAGCCTCGATCAAACATATCTTTGAAAACTCTAATCGACTCTTTCCAACAGCCTAGCTTAGAATATCCATTTATAACAGTATTATATGTGATAAGATCAGGTGTGACACCTTTTCCAAGCATATTATACAGTAGTTTCTCTGCCCTGTCAGTTTCCCCCCTCTTGCAAAGTGCATCCACAAATAGGTACCATGCTATTAGGCTACAATTAGGTACTGCCAGAATCGATACAATTTGACCAATATCAGAGTTGATGCCTCTCATAGTTACAAATAAACTTTGGAACACCGGCCTAATTTATGGCCCCAACAAACTAATTACTCATTATTCTTTAAGAAGAGAATAAAAAAAAATATCAACCAGAGATTCAAAATTGACTTTAGAAATTGAAACATGGCCAAGAATATTACAAGTTGTCTGTTTGCTTTTTGTCCAATTTACAAGTTGGTGCTATATTGAGGATCTTAGAAATAATTCCTATATCATATTAAAAAAGTGAGGCATACATGTTTGGTATGACTGGACAAATACCAGAGTCGATGCCTCTCGTAAATTACGACTAAGCATTCTAATACCAGCCTATTTATGTCCCAATAAACTAATTACTCCTACTGGAGATAACTAAACAAAAGAAATCCTAAATTAAACTTAACCTTACAAATTGAAACTGTGGCAGTAGATAGTGTGCATGCACAGTGGTAACCAGCAGATGCCAGTACCAAACTTGATCAGCTCAATAGCAAAAGAACCTGATATTGGAGTCCTTGACTGCAACTGGTACTGTATCTGCTCATAAATAAATTATGCTTGTGACCTTCAAACCAAGTTTAGATGCCGTGAGATAACATGCACTAGAAAATATTCAAATAAATCAGATGTATCTAAAGCAATTAAAGAGAGAAGTAGAAATAAGATCTGAGAAGAGGCTAAATTACTGGCTTAAAGTAAGTGGCAGAGGAGAGCAGAGCTGTTACCATGGTTGAGAGAAGAGGCTGAAAGCTTGTTTAGAAAACGTGTACGAAGCGTAGCCGTCAAAATCTGCTGCTGGAAGTGAGAATATCTCTGAGGGACATTTTCACAAACACTTGATGTGCAAGAGAATTGTATTATACCACTTCGAAAAAGGAAGAGAGGAGAGGTGGGGTAAGAGAGAGAGGCGATGGTGAAATATGATTAGTGAGTAGTGAAATAGAAAGGGAGAGTAATTGATTGATGTTGTTGCTTACTATTACTATTACACCTTGTTTGGATGGAGAGTAGAGGAAGTGAGGGAATGGAAAGAAAAGAAAACTTTCTCTCGAATCGTGTTTGGTTGATAAAATTATGTCGGAGGTGAAGGGTATAGGAGGTGAAAGGTTTAACCTTGTATCATTATAATCAATAGAATCGGTTTCCCTCTCAATTTGGGGTGTAACGGATGGAAATAAATTTTGTTGCAAATATTTTTAGAAAAAATAGCACAAATGCTCAACCTTATATCTTACCTATATAATTCTCATACAAGTTTTTTGTCACAAACCTACAACAACCACCGAATTTCTCATTAACCTTCTAAATTTTAATCAACCAAACAAGAAATAAGACGGAAGAGAAAGTTAAATTTATTTTCTCTCATTAATCATCCAAACACGAAGAGGTTAAATATGTTAATCTTTCTTTCTATTCCATTCCATTCTCTTCTATTCTTCACCTCCCCTTCCTTCCTATACTCTTCATCCAAACAAGGTATTAGTATTAGTGAGAGGTTTGGAGAAGAGAATGTGGCGGCGGTGTGGCGCTGTGAGTAATTTAGTTCAGTAGGGGAGAAGTAGAGGGGTAATGGACAAGTATCCTCTCCATTACTGTAAAAGATGATTTAAGGGGAGAAGCCAAAGATGCGACAATTTTTACTTTTGATTTGCGCAGGAGACCATTATCTTCTTTTTGCTTTTGGCTACTTATTATTATTCATTGTACTTGTTAAAAATTTGATTCGTCCAGTTATTAATTTTTTTTTGTCAATCAAGTTTTTCAATCATCGCACATAATTATTATTAAGTTTTACTTCATTTTCTTAATTCAAATTAGCCCACTGAAATTTTTAATTAAGATTTCACTATGTAAAACCTTACATTACTGGTTAAAGTCCTCAATTTTGATATTATGTGTATTCAGATAACAGGAATTTCTTCTCCAATTCTGAGTGAAAAATACTGAGTGATCTCAATTGATCCTAGGAAAAATTGATGCTTAGGCAGCTTCTGATTTATATATTGGCTCTATGGCTGAAAATTTACGAAAATTCAAAGAAAATGAAGTAAAAAGTAATAAAGATAAAGATACCGAGTGATCTAAATCTAATGAAAAGGTCTGCTGACCTGGATATAAAGAAACTTATAACTAACGGAAAGGAAAAATTGCAATGGTTGAAGCCAATATGCATTGCCAACATGTTTCATTCGGTAAGGCCATTCAACTTTAACATATATCATTTTAGTTTTGATGAAAATTACAAGAAATTATGAAATGTTCAATAGTGAAATGCTAGGGATATCTCACTTCAATTAAAAACAATTGTACTTGATGTTCATAACACACATGCATAGCCCCATCTACAACATTGAATTTGGATACAAATTCAATACGGGTTTTAACTGACTGACATATACAAAATAAAGACAAGTAGACTAGAATGCAAAGCACCCAAAAAAGCAGGTCAGAAATGTGGCTGCAAAACATTGAACCGCCCAAAAAAAAAAAAAAAAAATCTGTCTAGGGCTTTTTCACGAACACTTCTATTGTTACAAGTAAACACTAAATGGAGCAACAAACTGCCCAAAAGTACATAAATTGAGCATTTAAATTCAAATAAGCTATCTATTGACAACAGGATTAAGTAATTCAATCATTAGTCTTACCAATTGTCTGGTCCATGAGATCCCTCGCATCATCATCTCGTCCCATTTTCAAAAGCAGTTCTAATACTGGTGCAGAGGCAGCTAAATCGGGTTTCAATCCTTCTTGCTTCATTCTGTTCAACACGCACATAGCCTGATCTACTTTTCTGTTCTTTGCATATGCTTTCAGCAAGGAAGTGTAAGTTGAGAGATCTGGCACAACATGATTGAGTTGCATTCTATCTAAAATTTTCATCACATCATCGATAGTGCCATAATTTGCATAGCCGATAAGTAAAATTCTATATGATACAACATCTGGTTTTATACCTCCCCTTACCATTAAGTCAAGCAACTTTTGAGCCTCCTTGGTTTGTCCTTGTTTGCACAAAGAATCCATCATTGATCCATAAGTAACCTCATCTGGCAAAAAGCCTCGATCAATCATATCCTTGCAAACTCTAATCGACTCATTCCAACAACCTAGCTTAGAATATCCATTTATAACAATATTATATGTGATAAGATCAGGTGTGACACCTTTATCAAGCATATGATACAGTAGTTTCTCTGCCTCGTAAGTTTCCCCCCTCTTGCAAAGCGAATCCATAATTATATTGCATGTCACGGTGTTAGGCGGTATTCCCTTTGAAACCATCTCATTCAGTAACTCCTTTGCCTTTTCTAGTTTGTTCATCTTGCAGAGCCCATCTATAAGAGTATTATAGGTAAGGACAAAGGATGATTACCTCTAGAAACCATAATACAAAGCAACTCCTCTGCCTTTTCAATTGCCCCCTCCTTACATAGTGCATATATGATGGTATTATAGGTCACAACATCGGGATCATGCCCTTTAGAAACCATGGACTGAAGCAATTCGACTGCCTTGTCCCATAGCCCTATCTTGCACAACCCATCAACGAGAGTAGTATAGGTCACAACATTCGGTTTAATTCCCTGAGAAACCATGTAGCGCAACAGTTCCTTTGCTTTCTCAATATCTCCTTCCTTGCACAGGCCATTAATCAGTGAGCTGTATGTGACTACATTAGGTAGAATACCAACTGAAAGCATTCGCTTAAACAAACTAAATGCTTGACTAATTGCACCTTTTTTACAAAGACTGTCAATCAGTGAGCTGTATGTCACTACATCTGGCACAATACCCTCTGAAAGCATTCGCTCAAACAAACTAAATGCTTTACTAACTGCGCCTTCTTTACAAATACCGTCAATCAATGAGCTGTATGTGACTACATCTGGCACAATACCCTCTGAAAGCATTTGTTCAAACAAACTAAATGCTTTACTAACGGTGCCTTCTTTACAAAGGCCATCAATAACAGTGTTGTAGGAGATCACGTCAGGTGTGTATCCCAGCTTTGGCATTTTATTAAACATCATGGCTACAGCCTCACTAATCCTATTCTCAGAACAAAGGCCCTTAAGTAGTGGATTGAAGATCCTAGCATCAGCTCTCTGCCCGCCCTTAATAAACCGCCCCAAGAAAACCAAGCCTAGTCTCGGCCGATTCATTCGGATACAATAGTCAATCAAGATACAATAGGTGCAGATACTGGGCGAGGCTGAGACCCTTTTAGGTTGGGTCAAGCGGTTAAAGAGTGAAAAGACAGTTGCATAATGGTTGTTTGAGTTCTTCATACGAGTTAAGGCTGTAAAGAGATGATTAAAGGAATAGATGGACGGTGCCGGGCTCTTAGCAGCCAGCAAGCGATCAAAAAGGTGAAGAGCATCTTTAATAGTAAGAGTGCCTGACCGACAACGTTCTTTGACAAGTAATTCCAGTTGGCGGGTCCCAATGGCCATGGGATGAAATGGTTACAACTTCACCTTTTGTGCTATACTCTTCCAGAAGGGCTTTTTGGTCAATGAGTTATCCAAGGAATCAAGAAGCAACAAGAGACTGCAAAACCATCAAAAATACAAATTATGCTAAATACAGCAAAAGGCTAAAGAGAGAACTCATATTTACTTCATTAATGTTTTTCAGTTCAGTACTCCTATACCAGTTGTTACTGAGCCTGTAGTAATCTGTATCAAACCAACTTAAACTTTTAAGGACCAGAGTTTAGTTGTTAATTGGGACTGTTTTCGTTTGCTTTTTGTTCACTTTACACATTGGTTCTAGGGTTAATAATCTAAAATATAATTCCTATTACCATAGTAAGAAGCTCAGGCCTCTACAATGAGCAGCCGTACAGCATTGCCAAACTTGATCAGTTCAATAGCTAAAAAACCCGAGCTGGTGATCCTAGGTTGGAACTTGAACTGTAACCTGCTCATAGAATAATAGTAATCATTATGCTCAAGAGATATGCTTGATCCAACAATGAATATCTTTTATAACTACTAAAAAAATAGTAGCTCAGAACGGTATTCCTAATGTGCTCTCATTCTCCTATTTTTTGCATGTAAGATTACTAAATTGGTTGCTGGCTCATATAGTTGACTAGCCTAGCCAAAGGGACTGCATTGCAATGCACCCCAATTAAGGACAATCAGTTGTTTGTACAAGTATACATTGGCCAATTTTCGCTCTAACCCAACTTTTTACTGCATAGTAGATAGTCCAACACAATTAGTTACACAATCTTACAAGCACAATTTCAATCAGATCAGCTACCATGCTATTAGGCTACATTTGGTACTGCCACATGTCTTTTCTGCTATACATTTTAGCATCGTTTTTTTTTAATTTGCGCTTAGGTAGGTATAGCAAAGGGCAGTTGTATAATCAAATTAAGCTCTTCCAGAAGGGCTATTTGGTCATTTGCCAGCCAGGGATATGGTCAATGAGTGATCCAAGGAATCAATAAGTAACAAGAAACTGCAAAACCTTAAAAAATAATAAATCATGCTAAATAGAGAACTCGGCTAAATACAGCTATTTACTTCATTAATGTTTTAAGTTCAGTACTCCTATGCCAGACGCTACAGAGCATTAGTAATCTGTATCAAACTAACTTAAACTTTAAGGACCACAGTTTAGTAGTAATTAGGACTGTTTTTGTTTGCCTTTTGTTCACTTTACACATTGGTTCTATGCTGCGGATCTAAAATATAATTCCTAGTACCATAGTAAGAAGCCTAGGCCTCTTACAATGAGCAGCCGTACAGTATTGCCAAACTTGATCGGTTCAATAACTAAAAAACCCGAGCTGGTGATCCTAGGTTGGAACTTGAACTGTAACCTGCTCATAGCATAATAGTAAATATTATTCTTAAGAGATGTGCTTGATCCAACAAATGAATATCTTTTATTGTATGTGATCTTTTGAAGTATATAGTTTCACCACTATGCATACAACCTCAAAATAAGTTTAGATCCCAGGTGATAACCACCACAAATCCTAATTACTTTCAGAAATGTAATTAGCTCATACAACTAGTACATAAGCAAATAATACAACTAGTAAGTATACCTACTAAAAAAATAGTAGCTCAGAATGGTATTCCTAGTGTGCTCTCATTCTCCTATTTTTTTCATGTAAGATTACTAAAGTGGTTGCTGGTAGAGTGGAAAAAACGTGCCGTGCCGTGCCGTGACTAACACGCCGTGACTTTGGTCTCGTGCAGTGCCGTGCCGTGACCAAGTTAATTTTTCACGTGCCGTACCGTGCCGTGACCAAAATGTCAAGGGGTGGTCACGGCACGCGAATGGTCACGCCACGTGAGTCACGCCGTGCCTAAACGTGCCGTGACCATACGTGACTCGCGTGACCATTTAATCATAATTTATGTTAGTTTATTCAAGATTCACCATTAAATCAATATTTAATGGTCCTAATTACACGTGACTCGCGTGACTACATGACGTGTCGTGCCGTGACTAAATCTTTCACGTGCCGTGCCGTGCCAAAGTTTCAAAAGATAGGCACGGCACGCGAATGGTCACGGCACGAGACACGCGAGTCACGGCACGTAACTGACACGCGTGCCGTGCCGTTCCGTGACAGAGCCGGCTCCGCCGTGCCATTTTTCCCACTCTAGTTGCTGGCTCATATAGTTGACTAGCCTAGCCAAACGGATTGCATTGCAATGCACCCCAATTAAGGAAAATCAGTTGTTTGTACAAGTATACATTGGCCAATTTTCGCTCTACCCACTTTTTACTGCATAGTAGATGATGATGCTTAATTACCAGATTTATAGTGTTCATAACTGTAGTCAATTGGTTTTTATGTCGTGTACCCAAGCATCTATTTGACAAAAACAGCGAAGGATACTTCCCATGAAAAGATTTGACAAATTGAATTCCAGACTGTAAAATATCTGGACATTTTTTCAAGCAACTTGAATGCACAGTCACCACGATCTACCAAAGTGCTAAATTTCAGGCCTAAATGCAAAGCACCTAAAGAAATTGGAACAGGAACGAAGAGCACTTACCACAGTTAGAGAGAGCCTAGTCATAGTCTGTTTTGTATAATTTGAAAGAAGATCAGGCAGATCGGTTCTTTAGGCAACAAGTATGAAGCGTGGCTACACAAAACTGGTGCTGGGAGCGACAATACTTCTCAGGAGCATTTTGACAAACAGTTAAAGTGCAAGAGAGAGTTGAGAGAGGAGGTGAGCTGAAAGTAGAGTGGTACTTTCGTCCGATTTCAAAACGGCTAGCCCTTCCTTTGATCGGAAATTCGGAATCAGACAAGAAGGTAAAGCCAATTTTGGTCGCTGGGACCGTGAGATTTAAGGGGGCAGTAGTTCAATTCGATTTTTGCTGCTTATTATTTCTACTTGGTCGGACATTTGGTTTGGTGGTATTTAAGGGGGCAGTAGTTCTTAAAATTTTCGTTCAATTCAGTTTTTTACTTGTTGATATGATAATCTTATCCAATTCTAACTGTTTACTTTGTAATACCTTATATCCTAAAAGTTGTCAATTTTGATATTTTGTCAATTATTAGTTGACTAATTAAAATATCAGTTTCAACCAATTCCAAAATATATGGAAAATTTATCCGAAAAAATTAAAGACTTTGACTGAAGATTGTAAACTAATTGAGAAGCTTAATTGAACAAAAATTCATAAACTTAATTCAACTAATTTTCTTGTTTGAAAAAGCAATAATGAACCAGGCTAATCTAATACGGTAAGATTGGCCAATATATATTTCGTTATTGGATTTTATAGTACGTCCTTTTTTATTATGATTTATTTTCGTGTTATTATATTATGCTACAATATATTTCAGAGATATTTTCTTTTTCCACTCTTTAAGTTTTATCTTCACATGTAGAGTATGACTTAGTAGCTAGATTGATGTATTTTTTATTTAATTTAATCTCAAAATATATAAAAATGCCATACTTGATTTAAATATGCACAAATTATACTTTTTAATATCACACTGATCAGTGATTTGTAATTCATATTTTAACGGTGGTGATTAATTTGTTATTCCATGTTGTCGTTCCACATTTAATTTTAATTATCTTTTTTAATTCAATGTTTCAATATTTGAATTCCAAATTACAAAAGTTTTGAATTTTTAAAGGGACGATTAAATGTTTGAAATTTTTAAATTCAAAATCATGATTCAAAAATGAGGTTATGTATGTAGTTATATATATATCATATAAGCAAGAATGTGGGTTGGAATTGGCATCGCTTGCAATATGTTTTGTGTTGTAATTGTATGCTCTTTTTTTTCTTTTAGCCCCATCCTGTCCAGTTAACTTTTTCTCTCATTTTGTTCATCTCATTTCAAGCCTTGAGGGGGAGAAATTCTATGTACAAAGAGTTCTGTACTTTTATGTATGTTTGGAAATTGAATGTGGGGCTGGTCTGGTCTTTTCTGTTTGGAGAAAATTTTGAATTTGGTTTTGATCTGATAATGTATCTTGGGGACTCTTAATATAATATGTGAAATGAAATTCCTTATTTTCGACCATATTTGTCATGTTATATGTCAGATTAGGAATAGTCAAGGATTTTTTGCTGGAACATGATCGTTTTAAGGATGGATCTACAGTCTAAATGATCAAATTAATTATTAAGCAGACAAACACTCTCTTCATCTTATTCTGTCTAAAAGATTTAAGTTGGTACATGGTACTAAAGCACACAAGCAATCCAGTAGTAAATAAAACATCCACAAAAACTAAAGAAGAAATAACTTAAACAGAACACACAGAAATGAACTTAAAAAAATAAAAATAAAGAACAATAGAGAAGGCTAACTGTAACGAAGATCATGAACTCCAAGAGTTTTACAGCTTAAGTGGAACTAACTTCATGAACTTAAGCAATTGATAATTATCTACTACAGATTTCAGTTATAGAGAGGAATTTTATCCCAATATAATTCCAACCCCGAAGGGTTCTTTTGTGGAATGCCCATGTGAGCCATCAGCAGCGACACGTGTGTGAGAAGTTCTCCTCCCTGGCTCAATTGCTTGGAATGGTAGTATGTCTTGCAATTAATCGCCGCATAGCACAACATCTCCACCCAAACTCTTCTGAGAAGGCGCCACCTCTTGTTCTCTGCGAACTCATTTAGCTCCTTTATGATAATGCATACACCACCCAACAAGGCAATTTCTATTGAATCCTTGGGCTCACTTGAATCCTCGGGCTCACTTGAATCCTCGGGCACACTTGAATCCAAGTTTGATTCTATTTCTCGAATGAGTGCTTCCCTTGCCAATTCTTTTGTAAGCCCCTTTCCCACTGCTTGAAAGATATTTTTGGCTTTAGTATATATGATCTGATATTTTCTTATTGCCTCGATCCCATCTGGCATCATGGATGATTGCATGATTAGAAGGTACACCATGTAGTTTGACATTATCAAACTAATTTCACGGTCTGAGTGACTGTTATTGTCATTCCTACCATGACCAGTCTCAGGGTTTTCATTCATAGCACCGTGAGTGTGGAAGCAGAGATCCGTGGCAATGTGCCACATTAGAATCATCTCGTCAAATCCCAATATTTGGAGGTCTATTTTACTAATGTTAAATGCCTCCTGTTCGAATACTTCCTCTATTTTTAAATCTCTTAACTCTTTCAACTCTTTCAACTCTGACCATTGGTGTGCACCAATCGTCTTGGTCTTGAGCTCTTCAAATAAAAGCTCTTCTAACTTGCTTGGCACACGAACAGAGCGAATGAAAATAAAATTATCCCACAACTCCTTCACCTTAACAGCGCCCAAAATCCATCTAATTATGGTTTCTTTATCTCCCAGGGAAAAGCTCAACAAGCTGTATTGCCCCATCGAGTTTGACCACCGGGGCTTGCCCTTGGGGAAAAAGCACGACATAACTTTGGCAATAACAACTGCCAGATTCTTTAGTAGACTGTGTTTCTTTTCTTTAAGTGCAACTATCATCCAATCGGAGATTATGATTAGAAGAAGGGAAATCAATTCCATGAAAAGAGCAGAACCCAATAAAACATAAGATATTATGATGTCTGGTTTTGCATAACCTCTCTTATCGCTCTTAAGAAAGAGTAAGAAAGCAGAGGAGATCATCCCAAGAGAGAGAAATCGCCAGAGGCAACCACGCAGACTACAGATATGAATTGCCTTGGTGTGAAACACATCGTACAGGAAAGAAAGCTCTATTTCCACAACTTTAAATGCCTTCAATTGACCACAGTTCTGGAAATAGGTTATGCTATGCTCAGAGCGATCTTTGCTGAGCATGAGGTCTACCACAACAGGCTTGAATTTCTTAAAGAATTCATAGGCCTCAAGTATCTGGTCAACAGTGTTGGAAGGCAATTGCTCTTGGTTTTGCACGTCATATGACTTTCGCAATTGACCCATGCTGGAAGAACGGAGAGCCCAAGTTCTCTCTGAGTACTTGACCAATCCAGCAATGAAAACAAAGAAAGCTGCTACTCGCAGCACGGGAATTTCCACCAAATTAAGCAATACCATAATTGCTACGACAACCTGTACGGCCAATCCGAGGAAATGCCTCCACCAGAGCTCGTTATCCTCAATTGAATATGAAGTGATGGTGTCAGGCCCACCAAGGTGGAGGAGGAGGAAAGGAGCCCAAAAGGCCATCAGGCCTACGCCACCGTGATGACAGCAAGTGCCTTCGCTTTGCCTCCTGAGAAGGTTGCCGAGTGCCAAGATGGCAACGTAATCAGCAAACAGGTAAAAGAACCAGATAACAAGGATTAGGAGCTTTTGGCCAGTGCGTTTTCTCAAGGGAGACAAGAACACCAGGCCATATTGCAAGCATAGGCTAACCAGCACCAGGATTCTTATTTCCTCAGCATTCCAGAGCCTTGTCAGGAGCATTTTGACAAACAGTTGAAGTGCAAGAGAGAGTTGAGAGAGGAGGTGAGCTGAGAGTAGAGAAAGACAGGAGAATGAGGCGCTGGGAGGTTAATTTAATTAGTTGAGTGGGGGAGAAGTAGATCTAGAGTGGTACTTTCGTACCATTTTAAAACCCTTCCTTTGATCGGAATGAAAGAAGGTGCTTGGTAGTTGGTAGAAGGCTGCATCGAGTTCATAAAAGATGCTGGAGGAGATTGAGGAGAAGGAATTGAAATAAAGGACTAGTTAGGCTTTTTTAGAAGGGTTTGGTGCTGCATTGAAGGATGAGATAATTCCTGTATATTTGAGAAGTAACTCTTTACGAATTTTAAAGCGGAAGAAAAATTCTGTACTGTATGAGAGAGCCAAAATTCGTTATAATTTTTCGGAAGTTTTTTAGTTTTACAAAGAAGATAACAGTAATACTATTTTTAAAGTGATCACTATTCACGGAAGAGAACGAAGGAATGGGCTACATAATGTATGTCTAAGCAACAGTTATTATTTATCAATATCTGTACCCCTTATCAGAACATTCCACAGCATTGTTTCCGGTGGAAACCAACCTGGCATGCTGCATATATATATGCCACAAGTAAACCAGTATAAATAAATATGCTATCTCACTTAGAGTGGAAAAATCGTGTCGTTCCGTACCGTGCAGTCACTAACACGTTGTAACTTTGGTCTCGTGTCATGCCGTACCGTGACTAAAATGTCAAGGGGTAGTCACAGCACGCGAATGGTCATGCCACGTGAGTCACGCCATGTCAAATGTGCCGTGACTCGCGTGACTCACGTGACTATTTGATCATAATTTATGTTAGTTTATTCAAAATTCACCATTTGTTCAAGATCTAAATGTCCTAATTACACATGACTCGCATGACTACGTGTTGTGCTGTGCTGTGACTAGATATTTCGCATGACGTTCTGTGCTGTGTCAAATTTTCAAAAGATAGTCACGGCACGAGAATGATCACGGCACGGGACATGCGAATCACGGCACGTAATCAACACACGTGCTGTGCCGTTCCGTATCGTAATTGTGCTGTTCCGTGACGGAACCGGCTCCGCCGTGCCATTTTTTATCTCATCTCTACCTGCTTTCTGCAGGTGACCCTACCAAAATTCTTATCTCCCAAAAAGCTGATGTTACAATTGATTCCTTCTTCATTTCCTCCGAATTACCAAGCACTGGAGAAACCAATCACCTCTGCTTTCAGAGGGAAACTGGACTTGTCCTTTCTTAATGAAACGGAGAAAATATTGTGCTTTTACTCCCGAGTCGTCCCCTTCAAAATCAAAGTGGAATCCACTCACCCAACATTGTGCGCATCAATCAGCTGCCAATTGAGGCATTTATATTCCTCTTTACAACCTTTTGTTATGCCTTTCTCATAATACACAAACATTTTATTGTACTTAGACATACATTAAGGTTCCTTTTGTACTTAACCATTAAGATGGAATTATATGAATTGGAGATGAATAATTCTGTAATTACTCAAACACATTTGATGGAAATATGTTGAAAAAAAGGATGAACTGAAATAAAAGAGATGTCATGCTTGCAGTTTAATTTTGAACTTGTACTGGAGCAAAATGAAGCGACTAATTGTACTCAAGCTTCTGTATCGTCAACAACAAATCATGTATAATACGTAGTTTAAAAATCTAACAAGCAGCGACCCTTGGAAGTGGTCCCAAGTTAGTTGCAAACAGTTAGCAAATTGCAAAATAACTGTACTTCCGACTGTATTTGAAAAACTGACAGCTTCTAGAAGATTTGAAAAACAAACCACTTCTCAAACTTGTAGTTATTTACAAATAACACCCAAAATTATGCAAAATTAATTTTTTTGCATCAAAATTAAATTTTTTTTTTTAGTAATTTTTTTTATTTTTTTCATAATTTTTTTCTTCAATTATTAATATTTATAGATGGATCTATATAATGTAAAATAAGACTTAAATACTGTAAAATTAGCAGATGCAAACTATAAAACTAACATATGTGAACTACAAAAACTTCAATACTGTAAAATTAGCAGATGCAACTTATAAAACTAACAGATGTGAACTGCAAAACTTCAATATTGTAAAATAGACACCTGAAACTATCAAAATAACATATACAAACTATAAAATTTCACTAATCACAAAAATTAACTGTTCACAACCATAAACTAACAGTAGCAAGCAACAACTGTTCACAACCACAAACAAGACTTCAATAAACAAGGTTAATTGTTCACAACCATCAATACAAAAATGGCGTTTGTCACTTCATAACCCTCTGGTGCACGTTATTTGGATGAGTGAGAAGCTTCATCGCTAGAACCACACGTTCTTTCGAAATATCATCCTGCAAAAAAAAATAAACAAGGTTATAAATTGGAGTTATGAACCATTAGCAGATGCAAACTATAAAAGCAACATATGTGAACTACAAGACTTCAATACTGTAAAATTAGCAGATGCAACCTATAAAATTAACAGATGTGAACTGCAAAATCAGTACAACTATTAAACACTGCATATATCCTGTAAACTAAAGTGAATATTGTAACCAAAGTGAATCATAGTAAAAACTGTCTAATACATAACATTTACACCTGACTAATACATCATGTAATAAACTGCATCAATACTGTAAACTTACTAGATAAATACTGAAATTTTAAATCAGTACAACTGTTAAACACTGCATATATCCTGTAAACTTATTACATAACTACTGAAAATTTAAATCAATAACACTGTTAAACAGATCCTGTAACTATGATTAACCAAAGTGAATACTGTAAACTGTTGCACATATCCTGTAAAATTGTTATATATATCCTATAAATTGCATCATGTTATAAACTACATCCATACTGTAAATTGTTATATATATCCTACATAACTGATATATCCTATAAAACTATTGCATGAATCTTGTGAAATAACTCATATATCCTATAAAACTGTTAAAGCATTTCAAAAGCTGCAAATTCAATCCATGATATGTAAAATAAATAGAATGAAACTATTGCATGAAACCTGTAAAATAATTGATAAATACTCTAATATATGAACTACAAGACTTCAATACTGTAAAATTAGCAGATGCAACCTACAAAATTAACAGATGTGAACTGCAAAACTTCAATACTGAACAATTAGCAGATGCAAGACTATAAAACTAACAGATGTGAACTGCAAAACTTCAATACTGTAAAATAGACACCTGAAACTATCAAAATAACATATACAAGCTACAAATTGGAGTTACCTTTCTGAGAGAATAAAATTACAAATTGGAATTACATCATAAACTTAAAAGTTAATAAAATTACCTGTGTGAAATTTATAGGGATCTCAGTGATCAAAGTAGACAAAGCGCAACACAAAAATTGCACAATCGTTATTCTCCCTGCATTGGGCACCTCTCATAAATAATGCCAATATCTTTTCAAGCTGGTTTAGCTGAAAGAAAAAAATATATCAACAAATTTCACACACACTTCAAGTCATAATCCTGTAAATTAACTGATACATCGTATAAAACTATTGCATAAAACCTGTAAATTAACTGAAACTTTTTAAATAAAACTGGATTACATCCTGTAAAACTGTTAAAAAAATCATATAAAATAAAAAAAAGAAATACAGATCGTAGATCTTGTAAAATATTGTAAAACAGTTAAACAGATCGTAAAAATACTCTACAGAACCTTTAAACCTGATTGATAAATTCTGTAAACCTAGGAGATAAATCCTGTAAAATATTGTATAGATCATGTAAATCTATTAGATAGATCCTGTAAATAGATGTTGTAAACTAAAATTTTCAAATATTGATCGAGAGAAGCACGATTTGGTCGAGACAGTGGCGATCGCCAGAGAAATCGAGAAAGTATACAGATCGTCGATTTGAAGAAAAAAACAAAATCAGCAAATCGACAATTGCATGGTGTCAAAAGTCAAAATAGTGGAAAATCAGGATCTAAATTTGAGAAAAAATTAATTAAAAAATTGAAAACCCTAGATCCTTCGAAAAAATCGAATCAATGACAAATAAAATTAGAGAAAATCAATCAATCATAACTGGACCAAAGTTTGAGATGCAATATCTCGATTGTATGATTTTGAGGGCTGAAATTGAAGGAAAATCGAAGCCGTGGTCTGAAATCAAAACCACTTCGATATTCAAGAAAATTGAGGTCTGAAATCAAAATTAAATCGGCTCCGAGAGGGACGAAGCTGTAGCGTGACACCACCGCTGTCTTCTTTGTCGTCCAAGTGGTCCAGTACTTCGTCGCCGTCGCTGCCGTCGCTGCCGTCGCGCATACCGTCTCGCGTCACCGTCGCTACCGTCGCTGCCGTCGCGCGTCACCGTCGCTGCCGCCTGTTTTGACTCTGTTAGGATCTTGCTTGAGCAGGATCGGTGCCATCTGTAGAAAGATAAAGGAGGTAGTGAAATAGAGGCAGAGAGAGAGCTCCGATCGGTGGCAGAGAGAGAGCTCCAATCGGTGGTGCCCGACCTGATCGATTGAGATCAGCAGAGGGATTCGATTGGAAATTTGTACGGAGAGAGAGATTCGGAAAGAAAAGAGTACGGGGAGGCATCGGAAATTAATTTGTAAAAACTATTAAATCATGTTAACGAGGAAGGTTGGTTTATTTAAGGTAGTATCGGACAGTTAAAATTCGTTAGAAGCGCATGGGGACCTGTCGCTGGGTACAAATAGGGTAAAGAATGTTGGGTATAGAAACCTTTTCTCATTTTTGAAATCCTTAATGGAAGTAGTTTCACTGAGTTTAATTTTTTATACCATTTTAAAGAATGAAAATATCCTTTTATTTCAATTTGTTATGTTTATCATTTTGTACTTTTCAGTGTTGAGATAGAAACTCACATATTAAGTTAATTTAATTTTTTTTTTTTTTTGTAAACTGTAAACATTCTTAAGAAGTACCTTGGTTATTGTTTTTCTTGGCAGTGTCAAAGGAAAGCAGGTTGATTGCATGGAGAGGGACTACTCAGACACTCGAATGGATCGATGATTTAGATTTCACATTAGTGTCAGCTGCAGGAATTTTGGGGCCCGCACCAGATGGTGGTGATCCGATGGTTCATAGAGGCTGGTTGTCGATATACACGTCAGCAAATGAGCAGTCAAAGTACGACAAAGTGAGCGCGAGAGAGCAGGTACGTATTATGTTTGACTTCCTCTTTTATTTTTCCTGATATATTTTGAAGGAATAATTGTAAGTTCTCATGCTGAGTAAGCTCATGTCAGGGTTATTCTTTTTATACCTATGCTCTGAATAACAAATGCAGAGTTTAATGAAACTATAAATTAATGATAAATTTAACCGGAATTTGTGGCTACTAGAGTGTTTTGCTAGCTATCAGAGGTAAAGTCATAATTCCACTATTTAAAAAATAAAAAAAAGGCTCATGCCCGTTTCATATATTTTGAAACCGGTAACTTACAAAAGTTTTCTAAAGATCAGCTAGAAATATCAATCCCTGGTATCATATATCACACCTAACACATATCTAAAAGCACCGAAATAATCTAACATAACAGCATAAAAGTTCAACCACATAAAGGTGCACACAGGCACACAAAAAGGGCGGATAAAACACACTCGAACATAGCCAACTGAAACTGTCAGAAGACTAATAACAAAATGAGTGTGATAAAAGGAAATCATAAGATCACTCGTCAGCATCTTCCCCAGTGACCCATTCCAGCATCAAGCATCCGTTGGATCAACTACTTGAAGGGGAATCTCATCAAGCTCGGCAGGTAGCCATTCCTTGATTGCATCCTGGATGTCCATCTTGACAGTACCTGACCAGTAAGAAATTAGAGACAAGATTTGTAAGATAATGTTTCGAGCAGTGTATATTCTAGTATTATTAAAACACAGATCATTGCGTTGTTTCCAAATACTCCAAATAACTGCACAAACAACAATAAGAAATGCAAGTTTTTGGGTAGGGGCCAAAGTAAAAGAAAATTTGATAACATCTATAATAGAAGACCAAGTTGGAGATTTATTAGTGCAAGCCCCCATCCACATCCACACCTGTTTAGCATAAAAACATCTAAAGAATAAATGGTTAGAGCTTTCATCACAAGTACAAAATTGACAAGTAAGATCACCAGTCCAGCCTCGTTTTTGTAGGTTTTTCTTGGTCAGAATTCTGTGCTTAGTGACTAACCACATAAAAGCCTTGATTTTTGGAGGAACTGGTAAATTCCACCAACTCATTGAGTAATGAGGCTTAACACCTCTAAAGTTGAGGAAAGAGTATAAGGACCGAACTGTAAAGAGACCATTAACATCCCAGCACCATGAGATATTATCTTGTTCATGAGTAAATGATATAGTACTAAGAATTTGCAGAATTTGATGCCATTCTTGTAACAGGACACCTCCCAAAGTTCTTCTAAATTTAATTAGGGTACCTTGAGTAAAATAGCCTCTTGTACAGTAATCATAGGAGTAATGCAAATGTGGAATAAATTGGGAAACATAGTTTTAAAAGCATAAGAGTCATGCCATTGATCATGCCAAAGCAAGATTTTACCATGGCTACCAGGTATCACAGTGGTGCCCAAAGAGCATATATGTTCTGTCTTTAAAATAGCCTTCCAGATAGGGGAAAAGGGCAATGGATTGGAAGTATCATAGTATTTACATTTGATAACCTCCTTCCATAAACTGTGATAAGTAGGATCCTTAAATCTCCACAGTCATTTAACTAGTAAGGAAATATTCATTTTATGTATATCAAGGAGTCTCATACCCCCAAACCTCTTTTTCATACACATGGTCTGCCAGTTGCACAGAGCATATTTTCTTTTAGTACTGGTACCTTACCAAACAAAGATTCTTCGAATTCTATCTATTTGAGTAATAACTGTTTTAGGTATTTGATACAAGGACATAGCATACATAGGAACAGTAGATAATACAACATTCACCAATGTTAGTCTCCTCCAAGAGAGAGAATTTGCCCCTTCCAATTTTGCAATTTGTTACTAATTTTATCAATGAGAAAGCCCCAATCTTGGACACTGAGTTTCCTATTATGCAATGGCACTCCTAGATATTTAAAAGGAAATTGGGAAAGTTGACATCTAAATGTCTTAGCCAATTCTGTGGCAAATTGGGGAGGAATGCTAATAGGAAACATCTTAGTCTTGTCAAGGTTCATCCTAACACCAGAGACTCCCTCAAACATAATCATTGCCCACCATGCTGCTGACACACAATTATGAGTGGCTTGGAGGAAAAGAATTATATCATCAGCATAATGACAATTGGTGAGAGGTTTATTGTGAAAACAAGAAGGGCCTAATCCAGACATCACATTATTTGCTCTATCAGATTTGAAAAGCTTATTGAGTGTATCAGCACCCAGATTAAACAAGTATGGAGATAAGGGGTCTCCTTGTCTCACTCCTCTTTTGCAAAAGAAATAGGGGGTGAGGTGGCCATTAATAGTAATGCAAGATTGTGAACTAAACAACCACAATTTCATTCATGCAATCCATTTATCATGAAACCCTCGACTACGCATAAGGGCAAGTAAGTAATCCCAATTAATCTTGTCGTATGCTTTCTCAAAATCGATCTTAATTACAACAACAGGTTGTTTGGTAACTTGACAGTGATGAATTATTTCATGACTAAGAACCACATTATCCAAAATGAATCTATTTTTCAAGAAAGCAGATTGGTTATCATCTATTAATCGTTGGAGAATACGCTGAAGTCTATAAGTCAGTATTTTAGAGATGAGTTTAAAGCTGCAGTTGACAAGACTAATAGGTCTGAATTTTTTGATCTGTTGAGCATCAGGTTCTTTAGGGATCAAACAAATAATAGATTTTTTG
This sequence comes from Carex littledalei, assembly GCA_011114355.1. NCBI lineage: Eukaryota > Viridiplantae > Streptophyta > Magnoliopsida > Poales > Cyperaceae > Carex > Carex littledalei. The sequence continues at coordinate 3,254,575 of CM022081.1, forward strand.
ATTTTAGAAAGCTGCCATGCTCATGCCAAAATTGGTGGCAAAGAAATATAAGATCAGTTTTGACTAAATCCCATAATTTTTGATAAAAAGCAAAGGTAAAACCATCTGGGCCAGGAGCCCCTTGAGGTTCAGATTGGAAAACTGCTTGGTAAATTTCAGACTCAGTAAAGGGAGCTACAAGGGAAGAGTTTTCAAAATCTGAGATTTCCTCCTCAGCAGCCCAGAAATGAGGGCCCAGCTGAGCAAAAGTAATTCCAGGAGAACCTAGTAGCTCTTTATAGTAGGACAATATATGGTTGTGAATATCAGACTCATTTGTAGTTAAGACCTGATTAATTTCTAAAGCCTGTATCTTATTTTTTCTATGCTTGGTATTAGCTACTCTATGAAAATATTTAGTGTTAGAGTTTCCTTCTTTCAATCATAATTGTCTAGATCTTAGTTTCCAGTAAAGTTCTTCATCCAAATAAATTTCATCTAATTGTTGTTTCAAATTTTGCCATTGTTCACCTTCCCCTACCGATAACTCTCTATAGTCCCTAATCTCATCTAAGAAAGACAATTGTTCCAGAATAAGTTTCTTTTTCCTTTTTTTTCGCAATAATAATTTTTGGTCCATCCCTGTATTTTGGTCCTAAGTTTTTTCATTTTAAGATGCCAAGAAAGACCAGTGTTAGTAGCAGATAAAGGGACCTGCACCCACCACTTATGAATTAGTCTAATACCTCATTATTTAACCATTCTGGGTCAATTTTAAACAGAGGTTTTCTAGAAGGATCGGTAGTATCTAGTTGAAGTAGCAAGGGAGTATGGTCAGATCCATAAGCATTTAAGGCAAGTAGATCATAATTGGAATATGCATCTAACCAATCCAAAGAGACTAGATATCTATCTAACAAAGCCTGTTGTCGACCATTAGACCAAGTAAATTTTCTATTAGGCATTTTCAATTCAACTAAATGATGATCATTGATGAAATCATTGAATTTAGAACTGAGAGTAATGTCAAAGTTCACCCCTGATTTTTCAGATCGTTTCCTAATAGCATTGAAGTCACCACATACTATCCACATGTCAGTTTGTCCTATTCTACAATTTCTAAGTTCCTCCCAAAATTCAGTTTTCAAATTCCTAGTAATGGGAGCATAAACAATGGTAATCATCCAAGTATGCAAATCTTTCCTATTCTGAACCCAAACAGAGATAGAGAATCTATGAATTTGAGAATCTAACACATTATATTCATCACTATCACAACCAAAAAGGATTCCCCTAGCCCTTCCATTAGAAGGTAACCAAAGCCATTTGTCAAATTTTCTAGAGATAGATCTAAGAACTCTATTACTAAAGTCTTCTTTTTTAGTTTCTTGTATGGCAATCAAATCAACATGATGATCACTAATCAGGTCTATAAGGATTTGTCTTTTTCTAGGGGCATTTAACCCTCTAACATTCCAATTCAAAATATTCATAAGACCGTAAGAAACCCTTGACTACCCTGCTCAATAACCACTAATTGGTTATCAGAAGGTTTCTTTTTAAGTGAATCAAAAGCCTGGGTAATCAAGTTATCAAACTCAGCCCTAGATAAAAAATTTATCGCTCTAATCAGATCAGTTTTGCTCAAATTAGCTAATCCAAATATGATATTATACACCTGAAATAACTGCTCAATTTCCTCATCAGTTAACCTAGTAAAAGGGAAACAAGTCAAAAGTGGTATACCTGAGCTCGATGCAGCAGTGGTTGTTCTAGCTTGAACCAATTTTTGTGCCTTAGCCAACACGGTTTCGGAAGCACCTTGTGCTACAATCCTCAGGCTGCGCCTTGGAATGACATTGGAAGTGGAGATCCTTTTCCTCAGAGTGCCACCTTTCGGCCTTTTGGAAGACGGAATCTCATCAGTTTGGGCAGGAGTCTCCGTCAGCACTAGAGGCCTTTTAGAGGGAGAGAGAGGGACCCTTGTAGAGAGAGAAGGAGAGAGAGGAGGAGAAGAGAGGGAACTGTGAGTAGTAGAAGAAGGAGGGACTGAGGAGGCATTCCAAGGAAATACAACCTAAGACTTATTGAGGCTCATACTAATCTTCATGTATAGATGTAGCAACACACATTCATACAACACAAAAGCAAATACAACCTTGCAGTTTCATGGTGAAAAGCTTAATTTCACCCATAAACAGTGCATTTCTAAGCATGCAAAGAAAGTCTCTTCATGTCTCTTTAGCTATGGGATGACTTCTTATATATCTGTTGAATTTGTGAAAGCTGAGGAGAAAAATTTTATTTCATTCACAGTATATTTTTCTTACAGTGGGGATTGCTATATATATTTTACAGAGGCTATTAGCCGTTTGGATCATACCGTTACCTATATTTCTATTTTCGGTACCTATGAACAGTGTACCGTTGGTACTTTTGCCTAAAATAGAATTTGCCTTTTTACTCTAATCCTAGCCTATTGATCGATGATGAATGACTGAGATCAAGTCCCTTTATTCTTAATCATTTTCAACACCCTCCCTCAAGCTAGGAGTGTATATATTGTACAATCCGAGCTTGCTTGTAATGTCTTCAAATTGTCGAGGGTCTAACCCTTTGGTGAAGACGTCAGCCAATTGTTCTTCACTTTTGATATATGGTGTTTCTATTTCCTTGGATTGAACCTTCTCCCTAATGAAATGACAATCTACTTTTATGTGTTTTGTTCGCTCATGAAATACCGGATTCGATGCGATGTGTCATGCGAAGTTGTTATTGCAATACATCTTCATGGGTTGATCACTAGTAATACCCGTGTCTTTGAGTAGTTGTTTGAGCCATATTAATTCACTTGCGGTTGATGCCATGGCACGATATTCTGCCTCGGCACTAGATCGCTCCACAACATTTTGCTTCTTGTTTTTTCATGTGACCAAATTTCCGCCTACAAATGTGCAAAAACCGGTCGTTGATTTCCTATCAAAACTCTCGGCCCAATCTGCATCGGAATAGCCACATAGATCATTAAAATTATTATTTTTCATCCAAATTCCTTTTCCGGGGTTTTTCTTTAAATATCTTAAAATTTTATTAATTACATCTAAATGTGATGTTCTTGGTGCATGCATGAACTTACTAATTTGGCTAACCGAATAAGAAATATCCGGTCGAGTAACCGTAAGGTAAATTAATTTACCCACTAACCTTTGAAATTGGCTATGTCTTCTAATAATTCACCATCCTCACTATTTACACTTGTTGTCAATTGGGGTAGAAATTGATTTACAACCTAATTTTCCGTTTCTTTTAATAGGTCCAAATAGTATTTTCTTTGAGAAATAAAAATGCCCAACTTAGAATGTGCTACCTCTATTCCTAAAAAGTATTTTAAATATCCAAGGTCTTTAATGTCAAAATTTTCTTTTAATTGAAATTTAATTTTTTTAATTTCTTCTAGATTGTTTCCGGTAATTATGATATCATCTACATATACTAATACAATAGTTGTGTTTTTCCATCATATTTAGTGAATAAAGAGTGATCGGCATTACTAATTTTAAAATTACAATAATTTAAATATGAGCTAAGTTTTTCATACCATGTCCATGTAGACTGTTTCAATCCATATATTGATTTATTCAACCTATAAACTAGATTAGAATTGTTTCTAATTTATGACCGGGTGGTAGGTTCATATATACCTCTTCTTCAAGTGTTCCTTGAAGAAAGACATTTTTCACATTCATTTGGTATAGATTCCAACCATTATTTACCGCAATAGAAAATAAAATTCTAACGGTGTTCATTTTTGCTACCGGTGCAAAGGTTTCATTATAATCTATTCCATAGGTTTGGGTATACCCTTTGGCCACTAATCTTGCCTTGTACCGTTCTATGGTACCGTCACTTTTGTATTTAGTTTTGTATACCCATTTACACCCTACGGATTTTTTATTTTTTGGTAATTGTACGATTACCCATGTTTCATTTTTTTCTAAGGCATTTAGTTCTTCCCTCATGGCTTTACACCATATTGGTTTTGTTGTGGCCTCTTGATAATTGTGTGGTTCTACTTCTTTACTAACCGAAGTAAGAAATGCTTTGTATGAGGTTAAAAGATTTTCATATGATACAAAATCTTGTATGGGATATTGCACAGTATATGTTATAAAATCTCTAAGTCTAGTAGAAGGTTGAGGTATTCTCGATGACCTTCGCACTACCGAATTTTCTTCTATTTCATTATCAATGTCATCACTATTGTTTTCACTCATTTCTTCTTCATGGATATTGGTCTCATCAATATGATTAATATTTTGTAAAGACTTTTGTTCATTTATGTGAGGTACTATGGGGCAAACTTGGTCATTAGTATGTGGTTCCTTAATTATTTCCTTGTCTTTAAAATACGGTTCATCTTCACAAAATATCACATCTCTAGAAAAATATAATTTTTTATTTTTTGGATCATAGCATTTATATCCCTTCTTATAAGAAGAGTATCCCAAAATATTCTTGAAGAGTATCCTAAAAACATGGTTTTTGTTGACATATAATCTAACTTATCTTTTCTTTGAATTCGAACCCAACATACACAACCGAATACTCTTAAATAATTTAGATTATATTTTTGTTGATAGAGAATTTCTAACGGGCTTTTATTATTTAATACACTACTAGGTAATCGATTAATTAGATGTGTGGCACAAAGAATGGCATCCGACCAATATATTTTTGGAACGTTGTTTTGAAATAATAATGCTCGTGTCATTTCTAATAAGTGTCTATTTTTTCTTTCCGAAACTCCATTTTGTTCGGGTGTGTTTATGCATGTTGTTTGATGTATAATTCCTTTAATTCTAAAAAGGTTTGTGAAATTGTTGTTTACAAATTCCGTACCATTATCCGATCTAAAAATTTTAATTTTAGTATCAAATTGATTTTCTATAAGATTTAGAAATTCTTCAAAGCATTTGAAAACTTCATCTTTTGATTTTAACAAATATAGCCAAGTAGCTCTTGAAAAATCATCAATAAATATAACAAAATATCTAAATCCATTATATGAATTAATTGGGGCCGGTCCCCATACATCGGAATGAACCAAATTAAACATGGCTTCACTTTTACTATTTGAATGAGAAAAATGAAGCATTGTTTGTTTGGCCATTTTACAAATATCACAATTGATACAATTCAAACTTGGAAAATCTATAACACTAGTTAAAATCTTGTCGGAGGGATGTCTAAGTCTCTTGTGCCAAAGATCACAACTAACTACTTTTGCGGAAGCACATAAATTTGATTTTTGTAGATTCAAAATATAATGTCCATTTTTAAGAAAACCTTCCGCAATCGTCTTCCCGGTTTTCCGGTCCTGAAATATGACATTTTTACAAGAGAAAATTGTTTCACAATTAAAATCTTGTGTTAATTTTTTTACCGAAATTAAATTTATAGGGAATGATTTTAAATATAGCACACCATCAATTTTTTTGTTAAAAAGATTGATTTTACCTAAACCATCTATTTTTACCTTCATACCATTTGCCACCACAACATATTGGTTAATATCGGTCGAGTCTAAATTGGTGATAAATATTTTATTCCCAAACATGTGATCGGTAGCACCGCTATCTATAATTATTTGGTCAAATAAATTAAATTTTTGTGATTGAGAGACAATACCGCATGAACCAGAAGTGTTTTGTTGAGTGTACCACACAGAAAACTGATTCAGCATGTGTTGCATATGATCCTCAGCTTTAAACCCGTCTGACCCGCCAGAGGTTGACCAGCTTGACCCATTTCCGAAAAAATGAGGCACCGGTTTAATAGAATCAGTTTTAGTCTGGACCGAGAAAGCCCGAGAGTTGGGATCAGTTTGGTTTTGTGCGGTTTGGGTTTGCGCTGAGTAACCTCTGTGAGGCGCTTCATTTCCGCCTCTCCTTTCTTCATCTATGTCGCCTCCTCTTCCTGATCTCTCCGCTGCACCACCCTTCCACTTTTTTGGTTGAAGGTGCGGATGGAGGAACCAGCACCTCTCGTGAGTATGCCCCTCTTTCTTACAGTGAGAGCACCTCTCTTTGGAATTTTGCTGATTTTGGAAGTTAGGGTTTTTGAGATTTCTAGCGGCGAGGTCGTGGGTCTCGTGTCCCTCGCCAATTTTGGCTTGTGGACCGCCCATGGTCTGCCATCTGGTCTCTTCTCGGTGTATCATGGCCGCGATGGCTGAGTATGAGGGGAGTTTGGGCCCGAGAAGTATTTGCGACCTCACGGCTTCGTAGCTTTCATCTAGACCCGCGAGGTACACAAAAATCTCATCTTCTTGTTGCCTTTTTTGGAGCTCGTTGAAATCTGTTGTGGGAGGTCGATAAATTTTGAGTTCGTCGAATTTTTTCTTGAGGTGGCCAAGATATTCTGTGTTGGTCATGGCACCTTGCTTTGCTGTGTGAATTTCTTGTTTGAGTCTGAAAATGTGTGCATGGTTTTGTTGTTGGCCGAAGAATGCTTTCACATCTTCCCATAGGCCGTGTGATGTGGTACTGCTGTGAAGGAATAGGTCAGAAATTTGGGGTTCCATGGAATCTAATAGCCAGGCCATGACTTTGTGATCTGTGGCTTGCCATTGTCGCACTGCTTGCTTTTCTTCTTCTGTTGCTTTTGCTGGATCTGTGATTTGAGGTTTTTTGTTTTCTCCAGTGATGAATTCAATTTTTTCTCTTCCACTCAGGGATAGAGTTGCTGATTTGCCCAAGATAGATAATTTCTATCATTGAGCAAGGTATTGGTGAGTCTCGAATGATTGGTAGCTTCGTTTGATTGCTGCCCCATTTGTGACATCCTTGCTTTTGTTTGAAATTTCTTCTTGTGGGTTTTTCAGTATTCTATGCTACTGATATTGGATTATGGGGGTTATGGAGATTATTGGATTATCGAACCTGACTCTGATACCATGTTGAATTTGTGAAAGCTGAGGAGAAAAATTTTATTTCATTCACAGTATATTTTTCTTACAGTGGGGATTGCTATATATATTTTACAGAGGCTAATTAGCCGTTTGTATTATACCGTTACCTATGTTCCTATTTTCGGTACCTATGAACAGTGTACCGTTGGTACTTTTGCCTAAAATAGAATTTGCCTTTTTACTCTAATCCTAGCTTATTGATCGATGATGAAGGACTGAGATCAAGTCCCTTTATTCTTAATCATTTTCAACAATATCAACCTAAGAAATATTTTTAATTTTCATGTTGATGTAGGTTTTAACAGAAATACAAAAACTAGTTAACGAGTACAAGGACGAAGAAATTAGCATAACTCTCACAGGTCACAGCCTCGGTGCTTGCCTTGCAACTCTAAGTGCCATCGACATAGCATCAAATCACCTCAATAAATGCCATCGCTCATACTCCACAGCCATTCCGATCACAGCCATAGTATTTGCGAGCCCTAAGGTCGGCGATTCCACTTTCAAGAATCTCTTTTCTAGCAAGCAAAACCTCAAGCTACTACGAGTGCGTAATGAACCCGACTTGATTCCAACTTACCCGTTTGTTGGATACACTGAAGTGGCGTAGAATTACTCGTAGATACACAAAAATCGCCGTACTTGAAAAGTCCGGGAAATATGACAACGTGGCATAATTTAGAGGGATACATGCATGCAGTTGCTGGTGTACAAGGGAAGAAGGGAGGGTTTCAGCTAGAAGTCGATCGAGATGTAGCACTTGTCAACAAAACAATGGATGCGTTGAAGGACGATTATCATGTACCGGTTTCTTGGAGAGTTCGACAAAACAAGGGTATGGTTAAGGAAGCAGATGGGCATTGGAAGTTAGTAGATCATGAAGATGATGATGATTATGATGGTTGATAATTGCATGTCATACAATGTAGATGGAGAAATATATTTGTGTGAAATGTTCGGCAGTTGTTCTTGCCTATTATGTTTGTTTGAGAAAAAAAGTGGTTCCATTAACTGGTCTTAACTAATACAAGCACACACTAATAAATAATTAAACTACTCCCTGATTGATAAGTCAGCACTATATATTTTGTAAACCATTTAATTGAGCTAGACTAAGAAAATACATATGAAATAAGTGTCTAATGATCTACAAACTTTGATCTTATATTCAATATTTTAAATTTTAAGGCCCGTAGTATTATGGGACTGTATATATATATATATATATATTTTCCTAATTTACATGATGAGATTGTATTTGTTGAAATAAGCGGAAGAATTATAATACTTATGTCTAGCTTTGAGCGGATTTTGAACTTTGAAAATAGAGAGAGAGACTCAACAGGGGGACCCACGATCAGACTCTTTTTAACCGGATTCAGTGAGAGAGAGAGAGAGAGAGAGACAAATGGTAGCAGCTAGCGCGCCATCAGTTGAATGCAGCAAGTTAATTATGTTACTTAAATTGCAAGGGCTTTGATGTTCAATCATAGTTGAGTCGTCCTTTTTCTTGATATGGAAGTGATTTGAGTAGAGATTCACAGAAAAACTTAATCATTGCCATTGATTACAGCATTCCTAATTGAATTGTCATGGGAAATGTAAATGGAGATTAAATTTTACATTTTTTTAAATATTATTATATTAGTTAGGTAAAAAGTTCACTGCTTCGAATGATCCAGACAATGGAGGACTTTTGAATCCTAACTTTTCAGAAGCAGTGAACTATCAACCCAGACAATGGAGGACTTTTCATCCAGTTCTATTGAATCCTCTTTTACTTCTCCTCAGATTTGTTCTCAGTCGAATAAAAAACGACAGCTATCTGATATAATTTTATAGGAATATTACTAGAGTAAGCATATGTAAAAATAATATCAAGCATTGTGCAAAACGGATTAATCAAACTGAAACAAATCTTCCATTTCATAGGCATATTGCTTGTGAAAATTACTGAATTATCCATTGAAATTGATTTGTACGCAAGATTAAATAAGTCAAAAAAAATTAAGCGATATGATAGTGGTATGAAACTACATATATATGTAATCACGTATCACTTGATCCATGCCTAATGGGTATTAAAATAATCAGAGTGGATTTTTAAGTTCTGTACCACAGAATCCGAGGTCCAAATATCAAATCATTTACAATGACTTTAAAGTTTAAAGACATATTGAGTCTTTTAAACAACAGTTTGTACCCATATAACCAAACCCCTATCTTTTCAGAAAACCATGATCACTATTTGGACCATATGATTTCAATCGAAGAGTACAGATTAAATAACTGTAATCAAAATATAAGTCAGAAGTTCAGAACTAACAATAACATTGATAATTCAGCCTCAATTTAGCCTACTTACAAGAACATTGGTACCCAAGGTAGAGGCAAAGTATGAAGGACAAAAGCCTAATTTGGTTCGAATGATATTTCAATTTTGTGGACAATCATTTCCCCAATTCAATAGTCTCCCAGTTTTCTCGAGTGGATATTAATTGCTAAAACCTTTGTGAAATTGAGGAAGATTTGCATGGTACAAAATTTGAAATTAGAATTCAAATGTTAGTGCAAGTTGACTCCCCAAACACCAGCTTTATACGGCTCAAGATTAAGGGCCAGTAGTGGAGTAGCTGCTAGGTACTGGTACATTAATATATTGTACCTGGTAAGTACTTGATCAGCAAGTTGGATGCAGCAGGACTGCAAGTAATTAAAATCAATGAAATCAAACATAAAAATAAAACTAAATGCAGAATGAGCAAATAAAACATTACAAATTATAACAGAAAAGAACAGTGAAAAAAAAATAAAGAATTCATCCAGAATAAGAGAAATATTCAGAAAGGCAGTACAAAAACTTCAGTTAATGGCGCAACAAGCTGCCCAAAGCATAATAATTGATTATCCACATTAAAAAAACCATCTCAACCCGATTTGGCACATCAATCATTTGTCTTACCACTTGTCTGCTCCATCAGATCTCTCGCATCATCATCTCGTCCCATTTTGAAAAGCAGTTCTAATACTGCTGCAGAGGCAGCTAAATCGGGTTTCACCCCTTCTCGCTTCATTCTGTTCAGAGCACACATAGCCTCATCTACTTTACTCTTCTTAGCATATGCTTTCAGCAAGGAAGTGTAAGTTGAGAGATCTGGCGCTAAATGATTGAGATGCATTCTATCTAGGATATTCATCACATCATCAATATTACCATCATTTACATAGCCAAGAAGTAAAAATCGATATGACACAACACCTGGTTTTATACCTTCCCTTACCATTAAGTCAAGTAACTTTTCAGCTTCCTTGCTTTGCCCTTGTTTGCACAAAGAATCCATCATTGATCCATAAGTAACCTCATCCGGCAAAAAGCCTCGATCAATCATATCCTTGAAAACTCTAATCGACTCTTTCCAGCAGCCTAGCTTAGAATATCCATTTATAACAGTATTATATGTGATAAGATCAGGTGTGACACCTTTATCAAGCATATGATACAGTAGTTTCTCTGCCCCGTCAGTTTCCCCCCTCTTGCAAAGCGAATCCATAATTATATTGCATGTCACGGTGTTAGGCGGTATTCCCTTTGAAACCATCTCATTCAGTAACTCCTTTGCCTTTTCTAGTTTGTTCATCTTGCAGAGCCCATGTATAAGAGTACTATAGGTAAAAACATCAGGATGCTTACCTCTAGAAACCATGGACTGAAGCAATTCCACTGCCTTGTCCAATAGCCCTTTCTTGCACAACCCATCTATGAGAGTAGTATAGGTAACAACATCAGCTTGAAGTCCTCGAGAAACCATGTAGGACAGCAGTTCCCCTGCCTTCTCAGTATCTCCTTCTTTGCATAGACCATTAATCAGAGAGTTGTATGTGACTACATTTGGCACAATATCCTCTGAAAGCATTCGCTCAAACAAACTAAATGCTTTACTAATTGTGCCTTCTTTACAAAGGCCGTCAATCAGTGAGCTGTATGTCACTACATCTGGCACAACGCCCTCTGAAAGCATTCGCTCTAACAAACTAAATGCTTTACTAACTGCACCTCCTTTACAAAGGCCATCAATAACAGTGTTGTAGGAGATCACGTCAGGTGTGCAGCCAAGCTTAGGCATTTTGTATAGCAAAATGGCTACGGCCTCACCAATCCTATTCTCTGAACAAAGAATCTTGAGTAGCGAATTGAAGATGAAAGCATTAGCTCTCTGGCCCTCCCTAATGAACCGTCCAAATAAAATAAACCCAAGTCCAGGCCGGTGAATTCTGATACAGTAGCTGATCAAGACAGTATAGGTGCAAACATCAGGTGAGGGTGAGACCCGTCTAGATTGGGTCCAGCGGTTCAAGAGTGAAAAGACAGTTGCATAATGGTTGTTGGAGTTCTTCATACGAGTTAAGGCTGTAAAGAGATGATTAAGGGAATAGATGGATGGTGCCGGGCTCTTAGCGGCCAGCAAACGATCAAAAAATTGAAGAGCATCTTTAATAGTAAGGGTGCCCAATCGACAACGTTCTTTTACAACCAGTTCCAACTGGCGGATCCCCATGGCCGTGTGCTGCATGGGCCTTACTGAAGGTGTACTACAAGTTATCAATGGATTACCTACAAAATAAAAAAAAAATGAAAGAATGGTGAATAGATTTTGCATAAAGTGCTATAGTCGTGCAGGTCAGTACAATATGTACAGTATTTGGGATCTAGCAATCCGTACAGTACATGACGTGTGTTTAATGGCAATGCACAATGTAAATAGTCCTACATAATCTTGCAAGCACGATTTCAAATAGATCAGCTAGCATGCTATTAGGCTACAGTTCGTACTGCCAGATTATTATTTTTTTTTTTTTGTGTAATACATTTGTGTATCGTTTTTTAATTTGTGCTTAGGTAGGTATAGAAAAGGGCAGTTGTATAATCAAATTGAGTTCTTCCAGAAGGGCTATTTTGTCATTTACCTGCCAGGGATATGGTCAATGAGTGATCCAAGGAATGAATAAGAAATAAGAGGCTGCAAAACCTTCTAAATTAATATGTCATGCTAAATAGTTGTTTGTACAAGTATACATTAGCCATTTTCGCTCCAACCCAACTTTTTAATACATTGTAGATGATGATGCATAATTACAAGATTTATAGAGTTCAATACTGTAGTCAATTGGATTTATGCACAGTCACCACGATAATGTTGACAAACTGAACTGGATTTATGCACAGGTACCCAAGCATTTATTTGACAAAAACAGCGAAGGATACTTTCCATGACAATATTTGACAAACTGAATTCCAGACTGTAACATTTCTGGACATTTTTCCAAGCAACTTGAATGCACAGTCACCACGATCTACCAAGGTGCTAAATTTCTGACATAAATGCAAAACACCTAAAGAAGCTGGCACAGGAACACAGAGCTCTTACCGCAGTTAGAGAGAGGCTAGTCTGTCTTGTTTCATTTGGAAGAAGAGGGAGAGCGGTTCTTTAGGCAACAAGTATGACGGGTGGTGCTTGGAGCGGCAATTCTTCCAAGAAGCATTTTGACAAACAGTTGAAGCGCAGGAGAGATTTGAGAGAGGACGTGAGCTGACAGAAGTTGCGTCGGAAGAAGAGAATGAGGCGGCTGTGGTGCGCTGAGAGTAATTCAGTTCAGTTGTGGATTCGAAGAAGAGTGCTACTTTCGTCCGATCAATCTCAATTTTGGTCGGTGGGACATAAAAGGGGGAAGGAAGATAATTTTGCTTTGATTGGGCATAGTCTATAGTTCTCATACTCTATACTCTATAGGAAGAGCCTTCGCCAATATTCTATAATTGTTTTTCGTTTCTTTGCTGCTTATTATTGTACTTTGGTCCAACATTTTATTGCGTAAGTTCTTAATTTTTTTTTGTTTAGCCCAGTTTTTTTAATTATTGGACAAAAATTTTATCAAATTCTAAATGTTTTTCTTAACTTAATTAGCCTTCTAAAATTATTAATTAAGACTTAACTTTGTAAATCCTTACATTACTGGTTAAAGTCATCGATTTTGTTATTATGTTAATTACTAGTTGACTAATTATAATACCAATTTGAACCAATCTCAAAACATGAAAGAAATGATTGTCAAGAAAAAAAAAGTTAAAACTTGGATTTAAGGATGGGAAATAATTGAAAGGCTTAATTATATAGAAGTTACAAAAACTTCATTCAACCAAATACAACAACTATTTATCACCACAATTTTGTTCACATTAATCAAACACCTATTTTAACCCTTAATTTTTTTATTGTAGTGTTTTATTTTTATTTTTAGCAAAGCTATTATTCAAAAATTATATCATATATGTCCAAGGATTAAATTTGGAAATACCGCATGTTGACTATAGTAAAATGTTGTGAGGGGTCAAATAGTAACTTAAACACATTATATGATTCATATTTTCATTTATATAAATTCAAAAATATTTTCTTTATACTGCAAAGATTCTTTTTTCTAATTGCTTTAAGATACAAAAAAAATACCTAAATGTCACACAAAAGGCTGCACAGACAATTCCACACTCGACAAATGCTTTTGAGGAAGCTGACGTGTCAAAGTGTCAAGTAATAATTCTTCCGTGACATATCTTTCGTTTAAAAAATAAAACAGATCTCTCTGACTGCAGGACCCACTTCAGCATTCTAATTTATTCTGCAACAACATATTATATATAATGCATCTATATCTTACAATTTCGTTCTAGTTACAAATCTAACGTGTTAACTTTTTTTTCAGTTTTTATGATGAAAATTTTATAAATAACAAATTTAATAAAATCACTTTCAGAACACCATACTGGTAAAATAATCATTGTTTTAAATAGCGTTTATAGCGTCATAGCGGGAAGGCTGCAAAAAAAGCTATAGCGAATAGCGTAGCTATAGCGGAAGCTATTCCAAATAGCGTTTTTTTTTTACAAAAATTATATTATATATTTGTACTATATATTAACATTATCTAAAGTTTCATAGAACAATAAATAACACCAAATTAATTAAGAAATTATAATATTCATATTGAACTAGTACAAAAGTCCATGGTTCAAAATATCCATAATAATATCATAAACTATCGATCTTTTTCTATACAAAATATCTTAAGCATCATGATTCATTCTATTTTTTTTTTTCTATACAAAATAAATTTTATGGATCTTTATTTAAGCCCATATAAATTGTCTAAAAAAGCCCAATATGCATAGCGCGCAAATAGCGCGCTACACGCTATGCGCTATAGCGGACCACTATTACCGCTATAGCGGCCGTAGCTCAATTAGCATATTTTCATGCCATAGCTTAGCGTTTAGGGTCCAAAAACGCTATAGCGCGCTATTTAGAACATTGAAAATAATCGATCCCCATTCGTTTATCTAACTCGAAATATAAGGAGGAATTTATAAAATATATCTTTAAAAGTTACAAAATTTATTTTTAATTTTTTATTCCAATATTTAAATAACATATTTATCCCTCTAAATTACAAAATATTGGGACGCACTCCCGATTTCTTTTAATATCCCTAAAGATAGAAAAATACAAAATTATGGGCAATTTTGTATTTTTTCTATTTTAAAAAAAATGAAAAAAAACATGGGCAATTTTGTATTTTTCTATTGTTTTAGGGATATTAAAAAAAATTGGGGCGTGCTCGGGATGAAAAATTGAGGATCATAATATTTCTCAAAAAAAATAAAATCATAACTCTGAAATGGTTAATTTGACTGGTCACATCCTCCATAGTAGCTCAAAGGCAGCATTGGGAGTTTGGAACCATTTGTCACAAGTTTCAAATTTGTCCAGTTCATTTGAGACAGTAAGGAACCAAAATAACTTTGTACAAAACCTAAGCCATTATAATCATCTCTCATATTGCATATCAAGATATCAATGTTGTATTGATAGAATTCAGGACATTAATTATCATGATATATTAAATAGGATGTTAACTCAAACTACTAAAAATTTTGGGAGAATTTCACGTATATCCATACAATCTGTTCTGTAATGTACACTTTACTGCATTAAAATTTCGGAAGAATTTCATGTATATCCCTCAATTTTTTTTTCAAAATTATGTATTTTTCCCTCTAAAATTCATAATATTATTTTCACCATTCTAAATTTTAAAAACTCACAAATTTACTTAATTTATTGTTTTTACTAAATTTATTTAAAATTTGTGAAGTTCTCATTTTATATATTATCCCCCTAAGATACATATAACACATGATTGTGTAAAATACTCACAAGCGATTTGGAATTTTCAATGGTTGAATTTTAACTATATTTGGAAAATGGTCAAGTAAATTTAAATTAGCCTTTTTGTTTGAACAATTTGGATGATGAAAAATAACAATATTTATTAAATGTACCTCAAATAGATGCATTTTAGAACTAACCACAACTAATATTTCAGTTGGCGCTTACTGCTTGGTGAAAAATAGTATAAATTAATATCATAGAGGTTTGAGCGTGGGCTTCTTAAATGTTTATAACTTATATGCATATCATTCGTAAGGACACCTCTTTAATTAGGTATAGATAGTACGAAGGATAACTTCTGTCCATTTCATATTAAATAGAAATCTCAGCACATAATTTCTATGTTGATGTTAAATTGACAATAATGTAAAATACAATACACCATTTTGGTCCTAAAGTATAGGCCGATATTAGGATAAAGATATTAACGGAGTAGTTTTTGCTTCATACAGCGTAAAACTCATATGCAACGCTGTTTTGATTATATTATATGTGCATAGCATGAAGATAAAACTGCACTGTTAATATATTTACCCCGATATTACTATCCTTGGCCTTTTGTTTGAACTGTTTCATTGAAATAAAAAATGTTTCAAACAACAGTGATCTTTAGTTGAACTAACTGACCACCACACCAGACCAAAATTGGACAAAGAAAAAAGAAAAAGAATAATAAACCAAAAGCAAAATTGGTATCACATTGTGCTCCTACAGTCAATTGCTAACATAATCTAGTAATTAATTGTAAGCTACTAATGGAAAATCTGAAAGCAGAACGCTTTAAAAAAGAGGAAACAAAAAAAAATCTCTTCCTAATCCTACAAAACGGAAACCGGTTTCACGACGAAAGACAGTGTGTTCTCCGGCCATAATGACGGCAATTTGGGGATGCGAATCAGTCAAACCTTGAGCGACGACCTTTTCAATTGAAGAAAGGGAGACTCCATTCGTTTCCCTTCACTTATGTAGCAGTGCTGTGCATTGGTGAGAAAAGCAGAGTGCTAAATTTGCGATTTATTGATGCAGGTCAGTAGGTGTAGTTACCCACATTTTTAATAATATCCAAAGTTTAATAGAAATTAATTAATATACTCAGATCTCTTGAGTATTTATATTTATAAAAATATTCCTACCGGCCATTTTCTGGCCGGTATTCTATTTATTTGCCTACGAGCCATTAAATGTCCGGTACCCTTAATTTTACGTATTTCAGTATAATTAGCGAAATTAGCGTAATTTAACATAATTTCAAGTAATTTAGCGTATTTTAGTATAAATATGCTAATTATACATCAAAAGAGGTAATCTAACAAATAATTTAAACAAAGTTTGAATTTTTAGTATTAGATTTCAGCATCTTGCTCAGGGGATTAATTAATTTCTATTAAACTTTGGATATTAATAAAAATGTCGGGTGTAGTTGGGTCTTCATATCCACTGTGATTTTCATCACATTGTGTTTGCAATATAGCCTTTAGTTCTAAACATTGAGACTTAAACCATTGTGCAAAACCGATTAATCAAACTGAAACAAATCGTCCATTTCATAGGAATATTGTTTGTGAATTTTCCATTGAAATTGATTTGCACGCAAGATGGAATAAGTTAAAAAAAATTAAGCGATATGATGGTGGTATGAAACTACATATGTAATCATGTACCACTTGATCCATACCTAATGGGTATGAAAATAATCTGAGTGGGTTTTTTAAGTTCGGCACCACAGAACCTGAGGTCCAAATATCAAATCATTTACAATGATTTTAAAGACATATTCAGTCATTTTAAACAGCAGTTTGTACCCATATAACCAAACCTCTCTCTTTTCAGAAAACCATGATCACTATTTGGACCATATGATTTCAATCGAAGAGTACAGCTTAAATAACTGTAATCAAAATATAAGTCAGAAGTTCAGAACTAACAATAACATTGATAATTCAGCCACAATTTAGGCTATTTACAAGAACATTGGTACCCAAGGTAGAGGCAAAGTATGAAGGACAAAAGCTTAATTTGATTTCGAATGATATTTCAATTTTGTGGACAATCATTTCCCCAATTCAATAGTCTCCCAGTTTTCTCGAGTGGATATTAATTGCTAAAACCTTTGTGAAATTGAGGAAGATTTGCATGGTACAAAATTTGAAATTAGAATTCAAATGTTAGTGCAAGTTGACTCCCCAAACACCAGCTTTATACGGCTCAAGATTAAGGGCCAGTAGTGGAGTAGCTGCTAGGTACTGGTACATTAATTGTACCTGGTAAGTAATTGATCAGCAAGTTGGATGCAGCACGACTGCAAGTAAAAAATCAATGAAATCACACATAAAAATAAAACTAAATGCAGAATGAGCAAATAAAACATTACAAATTATAACAGAAAATAACAGTGAAAAAAAAAATAAAGAATTCATCCAGAATAAGAGAAATATTCAGAAAGGCAGTACAAAAACTTCAGTTAATGGCACAACAAACTGCCCAAAGCATAATAATTAATTATCTACATTAAAAAAAGCCATCTTCAACCCGATTTGGCACATCAATCATTTGTCTTACCACTTGTCTGCTCCATCAGATCTCTCACATCATCATCTTGTCCCATTTTCAAAAGCAGTTCTAATACTGGTGCAGAGGCAGCTAAATCGGGTTTCACCCCTTCTCGCTTCATTCTGTTCAGAGCACACATAGCCTCATCTACTTTACTCTTCTTAGCATATGCTTTCAGCAAGGAAGTGTAAGTCAAGAGATCTGGCGCTAAATGATTGAGATGCATTCTATCTAGGATATTCATCACATCATCAATATTACCATCATTTACATGGGCAAGAAGTAAAAATCGATATGACACAACACCTGGTTTTATACCTCCCCTTACCATTAAGTCAAGTAACTTTTCAGCTTCCTTGCTTTGCCCTTGTTTGCACAAAGAATCCATCATTGATCCATAAGTAACCTCATCCGGCAAAAAGCCTCGATCAAACATATCCTTGAAAACTCTAATCGACTCTTTCCAATAGCCTAGCTTAGAATATCCATTTATAACAGTATTATATGTGATAAGATCAGGTGTGACACCTTTATCAAGCATATGATACAGTAGTTTCTCTGCCCCGTCAGTTTCCCCCCTCTTGCAAAGTGCATCCACAAATATATTGCATGTCACAGTGTCAGGCAATAATCCCTTTGAAACCATCTCATTCAGCACCTTCTTTGCCTTTCCTAGTTTGTTCATCTTGCAGAGCCCATCTAAAAGAGTATTATAGGTAAAAACATCAGGATGATTACCTCTAGAAACCATAATACAAAGCAACTCCTCTGCCTTTTCAATTGCCCCCTCCTTGCATAGTGCATCAATGATGGTAGTATAGGTCACAACATCGGGATCATGCCCTTTAGAAACCATGGACTTAAGCAATTCCACTGCCTTGTCGAATAGCCCTTTCTTGCACAACCCATCCACGAGAGTAGTATAGGTCACAACATTCGGTTTAAGCCCTTGAGAAACCATGTAGTACAAAAGTTCCTCTGCCTTCTCAGTATCCCCTTCTTTACAAATGCCATCAATAACAGTGTTGTAGGAGATCACGTTAGGTGTGCACCGCAGCTTAGGCATTTTATGTAACACCATGGCAACAGCCTCACTAATCCTATTCTCATAACAGAGGCCCTTGAGTAGTGGATTGAAGATCCTAGCATCAGCTCTCTGCCCGCCCTTAATAAACCGTCCCAAGAAAACCAAGCCTAGTTTTGGCTGATTCATTCGGATACAGTAGGAAATCAAGATACAATAGGTGCAGATATCAGGTGAGGCTGAGACACTTTTAGGTTGGCTCCAGCGGTTAAACAGTGAAAAGACAGTTGCATAATGGTTGTTTGAGTTCTTCATACGAGTTAAGGCTGTAAAGAGATGATTAAAGGAATAGATGGACGGTGCCGGGCTCTTAGCAGCCAGCAAGCGATCAAAAAATTGAAGAGCATCTTTAATAGTAAGAGTGCCTGACCGATAACATTCTTTTACAAGTAATTCCAGCTGGCGGGTCCCCATGGCCATGGGATGAAATGGTTACAACTTCACCTTTTGTGCTATACTCTTCCAGAAGGGCTTTTTGGTCAATGAGTGATCCAAGGAATCAAGAAGCAACAAGAGACTGCAAAACCTTCAAAAATACAAATTCTGCTAAATACAGCATAAGACTAAATAGAGAACTCATATTTACTTCATTAATGTTTTCAGTTCAGTACTCCTATACCAGTTGTTACTGAGCCTGTAGTAATCTGTAAACTTTTAAGGACCAGAGTTTAGTTGTTAATTGGGACTGTTTTTGTTTGCTTTTTGTTCACTTTACACATTGGTTCTATGGTTAAGAATCTAAAAAATATAATTACTATTACCATAGTAAGAAACTCAGGCCTTTACAATGAGCACCCGTACAGTATTGCCTAACTTGATTGGTTCAATAGCTAAAAATTGGTAGTCCTAGGTTGGAACTTGAACCGTAGCCTGCTCATAGAATAATAGTAATCATTATGCTTAAGAGATATGCTTCCAGCAATGAATATTTTTTATTGTATGCAATCTATTAAAGTATATAGTGTCACCACTATGCATGTAACCTAGAAATAAATTTAGCTCCTGGGTGATTCACCACAAATCCTTAATCCTTTCTGATCTGTAATTAGCTCATACAACTAGTAAATATGTGAATAATATTAACTAGTTACTACTAAAAATAGTAGTTCAAAATGGTATCCCTAGTGTGCTCTCATTGTCCTAAATTAAACATGACTATATTGAATTCGTAATTGCTATTTTGCTCTAACCCAACTTTTTAAATAAATAGTACTAGAGAATGATGCATAATTACCATCCTAACAGTAGTAAATTGGTGTTATTCCGTGTTACCAATCACCTATTTGACAAAAAGAAGCAAAGGACACTGTTCATGAAAAGACTTGACAAATTGAACTCCAGACTGTAACATCTCTGGACATTTTTCCAAGCAACTTACATACACAGTCACCAAGATCTACCAAATTGCTAAATTATAGGCCTAAATGCAAAGCACCTAAAGAAACTGGCACAGGAACAAAGAGCTCTTACCACAGTTAGAGAGAGCCTAGTCATAGTCTGTCTTGTATAATTTGAAAGAAGAGGTAGAGCGCTTCTTTAGGCAACAAGTATGAAGCGTGGCTACACAAAACTGGTGCTTGGAGGGACAATAGTTGTCAGGAGCATTTTGACAAACAGTTGAAGTGCAGGAGGGAGTTGAGAGAGGAGGTGAGCAGAGAGAAGAGAAAGACAGGAGAATGAGGCGGCAGTGTGGCGCTGGGAGTGATTGATTTGAGTGGGGGAGAACTGGAGAAGTAGATCCGATTTTAAAACCCTTCCTTTTCCTTTGATCGGAATGAAAGAAGGTAAAGCCAGTTTGGTCGGTGGGATTTAAGGTTGCGTCGAGTTTATAAAAGATGCTCGAGGAAATTAAGAAGGAATTGAAATAAACGACAAGTTAGGCTTGTTAGATGGCTTTGGAGCTCCACACAGATATTGTTACGAAGCCTGGTAACGGGCCTCCAATAAATTCACATCATCTCCATTATGTGAAAAGGAATCTTTTACAATTAGTTGATCCGAACCGTTCTTTTTAACTTGGCACAAATATCAAAGCTCAATAATACTGTCCCTGCGCTAGCCCAAAGCCCAAACCAGCTGAGATTTAATCTCAAACCATAAAGGGAGGGGAATTGTATAAGCTACCTAATAGCAGTGTTGTTAAATGCGGCCGCATGGACCGCATATGCTTATGCAGTCGAAAACTGCATGAAAATCTTAATGCAGTTCCATATATGCAGTTTTGCATATACAACCACATATGCAGTTTATACAGACCGCATACATATTGCATTATACCATGCAGTCCATACAAATATTTATTTTAATTAATTAAAAAAATTCCAAGTTATGATCAAACATTTATTAATAAAAAAAAGGATCGGATATGCAGTAAAACCCAGACCCAATTCTTTATACTCATCCGGACACAAGTCTAGTTAAGTGAAGCTTCTCGTAGTCCATGCAACTTCTTTTATAGGCTCTCAAAAAGTTTCTTTCTTTTGTTTTTAAGAGTTCGGATAAAGAAGTGTTATTATACCGGTTACTCCAGACGGACGCTCAAGGTGAAATTCGCGTGAATTCAGTGTTTACATTATTTATTACTAATTTGGGCCGAAGGATTTGAGCAGCTGAATTTATGGCCCATTATTGGCTATTGGCTACAAAGCAGTTGCTAGTCATTTATTTATTATACTTGTAAACATGTGCTGGGCTTCTATATGAATATATATACTACATATATATACTATATATATAGAGATATGCTATGGTGAGTTGTGAAGTAAAACGTTTTACTTCACACCATATTTTTATTTTGAAAATCCAAACAACCGATCCAAACCGTTCAACTTTTTCTAAATATTGAAATGTGCTTGGAGACCAAATTTTACATTTTTTGGAATTTTTTCTATATGAATATATAAATAAATTTGGACGCTCATCATTTTCAAGTTTAGAGTAGATTATAAAGAGTTTATTTATTTAGTATTTTTAATTCTTAAAGTTTCTAATGTATCATTTTTTATGCTTTGCTCAAAGGTGTGGCTAAATTGAACTTTATAAAGTGGAAACTATATATATATATTCCACTAAAATCGGATATGATCTTGGCTTGAACTGATTATTACATCCTTTCCCTCCATGCACAATATTTGAGTTTTCAAAACTAACGGTCGATCTGAACCATTCAACATGATCTCCATATGAATATGTACTTGCAAACCAAATTTTACAATTTTTAGAATTTTTTTACTATTTTTTTAGGTAGGTAGTCAAACACTTAATCTGAATGGTACAGAATTTTCAGATCAAGTGATTTTCTACCTATCTAAAAAAATATTAAAAAAATTCTAAAAAATGTAAAATTTAGTTGCAAGTACATATTCATATGGAGATCATGTTGAATGGTTCGGATCGACCGTTAAGATTTTGAAAACTCAAATATTGAGCCGTAGCACGGAGGTTCTCTATGCTATGTAGAGCATATTAGCAATTTTCTCTATATATATATATAGATGAGCTATGGTGAGACGTGGAGTAAAACCAAGTTTTTACTCCATGACACTATATTTCTATTTGAAAATCCAAACAACCGATCCGAACTGCTCAACATGTTCTCTATATTGAAATGTGCTTGGAGACCAAATTTTACATTTTTTGGAATTTTTTTACTATTTATTAAGCCACATCGAAATCGCTGATCCGGTGGTCTAGAAATTTTTACTGTTTTTTACTGTTCACAGTGGATCATCGATTTTCAAAGTGGCTTAATAAATAGTAAAAAAATTCCAAAAAATGTAAAATTTAGTCTCCAAGCACATTTCAATATAGAGAACATGTTGAGCGGTTCGGATCGGTTGTTTGGATTTTCAAAATAAAAATATGACATGGAGTACAAACTTGTTTTACTCCACGTCTTCACCATAGCTCATCTATATATATATATATATATATTTGTTTCTATTTATTTGGATATTAATAAAAATCACGGAGGTAAATTTAGGACGAAAATTGTGTTTTATCATGTGCATGAAAGTACTGTGTAATAAGTTTAGTATTGTAGTTCTAAAAAAAATAAGAAAAAAATAGGAGGCAAGTATACTAATAAAATAAGCACAAACGAGTGCCGACATTTTTATTAATATCCAAAGTTTAATACAAATTATTATTTATGCCCAGAATCCAGCTCAATATCGAAAAATGTCCAAACCGGCCAGAAAATGGCCGGCTTACTCCCCCCTTAAGCCGGCCATTTTCTGGCCGGTTTACTCTTTTTTTTTTTTAAACCCGTAAAAAACACTATATATACCCCTTTTTCTCTCTCTCCTCTCACAATTCTCTCATCTCTCAACCGAATTCTCTCTTCTTTGAGGTAATTTTTTTTTTATCTAATTTAATTTTTAATTTATTTATTTTAGGATTTAGGATTTAGGGTTTAGGTGTTAGAATTTAGAGTATATTGTTGTAATTTAGTGTAATTAGCTAAGTTGACCAATATTTAGTGTATTTTGGTAATTTTTACCATAATTAGGCTGATTAAGCGTAATTTAGTGTAATTAGCTAAGTTGACCAATATTTAGTGTATTTTGGTCATTTTTACCATAATTAGGCTGATTAAGCGTAATTTAGTGTAATTAGCTAAGTTGACCAATATTTAGGGTATTTTGGCCTTTTTTTTACCATAATTAGGCCAATTAAGCTTAATTTAGTGTAATTAGCACATTTGTCCAATATTTTAGGGTATTTTGGTTTTTTTTACCATAATTAGGCTGATTAAGCGTAATTTAGTGTAATTAGCACAGTTGTCCAATATTTAGGGTATTTTGGCCTTTTTTTTTACCATAATTAGGCTAATTAAGCGTAATTTAGTGTAATTAGCACAGTTGACCAATATTTAGGGTATTTTGGCCTTTTTTACCATAATTAGGCTAATTAAGCGTAATTGTACCGAAATTAGCACAATTGTCCAATATTTAGGGTATTTTGGCATTTTTTACCATAATTAGGCTAATGAAGCGTAATTTTACCGAAATTAGCACAGTTGTCCAATATTCAGGGTATTTTGGCTTTTTTTACCATAATTAGGCTAATTAAGCGTAATTTTGCCGAAATTATGTTATTTTAGACATCATGATGCCTAGAGCACGGTCTACCCCGCTTCCAGTAGTGGACGAACCGATCAGTACTAGCAACACGGAGCACATCAGTCCTCTCCTGTGGATTCCCCACAGCGAGCACCGAGTCTCGCTGGCTTCTCGTGAGGTACGTTCCTTTTCTTAGATTTTCTGTAAATTTTGTTGGGTTTAGATTTTATTATGTTATCACCACGCGGATTACCTTTTTCAACGCAGGACACGGGTCTTCTAAATGTGAAGTTGCAGTGTGTTCACATGCACTACTACGATATGATGGCCCCGTACCTCACCAACCTGGGTCTCTACCAGGTTGTGGACATCGTGCGGACAGAGAGAAGCATCATTAATGCATCTCTCATCGCTAGACTGGTGGAGCGATGGCGTCCCGAGACGCACACGTTTCACATGTCATTCGGAGAGATGACAGTGACTCTCCAAGATGTGAGTGCTCTTTGGGGTTTACCTATCCGTGGCACACCCGTCGGCGGCATCTCTGACAACACCAGATTCGTAGGTGATGTCGAGGAGTTGTTGGGAGCTGATCCGGACTATATCATTGGACAATGGGAGGTCCAAATTTCATTTGCGGATGACGAGGTTACGACAGCACTTCAGCACGGGTCTCTCGGCAGATTCCACCATGCTGGAGATTCATAGGTAAATTTTATAACTTGTTTCTATTAATCAATTTATAATACGAGGATTCTATTAGAATTTTTATATGTTTTATATTGCAGATATACACGGGGCTACGTGATGAACCTTTTTGGTTCTGTCATGTTTCCTGATTCCAGCGGTGACCATATGCCGATGATGTATCTCCCGCTGCTGCGAGACCTTGAGCAGCCGGAGTGGTACAACTGGGGTGGGGCTATCCTGGCGTATCTATATTCCCACATGTGCCGTAGTAGTGAGGTAAGTCACCAACTCTTAATTTAGTGTAAATTATTTAATCAATCAATCCATCAAAATACACTGACGTGTAATGTTCTTGAAAATGCAGCCGAATGTGAAGCAGATGTACGGGCCGGTGCTCCTGCTTCAGCACAGGTCGTGGTCACGGTTACCGGTGGGTCGTCCTATCCCCAATAAGGCGCCGCAATGGGGAGAGCCGAGTATGTGGAGATGCCCGGTATACGTCAAGAAGTGGCACGGTGGCCACAACTACTTGGATCGGACCCACGGTGCTACCATTGGGATCAGGCCAGTCCGTTCAGAGATCTAGAGTTTGCCATCCGTTATTGTTGAGTGGATGCCCTACGAGCAGTTTTACATGGAGAACCTCTTGCCGAGCAATGTGGGTGACCAGCAGGAGCAGGAGATGTGGTTCTACCGAGGTCCACTCATACACTTCTGGATAGTGGAGCACACTACCCAGATCGGGTGCCTAGCCAGTTTGGTCTACCGGCGTTCATTTTCGCAGACCCATCTTTGCCGAGGTACATGCACAGAGACCTGCACAGGTAAGTCGTAGTCTATTGTCAAATTTCTCATATTACTTGATAGTTTTGTATTACAACTAACGTCTTCCTTACAGGATGAACCACCGAGGGCGGCTGGATAAGGACTGGAGTACCCATTTTGATGCATACTACAGGACGACACAGGATCCTCAGCTGATAGACTTCTATCATGAGCCAGATGGGATCATTTAGACCCAGGAAGATCCCCAGTTGAGGTACGATACTTGGTACATGCAGATTTGCATGGCCAGTGTCTATCTGCAGGGCAATTACGGTGCCCATCTCCGCGACAGGATCCAGACTAATGATGGTTACCATCCCAGCAGCTGTTCATTCGCTCGCAACGTAAATCACCTAAAACTACATAGTTTTTCTCTAACTTAATAGTTCATCAAGATTTGATCTGACATGCCAATTTTGTTTCAGCTTTTGTCGGGGATCAAGGAGTGCTCTCATAGGATCTCCACGATGGGCAAGAAGAACTAGCGATATCTTGGGTACCGCATTCTCAAGAAAAATGCAAATGCGGTTGAGGATGCCGGGCACAGTGGGAAGATCATCACGATGCTGCGAGACGCCGGAGAGAACATCAACTGGCGTGAGATAGATCCGACCGAGCCTGATCCGGGCCCGATTATTGGACATGAGATGCCACCTTCTCCCGATTCGCATCCAGTGTGGGACTACCATAATTAGGTATTGTCCAACGTTGCGTGGCAGACATGGTACGACGAGCATGGATGTCCGGTGCAGCCTCATATATGTCATACTTCAGTATCTGTCAGGTTTTAATAAATTTCTTCATTCAGATCAAATTTAATAATTTATGTGTATGATTGCAGGGTCCGAGAGAGATGCCACCACAGCCACCACCTGCGGAGACCGATACTTCTAAGTACACGAGTCCCACTCGTACAGTCTTCAGGACTTCGGGGTATACGATGATAATTTCATGTCGGCACCGGTATGGCCCCGATATGGCACAGAGATGCCGCATGATGGAGAGGCTAGTGGTAGCGAGTCTCATACTTAGCTCGCCTTTGAGACTGAGTTCGCCGCATCTATCTTCAGTACACTTCCGCCAGTACAGACTGTCTCCCCGAGCGATGCCATATGGGATACTGCCGAGCAGATACGCAGGTTTGCTGATGCCCCATATGAGGCCGAGAGAGACAGAGCCTGGCCGCGCTGGCGCCGGGCGAACGCCGGAGTACCGCCTCAGCGATGGTCCCCCTCTCTGTTTTAGTTATATTTTTACTAGTTTTGTACTATTTATATTTGGTATACTATTTATGTTTGGTATATTTGGATTCTCCTATATTTCGGTTCTTTTGTATGTGTGCTTTTATGGTACTATTTTTATATTTTACAGGTAAAATAAATTATCATGATAATGCCAAACATAAAATATTACAATATTAAAATAGTAGTACAACATAAAAAATAGTATATTTCAGTTAGAACTAACCACAAATTAATATTTCAGTTGGAGCTTACTGCTTAGTGAAAAATAGTATAAATTAATATCGTAGAGGTTTGAGTGTGGGCTTCTTAAATATTTATAACTTATATACATATCATTCGTACGGACAGCTCTTTAATTAGGTATAGATAGTACGAAGGATAACTTCTGTCCATTTGATATTAAATAGAAATCTCAGCACATAATTTATATGTTATTATGTAAATACAATACACCATTTTGGTCCTAAAGTATAGGCCGATATTAGGATAAAGATATTAACGGAGCAGTTTTTGCTTCATACAGCGTAAAACTCATATGCAACGCTGTTTTGATTATATTATCTGTGCATAGCATGAAGATAAAACTGCACTGTTAATATATTTACCCGGATGTCACTATCCTTCGCCTTTTGTTTGAAAATAGTACCACAAAATAGGTTCTGTTTCATTGAAATAAAAATGTTTCAAACAACACTGATCTTTAGTTGAACTAACTGATCACCGCACCAGACCAAAATTGGACAAAGAAAAAAGAAAAAGAATAATAAACCAAAAGCAAAATTTGTGCAGTTAATTGAAAATAGACCCGGATTCGAACCAAAATTTGTGCACACTTGATCAACACGAATCTTGATGAAATCGGACGGCTCCGACCGGGTTGGTCCGATGTCCATCGGACCGCCCCCACTTGCATTAGGTACTTGCAAAGATGGAAATGGAAAAGGGTTTTGAGTGTTGAAAACCCGAAAGTGAATACCGGGACAGGGTGGCAACAATCTCTCGTGACATTGTGACAATTATTTGCCAGTGGTATTCCTTCTGTGTGACAAGATACAATTAAAAATAAAATACATATCCCCTTCTTTGCACGGTATTCTCCTTTATCTTCTGTTGCTACCATGCTGGGATCACCAAATTGCACAGTAAGCAATCAGCAAATTCAGAATTCAAATTTCTACAAAATGTCTAGACCAGTCAAGAGTTGTGCAAAACGGACCAATCAAACTGAAACAAATCTCCCACTTCATAGGCATATAATTGATTGTGAATTTTCCATTGAAATTGATTTGTACACAAGATGGAATAAGTAAGAAAAAAATAAGCGATATGATGGTGGTGTGAAACTACATATGTAATCATGTATACCACTTGATACATTCCTAATAGGTATTACAATAATCAGAGTGGCTATCCGAGGTCCAAATATCAAATCCGAGGTGTTACGTCTTTTTACAATGGCAGCTTGTACCCATATAATCAACGGCAGCTTGTCAGTGGATGCGGTACAAATAGGATGGAGACATCCATACTCTACCCTTATCAGTTAAGTTTGGGTCGTTACTCATACCCTATCCTTACTTATTAATTAAGATAACGGGTAATTATAAAATAAAATAATAGTTTATATAATTTAACCTAAAATATAACAAATAAATAAATATATTATACACATTATGTACGTAATTTCATAAAATATAAAAATTATATATTTTTTATTCCATTAGATTAAAAATTAAAAATTATTAATCAAACGATATAAAATGTTATATAATTCAATTTGGTCATAAGTTAGTAATTAAGAAACAATATTAAATGTTGTATATATCAATCTAATCAAAATAATAATTAATTATATAGTTACTTATATGTATAAAAAAGAGAGAGGCTACGGTGCTATGCATAGCACGGATTGGGTCCGTGCTACGGCTCAAAATTTGACTTTTCAAAATCCTAATGGTCAATCCGAACCGTTCAACATGATTATAAAATGAATATGTACTTGCAAATCAAATTTTACATTTTTTTGAATTTTTTTTACTATTTTTTTAGATAGGCTGTTTTTGGATGGTCCATAATGTTCAGATCAAGTGATTTTCGAAAAAATAGTAAAAAAATTCGAAAAAATGTAAAATTTAGCTTGCAAGTACATATTTATTTTATAATCATGTTGAACGGTTCGGATCGACCGTTAGGATTTTAAAAAGTCAAATTTTGAGCCGTAACGGACCCAATCCGTGCTATGCATAGCACCGTAGCCTCACTCAAAAAAAAATATCATATACAATTTAAAATTTATCAATTACCCATATAGGTAACGGGTGCGGTGCGAAATAGCTTTTACCCAAACCATTATCGGATAAGCTAACAATTTTTTTCTTACCTATAACAATACCCGTTAAGTTAACGAATTTTTTTCTTACCTAGCTATAACAATACCCGTTAAGCTAACCATACCTGCCTTATCGTATATGATACGAGTCGAGTAAACAGTTAAAAGGGATTCATTGACGCTTCCCAGTTTTAGTTATGAAGCATATAACTATACATGTTTCCATATTTTAGAATTTTATTTCAAAATTTATACCATGAACTATATATAATGTGCTTTGCTCGGTAGAATTAACTGGTTGTTAAGAGAAGCGACTGTGCGTTGTCAAACGAAATCCGATGTATGGCTATTAAATTAATTATGAAAAGATAGCAATGGTTGAAGCCAATATGCTTTGCAAACATGTTTCATTCGGTAAGGCCATTCAACTTTAACATATATCATTTTGATTTGATGAAAATTACAAGAAATTATGAAATGTTCAATAGTGAAATGCTAGAGATATCTCACTTCAATTAACAGCAATTGTACTTGATGTTCATAACACACATGCATAGCCTCATCTACAACATTGAATTTGGATAGAAATTCACTACGGGTTTTAACTGACTGACCTATACAAAATAAAGACAAGTAGACTAGAATGCAAAGCACCCAATAAAACAGGTCAGAAGTGTGGCTGCAAAACATTGAATCACCCAAAAATAAAAACTAAACTAAAAAAAAGAATCTGTCCAGGGCTTTTTCACGAACACTTTTATTGTTACAAGTAACACTAAATGGAGCTACAAACTGCCCAAAAGTACATAAATTGATCATTTAAATTCGAATAAGCTATCTATTGACAACATAATTAAGTACTCAATCATTAGTCTTGCCAATTGTCTGGTCCATGAGATCCCTCGCATCATCATCTCGTCCCATTTTCAAAAGCAGTTCTAACACAGGTGCAGAGGCAGCTAAATTGGGTTTCACCCCTTCTTGCTTCATTCTGTTCAACACGCACATAGCCTGATCTACTTTTCTGTTCTTTGCATATGCTTTCAACAAGGAAGTGTAAGTTGAGAGATCTGGCGCAACACGATTGAGTTGCATTCTATCTAAGATTTTCATCACATCATCGATAGTGCCATAATTTGCATAGCCGATAAGTAAAATACTATATGATACAGCATCTGGTTTTATACCTCCCCTTACCATTAAGTCAAGCAACTTTTGAGCCTCCTTGGTTTGTCCTTGTTTGCACAAAGAATCCATCATTGATTCATAAGTAACCTCATCCGGCAAAAAGCCTCGATCAATCATATCCTTGAAAACTCTTTTCGAATCTTTCCAACAACCTAGCTTAGAATATCCATTTATAACAATATTATATGTGATAAGATTAGGAGTGGCACCTTTATCAATCATATGATACAGTAGTTTCTCTGCCTCGTCAGTTTCCCCCCTCTTGCAAAGCGAATCCATAATTATATTGCATGTCACGGTGTTAGGCGGTATTCCCTTTGAAACCATCTCATTCAGTAACTCCTTTGCCTTTTCTAGTTTGTTCATCCTGCAGAGCCCATCTATAAGAGTATTATAGGTAAAAACATCAGGATGCTTACCTCTAGAAACCATAATACAAAGCAACTCCTCTGCCTTTTCAATTGCCCCCTCCTTACATAGTGCATATATAATGGTATTATAAGTCACAACATCGGGATCATGCCCTTTAGAAACCATGGATTGAAATAATTCCACTGCCTTGTCCCATAGCCCTTTCTTGCACAACCCATCCACGAGAGTAGTATAGGTCACAACATTCGGTTTAATTCCCTGAGAAACCATGTAGTGCAACAGTTCCTCTGCTTTCTCAATATCTCCTTCCTTGCACAGGCCATTAATCAGTGAGCTGTATGTGACTACATTAGGTAGAATACCAACTGAAAGCATTCGCTTAAACAAACTAAATGCTTGACTAATTGCACCTTTTTTACAAAGACCGTCAATCAGTGAGCTGTATGTCACTACATCTGACACAATACCCTCTAAAAGCATTCACTCAAACAAACTAAATGCTTTACTAACTGCGCCTTCTTTACAAAGGCCGTCAATCAGTGAGTTGTATGTCACTACATTTGGCACAATACCTGCCGAAAGCATTTTCTCAAACAAACTAAATGCTTCACTAATTGCGCCTTCTTTACAAAGGCCATCAATAACTGTGCTGTAGGAGATCACATTAGGTGCACACCGCAGCTTAGGCATTTTATGTAACACCATGGCAACAGCCTCACTACTCCTATTCTCATAACAGAGGCCCTTGAGTAGTGGATTGAAGATCCTAGCATCAGCTCTCTGCCCGCCCTTAATAAACCGTCCCAAGAAAACCAAGCCTAGTTTCGGCCGATTCATTCGGATACAGTAGGAAATCAAGATACAATAGGTGACGACATTGGGTGAAGGTGAGACCCTTTTAGGTTGGCTCCAGCGGTTAAACAGTGAAAAGACAGTTGCATAATGGTTGTTTGAGTTCTTCATACGAGTTAAGGCGGTAAAGAGATGATTAAAGGAATAGATGGACGGTGCCGGGCTCTTAGCAGCCAGCAAGCGATCAAAAAATTGAAGAGCATCTTTAATAGTAAGAGTGCCTGACTGATAACGTTCTTTGACAAGTAATTCCAGTTGGCGGGTCCCAATGGCCATGGGATGAAATGGTTACAACTTCACCTTTTGTGCTATAATCTTCCAGAAGGGCTTTTTGGTCAATGAGTTATCCAAGGAATCAAGAAGCAACAAGAGACTGCAAAACCATCAAAAATACAAATTATGCTAAATACAGCAAAAGGCTAAAGAGAGAACTCATATTTACTTCGATAAAGTTTTTCAGTTCAGTACTCCTATACCAGTTGTTACTGAGCCTGTAGTAATATGTATCAAACCAACTTAAACTTTTAAGGACCAGAGTTTAGTTGTTAATTGAGACTGTTTTCGTTTGCTTTTTGTTCACTTTACACATTGGTTCTAGGGTTAATAATCTAAAATATAATTCCTATTACCATAGTAAGAAGCTCAGGCCTCTACAATGAGCAGCCGTACAGCATTGCCAAGAGATATGCTTGATCCTAGGTTGGAACTTGAACTGTAACCTGCTTATAGAATAATAGTAATCATTATGCTTAAGAGATATGCTTGATCCAACAATGAATATCTTTTATAACTACTAAAAAAATAGTAGCTCAGAACTGTATTCCTAATGTGCTCTCATTCTCCTATTTTTTGCATGTAAGATTACTAAATTGGTTGCTGGCTCATAGTTGACTAGCCTAGCCAAAGGGACTGCATTGCAATGCACCCCAATTAAGGACAATCAGTTGTTTGTACAAGTATACATTGGCCAATTTTCGCTCTAACCCAACTTTTTACTGCATAGTAGATGATGATGCTTAATTACCAGATTTATAGTGTTCATAACTGTAGTCAATTGGTTTTTATGCCGTGTACCCAAGCATCTATTTGACAAAAACAGCGAAGGATACTTCCCATGAAAAGATTTGACAAATTGAATTCCAGACTGTAAAATATTTGGACATTTTTTCAAGCAACTTGAATGCACAGTCACCACGATCTACCAAAGTGCTAAATTTCAGGCCTAAATGCAAAGCACCTAAAGAAATTGGAACAGGAACGAAGAGCACTTACCACAGTTAGAGAGAGCCTAGTCATAGTCTGTTTTGTATAATTTGAAAGAAGAGGCAGAGCGGTTCTTTAGGCAACAAGTATGAAGCGTGGCTACACAAAACTGGTGCTGGGAGCGACAATACTTCTCAGGAGCATTTTGACAAACAGTTAAAGTGCAAGAGAGAGTTGAGAGAGGAGGTGAGCTGAGAGTAGAGTGGTACTTTCGTCCGATTTCAAAACGGCTAGCCCTTCCTTTGATCGGAAATTCGGAATCAGACAAGAAGGTAAAGCCAATTTTGGTCGCTGGGACCGTGGGATTTAAGGGGGCAGTAGTTCAATTCGATTTTTGCTGCTTATTATTTCTACATGGTCGGACATTTGGTGGTTGGGTCGAGTTCTTAAAATTTTCGTTCAATTCAGTTTTTTACTTATTGATATGATAATCTTATCAAATTCTAACTGTTTTTCTTAATTCAAATCAGCCCTATAAAATTATTAATTAGGATACTTTGTAATATCTTATATCTTAAAAGTTGTCAATTTTGATATTTTGTCAATTATTAGTTGACTAATTAAAATATCAATTTCAACCAATTCCAAAATATATGGAAAAATTATCCAAAAAAATTAAAGACTTTGACTGAAGATTGTAAAATAATTGAGGAGCTTAATTGAACAAAAATTCATAAACTTGATTCAACTCTTTAAGTTTTATCTTCACATGTAGAGTATGACTTAGTAGCTAGATTATACTTTTATTTAATTTAATCCCAAAATAATAAAAATGTCATACTTGATTTAAATATGCACAGATTAAACTTTTTAATATCACACTGATCAATGATTTGTAATTCATATTTTAACGGTGGGGATTTGTTATTCCATGTTGTCGTTCCACATTTAATTTTAATTATCTTCTTTAATTCAATGTTTCGATATTTGAATTCCAAATTACAAAAGTTTTGAATTTTTAAAGGGACGATTAAATGTTTGAAATTTTTAAATTCAAAGTCATGATTCAAAAATGAGGTTATGTATGTAGTTATATATGTATCATCGTAAGCAAGAATGTGGTTTGGAATTGGCATCGCTAGCTTGCAATATGTTTTGTGTTGTAATTGTATGCTCTCTTTTTCCTTTTAGCCCCATCCTGTCCAGTTAAATTTTTCTCTCCTTTTGTTCATCTCATTTCAAGTACCTTGAGGAGGAAAAATTATACAAGAAATATTTAGTACAAAGGGTTCTATACTTTTATGTATGTTTGGAAATTGAATGTGGGGCTGGTCTGGTCTTTTCTAATAGAAAATTTTGAATTCGGTTTTGATCTGATTATGTTTCTTGGGGACTATTAATATGTGAAATGAAACTCCTTATTTTCTAACAGACGACCATATTTGTCATTTTATATGTCAGATTAGGAATAGTCAAGGATTTTTTGCTGGAACATGATCGTTTTAAGGATGGATCTACAGTCTAAAAGATCAAATTAATAACAGAATTATTAAGCACACAAACATTCTCTTCATCTTATTATGTCTAAAAGATTTCAGTTGGTACATGGTACTAAAGCACACAAGCAATCCAGTAGTAAATAAAACATCCTACAAAAACTAGAAGAAATAACTTAAACAGAACACACAGAAATGAACTTAAAAAAATAAAAATAAAGAACAACAGAGAAGGCTAGCTGTAACGAAGATCATGAACTCCAAGAGTTTTACAGCTTAAGTTGAACTAACTTTATGAACTTAAGCAATTGATAATTATCTACTACAAATTTCAGTTATAGAGAGGCATTTTATCGGCCAACAGCGAAGAGGTCTTTTGTGGAATGCCCATGTGAACCATCAGCAGCATCACGTGCGTGAGAAGTTCTCCTCCCTGGCTCAATTGCTTGGAATGGTAGTATGTCTTGCAATTAATCGCCGCATAACACAACATCTCCACCCAAACTCTTCTTAGAATGCGCCACCTCCTGTTCTCTGCCAACTCATTTAGCTCCCTTACGAGCTGGCATGCTTTCCACAACACGGCAGTTTCTAACATAGTATGTTCTCTTTCTGAACTCACTTGTCGAATGAATTCTTCCCTTGCCAATTCTTTTGTAAGCCCCTTTCCCACTTCTTGAAAGGTATCTTTGGCTTTACTATATATGATCTGATATTTTCTTATAGCCTCGATCGCATCTGGCATCATGGATGATTGAATGATTAGAAGGTACATCATGTAGTTTGACATTATCAAACTAATTTCACGATCTGAGTGACTGTTATTGTCATTCCTACCACGACCAGTCTCAGGGTTTTCATTCATAGCACCGTGAGTGTGGAAGCAAAGATCTGTGACAATGTGCCACATTAGAATAATCTCGTCAAATTCAAATCTCCGGAGGTCTACTCTATAGTACTTAAATTCCTCATGTTGCAATACTTCATTTAATTTCAAATCTCTTAATCTCAACTGTACTGTCAATTGGTGTACATCACCCCTCGTCTTGGTCTTAAGCTCTTCAAATAAAAGCTCTTTTAGCTCGCATGGCACACGAACAGAACGAATGTAAATAAAGTTATCCCATAACTCCTTCACCTTAACAGCATCCAAAATCCCTCTAAATATGGTTTTTTTATCTCTCAGGGAAAAGCTCAACAAGCTGTATTGCCCCATCGTGTTTGACCACCGGGGCTTGCCCTTGGGGAAAAAACACGACATAACTTTGGCAATATTAACTGCCAGATTCTTTATGAAACAGTGGTTCTTTTCTTTAAGTGGGACTATCATCCAATCAGAGGTTATGATTAGAAGAAGGGAAATCAATTCCATGAAAAGAGCAGAACCAAATAAAATATAAGATATTATGATGTCTGCTTTTTCATAACCTCTTTTCTCGCTCTTAAGAAATAGTACGAAAGCAGAGGAGATCATCCCAAGAGAGAGAAATCGCCAGAGGCAACCACGCAGACCATGGAAAAGAACAGCCTTGGTGTGAAGCACATCGTATAGGAAGGAAAGCTCTATTTCCACCACTTTAAATGCCTTCCATACACCACAGTTCCAGAAATAGGTTTTGTTTGCCCAATAGAGACTTTGGCTGACCCTGTGGTCTACCACAAAAGGCTTGAATCTCTTAAAGAATTCATAGGCCTCAAATATCTGGCCTGTGTCATAAATATTATCTGGGGCATCAATGTTGGAAGGCAATTGCTCTTGGTTTTGCACATCATATGACTTTCGCAATTGATCCATGCCGGAAGAACGGAGAGCCCAAGTTCTCTCTGAGTACTTGACCAATCCAGCAATGAAAACAAAGGCAGCTGCTACACGTAGCCTGGGAATAGCCACCAACTCAAGCAATACCATAAATGCTACGACAACCTGGACGGCCAATCCGAGGAAATGCCTCCACCAGAGCTCGTTATCCTCGATTGAATATGAAGTGATGGTGTCAGGCCCACCAAGGTGGAGGAGGAGGAAAGGAGCCCAAAAGGCCATCAGGCCTACGTTTTGCCTCCTGAGAAGGTTGCCGAGTGCCAAGATGGCAACATAATCAGCAAACAGGTAAAAGAACCAGAGAAGAAGGATGAGGAGCTTATGGGCAGTGCGTTTTCTCAAGGGAGACAAGAAGACCAGGCCAAATTGCAAGCATAGGCTTACCAGCACCAGGATTCTAATTTCCTCAGCATTCCAGAGCCTCTTCAAGCTCTCTTTTATAATTGGCATTTTGGTACCTTCTTTCACAAAGAAGAGAGAGATTTCAGTTAGGGGTGTCAATGGATACGGATGGAGACATTTTCATATCCATACTCTATTCTTATTCATTAAATTTTGGTGTTTACTCATACTCTATCCCCCGATTAAGATAATGAATAATTATCGAATAAATTAATAGTTTATATAATTTAATCTAAAATATAACAAATAAATAAATATATTAAACACATCATGTACGTATATCATAAAATATAAAAATAATAATTTTTATTCCATTAGTTTAAAAATTAAAAATTATTAATCAAATATAACGATATAAAATGTTATATAATTCAATTTTGTCATAAGTTAGTAATTAAGAAACAATATAAAATGTTGTATAAATCAATCTTATCAAAATAATAAAAAATTATATAGTTAATTATATGTATAAATAAAAAATATCATATATAATTTAATATTTATCAATTACTCTATATGGTAACGGTCTATATGGTAACGGGTCCGAAATTGGTCTTACTCATACTATTATTTGATAAGCTAATAATTTTTTTTTCTTACCTATAACAATATCCGTTAAGTTAACGAACTTTTTTTTAACCATACTTGCCATATCGTATATGATACGAGTCGGGTAAATGGTTAAAAGGGATTCACTGACGCTTCCTAGTTTCCGTTCTGAAGCATATAACTATACATGTTTTCATATTTTAGAATTTTATTTCAAAATTTATACCATGAACTATAATATGTGCTTTGCTTGGTAGAATTAACTGGTTGTAAAGAGAAACGACTGCGCGCTGGCAAAGGAAATCCGATGTATGGCTACTAAATTAATTATGAAAAATATAATCTTAGCTTCAACAATGAATATTGAACTCTTTTTTCTTTTTTTTGAGATGAAAAATAAAGTCAAGCCATCCAACTTTAAATTTGCAGTCAATCCAATGGTGAGTGGTTTTTTTATTATAGCTGCAGTTATTGCCAGTTGGTCAATTAATGGAAACTAGAAAGAAAAGCCAACTACCGGATTCAAAATGAAAATATTCCCTTTAAATAAGACCAGTGCTTAATATCAATATATACATTAATTATATAGTGCTTACTTGAAAACTCTTTGAGGTGCTCCTTAATTAGACGAGGTCAGCTCTGAGATTCTTGTGCCGAAGAATTAAATCCAGAATGAGATGGTTGTAGATGGTAATGACATTGGAAGAACTAACTCTCCTAGAGGATCTCTTATTTGAACCCAAGGGGGTATTGTATTCTTTCCTTCCATATAAAGAAAAGTAGGGTTTTATGCTTCTTACTTTCACTGTTAATTTCCATTATGTGTGCCATATTCCAATTCAAAAATTATACTCATAAATTGTTTTCTATATTATAGTCTCACAAAAATATTGAGTGTTTATGTGTTATCTATGAAAATGAAAGACCTATATTTATTTAATATCAGATTTTCTGTATTAATATCTTGTCTACAAAAATTAATATTATATAGTGTTTGGTCTTACTAATTATATTATATATTCATCATTAAAAATTAATATTTTACAAAAAAAATATTACTAAAAAATGCGTCTGATTTGACAAGTAACATTTTTTACGGGGTTATGAGACATTAGAAATGTTCTGATCTGGACACATCCATTCAATATTTCACAATCCAACTAAGATTAATTAATTTACTAATTCAAAATTAATCGATATAAATAAATTTGGACGTCGCCCATCATTGTCAAGGTTTAGAGTAGATTATACAAATGGTCTCTAAAGAGTTATTTATTTATTATTTTTAATTCGTAAAGTTTCTAATGTGTCATTTTTATGCTTTGCTCAAAGGTGTGGCCAAATAGAACTTTAATTGGTGTAAAGTGGAAACTATATATATTCCAACAAAATCGGATATGTTCTTGGCTTGAACTGATTATTATATCCTTTCCCTCCATACACATGTGCGCACTTAGCTTTCACAAGCATGCATCTTTTTTCCTTTTTAAGTAGCTCTGTTGTCGGGTCGGCTAAATCAGTCAGAATCAGCCGATTTGGATAGGAAATTCAAATTTTTTTGACTGAACCTTGTTTTGTACTTAAAAATATATATATATATATTTTTTCAAAGAATTATATTAAGGAAAAAAGAATATTGCAAAAGTTTATTACACTTATAAGTTAGCCATACATAATATAATATTGTATTTGGTTAAATCAAGTTTATCATGCTCAAGATCCTGAACTAAATTATACAGTAGGTCATTCAACCCATAAACTGTAATATTTAAGGGCTTAATTTCCAAAGGAAAATATTATGGATTAGTGAGAAAACAGAGGTATACTATCAACTCAGACAATGGAGGACTTTTCATCCAGTTCTATTGAATCCTCAC
The DNA here is from genome assembly GCA_011114355.1 of Carex littledalei. Lineage (NCBI taxonomy): Eukaryota > Viridiplantae > Streptophyta > Magnoliopsida > Poales > Cyperaceae > Carex > Carex littledalei. Next base: position 3,293,355 of record CM022081.1, read on the forward strand.
TTTTACTTGTCTCCTCAGATTTGTTCTCAGTCGAGTAAAACATGACAGCTATCTGATATAATTTTATAGGAATGTTACTAGAGTAAGCATATGTAAAAATAATATCAAGCATTGTGCAAAACGGATTAATCAAACTGAATTATCCATTGAAATTGATTTGTACGCAAGAATTAAATAAGTCAAAAAAAATTAAGCGATATGATAGTGGTATGAAACTACATATATATGTAATCATGCATCACTTGATCCATTCCTAATTTATATTAAAATAATCAGAGTGGGTATTTAAGTTCTGTATCACAGAATCCGAGGTCCAAATATCAAATCATTTACAATGACTTTAAAGACATATTGAGTCTTTTAAACAACAGTTTGTACCCGTATAACCAAACCCCTATCTTTTCAGAAAACCATGATCACTATTTGGACCATATGATCTCAATCGAAGAGTACAGATTAAATAACTGTAATCAAAATATAAGTCAGAAGTTCAGAACTAACAATAACATTGATAATTCAGCCTCAATTTAGGCTACTTCCAAGAACATTGGTACCCAAGGTAGAGGCAAAGTATGAAGGACAAAAGCTCAATTTGGTTTTGAATGATATTTCAATTTTGTGGACAATCATTTCCCAAATTCAATAGTCTCCCAGTTTTCTCGAGTGGATATTAATTGCTAAAAACCTTTGTGAAATTGAGGAAGATTTGCATTGTACAAAATTTGAAATTAGAATTCAAATGTTAGTGCAAGTTGACTCCCCAAACACCAGTTTTATACGGCTTAAGATTAAGGGCCAGTAGTCGAGTAGCTGCCGAAATTTGTATTAATAGAAAGTAAAATAAAAAAATATCGACATTGAAGAATGTTTTCGTTGAAATTCGAGATGTAGCAAAAACGTGATGGTCCATAACGTCCAGGGCACTGTAGCTGGACGTTATGGTCCATAACGTTCAGTTAATCTGATCACTAATTATCTCTAATTAACAAAAACACTGTAGCTGGACGTTGTATGTCCATAATGTTCAACTACAATTAATGTTTTTTTTTTTTCATTGTTTGCTTCAGTTTGCGATTTTTGAAAAAAAATCACTTCAATTGGACGTTATGGACCATAACGACCTGATTTTTTTTTTCCAGCGCATCCCTAGCCGTAATGGACCATAACGGCCCGTATTTTTATTATACTAACGCAGATAGTTAGATGCTATCACTCTCGTATAGGGAAAAGTGTTCGCACTATCATATTACTCATAATCTCTCTTTTTGAATATTGGACAGGTCACATGGACAAAAGGATTAAAGAGGTTGCCGAAGAATGGCTTCCGGTAGATCTCAATGCAATACCATTGCGGGTATGGGATCCGGCCGACTCCCAAGTGGTAGAGTACCATGGTACTGAAGATGGCGGCCATAGTGGGATGCTTTTGAGGGATGCTGGTACACCAGCTTAGCACAACATGAAGTCCAGTTTTTGTTGCATCGATATGAGTTTAGGATCCTTTCGTTACTTTAGCCCTTTTATATGTGGCTTAGTTTTAGATAGTGAATTTTCTATAACGGTGTTTTGGTGGCTTCTTAAGCGCCGAGCTTTTGTGTTTTGTTCGGTGTTAGGACCTTATTTCTCACTTTAGAACTGTGGTTATCTTCTTTGACTTGAGATGTAAGTTAACTTGATTTCATAATGCATGAAATGGGCATTCTATGCCTTTTATCAAAAAAAAAAAAGATAGTTAGATGCTAATCTGGCCGTGATGGTCCATAACGTCTTTATTAGATCTCGAATTTCTGCCAAATTGTTCTTCAATGTCGATATTTATTTATTTTATTTTCTATTAATAAAAATTTCGGGAGTAGCTGCTAGGTACTGGTACATTAATTGTACCTGGTAAGTACTTGATCAGCAAGTTGGATGCAGCACGACTGCAAGTAAAAAATCAATGAAATCACACATAAAAAGGTAAGTACTTGATCAGCAAGTTGGATGCAGCACGACTGCAAGTAAAAAATCAATAAAATCACACATAAAAATAAAACTAAATGCAGAATGAGCAAATAAAACATTACAAATTATAACAAAAAAGAACAGTGAAAAAAAAAAAGAATTCATCCAGAATAAGAGAAATATTCAGAAAGGCAGTACAATAACTTCAGTTAATGGCGCAACAAGCTGCCCAAAGCATAATAATTGATTATCTACATTAAAAAAAGCCATTTTCAACCCAATTTGGCACATCAATCATTTGTCTTACCACTTGTCTGCTCCATCAGATCTCTCACATCATCATCTCGTCCCATTTTCAAAAGCAGTTCTAATACTGGTGCAGAGGCAGCTAAATCAGATTTCACCCCTTCTCGCTTCATTCTGTTCAGAGCACACATGGCCTCATCTACTTTACTCTTCTTAGCATATGCATTCAGCAAGGAAGTGTAAGTTGAGAGATCTGGTGCTAAATGATTGAGATGCATTCTATCTAGGATATTCATCACATCATCAATTTACCATCATTTACATAGCCAAAAAGTAAAAATCGATATGACACAACACCTGGTTTTACACCTGGTCACACCTGCTTTGCCCTTGCTTGCATCATTGATCCATAAGTAACCTCATCCGGCAAAAAGCCTCGATCAAACATATCCTTGAAAACTCTAATCAACTCTTTCCAACAGCCTAGCTTAGAATATCCATTTATAACAGCACTATATGTGATAAGATCAGGTGTGACACCTTTATCAAGCATATGATACAGTAGTTTCTCTGCCCCGTTAGTTTTCCCCCTCTTGCAAAGACCATCCACAAATATATTGCATGTCACAGTGTCAGGCAATAATCCCTTTGAAGCCATCTCATTCAGCACCTTCTTTGCCATACCTAGTTTGTTCATCTTGCAGAGCCCATCTATAAGAGTATTATAGGTAAAAACATCAGGATGCTTACCACTAGAAACCATAATACAAAGCAACTCCTCTATCTTTTCAATTGCCCCCCTCCTTACATAGTGCATATATGATGATAGTATAGGTCACAACATCGGGATCATGCCCTTTAGAAACCATGGACTGAAGCAATTCGACTGCCTTGTCGAATAGCCCTTTCTTGCACAACCCATCCACGAGAGTAGTATAGGTCACAACATCAGGTCGAATTCCCTGAGAAACCATGTAGCGCAACAGTTCATGTGCCTTCTCAGTTTCTCTTTCCTTGCACAGGCCATAAATCAGTGAGCTGTACGTGACAACATTTGGCACAATACCCACTGAAAGCATTCGCTCAAACAAACTAAATGCTTTACTAACTGCGCTTTCTCTACTATTGCCATCAACAACAGTGCTGTAGGAGATCATGTTAGGTGTGCACCGCAGCTTAGGCATTTTGTATAGCAAAATGGCTACGGTCTCTCCAATCCTATTCTCTGAACAAAGACTCTTGAGTAGCGAATTGAAGATGAAAGCATCAGCTCTCTGGCCCTCCCTAATGAACCGTCCAAATAAAATAAACCCAAATCCAGGCCGGTGAATTCTGATACAGTAGCTAATCAAGACAGTATAGGTGCAAACATCAGGTGAGGGTGAGACCTGTCTAGATTGGGTCCAGCGGTTAAAGAGTGAAAGACAGTTGCATAATGGTTGTTGGAGTTCTTCATACGAGTTAAGGCTGTAAAGAGATGATTAAAGGAATAGATGGACGTGATAGACAAAATAAAACATGACGTGCTTTTACAATTAGAAACACGTAATCCAGAATCCGTAAATCCAAAATAAAATAGCAAATGAGTTTAAATCTTACAGTTCTGAATTGAAGACATCTTTAGGCGGAAGCGTAAATACTGATCATCAACGGTTTTCCTCAGACGTGATGATGGAGACCTTAGGCGTTTTTCTTTTACTTCTCTTATTATTTTTTATGGACGAAATTTTTAGTATGGGATGAAGTCCAAATAAGAGAAGAGGTCTTTAAATAACTCTGAGGCAACCTTTGGGACCAGTATATTTAATAAATAGCAATCTGAATTTTTCCATCAAAAATTACTCGTGCCTTTTCATTAGTCGTGTCCTTTCGTTAGTCGTGCCCTTTCATTAGTGTCCTTTCATAAGTGCCCTTTCATTAATTTCTGTAAATAAAATTGGTGCACAACAATAACATAGGCCACATAATAAATAAAACTAACATTCTCCCACTTGGCTGTAATGTTATAACATAATAAAACACACATTCAAAATTTTAGCCAATATAATTTTTCATTAACGTAAACCCTGTTTAGTTAGAAATACCAAATCAAACTAATGTAATCAGAATAACAAATGTCATTATTTGATCCCCATTAATTATAGCATTGGTACTCTTTCTAACAATGGTTAATAATATTCATTCTGTCCTCATAAGTAATTTGCTTAGATTAAATAAAATTATGTGCAACATAATAAATATGCAAACCTTATAAATTCAAAGTCAATACATAAATAAAAGTTCAGTACATAACATAATATATAGTTTACAACAACAAAATTATAATACATTAATCAAATTCATGTCGGCAACATGCTCTTTGTAAATAGTAGGTGGTAGCGTCTTTGTTAGAGAATAAACTAACATAGCTCTTGTATTAATATGTTGTATCACAATAGTACCATCTTTGACTTTGTCTCTAACAATAAGATATTTGATGTCGATCCACTTAGATGCACCACTTGATTTGTTGTTTTCAGAGAAGAAAACAACAACCTTGTTATCACAAAATAAGGTAAGTGGCCTCGCAATACTATCTATTACTTGAAGTCCTGATATAAAATTCTTCAACTAAACCGCTTGATCAGTAGCCTGATAACACGCTACAAATTCTGCTTGCGTAGTATAAGATGCCTTTATAGACTACTTAGCACTCTTCCATGAAATTGGTCCCCCTGCAAGCATAAATATGTAACCCGATGTGGATTTCTTGCTGTCGACACATCCAGAAAAATTTGAATCAAAATAACCAATAACTTCAAGGTTATTTGATGTTTTGTAAGTAAGCATATAATGTTTTGTCCTTTACAAATAGCGTAAAACTTTCTTGGCAGCCTTCCAATGTTCCATTCCTTAATCAGTTTGATATCAGCCAAGCATACCCATTGCAAATGCAATATCAAGACATGTACAAACTTGAGCATACATTAGACTCCCTACTACTGAAGCATAGGAAATTTGCTTTATTTGAGCACGTTCTATTTCATTTTTAGGACATTGAAACTTGCTGAACTTGTCACCCTTGATAATAGGAGCAACGCTAGAGGAGCAATTTTGCATGTTATATCTTTTAAGCACTTTCTCAATATATGTTTTCTGGGATAAGCCTAAGATCCCACGAGACCGATCTCGGTAAATTTCAATACCTATAACATAAGAGGCTTCACCAAGATCCTTCATTTCAAACTTAGTTGATAGAAAACGTTTGATCTCATATAACATGTCTAAATCACTGCTTGCTAATAAAATATCATCCACGTACAAAACGAGAATGATAAATTTACTCCCACTAATCTTGAGATATATGCATTGATCTATTGTATTTTCTTTAAATCCAAATTTGGTTATGACCTCATCAAACTTGAGATACCACTGTCGTGAAGCTTGTTTTAACCCATATATTGAACGTTTTAACCAACATGCCATATGCTCCTTGCCTTTTACAACAAACCCTTCAGGTTGTTTCATAAAAAAAATTTCATGCAAATTATCATTAAGAAATGCAGTTTTTACGTCCATTTGATGTAGTTCTAAATCATAATGAGCTACAAGAGCTAAAACAATTCTTAATGAATCTTTCTTTGAGACAGGAGAAAATGTATTATCAAAATGTACACCTTCTTGTTGCGTAAACCCTTTAGCGACTAATCTGGCCTTAAATCTGTCAATGTTACCTTTTGAGTCTGTTTTTGTTTTATAGACCCATTTACAACCTACAGGCTTAACCCCGACAGGTAACTCAACAAGATCCCAAACTTCATTAATTTCCATTGATTTCATCTCGTCATTCATGGCTTCTAGCCATTGAGATGATTTATCGCTCATAATTGCTTGCTTGAATGAGATAGGATCTTCTCCATGACCTATATCACATCCCTCATCAATAAGGTATATGATATAATCATCAAGTATGGCAGATCTTCTCTCTCTTTGCGATCTACGTAAGGGTTCTTGTGGCAGAATAGGAGTTTCATCAACATTAGGAATATCATGAACATGAGTTTCTTCATTAGTCTCTTGCACATGAGGTATAGAATTTGTAACCTCTCGAATTATCGAAATTGGAACATAAATACGATTTTCCTCGAGGTTTACAGTTCTATTTACATTACTCCCACTAACGTTGCCATTTTCAAAAAATACACATGTCTAGTCTCAACTATTCTAGTGGTATGTGACGGGCAATAAAATCTAAAACCTTTGGATCTCTCTGGATAACCAATAAAATAACAACTAATGGTTCTGGAATCAAGTTTCTTTAGTTGCGGATTATAGACTTTTGCTTCAGCAGGACAGCCCCACACACGTAAGTATCCTAATTGCGAATTTCTGCCAGTCCACAGTTCGTAAGGTGTTTTTGGAACAGATTTACTAGGAACCCGATTTAGAATATGTGTGGTTGTTTTTAAAGCTTTCGTCCACAAAAATTCTGGCAAGGTGGTATTGCATATCATACTTCGTACCATATCCATTAGTATACGGTTGTGTCTTTTAGCAACTCCATTTTGTCTAGGATCTCATGGCATAGAGTACTAATGAACAATACTATTTTCTTGAAGAAATAAAGCAAACGAGCCTGACTTTGACCGAGATCGGTGTGTCTACCATCACCGCCTCTATCTGAACGCACTACTTTAATTTTAAAGTTATGTTGATTTTCAACTTCAGCCTTAAAGATTTTAAATTTATCTAGTGCTTCAGATTTTTCATTAATCAGATACACATAATCATAACGAGAATAATCGTCAATGAAAGTAATAAACAATTTATGACCGTTAATCCCGGAGTAGCAAAAGGACCACATATATCGGTATGAATAATTTCTAATAGTCCCCCACTTCGAGTGGCTCCTTTCTTATTTCCCTTGACAAATTTTCCTTTAACACATTCTACGCAGTTGTCGAAATCAGAAAAATCTAATGCCGGGAGAATTTCATTTCTAATGAGACGTTGCATTCTATCTCTTGAAATATGACCCAACCTGCGATGCCATAATTTGGAAGAATTTCCAACATCACGATTTCTCTTAACTCCACGTTTATGATTAACACTAGTAATATTCATAGATAACAGAGATTCACAAAAGGAAGAATCCAAAAATAATTTATATAGATTATCACATAATAATCCAGAACCAACAAACTTAGAGTTATGATATAGTTTCAACTCATTATTTCCAAACTGAAACATAAAACCACATGCATCAAGTCTAGAAACAGAAATTAAATTCCTAATCACACTAGGAATATAAACTACATCATGTAAATCAAGAATAAAGCAACTCTTCAAAACCAAACGAAGAGTTCCAACAGCCTCGACTTCAGCCTCTAGTCCGTTAGCAACCTTAAGTTTCCTTTCTCCCCTTTGAAGCATCCTCACGGAATGGAATCCCTGCAATGAGTTCGTAATGTGCACAGAGGCACCAGTGTCAACCCACCATGTATTTAAGGGAATATCAACTAAAAAGGTTTCACAAATCATGAAATTTAAATCATTACCCTTTTTAGCGAGCCAATCTTTAAACTTCACACAGTCCTTCCTCATGTGTCCACGTTTCTTACAGTGGTGACACTTAGGAGCATGCACGGGTTTTGTACCAGATGTACTTGCCTTGTTAATTCCAGTAGCCGAATTCACTTTATTTTTACCTTTACCATTGTCTTTCATTTTCGGTTTTGGACTTTGAACAGCAATATGTGCATAATCAGGTTTCTCAGCCTTAATCCTTTCTTCTTCTTCAACACACATGGCAATTAATTCGCTCATTTTCCACTTTTCTTTCTGCGTATTATAATTGATCTTGAAAGGACCAAATTGTGCAGGAAGAGAAGTCATAATGAAATGAACTAAAAAGCCTTCAGAAATTGCCATATCCATGCCGTTTAATTTTGCGGCCATATCATTCATCATCATGATATGTTCACGTACACCGCTTGTCCCGTTATACTTGGTAGTGAGCATTTTCATTATGAGAGTACTTGCATTAGCCTTAGAAGTACTTTTAAACTGCTCTTCAACAGAAGCCAAATACTGTTTAGCAGTGAATACAGTATTTGCATTATCCTTCTCAGGAATGCCTCCTCTTATAGCAGATGTAATAGTACTTTTCATAATCATGAGAGACATGCGGTTTGAGCGCTCCCATTTTTCTAAATTATTTTTATCATCATCAGTACTTTTATCTGTAATAGCAGGTTTGTCCATTCGTAATGCCTGGTCAATATCCAGAACACCAAGACAAATCTCAATTTGCTCTTTCCAAGTGGAAAAATTAGTTCCGTTCAATGGTATTATTCCAGAGATTTGAGCATGAACATTATTCAATGCTGCATTAGATTCAGAAGAAAAAAAAATGCTTACTATTATCAAAGATAAATCCACAAATAACATAATAACATTAAATCAACTGTATATAGAGGGACTAACAATAATTATACTAAAATAAATAATAAAACGCCAAATTATATTTCAGTTCTATCATAACAATTGTTGCATAAAATTCAATTTATATCACCGTTGGGCAGAAATAAATTGAATTGCTAAAATAAAGAAATTCATTTAATAAATCATAATGGCAATTAAAGTTGGTAAAATTAACCTTTATAATTTATTACATGAAGAAAACGTAATTTTATTAAAATTAATTTGTATCACCGTTGGGCAGAAACAAATTAAAACAAATAAATTCATTTAATAAATCATAATGGCAATTAAAGTTGGTAAAATTAACCGTCATAATTTATTAAATGTATAACATAATTGTGACTTAAATCACAAAATTAATTTTATCATAATAATAACGTTAAATAATAATGTCTAAAATTATTTATATGAAATATATATAATAAATTTCTGCAACAGAAAATTAATTAGACCAAAATTATATATTAATTCATATAAAACCATAGAAAAATACCAATATAATACGGACTGTGCAACATATATACACATATAGGTTTTTGTACATGCAATTCCATCTTATCCTATCATATAACATATAGTCTAGATCCAATACAACACATATAACACATAGTTCGGTCCTTCCTCTTCATTAGCCATACAATCAAGGTTGGACCACTTTTGCCAAAACGCATGGCTGTCATCGAGGTTGGACCGAAGTTTTGTTCATCATAAGTGCATCAGATCCAATATAGCAAAATAGAGATGTGCATGTGAGGCCTCTTGGGAGGTTAAAGGTCTCCAACTTTTGCATCTCCCATGAATTTTAATAATAGAGAATAATGATGAATTGTTTCAAGAATAATAAATTCATAAAATTAATAATTCTCAAAATTTATATGAACCAAAGAATTTAAAAAAAAAAAAAATTAATAATTCTCCGATTAAAATTAGTAATTAATCCCAAAAAAAAAATTTTACTCTCGGATTAATCCAAAATTCATCCAAAATGAATTTGTCAGTTTAAATTCGTCGTTCATAATATTTATACGAAAAAAATTATTGCATCTTATATGAATTTACGGTGGCTCTGATACCAAATGATAGACATAATAAAACATGACGTGCTTTTACAATTAGAAACACGTAATCCAAAATCCGTAAATCCAAAATAAAATAGCAAATGAATTTAAATCTTACAGTTCTGAATTGAAGACATCTTTAGGCGGAAGCGTAAATACTGATCATCAACGGTTTTCCTCAGACGTGATGATGGAGACCTTAGGCGTTTTTCTTTTACTTCTCTTATTATTTTTTATGGACGAAATTTTTAGTATGGGATGAAGTCCAAATAAGAGAAGAGGTCTTTAAATAACTCTGAGGCAACCTTTGGGACCAGTATATTTAATAAATAGCAATCTGAATTTTTCCATCAAAAATTACTCGTGCCTTTTCATTAGTCGTGTCCTTTCGTTAGTCGTGCCCTTTCATTAGTGCCCTTTCATAAGTGCCCTTTCATTAATTTCTGTAAATAAAATTGGTGCACAACAATAACATAGGCCACATAATAAATAAAACTAACAGGACGGTGCCGGGCTCTTAGCGGCCAGCAAACGATCAAAAAATTGAAGAGCATCTTTAATAGTAAGGGTGCCCGATCGACAACGTTCTTTTCCAACCAGTTCCAACTGGCGGATCCCCATGGCCGTGTGCTGCATGGGCCTTACTGAAGGTGTACTACAATTTATCAATGGATTACCTACCAAATAAAAAAAAATATGAAAGAATGGTGAATAGATTTCGCTCCAACCCAACTTTTTAATACATTGTAGATGATGATGCATAATTACAAGATTTATAGTGTTCATAACTGTAGTCAATTGGTTTTATGCCTGGTACCCAAGCATTTATTTGACAAAAACAGCAAAGGATACTTCCCATGAAAATATTTGACAAATTGAATTCCAGACTAACATTTGTGGACATTTTTCCAAGCAACTTGAATGCACAGTCACCACGATCTACCAAGGTGCTAAATTTCTGACATAAATGCAAAACACCTAAAGAAGCTGGCACAGGAACACAGAGCTCTTACCGCAGTTAGAGAGAGGCTAGTCTGTCTTGTTTCATTTGGAAGAAGAGGGAGAGCGGTTCTTTAGGCAACAAGTATGACGGGTGGTGCTTGGAGCGGCAATTCTTCTAAGAAGCATTTTGACAAACAGTTGGAGTGCAAGAGAGAGTTGAGAGAGGAGGAAGACAGAAGAGAATGAGGCGGCAGTGGGGATTCGAAGAAGAGTGCTACTTTCGTCCGATCAATCTCAATTTTGGTCGGTGGGACTTAAAAGGGGGAAGGAAGATAATTTTGCTTTGATTGGGCAATTTAGTTCAATTCGGGTCACTAGCATAGTCTATAGTTCTCATACTCTATACTCCATAGGGTACGTTTGGATGAATCAAGGAACAGCAGCTATTTTTGGGTTGAGAATAGCTGCTAACCCAACATTTCATAGGAATAGCGGAATAGCAGCTAGCCCGAGCTATTCCTTTGTTGAGAATAGCGTTTTTTTTTTCACTCAAATGTGTTGTGTTAAGAATAGCTCGCCAGGAATAGCAGCTATTCCTGAGTTAGCGCTATTCCTGTGTCACCCAAACGTACCCTATAGGAAGAGCCTTCGCCAATATTATATAATTGTTTTTCGTTTGTTTGCTGCTTATACTTTGGTCCAACATTTTATTGCGTAAGTTCTTAATTTTTTTTTGTTCAGCCCAGTTTTTTTAATTATTGGACAATAATTTTATCAAGTTCTAAATGTTTTTCTTAACTTAATTAGCCTTCTAAAATTATTAATTAGGACTTAACTTTGTAAATCCTTACATTACTGGTTAAACTTATCGATTTTGTTATTATGTTAATTATTAGTTGACTAATTAAAATACCAATTTGAACCAATCTCAAAACATGAAAGAAATGATTGTCAAGAAAAAAAAAATTAAAACTTCGATTGAAGGATGGGAAATAATTGAAAGGCTTTTAATTATATAGAAGTTACAAAAACTTCATTCAAGGAAATACAACAACTATATATCAGCACAATTTTGTTCACATTAATCAAACACCTATTTTAACCCTTAATTTTTTTATTGTAGTGTTTTATTTTTTATTTTTAGCAAAGCTATTATTAAAAAATTATATCATAAATGTCCAAAGATTAAATTTGGAAATACCGCATGTTGACTATAGTAAGATGTTGTGATGGGTCAAATAGTAAGTTAAACACATCATATGATTCATATTTTCATTTATATAAATTCAAAAATATTTTATTTATACTGAAAAGATTTTTTTTTTCTAATTGCTTTAAGATACAAAAAAAAAAATACCTAAATGTCACACAAAAGGCTGCACCGACAATTCCACACTCGAGAAATGCTTTTGAGGAAGCTGACATGTCAAAGTGTCAAGTAATATTTCTTGTGTGACATATCCTTCGTTCAAAAATAAAACAGATCTCTGACAGCCGGACCCAGTTCAGCGTTCTAATTTATTCCGCAACAATATATTATATATAGTCCATCTACATCTTACAATTTCGTCCTAATTACAAATCTAACGTGTTAACTTTTTTTTTCAGTTTTTAAGATGAAAATTTTATAAATAACAAATTTAATAAAATCACTTTCAGAACACCACATTGGTAAAATAATCGATCCCCATTCGTTTACCGATCTAACTCAAAATATAAGGAGGAATTTTAAAATATACCATTAAAAGTTAAAAATTTATGTATTTTTAATTTTTTATTCCAATATTTAACTAACATATTTATCCCTATAAATTACAAATATTGGGGCGCGCTCCCGATTTCTTTTAATAACCCTAAAAGATAGAAAAATATAAAATCATGGGCAATTTTGTATTTTCTATTTTAAAAAAATAAAAAAACATGGGCAATTTTGTATTTTTATATTTTTTTAGGGATATGAAAATTTGGGGCGTGCTCGGGGATGAAGGCTTGAGGATCATAATATTTCTCAAAAAAAAAATCATAACACTGAAATGGTTATTTGACTGGTCACATTCTCCATAGTAGCTCAAAGGCAGCATTGGGAGTTTGGAACCATTTGTCACAAGTTTCAAATTTGTCCAGTTCATTTGAGACAGTAAGGAACCAAAATAACTTTGTACAAAACCTAAGCCATTATAATCATCTCTCATATTGCATATCAAGATATCAATGTTGTATTGATAGAATTCAGGACATTAATTATCATGATATATTAAATAGGATGTTAACTCAAACTACTAAAAATTTTGGGAGAATTTCACGTATATCCATACAATCTGTTCTGAAATGTACACTTTCAATTTATTGTTTTTACTAAATTTATTTAAAATTTGTGAAGTTCTCATTTTATATATTATCCCCTAAGATACATATAACACATGATTGTGTAAAATAGTCGCAAGTGATTTGGAATTTTCGGTGGTTGAATTTTAACTATATTTTGAAAAATGGTCAAGTAAATTTTAAATTAACTTTTTTGTTTGAACAATTTGGATGATGAAAAATAACAGTATTTATTAAATGTACCTCAAATAAATAAAGTTAAAATTTTATGGGTATATTGGATATTAAGATGTTTTAATGGGGAAATTGGCTATTTTTAAAGTTTTGATGGGTACACTAGAAATTTTCTCTTAGAACTAACCACAAACTAATATTTCAGTTGGAACTTACTGCTTAGTGAAAAATAGTATAAATTAATATCTTAGAGGTTTGAGCATGGGCTTCTTAAATGTTTATAACTTATATACATATCATTCATACAGACAGCTCTTTAATTAGGTATAGATAGTACAAAGGATAACTTCTATCCATTTCATATTAAATAGAAATCTCAGCACATAATTTCTATGTTGATGTTAAATTGACAATGATGTAAAATACAATACACCATTTTGGTCCTAAAGTATAGGCCGATATTAGGATAAAGATATTAACGGAGCAGTTTTTGCTTCATGCAGCGTAAAACTCATATGCAACGCTGTTTTGATTATATTATCTGTGCATAGCATGAATATATCACTATCCTAATATATTTACCCCGATATCACTATCCTTCGCCTTTTGTTTGAAAATAGTACCACAAAATAGGTTATGTTTCATTGAAATAAAAATGTTTCAAACAACAGTGATCTTTAGTTGAACTAACTGATCACCGCACCAGACCAAAATTGAACAAAGAAAAAAGAAAAAGAATAATAAACCAAAAGCAAAATTTGTGCAGTTAATTGAAAAGAATAATAAACACCTTTTGTGCACATTACAATACACAGCATAATACACATCTAAATCAGTACTTCATATATTTCATGCATTTATTTCAAAAATTTATGTCAAAACACTTAGATATTTGCACATCTTGCATAGATAAGTCGTAGCATCAATCATCACTTATGAACTTATCTATTATAAGGGAAATTAACAAATTCAAAGTAAAGAACAGGCTCAGTGTAGATAAGCCCCTTTAGTTATTGCATCTCCAGTAATTTAATAAATGAAATTGTGAGATTTTGTTCGTTTACCTTCTCCAACCATGGTTCTTCGTTTTTCTCCAGCAAAATGTGTTACCTTCTCTAACCCCTTTCGTCTTTTATCGCGCTAAGTTCTTATTTGCTTTTCGCTCGTGTTCCCGCGCAGCTAGTTTTTTCCTGCCGAAACTAATTGAGAAAAGAGAGATAGAGAGAGAGGAGAGAGCGAGACAAATGATGGTGGAAAAAAAAATATTCACTCTGACTTAAAAAAAAATTTCCCGTGATTTTAAGCTGTAGAGAACGATATTGGGAACAGACGATAGGAACTTGTGGGGAAATTTTGGGCCTTCTGAACGGCTGTCGGGAAAAAAAAAGGGAAAAACTCAAAATTCAATTAAAACCCATAGGAATACTGACAGCCGAACAGGCCCTTAAAGACATATCCAGTCTTTTTACAACGGCAGCTTGTACCCATATAAATCAAACCCCTTAGAAAACCATGATCGCTATTTGGACCATATGATTCCAATCAAAGAGTACAGATTAAATAAATGCAATCAAAATATAAGTCAGAAGTTCAGAACTAACAATGACAATGATAAATCAGCCTCAATTTAGGCTACTTACAAGAACATTGGTACCCAAGGTAGAGGCAAAGTATGAAGGACAAAAGCTTAATTTGGTTTCGAATGATATTTCAATTTTGTGGACAATCATTTCCCCATTTCAATAGTCTCCCAGTTTTCTCGAATGGATATTAATTGCTAAAACCTTCGTGAAATTGAGGAAGATTTGCAAGGTACAAAATTTGAAATTTAGAATTCAAATGTTAATGAAAGTTGGCTCCCCAAACACCAGCTTTATACGGCTTAAGATTAAGGAAAATCTGATATTAATATAATATAATTAGTAAGACCAAACACTATATAATATTAATTTTTGTAGACAAGATATTAATACAGAAAATTTGATATTAAATAAATATAGGTATATATCTTTCATTTTCATAGTTAATACAGAAACACTCATTTTGTGAGACTATAATATAAAAAACAATTTAAGAATATAACTTTTGAATTGGAATATGACACACGTAATGGAAATTAACAGCGAAAGTAAGAAGCATATATAAACCCTACTTTTCTTTACATGGAAGGAAAGAATACAATACCACCTTGGGTTCAAATAAGAGAGCTCTAAGAGAGTCAGTTGTTCCAATGCCATTAATTACCATTTACAACCATCTCATTCCGGATTTAATTCTTCGGGACAAGAATCTCGGAGCTGAGCTCGTCTAAGGAGCACCTCAAAGAGCTTTCAAGTAAGCACTGTATAATTAATGTATATATTGATATTAAGCACTGCTCCTATTTAAAAGGGAATATTTTGATTTTGAATCCACTAGTTCGCTTTTCATTCCAATTTCCACTGACCAACTGCTAACCATTGGATATATTGACTGCAAATTTAAAGTTCGGTGGCTTGACCTTATTTAGGTTTTTTTTTTTTTTTTTTTTGGTATGTTAAAGCAATAAGAAAAAAAAATCTTTTTAGTATAAAGAAAATATTTTTGAATTTATATAAATGAAAATATGAATTTGACCCCTCACAACATCTTACTATAGTCAACATGCGGTATTTCCAAATTTAATCCTTGGACATACATGATATATTTTTGAATAATAGCTTTGCTAAAAATAAAACAAAACACTAAATAAAAACAATTAAAGGTTGAAATAAGTTTTTGATTAATATGAACAAAATTGTGGTGATAAATAGTTGTTGTATTTGGTTGAAAGAAGTTTGTGTAACTTCTATATAATTAAGCCTTTCAATTATTTCCCATCTTTCAATTGAAGTTTTAATTTTTTTCTTGACAATATTTCTTTCATGTTTTGAGATTAGTTCAAATTGGTATTTTAATCAGTCAAGTAATAATTCACATAATAACAAAATCGATGACTTTAACCAGTAATGTAAGGATTTACAAAGTTAAGTCTTAATTAATAATTTTAGAAGGCTAATTAAGTTAAGAAGAACATTTAGAACTTGATTAAATTATTGTCCAATAATTAAAAAATCTGAGCTGAACAAAAAAAATTAAGAACTTACGCAATAAAATGTTGGACCAAAGTACAATAATAAGCAGCAAACAAACGAAAAACAATTATATATGGTCTCCACTCTCCTGCCTTCGAAATTAATAATATTGGCGAAGGCTCTTCCTATGGAGTATAGAGTATAGACTATGCTAGTGATCCCAATTGAACTAAATTGCCCAATCAAAGCAAAATTATCTTCCTTTCCCTTTTTAAGTCCCACCGACCAAAATTGAGATTGATCGGACGAAAGTAGCACTCTTCTTCGAATCCCCAACTGAACTAAATTACTCTCAGCGCCACCACAGCCGCCTCATTCTCTTCTTCCGACGCAACTTCTGTCAGCTCACCTCCTCTCTCAACTCTCTCTTGCGCTTCAACTGTTTGTCAAATGCTTCTTAGAAGAATTGTCGCTCGAACCACCACCCGTCATACTTGTTGCCTAAAGAACCGCTCTCCCTCTTCTTCCAAATGAAGCAAGACAGACTAGCCTCTCTCTAACTGCGGTAAGAGCTCTGTGTTCCTGTGCCAGCTTCTTTAGGTGTTTTGCATTTATGTCAGAAATTTAGCACCTTGGTAGATCGTGGTGACTGTGCATTCAAGTTGCTTGGAAAAATGTCCACAAATGTTACAGTCTGGAATTCAATTTGTCAAATATTTTCATGGGAAGTATCCTTCGCTGTTTTTGTCAAATAAATGCTTGGGTACCTGGCATAAAACCAATTGACTACAGTTATGAACACTATAAATCTTGTAATTATGCATCATCATCTACAATGTATTAAAAAGTTGGGTTGGAGCGAAATCTATTCACCATTCTTTCATATTTTTTTTTATTTGGTAGGTAATCCATTGATAAATTGTAGTACACCTTCAGTGAGGCCCATGCAGCACACGGCCATGGGGATCCGCCAGTTGGAACTGGTTGGAAAAGAACGTTGTCGATCGGGCACCCTTACTATTAAAGATGCTCTTCAATTTTTTGATCGTTTGCTGGCCGCTAAGAGCCCGGCACCGTCCATCTATTCCTTTAATCATCTCTTTACAGCCTTAACTCGTATGAAGAACTCCAACAACCATTATGCAACTGTCTTTTCACTCTTTAACCGCTTGACCCAATCTAGACAGGTCTCACCCTCACCTGATGTTTGCACCTATACTGTCTTGATTAGCTACTGTATCAGAATTCACCGGCCTGGATTTGGGTTTATTTTATTTGGACGGTTCATTAGGGAGGGCCAGAGAGCTGATGCTTTCATCTTCAATTCGCTACTCAAGAGTCTTTGTTCAGAGAATAGGATTGGAGAGGCCGTAGCCATTTTGCTATACAAAATGCCTAAGCTGCGGTGCACACCTAACGTGATCTCCTACAGCACTGTTATTGATGGCCTTTGTAAAGAAGGCTCAGTTAGTAAAGCATTTAGTTTGTTTGAGCGAATGCTTTCAGAGGGTATTGTGCCAAATGTTGTCACGTACAGCTCACTGATTAATGGCCTGTGCAAGGAAAGAGAAACTGAGAAGGCACAGGAACTGTTGCGCTACATGGTTTCTCAGGGAATTCGACCTGATGTTGTGACCTATACTACTCTCGTGGATGGGTTGTGCAAGAAAGGGCTATTCGACAAGGCAGTCGAATTGCTTCAGTCCATGGTTTCTAAAGGGCATGATCCCGATGTTGTGACCTATAATACCATCATATATGCACTATGTAAGGAGGAGGCAATTGAAAAGGCAGAGGAGTTGCTTTGTATTATGGTTTCTAGAGGTAAGCATCCTGATGTTTTTACCTATAGTACTCTTATAGATGGGCTCTGCAAGATGAACAAACTAGGTATGGCAAAGAAGGTGCTGAATGAGATGGCTTCAAAGGGATTATTGCCTGACACTGTGACATGCAATATATTTGTGGATGGTCTTTGCAAGAGGGGGGAAACTAACGGGGCAGAGAAACTACTGTATCATATGCTTGATAAAGGTGTCACACCTGATCTTATCACATATAGTGCTGTTATAAATGGATATTCTAAGCTAGGCTGTTGGAAAGAGTCGATTAGAGTTTTCAAGGATATGTTTGATCGAGGCTTTTTGCCGGATGAGGTTACTTATGGATCAATGATGCAAGCAAGGGCAAAGCAGGTGTGACCAGGTGTAAAACCAGGTGTTGTGTCATATCGATTTTTACTTCTTGGCTATGTAAATGATGGTAAATTGATGATGTGATGAATATCCTAGATAGAATGCATCTCAATCATTTAGCACCAGATCTCTCAACTTACACTTCCTTGCTGAATGCATATGCTAAGAAGAGTAAAGTAGATGAGGCCATGTGTGCTCTGAACAGAATGAAGCGAGAAGGGGTGAAACCCGATTTAGCTGCCTCTGCACCAGTATTAGAACTGCTTTTGAAAATGGGACGAGATGATGATGTGAGAGATCTGATGGAGCAGACAAGTGGTAAGACAAATGATTGATGTGCCAAATTGGGTTGAAAATGGCTTTTTTTAATGTAGATAATCAATTATTATGCTTTGGGCAGCTTGTTGCGCCATTAACTGAAGTTATTGTACTGCCTTTCTGAATATTTCTCTTATTCTGGATGAATTCTTTTTTTTTTTCACTGTTCTTTTTTGTTATAATTTGTAATGTTTTATTTGCTCATTCTGCATTTAGTTTTATTTTTATGTGTGATTTTATTGATTTTTTACTTGCAGTCGTGCTGCATCCAACTTGCTGATCAAGTACTTACCTTTTTATGTGTGATTTCATTGATTTTTTACTTGCAGTCGTGCTGCATCCAACTTGCTGATCAAGTACTTACCAGGTACAATTAATGTACCAGTACCTAGCAGCTACTCCCGAAATTTTTATTAATAGAAAATAAAATAAATAAATATCGACATTGAAGAACAATTTGGCAGAAATTCGAGATCTAATAAAGACGTTATGGACCATCACGGCCAGATTAGCATCTAACTATCTTTTTTTTTTTTGATAAAAGGCATAGAATGCCCATTTCATGCATTATGAAATCAAGTTAACTTACATCTCAAGTCAAAAAAGATAACCACAGTTCTAAAGTGAGAAATAAGGTCCTAACACCGAACAAAACACAAAAGCTCGGCGCTTAAGAAGCCACCAAAACACCGTTATAGAAAATTCACTATCTAAAACTAAGCCACATATAAAAGGGCTAAAGTAACGAAAGGATCCTAGACTCGGATCGATGCAACAAAAACTGGACTTCATGTTGTTCTAAGCTGGTGTACCAGCATCCCTCAAAAGCATCCCACTATGGCCGCCATCTTCAGTATCATGGTACTCTACCACTTGGGAGTCGGCCGGATCCCATACCCGCAACGGTATTGCATTGAGATCTACCGGAAGCCATTCTTCGGCAGCCTCTTTAATCCTTTTGTCCATGTGACCTGTCCAATATTCAAAAAGAGAGATTATGAGTAATATGATAGTGCGAACACTTTTCCCTATACGAGAGTGATAGCATCTAACTATCTGCGTTAGTATAATAAAAATACGGGCCGTTATGGTCCATTACGGCTAGGGATGCGCTGAAAAAAAAAATCAGGTCGTTATGGTCCATAACGTCCAATTGAAGTGATTTTTTTTCAAAAATCGCAAACTGAAGCAAACAATGAAATAAAAAAAATATATTGTAGTTGAACGTTATGGACCACAACGTCCAGCTACAGTGTTTTTGTTAATTAGAGATAATTAGTGATCAGATTAACTGGACGTTATGGACCATAACGTCCAGCTACAGTGCCCTGGACGTTATGGACCATCACGTTTTTGCTACATCTCGAATTTCAACGAAAACATTCTTCAATGTCGATATTTTTTTATTTTACTTTCTATTAATACAAATTTCGGCAGCTACTCGACTACTGGCCCTTAATCTTAAGCCGTATAAAACTGGTGTTTGGGGAGTCAACTTGCACTAACATTTGAATTCTAATTTCAAATTTTGTACAATGCAAATCTTCCTCAATTTCACAAAGGTTTTTAGCAATTAATATCCACTCGAGAAAACTGGGAGACTATTGAATTTGGGAAATGATTGTCCACAAAATTGAAATATCATTCAAAACCAAATTGAGCTTTTGTCCTTCATACTTTCACTACTACAGAAATGGTCATTGTACACGGCACATTATATACGGATTTGACAATTTTATACAAAAACCGTGTGCTATTGTAATTTTTTGGAAGCCCGAAATATCTGTGGGATCTATTACACGGATATTTATTAAAGAATCAGTGAAGAAAGCCTTGAGAGAGCTACACGGACGTTTATCAGGAATTGTAAACGGATTATTGTTTAACTAACAGTGTAGATAGCCATGAGAGAGCTACACGGGTATTTATGGTGAGAACCGTGTAGAAATATGTAAAATGCACACGGATTTTTGTTTAAATAACAGTGTAGAAACCTTTGACAGAGCTACACGGCTGTTCACATAATAATCCGTGGAGAAATGTTATTGTAGGGTTTTGATTATCGATACACGGTTTTGCCAATTTTATACACTGCACATTGTACACGGTTTTGTTAAGTATAAATCCGTGTAGAAAAGTGTAGGGTTTTGGTATAAAGGGCCTTCTCCTTCTCTCGCTGTATAAAAGGCCTTCTCCTTCCAGCGCCGTTTTGATCAAGTAATTCAACAAACGGAAAGGTTAGAGTTTTTTCAATTCATAGGTAAATTGTAGGTTCTCCTGTATAACCTTAGGAAGAGAGAAAGACCGGTCACTTTACATATCGCTTTTGATCAACTTTGATAATCATTTCACGGTTAATAATTGGAATTTTGATTTAGGTTTATCAATTATGTCAGATCGCTTATCTATCAAGATAAGTCGCTATCTTTGGAGCTCATCTATCAAGACGAGCGATGTGATATAATTGATAACCTACATCTGGACTTCACTTCTGGCATGAATATCTCCTTCATCTCTGGCATGTATTTTCCGTTTCTTCCTCTAATTTTCTGTTACTTATTGTTGCTTACTTACTCATCATTTTTTTTTATTTACAGATTGTGATGAACTTTCCGATGGACAACATGTGATGAATTTCATTTTTTTTATTTTCACTATATTTTATTTGACACTTGACAAGAACATGTTTTTTCTTGGTTAGGTTCCAAAGAAATGGGTAAAACTAACTTTCAATAATAAAACATGTTCTTTAAATTAAATCATGTTTTGATCACTTGTTTTTGGCGGTGTATAAATGGCATGTGGCAGTGCATTGTTGTTTAATTTCTTACACAAACCCCCTTTGAATAAGATGTGGTTTGCGAAAGAATTTAAACAACAACGTAAGAACACAGCCACATGTCCATTTATGCATCGCCAAAAACAAGGGACTAAAACATAATTTAATTTTCAGAAAATGTTTTGTTAGGTGAAAGTTAGTCTGCCTCATTTCTTTGGAACCTAACCAGGATAAAGCATGCTCTTGTAAGGTGTTAAATAAAATATGAATTTATGCATATTAGTAATGTTTTATTAGTGAATTTAGTAATGTTCTTGTAATGTTTTATTAGTGAATTTAGTAATTTTTGTGAATTCTAGTAATGTTCTTGTAAGCATTTTCTTGTAATGTTTTATTAGTGAATTTAGTAATTTTTGTGCTGTAATAGTAAATAAGGAGTTGAATTTATGAATTTTGTAATGCTAAATATGAATTTATGAATTTTGTAATGCTAAGTATAATTTTTGTGCTGTAATTGGAAAACTGGATGACAAAATTATCTGAAAAACTGGAGGGTAATCTCAATACTGAACAGATCTGGCTAGCAAAACTGGAGGCTAGCCCAGAAAAAAAAAATCTAAAAAAATATATAGGGCAATCATACACGGATATTTACCTAAAAACCGTGTACAAACGGTAATTGTAGAAATATGCGAAATTCACATGGCTGTTTGTTTAAACAGCAGTGTAGAAATCTTTGACAGAGCTACACGGCTGTTTACATAATAATCCGTGGAGAAAGTTATTCTAGGGTTTTGATTATCGATACACGGTTTTGCCAATTTTATACACTGCATATTGTACACGGTTTTATTAAGTATAAATCCGTGTAGAAAAAAGTGTAGGGTTTTGGTATAAAAGGCCTTCTCCTTCCAGCACCGTTTTGATCAATTAATAATCTCTCTCTCTCTGTATACGAATTGGTCTGATTTCTGTGCACAAGGAGCCCGGATCTGAGATCTTTGAAGTTAATTTGTATTTCTCCTCTCTATCTTGCTAAGGTTAGTCGTGTATATATTTATCTTTTCTTACTCTAATTTTCTGTTACTTGTTATTGCTTATTTAGGTCAATTAGTAATTAATGCATGCATGCTTGATTTGTTGAGATAATGTAAATAATTAGTATATTAAATAGAGTGATGCATGTATAATTGTGTTTTTTTCTAATAATAGAGTAATGCATGTATAATCAACTAATGCATGTATAATAGAGTAATGCATGTATAATTGTTAGTTTAGTGATGATTAGCTTGATAATTGTGCTTGTTTAGTAATGCATGTACAATAGAGTGATGCATGTATAATTGTGCTTGTTTCTAATAATAGAGTAATGCATGTATAATCAACTAATGCATGTATAATACAGTGATTCATGTATAATAGTTATTTTAGTGATTATTTTACTAATGCATGTATAATTGTGCTTGTTTCTAATAATGTTGTTTTTTGTAGAACCATGTCACATTCAGGTGAGCAACGATGGCTCTTCGCTTTTGGTGCCAGTAGCCAGGGTTTACAGAGGGTAATATATATGAAGATATACATGTTTTAATAAAGAAAGAGTTGAGTAAAAAGTTGGATGAAGGACCTTGGAAAAAAAGGGAAGAGGTGGATGAAGGACCTTCTGAGCCGGATGAAGAGCCGAATGAAGAGTCGGACACAATCTTGTCAGTCTGACAAGATTGTGCCCGACTCTTCATTCGGCTCTTCATCCGGCTCTGAAGGTCCTTCATCCCACCTCTTCCCTTTTT
The DNA here is from genome assembly GCA_011114355.1 of Carex littledalei. Taxonomy (NCBI): domain Eukaryota; kingdom Viridiplantae; phylum Streptophyta; class Magnoliopsida; order Poales; family Cyperaceae; genus Carex; species Carex littledalei. The sequence continues at coordinate 3,316,641 of CM022081.1, forward strand.
TTCCAAGGTCCTTCATCCAACTTTTTACTCAACTCTTTCTTTATTAAAACATGTATATCTTCATATATATTACCCTCTGTAAACCCTGGCTACTGGCACCAAATGTAAACCTTAAGTTTATATATGAAATCACTATGGGATCGAGTCTCAGGAAGAAGGATATGTCTACCCAGTATGGATTTGTGTAATATATGCTCAATATGGATTTGTATAATGTTTCAATTTAAATTTTGTAATACTCAATATGGATTTGTATAATTTAGTGTACATGAATTTTTAGTTTACCCTTATTAATTGACCGGTTTGTATGCCATCCACCGATTTTGTGTTTCAAATATAAAGCATGTTCTTGTAATTAAATAAAATATAGAGAATTTAGTAATTTTTTGTGCTGTAATTGTAAATAAGGAGATGAATTTATGAATTTTGTAATTGCTGAACATGGATTTGCAATGCTAACTATGAATTTTGTAATGCTAAGTATAATTTTTGTGCTGTAATTGGAAAATTGGATGTCAAATTATCTGAAAAACTGGGGGTAAACTCAATATTGAATTTTGTAGCAAACTGGCTAGCAAAACTGGAGGCTAGCCCAGAAAAAAATTGTTAATTGAAAAATATATAGGATAACATACACGGATATTAAACTTAAAACCGTGTCCAAATAGTAATTGTCACGGATATTAGTTGAATATCCGTGTACGAAATAGCTACAAGGAATTTTTTTTTTAAATCCGTGTAGAAAAAGACTAGCCCATAAATAAAAAAAAAACCCAAAAAATATATAGGACACGAAAACTTTAATTCTATTCATCAATGAACTATAAATTTCCATAATAATTTTTAGCATCCCTAAACAATGGGATTTGCTGCCCGAATTTGCAAAATTAAAAGATAACCTAAACGAAATTAGCTACCATTATACACGGTTCTTAAGTACAAATAGCCGTGTATGATTTGTTAGAGAGCTACACGGATTTGTATAACGAAAGATCCGTGTCAAAAGTAAATGTATACGGTTGTTTCTTGAAAATCCGTGTAGAAACGCATTCTCCTATGGGACATAACCCGGATTTTTATAAATTTTCATAGAAGAGGCTAGCATTATAAACACGGTTCTTAAATACAAATAGCCGTGTATGATTTGTGAGAGCGCTACACGGATTTCTTAACGTAAGATCCGTGTAGAAAAGTCGTTGTAGGGTTTTGGTATAAAAGGCCTTCTCCTTCCAGCGCCGTTTTTTTTTATCAAGTAATTAATACTGTCTCTCTCTCTGTATTGAATGCGCTGATCCGATTTCTGCAAAGGCCAGCAGCTGGTATTATCTGAAATCTTTGAAGTTTGTATTTTCTCCTCTCTATCTTTCTAAGGTTAGTGTATATATATATATATTTTCCTTTTCTTCCTCTATTTTTATGTTACTTATTTGTACTTATTTAGATCGATCATGTGTAAGTAGTGTATTGTTGTCCAATAACCGACCCCTACTGATGCTTTTAGGTCCTTGCCCGTCTAAAATTAATCCAATAGGGATTAATTTTGGATAGTCCCCGTTTTGGGACTGCTCTTTGAATATTGGGTCTCATTTAGGATGTGAACACATATTAGCGGGATTTAATTAGTAATTGAGGAAAGTTCGACGGTATTTTCCCTTAAGGCTCCTACGAGTATGTGGTTTTTACGCATACTTGGGGAGTTAAGGGGAAATGCTGCCGAATTTTTCTCAACTACTAATTAAATCTCGCTAATATGTGTTCACATATGGGACCTAAGATTCAAAGAGTGGGTTAGGATTGTAAACCGGCCCTTTGTAAGCCTAGAATTTGGTACCAATTTACATGTTGACCATTATTAATTGAAATCATTTTTTTAATTTAATTTGCAGATGGATCGAAGTTGGATGTATGAATTGCGACGTGATAGTGAAGAATATTTGGGTCGCGTTGATGAGTTCATAAAATTCGCTGAGAGGTATAGAGTGAAGATGAAGGAAGCCGACATTTTGTGTCCTTGTAGAGATTGTAAATTTTTTTTAAGATTTGGGGACTCCGAAGAAATTAGAGCTCATCTGATTTGTCGTGGATTTAAGAAAAGATATACATGTTGGTTCATGCATGGTGAGGAATTTGGGGAAAGTAGTTGTACCAATAAAAATTCTAACCGTTGTGCAGAGAGCGATGAGAATGTAGAAATTTTGGATAATTTTGAACTTGATTTCAGCGATGATGATTTGCACTACTAGAATTTCCGCTTTTTGCAACGGTAGCAATTGTTATTTCCAACGGGAGGAAGGGCCGATGGAAATGAAATTGCGTTTTCTGACACCATTAACAATTTCCAACGGTAGCCTCATGGAAATAGTAGCGGTTGGAAATCCCTACTGTCTCCGCATGGAAATGTTTCCTATCAGCCGTTGGAAATTGTTTTGCATGACCCATGACCCGACAAACAGACCAAATATTATATTTTATTGAGGGTTCATGGAAATACCTCTCCCCATGCCGTTGGAAATAAGTTTGAAGTAGGGAGACATATTATTTCCATGGGCTACCGTTGGAAATGTTTTGTTTAATTTGTTTATATTATTTTATAGTGAGGTTCATGGAAATACTCAACCACTCTGCCCTTGGAAATGTTTTATTGATTCATTTTATATTATTTTATAAATAGACTTATTATTTTCATGAAGCTACCGTTGGAAAAATTAAATTTCTGGAGACATAAACATTTATGTTTTTATTTGCAATATTCCTTTAAATGGTGCATAAAAATAAATCACAGCAACAAACAATATTTAATTGAGATAAACTGAATTTTAGAATAATAACATAAATTTTGGTCTTTAGAATAAGCCAATGTATTTAATTGAGATACAAAACATTGTGTCAAATAAAAACAATATATAAGATCTTCCTTTGAATGTCTCTTTTGTCCTCCTGCAATATATGTTTTTAAACATATTAGTGTTACTAAATTAGAAAAATTAGCATAAAAATCAAAGTAAGAAATAAAACTTTACTTGAAGCAAACATATAAGCCTAAAATATTCACAACTGAATCCCATGAGATACTACTGAATTCTCCATTATTCAATACTCAATTTAACCAAAATATCAAGTTTTCCTGTTCTTAATTGAAGAAAAATTCATATACAAGATTTTCATATCTATTTTGATATTTCAATCTATTAGATGTGTTAAAGTACTAGCATATTGATATGACATCTAAAAATTACTCAATTAGCACATTGATATCGGTTTCACACAAGCAAAGCTAAATTAAACCAGCTCAAAAGCACAATAATTTTCCTGAAAAAACTGATTCAACCACTAAGAAAGTTAAAAAAAAGTTAACATCAACTCAGGCGATGTGGCTTATACCTAGTATGGACTAGTTTGCCCTTTTCTGGCATGCTGATTTGTCCTTTTTATTACAATTAATTGGCTACACTATATTGGGTGTTCTTTATATGGAAATAACCATTGATGTACATGCTTTTCAGTGGACAAGTATCAAATTTTTATTATAACTAGAACTGTGATGAACATGCATGATTTTGGTGACAGTTATACATGAAACAGTGCAGTTTTGACAGTCCATCTTTAGAAAATTATTGTGAGCAAATGGCTACACCAAATTCTTATTTCTTTATATGAAAATGATGGTTAACTTGTGTAGTTATACTCAAAAAGTTTCAAAAATTATGAAGGCTTGGAACTTAGTGAATTTCACTGTTTTGTGAGGGTCGGCTGGTGTGCCAGTACACTGTTTTTAACAGTATTTTCGGTTTTCAGGATATGAGATTCAAATGGCCACCAAAAATTGTAGAAAAATCCTTTTTAGGAGATTCTTTTTTCAGTGTGCTTGTATATGTGTCTAGTGTGTGTGTGTGCAAGGATTTGATCAATTTCAGTTCAGAGTTCTCTGTAAAGATGTTATACTGACAGTAGGTCAAATTGGGGCTGTTTAGGCAACTCACTATACCAGCATGTGTTTGGCTTAGTTTCACTTATGTATGGAGCTGGTACAAGCATGGTTATTTACTTGATATGCATGTAGGTGAGTCATACATGATGTCTTTATAGTCTGGTTTGGCTTTCTACCATGGATCAATATTACCAAGGTCAGTTTAAAATTCAGCAGCTATCCCCTTACGAAAACACTGATTTGATATACTTTTGAGTCTCAAATTGACCTGAAACTTCCTGAGCATGTAATTCACATGTTAGGCTACATTTTCATTGTCTCATCTTGCTTGTCTTGCATTTCATCTAGATACCAGTACCAATACCCTGAAACGAATTCATGTAATTAGCATGCAGAAATTGTTTTCTCCAACTTGTTATGTGTATTGATTTCTTCTCCATTCATTTTTCCCATCATTTGACTCAACATGATTGAAATCTGATCAAACTGAGCTTTGTTTCTCCAACTTGTTGATCTATCTTACACTGTTGTTGATTGATTTGAGCTTGTATCAATAGCTGCTGTTGGTGTAGATGATTTTGCATCTCCTCTCTATGCACGTGTAGCTTCTCAACAAAATCAGTTTGCACGTGTAGCTCCTCCATTTGTTTAGATCGAGTATGCATCCCTTCAGCCATGAATCGAAATAGAGAAACAACAACTTAATTCAGCCATGAAGCAATTTGAGAAGAAAAGAAGAAAAAGAAGAAATAGAGAAACAACAACTTAATTCATAATTTCTGGTTAGTTCCTTACATCTATTCTTTTTCCTTGATGATATCCCACTCTAACACGTGTCCACAGTAAAAGATACATGTAATTAACTTAAGACAAAATGTTAAAACAAAAGTAATTGGTAAAGGTAAGATTTGGGAGCAGCTTCTTTTACAAAATGCATAGCCCATATTTACTTTTTTATTAACATCTCTTCTCAGCCCACAACAGAGTCGCTTGGAGAAAACAAAGCTCAGTTTGAAGAGGTTGTCATAATCGTCGTCTGCTCTGTACCCAGCCCAAATTCAGGTCAAATTTCTGTATACATTAATTCTCCCAAACTGAGCTCTGTACCCAGCCCAAATTCAGGTCAGATTTCTCCATACATTAATTCTCCCAAACACCTCTTAATGTGAAAAACACTCAATTTTATATTAGAAAAAAAAAAAAGGGAGGAAGGGTGGTGCATTCACATCATCCATATTTTTCTACTCTAATTTCATGAATCTGCTTTTCTGATGCATTATGACTTTCAAATACATTATTTTCTATTATTTTAACTGCAACAAGCTTTTATCCTGAGGCATAGTGGCCAATGATGCCAGCAACAAGCCTGGTAACAACATTTGACTTGTTTGCATCTAAGAATTTATCTTGACCATTAATTATATGCTGAGGCAACAATTGCCAGTATGGCAGTTCAACTGTTGTTGGCTAAAACATGTATCCTGTGAATTAACAGGGATATGATTCAAACTTTAGGACTACAAAGATTTGAATTTTGTTAGGATATGATATTATACCATTTTCATTACATTTAAATGCCATTGACCATTTATTTCATATCGTTATAAAACAAATAAAACATCACCATAGAAGTTATAAACATAAATAATGTCTAAAGAGAGAACACAACTCACCTAGTTATTTCATATTCTTGCTTATTCTTATGTTTAAGTCTTCCATCCTGCAAAAGTAGAAGTAACAAAAAAAGTCAGAAACCGAGATACCCAAATCTATGGGTGAGAGGGAGAAAGTCAGAAACAAAAAAAGCAAGCAAAAGCAAGAAGGGTGAAGACCCCAACCAACTATTGGATTCAGATCCACTAAGGGGGCGGCTGAGCGGCGAGACAGGCTGAGTGACCAGGAATTAAGGGGAAGACCCGCGGTATCAGAGAGGAGAAGAGCCGCAAAGCCGGAGAAACTAAATTTAGGGAGCCGCAGAGGGAGGTGAGAAAGGCGACCGAGTAGAGAGAGGGTTGAGAGGATTGAGAGGGTCTTCTTTGGCGTTTAATTTGGTAGGGAGAAGTTAGTAGAGAGGGTTGAGAGGATCTTCTTTGGTGTTTCCGACGATCGGGTTTCTTCTCGTTTATAGAGTATCTGAGAGGAGGAAAGGTTGAGGAGGAGAGGGTTTAGGTGTTTGGTTTTCATAAAAAAAAAAGATGAGTCCCAGAGAGTGATCAAGGACTTCTCTAAGTTCCAGAGAGCATTTACGATGGATACACATATCCACAATTTTATATCACCTGAGGTAACGTAATATTTATGTTTAGATCAGAGCCATATGATCAAAATTAGTACGGTTATTAAAGGATCGAGATGATCTCATCTGGAGCAGATCTAACCAGAAATATTATGTCACCTCAGCGAAATGGACCTCCTGCCCACAGCCTATGAAATGGAGATATTTATTGGTAATCATGACCTTTCATCACCCATCAGACGGCTCATATCAACAGATGATGAGATTAGTAATTATTGTACAACAAATAATATGAATAAATTCCTAAAAAAATATTTTCGACATTTATACATACCCTTTGACCAGATAATGCTTGTAATTATGAATTTTATATAATTTCATCAGTAGTTGCCCCCTTAAAATTGAGCCAATAATTACGGACCGTTCATTTTTATATGAGTAATCAACGGTCGATCTGCAATGAAATAATTTCAAATTAGTTTTTAAATGATCAAGGGAAAACATTGAACGTAACCAACAAAAAAAACTGAAGTTTCGATATGTGGAAGTTTCGATCCAACTTGAAGTGTTTGTGGTCCTACGATGTTTGTATATTCCGTCGGCTTGATAGATAGGTAAATGAACATAAAATTTCATCAAACTTCGCTACAAGAAACTAAATGTGATGCTCTTCAATTTCAACGGTTCCGATCGACCAACTGACGATATGTTCCCGTACGCCTTCATTAACTCATAAAACAAGAGTATATGTATACATGACATGAAACATAAAACTCTTGTTTTATGAGTTAATGAAGGCGTACGGGAATATATCGTCAGTTGGTCGATCGGAACCGTTGAAATTGAAGAGCATCACATTTAGTTTCTTGTAGCGAAGTTTGATGAAATTTTATTTTCATTTACCTATCCATCGAGTCAATGAAATATACAAACATCGAACGACTATAAACACTTCACTGTGGATCGAAGCTCGAACACAATAAAACTTCATAACTTTTATATTTGCTACGTTCAATATTTTATCTTGATCATTTCAAAATAAATTTGGAATCATTTCGTTTCAGATCGACCGTCGATCGTTCACGTGAAAATAAACGGTTCACAAATATTTGCTAAATTTGAAGGGACAAATAATAATGAAAGTTTATCAAACTGACAATTACGAGTATGATTTGGCCATAGAAGTCATAAAAAATCTGAAAATATTTTTTTTGTAATTTTTTGTAATTTTTTGCTGTGCAAGCATTAATTAATTTGTACATCTGTAAATCTGAACCGTCCGATAGAAAATGTGTTGTTTTGATTATCAATGAATATGACCATCTATCTTATGTATTAATTCTGAATTGGAGATAGAATAGAGGATGACAAATGGGTCCCACTTGACACATCAGATATGAATAGCGAAAATTTTGTCAAACAGAGGCGCGCAGTGAAATTTTTGGAAAATATTTTCCCCCTCTCCCATTCTCTAAGTCTCAGTTGAGGCGCGCAACGAAAATTTTGCCAAAATATTCCCCCTCTTTAATTGGGGTCCCCTTCAATTGCGATCCCTAATTCCCCAAGTCCTTCAATTGAATCCCAAGTCCTTCAATTTCAATTGTGCTGCCTTTCTATTCTCTGAGTCACTTACCGTAACCTAATCCCCACCAGCGAGGCAGCAAAGCGACCAGCCCCCCAGACGCGCCACACACGGCGTACTCATCGATCCGCGTCTCCGGCCTCCCTCTAGGGCCTTCCCTCACTGCCTCCGCGCCTCTCCACCTCTTTTCTCCGCTCACCTCAGTCGTCTCTGCCTCTCCTCTTCCACCTTACTATTGCCTCCTTTTTCTCTCAATCCGCGACGGCGGTGCGACTTCGGCTGGTGACCTCGTTGTTCCCTTTTCTCCACTCCGCCGGTACTCTCTCTCTCTCTCTGGAACTCCGTCACTCATGGTAAGTCTCCTCTCTCTCTTTATCTGGTACGTACCGCGGCTTGAATTTAATTGGGAATTTTGCAATTTGCAAGATTCTTGAACAAATTAAGAGAAATTTGAGAAACTGATAGAACGAGACAGTAATGGCGAAATTCAAGGAGAAAAGTGAAACCCAACTAATTTTACACGAAACTCGTGTTTCTTTGACGGAATCCCTTTAGATCTCATAAAACAAGAAGAAATTAAATGGAATTTGTATTGTATTCATTGATTTTCCTTGTGTGCGATTACAATGTAAACATTGATATTTTCAGTTGCTTAGAAATGGTTAAATTGTTGATGAAATGCTTGTTTGTTGAATAAGCTTGATTTGTTTGACCTCCTCTAGTGATTTTCTGATTTGAACTTGGACATTTGGTTGGTCAATCGAACCTTTTAATTTTTTGTATTGTGATGACAGGGACCAGATTGTAAAAGTGCCCAATTTTAAGGGGCTAACTTGTTAATTTCCATGACTAATTAAGACAATAGAAGATTGTTATACTATTGGTGATACTTTAATAATTTCCATGATCTATTTGCTCACACCTCATGGCCTTCAGGTCAACACCTTTCTCTTGACAAGTTGGGATTTTTAACAGCTCAAGTCTCAAACCATGCACAAAACTTTATTTTCCTCATATTTTAATGTTTGAAAAGTTGGTTATATGTATCAGTACCAGTAATGTTTGAAAAGTTTTTTTTGGGTTTTGGAGCTTAAATCGGGTGCTTAAAGGTCCTTTAGGAAAATGGATTTGTATATGAGCGTGTGTAAGGTTTTGGATATAGAATTTTCTGCCTTTCTGTTTACTAATTAATTCAGAATCTAAGCTTTTTTTGTTTATTGTTGTGCTCTGATTTTGCGATAAGAGGTTCGGGCTTTGATTTTAAAGAACTATAAATCACATACTATTTTTTTTAAATAATTAGAAATAGAATAATACTCGTAAATAATTAAATGTTGAATATGATACTTAAATTTCAGAAGTTTAGTTCAGCATTTTAATGATAGAATGTTCATTATTAGCTGCAACTGCAGATTGCCAACTTGTAAAAATTTTCAAGGAGTTATGAAAATTTAGAAAAATGAGAAGTGATTATTGAGGTAGAGAATAAAAATTACCAACTGCAGATTGCCAACTTTACATTGAGGTAGAGAACAAAAATTTAAACTTCATTATTATTTCTAAAGGTAAGTTGACTGATCATTTTAAGCCAGAAAACTGATTTATAGTTCAGAAAATTATAACTTCTGCACCTAATTTTCTAGCTTTTAGTCAAAAAGGGACTTGATGTCATTTCAATTTGTAGCATCATAGAGGAAAAAGAGCATGAAGAAGGAGATTCAAAAAGCTTTCAATTTTCGATCTTCTGTTTGAATGATTGACTTGTTTTACAAGAATTCTAAGGTATCTCTCTCTTTTCTCAAATCCAAAATTGAGAAGGAAGAAATCTAAGAAAACAAAGATATTTTTTTGCTACAGCTGTTGATATGTGGAATGCTGATTTTATGTGAAGGTGGATGATGATATTCATGCTAATTTAGGTGCATATTCTTCAAGCCCTTTTTTAATTTAATTTATTGGAAATCCATAAATTAACTGCAGCTAAAATGGTCAGTTTACTTGGGTTCTGATAATTGACATTTTTTTAATCCATTGTACAACTCTACGTGATGACTTGAAATGTTCTGATAATTGACATATAGGCATGCTTGCAACAACTATGTCGAGGCATAAGAAGAAACCGAGAACCTACAAAATGTCATCAGGATAGCGCTATACCTCAGGGTATGCAACTGACAATCTCCATTTACTACAATTTTCTTTAAACTTCTTTGTTACAGATCGATTATATTAGACGAGGTGGACCGACTAATTGACATTCAGGTATGTTTTCTCAACATACCTTACCTTAGACTCTATTTTCTTTGTCTTTTTGTTGCATCTTTGTGTGCTTACTACGCTTTTTCCTAATGGATTTCCTGGGTTTCTAACTTGCAGGAGTTCATAGCTTACATATCTGCTCCAGAGCTCTCTTGGTGAGTCAAAATCTGGATTTTTTCTTTTTTATAACTTTTGTCAAATGTTTGACCAATATGAAACTAAAATGGCAAGAACGGGATTTGAGTAAAAGCTAGAAAATAGAAAGGAAAGGCATAAATTCAGTGATACTGGTAATATTAAGCTGTAGGTTATAAATTACCAGAATGGTTAATAAAAAAAACTTACTCAATTCAGCTGTAGTTATTCTGGTAAATGTTTTGTGAATTGTGACTGTCTACTTTAGTGTATCTTTCTGACAAGATTGGTGAAATTTCTTTGAAGAGAGTAACTTTATCTAGACCTCTTTATTGAAAATAGGAGTTGAAATCTTTGCACTCAGGAATTAGATTTATCAGATCTTAACCAAAACTTATTTTATGATAATAAATAAAGTCAAGGACTTAGATGTAATTTTTACACACTCAGTTTTCTGACAACTTGAAATCTTTGCAGCTTCTTATGAATTAATCTTCAAATTCCAAAATGTTTTCTGATTAAGGTAAAAAACCAGGATGAATTAATCTTCAAATTCGAACAGTTAAGATTTACTAATTAGAAATAACCTTCTTTTAGCTCTTATGAAGAAATATATCTTTGCAGATCTATCTGACCCATTGTTCACTAATTATGGCTATTATGATTATAGTTCTAGTTTTCTTTATTTTCAACTAATTATCATTTGTTCTACAAATCTAACAGTTAAGATTTGTTGGTTTTACTTTCTCTTTATTTTCAAGGAGTGCTTGATGTAATTAAACAACATACTAGTTTGATATGTGAAATAGAAGCCTAAGGACATTTGTTGTGCACTGCCAGCACAATGTGAAAATTAATTGATATTATTCAAAATATATATATGCTTGGTGGGTATATGCAAATAATAACAAGTAGTATGCAATAATAGTCTCAATATTAACTTGTAAATATTGGTTGTACTAGATTTCACTACATGGCAATATCTTATAATAGCAGAAGGAAATGCCATTGAAAGAGACGAGACCATCTAAAAAGGATTACTTGTCGGAGGTAATGATCTCATTTCTTGCTATCATTTTACCAAGTCGAATGTAGATGTAAGTTTTGGCTATCATTTTATGTGGTGAAGTCGTACTTTTTTATGTTTGTAGAGTGTGGGAAGCAAAAGCACGACAAGCTAATAGTGATATTAAAGTGGTCCTAATTCGGATTGGTGTTGCGCTTGGCAAGGATGGTGATGCTTTAGATTTTTACTATCTAAATATTATGTTGTATAACCTTTTAGTATTCTTAACCAAGAATATCATATTGTTGTTGTAATGTATATATTGTGGTATTTTGGTACAATGTGTGATAATTATACGATATTGATTAATGTTTATTGCATGCTTTTGATATATATATATCAATGTGTTTATGTTTATTTGATTTAACGGGAAGTGGGGAATGTAAAAGAGTACCGGGTTAGTACGAGGAGGATTATAGAATGAGGGCATGCTGATATGATGCAATTTATGGTTATTATTTGCATGGGTATATCTATGCAAATATTAGTGCATGGAAATAATCAGGTTCGCTGCCTTTGGAAATAAACATGTGGGCCCCACGTTCTCTTGCCTTGGAAATACTGGGGTGGGTCCCACGTACTCTGCCCTTGGAAATGCTCTGGAGGGTCCCACAGATGTTGCCGTTGGAAATAAACAGGTGGGCCCCGCGTTAGCTGCCCATGGAAATGCTCTGGAGGGTCCCACAGACACTGCCCTTGGAAATAAACAGGTGGGCCCCACGTTAGCTGCCCTTGGAAATACTCCAGACAGTGTCCGAGTGTGAAAGTATTTCCATGCGCCCTTTTTCCAACTGTAAGCGCATGGAAATACTCAGAAATGAGTATTTCCAACGGCGTCGATGGAAATAAGTGCTATTTCCATCGAGGGTTGTTGCAACGGGAGTATTTCCATCGGTAGCGCATGGAAATGACGATTTCAGGGCTTTTTCCATCGGTACGCCCATGGAAAAGGCAATTTCCTGCCGTTGCAAAAAGCGGAAATTCTAGTAGTGTTGAATGACGAAAATTTTGATAATGTTGAACTTGATCGCAACGACGATGATGAGCTGTAGACGGAAATCGATGAAAATGTAGTACACGAGTATATTGATAATCTGGAGGACATGTTACATGATGTGGAAGATGAAATTACTGATAAAAATTATGATAAATTTCAATACTTGTCTAATGAATCCAAAAAGCCGTTGTATCCCGGGTGTACCAAATTTACGAAACTGTCAGCTGTGTTGAAATTATTTAACTTGAAAGCAGAAAATGGTTGGAGCGATAAGAGTTTCACGTCCTTATTAAAGCTTTTAGGAGAAATGCTCCCAGATAACAACGAGTTACCCCGTACAATATATCAGGCAAAAAAATTGATTCCCGCCAGAACTTTCGCGCCATCTTTAATTTACGTGCGCACGGATCTTGAGATAGATCGGACGGTGATAGAGCCCATCGAACTCACTTTGGGTCCAATGGGCATCAGACACAAGCTGCTCTCGTACATAACATATTAAAAGTAGGTCATCATAATTCAAAAAAGTTTATCTGATTCGTTCGTATTTGCTTGCGATGGGTTTAATCACCATCTATTTGCTTTAAAATTCGTGCGGAATCGTTTAAAATTCGTTCGTATCTGTTTCAGTTTCCGTGCGCACATATCTTAAATTACATCGGACGGTCATCATCGTTGAACATGAAAGTAGGTCCGGTGGGCATCGGACCTACTCCCTTCTCTTTAACTGAACATCCGTGTAGAAATGCAAAGCGAGCTACACGGGCGTTTAATTAAAAGTCCGTGTAGAAAGGTATCGTACACGGATATTTAATTAAAAATCCGTGTAAAAAGGTTTTTAATTTGCAATTCCCGGAAATTATTCTATGTTAAAGCTAGCTTTTGTAATTATTTTGTAAAGTCCCCATAAATTATTTATTCTTCATATCAGGTAAGTGTTAATTTATGTTTTCAAATCAGATTATTTAGACAGCATTAAGTATTTTACTTATTATCAACGTTTTAAATATTAAAGGTTTTTAAGTAATAACCTTTGTAGTGCTTATATATTGTTGCATGTTGTTGTTTTGTGCTGCTAATTCATATCTATAAAAGTATTTATTTAGATAGCATGAAGTATTTAACAAAAAAGAAACTGTGTAAAAAAAAAATTGTTGATTAAAGAACAAAATATATTACATAAAAAAGGATCCCCATACATCGTACCAAAAGAAAGGATCCTCATACATGTACCACAAATTTAAAGAAAAACTACAAAATAACTACAAAGCAAACAAAAAAAAAACTTAATTAAACTAGTTAGATGGTGGTGGCTGCCTTGGACGTTTAATCCAAGGGAAGAATGGTCTGGCTGCATTGCCCCTACGTACGTAGGGCTTTGGTGGTGGGTGCCCCCTTGGGCTTCACCGTGGCACACTTGAGGGGGGCCATGGCCATGTCCTCTTCACGTAGGGAGGAGGCATTTCGAAGCCGAGAGGGACTGCGGGACCTTCGGCAGGGACTTTGAGAGGGACTTCGGGAGGGTTTGAGGGGGGCCGTGGTCCTGGCACATTTGGTGGTGGGTGCCCCCTTGGGCTTCGCCGTGGCACACTTGAGGGGGGCGGTGTCACGGCCATTTGAACATACCAAATCTCAATCGGGGTTTCTCAGATTATATAGAATTTTGAAGAGTCGTTTCGTCTTCTCCTTAGAAATAATAAAGAGGCAACTTTTCGAATTCCGTCGTGGAATTGTTCAAATTAAACAAAACTTAAATAAATAATCTGATTTTTATACTTTTATCACGGACGTTTAATTACATGTCCGTGTATAATTGTAAAAAGACACGGACGTTTAATTAAACGGCCGTGTCGAAAGGTATTCGTGCACGAGTGTCGTTCCAATGTCCGAAAAGGTATAGACACGGATGTTAAAATCAAGTCCGTGTCGAAAGGGTCTTTCTACACGGACTTTCGGATTAAAGTCCGTGTAGCTCTACCTCATTCTACACGGTTGTTAAGTTAATATCCGTGTCGAGAGAGTCGTTCTACACGGATTGTTTATAAAAAGTCCGTGTAGATCTTGTACTTCCTCTCTACACGGAGTTTAGATCAAATGTCTGTGTATAAAGGTGTTCCAACCCAAATGAATTAAGTGAATTGTCCGTGTAGAACTAGGGTTACAATACATATTACGCGCCTGCTCTTCCAAATTTTTCATAACTTAGCTCGCGCCTTCAATTCTTTTCCAAACATTTCGAAACTTAGCTCGAGTCCTTCTTCCCCACCTCACCTCGATTTCGTCGCCTCTCCTGTCCAACCAACTCTCCGGACCGACAACCTACCTCTTCTTTCTCGGGGAAACGCTCAACACCTCCATTGCGAAGAAATTTTGGTATAAAAGTTTTGGTATTTACTGGATGTATTTACTGTATTTACTTTGGTATTTACTGAAAAAGTTCTATTTTTTTTTATAGAACCATGTCGATTGAGAATGAGCACGTAGATATGATGGAAGAAGGCGAGCACCAAGCTGCTGCCCAATCAGGTTCGGCCAAAAGGAAAAGAGGTCCGACGATGTGCGCGTCCAAGTCCGAGGCAAAGCAACTGGACATCGAGTTCAGTAAAAATGGGTGTGCGAAGGGTACACGGTCGGCTGAGTACAAAAATTATGCGTGCACCATGGTGAAGCAAAAGGCAGACATCCTGGTAGAGAGATGGGATCACTTTTCGAAAGCCCAAAAGAATGAGTGGTGGAACATTGTGAAGGTGAAGTACCTAACCAGTTAACATCTTTTTTTTAATTGTACATGAATTTAAATGCAGTAATTTGGGTGTCAATGCAAGCTCAGTGGAACATCCCGGATGACATCCCGGGGGTGGTAAAGGATAAGACTTTGAAGATAATGAATGAAGCTTGGAAGCAATTCAAAAGCACGCTGAGTACGGATTGGATGGATCAAGGTAAAAGCCCGGTAGGCTACTATACTTGGCTGACTCAAGAGAAGTGGGAGAAGTTTGTGGAGATGAAGAGCACGGACGAGTTCAAGGTATGTAAATTCAGCAAAATTACATTTTTTCCTTTATCGATTTGAATTATGTTGGTAAATGGTGTCTGAAATAGACACCCTGTTGCTGTTGTTCCAATCATATATAAATGTGAAATGGTGTTTATTTTGAATAACTGAATTAATATGGAGTTGAAATGGTGTTCCACTCACAACTTGTAATTTTTTTGTTTACTTTTTAATAAATGGAAAATAGTAGCTAGGCTAATTTTTTTACTTAATTTGATGTGTGAAGAAAAAAAGGGAGGAGGGCAGGAGGATCGTTGCAATGAACAAGTATCCGCACAAGCTGGGGTCGGGTGGTTACCAGGGTAAAAGGGAGGAGTGGGATAAAATACTGGAGTTGAACAAAGACGATGACTCACCCGTGGTTAGGATCAAAAATACTAGGGCCCAAAATTGGACGTTGGCAAGGTCCGAGTTAACCAATGACGGGAGGATAGTACTACATCCCACGTTGCGACCAGTGGCTCAGAGAATGGTAAGAGTCGTTCGTTATAACTATGTGTAATTCAAGCGTGTTAAAAACCTTGTTGTACATCACTAATTCTTTTGCTATAACTAATTTTTATATTCACAGTTGGAGGTGGAGGAGGAGGTCAATTCCGGTGCCCGGTCGGTCGAAAGGCAAGATGACTCCTTGTCCATAGCGCTCGGGAATCCAGAACACCCTGGTCGAGTAAGGGGCGTAGGTGCCTACAGGGGCTGGAAGGACGTATTCAATGGACCAAAACCTCGAAGGAAATCTCGTGCGAAAGTGAACAAAGACGAGATAGTTGCGCAGATACGCAAGGAGGTGAGCGCCGAGTACCAGGCAAAGATGGAGGAGTTGGAAACAAGGTTGCGTGCCGATTTTACAGCTATGGCGCAGCCAGCCGAGCAAGCACCTCCCACCCCGACGGGAGTTCGGCGAAGTAGTCAGGCATCCGGGACGTTCGGATACGATTTGGATCGTCTAAAGGTAATCACTACTTGTTCGTATTCTAAAGGCAATTACTACTTGTTGGACAATATTTCAATTTAAAAATAACTACTTGCATGAAATTGCAGGACGCCACAGCATGCGAACTCATGCTGTGGCTCGGGAGTAAGCCTCTGATTGTTGCTAAGGGCATGGTACATCCAGCAGCCGACAAAGTGCACAATGAGCAGCTACTTCCCGGCCATGCCGCCGTACATATTGACAATGTCGTGGAGGGATGGGAGCGCGTACCTCTTCCTGTCCAAAGACCCGAGAATGGCATGCTCTATGTCGAAGATGCCCGGCTGTCATTCGTGCAATGGCCCAAGAATCAGATTATTTTGGATCAGGTAATGCATAAATAGTCAAGTTATTTTGTTACATTCAAAGCACTTCCTTTTCAAATACTTGAAAAAGGTAAAAAATTTCGATACAGACAGTAGGAGATGATGGTAGTCGCACGGAGGGCGTGATGTCACCGGTACGGAGGGACGAAGCAGAAGGACCTTCCCAAACAGTTGCTCCGGCAGCAGGGCCAGCAACTGATGCCCACCCAGCAGTTGCTGACCCTACTGCCCAACCAGCAGGCCATGACCCTACGGCCGGACCAGTAGTTGCTGACCCTACTGCCGGACCAGCAGGCCATGACCCTCCTGTCCAACCAGCAGGACCTCCACCTCGTCTGCTCACCGAGGAAGAATACCAGCTCCTTCCCGAAAAGGATTTGCGGGATCTCCACGACCGCTTGATGGCGGCACCCAAGGACATGACGGAAGTCGTCATACCTGTCCCTCCGGGGATATTTCTACACGACGGCTCGGTTGTACTGCTGCCGTTCACCGACTTCAAGGACTTACTACATGCCTCGGGGTCCGATAAATGGCTCTCCGTGGGGCACATCACCATTTTCCTCATGTTAGTGACCAAAAATTGTTTATATCATGTGTGCACTGAAGAATATATTCTAATGTCATATGATAATTTTTCAGGAGGCTAATCAATAGTACTCGCTGCAAGGGCAAACCGAACTTGTGTGCTTTTCTGGACCCCAGCGTACTTAGTGCGTCGAACGTGAAAAATGCTCCGAAGGTGGCTACGGAATACCTGTGTGGCGCGATGCTCCAAGCTGCTGAGGCGGAGAAGAGATTTCTTCTCTTGCCATACCACCAGATGTTAGTTCTAACCTTGTGATTAAATATATAAATAATTGAAATCAAACCATCAAGTCAAGCAAACACGTGTCTCACTATTATATATGCCAAAATATCTGGGTATTGTATGCTAAGATCCTATAATTCTTCTCCTCCCATAGGGGACACTGGTGTTTGATCATCATTGTGCCTTGCATGAGTGCGGTTTACGTCGTGGATTCTTTGCAGCCCAAAGAAAAGATCGGATTTAGCACGTGCAAAGAAGCAATCTTCCCGTATGTGCAAAAGTAAGCAATAATCTTTCACTATGTTTGATTTTTTCCCAATTATAACAAATTGTGGAATTGCTAATTAGAGTCACTCCATTTTGTAAGGGCTTTTGCTGCATACGTTACACAAGGAGGATTGCGCAGCAAGGACAGGAAAATGAGAAAGATGTTGACTTGGAGGTGGTGGCCGGTGAGCACAACACAATTCTATAATTTCATATTTTGTTCAAAAAATTATTGTCATTCTAACATAGGCCGCTAAATGTAAATTGTAGAGCCCGCAACAGGAGGCGGGTTGGGAATGCGGATATTACATGATGATTTCCATGCTTCACTTTGTCGAAAGAATGCAATTCACATTTCCAAATGTGGTATGTAATTCATATTAATTGTGCCTATATCATAGCAATTGATATTTTCATATTATGCTTACTTATAATTCTCATTTCATTAAATTAGCAATTGATATTTGCGACTGTCTTGCATCTACCTTTTATTGTTACTAACTAATACCAAATTATAATTGTAGCAACCATCAAAGCAATCCAAGTACAGCAAGGAGCAGATCGACTTTGTAAGGGCTAGCTGGGCAAGATGGTTTCTATCTGAATATTGTAATGCTGACCATGGATTTGTATAACAATTTAGTGTATATATGAATTTAGCAAGCATAATTTAATGTCAAATTATCTGGAAAACTGGCTAGCAAAACAGAATGGTATATGAATTTTGTAGGAAAACTGGCTAGCAAATTAAACTGGAGACTAGCCCAGAAATGAAAAAAATCAAGAAAAAAAATTGGGACAATTCTACACGGATATTAAACGAAAGCCTGTGTAGAACGAATTGAGTGAGCAATGATTATTTTATATTTGTCCGTGTATAGTTACGATACCTACACGGTTGTGAATTATAAGTCCGTGTCAAAGCAAACGCTACTTTAAACAAAAGCCCGTGTATGTGCACAGAGAGCTACACGGATGCTTTTATATAGTCCGTGTATGGTAGTTAAGAGAACTTCACGGATATGAAACTAAACGTCCGTGTAAAACACAGTAATTCCACACCGTTGTTAAACAAACAACCGTGTAGAAATGAGTACAGATATTCTTTTATATAGTCCGTGTATTATAGTTAAGAATGCTTCACGGATATGAAGTTAAAAGTCCGTGTAGAAAACAATAATTGACACCGTTATTTAACAAAAACCCGTGTAGATCGTTTTCGGTGTCTACACCGATTATTTTATATTTGTCCGTGTACGATAGTTATGACAGGACACGGATATGAAATTAAACGTCCGTGTAGCTAGAGTAATTCGACACGGTTGTTCTGACTAATGTCCGTGTAGAACGAGTTCGGAGATACAAGGATTATTTTATTTTTTATTGATTTGTTAAGAGAGGGACACGGATATACAACTAAATGTCCGTGTAGATAAAGTAACCGACACGGACATTTAGTTGCATTGTCCGTGAATAAAGAGTAGTCGTACACGGTCGTTTACGTAATATCCGTTTTGCTCGGTTATATGGAGAGCGCCACAGGCAGGTGTATGTTCACGGCTGTTTATTTGGTAATCCGTGTAGAAAGCGTTAGATATACACGGGTAAATATCTGTGTCTATAGAGGGTACCTTTTATACACCCTCAACTCATACACGGCAGGGAAATCCGTGTTGCTCTTCCGGTAATGTCCGTCTGCAATCTCTTTTTCTGTAGTAGTGTTTGCCTCTACCTTGGGTACCAATGTTCTTGTAAGTAGCCTAAATTGAGGCTGAATTATCAATGTTATTGTTAGTTCTGAACTTTTGACTTATATTTTGATTACAATTATTTAATCTGTACTCTTCGATTGAAATCAGGTGGTCCAAATAGTGATCATGGTTTTCTGAAAAGATAGGGGTTTGGTTATACGGGTACAAACTGTTGTTTAAAAGACTCAATATGTCTTTAAAGTCATTGTAAATGATTTGATATTTGGACCTCGGATTCTGTGATACAGAACTTAAATACCCACTCTGATTATTTTAATATAAATTAGGAATGGATCAAGTGATGCATGATTACATATATATGTAGTTTCATACCACTATCATATCGCTTAATTTTTTTTGACTTATTTAATTCTTGCGTACAAATCAATTTCAATGGATAATTCAGTTTGATTAATCCGTTTTGCACAATGCTTGATATTATTTTTACATATGCTTACTCTAGTAACATTCCTATAAAATTATATCAGATAGCTGTCATGTTTTACTCGACTGAGAACAAATCTGAGGAGACAAGTAAAAGTGAGGATTCAATAGAACTGGATGAAAAGTCCTCCATTGTCTGAGTTGATAGTATACCTCTGTTTTACAGTTTATGGGTTGAATGACCTACTGTATAATTTAGTTCAGGATCTTGAGCATGATAAACTTGATTTAACCAAATACAATATTATATTATGTATGGCTAACTTATAAGTGTAATAAACTTTTGCAATATTCTTTTTTCCTTAATATAATTCTTTGAATTTTTTTTTTTTCTTATTTTAAGTACAAAACAAGGTTCAGTCAAAAAAATTTGAATTTCCTATCCAAATCGGCTGATTCTGACTGATTTAGCCGACCCGACAACAGAGCTACTTAAAAAGGAAAAAAGATGCATGCTTGTGAAAGCTAAGTGCGCACATGTGTATGGAGGGAAAGGATATAATAATCAGTTCAAGCCAAGAACATATCCGATTTTGTTGGAATATATATAGTTTCCACTTTACACCAATTAAAGTTCTATTTGGCCACACCTTTGAGCAAAGCATAAAAATGACACATTAGAAACTTTAAGAATTAAAAATACTAAATAAATAACTCTTTAAGGACCTTTTGTATAATCTACTCTAAACATTGAAAATGATGAGCGTCCAAATTTATTTATATCGATTAATTTTGAATAAGTATATTAATTAATCTTAGTTGGGTAGTGAAATATTGAATGGACGTGTCCAGTTCAAAACATTTCTCATGTCTCATATATATCCCGTAAAAAATGTTAATTGTCAAATCAGACGCATCTTTGTAGTAATTTTTTTTTTGTAAAATATTAATTTTTAATGATGAATATATAATATAATTAGTAAGACCAAACACTATATAATATTAATTTTTGTAGACAAGATATTAATACAGAAAATCTGATATCAAAAAAAAAAAAAAAAAATAGGTCTTTCATTTTCATAGATAACACATAAACACTCAATATTTTTCTGAGACTATAATATATAAAACAATTTTTGAATTGTAATATGACACACCTAATGGAAATTAACAGTGAAAGTAAGAAGCATAAAACCCTACTTTTCTTTATATGGAAGGAAAGAATACAATACCCCCTTGGGTTCAAATAAGAGATCCTCTAGGAGAGTTAGTTCTTCCAATGTCATTACCATCTACAACCATCTCATTCTGGATTTAATTCTTCGGCACAAGAATCTCAGAGCTGACCTCGTCTAATTAAGGAGCACCTCAAAGAGTTTTCAAGTAAGCACTATATAATTAATGTATATATTGATATTAAGCACTGCTCTTATTTAAAGGGAATATTTTCATTTTGAATCCGGTAGTTGGCTTTTCTTTCTAGTTTCCATTAATTGACCAACTGGCAATAACTGCAGCTATAATAAAAAAACCACTCACCATTGGATTGACTGCAAATTTAAAGTTGGATGGCTTGACTTTATTTTTCATCTCAAAAAAAGAAAAAAGAGTTCAATATTCATTGTTGAAGCTAAGATTATATTTTTCATAATTAATTTAGTAGCCATACATCGGATTTCCTTTGCCAGCGCGCAGTCGTTTCTCTTTACAACCAGTTAATTCTACCAAGCAAAGCACATTATAGTTCATGGTATAAATTTTGAAATAAAATTCTAAAATATGAAAACATGTATAGTTATATGCTTCAGAACGGAAACTAGGAAGCGTCAGTGAATCCCTTTTAACCATTTACCCGACTCGTATCATATACGATATGGCAAGTATGGTTAAAAAAAAAATTATTAGCTTATCAAATAATAGTATGGGTAAGACCCGTTACCATATAGACCGTTACCATATAGAGTAATTGATAAATTTTAAATTATATATGATATTTTTTATTTATACATATAATTAATTATTATTTTGAAGTTATACAACATTTAATATTGTTTCTTAATTACTAACTTATGACAAAATTGAATTATATAACATTTTATATCGTTATATTTGATTAATAATTTTTAATTTTTAATCTAATGGAATAAAAATTATTATTTTTATATTTTATGATATACGTACATGATGTGTTTAATATATTTATTTATTTGTTATATTTTAGGTTAAATTATATGAACTATTGTTTTATTCGATAATTATCCATTATCTTAATCGGGGGATAGAGTATGAGTAAACACCAAAATTTAATGAATAAGAATAGAGTATGGATATGAAAATGTCTCCATCCGTATCCATTGACACCCCTAACTGAAACCTCTCTCTTCTTTGTGAAAAAAGGTACCACAATGCCAATTATACAAGAGAGTTTGAAAAGGCTCTGGAATGCTGAGGAAATAAGAATCCTGGTGCTGCTAAGCCTATGCTTGCAATATGGCCTGGTCTTCTTGTCTCCCTTGAGAAAACACACTGGCCAAAAGCTCCTAATCCTTGTTCTCTGGTTCTTTTACCTGTTTGCTGATTCTGTTGCCATCTTGGCACTCGGCAACCTTATCAGGAGGCAAAACGTAGGCCTGATGGCCTTTTGGGCTCCTTTCCTCCTCCTCCACCTTGGTGGGCCTGACACCATCACTTCATATTCAATCGAGGATAACGAGCTCTGGTGGAGGCATTTTCTCGGATTGGCCGTACAGGTTGTCATAGCATTTATGGTATTGCTTAATTTGGTGGCAATTCCCATGTTGCGAGTAGCAGCTTTCTTTGTTTTCATTGCTGGATTAGTCAAGTACTCAGAGAGAACTTGGGCTCTCTATTCCTCCCGCATGGGTCAATTGCGAAAGTCATATGATGTGCAAAACCAAGAGCACTTGCCTTCCAACACTGTTGCCCAAGGTAATATTTATGAAACAGACCAGATAACTAAGGCCTATGAATTCTATAAGATATTCAAGCCTTTTGTGGTAGACCACAAGCTCAGCAATGATCTCTATGTGCATAGCATAACCAATTTCCGGAACTGTGATGTATGGAAGGCATTTAAAGTGGTGGAAATAGAGCTTTCCTTCCTATATGATGTGCTTCACACCAAGGCTGTTCTTTTCAATGGTCTGCGTGGTTGCATCTGGCGATTTATCTCTCTTGGGATGATCGCCTCGACTTTCGTACTTTTTCTTAAGAGCGAGAAAAGTGGCTATGAAAAAGCAGACATCATAATATCTTATATTTTATTTGGTTCTGCTGTTTTCATGGAATTGATTTCCCTTCTTCTAATCATAACCTCTGATTGGATGATAGTCGCACTTAAAGAAAAGAACCACTGTTTCATAAAGAATCTGGCAGTTAATATTGCCAAAGTTATGTCGTGTTTTTTCCCCAAGGGCAAGCCCCGGTGGTCAAACACGATGGGGCAATACAGCTTGTTGAGCTTTTCCCTGAGAGATAAAAAAACCATATTTAGATGGATTTTGGATGCTGTTAAGGTGAAGGAGTTATGGGATAACTTTATTTACATTCGTTCTGTTTGTGTGCCATGCGAGCTAAAAGAGCTTTTATTTGAAGAGCTTAAGACCAAGACGAGGGGTGATGTACACCAATTGACAGTACAGTTGAGATTAAGAGATTTGAAATTAAATGAAGTATTGCAACATGAGGAATTTAAGTACTATAGAGTAGACCTCCGGAGATTTGAATTTGACGAGATTATTCTAATGTGGCACATTGTCACAGATCTTTGCTTCCACACTCACGGTGCTATGAATGAAAACCCTGAGACTGGTCGTGGTAGGAATGACAACACCAGTCACTCAGACCGTGAAATTAGTTTGATAATGTCAAACTACATGATGTACCTTCTAATCATGCAATCATCCATGATGCCAGATGGGATCGAGGCAATAAGAAAATATCAGATCATATATACTAAAGCCAAAAATATCTTTCAAGCAGTGGGAAAGGGGCTTACAAAAGAATTGGCAAGGGAAGCACTCATTGGACAAGTGGGTTCAGAACAATATAAAAGAGGAAAGTCCGAGGAATCAATATTAGAAAATGCCGTGTTGTGGAAAGCATGCCAGTTCGTAAGGAAGCTAAATGAGTTCGCAGAGAACAAGAGGTGGCGCCTTCTCAGAAGAGTTTGGGTGGAGATGTTGTGCTATGCGGCGATTAATTGCAAGACATACTACCATTCCAAGCAATTGAGCCAGGGAGGAGAACTTCTCACGCACGTGATGCTGCTGATGGTTCACATGGGCATTCCACACAAGACCCCTTCACAGTTGGATATAAAAGGGAATAATGTGTCTCTCTATAACTGAAATCTGTAGTAGATAATTATCAATTGCTTAAGTTCATAAAGTTAGTTCAACTTAAGCTGTAAAACTCTTGGAGTTCATGATCTTCGTTACAGCTAGCCTTCTCTGTTGTTCTTTATTTTTATTTTTTTAAATTCATTTCTGTGTGTTCTGTTTTAGTTATTTCTTCTAGTTTTTGTGGGATGTTTTATTTACTACTGGATTGCTTGTGTGCTTTAATTAGTACCATATATGTACCAACTTAAATCTTTTAGACAATAAGATGAAGAGAGTGTTTGTTTGCTTAATAATTCATTTGATCTTTTAGACTGTAGATCCATCCTTAAAACGATCATGTTCCAGCAAAAAATCCTGACTATTCCTAATTTGACATATAAAATGACAAATATGGTCGAAAACAAGGAATTTCATTTCACATATTAAGAGTCCCCAAGATACATTATCAGATCAAAACCAAATTCAAAATTTTCTCCAAACAGAAAAGACCAGACCAGCCCCACATTCAATTTCCAAACATACATAATGGAACAGAACCCTTTGTACTTATAATTTCTCCCCCTCAAGACTTGAAATGAGATGAACAAAAGGAGAGAAAAATTTAACTGGACATGATGGGGCTAAAAGGAAAAAGAGAGCATACAATTACAACACAAAACATATTGCAAGCGATGCCAATTCCAACCCACATTCTTGCTTATGATGATACATATATATATAACTACATACATAACCTCATTTTTGAATCATGATTTTGAATTTAATAATTTCAAACATTTAATCGTCCCTTTAAAAATTGAATTAAAAAATGGAATTCAAATATCGAAACATTGAATTAAAAAATTTGTGTCAATACACACCAAGTCCAAGCGAAAATACAAATGTTTGGACACGACGCATCCCGTCAGGTGTGTACAATTTTTTATATACACGAAAAATTAAATAAATACAAATTATCCAATTAACCATGTCAAAAACATATAATACAACCCTTGCACTATCCCACATAAGTTCATAATTCGAGTACAGAGATACAATAATAGAAAGTCTCCAATTAAATAGCGGAAGCACAATCAACAAACACGATAATTAAATAATTATAACAGTGATGAACAAGGGGTGATTGCATATAACAGTGATGAACAAGGGGTGCGTCCAGGCCGAAAATTTTAAAGTTAAGCACAGTTTAAAAAAAAATAAACCAAAAAATCATCGTTTTTGAGAAATTTGAAATCTACCACTGCCGTAGAATGATTCTGTGGACTAAAATGCTGGAGACCGCACAGGCGTTTTGGTGTTTTATCAGGGCACCACGTGCATATGTATGAGAAATCTCAATTTTTTTGGTTTTTAATATTTTGTTTGTTCTAGGAATGCGTGCCCCATTTATGATATATCTCAAAGTTTGAAAAAAAAAATGAGTCCGCAGAACGCCTGTGCGGTCTCCAGCATTTGAGTCCGTATAATCATTCTGAGGTCGTGTTAAATTTCGAATTTCTCAAAAACGATGGTTTTTTGGTTTATTCTTTCTTAAACAATAGTAGTTTTAAAAATTTCGGGCGTCCAGGTGAGTACATTGGACTTTCAATTTAAAATTGGCAAAATAAAGCCTTAATTTTAATGAGGTTTAATTAGGGGTGTCAATGATACGGTACGAATCGAGTGAAAATGTTTTGGTATCCATAATCATCTAACTTAGTCTTATCATTAAGTATTAATTAGCCTTATCAATACCTAAATGTATGTATATATTACTTTAAGCAAATCATGGACACAACATATAAATATAAAAAAAATATAATTTTTAATCTCATCAATTTTTTCAGCTTATTACAAATCAATCTAAAATAAGCTAAAATAGCATATATGTGATTAGACATCAATTACAGATTAAAACAAAGAAATACTTAAGTGTTATTTATCAAATAAAACAGAAAGATCAAACTTTAATTCCTTTCTATGCTCAAATTAACAAAGAGCAATACGGGTTATTCGATTGGCGGGTAAAAATATCAACATTATTTGAATCAAGTTTATGAACTTTTGTTCAATTAAGCTCCTCAATTATTTTACAATCTTCAGTGAAAGTCTTTAATTTTTCTGGATAATTTTTCCATATATTTTGGAATTGGTTGAAATTGATATTTTAATTAGTCAACTAATAATTGACAAAATATCAAAATTGACAACTTTTAGGATATAAGGTATTACAAAGTAAAGTCCTAATTAATAATTTTATAGGGCTCATTTGAATTAAGAGAAACAGTTAGAATTTGATAAGATTATCATATCAATAAGTAAAAAACTGAATTGAACGAAAATTTTAAGAACTCGACCCAACCAAACCAAATGTCCGACCAAGTAGAAATAATAAGCAGCAAAAATCGAATTGAACTACTGCCCCCTTAAATCCCACGGTCCTAGCGACCAAAATTGGCTTTACCTTCTTGTCTGATTCCGAATTTCCGATCAAAGGAAGGGCTAGCCGTTTTGAAATCGAACGAAAGTACCACTCTTTTTTTGAAAAATGGCTTGGCAGAAGCTGCCAAGTTGATTATATTAAAACAACAGGGTTTCCTGAGAACAGGCATACATCACACAGAGAGTATCTGAGAATACACTACTTCATCCCCCCACGCAGGTCTCACCTGAATTATTTACAATATTTTCCCCAAAGGTTTGCTTCTTGCACAATCCGCATTGCCAGAATGTTTGGAGGTAGCGTCTTCTCAGTAAAGATTGCTGCATTCCTTTGTTTCCATATTTGCCAACAGCCACTGGCAAAGGCCCTGCACCACAGTGCATGGAATTCCTTTGATCTCTGTTTTGCCATCCACTCTGACCTTGTCCATATCGTTGGAACCGAGTCCCCATAGCGGACCAATGGGTGATTGTAGAGAATAGTAAGGTGATACCATACCTGAGAGGCATATGGGCACCGAAAGAATAGATGGATGTCAGATTCCAGTTGGTGTGTTTGGCAAAGAGCACAGTCGGGGCTGGTAGGTATGTGTCGCAACTGCATGGTTTCTTTAGTCAGGATTTTGCCTTGGAGCAATAGGAAAATGAAAATTCTAACCGTGGGTGGCCATCGCTGCCTCCAAAGATGAATAAACTTCCATTTGATCAATCCCCCAGTCATGTAGGTTTGATAAAATGACTTGGCCGAGTACAGCCCATCGGTGGTCCACTGCCAAGTCAGGGTGTCATTGTGATCTGTTAGATCCAGTTGAAGGTCGATTAAGGCTGGCAGCTGGAAGGATGGAATTATTGGCAGTGCATCCCTGAGAGAGAGGAGTGGCTGTGGAGGTCTCGGCCTTGATGAGTGTAGTGGTGGGCCATGCCAGTGGTCGAACCAAAAGGAGATGGAAGTTCCACTGCCAATGT
This sequence comes from Carex littledalei, assembly GCA_011114355.1. Taxonomy (NCBI): domain Eukaryota; kingdom Viridiplantae; phylum Streptophyta; class Magnoliopsida; order Poales; family Cyperaceae; genus Carex; species Carex littledalei. The sequence continues at coordinate 3,344,162 of CM022081.1, forward strand.
GCCACTGAGTAGACCATATAAACCATTTTCGCAAGGTCTGAAGTTGGTGCCAGAAAAAGGATCCTTTAGCAGAAAAAATTAGAGGCCTTCCGGTCCCCGTAGCTCTCCCCCTGATACATGTGATAACCATTGACCACATCGAGTCTGGGTCCTTGTGGGCCCTCCACCACCATCGTAGGAGCAGCGAGGTGTTACGGACTTCGAAGTTTGCAATTCCCAAACCCCCCATTGCTTAGGAGTGCATGCCATTGACCAGTTACAGAGGGAGATAGGTCGGCTTGATTGTTGGAACCGGCCCCAGAGAAAGGAGCGCCGAATCTTGTCGATTCTCGCAATGACCCACTTCGGAATTTTAAAGCAGGCCATGTAGTATATAGGCAGGGACGACAAAACTGATTGCACTAATTGGTGTCTGCCACCCCTAGAGAGTAGTTTACCTTTCCATCCAGCCAATCTTTGTTCAAATCTTTCGATGAGTGGTAAGTACTGATCTTTGGCCGGGGCTCTGATGGAGAGAGGCATCCCAAGGTATGGAATTGGGAAAGCAGAGCGAGTGCAGCCCATCACAGCCGTGATCCAAGCCGTGTGCGAAGGTTCTATGCCAATCGGGATGTAGACGCTCTTGTTGTAATTGACTTGTAGCCCGGATATGGCTGTGAAGAGACGAAGAGTCAACTTGAAGGATACCAAGGTGGAGGGATCGACTGATGCGATTACGGCCGTGTCGTCGGCGTACTGCATGGCTAGTATGGAGTCCTGAAGTCTATTGGAGAGCCGGGTAGATAAGGTTTTGTTGGTTGCTTGGATCATTTGTTGAAAAACATCTACGGCCAAGTCGAAGAGCATGGGCGAGAGGGGATTGCCCTGTCGCAACCCCCGCTTATGTAAGAAGTACGGTGAAGAGTCTCCATTGATCAGTATTCTTGACTCAGCCGTAGCCCATAGGGTGTTGACCCATCGGATCCAGTCTGCAGGGAAGCCCCTTGCCGTCATGACCGTCGCTAAAAAATTCCACTCAATCGAGTCAAACGCTTTTTTGAAGTCAATTTTCGCGAAGACTGCTGATCGGTGTGTGTGTGCTAGGTGCTGCAAAATTTCTCGTGTAGTGACGAAATTTTCCGAAATCTGCCTTCCCCGCACGAAGGCCGTCTGGTACGGGGAAATCAAGTCGGGGAGAACTGAACGGAGTCTATTTGCAAGTAGCTTTGCCAAGAGTTTTGGAATGAGGTTGATTATGCTTATCGGGCGGAAGTCAGACACCGTTACCGGGGAATCCGTTTTAGGTATCATGACTATGCCGGCCCTGTTGAAACCCGACAGATCCAATGAGTGGTGATGGAAGGCGTCGCATATGTTATATATCTCCATTTAGGTTTTGATGAACTCGTTTTGATGAACTCGTTTGGCAAACCGTCGGGGCCGGATGCTTTGTTGAGTGCCAGCTGGCTGACTGCTGCATCTATTTCTTGTGTGGTGAAAGGGTTTCAGAGGAAGGAGAGGTCGGGGTTGCTCGGATAGAGAATTGTGGGGTCGAATTCCAAGGTTGGCAGTGAGGATCCAAGCAGCGAATGCATGTGGGAGAAGAATAAGGATGTGATGCGCCTCTGATCAGTGATGGTGGATCCGTCGTGTTCAATGGATTGCACTAAATTCCTTCGAAGACGGGATGATGCGAAAACATGGAAGAATCTCGTGTTGCGGTCACCGTGAGTTAACCAGTGGCAGCGAGCCCGCTGACTCCATCTCATTTCCAAATTGGCCGCCAACTCGTATGCTTTTTCGCGAAGGGCAATTCTCTGTTGAAATTCTTGCAGAGAGAGCGGTCTTGTTTCTTCTAACCTGTCAAGAGTCAAAATAGAGTTTTTAGTTAGCTGCAACCGGTTGTCCATTGCCCCAAATTTTTTGCCGAATGCCACTGAGTGAGGGAGCGGTGTAGGGTGTCTGTTTTGTGGTGAAAGGAAGGTAGCAGATTGGTGTTCGGTTGAGGGGTGTCGGTCCAGAGTTGTTGCACCAGGCGTTTGGGTTCATCATATTTAAACCAAAAGTTCTCAAGTTTAGGTTTCTTGGCCATCGTATGTAGTCCTCTGCATGAAAGAAGGATAGGGGCGTGGTCCGATATTATGGTTTCCAGTGCTTCAAGGGTGATAACGGGGAAATGGGTAGACCAGTCTGGGGAGGTAAATATTCGGTCAAGTTTTGAGAGTGTTGGCTGTGGGCGCTTGTTGGACCACGTAAAGGAACGGTTGCGTAGTTGATGATCAAGGAGTGCCTCGTCTCGAATGAAGTCATTAAATAGCTCCATCAGATGGAAACCCCGAAGGCTACCGGACCGGTCTATCAACCACCTGACCATGTTGAAGTCTCCCCCCATTAGCCATGGGGTTGAAGCGATCCGTGCCAGCTGACGGAGTTCCCGCACGAACCGCGGTTTATGCTGGTCTTCGGAAGGACCATATACGTTTGTTACGACGAAAGCGACCCCGGAGTTTCTTTGTTGGAGGTTAACTGAAATCGAATGTTTAGTCGACCAGCAGGTGATCAGTTCAAAGTTCCTTCTCCACGCAATTAAACAACCACCTCTGGAATTAATCGCCAGGTTAAAAGCACAATCTCGACTGAAATACGATGAGAGCACACATGAAATTGAAAAAGGATCAATGTGATTCAATTTAATTTCCTGAAGAAGAATAATATCACACCGGGATGTTCTAATGACATTCCGTACTACCTCACACTTCTCTAAAATTCCCAACCCTCTGACATTCCATGACATAACCTTGATTTTTCTCAAAAACATAGAAAACCAAAAAACATCTAAAGTAACACATCAGCGAGGAGCCGCTCATTCCATGTCCGAGCCTTGGAGGCCGTCCTCCTCAGAGTCATATGTTATATCCGGGCCCTCTTCCTCCATCGGTGCTAGATCCCGGGCTGGGTCTGAGTTTCTTCTGTCTGCATTGTCGAGGGCCAGGGCCGTGACCACAGCTTCAGTGGCAATTCCTGACCCGCAGCCAATGGCCTGAAGGTGGCCATAATCTACTCTAACATCAACGAAACCATCTTGGCCTAAATTGATTTGGACCGGTTGGGCTTTGTCCCTGCGGGCCCGTAGTCTTTGGGGCGTCTTTTTGGCAGAGCCCGTTTTAACTGGGCCAGCGAACCTTTTCTTGGATCTAATAGAAGGGCCCGCTTGAGATAGGAGAAGGATCGGTTCTTTGTCTTTACTTGGCATGGGTGGTTTATCTGGTTGCGGTTCAGTGGTCCCCCAAATCTCTTTGTCTTTTCGCTGATTTTGGAAAGTATTAGAAGCGGCAGAGTGGGTTTCAGTAGGTTCAGATTCCAGCAGAGGCGTCTCTTTTGGATGTAGCCTGGGAGAGCTGTTTTGCTGGTGAGGGGGACAGCGTTGCAGAATTTGGACTGATCCCAGGATCTGCTGTGGCCTAGGAGAAGGCGGGGATGGTGCGTGACCCGGCTGGGAGGTGTCCACCGGACTCGCGACATACAAGCGGGTGTCTGTTGGTGGGTCCTGGCTAACGTCAGAAGGGTGTGCGGAGTGGCCGGATGGCTGAGCCGGCCATTCCCTTTGGGTCCGAGGTAGGTTGGAGGTGTTGGGAAGACCAGTCAGCACTGCTCTAATCTCCGGTGGAAGGGAGGTAGGGTCACGATCCCGGCAGATTTCGCGGAGCACTCGTTTGGACATTGGGAAGAGGTCCTGGTCATCAATGTGGGTGGCGGAGGGAGGGGATTCATCAGGGTGCGGAGGTAGAAATTTCATGGCAGGTGGTGGCATGTCCGCCGGTGCGTACAACGGGACCCGTTTCCAATTGGTGACATGGATTTTGATCTCGAACTCCAGTCCACCTGCCCGGACTGTTGCTCGGTCTGGTATGTTTTCCAGTTTGTCAACGGCGAGAGCTGCCGTCCATTTCGTTAGGTCTGCCTGGTTTACTCTATCGATCGAGCCTAGATAAGTTCCAAAGCCGCCGATGAGTCGAATGGCTGTCGGTTCCCGGTACAAGTGAGGAGGCAGGCCTTCCAAATCAATCAATACCTTGTACTCAGGGATAATTTCTGTAGCTTCATCCCGGATGGACCATGGCTGGTAGGAGAAGCCCTGGTGCCATAGGGACCATGGGATGGATTGGATCATTGTTTCCGGTGTTAGGCCCCTCGGAAGAAGAACCAGGAAGCGGTTACCCGTTAGAACGGAGACCGAGATGTCACCCAGGGTGACCTTGTGGGTGGCAGTGAACTGTGCAGCAATATCTGCAGCCTCGAGATCAGCTCTATCCGAATGAACAATGACCGCGCTCTCTAGGCGGGTAATCTCCTGAAGGTAAGCTATATCCCTTTCAATGAAGCAGGTAGGGGTTGGGCTTCTGTTGGTAGGCATAGGCGGGGGGGTTAAGGCCGGGTGGGGCTGGAGCAATTCATCGAAAGAGTGATCAACTTTTAACAGGGTCGGAGGAGATGTGGGAGTGGTTGGCCGATTGGGAGCGGTAGCTGAGTGAGGAGGCTTGACTTTGCAACGGGAGGCCGTGTGTCCATCAGTCCAGCATTTGCCACACTTTAGTGGGTGACGGCAAGCGGCGGAGGAGTGACCTGTCCGGCAGCACCGGAAGCAACGGCCGCGCCATTCTTGATAGTGCGAAGATGGGGGAAAGCGTAAGCGGGTAGGACTGTGAGGCGAGTAATAGTAGGTTGGGCTGGTTGGCGGAGTCGGTCCTGGCGGGGTAATAGGCTGGGAATGGGATGGGTTAAATGTACCGGCAGGAGCCGGTTTGGGTATGATCGGTGGGGGGTGAGGCATCAATGGTGGAGGGTTGGGTGGAGGGTTGATAGCCATGTGAGGAGTTGAGACGGGGCGGCCAAGAGAGGGAGGGGGAGCAGTGGCCAAGACGACCTGGGCGAAGGAGGCTTTGAATGGGATGTAGGGAGCGACGGGGGGGGGGGGGGGGGGGGGGGGTGGAGGTGTTGGGGGAGGAAGGGGGGGAGGCTAAGGGAAGTTGGGGGTGGCTCCAAGCGGGGGGGTAGGGCTTGCGGCGGGTTACTAGATGCCAGTCGCCTTCCATCGATCGTAGCTCCTCCTTTTCTCTTCACAACTCACAACTCCTGGATCAAAAACGGCGGAAATATTGTCGCTCCCTCACTCAGTGGCATTCGGCAAAATTTGGGGCTACCTCCTCTCTCAACTCTCTCTTGCGCTTTAACTGTTTGTCAAAATGCTCCTGAGAAGTATTGTCGCTCCCAGCACCATTTTTGTGTAGCCACGCTTCATACTTGTTGCCTAAAGAACCGCTCTGTCTCTTCTTTCAAATTATACAAAACAGACTATGACTAGGCTCTCTCTAACTGTGGTAAATGATCTTCGTTCCTGTTCCAATTTCTTTACGTGCTTTGCATTTAGGCCTGAAATTTAGCACTTTGGTAGATCGTGGTGACTGTGCATTCAAGTTGCTTGAAAAAATATCCAGAAATGTTACAGTCTGGAATTCAATTTGTCAAATCTTTTCATGGGAAGCATCCTTCGCTGTTTTTGTCAAATAGATGCTTGGGTACACGGCATAAAAACCAATTGACTACAGTTATGAAACTATAAATCTGGTAATTAAGCATCATCATCTACTATGCAGTAAAAAGTTGGGTTAGAGCGAAAATTGGCCAATGTATACTTGTACAAACAACTGATTTTCCTTAATTGGGGTGCATTGCAATGCAATCCGTTCGGCTAGGCTAGTCAACTATATGAGCCAGCAACCAATTTAGTAATCTTACATGCAAAATATAGGAGAATGAGAGCACACTAGGAATACCATTCTGGGCTACTATTTTTTTAGTAGTTATACTTACTAGTTGTATTATTTGCTTATGTACTAGTTGTATGAGCTAATTACATTTCTGAAAGTAATTAGGATTTGTGGTGGTTATCACCTGGGATCTAAACTTATTTCGAGGTTGCATGCATAGTGGTGAAACTATATACTTCAAAAGATCACATACAATAAAAGATATTCATTTGTTGGATCAAGCACATCTCTTAAGAATAATATTTACTATTATTCTATGAGCAGGTTACAGTTCAAGTTCCAACCTAGGATCACCAGCTCGGGTTTTTTAGTTATTGAACCGATCAAGTTTGGCAATACTGTACGGCTGCTCATTGTAAGAGGCCTGGGCTTCTTACTATGGTAATAGGAATTATATTTTAGATTCTTAACCATAGAACCAATGTGTAAAGTGAACAAAAGGCAAACAAAAACAGTTCCAATTAACTACCAAACTCCAGTCATTAAAGTTTAAGTTGGTTTCATACAGATTACTAAATGCTCTGTAGCGTCTGGCATAGGAGTACTGAACTTAAAACATTAATGAAGTAAATAGGAGTTCTCTATTTAGCATGATTTATTATTTTTGAAGGTTTTGCAGTTTCTTGTTACTTATTGATTCCTTGGATCACTCATTGACCATATCCCTGGCTGGCAAATGACCAAATAGCCCTTCTGGAAGAGCTTAATTTGATTATACAACTGCCCTTTGCTATACCTACCTAAGCGCAATTAAAAAAAAACGATGCTAAAATGTATAGCAGAAAAAAGACATCTGGCAGTACCAAATGTAGCCTAATAGCATGGTAGCTGATCTGATTGAAATTGTGCTTGCAAGATTAAGTAACTAATTGTGTTGGACTATCTACTATGCAGTAAAAAGTTGGGTTAGAGCGAAAATTGGCCAATGTATACTTGTACAAACAACTGATTGTCCTTAATTGGGGTGCATTGCAATGCAGTCCCTTTGGCTAGGCTAGTCAACTATATGAGCCAGCAACCAATTTAGTAATCTTACATGCAAAAAATAGGAGAATGAGAGCACATTAGGAATACAGTTCTGAGCTACTATTTTTTTAGTAGTTATAAAAGATATTCACTGTTGGATCAAGCATATCTCTTAAGCATAATGATTACTATTATTCTATGAGCTACTTTTTTTAGTAGTCCCTTTGGCTAGGCTAGTCAACTATATGAGCCAGCAACCAATTTAGTAATCTTACATGCAAAAAATAGGAGAATGAGAGCACATTAGGAATACCATTCTGAGCTACTATTTTAGTAGTTATAAATGATATTCATTGTTGGATCAAGCATATCTCTTAAGAATAATGATTACTATTATTCTATGAGCAGGTTACAGTTCAAGTTTCAACCTAGGATCACCAGCTCGGGTTTTTTAGCTATTGAACTGATCAAGTTTGGCAATGCTGTACGGCTGCTCATTGTAGAGGCCTGAGCTTCTTACTATGGTGATAGGAATTATATTTTAGATTATTAACCCTAGAACCAATGTGTAAAGTGAACTAAAAGCAAACGAAAACAGTCCCCATTAACAACTAAACTCTGGTCCTTAAAAGTTTAAGTTGGTTTGATACAGATTACTACAGACTCAGTAACAACTGGTATAGGAGTACTGAACTGAAAAACATTAATGAAGTAAATATGAGTTCTCTCTTTAGCCTTTTGCTGTATTTAGCATAATTTGTACTTTTGATGTTTTTGCAGTCTCTTGTTGCTTCTTGATTCCTTGGATAACTCATTGACCAAAAAGCCCTTCCGGAAGAGTATAGCACAAAAAGTGAAGTTGTAACCATTTCATCCCATGGCCATTGGGACCCGCCAACTGGAATTACTTGTCAAAGAACGTTATCGGTCAGGCACTCTTACTATTAAAGATGCTCTTCAATTTTTTGATCGCTTGCTGGCTGCTAAGAGCCCGACACCGTCCATCTATTCCTTTAATCATCTCTTTACAGCCTTAACTCATATGAAGAACTCAAACAACCATTATGCAACTGTCTTTTCACTGTTTAACCGCTGGACCCAACCTAAAAGTGTCTCAGCCTCACCTGATATCTGCACCTATTGTATCTTGATTTCCTACTGTATCCGAATGAATCAGCCGAAACTAGGCTTGGTTTTCTTGGGACGGTTTATTAAGGGCGGGCAGAGAGCTGATGCTAGGATCTTCAATCCACTACTCAAGGGCCTCTGTTATGAGAATAGGATTAGTGAGGCTGTTGCCATGGTGTTACATAAAATGCCTAAGCTGTGGTGCACACCTAACGTGATCTCCTACAGCACTGTTATTGATGGCCTTTGTAAAGAAGGTGCAGTTAGTAAAGCATTTAGTTTGTTTGACCAAATGATTTCAAAGGGCGTTGTGCCAAATGTAGTGACATACAACTCGCTGATTAATGGCCTTTGTAAAGAAGGCGCAATTAGTAAAGCATTTAGATTGTTTGAGAAAATGCTTTCGGCGGGTATTGTGCCAAATGTAGTGACATACAGCTCACTGATTGACGGTCTTTGTAAAGAAGGCGCAATTAATAAAGCATTTAGTTTGTTTGAGCGAATGCTTTCAAAGGATATTGTGCCAGATGTAGTCACATACAACTCACTGATTAATGGTCTGTGCAAGGAAGGAGATATTGAGAAGGCAGAGGAACTGTTGCGCTACATGATTTCTCAGGGACTTAAACCTAATGTTGTGACCTATACTACTCTCATCGATGGGTTGTGCAAGAAAGGGCTATTCGACAAAGCAGTGGAATTGCTTCAGTCCATGGTTTCTAAAGGGCATGATCCCGATGTTGTGACTTATACTACCATCATAGATGCACTATGTAAGGAGGGGGCAATTGAAAAAGCAGAGGAGTTGCTTTGTATTATGGTTTCTAGAGGTAAGCATCCTAATGTTTTTACCTATAATACTCTTATAGATGGGCTCTGCAAGATGAACAAACTAGGAAAGGCAAAGAAGGTGCTGAATGAGATGGTTTCAAAGGGATTATTGCCTGACACTGTGACATGCAATATATTTCTGGATGCACTTTGCAAGAGGGGGGAAACTGACAGGGCAGTGAAACTACTGTATCATATGCTTGATAAAGGCGTGACACCTGATCTTATCACATACAGTACTGTTATAAATGGATATTCTAAGCTAGGCTGTTGGAAAGAGTCGATTAGAGTTTTCAAGGATATGATTGATCGAGGCTTTTTGCCGGATGAGGTTACTTATGGATCAATGATGGATTCTTTGTGCAAACAAGGGCAAAGCAAGGAAGCTGAAAAATTGCTTGACTTAATGGTAAGGGGAGGTATAAAACCAGATGCTGTATCCTATAGAATTTTACTTATCGGCTATGCAAATTATGGCACTATCGATGATGTGATGAAAATCTTAGATAGAATGCAACTCAATCATGTTGCGCCAGATCTCTCAACTTACACTTCCTTGCTGAAAGCATATGCAAAGAACAGAAAAGTCGATCAGGCTATGTGCGTGTTGAACAGAATGAAGCAAGAAGGGGTGAAACCTGATTTAGCTGCTTCTGCACCAGTATTAGAACTGCTTTTGAAAATGGAACGAGATGATGATGCGAGGGATCTTATGGACCAGACAATTGGTAAGACTAATGATTGAAATGCTTAATCCTGTTGTCAACAGATAGCTTATTTGAATTTAAATGCTCAATTTATGTACTTTTGGGCAGTTTGTTGCTCCATTTAGTGTTTACTTGTAACAATAGAAGTGTTCGTGAAAAAGCCCTAGACAGATTCTTTTTTTTTTTTTTTGGGCGGTTCAATGTTTTGCAGCCACATTTCTGACCTGCTTTTTTGGGTGCTTTGCATTCTAGTCTACTTGTCTTTATTTTGTATATGTCAGTCAGTTAAAACCCGTATTGAATTTGTATCCAAATTCAATGTTGTAGATGAGGCTATGCATGTGTGTTATGAACATCAAGTACAATTGCTGTTAATTGAAGTGAGATATCTCTGGCATTTCACTATTGAACATTTCATAATTTCTTGTAATTTTCATCAAAACTAAAATGATATATGTTAAAGTTGAATGGCCTTACCGAATGAAACATGTTTGCAATGCATATTGGCTTCAACCATTGCTACTTTTTATGAATTTATAGATACTATTTTTCCTTTCCGTTAGTTATAAGTTTCTTTATATCCAGGTCAACAGACCTTTTCATTAGATTTAGATCACTCAGTATCTTTAACTTTGTTACTTTTTTACTTCATTTTCTTTGAATTTTCGTCTGTTTTCAGCCATAGAGCTAATATATAAATCAGAAGCTGCCGGAGCATCAATTTTTCCTAGGATCAATTGAGATCACTCAGTATTTTTCATTTGGTAGACGGGTAGTTTATATAGAATTTAAGAAGAAATTCCTTGTTATCTGACCTGCTGGGTATGTGTGTTGCATATATATGGCAATGCTTGTTAGGAGAAATTTTGTAACTTATAATGGTTACTGTTGTTATATATTAATAAGCACAATCAAAGAGAAACATAAATTCAATACATGCTTTTTAGGAGCTATACAATTTTTTTAAGATATTCATATTAGTTATCCCAGTTGCTGGGTTATGGTTGGAGAACTAGAGGGAATGCGAATGGAGTGTTGCCCCAGTGTCTAAGTCGTCCAATCTGTATCGAGATTTGTGCAGATGGACTTAGATCTGACATTGGACGAATGGATTTTAATCAGATACCCAATATAAAAGGTGAAATTAAATAGACAAACCCAGTATATTCAAGTATTAGAAAACATTATAACTTTGAAATCAAATACCGGAGTTTTCTGATGGTTTCAACTGGTCAACATCCTCCAAGTCCAAGCCTGGTATGGGATCTAATGTTGATTTATTTAAGGAAAAATATCCTTTTCTATTTCTATCAAATTGAGAAACAAGGCATAGATGTATTAGATGTGGTAAATTATGCATCAAGTTGGGTTAGAGCCAAAATAATGGAAAATAACAAGGAATGGAGAAGGCAGCTGGTTGTACTTGATTGGCAATAGGAAGATAAGGGATGTCATACTTGTTTGTCTTCTGCAACAAGCAGAAAATAGTAATGCTTCTCACTCGCTTCATTTGATTATGTTCCCATTATAGAGAAAATGCACAAGGGACACTTGAGTTCGTAGTGTGCTAGTTCAGGTAAAAGATATCTGTTCAGGAAAGTGTACAACATGTGAATTGCACAATAAATTGTTTTTAGAGTAATTATATTATCCCCGCTGTTTGGTCCCCTGAACGTCCCCCTAATGATCTAACTGGTCTCTATCCCCAAATTATCCATTTTCTAACGAACTCAAATTTTTAACGAACATACAAAATCACTCTCGCCTACACTCGCCTCCTGGCCGATCAGACTGAACTTCCTCCTCCGCCTTCGATCGACTGACTTCCTCCCCAACAATATCTATCTCCCTCTCTCCGCCTCAACTCTCAAACCCTCAACTATGAAGAAGCGACCCCTCTCTCTCTCTCTCAGACGAGGAATCCACGTCAAAAACCATCACCGCTTCCTCCGACCAGGTGCTCTTGCTCGGATCCGAGACAACAAGTTGATCTCTCTCTCTCTACACCACCGATCTACACCGTTCCTTCTTCTCTCACCCCCTTCCTCTCCCTCTTCACCACATCAGCAATCCCCTGCCGTTGATCAGCATACGGGTGGTTCTCTTTGCTTCCTTGGAAAGAGAATGGGTGGATCGATCTCAATCTGTCCCCAGAGGAAGAAGCTATCTGCTTCCAAGTATGTCTTCTTCGTGCCCTCTTCTCCTAATTTAGCAGATCCAGTTGTGGATCTATTTGGATCTGATTTGGTTGCTGCACATTGATTAAATCTCTTTTTCTTTTGGGTTGTGTGGAGCGTTCAGATTTTAGCAGGCTGTTATTAGGCTAGGCTTTTATGTTCTTTCTTTTAATTTAGGAGCTAAAGGATGATGCTTTTAATTGTTGTTTAATGTAGATTACTGTTGTATGAATAGGCAAAATGCAAAAGGTAATTTTTCCTTCTTTTATTTGTTAACCTTGTCTCTATTTTGTTGATTGAGGGAATTGAATGCATAGGATAAGACGGATAATGAAATTATGAAATGCATAGAATCAGACGGATAATGAAATGCATAGAATCAGACTGAACTTCCTCCTCCGCCTCCGATCAAGTGTTATTGGTAACAGTAGTTCATCTGAGCAGTTGATGGAATCAGAACTGTTACACATGCAAATTCATGTGTTTTTCTTCTCTAACCTGAAAATCAGTTTTTACTCTTTAAATTGATTGATTTGCTTGAATTCCTTTCCCCGTGTGTGTTGGAAATTTAAATCTTAAGGTTCACTAAAATTGTTGATGAATTGAGGGTAATAAACATTGATTTCCTTTCTTCTTTATTCACATTAATTTGGTACCGAATGAAAACTGCATTATACCAATGTTTTTCTCTTTATGCCAAATCAATTCTGCTATTTTTATGCATTCTAAATTTTGCTGCCAATTGGTACCAGCGAAAAAAATCGATTCTGGTACAGTTCAGGGACTGTTTTGTAAGTTTTTAATTTTCTGCACTGTTCTGGGGTATTTCTACAGCATTCCAGGGACTCTTCTATAAAATTTCAGTATTTTGTACACCTCTGTGTAAATTTTGGTAAATAACAGGGTCTGTGGTGTAAAATTTAGGGTCTGACAGGGTTCAGGGACTGAGTTGTGACAGAAAATAAGTTGTTTTAGAAAACAGTCCCTGGATAGGGACCTCTTTGTGACAGCATGTAAAAATTTGTTATTTTTACATGTTGATGTAGTTCTCTGGGTTTATATTATTTTCAATTTTATGAAGTTGATAATATTAGTATTTGTATAAAATTTTAATTTGTTAAATATTAGTATTACTTTATAACATATTTTATAATATAAATATTCCTATATCAACTTATAGGTATGAATACTTTCAAAATTACATGTTAATACCATCAATCTCCAAATAAATTAGTTATAAGTATGAATACTTTCCTCGATACCTATCAATATATTTAAGCACCAAACAAATTAATTGATTTAAGTTACTTTACCATATAATAATTCACACTTTACACTTCAATGCGTAAGTATGAATACTTAAAATTTTAGATATTAATATTTTTTTTAGAAATATTTGATATCTTAAGTATGAATACTTGATATGTTATATATTTTTTAGAAATACAAGTGTCATATGTAAACAATTCATACTTCAATTATAAGTATGAATACTTTCTTCAGTACCTATCAATACACTCAAGTACCAAATAGATTAACTGATTTAATTTATTTTACCCCATAACAATTCACACTTCAATGCGTAAGTATGAATACTTTCTTCAGTACCTATTATGAATACTTGCTCGATTAGGTATGAATACTTGCTCGATTAGGTATGAATACTTGTGTGATAGATAACTTAAAAGTATGTCATCATGGATCTCATTTGAAAGAGAAAATTGTGTAGAACACGTTCGTGGTTTTAGATTTGTAAAATTCCTCATAGATCGTCAGAAATATTGGTTAGATTGAACGGAGAAAAAAAATCACCTTGAAAAACGTGTAAAAAATGAGTAATGATGTGTCCAGTTTTTTTTTAAATACTTGATATCTTAGGTATGAATACTTGATGAATTATATATGAATATTTGATATCTTAGGTATGAATACTTTCCATTTTGTATGTGAATTAATTTAATCAATGAATGTAGCACTGGTGGTGTGATCCACGTGACTTTTTGGTTGTGTTCCCAATCCAGGCTGGTCGTTACTGGCCCCGAAAAGTAATGGTCCCCAGTTGAATAGATGTTTGACAAATTTTAGTGATGAATACTTCATTGCGTAGGTATGAATACTTTCAATTTTAGTGATGAATAGATGTTTGACAAATTACAGTTAATTACAGTTAGTGGTCCCCAGTTGTACTTTGACCATTAGTTAGCGGGGGACGTTTAGGGGACTGAATGGGGGGGACTGTTAGTCGATCCCTATATAAAAATAAAAACCATAGGTATCAAAATAGAAAGAAAAAAAAAAGCAAAAGAAGTACCTTCAATTTTTGTCAGTAGCTTCTTAACTTTGGCTTTACACCCATCACAGTGTATGTTAACTCTCAGAACATGGGTCTAAAAAAAATGATCCAAAAAAACAAGAATAACAAAGTCAGATCAGTTCAGAAGCTGTTTTCCTCTCATTGTTGTGTAATACATTGTACGAGGGAAGAGAGAGACAAACCTCTCATGTATCACACAGTGGTAGTTTTATAATTAAATATTTGACCTAGCTAGGTTACTTATTTATATAATTTGAACTATAAAAATCATCTCACAGAAATAGCAAATCGCAAATCGCAAGTGAGGCAGTACTGAGGCAGATGCAAATCGCAAATCTCAAGTGAGTCAATTAGTACTGAGCATCACTTGCAAATTATGCAATGCAATTAGTACTAAAATTATGAAAATTTCAAAGAAAATACATCATCTCACAGAAATAGTTTTATCCCTATATAAAAGCTTGTATATAATCTCAGACCAAAAAATAGTTTCTATAAGATTTCGATAGGTAGATCAAAGTAAGTTGCTTAGATCAAAGCAAACTATACTTTTCTGAATGTAACAGCAGTTCAATTTTTTTTCAATACCTTGTTTTTCATCAACTAACTTCGACGGTCAGAGGCCATTTAATTTATTGGTTTAAACCGTTGTACTATACTACTATTAGGCTCGCAAAACAAGTGTACTCTCTAAATGTTCTAAAATTTTCTGTTTTTGAACAGATAATGATTTGAGAAAAGGAGATCAGAATGAAAAGGAGAACAGATAAAATTTTCTCGACCTTCACAAATCAGCAAGGAGCACAGAGACGGGCCAGTCACATGACGAGTTGTGTCCTTCTCGACCGTCAGCCACGGCACCAGAAAGCTCCAGATCGGTGCTGTTTTGGGATTGAGCAAAAACGAAAGTCGGATTGAGCAAAACGAAAGTCAAATAGATACTTACGTTTTTGCTTTCGCCGCTTGGAGTTCGGGGTCGGAGTAGGCCACAGACAGACGGTCGGTGTCGGTCGGATTGAGCAAAGCGACGTCGGAGTCGGTCTCAGCGACGTCGGACTCGGTGAGGCGGGGATCGGTCGGGGTCAGGGTCGGGGGGGGCGGGGGCGGGGGCGGGGTCGGGCTCGGGGGTCACAGATGCGGCGGAGTCGCTGTTTTTTCTTTTTTTTTAAGCTAACCTAAAACGAAAATGCGCGAATTAAAAAAACGGAGACAAGACTTCGCGGGACATTTTTACTGCTACTTTCTGCGACCGGGCCACAGTAGTCGCTGAAGGCTGTGGGCGCCGGTCGCTGAAAGTTTCGTCGCCGAAAAATTTCGGTTTTATTTTTTTTTGAGGTTTTTTGTGATTTCAGCGACCGGCGTTTTCCACGGTCGCTGAAACATCGTTTTGTTGTAGTGTTTAATTTGTAATTGATGTCTAATCACATATATGCTATATATTTTAGCTTATTTTAGATTGATTTGTAATAAGCTGAAAAAATTGATGAGATTAAAAATTATATATATATTTTTTTATATTTATCATGTTGTGTACATGATTTGCTTAAAGTAATACATACATTTAGGTATTGATAAGGCTAATTAATACTTAATGATAAGACTAAGTTAGATGATTATGGATACAAAAACATTTTCACTCGATTCGTACCGTACTCATTGACACCCCTAATTACACCTCATTAAAATTAAGGCTTTAATTATTTTGTCAATTTTAAATTGAAAGCCCAATGTACTCACCTGGACGCACCCCTTGTTCATCACTGTGGATTCGGATCAGCTGAAATTCCGAAACCAATGAACAGTAATCCTGAAATTTCTGCAATCCGAATCCAGCCATCGAATTTTGTTCCGGAAACACATCTCGAAACAGCTGATTTTTCTTGGACGCATCTCGGAACAGTTCGACAGCTGGATACAGATTGCAGGAATTTCAAAATTACTGTTACCGGTCTCGAATTTCAGCAGATGCGCTTCCCATCACTGTTATATATGCAATCACCTCTTGTTTGAAAAAGCAATAATGAACCAGGCTAATCTAATACGGTAAGATTGGCCAATATATATTTCGTTATTGGATTTTATAGTACGTCCTTTTTTATTATGATTATTTTCGTGTTATTATATTATGCTACAATATATGTCAGAGATCTTTTCTTTTTCCACTCTTTAAGTTTTATCTTCACATGTAGAGTATGACTGAGTAGCTAGATTGATGTATTTTTATTTAATTTAATCCCAAAGTATATAAAAATGCCATACTTAATTTAAATATGCACAAATTATACTTTTTAATATCAC
Source organism: Carex littledalei (assembly GCA_011114355.1). Lineage (NCBI taxonomy): Eukaryota > Viridiplantae > Streptophyta > Magnoliopsida > Poales > Cyperaceae > Carex > Carex littledalei. The sequence goes on from CM022081.1 coordinate 3,360,390, forward strand.
ACTGATCAGTGATTTGTAATTCATATTTTAACGGTGGTGATTAATTTGTTATTCCATGACGTTGTCGTTCCACATTTAATTTTAATTATCTTTTTTAATTCAATGTTTGGATATTTGAATTCCAAATTACAAAAGTTCTGAATTTTTAAAGGGACGATTAAATGTTTGAAATTTTTAAATTCAAAATCATGATTCAAAAATGAGGTTATGTATGTAGTTATATATATATCATCATAAGCAAGAATGTGGGTTGGAATTGGCATCGCTTGCAATATGTTTTGTGTTGTAATTGTATGCTCTTTTTTTTCTTTTAGCCCCATCCTGTCCAGTTAACTTTTTCTCTCATTTTGTTCATCTCATTTCAAGTCTTTTATGTATGTTTGGAAATTGAATGTGGGGCTGGTCTGGTCTTTTCTGTTTGGAGAAAATTTTGAATTTGGTTTTGATCTGATAATGTATCTTGGGGACTCTTAATATAATATGTGAAATGAAATTCCTTATTTTCGACCATATTTGTCATGTTATATGTCAGATTAGGAATAGTCAAGGATTTTTTGCTGGACGAACATGATCGTTTTAAGGATGGATCTACAGTCTAAATGATCAAATTAATTATTAAGCAGACAAACACTCTCTTCATCTTATTCTGTCTAAAAGATTTAAGTTGGTACATATATGGTACAAAAGCACACAAGCAATCCAGTAGTAAATAAAACATCCCACAAAAACTAGAAGAAATAACTTAAACAGAACACACAGAAATGAACTTAAAAAAATAAAAATAAAGAACAACAGAGAAAGCTAGCTGTAACGAAGATCATGAACTCCAAGAGTTTATGAACTTAAGCAATTGATAATTATCTACTACAGATTTCAGTTATAGAGAGGCATTTTATCGGCCAACAGCGAAGGGGTCTTTTGAGGAATGCCCATGTGAACCATCAGCAGCATCACGTGCGTGAGAAGTTCTCCTCCCTGGCTCAATTGCTTGGAATGGTAGTATGTCTTGCAATTAATCGCCGCATAGCACAACAACTCCACCCAAACTCTTTTGAGAAGGCGCCACCTCTTGTTCTCTGCCAACCCATTTAGCTTCCTTACGAGGTGGCATGCTTCCATCAACACGGCATTTTCTAATATTGATTCCTCGGACTCTCCTGTATTATATTTTACTTGTCCAATGAGTGCTTCCCTCGCCAATTCTTCTGTAAGCCCCTCTCCCACTGCTTGAAAGATATTTTTGGCTTTACTATATATGATCTGATATTTTCTTATTGCCTCAATCCCATCTGGCATCATGGATGATTGCATGATTAGAAGGTACATCATGTAGTTTGACATTATCAAACTAATTTCACGGTCTGAGTGACTGTTATTGTCATTCCTACCATGACTAGTGTCAGGGTTTTCATTCATAGAACCATGATTGTGGAAGCAAAGATCCGTGGCAATGTGCCACAATAGAATCATCTCGTCAAATCCAAATCTATCGAGGTCTAATCCATAGTTAAATTCCTCCTGCTGCAATACTTCATTTAATTTCAAATCTCTTAATCTCAACTGTACTGTCCATTGGTATACATCACCCCTCGTCTTGGTCTTAAGCTCTTCAAATAAAAGCTCTTTTAGCTCGCATGGCACACGAACAGAACGAATGTAAATAAAGTTATCCCATAACTCCTTCACCTTAACAGCGTCCAAAATCCATCTAAATATGGTTTTTTTATCTCTCAGGGAAAAGCTCAACAAGCTGTATTGTCCCATCGTGTTTGACCATCGGGGCTTGCCCTTGGGGAAAAAGCACGACATAACTTTGGCAATATTAACTGCCAGATTCTTTATGAAACAGTGTCTTTTAAGTGCGATTATCATCCAATCAGAGGTTATGATTAGAAGAAGGGAAATCAATTCCATGAAAACAGCAGAACCAAATAAAATATAAGATATTATGATGTCTGCTTTTTCATAACCACTTTTCCCGCTCTTAAGAAAGAGTACGAAAGTCGAGGCGATCATCCCAAGAGAGATAAATCGCCAGATGCAACCACGCAGACCATTGAAAACAACAGCCTTGGTGTGAAGCACATCGTATAGGAAGGAAAGCTCTATTTCCACCATTTTAAATGCCTTCCATACATCACAGTTCTGGAAATAGGTTTTGCTTTGCATATAGTGATATGTGCTGACCCTGTGGTCTACCAGAAAAGGCTTGTATATCTCATAGAATTCATAGGCCTCAGTTATCTGGTCTGTTTCATCAATATTACCTGGGGCAACAATGTTGGAAGGCAATTGCTCTTGGTTTTGCACATCATATGACTTTCGCAATTGACCCATGCGGGAAGAACAGAGAGCCCAAGTTCTCTCTGAGTACTTGACTAATCCAGCAATGAAAACAAAGAAAGCTGCTACTCGCAACATGGGAATTGCCACCAAATTAAGCAATACCATAAATGCTATGACAACCTGTACGGCCAATCCGAGAAAATGCCTCCACCAGAGCTGGTTATCCTCGATTGAATATGAAGTGATGGTGTCAGGCCCACCAAGGTGGAGGAGGAGGAAAGGAGCCCAAAAGGCCATCAGGCCTACGTTTTGCCTCCTGAGAAGGTTGCCGAGTGCCAAGATGGCAACAGAATCAGCAAACAGGTAAAAGAACCAGAGAACAAGGATTAGGAGCTTTTGGCCAGTGCGTTTTCTCAAGGGAGACAAGAAGACCAGGCCATATTGCAAGCATAGGCTTAGCAGCACCAGGATTCTTATTTCGTCAGCATTCCAGAGCCTTTTCAAACTCTCTTGTATAATTGACATTGTGGTACCTTTTTTTCACAAAGAAGAGAGAGATTTCAGTTAGGGGTGTCAATGGATACGGATGGAGACATTTTCATATCCATACTCTATTCTTATTCATTAAATTTTGGTGTTTACTCATACTCTATCCCCCGATTAAGATAATGGATAATTATCGAATAAAACAATAGTTCATATAATTTAACCTAAAATATAACAAATAAATAAATATATTAAACACATCATGTACGTATATCATAAAATATAAAAATAATAATTTTTATTCCATTAGATTAAAAATTAAAAATTATTAATCAAATATAACGATATAAAATGTTATATAATTCAATTTTGTCATAAGTTAGTAATTAAGAAACAATATTAAATGTTGTATAACTTCAAAATAATAATTAATTACATAATTAATTATATGTATAAATAAAAAATATCATATATAATTTAAAATTTATCAATTACTCTATATGGTAATGGGTCCGAAATTGGTCTTACCCATACTATTATTTGATAAGCTAATAATTTTTTTTTCTTACCTATAACAATATCCGTTAAGTTAACGAACTTTTTTTTTAACCATACTTGCCATATCGTATATGATACGAGTCGGGTAAATGGTTAAAAGGGATTCACTGACGCTTCCTAGTTTCCGTTCTGAAGCATATAACTATACATGTTTTCATATTTTAGAATTTTATTTCAAAATTTATACCATGAACTATAATGTGCTTTGCTTGGTAGAATTAACTGGTTGTAAAGAGAAACGACTGCGCACTGGCAAAGGAAATCCGATGTATGGCTATTAAATTAATTATGAAAAATATAATCTTAGCAATTCAACAATGAATATTGAACTCTTTTTTTAGATGAATAATAAGGTCAAGCCATCCAACTTTAAATTTGCAGTCAATCCAATGGTGAGTGGTTTTATTATTATAGCTTCAGTTGCCAGTTGGTCAATTAATAGAAATTAGAAGGAAAAGCCAACTACCGGATTCAAAATGAAAATATTCCCTTTTAAATAGGAGCAGTGCTTAATATCAATATATACATTAATTATACAATGCTTACTTGAAAGCTCTTTGAGGTGCTCCATAGACGAGGTCAGCTCTGAGATTCTTGTGCCGAAGAATTAAATCCGGAATGAGATGGTTGTAGATGGTAATGGCATTGGAAGAACTAACTCTCCTAGATCTATCTTATTTGAACCAAAGGAGGTATTGTATTCTTTCCTTCCATGTAAAGAAAAGTAGAGTTTATATATGCTTCTTACTTTCACTGTTAGTTTCTGAGCGCAGTCACATGCTTCGTGTGTTGTTGGGTAAATCCATCAAAAGTCTGATTATTTATTTTAGTGGTGGCGAAAACATTTTTTTGATCCGAATCGATCTTAGACGATTTAAAATTGAACAAGCTGAAACTAGATTTCACCTCAAATCCGAATTGAGCCAAGGCGAACAACATAAAATTTGACCGATTCGAAACTGAACGATTCAAAATCCATGATAATCTAAAGTCAGATAACCGAAATCTGATTTGAGCAAGCCAATGTGGTCCTAAATTCACTTTTACTTGTCTCCTCAGATTTGTTCACAGTCGAGTAAAAAATGACAGCTATCTGATATAATTTTATAGGAATATTACTAGAGTAAGCATATGTAAAAATAATATCAAGCGTTGTGCAAAACCCATTAATCAAAATGAAACAGATCTTCCATTTCATAGGCATATTGCTTGTGAATTACAGAATTATCCATTGAAATTGATTTGTACGCAAGTTTAAATAAGTCAAAAAAAATTAAGTGATATGATAGTGGTATGAAACTACATATATATATAATCATGTATCACTTGATCCATTCCTAATGAATATTAAAATAATCAGAGTGGGTTTTTAAGTTCTGTACCACAGAATCCGGGTCCAAATATCAAATCATTTACAACGACTTTAAAGACATATTGAGTCTTTTAAACAACAGTTTGTACCCAAATAACCAAACTCCTATCTTTTCAGAAAACCATGATCACTATTTGGACCATATGATTTCAATCGAAGAGTACAGATTAAATAACTGTAATCAAAATATAAGTCAGAAGTTCAGAACTAACAATAATATTGATAATTCAGCCTCAATTTAGGCTACTTACAAGAACATTTCCCCAATTCAATAGTCTCCCAGTTTTCTCGACTGGATATTAACTGCTAAAACCTTTGTGAAATTGAGGAAGATTTGCATGGTACAAAATTTGAAATTAGAATTCAAATGTTAGTGTAAGTTGACTCCCCAAACACCAGCTTTATACGGCTTAAGATTAAGGGCCAGTAGTGGAGTAGCTGCTAGGTACTGGTACATTAATTGTACCTGGTAAGTACTTGATCAGCAAGTTGGATGCAGCGACTGCAAGTAAAAAATCAATGAAATCACACATAAAAATAAAACTAAATGCAGAATGAGCAAATAAAACATTACAAATTATAACAGGAAAGAACAGTGAAAAAAAAATAAACAATTCATCCAGAATAAGAGAAATATTCAGCAAGGCAGTACAAAAACTTCAGTTAATGGCGCAACAAGCTGCCCAAAGCATAATAATTGATTATCTACATTAAAAAAAGCCATCTCCAACCCGATTTGGCACATCAATCATTTGTCTTACCACTTGTCTGCTCCATCAGATCTCTCGCATCATCATCTCGTCCCATTTTCAAAAGCAGTTCTAATACTAGTGCAGAGGCAGCTAAATCGGGTTTCACCCCTTCTCGCTTCATTCTGTTCAGCACACACATAGCCTCATCTACTTTACTCTTCTTAGCATATGCTTTCAGCAAGGAAGTGTAAGTTGACAGATCTGGCGCTAAATGATGGAGATGCATTCTATCTAGGATATTCGTCACATCATCAATATTACCATCATTTACATAGCCAAGAAGTAAAAATCGATATGACACAACACCTGGTTTTATACCTCCCCCTACCATTAAGTCAAGTAACTTTTCAGCTTCCTTGCTTTGCCCTTGTTTGCACAAAGAATCCATCATTGATCCATAAGTAACCTCATCTGGCAAAAAGCCTCGATCAAACATATCCTTGAAAACTCTAATCGACTCTTTCCAACAGCCTAGCTTACAATATCCATTTATAACTGTATTATATGTGATAAGATCAGGTGTGACACCTTTATCAAGCATATGATACAGTAGTTTCTCTGCCCCGTCAGTTTCTCCCCTCTTAAAAAGTGCATCCACAAATATATTGCATGTCACAGTGTCAGGCAATAATCCCTTCGAAACCATCTCATTCAGCACCTTCTTTGCCTTTCCTAGTTTGTTCATCTTGCAGAGCCCATCTAAAAGAGTATTATAGGTAAAAACATCAGGATGCTTACCTCTAGAAACCATAATACAAAGCAACTCCTCTGCCTTTTCAATTGCTCCCTCCTTACATAGTGCATATATGAGGGTATTATAAGTCACAACAGTGGGATCATTCCCTTTAGAAACCATGGACTGAAGCAATTCCACTGCCTTGTCCAATAGCCCACTCTTGCACAACCCATCTATGAGAGTAGTATAGGTAACAACATCAGGTTGAAGTCCTTGAGAAACCATGTAGGACAGCAGTTCCCCTGCCTTCTCAGTATCTCCTTCTTTGCATAGACCATTAATCAGAGAGTTGTATGTGACTACATTTGGCACAATACCCTCTGAAAGCATTCGCTCAAACAAACTAAATGCTTTACTAACTGCCTCATCTTTACAAATGCCATCAATAACAGTGTTGTAGGAGATCACGTCGGGTGTGTAGCCAAGCTTAGGCATTTTATATTGCAAAATGGCTACGGCCTCACCAATCCTATTCTCTGAACAAAGACTCTTGAGTAACGAATTGAAGATGAAAGCATCAGCTCTCTGGCCCTCCCTAATGAACCGTCCAAATAAAATAAACCCAAGTCCAGGCCGGTGAATTCTGATACAGTAGCTGATCAAGACAGTATAGGTGCAAACATCAGGTGAGGGTGAGACCCGTCTAGATTGGGTCCAGCGGTTAAAGAGTGAAAAGACAGTTGCATAATGGTTGTTGGAGTTCTTCATACGAGTTAAGGCTGTAAAGAGATGATTAAAGGAATAGATGGACGGTGCCGGGCTCTTAGCGGCCAGCAAACGATCAAAAAATTGAAGAGCATCTTTAATAGTAAGGGTGCCCGATCGACAACGTTCTTTTACAACCAGTTCCAACTGGCGGATCCCCATGGCCGTGTGCTGCATGGGCCTTACTGAAGGTGTACTACAAGTTATCAATGGATTACCTACAAAATAAAAATAAAAAAAATGAAAGAATGGTGAATAGATTTTGCATGAAGTGCTATAGTCTTGCAGGTCAGTACAATATGTACAGTATTTGGGAGCTAGCAATCCATACAGTACATGACGTGTGTTTAATGGCAATGCACAATGTAAATAGTCCTACATAATCTTGCAAGCACGATTTCAATTAGACAGCTAGCATGCTATTAGGCTACAGTTGGTACTGCCAGATTTTTTTTTTTTTTTTGTGTTATACATTTGTGTATCGTTTTTTAATTTGTGCTTAGGTAGGTGTAGAAAAGGGCAGTTGTATAATCAAATTGAGTTCTTCCAGAAGGGCTATTTTGTCATTTACCTGCCAGGGATATGGTCAATGAGTGATCTAAGGAATCAAGAAGAAATAAGAGGCTGCAAAACCTTCTAAATTAATATATCATGCTAAATAGTTGTTTGTACAAGTATACATTCGCCATTTTCGCTCCAACCCAACTTTTTAATACATTGTAGATGATGATGCATAATTACAAGATTTATAGTGTTCATAACTGTAGTCAATTGGTTTTATGCCAGGTACCCAAGCATTTATTTGACAAAAACAGCAAAGGATACTTCCCATGAAAATATTTGACAAATTGAATTCCAGACTGTAACATTTCTGGACATTTTTCCAAGCAACTTGAATGCATCACCGTGATCTACCAAGGTGCTAAATTTCTGACATAAATGCAAAACACCTAAAGAAGCTGGCACAGGAACACAGAGCTCTTACCGCAGTTAGAGAGAGGCTAGTCTGTCTTGTTTCATTTGGAAGAAGAGGGAGAGCGGTTCTTTAGGCAACAAGTATGACGGGTGGTGCTTGGAGCGGCAATTCTTCTAAGAAGCATTTTGACAAACAGTTGGAGTGCAAGAGAGAGTTGAGAGAGGAGAAAGACAGAAGAGAATGAGGCGGCAGTGGGGATTCGAAGAAGAGTACTACTTTCGTCCGATCAATCTCAATTTTGCTTTGAGGGCAATTTAGTTCAATTGGGGATTTGGGGTCACAGCCCTAGTTTTTCGCCAATATTATATAATTGTTTTTTGTTTGTTTGCTGCTTATTATCGCGTAAGTTCTTAATTTTTTTTGTTCAGCCCGGTTTTTTTAATTATGGGACAATAATTTTATCAACTTCTAAAGGTTTTTCTTAACTTAATTAGCCTTCTAAAATTATTAATTAAGACTTAACTTTGTAAATCCTTAAATTACTGGTTAAAATCATCGATTTTGTTATTATGTTAATTATTAGTTGACTAATTAAAATACCAATTTGAACCTATCTCAAAACATGAAAGAAATGATTGTCAAGAAAAAATTAAAACTTCGATTGAAGGATGGGAAATAATTGAAAGGCTTAATTATATTGAAGTTACAAAAACTTCATTCAACCAAATACAACAACAATTTATCACCACAATTTTGTTCACATTAATCAAACACCTATTTTAACCCTTAATTTTTTTATTGTAGTGTTTTATTTTTATTTTTAGCAAAGTTATTATTCAAAAATTATATCATATATGTCCAAGGATTAAATTTGAAAATACCGTATGTTGACTATAGTAAGATGTTGTGAGGGGTCAAATAGTAAGTTAAACACATCATATGATTCATATTTTTATTTATATAAATTCAAAAATATTTTCTTTATACTGAAAAGATTTTTTTTTTTCTAATTGCTTTAAGATACAAAAAAAAAAAAAACCTAAATGTCACACAAAAGGCTGCACGGACCATTCCACACTCGAGAAATGCTTTTGAGGAAGCTGACGTGTCAAAGTGTGAAGTAATAGTTGGTGCTTGCAAGATAGATTCCAAATATTTTTTTTCTCACAATCTTCCGTGACATATCTTTCGTTCAAAAATAAAACATATCTCTCTGACAACCGGACCCACTTCAGCGTTCTAATTTATTCCACAACAACATATTATATATAGTGCATCTATATCTTACAATTTCGTTCTAATTACAAATTTAACGTGTTAACTTCTTTCTTTCAGTTTTTAAGATGAAAATTTTATTATAAATAACAAATTTAATAAAATCACTTTCAGAACACCACACTGGTAAAATAATTGATCCCATTCGTTTATCTAACTCAAAATACAAGGAGGAATTTTAAATTATATCTTTAAAAGTTACAAAATGATGTATTTTTAATTTTTATTCCAATATTTAAATAACATATATATCCCTCTAAATACAAAATATTGGGGCGCGCTCTCGGTTTCTTTTAATATCCCTAAAAGGTAGAAAAATACAAAATCATGGGCAATTTTGTATTTTTCTATTTTAAAAAAAATAAAAAAACATGGGCAATTTTGTATTTTTCTATTGTTTTAGGGATATTAAAAAAAAAATTGGGGCATGTTCGAGGATCATAATATTTCTCAAAACAAAAAAAAATCATAACTCTGAAATGGTTATCATGATATATTAAATAACATCCTCCATAGTAGCTCAAAAGCAGCATTGGGAGTTTGGAACCATTTGTCACAAGTTTCAAAATAACTTGTACTAAACCTAAGCCATTATAATCACCTCTCATATTGCATATCAAAATATCAATGTTGTAATGATAGAATTCAAGGACATTAATTATCATGATATATTAAATAGGATGTTAACTCAAACTGCCAAAAATTATAGGAGAATTTTATGTATATCCCTACAATCTGTTTTGAAATGTACACTTTACTGCATTAAAATTTCAGAAGAATTTCATGTATATCCCTCAAAAATTTTAAAATTATGTATTTTCCCCTCCACTTCATACCCATACACTGAAATAAATCTTCCATTTCATAGGCATATTGCTTGTGAATTACTGAATTATTCATTGAAATTAATTTGTACGCAAGATTAAATAAGTCAAAAAAAATTAAGCGATATGATAGTGGTTTGAAACTACATATATATGTAATCATGTATCGCTTGATCCATTCCTAATGGGTATTAAAATAATCAGAGTGGGTATTTAACTTCTGTACCACAGAATCCGAGGTCCAAATATCAAATCATTTACAATGACTTTAAAGTTTAAAGACATATTGAGTATTTTAAACAACAGTTTGTACCCGTATAACCAAACCCCTATCTTTTCAGAAAACCATGACCATATGATTTCAATCGAAGAGTACAGATTAAATAACTGTAATCAAAATATAAGTCAGAAGTTCAGAACTAACAATAACATTGATAATTCAGCCTCAATTTAGGCTACTTACAAGAACATTGGTACCCAAGGTAGAGGCAAAGTATGAAGGGCAAAAGCTTAATTTGGTTTCGATTGGTATTTCAATTTTGTGGACAATCATTTCACCAATTCAATAGTCTCCCAGTTTTCTCGAATGGATATTAATTGCTAGAACCTTTGTGAAATTGAGGAAGATTTGCATGGTACAAAATTTGAAATTAGAATTCAAATGTTAGTGCAAGTTGACTCCCCAAACACCAGCTTTATACGGCTTAAGATTAAGGGCCAGTAGTGGAGTAGCTGCTAGGTACTGGTACACTAATTGTACCTGGTAAGTACTTGATCAGCAAGTTGGATGCAGCACGACTGCAAGTAAAAAATCAATTAAATCACACATAAAAATAAAACTAAATGCAGAATGAGCAAATAAAACATTACAAATTATAACAGAAAAGAACAGTGAAAAAAAAATAAAGAATTCATCCAGAATAAGAGAAATATTCAGAAAGGCAGTACAAAAACTTCAGTTAATGGCGCAACAAGCTGCCCAAAGCATAATAATTGATTATCTACATTAAAAAAAGCCATTTTCAACCCGATTTGGCACATCAATCATTTGTCTTACCACTTGTCTGCTCCATCAGATCTCTCACATCATCATCTCATCTCATTTTCAAAAGCAGTTCTAATACTGGTGCAGAGGCAGCTAAATCGGGTTTCACCCCTTCTCGCTTCATTCTGTTCAGAGCACACATGGCCTCATCTACTTTACTCTTCTTAGCATATGCTTTCAGCAAGGAAATGTAAGTTGAGAGATCTGGCGCTAAATGATTGAGATGCATTCTATCTAGGATATCCATCACATCATCAATATTACCATCATTTACATAGCCAAAAAGTAAAAACCGATATGACACAACACCTGGTTTTATACCTCCCCCTACCATTAAAACTTTTCAGCTTCCTTGCTTTGCCCTTGTTTGCACAAAGAATCCATCATTGATCCATAAGTAACCTCATCCGGCAAAAAGCCTCGATCAAACATATCCTTGAAAACTCTAATCGACTCTTTCCAACAGCCTAGCTTACAATATCCATTTATAACTGTATTATATGTGATAAGATCAGGTGTGACACCTTTATCAAGCATATGATACAGTAGTTTCTCTGCCCCGTCAGTTTCACCCCTCTTAAAAAGTGCATCCACAAATATATTGCATGTCACAGTGTCAGGCAATAATCCCTTCGAAACCATCTCATTCAGCACCTTCTTTGCCTTTCCTAGTTTGTTCATCTTGCAGAGCCCATCTAAAAGAGTATTATAGGTAAAAACATCAGGATGCTTACCTCTAGAAACCATAATACAAAGCAACTCCTCTGCCTTTTCAATTGCCCCCTCCTTACATAGTGCATATATGAGGGTATTATAAGTCACAACAGTGGGATCATTCCCTTTAGAAACCATGGACTGAAGCAATTCCACTGCCTTGTCCAATAGCCCTTTCTTGCACAACCCATCTATGAGAGTAGTATAGGTAACAACATCAGGTTGAAGTCCTCGAGAAACCATGAAGGACAGCAGTTCGCCTGCCTTCTCAGTATCTCCTTCTTTGCATAGACCATTAATCAGAGAGTTGTATGTGACTACATTTGGCACAATACCCTCTGAAAGCATTCGCTCAAACAAACTAAATGCTTTACTAATTGTGCCTCCTTTACAAAAGCCGTCAATCAGTGAGCTATATGTCACTACATTTGGCACAATACCTGCCGAAAGCATTTTGTCAAACAAACTAAATGCTTTACTAATTGCGCCTTCTTTACAAAGGCCATTAATCACTGAGCTGTACGTGACAACATCTGGCACAATACCCACTGAAAGCATTCGCTCAAACAAACTAAATGCTTTACTAATTGCGCCTTCTTTACAAAGGCTGTCAATCAGTGAGGTGTATGTCACTACATCTGGCACAATATCCTTTGAAAGCATTCGCTCAAACAAACTAAATGCTTTACTAATTGCGCCTTTTTTACAAAGGCCGTCAATCAGTGAGTTGTATGTCACTACATTTGGCACAATACCTGCCGAAAGCATTTTCTCAAACAAACTAAATGCTTCACTAATTGCACCTTCTTTACAAAGGCCATTAATCACTGAGCTGTATGTGACAACATCTGGCACAATACCCACTGAAAGCATTCGCTCTAACAAACTAAATGATTTACTAACTGCACCTCCTTTACAAAGGCCATCAATAACAGTGTTGTAGGATATCACGTCAGGTGTGCAGCCAAGCTTAGGCATTTTGTATAGCAAAATGGCTACGGCCTCACCAATCCTATTCTCTGAACAAATACTCTTGAGTAGCGAATTGAAGATGAAAGCATCAGCTCTCTGGCCCTCCCTAATGAACCGTCCAAATAAAATAAACCCAAGTCCAGGCCGGTGAATTCTGATACAGTAGCTGATCAAGACAGTATAGGTGCAAGCATCAGGTGAGGGTGAGACCCATCTAGATTGGGTCCAGCAGTTAAAGAGTGAAAAGACAGTTGCATAATGGTTGTTGGAGTTCTTCATACGAGTTAAGGCTGTAAAGAGATGATTAAAGGAGTAGATGGACGGTGCCGGGCTCTTAGCGGCCAGCAAACGATCAAAAAATTGAAGAGCATCTTTAATAGTAAGGGTGCCCGATCGACAACGTTCTTTTACAACCAGTTCCAACTGGCGGATCCCCATGGCCGTGTGCTGCATGGGCCTTACTGAAGGTGTACTACAATTTATCAATGGATTACCTACAAAATAAAAAAAAAATGAAAGAATGGTGAATAGATTTTGCATAAAGTGCTATAGTCGTGCAGGTCAGTACAATATGTACAGTATTTAGGAGCTAGCAATCTGTACAGTACATGACGTGTGTTTAATGGCAATGCACAATGTAAATAGTCCTACATAATCTTGCAAGCACGATTTCAATTAGATCAGCTAGCATGCTATTAGGCTACAGTTGGTACTGCCAGATTTTTTTTTTTTTTGTGTTATACATTTGTGTATCGTTTTTTAATTTGTGCTTAGATAGGTATAGAAAAGGGCAGTTGTATAATCAAATTGAGTTCTTCCAGAAGGGCTATTTTGTCATTTACCTGCCAGGGATATGGTCAAGGAGTGATCTAAGGAATCAATAAGAAATAAGAGGCTGCAAAACCTTCTAAATTAATATATCATGCTAAATAGTTGTTTGTACAAGTATACATTAGCCATTTTCGCTCCAACCCAACTTTCTAATACATTGTAGATGATGATGCATAATTACAAGATTTATAGTGTTAATAACTGTAGTTAATTGGTTTTATGCCAGGTACCCAAGCATTTATTTGACAAAAACAGCGAAGGATACTTCCCATGAAAATATTTAACAAACTGAATTCCAGACTGTAACATTTCTGGACATTTTTCCAAGCAACTTGAATGCACAGTCACCACGATCTACCAAGGTGCTAAATTTCTGACATAAATGCAAAACACCTAAAGAAGCTGGCACAGGAACACAGAGCTCTTACCGCAGTTAAGAGAGGCTAGTCCGTCTTGTTTCATTTGGAAGAAGAGGGAGAGCGGTTCTTTAGGCAACAAGTATGACGGGTGGTGCTTGGAGCGGCAATTCTTCTAAGAAGCATTTTGACAAACAGTTGGAGTGCAAGAGAGAGTTGAGAGAGGAGGAAGACAGAAGAGAATGAGGCGGCAGTGGGGATTCGAAGAAGAGTGCTACTTTCGTCCGATCAATCTCAATTTTGGTCGGTGGCGACGGTGGGACTTTAAAGGGGGAAGGAAGATAATTTTGCTATGATTGGGCAATTTAGTTCAATTGGGGTCACTAGCATAGTCTATAGTTCTCATACTCTAATAGGAAGAGCCTTCGCCAATATTATATAATTGTTTTTCGTTTGTTTGCTGCTTATTATTGTACTTTGGTCCAACATTTTATTGCGTAAGTTCTTAATTTTTTTTTGTTCAGCCCAGTTTTTTTAATTATTGGACAATAATTTTATCAATTTCTAATTTTTCTTAACTTAATTAGCCTTCTAAAATTATTAATTAAGACTTAACTTTGTAAATCCTTACATTACCGGTTAAAGTCATCGATTTTGTTATTATGTTAATTATTAGTTGACTAATTAAAATACCAATTTGAACCAATCTCATAACATGAAAGAAATGATTGTCAAGAAAAAAAAAATTAAAACTTCGATTGAAGGATGGGAAATAATTGAAAAGCTTAATTATATAGAAGTTACAAAAACTTCATTCAACCAAATACAACAACTATTTATCACCACAATTTTGTTCACATTAATCAAACACCTATTTTAACCCTTAATTTTTTTATTGTAGTGTTTTATTTTTATTTTTAGCAAAGCTATTATTCAAAAATTATATCATATATGTCCAAGGATTAAATTTGGAAATACCGCATGTTGACTATAGTAAGATGTTGTGAGGGGTCAAATAGTAAGTTAAACACATCATATGATTCATATTTTCATTTATATAAATTCAAAAATATTTTCTTTATACTGAAAAGATTTTTTTTTTCTAATTGCTTTAAGATACAAAAAAAAAATACCTAAGTGTCACACAAAAGGCTGCACTGACAATTCCACACTCGAGAAATGCTTTTGAGGAAGCTGATGTGTCAAAGTGTCAAGTAATAATTGGTGCTTTCAAGATAGGGTCCAAATATTTTTTCTCACAATCTTCCGTGACATATCCTTCGTTCAAAAATAAAACAGATCTCTCTGACAGCCGGACCCACTTCAGCGTTCTAATTTATTCCGCAACTGTAACGTCCTGTCACGTTGACTTTTTTTAGTCATTATCATAAATCGTCCCGAGAGAACGTAACGACTATTATAAGTATATATGTAACACTTCATCACGACTAGGTACATTTCATAGCTTATTTAAAATACGATAATTTTTATACAAATTAATACTAGAAAGTTTAAACACTTTGTAAACAAGAGTCAAAACGAGAAACCGATCTAATATACACACATCTTGAGTTAGGATCGCACGCGCAATTATCCATATAGAAAATGTCATAAGAAATCTTGTAGAAAAATACAAATATTTCTGAAATGAATGTCTCTTTACCTGGCCATAACAATTAGGAAATAAATACTAATCAAATCGTTAATTAAAACCTAAATTTGAGCTACCCTTTTAATAACCTTCTAAATTTAACTTCAGCTGGATTATTCAGACGGACAGCTGTTAGTATTCTAACCACAGCTCACTCATATTAATTCGGATTTGCATGAAATTTAATATCGGAAAATTTAACTTCAATATCTACAACTTTTGTTTAGAAACCTACCCCAAATTCTTAACGAAGAATTCTCCATAAAATTCCAAAGTCAGTAAACAGTATTATTCGGAAACTGCAGACCTCTGTCGACTATTTTAATCATTCCACCTCACTGGAAATTCCGATTAAGTTGAAATCGGTCGCATTTGAACCGTAACAGAAAATCCTACGATCCCTATGTAGTATATTTTTTCGAATTATGAACCTATAAGTCCAGGTAGATTTATCTTTAAGAATGAAAATTAAAACTGCAGAAAACAGAATTTTGTCATTAGCCTAAAGCGGTAAGATTAATTAATTATGGTCCATTAAAGCCCAATCCAACCCAACCAAAATCTGAAGACAACCCTAACCTCGCCTCTATATAAACCCCTTACCTCACCCCCCCCCCCCCCCCCCCCCCCCCCCCCCCCCCCCCTCCACAGCCACCATCTCTCTATTTTTCTCTCTAGCCGACATCTTTCTCTCTCCCTCTCTCTCGCGAAGCCAAATCAATCTTTTTCATATACAAGAAATACTAGGACTGAGTTTCCTTAATTCATTGGCACTCTAAGGTAAAAATACTAACTCATTAAATTACAACATTAAATTAAGTCATAGTTTTATTTCCTCCTAAACGTTAAATAGATCGACTTCTTTTTGTTGAAATTTAGTTACTCGAATTTTTCTTAATTGAAATAAAACAAATATAAAGTCTCAATACTACAACTGGTATGACATCCGACGTAGTTTGAGACAAACAAACTAAATCACTTAAGATAATTTTTATTATTCTTTTTCTTGATTTATTTCTTAAATCCAACGCTTGAATGATGCATTGACATCTAATACGGCTTGGTTTGGAGTAGAGTAACATTTAATTTATTTTGTTTCTGTTTCTTAATTAAATCCAACGCTTCAATGATGCATTGACATCTAATATGGCTTGGTTTGGAGTAGAGTAATGAATTCCTTTTAATTTTATTTCTTTATTGTGTTTATGGTCTTCAATCTATAAACGGTGAAAATATATAGCACCTATACGGATTGAATCCCTTGTGTTTAATGCATTTGGGTTGCGATTTGATTCATGGGACCTAGATGTTCTAAATTTTCAAGCAATCATAAATGGTAATCCAACTTAAAGTGCACGAACGTCAATGTGTATTTTAAAGTTTATAATTTATGTAACAAATTTTAATAGATCATTAGTAAGACAATAATAGAATTATACAAGAAACTGGATTAACACTAACCTTCATAATATTCATTCTTATATTTCGCATGATAATACTTTAGCAAATTATAATTGTTTCTTTTGATAAAATTCTTAAGTTATTAGGTTCACTACTTTATTTGACAATTTATCTAATAGAGCCTATGCTGAATAGGCCTTGTTATCTATAACTAGTAATAATTTGATGCTTATATAAATTTATTAATGTATTGAATAGACTTTTGCGAAGGCTTTAATTAAATTATTCGACTTCTTGAATTTTAATGATTCTTGTTCATACGTCTTTTATTTCTTTTCATGATTTTCTAATAAAAGGATGAGTAGTATTTCACACACACTTAGCATATATTTTAGTAATCACAATGAATTTTAGTTAGTAAACAGAGAACCTCAAAATGACCATCGAAGAATATTAACTAGAAATTATGCGTACATTATTTAGGCTCAAGTTCAGAAGTTCTAGAAGAGCCCAGGACGTCTAGTGAGTTCCTTCCGATAACAGGTGCGGGTTTCCTAGACTTTATAAAACTATCTTACTTGTCTATTGTCATTCAATTGTTTATTTATCATGGCATTAGTTGGAATTATGCATGTTGTTTTCGAACCATTCGTATGACTTGAGTAGTACATAAATAAATTGCATGAAATGATAGGATTCCTACATTGACCAATGGACTTGCATGAATAGGATGTATTGAGCATGGCATGAATTGTGTGATTGAATAAAAGTGCATGACATGAACGAGTTAGGAAACTGAACAGGGGCCGATATGCTAGCTTGCATATTGGGATGTATACATTGGGTCTAGTGTTCGACTGGACCCCTCGTTAACGTGACTGTAGGCGAAAGCGGTCCTGTCACGGATGTGATTGTAGGCTGACGCGGTCCTGTCGCGTACGTGATTGTAGGCGCAAGCGGTCCTGTCACGGACGTGATTGTAGGCGGAAGCGGTCCTATCACTGCCAAGACCTAGCGGCATATGAATTCACCGTCTAGTGAGGCACACGAAATAGATTAACAGAATTTTAAAAGTAAATGAAAGTAGTAAGTAATGATAGGATGTGCATTGCATTAGAAGAAGCATACGCATTTTAATTATGTATGTTCATATTTGTGAGAATAAGTAAAAGTTTTATAAGGTTTGGGCTGGAACTAAATCCCGCACTGAGAGAAGGTTCGATCTCTCACCCGTTCCACTTTTATGTGAGTTCCAGGTAACGAAGAAAAAGGATTCGAGCAAGGACAAGAGTGAGACTAAGCGGGAAGGCTTATGATTGATAAATTGCCACATGTTGTTTAGTTATGTTTCTATGATTCAATAATTGATACATTGAACAGACATGACAGTGATTGTATACTAGTCATGTCCGTCATGATCGTTTGTTAAATACTTTTGCTTATGAAATAAATGTGGCTTTTATTATTATTGTTATTGATATTGTATGTGATGTAAGTACGCCTTATGTAGAAATACGTGGCGGGTTGTCCCGGGGTGTGACAGCAACAACATATTATATATAGTCCATCTATATCTTGCAATTTCGTTCTAATTACAAATCTAACGTGTTAACTTTTTTTTTCAGTTTTTCAGATGAAAATTTTATAAATATCAAATTTAATAAAATCCCTTTCAGAACACCACACTGGTAAAATAATCAATCCCCATTCGTTTATCTAACTCAAAATATAAGGAGGAATTTTAAAATATATCTTTAAAAGTTACAAAATTATGTATTTTTAATTTTTTATTCCAATATTTAATAACATATTTATCCCTCTAAATTACAAAATATTGGGGCGCGCTCCCAATTTCTTTTAATATCCCCAAAAGATAGAAAAATACAAAATCATGGGCAATTTTGTATTTTTCTATTTAAAAAAAAATAAAAAAACATGGGCAATTTTGTATTTTTCTATTGTTTTAGTGATATTAAAAAAAAAAAATTGGGGCGTGCTCGAGGATGAAGGCTTGAGGATCATAATATTTCTCAAAAAAAAGAATCATAACTCTGAAATAGTTAATTTGACTAGTCACATCCTCCATAGTAGCTCAAAAGCAGCATTGGGAGTTTGGAACCATTTGTCACATGTTTCAAAATAACTTGTACAAACTCATGGGCAATTTTGTATTTTTCTATTTTTTTAGGGATTAAAAATTGGGGCATGCTCGGGGATGAAGGCTTGAGGATCATAATATTTCTCAAAAAAAAAAAAATCATAACTCTGAAATGGTTAATTTGACTGGTCACATCCTCCATAGTAGCTCAAAGGCAGCATTGGGAGTTTGGAACCATTTGTCACAAGTTTCAAATCTGTCCAGTTCATTTGAGACAGCAAGGAACCAAAATAACTTGTACAAAATCTAAGCCATTATAATCACCTCTCATATTGCATATCAAAATATCAATGTTGTAATGATAGAATTCAGGACATTAATTATCATGATATATTAAATAGGATGTTAACTCAAATTGCCAAAAATTATGAGAGAATTTCATTCTGAAATGTACATTTTACTGCATTAAAATTATGGAAGAATTTCATGTATATCCCTCAAAATTTTCAAAGTTATGTATTTTTCCTCTAAAATTCATAATATTATTTTTACCATTCTAAATTTTAAAAATTCACAAATTTACTTAATTTATTGTTTTTACTATATTTATTTAAAATTTGTGAAGTTCTCATTTTATATATTATCCCCTAAGATACATATAACACATGATTGTGTAAAATACTCGCAAGCGATTTGGAATTTTCAATGGTTGAAGTTTAACTATATTTTGAAAAATGGTCAAGTAAATTTTAAATTAACCTTTTTGTTTGAACAATTTGGATGATGAAAAATAACAATATTTATTAAATGTACCTCAAATAGATGCATTTTAGAACTAACCACAAACTAATATTTCAGTTGGCGCTTACTGCTTAGTGAAAAATAGTATAAATTAATATCGTAGAGGTTTGAGCGTGGGCTTCTTAAATGTTTATAACTTTTATGCATATCATCCGTACGGACAGGTCTTTAATTAGGTATAGATAGTACGAAGGATAACTTCTGTCCATTTCATATTAAATAGAAATCTCAGCACATAATTTCTATGTTGATGTTAAATTGACAATGATGTAAAATACAATACACCATTTTGGTCCTAAAGTATAGGCCGATATTAGGATAAAGATATTAACGGAGCAGTTTTTGCTTCATGCAGCGTAAAACTCATATTCAACGCTGTTTTGATTATATTATCTGTGCATAGCATGAAGATAAAACTGCACTGTTAATATATTTACCCCGATATCACCTATCCTTGGCCTTTTATTTGAAAATAGTACCACAAAATAGGTTATGTTTCTTTGAAATAAAAAATGTTTAAAATATTAGTGATCTTTAGTTGAACTAACTGATCACCGCACCAGACCAAAATTGGACAAAGAAAAAGACTAATAAACCAAAAGAAAAATTTGTGCATTTAATTGAAAATAGACCCAGATTCGCACTTGATCAACACGAATATTGATGCAAATCGGACGGCTCCGACCGGATTGGTCCGATGTCCATCGGACCGCCCCCACTTGCATTAGGTACTTGCAAAACGGAAAAGGTTTTTGAGTGCAAGTGTTGAAAACCCGAAAGTGAATACCGGGACAGGGTGGCCACAATCTCTCGTGACATTGTGACAATAAGGTATTTGCCAGTGGTATTCCTTCTGCGTGACAAGATACAATGCAAAAAAATTTGCACGGTATTCCTTTATCTTCTGTTGCTGCCTTGCTGGGATCATCAAATTGCACAATAAGCAATCAGCAAATTCAGAATTCAAATTTCTACAAAATGTCTCTTCCAGTCAAGAGTTGTGCAAAACGGACCAATCAAACTGAAACAAATCTCCCATTTCATAGGCATATAATTGATTGTGAATTTTCCATTGAAATTGATTTGTACACAAGATGGAATAAGTAAGAAAAAAATAAGCGATATGATGGTGGTATGAATTAACTACATATGTAATCATGTATCACTTGATACATTCCTAATAGGTATTAAAATAATCAGAGTGGGTTTTTAAGTTCTGTACAACAGAATCCGAGGTGCAAATATCAAATCATTTACAATGATTTTAAAGAAATATCCAGTCTTTTTACAACGGCAGCTTGTAGCCTTGTACCCATATAATCAAACCCCTTAGAAAACCATGATCGCTATTTGGACCATATGATTCCAATCAAAGAGTACAGATTAAATAAATGCAATCGAAATATAAGTCAGAAGTTCAGAACTAACAATGACATTGATAATTCAGCCTCAATTTAGGCTATTTACAAGAACATTGGTACCCAAGATAGAGGCAAAGTATGAAGGACAAAAGCTTAATTTGGTTTCGAATGATATTTCAATTTTGTGGACAATCATTTCCCCATTTCAATAGTCTCCCAGTTTTCTCGAATGGATATTAATTGCTAAAACCTTTGTGAAATTGAGGAAGATTTGCATGGTATAAAATTTGAAATTAGAATTCAAATGTTAGTGCAAGTTGACTCCCCAAACACCAGCTTTATACGGCTTAATCTGGGCCAGTAGTGGAGTAGCTGCTAGGTACTGGTACATTAATTGTACCTGGTAAGTACTTGATCAGCAAGTTGGATGCAGCATGACTGCAAGTACAAAATCAAAGAAATAACACATAAAAATAAAACTAAATGCAGAATGAGCAAATAAAACATTACAAATTATAACAGAAAAGAACAGTGAAAAAAAAAAGAATTCATCCAGAATAAGAGAAATATTCAGAAAGGCAGTACAAAAACTTCAGTTAATGGCGCAACAAGCTGCCCAAAGCATAATAATTGATTATCTACATTAAAAAAAGCCATCTTCAACCCGATTTGGCACATCAATCATTTGTCTTACCACTTGTCTGCTCCATCAGATCTCTCGCATCATCATCTCGTCCCATTTTCAAAAGCAGTTCTAATACTGGTGCAGAGGCAGCTAAATCGGGTTTCACCCCTTCTCGCTTCATTCTGTTCAGAGCACACATAGCCTCATCTACTTTACTCTTCTTAGCATATGCTTTCAGCAAGGAAGTGTAAGTTGAGAGATCTGGCGCTAAATGATTGAGATGCATTCTATCTAGGATATTCATCACATCATCAATATTACCATCATTTACATAGCCAAGAAGTAAAAATCGATATGACACAACACCTGGTTTTATACCTCCCCTTACCATTAAGTCAAGTAACTTTTCAGCTTCCTTGCTTTGCCCTTGTTTGCACAAAGAATCCATCATTGATCCATAAGTAACCTCATCCGGCAAAAAGCCTCGATCAAACATATCCTTGAAAACTCTAATCGACTCTTTCCAACAGCCTAGCTTAGAATATCCATTTATAACACTATTATATGTGATAAGATCAGGTGTGGCACCTTTATCAAGCATATTATACAGTAGTTTCTCTGCCCCGTCAGTTTCCCCCCTCTTGCAAAGTGCATCCACAATTATATTGCATGTCACAGTGTTAGGCAATATTCCCTTTGAAACCATCTCATTCAGCAACTTCTTTGACTTTTCTAATTTTTTCATCTTGCATAGCCCATCTATAAGAGTATTATAGGTAAAAATATTAGGATGCTTACCTCTAGAAACCATGGACTGAAGCAATTCCACTGCCTTGTCCAATAGCCCTTTCTTGCACAACCCATCTATGAGAGTAGTATAGGTAACAACATCAGCTTGAAGTCCTCGAAAAACCATGTATGACAGCAGTTCCCCTGCCTTCTCAGTATCTCCTTCTTTGCATAGACCATCAATCAGAGAGTTGTATGTGACTACATTTGGCACAATACCCTCTGAAAGCATTCGCTCAAACAAACTAAATGCTTTACTAATTGTGCCTCCTTTACAAAGGCCGTCAATCAGTGAGCTGTATGTCACTACATTTGGCACAATACCTGCCGAAAGCATTTTATCAAACAAACTAAATGCTTCACTAATTGCACCTTCTTTACAAAGGCCATTAATCATTGAGCTGTATGTGACAACATCTGGCACAATATCCTTTGAAAGCATTCGCTCAAACAAACTAAATGCTTTACTAATTGCACCTTCTTTACAAAGGCTGTCAATTAGTGAGTTGTGTGTGACTACATTTGGCACAATACCCTCCGAAAGCATTCGATCAAACAAACTAAATGCTTTACTAATTGTGCCTCCTTTACAAAGGCCATCAATCAGTGAGTTGTATGTCACTACATCTGGCACAACGCCCTCTGAAAGCATTCGCTCAAACAAACTAAATGCTTTACTAACTGCACCTTCTTTACAAAGGCCATCAATAACAGTGTTGTAGGAGATCACGTCAGGTGTGCAGCCAAGCTTAGGCATTTTATTGAACACCATGGCTACAGCCTCACTAATCTTATTCTCAGAACAAAGGCCCTTAAGTAGTGGATTGAAGATCTTAGCATCAGCTCTCTGTCCGCCCTTAATAAACCGCCCCAAGAAAACCAAACCTAGTCTTGACCGATTCATTCGGATACAGTAGGAAATCAAGATACAATAGGTGCAGATATCGGGCGAGGCTGAGACCCTTTTAGGTTGAGTCCAGCTGTTAAAAAGTGAAAAGACAGTTGCATAATGGTTGTTTGAGTTCTTCATACGAGTTAAGGCCGTAAAGAGTTGATTAAAGGAATAGATGGACGGTGCCGGACTCTTAGCGGCCAGCAAGCGATTAAAAAATTGAAGAGCATCTTTAATAGTAAGAGTGCCTG
This sequence comes from Carex littledalei, assembly GCA_011114355.1. Taxonomy (NCBI): domain Eukaryota; kingdom Viridiplantae; phylum Streptophyta; class Magnoliopsida; order Poales; family Cyperaceae; genus Carex; species Carex littledalei. Next base: position 3,384,087 of record CM022081.1, read on the forward strand.
ACCGATAACGTTCTTTTACAAGTGATTCCAGCTGGCGGGTCCCCATGGCCATGGGATGAAATGGTTACAACACCTGTTTGTTTCAGGTACAACTTATAAGATGGGGGGCAGCCTCAAATCTGCTTCTAGAATATGGACAGATACAAGGGCCTTACTGAAGGTGTGCTATATCAATGGATTACCTACAAAATAAAAAAAATGAAAGAATGGTGAATATATTTTGCATAAAATGCTAAAGTCTTGCAGGTTAGTACAATAGATACCACATAAAGTACTGTTAGGTTATGCCTTTCTGAATTAGGAGGGATTAGATTCTGCATCAAGTTGAACTCTTCCAGAAGGACTTTTTGGTCATTTTTCCTTGCAAGGGATTTGGTCAACGAGCAAAGGAATGAATCAAGAAGCAACAAATGACTAAAAGTTATCAAGCAATAAATCATACTACTAGGAAAAGGCTAAATAGGAACACCTATTTACTAAATTAATGTTTTCTGATCAGTCTTCTTATACAAATTAACAAACATGGAGTCTGTATCAAACAAAGTTCGACGTTAAGAATCAGATTATAGTAGTTGAAGTTAAGAATCAGATTATAGTAGTTGAAGTTCGGACTGTTTATTTATTTATTTTTGTTCACTTGACAAATCGGTGCTTAGTTGAGGCTCTAAGAAATGTCTCCTAGTACTTTACTAAAAGAGGTGATGCCTCTAGAATTGGTACAGCAGTATAACTAGCAATTCAATTTTATGATTAAACATTATATATAAGAGATTTCAACACTTATTATATAAGATTCGATGCCTCTCAAGAATTATGATTAAACATTAACACCAGCCTAATTTATGCCCCCAACAAACAAATTACTCCTAAGAAAGTTAATTAAACCGTCTCATTTAAAAAAGCAAGACTTGATCAGCAAAAGGAACCTGAGGTTGCACCATTGATTGGAGCTCGAATAACCAGCAGTGAAAAACTAATAATGATTCTGCTAAATAGAAATACTTGATCGAAAAATGAATAGGTCTGACATGATAATTAAGATATAATTTCACCACTATGCTTGCAACCTTTGAACTGTGCATTAACAAGCACAAAAAATTTTTAGAAGCCTAATAATCTCATAAAACCAGTAACTATTTGAAAAATCAGATGGCACTCTTAGTGTGCTCTCATTCTCTTATTTTTTGTATTCAACACATAAGTAAATTGGTTGTTGGTTCATAACCTAAAACCCCATTTCCTTCCTATCCAGATTCACATGTAGTTTAGCCAAAAAATACCAGTTAACTGGCACCCAAGTACAACCAGCTGTCTTCTCCATGGCATTGGCTCTAACCCGACTTCTTAAATAATTAATAGACAAAGAAGCATAATTATAACCACATTTTTAGGGGGTCTAATTGGAGTCAATTTATGCCTTGTTTATCAATTTGATAGAAATAGCAAAGGATATTTTCCCTTAAATGAATCAAAAGTACACTCCATACTGAAAGTCTCTTTGGGACATTTCATCAAGTAACCTGCGTGCAGGGTCAGGTATTCACAGATGCGGTACCAAATACAGAACAAAATTTGATGAAAGAAAAGAGTCACCGCGATTTATCAAAACGCTAAAATTATGGCCTAAATACATAGCACCTAAAGAAGCTAACACAAGAGAGCAGAGCACTTACCAGGGTTAGAGAGAGCCTAGTTTGTCTTGTTGCATTTCAGAGAAGAGGTCGAGAGCGGCTTTAGGCACCACGTGTAAAGCGTAGGCGCAAAATGCTTGTGCTCCAGGCGACGATATCTTTGTGGGGCATCTCAACAAACACTTGTCTTGCGAGAGAGAAAGCAAGAAGAGATTGAGGCGGAGAAAGGTTATAAGAGACGGAGAGTAGTTTTTGTCACTGGTGGGTGGGACCGTGGGAGCCGAATCTGAAATGAGATTGGATTTATGTTTGGACACAAAAGTGAATATCCTCTGAGATATCTCATATTTTGCGTGACCGACGTGTCCGGTGCCTATTGAGGGGCTAATATTATTTGAGCTTTGAAATTCGTGCAGAACGTATTTAAACGGTTGAGATTTTTCAAAAAGTCACGCAAAATATGAAATATCTCAGAGGAAGCTAGTTCCAAAGGGCTGAGATAGCTACATTTTTTTTATTCATAGCATTAACAAAAAATTAACTCAAATTTTTTCACCAATAAAGTTATGGATGCAACTAGGGCTGTAAACGGATGCGGATATCCGCCGAATCCGTATCCGGATATTGCAGATATATATAATTATCAATTATCCACAGAAGATCCGGATACGGATACGGATAGTAATACTTAAACGGAGCGGATATCCGGATAATCCGAAACCCAATAAATTTTTTCGGACTCACTAATTAAAAGAAATTATTTTGCCTTCAAGGGGATTTAAACCCATGTCATATGAGGTGAGAATCTAAGCAACCAAATTACAAACTACTACACCACACTATCTTTTGTTACTACTTTATTTTGTTTATATATTATATCAATGGAATGATATCTTATATCTCTCATCTTTCTAACATTAATATCTCCATCAATTTACAATTATTCATTTATTTTCATATTTAAATTTTATTAATTATTAATTATATCTTAAAGTTCATATAACTCAATATCCGACAATTATTCGTTTCGTATTTGTATTCGAATTCGTATTCGTAAATTATTCGTTCCGTATCCGTATCCGTTTAAGGCGGATTTGGTTTTAAACTTTGACATCCGTTTACTATCTGTATCCGTATCCGCTCATTGAGAAGCGAATACGGATTTGATATTGGCATTATCCGCTCTGTATCCGCTCCGTTTACACCCTTAGATGCAAGTCATTTTTTTTCTTTAATATTATAAATAAAAAAATTGAGAGGACAGTTACATTGTCATGATTTTCAGCTTCTTGATGATGATGATGATATTATAATAATAATAATAATAATAATAATAATAATAATAATAATAATAATAATGATAATAATATAACAATAAATAAATTCATTTCATGTTATTTTCTAGCAAAAATTAATTTAAATAAATATCAAAGCATGTCAAAAATGATAACACAACTATCTTGTTGGTCATTATGTTTCTAATTTTTCACCTTGCTCGTTGAGGTACAAGCCGACATTTTTATTAATATCCAAAGTTAAATAAAAATTAATAAATATATCCCGTTTAACTGGATTTTATAAAAATGTTCAAACTAATAGGCGGTTGAGAATAAAAATTAGAACCAGCCATTTAAAAGCCGGTTGAGAATTTTTGTATTTTCAGGGCATCGGACCTACTTTGGTTCGATGGGTTTAATCACTGTCAATTTGCTTTAAGCTTCTTGCGGAACGCTTTAAACTTCGTGTGTGTTTGTTTCAATTTTCGTGCGCACAAAATCTTAAATTATATCGGATGGTCATCATCATCATGCTCTTTTTAAGGATCCTTGAAGCCCATTAATTGACGTGCACATGTCATTTATTATTCCAAACAGCAAACAACAAAGAAGCTACACCAACCAAGGAGGTCAATTTGGGTCCGATGTTCATCGGACTCAAAGTGAGTTCGATGGGTTCGACAACCGTCCGATCTGCTTCAAAATTCATGTCCGCAACTTTCGTATCTGCTTTAAAATTCATGTGTATGAATCTTAAAGCAGATCGGATGGTTCTGAAACCCATCGAATTCAAATTTGAATCCGATGGACATCGGACCCAACCTGCTCTCCCAAACAAGACCTCAATAAAACAAAGAAGGCCGTTCATCCTAGTGGACGCCTTGTCGTCCTTATCAACAACACGAACTTCTCGGCATTATTCATAATGCAAATCAGATCAACTCTACCATGTGTCCAGTGTCCTTTTCAAATCAGATCAAATCAGAACAACACGAACTTGCTGCTAGTTTAAGGACAACTGGGTTGTATCGGATCAACTCTACTACGTGTCCTTTTCAATTTAAGGTGCATTCATGCGATATATGTAGATAGCCTTGAAAAAAGAAAAAAAATTCGAACCGGTCATTAAATAATCGGTTCTAATTTTTATTCTAAACCAGTTATTTAATGACGAGTTTGAATATTTTTATTAAAATCTAACTAAGCTGAATATATTTATATATATTAATTTCTATTTAACTTTGTATATTAATAAAAAATCACAGAGGTACAAGTTAGGACGAAAATTGTGTTTTATCATGTGCATATGTTTCCCTTGTCTTCCTTAGCAATTTTTCAACTTTTCTTCAAAATTTTAGTTTGTTGAATAATTAAACATGAGTTGCACAATTCAATCACCTCTCTTCTCTTCCATTTTTGCACGATAGTATTTTGTGTTTAGAAAATTTTGAACACAAATAAATAATTATCCCTTGCCACATAAAATGTATATATCTTATAAACTAGGAGAGACGTGATATAAAAACCATTCATGAAAAAAATTGAGAAATAAAATTGAATCGGATTGACAAAAATATAGTTGATAAAAACTTTGGAGACTTAACCATAATTCGGATTCATCAAACTACATATAGTATGAAATATAGTTGGATGCAAAAGTGGTTTGAGATTTTAATTTGAACAAAAGGAAGAAGTTTGCACTTCAACTTTTTAGACAAAGAACAAAAGGAAGGGAGAGAATCAGATGGCCTTTAAATAACTTTTAGACAAAGAACAAAAGGAAGTTTGCACTTCAATTTATTACTTTGGGGACTTTAAATAGTTCCAAGATTATAGATGATAATATCAAAGTTATCATATATCTTAACCGTTGGCATACCAAAGCAGATTTTTGCTTAAAAAAGAAATAGTTCATATTCAACAATCATTTAATTCTAATATTCTATTAAACAGTGAAAACATTTGGAGGCTATAAATTTTTATTCTTTTTAAAAAAAAAAAGAGAATATGTAAAAGCAAAAAAAAATGTTGCGTACATTTAATTTGATTTTCACCGAAATTCAAATTATTTCAATACATTTTGTATTAAAATCTGAATAAGAAAATGATATTTTTTTTTAGTTTCATAATAATCACAGCACAACACCATATCTATATATGTGTATATATAGCACATCAACAATTGGACAATTTTAGATATAAAGTTAAATAATACTTCCACAATTAGTTTTTGTGGTTAATTGAATTATTATATCTCTTAACAGTTGGCATAACAAAGTTGATTTTTGTTTAAAATGAAAGGGCTCATATCTAATAATCATTTAAATTTAATATGAAAATATTTGAAGACTATACATTTTTGAAAAAAAAGAATATGATTAGCCATCGGATGGCTCCGATGCCTATCAGACCTACACTGTTCTCGGTCCAGAGAGGGTATATAACTATATATATATATTGATACTTTAAAAAAAAAAATCAGATTTTAAAGAAAAAAACATAGCTAACTCTAACAATTGAACTTGAGCAAACAAAAAGAATAATCTGAAACAGAAAAAAAGAAAGGTGTGACAATGAAGAACACAAATTTGCAAATTAACCCTTGTTCTTTTGTTATATCTTATTTTCTTTAAAATATGCAAATCTAGAGATGAAAATCTAGTGCTTAAAAAACAATGATTTTTCATCTTTATATATCAAGTGTTCATGAGCACCCACATTTCAAAATTTTACCAGCAAGGCCCTATACTTTTTTGCAGTTTTTTTAAGCCCCTGAACTGTGGTAACAATAGCCCAAACTGATTGAAGATGGTGGGCGTTGAGGTAGAGGGTTGGCTCCCAAGCGCAAAAATGGGTGGCTTTTAGAGGATCCAGAATTTTTGTCGGGGGGGGGCAAAAAAATATCGAATTGGGTTTAAATAGCTAATCGGATTTAAATTCATTAACTATTTAAGTACTCGATAAAACATAATGATTTAACTTATACTTTTCAATGCTTTAATTTGTAATTGATGCTCTAACTTATAATTCTAATTACTAATCAAAATTCAACAAATTTGTTTCAATTTTAACCCTAAATTTAGTCCGAATTATAAATCAAACATCCAGAAGGGGGCAAAAAAATTTCAGGAGAAGCAAAATCGGTCAGGACGGATAGATTTGCACTAAAACTCAAAATCCAGAGAGACGGTTGCTCCTAGGACTACGAGGGTCCGCCCCTGCCGTACTTGATAACCGCGGTTCATTGGGAACAGATCGAAAGGAGACCGTTAAGGCATGCTGGTTCTTTCCCTTTTGTCTTATATCTTATTTCGTGCTCCTAGGACTATTTAGTTGTAGTTCTACATATGTAATCATGTACCACTTGATCCATTCCTAATGGGTATGAAAATAATCTGAGTGGGTTTTTTAAGTTCGGTACCACAGAATCCGAGGTCCAAATATCAAATCATTTACAATGATTTTAAAGACATATCCAGTCTTTTTACAACGGCAGTTTGTACCCATATAATCAAACCCCTTGGAAAACCATGATCGCTATTTGGACCATATGATTCCAATCAAAGAGTACAGATTAAATAAATGCAATCAAAATATAAGTCAGAAGTTCAGAACTAACAATGACATTGATAATTCAGCCTCAATTTAGGCTACTTACAAGAACATTGGTACCCAAGGTAGAGGCAAAGTATGAAGGACAAAAGCTTAATTTGGTTTCGAATGATATTTCAATTTTGTGGACAAACATTTCCCCAATTCAATAGTCTCCCAGTTTTCTCGAATGTATATTAATTGCTAAAACCTTTGTGAAATTGAGGAAGATTTGCATGGTATAAAATTTGAATTAGAATTCAAATGTTAGTGCAAGTTGACTCCCCAAACACCAGCTCTATACGGCTTAAGATTAAGGGCCAGTAGTGGAGTAGCTGCTAGGTACTGGTACATTAATTGTACCTGGTAAGTACTTGATCAGCAAGTTGGATGCAGCACGACTGCAAGTAAAAAATCAATGAAATCACACATAAAAATAAAACTAAATGCAGAACGAGCAAACAAAACATTACAAATTATAACAAAAAAGAACAGTGAAAAAAAAATAAAGAATTCATCCAGAATAAGAGAAATATTCAGAAAGGCAGTACAAAAACTTCAGTTAATGGCGCAACAAGCTGCCCAAAGCATAATAATTGATTATCTACATTAAAAAAGCCATCTTCAACCCGATTGGCACATTAATCATTTGTCTTACCACTTGTCCGGTCCATGAGATCTATTGCATCATCAACACGTCCCATTTTCAAAAGCAGATCTAATATTGGAGCAGAGGCAGCTACATCAGGTTTCATCCCTTCTTGCTTCATTCTGTTCAGCACGCACATAGCCTCGTCTAATCTTTTCTTCTTAGCATATGCTTTAATCATGGAAGTGTAAGTCGAGTGATCTGGCGCTACATCATTGAGCTGCATTATATCTAAGATATTCATCACATCATCAATACTGCCATCATTTATATAGCCGAGAAGTAAAAATTGATATGATAGAGCACCTGATTTTATACCTCCCCTTACCATTAAGTCAAGCAACTATTCAGATTCCTTGCTTTGTCCTTGTTTGCACAAAGAATCCATCATTGATCCATAAGTAACCTCATCCGGCAAAAAGCCTCGATCAAACATATCCTTGTAAACTCTAATCGACTCTTTCCAACAGCCTAGCTTAGAATATCCATTTATAACAATATTATATGTGATAAGATTAGGTGTGGTACCTTTATCAATCATATGATACAATAGTTTCTCTGCCTCGTCAGTTTCCCCCCTCTTAAAAAGTGCATCCACAAATATATTGCATGTCACAGTGTCAGGCAATAATCCCTTTGAAACCATCTCATTCAGCACCTTCTTTGCCTTTCCTAGTTTGTTCATCTTGCAGAGCCCATCTATAAGAGTATTATAGGTAAAAACATCAGGATGCTTACCTCTAGAAACCATAATACAAAGCAACTCCTCTGCCTTTTCAATTGCCCCCTCCTTACATAGTGCATATATGATGGTATTATAAGTCACAACAGTGGGATCATGCCCTTTAGAAACCATGGACTGAAGCAATTCCATTGCCTTGTCCAATAGCCCTTTCTTGCACAACCCATCTATGAGAGTAGTATAGGTAACAACATCAGGTTGAAGTCCTCGAGAAACCATGTAGGACAGCAGTTCCCCTGCCTTCTCAGTATCTCCTTCTTTGCATAGACCATTAATCAGAGAGTTGTATGTGACTACATTTGGCACAATACCCTCCGAAACCATTCGCTCAAACAAACTAAATGCTTTACTAATTGTGCCTCCTTTACAAAAGCCATCAATCAGTGAGCTATATGTCACTACATTTGGCACAATACCTGCCGAAAGCATTTTATCAAACAGACTAAATGCTTTACTAATTGCGCCTTCTTTACAAAGGCCGTCAATCAGTGAGGTGTATGTCACTACATTTGGCACAATACCTGCCGAAAGCATTCGCTTAAACAAACTAAATGCTTCACTAATTGCGCCTTCTTTACAAAGGCCATTAATCACTGAGCTGTACGTGACAACATCTGGCACAATACCCACTGAAAGCATTCGCTCAAACAAACTAAATGCTTTACTAATTGTGCCTCCTTTACAAAGGCCGTCAATTAGTGAGTTGTATGTCACTACATTTGGCACAATACCTGCCAAAAGCATTTTATCAAACAAACTAAATGCTTCACTAATTGCGCCTTCTTTACAAAGGCCGTCAATCAGTGAGTTGTATGTGACTACATCTGGCACAATACCCTCTGAAAGCATTCGCTCAAACAAACTAAATGCTTTACTAACTGCGCTTGCTTTACAAAGGCCATCAATAACCGTGCTTTAGTTGAACACATCAGAGGTGCAGCCCAGCTTAGGCATTTTGTAGAGCAACATGGCTACGGCCTCACTAATTTTGTTCTCATAACAAAGGCTCTTGAGTAGCGAATTGAAGATGAAAGCATCAGCTCTCTGGCCCTCCTTAATAAATCGTCCAAATAAAATAAACCCAAGGCCAGGCCGGTGAATTCTGATACAGTAGCTGATCAAGACAGTATAGGTGCAAACATCAGGTGAGGGTGAGACCCGTCTAGATTGGATCCAGCGGTTAAAGAGTGTAAAGACAGTTGCATAATGGTTGTTTGAGTTCTTCATACGGGTTAAGGCTGTAAAGAGATGATTAAAGGTATAGATGGGCGGTGCTGGGTTCTTCACAACCAGCAAGCGATAAAAAAGGTGAAGAGCATCTTTAATAGTAAGAGTGCCCGACCAACAACGTTCTTTTACAACCAGTTCCAACTGGCAGATCCCCATGGCCGTGTGCTGCAAGGGCCTTACTGAAGGTGTACTACAATTTATCAATGGATTACCTACAAAATAAAAAAAAAAATGAAAGAATGGTGAATAGATTTTGCATAAAGTGCTATAGTCGTGCAGGTCAGTACAATATGTACAGTATTTAGGATCTAGCAATCCGTACAGTACATGACGTGTGTTTAATGGCAATGCACAATGTAAATAGTCCTACATAATCTTGCAAGCACGATTTCAAATAGATCAGCTAGCATGCTATTAGGCTACAGATGGTACTGCCAGATTTTTTTTTTTTTTTTGTGTAATACATTTGTGTATCGTTTTTTAATTTGTGCTTAGGTAGGTATAGAAAAGGGCAGTTGTATAATCAAATTGAGTTCTTCCAGAAGGGCTATTTTGTCATTTACCTGCCAGGGATATGGTCAATGAGTGATCTAAGGAATCAATAAGAAATAAGAGGCTGCAAAACCTTCTAAATTATATATCATGCTAAATAGTTGTTTGTACAAGTATACATTAGCCATTTTCGCTCCAACACAACTTTTTAATACATTGTAGATGATGATGCATAATTACCAGATTTATAGTGTTCATAACTGTAGTCAATTGGTTTTATGCCGTGTACCCAAGCATCTATTTGACAAAAACAGCGAAGGATACTTCCCATGAAAATATTTGACAAACTGAATTCCAGACTGTAACATTTCTGGACATTTTTCCAAGCAACTTGAATGCACAGTCACCACGATCTACCAAGGTGCTAAATTTCTGACATAAATGCAAAACACCTAAAGAAGCTGGCACAGGAACACAGAGCTCTTACCGCAGTTAGACGGGTGGTGATTGGAGCGGCAATTCTTCTAAGAAGCATTTTGACAAACAGTTTGAGTGCAAGAGAGAGTTGAGGGAGGAGGAAGACAGAAGAGAATGAGGCGGCAGTGGGGATTCGAAGAAGAGTGCTACTTTTGTCCGATCAATCTCAATTTTGGTCGGTGGGACTTAAAAGGGGGAAGGAAGATAATTTTGCTTTGATTGGGCAATTTACTTCAATTGAGGATTTGGGGTCACAGCCCTAGTCTATACTCTGTCACCATGTTTGGTTGTGGCCTAAAGCTGGCCTAAAGGCCTTAGGCCACTGTTATTCCACCAAACATGATTTAAACTGATTGGCTTAACGTGGAATAGCCTAAATTTGATCCGGCCTAAACGGGCCTAAGTTAAACCACCTCCTCAGCTTCTTTAACTTTAGGCCACTGGGCCCCACTGCTTGATAATTTTTTTTCTCATTTCTTTCTTCTCTCTTTCGCTGCTGCCCCATTTCCAACAGAGAAAATTTTCTCATACACTGAGAACAAAATCTCTCTCTCTTTTGCTGTTGCCTGCTTGCGAATTACAAAACCCTAGCGCTGAGAACAAAATCTTTCTCTCTTTCGCTGTTGCCTGCTTACCGTGTTTCCTTTGACGGTCGGGAGCGAAAAACACCCTTGGTGCCGGCCGATCTTCTTGCCTCTTTTGCGATTCCTTCTTTCGGGTAATTAAAGCACCCCTTTTACTTTGATTGTAGTGCGATTATGTTGGATTTGGGGGAATTTTACTTGTCTCACCCGAGTTGTTGATTTTCTCGGTGAGACGATAACATTGGAGTGTTTTGTTTTGCTGGTACGTTTGAGTATACGGGCTGTTCGCTGGTACTGCTGATTTTCTCACCGTGTTCCTGTTACCAGTACTGGTATTGCTGATTTTCTGGCACCGTACCAGTACTGGTACGGTGAGTATACAGGCTGTTCGCTTCCTTTTTTCTTTTGTGCCTGTGCTTGCCCTGACCTGTGGCTTGTGCCGTTTCTGTGGGCAAAAGCAAAGCAAATTTCCTTTTCATTATGTTGTCAGGAGCAGTGCCAACAACTAACTAATCAAGTGGATTTGAACAATATTTTACTATAGGAAAATATGATGCTCTGAAAGGGACCCAAGCAGTAGTACACGCATATAAAATTAGGAAGGAAATTTAATTATTACGAAACATTTAAAAAGAAACTATACGGTTTCATTAGTTAATTACTGTAAAGATATAGATCTAAATCGAACAATATTTGGATAATTTCTTGTCAGCTTATTATTCTGAATTATTTTGGATAATTTGATTTTTGGACATGTTTTGTGCTTATTATTCTGAATTATTTATTGTCCACCTGTCTTTTTTTTTTTTTTTTTACAAAAGTCCATATAGTTTCTGCTACAAAAAATTCTACGCAAGTATATATGTCTGAATCCCTGATACGGCCTTATAGTTTCTTTTTTTTTCTTTTGTTTGTCTGATGGCTACGGCCTTGTGCTGATTGAGGCCTTCGTGCCCTTTTCTGTTATCCCTGTTCTGGTACCGACCGGTACCAGAATAGGAGGCCTTGTGGCATTGGCTTGTTTGATTCTGTTGCTTCGGTACCAGAACAGGAGGCCTTGTGGCATTGGCTTGTTTGATTCTGTTGCTTTTTTTTTTTTCTGTTACTTGTGGCGCTGGCCCTGTTCTGTTGCTGGTTGGCCTTCTGGCAATCGTAAAAAAAATAATATCATGCTTTAAGCCATCAAATTCATACCAAACAAGGAATAGCTTAAATCATAGCATAACTTTAGGCACAACCAAACATAAATAATTTAGGCCGGCCTAAGTTGGAATAACAACTTAGGCCACCTTAACTTTAGTCCACAACCAAACACCACCTATAGGAAGAGCTTTCGCCAATATTATTATTAATTTTGCTTTGATTGGGCAATTTTGTTCAATTGGGGTCACTAGCATAGTCTATAATCTATACTCTATAGGAAGAGCCTTCGCCAATATTATTAATTTTGAAGGCAGGAGAGTGGAGACTAGAGTGGAAAAAACATGCCGTGCCGTGACTAACACGCTGTGACTTTAGTCTCGTGCCGTGCCGTGCCGTGCCGTGACCAAGTTAATTTTTCACGTGCCGTGCCATGCCGTGCCTAAAATGTCAAGGGGTGGTCACGGCACGCGAATGGTCACGCCACGTGAGTCACGCTGTGCCTAAACATGCCGTGACCCGCGTGACTCGCGTGACCATTTAATCATAATTTAAGTTAATTTATTCAAGATTCACCATTAAATCAATATCTAATGGTCCTAATTACACGTGACTCGCGTGACTACGTGTCGTGCCGTGACTAAATTTTTCACATGCCGTGCCGTGCCGTGCCAAAGTTTCAAAAGATGGGCACGGCACGCGAATGGTCACGGCACGGGACACGCGAGTCACGGCACGCGAAGGACATGCGTGCTGTGCTGTTCCGTACCGTAACCGTGCCGTTCCGTGACGGAGCCGGCTCCGGCGTGCCATTTTCCCACTCTAGTGGAGACCATATAATTTTATAAATTATTGTCAAGTTCTTAATTTTATTTGAAGGCAGGAGAGTGGAGACTAGGGCTGCACAAAAAATTCGTAGTTCGTAATTCAATTCGAGTTTGATTCGAAAAAGTTCGTAAAAAAATCGATTCGAAATTGAGTTCGTTCGAAATAGGTTCGCAAACCAAACTTAGTTCAAAATTAGCTCAAACGTGAACCGTTGATTTCCGCTGATAATGAACTTTAATGTTTTATTTAGGATAATATTTGGATTTGTAATCATTATAAGACTTTGGTGATTGTTCTGTACTTCTATTGATATTTAAATTGTACTTTGAATATTTTGGATATTTGAAAACTTTGGTGATGTTGCTCCTGTTGGCTATTTGAAAAACTTTGGATACTGTGATTGTACTGAACTTTGATTGATTGTACTAAACTTTGGTATTTGATATAAATTTTGGTATTTGTAATGAACTTTGATATAAACTTTGGTGTACTGTGTAATTAGAATTCAGAATGCCTGAGTTTTTATTGAAGTGTTGTAGTTTCGAACTATGGCTCAGCCATAAGTCATAACTCGTAAGTCGTAACAAAGTTCGTAAAAGTTCAAAATTGAGTTCGTAAAAAATTCGATTCAAAATTGAGTTCGTTCGAAATTGAATTCATTCGAAATTAATTCAAACCAAACTTAGTTCGAAATTAATTCAAACCAAACTCAAACTGGGGGTAAGTTCGATTCGGTTCGTTTGCAGCCCTAGTGGAGACAATATTATTAATCGGGGTCACTAGCATTTTATTGCGTAAGTTCTTAATTTTTTTTTGTTCAGCCCAGTTTTTTTAATTATTGGACAATAATTTTATCAAGTTTTAAATGTTTTTCTTAACTTAATTGGCCTTCTAAAATTATTAATTAAGACTTAACTTTGTAAATCCTTACATTACTGGTTAAAGTCATTGATTTTGTTATTATGTTAATTATTAGTTGACTAATTAAAATGCCAATTTGAACCAATCTCAAAACATGGAAGAAATGATTGTCAAGAAAAAAAAAATTAAAACTTCAATTGAAGGATGGGAAATAATTGAAAGGCTTAATTATATAGAAGTTACAAAAACTTCATTCAACCAAATACAACAACTATTTATCACCACAATTTTGTTCACATTAATCAAACACCTATTTTAACCCTTAATTTTTTTATTGTAGTGTTTTATTTTTATTTTTAGCAAAGCTATTATTCAAAAATTATATCATATATGTCCAAGGATTAAATTTGGAAATACCGCATGTTGACTATAGTAAGATGTTGTGAGGGGTCAAATAGTAAATTAAACACATCATATGATTCATATTTTCATTTATATAAATTCAATACTATGTTCTTTATACGGAAAAGATTTTTTTTTTATAATTGATTTAAGATACAAAAAAAAAAAATTCTTAAATGTCACACAAAAGGCTGCACCGACAATTCCACACTCGAGAAATATTTTTGAGGAAGCTGACGTGTCAAAGTGTCAAGTAATAATTCTTCCGTGACATATCCTTTGTTCAATAATAAAACATATCTCTCTGACAGCCGGACCCACTTCAGCGTTCTAATTTATTCGACAACAACATATTATATATAGTGCATCTATATCTTACAATTTCGTTCTAATTACAAATCTAACGTGTTAACTTCTTTTTTTCAGTTTTTAAGATGAAAATTTTATAAATAACAAATTTAATAAAATCACTTTCAGAACACCACACTCAAAATATAAGGAGGAATTTTAAAATATATCTTTAAAAGTTACAAAATTATGTATTTTTAATTTTTTATTCCAATATTTAAATAATATATTTATCCCTCTAAATTACAAAATATTGGGGCGCGCTCCCGATTTCTTTTAATATCCCTAAAAGTAGAAAAATGCAAAATCATGGGCAATTTTGTATTTTTCTATTTAAAAAAAAAAAAAAAAAAACATGAGAAATTTTGTATTTTTCTATTTTTTTAGGGATATTAAAAAAAAAATTGGGGTGTGCTTGGGGATGAAGGCTTGAGGATCATAATATTTCTCAAAAAAAAAAAAAAAAAATCATAACTCTCAAATGATTAATTTGAATGGTCACATCCTCCATAGTAGCTCAAAGGCAGCATTGGGAGTTTGGAACCATTTGTCACAAGTTTCAAAATAACTTGTACAAAACCCAAGCCATTGTAATCACCTGTCATATTGCATATCAAAAAATCAATGTTGTAATGATAGAATTCAGGATATTAAATAGTATGTTAACTCAAACTGCCAAAAATTATGGGAGAATTTCATGTATATCCCTACAATCTGTTCTGAAATGTATACTTTATTGCATTAAAATTTCAGAAGAATTTCATGTATATCCCTCAAAATTATGTATTTCCCCTCTAAAATTCATAATATTATTTTCACCATTCTAAATTTTAAAAACTCACTAATTTACTTAATTTATTGTTTTTACTAAATTTATTTAAAATTTGTGAAGTTCTCATTTTATATATTATCCCCTAAGATACATATAACACATGATTGTGTAAAATACTCACAAGCGATTTGGAATTTTCAATGGTTGAATTTTAACTATATTTGGAAAATGGTCAAGTAAATTTAAATTAGCCTTTTTGTTTGAACAATTTGGATGATGAAAAATAACAATATTTATTAAATGTACCTCAAATAGATGCATTTTAGAACTAGGAAAAATTTCTAATGTACCCATCCAAAATTTTAAAATAGCTAATTTTCCCATCAAAACATCTTAATATTCAATATCCCCATAACAATTTAACATTTTTTCCTTTATTCCCTTTTATTCATTAGATCTATTAATTAATTATTTTAAAAGAAAAAAATGACAAATATATTCTTTCAAATGAAACAAATTGAATATGGAGATCAAGTCAAACATAAGTAGATTAAAAGCAAATTAAGAAGCAATTGTCTACACAAGAAGTGCAGAAAGAAAGAAAGCACAACTCTATACACTAGTGGATGATCCATATATCGCCTTATCCATGCATGTTCGAATGGGATTAAATCCATCTTGGATTGCACTCAATTCTATAGAACGACAGAGAACAGAATTTGATATTTAATAAAAAAAATGGCAATGAATTTCTTTAATAATTTCCTCAATTCCTCCTAATATGACACACTCTGTTTCTGTGAATTGAGCTGTGCTTTCTTGATTGAGGAATTGAGGCCGACAATTCAGTCCCTCTGATGAGAGGGATTTACTAAGGCTCTTAAATATATAGATCAGCCTCCTTAATTTGAATTTTTGTAATTCGGTCTCTGACAGTTTGAAGTGTACTAGTACTCTTATTACACTGGTACGGACTGTACCATTTACCAGAAAACTGGTACCAGTCACCAATTAACATCACATAGGGAAGGGGGTTTACACAGATCAAGATCAAGGTGAGGCATGAGGTCGAGCCAGTCGGCACTAATTTAAGCAATTCAACCATTTAAGATTATTCAATCAAACTAGCTTTAAATTCCATCACGACAATATAAATCGATTCAAGCAAATCGGCCTCCAAATATGCTCTCACCACTGATGCTTTCTTTCTTTGCTCGGTCAAGAAGGGAAAGGGTTAATAACAACAACTTAACACCATGCACTCAAATTGACCACATGGTAAAAAAAAAAAATCTGGATCAAGTAACGACTCCAAATGGAATAATGGCATTATGGACAGCAAATACAAAATATCAACCAGAATTTAGTTTCATTCGAGTATTTGACTGAAGCAAAAAGCAACGCCTCCAATCTTTCAATCTCCAAGTTGAAAGAAAGAGTATATTTGTCATTTTATCTTTTAAAATAACAAAATAATAGATTTAATGAATAAAAATGAATAAAATAAATAAAGTTAAATTTCTATGGGTATATTGACTATTAAAATGTTTTGATAGGGAAAGTGACTATTTTATAAGTTTTGATGGGTACACTAGAAATTTTCCCTTAGAACTCACCACAAACTAATATTTCAGTTGGCGCTTACTGCTTAGTGAAAAATAGTATAAATTAATATCGTAGAGGTTTGAGCGTGGGCTTCTTAAATGTTTATAACTTATATGCATATCATTCGTACGGACAGCTCTTTAATTAGGTATAGATAGTACGAAGGATAACTTCTGTCCATTTCATATTAAATAGAAATCTCAGCACATAATTTCTATGTTGATGTTAAATTGACAATAATGTAAAATACAATACACCATTTTGGTCCTAAAGTATAGGCCGATATTAGGATAAAGATATTAACGGAGCAGTTTTTGCTTCATACAGCGTAAAACTCATATGCAATGCTGTTTTGATTATATTATCTGTGCATAGCATGAAGATAAAACTGCACTATTAATATATTTACCCGGATATCACTATCCTTTGCCTTTTGTTTGAAAATAGTACCACAAAATAGGTTATGTTTCATTGAAATAAAAAATGTTTCAAACAACAGTGATCTTTAGTTGAACTAACTGATCACCGCACCAGACCAAAATTGGACAAAGAAAAAAGAAAGAGAATAATAAACCAAAAGCAAAATTTGTGCAGTTAATTGAAAATAGACTCAGATTCGCACCAAGATTTGTGCGCACTTGATCAACACGAATCTTGAGGCAAATCGGACGGCTTCGACCAGGTTGATCTGATGTCCATCGGACGGCCCCCACTTGCATTAGGTACTTGCAAAGATGGAAAACTGATTGAATACATCACAAAGACATAGCGTACATAGTGTGGCCAATACATCTCATGTCTCTTCTTGGTGAAAGGCGCATAGCGTATGTAGTGCGGCCCGTACCCCTCATCTTTGGGTTTATGTTCTTCTCTTCTTGGATGGGTGTTCTTTCGGGATCCCTTCTGATTTCGGGATCAGTCTGCTGTAGGCTGCCAGTTAGCCTGCTGGCGGCGGGATCGAGATCGAGGTATTGTGGGACTCCCGTTGTCCTCTTCTGCCCGGATGTAACCTTCAGCGAAAGTTACGAACTCTCTCAACATGCTCACCTTCTTCATGTAGTCCTCATAGCGCAATGTGCCCGGGCCTCCATTGCGGAGCCCCTTCTTCATGGCTGCTAGGGCAAACTCCTCATTCAAATTTTGAATTTGTCGGGATGCTTGTATGAACCGGTTGACAAATGCGCCTGTTCTTTCCCTTGGTTCCTGGATAATATCCAACAACATCTCGCAGGTGGCTTGGGGCGGCTTGATTATTGTGTACCTTTCTAACACCTTCGCAAAGTCTTCGAACTTGGTAATAGATCCCCGAGATAGGGTCATATATCAGTCACGAGCTTCTCCCGTTAAACATGTGGTAAAAACTCGGCACATGATCACATCTGTGGCTCCTAGGAGACGAAGCCGTTCGAGGAATCCATATACAAAGTTGTGTGGATCTTGGGCATCCCCTTTGCCGTAGAAGCTCGGAAGGGTGGTTGGGTATTTAAAGTCAGCCATTGATTCGCGATAAATGTTCCTAGAGAGTGGCCCGTCTTCAATGCCTATTGATCACAAGTAGGTACCCGCCTATGAGATTCTATCTCTGCCAACTTGGTTGTTAGTCTGGCCTGGATCAATTCCTCGACTTGAGCCATGTTAATGCCTCTAGTCGGGGTAGGAGGCGACCTTCGGGTCCGCCTTTGATCCTCTTGACGAGTCTTATCTCGACCATGGTGTGGGCTTCTCTCTCATTCTCGGCGGGAATATAACTTTCCATGGCGAGAAGTTCTTTGCTGTTCTCCGGCATGGGCTGATCCACGTTCG
This sequence comes from Carex littledalei, assembly GCA_011114355.1. Taxonomy (NCBI): domain Eukaryota; kingdom Viridiplantae; phylum Streptophyta; class Magnoliopsida; order Poales; family Cyperaceae; genus Carex; species Carex littledalei. The sequence continues at coordinate 3,402,519 of CM022081.1, forward strand.
TTGCGAGGGGGAGCCTCGGGTTCCCCAATGAGTACCACCCTTTTGGGGTTCGGTTCCTTATTTTCACCCTGGCCTTCCCGTTGTTCCTCTTCAGCGGGATGCTCCACAAGCGGTGAGGCATTCCAGTCTCTTCTGGCCGGCGAAGCGTTCCGGGCCAGATTTTGATCTTGCGGGTTAGGGGTAACTGTTTCTTCGCTGTTCGCGGTTCGGACTTGGACGAACTCGGGGTCCATTCCTTGGGGGAATTTCGGCCTGCCGACCTCGAGTGCGATTCTCCGGTGGGGGTCTGGCTTGTGGCATGATAAGGGGGGCCGCTTGGATCGCGGGCCGCGGGTGCATCTGCTGGGAGGACGGTGTTGGACCCATTAAGGGATATACCCCGGGGACGCCTCCTGGGGCAAGTTGTCCGGGCGGCATCACGTAAGGGTACTGGGGACCTGCCGGGGTGTAAGGTGAATAAGGATATGTGCCATAGTAGTACAACGACGCTTGCGGGGAGTAGTATGGTATGAATGGTGGCTGTTGGGACCAGTCAATGGGTTGTGCTTGGTGAAAAGCGGCCGAGTTGTGTGCCCTCCGGCTAGTGAAGGTAGGGTTGCGGCATCAGGGCATGCGCCGCGAGGTTGCTCCGATGGAGTTACACGGGGCCGCATCACCGAGTCGGTGAGCACTGTCCCAGGGGGTGGGAGACCTTTAGAGGGAGCCTCCCCTCTTGGCATCTCGAGATTCACCCCTGGCAGCGAATTCGCAGGAGGTTGCGTGTTGTTGTCCACCCCCGGCGAAGGCAGGATTACTGCATCTTGTCGAGCCATCTAGTTCTTCGAGCTTGAGGTAGGTGGCCCCATAGTGGTTGATACGTCCTATCTCGGGGAGAGTAGGCCGTATGAGAAGTGGATTGGACTGAGTTTGTCATGCTAAAGAATGACAAGCTGAAATGTAGACCGAGTTGAGAACTCGGGAGGTTTGAAGATACTCGGACTCTAACCTATGTGATATCTCTCTTAGCAAAAAGTTTGATACCTGTTTAATGAGACTTCTTGCCTTATATAGTCTGTCCATAACCGACTTACCAAACGGTTATGGGAGACTCAGGCAGTTACGCAAACTGTATCGACGGTTATCCCACACGGAGACGGTGTTAACCATTTACGGGCTGAGCCTTGGGAGGTCGTTTATTGGGCCATGTTTAGACAGGATATGGGCTTCTCGTATTGACTCCGGATTGGCCTGTTAAGAAGGTCTGAATTCCGAATCTTTCATGGCCCGTAAGGAATATATAGATTAAAGAGCCTGTGGAACATGACCCTATCAGAAAAGGTTTTTGAGTGCAAGTGTTGAAAACCCGAAAGTGAATACCGGGACAGGGTGGCCACAATCTCTCGTGACATTGTGACAATAAGGTATTTGCCAGTGGTATTCCTTCTGTGTGACAAGATACAATTAAAAAAAAAAATACATATCCCCTTCTTTGCACGGTATTCTTTTATCTTCTGTTGCTGCCATGCTGGGATCATCAAATTGCACAGTAAGCAATCAGCAAATTCAGAATTCAAATTTCTACAAAATGTCTAGACCAGTCAAGAGTTGTGCAAAACGGACCAATCAAACTGAAACAAATCTCCCATTTCATAGGCATATAATTGATTGTGAATTTTCCATTGAAATTGATTTGTACACAAGATGGAATAAGTAAGAAAAAAATAAGCGATATGATGGTGGTATGAAACTACATATGTAATCATGTATCACTTGATACATTCCTCATAGGTATTAAAATAATCAGAGTGGGTATTTAAGTTCTGTACAACAGAATCCGAGGTCCAAATATCAAATCATTTACAATGATTTTAAAGACATATCCAGTCTTTTTACAACGGCAGCTTGTACCCATATAATCAAACCCCTTAGAAAACCATGATCGCTATTTGGACCATATGATTCCAATCAAAGAGTACAGATTAAATAAATGCAATCAAAATATAAGTCAGAAGTTCAGAACTAACAATGACAATGATAAATCAGCCTCAATTTAGGCTACTTACAAGAACATTGGTACCCAAGGTAGAGGCAAAGTATGAAGGACAAAAGCTTAATTTGGTTTCGAATGATATTTCAATTTTGTGGACAATCATTTCCCCATTTCAATAGTCTCCCAGTTTTCTCGAATGGATATTAATTGCTAAAACCTTCGTGAAATTGAGGAAGATTTGCAAGGTACAAAATTTGAAATTTAGAATTCAAATGTTAATGAAAGTTGGCTCCCCAAACACCAGCTTTATATGGCTTAAGATTAAGGGCCAGTAGTGGAGTAGCTGCTAGCCACTGGTACATTAATTGTACCTGATAAGTACTTGATCAGCAAGTTGGATGCAGCACGACTGCAAGTGAAAAAACAATGAAATCACACAGAAAAATAACACTAAATGCAGAATGAGCGAATAAAACATCACATATTATAACAGAAAAGAACAGTGAAAAAAAAAATAAAGAAAACATCTACAAAAGAGATATATTTAGAATGGCAGTACAAAAACTTCAGTTAATGGCACAAAAAAGCTGCCCAAAGCATAATAATTGATTATCTACATTAAAAAAAAGCCATCTTCAACCCGATTTGGCACATCAATCATTTGTCTTACCACTTGTCTGCTCCATCAGATCTCTCGCATCATCATCTCGTCCCATTTTCAAAAGAAGTTCTAATACTGGTGCAGAGGCAGCTAAATCGGGTTTCACCCCTTCTCGCTTCATTCTGTTCAGAGCACACACAGCCTCATCTACTTTACTCTTCTTAGCATATGCTTTCAGCAAGGAAGTGTAAGTTGAGAGATCTGGTGCTAAATGATTGAGATGCATTCTATCTAGGATATTCATCACATCATCAATATTACCATCATTTACATAGCCAAGAAGTAAAAATCGATATGACACAACACATGGTTTTGTACCTCCCCTTACCATTAAGTCAAGTAACTTTTCAGCTTCCTTGCTTTGCCCTTGTTTGCACAAAGAATCCATCATTGATCCATAAGTAACCTCATCCGGCAAAAAGCCTCGATCAAACATATCCTTGAAAACTCTAATCGACTCTTCCCAACAGCCTAGCTTAGAATATCTACTTATAATACTATTATATGTGATAATATCAGGTGTGACACCTTCATCAAGCATATGATACAGTAGTTTCTCTGCCCCGTGAGTTTCCCCCCTCTTGCAAAGTGCATCCACAAATATATTGCATGTCACAGTGTCAGGCAATAATCCCTTTGAAACCATCTCATTCAGCACCTTCTTTGCTTTACCTAGTTTGTTCATCTTGCAGAGCCCATCTATAAGAGTACTATAGGTAAAAACATCAGGATGCTTACCACTAGAAACCATAATACAAAGCAACTCCTCTGCCTTTTCAATTTCCCCCTCCTTACATAGTGCATATATGATGGTATTATAAGTCACAACATTGGGTTTAAGCCCTTGAGAAACCATGTAGCACAAAAGTTCCTCTGCCTTCTCAGTATCTCCTTCCTTGCACAGGCCATTAATCAGTGAGTTGTATGTGACTACATCCGGCACAATATCCTTTGAAATCATTCGCTCAAACAAACTAAATGCTTTACTAATTGCGCCTTCTTTACTAAGGCCGTCAATCAGTGAGTTGTACGTCACTACATTTGGCACAATACCTGCCGAAAGCATTTTCTCAAACAAACTAAATGCTTCACTAATTGCGCCTTCTTTACGAAGGCCATTAATCAGTGAGTTGTATGTGACTACATCGGGCACAATATCCTTTAAAAGCATTCGCTCAAACAAACTAAATGCTTTACTAATTGCGCCTTCTTTACAAAGGCCGTCAATCAGTGAGTTGTATGTCACTACATTTGGCACAATACCTGCCGAAAGCATTTTCTCAAACAAACTAAATGCTTCACTAATTGCGCCTTCTTTACCAACGGCCATTAATCACTGAGCTGTACGTGACAACATCTGGCACAATACCCACTGAAAGCATTTGCTCAAACAAACTAAATGCTTTACTAACTGCACCTTCTTTACAAAGGCCATCAATAACTGTGTTGTAGGAGATCACGTCAGGTGTGCAGCCAAGCTTAGGCATTTTGTATAGCAAAATGGCTACGGCCTCACCAATCCTATTCTCTGAACAAAGACTCTTGAGTAGCGAATTGAAGATGAAAGCATCAGCTCTCTGGCCCTCCCTAATGAACCGTCCAAATAAAATAAACCCAAATCCAGGCCGGTGAATTCTGATACAGTAGCTGATCAAGACATTGTAGGTGCAAACATCGGGTGAGGGTGAGACCCGTCTAGGTTGGGTCCAGCGGTTAAAGAGTGAAAAGACAGTTGCATAATGGTTGTTGGAGTTCTTCATACGAGTTAAGGCTGTAAAGAGTTGATTAAAGGAATAGATGGACGGTGCCGGGCTCTTAGCGGCCAGCAAGCGATTAAAAAATTGAAGAGCATCTTTAATAGTAAGAGTGCCTGACCGATAACGTTCTTTTACAAGTGATTCCAGCTGGCGGGTCCCCATGGCCATGGGATGAAATGGTTACAACACCTGTTTGTTTCAGGTACAACTTATAAGATGGGGGGCAGCCTCAAATCTGCTTCTAGAATATGGACAGATACAAGGGCCTTACTGAAGGTGTGCTACAATTTATCAATGGATTACCTACAAAATAAAAAAAAATGAAAGAATGGTGAATATATTTTGCATAAAATGCTAAAGTCTTGCAGGTTAGTACAATAGATACCACATAAAGTACTGTTAGGTTATGCCTTTCTGAATTAGGAGGGATTAGATTCTGCATCAAGTTGAACTCTTCCAGAAGGGCTTTTTGGTCATTTTTCCTTGCAAGGGATTTGGTCAACGAGCAAAGGAATGAATCAAGAAGCAACAAATGACTAAAAGTTATCAAACAATAAATCATACTACTAGGAAAAGGCTAAATAGGAACTCCTATTTACTAAATTAATGTTTTCTGATTAGTCCTCTTATACAAATTAACAAACATGGAGTCTGTATCAAACAAAGTTCGACGTTAAGAATCAGATTATAGTAGTTGGTTCGGACTGTTTATTTATTTATTTTTGTTCACTTGACAAATCGGTGCTTAGTTGAGGCTCTAAGAAATGTCTCCTAGTACTTTACTAAAAGAGGTGATGCCTCTAGAATTGGTACAGCAGTATAACCAGCAATTCAATTTTATGATTAGACATTATATATAAGAGATTTTAATACTTATTATATCAGATTCGATGCCTCTCAAGAATTATGATTAAACATTATAACAACAACCTAATTTAAGCCCCCAACAAACAAATTACTCCTAAGAAAGTTAATTAAACCGTCTCAATTGAAAAAGCAAGACTTGATCAGCAAAAGGAACCTGAGGTTGCACCATTGATTGGAGCTCGAATAACCAGCAGTGAAAAACTAATAATGATTCTGCTAAATAGAAATACTTGATCGAAAAATGAATAGGTCTGACATGATAATTAAGATATAATTTCACCACTATGCTTGCAACCTTTGAACTGTGCAACAAGCACAAATCCCAAAAAAATTTAGAAGCCTAATTATCTCATAAAACCAGTAACTATTTGAACAATCAGATGGCACTCTTAGTGTGCTCTCATTCTCTTATTTTTTGTATTCAACACATAAAGTAAATTGGTTGTTGGTTCATAACCTAAAACCCCATTTCCTTCCTATCCAGATTCACATGTAGTTTAGCCAAAAAATACCAGTTAACTGGCACCCAAGTACAACCAGCTGTGTTCTCCATGGCATTGACTCTAACCCGACTTCTTAAATAATTAATAGACAAAGATGCATAATTATAACCACATTTTTAGGGTGTCTAATTGGAGTCAATTTATGCCTTGTTTATCAATTTGATAGAAATAGCAAAGGATATTTTCCCTTAAATGAATCAAAAGTACACTCCATACTGAAAGTCTCTTTGGGACATTTCATCAAGTAACCTGCGTGCAGGGTCAGGTATTCACAGATGCGGTACCAAATACAGAACAAAATTTGATGGAAGAAAAGAGTCACCGCGATCTATCAAAACGCTAAATTTATGGCCTAAATACATAGCACCTAAAGAAGCTCACACAAGAGGGCAGAGCACCTACCAGGGTTAGAGAGAACCTAGTTTGTCTTCTTGCATTTCAGAGAAGAGGTGGAGAACTGCTTTAGGCACCACGTGTAAAGCGTAACCGCAAAACGCTTGTGCTCCAAGCGACGATATCTCTCTGGGGCATTTCAACAAACACTTGTCTTGCGAGAGAGAAAGCAAGAAGAGATTGAGGCGGAGAAAGGTGAAAAGAGACGGAGAGTAGTTTTTGTCACTGGTGGGTGGGGAATCCATATCCTCGACGGTACCGTAAAAGATTCCCTTTTACAATTAGCTATTTACGGTTTGAGATTAACTCTCAGCCGGTTTGGGATTCGGGCTGACTAAGGGGGCGGTATTATTTGGCTTTGAGATTCGTGCCAAGTGAAAAAGAACGGTCTAGATCAAGTAATTGTAAAAGATTCCCTATTACGGTACCGTCGGTGATATGAATTCCTGGTGGGTGGGACCGTGGGAGCCGAATCTGAAATGAGATTGGATTTATGTTTGGACACAAAAGTGAATATCCTCTGAGATATCTCATATTTTGCGTGACCGACGTGTCCGGTGCCTATTCGGGGATAGCGCAGGGGCTAATATTATTTGAGCTTTGAAATTCGTGCAGAACGTATTTAAACGGTTGAGATTTTTCAAAAAGTCACGCAAAATATGAAATATCTCAGAGGAAGCTAGTTCCAAAGGGCTGAGATAGCTACATTTTTTTTATTCATAGCATTAACAAAAAATTAACTCAAATTTTTTCACCAATAAAGTTATGGATGCAACTCATTTTTTTTTTCTTTAATATTATAAATAAAAAAATTGAGAGGACAGTTACATTGTCACGATTTTCAGCTTCACGATAATAATAATAATAATAATACAATAATAAATAAATTCATTTCATGTTATTTTCTAGCAAAAATTAATTTAAATAAATATCAAAGCATGTCAAAAATGATAACACAACTAACTTGTTGGTCATTATGTTTCTAATTTTTCACCTTGCTCGTTGAGGTACAAGCCGACATTTTTATTAATATCTAAAGTTAAATAAAAATTAATAAATATATTCAGCTTGGTTGGTTTTTAATAAAAATGTCCAAACCAATGGGCGGTTGAAAAAAAAGAAATTAGAACTGATCATTTAATGACAAGTTAGGAATTTTTTTTTTGTTCAGGGCTGTCTACATATCATATTTGTTGTTAAATAATTCTTGAATCTTTTTTAAGGATCCTTGAAGCCCATTAATTGATGTGCACATGTCATTTATTATTCCAAAGAGCAAACAGCAAAGAAGCTACACGGCTACACCAAACAAGACCTCAATAAAACAGATTGAGATCAGCTGAAATCCAAGTTCTATGAACAATAACCCTGAAATCTCTAAAATCCGAGATTCAGCCGTCCAACTTTTTCTATGTACACATCTTGAAATAGCTGGTTTTTCTGTGTATGAATCTCGAAACAATTTAATAGCTGGATTCGGAATTTCAAAGATTTCAGGGTTACGATTGATGATCTCGGATTTCAGCAGATTTGAATCTCAGTAACACAAAGAAGGCCGTTCATCCTAGTGGACACCTTGTCGTCCTTATCAACAACACGAACTTCTTCGCATTATTCATAATGCAAATCAGATCAACTCTACTACGTGTCCTTTTCAATTTAAGGTGCATTCATGCGATATATGTAGACAGTCTTGAATTTTTTTTTTTCAACCGGTCATTAAATGGTCAGTTCTAATTTTTATTCGGTCATTTAATGACCAGTTTGAATTTTTTATTAAAACCCAACCAAAGCTGAGTATATATATATTAATTTCTATTTAACTTTGTATATTAATAAAAAATCACAGAGGTACAAGTTAGGACGAAAATTGTGTTTTATCATGTGCATATGTTTCCCTTATCTTCCTCAGCCTTTCTTTTAACTTTTCTTCAAAATTTTAGTTTGTTGAATAATTAAACATGAGTTCAACAATTCAATCACCTCTCTTCTCTTCCATTTTAGTTTGTAGATAGTTATTTTGTGTTTAGAAAATTTTGAACACAAATAATTAATTATCCCTTGCCACATAAAATGTATATCTTTTAAACTAGGAGAGAGACGTGATACAAAAGCCATTTCATGAAAAAAATTGAGAAATAAAATTGAATCGGATTGACAAAAATATAGTTGATAAAAACTTTGGAGACTTAACCATAACGTATTTAAAAAAAATATATCATATTGACATAAATAAAATTAAGATAGTTGAATGTTCATCAAACTACATATAGTATGAAATATAGTTGGATGCAAAAGTGGTTTGAGATTTTAATTTGAACAAAAGGAAGAAGTTTGCACTTCAACTTTTTAGACAAAGAACAAAAGGGGGAGAAAATCAGATGGCCTTTAAATAACTTTTAGACAAAGAACAAAAGGAAGTTTGCACTTCAATTTATTACTTTGGGGACTTTAAATAGTTCCAAGATTATAGATGATAATATCAAAGTTATCATATATCTTAACCGTTGGCATACCAAAGCAGATTTTTGCTTCAAAAAGAAATAGTTCATATTCAACAATCATTTAATTCTAATATTATATTAAACAGTGAAAACATTTGGAGGCTATAAATTTTTATTTCTTTAAAAAAAAAAGAGAATATGTAAAAGCAAAAAAAAATGTTGCGTACATTTAATTTGATTTTCACCGAAATTCAAATTATTTCAATATATTTTGTATTAAAATCTGAATAAGAAAATGATTTTTTTTAGTTTAATAATAATCACAGCACAACACCATATCTATCTATATGTATATATATAGCACATCAACAATTGAACAATTTTAGATATAAAGTTAAATAATACTTCCATAATTAGTTTTTGTGGTTAATTGAATTATTATATATCTTAACAGTTGGCATAACAAAGTTGATTTTTGTTTAAAATGAAAGGGCTCATATCTAATAATCATTTAAATTTAATATGAAAACATTTGAAGACTATACATTTTTGAAAAAAAAAAGAATATGATTAGCCATCAGATGCGCTTTAAAGTTCGTCGGATGGCTCCGATGCCTATCAAACCTACACTTTTCTCAGTCCAGAGAGGGTATATATATATATACTGATACTTCTAAAAAAAAAATTCAGATTTTAAAGTAAAAAACATAGCAATAACTATAACAATTGAACTTGAGCAAACAAAAAGAATAATCTGAAACAGAAAAAAAGAAAGGTGTGACAATGAAGAACACAAATTTGCAAATTAACCCTTGTTCTTTTGTTATATCTTCTTTTCTTTAAAATATGCAAATCTAGCGATGAAAATCATAGAGTACATGGCTAACCCCTCATTCTATAAAAATTGTAGGAACAACATCTTTGTACAAGTTGAAGATCTCATCTGCCTCAGCCCCACAGCCCGAGTCCCACCACCTCAATTTTTGAAGACCTGTTAGGTGTCGTAGCCCCTGAGGAACACACAATCGTCTACACCCACTAATTGTGAGTTCATTAAGAATGGGCATAGCACCCTTCTCTATCTCCCACTCTTCTAACAAGGTAAAGTCCCAAAACTCCAAGGCTTCTAGCTGGCTGAAGCCGTTAGCCGAACAACTTATTTTTCGATTAGTGAATACTTTAAGTAGCACGAGCGTCTTGAGGCATGGTAGCTTCTCCAATACTGACATTACATCTTCATGGAACTGGTAATTAAAAATGGTAAGAGAAGTGAGGTGAGGAGGGAACATGCCAACATCAATAGCCATTTCATTAGGGGTCTGTCTATCGCACTCATCATTTAATATGAGAGATTGTAGATGTTGATAAAATGGGAAGCCCCTCATGTCAAATATGTCTAACGGAATACGAGAACCGGTTATAACAAGAGAGATCAGGTGCTCTACTGTGCTTAGGAAAGCGACAACTACCCCCCATGAAGATGATTGGTGGTCTAATCTTAAACTACGTAAATTGGGTAGATGAGGTAACTGTGTTTCCCATGATTCTTTAATAATCACTGTTGGAAGAGTTTGCAAATTTGTTAGTTTTGTTGATGGTGGCACTTCCGATGATGATGATGCATAGACATGCCTCAATGTGTTGATGTGCCATACACAATCAGGAACCCGTGTGAAACCACGATCGTATTTAATCCATAAAATAAGAGTCTGTAGAAACTTAATAGCACCTATCACTTTCTCTAAGCATTCCTCACACTTGTCATCACTTGTCATCCCAGTAAGATTTAGGTATCTTAACTGAGTCAATCCCTCAAACATTTCCAATTTTATTTTGGTATTGAATGAGGTTCCTGTGCTTACTACTTTGAGTAGCCTTTGCTTTGAACAATTCGGCATGTCTCTATCACCAAAGTACAACAAAGTGCGGAGGTTTTGGCTCATCAAAAGTTCATCACAATCTAAATGGTGAACAGCCACACGACGCGCACCACTCATGCTTCGCTGATCATCTGGATGTGAATAAACCACGAGAAATTTGTCCTCCTTGGCTTTTCGGACAGCGAGATCCCGTAGGAGATCGTGTATGCAACAACACACAATAGAACCACCAGCAGATCTATATTGTACTTGAACCATGCTCCTGTTATACAATAAGAAAATTTTATTAATTTAAGTAGACAACCACATCCGATTAGGATTGCTCATAAATGTTATAACTAAATTATTGGTGCCCACATTTTTCTTAGGTAAGCAGTTAAACAAAGTACTGATTACGTATTATAATATTAACGTCCATAAATTTTCAGTAAAAAAAATATTTGAAGAAGAAAAATAGTAAGCTTCAAAACAATTCAGTTGCATATACATAACTAATAAGTGTTGATTGCATTTTTGCTTTCTTCTGGTTTTCCTTTTTTCCCTTCATTAATTTGATTCTCATGTAGTGCTCCTGATATTGGACTTTTGTAGTTTTGTTGTATCCAAATGGGTTAGTATATTCCTAAGGACATTCATGAGAAAATAAATAAATTGGAACCAACACTTGCACAATGAAAGTAGCATGTTTCCTAAAATGTGTAAATACCTCTGCACAAGATCCTCTAAGAAACTCTCTGCAGTTTCTTCCAATGTTCTGTTGTCTTCTTGTGGTACCAAGCCCTCCGCAACCCACATTTGAATTAGCTGTTCGGCATTGATAGTATAGTCTTCGGGAAATGCAGCAAAATACATGAAACACGACTTAAGAGCAAACGGTAAGTCCTCGTAACTTGTACCTATAATCTCGCTACATTTCTTTCCATCGGCATGCCAACTCATTGTTTTTAACACCTTACTCCAAGCAGTATAGTTGCGTGGCTTCTTCGATAATAAGCCACCTACTACCACCAATGCGAGAGGCAGCTGACCACATTTATGGACAAATTGATGCATGATATCGGACAGATCATGAAAAGCACTATTATTTGGATCCTTATTAGGAAGAGCCTTTTTCAACAAAAGCTCTAAGCTTAACTCTTCCGTTAAGAATCCAAGTTTGTATGGTTCACACGCGGGATCTGCATCCTTAGCAACATCAAAAGACCTAGTGGTTATAAGTACTCTACTTCCATTATTTTCATCTGGGAGCGATGCTGCAATTTGAGACCATAGATCTTCTGTCCAAACATCATCAAAGACTATGAGATAGTTTTTGCCTCTAAGAGACTCATGAATCGTGGTAAGAAAAGCTCCTTCATCTTTTGGATGCTTGTTGGGATCGAGTTGTTCCACTATTTTTCTCAAAATGTCAATTAGTTGGAACTTTTGAGAAATAACAACCCATATACGAAGTCCAAATCGTTTCTTGACATCATTACTATGAAATAAAACATGTATTAGATTATTGTATAATCAGAATTTAAAGATCGATGATAGACTAAAAAAAGAATATATAAAAATTGATGGCCAAATTAATGCGTAATTAGAGAAATGATATTTTTATTACCAATCTAGAGGACTATGATTTTTTTTTTTTGGCATGGCCATTAGGCCAGAGACACCTATGTAGCCTTAACATATTACATTTTTTTATAGCTATAATATCAGACAAAATTCATCATTATCTAATTATATTTTGAAATACTTTTTATTAATGAATATTTTTAGTTTTATAAATAATTAGCTAATTTCTCTTAATAATTAGTAAGATATTTTATTAACATTTAACTCTGTTGTAGCAACATGAAGATATTAAAGAGTTAGCTAGATAAATATTATTGGACACTTCCTAAAATGTACCATATTCAACAATATAATAGAAGGTCATGTCACAACCTGACGATCTCAAAACCATTTCATGTTAGGATTATTGTGCGAGTTTAATTCGACCCATTTGTTCAGTCAATTAATTATTGTCAGACTTACAATAATGAAACATATTAATTAAAAATAATATGGTCTTGATTTACTAATTAAAAATAATATGGTCTCGTAAATCATGGATTCACAAGACAATTTAATTGTTCGATAAATGTAGTTGAATGCGTTTGATAATTGGGCAAATCGATTAGTAATATCTGTGAATCTATCAAAAACAAAAAATGATTTCATAATTTTTGGAAGGCTTGAAGTTGAATACATCACTGGTCAAGTTAGAACCAAACTGAAAAACACTTCTTGACAAAACTATACATCACTCAAATAGCTCCATTATTGCAAAATAAGAGTGTAATTAACTTGAATCAAACAATCAAATTCAAAACTAAAAGTAAACCACAATAAATTAAAAAGAAAAACAAAATATATGGCGCATACCTATTGTATACTTTTTGTGCGAGAGTCGTCTTTCCGAGCCCACCAGCACCCCAAATCGAAACCACAGAACGTCGCTTAGTGGTCGCATTGAGCAATTCCTTGACAATATGATCTTGATCCTTATTGAAACCAATAATTTCGGGATCAATGTCCGGCAACACGAGTGGCCTAATGGGCAGTTGGACCTCTCCACTACCCTCGCCCAGATTATTGATTCCGTATCTACAGGGACAAAACTAGAAAATTTAGATTGGAAGAACTGAAACTTAAAATGCATAACATGTGGCAACTGTGCCTTGAAACCACGTCACAACCACAAAGTGGAATTCTAACCACTAGGCTACAAACATACATTTAATATTTTATGAAGAGACTGAACTATATAAAAACCTAAAAAAAAAAATCAATATATATGATTAAAATAAATAAATTGTAGGGTGGCTAAGCATCCCTAACTTAAGTGTAGATCCGCCCTGCATACCTAAGTCTGCTCGCCTCGATCTCTTTCATCTTTGTCTCAATCTGACTCATTTCATCAACAAGTTTGCATACACTAGGGAGTTTATTGGCTTTCTTTATCATCCATTTTAATTTCTCCGTCATGCCGGGGGATTTTTGCAGAAGCTCTGAGAGGAAGGTGTCAATGACATCTTCTATTGAGTGGGCGACATCTCTCACCTCCTTCACCCAATGCTTCTGCCTCTCATCTGTTATTTGTTTCCTGTCAGCATCTTTGAGAAAAGCCTGAATTCGACCAAGTTCACGACTCACTCTCTTCACTTGCACATCGACACCATACAAGAGGAGAGCCTCCTGGACTACAACATCAGCCAGCTTGCCCAGCACATAATTTACAATACACTCAGCCATCCCGCTTCTGTATTCTTTGTGGCAGGATAAACTTGAGAGAAACCAAAAATGTTGATGTAATATGAGAAAGGCAGGAGATAAAAGGATCAGAGGAATTTAAAAAGAGCCTGTAACTGTTTCGCAAGGAGGAAACAAGAAGCTAGCCAAAAGCTATTCACCAATTACAATTGGTATTGGTCAAAATCTGATTGAGACAAAATCTAGTCAAATTTTAAATCAGTATGGGTAAATATCCGATCTGGGGGCATGACTCAAGTCAAAATTGATGAAACTAAAAGATAATTGGAACACAATTTCTATAGGAAGGGGACAATTTTGAATTGTTACAATTAAATTATTTTTGCTGAAAAAGCACTTGAATTGGTTTCTATGGTAAAACAAAATTAATCCTTTCAGGCAACAGATAGCACCATAGAAAGAGATAATTAGGGGAAAAAAGAGAAGAGAGATACCTAGAAAGAAATTAGGCAAGACTGATCACTTCCCAGAACCAGAACAAGGAATCACGATGAGATTTCCAAGGAAAAACCAAACTAATTAATGGTCTCTAGTCCTTGCTCTTTACTGCTCTCCCCTCTTTGACTTTTCTATAATTTTCCAATTTCTCTGAAGGATATTCTGTGACAGAAACTATGCAACTAAAAGTGTAACGAGTTAGTAACAGAGAGCAAATGTGGGACAATACAGTCACCCAAAACAATTGCTGGTAATGATATATTGGCCATTGAGTTTTTTAGCTGTGTAAAAATCGGAATGAGGGGATGTCCGATGGACACTTTCCATCGTTTGATCCGAATATGGAATCCTCAGATATTGATTAACGGATCGTTGCAAAAATCGGGTTAAACCCGTTAACTACTCTGACTTGGAACGACGATTTTGAAAGCACACTGCACAGTGCACCTCGGACAGCTTTTGACTTTAATGACATGAATTAATACCTCTAATCCTCTTCAAACTTTTGGGAACTATTTAATTATAGAAATTAGTATTAAATAATAAATGAAAACAGAAAGAATATCTTTATTTTTCAATGCCATAGATGGATCCAAAAAAAAAAATCGGATTCAAACTTTGAAACCGAATTTTTTTTTTTCGGATACAAAGTGTGTTTTATTTTTTTCCTTGAAATGGTGGCTGGGTTTCTTTTGAAACAAAAAGAGTTGTGGTAATTTTTCTAAAATAGTAACTAGGAATACTTTGCATCTGAGAAAAAAATTCGGTTTTAAAGTTTGAATCTGAATTTTTTTTTTCTCGAATCCATCTGTATCCTTAAAAATAAAGGTGCTCTTTTTATTTCTATTTATTATTTAATAATAATTTATATAAATAAAAAATTCATTCCCCAAACTTTTTGCTCGTTCTAGCGTTCACTTGTCCGCTCAAAATCAAATAACAGTTCTCATATCTTTCAAAAGAAATTCTTTTTTTGTTCCTCATGGAGTTGTATTTCATTAGATAATTCTGTTTTTCTCCTTTAGATGTTAAGATCATCATAAAATCGTTTACCAATTGCAGGACGCCTGTTGTTCGTCT
This sequence comes from Carex littledalei, assembly GCA_011114355.1. Lineage (NCBI taxonomy): Eukaryota > Viridiplantae > Streptophyta > Magnoliopsida > Poales > Cyperaceae > Carex > Carex littledalei. The sequence goes on from CM022081.1 coordinate 3,417,814, forward strand.
AGCAGAATTTAGTAATCATAGACATAAAATAATTTAGTTGCTTTATATTAAAACCAAATTCCAAATCTCATGTCTTGACTCAAGAATCTATGTTACTCCGATACTGTAGCCCAGAAATCGAATGGCGGAGAATCTCATATATCCCAACTTGTAGGCTACGCTCCGGGATTCAATATAAACGCTTTAAAACTATTTCAGCGCTACTGTGGGACTAAACTAATATCGTGCTCGGTACTCTGCAAAGCTTTTTCGTTGGCTCCGGCACTACCTTCCAAGCGTCCTTCTTTATCCTTTACCTTTATTTCTTCTCTTCACTCATCTCCATTCGAAACTTCTCCAGTTGCATAATACGACACCAGCCAATCCAAAGATATATAAGCAGTCCTAGCATAATTCGGAACTTCTCCAGTACCATATATATATGTGCCATATTATGCAACTGGGATTAGAGTGAGGCTATGGTGCTATGCATAGCACGGATGGGGTCCGTGCTACGGCTCAAAATTTGACTTTTCAAAATCCTAACGGTCGATCCAACCGTTCAATGTGATAACCATATGAATATGTACTTGCAAACTAAATTTTATATTTTTTCGATTTTTTTTACTATTTTTTTAGATAGGTAGAAAAATCAGTGTTTTCTGAAAATTCTGGACCATCAAAATTCTACCTATCTAAAAAAATAGTAAAAAAATTCGAAAAAATATAAAATTTAGTTTGCAAGTACATATTCATATGGTTATCACATTGAACGGTTGGATCGACCGTTAGAATTTTGAAAAATCAAATTTTAAGCCGTAGCACGGACCCCATCCGTGCTATGCATAGCACCATAGCCTCACTCACAGGGATTATATTATCTTTCGTTGTTCACTCTTTTTTATTATACTTTTTAATTTTTTGACTTGTAATTTCTGATTATCTGACTTATAATTATAATTACCAATCAAAATTTAACAAATTTATTTCAATTTTAACCCTAAATTTAACCTCAATTACAAATTAAACGTTCAGAGGGGGTAAAAAAAATTTCAAGGAGGGATAAAGTCGATCGGAACCGAGAAATTTCCACAAACTCAAAATCCAGGGAGGTAGCTGCCCCCCCCCGGAACACTCTGGGTCCGCCTCTGTTTCTAAATACCATAATTAAAATAGGGATCGACTAACAGTCCCCCCCATTCAGTCCCCTAAACGTCCCCCTAATGGTCAAAGTACAACTGTCAGTCCCCCATTCAACATACATTAATTCACATACAAAATGGAAAGTATTCATACCTAAGATATTAAGTATTCATATATAACTCATCAAGTATTCATACCTAAGATATCAAGTATTAATTCACATACAAACTGGGGACCATTACTTTTCGGGGGCAGTAACTGTCAGACTGCATCGGAGACCACAACCAACAAGTCACGTGGATCACACCACCAGTGCTACATTCATTGATTAAATTAATTCACATACAAAATGGAAAGTATGAATACCTAAGATATCAAGTATTCATATATAATTCATCAAGTATTCATACCTAAGATATTAAGTATTTAAAAAAAAACTGGACACAATACCTACTCATCTTTTACATGTTTTTCAAGGTGGTTTTTTTTTCTCCGTTCAATCTAACCAATTTTTGGAACGATCTATGAGAAATTTTGCAAATATAAAACCACGAACGTGTTCTACACAATTTTTTCTTTCAAATGAAATCCATGATGACATACTTTTACACGTTTTTCAAGGTATCAAATATTCAAATATGGAAAGTATTCATACAAAATGGAAAGTATTCATACCTAAGATATCAAATATTTATATATAATTCATCAAGTATTCATACTTAACATATCAAGTATTTAAAGGAAAAAACTGGACTCAAATATGGAAAGTATTCATACCTAAGTTATCAAATATTCATATATAATTCATCAAGTATTCATACTTAAGATATCAAGTATTTAAAGAAAAAAACTAGACTCATCTTTTACACGTTTTACACGTTTTTCAAGGTGGTTTAATGATTGACAAAGTTAGTTAGAATGTGGGGACGTTTAGGGGACTGGAGTGCGGGGGACAACATCTTTACTCATTAAAATAATATATTATCTTTCGTATCCTAGTTTTTTAAAAATTACCGTATCGCCGTATCCGTATCGTATCTGATACAATACCCGTACCCGTATCCATGCAACATAGCCTGGGATGCTTTCTCATTTGTCATTCCTTCTGCAAGATGTTTTCATATCTACATTTTTCATTAGTTGAAACCATTGTAACTTGCACAAATATTTTTTCATACCTGGCATTTACCCATTGTAGATTTTGCCCTTTGTCGATATATGCTCTTATGGCTCTGGATATGCAGACATTGAGATGAACAAACACCAACAATTATAAGAATTAATTATTAAACTATTCCATGATTTGTTCCGATCATATACATTTATACACCAAAAAAACAAAAGTTATATATAGCCCCAACTAGTTTAACTTCAACCAAAATATACATAGCAAATGGATTCAAAAAGAAAGAGAGCATCATATTCAATACAGCTGAACTTGTTAGTATCCCAAAAAATTGATGGCCCGGGTGATCTATTTGTTTATTTATCAATCTTTTGAAACAAACTGATTTCTATAGATCACCTTCTGTTTTTTTTCGTGTTTATTTCATGAACCTTTAGGGCTTAAATTGATGGCCCGGGTGAGGTCGTATTGGCCTGTTAGGCATCCCTTTAAGTTTCTAGAGTCCAATTTTCTCTAGAGCTCAGGTTCCTCCCTTCGCATTTGTTCTAAATTTCCTTGTAATTGGGGTTTATGAGAGGCATTTAGCTGTTGAGCTCTCGGGCAGGGAGGAGAGGAAGAGAGCCTCTTTCAATTTCAGGTGAGAGCCTATCAAAAGCTTTAACCATTAATGTGAATTTCAAACCTTCAGTTTTGGTTATGGAGCAGCGTAGAAGAGAAGAGGGAACTGACGAGTGGGGCATGCGTCAGTCTCTCAGTCTGATTCGAATCAGAGGATACGCGCGTCAGGTCTGTTAAGGTAGCGTGCACCCGTTCCATTATGAACCATGTAGCTAGAGTCCCTTATACGGTGCTGTATGCTCTAGGTCCAAACAAAACGAAGGGGTCGCGGGCGCTGGATTTTAATTTAGTGACATTTGATCGCTTTTGCATAGTATCGGTTTACCATAGACCAGAACACTGACTACTCGGCGCATGCAACATTATATCGATGTGTCGAGTCTTTATAGCATGAAGGGGTCCGGGTGCGCTCAGCGCAGATTTTAACTTAAACCCCCTTCTTTGAATAGCCTTAGCTCATGCATGGTACACCGAACCATTGACAGCTTGGTCTGTGAGTTCAAGTTTGGTGAGCCATGTTCACCCATATCAGCTGTCCAGTGAACTTTGCGTTGAGCCACTGGCTTGTGGGTCCCGGCTGTAGGGTTTTGTTCATGCACTCCATTTTGTACCCAGGTTGACTAGGGTAATTGCTAGGGGTACCCATGCCACGTGGCATCAATCAGAGTCTTTCACTTTAGAATTTTAATATCTTTTCAACCATTTTGAGTTAGGAGATGTGACATATATCAAAATTCATGATTATATAAGTAGACTTTAACCATGGATGTTGTTTAATAAATTTCATCTCATATTTTGTGGTATTGTGTCAAATTAAAATATGGTTGACTCTTTAATTGACCAATCCATTTAGTTAAGTGGCATATTTGTCCAAATAACTAAGCTCCGACTTTTCAGGGTCAAACATGTATATATTCATCAATATTGCGATGTCCCTTAATACTATTATGATGTATCTTGCCTTGTCCATGAATTTGGAATTGTTATCTTCTGATTTCATTCCACTTGGTTGCAGCTGGTGTACCTCTAGTGAAGTAATGCATGTAGTTATGTATCATAAACAAGAGTGGCTATTTAAAAAAAAAAAATCACAAAAAATATTGTGAGAAGTTCAGTTTTGACCTGTACTACCTATGTGGGTCGGAGTTGGCATCACTTGCATCTCTTGTTTTGTACCCATATAACCAAACCCCTATCTTTTCAGAAAACCATGATCACTATTTGGACCATATGATTTCAATCGAAGAGTACAGATTAAATAACTGTAATCAAAATATAAGTCAGAAGTTCAGAACTAACAATAACATTGATAATTCAGCCTCAATTTAGGCTACTTACAAGAACATTGGTACCCAAGGTAGAGGCAAAGTATAAGGACAAAAGCTTAATTTGGTTTCGAATGATATTTCAATTTTGTGGACAATCATATCCCCAATTCAATAGTCTCCCAGTTTTCTCGAGTGGATATTAATTGCTAAAACCTTTGTGAAATTGAGAAAGATTTGCATGGTACAAAATTTGAAATTAGAATTCAAATGTTAGTGCTAGTTGACTCCCCAAACACCAGCTTTATACGGCTTAAGATTAAGGGCCAGTAGTGGAGTAGCTGCTAGGTACTGGTACATTAATTGTACCTGGTAAGTACTTGATCAGCAAGTTGGATGTAGCACGACTGCAAGTAAAAAATCAATGAAATCACACATAAAAATAAAACTAAATGCAGAATGGGCAAATAAAACATTACAAATTATAACAGAAAAGAACAGCGAAAAAAAAAAGAATTCATCCAGAATAAGAGAAATATTCAGAAAGGCAGTACAAAAACTTCAGTTAATGGCGTAACAAGCCGCCCAAAGCATAATAATTGATTATCTACATTAAAAAAAGCCATTTTCAACCCAATTCGGCACATCAATCATTTGTCTTACCACTTGTCTGCTCCATCAGATCTCTCGCATCATCATCTCGTCCCATTTTCAAAAGCAGTTCTAATAGTGGTGCAGAGGCAGCTAAATCGGGTTTCACCCCTTCTCGCTTCATTCTGGTCAGAACACACATAGCCTCATCTACTTTACTCTTGTTACCATATGCTTTCAGCAAGGAAGTGTAAGTTGAGAGATCTGGCGCTAAATGATTGAGATGCATTCTATCTAGGATATTCATCACATCATCAATATTACCATCATTTACATAGCCAAGAAGTAAAAATCGATATGACACAACACCTGGTTTTATACCTTCCCTTAACATTAAGTCAAGTAACTTTTCAGCTTCCTGGCTTTGCCCTTGTTTGCACAAAGAATCCATCATTGATCCATAAGTAACCTCATCCGGCAAAAAGCCTCGATCAAACATTTCCTTGAAAACTCTAATCGACTCTTTCCAACAGCCTAGCTTAGAATATCCATTTATAACAATATTATATGTGATAAGATTAGGTGTGGCACCTTTATCAATCATATGATACAATAGTTTCTCTGCCTCGTCAGTTTCCCCCCTCTTGCAAAGTGCATCCACAATTATAGTGCAAGTCACGGTGTCAGGCAATATTCCCTTTGAAACCATCTCATTCAGCACCTTCTTTGCCTTTCCTAGTTTGTTCATCTTGCAGAGCCCATCTAAAAGAGTATTATAGGTAAAAACATCAGGATGCTTACCTCTAGAAACCATAATACAAAGCAACTCCTCTGCCTTTTCAATTGCCCCCTCCTTACATAGTGCATATATGATGGTATTATAAGTCACAACAGTGGGATCATGCCCTTTAGAAACCATGGACTGAAGCAATTCCACTGCCTTGTCCAATAGCCCTTTCTTGCACAACCCATCTATGAGAGTAGTATAGGTAACAACATCAGCTTGAAGTCCTCGAGAAACCATGTAGGACAGCACTTCCCCTGCCTTCTCAGTATCTCCTTCTTTGCATAGACCATTAATCAGAGAGTTGTATGTGACTACATTTGGCACAATACCCTCTGAAAGCATTCGCTCAAACAAACTAAATGCTTTACTAATTGTGCCTCCTTTACAAAAGCCGTCAATCAGTGAGCTATATGTCACTACATTTGGCAGAATACTTGCCGAAAGCATTTTATCAAACAAACTAAATGCTTTACTAATTGCGCCTTCTTTACAAAGGCCGTCAATCAGTGAGGTGTATGTCACTACATTTGGCACAATACCTGCCGAAAGCATTTTATCAAACAAACTAAATGCTTCACTAATTGCGCCTTCTTTACAAAGGCCATTAATCATTGAGCTGTACGTGACAACATCTGGCACAATACCCACTGAAAGCATTCGCTCAAACAAACTAAATGCTTTACTAATTGCGCCTTCTTTACAAAGGCTGTCAATCAGTGAGTTGTATGTCACTACATTTGGCACAATACATGCCGAAAGCATTTTCTCAAACAAACTAAATGCTTCACTAATTGCGCCTTCTTTACAAAGGCCATTAATCAGTGAGCTGTACGTGACAACATCTGGCACAATACCCGCCGAAAGCATTTTCTCAAACAAACTAAATGCTTTTCTAATTGCCCCTTCTTTACAAAGGCCATCAATAACTGTGCTGTAGGAGATCATGTTAGGTGCACACCGCAGCTTAGGCATTTTATGTAACACCATGGCAACAGCCTCACTACTCCTATTCTCATAACAGAGGCCCTTGAGTAGTGGATTGAAGATGCTAGGATCAACTCTCTGCCCACCCTTAATAAACCGCCCAAAAAAAACCAAGCCTAGTTTCGGCCGATTCATTCGGATACAATAGGAAATCAAGATACAATAGGTGCAGATATCGGGCGAGGCTGAGACCCTTTTTGGTTGGGTCCAGAGGTTAAAAAGTGAAAAGACAGTTGCATGATGGTTGTTTGAGTTCTTCATACGAGTTAAGGCTGTAAAGAGATGATTAAAGGAATAGATGGACGGTGTCGGGCTCTTAGCAGCCAGCAAGCAATCAAAAAATTGAAGAGCATCTTTATAAGTAAGTGTGCCTGACCGACAACGTTCTTTTAAATCTAGTTCCAATTGGCGGATCCCCATGGCTGTGTTGGAAATGGTCACAACTCCCCTTGAAGACACTCTTTGATTTTACAACCTGGCAAGCACGATTTCAATCAGATCAGCTACCATGCTATTAGGCTAAAATTAGGTACTGCCAGAATCGATACAATTTAGGTACAGGCCTCTAGATTCGATACAGTTTGACCAATATCAGAGTTGATGCCTCTCATAGTTACAAATAAACTTTGGAACACCGGCCTAATTTATGGCCCCAACAAACTAATTACTCATTGTTCTTTAAGAAGAGTATAAAAAAAATATCAACCAGAGATTCAAAATTGACTTTAGAAATTGAAACATGGCCAAGAATATTACAAGTTGTCTGTTTGCTTTTTGTCCAATTTACAAGTTGGTGCTATATTGAGGATCTTAGAAATAATCCCTATATCATATTAAAAAAGTGAGGCATACATGTTTGGTATGAATGGACAAATACCAGAGTCGATGCCTCTCGTAAATTACGACTAAGCATTCTAATACCAGCCTATTTATGTCCCAATAAACTAATTACTCCTACTGGAGATAACTAAACAAAAGAAATCTAAAATTAAACTTAACCTTACAAATTGAAACTGTGGCAGTAGATAGTGTGCATGCACAGTGTAACCAGCAGATGTCAGTACCAAACTTGATCAGCTCAATAGCAAAAGAACCTGATATTGGATTCCTTTCACTGCAACTGGTACTGTATCTGCTCATAAATAAATTATACTTGTGACCTTCAAACCAAGTTTAGATGCCGTGAGATAACATGCACTAGAAAATATTCAAATAAATCAGCTGTATCTAAAGCAATTAAAGAGAGAAGTAGAAATAAGATCTGAGAACTTTTGTATTCATTTTAGCTTATATTTTCAATTACAATAACCTCTATTTAAAGAGTTGTTTAGAGTCTTAGCTAACTAACTAATCTCCTGTTACAAAGCTCTAACAGAAAGCTAACCAACTTCTCTATTACAATGCCTTAACAGAAAACTGTTAGGCTAATCAATTGCTTAACTGAAACTGTTACCAGTATACTAAATCTAACTAATCTGAAGTTGGTGCGCATAACTGGATGGTTACAGTATGCTTGTCAGTATCCCTCAGAATGTTAGATGTATTACTCAGAATGGTACTCTTAGTGTATTCTCATTCTTTTATTTTTTGTATTCAATATTACTAAACTGGTTGTTGGTAAATAACCTAAACCAGTATTTCCTTCCTAAATAATCCAGCTTCACTTATAGTTGACAAGGCAAAAGATGCCTTTTGCATGGGCTTTTGCTTCTTATTTTCCACAATTTAGGCTCTAATTCAACTTTCTAAAAAGATACAAGACAAAAGTTTCATACTTACCAATTTATAGGGTTAACAACTGCAATTAATTGGTTTTATGTGTTATATCTCCATTTGGGGAATGAAAGCTAAATTACTTCCCAATGGAAAGGTTCAAACAATTGAATCCATGTACTGTCTCTTTGGGACAATTTATCAAGCACCTCGTGCACAGTCAGAGGACTCCTAAATTTTACAAGTCAGGTACCAAATAAGGGACCCAGAATTTGAGGATAGGAAAAAAAATCACCATAATCAATCAAGGTGCTAAATTACTGGCTTAAAGTAAGTGGCAGAGGAGAGCAGAGCTGTTACCATGGTTGAGAGAAGAGGCTGAAAGCTTGTTTGGAAAACGTGTACGAAGCGTAGCCGTCAAAATCTGCTGCTGGAAGTGAGAATATCTCTGAGGGACATTTGCACAAACACTTGATGTGCAAGAGAATTGTATTATACCACTTCGAGAAAGGAAGAGAGGAGAGGTGGGGTAAGAGAGAGAGGCGATGGTTAAATATGATTAGTGAGTAGTGAAATAGAAAGGGAGAGTAATTGATTGATGTTGTTGCTTACTATTACTATTAGTATTAGTGAGAGGTTTGGAGAAGAGAATGTGGCGGCGGTGTGGCGCTGTGAGTAATTTAGTTCAGTAGGGGAGAAGTAGAGGGGTAATTTCGTCCGATTTTAAAACAATGAAGCAACAAGGTAAACCCCCAATCTGATCGAACAAGTATCTCTCCATTATGGTAAAAGATTCCCTTCACTTTATGGTTTGAGATTAACTCTCAGCCGCTTTGAGATTCGGGCTAGCGCAGAGACAGTATTATTGGACTTTGAGATTCGTGCCAAGTTAAAAAAATGGTCAAGATCTAATAATTGTAAAAGCTTCTCTATTACGGTACCGGGGAGGATGTGAATTCAATCTGATCGGTGTCTGGGATTGAAAATTCGGACAAGTATCCTCTCCATTACTGTAAAAGATTCCCTTCACTTTACGGTTTGAGATTAACTCTGATCCGCTTTGAGATTCGGGCCAGCGCAGGGGCAGTATTATTGGGCTTTGAGATTCGTGCCAAGTTAAAAAGAACGGTGCGGATCCAGTAATTGTAAAAGATTTCCTGTTACGGTACCGGGAGGATGTGAATTCTGAAAATTCTGGAATTCAAGGGGCCAAAGATGCGACAATTTTTACTTTTAATTTGAGCCGGAGACCATTATCTTCTTTTTGCTTTTGGCTACTTATTATTATTCCTTGTACTTGTTAAAAATTTGATTCGTCCAGTTATTAATTTTTTTTTGTCAATCAAGTTTTTCAACCATTGCACATAATTATTATTAAGTTTTACTTCATTTCTTAATTAAAATTAGCCCACTGAAATTTTTAATTAAGAATTCTCTATGTAAAACCTTACATTACTGGTTACAGTCCTCAATTTTGATATTATGTCAATTCAGATAACAAGGAATTTCTGCTCCAATTCTATATTAACTACCCGTCTACCAAGTGAAAAATACTGAGTGATCTCAATTGATCCTAGGAAACATTGATGCTTAGGCAGCTTCTGATTTATATATTAGCTCTATGGCTGAAAACAGACGAAAATTCAAAGAAAATGAAGTAAAAAGTAATAAAGATAAAGATACCGAGTGATCTAAATCTAATGAAAATGTCTGCTGACCTGGATATAAAGAAACTTATAACTAACGGAAAGGAAAATAGTATCTATAAATTCATAAAAAATAGCAATGGTTGAAGCCAATATGCATTGCAAACATGTTTCATTCGGTAAGGCCATTCAACTTTAACAGATATCATTTTAGTTTTGATGAAAATTACAAGAAATTATGAAATGTTCAATAGTGAAATGCCAGAGATATCTCACTTCAATTAACAGCAATTGTACTTGATGTTCATAACACACATGCATAGCCTCATCTACAACATTGAATTTGGATACAAATTCAATACGGGTTTTAACTGACTGACATATACAAAATAAAGACAAGTAGACTAGAATGCAAAGCACCAAAAAAAAAAAGAAGTGTGGCTGCAAAACATTCAATCGCCCAAAAAAAAAAAAAAGAATCTGTCCAGGGCATTTTCACGAACACTTCTATTGTTACAATTAACACTAAATGGAGCAACAAACTGCCCAAAAGTACATAAATTGATCATTTAAATTCAAATAAGCTATCTGTTGACAACAGGATTAAGCATTTCAACCATTAGTCTGGTCCATGAGATCCCTCGCATCATCATCTCGTTCCATTTTCAAAAGCAGTTCTAATACTGGTGCAGAAGCAGCTAAATCGGGTTTCACCCCTTCTTGCTTCATTCTGTTCAACACGCACATAGCCTGATCGACTTTTCTGTTCTTTGCATATGCTTTCAGCAAGGAAGTGTAAGTTGAGAGATCTGGCGCAACATGATGGAGTTGCATTCTATCTAAGATTTTCATCACATCATCGATAGTGCCATAATTTGCATAGCCGATAAGTAAAATTCTATAGGATACAGCATCTGGTTTTATACCTCCCCTTACCATTAAGTCAAGCAATTTTTCAGCTTCCTTGAATTGCCCTTGTTTGCACAAAGAATCCATCATTGATCCATAAGTAACCTCATCCGGCAAAAAGCCTCGATCAATCATATCCTTGAAAACTCTAATCGACTCTTTCCAACAGCCTAGCTTAGAATATCCATTTATAACAATATTATATGTGATAAGATCAGGTGTGGCACCTTTATCAATCATATGATACAATAGTTTCTCTGCCTCGTCAGTTTCCCCCCTCTTGCAAAGCGAATCCATAATTATATTGCATGTCATGGTGTTAGGCGGTATTCCCTTTGAAACCATTTCATTCAGTAACTCCTTTGCCTTTTCTAGTTTGTTCATCTTGCAGAGCCCATCTATAAGAGTATTATAGGTAAGAACAACAGGATGCTTACCTCTAGAAACCATAATACAAAGCAACTCCTCTGCCTTTTCAATTGCCCCCTCCTTGCATAGTGCATCAATGATGGTAGTATAGGTCACAACATTGGGGTCATGCCCTTTAGAAACCATGGACTGAAGCAATTCCACTGCTTTGTCGAATAGCCCTTTCTTGCACAACCCATCCACGAGAGTAGTATAGGTCACAACATCTGGTTGAATTCCCTGAGAAACCATGTAGCGCAACAGTTCCTGTGCCTTCTCAGTTTCTCCTTCCTTGCACAGGCCATTAATCAGTGAGCTGTACGTGACCACATTTGGCACAATACCCTTTGAAAGCATTCGCTCAAACAAACTAAATGCTTTACTAACTGTGCCTTCTTTACAAAGGCTGTCAATCAGTGAGGTGTATGTCACTACATCTGGCACAATATCCTTTGAAAGCATTCGGTCAAACAAACTAAATGCTTTACTAATTGCGCCTTTTTTACAAAGGCCGTCAATCAGTGAGTTGTATGTCACTACATTTGGCACAATACCTGCCGAAAGAATTTTCTCAAACAAACTAAATGCTTCACTAATTGCACCTTCTTTACAAAGGCCGTCAATCAGTGAGGTGTATGTCACTACATTTGGCACAATACCTGCCGAAAGAATTTTCTCAAACAAACTAAATGCTTCACTAATTGCACCTTCTTTACAAAGGCCGTCAATCAGTGAGGTGTATGTCACTACATTTGGCACAATACCTGCCGAAAGCATTTTCTCAAACAAACTAAATGCTTCACTAATTGCGCCTTCTTTACAAAGGCCATTAATCACTGAGCTATATGTGACAACATCTGGCACAATACCCACTGAAAGCATTCGCTCTAACAAACTAAATGCTTTCCTAACTGCAGCTCCTTTACAAAGGCCATCAATAACAGTGTTGTAGGATATCACGTCAGGTGTGCAGCCAAGCTTAGGCATTTTGTATAGCAAAATGGCTACGGCCTCACCAATCCTATTCTCTGAACAAATACTCTTGAGTAGCGAATTGAAGATGAAAGCATCAGCTCTCTGGCCCTCCCTAATGAACCGTCCAAATAAAATAAACCCAAGTCCAGGCCGGTGTATTCTGATACAGTAGCTGATCAAGACAGTATAGGTGCAAGCATCAGGTGAGGGTGAGACCCATCTAGATTGGGTCCAGCGGTTAAAGAGTGAAAAGACAGTTGCATAATGGTTGTTGGAGTTCTTCATACGAGTTAAGGCTGTAAAGAGATGATTAAAGGAGTAGATGGACGGTGCCGGGCTCTTAGCGGCCAGCAAACGATCAAAAAATTGAAGAGCATCTTTAATAGTAAGGGTGCCCGATCGACAACGTTCTTTTACAACCAGTTCCAACTGGCGGATCCCCATGGCCGTGTGCTGCATGGGCCTTACTGAAGGTGTACTACAATTTATCAATGGATTACCTACAAAATAAAAAAAAAATGAAAGAATGGTGAATAGATTTTGCATAAAGTGCTATAGTCTTGCAGGTCAGTACAATATGTACAGTATTTTTTTTTTTGTGTTATACATTTGTGTGTTGTTTTCTAATTTGTGCTTAGGTAGGTATAGAAAAGGGCAGTTGTATAATCAAATTGAGTTCTTCCAGAAGGGCTATTTTGTCATTTACCTGCCAGGGATATGGTCAATGAGTGATCTAAGGAATCAAGAAGAAATAAGAGGCTGCAAAACCTTCTAAATTAATATATCATCCTAAATAGTTGTTTGTAGAAGCATACAATAGCCATTTTCGCTCCAACCCAACTTTTTAATACATTGTAGATGGTGATGCATAATTACAAGATTTATAGTGTTCATAACTGTAGTCAGTTGGTTTTATGCCGTGTACCCAAGCATCAATTTGACAAAAACAGCGAAGGATACTTCCCATGAAAATATTTGACAAATTGAATTCCAGACTGTAACATTTCTGGACATTTTTCCAAGCAACTTGAATGCACAGTCACCACGATCTACCAAGGTGCTAAATTTCTGACATAAATGCAAAACACCTAAAGAAGCTGGCACAGGAACACAGAACTCTTACCGCAGTTAGAGAGAGGCTAGTCTGTCTTGTTTCATTTGGAAGAAGAGGGAGAACGGTTCTTTAGGCAACAAGTATGACCGGTGGTGCTTGGAGCGGCAATTCTTCTAAGAAGCATTTTGACAAACAGTTGGAGTGCAAGAGAGAGTTGAGAGAGGAGGAAGACAGAAGAGAATGAGGCGGCAGTGGGGATTCGAAGAAGAGTGCTACTTTCGTCCGATCAATCTCAATTTTGGTCGGTGGGACTTAAAAGGGGGAAGGAAGATAATTTTGCTTTGATTGGGCAATTTAGTTCAATTGGGGTCACTAGCATAGTCTGTACTCTGTACTCCATAGGAAGAGCCTTCGCCATTATTATTAATTTTGCTGGCAGGCTGCTTATTATTGTACTTTGGTCCAACATTTTATTGCGTAAGTTCTTAAATTTTTTTTTGTTCACTCCAGTTTTTTTAATTATTAGACAATAATTTTATCAAATTAGCCTTCTAAAATTATTAATTAAGACTTAACTTTGTAAATACTTACATTACTGGTTAAAACTCATTGATTTTGTTATTATGTTAATTATTAGTTGACTAATTAAAATGCCAATTTGAACCAATCTCAAAACATGAAAGAAATGATTGTCGAGAAAAAAAAAATTAAAACTTCGATTGAAGGATGGGAAATAATTGAAAGGCTTAATTATATAGAAGTTACAAACTTCATTCAACCAAATACAACAACTATTTATCACCACAATTTTGTTCATATTAATCAAACACCTATTTTAACCCTTAATGTTTTTATTGTAGTGTTTTATTTTTATTTTTAGCAAAACTATTATTCAAAAATTATATCATATATGTCCAAGAGTTAAATTTGGAAATACCGCATGTTGCCTATAGTGAGATGTTGTGAGGGGTCAAATAGTAAGTTAAACACATTATATGATGAGTGAGCCTATGGTGCTATGCATAGCACGGATGGGGTCCGTGCTACGGCTCAAAATTTGACTTTTCAAAATTCTAACGGTCGATCCAACCGTTCAATGTGATAACCATATGAATATGTACTTGCAAACTAAATTTTATATTTTTTCGAATTTTTTTACTAATTTTTTAGATAGGTAGAAAAATCAGTGTTTTCTGAAAATTCTGGACCATCAAAATTCTACCTATCTAAAAAAATAGTAAAAAAATTCGAAAAAATATAAAATTTAGTTTGCAAGTACATATTCATATGGTTATCACATTGAACAGTTGGATCGACCGTTAGGATTTTGAAAAGTCAAATTTTGAGCCGTAGCACGGACCCCATCCGTGCTATGCATAGCACCATAGCCTCACTCTTATATGATTCATATTTTCATTGATATAAATTCAAAAATATTTTTCTTTATACTGAAAAGATTTTTTTTTTTAATTGCTTTAAGATACAAAAAAAAAAAACCTAAATGTCACACAAAAGGCTGCACCGACAATTCCACACTCAAGAAATGCTTTTGAGGAAGCTGACGTGTCAAAGTGTCAAGTAATAATTGGTGCTTGCAAAATAGGGTCCAAATATTTTTTTCTCATAATCTTCGGTGACATATCCTTCGTTGAAAAATAAAGCAAATCTCTCTGACAGCCGGACCCACTTCAGCATTCTAATTTATTCCGCAACAACATATTATATATAGTGCATCTATATCTTACAATTTCGTTCTAATTACAAATCTAACGTGTTAACTTCTTCTTTTTTTCAGTTTTTAAGATGAAAATTTTATAAATAACAAATTTAATAAAATCACTTTCAGAACACCACACTGGTAAAATAATCGATTCCCATTCGTTTATCTAACTCAAAATATAAGGAGGAATTTTAAAATATATCTTTAAAAGTTACAAAATTATGTATTTTTAATTTTTTATTCCAATATTTAAATAACATATTTATCCCTCTAAATTACAAAATATTGGGGCACGCTCCCGATTTCTTTTAATATCCGTAAAAGATAAAAAAAATACAAAATCATGGGCAATTTTGTGTTTTTCTATTTTAAAAAAACATGGGCAATTTTGTATTTTTCTATTGTTTTAGGGATACTAAAAAAAAAAAATTGGGGCATGCTCGGGGATGAAGGCTTGAGGATCATAATATTTGAAAAAATAGTAGCACAGAATGGTATTCCTAGTGTGCTCTCATTCTCCTATTTTTTGCATGTAAGATTACTAAATTGGTTGCTGGCTCATATAGTTGACTAGCCTAGCCAAACGGATTGCATTGCAATGCACCCCAATTAAGGAAAATCAGTTGTTTGTACAAGTATACAGTGGCCAATTTTCGCTCTAACCCAACTTTTTACTACATAGTAGATGATGATGCTTAATTACCAGATTTATAGTGTTCATAACTGTCGTCAATTGGTTTTTATGCCGTGTACCCAAGCATCTATTTGAAAAGATTTGACAAATTGAATTTCAGACTGTAAAATATCTGGACATTTTTTCAAGCAACTTGAATGCACAATCACCACGATCTACCAAAGTGCTAAATTTCAGGCCTAAATGCAAAGCACCTAAAGAAATTGGAACAGGAACGAAGAGCACTTACCACAGTTAGAGAGAGCCTAGTCATAGTCTGTTTTGTATAATTTGAAAGAAGAGGCAGAGCGGTTCTTTAGGCAACAAGTATGAAGCGTGGCTACACAAAACTGGTGCTGGGAGCGACAATACTTCTCAGGAGCATTTTGACAAACAGTTAAAGTGCAAGAGAGAGTTGAGAGAGGATGTGAGCTGAGAGTAGAGTGGTACTTTCGTCCGATTTCAAAACGGCTAGCCCTTCCTTTGATCGGAAATTCGGAATCAGACAAGAAGGTAAAGCCAATTTTGGTCGCTGGGACCGTGGGATTTAAGGGGGCAGTAGTTCAATTCGATTTTTGCTGCTTATTATTTCTACTTGGTCGGACATTTGGTTTGGTTGGGTCGAGTTCTTAATATGATAATCTTATCCAATTCTAACTGTTTCTCTTAATTCAAATCAGCCCTATAAAATTATTAATTAGGATTTTACTTTGTAATATCTTATATCCTAAAAGTTGTTAATTTTGATATTTTGTTAATTATTAGTTGACTAATTAAAATATCAATTTCAACCAATTCCAAAATATATCGAAAAATTATCCGGAAAAATGAAAGACTTTGACTGAAGATTGTAAAATAATTGAGGAGCTTATTTGAACAAAAATTCATAAACTTGATTCAACTCTTTAAGTTTTATCTTCACATGTAGAGTATGACTTAGTAGCTAGATTGATGTATTTTTTATTTAATTTAATCCCAAAATATATAAAAATGCCATACTTGATTTAAATATGCACAAATTATACTTTTTAATATCACACTGATCAGTGATTTGTAATTCATATTTAATTTAACGATAGTGATTTGTTATTCCATGTTGTCGTACCACATTTAATTTTAATTATCTTTTTTAATTCAATGTTTCGATATTTGAATTCCAAATTACAAAAGTTTTGAATTTTTAAAGGTACGATTAAATTTTTGAAATTATTAAATTCAAAATCATGATTCAAAAATGAGGTTATGTATGTAGTTATATATATATGTATCATCATAAGCAAGAATGTGGGTTGGAATTGGCATCGCTTGCAATTAATATGTTTTGTGTTGTAATTGTATGCTCTCTTTTTCCTTTTAGCCCTATCCTGTCCAGTTAAATTTTTCTCTCATTTTGTTCATCTCATTTCAAGTCTTGAGGGGCAGAAATTACAAGTACAAAGGGTTATGTTCCATTATGTATGTTTGGAAATTGAATGTGGGGCTGGTCTGGTCTTTTCGGTTTGGAGAAAATTTTGAATTTGGTTTTGATCTGATAATGTATCTTGGGGACTCCTAATATAATATGTGAAATGAAATTCCTTATTTTCGACCATATTTGTCATTTTATATGTCAGATTAATTAGGAATAGTCAAGGATTTTTTGCTGGAACATGATCGTTTTAAGGATGGATCTACAGTCTAAAAAATCAAATTAATTATTAAGCAGACAAACACTCTTCATCTTATTCTGTCTAAAAGATTTAAGTTGGTACATATATGGTACTAATTAAAGCACACAATCAATCCAGTAGTAAATAAAACATCCCACAAAAACTAGAAGAAATAACTTAAAACAGAACACACAGAAATGAACTTAAAAAAATAAAAATAAAGAACAACGGAGAAGGCTAGCTGTAACGAAGATCATGAACTCCAAGAGTTTTACAGCTTAAGTTGAACTAACTTTATGAACTTAAGCAATTGATAATTATCTACTACAGATTTCAGTTATAGAGGGGAACTTTACCCCCATATTGATAATATTCCAACTGCGAAGGGGTCTTGTGTGGAATGCCCATGTGAACCATCAGCAGCATCACGTGCGTGAGAAGTTCTCCTCCCTGGCTCAATTGCTTGGAATGGTAGTATGTCTTGCAATTAATCGCCGCATAACACAACATCTCCACCCAAACTCTTCTGAGAAGGCGCCACCTATTCTTCTCTCTCAACCCATTTAGCTCCCCTACGAGATGGCATGCTTCCCCCAACACGGCATTTTCTATTGAGTCCTCAGTCTCACTTGAATCCAAATATGATTCTATTTCTCGAATGAGTGCTTCCCTTGCCAATTCTTTTGTAAGCCCCTTTCCCACTGCTTGAAAGATATTTTTGGCTTCAGTATATATGATCTGATATTTTCTTATTGCCCCGATCGCATCTGGCATCATGGATGATTGAATGATTAGAAGGTACATCATGTAGTTTGACATTATCAAACTAATTTCACGGTCTGAGTGACTGTTATTGTCATTCCTACCACAACCAGTCTCAGGGTTTTCATTCATAGCACCGTGAGTGTGGAAGCAAAGATCCGTGGCAATGTGCCACAATAGAATCATCTCGTCAAATTCAAATCCCCGGGGATCTCCTCTATTGTTAAATTCCTCCTGTTGCAATACTTCATTTAATTTCAAATCTCTAATTGATGTGAACCCTAACAATTCAACACCCCTCGTCTTGGTCTTAAGCTCTTCAAATAAAAGCTCTTTTAGCTTGCATGGCACACGAACAGAACGAACGTAAATAAAGTTATCCCATAACTCCTTCACCTTAACAGCGTCCAAAATCCATCTAAATATGGTTTTTTTATCTCTCAAGGAAAAGCTCAACAAGCTGTATTGCCCCATCGAGTTTGACCACCGGGTCTTGCCCTTAGGGAAAAAGCACGACATAACTTTGGCAATATTAACTGCCAAATTCTTTATGAAACAGTGTCTCTTTTCTTTAAGTGCGACTATCATCCAATCAGAGGTTATGATAAGAAGAAGGGAAATCAATTCCATGAAAAGAGCAGAACCAAATAAAATATAAGATATTATGATGTCTGCTTTTTCATAGCCACTTTTCTCACTCTTATGAAAGAGTACGAAAGTAGAGGCGATCATCCCAAGAGAGATAAATCGCCAGATGCAACCACGTAGACCATTGAAAAGAACAGTCTTGGTGTGAAGCACATCGTATAGGAAGGAAAGCTCTATTTCCACCACTTTAAATGCCTTCCATACACCACAATTCTGGAAATAGGTTTTGTTTTGCCGATAGAGTTTTTGGCTGAGCCTGTGGTCTACCACAAAAGGCTTGAATATCTTATAGAATTCATAGGCCTCAGTTATCTGGTCTGTTTCATAAATATTACCTGGGGCAACAGTGTTGGAAGGCAAGTGCTCTTGGTTTTGCACATCATATGACTTTCGCAATTGACCCATGCGGGAAGAACGGAGAGCCCAAGTTCTCTCTGAGTACTTGACTAATCCAGCAACGAAAACAAAGAAAGCTGCTACTCGCAGCATGGGAATTGCCACCAAATTAAGCAATACCATAAATGCGATGACAACCTGTACGGCCAATCCGAGAAAATGCCTCCACCAGAGCTCGTTATCCTCAATTGAATATGAAGTGATGGTGTCAGGCCCACCAAGGTGGAGGAGGAGGAAAGGAGCCCAAAAGGCCATCAGGCCAACGTTTTGCTTCCTGAGAAGGTTGCCGAGTGCCAAGATGGCAACATAATCAGCAAACAGGTAAAAGAACCAGAGAACAACGATTAGGAGCTTTTGTCCAGTGCGTTTTCTCAAGGGAGACAAGAAGACCAGGCCATATTGCAAGCATAGGCTTACCAGCACCAGGATTCTTATTTCCTCAGCATTCCAGAGCCTTGTCAGGAGCATTTTGACGAACAGTTGAAGTGCAAGAGAGAGTTGAGAGAGGAGGTGAGCTGAGAGTAGAGAAAGACAGGAGAATGAGGTGCTGGGAGGTTAATTTAACACAGCACATGGGCGGGTTCCACCAGCAATAATGGAGACATTAAGAACGGATGGCAGGACTTGAAAGCGGTCGGATTCAATTAGTTATATTTTTCCTGCAAATTTGCCGATGCGTGCTCTGTGTGCCTGATCGCGCATGTTTCATACATAAAGGAGAGGCAGGTTAAAGTTGGATTTTGTATTGCGGTACTTCTCGGAAGATGCTACAAAGAACTTTAGCAACTGGCGTCAGCAGGACAACGTAAGCAGAGTCTTCTCTTTTTGATCTTTTGCTACAACTTGTGTGAACGCCTTCATGTTGCCATTTGATTAATGGGTAGAAATCGTTTTTTCTTAAAGAATTCTAATATAGAAATTCGTATATAGTTATCTAACTATAAAAATAGGAAGCAAGCATATCCCGAATACGTTTGGAAAGCTGTTAGTATTCTCTAAAAGTTATACAATTTATGCTCTTTGATCTTTTTTTTATAATTTTTAGAAAGAAGTTTGGAATGTCCTCGTTATTTCCATCTTGAACATGTCTTTTTTTTAGAAAAGGTATCTAGTTTTTACCCAAGTTAGCTCAATTGTCCAATATTTAGGATATTTTGGCATTTTTTACCATAATTAGGCTAATGAAGCGTAATTTTACCGAAATTAGCACAGTTGTCCAATATTTAGGGTATTTTGGCTTTTTTACCATAATTAGGCTAATTAAGCGTAATTTTGCCGAAATTATGTTATTTTAGACATCATGATGCCTAGAGCACGGTCTACCCCGCTTCCAGTAGTGGACGAACCGATCAGTACTAGCAGCACGGAGCACATCAGTCCTCTCCTGTGGATTCCCCACAGCGAGCACCGAGTCTCGCTGGCTTCTCGTGAGCTACGTTCCTTTTCTTAGATTTTCTTTAAATTTTGTTGGGTTTA
Organism: Carex littledalei; assembly: GCA_011114355.1. Classification (NCBI taxonomy): domain Eukaryota; kingdom Viridiplantae; phylum Streptophyta; class Magnoliopsida; order Poales; family Cyperaceae; genus Carex; species Carex littledalei. The sequence goes on from CM022081.1 coordinate 3,438,336, forward strand.
GATTTTATTATGTTATCACCACGCGGATTACCTTTTTCAACGCATGACACGGGTCTTCTAAATGTGAAGTTGCAGTGTGTTCACATGCACTACTACGATATGATGGCCCCGTACCTCATCAACCTGGGTCTCTACCAGGTTGTGGACATCGTGCGAACAGAGAGAAGCATCATCAATGCATCTCTCATCGCTGGACTTGTGGAGCGATGGCGTCACGAGACGCACACGTTTCACATGCCATTCGGAGAGATGACAGTGACTCTCCAGGATGTGAGTGCTCTTTGGGGTTTGCCTATCCGTGGCACACCCATCGGCGGCGTCTCTGACAGCACCAGATTCGTAGGTGATGTCGAGGAGTTGTTGGAAGCTGATCCGGACTATATCATTGGACAATGGGAGGTCCAAATTTCATTTGCGGATGACGAGGTTACGACAGCACTTCAGCACGGGTCTCTCGGTAGATTCCACCGCGCTGGAGATTCAGAGGTAAATTTTATAACTTGTTTCTATTAATCAATTTATAATACGAGGATTCTATTAGAATTTTTATATGTTTTATATTGCAGATATACACGGAGCTACGTGATGGACCTTTTTGGTTCTGTCATATTTCCTGATTCCAGCGGTGACCATATGCCGATGATGTATCTCCCGCTGCTGCGAGACCTTGAGCAGCCGGAGTGGTACAACTGGGGTGGGGCTATCCTGGCGTATCTATATTCCCACATGTGCCGTAGTAGTGAGGTAAGTCACCAACTCTTAATTTAGTGTAAATTATTTAATCAATCAATCCATCAAAATACACTGACGTGTAATGTTCTTGAAAATGCAGCCGAATGTGAAGCAGATGTACGGGTTGGTGCTCCTGCTTCAGCACAGGTCGTGGTCACGGTTACCGGTGGGTCGTCCTATCCCCAATAAGGCGCCACAATAGGGAGAGCCGAGTATGTGGAGATGCCCGGCATACGTCAAGAAGTGGCACGGTGGCCACAACTACTTAGATCGGACCCACGGTGCTACCATTGGGATCAGGCCAGTCCGGTCAGAGATCTAGAGTTTGCCATCCGTTATTGTTGTGTGGATGCCCTACGAGCAGTTTTACATGGAGAACCTCTTGCCGAGCAATGTGGGTGACCAGCAGGAGCAGGAGATGTGGTTCTACCGAGGTCCACTCATACACTTCTGGATAGTGGAGCACACTACCCAGATCGGGTGCCCCGCCAGTTTGGTCTACCGGCGTTCATTTTCGCAGACCCATCTTTGCCGAGGTACACGCACAGAGACCTGCACAGGTAAGTCGTAGTCTATTGTCAAATTTCTCATATTACTTGATAGTTTTGTATTACAACTAACGTCTTCCTTACAGGATGAACCACCGAGGGCGGCTGGATAAGGACTGGAGTACCCATTTTGATGCATACTACAGGACGGCACAGGATCCTCAGCTGATAGACTTCTATCATGAGCCAGATGGGATCATTTAGACCCAGGGAGATCCCCAGTTGAGGTACGATATTTGGTACATGCAGATTTGCATGGCCAGTGTCTATCTGCAGGGCAATTACGGTGCCCATCTCCGCGACAGGATCCAGACTAATGATGGTTACCATCCCAGCGGCTGTTCATTCGCTCGCAACGTAAATCACCTAAAACTACATAGTTTTTCTCTAACTTAATAGTTCATCAAGGTTTGATCTGACATGCCAATTTTGTTTCAGCTTTTGTCGGGGATCAAGGAGTGCGCTCATGGGATCTCCACGATGGGCAAGAAGAACTGGCGATATCTTGGGTACCGCATTCTCAAAAAAAATGCAAATGCGGTTGAGGATGCCGGGCACGGTTGGAAGATCATCACGATGCTGCGAGACGCCGGAGAGAACATCAACTGGCTTGAGATAGATCCGACCGAGCCTGATCCGGGCCCGATTATTGGACATGAGATGCCACCTTCTCCCGATTCACATCCAGAGTGGGACTACCATAATTGGGTATTGTCCAACGTTGCGTGGCAGGCATGGTACGACGAGCATGGATGTCCGGTGCAGCCTCATGTATGTCATACTTCAGTATTCGTCAGGTTTTAATAAATTTCTTCATTCAGATCAAATTTAATAATTTATGTGTATGATTGCAGGGTCCGAGAGAGATGCCACCACAGCCACCACCTGCGGAGACCGATACTTCTAAGTACGAGTCCCACTCGTACAGTCTTCAGGACTTCGGGGTATACGATGATAATTTCATGTCGGCACCGGTATGGCCCCGATATGGCACAGAGATGCCGCATGATGGAGAGGCTAGTGGTAGCGAGTCTCATACTTAGCCCGCCTTTGAGACTGAGTTCGCCGCATCTATCTTCAGTACACCTCCGCCAGTACAGACTGTCTCCCTGAGCGATGCCATATGGGATACTGCCGAGCAGATATGCAGGTTTGCTGATGCCCCATATGAGGCCGAGAGAGACAGAGCCTGGCCGCGCTGGCGCCGGGCGAACGCCGGAGTACCGCCTCAGCGATGGTCCCCCTCTCTGTTTTAGTTATATTTTTACTAGTTTTGTACTATTTATATTTGGTATACTATTTATGTTTGGTATATTTGGATTCTCCTATATTTCGGTTCTTTTGTATGTGTGCTTTTATGGTACTATTTTTATATTTTACAGGTAAAATAAATTATCATGATAATGCCAAACATAAAATATTACAATATTAAAATAGTAGTACAACATAAAAAATAGTATATTTCAGTTAGAACTAACCACAAATTAATATTTCAGTTGGAGCTTACTGCTTAGTGAAAAATAGTATAAATTAATATCGTAGAGGTTTGAGCGTGGGCTTCTTAAATATTTATAACTTATATACATATCATTCGTACGGACAGCTCTTTAATTAGGTATAGATAGTACGAAGGATAACTTCTGTCCATTTGATATTAAATAGAAATCTCAGCACATAATTTCTATGTTATTATGTAAATACAATACACCATTTTGGTCCTAAAGTATAGGCCGATATTAGGATAAAGACATTAATAACGGAGTAGTTTTTGCTTCATGCAGCGTAAAACTCATATGCAACGCTGTTTTGATTATATTATCTGTGCATAGCATGAAGATAAAACTGCACTGTTAATATATTTACCCCGATATCAATATCCTTGGCCTTTTGTTTGAAAATAGTACCACAAAATAGGTTCTGTTTCATTGAAATAAAAAATGTTTCAAACAACAGTGATCTTTAGTTGAACTAATTGATCACCGCACTAGACCAAAATTGGACAAAGAAAAAAGAAAAAGAATAATAAACCAAAAGCAAAATTTGTGCAGTTAGTTGAAAATAGAGCCGGATTCGCACCAAGATTTGTGCGCACTTGATCAACATGAATCTTGATGCAAATCGGACGGCTCCAACCGGGTTGGTCTGATGTCCATCGAACCGCCCCCACTTGCATTAGGTACTTGCAAAGATGAAAAAGGTTTTTGAGTGCAAGTGTTGAAAACCCGAAAGTGAATACCGGGACAGGGTGGCCACAATCTCTCGTGACATTGTGACAATAAGGTATTTGCCAGTGGTATTCCTTCTGTGTGACAAGATACAATTAAAAATAAAATACATATCCCCTTCTTTGCACGGTATTCTCCTTTATCTTCTGTTGCTACCATGCTGGGATCACCAAATTGCACAGTAAGCAATTAGCAAATTCAGAATTCAAATTTCTACAAAATGTCTAGACCAGTCAAGAGTTGTGCAAAACGGACCAATCAAACTGAAACAAATCTCCCATTTCATAGGCATATAATTGATTGTGAATTTTCCATTGAAATTGATTTGTACACAAGATGGAATAAGTAAGAAAAAAATAAGCGATATGATGGTGGTGTGAAACTACATATGTAATCATGTATACCACTTGATACATTCCTAATAGGTATTACAATAATCAGAGTGGCTATCCGAGGTCCAAATATCAAATCCGAGGTGTTACGTCTTTTTACAATGGCAGCTTGTACCCATATAATCAACGGCAGCTTGTCAGTGGATGCGGTACAAATAGGATGGAGACATTTTCATATCTATACTCTACCCTTATCAGTTAAGTTTGGGTCGTTACTCATACCCTATCCTTACTTATTAATTAAGATAACGGGTAATTATAAAATAAAATAATAGTTTATATAATTTAACCTAAAATATAACAAATAAATAAATATATTATACACATTATGTACGTAATTTCATAAAATATAAAAATTATATATTTTTTATTCCATTAGATTAAAAATTAAAAATTATTAATCAAACGATATAAAATGTTATATAATTCAATTTGGTCATAAGTTAGTAATTAAGAAACAATATTAAATGTTGTATATATCAATCTAATCAAAATAATAATTAATTATATAGTTACTTATATGTATAAAAAAGAGAGAGGCTACGGTGCTATGCATAGCACGGATTGGGTCCGTGCTACGGCTCAAAATTTGACTTTTCAAAATCCTAACGGTCGATCCGAACCGTTCAACATGATTATAAAATGAATATGTACTTGCAAATCAAATTTTACATTTTTTTGAATTTTTTTTACTATTTTTTTAGATAGGCTGTTTTTGGATGGTCCATAATGTTCAGATCAAGTGATTTTCGAAAAAATAGTAAAAAAATTCGAAAAAATGTAAAATTTAGCTTGCAAGTACATATTTATTTTATAATCATGTTGAACGGTTCGGATCGACCGTTAGGATTTTAAAAAGTCAAATTTTGAGCCGTAACGGACCCAATCCGTGCTATGCATAGCACCGTAGCCTCACTCAAAAAAAAATATCATATACAATTTAAAATTTATCAATTACCCATATAGGTAACGGGTGCGGTGCGAAATAGCTTTTACCCAAACCATTATCGGATAAGCTAACAATTTTTTTCTTACCTATAACAATACCCGTTAAGTTAACGAATTTTTTTTTAACCATACCTGCCTTATCGTATATGATACGAGTCGGGTAAACAGTTAAAAGGGATTCATTGACGCTTCCCAGTTTTAGTTATGAAGCATATAACTATACATGTTTCCATATTTTAGAATTTTATTTCAAAATTTATACCATGAACTATATATAATGTGCTTTGCTCGGTAGAATTAACTGGTTGTTAAGAGAAGCGACTGCGCGTTGTCAAACGAAATCCAATGTATGGCTATTAAATTAATTATGAAAAAATAGCAATGGTTGAAGCCAATATGCATTGCAAACATGTTTCATTCGGTAAGGCCATTCAACTTTAACATATATCATTTTAGATTTGATGAAAATTACAAGAAATTATGAAATGTTCAATAGTGAAATGCTAGAGATCTCTCACTTCAATTAACAGCAATTGTACTTGATGTTCATAACACACATGCATAGCCTCATCTACAACATTGAATTTGGATAGAAATTCACTACGGGTTTTAACTGACTGACCTATACAAAATAAAGACAAGTAGACTAGAATGCAAAGCACCCAATAAAGCAGGTCAGAAGTGTGGCTGCAAAACATTGAATCACCCAAAAATAAAAACTAAACTAAAAAAAAGAATCTGTCCAGGGCTTTTTCACGAACACTTTTATTGTTACAAGTAACACTAAATGGAGCTACAAACTGCCCAAAAGTACATAAATTGATCATTTAAATTCGAATAAGCTATCTATTGACAACATGATTAAGTACTCAATCATTAGTCTTGCCAATTGTCTGGTCCATGAGATCCCTCGCATCATCATCTCGTCCCATTTTCAAAAGCAGTTCTAACACTGGTGCAGAGGCAGCTAAATCGGGTTTCACCCCTTCTTGCTTCATTCTGTTCAACACACACATAGCCTGATCTACTTTTCTGTTCTTTGCATATGCTTTCAGCAAGGAAGTGTAAGTTGAGAGATCTGGCGCAACATGATTGAGTTGCATTCTATCTAAGATTTTCATCACATCATCGATAGTGCCATAATTTGCATAGCCGATAAGTAAAATACTATATGATACATCATCTGGTTTTATACCTCCCCTTACCATTAAGTCAAGCAACTTTTGAGCCTCCTTGGTTTGTCCTTGTTTGCACAAAGAATCCATCATTGATTCATAAGTAACCTCATCCGGCAAAAAGCCTCGATCAATCATATCCTTGAAAACTCTTTTCGAATCTTTCCAACAACCTAGCTTAGAATATCCATTTATAACAATATTATAACAATTAATAATTTCTCCGCTTAAGCTAAATAACAATTTGCTCTTGGGCCAGCCACCGTTCCCCGGAAATTCAAGAATCACTTTCTTGGCCTTTAGCCCAATTCTTAGCCCATTTTTACCGCGATGACTCTCTCGGCTGCTCTCACGGACATGGAGTCCTCTATGCAGCGATTCTTGGAGTGTGCTAAGACCCTATGTATTACCACTCGCCCCACCTTGCCTACTTCTTTTCCGCCTCTTCGAGCCATTGTGTCTCCGTCTGGTGCGATCCAGCTCACTGGCGGTGCTCTCGATCCTTCTTATCAACTCGCCTCCAGTCCATCTATTACAGCTCCTCTCCCTACTCTCTCTGATAGTAGGCCACCCCCCCTCACTGCCGCTCCTTCATCCAAGTCTCCTCCGTCTGCCGCTCTTCCTGCTATCTCTGCTGCTGGAGCCCAATTGTCAGGTGACGCTTTTGCTACATGGCGACCTTTCGGTTTCGCTAACTCCACTAGATCTTATGCGACGGTCGCTTCCACGCCTCCGCTTTCCACACTTGCGAATACTTCGAACTTGGCTACAACTGATCCTGCAAACCCCACTACATCTAGGGTTCCCGAAGGTTCGTCTCGCCTCCAAACAAAACTTTCCTCTCTTCGCTCTCTTTCACAGAAAGGTTCTCTCGTTTGTTTCCGGTGCGGCGATCTGGGTCACTTGGCTCAGGATTGTCGTAACGCGGTAGTCTGCTTCTCGTGCAATCGTCTTGGCCATCGATCCCACACTTGCAAAGCCATTACCATGTTACCAGCTTCATCTCGTCCCCCTCTTACAGAGGAGATGAAAGTTGCTGGCAGTTCTTTCCCTGTGATGCGATTCCATAGTACAAAATCGATTAGAGATTTTGATGCTATCTTGCGCCGTGATGTGGTCATTAAAGACTCTTACCAGAGAGGTGCTGATTTCATTCGATCTCGTTTACAAGAACGATTTCCAGTACCTCACTTCCAATGGAAAGTGGTCCCTCTTACCGAAGATTGCTATGTGCTTACTCCGCCTGACCCTTCTTGGCGACAAATCGCTTTAGAAGAGGGTCGGGTCTTGCTAGGTGATATTGTCTTTCCTTTGGAACCATTTGATCCGATTAAGTACGACGGCGGTTGGGAGCCTCTGACTTTTTGGATCAAGATATTCGGACTTCCCTCAGTCCTGTCTCGTGCTTCCGATGTAGAGAAGTTGATCAATGATATGGGAGGTTCGGTTTTGCAAATGGATCCTCTTTCTCGTGATAGAGAGCTCATGAAGTATGTCAGACTGAAAATTGGTATTGCAGCTCGATCGGATATCCCACCTTGCCGAAAACTGTTATTTCATGGGCCTGATGGTAAATCTCGGTATTACTGGCTTCAGTTTGTAGTTGAGGGGGAGATCAAAGCTGCAGTGCCACAAAGATCTTTTTGGCAAAAACGCCACTTCTCTCATGAAGCTCCTCCCCCTCAACCAGGTATCTCTAAGCCACCTTTGCTTACTCCTTCTCCTCTGGTTATCTCTTCTATCCCTTCTCCTCAGTCTCAGCCGACAACTGCCTTACCTGTCACATCTAGCTCCCCTCAACAGAAAAAGGACTCTTTGTCTAATAGCTTCACCCCATTGTGTGATCTGTCTGACACAGTGCATTCCAGCTATGTGTTAGATCAGGATCCCTGGTCTGAATCAGTTCCTTCCCCACCTCCCCCCCCTCCTAAGGATACTGCTAATCCTTAGGAAGAGGCTATCCAAAATGATCAGGAAAAGAAAAGAAAAGGGAGAGGTAATGAAAGAGCCCCTTCTGCTGAGGAACCTAGAAACAGCTTAAGGGTGAAATTGAATCAGTTGGCTGGGGCAAAGGAAGGCAGTTCAAGTGGAACTCAGCCCACTGCTAACCCAATTAAGGCTGCCAAAGCAACCACAGGTACTCAATTTTTAATAGAACAATTTCCTTACTCTTCTTTGTCTGATTTAGATTTAGTAAAATTGTATGATATTAGTGGTTTTAAATTAGGAGATAATTTAGAAGATAGTATCCAGATAGTACAATCTTTGAGAGCTTTATCTAAGCCTCACTTTGAGTCAGTTATTTCTGATTGTGATCATACTGGTAAAGTTCTTACACCTGAGATTTTGCATGCTTGCAATGATTCTGCTATATCTATTGATTCTTCTAGCACTAAGGGGTCACATGTAGCTCATGGTTAAGTTCCTTAACTGGAATGCTAGAGGATTAGGTTTAGCTGTTAAAAGAAGATACTTAACTGATTTACTTAAGGATAATAACATAGATTTAGTATGCATACAGGAAACTAAAAAAGAGTCTTTCCAAGTTAGGTCACTAAGAGCTTTAAGTATGAATGTTAATCAATGGATTGTTAAACCATCAACTGGAGCATCTGGGGGCTTACTCTTAGGATATAATGACAGTGTGTTTTCTCTGCTTAACTCTTATGTTAGGAATTATTCTATTAGTGTACATTTTCAAAATAAATTAGATAATTTTGAGTGGTGCTTTACCACAGTCTATGGTCCTTTAACTACTTCTTCTAGAAAAGATTTTCTTTTAGAATTAAAGGACATTGGTAACTTAGGAATTGCTGCTTGGCTTATTATGGGAGATTTTAACATGATTAGAAGAAGGTCTGATAGATCAGGCCCTTCCTTTAATCATGTCATTAGTAGTCGTTTTAATTCATTCATTAGAGATTCAGCATTAATTGAATTATCTTTATCAGATAGAAAATTTACTTGGGCCAGATCACTCAATTCCCAATCTCAAGCCTTATTAGATAGATGTTTTTGTACTAATTCTTGGAATGCACATTTTAATTTAGCTAAGCTTTCATCTCTTCCCAGAGCTTATTCTGACCATAACCCCCTGATTTTAGATACTCTTGCTGTGGTCTTACCTAAGTCTAAAACAATCAAATTTGATAAATCCTGGTTAGCTATTGAAGGTTTTTATGAATTGGTAGCTTCTTGGTGGTCAGAGATTTCTTTAACATCTAATTTAGGGCTTAGTTGGAAACTCAAAATGCAATTGTTAAGGAAAAAATTGAGAGGGTGGAGCTCTAATATTAGAGGTGACAACAAGAGAATCAAGTCTGAGTTACTGACCAAAATTGGATATTTTGAACAACATTTAGATGATAATTGTCTTACTGACAGTGATTTAGATGATTGGAAATCCTGTCAAACTGAATTACATAGATTATATTTAGAGGAAGAATCATATTGGCAGCAAAGATCTAAACTTAAGTGGTTTTTAGAAGGTGATCTCAACACCAAGTTTTTTCATGCAGTAGCCTCTGCTAGAAAAAAGAAAAATTCAATAGGTAGTTTAGAAATTGAGGGCTCCTTAGTCACTGATCAATCAATAATTCACAAGCACATTACTGACTTTTACAAAAGCCTCATGGGTTCCTCTACTCCTAGACTTCTTTCCTTACAACCTGATCTTTGGAGAGACACTGATAACTTAAATTCAGTTCAAAGGGATTTCCTAGAAACACCTTTCACACTTGAGGAAATTAAACAAGTAGTTTTTGCATGTAACCCATCCAAAGCACCTGGGCCTGATGGAATGTCCTTTCAATTTTACCAATCTTTCTGGGAAATTGTTAAGGATGATATACTCCAATTGTTTCATGCTTTCTATAATCACACTTTAGATGTTTCCAAATTTAATCTAGCTTCCATTTGCTTAATTCCTAAAAAGGAAGATGCTATTACAGTTAAGAATTTTAGACCTATTAGTCTTATTAATTGTAGCTACAAACTTATCACTAAGTTACTTGCTGATAGATTAGCTAAAGTTATGGATTCTCTGATTGATTCATCTCAAACTGCCTATATAAAAGGCAGATTAATTTTAGATAATGTGGTTTGTGCACATGAAATTCTTCATCAAATGAAGGTCAAAAAACATAAAGGAGTGTTATTTAAATTAGACTTTGAAAAAGCATTTGATCATGTCAATTGGGACTTTTTATTAGAAATATTACAAGCTAGAGGCTTTGGACAGAAATTTATTACTTGGATTAAATTAACACTACAAGGGAGTAGAACTTGTGTCAATCTTAATGGCAACTTAGGTCCTTATTTTTCTTGCAAAAGAGGAGTGAGACAAGGAGATCCCTTGTCTCCTTTCCTGTTTATTTTAGTCACTGATGCTTTAAACAAAATACTAACTAGAGCTCATAATGGTAGTTTTGTAGATGGCTTAGGTAATTTCCCTAATTTAGGTAATATTCTGAACCTACATTTTGCAGATGACACTTTACTTTTTCTCAAAGCTGATCCTATGATCTTAACTAATATTAAATGGCTCCTTGTAGCCTTTGAGAATGCCTCAGGTTTAAAGATCAATTATGACAAAAGTGAAATGTTTCCACTCAACTTACCTACTGCAGTTAGTACTGACTTAGCTTCCATTCTAGGCTGTAAAATAGCTACATTACCTCTTACTTACTTAGGTGTTCCTATTAACAATAAGACTTTAACAGAAGTTGATTGGCAACTACTGATAGATAAAATTGAAAAAAGACTTCAAAGTTGGAAATGTTCTTTATTATCTTTAGGAGGCAGAGTAACACTGTTGAATTCTGTTCTTTCAGCAATACCTTTGTATTGGCTGTCTATTTACAGAATGCCTGCCAAGATTAGACATAAAATTGATAAAATTAGAAGAAAATTTTTATGGCATGGTGGGAACTCAACTAGGAAAAAATACTCTTTAGTTGCTTGGGATGTAGTATGTAAAGGCAAGGATCAGGGTGGCTTAGGTATCTTAGACCTTAAATTAATGAATAAAGCTCTTTTAGCTAAGTGGTGGATCAGATTTTTGGACAATTCTGTTCAAGGTAGATGGAAAGATATTATACTTAGCAAATATGGTCATAAAACAAATAATTCTGTATGCTCTCCTTTTTGGAAATCAATACTTAAAGACCATCCTATTATTAATTTAGGACTTAATAAGGAAGTAGGCAATGGTAAGACTACTTCCTTCTGGCTGGACAGATGGTGCACAGAACATACTTTACAATCCCAATACCCTAATCTATTCTCTATTGTTACTAATAGATTTATTTCAGTTGCTGAAGTATTTGTTCCTCCTTCTCTCCAAATGTCTTTTAAAAGACAATTAACTGGTATCTATCTAGCAGAATGGCTAGCTTTACTGCATAGATTTCAACATTTTACATTGTCAGATCAGTTAGAAGATAAACTGATCTGGAGATGGTCTACTGATGATCATTTCTCTGTTCACTCTTTTTATAAATGGTTGGAATATGGGGGCATACCTAATTTGGAATATACCTCTATCTGGCAAGCCCATATACCCCTCAAAATTAAAATTTTCCTGTGGTTAGTGAAAAAAGACAAGATTCTTACTAAATGTAATTTGGCAACTAAAGGGTGGCCTGGTGATACTTCTTGTGTCTTCTGTGACCAAGAGGAAACTATAGATCACCTCTTTGTTAACTGCTCTTATGTTAGATTAATCTGGAATTGGATAGCTTCTTATAATACTTTTTATTTTGACTGTGAGTCCTTAGCTGATCTTTGGCTGCTTGATGCAGTCATTCCTTTAAAAGATAGGTTATTAGTAGAACTTCTGAGGGCTGCTATTCTTTGGTCTATTTGGTTAGAAAGAAATAGAGTCTGTTTTAATACTACTCACCCTCTTTCTATTAAGGCTCTAGGTACTAAGATAATTTCTTTAGCAACATTCTGGTGTAAATCTCACTCTGAAAATTCATTACTTAAGTTGAATCTTATGCTCCCCTTTGATGTTAAGGACCTCCCAGACTTACTTCTGGAGGAGGCCTCCAGCAGCCCAGATACAGCACAGGTAGTAGATCTGTTGCTGTCTATCAACAGGGAAGATCCAGAGGAAGTCTCTACTCAGGTTTTTGGAGCTGGCAACCTTCATAATCAAATGTCTGGCACAGAATCGAGTGATGGGGAAGAAATCAACTGGGAGGAAATAGCTTAATACTGTGCAGGATTTTTGTTTTGTTTTGCTTTTGCTTATCTGATTCTGTTAGATCTGATTTTGGCTATGTTTGTACTTTAAACTTTGGTCCTTTTGGTTAGTAGCTGCTCAAGTTAGCTAATTCTAGTTTTGTATAATATAGTTGTATGTGACTATTATATCTGGCTTGGCACCTATTTTGGGTACCAATACAGGTTCATATGGTTTCAATATGAAATCGGTGGATATCTCCACTATTCTTCAAAAAAAAATATGTGATAAGATTAGGAGTGGCACCTTTATCAATCATATGATACAATAGTTTCTCTGCCTCGTCAGTTTCCCCCCTCTTGCAAAGCGAATCCATAATTATATTGCATGTCACGGTGTTAGGCGGTATTCCCTTTGAAACCATCTCATTCAGTAACTCCTTTGCCTTTTCTAGTTTGTTCATCCTGCAAAGCCCATCTATAAGAGTATTATAGGTAAAAACATCAGGATGCTTACCTCTAGAAACCATAATACAAAGCAACTCCTCTGCCTTTTCAATTGCCCCCTCCTTACATAGTGCATATATAATGGTATTATAAGTCACAACATCGGGATCATGCCCTTTAGAAACCATGGATTGAAGCAATTCCACTGCCTTGTCCCATAGCCCTTTCTTGCACAACCCATCCACGAGAGTAGTATAGGTCACAACATTCGGTTTAATTCCCTGAGAAACCATGTAGTGCAACAGTTCCTCTGCTTTCTCAATATCTCCTTCCTTGCACAGGCCATTAATCAGTGAGCTGTATGTGACTACATTAGGTAGAATACCAACTGAAAGCATTCGCTTAAACAAACTAAATGCTTGACTAATTGCACCTTTTTTACAAAGACCGTCAACCAGTGAGCTGTATGTCACTACATCTGGCACAATACCCTCTGAAAGCATTCGCTCAAACAAACTAAATGCTTTACTAACTGCGTCTTCTTTACAAAGGCCGTCAATCAGTGAGTTGTATGTCACTACATTTGGCACAATACCTGCCGAAAGCATTTTCTCAAACAAACTAAATGCTTCACTAATTGCGCCTTCTTTACAAAGGCCATCAATAACTGTGCTGTAGGAGATCACATTAGGTGCACACCGCAGCTTAGGCATTTTATGTAACACCATGGCAACAACCTCACTACTCCTATTCTCATAACAGAGGCCCTTGAGTAGTGGATTGAAGATGCTAGCATCAGCTCTTTGCGCGCCCTTAATAAACCGTCCCAAGAAAACCAAGCCTAGTTTCGGCCGATTCATTCGGATACAGTAGGAAATCAAGATACAATAGGTGACGACATTGGGTGAAGGTGAGACCCTTTTAGGTTGGCTCCAGCGGTTAAACAGTGAAAAGACAGTTGCATAATGGTTGTTTGAGTTCTTCATACGAGTTAAGGCGGTAAAGAGATGATTAAAGGAATAGATGGACGGTGCCGGGCTCTTAGCAGCCAGCAAGCGATCAAAAAATTGAAGAGCATCTTTAATAGTAAGAGTGCCTGACTGATAACGTTCTTTGACAAGTAATTCCAGTTGGCGGGTCCCAATGGCCATGGGATGAAATGGTTACAACTTCACCTTTTGTGCTATAATCTTCCAGAAGGGCTTTTTGGTCAATGAGTTATCCAAGGAATCAAGAAGCAACAAGAGACTGCAAAACCATCAAAAATACAAATTATGCTAAATACAGCAAAAGGCTAAAGAGAGAACTCATATTTACTTCAATAAAGTTTTTCAGTTCAGTACTCCTATACCAGTTGTTACTGAGCCTGTAGTAATCTGTATCAAACCAACTTAAACTTTTAAGGACCAGAGTTTAGTTGTTAATTGAGACTGTTTTCGTTTGCTTTTTGTTCACTTTACACATTGGTTCTAGGGTTAATAATCTAAAATATAATTCCTATTACCATAGTAAGAAGCTCAGGCCTCTACAATGAGCAGCCGTACAGCATTGCCAAGAGATATGCTTGATCCTAGGTTGGAACTTGAACTGTAACCTGCTTATAGAATAATAGTAATCATTATGCTTAAGAGATATGCTTGATCCAACAATGAATATCTTTTATAACTACTAAAAAAATAGTAGCTCAGAACAGTATTCCTAATGTGCTCTCATTCTCCTATTTTTTGCATGTAAGATTACTAAATTGGTTGCTGGCTCATATAGTTGACTAGCCTAGCCAAAGGGACTGCATTGCAATGCACCCCAATTAAGGACAATCAGTTGTTTGTACAAGTATACATTGGCCAATTTTCGCTCTAACCCAACTTTTTACTGCATAGTAGATGATGATGCTTAATTACCAGATTTATAGTGTTCATAACTGTCGTCAATTGGTTTTTATGCCGTGTACCCAAGCATCTATTTGACAAAAACAGCGAAGGATACTTCCCATGAAAATATTTGACAAATTGAATTCCAGACTGTAAAATATATGGACATTTTTTCAAGCAACTTGAATGCACAGTCACCACGATCTACCAAAGTGCTAAATTTCATGCCTAAATGCAAAGAACCTAAAGAAATTGGAACAGGAACGAAGAGCACTTACCACAGTTAGAGAGAGCCTAGTCATAGTCTGTTTTGTATAATTTGAAAGAAGATCAGGCAGAGCGGTTCTTTAGGCAACAAGTATGAAGCGTGGCTACACAAAACTGGTGCTGGGAGCGACAATACTTCTCAGGAGCACTTTGACAAACAGTTAAAGTGCAAGAGAGAGTTGAGAGAGGATCGAGGTGAGCTGAGAGTAGAGTGGTACTTTCGTCCGATTTCAAAACGGCTAGCCCTTCCTTTGATCGGAAATTCGGAATCAGACAAGAAGGTAAAGCCAATTTTGGTCGCTGGGACCGTGGGATTTAAGGGGGCAGTAGTTCAATTCGATTTTTGCTGCTTATTATTTCTACATGGTCGGACATTTGGTGGTTGGGTCGAGTTCTTAAAATTTTCGTTCAATTCAGTTTTTTACTTATTGATATGATAATCTTATCAAATTCTAACTGTTTTTCTTAATTCAAATCAGCCCTATAAAATTATTAATTAGGATTTTACTTTGTAATATCTTATATCTTAAAAGTTGTCAATTTTGATATTTTGTCAATTATTAGTTGACTAATTAAAATATCAATTTCAACCAATTCCAAAATATATCGAAAAATTATTCGGAAAAATTAAAGACTTTGACTGAAGATTGTAAAATAATTGAGGAGCTTAATTGAACAAAAATTCATAAACTTGATTCAACTCTTTAAGTTTTATCTTCACATGTAGAGTATGACTTAGTAGCTAGATTATACTTTTATTTAAT
This sequence comes from Carex littledalei, assembly GCA_011114355.1. Taxonomy (NCBI): domain Eukaryota; kingdom Viridiplantae; phylum Streptophyta; class Magnoliopsida; order Poales; family Cyperaceae; genus Carex; species Carex littledalei. The sequence goes on from CM022081.1 coordinate 3,453,891, forward strand.
TTAATCCCAAAATAATAAAAATGTCATACTTGATTTAAATATGCACAGATTAAACTTTTTAATATCACACTGATCAATGATTTGTAATTCATATTTTAACGGTGCGGATTTGTTATTCCATGTTGTCGTTCCACATTTAATTTTAATTATCTTCTTTAATTCAATGTTTCGATATTTGAATTCCAAATTACAAAAGTTCTGAATTTTTAAAGGGACGATTAAATGTTTGAAATTTTTAAATTCAAAATCATGATTCAAAAATGAGGTTATGTATGTAGTTATATATGTATCATCATAAGCAATGTGGGTTGGAATTGGCATCGCTTGCAATTGTATGTTTTGTGTTGTAATTGTATGCTCTCTTTTTCATTTTAGCCCCATCCTGTCCAGTTAAATTTTTCTCTCCTTTTGTTCATCTCATTTCAAGTCTTGAGGGGGAGAAATTATAAGTACAAAAGGTTCTGTACTTTTATGTATGTTTCGAAATTGAATGTGAGGCTGGTCTAGTCTTTTCTGTTTGGAGAAAATTTTGAATTTGGTTTTGATATGATAATGTATCTCGGGGACTCTTAATATAATATGTGAAATGAAATTCCTTATTTTTGACCATATTTGTCATTTTATATGTCAGATTAGGAATAGTCAAGGATTTTTTGCTGGAACATGATTGTTTTAAGGATGGATCTACAGTTTAAAAGATCAAATTAATTATTAAGCAAACAAACACTCTCTTCATCTTATTGTCTAAAAGATTTAAGTTGGTACATATATGGTACTAATTAAAGCACACAAGCAATCCAGTAGTAAATAAAACATCCCACAAAAACTAGAAGAAATAACTAAAACAGAACACACAGAAATGAATTTAAAAAAATAAAAATAAAGAAGAGTGAGAAGAGTCGGTGGCATCGGGAAGGAGAAAAGGAGAAAAAAGAAGAAGGATTATGTGTGGTAGTGTGGGGAAGGACAAAAAGAAAAGAAAAAATGCGTCGGAAAGAAGGATGCGCACGGGAATAGAGAGAAAAGCGCGTTCCGCGCACGGCAATAGAGAGAAAAAAGAAAAAAATATGTAGCCAGTACCAATAGCTAAGAGCATGCTTGTATTGGAATGGATAGATTTACAACTAATTTTATACTTCTACACGTAAGACTACATGAGAGAAAAAGTATAAAATCAAACAATGATCAATGGCTGAGATTGATTGAACGTGAGGCTGAGATCTTGTCTGGAGAGATAGCCTCTCCACCCCTCTAAAATTCAAGGTGGTTTTATAGGGAGTAAAGATATGTCAGATTAGGAATAGTCAAGGATTTTTTGCTGGAACATGATCGTTTTAAGGATCGATGGATCTACAGTCTAAATGATCAAATTAATTATTAAGCAGACAAACACTCTCTTCATCTTATTCTGTCTAAAAGATTTAAGTTGGTACATATATGGTACAAAAGCACACAAGCAATCCAGTAGTAAATAAAACATCCCACAAAAACTAGAAGAAATAACTTAAACAGAACACACAGAAATGAACTTAAAAAAATAAAAATAAAGAACAACAGAGAAAGCTAGCTGTAACGAAGATCATGAACTCCAAGAGTTTTACAGCATAAGTTGAACTAACTTTATGAACTTAAGCAATTGATAATTATCTACTACAGATTTCAGTTATAGAGAGGCATTTTATCGGCCAACAGCGAAGGGGTCTTTTGAGGAATGCCCATGTGAACCATCAGCAGCATCACGTGCGTGAGAAGTTCTCCTCCCTGGCTCAATTGCTTGGAATGGTAGTATGTCTTGCAATTAATCGCCGCATAGCACAACAACTCCACCCAAACTCTTTTGAGAAGGCGCCACCTCTTGTTCTCTGCCAACCCATTTAGCTTCCTTACGAGGTGGCATGCTTCCATCAACACGGCATTTTCTAATATTGATTCCTCGGACTCTCCTGTATTATATTTTACTTGTCCAATGAGTGCTTCCCTCGCCAATTCTTCTGTAAGCCCCTCTCCCACTGCTTGAAAGATATTTTTGGCTTTACTATATATGATCTGATATTTTCTTATTGCCTCAATCCCATCTGGCATCATGGATGATTGCATGATTAGAAGGTACATCATGTAGTTTGACATTATCAAACTAATTTCACGGTCTGAGTGACTGTTATTGTCATTCCTACCATGACTAGTGTCAGGGTTTTCATTCATAGAACCATGATTGTGGAAGCAAAGATCCGTGGCAATGTGCCACAATAGAATCATCTCGTCAAATCCAAATCTATCGAGGTCTAATCCATAGTTAAATTCCTCCAGCTGCAATACTTCATTTAATTTCAAATCTCTTAATCTCAACTGTACTGTCCATTGGTATACATCACCCCTCGTCTTGGTCTTAAGCTCTTCAAATAAAAGCTCTTTTAGCTCGCATGGCACACGAACAGAACGAATGTAAATAAAGTTATCCCATAACTCCTTCACCTTAACAGCGTCCAAAATCCATCTAAATATGGTTTTTTTATCTCTCAGGGAAAAGCTCAACAAGCTGTATTGTCCCATCGTGTTTGACCATCGGGGCTTGCCCTTGGGGAAAAAGCACGACATAACTTTGGCAATATTAACTGCCAGATTCTTTATGAAACAGTGTCTCTTTTCTTTAAGTGCGATTATCATCCAATCAGAGGTTATGATTAGAAGAAGGGAAATCAATTCCATGAAAACAGCAGAACCAAATAAAATATAAGATATTATGATGTCTGCTTTTTCATAACCACTTTTCCCGCTCTTAAGAAAGAGTACGAAAGTCGAGGCGATCATCCCAAGAGAGATAAATCGCCAGATGCAACCACGCAGACCATTGAAAACAACAGCCTTGGTGTGAAGCACATCGTATAGGAAGGAAAGCTCTATTTCCACCATTTTAAATGCCTTCCATACATCACAGTTCTGGAAATAGGTTTTGCTTTGCATATAGTGATATGTGCTGACCCTGTGGTCTACCAGAAAAGGCTTGTATATCTTATAGAATTCATAGGCCTCAGTTATCTGGTCTGTTTCATCAATATTACCTGGGGCAACAGTGTTGGAAGGCAATTGCTCTTGGTTTTGCACATCATATGACTTTCGCAATTGACCCATGCGGGAAGAACAGAGAGCCCAAGTTCTCTCTGAGTACTTGACTAATCCAGCAATGAAAACAAAGAAAGCTGCTACTCGCAGCATGGGAATTGCGACCAAATTAAGCAATACCATAAATGCTATGACAACCTGTACGGCCAATCCGAGAAAATGCCTCCACCAGAGCTGGTTATCCTCGATTGAATATGAAGTGATGGTGTCAGGCCCACCAAGGTGGAGGAGGAGGAAAGGAGCCCAAAAGGCCATCAGGCCTACGTTTTGCCTCCTGAGAAGGTTGCCGAGTGCCAAGATGGCAACGTAATCAGCAAACAGGTAAAAGAACCAGAGAACAAGGATTAGGTGCTTTTGGCCAGTGCGTTTTCTCAAGGGAGACAAGAAGACCAGGCCATATTGCAAGCATAGGCTTACCAGCACCAGGATTCTTATTTCCTCGGCATTCCAGAGCTTTTTCAAACTCTCTTGTATAATTGGCATTGTGGTACCTTTTTTCACAAAGAAGATAGAGGTTTCAGTTAGGGGTGTCAATGGATACGGTACGGGTCGGATGGAGACATTTTCATATCCATACTCTATCCTTATTCATTAAATTTTGGTGTTTACTCATACTCTATCCCCCGTTAAGATAATGGATAATTATCGACTAAAATAATAGTTCATATAATTTAACCTAAAATATAACAAATAAATAAATATATTAAACACATCATGTACAAAATATCATAAAATATAGAAAATATAATTTTTTATTCCGTTAGATTAAAAATTAAAAATTATTAATCAAATATAACGATATAAAATGTTATATAATTCAATTTTGTCCTAAGTTAGTAATTAAGAAACAATATTAATGTTGTATAAATCAATCTAATCAAAATAATAATTAATTATATGTATAAATAAAAAATATCATATATAATTTAAAATTTATCAATTACTCTATATGGTAACGGGTCCGAAATCGCTCTTACCCATACCATTATTTGATAAGCTAATAATTTTTTTTTTCTTACCTATAACAATACCCGTTAAATTAATGAATTTTTTTTAACCATATTTGCCATATCGTATATGATACGAGTCGGATAAATTGTTAAAAAGGATTCATTGACGCTTCCTAGTTTCAGTTCTAAAGCATATAACTATACATGTTTCCATATTTTAGAATTTTATTTCAAAATTTATACCATGAACTATAATGTGCTTTGCTTGGTAGAATTAACTGGTTGTAAAGAGAAGCGACTGCGCGCTGGCAAAGGAAATCCGATGTATGGCTATTAAATTAATTATGAAAATATAATCTTAGCAATTCAACAATGAATATTGAACTCTTTTTTCTTTTTTTGAGATGAAAAATATGGTCAAGCCATCTTACTTTAAATTTGCAGTCAATCCAATGGTGAGTGGTTTTATTATTATAGCTGCAGTTAAGTTGCCAGTTGGTCAAATAATGGAAATTAGAAGGAAAAGCCAACTACCGGGTTCAAAATGAAAATATTCCCTTTTAAATAGGAGCAGTGCTTAATATCAATATATACATTAATTATACAATGCTTACTTGAAAGCTCTTTGAGGTGCTCCATAGACGAGGTCAGCTCTGAGATTCTTGTGCCGAAGAATTAAATCCGGAATGAGATGGTTGTAGATGGTAATGGCATTGGAAGAACTAACTCTCCTGGATCTATCTTATTTGAACCAAAGGAGGTATTGTATTCTTTCCTTCCATGTAAAGAAAAGTAGGGTTTATATATGCTTCTTACTTTCACTGTTAGTTTCCATTATGTGTGCCATATTCCAATTCAAAAATTATATTCATAAATTGTTTTCTATATTATAGTCTCACAAAAATGAATGTTTATGTATTATCTATGAAAATGAAAGACCTATATTTATTTAATATCAGATTTTCTGTATTAATATCTTGTCTACAAAAATTAATATTATATAGTGTTTGGTCTTACTAATTATATTATATATTCATCATTAAAAATTAATATTTTACAAAAAAAATTACTACAAAGATGCGTCTGATTTGACAATTAACATTTTTTACGGGATATATATGAGACATGAGAAATGTTTTGAACTGAACATGTCCATTCAATATTTCACTACCCAACTAAGATTAATTAATATACTTATTCAAAATTAATCGATATAAATAAATTTGGACGCTCATCATTTTCAATGTTTAGAGTAGATTATACAAAAGGTCCTTAAAGAGTTATTTATTTAGTATTTTTAATTCTTAAAGTTTCTAATGTGTCATTTTTTATGCTTTGCTCAAAGGTGTGGCCAAATTGAACTTTAATTGGTGTAAAGTGGAAACAATATATATTCCAACAAAATCGGATATGTTCTTGGCTTGAACTGATTATTATATCCTTTTCCTCCATGCACATGTGCGAACTTAGCTTTCACAAGCATGCATCTTTTTTTTCTTTTTAAGTAGCTCTATTGTCGGGTCTGTAAATTAAACCCGTTATATTTCTGAGCGCAGTCACATGCTTCGTGTGTTGTTGGGTAAATCCATCAAATGTCTGATTATTTATTTTAGTGGTGGCAAAAACTTTTTTTGATCCGAATCGATCTTAGACGATTTAAAATTGAACAAGCTGAAACTAGATTCCACCTCAAATCCGAATTGAGCCAAGGCGAACAACATAAAATTCGACCGATTCGAAACTGAACGATTCAAAATCCAAGATAATCTAAAGTCAAATAACCGAAATCCGATTTGAGCAAACCAAAATGGTCCTAAATTCAACTTTAGGTGTATTTGGAGCCAATGTGATAGATAAAGCTTGTTTTTCTTGTGAAGTTATGCATCTCTTGTTTTGTAATTGTATGCTCGCTTTTCCTTTTAGCCCCCTCTTTGTCCAATCAATTTTTTTTGTCTCTTTCCGATTATTTCATTTCAAGTTTTGAGCATGATTTGCAAAATCAGAATCGGAATCAGAATCGGGTGAATCAGTCGGAATCGGCCGATTTGGATCGGTAATTCGGATTTTTTTGACTGAAACTTGTTTTGTACTAAAAATAAGAAAAAAAATATTTTTTTCAAAAAATTATATTAAGGAAAAAAGAATATTGCAAAAGACACTATTTGGTTGAATCAAGTTTATCATGCTCAAGATCCTGAACTAAATTATGCAGTAGGTCATTCAACCCATACACTGTAATATTTAAGGGCTTAATATCCAAAGGAAAATATTATGGATTAGTGAGGAAACAGAAGTATACTATCAACCCAGACAATGGAGGACTTTTCATCCAGTTCTATTGAATCCTCACTTTTACTTCTCCTCAGATTTGTTCTCAGTCGAGTAAAAAATGACAGCTATCTGATATAATTTTGAGGAGGGTTCAAATGCCTCTATTTTTCATGCCTCCATCATGCCTCCATTTTAAAAACTTTAAAAACTCAAAATTTAAAACTTAAAAGTCAAAATAAAACCGTTGGATATGATCTAGATCATTTTATCTATACACGTGTAAAAAATTATGACATTTCAATTTTGTTTTAGTTGTCATCAAGAGCTTGTAAAAAACGTACTAATGTGGATAATTTCTAGACATTGATTTTTCAACTTATTGATTCACATAAAAACAAAATTAAAATGTGATAATTTTTTATGAGTACATAGATAAAATGATGTAGATTATATCCAACGGTTTTATTTTGACTTTTAAGTTTTAAATTTTGAGTTGTTAAAGTTTTAAAATTGAAGGCATGATGGAGGCACAAAAAATGAAGGCATTTGAACCCTCCTCTATAATTTTATAGGAATATTACTAGAGTAAGCATATGTAAAAATAATATCAAGTGTTGTGCAAAACGGATTAATCAAACTGAAACAAATCTTCCATTTCATAGGCATATTGCTTGTGAATTACTGAATTATCCATTGAAATTGATTTGTACGCAAGATTAAATAAGTCAAAAAAAATTAAGCGATATGATAGTGGTATGAAACTACATATATATGTAATCATGTATCACTTGATCCATTCCTAATGGGTATTAAAATAATCAGAGTGGGTTTTTAAGTTCTGTACCACAGAATCCGAGGTCCAAATATCAAATCATTTACAATGACTTTAAAGACATATTGAGTCTTTTAAACAACAGTTTGTACCCATATAACCAAACCCCTATCTTTTCAGAAAACCATGATCACTATTTGGACCATATGATTTCAATCAAAGAGTACAGATTAAATAATTGTAATCAAAATATAAGTCAGAAGTTCCGAACTAACAATAACATTGATAATTCAGCCTCAATTTAGGCTACTTACAAGAACATTGGTACCCAAGGTAGAGGCAAAGTATGAAGGACAAAAGCTTAATTTGGTTTCGAATGATATTTCAATTTTGTGGACAATCATTTCCCCAATTCAATAGTCTCCCAGTTTTCTCGAGTGGATATTAATTGCTAAAACCTTTGTGAAATTGAGGAAGATTTGCATGGTACAAAATTTGAAATTTAGAATTCAAATGTTAATGCAAGTTGACTCCCCAAACACCAGCTTTATATGGCTTAAGATTAAGGGCCAGTAGTGGAGTAGCTGCTAGGTACTGGTACATTAATTGTACCTGGTAAGTACTTGATCAGCAAGTTGGATGCAGCACCACTGCAAGTAAAAAATCAATTAAAATCACACATAAAAATAAAACTAAATGCAGAATGAGCAAATAAAACATTACAAATTATAACAGAAAAGAACAGTGAAAAAAAATAAAGAATTTATCCAGAATAAGAGAAATATTCAGAAAGGCAGTACAAAAACTTCAGTTAATGGCGCAACAAGCTGCCCAAAGCATAATAATTGATTATCTACATTAAAAAAGCCATGTCCAACCCGATTTGGCACATCAATCATTTGTCTTACCACTTGTCTGCTCCATCAGATCTCTCGCATCATCATCTCGTCCCATTTTCAAAAGCAGTTCTAATACTAGTGCAGAGGCAGCTAAATCGGGTTTCACCCCTTCTCGCTTCATTCTGTTCAGAGCACACATAGCCTCATCTACTTTACTCTTCTTAGCATATGCTTTCAGCAAGGAAGTGTAAGTCGAGAGATCTGGCGCTAAATGATTGAGATGCATTCTATCTAGGATATTCATCACATCATCAATATTTCCATCATTTACATAGCCAAGAAGTAAAAATCGATATGACACAGCACCTGGTGTTATACCTCCCCTTACCATTAAGTCAAGTAACTTTTCAGCTTCCTTGCTTTGCCCTTGTTTGCACAAAGAATCCATCATTGATCCATAAGTAACCTCATCCGGCAAAAAACCTCGATCAAACATATCCTTGAAAACTCTAATCGACTCTTTCCAACAGCCTAGCTTAGAATATCCATTTATAACAGTATTATATGTGATAAGATCAGGTGTGACACCTTTATCAAGCATATGATACAGTAGTTTCTCTGCCCCGTCAGTTTCCCCCCTCTTGCAAAGTGCATTCACAAAAATATTGCATGTCACAGTGTCAGGCAATAATAACTTTGAAACCATCTCATTCAGCACCTTCTTTGCCTTTCCTGCTTTGTTCATCTTGCAGAGCCCATCTATAAGAGTACTATAGGTAAAAACATCAGGATCCTTTCCTCTAGAAACCATAATACAAAGCAACTCCTCTGCCTTTTCAATTGCCCCCTCCTTGCATAGTGCATCAATGATGGTAGTATAGGTCACAACATCGGGATCATGCCCTTTAGAAACCATGGACCGAAGCAATTCCACTGCCTTGTCCAATAGCCCTTTCTTGCACAACCCATCCACGAGAGTAGTATAGGTCACAACATTCGGTTTAAGCCCTTGAGAAACCATGTAGAACAAAAGTTCCTCTGCCTTCTCAGTATCTCCTTCCTTGCACAGGCCATTAATAAGTGAGTTGTATGTCACTACATCTGGCACAATATCCTTTGAAAGCATTCGCTCAAACAAACCAAATGCTTTACTAATTGCGCCTTCTTTACAAAGACCGTCAATTAGTGAGTTGTATGTCACTACATTTAGCACAATACCTGCCAAAAGCATTTTCTCAAACAAACTAAATGCTTCACTAATTGCACCTTCTTTACAAAGGCCATTAATCAGTGAGTTGTACGTGACAACATCTGGCACAATACCCACTGAAAGCATTCGCTCAAACAAACTAAATGCTTTACTAATTGCGCCTTCTTTGCATAGACCATTAATCAGAGAGTTGTATGTGATTACATTTGACACAATACCCTCTGAAAGCATTCGCTCTAACAAACTAAATGCTTTACTAACTGCACCTCCTTTACAAAGGCTGTGAATCAGTGAGCTGTATGTCACTACATCTGGCACAATACCTGCCGAAAGCATTTTCTCAAACAAACTAAATGCTTCACAAATTGCGCCTTCTTTACAAAGGCCATTAATCACTGAGTTGTATGTGACAACATCTGGCACAATACCCACTGAAAGCATTCGCTCTAACAAACTAAATGCTTTACTAACTGCACCTCCTTTACATAGGCCATCAATAACAGTGTTGTAAGAGATCACATCAGGTGTGCAGCCAAGCTTAGGCATTTTGTATAGCAAAATGGCTACAGCTTCACCAATCCTATTCTCTGAACAAAGACTCTTGAGTAGCGAATTGAAGATGAAAGCATCAGCTCTCTGGCCCTCCCTAATGAACCGTCCAAATAAAATAAACCCAAGTCCAGGCCGGTGAATTCTGATACAGTAGCTGATCAAGACAGTATAGGTGCAAACATCAGGTGAGGGTGAGACCCGTCTAGATTGGGTCCAGCGGTTAAAGAGTGAAAAGACAGTTGCATAATGGTTGTTGGAGTTCTTCATACGAGTTAAGGCTGTAAAGAGATGATTAAAGGAATAGATGGATGGTGCCGGGCTCTTAGCGGCCAGCAAACGATCAAAAAATTGAAGAGCATCTTTAATAGTAAGGGTGCCCGATCGACAATGTTCTTTTACAACCAGTTCCAACTGGTGGATCCCCATGGCTGTGTGCTGCATGGGCCTTACTGAAGGTGTACTACAATTTATGAATGGATTACCTACAAAATTAAAAAAAATGAAAGAATGGTGAATAGATTTTGCATAAAGTGCTATAGTCTTGCAGGTCAGTACAATATGTACTGTATTTGGGAGCTAGCAATCTGTACAGTACATGACGTGTGTTTAATGGCAATGCACAATGTAAATAGTCCTACATAATCTTGCAAGCACGATTTCAATTAGATCAGCTAGCATGCTATTAGGCTACAGTTGGTACAGCCAGATTTTTTTTTTTTTTTTGTGTTATACATTTGTGTATCGTTTTTTAATTTGTGCTTAGGTAGGTATAGAAAAGGGCAGTTGTATAATCAAATTGAGTTCTTCCAGAAGGGCTATTTTGTCATCTACCTGCCAGGGATATGGTCAATGAGTGATCTAAGGAATCAATAAGAAATAAGAGGCTGCAAAACCTTCTAAATTAATATGCATGCTAAATAGTTGTTTGTACAAGTATACATTAGCCATTTTCGTTCCAACCCAACTTTTTAATACATTGTAGATGATGATGCATAATTACAAGATTTATAGTGTTCATAACTGTAGTCAATTGGTTTTATGCCTGGTACCCAAGCATTTATTTGAAAAAAACAGCCAAGGATACTTCCCATGAAAATATTTGACAAATTGAATTCCAGACTGTAACATTTCTGGACATTTTTCCAAGCAACTTGAATGCACAGTCACCACGTTCTACCAAGGTGCTAAATTTCTGACATAAATGCAAAACACCTAAAGAAGCTGGCACAGGAACACAGAGCTCTTACCGCAGTTAGAGAGAGGCTAGTCTGTCTTGTTTCATTTGGAAGAAGAGGGAGAGCGGTTCTTTAGGCAACAAGTACGACGGGTGGTGCCTGGAGCGGCAATTCTTCTAAGAAGCATTTGACAAACAGTTGAAGCGCAAGAGAGATTTGAGAGAGGAGGTGAGCTGACAGAAGTTGCGTCGGAAGAAGAGAATGAGGCGGCTGTGGTGGCGCTGAGAGTAATTTAGTTCAGTTGGGGATTCGAAGAAGAGTGCTACTTTCGTCCGATCAATTTTGGTCGGTGGGACTTAAAAGGGAGAAGGAAGATAATTTTGCTTTGATTGGGCAAATTTAGTTCAATTGGGGTCACTAGCATAGTCTATACTCTATACTCCATAGGAAGAGCCTTCGCCAATATTATATAATTGTTTTTCGTTTGTTTGCTGCTTATACTTTGGTCCAACATTTTATTGCGTAAGTTCTTAATTTTTTTTTTTCAGCCCAGTTTCTTTAATTATTGGACAATAATTTTACCAAGTTCTAAATGTTTTTCTTAACTTAATTAGCCTTTTAAAATTATTAATTACATTACTGGTTAAAGTCATCGATTTTGTTATTATGTTAATTATTAGTTGACTAATCAAAATACCAATTTCAACCAATCTCAAAATATGAAAGAAATGATTGTCAAGAAAAAAAAATTAAAACTTGGATTTAAGGATGGGAAATAATTGAAAAGCTTAATTATATAGAAGTTACAAAAACTTCATTCAACCAAATACAACAACTATTTATCACCACAATTTTGTTCACATTAATCAAACAACTATTTTAACCCTTACTTTTTTTTTATTGTAGTGTTTTATTTTTATTTTTAGCAAAGCTATTATTCAAAAATTATATCATATATGCCAAGGATTAAATTTCGAAATACCGCATGTTGACTATAGTAAGATGTTGAGGGTCAAATAGTAAGTTAAACACATCATATGATTCATATTTTCATTTATATAAATTCAAAAATATTTTCTTTATACTGAAAAGATTTTTTTTTCTAATTGCTTTAAGATACAAAAAAAAAAAATACCTAAATGTCACACAAAAGGCTGCACCGACAATTCAACACTCGAGAAATGTTTTTGAGGAAGCTGACGTGTCAAAGTGTCAAGTAATAATTCTTCCGTGACATATCCTTCGTTCAAAAATAAAACAGATCTCTCTGACAGCCGGACCCACTTCAGCGTTCTAATTTATTCCGCAACAACATATTATATATAGTGCATCTATATCTTACAATTTCGTTCTAATTACAAATCTAACGTGTTAACTTCTCTTTTTCAGTTTTTATGATGAAAATTTATAAATAACAAATTTAATAAAGTCAGTTTCAGAACACTACACTGGTAAAATAATCGATCCTCATTCGTTTATCTAACTCAAAATATAAGGAGGAATTTGACTGGTCACATCCTCCATAGTAGCTCAAAGGCAAAATTGGGAGTTTGGAACCATTTGTCACAAGTTTCAAATCTGTCCCGTTCTTTTTGAGACAGTAAGGAACCAAAATAGCTTGTACAAAACCTAAGCCATTATAATCACCTCTCATATTGCATATCAAAATATCAATGTTGTAATGATCAAATCAGGACATTAATTATCATGATATATTAAATAGGATGTTAACTCAAACTGCCAAAAATTATGGGAGAATTTCATGTATATTACTTCAATCTGTTCTGAAATGTACACTTTACTGCATTAAAATTTCTGAAGAATTTCATGTATATCCCTCAAAATTTTCAAAATTATGTATTTTCCCCTCTAAAATTCATAATATTATTTTCACCATTCTAAATTTTAAAAACTCACAAATTTACTTAATTTATTGTTTTTACTAAATTTATTTAAAATTTGTGAAGTTCTCATTTTATATATTATCCCCTAAGATACATATAACACATGATTGTGTAAAATACTCGCAAGCGATTTGGAATTTTCAATGGTTGAATTTTAACTATATTTTGAAAAATGGTCAAGTAAATTTTAAATTAAGCTTTTTGTTTGAACAATTTGGATGATGAAAAATAACAACATTTATTAAATGTACCTCAAATAGATGCATTTTAGAACTAGGGAAAATTTCTAGTGTACCCATCAAAACTTTTGAAATAGCCAATTTTCCCATCAAAACATCTTAATATCCAATATACCCATAACAATTTAACATTATTTCTTTTATCCCCTTCTATTCATTAAATCTATTATTTTGTTATTTTAAAAGAAAAAAAATGACAAATATACCCTTCCTTTCAAATGAAACAGAATTGAATATGGAGATCAAGTCAAACATAAGTAGATTAAAAGCAAATTAAGAAGCAATTGTCTACACAAGGAGTGCGGAAAGAAAGATCCATATATCGCCTTATCCATGCATGCTCGAATGGAATTAAGTCCATCTTGGATTGCACTCAATTCTATAGAACGACAGAGAACAGAATTTGATATTTAATAAAAAAAAATGGTAATGAATTTCTTTAATAATTTCCTCAATTCCTCCTAATATGACACACTCTATTTCTGTGAATTGAGCTGAGCTTTCTTGATGGAGGAATTGAAGCCGACAATTCAGTCTCTCAAATGAGAGGGGTTTAAATTTACAGATCAGCCTCCTTAATTTGAATATTTGTAATTCGGTCTCTGATAGTTTGTAGTGTACCAGTATTCTAATTACACTGGTACGGACTGCACCATTTACCAGAAAACTGGTACCAATCACCAATTAACATCACATAGGGAAGGGGGTTTACACAGATCAAGGTGCGGTACGAGGTCGAGCCAGTCGACACTAATTTAAGCAATTCAACCATTTAAGATTATTCAATCAAACTAGCTTTAAATTCCATCACGACAATATAAATCGATTCAAGCAAATCGGCCTCCAAATATGCTCTCACCAATGCTTTCTTTCTTTGTTCGGTCAAGAAGGGAAAGGGTTAATAACAACAACTTAACACCATGCACTCAAATTGACCACATGGTAAAAAAAAAAAATCTGGATCAAGTAACGACTCCAAATGGAATAATGGCATTATGGACAGCAAATACAAAATATCAACCAGAATTTAGTTTCATTCGAGTATTTGACTGAAGCAAAAAGCAACGCCTCCAATCTTTCAATCTCCAAGTTGAAAGAAAGAGTATATTTGTCATTTTATCTTTTAAAATAACAAAATAATAGATTTAATGAATAAAAGGAAAAAAATAAATAAAGTTAAAATTTTATGGGTATATTGGATATTATGATGTTTAATGGGGAAATTGGCTATTTTAAAAGTTTTGATGGGTACACTAGAAATTTTCCCTTAGAACTAACCACAAACAAATATTTCAGTTGGCACTTACTGCTTAGTAAAAAATAGTATAAATTAATATCGTAGAGGTTTGAGCGTGGGCTTCTTAAATGTTTATAACTTATATACATATCATTCGTACGGACAACTCTTTAATTAGGTATAGATAGTACGAAGGATAACTTCTGTCCATTTCATATTAAATAGGAATCTCAGCACATAATTTCTATGTTGATGTTAAATTGACAATGATGTAAAATACAATACACTATTTTGGTCCTAAAGTATAGGCCATATTAGGATAAAGATATTAACGGAGCAGTTTTTGCTTCATGCAGCGTAAAACTCATATACAACGCTGTTTATATTATATTATCTGTGCATAGCATGAAGATAAAACTGCCCTGTTAATATATTTACCCCGATATCACTATCCTTCGCCTTCTGTTTGAAAATAGTACCACAAAATAGGTTTTGTTTCATTGAAATAAAAAATGTTTCAAACAACAGTGATCTTTAGTTGAACTAACTGATCACCGCACCAGACCAAAATTGGACAAAGAAAAAAGAAAGAGAATAATAAACCAAAAGCAAAATTTGTGCAGTTAATTGAAAATAGACTCAGATTCGCACCAAGATTTGTGCGCACTTGATCAACACGAATCTTGATGCAAATCGGACGGCTCCGACCGGATTGGTCCGATGTCCATCGGACCGCCCCCACTTGCATTAGGTACTTGCAAAACGGAAAAGGTTTTTGAGTGCAAGTGTTGAAAACCCGAAAGTGAATACCGGGACAGGGTGGCCACAATCTCTCGTGACATTGTGACAATAAGGTATTTGCCAGTGATACAAATAAAAAAAAAAAAATACATATCCCCTTCTTTGCACGGTATTCCTTTATCTTCTATTGCTGCCATGCTGGGATCACCAAATTGCACAGTAAGCAATCAGCAAATTCAGAATTCAAATTTCTACAAAATGTCTAGACCAGTCAAGAGTTGTGCAAACGGACCAATCAAACTGAAACAAATCTCCAATTTCATAGGCATATAATTGATTGTGAATTTTCCATTGAAATTGATTTGTACACAAGATGGAATAAGTAAGAAAAAAATAAGCGATATGATGGTGGTATGAAACTACATATGTAATCATGTATCACTTGATACATTCCTCATAGGTATTAAAATAATCAGAGTGGGTATTTAAGTTCTGTACAACAGAATCCGAGGTCCAAATATCAAATCATTTACAATGATTTTAAAGACATATCCAGTCTTTTTACAACGGCAGCTTGTACCCATATAATCAAACCCCTTAGAAAACCATGCTATTTGGACCATATGATTCCAATCAAAGAGTACAGATTAAATAAATGCAATCAAAATAGAAGTCAGAAGTTCAGAACTAACAATGACATTGATAATTCAGCCTCAATTTAGGCTACTTACAAGAACATTGGTACCCAAGGTAGAGGCAAAGTATGAAGAACAAAAGCTTAATTTGGTTTCGAATGATATTTCAATTTTGTGGACAATCATTTCCACATTTCAATAGTCTCCCAGTTTTCTCGATGGATATTAATTGCTAAAACCTTCGTGAAATTGAGGAAGATTTGCATGGTACAAAATTTGAAATTTAGAATTCCAATGTTAATGAAAGTTGGCTCCCCAAACACCAGCTTTATATGGCTTAAGATTAAGGGCCAGTAGTGGAGTAGCTGCTAGGTACTGGTATATTAATTGTACCTGATAAGTACTTGATCAGCAAGTTGGATGCAGCACGACTGCAACTGAAAAAACAATGAAATCACACAGAAAAATAACACTAAATGCAGAATGAGCAAATAAAACATCACATATTATAACAGAAAAGAACAGTGAAAAAAAAAATAAAGAAAACATCTACAATAAGAGATATATTTAGAATGGCAGTACAAAAACTTCAGTTAATGGCGCAAAAAGCTGCCCAAAGCATAATAATTGATTATCTACATTAAAAAAAAGCCATCTTCAACCCGATTTGGCACATCAATCATTTGTCTTACCACTTGTCTGCTCCATCAGATCTCTCGCATCATCATCTCGTCCCATTTTCAAAAGAAGTTCTAATACTGGTACAGAGGCAGCTAAATCGGGTTTCACCCCTTCTCGCTTCATTCTGTTCAGAGCACACATAGCCTCATCTACTTTACTCTTCTTAGCATATGCATTCAGCAAGGAAGTGTAAGTTGAGAGATCTGGTGCTAAATGATTGAGATGCATTCTATCTAGGATATTCATCACATCATCAATATTACCATCATTTACATAGCCAAGAAGTAAAAATCGATATGACACAACACATGGTTTTGTACCTCCCTTTACCATTAAGTCAAGTAACTTTTCAGCTTCCTTGCTTTGCCCTTGTTTGCACAAAGAATCCATCATTGATCCATAAGTAACCTCATCCGGCAAAAAGCCTCGATCAAACATATCCTTGAAAACTCTAATCGACTCTTTCCAACAGCCTAGCTTAGAATATCCATTTATAACAGTATTATATGTGATAAGATCAGGTGTGACACCTTTATCAAGCATATGATACAGTAGTTTCTCTGCCCCGTGAGTTTCCCCCCTCTTGCAAAGTGCATCCACAAATATATTGCATGTCACAGTGTTAGGCAATAATCCCTTTGAAGCCATCTCATTCAGCACCTTCTTTGCTTTACCTAGTTTGTTCATCTTGCAGAGCCCATCTATAAGAGTATTATAGGTAAAAACATCAGGATGCTTACCACTAGAAACCATAATACAAAGCAACTCCTCTGCCTTTTCAATTGCCCCCTCCTTACATAGTGCATATATGATGGTATTATAAGTCACAACATTGGGTTTAAGCCCTTGAGAAACCATGTAGAACAAAAGTTCCTCTGCCTTCTCAGTATCTCCTTCCTTGCACAAGCGATTAATCAGTGAGTTGTATGTGACTACATCCGGCACAATATCCTTTGAAAGCATTCGCTCAAACAAACTAAATGCTTTACTAATTGCGCCTTCTTTACAAAGGCCGTCAATCAGTGAGTTGTATGTCACTACATTTGGCACAATACCTGCTGAAAGCATTTTCTCAAACAAACTAAATGCTTCACTAATTGCGCCTTCTTTACAAAGGCCATTAATCAGTGAGTTGTATGTGACTACATCTGGCACAATATCCTTTGAAAGCATTCGCTCGAATAAACTAAATGCTTTACTAATTGCACCTTCTTTACAAAGGCCGTCAATCAGTGAGTTGTATGTCACTACATTTGGCACAATACCTGCCGAAAGAATTTTCTCAAACAAACTAAATGCTTCACTAATTGCGCCTTCTTTACAAAGGCCATTAATCACTGAGCTGTACGTGACAACATCTGGCACAATACCCATTGAAAGCATTCGCTCAAACAAACTAAATGCTTTACTAACTGCACCTTCTTTACAAAGGCCATCAATAACTGTGTTGTAGGAGATCACGTCAGGTGTGCAGCCAAGCTTAGGCATTTTGTATAGCAAAATGGCTACGGCCTCACCAATCCTATTCTCTGAACAAAGACTCTTGAGTAGCGAATTGAAGATGAAAGCATTAGCTCTCTGGCCCTCCCTAATGAACCGTCCAAATAAAATAAACCCAAGTCCAGGCCGGTGAATTCTGATACAGTAGCTGATCAAGACAGTATAGGTGCAAACATCAGGTGAGGGTGAGACCCGTCTAGATTGGGTCCAGCGGTTAAAGAGTGAAAAGACAGTTGCATAATGGTTGTTGGAGTTCTTCATACGAGTTAAGGCTGTAAAGAGTTGATTAAAGGAATAGATGGACGGTGTCGGGCTCTTAGCGGCCAGCAAGCGATTAAAAAATTGAAGAGCATCTTTAATAGTAAGAGTGCCTGACCGATAACGTTCTTTTACAAGTGATTCCAGCTGGCGGGTCCCCATGGCCATGGGATGAAATGGTTACAACACCTGTTTGTTTCAGGTACAACTTATAAGATGGGGGGCAGCCTCAAATCTGCTTCTAGAATATGGACAGATACAAGGGCCTTACTGAAGGTGTGCTACAATTTATCAATGGATTACCTACAAAATAAAAAAAAATGAAAGAATGGTGAATATATTTTGCATAAAATGCTTATGTCTTGCAGGTTAGTACAATAGATACCACATAAAGTACTGTTAGGTTATGCCTTTCTGAATTAGGAGGAATTAGATTCTGCATCAAGTTGAACTCTTCCAGAAGGGCTTTTTGGTCATTTTTCCTTGCAAGGGATTTGGTCAACGAGCAAAGGAATGAATCAAGAAGCAACAAATGACTAAAAGTTATCAAACAATAAATCATACTACTGGGAAAAGGCTAAATAGGAACTCCTATTTACTAAATTAATGTTTTCTGATCAGTCCTCTTATACAAATTAACAAGAATGGAGTCTGTATCAAACAAAGTTCGACGTTAAGAATCAGATTATAGTAGTTGGTTCGGACTGTTTATTTATTTATTTTTGTTCACTTGACAAATCGGTGCTTAGTTGAGGCTCTAAGAAATGTCTCCTAGTACTTTACTAAAAGAGGTGATGCCTCTAGTATTGGTACAGCAGTATAACCAGCAATTCAATTTTATGATTAAAAATTATATATAAGAGATTTCAATACTTATTATATCAGATTCGATGCCTCTCAACAATTATGATTAAACATTATAACACCAGCCTAGTTTATGCCCCCAACAAACAAATTACTCCTAAGAAAGTTAATTAAACCGTCTCATTTAAAAAAGCAAGACTTGATCAGCAAAAGGAACCTGAGGTTGCACCATTGATTGGAGCTCGAATAACCAGCAGTGAAAAACTAATAATGATTCTGCTAAATAGAAATACTTGATCGAAAAATGAATAGGTCTGACATGATAATTAAGATATAATTTCACCACTATGCTTGCAACCTTTGAACTGTGCATTAACAAGCACAAATCCCAAAAAATTTTAGAAGCCTAATTATCTCATAAAACCAGTAACTATTTGAACAATCAGATGGCACTCTTAGTGTGCTCTCATTCTCTTATTTTTTGTATTCAACACATAAGTAAATTGGTTGTTGGTTCATAACCTAAAACCCCATTTCCTTCCTATCCAGATTCACATGTAGTTTAGCCAAAAAATACCAGTTAACTGGCACCCAAGTACAACCAGCTGTCTTCTCCATGGCATTGGCTCTGACCCGACTTCTTAAATAATTAATAGACAAAGATGCATAATTATAACCACATTTTTAGGGGGTCTAATTGGAGTCAATTTATGCCTTGTTTATCAATTTGATCGAAATAGCAAAGGATATTTTCCTTTAAATGAATCAAAAGTACACTCCATACTGAAAGTCTCTTTGGGACATTTCATCAAGTAACTTGCGTGCAGGGTCAGGTATTCACAGATGCGGTACCAAATACAGAACAAAATTTGATGAAAGAAAAGAGTCACCGCGATTTATCAAAACGCTAAAATTATGGCCTAAATACATAGCACCTAAAAGCTAACACGAGAGCAGAGCACTTACCAGGGTTAGAGAGAGCTAGTTTGTCTTGTTGCATTTCAGAGAAGAGGTCGAGAGCGGCTTTAGGCACCACGTGTAAAGCGTAGGCGCAAAATGCTTGTGCTCCAGGCGACGATATCTTTGTGGGGCATCTCAACAAACACTTGTCTTGCGAGAGAGAAAGGAAGAAGAGATTGAGGCGGAGAAAGGTGAAAAGAGACGCAGAGTAGTTTTGGTCACTGGTGGGTGGGACCGTGGGAGCCGAATCTGAAATGAGATTGGATTTATGTTTGGAGACAGAAGTGCATATCCTCTGAGATATTTCATATTTTGTGTGACCGACATGTCCGGTGCCTATTCGGGGAAAGCGCAGGGGCCAATATTATTTGAGCTTTTAAATTCGTGCAGGTGCAGAACGTATTTAAACGGTTGAGATTTTCCAAAAAGTCACGCAAAATATGAAATATCTCAGAGGAAGCGAGTTCCAAAGGACTGAGACAGCTCCATTTTTTTTATACATAGCATTAATAAAAAATTAACTCAAATTTTTTCACCAATAAAGTTATGGATGCAACTCATTTTTTTTCTTTAATATTATAAATAAATAAAAATTGAGAGGACAGTTAC
This sequence comes from Carex littledalei, assembly GCA_011114355.1. Lineage (NCBI taxonomy): Eukaryota > Viridiplantae > Streptophyta > Magnoliopsida > Poales > Cyperaceae > Carex > Carex littledalei. The sequence goes on from CM022081.1 coordinate 3,474,348, forward strand.
ATTGTCATGATTTTCAGCTTCATGATGATGATGATGATTATAATATAATAATAATAATAATACAACAATAAATAAATTCATTTCATGTTATTTTCTAGCAAAAATTAATTTAAATAAATATCAAAGCATGTCAAAAATGATAACACAAGTAAGAGTGCCTGACCGATAACATTCTTTTACAAGTAATTCCAGCTGGAGGGTCCCCATGGCCATGGGATGAAATGGTTACAACTTGACCTTTTGTGCTATACTCTTCCAGAAGGGCTTTTTGGTCAATGAGTGATCCAAGGAATCAAGAAGCAACAAGAGACTGCAAAACCTTCAAAAATACAAATTCTGCTAAATACAGCATAAGACTAAAAAGAGAACTCATATTTACTTCATTAATGTTTTCAGTTCAGTACTCCTATACCAGTTGTTACTGAGCCTGTAGTGATCTGTAAACTTTTAAGGACCAGAGTTTAGTTGTTAATTGGGACTGTTTTTGTTTGCCTTTTGTTCTCTTTACACATTGGTTCTATGGTTAAGAATCTAAAATATAATTACTATTACCATAGTAAGAAACTCAGGCCTTTACAATGAGCACCCGTACAGTATTGCCTAACTTGATTGGTTCAATAGCTAAAAATTGGTAGTCCTTGGTTGGAACTTGAACCGTAGCCTGCTCATAGAATAATAGTAATCATTATGCTTAAGAGATATGCTTCCAGCAATGAATATTTTTTATTGTATGCAATCTATTAAAGTATATAGTGTCACCACTATGCATGTACCTAGAAATAAATTTAGCTCCTGGGTGATTCACCACAAATCCTTAATCCTTTCTGATCTGTAATTAGCTCATACAACTAGTAAATATGTGAATAATATTAACTAGTTACTACTAAAAATAGTAGTTCAAAATGGTATCCCTAGTGTGCTCTCATTGTCCTAAATTAAACATGATTAAATTGAATTCGTAATTGCTATTTTGCTCTAACCCAACTTTTTAAATAAATAGTACTAGAGAATGATGCATAATTACCATCCTAACAGTAGTAAATTGGTGTTATTCCGTGTTACCAAGCACCTATTTGACAAAAAGAAGCAAAGGACACTGTTCATGAAAAGACTTGACAAATTGAACTCCAGACTGTAACATCTCTGGACATTTTTCCAAGCAACTTACATACACAGTCACAAGATCTACCAAATTGCTAAATTATAGGCCTAAATGCAAAGCACCTAAAGAAACTGGCACAGGAACAAAGAGCTCTTACCACAGTTAGAGAGAGCCTAGTCATAGTCTGTCTTGTATAATTTGAAAGAAGAGGTAGAGCGCTTCTTTAGGCAACAAGTATGAAGTGTGGCTACACAAACCTGGTGCTTGGAGGGACAATAGTTGTCAGGAGCATTTTGACAAACAGTTGAAGTGCAAGAGAGAGTTGAGAGAGGAGGTGAGCTGAGAGAAGAGAAAGACAGGAGAATGAGGCGGCAGTGTGGCGGTCGGAGTGATTGATTTGAGTGGGGGAGAAGTAGATCCGATTTTAAAACCCTTCCTTTTCCTTTGATCGGAATGAAAGAAGGTAAAGCCAGTTTGGTCGGTGGGATTTAAGGTTGCGTCGAGTTTATAAAAGATGCTCGAGGAAATTAAGAAGGAATTGAGATAAACGACAAGTTAGGCTTTTTAGAAGGCTTTGGAGCTCCATACAGATATTGTTACGAAGCCTGGTAACGGGCCTCCAATAAATTCACATCATCTCCATTATTTTTCTTTTTTTGAGAAAAAACATCATCTCCATTATTTGAAAAGGAATCTTTTACAATTAGTTGATTCGAACCGTTCTTTTTAACTTGGCACAAATATCAAAGCTCAATAATACTGTCTCTGTGATAGCCCAAAGCCCAAACCAGCTGAGATTTAATCTCAAACCATAAAGTGAGGGGAATCGTATAAGCTACCTAGGAGCAGTGTTGTTAAATGCGGCCGCATGGACCGCATATGCTTATGCAGTCGAAAACTGCATGAAAATCTTAATGTAGTCCCATATATGCGGTTTTGCATATACAACCACATATACAGTTCATATAGACTGTATACAAATGTTTATTTAAAAAAAAAAAATTAAAATAAACATGCAGTCCATACAAATTCACGTGAATTTGTATATGCGGTTTTGCGTATACCATGCAGTCCATACAAATGTTTATTTTAATTAATTAAAAAAATTCCAAGTTCCGATCAAACATTTATTAATAAAAAAGGATCAGATATGCAGTAAAATCCGGACTCAATTCTTTATACTCATCCGGACACAAGTCCAGTTAAGTGAAGCTTTCCATAGTCCATGCAGCTTTTTTTATAGGCTCTCAAAAAGTTTCTTTCTTTTGTTTTTAAGAGTTCGGATAAGAAGTGCTACTGTACTGGTTACTCCAGACGGACACTCTGGGTGAAATTCACGTGAATTCAGTGTTTATATTATTTTATTACTAATTTGGGCCGAATGATTTGAGCAGCTGAATTTATGGCCCATTATTGGCTATTGGCTACAAAGCAGCTGCTGGTAATTGATTTATTATACTTGTTGTAAACATGCGCTGGGCTTCTATATGAATATATATACTATATATATGTTTAAGTGAAGTTTCTCATATACTACATGTAGTATAAAGTGCATGCATATGAATATATCTGAATTTTCATTTTAAAATCTGCATATATAAGTCTGCATGAAAATTCGCATATGCGACCGCATATTGCATATGCGGTATGCAGTGGCCTTCCGCATGCATGAACAAAACTGCATTTAACAACATTGCCTGAGAGGACACTTGCCCCAATATTGGTCATAGGGCTCTATTGGCGAATTTTAACCTCTTTTAAAAAGGATCCGACATTATAAAAATAATTTATTGTGCAATCCACATGTTGTAGGCTTTCCTTACCTTATAAATAAAAACAATTCATAAAATTTATCTAATTTACAAGAACGATATATTAACTGTCAATTTATGCATTTTGGAAATATAACATATAATTTTTTTTTTGGGTTGATGTAGGCGACAAGATCCGACGGATGCAAAGCTCTGGTAGATGAACAGATATCTTTACCTGAACTAGAACAGGGCGAACTCGAGTCCCTTGTGCTTTGTTGCAGCAGACAAGTATTGCGAAAAGCGCATTTTGAGGTCACTAGAGCCCATCGAATGCACTTGAGGTTCTTGAGGCATCGGATGTTTGTCAAAACATGTTGTTGAAAGAGCAAGCAATGGATATGGTTGTAAAGAATGCCGAAACAGTTGTTTTTCTCTACGAAATAAGCTGATTTTGCGCTCAAGAATGCGCATTTGTGTGTGGAAATAACAAGAGAATTGTTAGTGAGGATGAAAGATAGCAAAATCGAGTCTTTGTAGTGTTTTTTATAGAGGAAAAAAAGGGGTTATGGTCTTTCATTTTTTTTAAATTTGAATTATCACCTTCTTATTTTCATGTCATTTCAGTCTTGAACTCACATATCCATAGAAAATTCACATACTCACCTCAATCATGGCTGAACCAATTCCAAATCAAGCAGTACAATGCATGGATCTCGTACATGTCACAATGCAAGGCTTGGTGAAAAACATTGATTCTAAGAAGGAAGTTGAAGTCATTTGGTTTATTTTCATTGTGTCTGCACTTGACAAAAACCTCAAAGCAGACTTTTCCCACGCCAAGACTGGTAAAATTTAAATCCCAAACTACAAGGTTTCTTTCAGACATTTCATCAAACAAGTTATGAGCACATGTTTCTGGCACAATCAAGGAGGAGGTGACACACTGGATGCCTGAGGATATGGATTGCATTCCCCTTCAAGTATACAAGGAGGTGCCTCTGGTCATTGATGCTGATTAAAAAGCATATGGATTTAAGGGAAACCTGATATATATATATATGAGTGAGGCTACGGTGCTATGCATAGCACGGATTGGGTCCGTGCTACGGCTCAAAATTTGACTTTTTAAAATTCTAACGGTCGATCTAAACCGTTCAACATGATTATAAAATGAATATGTACTTGCAAACCAAATTTTACATTTTTTTGACTTTTTTTACTATTTTTTTAGATAGACTGTTTTTGGATGGTCCAAAATGTCCAGATCAAGTGATTTTCTAAAAAATAGTAAAAAAATCGAAAAAATGTAAAATTTGGTTTGCAAGTACATATTCATTTTATAATCATGTTGAACGGTTTGGATCGACCGTTAGAATTTTAAAAAGTCAAATTTTGAGTTGCAGTACGGACCTAATTGGTGCTATGCATAGCACCGTAGCCTCACTCTATATATATAGTTACTACTCCATAGTTGGAGATTGATATGCAAGGATGCCTGAATTGTTTTATGTGGTTTTTGCAAACATGGTTTGGAACTTTGGATGTCTTTTGTGATCAGATGTTGATCTGAGATATAGGTTAATTACTTTAGCTTGTAAGAACTATGTGTTTCTCTAATGAAACAAGCTTCAATGCTTTTCTTATAAAATAATAAATATAAAAGCAAAATTCGAGATGCATTAATAATAGATTAACTTGACAAAAATTGATATTATTTTCAAATTAAAATAAGAAGTTTTGAAAAAAATAAAAGAATAGTTTATTGATATATTGATATTATTTTCGAATTAATGGTTTAGAAGCAGTCCAGTTTATTGAGAAGTAATAATTCTCAGCAGAACACATCAAATTGAAGAAATATTTCACAAAAATCTCATTCTACTACATCTACATCCAGTTGCATTGATAATAGAACACATCAAATTGACCCGTTTGCTTTATTATGGGATCTTCCAGGGGCTCACACACATTGAACCCAATTTATAGAATATAAAATAACAGTTGGGAGGATGGGACACATTGACTTGTGAAATAAATTATGGTTCAAAGCTCATTTCACAGAGAATTAAACATCAATAAAATCCGTTAATAGAGGAATATGCAGCAGAGCAGTACAAATCCTTCAGTTAAATAGAGTAGTACTGAATGCCCAAAGTACATAAAATGATTATCTACATTCAAATAAGCTATTGTCTGGTCCATGAGATCTTTCGCATCATCATCTCGTCCAAAAGCAGTTCTAATACATTTTACTTCACTTAGTTACTAGTTTTATGACTTCATCAGATTATTAGGTGATCCAAATGATAAGTTACTTTCCAATGATCATGATGACGACGACGGGAATGATCACGAAGACGGCAATGTTTATTATTCCCTACCAAGAATTATTAGTTTATTTTGAGAATAACAAAGACAGTTAACAGTTAATTTTTCATAAATTAACAACAATATACTAAAAATGCTCACATTCTGTGAAGGGACATATTGCACATATTTTACCTCAAGCATGAAAGCATCCCAGTAATCAATATACTGTACCTGTCATTCACAAGGACAGTACCATGGACAAAAACGGCTAATATTTTATTCATCCAAATATTCTATATCATTTTTTTATTGCACACACTGAAAAAAATGTGTGTGTGTGCCTATATCTTCTCTGAAAATATCTAATAGATGACCAACTGATCATAAAGAGCCTTCAAGAATTTTAAATATCTAATAGTGAATTCAACCCATGAAAAAGCAAAGTCATTGTCAATATTTAATAAGACATTAAAGTGTCAAATTATTCGACCGAAGTCACAATTACATGGGCAGCTTTAAAGGGGAAGTAGAAAAGAAGGAAAGCAATAGTGTACTGAATAATAGACATGGGCATAAAAAACAGTTGACTTGGTCAAAGTCTTTTCCTGTCAACATCAGGAAACCACTATCAGTCCATCACATTGATTTTTCCAAACAAATTCAAAAGACAAATGTTAGGCCACATTACTTTCGGTGTGAAAGTTTTTCTTAAAATTAACTTGATAGTTGACTAAAAAAACATGTTAATGGGAACACAAAGAAGATATGCACTACTACATAAAACGTGACTATACACGATACTAAAATCTAATGAAACACAGTTCCGCGACTGTGTCTGTGGGCGTCGTGTATGAAAAGGTTGATACATTGTACATCTCTGGTGATGAAGGCGCTAATTGATGGCGAGCATGTTATAGGGAGATGGCTTCTAGAGTTGAATTCGGATCAGCTGAAATCCTGGGGATTTCGGGGACCCTAGCTATTATCTTCTCTCTTTCCTCCCTCTTTTGAGAAGAGAGAGAGAGAGGAGAGAAGAGAAATGAGAGAGATAGAAAGAGAAGATAACAGGGTTGCTGAAATCCTCCCAGCAGATTTGCATAGTCTTTGCTAAAAAACGGCTTGAACAAAGGCCCAGTGTCTTTCAAGCTTTATACATAGTCTTTGCTCAAAAAAAAAAACAAAAAGAAGTTTTAAACATAGTCGGTTTGAGGGTATACATGAAATCCCCCCTACAAACAAACATAGTAAGTTTTGACAATGACGTAAAATTCAATTAGCAATTCAAGGATTGAACAAACCGAGACATAGAGAGTATGATTAATGTTCACATTGAATAACAAGTGCCATTGCCATAAGTAGTACAATGTATTACTCTGCACCATGCATTGCCATGAATTGAAGAACATAGTACCTATCATACGAAAAGTAAATTCAAATTGCAAAATTTGAAAAAAAAAAAAAAATCGCCTCGAGTATCTCAACTAACAAAATAAAAAGACACCAAGAATAGTGAAGTGTATTGGAAAGAAAAAATTCAAAACATCTTTTTAAAAAAAAAAGAAATACTGTACAACAGTCGCGCAATCGTACAAATGTATTCTCATGTAATTTACTCTATATTCTATATGTACATCCCCCTAGCAAACATAAAAATAGTTGTAATTAAACAGTAAAATGTTAGTACCTTATTCACTAGTATTAGGTGTCGTCAAGCAGCTCTCCCAACTATCAGTCATAGTATCAGAAGAAAAGTTTGTTTCACACTTTAACAGATAAGTTTCTTCCTTTATCATATTTTCCTTAACCATTTTATCTCCATTATAGTCCCCTTTTTCGATCACTCTCAGTGTCTCCAGTACCTCCTTTATAGATGGTCTCATTTCCCTATCAGGTTGCAAGCATCGAAATGCCAGCTCAGCAACCAAAGAAACCATGCACTGCACCTCCCAATTTGACCTGAACGCCGGGTCCACCAACTCGTCCAACTGACACCTCTGTATTTTGTTTAAGGCCATATTAGCAAGGTTGATCTCATCTTTGCTCCTGCTCAAATCCACAGCCTGCTTTGACGAAATCAACTCCATCAAAACAACCCCAAAACTGTACACGTCACTCTTGTCAGTAAGATGGAAGCACTGGTAGTACACCGGGTCCACATACCCAGGCGTACCTTGAGGGACAGTCGAAACATGTGTTACATCCAATGGAAACAAACGTGACAAACCAAAATCACAAACCTTGACATGGAAATCATCATCTAGTAATATATTATTCGTCTTGACATCTCGATGAATTATCGGGGGCTCAACTGCGTGTAAATATGCAAGAGCATTTGCCGTCTCAATAGCAATTGACAAGCGAACCTGCCAAGGTTAGTGCATTCTTGCTAGAGCAGGGTCCGTGGAGATGGTCAGCAATGGTGCCATTGGGGACAAACTCGTAGACAAGAAGCAGCTCCCGGCTGGAGCATGCGGTGCTGCCATAGAGGGTAACGAGATTGGGATGGTGGAGACCGGAGAGAATTTTGACTTCGTTCATAAATTGCTCGGTGCTTTTGTAGCTGTTCTTGTAAAGGCGCTTTACTGCGGCTGTGCGTCCATCCTTGAGTATCCCTAAAGAATTTTCCATTGTTAATTACTACTTAACAACCTCATTAATATCCAAAATTACTTTCTTTAAATAAAATATCATAAGTGCTCCAATAGAATTCAAGGCCCTGAGTTAGTAGGTATATGTCAAACTCAGCTAGCTCAGACTAAAAACAGAGATATTTTTCTTCAAAATAAGAATTTTATTTTCAAAAAGTCGAGAAAGCATTTTGAAAAAAGAGTAGTTAATAAATGAGATCAATATTGAATAAAAAAGCCAAAACATTTACCTTACATTACAAGTGATAGTATTTACCTTTATATCCAAAAATGCTTTCTTTTAAAAAAAATATCATTAGTGCTCCAATAGAATTCAAGGCCCTAAGTAAGCAGGTATATCGAACTTAGCTAGTCAGACTAACATATTTTTCTCCAAAATAATAATTTTATTTTCAAAAAGTTGAGAAAGCATTTTGAAAAGAAAAATAATAAATGAGATCAATGTTGAATGCCAAAACATTTACCTTACAATACAAGTGATAGTATTTACCTTTGTACACAATACCAAAACCTCCATCACCGAGCTTTTTTGATTCACTAAATCCTTCAGTTGCTTCCAGAAGTTCTTCATAAGAGAAAATCTGAGTGTATAACGACCCAACCATCTCCGTGTCATGAAAGTATTGATCATAAACTTCTCTTTGTACCAGAAGCTTTGACAATGAAGAGATCAATCTCAGTTTCCCGCGTTTGTGGAAGAAAAACAACAAACCACCAAATGCAAGCACAAATGTGAATCCCACAACGCATCCTGAAGGGTAATCAAATCAAAGTGAGAATCATATCAAAGGGTAATAAAATGTTTAAAATTTGAACATTCCATGTGCTAGATGAAGTTGACTTTCAAAGTAGGTTTATCGAAGTTTCCAACGCAACCATGCTTAGTTTTCTTTATCCCAATTGACAATCTCAAAGTATTTGTTGAATTGCCTCCATAAGAAATGGAGCAGAGAAAGAGGTAGGTTGATTGAGAAACTTTTTAGAAATCAATTAACTGTAGTCAATGGAATTGGTTTTAATGTTCAAGAAATTTTTTCGATTAAATCGTATGTGCATTTTTAGTGGTTGGTCATAGCTATTTGGTTGATTGGTATGCAGTATTGTTTACAGGTTCTGCCTTGAGGTATTTGACAAAACCAAAATGAATAATTGATCTATTTAAATGGGTCCAACACCAAATCCTATTCTAAATTAGTTATTTCAACTATAAATCTCAGAATATTATTGAAACCCTGCCTGAAAGAGATATCTTAACTCTTCTTCTAAATGAAAAAAAAGTCATAATTTTATATATTATAGAATGTAAAGATAACACAACACGTACGTTTACTTTACTGTAAAACTAAAAGAGAAGTGATACTTACCTATTATGATTATCATTCGCAAGCGTTTCTCTGCAATATGGATAAAGAAATAAATGTCACAAATAAATCATCAATTTAGATAGACTTCATACTTTCTTTTCACTTGACTGACAGTGAATAAAATTTTCAAGTACAATAACTATAAAAAAAATAGAACACAGTTTAGTAGCAAAGAATGGAAATAAAAAAAAAAAATGTGAGCAAGTTACACTGTTGATCACAAGCGAGTACAGATGTGCTGTTAGCAAAGCAATTAGTCTTAGCTATAAGATTATTTCAATAATTAGCTGATATCAGCAAAATATCTCGGTTGTCATGATTGATTAGATTAGACTTATTACAAGGAAGTGTAGTCTGACATGAGATAGGGAAGCAGGGGGAGGAAAATAGAAGTTATACCTATGTCCTATTCCTATAACCTCAATTAATTTCCCATTGTTTGACAAGGACCTTGAGATAAATTTTGGAAAGGATAGAAATATGGAAATTTCCTACCAGCACCTCCAGTAAAAAAAAATTGGAACTACAAAGATTGATGAAAAGCAATAATGAATACCAGTACTAGAAGTAAAATGTTATAGAATTCTTCTGCTAAACATTGAGTTAGGCATGAAGTAAAAGGCATTTGTTTTTATTTTAGAAGGGAACAGAATAATCTACTATAGGAAAAAGGTAGCCATCCTTTTCGTGAAGTATGGAAAATTGGGAATTTTTCACATGAAAGTATGAACAGGTAACTTTGAATGGGAAATCAGAAAGAAAAAGTTTAGCTATTATTGTAATAATCTGAAACAGTCATAGGCATAAAGTTTAAGTAATCAGCCAACGTCTAGTATCTTGTCTCTATTAGAACTGTTTTCTCAACACCTCATTAATTATGCCAAAGGGGAAAGAAAAATTTACAAAAATAAAATGGAACTATCCATGATTTACAAAAAGATTAAAAAGAAAATTAACAGGATAAATTAATAAAATATGGAAGTACTAACTTTTACCATCTTCAGGATCAAAAACCTCTGTCCAATTTGCAAAGCAACCGGACCGTGCTACAAGATCATCTGAGTAACTAGCAGATAGCAGAGTAAGCGGTGAGCTGTCATTTTTGAATGAGAAAATAGACTCAAAAGATGGCTGAAGGGAATTCTCTGGCCTTGAACAATTCTGCGAAGGCTTATCATCTTCACCAAGAGAAGGCGAGTAGCTAAGGTTGTAATCCTTTCTAAATATCTTGGGTACTGATTGTATATGATCAGGAGGGTCACATCTCACAGAAGAGAGGCTACTATTCAATGAATCATACAACCTATGGTACAAGTTAATAGGACTAGAGAAATTAAAATAAAGATTACGACAGCCAGATTTATTCAATGAACTACTAAGATAAGGATCTTGAACCGTAATGGTGTTGTTGTCATATGAGATGCTTTCCAATGGTAATGGCTTATTAGGAAGCCATAAGAGAAATGGCGTATTATTGTAACATTCAATCGGTAAATAACCATGACAATTATGATCAATCGTAATGTCTGATTGGAGATAGAAAGGAGGCTTAATTTCAATAGAAGGATTACATGGAAGTGTAGGTGTACATGAGTTGGAGAAGTAGGGAAGGAAGAAAATGAAAAAAAGACATGTCAGTACTGAAGCGGCCATTAAAGATGGAACCAAGTGAGATCTTAAGTCAAGCTATTCTTGCAGCCTCTTATATAATTTTCCATTGATTGATGATAGCAAAGTTCCCTTCATTTTGGGGAATTAGCTGACCTTGACTGGTATATTAAAAGATAAGCAGTTAGGCCCTACAATTTTGCAAAATGTCACCAAAAAGGTAGTTTATAGTTTCTACACTATATGCATCTCTTTAAGTACCCAAAGCTTGACTACTGTACCAAAAGTCCAAAAGCATGAATTAAATCCAGGGTTAAATTCATAACAAAATAACAATCACAACATTAATTTGAAGAATTCTCATGGATGCAAGTTATAAATAGTAGGAAATGCCCCTGATTTCATTTCAGAAGGGAAATAAACAAGTCAGTTTAAAAGTTTTCTCACACAGTATTAAATTTTGGAATATTTCGTCAAGGTAGAATAACTTGTACTCTGGGTAACTTTGGCATAAATGTTAGAAAAAGGTAAGCTATAATCCTTTTCCCACGACTTCAGTTTGGTTTTCTGATGAAAAATTCCATGTTTTCTGTAAACATAGTTATTCTTTGGTCTTAAAAGATAGTTGACTTAGTCAAGGTCTTCTCTTGTCGCCAAGTAAAAGTCTATACCACTAATTATTCTATCTTTACATCACCTCGATCCTACCATTGACTGCGAAGTAAACTCAGAGAAAAACTAACAAGAGAATAAACCAGTTAAAATACACCATGGAGGAAGCTCCCTACAAACTTCTATCTTTATGCTCCTATTATATTTTAAAATACACTGTGGAGCAAAAATCTTCCAAGTCTTTACAAAAGACTACAGAACTGACCCCATTTTCCTCTGAAATTGACATAAAGATTCCTAGTAGTGTTGTTGGTTTTTAAAATGTAATAGGAGCATAAAGGAAGAAGTTTGTAGGGAGCTTCCTCCATGGTGTATTTTAACTGGTATTTATTTTATTTATGACAACCTATATAACACTGGATGAGGTCACCGGGATAGTGAAATGAGATATTTGTATAGCCATTTTTTTCTCTTTTCTTTCTACCACTTGTTGCTTCAGTTTGTTTTATTTTTTATTCTGGTCTAAATAACTTGCGTAATTGTCCATTTGTCCTCTCCAACCGTAAAAAGGTCATTGGAGATTTCAGAAAGATCTGAACTGTCATACATGGGTTTATTCTCTTGTTAGTTTTTCTCTGAGTTTACTTCGTAGTCAATGGTAGGATCGAGGTGATGTAAAGATAGAATAATTATTGGTAAAGACTTGTACTTGGCGACAAGAGAAGACCTTGACTAAGTCAACTATCTTTTAAGCCCAAAGAATAACTGTGTTTACAGAAAACATGGAATTTTTCATCAGAAAACCAGACTGAAGTCATGGGAAAAAGATTATAGCTTACCTTTTTCTAACATTTATGCCAAAGTTACCCAGAGTACAAGTTATTCTACCTTGACGAAATATTCCAACATTTACATACTGTGTGAGAAAACTTTTACGTATAACTGACTTGTTTATTTTCCTTCTGAAATGAAATCAGGGGCATTTTCCACTATATATGACTTGCATCCATGAGAATTCTTCAAATTAATGTTGCGACTATTATTTTGTTATGAATTCTACCCTGGATTTAAGTCATGTTTTTGGTACAGTAATCAAACTTTGGGTAGTTAAAGAGATGCATATAGTGTAGAAACTATAAACTACCTTCTTGGTGACATTTTTCAAAATTGTAGGGTCTAACTGCTTATCTTTTAATATACCAGTCAAGGTCAGCTAATTCCCCAAAATGAAGGGAACTGTGCTATCATCAATCAATGGAAAATTATATAAGAGGCTGCAAGAATAGCTTGACTTATGATCTCACTTTGTTCCGTCTTTAATGGCCGCTTCAGTACTGACATGTCTTTCTTTCATTTTCTTTCTTCCCTACTTCTCCAACTCATGTACACCTACACTTCCATGTAATCCTTCTATTGAAATTAAGCCTCCTTTCTATCTCCAATCAGACGTTACGATTGATCATAATTGTCTTGGTTATTTACCCATTGAATGTTACAATAAGATGCCATTTCTCTTATGGCTTCCTAATAAGCCATTACCATTGGAAAGCATCTCATATGACAACAACACCATTACGGTTCAAGATCCTTATCTTAGTAGTTCATTGAAAAAATCTGGCTGTCGTAATCTTTATTTTAATTTTTCTAGTGCTATTGACTTGTACCTTGGGATGTATGGTTCATTGGATAGTAGCCTTTCTTCTGTGAGATGTGACCCTCCTGATCATATACAATCATTACCCAAGATATTTCGAGAGGATTACAACCTTAGCTACTCACCTTCTCTTGGTGAAGATGATAAGCCTTCACAGAATTGTTCAAGGCCAGAGAATTCCCTTGACCCATCTTTTGAGTCCATTTTCTCATTCAAAAATGACAGCTCATGGCTTACTCTGCTATCTGCTAGTTACTCAGATGATCTTGTTGCGCGGCCCGGTTGCTTTGCAAACTGGACAGAGGTTTTTGATCCTGAAGATGGTAAAGGTTAGTAGCTTGTATATTTAATCAATTTATCCTGTTAATTTTCTTTTTAATCTTTTTGTAAATTATGGACAGTTCCATTTATTTTTGCAAAATTTTCTTTCCCCTTTGGCATAATTAATGGGGTCTTGACATAACAGCTCTAATATAAACAAGATATGAGACTTAGCAGATTAACTAAACTTTAAGCCTATATATGACTGTTCAAAATTATCACAATAATGGCTAACTTTTTTTTTTTTTCTAATTTCCTTTTGCAAAGTTTTCTGGTCTTACTTTAATGTGAAAAATTCCCAATTTTCCCATACTTTTTCAAAAAGATGGCTACCTTTTTCCTATAGTCTATTATTCCGTTCCCTTCTAAAATCAAATCAGAAGCGTTTTACATTCATGCCTAACTCAATGTTTAGCATAATAATTGTATAACATTTTACTTCTAGTACTGGTATTCTTTATTGCTATTAATTCATCAATCTATGTAGTTCTAATTTTTTTTTTTTACTGGAGGTGCTGGTAGGAAATTTCCATTTTTCTTTCCTTTGCAATATTTTTTTCAAGGTCCATGTCAAACAATAAAGAATTATTTGGGGTTATAGGAATAGCACATAGGTACAACTTCCTATTTCCCTCCCCCTGCTTCCCTATCTCATGGCAATCGAGATATTTTACTAATATCAGCTAATTATTGAAATAATCTGTTACCCAAGCCTAATTGCTTTGCTAACAGCACACTAGTAATTGCTTGTGATCAACAGTGTAAAGGATAATAACTTGTTAGGGTTTAGAGCAAGCACACCACACTCAACGCGAAAGAGGAAGACACACGATTTTGGAGGCGTAAGCCTATTTTCTAATTTCTCTCACTTCAACAGTAAATTACATAGAGTTTATTTGTTCTACACAAATTACAAAGAGGTCCAAATAAAAGACCTAAATTACAGAAATAACATAATTTACGAATAAGCTCTTAAATGAGATTGGGATCCTACATAACTTGCTCACATGTTGTTATTTTATTTGTCATTATTTACAACTAAACTTATTTTAGTTATTGTATTTGCAAATTTTATTCACTTTCAGTCCAGTGAAAAGAAAGTATGAAGTCTATCAAAATTGATGATTCATTTGTGACATTTCTTTCTTTATCCATATTGCAGAGAATTGCTTGCGGACGAGAATCATAATAGGGAAGTATCACTTCTCTTTTAGTTTTACAGTAAAGTAAACGTATATGTTGTGTTATCTGTACATTTTATTTATGAAATTATGAATTTTTTTCATTTAGAAGAAGAGTTAAGATATCTCTTTCATGCAGGCTTCAATAATATTCTGAGATTTATAGTTTAAATAACTAATTTAGAATAGGATTTGGTCTTGAACCCATCCAAACTGATCAATTACTCATTTAGCATGGTTTCAATAATATTCTCTGCTCCATTTCTTTTAGAGGCAAATTAATACCTTGAGAATATCAATTGGGATACAGAAAATTTAGCATGGTTGCGTTCAAAACTTCGATAAACCTACTTGAAACTCAACTTCATTTACCTTATGGAATGTTCAAATTTAAAACATTTTACCCTTTTGTACTCTATTTCTGTGGATTCTCACTTTGATTTCATTACCCTTCAGGATGTGTTGTAGGATTAGCTTTTGTGATTGCATTATGTGGTTTGTTACTTCTAATCTACAAGCGCAAGAAACTGAGATTGATCTCATCATCGTCAAAGCTTCAGGTACAAAGAGAAGTTTCTGATCAGTACTTTCATGACCCAGAGATGGTTGGGTCAGAATACAATCAGATTTTCTCTTACGAGGAACTTCGGGAGGCAACTGAAGGATTTAGCAAATCAAAAGAGCTCGGTGATGGAGGTTTTGGCATTGTATTTAAAGGTAAATACTTATCACTTGTATTGTAAGGTAAATGTTTTGGCATTCAACATTGATCTCATTTATTAAATTTTTTTTTTCAAAATGATTTCTCAACTCAACTTTTTGAAAATAAAATTATTATTTTGGAGAAAAATATCTCTGTTTTTAGTCTGACTAGCTAAGTTCGATATATATACCTACTTACTTAGGGCCTTGAATTCTATATTGGAGCACTTGTAATGTAAGGTAAATGTTTTACCTATTCAAAATATGTAAGGTAAATTATTTTGCTTTTTTGTTCAACATTGATCTCGTTTATTATTATTTTTTTTCAAAATGCTTTCTCAACTTTTTGAAAATAAAATTATTATTTTCGAGAAAAATATCTCTGTTTTTTAGGGCCTTGATTTCTATTGGAGCAAAAAAAAAACCATTTTTGGATATTAATGAGGCTGTTAATCAGTGATTAGCAATTAACAATGGAAAATGCTCTAGGGATACTCAAGGATGGACGCACAGTGGCAGTAAAGCGCCTTTACAAGAACAGCTACAAAAGCACCGAGCAATTTATGAACGAAGTCAAAAATCTCTCCGGTCTCCACCATCCAAATCTCGTTACCCTCTATGGCAGCACCGCATGCTCCAGCTGGGAGCTGCTTCTTGTCTACGAGTTTGTCCCCAATGGCACCGTTGCCGATCACCTCCACAGGCCCCGCTCTAGCAAGAATGCACTAACTTGGCCGGTTCGTCTGTCAATTGCTATCGAGACGGCGAATGCTCTTGCATATTTACACGCACTTGAGCCCCCGATAATTCATCGAAATGTCAAGACGAATAATATATTACTAGATGATGGTTTCCATGTCAAAGTTGGCGATTTTGGTTTGTCGCGTTTCCTAACGGTCCCTCAAGGTACAACTGGGTATGTGGACCCGGTGTACCACCAGTGCTACCATCTCACTGACAAGAGCGATGTGTATAGTTTTGGGGTTGTATTGATGGAATTGATTTCATCAAAACAGGCTGTAGATATGAGCAGGAGGAAAGATGATATTAACCTTGCTAATATGGCATTAAACAAAATACAGAGGTGTCAGCTAGATGAGTTGGTGGACCTGGCTCTCGGGTTCAGATCAAATTGGGAGGTGCGGTGCATGGTTTCTTTGGTTGCTGAGCTGGCGCTTCGATGCTTGCAACCTGATAGAGAAATGAGACCATCTATAAAGGAGGTTTTGGAGACACTGAGAGTGATTGAAAAAGGTGATTATAATGGAGATAAAATGGTGAAGGAAAAATATGATAAAGGAAGAAACTTATCTGTTGAAGTGTGAAACAAACTTTTCTCCTGATAATGTGAACTGATAGATGGAAGTATAGTAACAATATACATGAGAAATTCGCGAATAATTCGTGTTTTATTCGTTTTTTTGACGTTTCCGAACCGAACTCCGAATAAAACGCAAAAAAAACGTAAAAAAACGAATTATTCATGAGAAAAACGCGAAAAGAAAAAAAAAATTTTGGGGGGGCTTTTTTTTTTAATTTTTTTTGTTTTTTTTGCTTCCTTGTTGTACCGAATCATTCCCAAATTATATCCAAATTACGAATTTTTGACCCCACCGAACTGAACCCGAACTATTCGTTTGTCACTATAGCAGCTCTACGACACCTAATACTAGCGGATGAGGTACTAACATTTTTTTCTGTTCAATTACATTTACTTTTATTTTTGCTAGGAGATGTACATATAGAATATAGAGTAAATTACATGATATATAGTACATCTGTACGACTGTACAATTGTGTGACTGTTGTACAGTTTTTCGTTTTTTTGAAAAATAAGTATTGAACTTTTGATTACCAATAACTTGGTGTCTTTTAATTTCATTAGTTGAGATAATCGAGGCGATTTTTTTTTTTTTTTGCAATAACTCGGATCCTCTCCAACTTTTAACTTCTTGTCATAAGATCCTTACAGATTTCCTTCACCACTAAAACCAGGCACCTTGGTTCTCAACTGATGTGAACAATTTTTGTTGCGGTTGATAACCTTTTATATATAGAGACCAACAACTTCTTTACTTGCATCAAGCTAATTGTTCCTGATGAGTACCTTCACCACTAAAAGAGTTTAAAATTTCGCCAGATGACAAAATTATCCCACAAACAAGTCAGTGTACTTTTTCTAAAATTGCAAAAAGTACTGTAATTTCACATGAAAATTATTGAAATTATATAAATTGAAAAAATATTATAATGAATTAAGATTTCTAATTTTAAATAAGTATAACCTTTTATGCATATATCGGTTTGAAATTATTTTTTCTTCAAAATGAGCAGTTTAAAATTTCTCATGTTTGAAAGAAAATAAGCTCAACATTGAAAACATTTCTTGACTATTTTGATAATTTTCTATTTTGTAAGCAAGATTTAATATATATATATATAAAATTATGTTAAATTTAGTATATATACTTTTTAAGATTGAATTTTGAACATGAGATTCGGAAAAAAATGATTTTATTTATAGGATATTGGAATGGGTATCGCTGATTTTAGATGTTATAAACAAAACAGTTAAAAAATTTCAGCTTCATTTTTTGGAGCCGAATTTTTTTTCGTACTCATTAAATTCAATTTTTTCTTTTTGAGAGAGCATAAGAGAGAAGCCGATGGCTAGGAGCGATTTCTTTTTTTAAATTTAATTGATCTGAAAAAATAATTCGGCTCCAATGAATGAAGCCAATTTTTTTTTATAATTTCATCTATGACATTCAAAATCTACACTATTCATTGTAATATACTATATTAATTTCTATAATAAAAATCTACACTATTCAAAATCTACACTATTCATTGTAATTAATATACTATATTAATTTACATTCAAAATCTACACTATTCATTATAATTTCATTTATGAAGCTCTTGAGTTCTGATCCTCTGGAATAACTCAAAATTTGAGTTTAGATCCGAACTGTCCCATCAAAATTCAGACCAATCCGATTTGAGGTACAATATATGAGACTCCTTAATATTCATGCTACAATAGACCTGACGATTTGGATCTAAACTCAAAATCTGAGTTACCCTTTTAATTGGCTCCTCACCTCCGGATTTATTTCACCTAAGATACCTCACTGTTTGAGTTTAAATCCTGTTCGTTCATTGTATAATAGCACAAAATTTAAAAATATTACAGACTTAAGTCAAATTGGTCGAATCCAATAGACCGGTCCGAATTCAAACTTAATGCAGAGGATCCAGACCCCTCACCCCTCCGACAAATCCATTCTTTCGAAGAACACCGAGACCCGCAGGTGCCTATTTTCTGGGGTATCTTAGGTTTTGATGTTTCGCCAAGCCGAGTCAAAATAATTTTTATGTTTTTTTAAATTACAGGGATCTGCTTTAATATTAGTACCAGGTTAAAAGGACAATGCAGATCTCATAAAGGGTACCGCACTGCATCACCCTCAGAGGCGGATTCAGGATTTTTGTCGTGAGAAGAAAAAAAATAGCGAGACTAGATAAAAAAACAATGCTCTCACTTGTAATTTCCAATACTTGGACTTATAAAGAGGAGGGTTCAAATGCCTCCATTTTTTGTGCCTCCATCATGCCTCCATTTTTAAAAACTTTAATAACTCCAAATTTAAAACTTAAAAGTCAAAATAAAACCGTTGGATATGATCTACATCATTTTATCTATGTGCTCATAAAAAATTATCACATTTTGATTTAGTTTTTATGTGAATCAATAAGTTGAAAAATCAACGACTAGAAATTATCCACATTAGTACATTTTTTCAAGCTCTTGATGACAACCAAAACAAAATTGAAATGTCATAATTTTTTACACGTGCATAGATAAAATGATGCAGATCATATCCAACGGTTTTATTTTGATTTTTTAGTTTTAAATTTTAAGTTATTAAAGTTTTTAAAAATAGAGGCATGGTGGAGGCATTTGAACCCTCCTCAATTTTAAATGCTCTAATTTCTAATTCTAATTATCAATCATAATTCAATAAATTTATTCTAATTTTAATCCTAAATTTAACCGAAATTACAAATCATGATTCCAGAGGAGGACAAAAAAAATCCAAGAGGGACAAAGTCGGTGCGAACCTATAAATTTCTATAAAAATTTAAAAATTTGTTCACATCTTCAAAAACCGCAAGTAAAATTCTGGGGGTGGACCCAAGTAAAATTTCATATTAAGATCATGTTGAACGGTTTAGATCAACTATATGGACTTCGAAAACGAAGATATGAGTTCATAGCACAGGCCGCTCCGGAATATGCATATTACCATAGCCTCAATCCAACAAGAATATAACAGTGTACAAGTATATTAACAAAACAAAATGTATATGCGTCATTAAGCATTCTTTTATTCACCACGTGAAGTAGAGATATCGACAATCATCTCACCATCCCTCTTGAACGATTGAATCCACCACCACCTCTGACGAATGTGGCCGTGAAATGCCAGCATGCACACCTGTGCTTGCAGAGCTTTGCTGCCAATCAGTTAGGTAACTTGGCCTAGAACTAACTTTGCTGACTTCCAAATCTCCAGTCAGAATTGACACAACACGCGACATGGATGGGCGTTGCAGAGGAGATGTCTGGGTGCACAACAGAGAGACTCCTATCAGCCTCAAAGCTTGATCCTTATCATATGAAGCCAGTTTCGGGTCCAATAACCCAATTGAGCGATTTTGCTCATATAAGCTCCAAGCCTGGTGACAGAATGTTAGCCTTTTTCACCACTGTTACTATTATGTCAGTACTGGTACAAAACTCAGAACACTGAATGTGAGTAAAACTACTGACCCATACTAAGAAGGATCCCACCTTTCCTATAAAACTATTTATTTGAGTTTTTATCTGTTTTTGGTTTGAATTCCGGACAGGCCAGTTCAAGGCTAGGTTGTAAACAGGTCAGTATGTGCCGGGTCAGTGCATGGATGGTCCAACACAAGTTTGCCATTTTGTATATTTTATAGTTTATGAAAAGATAGAATTATAAAAATGTGTAGTACCCATTCAAGGAGATATATTTGATCCGCCATTAGTTCCGGGTCTGAATTTAAGCGACCTGTTACAACTTCTAGGGCAACCACACCAAATGCAAACACATCCGTCTTTTCTGTCAAATGGCCTCTCATTGCATACTCTGGTGCAAGATAACCTCTGTATAATTTCAAAACATATTTACTGCTTGTTGCTCTCAGTAATATATTTTATTGAATTGTACTTGATAAAAAAAAGGAAGAATAATTTTCTAGAGGTGTAACAGGACAAGACAAAGGGAGAGACTTACATTGTACCAGCCACTCCTGTGTTGATATGGGTTACCTTGTCATCATAAAACTTGGCCAACCCAAAATCAGATATTTTGGGGTTCAGATCACCATCTATTAGTATATTGCTTGCTTTAATATCTCTATGAACAATTCTCACACTAGATTCCTCATGCAGATATGCTAGGCCTCTTGCAACACCCAGACATATCTCGAAGCGGGTTGCCCAATCAAGGCACAAAGTACGATTCCCTGAAATCAAAATAAGAAAAAATATTAGGAACATTTCTCATTGAGAAATAGAGTATATTAAATGGATACCAAGCTGACGCACAATTAGATAATTGAAGGTCAGCAGAGGTAAAATTGGGCTAAGAGATTTATTGGTTTAATCTGAGATTTAGTTTCAGAGTTGCAAAACATGAAAAGTTTGGTTTAATTGATGTTCAATACGAATGAGGGCTAATTGAGGGAAAATTGGATAGAAATGAGTGGTAATCACTAATCTGAGGCCAATTTAGGGGTGCAGGGAGTGGCTAAGCCCTCATAGAAAAAAAAAAACCAATTGGTAGTTAAGGAGAATTAGATAAGGCATAATTGTGAAATTTTGAGTGTCAACTACTGGCCAGAATTTATAGAAGCATTAATTAATTACGCACCAAAGAGGTGTTTGTCAAGACTTCCATTCTCCAAGTATTCATAAACCAAAAGAGATGTGTTTCCTTCCATGCAACAACCATACAATTTAACTAGGTTTTTATGTTGCACAGCTGATATGGTGGCTATTTCTGTCATGAATTCTCGCTTTCCTTGGTGTGATGTAACTGCTAATTGCTTCACTGCCACAATCCGGCCATCAGACAATTTCCCCTACACAAAGATATAGAAATGATAGACAAAATGAATAATAAGATTCCCCTATTTTCTTACAAGTACAAAACAAATTTGTATAAAGGAAAGGATAAATATATAGTTATATACCTTATAAACAGTGCCATATCCGCCTTTTCCAAGAATATTACTAGCATTAAATGCATCAGTAGCAGTTCTCAGCTCAGCATAACTAAAGACATTTGGTCGATCAACTATCTCCAATAAATCTGACCGAATAAAAAAAAGGAACTGGAAATTTAATAAAGTAAAATAAAGTCCCACTGAACAAACCCACATTTGACCCAATGTTGGTATCCATACCATCTAGTTGAATAATTCAAATGAAAATGTGAGAATATAGTAATTTACCTTTGTCTATTTCTGACATCTTCTTCTTGGGTGTCCAATATAAAATTGCGAGTACTGCTATTAACCCTAAAATTGTGACTGCTACTACAATTCCTACAATGAGACCTGTGTTGCTCTTACTTGAACCTGGTTCGCTATTTGAGAACATAGGAGTGAAATCTGAATGATAAATAATTGGAACATAAGAAAAACAGGAACACAAATTATGTTAGTATTGCTTTGACAGTTTAAAGGAATATATAGATGCATGCAGACACGAGAGAGAGAGAGAGAGAGCAACTTGGCAGCCTCTGCCAACGTTTAAATAAAAACAGAGAGAGAGAGAGAGAAAGGGAGTGGTACCGAAAGGAGAAACACTAATAGCTGAGATGAGAGGGCCATAATAGCCACGAGATGGTACGCAACAAGTGCCTTTTCCAGCCCAAAAGAAATGTATCTCAATGAAGTTATTTGTTACCGGTACAGTGTAGTTTCTAACGACTGCTACAAAGGATCTTCCCCCAGCAGTTTTCCTTATATCAAAGTCCTTCTCTTTTAAAGCTCCCTACAACAATTAGTTAAAAATCGAGCAAAAATCATTGGTTAATAGTAAGGATATTTTACCTATGGTCAACACAGGAAGAACTTCTAGAATAACCAAAACTGAACAACTTTGCCAGAATTGTATGCTCATACTGGTACATATAAATTAGTCTCGGTACTGGTACAAAAAAGGCTGCTTCTACAGGTTTTGTGACTCAAACTATAATTTCAGATAACACTAAACAATTAAAACATGCAATTGAACAATAAAACCTCCATCACACAGAAGTGAAACAATGAATTAAAGGTAATACTAATATCATGATGATGGCTGCATTTACTGGAAGAAGATCTGATCTCCCCCTTCCTCTAACCATTTTTTGTTGTTGTTTAACTGCTGTTGCAAAATTTCTTTTGCAGTATGTTACCATACTATCAAGTATAAACTAATACCAGGTGATACAGTAATGTTGCGGAAAAAATGATATTGCAGAAACCTGGATAAAGATATCAAAAACCCTTCTCCCTGCACTCTGCCAAGTAAGTGAAGGTTGGTTTGGGTAGCCTATCTCAGCAAATTGGAGCCTAACAGTATAGTTTCCATTTTGAAGTCCGAACCCATAATATCTCAAAGAAGATGGTGACATTCGTGCATTCTGAAACAATTCAGAATCAAGTGTATTTTGAAATTGGTCGGCTCTCCCAGTTGAATTGTAAATGCCACTTATGTATTTGTCACCTCCAGCATCTTGAAATGTACCCACATTGCTCACTCCCCATCGGGTATCATCTAGAAAAAATAAGAAACACAAAAAAAAAAAGGTAGAATGGTCTATTAATTTCTTTGTACTGGTAAATAATTGAAGGTGCCAACAGTCAAGAATGTTATTCCTACAATTCAAATATCAATTAATGACTTTGCATTTCATATTAAGTATTTTTGAATTGTGCTTATGGGTATGGAGCACATACCTGCAACATAATAAGAAGCAGCTGACAAGTCGACATTATCTGATTGGTACACTGTTCCATCTTGAGCAGTCAAGGTCGTCAAGGACGTAGCTCCACATTTTATTGCTAAGGATGAATCTGTAATTTAGTTTTTTCTGTAAATAATTTACTTAGTTTTAAAGCATGCCTTGTTTTCCATTTTGGTCTGTAAATTTTTAGAAGTATCATATTGATTTTCAATTTTTTTATTTTGCATGCACCAAACAGGTCCTGCTATCATCAGTATAAAATTTAGATGAAAATCTGCATTATCAACTATGCCATGATAATATTCAAAGTGAAGAAGCATATAAAAAAAATGTTTTTGTTAACTATTTATGATGACATTTATGTCAATATTACTATCCATTATGTTACATTATGAGTTTATGGGCCAAATTGTTATTGAACTATTGGGCTATATATGTATCTTGCTGTTTTAGTGTTATATGTTAAGATTAAGAAAGAAATTAAGCAAATTAAATTTACTCCAATATCTTGTCTCTTTGTGTCACGACCTATATCCAATTTAAGAGTTATCATAAGTAATTTTGACCTGGTCAATGATCGGAAGGAATGAGAAAGAGATTCGGTCAGAAGGGCAGGCTTTTGGGGCAGGCATCTCGTGTATTTTGCCCATAGCCTTAGTTCTTTTCAGTCACTGAAGTATGGGGTCCACACTCACAGAATTGGACGCAACAGCTACGACGCTAACTGGAGAAGAAAACTTAAGAGTTTGTTTAGGAGTCGTTATGCCAAATTAGCATGAAGTCATGACTATAGTAAATTAGAAGAATCTAGGCGATAGAAATTAGTAATTCTTGTTGTAATCTAATCACTCATAAATAGATAACTTGTGTACCGGCTCTTATTATGGAAAATAATATCAATTTGTTAAGTTTCACTCTTCGTTCTTGGCTTTCGCCATTAATATATCATTGTTTTAAATTATCAAATCTTCTCAATTCATTCAAGAATCTTGTTAATTGCAAGATTCCCGATTAAATTCAGTGCAAGGTTGCTACAAGTTGGTATCAGAGCATTTGCTTGCAACTGGGAAAATGGAAGAGCAAGCAATTAAGAAGGGGTAAGATGGAGGAACAATCCCTTGATCTTGCCATGCTTAACAAGAAATTTAGCAAATTGGCCAGAGATTTTTGAATCGTCACACCAAGCCAGGGATAACAGAATAGACAAAGTCGAAAGCAAGATCGATAATTAAACTTGAATGTTCATAGCTTACATCTCAGCAAAGCAACCAATAATTGAAGAAGCTAGTCGACTACTCAGCACCCAGGCGAGTGGGAAAAGATGGAGAAAGGATGAGGAAGGATCCCCCTCATTACATTAATTGCGAAGAAACTCAAGATGAATCAAGAGCGCGATTAAGGCAATTGGAGAATGTCTCGCAAAATCAAAGAATCAACTTGCCTCGATTAGATTTTCCCAGCTTTGATGACAACAATCCAATGGAATGGATAGAAGATTATGACTTCTACTTCGAGATGTACTGATACTAGAGATCTACAAATCAAGGATGGTATGGATGAATTTCAGTGGAGATGTGAGAGAATGATACCTCTGTTTCAAAATTGCAAATCCCACCTCCATGGCCAGTATTGGTTGACGAAGATTCGTTAATGAATTAGTTAAACAGAACAGTGATCATGTGATGATCTGACGCTGAGATGTCAGCTCAGTATTCAATCGCAAGATCTGTTCCATAGATTTAGATGATTTTTTTTTGTAACAACATCGCCTATAAAAGGCAAAGACTTGTAACCGGTTGGATTATGAAATGAATAAGCAATCTATTGTATCCACTTATACGTTTTCTAGCTTCCGCCATATCGGTTCTTAGTTTTCTTTCAAATTACATCACTTTGTCTAATTATTGAGTTAATTGAGCGATTCCATAGCTGAATTAGGTTGAGAACCTAACACGTGGTATCAGAGCTCACAATCACGAGCTGGGGAAAGGAAGGAAGAACAAATCAAGATCAGCAATCATGGCGAAAATGAGAAGTAGCGATTCTCAGCACAAAGAGCTCCAACTCATAAACACTACATAGGAGACAATTTGAGGTTGTTTGATAGTCCCGCTTATGCTCATATGAATGAAAGAAAGTGGAGTCTAGTTTGATGTTGACGCCGAGAAGGATATCCCAAAAATATGAAGAGATATAGTTTGATGTTGACACCCAGATGGATAAAAAAATTATTCTTTTTAAAGATAAAATCAATTTGACACAAAATGAAAATTTTAAGGATTAAATGATATTTTAAGAACCATTTGTATAATTTATTCAAAACTAAAATATGATCATGTAGCAGATGGACTCTGAGCAACTTTGGCAGCAGCTGCTAACGCTTGCAAAAGAGAGAGAGAGGGGGTTACAACTTACAAATAGGAGAGTCCTTGTGACAGGGAAAATCTCGCTGAAGGCATTTTAAACCAGAAGGCAATACACTGTAATATTGTAATTATGAAAAATGGTAAAGATGAACTATAAATAAATTTCTGTATTAGAAATCAAGAGAGTCAATTAATCATATGGAAAACTTAAAAAGAATAAACATTCCAAGCACCTTCTATTGGAGCCCTGTATGACAAAGTTGTTTGCCAATAAGTTCCTTAAAGCAAAAAAAAAAAAAAATTAAGTCAAGTTTTTCATAAACAGTGTTGAATGACGTAACAAACGTTCTATTGAGTTCATGAAATTTCTCACTATAGGGCTCAATGTAAGTAATAGAATTCCTTGGAAAAAAATAATATCTACAAAAATGAAGATCGCCTTTTGAGATATAGCATTACTTACAGATGTAAATCTTGACGACTAATCCAAGAAGGAAAGGCTCCTGACAGCAGATTGTATGACAAATCTCTATGGACAAAAATCAATGGGTAAACTTGAAATGATAGTACTATATCGATAATCTTAGCACTTTTGTTTCATGATAAAGCCAAAAGAAAATACAAAACAAGAATAGCGCACATGTTGACGAGACCATTGCTTTTCTCGGATGGCAAGCTGCCACTAAGGCTATTGTTCCCAAGAAATCTGACTCAAAATACAATAACATGAGCAATAAACATCAATAAAAGAATAAATCTATTTGAAGTTATAAAAATAAATAGGGAAAGGATTCCTCACAAGTATGTCAGAGAACTTAAATTGAAAAGGGACTGCGGCAGCTCTCCAGTTATATTGTTGAAACTCAAATCTCTACAGGATGCATGAAAAGAAGATATAAAATTAAAACAACTGCAGGCAAAAGCAGTAAAAATATTACCTTCATTAGAAGAATAAACAAAATAGTTGAAATTCATACAGTAATGATAAATTTTTTAACTTAGAGAAGTCTGTCAGGAGAGTATCTGATATCTTGCAATTCCTTAAGATTCTACAATGTAAAATTCAATTAAATATATATACTGAAGGTGCTGCATATCTAGAGAAATGAAATCCTGAATAAGCATTTAAAATAAAAGGCATATTTACAAAGTTTTCAAGGATGTCAAGTTGCTGACAAAATCCAATTTAGAGCTAGTGCCATTTGCTATGTCCCCAATCCGTCTTCATTCAAATACACACAAAAGCACACAAATCAAATTTTGCAATTTAGATATTATAAGAAAAAGTAATGGTCAACAAGATTCGAACTAGCAGAAACTTACAAGCTGGTTAACTTGACAAGGTTTGAAAAACTAGATGGAATGGGCCCTTGAAAAGAATTTCCTTCAAATCGCCTGAAAATTTAATACTCATGGTTGTTGAAATGATCACAGAACACACAGATGAAAAGAATTTAGCATCGGCAAGGAATAGCATGAACATGGTATTATCAATAGAATATAACGGGGCAATGTTGACTGAAGAGGAACAAATCGGAAGGGCTTTCTTCCAACAAATGAGAAAACAAGTCAGGGAAACCCGGAAAACTGCACATTTTTACCCCAAAGCGCTATACCCGAAACATTGGGAATACTCTCAATTGGCTGCTCCATTCACTGAAGGCGAGGTGATGAAAGCCATACACCAACTGGCGAACAACAAGGCATCCGACCCTAATGGGTTTCCAAATGAATTTGAAAAAATATATTGGGGCTCAATCAAAGAAGATGTCATGTTACTCATGTATACCTTGCACATGCAATTTCTACGCCAACGAACTAGATCTATCATCTGTAAATAAGGCAAATATAATAATGATTTCAAAGAAATATCCGACATTGACAGTACAAGATTATCATCCCATTATAATTTAATGCCCAAGATCATCTCCAAGGTGCTTGCCAACCGCCTTGCCCTAGTACTACCCGATTAGTTTGGCCCTATCAAACAGCTTTGTAAGGGGTAGACATATCTCATAAACTTTCATAACAGCAAGGGAGATTTTACAGTACATGGGTTACCACTGGACAACCTTTTGTTTTTGAAATAATTGATTTCTCCAAGGCCTTCGATTCGATTCAATGGAATTTTCTTACAAAACTGATGGAGGCTAGAGGATTTCCGAATAGATGGATTTCATGGATCACACAACTGTTGGAGGGTTCAGATTTTTTGGTGGATAAGCACGGGTTGCGTCAGGGAGATCCATTATTGCTTATGATGTTTATCATTGTGGTGGATGTTCTTCAGGGCATGGTTGCCACCATCAACACAACTCTCAAGAAACCAATTGCGACTAAAATCAGTGAATCCATCATAGCGCTACAATATGCAGATTATACTGCATGCACAGTAAGTGCAGACTCGGTTACCCTAATATCCTTGATTCAAACTTATGTTGGGACTTTTCTCCAAGGTCTCAGGATAACACATTAATTTCATGAAAAGTTGCTTTTGTACCATTTAATATGGGGAAGAATGAGAAAGTAAGTACAGGAGCAATTATGGGATGTCTTTAATCCGAATTGCCAATCATATATCATGCCATTAACAGTGACAAGGCCCGAAAACTGCCTCTTTCTTCCATTGATTGAAAAACTGAAAAATAAAAATGTAGGGGTGGCAAGGGGGGAGATTGTAGTTAATGAACTCAGTCCTTTCTTCGATTCCTGTCTACTATATGGTTTGTTTTTGAATTCCAAAATGGCCACTAAATAGGATGGACAAGATCCGAAGAGATTTTTTGTGGGGTAAGAATAATGACACACTGGAGGCATATCTATCATCAATTGGGACACAGTCTGTTTGCCCAAGCGATGGGGTAGCATAAGGGTCTCCAATCTTGACTTCCGAAACATTGCTTTAATACAGAGATAGTGGTGGCAAGCCAACACGAAACATACGACCCTATGGACAATGGTGGAAACAAGGTTGCGATGGATTAGACATTACACACATGGTCCGAGTCTCCAGTCGGTGAGAGGTTCATTCTTTTGGCAACAACTACAAAAAATCGAACCAATTTTTCACTGGAGCTGTTATTGGTTATTGGTAATGGTATGTCAATTTCATTTTGGTTTGATTTGTGGCATGGCATGCCTTCAAAAGTTTTTTTTTTGATACATACAATAAACCCACTTATCCGACTATTATCCTAAAGGATGTCACTCCTATTGTTGATGTACTGGCACAGGCTACTGTCTAATTACACAAGATGTTTCAAAACTACTAGTTTGGACTGGTTCTAGTGCAAGGGCAGGAATACAGCAGGGACTACGAAGGCAAGAGCGGATCTCCCTATTCCTATGTATCTGTTGGAACATATGGAAGCAGCACAATGCAGTGGTGCTTGGAGGCTCATGGGTGCAACCCATCCAGTTGGCAAATAGAATAAGGGATGAAGGCAAAATGTGGTTGAAGTACTGCTAGTTTCAGATGTAGCAGATACAACAGGGATTCAACCGGGCAAAGATGTTTTGATATAGCGGGTAAGCATACTGCTAGGTAGCGTGGTATAACACTATAATCTTACTTTAGGTAGTATGCTGGGGGTTGAGGGAATTTCTTATAGAAGAATGCACCCCAAAGTTGTTGTAATGTACCTCCTTTTATCAATAAATTTGGCAGCTTCTCTGTCAAAGTTTCAAAGAGAGAGAGAGAGAGAGAGAGAGAGAGGGGCATACATGTCTTGTAAACCAGTCCAGGTACCAATATAGTCAGGCATTTTACCAGTGAATGCATTGTCTCCTCCACACCTGGCCATATGAAATAAATAATTAACTCACATTCAATAGAATTAAATTAACATGAATTATAAGAAAAAGACTTGAGAGAAATTACAGTTTTGTCATGTTTATAAGATTTGATAGTGTTTCTGGTAATTCACCGCTGAGACCCGAACTATCAATATAACTGAAAAACAAGAAGCTATATTGTTAATTTATTAGTTTTGTTTCAGTTTCTATATTATGACAAAGAAAGTAACAAAGACAAACAGTTCTTGAAGATTCGTCAAGTTCCCAAATTCATCAGGTATCGGCCCACTGAAGTTGTTTGTTGTCATTCCCCTGCAATATAAAGTAATTAACCGGAAAACAAAAATTAGATTTGAAATCTATTACATTCTTTGAGTTCCATTAGGAATCAGGGAAGAGAAATCTTACAGCCATTTGAGGTTTTGAAGATTTCCCAATTCCTTCGGAAGTGGACCCGATAATGCATTAAAGCCAATATTCCTAATTTGTTTAATATCAATAGGAAGCTATGTAATATTAATATAACCGATTTAATATATTAAAATTTATATAATTCACCATTTATCAAGGAAGATGGCATTACAAGTATTGCATTCGAGTCATATTCCCCATGAATGCAGGTACGGGACCCGTTAGATAGTTTTGTGCCAAGTTCCTGATCAAACAAAGAATAGCTAAGAAAAATACACAATTAGAATAATTTATGACTATCTGGTATGCTCTTCGGTATTCTTCAAAGAAATAATTTAGTTATAAAAGATTGGCTGGTAGTATCAAACATATATATTGGTCGAAAGTTGAAAGAAGAAACCCTTTGGCCTTTTGGTAATGCTTTTAACTCATTGAGGAAATTAACAGAAAATGGATATTAGGTACAAACTACAAAGACATGTTTCAGGATACAAATTGTGTGTTGTAAAGAATGAGATAAGGAAAAACTACAGGCCTGTCAGTTAAATTATTACAAGTTACTAAGATAAGAAAGGTTTTGGAGCTCATCTGGTATAGTTCCCCCCACATCCAATGCATACACCCTCCTGTGTTAAATTCAAAAAGCAAGCCAAAAAAAGTAAAAGTTATAAAACAAATAAATAAGTATATCTAGTGCATAAACAAAAGATACAAAAATAAATAACATGAAATTAGAGTGACAATTTTTTTATGAATATATAAGTATTCTTTTGTTTCTCCTTTCACAACTATTTTTAATTTCTCCATGTTACCAAAAATATAACAAGTGTATATTTTGGAAATTTGGAGTTAAAGCACAGTAGGATCTGTGATTTGCAAAGCATTTGGAAATATATTTTTTCACCGGAGTCAAAATTTCCTATGATCTTGTTACATTTTTTCAAACGGCCTCATGTCTTTATTTTGAAGTCCTAACAGTCAATCTGAACCATTTAATATGATCTCCATATGAATATATATTTGAAGATCAAATTTTATTTTTTTTAAATTCTTTTACTATTTTTTTAGATAGGTAGAAAATCACTGTTTTTTTAGATAGGTAGAAAATCAATTTGATCTGGAAATTTTGGACCATTCAAAAACAGTGATTTTCTACCTATCTAAACAAATAATAAAAAAATTTTAAAAATATAAAATTTAATCTGCAAGTACATATTCATATGGAGATCATGTTGAATGGTTCGGATTAACTGTTAGAACTTTAAAAACAAAAGTAATGATCTACAGTACGGACCACTCTGTGCTATGCATAGAACCATAGCCTCACTCTTGAAATATTAAAGTAACCCATCTTTTTAGTTCTTTATAATTGTTTACTATTTATTTGGATGGAGAAAATTCAATTATATTAAAAATTTAAATCATATAACAAATTATTTTCCCCACATCTAATGAATAGTAAAAAGTTATATAAAAAAAAAAAAATTTGATTTCCTACGTTCAATATATTAAAAACGTTAACATATGGGTGCAAACCGGATCAGATATTATTCGTCCGTATTCAGATTTGTATTCGAATCTTACGGATTGGGATATTTGGATACAGATAGTTTGCGGATACAAATACAAATTCAGTTTCAGAGAAGATATAGATATGAATACATATAATTATTTATATATGTATTTAAAAAAAAATTCAAATATCTGTTTGTATGAATCCGGATACATGCAGATATAAATAATTATTCATATTCGTACTTTTTAATTTTTCGGATAACTGTTTGTACATATATAAATACGGATCATAATTATTAGTATCCGTTGTTTTTTATCAACTTGACAATGTGACAAGTTTTGTTTGTGCAGATATACGAATACAGAATACAGATGATACATATACATATACAGATACTGATAAACTTACAACGTGACAATGTGACATGTTTTGTTGGAGTTGTAGGTGCAGTTACACTTGATTCCTGGGTTGAAATTTAGATTGAAGTCAAGGTCCGTGGAGTCTATAGCCCACCCGCTACACAGTTCGCCACTTATGTTCCAATTCAAATCTGCACTCTGGCCCCACCTTCCTAGTATGGTATTCACTGCCACCACTACAAAAAATAAAATAAAATAATATGCATAATCGGGCAATTTTTTTTTTTTTTTGTAAAGTTTCTAATAGCAGCAGACTTCCTGTATCAACTTCTTTTTACATTAGAGCCGAACCCGATTTTTTTTTCTTTTACCGTCTTTAAAAAAACAATAAATAATTTAACCAATCTTGTTTAAAATTTCGATTTTTACCAACATCACAGGAGCAGGTACAACCTGCAGAAGTAGTATTTTTTTTTCAAAGAACGCAAAAAGCATCAGTACTTCATCGATATTAATATTTTTACAATGAAAATATGGATGCATCGCTGCAGGAATTAATCAGGGTATAAAACTTCTACACGTAATTGATGTTTTTGTAATAAAACATCGATGCATTGTTTTCAAACTCGACCATAACTTTTGATAAAAAAACTCCAATTTGAGCGTGACCATAATCCGGAAAGCTCGCGAAGAGACGGAGGGCCTATGCAATTAGAATTATAAAGAAAAAAAATGTCGTTTAGAGACTAAAAACTTTAATTGAAATTTCTCATGAATAACAGTACTCAATTTTAGAATTGCGCAACCTAGTGACTTTGTAATATTGCTACTCAATTTTAGAATTTGATTTGGAAAATCAAAGAAGAAAGCAACCTTGCGAAAGCTCCATGGAGAGTAAAAGAGGGTTGGGAATTTCAAGTATATCTGTCAAAAATTTTAAAATTATGTATTTTTCCTCTAAAAATCATAATATCAAGTGTACTCTTTTAAATTTCAAAAACTCACAAGTTTATTCATTTATTATTTTCTATCAAAACTTATTTTAAATTAATAATGTATCATATTTACCCTTTATTAAAAATAAAAAAATATATAGTTTGTTTAAAAAAATGTTATTCTAATTGGTCGATTTCTGAGGGCAAGTAGTTAGTTTGTTTAATTTTGACGTATATATGTCAGAGATAGACAAAATAACCATTTGCCTTTGGAAACCGATCAATTAGATGACCGGTATTTTTTTAAGAGGAGGGTTCAAATGCCTCCATTTTTTGTGCCTCCATTATGCCTCTATTTTTTACAACTTTAATAACTCAAAATTTAAAACTTAAAAGTCAAAATAAAACCATTAGATATGATCTACATCATTTTATCTATGCATGTGTAAAAAATCACGATATTTCAACTTTGTTGTGTTTGTCATCAAGAGTTTGTAAAAATGTACTGATGTGAATAATTTCTAAACGTTCATTTTTCAACTTATTAATTCACATAAAAACAAAAACAAAATGTGATAATTTTTTTTATGAGCACGTAGTGAAAATCATATAGATTGCATGTAACTGTTTTATTTTGACGTTTATGTTTTAAATTTTTGAGTTATAAGCGTTTTAAAAATGGAGACATGGTGGAACAAAAAAATGGAGGCATTTGAACCCTCCTCTTTTTTTAAATAGACTACATATTTTGTTTATTTTTTTTAATAAAGGGCAAAATAGATATTTTATAAATTTTAAATGAATTTTAATACAAAAGACAATAAAATAGTAAATTTCATATGGGCATTTATGTATCAAATAAGGTTTCTTTTACATGCAAAGTACATATATGCAATATATTTCAGTGTTTATACAAACAAAAATAACTTAATGACGAACTATAATTTAATAGGCAGAGTTTATAAAAAAATGGTTTATTAATTTACACGAATAATTAATTGAAGATTGTACAAAAAGGGACAAAAATTGATCATTATTTATTTCTACAGCAAATTAATAGATGAAAAATTCATCAACAGATTGTAACTAATAGAGGGAACACACGGACATTAATTGCATGAGACCAGGCAGGAAACAAAGTTAATTGCAAAGTATATCTTAATTAAACAAATAAATAAGAAACAGAAAGCTTATCTGAAGAGCAAAATAGGGGCAGGGTTTTACAATAAAGGTTTCCCCTTAAATCTTAACTGGGAAAATCCCCTGCCATTAATGTTTCAGGAGAGAGAGAGAGAGAGAGAGAGGGGCTAGGAGCCAAAAAAAAAAAATTCTTTCAGCAATAGCAATTAAATTGGCAGAGAGACCCTTTAATTGCAAGTATAAATAGATCATTCTCAAAGATAGAAATTAATTAAAAGGAACTCAAATAGATAAGAGGAAAAACACACATGTATCAAGTTTAGTATATAAAGGTACTAGATCCTCTGAGATATCTCATATTTTGCGTGACCGACGTGTTCGGTGCCTATTCGGGGATAGCGCAGGGGCAGTATTATTTGAGCTTTGAGATTCGTGCATAACGTATTTGAACGGTTGAGATTTTCCAAAAAGTCACGCCAACTATGAGATATCTCAGAGGATGTGAATTCCTAGAGATGTATCAATGCATACCTTCAGATGGGTCTGTCGTAGCTTGAGCTGTTGTTGTTCCGGCACGAGACAGGATTAAGAGGCATACTATTAGTATCATACCTAAGTCTTCCATTAATGGCGAGTCGGGCACCACCATCTCTCTCTCACACACATGCGTCTCTGTGTGCGCGCCTCCGGAGGCCTTGTATATAAACTGGTACAAGTTAGGAAATGTCAAAGGAAGGAAGAACGAAAGAGAAATTTTGAAGAGGGAATTTTATTTAAATTTCTCAAAAAAATTAAAATTGCGTATTTCTTTTTTTAAAGTTTATATTATCATATTTATCCTCTTAAATTTTAATAAATAAAAAATTTGTTAATAACTATATATTAAAACTCACTTTAAATTTTTAAAGTATCCATTTTATCATTTATTAAATTAAAAAATATATATATAACATGTTTAAGATAAATATTTATAATTCTTGCATATAATTGTATCATCTCCCTAATACAGGAAATTTACATCACAAAAAATATAGATTGCATAAACTAATTTGAAATTCATCATCACATGAGGTTAGAATATATATATTGTCGTGATACATGATATGTGCATAATTGATAAAAAAAAATTAAGAAAAAAGAAAGAGAAGGAAAATTGGGGAAATATATATATATATATATTGCACTACAGCACTTAGTTAACTGGTCCTTCATGCCTCACTTGTATTAAGGTTTTATCTCTTAAAGTTTTTAATATTCATTTACGATCCCTTGCATCATTTTCAAGTCAGAAATATAAAACATACCTTGGTTAGTTTTGAAATTTTAATTTATTAAACTTTTTTTGAAAGATTTTGCTGCAAGTGTTATTAGTACCGTTACTCCATGTTAATTTAAATTAGAATGGGATAAGACCGGTTATTTTATTTTATTTTAAAGCTTGGTTGTGGCTACCAAGGTTGTTACATCTTTTAAAAAGCAACTGAAATACAAATACATCACAGCCTGCCGAAATTTTTATTAATAGAAATAATAATAAAAGAATGTCGATATAGAAGAACGAATTCGTCGGAATTTTAAATCTAACAAAGACGTTATTTTTGGTAACGTCCCAGGGGACGTTACCAACGATAACGGCCCGATTAAAATCGCTAATCGCAGCTCCTTAAAAAGCTGGCCGTCGCCAACGATGACGTCCAGAGAAAAAAAAAAAAAAATGTGGCCGTCGCCAAAGATGACGGCCAGACTTTTTTCCTATGCTTTTTTTTTTCTCCGATATTGGATATGCTCTAATATTTTTTCTTAAATTGTGAAAAAGTTTTTATTTAGACTATTAAACAATAATTAATTTTGAAAATCCAAACCGTTCAACATGTTCGAAATATTGAAATGTGCTTGGAGGCCAAATTTTACATTTTTTGGAATTTTTTTACTATTTATTAAGCCACTTTGAAAATTACTGATCCAACGGTAAACAGTAAAATTTTCTGGACCACCGGATCAGCGATTGAAAAAATGGCTTAATAAATAGTAAAAAAATTCCAAAAAATGTAAAATTTGGTCTCCAAGCACATTTCAATATTTCGAACATGTTGAACGGTTTGGATTTTCAAAATTAATTATTGTTTAATAGTCTAAATAATTTTTTTTTCACAATTTAAGGAAAAATATGATACAGGCACATAACTTATCACCGAAATTTTTATCACCGAAATTTTTCTGATCTCCAATATTTTTCCTTAAATTGTGAAAAAGTTTTATTTAGACTGTTAAACAATAATTAATTTTGAAAATCCAAACCGTTCAACATGTTCGAAATATTGAAATGTGATTGGAGACCAAATTTTACATTTTTTGGAATTTTTTTACTATTTATTAAGCCACTTTGAAAATTACTGATCCAACGGTAAACAGTAAAATTTTCTGGACCACCGGATCAGCGATTGAAAAAATGGCTTAATAAATAGTAAAAAAATTCCAAAAAATGTAAAATTTGGTCTCCAAGCACATTTCAATATTTCGAACATGTTGAACGGTTTGGATTTTCAAAATTAATTATTGTTTAACAGTCTAAATAAAACTTTTTCACAATTTAAGGAAAAATATTGGAGATCAGAAAAATTTCGGTGATAAAAATTTCGGTGATAAGTTATGTGCCTCTATCATATTTTTCCTTAAATTGTGAAAAAAAAATTATTTAGACTATTAAACAATAATTAATTTTGAAAATCCAAACCGTTCAACATGTTCGAAATATTGAAATGTGCTTGGAGACCAAATTTTACATTTTTCGGAATTTTTTTACTATTTATTAAGCCATTTTTTCAATCGCTGATCCGGTGGTCCAGAAAATTTTACTGTTTACCGTTGGATCAGTAATTTTCAAAGTGGCTTAATAAATAGTAAAAAAATTCCAAAAAATGTAAAATTTGGTCTCCAATCACATTTCAATATTTCGAACATGTTGAACGGTTTGGATTTTCAAAATTAATTATTATTTAATAGTCTAAATAAAAACTTTTTCACACAAAAATATTGGAGTTGATATCGGAGAAAATCAAATATCGGAGAAAATAAAAACATTTTCACAGAAGGCTGGCCGTCATCGTTGGCGACGGCCAAATTTTTTTTTTTTTTTTTTTTTTTTTTTCCTCTGGACGTTATCGTTGGCGACGGCCAGCTTTTTAAGGAGCTGCGATTAGCGATTTTAATCGGCCCGTTATCGTTGGTAACGTCCCCTGGGACGTTACCAAAAATAACGTCTTTGTTAGATTTAAAATTCCGACGAATTCGTTCTTCTATATCGACATTCTTTTATTATTATTTCTATTAATAAAAATTTCGGCAAACTATACACAATCCAACGGTGTCTGTTTTGGATGAAACCCCCATCAAATCGCATTAAATGGTGGCCTATACTTCTAGCAGTATTTAATCCACAAGTTTTCTTCGTTCAACCAATCTAACTTTTTATTAATATCCAAAGTTAATTACAAATTAATAAATATATCCAGAATAAGTGGGTATTTCGAAAAATGTTCAAACCGGCTAGATTCCAGCCGGTTTCCTCTTCCCCCAGAAGTCGGCCAAAATCTGACCGGTTTTTTT
Organism: Carex littledalei; assembly: GCA_011114355.1. Taxonomy (NCBI): domain Eukaryota; kingdom Viridiplantae; phylum Streptophyta; class Magnoliopsida; order Poales; family Cyperaceae; genus Carex; species Carex littledalei. The sequence goes on from CM022081.1 coordinate 3,511,783, forward strand.
TTTTTTTTTTTTACCGTTTACACCCTATAAATATAGATCTTTTCTCTTCCTTACAACATAATAACTGTCTCTTTCTTCTTTCTTCGTCAGAGGTTTCAGGTAATGTTTTTTTTTTTATATATATATTTTTTTATAATAATTAATTTAATTATTAAAATAATTAATTTTATTTCTTTAAAAATAATTACTGTACACTCATTTAATTTTTTAGAATTTAGTGAACTGACCATTACATGTATACAGACATGATCTATTTAATTTTTTAGGGTTTCTTAACCTACAATTGTTTATCATTTTCTAAAATAAATATGTATACAGACATGTAAATTAGTAACCTAACAATTGTTTACCATTTTCTAAAATATAGTTTGTTTACCATGGCTTTTATTTCATTACACTATGGTGAGAAGATGCTTAGTAATGCACACGGGCTTATTACAACAAAGATGCAATTTCTTCATTTATGATTCCCGATGATATCTTACTTTTGGACTTGAAATCCATGGTTTACACATACACTGGTTACCGAAATTTTTATTTTTAACATTTTAATAAAATTCATTAATAAATTAACCATCGTTTTTGGTCAATTCCAAATTTAACACGGCCACAGAATGCCGGAGCGGACCCATATGGGGGGTACCGCAGAATGCCGGAGCGGACCCCCATATGGGTCCGCACAATGCCGAAGCGGCCCCTGGGGCCGCATAATGCCGGAGCGGTCCCCAGCCTATATATAGGGCCGCAGAATTCGGATTTCATTACATCTCATTTGAAGTTTCAATCCCTTCGACCTCGGGTAATTTTTCTTCTTCTTCTCTTGTTTTAATTTTTAGTGTAGAGTAGTAATTAGGTGTAGGTTTAGGGTTTAGGATTAGGATTTAGGTTTAGAGTTTAGAGTTTAGATTTAGGATTTAGAATTAGAATTGTACCAAAATTTAATTCGATTGTACTCAAATTTAATTAGAATTGTACCTAAATTTAATTCGATTGTACCGAAATTTAATTAGAATTGTACCCAAATTTAATTAGATTGTACCCAAATTTAATTAGAATTGTACCAAAATTTAATTAGAATTGTACCCAAATTTAATTAGATTGTACCCAAATTTAATTAGAATTGTACCCAAATTTAATTAGATTGTACCCAAATTTAATTAGAATTGTACCCAAATTTAATTAGAATTGTACCCAAATTTAAACCGGACTTTTACCAAACTCTCATATTTGACCAAATATTATCCAATACAGCATGAGTACCAGTAGAGATATACCATCCTCCAGTAGGAGTACACAGCATGCTCCTACAGCCACGCCATACGAGATGTCTCAGTACATCGAGACAGCGTTGGCGGATGTTCCGGGTATCCGGAGTCGCACCGACAGGGTCAGCGACTTCTTGTGGTATCCGAATGCGGAGCATCGGATATTAGAGGCTGCCACTGGGGTAAGTAAATTTGTCATATTTATAAATTTGTCATCTCGAATTTTTGATGAATGAACTTGATCTGATTATTTACTTAAATGCAGGGTTTGGATGCGGTTACGGTTCGTCACAACCGCCAGCATCTACGGTACCAGCCGGCGTACGGGGGGATTTTACGCTCGATGGGATTGTACCAGATATCCCAGATGGCCGAGGAGAATGCTGACGAGGGCTTATCTTCTGGCCTCGTTGAGCGATGGCGTCCGGAGACGCACAACTTTCATCTCCCCCATGCTGAGATGACAGTCACCCTACAGGACGTCAGTTGCCTGTGGGGTATGACTATTATTGGGGAGCCGGTCACGGGCGTCGAGTACGGAGATTTTCGTGCATTGTGCTTAGAGCTATTGGGTATCCCGCACGAGGATCTCCAGAAAGCGAAGAAGAGAGGTGAGAAGACTGTGGTCTCGCCCAGCTGCATCAGCTTGGTAAAGCTGCGGGCGAGATTTCAGGTCTTTCCGGATCGACCGGATCAGGTATTTGCTTGTACAAGATTTAATTTAAATAATATTATATTTATTTTCTTGTAAGTAATGTTCTAATTTAAATCTATAACAGGTGGTTATTGACCGATATCTGCGCGCCTATATTTTGGAGATGATCACCTGTCGGTTGTTTCCGGATTCGCATGGAGATCAGGTGCGGCTGTGTTACCTCGAGCTTCTGCGTGACCTGTCCACTGCGGGCAGGTTCAACTGGGGAGGTGCCACGCTGGCATGCCTATATAGGTTCAACTGGACTTCAATATTGGGTGCGATTATGGCACAGAGGGAGATGGACTGTATTCCCCAGGTTACAGTCCCACTCAGACAGTACCTCCTGCCTATGAGCCAGGGTATGTTCAGACAGAGCACATCCCGCCGTTCCCTGGCCAGTCCTCACAGCAGGTACCTCACCCTTCCCTCCTCGATGACCCTATTGCCAGACAGGCGTTTTTATTCACGCAGGCTGAGTCTGGACAGACCACAGTTTTTGGTCCTGGGGTCCAGCAGACATCCGAGATTGAGGAGGTTCCCCAGGAGCCGGTTCAGTCTACGGATGTCCAGGCATCCAGCTCAGCATCCTCCGGAGATACAGACAAGACGCCACTATGCAGGCGGGGTCGGGGGTTTAGGAAGAAGAAGGCGAGGACGGTGTTTAGTCCAGAGCCATAGATTGTTAGATGTTTTGTTAGATTGGTAGATTCTTATTTGTAGTATTGGTAAATGTTTTGTCAGATACTTATTTATTTCGTTGATTAGTTTCTTGTTTGTTTGATTTTGTTGTTATTTATTTATTTTGTTGATTTTATTATCTCAGAGTACACAAAAGAATTTCAAAGAAACCACATATCTAAAATATCTAAAATATTTCAAACGAACGACCAAAAATACGATACGACCAAAAATCAATTTAAACTACATTCGAAACTAAATAACACTTAACATATATACAATTTCGTATTTCTAAAATAAAAAATAAAGGGACCGCTCCGGCATTATGCGGCCCCAGGGGCCGCTTCGGCATTGTGCGGACCCATATGGGGGTCCGCTCCGGCATTCTGCGGTACCCCCCATATGGGTCCGCTCCGGCATTCTGCGGCCGTGTTAAATTTGGAATTGACCGAAAACGATGGTTAATTTATTAATGAATTTTATTAAAATGTTAAAAATAAAAATTTCGGCACTGGTTATAACCCAGAAAGGTGGAACTTAGAATTGACAACCCGACATAGCCATCCCTCTAACGGGAAATGAGTTATTACTAAACTACTAGATGAAAGTACTTGGAGAGACATGTACGGTTATTTGAAGTCCCTCGGGATTTTATAATAGAAATCTATGCCAAAAGAATTCCGATAGAGCCCGAGGTTAGAAGTTCTGGCTCTGGATCAGTTACACCACCTTATACAACACAACCAGAAACATACAATTACGTCACTCCACCAGCACCCCAACGAAGACACTCAGTTTCATCCCCACCTAGACCCCAACGAGGCAGACCATGACACTCAGTTTCATCCCCACCTAGACCCATACATGTGGCGCCTTTACAATTACCTCCAGTATCACCTTACCCCAGACCGGCACCAGTAGACGATAAAATTTGGTCGAATTTTGAAAATATTAATGAAATTCCGGAGGACGATATGAGGAGTGGGGATGAATTTGAGGGAGAAATGTGGAGGGAGGGGGGGACTCTGATCACTTGAAGGGTTGTGGCGAAGATGGTCCGGTTGAAACAGTTGAAGGGCACATATGTCCTAATGTTGAGAATATGCCGCTTAGTGGCCGGACTGATACGCATTTGTTCCCAGACTTCAATGTTGTATCTGAGTTTAGAGAAACAGATATTGGTTTCTATGGACAACGGATTGAGTACAAAGGTGAGCTGACGTAGAACTAATATTTTAAAAGCAAAGATAATCTAATGAAGAAGATTAGAGAGCACCATGTTAATAAGAATCAGGAGATTAGAATGAAGAAAAGTGACAGGGATCGGATTCATGTGGTGTGCAAGGACCCGCATTGTGGTTACGAACTTAGGGGAAAACCAGCGGGATATGGAGATGCATGGGTTATAACGAAGCAAGACAAGCCTCACACATGTAGGACTGAGTATATAAGGACCGACAATGAATGTCTGACGGCATCAATCATTGCCGATGTCATTGAGAGAAGCATTAAGAACGACCAATGTATGAGTATCCAGACGGTGACAAACTGTGTTTTATCTGTGTATGACAATGTAACCCCGAAATACAACTGACTGTGGAGGGGCCGTGAGCTTGCAATAGCCAGACAATTTGGGAGTTGGGAGACTTCATACAGCTTGCTGAGACCATTGTTGATGGCAATTTGCGACAAGAATCCCGGCTCGAAGTACCAATTTTTTACCAGTCCGATATGAGATAAAGAATCAGGAGAAATTATGAGACATGCCGTTCAATTCAGATCCGTAGCATAGGCTTTTGGTTCATGCATTGCAGTGTTTCAATACTTGAGACCAGTGATCAGCATAGATGCATGCTTCTTGTCTGGGCGGTATGAGGGGAGGCTTTTGATAGCTTACGGCTATGATGCCGAGAACCAATTGTTGCCTATTGCATTTGCAATTATGCATAAGGAGGATAGTGAGAATTGGAGTTTTTTCTTGCAGTGGTAGATGAATGAAGTGCTCGGATATGATAAATTCGTCTGTGTTATATCGGACCAGCACAAGGGGATCGAAGTTGCACTGACAGCAGAATATGGATGGTCTCCTGAGCTTTTTGTACACAGGTTTTGTATGCAGCATGTTGCTGACAACCAAGCCCAGAACTGTGGAAAGGACAAGTGGTACAGATGGAGGTTCAGAGAAGGAGCGAAGAAGAAGAAGCCAAGAAGGTTGAAAGAGATGTTCGAAGAAACCACTTACTACCAACATGCATATAAATAAACAAGTTCACAACATGCATATAAATCACCTATTACTACCATGCCTAAAACTAAATGCGCGAAAGAAACCAATTCCAGAAGATGGCCTACCAGATGGCCTACCAGATGACCCTGCTTGGCTACTAGATAGCCCTGCTTGGGTTCCAAATGGCCCTGCTTGGCATCCAGAAGGCCCTGCTTGGCTTGCAGATGCCCTTGTTGTACGCCTACTAGTTGACCTCCTCGGTTGGCTTCCAAATGGCTCTCCTTGCACCCCAACCGCCTCTCCTCCTATGGCAACTGCCTCTCCCATTGCTTCGGCAAACATAACAGATGCATCTAAATGGCTTGTAGCTGTGCTACGCCGTGACCCTCCGGACCCACTTGCCTATGCCATAACTCGCTCATTTTCTTGTGCAGTTGCTGCGTTTCTTGCCTCTGCATTTGCATTTGTTACTTAGTAAGTTGGTATAATTGGAAAAAAATATAATTTTTGATGAATGTTACATACCTCTTCGTTGCCTATCGGTAGTGGAACGGCGAGGCTGATGCCCCCTTCGTCTACATTCTCATATCATCCATCATAATTACATGACGATGTGTTTTCGCCTCCAAACCCTAATCCAACCCTTGCTCGGATGTATACATGTAATGGTCAGTCCACTAAAACCTAAAAAATTAAATGAGTGTACAGTAATTATTTTTAAAGGAATTAAATTAATTTTTTTAATAATTAAATTAATTTTTTTAATAATTAAATTAATTATTCTAAAAAATAAAAATATAAAAAAATTAAATAAAAAAAAACATTACGTGAAACCTCTAACGAAGAAAGAAGAAAGAGATAGCTATTATGTTGTAAGAAGAGGAAAGGCTCATATTTATAAGGTATAAACGGGTTAAAAAAAAAAAAAGGAAACCGATCAGATTCTGACTGGCTTCTGGGGGAAGAGAAAACCGGCCAGAATCTGGCCGGTTTGAACATTTTTCGAAATACTCACTGATTCTGGGTATATTTATTAATTTATAATTAACTTTGGATATTAATAAAAATGTCGGGCTATTTGGAAGTTTCCATAGTCATACCGGAAATTTTCAAGGATTAAATTTTTTAAGCACGAGATCGAGAGTTACAATTTTTAATTCACTCCCATGGCAAGCATCAAGTTTCGATTATAAAATATTTCATAATACGAAAAATGATAATTTAACATACTAGTTTTCAAATATAATATTTAACTTGCACAATAATTTTGACGGTGCTTTGTGCAAATATTTCTGTGATAAAAATTTTATAAGCTGTGAACAAATATTGACAGATAAGCACGTTTCGGGCCTCTCCAAGTGTGAGTCCATATCCTCTGAGGTAACGGAATATTTTATGTTTAGATTCAAACCGTCCAATCAGAATTTGGGTAAATCTGGTCCGAACTGAAATATACTAGACCTCTATAATATTCGTGCGAATTTTGATTAGACGGTTCGGATCTAAACAGAAATATTATGTTACCTTAGGTGATATGAATTCTCCATGTTTTGGTAGTCGCTGTATGCAAGTAATAGTTACTGGTACAGGCTGGTACCGCCCTATACTAGCTCAAAGAGCATTTTCATCTGGTAGTACCAAAATTAAAATCTTTCATTGCCCGAAGTTCAATTTTGGGTAATTAAATGTTTCATCGTGTGGTGATTGGCATTGTTTTGGAGGGGCAGGAACCCTAATAGGCTGTGACCACTGTGGCTGAGAGTCTTTCTAACTTTTTTTCTATCAGTATTGAGGTCGGTACCAGTTTCGTTCCCTACTCTTTTTATACATTGTTTTTAATACAATCCTAAAATACGGTAAAAAGAAAAAAAAATTAAAGAACATATAGGTATCCTTATAGCTATTGACAAAGAATGAAACCATTATTCACATGTGAATTAAGTTTGTAACTCAAATTTAAACTCGTAACTCCAAAACACAATGAGTTCTATGAGCTACAGTTCAAAACTTCTGAGATCCTAATATTACAGAAATTGACCGATTACAAGGCCGATGATAAAAAAGATACATAACAATAACCCTAGTGTGATCCACCAGATCTGAGAAGACTGATGATTGGTCGACGATTGCTGAGATCCGTCTCCATTCCGAGTAGAATTGCTGTTACAAGGTGGCAATGGTAACCCGCAGAGACCCGAATTATTTTCAAATGCATATGCTGGAAATGTAACCAAAGAACCCTGCTGTGGTATGGGCCCGCTGAACCGGTTGTTCGACAAATCCAACCATGACAAGGACAAGGCCGAAAAGGAAGAAGGTATATTGCCTTCCAACATATTATGCGATAAATCGAGCCTTACTAAGCTAGCCATGCCTCCCAATTCTTGTGGCAACGATCCCATCAGGTGATTGTTCTCGAGATTCAAGGACACTAAATATTGCATTGTAAAAATCTCAGTTGGAATTTGGCCATCGAGTAGATTGTATGACAAATCAAATACAACCAAGAACATGTCCTTTCTAATGAAATTGTCATGGCCAAGTTGTCTAATATAATACGGAGTATCTTCCATTAAGTTACAACTTATACTCAGCACGCGCATCAGGTCGTTATACCGGATCCCATCAAACTTCACAAAGAGTAACATACGATCATCATTAATTCTCTTGCTGAAGTATAGCGATTCCGGCAAAAGGCCAGGCACAGATTTACCATATATTTTTGCCATAGCAGGTGGAATGGACCCATTGAGTTGGTTGCTACTCAAATCTAATAATGCCATGTACTTACAGTCACCAAGCCCTAGTGGTATCGACCCAGTGAAGGTATTATTTCTAAGTATTAAAATCACAAGTTTTTCTAGCTTACCAATCCAAATGGGTATCGGGCCTGAAAGTCGGTTGCTTGCTAGAGAAATCCAGTTGAGGCTGGTGCAATTCGCGAACCTATCTGGTATTGTACCAGTTAGGTTATTGTAGTCCAAGATTAGGTTTCTAAGTGACTTAAGGGATGAGAGTGCGGTGGGTATCTCACCATTCAAGTTATTTTGCCACATTACAAGTTCCTGTAAGTTGAGGAGGGACCCTAGAGAACTGGGTATGGACCCAGAAAGCAAGTTCAAGCTCATATCAAGTGAGATCAAGTTAGTACAGTTGCTTAGGGAATGAGGTATGGACCCGGTAAAATAGTTATCCTGTAAGTGTAACACTTTTAATCTAGAGATACTACTGGTGCACAAAGGTCGTGGTATCAAGCCCGAGAACTTGTTCGCACTAAGATTCAATAACTCAAGACTTGTAAGCTTTGAAATAGATTTGGATAAACTACCATTGAAGTTATTAAATGCCAACTCTAGAAACTGGAGTCTGGTAATCGCAACCAGGGACCACATGGGGAATTCACCGGAGAAATTATTCTTGGAGAGGCTCAGAGTGACTAGATTCGTGCATGCCTCTATGTCGGGCGGGGCCACACCAGTAAAATGGTTAGATGAGAGGTTTAGATAAGTTAAATTTAGACACCCTGAGAACGTACCTATCGGTACGGTACCAATGAGTTGATTGGAAGATAGGTCAAGATATTGCAAAGAGGTGCAATTGGTAATTTGTGGTATGGTGCCTTTAATGGTGTTATTGGAGAGGTCTAGTTCTTTGAGTCGCATGGTGTAGTTTGCAAGGGTTGAGATGGATCCAGTGAGTTCGGTAGAATGGAGAGCGAGGGCTTCTAGCTTTCCTAGAGAGAGGATGTAAGCTGACACTGAACTGAAGTCTGCTCTGAGTGGCAGTTCTCGAATCGTCAGAGAGGACACGTGACTTCCTTTACATGTTACGCCTTGAAATTCACACACTTCATGGCTACGGTTCCAGTTGGATAACAAATTAGGATTTGGGAGAGAATTTTTGAAGGAAATTAGAAGATCAATTTCTCCGACCATAGCTGATAAACCGTACAAAAAGAGAAGATGCAAAAGGCAACACAGTGTAAGTGGAACCATTGTATGCTGCACTCCTTTTGTCATCTCTCCTATGACGTTATATATGGTTTTCCTCTTCTGGTACATTTCCGTTGCAAGCTTCTATTTAAATAAAGATAGAGAGAGTAATGGGGGGGGGGGGGGGGGGGGGGGCTACTGTTTTAATGCGTAAGAAAATTGAGTTACAGATGGCGTGTAAAGTTCTCATGCGTTGTTAAATTTGTCCAGAACTAGTCAATGGACCAGCTGGGACCGCAAAACATAAAAATATCTGATTGCTAGTTAAAGAATGAAAGAAAGATTGCGGTCATTTTACACACAGTTGTTGATTAAGTCAAGAGTGTCCATTCAAAAATTCATGGCGCTCGTTTAGGCAATGTCTATGTAAAGTGGGACCTAACAACCATTTAAACCAGAAATGACAGTACTGAAAATTAAATGAACATCTGTCTTTGATGCTCATCATACAACAATCGGCTAGAAATTAAGACCAACATTTTGGGGCGTTTGCAAGAGAAAGAGACAAGTCAGACAACTGTGCAGTAATTTATTAATGAATGAAGGAAGCGTTTTGTTCCTTTATAATTAACCAGGTCTTTTTTTCTGTGAAGGAACTACCCTTTTCTTTAATTCCTTTACATCTCAACTCATTGAGAAGAATACATTTTGGGATAACATGGTGTCCCAACTCCCAATAATACAGGGCAAACATAGATCATTGTCTTAATGAACAATATTGAATAGTCAACCTTAATTGATACGGAAGATAAAGGTCTCTGGGCTCAGTCTCTCACCAGTTCAGAATCTGTGCAAAATCTGAACCATCTAAATCCTTTCTGCACGAATCTCAAAAGCACATTAATACTGGCCCCTTCCATTCCAAATAGGCACCAAAATAAATTGACCCGACTTTGAATCTGATCTCAGAGGATATGGACTCAAACCCCACACCTTGCGCCCCGCATCCTGAATCCCAATATATGAAAGGTTGATTTTCGCTTTAGTTCAATATCAGTAACGATTTCTTGTAGTTGTAGCACACATATGATACAAAACATAGAAGATGTCAACTTATGCGCTAAGACATTCCATAATTTCTCCTGGAAGTACACAAGAAGAAAAGAGGAAGAGGAATTCTAAAAAATAGTAAAAAAAAAATAGTAAAAAAAAATTAAAAAAAATGTAAAATTTGGTCCCAACTTCATTTTCATATGGAGATGATACTTAACAGTTTGGATTATCTGTTTGAACTTTGAAAATATGTCTTTGTTTTTCTTTTTTTAATTTATTTCTTCATTATTGCCAATTTCATGCATTTGAACCCTAAACAAATACTCTACAATAAACTGTGAGATTATTACGATAATTTTTGTAACTGTTAAATCATAGTTCGTTTAGAACAACATCGCTTTTGATTAAAATTGTCTTGAGTTTAAACCAAAATTTAACATGTGCAAGCCATTTCAAGCATCAATTACCCTACTTTGTATCTAGCAATTTTGATTTGAAAGGCAAACTTCCAGATTACGGTTAGCCCAAAATTGCTATTGGCCCGGCCCAAAGAAAAAAAAGAGGCGCCAACTAGAATTCTGATCCAATTTTCTCATTTTTGTTGGTCTCTGAAACTATACCCATTAAGTCTGTAATCTCCAACTATCTGTGTGTGCAACTAAATGTCAAAAACAATGTTCACCTAAGGTAACATAATATTTCTGTTTAGATCCGAATCATCTGATTGGATGGTATATTTCAGTATATTTCATTTTGGACCAGATTTACCCAATTTCTGATCGGACAGTCTGAATTTAAACATAAATATTCCGTTACCTCAGAGGATATGGACTCTCACTTGGAGGAATTCACATCACCTCCGATACCGTAATAGAGAATCTTTTACAATTACTGGATCTGGACCGTTCTTTTTAACTTGGCACGAATCTCAAAGCCCAATAATACTGCCCCCTCTGTCAATCCGAATCTCAAACTGGCTGAGAGTTAATTTCAAACCGTAAAGTGAAGGAAATCTTTTACGGTACCGGGGAGGATATGGATCCTGACTTGGAGAGGCCCAAAACGTACCAAGCATCTCTCAATTTTTGTTCACGGCTTATAAAATTTTTATCACAAAAATATTTACACAAAGCACCGTCAAAATTATTGTGCAAGTTAAATATTAGGCAAATTCTGGAATGGACCAAAAATATTTTGGACCGTTCATTTATTCACGATTGAACGGTTCAGATAATTTGTAAGAAGCAAAACTCTCGGTTAAATTTAACAGAATTTTTTTTTCGGAAGGGTAAAATAGATATTTAACATGTGATGTTCTTCGTTAGTCTAATCGCTCCGTTAACTTTTTTTCCCACCTCCTCCCGCCGTGAGACGCAACCCACACCACAACAAAAATGCAAAATGAGGTTATACCGGCGCTGAGTAAAAACGCCAGCCTTTCCTCTCCGCGCCAGATCGAAGCAAACAAAACGCCGGCGTTTCCTCTCCGCTCGCCAGACCAATACTTTGATAGATCTGTTCAATCCATTGCTCGCTTAGTCTTATCCCAACTCTCTAACCCTTCTCTTCTCACGCATATTTCAGATCTCAAAAAGAAAAAGAAAAAAAGAGATGGAAAAATTGCCGACTCCAGGAGGGGTTGCCAGTTGCCACTCTACTCGCAAACCCTAATCCAGATTCTGGTTCAGATCTTCCTGAGATCGTTCTTCAGGTCTTGGATCTGAGGCCGATTGGGAATAGCAGCACTCGATACATGTAAGTTTTCCCTTTCCCTTTTTTTTTCTTTAAATTTGATTTCTGCTTTCTCACGCTTCAAATGTTTAAACCTTTTCTCTTCATGTTCGTAGGTCCACATCTGATATCTCGGTGATTTCCGGGGTTTCTCTTCTGACTTTATGTAGTTTACGTGCATGGTTCTCAGTGTTGTTACTGGTATTGTTACTGGTATGGTTTGATAGGTGTGAGTTTGAGGAAATTTGCAGTACTGACTGTGAATTTGAGGAAATATGTCAATCTTTGAGTCGAGCTGGTGTTTCTGATTCTACAATTTTTGGATGAGGAGAAATTTAAGGAATCCGTGCACAGGCAAGTTATTTTCCTATTTTCTGTATATTTTTTTCTCTCTTTCAATTTTGACGTGTTTCTAAATATTTACTTCGACTACCTAATATGCGAGCTAGCTTATTACCTCCAGAGGAATAAACTTTTGAGCAGCTAAAAAAAAAGAATTTAGAAATTAATGCAAGGGTTACTGGGTCCCATCTGATATAGTTCTCTCTGTACCACGTGGGGCCTACATGTCAGAAGAAGAATAAACAGATATTCTGGTGCATGCTTAGATGCAAAATGCAAGCAATTGGTGTCAATTGCAATTTCCAACGATTAGGTGGTTTTCTCTGTAAAATAAATTTTTTGGTGTTAATTGCAGAAGTGCAATTATAGTTATACGCTTTTAGATCAGTTTTTTTAGGTTGAAAAGTCAACTTCTGCTACTTTGCAGTTCGTGATTAGTTGTCTAACTTCAGGAAGTTTGCACATTGAGGGTAATATGGTCATTTAACTGCGAACTCCATAGTTTTTGCTGATTATATTGCAGCCAGATGCTGATCGTTCTATAATTTTTTCTTTATCTATTTTGTTATAATTTGGTCAAAGTTGCAACAATATTTGCTTCGTCAGGTTGCAAGAAAAAAAAAAGCAGATTTCTTGTTGTACATTAATAAGTACTCAGCTTTTACTTCACTGAAAATATTCGAAAACAAGTGCCTGTGGTATGTTAGGATCCCTAAAAATTGGGAAGATAATTGACCAATCCTATTAAGGTTGACGACAATTGCTACTCCATGAAGATTTTCTTTGAAATCAGGAAGCAGAAATATCTCGAGGCTCTTGACAAGTATGGTGATCTTCCTCCTGCTTCTTTATTTGTTATATTATTTCTTTCCCGGGCTTTGGGTGTTTGCTGACCAGGCCAGCCAGGCAAGGGCAGAGCCAAGTGGAGTCAGGGGTGGACACTTGCGGATCCCTGGCTCAAAAGAATTTAAAAAATATACTGCTATTTATGCCTTTCTTAAAAAAGTTTATAAAAATATACTTAAAGCTTCAAAAATTATAAAATTTTGCCTACCCCTAAATTTTTTCTCCAAAATATGTTTCTATTTCTATGTTTTTCTCAGAAAAAAATTACAAAATTATGACTCGCCCAAAATTTTGTCCCACCCTGCTAATTATCCTGGCTACGCCCCTGCAGCCAGGCCCCGAAATGACATGTTAGCTTAATGTTCTCAGCTTCACCAGTATACGTTTTGGGCATTTTCTTGTTAACCCATATAATAAAGACATCAGAAAAAATTATACCTGGAGCGGCAAGTTTTGGAAATTACCTCTTTGCGGGGTGTTATGGTACTATTTAATGGTAGGTACTGTACCAAACAATGATTGGTTCGTTACTGAATCATAGTCGGTATTATGGATCCTGAAGGTACTGCAGCAAATGAGAAACCAAAAAGTTACTTATCTTTGGTTTTTGGTGTAGGCATGACAGAGCAAAGGCAGTTGAGATCTTGGTGTGAAGGACCTGAAGGTCTTTTCAACATTCAATGAAGAGCTATACAAGGAGATTACGCAGCTTCTGACGCTTGACAACTTTAGGTGATTTAAAAAAAAATCAGTTTATTTTCTTTTTTAATAAATAAAGGCAAAATAAGGTTTTGGTTCGACTTCCTCAACAATTCTAAGTTGGTTCCTGAACTTCGATTTGCACAAAATTTATCCTGAACTTTATTTCTTTTTGGGAAGTTTTAGGAATGGTTTGGTGCAACTTAGTCCTTTACTCCTTATGAATGGATTGCCATAGTGTGAAACAGAAAGGAATGTCAACCCTCTATAGAGCTACAAAGTCAGCATTGAAAGAGCCAGCATGAAATCCTCAGGTTGATTGTACGGCCTGCACCGTGTCTCTACCTGAACTCATGTTGGTTAGTTTCATAAATTGTCCCTCGAGGTTTAGTAATTCTATCAGTTGGTTCCTCATTTTTGCTTGCAAGTTTGATGAAATTAGGAACATGGTCTCTTTTAATCTAGAATTTTGATCCTGTCACTATGGGCGCACAACCAAAATTTTGATTCATACTAGCTGTATACAAATTGAGCAGTAGTTCTGCTTGTTTCTTTGGTTCTTTTGGTTTGATTATTAAGTTGAGACCTCATCAAATTTAATCATAATTTAAATATCTCTCTCTTGATATCAGTTTGTTCAGTACCATTGAAAATGATGAAAGTACCATTACCAGGTATGTTACTGAGGTCACTAATTTGCGCTGGGGTGCTGGATTTGAGCTAAGCTTAATATGTAGATAAAGGAACCATGGCTTTTGAGTTTCAAATTTTTGTAATGATCTTTATAGTTCCTAAGTGGTATAACATGTGTGATTTTCTTGGTTTATTTATGCAACAACAAATCTAATTTGTTGTGGCGCACTATATATTGTAGGAGGAAATAACGGGCATCATGGGCACCAATCTCATCTCTTGCCAGATCTGGATTAGTGCTTAACGGGTCTATTAATGGGGCTGTTATGGGTTATGGTTGCAGTTGTAGTTCTTCTGTTTTTTATTTTGGTTTTAATTTCCCCTTTATGGTATCTAGTTGTAGTTTATTTCTGTTTTTTGGAGGCTGTTTTTGAAGAGGAGTCCAGTGCAATGCTACTGGTTGGGGTGAACAGTGGTACCAGAAAAAAGATGAGTGTTGGTTTAATAGGTGTCAATTTACTGGTATTGTTACCGGTATATGACATAGTATTTGGTGGTGTTGTATTATTAATTTTCTTGTACTCAGTTTTGATCTTAATGTATTTGAAATTGTTCTTTAGAGTGTAAAGTACAGTGCATAATATGAAAATAATTCAAAACATACATTTTCTATAGCCAAGTCATACTTATAAATGTCAATTGTATAGAATTTCATCGTTATTTGCCTCATAAAACTGAGTACAGAGTGCAGAGAACTCTCTGTATCGCATTTACTTAGATACATCAACCCAAAAATTCATATCACCTGTAGTAACATAATTTCTCCATTTTATATTAGAGCCATCGATACATTTCGCACGAATATTGAAAGATCCACTGCATTTCACTTGGAGCATATCTAAACATAAATATTATGTTACCACATAGAATATGGACTCCCACCTGCAGCCTCTAAAATGGACACCTCCTTTGAAATCAAGACCATTCACCCGTCATCGAACGGCTCTGATTTACAAATCCACAATTTAGTAATAAATGAACAGCAAATAATATGAAAAAAATTAAAATAATATTTTCTACTTTTTTACATCTTATATGACCAAATAATACTTATAAATGTCAATTTTATATAATTTCATTGTTATTTGCCTCTTAAATTTGAGCCAATAATTTCGGACCGTTCATTTTTACGTTATCAATCAACGGTCAATATGTAATGAAATGATTCCAAATTTGTTTTGAAATGATCAAGAGAAAACCCTAATCCATAAATAACACAACATTTCTCGATTTTAGTTATGTCTAAGCTTCGATTCAACGTAGAGTGTTTATGGCCATACGATGCTTCAATATTCCGTCGACTTGATGGATATGTAAATGAAAATAAAATTTCATCGAACTTTTGTTACAATAAAATAAATGCAATGCTCTTTAATTTGAACGGTTCCGATCAACCAACGGACGATATATTTTTGTGCGTCTCCATTAACTCACGAAACAAGAGTTTATGACTCATGTCCTACATGAAACATAAACTCTTGTTTCCTGAGTTAATAAAGACGCACGGAAATATGTCGTCCGTTGGTTGATCGGAACCATTGAAATTAAAGAGCATTGCATTTATTTTATTGTAGCAAAGTTCGATGAAATTTGTTTTCATTTACATATCCATCAAGTCGACGAAATATTGAAGCATCGTATGGCCATAAACACTTCGTGTTGGACCAAAGCTCATACATAATAAAATTTCTGAACTTTTATGCTTAGTACGTTCAATGTTCTCCCTTGATCATTTTAAAACAAATTTGGATTGATTTCGTTGCAGATCGACCGTTGATTTTCCGCGTGAAAATGAACGGCAAATATTTTTTAAATTTGAAGAGGCATATAATGATGAAAATCTATAAAAATGACATGTATAAGTATTATTTGGCCACTGTTTTGGGATGGGTTGATATCCACTGTTCACTTTGGTAAAATTCCAGATAAATTTAGGTAAAATTCCAGATCAATTTGTCTAAAAGAATAGTAAAAAAATTCCCAAAAAATATAAAATTTGATCACCAAGTATATTTTCATACGATAATAATGTTGAACGGTTTGGATTAATTATTTGGACTTTGAAAACGGATATATAAATTCAATACACTGACCAATTTACACATTGCAATGTACCAAAGACTCACTCAATAAAGAATTAAAATATGTTATAACATGAGTGACTCTATGGTACTATTTAGTACTTCACCTTACAAATAAAGAATTAAGTCAATTATAGAGAAGCGCGTCGTTAAATAACCGGTTACTGAGCTTTGTAGCTTATTCTGTATTATTTTGTATTGTTTGTTTGACATTTAGACAATTCCGGACCTAGGGGTGTTCAAATGGTTCGGTTTGTTCGGTTTTCAACCGAACTGAAAAATTTCAGTTTAAATAGTTCTGTTTTCCAGTTTAAATGAATCGGTTTGGTTGAATTTTTGAATTATTTCAGTTTAAATGGATCGGTTCGGTTTAGTCTTTTCAAAACCGACTAAACCGAACAGACCGAATTATATTGATTCAAGTATGATTTGTATTTTGTTTAGTTTAAATATTTTAGAATATATACATGTTTTGTATGAAATTGAACAACTTGTGTATAAACATGTGTAATTTTCGTTAATAATGACAACTAATAGGTTTACTTCGGTTTGAACCGAACAAACCAAAATTTACTTAGGTTTGTTCGCTTTGGTTCTTAATCGGTTTATAAGTTTAATTGGTTCGGTTCGGTTCAATTTTTGAAAACCGAAGATCTAACGGTTCAGATCAGAAATATTTGAAAGCCTCTTTAATATTTGTGCTTAAGCAGATCTAACGGTTCAGATCTGAAATATATTTAGGCGCCAAGGCGAAAAAAAATCTCCCCCACAAAAGAGAACAATACAGATTCTTCACTGCATCATTAATACAACTTTACGTGTAGCAAGTCTAATTTCAGTGTCTTACTCTCGTCCATTTAGCCGCTGCATATATTGCTACATAGAAATGCATACATAAAACGCATTCAGCGAAAATTTTGGAGCAATGAAATGAAGAAAGAAAAACAAGCGCCAAATCCCGCCTAAACGAATTTCGGGTAAATAAAGAACACGCTCTTCTTTGACAGATCTGTTCAATCCATTGCTGCTTAGTCTTATCCCAACTCTCTAACCCTTCTCTCTTCTCACGCAAATTTCATATCTCAAAAAGAAAAAAAAAACAAGAAGAGATGGAAAAATTGCCGACTCCAGGAGGGGTTGCCAGTTGCCACTCTACTCGCAAACCCTAATCCAGATTCTGGTTCGAATCTTCCTGAGATCGTTCTTCAGGTCTTGGATCTGAGGCTGATTGGAAATAGCAGCATTCGATACATGTAAGTTTTCCCTTTTTCTTTTTCTTTTCTTTAAATTTGATTTCTGCTTTCTCATGCTTTCAATTTGAAGTCGAAATGATTTAATTTTAATAAACCCCTAAAAAAGAAAAGTTAAATTTTCTATTTTAAGAGAGAACAACAATTTAAGAAATGTTTAAACCTTTTCTCTTCATGTTCATAGGTCCACATCTGATATCTCGGTTATTTCTGGGGTTTCTCTTCTGACTTTATGTAGTTTACGTGCTGAGTAGGTTTCGTAAAGTAAACTGGTTGCCGGTTAGGTCATTGTTGAGTAATATAATCAACAATGGTCACAATATTGTGCGCACCTGAATCTTGATTTTCTTTTATTTTTTTTATGCGAATTTGTAGGTTCATGGCAAGTCATGGAAAGATGAAAATCAAGGCAATGCTTCCTACAGACTTTGCATCAGAGATTGGTGCTATCTGCAACTATCCACATAACTTGTTGAATTTCTTTATAAATTTGTTAAAATTCCAGATGAATTGCGAAAATTCAACACAACATTTTTCAATTTGGTACAGGCCCCCGTTGTTGCTTGATTTAATTTAATCTTTTTACAAATTAGGCACTTCAGATTAATTTCGTTCCTTTTTTTAAATAGTTGATCTTCGTAAGTTGGTTTTAACTGTGCATAGGTTGGTCTTTAAATTGGATGAGCTTGGAAAGGAAATTGCTGAAATTGTTGTTCCAGTGGCACTGGCACTGGCAAGTATGGTCCCATTGCCTCTCTTGTTGACACTGCTTTTATTGGTCACATAGGTTTGTGACTATTCACCTAACTTTGTTTAATGGGTCTTTGTATTAGAGACCAAACATTTGGTAACTTGTGTCATTAGTCTATTTTGTGTCTTTTTTCTTCACTTTCGACCCCAACAATTATTGAAGTTGTTAAAAATTTCAGTCGTCAACATGTCATTGAGAAATTTTCAATTTTAGATTTAGTTGCTACTGGTTGGGGGTGAACAGTGGTACAGCCAAGCAGTGGTTTCTTAAAAAGATATGAGGCATGGTTCTCAGTGTTGGTTTTACCTTGCAAGGCCTCAAAATAGAAGGAACTATATTGAGATAAGCTGATGCATATCAAATGAAAGAGTGTCAAAACTTGTTACTACCATCCTTTGTCAAACTTATAAAAAAAAACTGCACATAGTTCTATGACTTGTTATAGAAAAAGAAAATTGTAGAACAGTGGTACTAGACAGTGGTACCGGAAAAGAGATGAGTCTGAGGCATGGTTCTGAGTGGTTCAATACAGTTGTGCTAGAGAAAGGTATAAATATTTGAGTGGTGCTGCAATTGCACATGTTATATCTCAGTAAGTTTGATTTATTCCAACTCTCTCATGTATTCCAAGAACTGATGTCTATATTACAAAGGCAAGTATGCTCTTTTTTCCTTTAGTGCATTCATTGCTATTTTTTTGCTTTAGTGCATTCATTCCTGTGTTACTGATGGATATTTTGGGTTTTTATCTTCCAAAATTAGTCCACCATTTTTTTTGTATGGATGCTGCTAACAGCTAAATGTTGGATTAGTGCTTAACGGGTCTGTTATGGGTGCTGGTTGCATTTGTAATTCTTCTGTTTTGGGAGAGGTCCAGTTCAATGCTACTAGCTGGGGGTGAACAGTGGTACCAGAAAAAGATATGAGTCCGAGGCATGGTTCTCACTCAGTATAGATCCAACCCATTTCTTTATAAAAATTGCCTATCTAATGCAACTTTTTGCCACCCCTTTCCTTGACACCTAGTCAAAGATATACCAATTTAATGGCTCTGATTCATCAATTCGGGAGAGAGGCAAGGCCATGGAGGTGATTCAACGCATCAAGGACTTGTACCATGAAGACATAATATTTGGTGTTGTAATATTAATTTTCTTGTACTCCGTTGTTATCTTAATTTATTTGAAATTGCTCTTTACAGTGTAAAAAACAGTGATCTTTTTTGTATGCCTTCATCATCAAATTCCTGCCACTTGTTCTCAAATTCTTCAGAACTGTATGCCTCGCTCATCAACTTGTAGAACATTTGCATGACTCTTGAATCACGAATATACTTTTTTGCATTTTCCCCCATATGCCATGTGCACATCCGATGTGTTGTGCCCCGTAATACTGATTTAATGGCCTCGCGCATAGCAAGGTCACCATCCGTAATTACAGATTCAGGTCGTACCTGGTACATGGCCTCCATTAATGCTTCAAGGAGCCATTCATATGAGTTCTTATCCTCACGAGAAACAATGCCGCATGCAAAAATAATTGTGCTTTGATGATGATTGATGCCTAGAAAAGGAACGACTATCATGTTATACCGGTTCAGCTTGTATGTGCTATCGAAAACAACTACATCTCCAAAGCTAGCATAATCTAGTACTGACTGAGCATCGGCCCAAAAAAGACTTGTTAAATGACCGTCTTTTGCATCATATTTGAAAAAGAAATCTGGATCTGCTTTCTTCCTCTCCTCGAAGTACTTTATTGCTGACTCTGCATCATTTGCAAGCATCTCAGACCTCTCTCGCTCAGAGATGAAGTTATACAAATTCTTCAACTGATAACCACGATGTTCATAACCACCGCTCCTCCGTTCCGTGTAATCTAATATTTGGCAGTTTCGGATACCGGAGTCTTCAAAGGTGCCTATCTCAAACTTCTGAGCTTCATTAATAGAACAATGGGATCGGAGGAAAGGAGTAGTATCGCTAGCTGCTAGATTGTGGTTGTGAACATCTACATAGTTTTTCACCCACCACCTATCGGTTTTCGGATCAAGTTTGATACATAGCTCGACGGGGCAGCCACAACGAGAGAGCGCCGAGGCGGGTCTTTTTCGGTCCGGCATATCCAAATACTTCCTCTCTCGAAAACCAGATCTGCTGCAGTAAAACCGACGGAATGTAATGGTGCCATTCATTGGATATCTTCTAATAATGCTCTTCCTTATGCTGAACCCTCTTTTTTTTGCGTAATCGTTGTAAAAATCGTAAGCTTCTTCTTGGCTTGAGAAAGTCATACTTACAATTTTGTCATACTCGATCAATGATTCCACGTCAACTTTGTTAGCCTACAAAAATTTGTGAAATGAAACCATCATTAGTAAGAGTATTTGTCTATATCTCGTGGATGCATGGATGTATGGTCATTACTAAACGTCAATTCCTCCATAAATAAGCTAGGGTATAAACATACTTCTATAAATTATTGTGTAAATAAATGTACTGGTACAACAGTTGTCAGCACATCTTTTTTCTCTTATTCTTTTTGTCAATTCCTCGTTTAATCGGGTTCAAAGGACATTTTGTAGATAAACCACAAGTGGACACAACCAAGAAAAAAAACTGTGTCAAAAATTAAATCAAGTTTCAACACTCTAATCACATGGATAAAAGAAAGCTACATGAGCAAATTGAATTTCTACGAGGTACATAAGTGAATATCTAATTAGAGAAGTTATGATGGGCATATATCTAAATTTCTCAATAATTAAATACTTTGATACTGTTCTACTACTTTCCAGTAAACAGGAAAGCAAAATATAAGGTAATGGATTGTTAAAAAAAATAAGGATGGAAAACAAAGCTGATTTCCCTATATATATATACAACATACCAGTAGCTAATTGCTCAAAATCAATTCAGTCTCATGTAGGTAAATACACACCTAATAGCTTATAATTGTAACCATTCTTGTACAGTGTCACTGATACCCATAACTGAGTTGTACAATTAATGGCAGAGGTTTGAATCTCACAGTTAAAAAAAAAATATTAAACACTGGCACAGTGCCACTGATACCCAGAACTGAGCTGTACAAATGCCTCTGATTGACACATTTAGAAAATTCCAAAATTTGCGAAACTGCTCCAGTACATAAATCTTGATGTTTAGAGAATTTAGAAACAAAAATCACTCAAAAAGGAGTTGTGAATTGATCAGGACATAAAGAATAAACATGCATACTCAGAAATTTCCTAAATTGCCCTTGTCACATGATAAACTAATAAAATAAATCAGAAATGAAGTTGATAAAATGGTGAGATTGTGTGTGCATATCAGACAAAAAATTCTATAGCTTACCATGTCTTTGCGTCGGCGACTCGGCACTAGCTATCGGTGTAATTTCGTTTCCGAGACCCAAGAAGCAAAAGAAGCACAAACGTGGATGTTACACCAAAAAGGTATAGTACAAAGTTTCAGTACAGCAAGATGTACCTTTTAACCTTAAATACACTCTTGGTTCAGATTGCAAGTATACAATCCTAGCTCGTAGTATATTATCGGGTATCGAACACAGGGACGGTTGAAATAAATTGGATTCTACTTAGATTATATAAAAACTCTAGAAGTCTGCGAAAGGTTGGTTTTGGTTTGTTTAAATGTCTAAAGTTCAATAACAGTACTTAAAGAAGCAAAGTAAATTTTGGTTTGGTTTTATAAGAATAAAAAGGGGTTCCTAGGGTTTTCGACTTCGTCTCAGCCTTGTCTCAAGTGCTCGATCCGTGCACTCTCATGCACGGGCCGCATGTAATATGCACGGTCCGTGTACTTTCATACACGGTCCGTGTAGCACTCGAGTTGATACAGCAAGTTATTGGTTTCTGGATCGAATTCCTGTGCAAGGTTATTTCGGTCGTACCTAAGTCAATACTCCTCAACTCTCGTTTATTGGCTTAATTGCTTGGTACGAAACACAATTTATACCTTCTTAGGGTTCTTAAACTTCAACTTTCGTTTATTGGTTCAATTATCCTAAGTTATTCGTTGGTTTACTAAAGATAACCTCGATCTCTCGATACGAGGAAAACTTCACCTTTCAGCTACCATTTGGTTTCACCTTTCGGTTCACAAACCTATCTCAAATACTTAGATTGGTCGAAAGAATATCAAAGCCTTGGAATACCATCTAGATGTGGCCATACATCTAACGATAAACTAATCAACTCAAACAAGTTCATCTAAGCAATAAAATACTACTCAACAAACAAGCACAAGATTCAATACAAATTCCAATAACTAGCAAATAAATAAAGCATTCAACTACATCTTAACCCTAGAAACAAAGAGATCTACTCAAGCATAGAGAAACAGAAAATAAAACAAGAAATAAATGAGAAGTTCATGACAAAACTCGAAGATTCAAGAAGAGACGTCGCAAATCTCTCGATTTCCTCCGCTTTCCTCTTCTCCAAGTCCAGCCGTCGCTTCTCTGCCCTAGGTCTTGCTCTTCAGATCCAGAATGAGCTCTCCCTTGGCCAGAGAGGCGCTTTAATGCCCTCAATTCGCGACCTTCCCCAGCTGGCACCAATTTCCAACTTTGGATTCTGTTTCCGGAAATGTCATGCACGGACCGTATGCAAGGGTGCACGGACCGTGTACCTGTGTCTATGGCTCAAATTGTAGATCTTCTCGCAAGCTTTCCGAAAAGTGGTCATACACTCAAAACGGAGTTACGAGTCAAAAGATATGACTGTTTTAAGTTCAGGTGCTGAAATTTCAGCATCATATACAGGTCTGTGTCCTGGTCGTCTGTGGTCAGTTTGTGGTCAGGCAGAGGGTGTACGGACCGCAAGCATATGGTGCATGGTCCGTGTATAAACCTTCAGAATCCAGATTCTTCCTCTGTTTCGCCTGTTTCCTGCAAAATAAGAAATAAAAGCGCAGCAGTACCACATCCTACAGATATTCAATGAAATAGACAGACTTAAGAGTTTTGGGCACAGGTTTTAACACAAAGTAGGGTCGGAATATGGACAAAATAGAGGGACATCAAATCCCCCCAAGCTGAAATCTTGCTTGTCCTCAAGCAAAAATCCCAACCTAGGCATCGGGCCGGTCTTCGGACTTACCTAAATGCAAAATTCCTAATTGCGACAAATTTACATGACCTTGCTATTGTTAAAAACCCGGATAATCTTCTTGGATGACATTTGGACTTCTCTTGATCAATTTTGATTCACCCCACAATTTGATTAATCAAACTTCATATTCCGGAATGCCTTAGTATTCGCAAAAACTAATCATTTGAATTCATCAATATTTCATTCCTTTACCGAAATTATGCCCTCATTTGTGGTGATTTTTCTTTTTCGCCCCCCCAAGCTTGAAACAAGCTTAGGTTAGAAAGTCATGGATCTCGTGTGTTGAAATCATGCAAAATTCAGTTTTTCTTTTGTTTGTTGCTTTTAGTTTCATGACACTTTAATCTTTATCCTTAGTACAAAATCGGCTAGTTATAGGTGGTTAACCATACCCAACCGTTTTAATTCAAAAGTGCTTTGCATGCTCTTGGTTCAACCCTTCCATGACACGAGCTCACACTTTGTGATGTAAAACTCGGCCACTTTATCGGGAAGACTAGAGGAGCAGAGTGTCAAAGACTCATTACCATAAGTAAGCGGACTCCTTTATTCTTTTCATGCAATGATAACATGAATACACACATCCAAAGGTATTCTTTCATACCGACAGATATTCCAATCTTTCTATTGTTTAAAAATCCCCAATTCCCTATTTTAAAAGGCACAATTCGGTTTCAAAATGCTTTTTCAATAAAATTCAATCTTTCATTTTTAAAATCTCAAAACATCCCATCCTATGCAATTCTTTTATCAAATATGGGGTTATTTCAAATCAATCAGGATCATCCAAATTACAACCAAATTTTTTTCGCAAGAGTTCTCAACTCTAGCAATCATACAAATTCATCACCTAAAAGTGCAAGAAAAAGTAAACATGATCTAAGAAAAGGTAAAAATTTTAAAAATGACCTAAATACAACCTAAGATACAAAGTTCTCCCCCCCAAGCTTAATCTGAGCATTGTCCTCAATGCTTCAAGACAGATAGATAGAAAAAAGTAAAACCTGGGGAAAAGAAAACACACCTGATCAGTAGTCTGGAGGAATCGTGCACGGACCGTGTGAGTTGGAGTGCGGTCCGTGTGCCTTGCTGAACTTCGAAGGCCAAAAATTGATGGCTGATCCTGTCAACCTCTCGATCAAGTCCTTGATCACATCTTGCTGAGCTTTGAAGTCCTCCAAGAATCTGAGGTTAGCTGGAGTGGGCTGCTCTGTCTGGGCTGATGCACGGTCCGTGTGAGACGTGTGCGGTCCGTGTTCTGCCCCCGTGTGAGCCTTGTGCGCCCCGTATGCTTCCTCATTCTCCAGCTCCTTTGACTGTGGTGCACGGTCCGTGCAAGTTGCGTGCGGTCCGTGTGTCTGTTCCTTCAGATTGTCAAACTTCGCTAGTGCTGCACACATCTTTTCTTTGGCAGCTTTCTTCACCTGCAAATCAGCCAAATAATCAGGATAATTTTTAAATGAATTACCGTATTGCTCCCGGAGTTGCTCCTTTGCCAATTGATCCACCATGTCGACCGCGCAGCATGTTGCCGGTTCGGATGGGTACTTCATAGCTTGGTTGAGATCAAACTGAACCTTTTCATCCCCAATCCGCAAGGTCAGAGTCCCCTCCTTCACGTCCATGAGTGCCCCTGCTGTTCTGAGGAAAGGCCGTCCCAATATGATTGGGACTTCCTTGTCCTCCTTCATCTCCATCACCACAAAATCAACGGGCACATAGAACTTGCCAACTCGAACTGGCACATCTTCCACTATCCCAAGTGGTCGCCTCACAGAAGAGTCTGCCAGCTGCAGGGTCATTCGCGTAGGTTTGAGCTCACCTACCCCCATACGATCGAAGATTGTGCGTGGCATGAGACTCACGCTAGCTCCCAAGTCACATAGAGCTTTCTTGATCGTTGCCTTCCCAATTGTGCAAGGAATGGAGAACTTGCCGGGATCTTCCAGTTTTGGTGGGAGCTCATTCCTAAAAATTGCGCTGCACTGTTCTGTCAATCTCACCGTCTCATGTCCCCCCAAACTTCGCTTGTTCGAGAGGATGTCCTTGAGAAACTTGGCATAAGTTGGCATTTGAGTCAATGCCTCGGTGAATGGGATGGTGATGTGCAGCTGCTTGATGACTTGGATGAACTTGGCGAACTGATCATTGAGCCTGTGCTCAGCTAGTCTCTGTGGGAAAGGTACAGGTGGCCGGTATGGTGGTGGTTTCTCAGCCTCCTTCCTTCTCTGGTTGTCAGCCTCTTTATGCACGACCCGTGTACCAGATGTACGGTCCGTGTGGACAGTAGTTCCAGTGCTCTCTGCTGATCGTGTGGGCTCTGCACGGCCCGAGTGTCCAGTCTCTTCAGGGGTCTGCACGGTCCGTGTGGAATCTGCACGATCCGTGTACCTTGGTGCTGGTTCTGTTGGCATGGGTGGTTCTTGATATTGAGTCCCGCTTCGCAAAGTTATTGCTTTGACCTCCTCTCTGGGGTTGAGCTCTGGCTGGCTGGGCAGCTTCCCATGTGGTGGTTGGCTAGAGGTGGCGCGGTGACTCAATTGTTCCTCCATCATTTTGTTGTGAGCAGCTAAACCGGCCATTTGTGCACTCATCGCTTGCATCTGCTCGAACATCATCTGATTCATTTTGCTTTGCTCGTTCATGAAGTCAGTGACATCTGGAGTGATGTACGGCTTTGGTGGTGGAGGTTGTGGCTCCCGGTTGTTGAAAGAGGCATCATGATAGAAGTTCCGGTTGTGGCTGCTCGAGGAGTTGTTGAATGGCGCAGGGTTGTTCTGTTTCCACCTCCAGTTTTGTTGCTCAACCGGGTCTTTGGAGTAGGATCGGTTGAATGGAGGTTTCGGGAAATAGGATGGTTCGCTGTTGAGAGAGTTGACTTGCTCAGGTTCCTCATCCCTTTGCGCCAGTGGGCAATGCTCATAGGAGTGCCCCTTATTACCACACATGGCACAAGGTTGTGGTTGATGGTTGCTGACAGACTTCGCGCTCATTTTGTCAAATGCCTTCTGCATGGCATCTAGTTTGGCAGATAGTGCGGTGATCTGATCGACTTCGAATCGGCCGCCTCCTCCAGGTCTGGAATTGTCGCGGCCGGACCACTGTTGGTTCTGAGCCATGTTGTCGATCAAGTTCATCGCTTCTTGAGGCTCTCTTTCCATCAAGGCTCCACCTGCAACAGCATCAACAGATGTGCGAGTGCTTTCTGTTAAACCATCATAGAAAGTTTGGATCAACAACCAGTCAGGAATACCATGATGTGGACAAGAATATTGCAACTCCCTAAACCTTTCCCAAGCTTCGTTTAGGGGTTCATCAGACCTTTGTCTAAAGCTGGTCAATTGGGTCCTAACTTTGGCAGTTCTTTTATGAGGGAAAAACCTAGTTAGAAATAAATTAGACAATTCCCTCCAAGTGTTAATTGAATCCCTTGGCAATGACCCCAACCATTTCTTGGCCTTATCCCTAAGAGTGAAAGGAAATAAAGCAAGTCTAATATAATCAGTTGTTGCGCCATTAGTTTTAATGGTTGTGCAACACTCGAGAAAGGTCTGCAGATGAGCATGTGGATCCTCATGATCCAATCCATGAAAAGTGTTTTGCTGCACGATGTTGATCACACCCGGATTGAAATTCGGTTGTTGCCCCACTATCCTCGGCAGCCTGATTGCTCCCCTCACATCTCCAGATCTAGGCACGTTGAACTCCTTCAGAGTTCTCGGGATGAAGTCAGCCGCATCATCGTCAGAGTCGCGATCACCATGCGGCCCTTCTTCTCTTTCCTCCCCGTTTTGACTCATGGCTCTGTCTGGATCCGAGTGTACGGACCGTGTGTCTGCTGTGCGGTCCGTGTGAGGAAGTGGTTGTCCAGCGGCTGAGTGCACGGACCGTGTAGAAAGTGCACGGACCGTGTGCGGAGGAGGTTGTGCAGAAGTAGCTGTGTTCTGGTTCTGGTTCTGAGTCGGATCGGGAGGTACTTCCGTGTTGGAAGGTTGCCCTTTGCTCCTCAGGTTGTATGGAGGTTCCAGCTTGCTCCTGTGGTAAGAGAAAAAGAAAAAGAGAAAGATTCAAGTTAAAATCTAGAATTTAGCAAAAATAAGCAAAAATCCAAAAATTTTCAATGCCGTCCCCGGCAACGGCGCCAAAAACTTGTTACACCAAAAAGGTATAGTACAAAGTTTCGGTACAGCAAGCTGTACCTTTTAACCTTAAATACACTCTTGGTTCAGATCGCAAGTATACAATCCTAGCTCGTAGTATATTATCGGGTATCGAACACAGGGACGGTTGAAATAAATTGGATTCTACTTAGATCATATAAAAACTCTAGAAGTCTGCGAAAGGTTGGTTTTGGTTTGTTTAAATGTCTAAAGTTCAATAACAGTACTTAAAGAAGCAAAGTAAATTTTGGTTTGGTTTTATAAGAATAAAAAGGGGTTCCTAGGGTTTTCGACTTCGTCTCAGCCTTGTCTCAAGTGCTCGATCCGTGCACTCTCATGCACGGGCCGCATGTAATATGCACGGTCCGTGTACTTTCATACACGGTCCGTGTAGCACTCGAGTTGATACAGCAAGTTATTGGTTTCTGGATCGAATTCCTGTGCAAGGTTATTTCGGTCGTACCTAAGTCAATACTCCTCAACTCTCGTTTATTGGCTTAATTGCTTGGTACGAAACACAATTTATACCTTCTTAGGGTTCTTAAACTTCAACTTTCGTTTATTGGTTCAATTATCCTAAGTTATTCGTTGGTTTACTAAAGATAACCTCGATCTCTCGATACGAGGAAAACTTCACCTTTCAGCTACCATTTGGTTTCACCTTTCGGTTCACAAACCTATCTCAAATACTTAGATTGGTCGAAAGAATATCAAAGCCTTGGAATACCATCTAGATGTGGCCATACATCTAACGATAAACTAATCAACTCAAACAAGTTCATCTAAGCAATAAAATACTACTCAACAAACAAGCACAAGATTCAATACAAATTCCAATAACTAGCAAATAAACAAAGCATTCAACTACATCTTAACCCTAGAAACAAAGAGATCTACTCAAGCATAGAGAAACAGAAAATAAAACAAGAAATAAATGAGAAGTTCATGACAAAACTCGAAGATTCAAGAAGAGACGTCGCAAATCTCTCGATTTCCTCCGCTTTCCTCTTCTCCAAGTCCAGCCGTCGCTTCTCTGCCCTAGGTCTTGCTCTTCAGATCCAGAATGAGCTCTCCCTTGGCCAGAGAGGCGCTTTAATGCCCTCAATTCGCGACCTTCCCCAGCTGGCACCAATTTCCAACTTTGGATTCTGTTTCCGGAAATGTCATGCACGGACCGTATGCAAGGGTGCACGGACCGTGTACCTGTGTCTATGGCTCAAATTGTAGATCTTCTCGCAAGCTTTCCGAAAAGTGGTCATACACTCAAAACGGAGTTACGAGTCAAAAGATATGACTGTTTTAAGTTCAGGTGCTGAAATTTCAGCATCATATACAGGTCTGTGTCCTGGTCGTCTGTGGTCAGTTTGTGGTCAGGCAGAGGGTGTACGGACCGCAAGCATATGGTGCATGGTCCGTGTATAAACCTTCAGAATCCAGATTCTTCCTCTGTTTTGCCTGTTTCCTGCAAAATAAGAAATAAAAGCGCAGCAGTACCACATCCTACAGATATTCAATGAAATAGACAGACTTAAGAGTTTTGGGCACAGGTTTTAACACAAAGTAGGGTCGGAATATGGACAAAATAGAGGGACATCAGTGGATCCTGCGTGGGACCTGCTTTGGCCTCTCCTTCAAACCTCTTCCTCCTCAATTCCCCTGCAAAAGTTAATTTATTTCTTAGTGATGCTCCCTTGCAATTGGTAAATTAAAAATTTCAATCTTCTGAAATTTGTAAGCCAATTTACCCTTTTCTTATTTCGTTAGGCTGGTTATTTGTGTAAAACATGTAAATTGATGGGATATGCCAAGTTACCCTTTTCCTAACCTGACAATAAATAAATAAGTCTATTAGTGAGTAATTTGGTTTTTTTGGTAGTTTTATTGACAATTAACGGAGAATAAATAAATAAGTCTATTGTAGGTACCTATTTTCATTATATTAGTGAAGTAACAAATAAATAAATTTTGTCAGGTTATATTGTCATGAATTAAATTGCTTTGGCATTTCAGCTAAGAAGAGTTTTCACGTGCAGTTGGTATATTTCATGTTTAATCATAATGGAAGATGTCCTATAATCTGACGGGCACAAAACCAAATGTGTAATCTTAATTTATATTCGTAAGAGTGAGTATGACTGGTTATGTAGTTGCTATTTCTGTCATTTCAATTTCAATGGTCCAAACTGCAAAAGGACTGCAATGATCCATATAGACCAGTATTGCTGAAACATTCATCAAGTGTAACACATGCCAATGTTACAAAATTTATAAACAAGATTTAATAGTCCCTAACACTAAACTCTAATTCTGATAAAAAAAATATATAATCAGGTTCTCTAATCTAATCAGGTTCCCTAACACTAATCAGGTTCTCTAATCTAAACTCTCATGCAAAGGTTAAAGGAAGTACCTCAGAGATCCTTGAAGTGAGCTCTACTTTTCTATCCTCAGAACTGGACACCTCATCCAGCAAGGGTTTCAGCAGCTGGAGCTTTTCATTTCTGAATCACCAAAGCATAGAATTGAAACAAAAATTTCACAATCAAACAATATCAAAGCATAGTTCATAAGTATACAGTAATTTCAGCTCAACAAATAATTGCAAATATACCAGATCCCCTTACTATCCAATAGAAATCCATTTCCAAATATACCTAAGATTTTAATCTAGGACGAAATAGGCAGACTCCAGATTTTGGACCATCAATGAAGAGTGTAATATTACACTGATATGAAAGTTTAGTTGGTGTTACAGGGCCACATCTTCATGTTTATTAATAGATTAAACCTCAAGCAAAATTGTATCAAGAAACGAAATAACTAAATGAGATCAACCAGTACTAGCCAAAATTTCAGACGGTACATTCTTCGACTCATTGACATATACCAGGATTCTTCGACTCATGTTTGGATTCTTGCAAACGTACAATAAAAATAAATAAAAGTGAATCAGGAGGAGGGGAGAAGAAGATGATGACCTTAATCGAATAAATTCTTTGATGGTTTGGACGGCTTCTGTGCACGGATGTTGTGAAGGAGAGCCTGAACACGGCTGAAGGTTTGCACTACGACAAAGCCTCTTGCTCTTGGGTCGGATTTCACCCCGTGAATTCAGCCTCTCAAAGTCGCGCCAATCAAATCTAATCGCGTTTGTCTTCCTCTTCCGATCGCTGGATTTGCCGCAAATCCATTTCCAAATCGCGTTTTAAGAATTTTTTTGAAGTTCTGATCAGACCTGAAGAGACGACGGGAGGGAGAGATATCTCAGAGATGCGAAGTCGCCGAGGTAGGGTTGATCCACGAGAGAGGAAGAGACGGGAGCAAAGGGACGGAGATCTAACAGAAAGATTAACAGAAAGATTATTATATGAACTATTCCAATTTTACCCTTTTGAAATTAACGGCTGTGATTAATTCGGACAAAAGTTTGAAAAAAAATTCCGATCCATGACAGACTCACTCTAAATATTATATATATTCGAAAACTAGTTTGTTAAATTATTATTTTTCGTATGAAATATTGCAGAATCGAAACTCGACGCTTGCCATGGGAGTGAATTAAAAATTGTAACTCTCGATCTCGTGCTTAAAAAATTAAATCATTAAAAATTTAATAGTATAGAATCGAACAAATATATGATTAAGGAATATGTGGACATGCAATGTTAATATTGATTTTACTAAATCACTTATATTTAAAAAAAATTATTGGAATATTATGTTCAGATATATTTAATATCAAGTCAATCAGACCTGTCACATGTCTTCCAAACTCAAAATCATATATAACGTCACTGGATAAACAAGTTATCATGATATAATTAATTAGATGAGTGAGACTATGGTAATATGCATATTACATAGTGGTATACGTTATAAATTTATATCTTCATTTTTAAAATTCAAACAGTCGATCTAAGTCGTTCAACAAAATTATATAAATATAACTTGCAGGCTGAATTTTACATCTTTTTATATAAAAAAAATTAGATAGGTAGAAAATTACTGTTTTTGAACAGTAAGTTTCTACCTATCTAAAAAATAATAATAAAATCTAAAAAAATGTAAATTTAGTCCCATCTACATTTTTATATGGAAATCATGCTTAACAGTTTGAATCGGTTGTTTAAACTTTAAAAATAAGTATATAAATTTATAACACGGATCGATTTGTAATATGCATATTAGCATAGTCTCACTATGATTAAATTGCAATATACCCTTTGCAATCCATGATTTTTTTTTTCAATATGGTCCTTAAACTGGTTTAAATTGATCGTAATGATGGATGGGGTTTTAGCATAATGAGTAACTTTTTTTTCAATAAATTAGTCCATGACTAAATTAATTATTGTTGCATTGAGCTGCATGCCTCCTCTCTCTCTTATTTTGAATGGATCAAATACAACATAACTCAATACACCTCATCTCTATTTATATTAAAATGAGATGCACGATTTCTCTTATTTTGAATGGATCAAATACAACATAACTCAATACACCTCATCTCTATTTATATTAAAATGAGATGCACGTGCAATCGTGCATCGATCTGAATTTATGCTAAAGCCCCACTTTTTTTATGTTACTGGATCGATCATGCAGACAATACATTATCTATTTATATGATTTTTATTATTTTTATTATTATTATTATCCTCCGTCATTCTAATATATATATATATATATATATAGAGATAGGCTATGGTGAGTTGCGAAGTAAAACGTTGTTTTACTTCACGTCATATTATCATTTTGAAAATCCAAACACTCGATCCGAACCGTTCAACTTTTTCTAAATATTGAAATGTGCTTGGAGACTAAATTTTACATTTTTTGGAATTTTTTTACTATTTATTAAGCCACTTTGAAATCGCTGATCCACTGTGAACAGTAAAAAACAGTAAAATTTTCTGGACCACCGGATCAGCGATTTTCAAAGTGGCTTAATAAATAGTAAAAAAATTCCAAAAAATGTAAAATTTAGTCTCCAAGCACATTTCAATATTTAGAACATGTTGAGCGGTTCGGATCGGGTGTTTGGATTTTCAAAATGAAAATATGAGCGTGAAGTAAAAATGACATCTTACTTCACAACTCACCATAGCCCAGCTCTATATATATATATATATAGATACATACACAAAATTGTATTTGGATTATTCAAAGCGAGCATTTGTAAAAAATTGAAATTTTATGTACCCAACGAAAGTTCAGCATGCAAAAATGATTGTAGGAATTTGGAGTGAGGTTTTGAGTCATGAAAAGGTAGTTTCCCAACATGGTTTTTGCCCTTTAACACGTACATACCATGTTTCCGGCAAATTTTATAAAAAATGAGATGCAACAGTTCAATAATGTTGTTGTTGTTATAATCCGGTGGTGTAGCGCGCTTCTATTATGATGTTGGTGTGAGTGATTGCTTCATTAATTGCTTCGAGTACTTGGAGTTTTTGTACCTATAATTTTAATACCTTGCTCGGCCCGATTAGTAGTACCTTAATTTATTAAATTTAACATGTACATATTCTACTACAGTTCGTTGTAAAGTAATGTAAATTCTATATGTTTTACTTATCATTGAGTAACCTACAAATATTTCCTCAATAGATTTTGGATCAAATTTTCCAAGTCTGTGACTCATCAAGGACGAAACATTTTGAACCGAATACTCTAAAATGAGATATATTAGGTTTATACCCTTTCCATAGTTCATAAGGTATTTTCTTTAATATTGGTCTTACACTAACACGGTTGATTACGTAGCAAGCAGTGCTGACTGCCTGATCAGGGTAAAAATGACCCTGATTTACGTAGGGTTTTGGCTTAGGTTTTGCCTAATTATCTCACATTTATGTTTAATTATTGTGAGAAATCGGTTACTATTGTTTTTTATGATTTAACGCGGGAACCATGTTTTGGGCTATTTTACATCAAATGGAGCAAGAATCAGGTCAATCGGAATAGCAGAACACCAGAACTAACTCTCTGTTACAGTCCGTACCAGCCAGTACGGACCAGGAGCCTAATACAGACCAAGCAGGAAGGAATACGCATTAACTCTTGGAGCACCCAACTTCTGCATAGGTGATGAGTGTTTTTATGATCAGGCTAATAATATAACCCGGTTTTCTATTGCATCAGATTACAAGCACATAATTCTATCGAATAGTATAATCGAGTGTCGATCCGCAGGGAATAAGATTTAAATTTTTGAATAATTAAATCACAATCTTTCAAAAGACTAGACAAAATATGAGAGTTATTGGTTTTGATCTTTGTATTTGGCAAAAATTAAAAATAAATAAGATAGTGTTGTGAATTCCTACCATTGTTACTTCAATCCATTTTGGTTTATATTCTATTTGATGTTGGTTTTCAGACATTGTATGAGGGTTTCTAATCCAATTTAGTGACTGTCGCTCTCATCCTATCACAGTCACCCTACCTATCAAGAGATCCGGCTAAGGCTTGTCTCAATTGATGCAAGGAGTTCTGTGATTAGTTCAAAATATTTCATACTTCACTTACTAGGTACATCGCCCTACTGTCTTGGTTTTATTGGGTGTCTCTATTGTAAGGCACGACAATGCGAGTTCGGCCAACTAAAGGAACTACGTCTTCGGGGCAACGCAACCGTAACCTGGCGCACCTTTCTATTACCCAATACATAAAGGAATACAAGTTGGAACTAGTGAGACAACACTCCTATGGCCCAAAGAACAGAGAGGCGCACTAAAGGCTCAAACAGAGAAATGAGCACACATGGCTCAAAAGCAAGCACAACAGCTTGGAGTAGGCGAGCAACAAAAGCTCTAAGTCCAGACACTCACTGACAATCACTCGAATCTCAACACTGATCAATTTAGATGAAGTGTATTTGAGGTTGCTGGAAAGATAATTTAAGTCTAAGCACAAGCAACAATGGACAAGGCTAAACCTCTCAAATGATTTCAAAGGGTTGTATTTTATGTGAGGGTATTCTCTGTCAATCTTAGATAGATGACCGAGCCCACTATTTATAATGGGGTTCAAAGGATAGCCAACGGCTCAATGTAGATCTCAAGATCTACAGAATTAAGGATTAGCCTATTTTGCTTGTTCCTACTTTCCAGTATTGACGTGCCTGGTTAATTTGAATTTTGAATTTGGTTTTCTGCCTTGCAACGGCCAGACTCAGGCGATTACAACCTCAGATCTACTTTACCATACTTTTAGACATAAATTAAAAATGATAAAATGAAAATGGTAAAGTATGATCTTCATAATCTTCATAATCTTCATGATCTTGATCTTTATTATCCAACATCCAATCAATATCTGACCATTCCATATTGCTCGTGCGAATCATATATCCGATCATCATATATAAAATCATTCCTTGTAGCTCGCGTAGATCATGTATCCAATTATCTTGTATAATTTGTCATGTCAACTTGTCATGATATGTATATTTGATTTTCTTTGACCTTCGGACATAACATAAACCTACATATATCTCAAACAAAGAAACTGTAAAATTCAAGATTTATATGTTTTGCAAATTAGTCAAACAGCACAGAAAATTACTTACAACATCACCAGATTCATAGGAACAAAGTGTGATCTAAATTAATCATTATTTTAATCTTATTTTATGATTGATCAGTATAAACATCAAAAACTTCAAATTGGACCAGCACCCCATCCTTACTTTTCTATTCATTTCTAAATTGAACCTTCCTCCATAAACTAGAATAATCCGGTACATACGTAATGGCAAAGGGTAATACAATTTATTAAAGGTCTTTGTGAACAATTAAATGAAAGTCAGAAGACTAGATTTTAGTCTTTCTATCTAAAAAAAGAGAAAAAGTAACATTGTTGCTGTTGACTGTTGAGTAGCGAGGCATAAAGCCACAAAGAACTAGTATCTGTATAAAAATTTCGAGACTTCATCACAGATGTTAAGATGGCCGAGTTTTTCTAAGGCGCCAGTTTCAGGTACTGGTCCGAAAGGGCATGGGTTCGATTCCCAATTTTAACAGTTTTAAAATCTTTTCATTTATTCATGCGTCCATTGTTCATAATCAATGACATGTGGTGAACTGTCCAAATGAGTTGGTTGGATTCGGATAAGTTTTGACTTTCGATCATCGTTGGATTTTTGGTTGGGTTAGATTTTTTTATTGTAGTTCATAGTATGTTCTATTATAGAAAACATCGCTGTCTATATAAACATCAACTTAATTTGAATAATATGATCTGAAAATTCTCATCTAATATGTGACTTTCCCAGTTAATTAACCACATGTCCACATCTCACAAATGGTCTCGTCTGGCGGCTCCCCACAAACTAGTTGATGACTTTCAATAAGATAACGAGAATATAGATTTCACAGACAGATATTTGGCTTGAGAAACAAGTACAATCATTGATCTATTAGTCCTGGCTTGAGAAACAAGTACAATTAAATAAAGCTAATAACTCTCTATAAAACGGCTACTTCCTCCAGACCAAGGCAAACAATCCAAAAAGTTGTAAAAAACAATACAAAAAAAACAGAGAGAGAGAGAGAGAGAAGTTCCATAAACATGGCAACACCAAAGGAGGTCAAACTTTATGGAGCTGCACTCAGCGGATACTGCACCATGGTGCACCACGCGCTCCGACTTAAAGGCGTGGCGTACGACTATGTGGAAGTTGATCTGAAGAACAAGAGTGAAGAGTTTCTCAAGCTGCACCCGGTGCACAAGAAAGTGCCGGTTCTAGTGGTCGACGGGAAACCGATCCCCGAATCACTAGTTATATTACAATATGTGGATGAGACTTGGAAGGAGCCTCCTTTATTGCCCCAAGATTCTTACTTGAGATCCAAAGTTCGGTTTTGGGCTGATTTTATCTACCAAAAGGTAATACAACTCCAATTTTAGCAAGAGTTTGATTTGGATTTAATTAAATTTTTCTTTATAAAAATGATTCTATATAATTATCAGAAGAATAAAAGAGAACTCATGAGTGTCCCTTCCTCATAGGCTTGTGTTTCTTTTACTTCTTATACTCTTACTAAAAAATATTGGATCTTTCACCTAAAAGAAACAAAAGGTATGAATTAAATTTCCTGATTAAATTTCCTGATCCTGATTGATGATACCACAGATGGTGCCAGTAATCTACGCCATTAGATCAACCGAGGGGGAGGCACAGAATAAAGCAGTTGAAGAATTTCTCGGCCACTTCAAAACTCTAGAAGACGGCATTAACAAGGATGTCCATGTGCCCGGGCCGTTCATCCATGGGGGGGAGCCCGGCCTGTTGGATGTAATCCTCGGGTCGGCTAAGAACGGGTTCCAACATCTCGAGCAAATGCTTGCCGGTGTGAAGCTGTTGGATAAGGAGCACACCCCGCTCTTGTGCTCCTTAATGGATGCTTATGCAGAGCTTGCTGTAGTTAAGGACACAGAATTGATGCTGAGTCAGTATGCGCATGCGTGACTTTAGTTCGATTGATGATTAGTTGTTTCTTTTCTACAGGAGTATTAGCAAATAATCTGTTCTTGTGTTTTGTAATGAATAAAAGAGTTTGTTTCTTTGGAAATTATATATTCTCTTAACCAAAATAGAAGGAAAAATCGGCCGTTCCGGAGCAAAATCGGATGGTACCGATCCGATTTCAGGCCGAGTTACGCGGTTAGTGTAGATTTCATCAAATTTCGTGCCCCCTATTGTACCATCTCATCTCGTTTTCGTCTTAATTTTTCCCTCTGATAATGTGTGAAAATAGATTTTTTCTGGACTGATAATTGCAATCAGTGTTATTGCTACGAGTAGACTATTCATTATTTTCCACTATTAATGACAGATTATTAGGTCACTTATACAGTTTGGTAATGTCTGATTACAGAGGTGAAATTAATCTCCTCCATAAATTTCTTCTTCCCATTTCTTGATTTCCCCCACTTTTGTTACTGTCCTAGGTCTTGAAGGTTGACATTATGATGATACAAATCTAAAATTGCAAATCTAACCTATGAAATTTTCTTTGGTATACAGAACTGTCAAGTTGGCGTCTTTTTTTTTTTTTTTTTGAGAAAATATATGGCTCACGGTCATATTTGATTGATAAATGCAAAGTCTGTATCGCTTAATGAAAATAAATACCAAATTTTTTTTTTTCAAGTTAGTGGCTTTAATACCTACTAACAATTTGATTGATACAAAACATATTTACAACGAGTCAAATTACTCTAATTCCTAAATCTACTCATTTATTCTCGCGAAATCTCCAAAATTATTCAAAATTAATCTAATCATCCTTAATCACCCTCTAAATTCTTAGATCTACTCTTCTAATCCTACTTATATACACTCATAATCACTCTAATACATTAATTCCTCATCTCGCTCTACGACCGGATCCGCTAATTTGACCGCCGTCACGCTTCGACGACCGAATTTACTCACCGTTTTGCTCCGATCGAGATGAGGACTCTACACTCCGAGTTTCGACAATAATGCACTATCGGTTCCGATCGGCTCCGTTCGACTCCGCTCCCTCCCCTTTCCCTCATTCTCCTCTCCATTCAAGGAGATAGAGACGAGGGAGAGAAGAAAATATCGTTGTTCGAAAATGAGATCTAGAACGAGTGAGATGGACGAAATGAGAGAAGGGGAAGGAGAGGCGGCTAGGGTTTTCAATAAATACCAAAATTGAAAACAATAACCTTAATCTATAGAATTTCTTCAATATTTGTTGGGAATGCGAACTTTAAAAATTGATAAACACTTATTCTGAATGTGAGGACATTTTTTTCTTAAAGAATTGACGACTTTGATCGTACGGCACATCAACAATCCAGACTTATCTCGTATGTTATTAATTTATTTCATTTAATTCTTTCATAATTTCAATTCATAAAATTCTACTAATTTTGAAGTCATCACTATGGAAATTATCTAAATAACCAACAAAAAGCATTGTGTTAACATCGTTACTCAATTGGGTAAAGAGAAGTTCGATAACCTTGTACTACAATTTGCAAAAGTTTTAGGGACCAAAGGAACTTTTTCTGCATTTTTTTTAAGTGTTTGGTCACAGTCAATAGTCAACCGCACGCCAGACTTGACCAGAACTTTTTCCGATAATAATTCTCTAAAAAGCGACTGTTCCTCCTCCAGGAATTCAGATCTTCCCCGGTACCGTAATAGAGAATCTTTTACAATTACTTGATCTGGACCGTTCTTTTTAACTTGGCACGAATCTCAAAGCCCAATAATACTGCCCCTCCGTCAGCAAGAAACTCAAAGCGGTTGGAAGTTAATCTCAAACCGTAAAGTGAAGGGAATCTTTTACAGTAATGGAGAGGATTTGTCCGACAGGAATTCAGATCTTCCCCCGATACCGTAATAGAGAATCTTTTACAATTACTTGATCTGGACCGTTCTTTTTAACTTGGCACGAATCTCAAAGCCCAATAATACTGTCCCTCCGTCAGCCCGAATCTCAAAGCAGTTGGAAGTTAATCTCAAACCGTAAAGTGAAGGGAATCTTTTACTGTAATGGAGAGGATATTTGTCCGACAGACCCTGTATCCCATCCAAAAAGTTCTGTAACATAAACTTCTTTTATTGATATATTTGTCGGTGCCGACCATAAAAAAAATATATATATACTTATTCATTATCTATTAAGCTAACAAAAATAATCTTTACTATATTCATATCCGATAATAATTCTCTATAAAACGACTGCTTCCTCCTCCGACTCAGGCAATCCCATCCAAAAAGTTCTGTAACATTTAATAAAAAAATAAAAACAGTGAGAGAGAAGTTCAGTAAACATGGCAACACCAAAGGAGGTCAAACTTTATGGAGCTGCAGTCAGCGGATACTGCACCATGGTGCACCACGCGCTCCGACTTAAAGGCGTGGCGTACGACTATGTGGAAGTTGATCTGAAGAACAAGAGTGAAGAGTTTCTCAAGCTGCACCCGGTGCACAAGAAAGTGCCGATTCTAGTGGTCGATGGGAAACCGATCCCTGAATCACTAGTTATATTGCAATATGTGGATGAGACATGGAAGCAGCATCCTTTATTACCCCAAGATCCTTACTTGAGATCCAAAGTTCGGTTTTGGGCTGATTTCTTCTACCAAAAGGTAATACTATACCAATTTTAGCAAGAATTTGATTTGGATTTAATTAGATTTTTTTTCTCAGAGATCTTTTGTTTTAGTCCAAACTAGTACCCTTTTTGTTAAACTATTAAGATTTGTGTTTTTAAATTTTTTACAATTTTACTAAACTATTTTGGATCTTTCACCTAAAGAACAAAAGATAAAAGATATGACGAATTAAATTTCCTGATCCTAATTGATAATACCCCAGGCACCGGTAACCTACACCATTAGATCAACCGAGGGGGAGGCACAGAATAAAGCAGTTGAAGAATTTCTTGGCTACCTTAAAACTCTAGAAGACGGCATTAACAAGGACGTCCACGTGCACGGCCCGTTCATCCATGGGGAGGAGCCAGGCCTGTTGGATGTAATCCTCGGACCGCGTAAGACTGGGTTTCAACGTCTTGAACAAATGCTTTCCGGCGTGAAGCTGTTTGATAAGGACCTGACCCCGCTCTTGTGCTCCTACATGAATGCTTATACAGAGCTTGCTGTAGTTAAGGACACAGAACTGATGCTGAGTCAGTATGCGCATGCGTGACCTCAGCTCGATTGATGCTTAGTTGATTTTTATCTACAGTATTTGCAACTAATCTGTTCTTGTGTTTTGTGATGAATAAAAGAGTTTTTTTTTTTGTAATGATACTCTTTGATCAAAATCCATATCTCACACAGGCAAAATTAGAATAGACGTAAATCCCAGATTAAGTACTTTTTTGAGAAATGTATACAAATAAAGACATTTTTGAGACACAACAAAATAAAATAATACAGTCGAACTATAAAATAACATTATTTGAAAGAAAATGTCCAAGTAGAACAGTTAAATCAAGACACCTTACAATACGTATATGAGTTTAATGTATCAGAAAAATAGTTACCAAAAACGATATATGACATGTTAAAGATAGAAATATTAGCTATATTGATTTAGGATTAGCTGTGTGAATATTGTATTAATTACTTTCCTAATTTTATCATTAGTCTTTTATTATATATGTATGTAACGTTGATTAGTTGAATATACAGAAATTACAATCTTTCCAATACACTTACATGGTATCAGAGCCGTATCAGGCTACTGTACCCTAGGCGGCTAGGGTTTCGTCAGATCCACATCAGTCGCCGATCCGTTCCGCTCTGCTCCGCCCGCCCTCCGATCCACAGCAGTCGTCAGATCCTCAGCGCTGCCCTCCGCTCCGCCCCGTGCTGCTCGCCGATCCGTTCCGCTCTGCTCCGTGCTGCACGCCGCTCGGTCCGCTCCGCACAGCCCATCGTCAGGAGGAGTCTCTCTCGGTACCGACCCCTCTCTCTGTCTTTCTTCGGCTCTCTTTCTCTTTCTGTCTTTCTCTCTTTCTTTCTTCGGGAGAAGGAAGGAGAAGGAAAGAGTTCGGATCCTCTTGTTTAGAGAGTTCAGATCTCTTGTTTTCTCTCTAAACAACCGGCCACTGTTTTCTCTCTAAAATTTTTTAATGGATAAACAACCTGCCACTCAAATTGCACCTATGGTTCCACAATCGATATCCATCCAACAACTGAAAATTCCTGTTAACCTCTCTAGCTCCAACTGGGAACAATGGTCCTCATTTGTTGTGACTGGGTTAGATTCGCTTCGAAAGGGAAAATATCTGACGGAAGAATCACAAACTACCGAAGACTGGAAAGCTGAGGATAGCTCTATTCGCATGATTCTGTGGAATGCGATGGAGCCCAATATTTTGTCCACTGTACACACCTTTAAGACCACTAAGAAAATGTGGGATCATCTCCAATCCACATATTCTAAAAGAACCAGCATGGCACACGCATACACAGTTTCTCAAGCACATGCACGGTGTGAACAGGGTGATGCAACTCTTACCGAGTACTTCACTAAATTCAAGAAATTATCTGATGAGATGAGTGATTTATTTCCCTTCGGTGCGGATTCAGCCACAGTATGGGAGCAGCTGAATACACTCACATTTATTGGAGGTATGTCATCCAGATACTCCTCAGCACGACCGATCCTTCTTGGTCAGACAATTATACCATCGTTGTTTGCTACCTATCATCTTCTGCAGGAAATGTTTCCATCTGATGGGATTGGTTCGTCACCTATTACTGAAAACTCAGCATTAGTGGCAAACTCTTACAGAGGTAAGAGCACAGGTCAGTCATTTGTGAAAGGAGGAAAAGGATCTGAGGGCACTTCTAATTCGAGTAACAATAAGAATGTGCAGTGCCGCTATTGCAAGGAGTGGGGTCACATGAAGTGGGACTGCCCAAAGCGCCCAAAAGGTTCACCACACCCTCCTCGTGCTCAGGTGGCCACTGTCGATCAATCACCCAGCAAATGCACCAATTCGGGTGAAATTGCTACACTTGTTCAGCGACTCGAGCAGCTGGGCTTCTCTCGTGCCGACATGACCTCTCAGCCACAGACTCCGAGGGCTACTTTAGCTCACCCAGGTATGACTTCTAACTGTTTTATAGCATCAAAATCATCATGGATTGTTGATTCAGGCACTACTGACCACATGACTGGTAACAAAAGTATACTGTCAGGCCTTGCCACTACCTCACAACCACCTGTCCAAATAGCCAATGGCTCTACCTGCAATATAGAAGGAATTGGATCCACCCAAATTTCACAAAACATGCCCTTATCATCTGTCTTATATGTTCCTTCCTTTCCTGAGAACCTTATGTCTGTAAGCAAAATAACAGAACAGTTATATTGCTCCGTTACCTTCACCCCCAACTAAATGCATCTTTCAGGAACTGGGGACGAACAGGTTGATTGGCACTGCATATAAGGACAAAGATCTGTATTGCATGGAGAGCTCACCTCAACGAGTGGCATACCTGAGTACTAGTAGTGCTAAGGAGGTTCATTATCAGTTGGGGCATCCATCTCTCCAGGTGTTGAAGAAGATACGTCCTGAATTTCAGTCTATTTCAGAATTAGTTTGTGAGTCCTGTATCCAGGGAAAGCATGTCCGTGCTTCCCATCCACCTAGAGTCATTAATCGGTCTAACAGTATCTTTGCTTTAGTGCATTCTGATGTATG
The DNA here is from genome assembly GCA_011114355.1 of Carex littledalei. Lineage (NCBI taxonomy): Eukaryota > Viridiplantae > Streptophyta > Magnoliopsida > Poales > Cyperaceae > Carex > Carex littledalei. Next base: position 3,554,537 of record CM022081.1, read on the forward strand.
GGGTCCTTGTCCAGTTACATATGTATCAGATTTTTGATATTTTGTTACTTTTGTGGATGATTTCTCTCGTGCAACTTGGATCTTTGTTATTAAATCTAGACAAGAAATTTTTGCAAAATTTTCAGCTTTTTGTTCTTTTGTGAAAACTCAGTTCGATACCACTGTTAAAACTCTTCGTAGTGACAATGCCAAAGAATATTTTACAAATGAATTTGTGCAATATACGACTGATAATGGTATCATCCATGAATCATCATGTGCTTATACACCTCAACAAAATGGAGTGGCTGAACGAAAGAATAGACACATACTTGAGGTGGCTCGCACTATGATGATACATGGACATGTCCCTCATCGTTTCTGGGCTGACGCAGTTCTAACCGCATGTTATCTGATAAACCGTATGCCATCCTCTGTACTTGATGGTGCAATACCCTATAATGTCCTATTTCCATCTGCACCTTTATTTCCTGTTTCACCCAAGATCTTTGGTTGCGTCTGTTATGTGTATGATAATAGACCAGGTCGTACGAAACTTGATCCTAAGTCCCTACGATGTATTTTTGTAGGCTATTATGTCACTCAAAAAGGTTATCGATGTTATAGCCCCACTATTAGAAGGTACTTTGTTTCATCTGATGTTGTTTTTATGGAGTCTGTACCGTATTCCTTAAATTCTGAATCTGGTCCATTATCTACATCTAGTAATTCTCCACCTATCATGACTATTCTGAAATATCCTGATGTTCACATCGGCTCTTCTTCAATCCTTGAGAGTGGCGTGCCACCGACACCTCCTGCGCCTCCTATTTCTCAGGTATATACTCGAAGGGGTAAGAATCTCCCTGTTAATACTAACTCTGTTCAGACTATGCAGGATCATGAGACTTGTACATCCCCTGTTGAACCTGACGCAACCACTGAATCCCCACAATCTCCTACACAAGCACCTAGTCCACATATTCCTGCTCCAATCCCACCACCTCAAATCTCCGATCTTGACCTTCCCATTGCCCTCCGTAAAGGCCCACGTAAATGCCCCAGTACCAGATATCCTCTTGACCGCTTATGTTCCTACGCATCCCTATCCACAGATCACCGTGCCTTTACTACTAGCCTTGACAGTTACTCTGTTCCTAAGAATGTGCCAGAAGCTCTGCAAAATCCGGGGTGGTTTAGTGCTATGCAGGAGGAAATGTCAGCTCTGTGGAAAAATGAAACATGGGATCTTTGTCCTCTCCCTCCTGGTAAAAAGGCAGTCGGTTGCAAGTGGGTCTTCACGATCAAGGTTCACCCTGATGGATCACTACACCGACTCAAAGCTTGATTGGTTGCAAAAGGGTACTCTCAGGCCTATGGCATTGATTATGATGAGACATTTTCTCCCGTTGCTAAGATGGCCTCTGTTCGCATCTGCATGTCTCTAGCTGCTATTCGCCGCTGGCCGCTGCACCAATTAGATGTCAAGAATGCATTTCTCAATGGCATTCTTGAGGAGGAGGTTTATATGACTCAGCCACCTGGATTTGTTGTTCAGGAGGAGGCTTCTAAAGTCTGCCGTTTGCGAAAGTCTCTATATGGTCTGAAACAATCTCCCCGAGCTTGGTTTGGGCGTCTCTCCCAAGCACTTGGTCGGTTTTGCATGACCAGGAGTACTAATGATCACTCAGTCTTTTATAGACACTTAAAGGAGAAGACCATCATCCTAGTTGCATATGTCGATGATCTGATTATCACTGGTGATGATGTCGAAGGGATCTCGGCATTGAAGAAGTTTTTGAGCGAGCAATTCCAGATTACAGATCTTGGTAAACTCAAGTACTTTCTTGGCATTGAGGTATCACGGTCTCTTGGTAAGATCCTTATTTGTCAAAGAAAGTATGTTCTTGATATGCTTTCAGAATGCGGGTTGCTTGGATGCAAACCCGTTGACTCACCGATGGTCCCTGAGACCAAGCTCATGCCTAATGACGGAGCACCCTTACATGATCCTGAGAAATATCAGAGATTGGTCGGGAAGCTAAATTATCTAACAGTTACTCGACCAGACATTGCTTATCCAGTGAGTGTAGTAAGCCAATTCATGTCAGCCCCGCACACTACACACTGGGACGCAGCTATTCGGATCCTTAGATACCTTAAGGGATCTCCAGGTAAAGGACTCGTATATTCTGATCAGGGACATAGTAGGATCGCAGCGTTCACTGATGCCGATTGGGCAGGTTGTCCTACTAGTCGAAGGTCCACTACTGGATATTGTGTCTTCTTTGGTGGTAACCTTATATCCTGGAAGAGTAAGAAGCAGACAGTTATATCTCGATCCAGTGCGGAGTCAGAATACCGCGCAATGGCAAACACATCCTGTGAGCTAGTTTGGACGAAGCGTTTACTCAGCGAACTAGGTGTTCGCCATGATGGTTTGATGAGGCTACACTGTGACAATCAAGCCGCCATGCATATCGCCAAGAATCAGGTCTTCCATGAGCGGACCAAGCACATTGAGGTGGATTGTCATCTGATTCGAGATCTTGTCATAGGAACATCTTCTTGTCTCCCATGTATTCAACTCATTCACGTTCGGACAGATCTTCAGCTCGCTGATATTCTAACCAAGCCTCTTCGCAAAGCTCCAATTAATACTATATGTAACAAGTTGGGCATGTTAGACATATACGCACCAACTTGAGGAGGAGTGTTAAAGATAGAAATATTAGCTGTATTGATTTAGGATTAGCTGTGTGAATATTTGTATTAATTACTTTCCTAATTTAACATTAGTCTTTTATTATATATGTATGTAAACGTTGATTAGTTGAATATACAGAAATTACAATCTTTCCAATACACTTACATGACAAAAGAGAAAATACCTCCAGCCCCTCTTGATTGGTGTTCCTCCCTCCATAACGCATCAGCATTCCAGTTATGGTACCAGTAACAGTTAAACCATCCGGGCCAAAAAAATCTACAATTGTAAATGGATGATTGATCGACGGTGGCACATGAAGGGATGTGGTTCAGTTGACCCATGATATTTTGCGAAAAAGGAAGATACAGTGCCACATGGGTTGTGTGATCGGTGACAATTGCCCCATCGAGTCGGTTGTCCATCTCTTGTTCCTATGTCCTTACGCTTCACATGTCTGGTGGTTGCTTTCAAGGAAACTGGGATGCAAACTTATGATACCGAATGCAAATGTTCAGGAAATTTGGTTATCATTATTGACTGAGGTACGAACAGCGTGTCGGGTAAGTGACCGAACCTGGATGTGTTGGTTCCTGAGTGCAGTGTGGGGGATTTGGATAAAAAGGATATTTGGAGGGACATCAACCCCTCCAAACATTCTGGTTGACAAAATCGCACAGGAAAGAATGGTACCAGTATATGATTGCTGTTTATTCATGATTGCATACGATGTACTGTTTCTGTTTTCTTATTTTCTAGATTTAGTTTAGCTTGATTGGAGTAGGGGCATGTATTGTATGGTTCATGAACTGTATCATGCGCAAGCTCTAATTATTTTCTATCAATGAAAACCCTGTGGCAGCATCTGCCAAGTTTCTCAAAAAAAAAAAAAGCCCTGATAGTTAGTCAACACAGCAACACCACGAGCTAAGATAATTTACTTTCTGTGCCCCCTGTGGCTATCATCTCATCTCGTTTTTGTCTTAATTTTTCCCTCTGGTAATGGAAATAGATTTTTTCAGGACTGATAGCAACACTACGAGTAGTAAATGATGTGGTGGAAACTATTCATTATTTTCCACCATTAATGACAGATTGTTAGGCCACTTGTACAGTTAGGTAATGTCTGATTACTGAGGTGAAATTAGTCTCCTCCATAATTTTTTTCTTCCCATTTCCCCTTTTTTGTTATTGTCCTATGTCTTGACGGTTGAAATCATTATTATGATGCAAATCTAAAATTGCAAATTATTTTTTGTAGTCAGAAAAATTGTATTATAAGAGCTGGACTGTAGATACTTTCAACAAAACAAATTCTGACAACACAATTTTGTTCCTTATTATGTTTTGTTAATAATTTAATATATCTTGGCTTATATTTTAGATCTGTGAAAATCAATAGTTCTGAAAGCTTATTCTATAATTTGTCAACAGGACCTTCAATTTTGTTTGGTATACAGTACTGTCAAGTTGGCCTTTTTGACCCAGCAACCTTAATCTATATAATTTCTTCAATAAAAGGAAAATCATCACAAAAATATGACAGAACCAAGAGATCAAGCTCCTTGGATCCATGTTGAGTTTTAATTCAGGCTCTACGTGCACTTAGTCTCAAAGTCATGTTGTACGACTACTATGTCGAAGTAGATCCACAGAACAAGAGTTAAAGAGTTTCTCAACATTACCCGGTGCACAAGAAGGTGCCAGTTCTGGTAATCGATAGGAAGCCGATTGCTGAATCAGTGATTATTTTACAATAATATTAATGAGACATGGAAGGATAAAGAGTAATATAATATACCAAAAGATTAGACAATAGGTGGAATTCACATGGATCTATGTATGGCAAGTTCTTAATAGGTAGATAAAGAGACTTTTATCTCCTCGTCATTTCTCCCGCAAGGTGCACCCAATTGTATGACAAAAGCACTTGTCGAGCCGCTTTCATTCTGGAACTGCAGGGTGAACTAATCAGGTATGAAATAAGATCCATCCCAAATGTTGTGTCCCCGTTTCAAACAGAAACCATTGCTTTGTCCAGAGCTATGCATGCGGCTGTAGCAAACTCAATTGAAGACTGCGTCTTTTATACGTATTGTGAGCAACTGGTAATCACACTTCAACCAGCCAGGATACCGCTGTCAAGAATAGCACTTCAACCAACTGGTAATCACACTACAACACTGTCAAGAATAGCACAGATCATGATTTTACACCCTGGATACCGCTGTCAATTCATTCCAAGAGAAGACAAGGCCCACCAATTTGCTAATATGGCGCTTACTGGCGACCAGTGTTGTAAAATACGTCCGTTTAGGCCGAATAATCAGCCAATTAGTCATTGGCGGTGATCAAACCATCACGTATTTTTCCGACTAATCGGCCGATTATTCCTGATTATTCCCTATTAATCGGCGGTACCCTGTCCGTTCGACGAGCGCATACCGTTATTTACAACACTACTAGCGACTTCTCATATTCAGGATTCACTTATACTCTCTTCTCATCAACATGAACAGCAGCTAGCCTCAGACAATAAGCAAATGAAAATAGACAATTTCCATAATGTAATATTTATTTGCACTTTCTAGGAACTTGTAAAATATGTACTGAGGCAAGTTTAGATCAATGAAATTGCCTACGGGTTTCAAACCAAAATAAGAAAGAGCGGAGCGAACGAGAGGAGAGCTGACTTTACTAAAGAATTGTACCGTGGTACTTGTGTCAGATTGTTAAATTCTGAAATTTTGTGAAATTTTGTGACAATTGTGTAGATTATACAGTGCCAAATATAGTAGTAAAGCAATTCAAAGATTTATGGACCGTATCGTTAGAGTTTCAGATTTTTATATCTTTAATGCCTAATTAAGCTTACTTAAATGATGCTTCAATAATCAGATTTAAAGGAAAGCAAAGCAAGAAAATAATAGATGAAGCTACAGAAACATATTTCAAAATGAAAATCATAGGGTGTTTATAAAGTAAGAGCAAAGGCTCATATTCATTGCATATCAGAAAATCAAACACTCTCATTTCATATTTCATCATACAATTCTTATTCATCAAGAGGAGTTCTGACAAGAGAAATTTACTTGAGTTTGTAAAAAATCATAAAATAGGGAGGGCTGATTAGGAAAATATCAAGGGTCATATAGATGTTTGTTTTCTAAATTTACTTATACAGATTCAACCATTATTACAATAAAAATATTTATTTTGTTAATAATTAAGAATTTGTAAGAAATGTCCTACCGGCCAAATTAATAGATTAAATATCAATTAATATATTGGGCTGCATCAATATATGGGTCAAAATATCTGCTCTCTAACATGATCTGATCTGATCGGATAGATCTATCTGAATGGGCGATCTGTTATATATACATCTCCTACTCAGTTTCCGAACATAACCCTGAAATGGACAGAAAAAAAAAAGAGACAGAAAAGAGGAAGAATAGTATTTTCGGTTTAATTGGATTAGACCGAAAATCTGATCTGTCTGAATTCGCACCACTTCAGAAACTGAGAGAGAAAAGTAGAAAGACAAGAGGAGACTGTCAGTTGGCGCTAGCACTCCGACTTGCAGTTGTTTGTCAACCTGTTCGTGTAGATACCGGTAGAGACGTGGCTGTAGTTGTTATTGCGTGGATCTGACACGAGGTGTATGAAGTGAAGAAAGTTACTGCTAGGACTTGAAATTTCCGTTGCGTGTCTAGTGGTAAAATATGTTTATTTTGGAATTGATTCAACACATGGAATTTGATTTTCGGATAGTGAATAATTGTTGAACTAAATCGAAATCCGAATTTCTAACAGATTTATCGTAATGTAGGGTCTTCATTGTAAGAAACAATATGACTTAAGAATGAAGAGTTCCTTGATAGAAAGAAGAGGAGGGTCAAATGCATCATGATGTTGTGCTCCAATATGCTCCACATCTTTTATCTCCATTTTCAAAGTCCGAACAGTCGATCCAAACCGCTCAACATGATCTTCATAATAAAATACTCTTAGAGATCAAATTTATATTTTTTAGAATTTTTTTACTATTTTTTTACATAAGTACAATATTATTTTTTTCGGATGGTCCAAAATCTTCCTAAAACAGTGATTTTGTACCTATTTAACAGAAAAGGAGAACTACATACGAAATTTTCTAGAGCCAAAACTCATACAAAGAGAAAGAGAGAGAGTCAAGGGTATAATGGTCTCTAAAGTAAATGTTATAGTGTTAATATTATTATAACTGTTTTTTTGGGAGATTTGATATATTATAGTGTCATACCGGATAAATATGTGACTTTTACAATTTTAAAGAATATATATATAATTATTGGTTTTGGAGGAAAATACGTAATATTAAAATTTTTGAAAAGGAACATACTGACAACCACAACCACATAATTGATATTAGTCTCGGCCATAAAGAAGTGCCCGAATGGTCTTAGGCCTATAATAAGTGTATATCGATCATTCCAAACTCATATTTATGGTTTGGGCTCATTTTGAATAATTAACTCAAATAACTTGATATTTGCACTGATATATTATACTTGTACAAAAACTGATTTAATCAAATTTAAAGCCTCGTTTAGCTGGGTCTGAAAAGTTGGGCCCATTTGCGTGTTGAGGGGTAATGGGCCGTGGGCCGCTGTTGGTCATTACATTGAGACTATGTATGTATGTATTTCATGGGCTAATTATTTATATAAGAAAAGGATCAACAATTTTTTTTTGTTAATATTACTTTATGAAAAATGTATTAGTAACTCAAATAGATTTTATTAGATTCTAAAATAATCAAATATCTTTTATTCTATTAACCAGAAAAAAAAATTCGGTAGATCTAAGTAATCAGAAAATAAAAAAAAAAATTAACATACAAGATTTTTACCTTGACAATGATTTTGTTTTTTTTATATTAATATACCAAAATTATATGAAACAGATTATAGTACAAAAAATTGTAATTGTAGATTTGATTTCTGTAATTTGTAGTTGTTCTGTCAATTTTTTTTAAATCTTTTAACTCATTAACTATTTTGATTCTAGTTTATTATGTTTGTATTTGCAACATATAAAATATTTGAAGAAAATTGCAAAACAAAGGAGATCTATGAAGCTCAAATTAAAGTTATAGTAACATCAGTTGTTGCAGGGTTTAATAGTAATTAATTTTATTGATATTTAATGGTTATTGATATAGAAGACAATTGGCCCACCAACCTGAGAACCCGGTCATTTTCACAAGCGATCTATTGGTTTTCTCAAATATCTTAATGAATCAATACATTATGACTCGACATAAAGCGAATTTACCTATATAAAAAACGAAGTGAAATTAGAAAGAAGTTTGGATAGATAAGTTATATACTAAACGAAAATGATTCTATAAATGCATTCATTGTGACTCGACATAAGAAACTTGTGAGGTAATTTTATTTATTGCTTATTGGGCTAAAAAATTTGTCATCCTATTCGCTTTTTAGAGTGGGCTTCAGTTAGCTCTTATATAGAATTTTCCTATCTTTTCGCGTACTATAGAACGTAAATTATGTTGTGTGTGAGTGTGTGTATAATATGAGTTGGCGAATTCTCACCTCAACAATTAGAATCTGATGCCTATTTAAATATAAGGGATTTGTTTTCGAGATTCGTGTCACAGTTAAAGAATAATCCGGATTTAATAATTGTACCTACAGTACCGGAAGTGATCCGAATTCAATTCAAAACCTACGTACTTTGCTCTGGGTCCGGATCCCCTAAAGTAACTCAATCTTTGGGTTTTAGATTGAGACCGTCCGATTTGAATTCGTCGCTCGAGATCGTCTCGGAATTCGAATTCGTCGTCGGAATGTGTGCGCTCACTTCGAAGATAGATTTTCGCAGATTCGAATCAGACGGTCTCGTTTTAAAACCCAAAGATTTGATTACTTCACTGGATCCGAATTCGGATGAGAGGAAGTTTGATGTAGGTAAGTATATTTTAAGATATTTGATTGTATAGAATATTTACAATAGAATTAAAATTAATTTGATGTCTATTTAAATTATAAAATATAGTGGTCTGTTTTGAGATTTGTGTCAAATTAAAATGTAACTCAAATCTCATTCTACACGGTCAGGTACTGCACTGGATATGATGTGACTAAACCAGTACACAGGTACTGCACTGGATATGATGTGACTAAACCAGTACACGAATCTTAAGAAAATTTTGTAGTTGAATTACGTTGGTCTGTACTTACAATTTGATTTTCTTAAGCTCAATATTGTTGTTTCGACAACCTTTTAAGCCAAATTGTTTTAATAAAAAGAGTGGTTGACTTAATTTGCAGTGAACAAATTTCCTATTTGATTTCAGTCTTTTACCGTAGCCTCACTAATTAAATTGCAATATATTCTTACTTTGCAATCCATGATTATTTTTTTTTAGCGATCAAAGGCAAATATCCTAGGGGTGGTAACGGAGCCGGATTATCTGCTCTGAATTTGCTCCGAATGTGTTTACTATTCATATCTGGATTAAACGGAACAGATAATTCGCAGATACGGATACAAATAATTTATTAAATAAGGAGAAAATATGCGGATATGGATACACATATTTTCACGGATCCATAAACGGATAGTTATGTCACAATTTTCACGTCCTATTTAAATTTCTGATCTCAATTAAGCTGAATTTTATATACGTTTTATCTAAATTATGAAGAACAAATTTAAAATTCAAAATTGTATTTTAACAACTATTGAGTTGGTTTTCATAGCTTTCAAATCTTAGTCATTAAATAGATGAATTTTCATATTTAAATTTTGTTAATCTATATTTCTATCTTAAAATTATCCATTTAATATCTATCCGTATTCGTAGATTATTCATTTCATATCTCTGTTTAAGACAGATTTAATTTTGAATTTTGATATTCATTTAATATTCAATCTATATTCGTATAAAAACGAATACAATTTGATATCTACATTATCTGCTCCGAATCCGCTCCGTTTACACTCCTACAATATCCTGGGTCCGGATCCCCTAAAGTAACCCAATCTTTGGGTTTCGATCGAGACCGTCCGATTCGAATTCGTCGCTCGGGATCGTCTCGGAATTCGAATTCGTTGTCGGAATGTGTTCGCTCACTTCGGGGATGAATTTTCGCGGATTCGAATCGGACGGTCTCGATCCAAAATCCAAATTGAGTTACTTCACTGGATCCGAATTCCAATATCCTAATCGAATTTGAACTGTGTCCTATTATTAATTTCCGTCAGCATAATGTATTTCGATTGGTTGGAATCTTGATTACACTCGTCTAATTTTTTTTTTTTTTTTTTGAGTTGAAACCCGTAGGAATTTGAACTCTGTCCGATTATGCTCTTGGAATCTTGATTACACTCGTCAAGTTACAAGTGTTGCAAGTGTTGGCAATCTAGATCGAACCACCTACAGTTGACACGTGTCAATATTATAACGGTCATAAAACAAAAGCAGTTAGAAATATTTTTTTACTGTTTTTTTAATTTGCGAGTGGTAAATTACACGAAAGAAATCGGATTTTTTTTAAAAACAATAAATAAAATAATCAAATTTAAAAAAACGACATGATTGCATCGTTTGTTATAAAAACAGCAAAAACCGAATCCCGGATTCGGTTAAGCTATTTTTTTGCTTCACCGAATCTCGGATTCGGTTAAGAAGTTGTTTTTAATATGAGATACAGTCGATTGCCACAGAAGATCAACATTTTTTGCTTTTTGGCTTAACCGAAGCCTACATTCGGTGAAGAGATAAATTTTTGGCTTAACCGAAGCCTACTTTCGGTGAAGAGAATTTTTTTTGCCTTAACCGAATCCCCGATTCGGTGAATCCAAAGAAGTTAAAACCCGGGCCCTTCTCCCTTCTTCCTTCCCTATTCTTCCTTCTCCCAGCAGAGAGCTTCTTCCCTACCCGAGAAAACCAAAACCGAATTTCCTCCACCTCCAATCTTCATCATTTTTTATTCTAATCACATATTTTAGTATAATTTTGAGAGGAGAACAAGAAGAACTTCAGATCTACAAGTTTTGTTAGGTATGTAGTTAAATTTTTTATTTGAAAAAAATCCGAAATTTATTATTTTTGTCTAGAATTATTTAGTTTAGTTTGTATTTAGAGTAAATTAGTTTTTTTTAGTGTATTATAGTATAATTTCGTGTATTGTGGTGTAAATTTGGTATATTGTAGTGTAAATTAGATTTTTTTAGAATTATGGTATAAATTCTCCAACGTCAAAAACGACTGGAATAAATGATCTTTGGCTGTTAATTTAGTGTAAATCATGTATATTGTGGTGTAAATCATGTCAGCCAAAAATCATTTATTTTTTAGAACATCGATGGGAGAATTTATATTGTAGGAGAACACCTCTTTGTATTGTATATTGTGGTGTAAATCATGTCAGCCAAAAATCATTTATTTTTTAGAATGATTTAGTTTAGTTTTTATGTAGAGTAAATTAGATTTTTTTAGTATATTGTAGTGTAAATTTAGTGTATTGTAGTGTAAATTAGTTTATTGTAGTGTAATTTAGTGTATTGTATTGTAAATAAATTATATAAATATATCATGTAAATAAAATGTATAAATAGTTAGAGTAATTAGAGTAATTTTTTGAGTAATTTAGTGTAAATAAATTGTAAATAAATTTAGTGAAATAAATTTAGCGTAAATATATTTAGTGTAAAAAAATTTAGTATAAATAAATATTTAGTGTAAATAAATTGTGTAAATATGTATAGTAATTTAGTGTATTTAGTGTAATTTTAGATTTTGTAGAATGATTTGGTTTGCATGTAGGGTAATCTTGCTCATAATTATTTTTTTAAATAAATGTAGAATAATTTAGGTGTTTTATTGTAATTTAGATTTTTTTAGTATAATTTAACTTTGTAGATTTTTAAAATTTTGTATGTAGAGTAAATTAGTTTATGGAATTTTTTATGAGTTAACTAATTGGAGTTTTCTTATGTTGTAATTTTATTTATGTCGTAGTGTAGAATGTCTGATGAACAACCCTTGTTGCAATTGAGTGAAGATCAACACAAGATATCGATAGCGAATTCAACGCAGGTATTTATTTAATACCGGTTTGTATTTAAATTTCAAAATAAACTTGTAAGCCACAATTAATTTTTGTTGCTATGGAATTATCGTTCCAGCCTGATTATGCACTGCGTCCTGGTCCTTGCCGAGCTGGCGTTCGTTACCAGCCTCAGATGAAAGAAGGTTTGGTGAATTTAGGCTTGTACCAGATGACGCAAGTGAATGATTGTCTGATTGATAAAGCGTTGATCACTGCGCTCGTCGAGAGGTGGAGGCCCGAGACAAATACTTTTCATCTTCCGGTGGGGGAGTGCACAGTGACATTGGAAGATGTCAGCTGTCTGTGGGGCCTACCTGTTATCGGTAAAATATTTTTTGTTACTAATTTATACTTTTGTTATTAATTTATATTTAATGCAAGTAATTTAGTGTAAGTAAATTCTATAAATGTTTAGAGTAATTTATAGTAATTAGCGTAAATAAATTGTAAATGAATTTAGTGGAAATAAATGTAATGCAAATAAAATTAGTTTAAATAAATTGTATAATACACAAATTACGATATAAATATCAAGTATATGTTTATCTCTAAAATCTATGTTTACAGGGAAGGCAATTGCTGGACGCACAGATGATAATTGGTCGCTTTTGATTGAAGATTGCTTAGGTCACGAGGTGTACGACGGTAATGAAGACGGTGGTGATAGATTTTTTCATTCACAGTGGCACAACAAAGGCAAGGTAGACGAGCATTATAGGATATCAAAATACTACATGCGCCTTAGATGGTTGAAGGACCACTTTAACGGAGAGGTGACACAGTACACTCCCCAGGAGACCGTCGACCGACATACACGGGCATACTGCATGGACTTGTTTGGGTCGGTGATGTTTCCCGATGCGAACTCAAGTTCTGTCCCGATCATGTACCTACAGTTCTTAGAGAATTTGGGATCGCGGGATGAGGACTACAATTGGGGAGGTGCTGTGCTTGCCTGCCTGTATCGCGAGTTGTCCCGGGCTTCCAGAGCGGCAGCGCAAACGATTAATGGTCCATTACTACTGCTGCAGATGTGGTCTTGGACTCGATTTCCTATAGGCCGGCCCAGACCCAAAAGCGATTTACCCTTCGGCGGCGAAAACCTATCAGAGAGGATGGCTTTTGGTGCAAAATGGACTATTCCGCATACGTTCGATGGCAACCCTATTAGAGGTACATTTATTTAAATATGGATTTTTGAATATTTTTTTAAATTGTGTTTTTCAATATAATTTAAATATGGATTTTTGAATATTTTTTTAAATATGTATTTGTCATGTGTTCACAACTTAGGTACATTGCAATATCGTAACCAATTTGAGCGTCTGAGGGCAGATGTTGTCAACTGGATGCCGTATGTGAGTTACGTGCTTCACCACCAACCTTGGCGCGGGGAAAGAGATCAGGGGATATTTATCTGTCGCGTGTGGTTGGTCCATTTTTGGGAGTTAGAGGTACATTGTCCTGAGAGGGTTTTGCGGCAGTTCGGTTTATTTCAGGCAGTTCCTCCGCCGGCTCCACCAGAGTTTGGGTATATGGAAACCATCCGCAGATGGACCCGTGCAAAGGGTTTGTTCGACGACGGAGTCAGTGCAGACTGGAGCACTCATTGGTCGGAATATACCGCGCAAGAACCATTTTCATTTGCATTTTCGGGTCCTTACGATGTGGATAGGTACGAGTTATTTTTTGTTATGATAAGAATTCGGATATAGTGAATTTAGTAAATTTATTTTAATTGGTGATTGCAGTTATCCCGAGTATATTCAGTGGTTCTTCAGCAAAGGCATGCCATCGCTTTATCCAATTCACAACAACGACCAAATTCTGAGCCAGCCAGTGCCAGCAGCTATAGGAGAAGTAGGAGATCTCGGGTATGTCTCAGATGGTCTGGTGCAAGCTCGGATCGTAAGTATTTTAATTTTAATGGTCCATATCCCTTTTCATTTTATTTATGAACTATCTTTCATTTTATCTAAGAACATTCTTTTTTTTTCAGAGATTTCGCCAGGTGAACACGACCGCGAGAGGAATTGCGATGGTGAAGACACCCGGCCAGAAGGCTTTTGGACTCATAATGCTAGAGAATAGTCGCGATACTTTATCCGATATTGGGCATATTGACCTGTTCAGAGCCATGGTCGAGAGAGCCAGACTTCCATTTGACATAAGCTGCATCGATATCAGCGATGATATTCCAGACCTGAGAGCGAGGGATGTAACGGTCGAAGTCCCTCCACCTGTTCACAGCGATGTTATGCAAGGAATTTACACCTCGATTGATGCCATTACGATAGACGGAGTCAGACTAGGAGATGATGCGTCACCATCAGAGCCAGCTCGACCAAGACGCAAGAAAAAAGGCCTTTTTAAATTTCGCTGATCCTAGGGGTAGGGAAAACATGGATTGACTTAGTGTAGTTTTTGTAGTGTATGTATACTACGAGTAGAAAAAACATGGATTAATTTAGCGGTTCCTCTTCTTCTACGCCTAATACGTGCTTCCTTCTACCTCTATGACAACCCAAATCTCCTTCGTATCTGAAAATCTGAAACTCCGATAACATTCAAAATTAAATGACAGAAAAAATGCATGGAATTCGAGCAGATTGAAAAATAGAAATTCCGTCTTTCAGAAAGTTCGGCATTCAGAAATTCGACCAGATTGAAAATTCAATTATGATTAAATGGCTACATGGATTTTTGGGTTCTTTATATCAAAAGAAAGGCGTCGAAGTCTAGTTTTCAGATAATATAATCTGTATTCACGAAAATATTACGGTTTGCTACAGTTTTGACGATTTGTCGACGGAGGTCAGAAATAATAAAAACAGAAAAACAGAAATTCAGGGATTTTACCATTCAGAAATTCGACCAGATTGAAAATTCAATTATGATTAAATGGCTACATGGATTTTTGGGTTCTTTATATCAAAAGAAAGGCGTCGAAGTCTAGTTTTCAGATAATATAATCTGTATTCACGAAAATATTACGGTTTGCTACAGTTTTGACGATTTGTCGACGGAGGTCAGAAATAATAAAAACAGAAAAACATAAATTCAGAAATTTTACATTACAGAAATTTTACATTACAGAAATTTGACATTACATTACAGAAATTCATAAATTTTACATTACATTACAGAAATTCATAAATTTTACATTACATTACAGAAATTCGGAAATGGTCTTCCATTTGAAACAAACATAGTTTTCCATTACAAAAAATTCATCGTTCCTTACGTCTGAATAATTTGTTTATCAGACGTCCAGCCGTCCGACTAACAGATGGTCGGCTACCAGATGGCCCTGCTTGACTGCCAGTTGCCTCTGCATTACTAGCAGATGCCTCTGGCCGGGTGCCAGATACGCTTCTCCGTCTTTCTTGTGGAGCAGATGCCTCTGTATACCTAGCAGATGCAGATGCCTCTGGCCGGGTGCCAGATACGCTTCTCCGTCTTTCAACAGTTACCCTTGTACAATGCGGACATAAATATAATTAAGTGTGTAAAATCTTAATTTAATTAAAAATATGTACTAATTCACATGGCCATTTCTAACCTGACGGTCTTCTTCTACCGGATTCCTCTGGACGTTGTACTCCACTGCGTGGCCTACATCGAGCTTCCATAACATCCATAGCATTAGGAATTCGCTTGTGCTTCCTCCCACCCTTGTTAATTTTATCGTTGTCCGGCTTGATTTTAGGCGCTAACAAATCACATGGCCAATGTTCTGCGGCGCCGAAGCTGTGAAACCCACCTCTCCATGTGTTGACATAATTTTCAACACTATAATAGTGACTTACATATCTCATCGGATCTAGATGTCTCTTACAGCACACCGCCAAGACGTGGTTGTAGGGAATGCCAGTAAATTGCGGTTTCTGGCAGTCACAAACAGGCATTCCCTGCTCCCCTTCTGGAAATCTAACTTCGTACTTCATGTCTCCCTTCACCCCCTACAATCAATAAATCATGTTCATTACATATTACAAATTGAGAAAGTTATACTAAATTTAAGTAAATATCGGACATACCGTTCTTTGGGTTCCATCATGATCGACGACCTCGTAGACGGGAAATTCACCACCCATTGGTATCACTCGGTGCTCCTTTGCTTTGGCAATCCGATGTTCTAACGCTGACATGATTTTTCCTGATAATCTCATTCCATTTCGATGCCAATTTCGAGCAACCGCACCTCTTCTGACATACCAATCCACAACTTTATAGAATGTGCGATCAACTATTGCCGTTACAGGCAGTTGGCGAGCCACTCGGAAAACATTGTTCAAGGATTCTGATCCGTTCGTAGTCATAATACCCCACCTATTTGGGCCTCCGTCATGACATTGTGCCCATTTATGGAGTTGCAGAGGCTCCTCTTCGAGATTTTGCAACCTTTTACCACACCACATGATGTACTTGTGAGTAGTAATACTCCTACCTTCTATCATTTCCATACCCTCATCAAACCTCCAAGGTTTCATCTTACCCACAAACACCGTGAAAATTTGTTCAATTACTCTGTCCTTGCATAACTTGTACACATTCGCCGTAATATGATGAGCACACAATCGATGAACTGCTTCACCCCTCTCCTCACACCACCCTAAATCAGGTCGGTCAAACACTGAACGGATTGCAGCATGCTGGTCTGATATAACACATACCCGACCGGGGCCGACAACTTCTTCGCGTACAAATTGCATAAACCAGCCCCAATTTTCTGAAGTCTCCTCTTCAGCAATTCCGAATGCTATTGGCAGTAATTGCTGTTCTGCATCATAAGCGCATGCCATGAATAGTTTTCCTTTGTACCTGCCGGATAGGTGTCCAGCATCTACACTTATAACTGGTCGGAGATATGGCCAGGATTGAATGCATGGACCGAAAGCCCATGCCACACGGATGAAAATATGTTCGCCTAACATTCTAGATGGTACGTGCTCAATTTTGTATTTTGTACCTGGGTTAGACCTCTGGATTGCACCGAGCATAGAAGGTAGCAGTTCATAAGCTTTTTCCCAAGAACCAAATAAATCGGCAATAGCCAGCTCCCTCCCTCTCCAAATCTTGTTGTATGAAGGCTCCACCGTTTTGTACTCCTGTCTAACTGCATTTCGACATGCTTTTATTGACATCTCCAGGTCCTCCTTGAGACCCGGTTTGATTATATCTGCAATCATCCTGGCAGTCATCTGACGACTGTCTGATGTACAAGCAGTACTGTAACAATTGTGCGCGTATGGGTTTGTTGCAATTGTCCAGTTGCCCGTCTCAGTGGTTTTCGCGTATAATCTCCAAGGACACCCCTCCGCTGTACATACAATAATATATACCTTACGATTGCTATGGGATTGTTGTAATTCTAAGTTATTATCCATGGCAAATCCATTCAACTTCGATTTAAGATCAGCTTTGGATTCAAATATCTGTCCCACCGAAAATGGACCGTCGGTTCTGGGTGGATAACCAAAAAATGCTTCATCCTTGTACGGCATCTCAACATCGTCATGAAATGCCGAACAAGGATGCTGCAATCCCCGATTAATAAAAGGAATAGACGATTGCCACTCCTTCCTTACTTCTTCCAACTTAATCTGATCCTCAATTTCGGCCATATCCTCTTCCCCGACAACCGGCTCACCAGAGTCAGAGCTTGTGTCTGAGCCAGTATTATTATTCAGCAGGTCAAAATAATCATGCAAATCACCGGGTGGTATTTCGGTGGTTTCATCACAATGTATGGGTGAATCATTCACCGGTATGCCTCTGCTAGTTCCAGGTACACTACCCGGGTACGGGTCATAATTGGTCTGACTAACAACTGGTACTGACTCAACCACTAATTCAAGAAGTTTAAAATTCAGTACCGGAGTGGCATTCGCAAGCACCATATCCCAGATCGCTTCGTGGTCTACGTTGAACAACTGGTATTTTTCTGCTGAGCCAGGTGGTGCCGTGTTCAAACGCGCGCTGATTGTCAGATCGAACCGGCTAGGGAGCAAACGAATGCCAACATATATCTGTCTTCTTAGCTCATCAAGATTAGTTGAGTTAGTAACAGAAAATGTACAGGTCGGTGCGTCTGTAATTTCGCGTCTGTGGTACACATTTATTAATACTTGAGACATTTCCTGAACAAAAATTTCACGATCAACATTCGATAATTTTTAATTTTACAGCAAAAATATGATCATAATTGAAAAAAAAAACTTACTATAATCTTCAGACGAACGCTATAAACACAATGAAGGGTCCGATCTGTGATTTGGAAAACTGAAACTGTTTACACTGGAGAACCACGAAAGTCTCGGAGAGAAATGAAGTTTTCTCTGTCTCTCTGTCTCTTCTGTCTCTCTGTTTCTGAAATAAATAATTAAGAAGAGGGGATGATTGAGGAGAGAAGAGAGAATAATGTAATTTATAGCCAATTCGGTTTAACAAAACAACAGATAGCCAATCAGATAGCCAATATAGCCAATCAGATAGCCAATATAGCCAATCAGATAGCCAATTCGGTTTAACAAAATAACAAATAGCAAATCAGATAGCCCCAAGATAGCCAATCAGATAGCCAATTCGATTTAACAAAATAACAAATAACAAATCAGATAGCCAATCAGATAGGTTATTCTGTTAAAAAAAAATAATAAAATACTCCTAACCGAATCCCCAATTCGGTTAACAATAAAAAAATCAAAAAAAAATTCTTAACCGAATCCCCTATTCGGTTAACAATAAAAAAATCAAAAAAAAATTCTTAACCGAATCCCCTATTCGGTTAACAATAAAAAAATCAAAAAAAAATTCTTAACCGAATCCCCTATTCGGTTAACAATTAAAAAAATAAAAAAAAAATCTTAACCGAATTCCCAATTCGGTTAATGGTGGTGTTACACGGAGTTCACACAGTTCAGGGATCTGCTGTGTGAAAATTTGATTTAACCGAATCCGCGATTCGGTGAAGCGGAAAAAATTAGCTTAACCGAATCCGCGATTCGGTTTTTGCTGTTTTTATAACAAACAATGTCATCATGTCGTTTTTTTAAATTTGATTATTTTATTTACTGTTTTTAAAAAAAATCCAAAGAAATCTTGGCTTTATCTGTGGAATACTTTTTGCGGTAAGTGCGGGTAGAAAGACGAAGGTAGAACAGTGATTAATGCATGCTGGGGTCCACATGTCTGCCACTAAAGAGGCAAAGGCTGTACACGTGTGATTCCAGGTAGGCAATGTGGGTGTTCACAAATCCAGAAATCCTTCCATTTGGCGGAAAAGTTTTGACAGGTGGGTCCCACTTTGTCGATTGGTCCCCAATCACAGATGCACTTTCTCTTGTTTTCATCCTACCTTTCACTCGTGTCTTATGATTACAATTGTTCACTATATATATATATTTAATTATCCATTGCCATTGGTGTTATTTTTAATATATATATGCTATATTAGTGATCTAATACTTGTCTACAAAATTGATAAAAATAGTTGTCTAATATATTTAGAGGAGGGATCTGATTACTACAATTTTGAGTTACTACAAAGTTACCACAATGATTTAAAAAGTCAAAATCGTCGATCCAAACCGTTCAACATGATCTCCACAATAAAATGTGCTTCTAAATCAAATTTTACATTTTTTTTTAATTTGTTTACTATTTATTAAGATGGGTACAAAATTCAATGGTCTGAATTCAATGGGTACAAAATTTTACTATTTATTAAGATGTAAAATACTTAATAAATAGTAAAAAAATTCAAAAAAAATATAAAATTTGATCTGCAAGCACATTTTATTGTGGAGATCATGTTGAACGGTTTGGATCGACGATTTGGACTTTGAAAATGTAGAAAATTGTCGTGGTAACTTTGTGGTAACTCAAAATTGTGGTAATCGAATCCCTCCTCATATATTTATCTTTCAAGACAACACTTAGGTTCACATAAAGACATACATGTCGAATCAGTATCTATATAATACTAACTTTAAAATCTATCAAATCGACTTTAAATGGTGAATCTAATCCGTTCAAACCGATCTACTTCATTAGTTGTGTATTTTACATGCAAAATTATAATTTTTTGAATTTATTTAGTATGAAATCAAGCGGTCAAATGTGAGAGTTTTTAAGTTAATTGTAATGCATTCATTTTTCAACATTTTTTACCGCTTGACTTAATACTAAAATAACTAGAAAAAATTAAAAAATTATATGTAAATGCATCACTCATAAAATAAATCGATTTGAACAGTTTGGATTAGTCATCTGAAGTCTATCCAATGAGTTTTGAAGTTGATGTAATATGACACCGATGTCATACTAACCGGATTCATTTTTAATAGCATTTTTATTTATCAAAAAAGTTGCATCAAAAGATTTTTTTGTAAACTGCAATATTATAATTGAATTTAAGGAGTTGTTGTTAAACTTTTGCTCTACTCTAAAGAACAAATAATGAGAGAAAGGAGTTTGTGTCTGTTGTTATTTTTTTTACTTGAATCAAAGAATCATATTTTTGGTCCTGGTTTTTTTATTTTAAATTTTAAATTGAATGCATCAGTTTAACTCGTTGATGCAATTAAGAGGTGTTGATAACATTAGCTATTGATGTAATAAAGTGAAGTAGGATATCGAGTTATCAAAACTCCAAGATTTTTTTAATTTAATTAGATGATCTAAGTTCAAAAATAAAAAATAAAGTGAAACAAAATTAAGCGAGAGAATGAAATCCACTATTGATAACGTGACATGACGTAATTAACATGTCATAACTTAGTCACGTGATCAAACTTTTTTTTTTACGTGATGTGGATAAAATAGTGAAGGACAGTCACGTTACGCATGATAACCACACGTGACGCAATAAAACGTGACTGATTGTGTTTAATTATTGTTTTCAAATTTAAAGTTAGTTAAAAAAAACATAAGAACAAAATATATCAAACAAATAAGAAACCATTATAAGATATATTATAATTAAGAAATAATATTGAAAAAGTTAGTCACGTAACGATTCACGTCGTGACCAGATCAATTTGGGTGACGTAACTAGAATGATAAAAGACAGTCACGTGACGTCACGCGACACGTAAGTCACGTTAAGTACCATAACGTGTCGTGACAAGATCAGTAATGACGCAAGTCATGCCCATAGTCACGAGATTCGCAAATAATTTGTTTTTTTTGTGATGATGAACCGAATGGTTGATCGAACTTTGACCGAATTATTTCCGAATAATTTGCTAATTTTACAAAATTTTCCCGAATTTTATGAATTATTTCTGAATTTTTCTGAATTTTTTCCAGAATATTTTTTTTTATTTTGCCGAAGCAAACCCGAATAACTCCTCTTATGGATTCCATAAGATTGAACCAGATCCCTGTTCATACTTGTACTCCGTACTTGTTGATTTTAACTTTTTGGTAATAACTGCTCGGTATATTGCCTCTTGTGTGTTTCAATGTTAAGGCCCTACATGGCATATTTTTCTTTTCTTTTTTTTAAAACTTTCGCTGAGGCTACGAAATTGTGAGAATAAATTAAAATCTCAATGTTTAGGTAACTAATAATTTAAAAAAAAAATTTCTAACCAACTGTGCTATCTTCTTCCTTTCTCCACGTGGCATAGTTGATGGAGAAGATAAAAGGGG
Source organism: Carex littledalei (assembly GCA_011114355.1). NCBI lineage: Eukaryota > Viridiplantae > Streptophyta > Magnoliopsida > Poales > Cyperaceae > Carex > Carex littledalei. The sequence continues at coordinate 3,576,008 of CM022081.1, forward strand.
CAAAGCATGAGAATGAGACAGTGACTATAACTATTAACTTTTTCATCAGTTGTAAACACAATCAAACAATTGATATAATAATGAATTAGTGGGGTCCAGAAGTCAGAATTAAAGTAACCTAGCACAAAACTTTGGAAGAGAAGGTGGGTTGGATAAATGACTAGTGATATGATTTGATACGGACCATATAACAGCGACAATTCGATCTCTTGTCCCCATCCCTTGCACTTGTCATTCCACCGTGACAGTCGTTTTGCTTTCCTTCTCCCCACATTGCTCACTTTACCATAATGCCCTTATAATCATGTAAAGTTGCACATCACCTTATCACTGAAATTTTGGTTCATTTGGTCATTTGATCCATACAAATTTAGTACAATATTAAGATAAAGAGGTACTTTTCTTGAATTGTGTCATCATCTTTAAAAAGACTTGTGTACTGTCATAAGGCTATTTTAAATTTTATTTTAGAAAATACAAAGTGTGGATAATATCCAATCCATATTCAAAAACTTAGATATAAGTATTCGATATCTGAATATATGTGTGGATATAAATACATATATAGTTTTGCGTTTCAATTATCTGTATCTGAATAGATATATACCATATAGTTTAATATATATTATGAAAAAAATTATGTTATTCACAATAATTAGATAAATATTATAAACTTTACTATTTTTTAAAAATATTTTTATATGTTTATCTTTTTATAATAAATATCCAATCCGTATCCATATCCGTCTAATATCCGATCCGTATCCAAAAATTAAAAAAGAATATGAATATTATTTTATTATCCACTCCGTTTTCACCCGTAGTTGTATCACCTTCACAACAAGATGGTAATTATTCTCATTTCAATAAATAATACAAATAGATATATATATATCTAACAGCAACTACAAAAATTAGTTGTTCTTCCTATCTTTCAAACTTAACTTCAGAAAGGAAAAAAAAAAATCTACTAATACTTGAAGAAATATATAAAAGGCAATTAAACAAACTTTATTGTTTGAAAATCTCTCTTGTTTAAAATGTATTTAAAATATGACAATAAAACATTAAGAGATATTGAAAACTAATATATAAAAATTAGGGTGATCTTTAGGAAAGTTTGCACTAAGAGAGACATGATGAAAGGATGTGAAAAATACTCAAAATAGAATTTAAGCTTTATTTTTATAAACTACAACATGACTTTAATTAGAGAGTGATAGATATATAATTATTTTTTTATTCCTAATTTTCGCACAAGGAGTACTAATATTTTTGGGCCTAAATAGCTTTATTTTATCTTTTTGAAAGAATAAATATATATAGTCATTCTTAAGGATATCATTATTATTTAGTTAACTAATTACATGTATAAATTGAACACTTAAAAAGTGAATACTTGTCTTGTCAAATAATCAAAATATAGAGTCTGGCTAGTATAACATCAGTGTCATTTCAGCCTATATAACACCAACTCCAAAATCTATCGAATTGACTTCAAACGGTGAATCCAAACTGTTCAAACCGATCTATTTCATTAGTTGTGCATTTACATGCAAAATTTATAATTTTTCGAATTTATGTAGTATCAAGTCAAGCGGTCAAATGTGTGAGTTTTTAAGTTAATTTTAATGCATTCATTTTTCAACATTTTTGACCGCTTGATTTGATACTAAAATAACTAAAAAATATAAAAAATTTACATGTAAACGCATCACTCATAAAGTAAATCGATTTGAACGGTTTAGATTAATCGTTTGAAGTCTATCCAATTAATTTTGTAATTGATGTCATATGACACCGATGTCATACTAGCCGGACTCCAAAATATAAGATTCTAAAGACTTTTGATTTTGATGGGCCACTATGAGCAAGTCCCATGTGTTTTATATTCTTTCATGTTTTCATATAATTGAAAGCATATGTCCATGTTTTGCGGCATGGGAACGGCGACATTTTCACAGAGTTGAATCATGAAAATGTGTGTTTTTTTTTTCTTTCATTGTTTTCTTCTAACATATTAAAGGGTAAAATATTTTTATTATACATGAAATGCCTATTTTTCAAAAAGAAATCCTCATTAGGCACATGTTTGTATATTCTATTTTTCACATATGAGGATAATAAATGATTGTATCATAAGTTTGTATATTAAAACCGAGCATGCAGACAATACATTCTCTATTTATATGATTATTATTATTATTATTATTATTATTATTATTATTATTATTCAAACCGAGCATTTGCAAAATATTGAAATTTTATGTACCCAATGAAAGATCAGCATTCAAAAATGATTGTAGGAATTTGGGGTGAGGTTTTGGGAAGCGTATCTGCTGAAATCCGAGACCGGTAACAATAATTCTGAAATACCTGCAATCCGAATCCAGCCGTCGAACTGTTCCGAGATGCGTGCAAGAAAAAACCAGCTGTTTCGAGATGCGTTCTCGGAAAAAATTTGATGGCTGGATTCGGATTGCAGGGATTTCAGAATTACTGTTCATTGGTTTCGGAATTTCAGCTAATCCGAATCCGAGGTTTTGAGTCATGAAAAGGTGGTGATTTTTTTTTTTTTAGAAAAAACCGCATGGTTTTTGCCAGACATGTACATACCGTGTTTCCCGCAATCATTTTATAAAAATGAGATGTCGCAGTTCATGTTGATGTGGTACTTATATCTGATATATCTAAAAAAATGCTTCAAAAATAAATTTCCATTGTAAATCTGATGCATGAGATTGCTTTACAATAACTAAATATCACAATAACTAAGATATTGGAAGAAAAAAAATAAATCAACAAATTCTCAAAGATAAGACTGAAAAGTTAAAAAAAAAATTAATGAGGATTTTTTTAAAGAATCATTATTATTAGTTAACTGATTATATATATAAATTGAACATTTCAAGAATGAATACTTGGCTTGTCAAATACATCAAAATATATAAAATTTTAATTCATCATTTGAAACTTGAAAATTTGTGTGTGTTAATTAATTTGTTTGTGTTTTCCTTTCAACATTTTTATTCTTTTTTTTAGTATAACATATTATGGGGTAAAATATTTTTAGTATGTTAAATGTTTATTTTTCAAACGGAAACCCTCATTTGGCATATGTTTATATATTCTAATTTTACATACAAGGATAATAACGATAGTGTGAAAAGTTGGTATATTAAATGAAGTTTATAGTTTTTACACTAGTTCAGAGTATAGAGCAACATATTTAAATAAGAAAAAAAATTCATATAGATGTAAAGATGCAACTTAGAAAAAAATAAGGGTGACAATAATATGTACTTAAGTTTATCTTGATAAATTACCTCTTAAATTTATTAAATTAGTTTCAAACGAAAAATCCAAACAGATAAAACTGATATACATTATTAGTAATACATTACTTTTCAAGTTTATAAAAATTTCAGTTTATTTAGTACAAAGTCAAACAGATTAAAAAAAAAATCTAAGTTTATAAGTTATATTAATGCATTTATTTTTTTATTTTTTTTATATATTGACTTTACATTAAATAAAATTTAAAATTAACAAATCTACCATATATCTTTCATCTAGGAGATCGACTTCAGCAATTTGAATCCATCACTTGAGATTAATAATTTACCAACTACTTCTATAAACTTAAGTACATACTAGCATTATAATATTATTACAAACTATAATGTCCTAGTTTTGAAAAGAAAATTCAGCTATTTAAAATATATAAGGTCCACTATAAAATTAGTACAAATTTATATTGAACAATTCGAATATAATCTGATCCCATCAGATACCTTATTTGATCTGAATGTGATATTTCTTTTAGCGGATTTGTTGCCTAGGGGCCATTATTAATAACAAAAAACAAAAAAGATTGCTGCTAACAAAAGCGTGTCAATTTCGAAGAACAACGAGGGGAAAGAATGATTAAAGGAGAAGAAAAATGATGAGAAAAAAAAGGAGTGCGTATCCTCTGAGATACCTCATATTTTACATGACCGGCGTGTCCGGTGCGTATCCTTTGAGATCCGTGCAAAACGTATTTGAACAGTTGAGATATTTCAATAAGTCACGCAAAATATGAGATATCTCAGAGGATGCTATGTCAAAAAGAATAATGGAAGGGATTCGATTATTCGGATCATCTCCAACTTTTAACTTCTTTTCATAACTGATCATGTCCGATATGAAGCGTCCGATAAGATCTGAACGGTCAAATTTACCTGATGATACCGACACAAATTCGGTAGGGCTGGAGAGGATCCGAACTCGACAAGTCGACGAGCCATCGTCAAACAAGGAGACCTGCCGGGGATTCTCCTGCATCTCCTTCATGCGTAGCTCCCACACGTGTCACCACACACCCTCTCTCTTTCTTTCTTGTTGCTTCCTCTGTTTGACATGACCACACATCGATCAAACCGCAATCTCTCTCTCTCGGGCAACTCACCTCCTTCAGTATACGACCTGTTTTGTTAGCAATTTTTCTGGATTCAAATATGTTGAAATTCAAAATCACGAACATTACTGCTGAAATTTTTAAAATTTTGAATTCAGCTGTTGAACTGTTTCAAGATACGTGTACAGAAAAATCAGCTGTTTCGAAATGCGTATACAGAAAAAGTTAAACGGCTGGATTCGGAATTTCAAAAAATCCAGGAATACTGTTTATGTATCTCTGATTTCAGCTGATTTGAATCCAATTTTTCTTAGCACTCTAACAAGCTTACAATATTTGTTGTTTTAAACAAATTTCTAACTAATTGTTATATCATCTAATTAAATTGCCAAAAAGAGATTTACATGACAAGAAAAGTAAGAGAGTTTGAACCGGTACTATTTTTACAAAATAGTACCTATCTAGATGGTTTAAATTTTTTAAAAAATTCTGAAATAACAGTAAAAAGATTTTAAAAATTATAAAATTTGATCTCCAAACACAATTTAATGTGGATATCAACTTGAACGGTTCAGATTAACGTTTTGAACTTTAAAATTGAAGATATAGACGTGAAGTAAAACACTCGCTTTACTTCATGAAGCACCGCAGCCCAACTCCAAAATTATTTATTTATATGTAAAATCTCAAAAGTTTTCATATTTCCTCTTGTCTTAATTTACTTAGAATTTTCTTAGCTAGAACTCCCTTGATTGATAAACTATCTGTTCAAGGTTAATGCTAAAATTTTGTCCTCGCCTCAATAATTAATAAAAACACCAAATTTTAACCAAAAAATATGAAGTAAGAAATTTTTTATAACATGATCAAATAAATAATAATATATCAACAGGGTGCGAGAAGTATATCAATTTTTTTATTCTTTTAGGATATGTTTGATGGTCTAAATCAAGCATGAGAGAGAAAATATAAAAAAAAAAAGATTCACTGACAATGGAGCCCACTATCAGATAAAATTAAACCATCTAGATAGGTATTTTAACTTAAACGAATTTAATATATTAGACTTATTATCTTATGCTGGCTTAACAATTTTGTGTTACTAAGTAAAGATTTAAGAAACGGGACACGTTTGATGGACAAATCGCTTCGATGCGTGTGCGTTTGATCACAAATATTGAAGCGGCACGTACGCATTGTGAACCAATCAAATAATTACGAGTGGACATTGAACCAATTTGAGTCTGATATTCATCGGACGCGCCCTGCTTCCGAAAATTAAATCCCTTATTTCTTGATTTAGTCGAAAAAAATATATGGAATTATTGGTTGAAGAGTGAGAATAAAATAATAATTTTAATCTCCAAAAGAATGTTAATAATGAATTAAATATTAATTAAGTTTAGACTAATTAAATTAAAATAAAGAATTGACAAATATGAAAGATTCATTAATTTTGATGGACAAATAGGTGATTTTTTTTATGAAAATAATAGAAAGTTTCAAATTTTTGAGGGATACATAAACAATTAACTTCATCTTATGTTTCTTTTGCTCTATGGATTGTTTCTTCAAGTCATTGTAATACTTATATGACAACGTTTCCTAAATCGTCTCATTGAAATTATAGTCATTTATGACTTAGTTAATAAATTTTATTGTATGTATATATATAGAGGGATATGACAATCACATTTAATTTGCCAATTATGACAATTAATAAAATTATTATTGAAAGTAAAAGAGATTATTGGTTGAATTTTGAGAAGCTATTATACAATCTATACAATCTATTATATTTTATAAAGTAGACATTTGCAAATTAACTTTTTTATTTTAATAAATGTTGGGTTGGTTGTTATGATTTTCAAAATGTTTGAATGAGTGTATCCACCAATCTCTAAATTTGAAGGGTATAAGAGAAAAATGGTCCAAATTAAATACACATTAAAGAAACTTCATTCAATTATTTACTGTGCAACCAGTAACCTTTGTTTGGTCCCCTATATAAATCTCCTAGACCCGGTTCTAAGCCTTTTATGTTTTTACCTTTTAATTCCTTGCCTCCCTCTCATAAATTCACTGCTTCCTAGTTCCTTCTCTCTATCTTTCTCTCACCGCTTTTCGCCTTTTCTAGCTATCTCTGCAAATGGGGGACCATGGCCTTGAACTCACCATCGCTGTACCTGGATTTAGCTCCTCCTCTGGCTCCGGTACATCCCTCTTTTTTCTCTCTCTCTAAATTCTACTTCTCTTTTTATTTACACCCAAAAATGGTGCATAAACAAATTCAAATATGAGCATCAAAAGATGTAATCTTTGGAGACTGAGAAGTAGGGTTGGAAGTAATTTTCTATGTCTTTTCTTTTCTTTGTTGCGTCATATATAGAGGCGCATGACATAAAATTAACCTTAGTTTTACTCTTAAGAGAAAGAGACATGCCTCCTTCTATTGTTAATTATTTTCTATTTCAATCATATATTATATATCTTTTATGAATTTTTGTAAAAAGTATATATCATATGAAAAAATGGTTGATGTGTAAAATGGGACATGTAGAGGGTGGAGGATTCAACAACAATGGAAATAACTATAACATGAGGGAGGTGGATATAAACCAACCAGCATTTGGAGAAGAAGAGATGGAATTTCCAATGGGAAGTATAGAGGAGGAGATAGAAGAAGGGAGAGAGACGCAACGGCCGAAGAAACTTCGTCTTACCAAGGAGCAAGCTCGGTTGCTCGAAGAAAGTTTCCGGCAAAATCACACCTTAAATCCGGTATGTCATTTTCCTTATAATTTGCACTATATATATTACCAATTTTATCTTTTAACATTAGCAAAAGTATACTTTTTGTTAGGTTAAAAATTAAAATAAGTTTGTGCAGATCATTTTAAGATATATTATTTATGTCACTGAGGCATCCGTGCAACCCATTGTATTAGCATATATATATATATATATATACAGGCCTATATAGTAGACAATAGTAAATGAGACACCATAGGGTTTTTGCAAGGTAGTAGGTTTTTCTAGGACATATGTGCAAATGCTCTTGGAGGAGTTATAAGTTACAAATTCATTACTAGCTAGTGTAATGTAAAGTTACATTGTCTTTAGTAACTTAAAGTCTGTATGGCTTTTAATGAGAACTGGGAAAAGTGGTGAAACGGTTGTAGAGTGGCTCTTTTTCTAAGTCAAAAGTAATAAGCAACTTTCACAGGTACAGATTTTCAAAAAATGAAAAGAGAAAATAACCATAGATATTGTTAAATTAAATAAATGGCAGAAACAAAAGGAGGCATTGGCAATGAAACTGAAGCTGAGGCCTAGGCAGGTTGAGGTCTGGTTTCAAAACCGCCGTGCAAGGTATGTTGCATGAACAGTTTCATAGAATTGATTAATTAGTGTACTTATTAATTAGGGCTAATATGCTTCATGATGTTATTTTTGTATCATAGCATTAAATACCCCATATTTTTGGTGATGCCTTTAATTGCTTCTCTTAATATGTATTTATAGAGGAGGGTTAAAATGTATTAATGGTTTTGTGCCCCAACCATACCCAACATATTTATCTCTGTTCTCAAAGTTCAAACAGTCGATCCGAACTGCTAACATGATCTACATATTAAAATGTGCTTAAAGACCAAAATTTATAATTTTTGAAATTTTTTACTATTTTTTAGATAGGTACAAAATCATTGCTTCTGGACCATCCAAAAACAGTGATCTTGTACCTATCTAAACAAATAGTAAAAAATTCCAAAAAAATATGAAATTTGGTCTCTAAACACATTTTAATATGGATATTATGTTGAGCAGTTCAGATCGACTGTTTTAACTTTGAAAGTGGAGATAGAGATGTGGAGTATGGTTGGGAGCACAAAACCAATAGTGCATTTTAACCCTACTCGTATTTATATAGCCTTGATTAACATTCAATTTGTGCACAATTAGTTAATTGTATTTGTGAGTGATCACCTCAAAAGAAAAACATGTTAAGATATATAATGAAAGAATAAAATCAATAAATAATTAAATAAGAGATAATGTCATACAAAAGCATCACACTGTTAAGTTATCATTGGTATAGCAAAAGAGAAACGTGTTTCATCTTGAAGATTAAGCCAAATTTCCATGAAACACGGCCAACCAAAGATAGGATCAAACAACCATGTGACAGTACACATTTATTTGTTTTGTTTTAGTCTACCTAGCTAGTCATCAACTCATCATATTAAGGCATTGATTAAGTATACTACGTGGTGTATATATTAATCTTAATTTAATTCTCCCAAATCCCAATGCACGTGCTAAGGATACCTACACACTATAAAAGGGATATTGTCTATACTTTAATTTGATGAACATATCATTGATACAAACATAGACTTAGCAAATTTTAGTATCATTCAAGCAACTGGCAGTGATAGGATTGATATGGTTTCAACCAAACTTTCATGTTGTATTAAATAAAGTTAGGTGGCTTAGTGTTTTGTGCATTAGGTCAAAGAATTACCTTTGGAATCTGTAGAGACTCCCATAATTGGGGGCTTAAGCATCTGCTTCATTATGATTTTATTCTTTTTCATGCTACCAATAATATGATATACCTTTACATATGTGCTTGACTTATTAGGTGTCCTCAATTCTGTGCCAATAATATTATAAATTAACCAAAAAAATTGCCTCTTTTAATGCAATTAAAAGCCATTCAAGTGAGAAATTATGGGTACAAGCAAGCTACTTTGACTGCCCTTGGCATTAGGCATTTATTACAAGAAGATAAATAACCTTTTAAAAGCCCTTTATTGGTTATAAATTTTCAAGATCAATTATCAATTTGGTCCTCATAACAAGTGTAAATTAAATGACATATCCTTTTTATCAAATCAAACAGGACAAAGCTGAAGCAAACTGAGATGGAGTGTGAGTACTTGAAGAGGTGCTTCGGGTCTCTAACAGAAGAGAATAGGCGCCTACAACGCGAGGTGGAGGAGCTGCGGGCCCTTCGTGTGGCCCCACCAACTGTTCTCTCCCCTCACACACGCCAACCCCTCCCCGCCTCCTCTCTTACAATGTGCCCTCGGTGTGAACGTGTCACTGCCGCTGCCCCTTCCGTCCGCACTGCTTCTGCCAGGCCGCAATATCCTCCAACTTTCTCACCATTCAATACTCGCCGTCCCTCAGCTGCATTTTAAATCAGAAATAACTAACTGGAGAAAAATCCTTGTAAATTGAGAGAAAAAAAAAAAAAAAAAAGAGGCTAGAATTGTGAAAGCTTACTCTGTGGTGGAACTCTTTATGTTTTACATTAAGTTGCTGTTTTTTTAATTTCAAAAGAAGTTCCCTGGGCTGGGAACTCTTATTAGTTTCTACCTTTTTAATTATTTTATAAAAGGAGGTCATTTGGGCCAATAACTTGATATGGTGGGTATTTCTGACTTAAATTGCTCCGCGGGACACGTTTCAGTTTTGGGCCTGAATTGTGTAGTTTATACTTCACTGGTTCAATAACCCAGTTACAACTCTTAAATCAATGATATATTGTCAGCCCATTACAATTAATAGGATTTTTTTTTATTTGTAAATAGATTGGAAAAATTGGGTTTCTTTTTTCAAGTTGGTTTGACATATAATCCTACTAGGTTCGATGGGTAAGCCAGGCTATCTTGTCTATGGTGTATAAAATAAGTTTGGAATTAAATATATTGGGTTGATTTCAATATAAAAAATAAGTTTTGAAATTTAATATACTTAGTTAATTTCAAAATATGTTTCACACGTGTTTATGTTATTACAATGTATATACACTGCGCTTTTGATACAACTAGCTAAAAAAACCGACATTTTTATTAATATCCAACATAAAATGAAAAATATCAAATGTACCCAAACTTTATGGGTATTTTTAAAAATGCCCAAACCGGCCATTTTTTTGCCGGTTGGATTAAATATTCGGACCGGCCAAAAAATGGCAAGTCAGGGTGTTGTTTTTTTGTTAAATATTTGTTAGATTACTTCTTTTGATGTATAATTAGCATAATTATACTAAAATACACTACATTGCGCTAATTATGTTAAATTATGCTAAATTACGCTAATTATACTAGATTATGCTAAATTATACTGAATAGATGTGATGATTAGAACACTTATGTCCTTAAACTGAATAGATGTGATGATTGGAACACTTGTGCCCTTAAACTGAATAGATGTAATGATATGATGATATTTCTCATTTTAACACATTGGTATGCACATATCAGACTAGCTATCAGTATGCAACTATGCACATACCATTTTACCAACAAGGCCTCTTTTCTCACTGATAGCCTCTATCAGTTTTTCAAAAAAAAAAAAAAAGGCCTCTTTTCTTACTTGATCATTTTTTACTATTTTGTTGCACATATCAGTGCATACACCAAACAACACCCATAATGAAATAATAATAAAAAATAACGAATCCCCAATATTCAGATCGTACAACCCCTAAATGGAATAATCACATGACCATATCACAATCGTAGAACACCTAAATTAACAACAGTATAAAACCATAATTATAACTAAAACAATGGACATAAATTGTTCGTACAATAATCATACAATATATATATAGGAGGGATCAAGTTACAACAAAGTTACCACAATCATTTTCTACATTTTGAAATTCCAAATCGTCGATCCAAACCGTTCAACAATATCTCCACAATAAAATATGCTTCCAGATCAAATTTCATTTTTTTGAATTTTTATACTATTTATTAAGTATTTTACAAAAACTAGTCAAATTCAGACCATTGAATTTTGTATCCATTTTAATAAATAGTAAAAAAATTCAAAAAAATGTAAAATTTGATCTGAAAACACATTTTATTGTGGAGATCATGTTGAACGGTTTGGATCGACGATTTAGAATTTCAAAATGTAGAAAATGGTTGTGGTAACTTTGTTGTAACTCAAAATTGTTGTAACTTGATCCCTCCAGTCTGCATTCAGATCCACTAGATTTTGTACCAGTATCATGCTCGATTTTCAGTGCATGCTGTATGGACCACAGCGAAACATTAAGAAATAAAGTATCATTTTTTTATATTGTTGCTCCATCTCTCCAGCGGTTTTCTTTTTATCGAGGTACTTTTTTTATGCAACAAAAGAAAAGAAGGCATTAAAAAAAAAGATTCACTGATTCTTTGTAAATAATTGGTTCTCTGAAGATAACCTAGAATTAGGTGGTTCGAAATCAGATTACACAAAAATTAAATAAAAACAAGATGCCTTTCCTAAGAATATAAACAAGAGAAACAACAGTAAGATAACACAAAAATTAAATAAAAACATACTTCATGTGGTCAGGCCTCATGCGAAAACCAATCCAATAAGCGCATGCCTCTGATGATCACCTGTAGAATAATGGAAATAATGAACTCAATCAATCTTCCTAACCTCTCATGTGAAAAAGAGTTCTTTTTTTTTTTTTGGGGGGGGGGGAGTTGGCGCCATATACAATACTTTCCATTTTACACGGGCAACATATGAAATTGGCCAAATAAAGGACACATATAATAGGTAAGGCAGCAACAATGACAAAATCAGTAGCTCGGCCAGATAATGTCAACAGCTCAAGAAGTTACTCAACTAACTAGTTTACACATTTCATAAGTTTAGTCAATGCAAGAAACCAAGGGCAATCAAATGTCAAGAACTATATAGGCCAAAAGATATGCAAAACTAATTACAATAATGCCTTGATTAATCACAATAATGCAAAACTTAAAAGTTTGTAAATCAATCTGACCAGGATCCAACCATTACTAGCCATAACCAGTACGTGACTAATTTTGAAACCACAAGGAAGCAAGAAAATGCCTGAATACATTGATGAAGAAAAATAAATAAAAAGAAGAATAGTATATCAATGAATTCTATGCATTATTAGTACTGTGAGCATGATTAACTGAAACTTGAATTCATGATAAAGATATACAGCTACAGAACCCGATAAAGAAAAAGAAAAAGAAAAACATAAAGAAGTATAGTACATCAATACCTTGCTGCTCTTGGCATCAGATACAATGTCGTCAAGGACCTCGGCATTAAGTGAATGGGTAGATCGAGTTGCCCCCTCTGGCAAGATAGTATAAAGAACTCTTCCTCACTCCATGGTAAATAGATTTCTGCATTTTATTATCAATATATTGTTTGTGGCAATTATGCCATCTAACCTTCAAGAAAAAAAAAAAAAAATAGATTTCTGCGTACGAGTTACTTTCCACCACAGAAACATACCACTTTCTGGCAACCTTTGCGATATTGCATCAGACCAACTCTTGCCACACCAGACAATACAACAAACTAATAAGTCACTATCAAGTATCAATATATGCCCAAGAACTGTACAGATTATAGTTGGATCTAATGATATGACAATTATTGAATTGGAATTATACCTGTATAAAAAAAAAAATTCTAATAGAAAGATGAAAATTACCTTCTGGTGGGGCTTCAAGTAAATTAAACCTCTCTTTCTGAATGCATTGTTTGATCGGCATTTTCATAGTTCTTTTTGTAATTAACAATTAATTTCCTTCCAAACTTCCAATCATACGAGTTGTAACTGATTGAGTCACGGGCTTTTTTGCCAGCCCTAGTACTAATAGTTAGAATGACAAAAAGTAATGAACAACTATACCAATAAGTCATCATTCACATATTTTAACCGAATCCACCTTAATTAATACAAATTATCCCATCAATTTTTTTCATGTGCAAATGCAAAATATCCAACAAAGCATCAATCTCATGCACCTCATTATGCGACTTATCACCCGCAAGAAACATATGAACTGTGTCTTTAATTTCTATCCAACTGCATCCGGGACTCTTGTGCATGCCCTTCTCTTTAATCAAGTGCCTAATTCTTACCAAATCATCCCACTTTTCAGCACTTGCATACAGATTGGCTAATAAAACATAGTTTGCCATTTCACCTTCTTCCAACTCAATAAGCTTACTAGCAGCAATCTCTCCTAATTCTAGGTTACATTTTGTGACACACCCATTAAGCAACGTAGTCCACACGAATGGATCAGGTTGCATTGGCATGGTTTTAATTAATTCATATGCCTGGTTTAACTGTCCAGCACGGCTAAGCAAATCTACCATGCATGTGTAGTGCTTTAAGTCAGGTTCTATATCATAATTTTGCATCATTTTGAAGTAGAACCGACCTTTTTCAAGGTCTCCAATGTGTACGCAAGATGATAAAACCGATAGAAAAGTGATCTCATTTGGCACAAGACCATCTTTCAATAGCTTATTGAAAAACTTAATTCCTTCCGTTCCCAAGCCATGGGTGGCATAACCTGCGAGCATGGTATTGCATGAAACCAAGTTATGCTCTCTAATCCTCTCAAATGCAAGAACTCCAAGCCGTATATTCCCACATTTATAATACATATCCACAAGAGGTGCCCCAATTCGCACTTCTGATTCATATCCACATCGAATTGCATGGGCATGCACTTGCTTCCCTAGTTCAATAGATAGAACACGTGAACAAATTGATAACACCATGTTGATCGTATGGATATCAGGCCTCAAACCTTCGCTAGGCAACTTCCGAAATAGTTCAAATGCCAATTTATTCTCTCCATTTTCCACACAACCAGCAATCAACCCATTCCATGTGCATATATTAGGTTCAAACCCACATTCTTTCATCTCGCCTATTAATTCAAGCGATCTGATAAAATTACCATTACGGGCATGCCCCATTGAAAGCACGTTCCAATTCCAAGTATTTTTTTCTAAAATCCTCTTAAAAGCTGACTCCGCAGATGTTAAGTCCTTGGATTTGCAATAAAGTTCAACCAAAGCAGACCCCATATATGGATCTGAACTATATCCCCTTACAATTGCATGTGCATGTAGCTCTTTACCTTGCTTAAAGGCACCAGAAGCTGCACAAGCTAGTAGGGTGCTGCCCAAGTGATATTGATTAGGTTTGATTTGTTCATCTATGATCATTTTTCGAAACATGCTTATAGCCTCATCATGCATCTCATTATCAACATGACCAGATATAATAGAATTCCATGATATGTCATCTCTCTTTATCCCTTCAAATTCCATATTTTCAAACAGGTTTCTGGCCTTCTCTAATTTCCCAGTCTCGGAATAGCAAATCAACAATGTATTGTAGGTGACGACATTTCGAGATGAGAACTTCAGAAAAAGCCTTTCGGTTGAAAGTATATCTCCACATCTCCAGTAAACATGCATCAATCCATTGACAACAAACGGACTTGTTATCAAGCCATGTCTCATGACATAACCATGGAGCTCCTTACCAAGGGTGAGTACCCCCAGTCTACCACAACTGGGTAAGAGACTGCTGAAAGTATGAGGATTAGGTTTAACACCTGATGCAAGCATTTTAGCGAACAACTTGAGTGCTTCTTCATCATGACCATTTTGTGAAAATCCACAAATAGCTGAAGTCCATGAAACAACATTAGGCTCAACATTTTCCAACTTTCTCATTTCTTCCAGAAAATTCAATGCCTCATACACCATAGCATTTGCTGAACAAGCGTTGATTATAGAGTTCCAAGAAACACGGTCCCTTTCCTTCATTCCATGAAAGAATTTAGTGGCATCCTCCACCAAACCACAATTTCCATACATGTCAATTAAAGCATTACCTACGTATGCATTTGAGATGATATCTGTTTTTAGGACGAACCCATGAATGCACTTCCCCAACTCAACCAGATCAAGTCCAGTGCAAGCCTTCAGCACAACAGGAAAAACAAAGAAATTGAATTCATTTCCCTCTAATAACATCTGATTAAATATACCAATAGTCTTTCGAAATAACCTGTGATTTACTAAAACAGTGAGGATCGCTACCCAGGTGTAAAGTGTTCTCTGGAGCATTTTGTCGAACAGATAACAGGCAGTGCCGACACATGAGCAGCGGCCGTACATAACCAGAAGTCTATTTTCCAAGAACTCAGAGTGGCCGGAGAATCTGCGTTTGATGACGTGGGCATGGATCTGACGGGCGAGAGAGGAGCAATGACATGAATCAATGGCAGAGGCGTAATCAGATGGCGATGGCGAATCTGGTAGACGGAGCGTAGTATGCTTGGAGAAGGATTTGGTGAAGGGTTTTGGTTGGGATTTTGAAAGGTAAAGAGGAGATGCTTGAGCTGCTAAGGAGAGGGCCATGGCTCAGGATCGCTTAGGGCCCAGAGAAGCTGAGCGCAGTTTGTTTAGTTACGGGTTTTCACTTTTCACTTCTCACTTTTCGCTTTGCTTCGGCGGTGTCTGTTGTGATAGAGACGCGTACAATAAAAGTTAACATAACTTCATTAATTAATGAGAACAAAAATAGAAGTATTTTTCAAATAACTGGAACTTAAGAAAATCTTCCAGTCATAAATAAACACGACACTTTATTCCACATAATGGTAAATTTCTTTTTTCAAAAATATCCGAACAGCATTCAATAATTGGACAATAGACTTCAATTAAATTTGAACTCCATAAAGAATTATAGAGAGAAAGAATCGGAAATGAAAGTCATTTTATTAAAAGTTCTATTTACCTTGCTAATATGAAATATGTGCAAACATCCATTAAGATGTTGTTTGGGTGTACTCATTTTTAATTGTAAGTTCTTTTAATAAATCAGGATTCAAAACTAATAAATTATAATAGAATAAAGAGAACTAACCTCTGTGTTATTTGTAGAAATGGCAATGTACATGATTTAATACCTGAAAAGAAGAAAAAAAAACAGAAGCCAAATTTAAGTGTATTATACTTATACATGTAATGCCGCTAGAATCAACATTTTCTAAATTTTGCTAAAATCAAATCATCAACTCCACCTGAACTATGCATAACAACATGATGCATTAAAATTATGAAGAAGAAAATGATTTTCATCAATATACCTAATCTAATCAATGGAAAGGTTTTATTAACAACAAATTTATTAGACTATCATGACATCATTATGGGTTGTCAGTTAACCATTCCACACTCTAACACCTTTTGAAACTAAATCTAATGATCTTATCCTGAACTGTGCAATCAATGTCAATTTATCATTATTTGCAAAACTGAGGCTCCATTAAGCTAATTTGGGCTTGGTTACATATCAGCTCAATGAAACCCAATCGGGCTGTTCGACTCTCCTGCAAATAAGCTCAATATATCACAACTGGTTTAAATTATCATCATTTGTGCAATTATTCATTAAGGTAATTCTACATTTTCAGATGCATTTTTCAGGAAACGACACTGTCTACAAATCTAAAATAATAGCATGATATTTAAAAATCCAATCCTAGACTTAAAAGAGCAAAATCAACCATTTGCAAATCCAATTTTAGCAGAGCATACTATAACCCTGTACGGACAATCCCTCTACACCTAAATCTCCCAAATCAAATCAAATGAAAGAAAACCAACAATAGATTCAAGCATATGAAGTGAAAAATTACTTGTATGATTCCATCTGAAACCATTCACGATTCGTCTCCGCCTGAACCCAGCACGCCCCCAGTGTCTTATCTTCACTGTAGACCTCGGAGGCGGCAGTAGAGCGGAGGTGGAGAATGGGACCGACGGGGATAGAATAGGAGGGAGATAACAGGGAGGGAAGAGAGGAGGCGGAGGAGGGAAGGGGCTGCGATTCGTAAGAAGTTTCGAGAGAAAGGGAGAGCGCCAAGTTCCTGCAATCACTACCTGGACCCCTTGGTTCACAAATCTGACCCCTCCGTTGTTTCCTGGAACTCTTTATGTTTAATTTCCAAGGACGGAGTAGGTCCGCAATGAGCTTTTAGCATCGTTCAATCTGCATTAAGATCTGCGTGCAAGGCAATTGATGTAGACTACGCACGATTTTTAAAGTATAACACACGCATCTTAGTGCAGATCGAGCGGTGATTGAGCCTATCGAACAATAGTCGGTCCGATGGGCATCGGACCTACTCTGAAATCTTAATTTCCAAAAAAGTTCCCTGGGCTGGAAGCCCGGGAACACTGATTAAATTCTACTTTTTTAACTATTTTATAAAAGAGGTCCTTTGGGCCGATAATTTGATATGGACTTAAATTGCTCCGCGGGGCACGTCTGAGTTTTGAGCCTTAATTGTTTAGCTTTGCACCAGCAGCATCCTGGTAAATTGTCAGCCCATAAAATAAATCTATTTTTTTTGTGAACCATAAAATAAATCTTATTATTTTATTTGGAAGAAAAAGACTTCTAATAAAAGTTCGAACGGACCGTTCAATCCAAAATGTTCCAATTTGGTCTGACGGATAACCTTATAAGGCTTGATGGGCCAAGCTGGGCTTTTATCTTGTCTATATTTGTATAAACTATAAAATAAGTTTGGAACTAAACATACTGGGTTGATTTCAATGTATAAAACAAGCTTGAAATTTAATGTAGTGGGTTAATTTGAAAAGATGCTTGTTACGTGCTTATGTTTATGTTATTCCGAATAAAAGATTACTGCAACACGTTGATTCATTTCATTGTATATGGTGTCATGTTGATAAAATGCACTGAATGGATGAATGATTCGTTCTAATTATAAATGAGGCCGAAATAACAAGATTTCGATTGTTTTGACATTTTAATTAAATTTTGGAGAAATGTAGAATATTGGAGGAAATTGATAAAGAATAGATATAAATAATAAATTTACTAATAAAATAATAAAATAAAGTATTCCAAAAACAATAAGTAAATTAATATCCAAAAACTTATAATTTTACAAACGAGTTCTATCTAGTGAATAATGATGTGGTTACTTAAAAGTAAAAAATAAAGTTATTGACAAATTCGGTTAGTGTTATAAGGGTTTTTTTTGGTTGGTTTGAGCATAAGCTATTATTGGATTAGGCTATTCAGAATAGTCTATTCTAGAATAGGCTATTCCTAATGATTTTGAGAATAAGACAAACAACAGTTATTCTAGCTATTTTTGTTTTGCAACCAAACATATCCTAAGATAAAACTTGCCAAAATTTATTTTTTACAATTATTTGTTTTATTTCTTTTGCAACAGTTTATATGTTATGCAACAAATCTTACTCTTAATAAATGAAATAATATATAAGACAGTCTATCTCACTTAATAAGTTTTGGATCATTAGATTAATTAATTTAATCTAAATTGCTCATATTGCCTAATAGTTTTTGAGTTATTCTTTGAATCTCAAATCTCCACAATAAGGTGAGACTTTTGGTCACGACTCTGTTATTAAAATTTTGTTTCTTTTTTTTTAAAAAAAAATCTCAAATTTAGTTAAGATTCTTGAGAATTTGCAATTCATTAATTATATTTGTTTACATTGTTGACTTAATTTTGAAGTACTCATGTTGAAAATTAGTTATTTGTCATAACTTAAGTCATCAAATGAAATACAAAAATACAAAGAGCAAGATGGAGTAAATAATTTAATCTTTTTTAAATTTAATTAAGTAGCAATTAAATATGACCTACAGGAGTATGCATACTTAACAAAAATTTGATTGTGCAGATAGGACACTCAGTTCAATCCACATTCATCAAGTCATGGAAGGCATGCAGGGGTAGACTCACTAGACAATACTGAGGAGCCCTAAACTATAACACACATTAATTGATTTTGAGAATCACACATAATTTAGTAAATTAAGCAACATTTTTTGTTTATTGGAAAGTAACAAATTCAAAACCTAATACCCTAGAAATTATGAAAAAAATGGAGAATTAGACCCCTTCATTTGCTAAAAAAAATCACCAAGTTGATTGATTTGAGAAGTTGAAAGTGTACATGACTAATTAATTAGGAACAAAGTGTACTCATCTAAAAAATTTATATGAAAAATTCATGCAACCTAGGATCTTATTAAAGACCCAAATGTGGGGTATTCTTAAATTAATTCCATTAAAATTGTGTTGAACCTTCAATAATTTGCATCATTTGTGAGTATCATGCTCTTAAGGAGCAATGTTTTATAAATCATATCCGAGTCTATTGAAGCATTGAATTTAAAAATATATGGTCAAGGCTTTAGAGAACCTTATTGTAGGGGTGTTCAAATGGATTGGTTTATTCGGTTTTAATCCGAACCAGCAAATTTTGGTTTAATTGGATCGGTTGTTCGGTTTAATTTTTGAAGAAGTTCGGTTTAAATGGTTCGGTTCGGTTTTGGGATCTCCAAATCGGTTTGAACCGAACCAACCGGTTTAATAAAAAATGGATCGGTTTATAATGGATCGGTTTATTTTGTGTGGTTTATAATGGATTGGTTTATCAAAAACCGGCTTGTGTGGTTATCAAAAATGTTATCCAAATCGGTTTGAACCGAACCAACCGGTTTTGAAATTTTTATTTGTAACTTGAAATGTTTGTATTCGGTTCAACCGAACAAACCGAAGTTTAAATCGGTTTAATCGGTTCAGTTTTATATCGGCTTGGAATTTTAATTTGGTCGGTTCGGTTGAGTTTTCAAAATTCAGTTCAAACCGCGGTTCGGCAAAAAAAGTTCGGTTTGACCCGAACCGACCGGTTGAACACCCCTAACTTATTGTTGATTGTTAACAGAAAAGTTGGTCAAAAGAAAAAAAAAACTTATTGAAATGGAAAAAGGTGATCAATTGAAGTGTTGAACGGAAAAAAAAAAAAATCTAAATAAAAGAAGCTTGATTCAGTTCAGTAAAGAAATCGTTTCTACTTTCCACCATTTTTCATATACATACTACATAGTGTTTATTTAGAAAAAAATACCCTGATTAAAATATCCTCTGTTTTGAAAGAGACTTAGAGATACATACTACATAGCTGTTCCTTTCTTGATTGAAAGAAAGGCATGCAAAAAGGTTTCATGCAAAGAATGGTGGCCTGTGGTCACAATCTAAGCCGCATTATTTGAAACTAGACCTAACCTAGCTGAAGTAAACGTGCAAAAGCATGAATGCCATCCTAGATGCATTAATTTTGTGAACTTTTGACAGTTTCTTAGGAACAACTTTAGAATTGCAATCTTAGATTCCAGGGAAGTATCATATATAATATAGGTATTTTACTTCAGAAAATTTTATAATGTAGTCTATGATAGGTAGCAACAGATAGATAGCATTTATATAAGCATGGTCCATATATATATATATATATATATTGGTCCCTGCCTGATTCCATATGCTAAGTCAGACTTAGCCATCAAGCATCTAAAGAACCTTCTGATTGCTGGTGCAAAGGATTGCAAGGAGCACATGATGGATCGTGGCATGTAAACTACCTACAATAATGCAATCTGGAACTAACCAGCTGATGTACTGTGCATGGATGCTGATAAGACGCCACATCTCTGTTTCACACAGAAAAAAATGGTTCCTGTCTCCTCTCTAGAAAGGAATAGGTTCGATGGGCTCCAACACTGTTCGATCCGCTTTAAGATATGTGCACACAAAAATTGAAGCGGATTCGTACGGATCTTAAAGCAGATCGAACGGTGTTGGAACCTGTCAAAACTAAAGTAGGTCCACTGCCTATCGGACCTACTCCGCGCTGGTCTCCTCTCTCTATTTTTTTTAACCCAAAATAATGTGAGGGATGCTTTCTCCATTGATGTTCATGATGAACACGAGAGATAAGAAAATGGAATAAAATGTTGAAATTGATGATCTATGGTAATTGTAATTCCGATGAAATCTCAATAATGCTTGGCAATACATATTAATTATACATTAAGTCCGATGGGCATAGAACCAAAATCGGTTTGATATTCGGTTGGAGCCGTCTGATTCACATTAGAGGGTGCTGAAGGCTATTTGAGGATGAGAACGTCAAATTGGCTGATTTGTCCGATTAATCGTCCGTTTTATATTTAAACGGCCCAATTAATCGTCCATTTTCTTTTTATACAGCCGATTAGTCAGTCATTTTTATTATTATTTTTATTTATCGGTTATATGTACTAACTATACTTTGTTGTCTTATCTGAACCTTTTATAAAATAACAATTTCATGAAACTTTATTAATTAAGAAGAAAACTAAGTTAAAATAAATTTATTTGATAATTTTAATGAGTTAACGCAAAATTATCCGTAAAATTTTGATTAATTAACTACATACTGATTAATCACTTGATAGTATCTCGTCTGTCCGACGAGCACATATGTATCATTATTTACAACACTGACTATTACTATATCTCCTGTTTTAGATGACAATTTGTGAATACTGGAGCTCTTTCATTTGCTAGTATAAATTAAATTAAAATATTGATAATTCCCTTCTAGATTGGATCACATTCTGTTTCCATTCAGCAATTTTAAAAAGGTTAAAGTTGAAGCTACCAGTACTGGTCAAAAAGGAAGTCTTCAAAAAAAGCTTCAAGACATAAATCGGATTCTAAACGTGTTAAATTGAACTTAGTCAATTAATCAGCTCAAACTAATCCATGGATTTGTTGCATTACATGATCATATAACTAATCATGAATTATACCTTCACAGCTCAAGAAATAAAAAATTGACAAGTATATCAACCCGCTGCACAATTGGTCACACGGCTCGCGCTTCAGAGGTTACACCAACAAAGGCATATTGCAAGTTGCAATTTGCAGCTTGCTGGTAAAGCTTCTTCATTCCATCTTTTATTCTTGGTACAGTAATGTTCAGTGCACGAGTATGAATAGTCACTTTCCATGCAATTAATGCAGCTCTCTACAATATCAACCCAAAAGTCCTAAAAAATAATAATGGATCATTTTTTTACTGTTGCTAATTAAACATAACTGTATTATACAATTAGATTAATTAATTATAAAGTTGTTATTCAAGATCATTCTTTAAAAAATCTTCATAAAAAACACATCATACTAGGATTGTATAATTGCAGCACATCCCAATATCAAAGTAAAAAAAAAAAAAAAAAAGGAAAATCGTGTAAATTATTTTGGTCCTTTTGGATTCCTTAACGGTTTGGTCACCGCCAACGACTAATTGGCCAATTAATCAGCCTAAACAGACGTTTTTTACAACACTGGTTCAGAGTATTGCCTATAGTGTAATGAGCTGCATCCGCCCCAGAATAAGAAAGTAAACAAGCAAGCTTAAGACTTTTTAAATTAGACTTAAATTTTATATTTTTTTTAATTACTAAGAACCACAAAATTTCTAGGCCATATGAAAACAAGCGTCTTAGAGCATCTCCATTCCAACAATTGAAATGAATTTATAAATAACTGTTCATCACTTTTTAAAAATTAAAGCCTCTAAAATTTCTAAACCTTCATATTCCTGAAATTAATTTTAGAGTTTCTATTAAGCCACGTCAGATTAGAAATCATGTATTCTAAATAATTTGAGCAAATTGTTTGGCCAGCATGACGTTTAGAAACAATTTCTTAATAAGAATCTGGGGTACATCTTTGAAATTGAAATAGAAATTGTCACGTCAAATTAGAAATCCATAAAATTTTAGAGTTACAATCTCAATTTTACATTTTTTTTTAATTACTAAGAACCACAAAATATCTAGGCCCTATGAAAACAAGCGTATTGCAAGAGTAAGAAAGTGGGTGACTCACAACCACCTGTTGCACTCCGGATCAGCCACAAAGGATCCGGGGTGCATGAAACGGGGTCCATAGATATCTTCATAGTAGAGACCGGACCTATCAGCCCACATGGGGGTGAGCATGGGCAACGGATCCGAGGCGAACCCACAACACAGGTTCAGACTTCAGACCGGACCAACAGTACCTAAACAAACACGTCTCATGTCTGATAGTCATGGCTGTGGACCCCACGTGAAGGAAGAGATCAAGTCACTTGTCAGACCTCCTATTCATTACAGAATTCCATCCTTTGACCTTTGTCAGGGATTCAAATCTGCCTGTATTCTTGTGCATGAATAGTAACCATGCTATTTCTGTTTTTCTGAATTCAGCTATTGAACAGTTTCGAAATGCGTGTACAGAACAGTTTTAAAAAAAGTTGCTTTGAAATTCGTTTAAAAAAAATTGAATGGCTAGATTCAGAAAAAAAGAGATAGCAGGATTACTGTTCACGAAAAAAGAATAGCAGCAGATTTGATTCCCTTTGTTAGGGACAATTTTTGAAGAAGCTTATAATGTTCATGTTTTATATGCTTTATTATGAGATTATATTTTTTTTTATTTTGAATAGTAATTTACAATCTAAATTGTAAAACAAAATTAACATGTTCATATTGTTTTACTTCATGAGTAATGGATCTACATAAGTAAAATTGGAGTACATTTTATGTAAGATTAAAAAGTAGAAAAAATTAGTACATTGTTAATAACTAATAATTGTTGAAATTTTAGTTTATTAATCTAATACAAAGTACAATCCAAATTTTATGACTTTTATGTACATGTATTACTCTTGTAAATAGAGCAAGTTTAGTGCTAACAATTTATGTTTGAACTTTAGATTTGAGTGACTAATGAAAATGATATAATTTATTTTTACTATCGTCTTTTAAAAAAAAAAAACTTTTAAAAATTTATGCTTTAAACTGTGGTGTCAATTGTTTGGAAATCAAGTAAAAAAAAATCTGACAAAATAATGGTGCATGTTTATTGGTTGGTTCAATTTAAACTAGATTTATTTGTCCTATCATAAATCAAACTTAAACTTGACTAATTCGTTTAACTGAAGTAGTGTGAAAAGTCAATTTATAATGAGGAGAGTTCAAATGCCTTCATTTTTTGTGCCTCCATCGTGTCTTCATTTTTTTTAAACTTTAATAACTCAAAATTTAAAACTAAAAAGTCAAAATAAAACCTTTTAGATATGATCTACATTATTTTATCTATGCATGTGTAAAAAATCACGATATTTCAACTTTGTTGTGCTTGTCATCAAGAGCTTGTATAAATGTACTGATGTGGATAATTTCTAGACGTTCATTTTTCAACTTATTAATTCACATAAAAACAAAAACAAAACGTGATAATTTTTTTATTAACACGTAGTGAAAATCATATAGATTACATCTAACTATTTTATTTTGATGTTTATGTTTTAAGTTTTTGAGTTATTAGCGTTTTAAAAATGGAGGCATGATGGAGGTACAAAAAATAAAGGCATTTGAACCCTCATCATTTATAATATAGGTATTAATTTGATAATTTATGTATTGTTGCGTCATGTATGTATTATTACAATAATAAATATTTACTAATATTTCGGTTCATTCGATTTATTCAGCTTTTTTTTTAATAAAAGACAAGATTAGATTTCTAACCGGTTGAATTGAATTAAATCAAAACTCATTTCTATACTTCCACACAGTCCAACAAAAAACACTAAACACCAGTAGGAAATCAGTCCCTTAAGTTGCATTGCAAAATCAAATATGTCAGAAACTGTTGTCCATTGTGTATACACATCTTGACTGGTACTCATTCAGTGTCAAACAGGGGCGGAGTCAGACATTCAAATTATGGGGTCAAACACATATGGGGATCAATCATATACAATTTTTCTGCAGAGAATGAGGATCAATTTTACAGTATTGTGACATTTTACTCTAAATTATATATAAAATCATACATGAATATAATTTTTTTTTAAATATGGAGGTCAATTGATCCCCATTCATACTTCTTAGCTCCGCCCCTGATGCCAAATCTGTTGAGCTATGGTACAGGTGAGAAATAAATAGTCAATTGTTTCGTTTTCAGAGCAAAATTGACATTTGTGATTTCATATCTAGTCTCTAACTTCTAAATTATCTTTTATGAGGATGCTAATTTTATAAACTAATCACATAAAATTTTTAATCTTATAAGGTATTGAAATGTCCCAACACAGGAGGGATCAATATCTTCCCAGGTACCATAGAAGATTATACTCACTTTACTGTTTGAGATTTACTCTCAACCGGTATGGGATTCGGGCTAGCGCAAGGGACAATATTATTGGGCTTTGAGATTCGTGCCGAGTTAAAAAGAACAGTATGAATTCACTAATTGTAAAAGATTCCCTTTTCAGGTATATGAGAAGATGTGAATTCACACAGGAGTACCTATGTTTATTCAATTTCCCTAAAATTGAGGAGTTTGTATAATGCACTTGAGAATAGGTCTAATCACCGTTGATTTTCTTTAAGATTCGTGCATAATGCTTTAAAAATTGTGTGTGTATGTTTCAATTTTCGTACGCACAAATCTTAAATTAAATTGGACGGTCATCATGCTCGTTGAACCTAAACGTAGGTCCGATGGGCATCGGACCTACTCCGTTCTCTGTATAATGATCTGATTGTGTATTCCCTTGAGATTCCTATCTCCAAGAGATTTTATCATGGTCATGAGAAAAGCTACTAAACTAATTATATTTAGTACTTTTGCCCATTCTAACCTTAGAATACCCACTAATTAATGTTCTTATAAATTGTACTGCGGTTTATTTAGTTTTTAATTGTCAAAGTTGAACCTTAAACAAGAACCAATTTATCTGAATTTTAAACCAAACCAAAGCAAATAAACCAAACAAACCGAATTGTTATAGAAAAATAAAATTGCTTCATTCAAAACTAAACTAGTCAAATATTTTAAACACACTAACACATAACACATAACACATGAAATAAAATAAAAATAATGCGTCATTGGCAAAATAATTTTTATACGTCCTGCAGAAGAAAAGAAAAAAAAATGAAATATTGTTTATCATGTGGTGCTCCTTAATTATGAGTTCTTTATAAAGGTCGTTTTGCCTTAAAAAACAATGTTGTACCAAAATAGTTATTGATACGGAATACTATTATACTAATTTTTTTTATTAATAACATATAAAATAATCAAATTAAACAAATTAACATGGTTTTAATCAAAATTCCAAATACAATATTTCCGCTGGATAATTCAATAGAAATCTAGGCCAATTCCACTGGATTATCATGCGGAATTGAATTGGTCCAATTCCGCGGAATTATTCAGCGAAATTGCAACTCTAGCGGAATTACAAAGTTACGAACGAATTGAATAAAATTGCAGAAGTTGAATCTAATTCTGTTGGATTATCCAGTAGAATTGCTATTATGTTGGATTTGAATCCAATTCCGCTGGATAATTTAGCGGAATTTGTCTGAATTTTCACTGGATAATCCAACAAAAATATTGTTTTTAAAATTTTAATTAAAACCATGTTAATCTGTTTAATTTGATTATTTAATATATTATTAATAAAAATTTCGGTACATTGTACCTACAAAAAAAAAAAATAAAAAAATGACTGAACTGTTGTAACAATGTAAAATCAAAATTGGACCAAAAACTAACCTTGGTGAGTAGCGTTACTAATGAGTTGGGCAGCTCTACTATTAAGTAGGATATGACAAGGCCCACGTGTGCATGTCTAGCCAGCTTTTGTTACCGGGATGAAACCCAGTCATTTCATTTTTTACCGGGATGAAACCGGTGCTTTTGTTACGACCGATCAAGGACGGATCGGGCCCGAACTTTGTCAGGTCTAACCGGGTTCAGATCCGGCCCAGTCAATGCCTTTCCCTACGGTTCGCAAGTCATACCGTACTAATGTTGTTGCCACACGTGGGAACAAATAGCGGGCGCAGCGCAACACCGGCAATACCCATAATTGTTGAATCCGTATACCTCAGATATTGTGCTTCTATAATTAAAAAAGAACGATGTGAATTTAGTTCTAACTAAACTAAAAAGAAATTCAGTGCCTATATAGATATAAGGAGTTTGTTTTGGGATTTTACCTTTCGATACTTTGAGGTCTAGATGTAAAAAGATCACGGCGTAGTCAGATATATCACGGCACGGTAGGTTTTATCACAGAATGTTACATGTACCGGTTACATATCGTGACTCGTGTATTCCGTGATGTGATTATTTTTTGAAAATTTAACACGGCACAGCACGTTACACGAAATATCCAGTTACGACACGACATATCACGTGATCACGCGAGTCACGTATAATTAGAACCGTTAGATTTTGATCAAATGATAAATCTTTAATAAACTAACTTATAAAAAATAATAAATTTGATCATACGTAACAAATGTAATCAGACATATTGTATCTTGGTTACGACATAACTAACGTACTGTAACCATTCACATGTCGTGAATTTGATCACAGTACGATACATCTCGTATAGAATTCATAATTGTCATGATGATTAATGCTTAGCTTATAACATAGTCAGAAAGTAATATTTCACTGTCGTCCATATCAATTTATTTAAAAGTCATATCATACTTTTAAAATATTATAATATTTAAAAGTCGTACTATATCTTCTTGAAATGAAACTTTTCTTCCTAAAAATAAATCTTGTAGTGTACTATATATCTTATTTTTTATACAAGTTCAGTTCTTTGTACACTTTCCATGTTCCTGAAAATGTCACTACACCACTTGGAGGTTGGTATCAACACCTTCCTTGTTTGCTGGTACAGGTTTCCATGCCTACAAAGCTGATTTTGACAGGTCCAGTCTAACAGTACCTACCAGTATTTCCATAATCTGTCCCAAACTGAAACATATTAACTCTAAATTTGTTTCAAATCTAGGTAAAAAAAAAAGGTCAATGTAATTTATTGATAAATTTAAAAATCATATTGAAAAAAACATCTCCAAACCCTTAATAAAAAGACACTATAGAAGACACCTATGCGGTAAGATCAGTAAACTAAATTGAAATAGTTGTCAGAATTGGTTTGAAGAAGTCTGATTTTCGGTGCACAAACACTCAGTCCAAATAACAAAATGGTTTTTATATAAGATACTCGTTTGAGCCCTTGGAGGCCCATTTTGTTTTGTTTAATCTGAGGAGCCTTTCGAGGTCGAAGCATGGTTGGACCCACTTCATGCACCGGTCGCTAGCCCGGTTTCTTGTGAGGCAACATTGGGACCCTCTTGCACAGCTGTTTAGGCCCAGATATCATTGTACTTTTGTCATTGTAACTTGGTAAGCTCTTTTGTGTTGTGAGTTATTATAGCCTAATAAGTTGAATGATTGTTTAATATTGTCAAATTTTCTGCTTTTTTTTTTCCTTTTTAAAATAAGGGATTCATTAATTTCAAATTTATTTTTAGATATTCTTTCGGAAATAAAAAATATACGTTTCTATGTAGAGATGTGGGACATATAATTATTTGTACTAAATCTATAGTTTTATTTAGTACTTTTATTTTTTGCACAATTTTATGTCTACTGACTTAGATATATGCGGAAGTAACTCTAATATGTAAACTTATTTCGATATTAAATGAGAATAATTTTTGTCAATTCTAATTTTTTCACTATTAAAAATATGTGCACATATTGTTTTCTGAATGATATTTGATATTAATCACATCACACACACACATATATATAGAGGAGTTGGCTAAGATGAAAATTGTAGTTCCTCAATCTTAGTGTTTCCAATTGGTTTTGCAATTTTCAAAGTCTAAATAGTCGATCGAAACTGTTAGATGTGATTTCTAGATTAAAATGTGCTTGGAGACCAAATTTTACATTTTTTGGTAATTATTTACTATTTATTAAGATGATTTAAAATCGCTAATTATAATAAACAATAAAAAAAACTTCTGGACCATTGAAAACAATGATTTTCAAACCATCTTAATATATAGTAAAAAAGTTCAAAAAAAATGTAAAATTTGGTCTCCAAGCACATTTTAATATAGATATCATGTTGAACGGTTTGAATCGACTGTTTGGACTTTGAAAATCACAAAACCGAATTGATATAACTAGGGCTCAGGAACTACTATTTTGATGTTAGCCACTCACTATATATATATATATAGAGAGAGAGAACTCGATCCATTAATTCCAAATTTTGTTCCAACTTGAGCAATATGAAAATAGTGACAATTTCGTCTTAATGTCCCCTCTTTCATCAATTAGAAATATCATAAAAAGAGTACAGGAAGGGGGCACCTGAAACACTAGTCGTGTCTTCTTATTCACTCCACAAACAATAAAGACAACGTAAACACTTTCTTTTTCTCAACAGTGCTTCATGTCCCCTTAATTAATTAGTCCTGGCTATCACATGAATTCTTAAAGAGTTTTCACAAGATACCTACTAAGAACTAGTTAAAAAAAAATCAAGTTTAACTTAGTGCCCAAGGCAATTGTTTTTTTAGACAAATGTTGTATATTTGAGAATCTGTTTTTGGTTTAGTGATAAAAACAATGTTTTCTGAATAGAAGGTCGTAAGTTTGTAAATATTAAATAGTTGAATGACATTATTTCTAATTTTTACTAAAAAAAATGTTGTATGTTAGAGATTCAACAATAGATGGACTTATGAAAAATGAAGAAACACAAAAAAATTAATAAAAAAACTTATAATTAATCATAGCAACACGACATTGCATATTAATAATTGCCAGAAAATCTCTGAGATGTTATTCAAAGCAGCCTAGCTATAATATCTGAGGTTGGACTTCAAAATTACTTTTAGGTAACTTTTACTATTGAGATTAGTAGATGAGAATAGAGAGAAACTAGTGTTAATAGTGTTAATATGTTGCTATTTAGATAATTAGATTTGAAATAGTAAGTAGCTGTAACCGAGAAATAATAATGTTAATGTGATGCTAAGGAAGAAAAAAGATAAACAAGTGGAGTCTCAGATGAATTGTCACGACGTGGAGATAGTAAAAAACGGCTTCAATTTCATCATATTAAGGTTATGTTGGCTGAATTTGAAAAAGAAATTTTTTTTTTCTCTCTTTTTACACATATAAATAATTACTATTCCATCTTCTATAAGAAACAACAAAATAGCGTTGATCTCAACTATTCGAAATAGTTCATTCGTTGTTTGAATTACTTTTAATTGAAAATAACTATTTTTGACACATCCAAACGTACTCAAAATAGATTTATGATAGACATGATATAATACATGAATATGATGTTTGGGTTGGCATTTATGAGGTTGGTGCATGTAATAATAATAATAATAAAATAATAATAATAATATTATTATTATTATTATTATTATTATTACTGAAGAGTTATTATACTACTACGTTGATACACAACTACATACTATTTGACTCCTAACCATACTAGATTGACAGTTATTCAGATATAACCCTGCATCCAAAATAAATTACAAACAAGTTTTTTTTTTTTTTTTTTGTATCTTCCGGGTTTTACAGATAGTACAAAAAAAATGGTATTCTTTTACATATTTAAAAATTGTTCCTCATATTCTAAAAGTCAGTTTAACTACTAATAAAAATGTAATTGCAAATATATCTTCTATACACTGGCTTCATCTATAAAGAAGAAAACAAAAATGAGAATGAAGGCAAAATATCTTCTACTTTTCTCAAAAGAAAGGGGCGAACATTATTAGGTCAAAAAGCCCCTTTTCATTTTCTTAGCTCCATCTAGAAGCTTTAAATTCTGATTTGCTTTTTGGCCCCATTTTCTGATTTGATTGATTGTGTATGCTCAGAATCA
This sequence comes from Carex littledalei, assembly GCA_011114355.1. Taxonomy (NCBI): domain Eukaryota; kingdom Viridiplantae; phylum Streptophyta; class Magnoliopsida; order Poales; family Cyperaceae; genus Carex; species Carex littledalei. Next base: position 3,606,939 of record CM022081.1, read on the forward strand.
ATTTGGCTGCTCTCCAATTGCTTTAATTCACAATTTCACATTTGAAATTTTTTGAATTTTCTAGCTATTGAAATCTATTTTCTGTTTTGTAGTCACAATCCAAGGAGAATGTAGTATACCAATGTGATTGGCAAAGCTATCAACATTCCGAATATAACCCTGCAATTTAAAATATAAGAAAATAAATTCACAGTGCTAAGAATGGAAAAATTAAAATGATATGAAATGGAAAGTGTATATATATATATATATATATACTTACGCAGTGCTAAGAATGGCTGGATGAACATTGTACTCCTTTGCAAAAACGAATGGCACAATGCCTTGGGGAAGCGCAGCCTAATCAAGGTAATTTTAAATATCATAAATCAAGTTCATATCTTAATTTGAAAAGTTAATACTTTTTCATTAAGTAATATTTTTTCACACACAAATATCATAATAATTAAATGTACTTCAAAATTAATCATTCAATAAAAGTAGTTAATTTCTATATTTATTTTTCTTGTGATGTTTTGAAAAGAATACAAAATTATGCTTGTAAAATAAAATAAATATAAAATATATTTATCTCTTTAGTTAGTGATGGTAATGACAATATCTAAATAGACATTAATTTACCAAATTATTATGATTTAAAATTGGCAGCATCCGATTGGATAAGACACCTACAGTGAATTACCTCTTTGGCTCTTTCTATATATGATTTGAAAAGAAAACAAAGAGACAGCAATTACTGCTATTTTGGAAAATAATCAGAAATCATTCATGTCTGCACTTCTGACCGCTAGCGCCCAAACTGTTCGTTAGCGACCACTATAGCCAGACTACGGCTTCACATTAATTTACTGCCACAAAGTTGGTGTCTATTAGCCTGAGCCATCTGATTCCAACCAACTACTCAGACTAAAATTAAATAAAAAATTGCAAAATAATCAAAAGTAAAAAAATATTTTGCATTCATCCATTATTATTATTATGAGGGTTCAAATGCACCATGATTTTGTGCTCCAATTATGCCTCACATCCTTATATCTGTTTTCAAAGTCCGAACCGCTCAATATGATCTACAAAATAAAATATGCTTGGAGGCCAAATTTTATATTTTTTAGAATTTGTTTACTGTTTTTATATAGGTACAAAATCACTATTTTCAGGAGATCCTAGACCATAAAAAAAAAGTGATTTTGTACCTATCTAAAAAAGTAGCAAAAAAAAATTTCAAAAAATATAAAATTTGGTCTCCAAGCATATTTTATTATGAAGCTCATGCTGAGCGGTTCGAATCGACTGTTCGGACTTTGAAAACGAAGACAAGAATGTAGAGCATAATTGAAACACAAAACCACATTGCATTTGAACTCTCATCTATTATTATTATTATTATAACAAGTGCAGCTGTGTACTTGCTTAGGTCTAAAATTTTTGAAAGAAGGAAAATTAGTATTTACTAGTTACTATAATAGTATTTAGTATCCGATATTATTTTGCAACGAAATGAAACAAAAGAAGAGCTGTCATTGGCCTTGCGCATAGTACAAGATACTTAGCCCCCAACCAATAACCTCTTGCCATGCACTGATGTACCTACAACCTTGTCGGCTCATCCTTTGGGACACCTTGTAAAGTTTTTTTTTTTATCCTTCCATTTTTTTTTCCTTAAAAGCCGTTGGATGGTTTATTTGTGGCCGTGGCATACTAACAAACATGTAACATAGTAATAAAATCCGTGATTTTTAAAATTTTATAATTCGGAAATTATTTGTTGTTTATAATAGTAATAACATATTATTATATAAATATTTATAAATAAATAAATTGATGAATAATATGGAACGAATATTGTATTGTTTCGAACAATTTATCAAATTCAGGACAGTACCATATGCAATCATGAACACGAGATACTTTTTTTTTTGTTCAATATAATTATTTTTTGATGAGTTAATTTTGCATGAGATAGGTAGAAGTTCATTTAATTATAATAAACTATATTCTTTGAGAAAGAAGAGTGATTTAAATATTTGCGAGCAATATCACATGTGCGTAAAATATAAATTTGTCATATTTAAGTCAATTACTAATATAAATAATAATAATTTTTTTTTACGTATTTACCTGAACAATTGCAATATGCAGCAGCGTTCCGCGTAATCCGATAGCAAGTGAAGCAGCAGCCATGGCAGCCGGGCCGACAAAGAACCGGACTCCCATGGCAAAAGTGGCATTAGAGTTACCACACGCAATGATCTTGGGTTGGAGCGCCATAAACAATCCTACAGAAAAGGAGGGAGAAATCCAACTAATAGTTAGAGAGATACAAACGTTGCAAAAGGGGACCATGTGTTTGAGTATTTTTATTTAACCTTTTTATTAGCCTTTATTCACGGATAAAGTGTGGTGTTCCACTTTTTCGCGTGGCATAAATGAGGCGGGTAAGGGGTAATAATGGCCATGTCCGGTTAGAAGTGAACATGGATTAGAATAGAGAGAGAAAGAGAGATGTCAGATGCGGGACCCACCTAGACTGAACATGGCCATTCCAAGACCAGCGTCTGATAGTATGGAGATAGACTTCTCAATTATCTTTGGCATTGTAATGTGCCACCTGCCCCATTTCAATAAATATCATATAATGGCATTTAATTAAATTAAAATAAAAAAATATAGAAAGTTTTAGAATTTTTGTTTTATTAATTGCATATATGAGTCCGGACACCGAATTTTTTTATTAATAACTAAAAAAATAATCAAATTACAAAAAATATCTCAGTTTTCAACAAAATTTAAAAAATAACCATACCGCTGGATAATACAGTGGTTTTGAAAAATGAATGAAGTTGCTATATTTGAATATAAATTTTATTAATTTTTGAAAATGAATAGAGTAACTTAGACTTTAAATATACTAGAAGGAACATCAAATAAAATATCTTAGACTTAAAATATATTAAAATGACTACAAAATATTTTTCAGACAAGATTTTTTGCAGCTATAAGAAAAAAAAATATTTTTTATTTTTTACTGGAACAAAATAAAAATATTTTGAATTTGAGTTATTGATCCCAGTTCAAAAATTACTTATGAGTAAATAAAAAAATATTGCAGTTCTCATGGTAAATTCAAATTATAAGATATATACTCCATCTATTTTCTTCAAAGCTATTTTATATTTTTAATATTTTAACATTTTTTAAATCATTTTTACATAAATAGATGGAGTATTTTAGAATTTGAATTTATTAAAAAAATTACGATATTTTTTTATTTATTCAGATGTGATTTTTGAACCAGCCAATCAAGCTGGAGTAAGTAATTAATCCACTAACCGGAAGGCAATGAGGGACCAGACAAGGCCAATCAAGCTGGAGTAAGTGTTGGGATTTCGGATCAGTTTACGCCAGACCATGATAAGAATGAGCCTTGTCACGACACTGGCTGGAGGCATCTGGTGCGTCCGATCCTCATCCGACGGTCCTCCTCCCCTTGGGTGTAACTCGGCGGTTGAGCTGGAGCCCAGCTTATACAGTCCCTCAGGTCCAATCTCCCTGTCGCCTTCCTCCACCTCTTCTAACCTCTTCCCTCTTCCGTTAAAACTAAAGTCACCTCCGTTTTCCTCACCGCCCGGTGCTCCCACCCCTATATAAAGTAAAAAAAAAAAAAAAAAATTGAAAAAATTCCATCGAATTTCAAATTGGTGCTAAATTTGGGTGAAATGTCTCTATTAAAATTGTTAGTTATCTGACGATTTACTGCTTGCTCCTATCATTTTTTCTTTCTTTTATTGATAAAAATGTTACAATGATGCTCTATATCACATCTAGAAGTCTTTTCATGCGACTCATAGGGAAAAGACATTAGGCCAATTTCCATGAAAGCCGTGTCTTGTCAACACAAAAGCCACCGGGAATTTCGCCAAATTGTCAAATTAATGAATTAACAATACAAACACCATGAAAAACAATATAGAAAATTCAAATTAAACCAAATCTATGTCGGCTCACAACACATTTTGCAAATTGAACTACAGAAAAAAAAAGCTATCACCTTTATTTGAACCATTAGGAGGGAGATCGGCGGGGACCACCATGCGGATCTCTTTTGCGCCATCTCGGCCTGACGTGGCAAAATCTCGACTGCCAAAAACCGGCAATCCTCCGACATCCGACACGGGTGACGTGCTCGAGCTCCACACAAACATGTGCAACTCCTTTGTATCGTGATTTGTTGACGCTCCTCCCGGCTTTTGATTGCTCACCGCAGGCTCCCCCGGCTTTTTATCCGGTGTTGGTGGGCCCAGGATCTCAGGCACTTGTAATTGTTCATCAAAGTTAGATGGCCGTGGTGTTGGCCCGTGTGACGACTGCACAGAGTACAAGTCCGTTGAGCCGAAGTTCGAGTGTCTAAGTTGGCCTGTTGGTGGTGGAGGTGGCCCCCCTACCATGGCGAAAAAATCCGCATGGTTAAAATTTGACCCGCGTGGAGTCGGGTTACGTGACGAGCTTAAAGAGTAGATCTCGGCACCAGTGAGATTCGACGGCCGGGGCGTCATAAGAGAGAGAGACCGGCGTGATGCAGAGGACCGGCGAACAGTGACATGGATCTTTCCATCGGCTGCAACCTCAGCATCTGTTTGAAGCATATCTAGACCGCCATCTAACTGATACCACATCCGGGTCGATTCGAAACGATACAATTGAAGCGGCAGTGTCAGGAAACTGATCAGCTATCAGTAGCTTCGCAGCACGATACTCGAATAAAAACAGCAAAAGAGTGTACCAGATAATGCATTGCAGTACCACAATTTGTACCATGAGCGTGCCGCTATACGCGCCGTACATTGCAATTAGCAAGGGGATTCCCATGACGAGCGTGTTCGGTAAGGTTGAGAGAGAGAAAATTGTAATCGACCAATCTAGCGAGGTGGCGTACCGCTTCGGCGCAAGGTAGTACCACGCGACTAGGCCAACCAACACCATTAGCTTTTGCAATGTGTCGGCGGCCACGAACCGGAGGTTCATAGCATACGGGTCGTTTGTCGAGATGAAATGGAAGGAGAGAAGTGGTACAGCGAATATGGCGACGAAGCGGTTGATGCCGGAGCATTGGTCGGGTGAGAAGATTCCCCACCACTGTACCGATCCGTAAGCGAGAATCATCGCTACATATAGCGGAACCACCGCCGCTAGGACGGTGTACAAATCGTGCCACGTGATCATTTCCTTCTATGAAGAATTAATATATATATATATACTTATTTCTCTTAGCTTTCTTCTTTCTTTTTTGCCTCTGCTCCTGTGGTGTGTTTTCTTGAACAAGTGGGATTTTTGGTGAGTTTAAATGGAGTTACCCATATGCTGTAGCTATTTATACACAGAAGCTTGTTGAGAGATACAAACAGGGTTCGACTTGAAAGTGTTGAGTGACTAATTGGAGTGGGATAGGGCCGAGGGGGGCGCCGCATGAAGAGGAGAAAAAAATTTAACCAATCCTTGAACCGCTAGCTGTATGTATGCACCTCTGCAATTCTCTTTTAATTTCAGGGTTATTAAATTGATAGTCTCAAATTTTAAAAGAAATTTTAAATCATGTTTGGTTGCTAATTTAAAACTTTTTTATTTTGCATCTTGCATCTTGTTCGACAACTTAAGTGTAGAGTAAATTAATCTATTTGAAGGAATAAGAAGTTGAAAAAATGAACTTGTACCTTTATATATGATAGTGAACCCTGCATAATGAATAAATGTGAAATAAATAATCTATTTGGAAAGATAATTTAATTTATTGACTTAACTTCATCTTACTTCTATATTATTACTCTTAGCTTGTTTAATATATTAAGCATGAATTCGGGTACGTTTGGATGAGAGTTAGAATAGCTAGAATAACGAAATTTTAGAATAGTAAATGAGAATAGAGAAAAAATAGTGATTTTCATATTAGTGTGAAAATGGTGCTATTCGGATTAGTAAAAATGTTGTTTGGATTGTATATGTGGAATAGTGAATAGTTGTAACCAATAAAAATAAGTGTTAACAAGATGTTAATTAAGAGGAAAGATAGGCAAGTGGGATCTCAAATGAATTGTCACGACGTGGAGATAGCGGAAAGTGGTATCAAATTTGTCATTTCGGAATTGTGTTGGCGGAAATCTAAAAAGAAAACATTTTTTTCTCTCATTTCACATTTCCGAATAGCTATTCTAGCTATTCTGAATAACAAAAATATTGTTTGGATGCACATTGCTATTCCGAATAGCTTCTATTTTAGAATAACCTCTATTATTGCTATTCTTGCTATTCTAGAATAACCTCTGTTCTTCACAATCAAACATGGTCTAAGATCCAATTTATTCATTTTGCTTTCTTTTCTTATTTAAAAATGAAATGTGAGTAAGACTATATAGGAAGCTTGGGATGAAAAACAAAAGTAAATTGGAGACAAAAAAGAAGCGGATCTGGACCCAACAATAAAGAAACAAGGAGGTGGGAATGTTTGGGCTAAAAAAGGTAAATAAATTTGGGGTCTGTAACTTAGATTCTTCATCTTTTATTGCTTTAGGTGAGATATACCTATGACAACTGGGCCCATTTTGTTCGGCTGCCGAATGCACAATAATATACTAATTCATTAATAATGCTGGAGTGAGGCAATGGTAATATACTAATTTTACATTTTTTAGATTGGTAAAAAATCACTTGATTAAAAAATAGTAATTTTTAAAAAAATATATAGAATTAGGTCTCCAAGTATATATATTTTCATATAAAAAAAATATAAAATTGGGTTTCTAAATATATAATTTTTCAAATAAAAATATAAATCCATAGCACATGTCAATCCGTAATTTTACAAATTACCATAGTCTCACTCACAATGCTGTAATTTTTGTTCGGATGTACTATAAGACAACAGTGGATTGGCAATATTTTTTTAATTTTATTTTGATAGAAATAATAATCGATTGACACTCTTTAGAGTGTGCCCTAGACGGGGGATGCAAAGAGAGGGGAAGGGCAAATTCATTGTGTGGAGGAGAGATCTCGCTAAATTGGAATTGACTTTCACTTGCTCTCCAGAAGGGGGGGGGGGGAATCAGAGGGGAGGGAAAGGGGCAGAATACTGTTCGGAGGTGATGCTCATATAGAGTTTTGACAAAACCATTCACCTCTAAATTGGAGTGTACATTTTACTGTGTGGAGGAGAGCCGGTGATGCTCGTATAGAGTTTTGACAAAACCATTCACCTCTAAATTGGAGTGTACATTTTACTGTGTGGAGGAGAGCCGGTGATGCTCGTATAGAGTTTTGACAAAACCGTTCACCTCTAAATTGGAGTGTACATTTTACTGTGTGGAGGAGAGCCGGTGATGCTCGTATAGAGTTTTGACAAAACCGTTCACCTCTAAATTGGAGTGTACATTTTACTGTGTGGAGGAGAGCTGCACTTCGCCTCCTTTTTTTTTTCTTTCCATTTCTCAGAGCGTTGCGTTCATAGAGCACGCCCTTAAAGTAGTTTATTAAAAATAAAATCTAATAAGATATATTTACAGAGAAGCGTATATATGTATTATTTTAAATAAAAAAATTCTTACTTAATGAGAGGGTCATTTAGAAAATAAGTATATATAAATACAAATATTCACACCTGAGGGGGTCCAGCCGTTAAATTAACTTTTAGGACCCAAATACATTCGTTACCCAAATTTCAATTTTCTGTAATTATTGATTATTTCATCTACTTGAATTGGACTTGTACAAATAAATTATTAACTTCCAACAGATTTAGTAATGATTTTTCTATTTTTATACAAAAATAGAGAACCCAACAGATGTATGGGTGCAGATTTTAACAGTTAAGTTTTTACTCAAGCAGCGTTGAGGTGAGATATTTTTTATTTATTTAGACTATACTGCCTTTGCTTCAGAAAAGAAAGTTAATAAAGAGACTGTTTTGAATTTTTCAAATTAGGAATATTATGCAGAATGATATCACTGAACATTAATTACTTGAAAATTCCATTATTGATTTTACTCACATAAGGTAAGATATTTGTGCATTTGTTTTGACTTTTGAGCCATACCGTGTCAAAATCATGGTCCGTTGTTGATATTTTTGAAAATCATACATTGATTTTTCTACTGTGTCAAGGTAAATTTGTTCACAATTTCTTGTTGTATTCCTCATCTAGTATTTGAAATTGACAAATTCACTGTCATCTTGGAATATATTTAGGTTTGAGAATAATTTCATTGTCAATTCTCATTAGGAATTTAGATGGATACAATTAAATTAATTGCGCTTAATTTTCTAGAGTTAAATTGGCGCATATCTCTTCACTATTGGTTCATGTAAATTTGAAATTAAATATCCAAATTCATTTTTAAATGAACTTTTTTTTGTCTATATCATAATAAAAGTAAAAAAAATAAAGAGAAAATCATACGACGAAAAATAGAAGTCATTGCTCGCAAAAAAATATTTTATCAACAAAAATTGTAATAGTTTTCTAATGAACACTTTATTGTTTTTTTTAACAATGTAACTAGATATTTTTAAATTAGAATTAAATTAAATATAGCAGTAATATTATTCTACAAATTATATCGAGATCTTCATTTTCATTCATTGCTTCATTGATTTGAGGGGCTCTTTGTTATCGTGTGGTTTGCATTTTTCTGATGCTTCCACAAGTTTAGGCATGACGCGTCGTGTTAAAGTCGTGTTGTGTTGTATTCTGGTGTGTTGTGTTTAGATGTACCTGGAACACGTGTCGTGCTGTGTTGCACAGTATCAGAGATGAATACAACACGTTTAATGGCATAGCTTAGTAAGGCGTGTTTCGACGTACCGGGTCGATACTTAAAACTATTCCGTGCCAGCTTTTTCTTTTTCTTTTTTTAATTTGGTAATTTGTTACTTTAAAAATATTCACTAATGTTCACAAAATCTAAAAAAAATTCAAAACATCGGAAATAAATGAAATTGCACGTTATGTATGTTTCAGTATTCTATCAAAATATTTTGAAGTATTTTTGTGTTTTGACAAATTTGAGAGAATATTTGTTAGTAAAAAAAATAAAAATATAATTATGAAAAATAGAAAAATTAGATATGTCGTATCGTATTGTGCTGTGCTTATGTCTAGACGTGCTGTGTTTAAATATGCCGATTTCAGAAAAAGTAGGACACAATACGACTAAGAACACAACACAAACACGTCTTAAAACAACACATCTAACGAAACATTGTGTTGTATCATGTGTTTAGCCGTGCATACTGACATATATGTCCCACACGCCATGCTCTGACAATACACTACAATTAGGTTTGAGGCATTTTTATCTCAAAAGTTGATTGTAGACAATTAATGGGGTGCGGATTAATATTCCATGATATGCGCACAATTTTCCTAATTTGAAAGATTCAAAACAATGTCTTTATTAACTCTTTTTTTTTTTAGCGTTTAACTATTCTCCAGTTTATTTCTCTCATTTATCTCCCGATCATTTACTATCAGGGGACCACTAACTACTTGGGGGACCGCCTAATATTTGAAAGATTTTACAATTGACGCGCAATTACGGATATCCATGCGCACAAGTGTTAATATATAATATATCAAGTATTCATATCTAAGATATCAAGTTTTTCAAAAAAAAAAAAATGGACATATCAACTTTACCTATCATTTACACGTTTTTAGAGGTGAGTTTTTTTTTCTCCATTCAATCTCGCTCATATTTCTGATGATCTGTGAGAAATTTTACTAATCTAAAACCACGAATGTCTTCTACGTGATTTTCTATTTCAAATGAGATCCATGATGAAGTACTTTCGGGTTCTTCGTTGCGCAAGTATTCATACCTCGTCGTGAATACCTCGTCGTGCAAATATTTATATCTAAGCGAGCAAGTATTCATATCTCGTCGCACAAATATTCATACCTCATAATGGAAATGTAAATCATTCAAGTATTCATACATCTTTGTGCAAATAATCATACATCGTCATGTAAATATTCATAACTCGTCGGGCAAGTATACATACCTCATCGCACAAGTATACATATCTAGTCATGCAAGTATTCATACCTCGTCGAGCAAATATTTATACTTCGTAATGCAAGCGTAAATAGTTAATGTATCAAGTATTTGTATCTAACAGATTCTATCAAATTTTAATTTTTTTCTACACGACACTGGATGACGTCTGAAAATATTAATATCAAGTATTGCAAGTATGAATACCTCGTCATGCAAGTGTAAATAGTTCATATGTCAAGTGTTTGTACTCAAATGCAAAAAAACTGTGAAAAATGGATGGATCCAATAAGTACTGAAATGGAGAGGAGAAGGAAAAGTGGAGGCAGCCTTTTATATTTCACGTAGCCTCATTTTCCCATCAGATGGTTGCTCCTAGTTTACTATGAATCAAATTGTTTTTATATTTCTATATTGAATGAAAATAGTACACCATCACAGGATGCGGTCACGGAGTTGATCAGAGGCCCAAGATCTCTCTCTCTCTCTCTGTTTAGCTATTATCTCCAGTACCTTCTCTCAATCTAAGCGGTTTTCTCCTTCTTCCCCAATTGCGTCACCTTCATCACCTCCACCACTATTGTTTCCGACATCGGAGAGGAGGAAGAGAGGAGACAGAACGGGGGAGAATTGTCACACCCCCGGACAACCCGCCGCGCATTCAGACGCAAGGCGTTAAGCACATCACATACATCATCAATAACACAACCAACAAGCCACTATATTAAAATTAAATGGGGTCCACAAACAAATAGAAAGGGAAAATATGTCAGACATGGCTAGTCAAACAGTTACCGCCATGTCTACACAATATATTGTTCATACAAATGTAAATTAAAACAAATAGTGGCTACTTTAGTAACTTCCGCTAATTCCTCACTCGCGGCCTTCCTCTATGTCTCCTTCTTCATTTCCTGGAACCCACATAAAAGGTGGTACGGTGAGAGATCGAACTATCTCTCAGTGCGGGATTTAGTTCCAGCCCGGTTGTTTTTACAAATCAATGCATTTAATACCCCAAATAACATAAAAGTAAAGTTTTCAAAATTACCCCCAAATTTCCTATCAATTCGGATATGCAATCATTTTAAAACAACTTTCATTCCCGCCCCTTTTTGATTCACATTTAAGGTTTTTAAATTCCACACTCTGGAAATCCATGCCCGTACATGGAAATCCGGCGAATCGTCACACAAGGACGACCCGTTCAATCACACTCTAGATGGGCCATTGCGGGGACCCATCCGGCGAACCGCCACACAAGGACGACCCGTTCTGTTCACACCTCACACTCTAGGGTCTGCCACACACGGATAGTCTGATTTTCAAAACACTTGCTGAGCCGCCTCGCACGGACGGCCCTAATTTAAAGAAAACAATTCATTCACATTCTCCATTCCCAATTCACAATCACAATTCCTGTCAACTCAATTCCATGCATCAAGAATTCCTATCGTGCAATACTAAACAAAATCAAAACGAATGTTCGATATTCACAACATGCAGTTTATCTACCAGGTTTTGAAAAAGGGTTACTTACCTCAATCCATGCATTTTGGTATTATTTGTAAAAAAAACCAGGAACCCGCACCTGTATTCTCAGTGACTTCGTTTGAGCGTGTGTCGGGATCTCGCGTATTCTCAGCGTCTCCTAGAGTCTCGCGGTTTGCTCCTAAGTTTTTAACCGCTTGATTAGGTTCTTTTGTGGATATAATATATATACAGTACGATATATATACATGATTCACTGGAGATATATGAAAATAATTAATTTCAAATCAGGAAGGTTATAAGTGGAATTCCAAATGTTAATATTAATGATAACTAAAGTAAGTTAGAAAAATCAAAATATTAATTTAGTAATGACAAGAAGATATTATATAAAATAAATATGATTAATCTCTTTGATCGAATATATACGTATATCAGTAAGTTAGTAATATTCTAGAAGACATCATTTTTATATATAGATAATACGAAATAATATCTTCTTAATCTTGTCAATTCTAGAAAAATGAAAACAGACAAAATACGATTATGTAAAATATTTTATTATTGTTTAACAAACTGAATTTATGAAATTCCATAAGTTTCTGATAATCGAAATTTTTCTAAATTTTACTGATTATATGATCTAGAGATTTTATCAATTAAATAAACATAAAGAATCTTATCAAATAAATAATTTCCAGAAAAAATATAGTTTTAGGAAATTCTATAACATAAAAAGAAGATATACGAAAGTATTGAATCTATTTATTAAGCATTAAATAACTATAAGATTGAAATACCTTGATTTGAACGGCTTGGGTCTCCGATGAGAGTTATGAATGAAAGATGAAATAGATAATAGAGATCTTTTCTTTTCTTTTTAATTGCCGAAGCAGACAGGATAGAGGGGTTTGTTTATAAGGGGGAGGCGGGGCCTATATTAGGATGCATTGTTTAAATTTTTGGAAAGAGGGAGGCGTATACAGGAGATGGGATTAGTTTTTAAATGAAGGGGTGGTTACATGAGTTGGTTATATGAAAACAACTGCTGGAATTTTAATTGGGTTGGGCCTCTTTTGCTATGGAAATCAATTTCATTTATATCATGGCCTACTAATTAAGTAAATTAAAACTGAATTTTTAATTGGCTCGTTTCTCATGTCAATTCTCTCAATATACGTGGCGACGGCGTTACAAGAATAGACAAGTTGGCGAGAAAAATGAAGGAGGTTAAAATTGCTGATTGGGGAAGAGAGGCGTTGTTTGAAAAATCTCTCATCTCAACGCTGCATGAGACAAGATAACAAACAAAAATGAATTACTACTAACTGCAACACGGCCCCACAAAATTTACCGAAATGACATTGCATGAAAATATAAATCAGGACCGCAGAAGGGCTCTGTAAGAAAATTCAAAAAAAAGAGAAAAAATAGAATGTAAATTAAGATGACCATGCAGATATAACTAGCAAATATGTTTGTACCTCTATTGTAATTTTTGTTGTGAAAACAGAAATTTTAAGCCATCATCAATTCTAAATTTCTATATTAACTGAAAATATATTTACCAACAATAAAAATTTACATAAATCTATACAAATAAACAGTTTCATTTAATAGATAATCATTAATAATTATAAACTTTTCACTTACAGTTAACACAGACACAATTTTATTAACCAATAAAAAAATAGAAAATAAAAAAGTTTCATCCAATACCCAAAAAACCTCATACTCAAACTGATAAAAAGTTCTCCAGAAAAATTTAAAATATACTGATAGCGACAGTAACAGACTGATGTCGGACTTCTTTTTTGCAAAACCTAGACCCGCTTATTCAAAGAAATGGTCCAAACTTGCTGGTGACCAGGCCTGAATTTAATTTCTTGATTCCACTTTGGTAGAACAGAGTATGTCATTATTCGACCCAACCAGGAAAATTTGGAAAAATACATTAAATCCCACGTAACATTTAACATTTGAGTATATTTTAAGGAAATGAAAATTCAATTAAATTTCAACCTTGATTAAAAATTTCAAAATCAGGGGGTGGCTTAGCCCCCCGGGTTAAGTGTAGAACCGCCCCTGCCTACGGTCAGATTCGATTCAAGATCCGTACACATCGCTTTAATATTCATGCGCCTGCTTCAATATTCGTGCGGATCAAACACGCACGGATTTTGAAGCGGATCGGACGGCAAAGTAGCCTATCGGACGCACTCTTTCCCCTTAACATAAAATTGTGTTATTACAACGTTGATGTCATTTACATTTCCCCAATAAATCTCTCTTTCATTTGATTTGATTTCCATGAACTGATAGAGAATACTAGCTACCAAATGATGATTCTCCTTTCAAATGATCTTGGGCTCCATCTTATTTTGGCAATTTCCTTTTGATCACTTCCTCATATATCAGTTTCAAAGTATGATTTGAAGCCGATTTCTCTAAATGATTGTATATGTAACATGTGGTGCTCTGTCATTGGTTGGTTAATTAGCACTAAAAAGGTTTTTGATTTGGGGAAGATATATTGGTTTTTGTCGTGTAATGCTAAAGATTTCTTGCCTCGGCCACAAATTGAGATATGTGGCATTATTGCAATAACCCTGCCAATTATTTGGTTTTGTGTCTGGAATTGAGTTAATACATAAATTAAAGCAAGGTTGGTGGTCTATTATCTGTACATCCAGACCAAGCAGATACTTCTAGATTAATAATTCAAATGTATTACAATATATTTCTTTCAAGTATTATTGCTCTCCGAAAAAGTATTGCACATCTTAAAATTTTCGAATTTATTTAGTATAATATAAATGACAAAAAATAAAAAAATTTAAGTTATTTTAATACGTTTATTTTTATTATTCTTTTACCACTTAACTTTATACTAAATGAATTCAAAATTTTCAAATTTGCATGTACATGATCACTCGTGAAGTAGATCGGTTTTAACAGTTTGGATTCATTATTTGAAGCCAATTCGATAATTTTAGAGTTATACTCACTAAGCTTTTTTGCTCAAGAGAAATAGTGAAAGAGTCGGCAAATAAGTTCATCTTCTTCTTGTAACGAGTTGATAAACAAGCCGAGTCGGCTCAAATCAAGCTAAGTCAAGATTGAATTTGTCAATGACGAGATTTTTTCGAACCGATCTCCATTGAACCACAAATTAAGAACTTTTTATTTTGCCAGCCCTGGTTCCAGGGGCGGACCCACAAATGTTCAGAGGGGCAATTGTCCCTCTCTAAATTTTGAATTTATATAGAAATTTATAGACCCGGACTCTACTCTTGGAATTTTGGAATTTTGATTTGTAATATGGGTTAAATTTAGGATTAAATTGGAATAAATTCTTTAAATTCTGATTGGTAATTAAAATTATAAGTTAGAACATTGTTTTTGATTTAGTATATAATTAGCTAACGAGTTTGAACTTAATTAGCTATTTGAACCCAATTCGCTAATTTTTTAGCCACCACGATGAAAATTTTGAATCCGTTTCTGCCTGGTTGTTTTGTTTTTTAAATTTATATAGCCGTACGGTCAGAAAACCGCACATGTTGGCAAAAGAAACGAGAGGATGAACCTCAACCAAAAATGATAAAAGGCATGAACGAATAACGATCCATGGGTCCACTTGGAATGGTGCAAATAAAGTGAACCATGTCCTGTACTCTGATATGATGGAAAGCCTTTGCATATGGTATTATTAACTTGGTGAGGAGATGGGGTGATAATTTAAGGCACCAAGTGAACATGGGTTGTGGCCTAGTCTACTCATTAATACTAGCACACGTTGAAAATAGATCAATCCCCTTTAATTTGTGCTAGTTATATCTTGGTTGGGGGAAATTTTTTATAAGTAGTAATTAATAGAAAAGAAGAGAGACAAACAGTAAGAGTACAGTAATATTTATATTGGTAGTAAGATCTGTAGTAATTTTTCTGATCTTAACTTTTTTTTTAATCTGATGTATAGATGGAGAGAATTCTTATATTTGATTTCTAGTAAAATATGAATTTTTTTTCAAAAAATAGATGGAATGTTTTTGATATATCTAAATTTTAAGGCACTTCATCTATTTTTGTAAAAAAATATATTAGACTAGAAAAAATTAAAACAAAAAAAAACAAACTGGTTTAGATCGGTAAAATTGCTACCGATCTTACTACCAATATAAATATTACTGTTTGTGTCTCTTCTTTTCTATTAATTACTACCGATAAAAAATTTCCTTGGTTGGGAACTCTCATATTTCTTTTTCAAATAAAGTTGTAAGATGACATCATAAAACTTTAATTTTATAATTAGAGAGGACCCGCAAGGACACCTTTTATAATAAGAAATAAAAAATAAATTATCTAAATAAGATTGAATGTTTTCTTTGGGAAATTTTTTATCTATAGAAATTATTAAATTCAGTGTTATGAAAATAAAAAAGAGTGTCTCGTTTTCAACAAATATATAAAAATCGGATTCATTACTGAGTCTGATTCAATATTATGGATATGATTCAATGATTCCTATCCAATTCTAGCAGCAGCCACATTTAGCCCGATAAAAAAAATGGGTCCGCCTAGCTCTCCCCCGTGAACAATCCCCCGTTTCATCCCCCGACTTCGGATAAGGCATAAAATAGAGAGGGGACCACAACTGTCTCCGCTAAAAACAAAAGAAAACGCGTTAAAAACAAAGAAAACGCGTTATTAAGTGGGGGGACCGCATAACCGTCAGCTCATTTTATGAATTGGCGGTAAAGTATTCATCTGTGACACAACAAGTATTCATCCAGCTATACGCAGGTATTCACCTTTGCAATAGAAGCATATTAGGATACATTACAACATTCATTACGCGTTATTAAGTGGGGGACCACACAACCGACAAAAGAAAACGCGTTATTAAGTGGGGACCGCATAACTGTCAGCACATTAATTAAGTGGGGGGACCACATAACCTTCAGCTCATTTTAGAAATTTGCAAAAAAAATATTCATCTGTAACACAACTAGCATTCATCCATCTATATAAATGTATTCATCTTTGCAATAGAAGCATATTTTGACACATCAATCACTCATCTTTTACACGTTTTTAGAGATGAGTTTTTTTTCTCCGTTCAATCTAACCAATATTTCTGACGATCTGTGAGAAATTTTGCAAATCTAAAACCACGAATGTCTTCTACACAATTTTCTCTTTCAAATGAGATCCATGATGACATATTTTCGAGTTGTCCGTTGCACAAGTATTCACACCTCGTCATGCAAGTACTCATCCCGCATTAAGCAAGTATTCATCCTCATCGTGTAAGTGTAAATAGTTAATGTACCAAGAGTATTACAAATATATGCGCATACCAAACAAATAAAAAGTATTTATCCATAAGATATCAAGTATTCATCATATAAGTTAAAGTATTTATGCCTAAGATATTAAGTATTCATCCATAAATGTTGAAGTATTCATCTCTAAAACATTAAGTATTCATCAGTATGTACTTAGTACGCACAGTTCTAATTCACCATTAATGAAGCTTTGTTCTTTGCAAATAACTCGGATTTGACCCGGCGGAGGCGGATCTGACCCGGCGGTCGACAGTGATGGATCTACTCCGGCGGAGGCGGAGGTGGGAGAGAGAGGAGGCGGAGATGGGAGACGGAGGTGAGAGACGGAGGTGGAGGTGGGAGAGGGAGGCCGAGATGGAGAGGTGGGAGAGGCGGGCGGAGGCGCAGAGGGAGAGGCGGGCGGAGGTGGAGGCGGAGGTGGAGAGGGAGAGGTGGGAGAGGGAGGGAGAAAGAGGAAAGAAATAAATGGAGAAAATTGGATAATTAATTTGTAGGACCATTAGGTAGTTAGAATTTTGAATTATAGTTAAAAAAATTAGTTAGTTAGTTGGAGGATGAAATGGAGGATGGATAGATGGGGGAAGATATAATTACCCAAAAAAAATAGGTATAAAAGCAATTTTGCTGCCACATTTGATCATGTTAGAATTTGTTAGTAATCATTGAGTCATATTCATAATATTGGATTGGAATCAATGAATCTGGTTTTTATATATTTGTTGAAAACAAGATACTTTCTATTTCCATACTTGTGAATTTAATAATTTCATTAGATAGAAATTCTCTTTTTTCGATCTTTTAGATAGAACCGAACTAATGATTTAGTTCCATCGAGATATTTCTTAAGACCCAGTGGCGTAGTCATGTTGAAGAATTGGGGTTAATTAACCTCTATATATTTTTTCAGATTTTTTGTAATCGTGTCTTATGTTTTATATAGTTCACAATAAAATGTTATAGGTAGTTTAAAATTGATTCTCATTCATGTTTGACCTCACTAGTTTGAAAGTCTGACTTCGTCTTTATAGAGACCGAATTAATTATTCGGTCCCGTTCTCTATCGGGATTGTGAAATCCACGGACCCTCACCTCTCAATCTTTTTTTTTTCTTTGATTTGATTGATTTTTCATATTTGTGTGGTAAATTGTGAAAATTAATATAACTGAACCATTAATTCATCCCATTAATCTGACTTTGTTGGAGCTGAACCAATAGTTCAATTTCATCTAGAACAAATCAATCATATATCCAATAAGAGGAGGGTTCAAATGCCTCCATTTTTCATGCCTCCATAATGCCTCCATTTTTAAAAACTTTAATAACTCAAATTTAAAAACTTAAAAGTCAAAATATAACCGTTGGATATGATCTACATCATTTTATCTATGCACGTGTAAAAAATTATGACATTTCAATTTTGTTTTGGTTGTCATCAAGAGCTTGTAAAAAACGTACTAATGTGGATAATTTCTAGACGTTGATTTTTTAACTTATTGATTCACATAAAAACAAAATCAAAATGTGATAATTTTTTACACGTGCATAGATAAAATGATGTAGATCATATCCAACGGTTATATTTTGACTTTTAAGTTTTTAAATTTGAGTTATTAAAGTTTTTAAAAATGGAGGCATTATGGAGGCATGAAAAATGGAGGCATTTGAACCCTCCTCATCCAATAATAAATTTTAACTTCTAAAAGTTAAAAATAACTTGCAACAAAGATTCCTTTCCACGCTTCGTGTCTCAATTAGCGAAAGGGCTTTTGCTTTTTGTATTTTAATATTGTGTAAAATTATCCAATCGCTCATGTTATTCCATCCATAGAGCGTTATCTTGATCAAATGTACTGCAAGTTATTCTTCCACTACTATCCTCATGATTATCTTTTTTATATTTTGCATCTTCCAACTTAAAAATGTTTTATCCCTAAGTCATCAGTGATGCAGGGTGGCAACGAGCTGGGTCCAGCTCGTAATCGGCTAGTTTATTTACCGAGTGAACTGGACCGAACTGATTTTAAGGGTCCGAGCTGAAATCTCAGCTTGTAATCGTTACAAGCCGCTGGGTTTGGCTGTATCTTGTTTTAAGAAGAAAATAAATTCTATAATTTTTTTGGACCAAGCTGGACCGAGCTAGACAATATAAAATACACACAAATTCATACCTAGTCGAGCTAGCTCGCGAGCTAGGCCCCATATTGAACTCGTCTAATCTGAACCGAGCCACTAACGAGTTGCTTCGTTAACAGCTCGGTCCAATAGCGAGCGAGTCACGATCGAGCCAGGAGGAACGAGCTTTTTTGCCACCCCTAACAGTCTGATGCTGATGCGGCTTATTCATTATAAAAATGTTCTTTCTAGTTTCAGTCATATCATGCCTCTAAGCTATAACTACATGTATACTATTGGTCTATATGGTCTACATGAAATTCTCTGCACCTCTTTGGTGGAGAAAAAATGTCTTTAGATTTGTAGGAGGCTACTGAGGAGCTATTAGTTGACAATAATTAAGAATGTAAGTTTAATTCGATTAACTCGACCAATCCGATCGATATATAAATTTATAAATTTAGAATTTGATTGGTAAATATACATAAATACACTATTTTTTTTTAGAAGAAATAATGATCATATATATATTCCCTTATTTGATTGATATGGGTAAACGAGTTACAAGAGTTTGATAATTGCTAAGTTGGAGAAAGAAAAAATGCTCACAACAGTTTGAGCCTCAAATCAATACTGAAAAGAAATAAGAGAAAAAAAGTAGCAAGCAAATAGAGAGTAGAACTAGGGTGTTCTTAAGCTCACCAAGTTCCTTTGTGAGCTTAATTCAAAAACCTATTGAATTGGTTTCAAACGATGCATCCAAACCGTTGAAACCGATCTACTTCACGAGTGATGCGTTTACATGTCAAATTTATAAATTTTCGAACTAATTTAGTATAAAGTAAAGCGGTAAAAAAAATATGATTTATAAGTTAATTTTAATGTGTTCATTTTTCATTATTTTTTGACCACTTGACTTTATACTAAATTAGTTCGAAAATTTAAAAACTTGACATTTAAACTCATCACTCGTAAAGTAGATCAGTTTCAACAATTTGAATGCATCGCTTGAAATTAATTTGATGGGTTTTTGAGTTATGCTCACAGAGTTGTACTCAGCAAATAGAAAAGTAAAATGCAAAACCCAAAAGACCAGTATGTGTTGGACTATTGCCTCTGTGGGCTGACTGAGTCTATATGTTTGATTAGACACCATTCTCTTTTTATCATTATCATAATGTCAACAGTTAATATTCGGTTAAGAATCATCAGTGAGAGTTACCGTTGCAGACTTTGTAATTCCCTCTCAGCTAAGGTAGAAACATGTCTCCTTGCCTTCACGTAACTACATAGCGAGAGAGAGACTGCTTTGTTTCAAAAAAAATTTTGGTTGAAAACCCGTAGGCACTTGTGCTGATTCAAAAAGTTACAGAATAACTGTTACATAAGATTAGACAATGAGTGTTTTTGAAAGCATTCAGCTATAAAAATAAAAATACATAGAGATATGTGCATCATGTGGATACAAATTTGATCATCCTTGCTTGATTGTAATTATAGGAGCCTAGTGATTGTTTCCTCTGTGCGCTTATTTGTCTTGTTTCTTCTGACAGGCTACACCGAATCGCAGTTGAGAAGGCACTGAATCAAACCGGACCGAGAACTGAATCAACCGAACCGGGACAGTCACCGCTCAGAGGAATGTGCAACCGAGAAGACACTGAATCAAACCGAACCGGAAACTGAATTAACCGGACCAGGACAGTCACCTCTCAGAAGAACAACCAGTGTGGAAGGCAGAAAAGAAGCAGAATAAGAAGAAGAAGGAGAGGAGGGAGACAACATCTTAGCATCATCGTCATCGGCAACAACAAAAAAACACGTACCTTATTCATATATAGCTATAGTAGATACTACGGGAGTGGAACAAATTCACAGCACCCTCAGTCGAACCCAGAGTCGAGACGGATCGAGAAGCAGTGGTCAGATCCTCCGGGTGGATGCAGGGGTGGGGGGGCTGATACGTCCTATCACGGGGGAGTAGGCCGTATGGGAAAAGAGTTAAGGAAGCGAGCTCGTTCCGTCTCGAGTCGACGGGCCGAGACTAAGAAGAAGGGTGTGAAGGTTTGAAGGTATTAGTGCTCTATCCTCTATAATACTTTGCTTAACGGAAAATGCGACCCGTATTACTAGGAATTCTCCGCCTTAAATAGAGGGCCCCAGACCGTTAGAACTTGTTGTCAAAACGGTTAGGGAAGTTCACATAGAATCAGCGACGCCCGCATAATCGGCGGTAACACTCGCATAATCGGCGGTAACGCGAAGTCAAGGTTGGACTGGGCCTTATCGGTTGAGGCCCAACTCGACTTCACGGGCCGGATTGTTTTGAGTTTAGTGGGTGAGACCCAGCTTGGTTCTTGCCATGCCATTCGGCGACTGGACTATAGGCCTCGTTTTATTTGATCTCGGGCTGGTCCCAAAAGGGGGTTCGAGTCCCGAATTACTTTTAAGGCCTGTCACGCAACGACTCGACTGAGCCTCGTCGGACATGCTCATTGACGGGCCGTGAGCCTTGTTACTTTTGGTCTCGGGTTGGCTCCGGGAAATTACTATGTTATGGTGTTCTCTATTCTTTTTTGTTGTCAAAAACTATTGTTGTTTCTTGTTAATAAAACATTCCGGATTGAAACCTGAAGTTGTTCATTGCCTTCACGTAACTAGATAGCGACCACGCGCTTGACATTAGTAAGGAGAACAGTTTAGGTCCAATGCACATCGGACTCAAATTTGGGTCCGATGGGTTTCGGGACCGTCCGATCCACTTTAAGATTTGTGGGCACGAATTTAAAGCAGATACAAAAGTTACCGTGCAAATCTTAAAGCAGATCGGACGGTCATCGAACTCATCGAACTCCCTTTGAGTCCAATGGACATTGGACCCAAATTGGTTCCATTAGCAAGATAGTGGCCAGAGAGAGAGACTGCTTCGTTTCAATTTTATCTACAGACAAAATCGCCGCCAAGTTTTCAAGAAGCAAAATGATAATTACAGTCTCAGCCCAAATGTGCATTTTTTTTTTCATTAGGGCCTTTCAGAAGTGTATTCCCAAGCAAGAGCGCCAATATTTCTCTGCTTTGATTGAAATGTCATCTCTTCAATCCATTTTCTTATACTGTTTCAATGCAATTATTTCATTAAATGGTAGACTATTTGTTTCTCCGCATATTTACTAATTGTTAAGAAAAGAAATTACTATTTTCCTCATCTGAAGATTTCTTTTTGAGGTCATTTTATTTTGCTCCAGTTCCTAATTCATGCCTCAATTTTATTTTATCCCTTTGACCTTTTATATTTCATTGGGACAAAAGACTATGATCTCCATAGAAATTGACCTTTTAGGATTCATGTTACTTGTACATAATAATGATTTCAACAATATATCTCAACATAAACAATACGGAAATCTCATCAAATCACTAATATCTAGAACATCCAGTGACAAAGTTATTTAAAAAATGGCAGGTATTTCGACAAGTAATTTCTGTTAAGTTTAAATCTAAAGTTCTTACTCATTAATATATTTCACTATAACAACAAAACTGTTTATTTAGACAAAAAAAAGGGCAAATCTCTACGATTATTTCCAAAAAAAATTAAAAAAACCCATAAGGTTTCCTATATGTGGAAATAAATGCACAGAAGTTACCATTTAAGAACCAACTATTTGCTATTAAGAGGATTCACACTTTGTAGAACAAAATTTGAAACTAGGTACCAAACAGAATGAACAACTCCCTTGGACATTATTTCAAACGACTCCTTAGCGGCATTTTGATGCGTCTTTCTGATATTTTCATCACCAAGAAGCACTTTTAGGTCTTCCACAAGTTCCTTTAGTCCTATTACCTGCAACAAAAATTTCATATTATTTCTCATAAGAAACCAATTTTCAAAGGGAAAGCACTAAGCAATGATTGACCATCAAGTATGGTAGAATGAGTGCCATATGATAAAAAGGAGTGCTGACCTGTTTAACTGAAAAAGGGTTAATTTGTCGCATCTCCATTAACATGTGGTGGAAATGCCCGACATGTGGGCCTGAAAAAACAAATTTTAATAAGAATATAGTGTGCTTGGCATTTATAAAATTGCAGCTAAGTATTTTTTTCTCTTAATGTGCAAATTTTGTTTCAGAACATTTTGCATTCTTATGTAGGTATCTTTTTGAAATTAACAAACTTTATATCATATTTACAGTAAAACACCCACCCATTAGACTAAGGTGATGAAAGATATAATTAAAATTACATCAATGCTTTATGCTATACATTTTCATGACTTTCAATTTCCTCTTCTTTTTTTTTTGTTGAAATCCCATGACTTTCAATTTTCAACAAAAGAAAAGGGAGCAAGCTGAGCAATTCTAATTAGTTTGCCAAGTTTTGATGCACATGCCATTAAGCGAATTTGTCATATTCAAAAAAACCACCTTAGAGGTGTTTCAGTAAATCTTTAGTTGATAAGACACAATTTTAAATTCTAGATGCTATTTTTGCAACCACACAAAAGCTCAGATTTGACTGCATGAGAAATGTGGCACATAGTTGCAACAGCAGACATAGTTGCAGTGTACATCATGGAAGAAAGAAGAAAAAAGTAACTACTTCTTACAATTTTTTACTAAGCGACAGTAATATAATAATAAATGAGTGAGGCTACGGTACTATGCATAGCGCATATTAATCCGTATGAACCGTATGAAAATAGTCGATCTGAACCGTATGAACCGTATGAAAATAGTCGATCTGAGTCGATCTGAAAATAGTCGATCTGAACCGTCTTCATTTTCAATCCAAATAGTCGATCTGAACCGTATGAAAATGAACTTGCAGACTAAACTTTACATTTTTTGGAACTTTTTTTACTATTTTTTTTAGATAGGTAGAAAATCACTACTTTTGAATGGTCTAGAATCTTTAGATCAAGTGATTTTCTACCTATAAAAAAAATTCCCAATAAATATAAAATTTGACCTACAAGTACATTTCAATACAAAAGATCATGTTGAACAGTTCAGATCGATTGTTTGGACTTTTAAAATGGAGATATCGATCCATAGTATGGACCTATATGTGCTATGCATAAAACTTTAGCCTCACTCATAACAAAATTATGTTATAGAATATAGACACTACAGAATGAGTCTGGTGTTTAATTCATACCTGTCAAAATAGCACAAGCAGCAGCAGCTGCTTCTGAGACATTGTGACCACATAAGCCAGGCAAAAACGAACCTCCTATGACAGCAACTCCACTTGCCCTGTAAAGCACTCTCAACTCCCCTGCTTAGATTTCTATGTTTCAGCCATTTATTTACTTTTTTTCCCATTCTTTTGGTAAAAAATAATATTAATTCGAAATAGTAGCAGTCAATTTGTACCAAGTGTGTCGACCACATATATGCATGTGCTTGGGCTAATTGCTTCCTTCTTTGACCTAATTGCAACATTCACCTCTTGTCTTTTCAATTCCTGCAATCTTTTTTCACAGTTTAAAATGCATAGCATTTAACTTAGATGCAGTGAAAAAACTTAGATGTAGTTAAAAAGCTCAACTAATACAACATTATTTACAAAAGTTACATTTTTCTTGTAATGAGTCCTGCTTTGTACAATGTAAATGTTCTGAAATATATTTGATTAAACTAGAAAATATGAAGGTTCACAAAAGCACAAATTTTTCTGCTAAAAGATTCAAATTGCCATTGCAAATGCCACAGTAGCATTTTATGAAAATAGAAATGTTATGTTACCCTATATATGTACACTGATATACTTAATTGAGAATAAAATAAGGAAACACGAATATAAGCAACAAAGAAGCACAATATCCAAAAAGAGCAAAATGAAATAATCAAAAGCAAGATAAGAAGATAGGAAGAACATACTAAACCGATTCGGTTTCCGTCTCGAGGATGCCGTGTCACAAGAATCAAAAGCAATTCAGGGAATATCTTGATCAGCTCATTATGCGCTTGAATCATAACTAATTAATCATACAAGACACTTCAAATTACTCAATGAAAGATGATAACAATTGAATTGAAAAAAATAAGTGGTAGGGATCTAGTATGTACCTTGTTCTTCACCACTGTGGATAGATGCGGCCAACCATGTAGGCCGATTCGAAATCTGATCCGTAAGATCATCCAAAATCGTTTTATTTTCTTTCTCTTTTACTTCATAATCTCCAACAGCTGTAAGATTACAAGTATCAGATCAAAATATTTATTACTATGACCGCCTCGACTTGAGTTGCCAGAAACTCAAAATTAGTTTTGAGTGAGGCTATGGTAATATGCATATTACACAACGGTCCGCGCTATGGACTCGCATGACTGATTTTTAAAGTCTAAACAGTCTATCTGAACCGTCAACATCTTCTTCATATGAAAATGTACTTGGAGAGCAAATTTTAATTTTTTAGAATTTTTTACTATTTTTTAGATAGGTAGAAAATCACTTGATTTGAAAATTCTAGGCCATCCAAAAGCAGTGATTTTCTACCTATCTAAAAAAATAATAACAAAATTCTAAGAATTATAATATTTGCTCTCCAAGTACATTTTCATATGGAGATCAAGTTTAACAGCTCGGGTCAAATGTTTAAACTTTGAAAATAGAGATATGAATCCATAGCATGGGTCAATCCGTAATATGCATATTACCATAGCCTCACTCATTAGTTTTTACCATATCAGTGATTTTCAAGAAAAAATGTATATGGCGGGGAAAAGAGAGACATACCATACTTGAGATCACCGGCAAAATGGATAATGGTCGGTGAAGCGCCCAACAACTGATACCGCAAGGCCTCTGTATTGCTCTGCAAAATGTGCATTAAAATTTGCACTCATCTTTGTTCTTTTTTTTTTACAATAAATGTATGACATGAGTTGTTAACTCATCCCTACCAGTGGAGCAATAAGAGAGAACTTGGAAAGCATCAGAGAAATTAATGGCAGAGCAAGAGGAGTTGACCACCGCTTAAACGATTTATAAGACATTCGAGCATTTAATAATCCCAATTTTATCTGTAGTAATACAAATGAATGTACGTTAAATGGCTTACAAATCGCCCCACTTTGTAATATAAAGAAAAAAGAAAGGAACAAATTAGGGACAGAGAAGAACGCACTCCTTTCTGAGCAGCATACAAAATGAGATTAGGCCAGAGTTCACTCTCTATTAGAAGAATAGCACATGGATCCCAATACCCTATAAATCTCTTAACTGCTGCTGGAGTGTCAATCGGTGCCATCTGCAGAATTCAAGAAATAAATTCAACAATTAAAAACACTCTCAATTCCATGTGATATGTTCCACGAGATTGGCTAAGATCAAAATGGTAGTTCCTGAGCCATGGTCATATCAATTCAGTTTTGCGATTTTCAAAGTCCAAACAGTCGATCCAAACTGTTCAACATGATATCTATATTAAAATGTGTTTGGAGACCAAATTTTACATTTTTTGGAATTTTGTTACTATTTATTAAGATGGTTTGAAAATCGCTATCTGTTTTCTAAAATCAGCGATTTTTAAACCATCTTAATAAATAGTAAAAAATTCCAAGAAATGTAAAATTTGGTCAACAAGGACATTTTAATACAGAGATCACATCTAATGGTTTGGATCGACCGTTTGGACTTTGAAAATCGCAAAACCAATTGTTAGCACCAAGGTTCAGGAACTACCATTTTGATCTTAGCCAACCTCTATGTTCCACTACAAAGAAAGGGATGAACTAACCTGAAATATAACACCATCTGGTAAGAGATCTTTGACAACTTCACTGCAATATTCAATTAATGGAATTTTATTTTACTATTAAGAGACATAGATGAATAAAAGAAGTATATAAATAAAATAAAACAATGGCATACAAGGCAGAAAAGGTGGTAGTGGTCATGAGTATTACAAAAGAGGAGGTGGGAACTGAGAGGGAGTAGTGGTGGTGTACGAGGGGAAGAGCAGCTAATGCTTCGCCCAACGACACAGCGTGGACCCAAACTAGCGGTGTACCAGGTGGGCGTACACCAGGAGCAGCGAATGGAACACTCTCTGTATTTCCCTGCTTCCGCCACCACCTCCTCCGCCTCCGCCACTCCACCAGATAGTACAGCGCTGGCGCCGCTGCTCGCGTCACCGCCCGGTATATCTCGTACGCTAACCTTCCTCTCCAGACGCTCTTCATCTCGTGCTTCTTTGTATCGGCTGAAGGCCGGTCATCACTGAGGTGAAATGCAGAAGTGGTGAACATTTTTTAGGTTTCTCGGCCCATAAAAGTAAATATGGATTTTCTCTATTGAAGGCCCAATATAATTGCAGAAGTGGTTAACATTTTTAGGTTTCTCGGCCCATAAAGGAAAATATGGACTTTCTCTATTGAAGGCCCGATATATTTTGTTAGTTCGTTTGATGAACGACCAGTCGACCATTATACATTTTTTAATTTTAATATTTCATTTATGTATTTTTTTTCTTTTTGCCTGTAGCATTCATGTTTACTTACATTTTTACTCATTCATTCAATTTAAATTTTGATGGGGAATTGGAATAGAATCTAACTGTTTTTCTTAAGTCTTATTCTACCAGATTATGTGTTGTAATAAATTAATCCCTAGATTGTAGTTCATGAGGGCACAACGATATGTGGTTAGAATCAAAATTAATCTTAAGTGCCGCAAGAATGCATACATTTAAATGATACTCGATGGAGAATAAAATGGAAGGAAAATAAACTATTTTGGAGGAGATCCACATCCTAATTGTCAATTAATTGCTCCTCTTTAAAAGAAAAAAAAGGACTTTTATGATGATTTGGATTGAAGCTCCAATAAAAATAATATAACTAGAAACTTATGAGCTACAAATCCCCAATGTAATAAAAAGAAATAGGAAGCACAAGCCAAAGAAATCTTTACAGAGACAGATTTAGATCAAGACCATTATTGTGTTCTACTTCTCTCTTGTTTTGATGCTCTTTCACTGGTCTTTCTATTTCCATTGTCTCTTTGGCTTTCCCTTTCCCTTTATCTTCTCTTTCCCTTACATCTCCTTCAACTCTATCAAAATCTTCAAGATTAAAAGTCGGTTGCCAGACGGGCTCTAACACCGGATTCACTCGCTTATTATTCTCACTGACATGTGGCCCTAACCCTTTCATGTCTTTGATTTTTACCAGTAATGTGTAGAACTTATCCATCCTCTCTTCTATCTCCTTTTCATCTCTTTCCTGAGACATTGACTCCTCTCTCTGAGGGAACTGTGGTACTGGTAGTTGGTTCTGTGAGAATGGCAATACAGTGACAGATTGTCTCTTTAATCTCTTACTCTTCTCTTTTGAAGGAGAAAGGGGTATATGTATATATGAAAGCAAATTTGGTAGGCAATTCAAGGACCAATGTTTATTTATTATATGTTGAATTGGATTAATGGGTCGTGAAGAAGATCATATATGATTCTGTTTGCAACCAATTGACATAAATTTATTGGTTAAAATCTCTGAAATAAATAGTTTTGACCTAAACATTTGCCTGGTCCAATTCTAGAACAGGAGTTATTTCTTTCGGAACTCCGATCCTCTGCGGATGGTAAAGGCCACCCTAATGGTGTAGTGATTCACTATTTGAGGAATATTATATTTAAATTTTTAATTTTGAAGGGTTTTTTATATTCTTAATTTTGGTTGGATTTTAAAACCATGATATATTGTAGTTGCAAAAAAAAAAAAATTGTAACTAATCACTGATCTGAACAAGTTTCACGAAAATTTGAAATTTAAAAAATAATTGACTTTCAAATATGCATGCATAAAAAAATGAATTCTAAATTAATCTTATTTTAACAATTAGATATCAAAATTGACTTTGAAACAAATGACCTAACGAGAATTAACAACGCAGAACTAAATTGTTGTGTGAATTTGAAAGACAATTTATATAAGAAATGAAGTTGTATACTTGCTCTGAAAACTCGCCACAGAGGATATTCTAATTTGGGGTGTTATGTTAGTCTTGGCTAATTTTTTATTACATAGCATTAATTTGCATTATCGATCTTACTTTGTCTTTATATTTATATTTAATTCAGAGACCCCATTCGCACGCAATTGCGTCAGCTTGATGACCTCTATGCTTACCCTTAAGAGAGAACATTATCAAGCTAGGGGTGTTCATCGGATCCGATTTAATCGGTTTTAAACTGAGTCGAGAGTTCAGTTTAAACGGTTCGGTTTTTTTTGTTAAATAGATCGATTCGTTTTATTTGTTAAACTGGTTTAATAGTTCGGTTCGGTTTGGTTTAGAAAATTTAAAACCGGTTAGATCGAACCAACCGAAATTTTTAAATCCAATCCCCGTACGAACCAAATACTTAAAAAAATAAAAAAATATGACTTAATGTATATTGCTTGATTCGGTTTAAAATCAGATAAACTGAACCAAATAAAAATTTAAAATTCATCTTTAAAAAAAAAAAAATTAACAAAAATATGATTAGTTTTATGATTAATATCCTATTTCGGTTCAACCGTCTATTCAGTTCGGTTCAATTTGATTTTTAAAAACCGAATAAAATTTTAATTTGACTATTTTAATTCAGTTTGGACCGAATCGAACCGATGAGCACCCGCCCACTTGTTCAAATTGTCAATTAATTATTAACATGTCGGTGGGGATACATAGCTTTCTTTATTTTTTTGGAAAAAAAATTTATTGCTAACAATTATCTTTGTCAAATAAATACATACATAAAAGGTTGTAGTAAGTAAATAGCTCTTGTCAAGTTCTTATCGTGATAACATATATTCTTTCAATTTTTACATATTTTAGTTGTGTTGTAACAAACTTTATAATTTGTTCTTGTGTTTAGCACCAATAACGTTAGAACAGGAAATAATGATAGCACCTCTTATATGTTTATTTTTGTTGGAATTGTTCATTAGTTTAATACTTGAAATTTTACATTTTCTATAAAAAAATAGTATTTTTATGGACATTAAATAAAAATTAGTAGATTAGACTTTTACATTAATCTAATTTTTTAGATTAATATATATTTTCCTGTTAGAAAAATAGTAAAAGATAAAAAAAAAATTGGCCTTCAATAAAATTTCAATAAAAAAATATTGAGCAATTAAGATCATGTTTGCATTATATATTACACGCAAAGTATCCAATTTTTTTTTTGCTTTGTATAACATAGGGGTTTGAAAACGGGGCGGTCCGGTCCAAACCCGCCCGGTCCACGGGTTGACACGGACCCGGGTTGGCACGGGTCGGGTTCCACGGGTTGGGTTTGGTTCGGTCAACCCAAACCCGTGCTCAACCCCCCGGTTCCACGGGTCCACGGTCGGTCCGGTCCAGGTCCACGGTTCGGTCCGGGTTTGGTCGGGTTTTTTTTTTCTATTTTTTAGGGGGGAAATTGGGAGCCATTTTTTTTAAAAAAAATTTGAATGCGGGCGAGTTTGAGGGGTTGGAGCGGGTTGGCTCGGGTCCCGGGCAGGTTTGGGGGGTTGGCACAGGTTGGGTCTGGTCCGGTCCGGGACAGGGGGTTCAAACGGATCGGGTATTCGCGGGTTGGGTCCAAAATCAGGTTTCGCGTCTTGCTAAACCCGACCCACCCGTTTTGGCGGTCCACGGGTTGCCACGGGCACGGTCCGGTCCGGATCTGGACCACGGGTGGCCGGTCCAGTCCTGGACCGCCCGATTTTTTTCAATACCCTAGTATAACACCATATAGTTAAGCTTTACTTAAATTATTCTATAATTTTAAATACAAGTACCATTTATTACTGGTCAATATTTTAGTAAACTGAATATTATTATTAAAGAAAAAAGAATATTCTATAATATAATTCTTGAAAACAAAATATCTTTTGGCTCTAAATAAAATAGTTTGGTTATTTATAGCAGAAAAGTTGGCAATATTAATTTAAATCAATTATAGATTTGAAATTTGTGTGTGTCTAGCATGTTGATGTATATATATTCATTGGCATCATTATGTTAGTTGTCTTTGCAACCTTCTTCATTTCTATAAAAATTAATTAGTTACAAATTAATTCACTACAAAAATTGGTCACTATCCGCGAAGGTAAAAATATTTTTCCCGATGGTATATTCGTGGATACTCCTGTCGGTAATATTGATACGATCAGAAATAGCAATTTTTTATAGGTGTACCTCGACAATAGTCACTTTTTACCATCGAATAGTAGCATATTTTTATATTAAAGTTGAAAATTGAAGTAATAAAAATTGAATATAATAATTGTGATGCAATGATCAATACCACGATATTATGGAATTTGAACTTCCCATTTTCCCCAATGAAATAGAGAGGATCAGCTCCCAACAACTTGTTGACATCACCTATGAATCTGGTGCTGTCAGATACACTGCCAACGGATGTGCCATGGATAGGCAAATCCCAAAGGGCACTCACATCCTGGAGAGTCACTGTCATCTTTTCGAATGGCATGTGAAACATGTGCGTCTCGGGACGCCATCGCTCCACCAGTCCTGCGATGAGAGATGCATTGATGATGTTTCTCTCCGCCCGCACGATGTCCACAACCTGGTAGAGACCCAGGTTGATCAGGTACTGGTCCATCACCTCGTAGTACCGCATGTGAACGCACCGGAACTTAACATCTAACAGAAATGTGTCATGCGTTCAAAAAAGTAGTCCACACGGTGTTACCATAACAAAATTTAAACTCAACAAAATTTAAAGAGAACCTAAAAAAAGATATGTATCTCACGAGAAGCCAGTGAGACTCGGTGATCGTCGTAGCGAATCCACATGAGAGGACTGATATGCTTGGTGCTAGTGGTACTGATCGGCTCGTCCACTACTGGACGACGGGTAGACCGTGCTCTACGCATCCTGATGTCAAAAATAACCTAGAATAGGCCAATTGCCGTTAAAACATGCTAAAACAGGCTACAATAACCTAATTTCGGTAAAATATACTAAAAATGACCAAAATAGGCTTAATTCTGCTTAAACATGCTAAAATAGGTCAATTGCGGTTACAATAACCTAAAATATGCTACAGTAGGCTTCAATAACCTAATTTCGGTAAAATATTCTAAAAACGACCAAAATAGGCTTAATTCCGCTTAAACATGCTACAATAGGTCAATTGCAGTTACAATAACCTAAAACATGCTAAAACATGCTACAATAACCTAATTTCGGTAAAATATGCTAACAAGGGACAAAAAAGTCTTAACTCTACTTAAAAATGCTAAAATGGGTCAAATTGCGCCTAAAATAACCTAATTGCAGTTAAAATAACCTTAAATATGCTACAATAGCCTAATTTCGGTAAAATATGCTCAAATGGTATAATTAGTAATTATCCTAAATTCGGTTAAATTACGCTTAATTAGCCTAATTATGTTAAAAAAGACCACAATACCCTAAAATATGGTCAACTGTGCTAATTACACTAAATTGCAACAAATTACTTTAAATCCTAAACCCTAAACCCTAAATCCTAAATTAAATAAATTTAAATTTAAATTAGATAAAAAAAAATTACCTTAAAGAAGAGAGGAAATTCGGTTGAGAGATGAGGGAGTTGTGAGGAGGAGAGAGAAAAAAGGAGTATATATAGGGTAAAATACGGGTTTAAAAAAAAATGTAAGCCGGCCACAAAATGGCCGGCTTAGGGGGAGAATAAGCCGGCCATTTTGTGGCCGGCTTGGACATTTTTCGCGAAATCCTAAACATTACTTAACAAGTCTTTGAATGCACATTCTCAATAAAATTAATCATTATATCTTAACAAGTCTTTGAATGCCTCTAATTCAAAATACTTACAGGTAAACTTGGACCATTCTCTAGGTAAGCTTGGTAATTAAGACTTTTTTAAAAGTATATTCTCCCATAAACCCATGACTAATTAAGTTTATAAGTTCGATCTGAGATTTTGACAGAAATTAATACAACTGGGCTTGCTTAAACTTTCAGCAACGTGTGGGTTTTACCAAAAACATGGAGTTCCCCTTTTAAGTAGGGGTGAAAACGAAGCAGATAATATCCGATCCGTATTTAATCCGTATTTGAAAATTATATATGGATATCTGTATTCGAATATTTATGTGGATACGGATACAGATATAGTTTTAAATTTTAGTTATATGTATTCAATAATAGATATATATTATATGGTTTAATATATATTATAATAAAATAAATATTATGAACTTTAGTATTTTTAATAATATTTATATATTTTTAAATAATTATTCTATTCGATCCGTATTTATATATGTATTCGTCTAATATTCAATTCGTATTCGTATTCGAAAAATAATAAAAATACAGATATGAATTTACCACTATCACTCCGTATCCAATCTGTTTTCACCCCTACCTTTAAGTCAATTAATATTAGCTTGTCCCATTACAAAATTTGAATTATTTATTCCTATCTTTTATTAATTAATTATTGTCCCAGCTTTTAAAATTTTCTTAAACTAATTAAGACACAGGACTATATATAATCAAATGTTAATTAAGAAATTAATTAGCACTCTAAAAGCATACATTTAATTGAAGAAAAAGAGATCAAACTTGAAAATATTATAAAGTAAAGATAAATAAACATAAACAAAATAAAGAGAATGTAAAAAATGACTATCTCTTTATTCATATATTTCTCATATGTACAATAGAATATTACAATGTCTCTATTTATATACCACAAATTATAAATAAAAAGTCATTATAATAATAAATAATAAATTGAATTCCAAATAGTAGTGGAATATGAATTCCAATAGTAGTGAGGTAGTGGGGAACTGAATAAGAATTAATATGAGAAGTTACAAAATGTATGAAACATCTATTATATTCATAACAGAAAAATTTAATTTGATACTAATTAAGAAGAAAAAAAAATTCTACGACTCATCGCTTCTCTCCGCTTTACCGTCCTCTTGCTTGACCCGCTGCTCATCGGCTTTACTATTTTGTCCTTGCATGAAATCTTCTAACCTGAAGGTTGGCCTCCATGGCACCTCTTCATGTCTCGTCGTTCTTTCATTATTGACCTTCATTTTCTTGCTATTCGCATTACATCCACTGCCGCCTACCCATGTATGTCTCATGGCCTTGATGTTTTCGAGCAAGGCGTAAAATTTCTCCATTTGTTCATCTACCTCTTTCTCGCTTTCTCGTTTGATTTCTCTGCTTGGTTTTGGTGTAGTAGTTGCTGGTTCTTCTGAGAGAACGAAGGATTTTCTTTTTGCTGATACAATTCTGTTTTCTTCCATTGATGCAAAATTAATGGTCTCCTTGTTTGATCTTTCGTAAATTAATTAAGCTCTTGGGTTTCAATTGATCAGGGAATGGTGAGAGTTTATATATAGTTGCGCATTTTTTTTATAAATTTAAAAATGAATATAGCCATTTCTTTTATAAAATATTGAGCCCTAAAGCAGGGGAAACGGTGGTTAGTGGCACGTGGTTTGCGGACACTAAATTGTGACGTTAGCAGAGACCAGAAAGAGATTTGTTTTATGACGTCATAAGCGTGTACCACCGTTTAAGTTGGTTCTGTGAGAATGGCAATACAGTGACAGATTGTCTCTTTGATATCTGATTCCGTGGATATTATTAACTTCTCTTTTGAAGGAGAAAGTGGTATGAAAGCAAATTTGGTAGGCAATTCATGGTCCAATATATGTTTATTATAGGGTAAATTTCGCCTGAGGTCACTAAACTGTCATTTGTCACGAATTGGTCACTCAAGTTTGATTTGTCCATTTCTAGTCACTCAACTTTGTCATTTGTCTCAATCAAATTACTTTATATTTTTCCGTCCAAAATGCTAACGGAATATTCTCATTCCGTCCAAAATATTAACGGAATATACTAGTTCCGTCCAAAATACTAACGGAATGAGAATATTCCGTTAGCATTTTGGACGGAAAAATATAAAGTGACTTGATTGGGACAAATGACAAAGTTGAGTGACTAAAAAGGGACAAATCAAAATTGAGTGACTAATTTGTGACAAATGACAAAGTTTAGTGACCTCCAGCGAAATTTACCCTTTATTATATGTTGAATTGGACTAATTAATGGTATGATCAGGGTCCGTTCTGAAAATTTTGAGTTTCAGGGCGGAAGAAAAGTTTAGACTCTTTATATATACATTTCTTTTTATTAATATGCTAATCAATCATAACTATTTATAAAAAAATTTGAGCCATTTATATATACAAATACAAAGTTTGAGCTCTAATATTTTATTTATTTTTAATATATACAGATTAATTTTTTTTAATATATACAAACTATTTTTTTTTATTTTTGGCCCCTTGGATCTTGAGGCTTGGTGATATGTTAATTAACTAATTATTTTTTGATCGCTTAATGGTTATGGGACAAGTCAAATTTTTGGTCTCAGCTCCACACCAAGAAAATCAACAAAACCATAAACAAATAATTAATAAATAAAAGAAGATCAGAACAGAAAACGTGGGGGCCTATTAGTTGTACACAAAGTTGCTACTACTTTCTACTTTCTTAAGGATTTTCGGCAATTTACAAAATTGCATTGAGTTTAAAATTAAATATAATCACCTTCAAAACATTATAATGGGAAATTTAAATATTGGAACTGATTTTTTTGCATGAAAATTGCAAAATATGAAACTTAATTTTCAAACATTGAAGAAATTATAATATTATATTGATAAACTTAATATTTAATATGCTGTATATGTTTTCTTTTATTAGATAATGTTGTACTTCAAATATATCTAAGTGATATCAAAATTTATCGTACATAAGAACATAAATGTGTATTTATATTTGCATCAACAAGCCCATTTTTTTTTATACATGATGTCAATTGCAACCTAAATTTAATTTTTAAATGAGATATTAATGAAGTTAGAGCACGGCATATGACGACACTACGAACTCCACCACCGGTTGACTAGCTAGTTCGGTTTTGTTGATGAAAATTTCCCTAAATAAATTACTTTAGAATTAATTTAAAATACTGTATTCAATTCAATTCAAAGCTCAAGATCTTTCTAACTCTTTTAGAATACACATCTTAAAATCCTAACTAGTTCAAGATGGAGCTAGGAAGCAAGAATCATAAAGCGTTGAACCTATGGAGTAGAATGAGGTAAAAAAGCAACGTGAAGAAGATCCATGTTTATGTTTGCAACCGAATGTACATAAATTATTTAATAGGTTAAAAACCTATGAAATAAATACTTTGATGCGGTGATTCACTGTGTGGGAACAATATATTTTATTATTATTTTGAAGGGTTTTTATGTTCTTAATTTTTATAGGATTTTAAAGCAACGGCGGAACTAGAAAATCTTAATAGACGTATTCAAAATTTAATTAAAATGCACAATTTGATGGGTGAGATTTGAACTCAAGTCACCTCAATCACAAAATAAATCTCTAACCACTAAACTACAAGTAAACATTTCATATTCTATGAGAGATGCTAGACTATATAAAAATTTCTACAAAAATAAAATTCTATTAAATTTTAATATATATAATT
This sequence comes from Carex littledalei, assembly GCA_011114355.1. NCBI lineage: Eukaryota > Viridiplantae > Streptophyta > Magnoliopsida > Poales > Cyperaceae > Carex > Carex littledalei. Next base: position 3,643,496 of record CM022081.1, read on the forward strand.
ATAAATTATAAATTATAAAGGTGGTTTAGTCACTCTAACAATGAACCTACATCTGCCTCCGTTTTAACATGTTGCATTTGCAATATGTTGTGTGTTCTTGTCTGAAAATTCATATTATGAAAATATAATTTTAAAGGGTTTGTGATTTGATTATTTGAAAAAAAAAATTAAACTAATTACTTATCTGAGCAAGTTGTACGAAAAATTAAATCTAAAGAATAGTTGACATTCAAATATGCATGCAGTGGAACCAATTAAATGCTCAACACCAACGACCAATATAAATGTAAATAAAAAATATAATGGATTCTAAATTAATGTTATTTTAAAATTAGTCATCAAAATTGACTTTGAAACAACTGACCTAACAAAAAGTTTATGTTAATAACCTTAATGAAATTTGTTTAATCAACAATCAACAAGGATCTAACAATGCAGAACTAAATTGATTAGAGACAAAACATGTTAGTAATCATGCTACCGTAAAAGAAAAATAATAGGAAAAAAAAACAAGGAAAATCTTTTTCCTCTTGTTACTATTTTTTGCTTTGGGGTCCTCATTTTTAAATACAAATGCACAACCCTCATATTAAAAAAAAAATTACAGAAAATCTTACAGAAATTTTTTGAACTAGTTGGATGAATTTCAAGACAGTTGATATAAGAAATCAAGTTGTATACTTCCTGCTAGGCATATAATCTGAAAACCCGCTACATAAAAATTATCGATTTTTCTTTGTTATTATATTTATATTTAATTCAGAAAGGTATTTGGGTCAACATTTGAAACGGCAATTAACTGACAGAGAGAATTGTATATTGATGTAAAAAGGTCGTAGGCAATTGCATCAGCTTCATGACATCGATGCTTACCTTCAAACAAACAACATCAGGCTTCCCACTTGTTCAAATTGTCAATTAATTAAGAACATGTCGGTGGGGCAGGGGGTCCGGATCCCTAAAGTAACCCAATCTTTGGGTTTTGGATCGAGACCCTCCGATTCGAATTCGTCGCTCGGAATTATCTCGGGATTCAAATTTGTCATCGGGATGTGTGCGCTCACTTCGGGGATGGTTTTCGCTGATTCGAATCGGACGGTCTCGATCCAAAACTCAAAGATTGGGTTACTTCACTGGATCCGATTCTTCTCGGGATTCGAATTTGTCGTCGGGATGTGTGCGCTAATTAGCACTGTGAAGGAGCGCGCTTGATCGTCAGTGCCCATTCTTCCCCTGCTTTTTTCTCTCCGCCTCAACATTAATTTCCATAATCGATAAAAATATTCCTAATGAGACAGCCGAATAATCTAATTAACAATTTCAGTATATCTAAACCTTAGGATATAGTTGAGTGCTAAATTATATTCCAATTTATTGTTAAAGTGATCACAACTTTTGAATATAATAATTGTAATGCAATGATCAATATACCACGATATTATGAGCACATGAAAAAGTGATTCTTCTTCTTCCGAATAATAGAAATTTTGAGTAAAATATATCATTTCCAGTAAGGAATTCATGGGGAATAGAGTCTGTCTTTTTCAAAAGATAGAAAGAAAAAAGTATCAAATCCCCAAATATTCTACAACAAACTATTTATGCATCGCCAAATTATCCTCTTTTTCTGTTCCCTGTTTGTTAATAGTATTTTATTACTTGCGAGAATTTTAAGTTAATTATGAACTATATTTATTAATCTAAATTATGCAAAGAATAAGTATGAATTTGGTTAAATGCACATTCTCAATAAATTAACCAATCTTTGAATGCCTCTAATTCAAAGTACTTAATTAATTACAGGTAATATTGGACAATTCCTATGTTACTCGGATACTCCACATTAGGCTCCGTACCCGTGTCGGATACGTATCGGATACTGATACGCGCCCGATACAGACCCGATACGTATCTGATACGCCAGTTGGCGTATCGGCTTACGTGGCGTATCCTTAATTCTTTGATACGGTCTCCGATACGCTCTGACTGGTCTGGATACGGCTCTGACACTTCCGGATACGGTTGGGATACGCTGCACCAGCGACGCTTCAGCAGAATTGGATCATGGACCGCGCATACACCATGTCCACCATACACCGCGCATATGTTGAGGCAAAAAATTTTCTCCAGCGCTGGGAATCGAACTTGGGTTGTGTGGCATAAGCACCATCAACCTTTACCACTACACCACTCTCCATTTGTTGTTAAATGCTAGTAGCATTTATATTTAGACTATTTTATGGCACCATATCAAGGATTTTTGATATTTCATTTATATATAAATAAAATATAATATATAAAATAGGCGTATCGTATTCTTGATTTTTGAAAATTGTCGTATCGCCGTATCCGTATCGTATCCATGCAACATAGGACAATTCCCTAGCTAGGTAAGTTTGGTAATTATGATTTTTTCAAAATATGGTGATCATTTCTTTGACAAAGTATATATCTCCTATAACAATGATCACTAAGTTTATAAATTTGATCTGAGATTTTGACAGAAATACAACTGCACCTGGGTTTGCTTAAACTTTCAGTAACGTATGAGTTTTACCAGAAACACGCACGTCATCCTTTCAAGTCAATCATTATTTGCTTGTCCCACTACAGATTAGAATTATATTCCTGCTTTTTCTTAATTAATTATAATCACTCCTTTTTTTAATATTGACTCTTGACTTCTCCATTGAAATTTTACATTTTTACCAAAAGAAGTTATGGGCGGAGCTAGTGATAAAAACGTGCCGTGCCGTGCCGTGACTTGACTAACACGCCGTGACTTTGGTCTCTTACCATACATGTTGTGCCGTGATCAAGTGAACAGTCACACGTGCCGTAACTAAAATGTCGAAGGTAGTCACGGCACGCGAGTCACGCCGTGCCCAAACGTGTTGTGCTCCAAAAGTGTCGTGTTCAAACGGAGTCCGGCTACTATACCACTAGTGTCATTCCAAACTAAATAACACCACATCTTAAACCATTAGATTTTTTTCAATATTCGTGTACAAGATAGCGCTGGAATGACACTAGTGTTTTGTACGAATATTGAAGTAGATATAATGATTTAAGATGTGGTGTTATCTAGTTTGGAATGACACTAGTGGTATAGTAGCCGGACTCGTTCAAACGTGACTGGTTACGTTTGTCACGTTTGGTCACGTTTAACTATTTTTTTTCATAATTTAGGTTAGTTTATTCAATATTCACCATGATCAAGATCTAACGATTCTAATTATACGTGATTCGCGTGACCACGTGCCGTGCCGTGACCAAATTTTTCGTATGACGTGCCGTATCGTGCTAAATTTTTAAAAGATAACCACGGTACGCAAATGGTCACGGCACGCGATACACAAGTCACGGCACGTGCCGTGCCGTAACCGTGACAGAGCCGGCTCCGCCGTACCATTTTTCTCACTCTAGACGGAGCCACATTGTGCAGGAGTAGATGAGTGTATACTCCTAAATTTTTTTTTTGACAAAAATTTTAAAATTCAAGCTTCTGGTATTAAAAATTAAGCATATAGACTCGTATATATGTAGTTTTATGTCTATTTCAGAATTCAATTTTTACCAATATACGCAGTCCAGTCTTCTCTAAACCTCTTTCTCCTGCGCAAAATAGCCCGGTTCTTTTTTTGCCTTCACTAATTTCCCCCCCTCTTCTTTCTCTCTTAATAAAATTCTCTTGGCTTCGCACCTCCGCTTCGTCTAGTTTTTTTATTGGACTACCCCTGATTAATTTCTGGCTACGCCCCTGAAAAAGTCCCCTTTTTTTTTTAAATCATTGACAGATGCTATCGACAAAAGTCCTTTTTGGTGTGCTAATCTCATGATTTTTCGGATTAAGATTTAAGAACAATGTTGTAACCAAGAGTCTGCCTTTGATCTAGTGACAAAGGCACATGACTCTCATATAAAAGATCATGAGTTTAACTTACAAAGTAGAAAAATCCTCTTTACATACACAGAAATTTGAAAGTACTTTGGATAATTTGACCCACAACCCATAATTTAAAAAAGAACAATGTCGTAACCATTGCAACCGGTACATATGGTGATGAGAACAACTATATATATTTCAATTTCATAGTTGTTAACCAAACAGTCTTGCACCGCTCTGCTGGTATCACTACTGACTGCACCTGATCCATTATGCAGATCTACAGAGAGAGAGAGAGAGAGACAGACCGACCGTGTGCACATGGAAAAAGAGATATTTCTGCACGTGAAAGAGAGGTTTGCTTAAACTCTCAGTAACGTATGAGTTTTACCAGAAACATGCACGTCATCCTTAATTTCAAGTCAATCAATATTTGCTTGTCCCACTACAAATTAGAATTATATTCCTGCTTTTTCTTAATTAATTATAATCACTCTTTTTTAATATTGACTCTTGACTTCTCTATTGAAATTTTACATTTTTACCAAAAGAAGTTATGGGCGGAGCTAGAGTGGTAAAAACGTGCCGTGCCGTGCTGTGGCGTGACGTGACTAACACGCCGTGACTTTGGTCTCTTGCCGTGTCGTGCCGTGATCAAGTGAATAGTCACACATGCCGTAATCAAAATGTCGAAGGTGGTCACAGCACGCGAGTCACGTCGTGCTCAAATGTGTTGTGCTCCAAAGGTGCCGTGTCTAAATGTGATTGGTTATGTTTTCACGTTTGGTCACGTTTAACTATTTTTTTTTCATAAATTAGATTAGTTTATTCAAGATTCACCATGATCAAGATCTAACGATCATAATTACACGTGACTCGCGTGACCACGTGCCGTGCCGTGACCAAATCTTTTGCGTAACGTGCCGTGTCGTACCAAATTTTCAAAAGATGACCACAGTACGCGAATGGTCACGGCACGTAACAGTCACACGTGCCGTGCCGTAACCATGCCGTTCCTTGATAGAGCCGGCTCCGCCGTACCATTTTTCCCACTCTAGACGGAGCCACATTCTGCAGGAGTAGATGAGCGTATACTCCTGAATTTTAAAATTCAAGTTTCTGGTATTAAAAATTAAGCATATAGACTCATATATATGTATGCAGTTTTATGTCTATTTCAGAATTCAATTTTTACCAATATACGCAGTTCAGTCTTCTCTAAACCTCTTTCTCCTGCGCAAAAATAGCCCGGTTTTTTTTTGCCTTCACTAATTTCCCCTCTTCTTTCTCTCTTAATAAAATTTTCTCTTGGCTTCGCACCTCCGCTTCGTCTAGTTTTTTTATTGGGCTACCCCTGATTAATTTCTGGCTACGCCCCTGAAAAAGTCCCTGTTTTTTTAAATCATTGACAGGTGCTGTCGATAAAAGTCCTTTTTGGTGTGCCAATCTTATGATTTTCCGGATTAAGATTTAAGAACAATGTCATAATCAAGAGTCTGTCTTTGATCTAGTGGCAAAGGCACGTGACTCTCATGTGGGAGGTCATGGATTCGAAACTTACAAAGTAGAAAAATTCTCTGTATATACACAGAAATTTGAAAGTGTGTTGGATGATTTGACCCACAACCAATGATTTAAAAAAGAACAATATCGTAACCATTGCAGCCAGTACATATGGTGAGAGAACAACTATATATATTTCAATTTCATAGTTGTTAATCAAACAGTCTTTGCACCGCTCTGCTGGTATCACTACTGACTGCACCTGCTCCATTTTACAGATCTATAGAGAGAGAGAGAGACAGACATACCGACCGTGTGCACATGGAAAAGAGATATTTCTGCACGTGAAAGAGAGGTTTGTGCTTTGCTTCACAGCTACTGGTACAGTAGCAGCAGCTTTCAGAGAGTTCTTTTCACTGGTACAAGGGCAAGAATGATCAAATGTAGATGTTGCTGCTATTTTTGACAATGTAGTTTACTTTTCCAACTTCCGTTCCTTTTGTTTTGTTCTTATGAGCATTAATTGATTATTCTTTACTTACACCTTTTGTTTTGTTATTATGAGCATTAATTGATTCTTGTATACTTACACAGTTACACCTTTTGTTTTGTTCTTATGAGCATTAATTGATTCTTGTATACTTACACTTAGTACATTTTTTATCTCATGTCATGCTTCATTGCATGTTAATACTTAATAATATATACTTACAAAATTAGTCGAATAGATACTGTACGGCCAGCTGTTAGGATTTCTTAACTAATTAATTAAGACAAAGGACTATATATTAATCAAATGTTAAGAAATCAGTACTCTCAAAGCATACATTTAATTGAAGAAATTAAAAGAGAAAATCTTGCAAATTTAATTTCAAACTAATTAAGATGAAAATTCTACGACTCATCGCTCCTCTCCGCTCCACAGTAGTCCTCTTTCTGGACCTGCTGCTGCTGCTCAGTGATTTTAGTACCTTCTCCTTGCATGAAATCTTCTAACCTGAAGGTGGGCCTCCATGGCACCTCTTGATGTCTCGTGGTTCTTTCATTATCGACCTTCATTTTCTTGCTATTCGCATTACCGCTGCCGCCTACCCATGTATGTCTCATGGCCTTGATGTTTTCAAGCAAGGCGTAAAATTTCTCCATTTGTTCGTCGACCTCTTTCTCGCTTTCTTGTTTGATTTCTCTGCTTGGTTTTGGTGTAGTAGTTGCTGGTTCTTCTGAGAGAACGAAGGATTTTCTTTTTGCTGATACAATTCTCTTTTCTTGATCCATTGATGTAAATTAATGGTCTCCTTGTTTGATCTTTCGTAAATTAAGCTCTTGGTTTCAATTGAACTGTGAGAGCTTATATATATAGTTGCGCATGCAAAGCGAGCTTTGATTCTCTATATATTTATTTCCCTGCCCAAACGGACATGCGGCTGTAACCAAAGTCCTTAATTTTGGTCAATTTTAAATAAAAATTTAAAAGCTACTAACCTTAAAAAAAAAAAATATTTAAATGAATATGACTTTTCTCTTAAAAAATATTGAATTGAATGTAGTCAAAGCAGAACGCACATATTGGATATTTTAATATTTTTAATTAGTCTAATTAATAGCTCTTATGATGTTTGATTGATATTGATTTTTTTTAAATCATCATTATCATGATAATTAAATATTATTATGAATAAATTAGATTTAGAAAATATATAATCCGAACAACTGTTAAAAACTCAGTTAATAGGTTGAATATATATGTGTGTGTGTGTGTGTGTGGTTTCTATAACTTGTTAATTACTTAACTATATATGGATAGACTTGTTTTATGTGGCAATAAGTATTAGCCAAATGATACTTAAGGTTTCAATTCTGATCAAATTAATACCTTGAAATTTTTTAAATGGTTTCAATTAATACATTTAAATTGGCACACATCTCTTACAAATTGGACGTCTCCATTTGTAAAATGAATTGGAGAAAATTAAAGTATGTGCTGTAGAGGTCTTCTCCTAACATTAGTTAATTTGTACTTGGTATTGTCTGCCACTTATTAGTCAAATTCAAATTATTTCGTGAAAAACATGTTAGGTGCCAGCAAATCTGTGTCCTACTAAATGTTTAAACTTTGAAATCAAATAATATGCTCTCTCTTTATTCCAACATGAGATTACTTGAGTGTAAAAAAAAAAGATTGAAAAATCTGCATATATATCATAGAACGAGAATAAGGAGAATGAAATGCTGCTAACCATCAAAAGAAGATAATTTTAATTAGACGAGTGGTTGTGTGGAAGACTTTAAATAGTTGGGTCAATGGTTAAAACTTAAGATCAATCTAGACCGTCCGATTCAATCGGACAGCTATACATGCTACAGCAGGGAAAACAGACAAACCAAAAAAGTGGCTCGGGGTTTCCTGACGCTAGATCGTGACGCCAGCAGACACCAGAAAGGGATTCGCTTTATGACGTCATAAGCGTGAGGTCTGCCGTGGCCCGTGGATGATGAATCCCGTGGTACAGGTAATATTGGAACATTTCCCTTAAGCTTGGTAATTAATTATTATGAACTGGTCTGCTCTTTACTGAAACCACAAGCAACTGCACTTGTTCATTTATCTTCTCCAACCGATCCCGCGTTAGAATTCTCCTCTTTAAAGCTAAGAACACAAATATTCTTACCTTCAAAGGCATCTTGCACGACCACACCTTCACATAATTCCATTTTATCATCCTGACCTTGCTGTGTACTCACCCTGGGCTGTCCAGCGCCAAACTAACTCGTCAGCTGCTTGTATAAAAATGACCTGTGCCTGATGCGAGAAATGAAGTGCCAGTTTGGCAACCCGTCATTAACGGTTCTTAATGGTGTATTAGACCATTTATTGTACCAAAAGGATATCCTTGTACCGTCTCCAATTCGCCACTCAATGCACCAGTCAAAAATTGGTTTGATTTTCAACAAATTTCTCCAGAAAAATTAACCTGCTGATGACCATAAAACCTGTCCTTGTGATCACTGCCTTGAAATGCCTCGAATTTTTATTGCTATCCCCGCCCAAAGTGAATTATGATCTTTGTAAGGCTATCACCATAGAAGTAAAAATCAGCCGTTTCGGAGCGGGATCGGACGGTACCAATCCGATTTCAGGTCGAGTTTCGCGGTTAGTGTAGATTTCATCAAATTTCGAACGTTTCGGTCTAATTTCAGTCAAATTTCGGCCGTTCCGGACCCAAATAGACCGATTCCAGTCAAATTTCGACCAAAATAGACTAATTCTACCGAAACGGCCGATTCCAGTTAAAGTTCGACCGAAACGAGAATTAAATAAACTCCAAAACTTTTTTGAGCTCTGCATGAATCGAACCTATACCCTCTAGTCAACTACCACCACACCATACAACCTTTGTAGTTAGAAAATATAACTCATTTATATATAAGAATTGTAATTGTACTATATCCATACCATATGCATATCGATATGAAGATGTTAACAATCCTTCATTTGAGTCTACAATGTCTTCTTTTTTTGGTTCGGAACAACAATATCCTCATTTCTATCATAATACAGACGATGATGAAGTCATCCAGCCAGCACGACATAGTTTATGGGCGTGAAAGAGTGTGTTTTTAGTTGTAATGCTTGTATTATATTGAATTAGTGGATTATTTGATTGTAATAACTTTTCTAAATTTTATTATCAATTTTTTTCTATTTTTTTAGTGTAAAACAAGCTTTTGGCAAAAAAGTCTGATTTTTTGATCCAATTCGGCCGATTCCGACCAATTTTTCCGATCCGGATCGAATCGGACGGTGCCAATCCCGATTCCGATTCCGATTCCGATTTTTCCTTCTGCCTATCACCACAACAAAGTAAACCGAACAAATCGGTAATAATCCGGCTGTATCGGAACAGAACGGATGTACACCATCTCTGCTTTCCACGCTCTTTCTGTGATGATCATTTCTTTGACAAAGTATATTTTTCCTATAACAATGATCACTAAGTTTATAAATTCGATCTGAGATTTTGACAGAAATACAATTATACAAGTGGGTTTGTTTATACTTTTGAGTAACGCATGAGTTTTACCAGCTGAAACATACACGTCATCCTTTAAATCAGTCAATATTTGCTTGTCCCACTACAAAATTAGAATTATATTCCTAAAATTCCTAATTTTTCTTAATTAATTAGAGTCACTCTTTTTTAATATTGACTCTTGACTTCTCTAAAATTTACCAAAACAAGTTCCAGGCGGAGCCCACATTGGGGCAGGAGTTGACAGGGCTGTCAACGAGCTGGCTCGGGCCGAGCTAGGCCCTAGCTCAGCTCGTTAATTCTGGACCGAGCTTTTACCGAGCGAGCTGGACCTTTTGGCACCCGAGCTAAAAGTCCAGCTTGAACTCGTGACGAGCTAGCTCGCGAGCTGACGAGCTGGCTCGCTAGGTTTGGTTGGATCTTGTTTTAAGAAGAAAATAAATTTTACACACTTTTTGGATCGAATTGAACCGAGCTGGACCGAGCTATATAGTATAAAATGTACACAAAATCAGACAAATTCACAAATTGATGCTAGCCGAGCTAGCTCGCGAGCTGACGAGCAAGCTAGGCCCTAGCTTGAACTCGTTAATTATGGACGGAGCTAGTGGCGAGCTGGCTCGTTAACAGCTCGGTCCAATAACGAGCGAGTCTGGTGCGAGTCACGATCGAGCTACGAGCTTTTTTGCCACCCCTAGGAGTAGATGAGTTTTACTCCTAAATTTTGAAAATCAAGTTTCTGGTATTAAAAATTAAGCATATAGTCTCATATGTATGTACTTTTTTGTCTATTTCAGAATTCAATTTTTACGAATATACGCAGTCCAGTCTTCTCTAACACTCTTGGATCAATTTCTTCTTTCTCTCCTGATAAAATTTTCTTCTGGCTCCACACCTCTGCTCCGTCTATTTTTTTTATTGGCCTACTCCTGGATCAATTTCTGGCTACGCCTCTGAAAAAGTCCTTTTATGTGGATTAAGATTTAAGAACAATGCCCTTAACCATTTCAGCCGGTACATGTGGTGATGAGAACAACTATATTTCAATTTCATATAGTGGTTAATCAAACAGTCTTGCACCACTCTGCTTTTTTTTTTTTTTATAGAGTAGTGACTGCACCTGATCCATAATGCAGATCTAGATAGAGAGAGAGAGAGAGAGACAGACAGACAGACAAACCGTGAGCAGGAAAAAGAGAGGTTTCTGCACGTGAAAGAGACATTTGTGCTTTTGCTTCAGAGCTACTACTACTACAATAGCAACAGTTTTCAGAGTTTTTTTCACTGGTACAAGGGCAAGGATGATCGATCACACGTAGATATTGCTGCTATTTTTGACGCTGTAGTTTACTTTTCCAGCTTCCGTTTCTTTTGTTTTGTTCTTATGAGCATTAATTGATTCTTGTATACTTACACTTAGTACATTTTTTATCTGATGTCATGCTTCATTGCATGCTAATACTTCATAATATATAATCAAATGTTAAGAAATCATACTCTCAAAGCATACATTTAATTGAAGAAATTACAAGAAAAAATCTTGCAAATTTAATTTGATACTGATTAAGAAGAAAATTCTACGACTCATCGCTCCTCTCCGCTGCACAGTCGTGCTCTTTCTTGACCTGCTGCTGCTCAGTGATTTTAGTACCTTCTCCTTGCATGAAATCTTCTAACCTGAAGGTGGGCCTCCATGGCACCTCTTCATGTCTCATCGTTCTTTCATTATCGACCTTCATTTTCTTGCTATTCGCATTACCGCTGCCGCCTACCCATGTATGTCTCATGGCCTTGATGTTTTCGAGCAAGGCGTAAAATTTCTCCATTTGTTCGTCGACCTCTTTCTCGCTTTCTCGTTTGATTTCTCTGCTTGGTTTTGGTGTAGTAGTTGCTGGTTCTTCTGAGAGAACGAAGGATTTTCTTTTTGGTGAAACAGTTTTCTTTTCTTGATCCATTGATGCAAATTAATGGTCTCCTTGTTTGGTCTTTCGTAAATTAAGCTCTTGGTTTCAATTGAACTGTGAGAGCTTATATATAGTTGTGCATGCAAAGCGAGCTTTGATTCTCTATATATATTTATTTCCCTGCCAAACGAACAGCAGTAACCAAAGTCCTTAATTTTGGTCAATTTTAAATAAAAATTTAAAAATGAATATGACTTTTCTCTTAAAAAATATTGAATTGAATGAGTCAAATTAAACAGAACGCACATATTGGATATTTTAATATTTTTAATTATTCTAATTAATAGCTCTTATGATGTTTGATTGATATTGATTTTTTTTAAATCATCATTATCATGATAATTATATATTATTATGAATAAATTAGACTTAGAAAATATATAATCCAAAGAACTATTAAAAACTCAGTTAATAGGTTGAATATATGTGTCGCTTCTATATATTGATAGACTTGATTTATGCGGCAATAAGTATTAGCATTAATGATACCTAAGGTTTCAAATCTGATCAAATTAATATCTTGGAAATTTTTAAATGGTTTCAATTAATACATTTAAATTGGCACACATCTCTGCAAATTGGACGTTTCCATTTGTAAAATGAATTGGAGAAAATTAAAAATATGTGCTGTAGTAGAGTAGAGGTCTTTTCCTAATATTAGTTTGTACATGGCATTTCTACCACTTATTAGTCAAATTCAAAATTATTTCATGAAAAAACATGTTAGGTGCAGCAAATCTGTGTCCCCAACGCACGTTAATTTGTGTTGTCATGTTGACATAATTAGAGGTAACTACTAAATAGTATAGTGAAAATTGTATAAAACTATATAAGAAATCAAATATATAGTTGTAAGTATAGTGACAACTGAATTATTTGGGTTCGGTTCGGCGAGGTCAAAAATTTGTAATTCGGAAATAATTCAAGTATAATTCGGAAATGATTCGGAATTATTCAGATCGGAGATCTCAGTCTTACAAGGAAGCAAAAAAAAATTTGGGAAAAAATCAGGAATAATTCGTAAAATTCGAGAAAAGTTCGTAAAATTCGTGAATTATTCGGAAATAATTCAGTCAAAGTTCAGTCTCTAAATAATTCGATATTCGATTCATCATTACAAAAAAAAAAAATTATTTACAAATAATTCATGAATCTTGTGATTATGGTTGCAAGTGTCCATATATACAAGAATAAAATGCTAGTAACCATGAAAAGAAGATAATTTTAATTAGACGAGTGTTGAGGGAGACGTGTGGAAGTCTTGTCTAAGAAATTTACTTTGTAGAGAGACTTTAAACAGTTGGGTCAATGGTTAAAACTTAAGATCAATCTAAGCCGTCCAGATTTAATCGGACAGCTATACAGGCTAAAGCAGGGAAAACGGTGGTTAGTGGCGAGGCGGGTGGCACGTGGTTTGCTTACGCTCAAAATCTTGACGTCAGCAGGGCCCCAAAGAGATTTGCTTTATGACGTCATTAGCGTGATCTCTGCAGTGAATGATGAATCCCGTGATAGAGGCATAGGAATTCATATCACCGACGGTACCGTAAAAGGGAATCTTTTACAATTACTTGATCTGGACCGTTATTTTTAACTTGGCACGAATCTCAAAGTAATAATACTGCCCCCTCAGTCAGCCCGAATCCCAAACCGGCTGAGAGTTAATCTCAAACCGTAAATAGCTAATTGTAAAAAGGAATCTTTTACGGTACCGTCGAGGATATGGATTCGAGGCATAGAGCTTTGTGTGAGTGGGACCCAAATTTCCAAGTCTTACTTTTCGTTTTTGATTAAAGGGTCTGGTATGCTTCAAGACAATTGAATCTCTTGATTTTTATTTTTTTATTTTTTTTTTGAAAACTTGGCAGTGGATTCGTACCTATCTAGATAGAAAATATTTTGTTCCCTCAGACTCTCAGAGGATTAAAATTGGATTCGTACTCTTTTTTTTTTTTTTTTTTAAACTTGGTAGTGGACTCGTACTTTTCATATCGATGAGTTGGATTAAAATTGTGCTTATTGAACCCCATACTTTTCTATTGATCAAATTGTTTATATCAAATAAAATATCTTTATTGAATCAGATATGATACGCACTAATAAATTATGATCATACATTCATACGGTTCGTAATAACGATGAACAGATATTTATTTTGACATTGGATGCGAACTTTAGTTGTGAAGATTTTGTAGTTGCAGTTATAATTTCAATTTGTAAACCCATCTAAATTTTATACTTTTGCCTCCGCCAGCAAGAATTCCACTGGCATCCAAAGCAAAACCCATAAATAATTAATGACAATATGTGAATCTAGTCTATCTATCACATTATGTAATGTGCTAAAAAATTCGGAATAAAGAATAAAGTAACATGTTTTACACATTATTGAACAAATTAGTACAAATGAAGAATCAAACTTTGATTTAAAGCAGCAATTATGAAATATATATTCCCCTTTCTCCAGTATTCAAAATACAATTGAGATTTCTCTCAAATACTTTTTTCTTTTCATAACAATTAGCGGGATAATTGCATCTTCTTGTCAATTTATTGTTTTAAATACTTCATTACACAAAATTATACCTATATATACTCTTAAATTGACAACTCACCAATTTAATTTGGATCATGTTTAAACAGTGACAAATTGAATGCGCCATCTTGAATTTTTTATTTCCTCCAAAGAAACACCTATCAGTCTATCCACTTGAGAGTAGGTCCGATGGGTTTAATCACCGTTGATTTGCTTTAAGAACGCTTTAAACTTCGTACAAGTTTGTTTCATTTTTCGTGCGCACAATCTTAAATTAGATCGGACGGTCACTATGCCGTTGAATCTAAAAGTAGGTCCGATGGACATCGGACCTACTCCGTTTTCCGGTCTATCACACTTGAATAGTGCAAAAAAGAAAGCTTTTTTTATTCTCTACCCTTTATTGAGTGTTACGTCATCTAAGCTACGTCATCACATGTGAATATATATGTGGGTCCCACTAAAATGACCTCAATTATTTATGTAACGACTCGCCAGGTCTGATAATTATATTAATTTAATTCAAATTTGCAATCAAAGTACATCACAAAGTTGCTTCAAAAGATCAATTCATTTCATATGTATTATCAATTGGAAGGATAGAAATTAAGTTTCATATCTGCACAAAATTAATGGAGTTTTAGAGTGTGCTTCATAATTGGAGGGTAAACCTCTCATTAAAGTTTTAATAAAAGGAAGGGGATGGCGACGGGAGGCGAACTTTTCAAACAGTAAAACCTACACTTTGATTTGGAAGTGACATATTTCGCCAAAATTTACGTGACGTTCTCCTCCGAACAGTACTCGCTCCCTTCCGTTCCCTTCTGCTTCCTCTCCGATTCTTCCCTTCTGGAGCAGGTGAGCTCGTCTGGTTAACCCTGATTTCGCGAGCTCCACCTAATTTGTCGTTCCCTCTCTCCGTGTCCCCCCGTTTGGAGCGCAGTCTTAGCGTATACGGTCATAAATATTTCGTAATAAAGAGTAAGAAAAGAATCACGCCAATTAATCTCACTAATAAAAATTTCCAAATAATCTTTTTTGGTTTCTCAATAAACAATATTAAGTACTTGTCAATTATACGCTTCTGATTAGGGCGGACCCGTATTGAACTAGGTGGGAGCAACTCTTTCTCAGGATTTTTAACTTTTATAAAGATCTATTGGTCCCAACCAACTTTATTTCCCTCTGAATTTTTTTTGCCCTCCTCTGAAATTTTAATTTGTAATTTGGGTTAAATTTTGGGTTAATATTAAAATAAATTTCTTGAATTATGATTGGTAATTAGAATTATAAGTTTGAACATAAAAAATTACAAGTGATAGCAATGAAAATTATAAATTAAAACATTGTTTATTTATTTAGTACCCGATTAGTCAATTAGTTTGGACCCGATTTGCTATTTTTTTCCTTCTCCGACGACGAAAATTCTGGATCCGCTCCTGCTTCTGACCTCTATTTAGGAAGCGATGGAGCTAAAAAAATTGAGATTAAAGACTGGAAAATCTAGTGTAATGTAATTTTATTTATAAAAGAACCTAAAAAATATATTACAAAATTTAATACAATTGAGATTTCTCTCAAATACTTTTTTCTTTTCTTAACAATTAGCGGAATAATTGCATCTTCTTGTCAATTTATTGTTTTATATACTTCATTACACAATTATATACCTATATATACTCTTTAATTGACACCTCACCAATTTAATTTGGATCATGTTTAAACAGTGACAAATTGAATGCGCCATCTTGAATTTTTTATTTCCTCCAAACAAACACCTATCAGTCTATCACGCTTTAATAATGCAATAAAGAAAGCCTTTTTGATTCTCTACCCGTTATTGAGTGTTACGTCATCTAAGCTACGTCAGCACATGTGAAATTATTTATGTAACGACTCGCCAGGTCTGATAATCATATTAATATAATTCAAATTTGCAATCCAAGTACATCACAAAGTTGCTTCAATAGATCAATTAATTTCATATGTATTATCAATTGGAAGGATAGAAAATGTCATAAATATTTCGTAGGAAAGAGTAAGAAAAAATCAAGTCAATTGATTCTACTGAATTTTATAATTACCATGTAATTTTTTTTAGGTTTCTCAATGAACTTTGGTAAGTACCTCCAAATTATGGGATCGAGGACGGTCCGATACTCAGTCGGAACTGTTCATTTTTTATTAAGATTCGTGCGGACGTTTTGTATTTATAAATGTCTCGTGAACTTAAATGGACCACACAAATTTTGATGTGAATTGATCGGTTTTGGCTGATCATCGGACAAAATTGGTCTAATAAAGTCGATCCGATGCTCATCAAAACTTTTCGGATTTTTTCGCAAATTGTGTACTTCTGGCCCCTATTTCTTGTGTAGGGAAAATTTATAGTTTGCTCATCTCAACTTTTAAAATAACCAATTAAATTTCTCCATGAAAACACCATAATATCCAAAATCTCCACAAAAATTTGACATTCTTTCTTCTATTTCTTTTAATTATTTAATATTTTAATTAATTATTTTAAAAATTGAATTGACCAATATACCCCTTAATTTTAAATGGAGATGACTTCTAATTGTCTTCTTCCTCTCATCTCTTCATACTTCATCTTTTCATGGCTATAGTGTACGAAGCAAATTAGTTGAATAAAATTTGCAAATTTGAATGTATCGGTTAAATAATTAAAGATAAATGCAAATTTGAGAGATGAAAGTATTTCTCAGCATAGATACACTATTGTGTTCATGTATCCTGCTGTTACAGAATTGGATGACTGTGTACTCTGAAAGGGGCATATTAATCAATTTAATTTTTTAAATAATTAAATAAAAGATTAAATGATTAAAAGACGATAGAAAAAAAATATATGTTAAGTTTTTGTGAGAATATTGAATATTATGGTGTTTTATGAAAAATTGACTATTTTAAAAGTTTAGATGAACACACTAGAAAATTTCCCCCTATTGAGTATGTTTACATAGTATAAGGTTTCACATCTCAAGATATCATAATTTATCTTTATTATATATGTTATGCTCTACTGGTCTCCAATGCTGATTTGAAATAAAATCCCTGATCACCATAAAATATGGAGTCCATATCCTCGACGGTACCGTAAAAGATTCCCTTTTACAATTAGCTATTTACGGTTGAGATTAACTCTCAGCCGGTTTGGGATTCGGGCTGACTGAGGGGTAGTATTATTGGGCTTTGAGATTCGTGCTAAGTTAAAAAGAACGGTCCAGATCAAGTAATTGTGAAAGATTCCCTATTACGGTACGTCGGTGATATGAATTCATAAAATATGTTTGCGTGTGGGCCGTTTTTTTTTTTAATTTCAAAGAAAATAATAAGCCGAGCTTTATTTTCAAAGGAGAAAAGGTAAACGGAGAATCTTGAGCCAGTTCGAATAGGATTACGGCCTTTTTGGGCTCTTAAGTTCCCATTTCAGCCTGTCAACTGTCATCTTAATTCTTGATTGGGCCGAGTTTGGATGATTTTTTGACGGCCCGTTTAGCAGGTCGAACTGTTGTCAATTGAGAATCTGGCCGATCCATCTCAGCCTGTTAACATTCACCTCCCGCTCTCTACTCTACCCCGCCCCTCTCTCTACTCCGACTCTGCATAGAGTGAGAAAAATGATATGGCGGAGCTGGCTCTATTCTAGAATGGTACAGCATGTGTGTCGGTTACGTATCGTGACTCACATGTTATGTGCCGTTATCTTTTTTTTTTTAAATTTGACACAACACACAAAAGATTTGACCACGGCACGACACGTGGTTACATGAGTCACGTGTAATTAGAACCGTTAGATCTAGATCAAATGGTGAATCTTGAATAACAATTTCTAAATTTTGGAAATTTTAGAAATTTCTAAAAATATTTTTTATCTTTTTAAATTCGTTGTATTTTTATAATTCTCTCTAGTTTTTCATAATTTATTTTTTAATTTTCTTAAACTATTAATTATTGTAGTTTTGTGTAACTTCCAAAAAATATGTTGTTGAACTAAAAAATAAATAATTTATTAAAATATGTTGTTGAACTATTAATTATTGTAGTTTATGTGTATGTATATATGTATGGAAAATAATTATAAATCACATTTCATGATTTTAATATTTTCGTGCTTAATAGCTTTTATCATTAGGTATTTAAAAAATAGACGTGATAAAGATATATAAAAAAAAAATTGAACCCTCCCTTGAATAACTTTATGCTATTTCTGAATTACAGGAATGCATCTGACCTATGGATTTTCCGGTAGCTTTGGGATCATTAAAAAGTTTATTTAAGTATGAGAGTAAAAAAGAACCGGCTTTTGATCTAATGGCAAATGATGACATTTTCTTAGTAAAAGGTTGTGGGTTTAAAATTCAAATAAAAGGTCTTTTAGAGACATTACATGTACAACATCAATGTTTTTTAAAATCAATATTGTTCATGAAATTATTTTACTACTTTTTAGGAGGGTTTCAATTACTCATGTTTTTCATACCTCATCATACCTCACATATTATATCTTTGTTTTCAAAGTCCAAATTGTCGATCTGAATTGCTCAACATGATATCCATATTAAAATATGCTTGGAGACCAAATTTTATAATTTTGAAAGAAAAATTACTATTTTTTTAGATAGGTAGAAAAGAGGAGAGTTCCAATAACTCATGTTTTTCATACCTCATCAGAGGCGGAGGCAAGCTCAAGTTTGAAATTTTATATATAGTTTATAGTAAAATGCTATGGATGCTGTAAAATTTCATCAGAGGCGAAGGCAAGATCAAGTTTGAAATTTCATCAGAGGCGGAGACCAATTTTACAGTATCCATAGCATTAAGAAGGGAAATCTAATACCAACACTCCTTTATAAAAAGCAGGACTCCATCCATGTGCACATTCAAGTTTTTCACATGGCGCCTATAGAAGTTGGAATATTAATTAGGGTAATTATATTTTTCCTCATCTATTCTTCTCCCATTTTATCTCTCAACTAACTAATTTTCTCTTCTAACTATAATTATAAATTCTAACTACCTAATGATCCGTACAAATTAATTAGTAAATTTTCTCCATTTATTTCTTTACTCTCTCTCCCTCCCTCTCTCACCTCCGCCTCCGCCTTCCACCTCCACCTCCACCCGTCTCTCCCACCTCTCCTTCTCCGCCTCTGCCTCCCTCTCCCACCTCTCCCTCTCAGCCTCCGTCTCTCTCTCCCACCTCCGCCTCCGTCACTCCATTCCTTCTCCAGTCTTCAAAATACAATTGAGATTTCTCTCAAATACATTTTTCTTTTCTTAACAATTAGCGGGATAATTGCATCTTCTTGTCAATTTATTATTTTATATACTTCATTACACAATTATATACCTATATATACTCTTTAATTGACAACTCACCAATTTAATTTGGATCATGTTTAAACAGTGACAAATTGAAAGCGCCATCTTGAATGTTTTTATTTCCTCCAAACAAACACCTATCAGTCTATCACGCTTTAATAATGCAAAAAAGAAAGCTTTTTTTTTATTCTCTACCCTTTATTGAGTGTTACGTCATCTAAGCTACGTCAGCACATGTGAAATTATTTACTAAAATTTTTATTAATAGAAATTAAAATAAAAAATATCGACATTGAAAAACGATTTGATGGAAATTCGAGATATAACAAAAACATTATGGTCCATAACGTCCAGAACAATGTAGCTGGACGCTATGGTCCATAACGTCCAGTTAAACTAAAAAAAAAGTAATGATCTAACAAAAAACATTGTAGCTGGACGTTACCATAACGTCAGCTACAGTGTTTTTTTGGCTTGCATGCTTCAGTTTGCGTTTTTTGAAAAAAAAAAAAATGACTGTAGCTAGACGTTATGGACCATAATGGCCTGGATTTTTTTTTTCAGCGCGTCCCTGGCCGTTATGGACCATAACGGCCCGTATTTTTGTTATATTAACGCAGGTAATTAGTGCTAATCTGGCCGTCATGGTCGTGGACGTTATGGACCATAACGTCTTTGTTATATCTCGAATTTCTGTCAAATCGTTCTTTAATGTCGATATTTTTTTATTTTATTTTCTATTAATAAAAATTTCGGAATTATTTATGTAACGACTCTCCAGGTCTGATAATCATATTAATATAATTCAAATTTGCAGTCCAAGTACATCACAAAGTTGCATCAAAAGATCAATTAATTTCACATGTATTATCAATTGGAAGGATAGAAAATGTCATAAATATTTCGTGGAAAGAGTAAGAAAAAATCAAGTCGGTTGTAAATCAAATTTAATATGATTTATGTGGATGTTCAATTCATTGCCTCACTTCTTTCACTACTCCACTACTCCACTACTCCACTACTATGGACATTCATTTTCTTCTTTATTATTGTAACATCTCTTTCTAGCCTATAAATAGAGGCTTTGTAAAAGCAAGAATGTACATACAATTAGAAGAGAATAAAATTCTGCTATTGCTCTCTATCTCTCTTGTCATTTACTTTACTTTTGTTGCAACTTCATTTTAATTTTACAACACGTTATCAGCACGAATTGCTCGGAAGAAGTTGCAAAGTTATTCTGTAAGTAATTTATATGATTGATTATTATATCTTTCATTAATTTAAATTTCATTTGAATTTTTTTTATTATGTTTGTTTTAGTTTATAAGAATCATTCCTTGAAGTGAATCATGGAATAATAACCTGAAGTTATTATCAAAACTAATTGTTTATCAAGAACCTGAAGTTCGTATTACTCGAATATAATAATAAGAATAATAACATGAAGTTATTATTATAATTGTTTAGAACCTGAAGTTCTATTTGAAATTTTAATATAAAATTAATATAATAACCAGCAGTTATTATAGGCCACTGGATGAATAATAACCTGAAGTTATTCCCAATTAAAACCTGAAGTTTTATTAGAAATTTTCATATAAAATCAATATAATAACTAGAAGTTATTATAGGTCATTGGATGAAAATATAACCCGAAGTTATTTCAAATTAAATTTTACATAGCGCAGTCAAGCAATTTAATAACCAGAAGTTATTAAATAAGTATTTTATTATAACCTGAAGTTATATAATATTAACCTGAAGTTATTAATACATTTAAATTTATTTATTTATTTATGCAATTTACATATTCTTTTATTTATATTTATTCATCTCCATTTTCACAACCTGAAGTTATGACATTAATAACCTGAAGTTATGGCATTAATAACCTGAAGTTATGATATTAATAATCTGAAATTATTAATACGTATCTATTTTGTAGTATATATGACAAATCTCACAAAGTTTGAATTTATCTCCTTTTTCATTTATCATAACTCGAAGTTATGGTATTAATAACCTGAAGTTGTATTTTGTTATAAATACGTATTAATGAAAAATGAGAAAGGAAAACATCCTGAAGATGTTTGTTACAGATGTGGGATGACAAATCATTGATTGCGTACCTGTCGTACGCCCAAGCATTTTGTAGAGCTTTATCAAGCCTCAATCAAGAAAAAGGAGAAAAATGTGAAATTGATGTATCAGATTTCTTCCAGAATATGGATGAAGAAATAAATATTATTACTTAGGGAGAAAATATAATATAGAAGCTTATGTTAATGTTTAATAAAAGTTTAGATTACTTTTATATTTTAGATTCAAATAAATGAATAAAGGTAGTTTATTTTAATTTATTCTTGCATTCTTTTATTTTAAAGGAAAATAACTGACACAATGGTAAGCAAAGAAGATTCATGTCTAGTAGACAGCGGAACAACAAATACCATATTGAAAAGTAAGAAATATTTTTCACAATTGCATCTTGGTGAGATTAATATCCACACTATATCTGGCACAACTAATTTAATTGAAAGCTCCGGAAGAGCTTGTATTGTGTTACCTGAAGGAACAAAATTAATAATAGATGATGCATTATATTCAAGTAGATCAAGAAGAAATCTACTAAGTTTTAAAGATATTCGAAAGAATGATTATCATATTGAAACTATGAATGAGAGAAATTGTGAATATCTTCATATCACATCTATTAAAAATGGCCAGAAAATTATAATGGAAAAGATGCAAGCATTGTCTTCTGGACTATATGGTACTTATATAAGTACAATAGAATCAAATATGGTTACTAACCAGAAGTTAGTTGATCCAAAGTTATTTACTTTGTGGCATGACAGATTGGGTCATCCAGGAAATATAATGATGAGGAGAATAATTAAAAGTGCAAATGGGCATCCCCTAAAGGACCTGAAGATCCTATTATCAAAAGAATTGACATGCGAAGCATGCTCTCTTGGAAAACTAATTACTAGGTCATCTCCAAATAAAATTGGACCTGAAGCTCCTTCATTTTTAGAAAGAATTCAAGGAGATATATGTGGGCCTATTACACCTCCATGTGGACCATTTAGATATTTTATGGTGTTAATTGATGCATCAACACGCTGGTCACATGTGAGTTTGTTAGCAACAAGAAATGTTGCGTTTGCTAGACTATTAGCACAAATTATCCAATTGAGAGCTCATTTTCTGGATTATCAAATTAAAAGAATCCGGCTTGATAATGCAGGAGAGTTTACTTCTCAAACTTTTAATGATTATTGCATGTCTATTGGAATTACGGTAGAACATCCAGTGGCCCATGTTCATACACAAAACGGTCTAGCAGAATCGTTGATTAAAAGGTTGCAATTAATTGCTAGACCTTTACTTATGAAATCTAGTTTACCGTCTGCTGCATGGGGACGTGACATATTACATGCTGTTGCACTAATTAGGTTAAGGCCAACTGCAGATCAAAAGTATTCCCCGTTACAATTGGTCTCCGAAAGAAATCTAAATTTGTCTCAACTAAAGGTATTTGATTGTGCAATATATGTTCAAATTTCTTCTCTACAACACATAAAAATGGAACCTCAAAGAAGATTGAGAATTTATATTGATTTTAACTCTTCTTTTATTATTAAATATTTAGAACCATTAACAGGAAATGTTTTTTCAACAATATTTGCTTATTGTCATTTTAATGAATCAATATTTTCAAATTTATGGGAAGAAAAACAAAAATCGGATAAACAAGTAACTTGGAATTCATCGTTATCTTATCTTGACCCCCGAAGTGGTCAATGTGAACTCAAAGTTCAAAAGATTATAAATTTGCAAAGAATTGCAAATGAATTGCCTGATGCATTTACAGATACAAATAGAGTTACTAAATCGCATATTCCAACTATAAACGCACCTGCTCGAATTAACATTACAAAAATATGTAATGAATCTAATGTGCGTAGAAAACGTGGAAGACCACTTGGTTCTAAGGATGTAAATCCACGTAAAAGGAAATAGCAAAATAAAGAAATTGGTCCAACCCCAGAAGAGGTTGATGGTAAAACTCCTGAAGAAGTCAATAAAACCCTAGAAGAGGTTGATAGTAGAACTCCTGAAGAAGTTGATAAAATCCCAGAAGAGATTAATGGTAAAACTTCTGAAGAAGTTGATAAAACTCTAGAAGAGGTTGATGAAGTTCCAGAAGAAACTCAGGTACCTAATGATTATGAGATCTCAATAAACTATGTACAGAATGGTACAATATGGAACCGAAATGAAACATGTGCTGATGAAATTTTTGCATATGCTATAGCAATTGATGTGCTAAATGAGGAAGATTATGTGTCAAAAACTCTTGAAGAGTGTATGCACAGAAATGATTGGCCAAAATGGAAAGATGCCCTGAAGGCTGAATTAGATTCGCTTGAAAAGCGCAATGTTTTTGGACTTGTAGTCTTAACCCCTAAAGATGTTAACCCTGTAGGTTACAAATGGGTATTTGCAATAAAAAGGAATGAGAAAAATGAGATTGTGAGATATAAAGCAAGGCTAGTGGCACAAGGCTTTACACAAATACCTGGAGTTGATTATGAAGAGACGTATTCACCTGTAGTGGATGCGATAACTCTCAGGTTTCTAATAAGTCTCACAGTTACAGAAAATCTAAAAATGCGACTTATGGATGTCGTAACAGCATATTTATATGGTTCACTTGATAGTGACATATACATGAAAATCCCCGAAGGATTGAAAATGCCTGAAGCATATAAATCAATACCTAGAGAAATGTACTCTATAAAATTAAGAAGATCTTTATACGGACTAAAACAATCAGGCCGAATGTGGTATAATCGACTGAGTGAGTACCTTCTAAAAGAAGGATATAAAAGTAATATAATCAGTCCGTGTATTTTTATTAAAAGATCAAATCTAGGTTTTACAATCATTGCAGTATATGTTGATGATTTGAACATTATTGGATCTCCTGAAGAGATTGAGAATACTGCAAAATTGTTGAGAAATGAGTTTGAAATGAAAGACCTTGGTGTAACTAAATTTTGTATCAGTTTGTAGATCGAGTATCTAAATAATGGAATATTTGTCCATCAATCAAATTATGTTGAAAAAGTACTAAAGAGATTCAATATGGATAAAGCTCATCCTTTGAGCACACCAATGGTCGTACGATCGCTAAATGCAGAAAATGATCATTTTTGCCCGCAAGAAAATAATGAAAAAGTGGTTGGTCCTGAAGTACCATACTTAAGTGCAATCAGGGCATTATTATATCTTGCAAATAATACAAGACCCGATATCGCATTTGCAGTAAATGTGTTAGCAAGATATAGTTCCAAACCAACCAGAAGACATTGGAATGAAATTAAACACATATTTCGATATCTCTGCGGAACTAGAGATATGGGGTTATATTATCAAAAGAATACAAAATCCAAATTAATTGGATATGCAGATGCGGGATATTTGTCGGATCCACATAAAGCAAGATCCCAAACGGGATATGTATTCACTTATTGTGGAGCTGCAATTTCATGGCGATCAACAAAACAAACTCTTACGGCAACATCATCAAATCATGCCGAGCTGATCGCCTTATACGAGGCAGGTCGAGAATGCGTTTGGTTACGGTCAATGATTCAAAATATTCAAGAAGAATGCGGACTTGAAAACATCAAGGAAAACCCTACTCCGCTGCATGAAGATAATGCAGCATGCATTGCACAAATCAAAGAAGGATATATCAAAGGAGACCGGACTAAACATATTGCGCCAACACATGACCTACAAAAGGAAGGCGTAATCAATGTTTGCCAAGTCCGATCAATCGATAATTTGGCAAACCTATTCACAAAATCTTTGCCGACGAAGGTTTTTGAACAACTCAGAAGGAAGATAGATCTACACCGATTGAAGAATATTCAATGATATCTAAATGAGGGGAAGCGTTATACGGACTGTACTCTTTTTCCCTTAATCAAGTTTTTATCCCAATGGATTTTTCTTGGTAAGGTTTTTAATGAGGCAGTATACGGTCCAGAAGTATCATGTTAATATTGATCCTGAAGTATCATATTAATAGCGTATAATGAAATATGAACATCCAAGGGGAAGTGTTGTAAATCAAATTTAATATGATTTATGTGGATGCTCAATTCATTGCCCCACTTCTTCCACTACACCACTACTCCACTACTATGGACATTCATTTTCTTCTTTATTATTGTAACATCTCTTTCTAGCCTATAAATAGAGGCTTTGTAAAAGCAAGAATGTACATACAATTAGAAGAGAATAAAATTCTACTATTGCTCTCTATCTCTCTTATCATTTACTTTATTTTTGTTGCAACTTCATTTTAATTTTACAACAAAGTCAATTGATTCTACTGAATTTTATAATTACCATGTAATTTTTTTAGGTTTCTCAATGAACTTTATTAAGTACCTCCAAATTATGGGATCGAGGGCGGTCCGATTCTCAGTCGGAACTGTTCATTTTTTATTAAGATTTGTGCGGACGTTTTGTATTTATAAATGTCTCGTGAATTTAAATGGACCACACAAATTTTGATGTGAATTGATCGGCTTTGGCTGATCATCGGACAAAATTGATCTAATAAAGTCGATCCGATGCTTATCAAACCTTTTCGGATTTTTTTCACAAATTGTATACTTCTGGCCCCTATTTCTTGTGTAGGGAAAATTTCTAGTATGCTCATCTCAACTTTTAAAATAGCCAATTCAATTTCCCCATGAGAACACCATAATATTCAAAATCTCCACAAAATTTTGACATTCTTTCTTTTATCCCTTTTAATTATTTAATATTTTATTTAATTATTTTAAATATTGAATTGACCAATATACCCCTTAGTGCAAATGGAGATGACTTCTAATTGTCTTCTTCCTCTCATCTCTTCATCTCTTCATCTTTTCATGGCTGTAGTGTACGAAGCAAATTAGGAATAAAATTTGCAAATTTGAATGTATCGGTTACATAATTAATGATAAATGTAAATTTGAGAGATGAAAGTGTTTCTTAGCATAGATACACTATATATTGCGTTCATGTATCCTGCTGTTACAGAATTGGATGACTGTGTACTCTGAAAGGGGCATATTAATCAATTTAATTTTTTAAATAATTAAATAAAAAATTAAATGATTAAAAGACGATAGAAAAAAAATATATATTAAGTTTTTGTGAGAATATTGAATATTATGGTGTTTTATGGAAAATTGACTATTTTAAAAGTTTAGATGAACACACTAGAAATTTTCCCCCTATTGAGTATCTTTACACGTAACTTAGTTAACTAACGGACAGGTGTATAAGAAAAAAGAAAAAAAAAAAGTTGCTCTTGGGTTTGAAGCAGTGTTATAAATAACGGTATGCGTTTGCCGGACAGACAGGGTACCGTCAAGCGATTAATCGGAAATAATCAGAAATAATCAGTCATAATTGGAAAAAATTGGCCGATTAATTAGAAAATTTCTTAACGGTTTGATTACCGCCAACGATTAATCGGTCTAAACAGACGTTTTTTACAACACTGGTTTGAAGATCTTTAGAATAATTCATTATGGGTAGTGAATGCATATTGCATAGTATGAAGTATGAACAAATATATTATCTTTTTTTTTATATGAAGTCTTTTTTTTAAGAAATAAGGTTTCACATCTCAAGATATCATAATTTCTCTTTATTATATATGTTATGCTCTACTGGTCTCCAATGCTGATTTGAAATAAAATCCCTGATCACCATAAAATATGTTTGCGTGTGGGCCGTTTTTTTTTTTTTATTTCAAAGAAAATAATAAGCCGAGCTTTGTTTTCAAAGGAGAAAAGGTAAACGGAGAATCTTGAGCCAGTTCGAATCGGATTACGGCCTTTTTGGGCTCTTAAGTTCCCATTTCAGCCTGTCAACTGTCATCTTAATTCTTGATTGGGCCGAGTTTGGATGATTTTTGACGGCCCGTTTAGCAGGTCGAACTGTTGTCAATTGAGAATCTGGCCGATCCATCTCAGCCTGTCAACATTCACCTCCCGCTCTCTACTCCGACTCTGCTTAGAGTGAGAAAAATGATACGGCGGAACTGGCTCTATCATGGAACGGTACAGCATGTGTGTCGGTTACGTATCGTGACTCACATGTTCTGTGCCGTGATTTTTTTTTTTTAATTTGACACAACACACAAAAGATCTGATCACGGCACGACACGTGGTTACACGAGTCACGTGTAATTAGAACCGTTAGATCTTGATCAAATGGTGAATCTTGAATAACGATTTCTAATTTTGGAAATTTTAGAAATTTCTAAAAATATTTTTTATCTTTTTAAATTTGTTGTATTTTTATAATTCTCTCTAGTTTTCCATAATTTATTTTTTTATTTTCTTAAACTAATAATTATTGTAGTTTTGTGTAACTTCCAAAAAATATGTTGTTGAACTATTAATTATTGTGGTTTATGTGTATGTATATATGTATGGAAAATAATTATAAATCACATTTCATGATTTTAATATTTCCGTGCTTAATAGCTTTTATCATTAGGTATTTAAAAAAATAGACGTGATAAAGATAATTAAAAAAAAAATTGTGCACGTGCGCTGTTGCACTGTTTTGCACTGCCTTAACGCTGAAATGTAGCAACTTTTATATATATTACAACACTTGTCAGCCACTGACAAGGCTTCAAAAAAAAAAAAAAATTGAACCCTCCCTTGAATAACTTTACGCTATTTTTGTATTACAGGAATGCATCTGACCTATGGATTTTCCGGTAGCTTTGGGATCATTAAAAAGTTTATTTAAGTATGAGAGTAAAAAAGGACCGGTTTTTGATCTAATGGCAAATGATAACATTTCCTGTGTAAAGGTTGTGGGTTTAAAATCCGAATAAAAGGTTTTTTATAGACATTACATGTACAACATCAATTTTTTTTAAAATCAATATTGTTCATGAAATTATTTTACTATTTTTTTAGGAGGGTTCAAATTACTCATGTTCTTCATACCTCATCATATACATCACATATTATATCTTCATTTTCAAAGTCCAAATTGTCAATCTGAACCGCTCAACATGATATCTATATTAAAATATGCTTGGAGACCAAATTTTATAATTTTGAAAAACAAATTACTATTTTTTTTAGATAGGTAGAAAAGAGGAGAGTTCCAATAACTCATGTTTTTCATACCTCATCAGAAGCGGAGGCAAGCACAAGTTTGAAATTTTATATATAGTTTATAGTAAAATGCTATGGATACTGTAAAATTTCATCAGAGGCGAAGGCAAGCTCAAGTTTGAAATTTCATCAGAGGCGGAGACCAATTTTACAGTATCCATAGCATTAAGAAGGGAAATCTAATACCCACACTCCTTTATAAAAAGCAGGATTCCATCCACGTGCGCATTCAAGTTTTTCACATGGCGCCTATAGAAGTTGAAATATTAATTAGGGTAATTATATTTTTCCCTATCTATTCTTCCCCCATTTTATCCCCAACTAACTAACTTTCACTTCTAATTATAATTATAAATTCTAACTACCTAATGGTCCCTACAAATTAATTAGCAAATTTTCTCTCTTTATTTCTTTCCTCTCTCTCCCTCCCTCTCCCACCTCCGCCTCAGCCTCCCTCTCCCACCTCTCCCTCTTATCCTCCGCCTCCCTCTCCCACCTTCGCCTCTCCCACCTCCACCTCCATCACTCCATCCCAATCAAGCACGCCTTCGCCGAGTCAGATCTATCGTTGTCGACTGCTAGGTCAGATTCATCGTGTCTATGTTCTTCTTCCTCATGCAGTAGCGAGTTATTTGCAAAGAACAAAGCTTTATTAATGGTGAATTAGGCCAGTGCGTACTAAGTAATAAGAAAGGACAGAAAACAAATTTTAAAAAAAATTAGAGGTGTATGAATGAAAACTTCTATGGATGAATACCTTAAAGTATATGTATGAATACTTCAATGAAATATGTTTTGTTTCTTTTAAATATTGTTTTTGTTGTAACATTTAAATTATATAATCTGTAAAATTTGATAGATTATTTTTGTTTCGACAGTGAAACATCTGGAACTATTTTTTCTTTCCAAAAAATAAAATTAGACAAAATTGGTGTGAATTGATCGGCTTTAGCTGATCATCGGACAAAATTGGTCTAATAAAGTCGATCCGATGCTTATCAAACTTTTTTGGATTTTTTTCGCAAATAGGATACTTCTGGCCCGTATTTCTTGTGTAGGGAAAATTTCTAGTATGCTCATCTCAACTTTTAAAATAGCCAATTCAATTTTCCCATGAGAACACCATAATATTCAAAATCTCCACAAAAATTTGACATTCTTTCTTTTATCCCTTTTAATTATTTAATATTTTATTTAATTATTTTAAAAATTAATTGACCAATATACCCCTTAATTTTAAATGGAGATGACTTCTAATTGTCTCCTTCCTCTCATCTATTCATGTCTTCATGTCTTCATCTTTTCATGGCTATAGTGTACAAAGCAAATTAGTTGAATAAAATTTGCAAATTTGAATGTATCGGTTAAATAATTAAAGATAAATGCAAATTTGAGAGATGAAAGTGTTTCTTAGCATAGATACACTATTGCGTTCATGTATCCTGCTGTTACAGAATTGGATGACTGTGTACTCTGAAAGGGGCATATTAATCAATTTAATTTTTTAAATAATTAAATAAAAAATTAAATGATTAAAAGAAGATAGAAAAAAAATATTATGTTTAGGGTTTAGGGTTTAGGGTTTAGGAAGATAACATTGTAAGTATGAAAGTTCAAAAAAGAACCGGTCTTTGATCATTAAAAAATTTATGCAATCAAATGGGATCATTAAAAAGTTTATTTAAGTATGAAAATAAAAAAGAACCGGTCTTCGATCGAATGGCAAATGATAACATTTTATGTGTAAAAGGTTGTGGGTTTAAAAATCCGAATGAAAGGTCTTTTAGAGACATTACATGTACAGCATCAATTTTTTTTAAAATCAATACTGTTCATGAAATTATTTTACTATTTTTTAGGAGGGTTCCAATTACTCAAGTTCTTCATACCTCATCATACCTCACATATTATATCTTCGTTTTCAAAGTCCAAATTGTCGATCTGAATTGCTCCACATGATATCCATATTAAAATATGCTTGGAGACCAAATTTTATAATTTTGAAAGAAAAATTACTATTTTTTTAGATAGGTAGAAAAGAGGAGAGTTCCAATAACTCATGTTTTTCATATCTCATCAGAGGCAGAGGCAAGCTCAAGGAATGGGGGTCAATTATTTATTTTCAAATTTTTGTTTATACATGATTTTTGTTTATACGAAGTTCCTAAATTCGTACCCCTCAAATCGGAGTATAGATTTCACTGTAGCAAGAGGAACTTGCGCATGCACTGCTACTTCCTTCTCCTTCCTCTCCGTACTGGTATTGTGGAGCACAGTCTTATGCTCTTTAAATTGTAATTCCTACAATTTTCAACGCTACTTATATCATGCAGGATTCAATTTATTTTTCTCCAACTAAATCACGGGGTCACCATGATTTCCAGAACATATTGCTGCAGGAGTAGAACTAGGGTGTTCTTAAGCTTACCAAGTCTCTTTGTGATCTTAATTCGAAAAGCTATTGACTTGACTTCAAAAGATGCATCCAAATCGTTCAAACCGATCTACTTCACGAGTGATGTATTTACATGTCAAATTTATAAATTTTTGACTTAATTTAATATAAAATCAAGTGGTCAAAAAAAGATGGTCAATTAATGTGTTCATTTTTCATTATTTTTTGACCGCTTGACTTTATATTAAATTAGTTCAAAAATTTAAATACTTGACATGTAGACTCATTACTCGTGTAGTAGATTGCTTTCAATGATTTCGATGCATCACTTGAAACCAATTCGATAGATTTTTGAATTAAGCTCACAAAAAGGCTTGGTGAACTTAAGAACACCCTAGTTCTTGCTGCAGTGATCAAACTAGTCTCCAATGCGGATTTGAAATAAATCCCTAATCACCACAAAATGTATTTGCTTGTGGGCTGCTATCGGGCTTATGTTAATTTCAAAACGAAATGGGCCGAGCTTTGTTTCCGAAGGAGAGAAGGTAAACGGAGAATTTTGGGCCAGTTCGAATCGGATTTCGGCCTTTTAAGCAATTAAGGTAAATTTTGGATTGTGCAAATTTTTGTCAAGTTTCATTTCTCAGGTTGGTTAGAGCTTGGGCCATAAATGATTTTGTAATCTGATATGTTGTGTAAAAGCAAGAACACAGAAAAGACTAATTTTTATAACAGCCGTTTTGAGAGTCCGTACGCAAACCCTAGTTCTCGCCCCCGCCCCCGCCACCTCCCCCCCCCCCCCCCCCCCGCGCCCCTCCCCAACTCCGCCTCCGCACTCTCAGCTCCGCCTAACCCGCCAGCTCTGCCTATCCCTGGCTTCTCGCCCCCGCCTCCCTCCGCCTGCCCCGCCTCAGCTCCATCCACCCCGCCAGCTCCACCTCCTTGCCGCTTGGTCGCCTACACCCGCCCCCTGGTCCCGCCTCTTCCCTTTTCCGCCCCTCAGATCTGCCTCCTTGCTGCTAGCACCGCCGCCTCTGTGCTACTTGCTCCGCCGCTCCGTCTGCAGCTTGGCCTCCAGACGCGATGGCGCTACTGTAGTACTCCTTTTTATTTACCTTATGTAAACTAGGAAATAAATGTTTAGTTTTCGTGATGATGATGTTGTGCGTTGTTTTGTGCTGCTTTCCGCCTCTTCATCTGTCTTTCAGAACTCTTTAGAGGTGACTGTCCTTGACTTGTTTGTTCACAGTCTGGTTTGATTCAGTGCCTTCGCGGCTGATGGGTGACTGTCCTAGTCCGGTCGATTCACTTCCCGGTCTGGTTGGATTCAGTGCTTTCTCAGCTGTGATATGCGTACGGAGGAAACCATCACTAGGCCCATATCAACTCTACTCAAGCAAGGCTGATCAATTAGCGTCCCCTGGATGCTCATTTCCCTGTGCGTTTATAATTCTATTTTAGCTGTATACTTTTCACAGACACTAGTGGTCTAATTTTATGTAACAGCTACTTGTTCTATCAATGCAATTGCCTACAGGCTTTCAACAAAAAAAAAAAAAAAAAAAAGACTAGTTTTCATACCCCCAAAAATACAAAAAGTTTTTTGAATAATAGTAGAGGATTCTACCGATTTTTAATAAACATTAATTGTAGAAATCAGGATGGTCTGATGTTTGATTGGAGGTTGGAGCTGTTCAATTTGTTATTAAGTCATGTGTACGACTTTAACATCCGTACGGATTAAGTGTGCATAAATTTTTATAAGAATAAAATTTGATTGCATGTGAGAAAGTCAGAGATATGGCCGACATTTTTATTAATATCCAAAGTTTAATACAAATTATTAATTATGTCTAGAATCGGACCAATTATCGAAAAATATCCAAGTCGGTCAGAAAATGGCCGGCTTAGGTCCCTCCCTAAGCCGGCCATTTTCTGGCCGGCTTGGTACCTTTTTTTTTTTTTTTTAGAGAGAGAGACACTATGAAAATCAAAATATTGAAATCTAACTCTGAAAATTTAAAATTTTTGTTTAAATTATTTGTTATATTACTTCTTTGAGGAGGGATCAAGTTACAACAATCATTTTTTTTATTTTCAAAGTCCAAATCGTCGATCCAAACGTTCAACATGATCTCCACAATAAACTGTGCTTCCAGATCAAATTTTACATTTTTTTGAATTTGTTTACTATTTATTAAGTATTTTACAAAAAATAGTCATATTCAGACCATTGAATTTTGTACCCATCTTAATAAATAGTACAAAAATTCAAAAAAATGTAAAATTTGATCTGCAAGCACATTTTATTTAGATAATCATGTTGAACGGTTTGGATCGACGATTTGGACTTTGAAAATGAAAAAAATGGTTGTTGTAACTTTGTTGTAACTTGATCCCTCCTCTACTTCTTTTGATGTATAATTAGCATATTTATACTAAAATACGCTAGAATACTTGAAATTATATTGAATTACACTATATTACAATAAATTATGTTCAATTCTACTAAATTACGTAAAATTACAATAACTTCGCTAATTATGCTGAAATACGGTAAATTACGCTAAACTACACAAAATTACGCTATAATAGATTGATTTTGCTCATCTTTCATGAATCATAAAAAATAGTAAAAAAATTCTGAAAATAGTAAAAATTGGTATTATACAAGTTCATTATGTAACTAATTTACTGAGCTATTTGGATTGAATAATAGAAACAAAAATTTTAATCGGAAACTTCAACTCAAGTTTTGAGGCTCTTCCCTTAGTTTTCTGGCGATTCTGAATTTCAGAATCTATCATCGCTGGCACGGATGCATGCGTATTTTCACAAGCTTTCCGAAAAGTGGTCATTTGCTGAAATCGGACACTCGAGCGCCGTTTTATGACCGTTTGAAGTTTCGTTGTCGTTTTTCTCCTTTTCAGTGAAGATATCGTCCCTATTCATACCGTATTTTAGCGTAATTTACCGTATTTTAACGTAATTTAATGTAATTTAGCGTAATTTAACATAATTTAGTGTTATTCAACATAATTTCAATTAATCTATCGTATTTTAGTATAAATATGCTAATTATACATCAAAAGAAATAATATAACAAATAATTTAAACAAATATTTCAAATTTTCAGAGTTAGATTTCAATATTTTGATCTTCATAGTGTCTCTCTCTCTAAAATAAAAAAAAATAAAAAAAGGTACCAAGCCGGTCATTTTCTGGCCGGCTTGGGTATTTTTCGATAATGGATCCAATTCTGGGCATAATTAATAATTTGTATTAAACTTTGGATATTAATAAAAATGTCGGGAGATATGGTGAAACAAATAACTCGGTGTTGAGAATGATTATTCATCTGTATTAGACATTTATTTCTTACTAATGGAGTTTGCATTTAATTAATTATTCATTTATGTCCTCTTGTTTATGACTGCGGAGTAGGTCCGATGCCCATCAAATCTACTTTAAGTTCAATGAGCTACAAAACTTTTTATCGATTTTTAACTCAGTTTGTTTCTATTGTAAGTCTTGATATGGGTATACATAATGTTGAAATTTCAAATTGGAAAAACTCAAAATTTATATTTCAATGTATCTACTTACAATCCTTTTAGTAAAAAATTGAGGATCTAACTGAAAATTACATTTTTTATTTGTAGACAATTGTGCTAAGTACTATCATTTATTCCTTAATGATTTTCTCTTTTATGAAATGAAAACTGTTTCCTATGAAATTAAAAGAAATTTCCGTTTCTGTTTTAAAAAATTATTTATGGTCTTTATCTTTCTCTCGAAAAAAAAACCAGCGCACCAATTCCTTTTTCAATCTCAAGCTCTTTCTCTGTTTTGTATCCGAGAAATAATAAAATAAAATAAACATTTTTTTTGGCTCCACATAAATGAGTCTATTTGATTTATTTTATGTTTTCATTTGGTCTTCAATTGATTAAATTCCAATCAACTGCTAGATATTACGGATTTATTCTCAGTCACTTTAACGGACATGCTAAGTAGCAATGATTCCGAATTATTGATTGCAGTTTAAAATATTGCACGATAATAACGGAATTTGCTTAAGGACATCTTTTGACGCAATCCGGATAATATTGTTTCAAATTGATTTATTTTAGTTATTTTTTTAACTATTCGAAATTTACACATAACTCCATTTTTTTTTCCTTTTGAATTGCAAGAAAAGTTCTACATTTTTTCTCCACAATATCAATATATATATATATATATATAGAGAGAGATGGGCTATTGTGTTTTGCAAAGTAAACCCCCCGTTTACTTCGGGCCATTTTTTAGATTTTGAAAATCCAAACAACCGATTCGAACCGTTCAACATGTTCTAAATATTGAAATGTGCTTGGAGACTACATTTTACATTTTTTTGGAATTTTTTTACTATTTATTAAGCCACTTTGAAAATCGCTGATCCGGTGGTCCAGAAAATTTTACTGTTTTTTACTGTTCACAGTGGATCAACGAATTTCAATGTGGCTTAATAAATAGTAAAAAAATTCAAAAAAATGTAAAATTTAGTATCCAAGCACATTTCAATATTTAGAACATGTTGAACGATTCAGATCGGTTGTTTTGATTTTCAAAATGTAAAATATTACCCGAAGTAAACGGGAGTTTTACTTTGCAAAGCACAATAGCCCATATATATATATATATAAAATGAATTTTTTTTTTTTTTTTTAAGGTTAGTGCCTGCGATCAAAAGTAGTCAAACTGAATGCAGATTTCAGATCACTAATTAATAACCAGTACAACTTATATCAAATTTTATGAGCCGCTTTTCCTGCTGGGAATGTACCCCGTTTTGAGTTGTGAGAAAAGACAGAACGATCAGTCTGTTCATTCATTCATTTCATGGCATCATGAAATCCAGTACAAGCGCCTTCACATCACATCCTCTGATAATTAAATTCATTCACCGACCAAAAGCAGAAGCTTTCTCAGCAAGGTGCCAGGTTCAAGTGCCCCAATTACATCAAAATAGCCAAACCTAACCGTTTCAATGCTTTCGAGGAAAAATGCTTATACTTCACAAAATTTTCATAACTTCTAATGGAAATTTTTTTATTCATAGAAATTATTTAAAAATAATAGTAAAAAAAGAAAGAGTACTTCATTTGTTAGATACATAAAAAGATTGAAGTCATTGTTTCCGATTCAAATTTTTTGATTGAAAACAACGATACCGATTCAATACCTAATTATTTTTTTCTCCAGTTTTACAAGATTTCTATAAAAAAAAAATTATTTTCTATCAATAAAAAAAATTTCCTTCTTATGGTGTATGATTTTTCTAAATACAATACAAAAATATTGATATTATAATTTGTAGAATGCTACTTAACTACACCCCCATCACATCACGTGTTCTCATTTGCTGCTTCCATCCAAACTCCAAAGAGAAGTAGAGAACCTCCATCTCATTTCAGATTGCCTCCTTTTCTCTCTCCCAATACATAAACAAAACAATGCAGAGGTGGGGCGCTGTCCCACCGTGACACGTCAGACTCCGGCCATGTCGCTGGCCTACGCCACCAGAGAGCAACTCTTCTCCACTCTATGCTTGGTTTTGCTACTTGTTGCGAGCTTCTCTCTCTGTGCAGTGACTCGTCAGATCTCCAGCCACGACCAAACTTCACTTCCCTTACTAGGAAAGAGGCCCATCCCACCTGATCCTTCGCATCCTGATGCGACCAAAAGTTTTCAAAATAACAAGCGTGTCATCATTAGCTCCCCTGATCTCCTTCACAATCGGTAATCTTCAACTATCGTTGTAAATCCCTCGCATCAAAATGCGATCGAGCTGCATCTCGATGGAAATTGTTGTATGCTGTGGGGTGATCTGGACTGTCTGTCTCAGATCGGACGGTCTGTATAGGTTTTTTAGTTGTCACTTCAATCTTGTAATGAAGTTTGATCTAAAGACCTCACAGTGGATTGATCTGTTATTTTGTTATTTTTTGGGGGTAATGTGAATATAGTCGATTAGAAAGTATATGTCTTGTAGGCTTTGTATGGGTAGAATCTCTTGTTAGATTTAAGTGTGATTGTTTTAGAGGAGATTCTTTTGATACAGAGCTCTATTTTTTGGTTAATTTGTACTTTATTCGATCGCTGTTATTTTCTACTGATTTTTATTTGTGATGAAAGAAGCGCAGTTTATAATTCAATCTTAATAATAAAAATCCCAAATCGTTCTTGAATTCATTTTTTCTGACTAGTTATATTATCATACAAGTAACTTTTTTTTATTTTCTGAATAATACCACTAGGAAAATATTGTATAAAAGAGGGAAAATTAGCTTCTAACACCCTCCAAATTTTTGTAATAAATATTAAAAAGAAGAGCATCTTGCAACACAGCAAACATATTATTATTATTTTATTATAATAAAAAAAAATATAATTAGTAAAATAAATTGCAACTTATCATCAACCTGTTACAAAATTATTAACCCCTTAATTGTAGGTAAATAATACAGTTTCAAGTGAGAAGCCATGCAATCCAGTCAACTCAGTCAAAATAATGAGACTTTACAGGAATGCTTTCAAGTTTCATCCTTTCATTTTCCTTGATATTATAAATGGATCTAAAGCTGAGCCAGTAGATATCATCCGATCGCAGAGATTACAGGAAACTGTTTGGTCACTGGTAAGTTTCTACGATTTTCTACTGAAGACTCCCCATATTCCATTCCATACCTGTGAACCAACCACGTCAGCTCATATGTAGAATAATGTGAAGTTATGAAACAAATTTGTTTGAACTGTTTTCGACAGGACTGAAGGGGATTCAGAGCTAGGTGATGTCATTGTTCGATGAGTTGGGAACTTGGGATTAAAAGCTGGACGGACCTTTCTGCAAAGAGGACAAATTCAGCTTTCTTTTTAATAGGCAAATCACCAAATCCAGATCTTTTGTCACTGTCACGGAATAGTCATCCGTACAGCACCCCACGAGTAAAAGTATGCGCCAAGCGGCCGTTTGAGGGGACCTACTGAGAATCTTTTCTTTTGCATTAACAAATTGAAGCGGGTAAATTTGGCAGGATTGGCAGTGCCTCTTGTATTATACTATTATTATATATTTATTGATAACATTGTACAGCCCGTGTTTGGTTAGATCATCTACAGTTTGCATAGTATAAATTGCTGATACGGTGTCCAAGTACTTCCAATTACCAGTACAGTAACATGTAAAATCAGTTTCTATTGAATTAATACCAAAATTTCTAGATAGTGTCGTCTGTCAAACATTAATATTTCATGTTTCTAAAACAAGGGTCATGCTTGTTCTAGCCAAATTAAAAACGCTTATACATTCGATCGGTTGTTTGACAGTGAATTATTACAGTGATGTTTATTAAAAGAACTGTATTGATTTTCAAAAAAGAAAAAAAAAAGATAAATAACATAACTATACATTCATAGTCATTGGTGTTTTGCTTAACTGGATATATGCTGATTTTGTGTCATTCTGCTTTTGTTATGCTGTAGATGCTGGATTAGCTAAGTAATATTGTACTTTGTAATATGTAGTTGCTTGTTCTAAGACAAGATTGTTACTAGAGTGGAAAAAACGTGCCGTGTCGTGACTTTGGTCTCGTGCCATGCCATACCGTGACCAAGGTAATTTTTCACGTACCGTGCCGTGACCAGAATGTCAAGGAGTGGCCACGACACGCGAATGGTCACGCTACGTGAGTCACGCCGTGCCTAAACGTGTCGTGACCATACGTGACTCGCGTGAATAAAAAGACCATTTAATCATAATTTATGTTAGTTTATTAAAGATTCACCATTAAATTAATATTTAATGGTCCTAATTACACGTGACTACATGTCATACCGTGACTAAATCTTTCACGTGTCATGTCGTGCTATGCCAAAGTTTAAAAAAATGAGCACGGCATGCGAATGGTCACGGTACGGAATACGCGAGTCATGACACGTAACTGACACGCGTGGCATGCCGTAACAGTACCATTCCGTGACGAAGCTGGCTCCGCCGTGCCATTTTTCCCACTCTAATTGGTACCACTAGTACCAGTACTCACCAAACAATATAATGTAAGGTTTTATTTTGTGAAATCGATGAAGTAGTTCACTATTATAAAAAAAAAAAAAATACATTCATAGTCATTTATATTTCAGTAATGCATGCATGCACTAAGCAGTGCATTTACGTTCCCATCATAATTTATTAAAAAATATGGCAAGTGTACATGCTCATACTTAAAAGAGAAAAAAACAAATGATTAATTTATTGTTTTTCCCCATTTGCAAAAGTAATTGAAATAGATGCTATCTTTATGAAAAAAAAATATCAAACTTTAGTGGGTCATTTGATTTGTTAATTCGGAGTTTTATCAAATTAATAATTATTCATTTAAGTTTAGAAATAATCACGTCCTTTAATTAGTTTTATCTACTAATTAAATTATTAATTTTGTCGGCATACATGGAGTATTTAGTTTGCATTTAATGTGAACTTCAGATTCCCCGTATAGATATAAGAGGAGGGTTCAAATGTCTCTATTTTTTGTGTCTCCATTATTTAAAACTTTAATAACTCAAAATTTAAAACTTAAAATTCAAATAAAATTGTTGGATATTAAAAAATTATGACATTTCAACTTTGTTTTGGTTATCATCTTGAGCTTGTAAAAATGTATATTAATGTGGATAATTTTTAGACGTTGATTTTTCAACTTATTGATTCACATAAAAGCAAAATTGAAATGTGATAATTTTTTATGAGCACATAGAGAAAATAACATAGATCACATCTAACGGTTTTATTTTGACGTTTAAGTTTTCAACTTTGATTTATTAAAGTTTTTAAAAATAGAGGCATGATGGAGATACAAAAAATGAAGACATTTGAACCCTCCTCTAAATATAATTAAACAGTATGCAAATTATAAATAATATTGCATTACATATTTACAAGAGAATGTCAAATTCACTGTGAAGAGATGTTTGGTACATAATCTTTTGTTTTTGTTTGTATCTACTTGTTTGCGCATGGCCAAAACCAAAAATCTGCAGTTGCAATTAGCTCCCTATAAGCAAACCAACTGACTTAATTATTCTTTAATTTAATAATAGCTTAATACAAATTAAACTTTCTAGAAATTTTTAATTGATTCTTTTACAAAAGTTCAATGATCAGTGCCTCAACTTTTCCGAGACTGAATGATAGATTTAAATTCGAGAGGTTTAAGAAAACAACCAACTAACTAACTAAGGTAATAAAGGAAGAGGAGGGTTCAAATGCCTTCATTTTTCATGCCTCCACCATGCCTTCATTTTTAAAAACTTTAATAACTCAAAATTTAAAACTTAAAAGTCAAAATAAAACCGTTGGATATGATCTACATCATTTTATCTATGTGCTCATAAAAATTATCACATTTTGATTTTGTTTTTATGTGAATCAATAAGTTGAAAAATCAACGTTTAGAAATTATCCATATTAGTATATTTTTTTACAAGCTCTTGATGACAACCAAAACAAAATTGAAATGTCATAATTTTTTACACGTGCATAGATAAAATGATTTAGATCATATCCAACGGTTTTATTTTGATTTTTAAGTTTTAAATTTTGAGTTATTAAAGTTTTTAAAAATGGAGGCATGATGGAGGCATGAAAAATGGAGGCATTTGAACCCTCCTCATAAAGGAATATATAATCGAAGAACATATGCATCAATAAAATTATTTCAAATTAGAGGAGGGTTCAAATGCCTCCACCATGCTTTCATTTTTAAAAACTTTAATAACTCAAAATTTAAAACTTAAAAGTCAAAATAAAACCGTTGAATACGATGTACATCATTTTATCTATACACGTGTAAAAAATTATGACATTTCAATTTTGTTTTGGTTGTCATCAAGAGCTTATAAAAAACGTATTAATGTGGATAATTTCTAAACGTTGATTTTTCAACTTATTGATTCACATAAAAATAAAATTGAAATGTGATAATTTTTTATGAGCACATAGATAAAATGATGTAGATCATATCCAACGGTTTTATTTTGACTTTTAAGTTTTAAATTTTGAGTTATTAAAGTTTATAAAAACAGAGGCATGATGGAGGCACAAAAAATGAAGGCATTTGAACCCTTCTCTTCAAATTAAATACAATAGTTGTCATAGAAATAATAAAAGTTAACTTAGCTCATTATCTTTTCTAAATTTAATTAAAAATTATCAAGTTGGATGACAAATTAGAACTAAAAGTCCAAGGTAAATTAAACAATTAACATTCAACAAATGAGAATTCATAATTTGCCAACATAAAAATTAAAAAAAATATATTATTTTACAAAAAAAGTTGCTAATTATATGACATTTTAAAATTTTAAAAAATTGTAAAGGTAAATAAAGTTAAAATAAAAAATCCAACACAGATGCTCTAAATTTAAACAATCAAAGATAACGTTTCTGAAGAAAAATAAAGTTAAAATTCACCAATAATCTCGTAAAATTCAGAACTGTTAAAAAAATACTGACAAATCAATGTAGAGAATCCCCAGTAACTGAGGCTATAATTATATACTACCCTGATCCCTGATCCCTGAGCGCTGAAAGGAGGTTAATTACTGCAGGAAATGGACGCGGTGCAGGAGGTTCTCTTGAAGACCGAGTCTCCATTTGTCGCCTAGCTGTTTGGACCGGAATCTCCTTAATCTATTCACGAAATAAATATCAATGTAGGTACTTTTTTTTATTTATATTTGCTTCTAAATTTCAACTATTTGTCTTTTCTAGTAATGAAAAAGTTAACTGTTTGTCATTATGGCCGTGTCTTTAGTGCAACAAGACACGTCTAGACCGCTGCTGCCTCCACTTTTCATGTGATATACTGAGGAAATTTGGATGTTAGCATTTTTAACCGTATTATCATCCAAATAGTATATATCGTACAAAGATATCGTTGATATAATATTGTAAAGATTTTAGATAGGGAGACAGAAGAGATCTTAGTTGAAATTCAAACAAAATAATTCTAGCGGCGGAATTCAAATTTCACAGGTAGAAATAAAAGTTTTGAAGTTCAAAATTGAGTAATTATTACAGTCACAGTGTAATTCTGAAAATTATTAGTATTTAAAAAAAATATAATGTATAATTAATAAAATTGTTAATTTCGAAGACTTAATCATCCAGCCCTCCTAATTCTATGATTTTATTTTTTGCATTTCGCGGAAGATCAATTCTATACAATTCAGCCTAATAGAGTGTGGAAAGGATGCTAAGTCTTCCTATAAACTGAAAATTAAATGTGTAATTTGGTTCATTAAAATTTGAAATTTTTATTTGCATTAATATCTTTTAAAATGAAATTACTCTAAATTTCATTCTTAAATCTCCAATCTCAATTTTTTAGTTCTGACCCTGATCTTAATAAACCAAAATTTCAATCTTACCATCGTTTCCGGAAAAAGCCGACATTTTTATTAATATCCAAAGTTTAATACAAATTATTAATTATACCCAGAGTCGGACCAATTATCGAAATATACCCAAGCCGGCCATTTTCTGGCCGGCTATGTACCCTCCCTAAGCCGGCCAGAAAATGGCCGGCTATGTTCCTTTTTTTTTTTTTTTTTTTTTAAGAGAGACACTATGAAAATCAAAATATTGAAATTTAACACTGAAAATTTGAAATTTTTTGTTTAATTATTTGTTATATTACTTCTTTTGATATAATTAGCATATTTATATTAAAATACGCTATATTAATTGAAATTATATTGAATAACACTATATTATGTTAAATTACGCTAAATTACATTACATTACATTACAATACGCTATATTAATTGAAATACGCTATATTATTTTTTATGTTGTGCTACTATTTTAATGTTGTAATATTTTCTGTTTAGCATTATCATGATAATTTATTTTGATCTGTAAAATATAAAAATAGTACCATAAAAGCACACATACACAAGAACCGAAATATAGGATAATCCAAATATACCAAACATAAATAGTATATCAAATATAAATAGTACAAAACTAGTAAAAATACAACTAAAACGGAGAGGGGGAATATCGGTGAGCCGGTACTCCGGCGTTCGCCCGGCGCGGCCAGCGCGGCCAGGCTCCGTCTCTCTCGGGCTCATCTGGGGCATCGGCAGACCTCAGTATCTGCTCGGCGGTATCCCAACTGGCATCGCCTGTGGAGACTGGTGGTACTGGCGGAGGTGTAGCGAAGATAGATGCGGCAAACTCACTCCCAAAGGCAGGCTGAGCATGAGACCCGCTACCACTAGCCTCTCTATCATGCGGCATCTCTGTGCCATATCGGGGTACCCTCGGTGCCGAGCTGAAATCCTCATCGAATACCCCGAAGTCCTGGAGACTGTACGAGAGGGACTCGTACTCAGAAGTATCGGACATCTCAGGTGGTGGCTGTGGCGGCATCTCCGCCGGACCCTGCAATCATACACATAATTTATTAAATTTGATCTGAATGAAGAAATTTATTAAAACATCTAGCTGATATTGAAGTATGACATACCTGAGGCTGCACCGGACGTCCATGCTCGTCGTACCATGCCGTCCACCCAACGTCGGACAATACCCAACGGTGGTAGTCCCACTCTGGATGTGAATCGGGGGAAGATGGCATATCATCTAACAGAACCGGGCTCCGATCGGGCTCATGCGGATCTATCTCACGCCAGTTGATGTTCTCTCTGGCGTCCCGCAGCATACCGATGATCTTTCCATCGTGCCCGGCATCCTCCACTGTATTCGCATTCTTCTTGAGGGTGCGGTACCCAAGCAGTCTCCAGTTCTTCTTTCCCAGCATGCAGATCCCATGCCCGCACTCCTTGATCGCTGACAAAAGCTGAAAAAAACTTAACATGTCAGATCAAACCTTGATGTATTACTAAGTTAGACCAAAACTATGTGGTTTTAGGTGCTTTACTTGGCGAGCCCATCCACGACCGGTGGGATGGTGACCATCATCCATCTGGATCCTGTCGCGGAGATGGGCACCGTAATCACCCTGCAGATAGACACTCGCCATGCAGACCTACGCGTACTATACATCGTACCTCAACTGGGGATCTCCCTGGGTCTGCTGAATCCCATCTGGCAACTGATAAAGGTCTGCATACTGAGGAGCCTGGGCCGTCCGGTAGTATGCATCAAAATGGGTGCTCCAGTCCTTATCCAGTCGCCCTCGGTGGGTAATGCTGTAAAGAAGACGTTAGTTGCAATAAAAAACTATCAAGTAATATGATTTATTTAATAAATACAATAGACTGCGACTTACCGGTGCTCGTCTCTGTGCATGTAACTCGGCAAATATGGGTCTGCAGGAATCAACGCCGCTCGACCAAACTGTCGGAGCACCCGATCTGGGTAGTGGTGCTCCACCGTCCAGAAATGTATGAGCGGACCTCGGTAGAACCACATCGCCTGCTCCTGCTCGTCAATCACACTGCCC
This sequence comes from Carex littledalei, assembly GCA_011114355.1. Lineage (NCBI taxonomy): Eukaryota > Viridiplantae > Streptophyta > Magnoliopsida > Poales > Cyperaceae > Carex > Carex littledalei. The sequence continues at coordinate 3,687,898 of CM022081.1, forward strand.
GGCAAGAGGAACTCCTCGTACAACTCTCTGTACGGCGTCCACTCAACAAGAGGCTTAGGCAAACTCTGAAGCTCTGACCGGACTGTCCTGATCCCAACGGTAGCACCGTGGGTCCGATCCTGGTAGCGGTGGAACCCGTGCCACTTCTTGGCGTATGCCGGGCAGTGAAACACATCTGGCTCTCCCCAATCCGGCGCCTCATTGGGGATAGGACGGCCCACTGGTAGACGTGACCACAACCAGTGCTGAAGCAGGAGTACCGGCCCGTACATCTGCTTCGCCGTCGGCTTCATTTTCAAGAAAATTACGCGTCAGTGTATTTTGATGGATTGATTGATTAAATAATTTACACTAAAATAAGAGTTGGTGACTTACCTCACTACTGCGACACAGGTTTGAGTACAGATGCGCCAGGACAGCTCCACCCCAGTTGTACGACGACGGCCGCTCAATGCCCATCAGCAACGGGAGATACATCATCGGCACCTGATCACCGCTGGAATCAGGAAACATGACAGAACCAAAAAGGTCCATCACGTAGCCGCGTGTATATCTGCAATACAAAACATATAAAAATTCTAATAGAATCATCGTATTATATCACAATTAGTAGAAACAAGTTATAAAATTTACCTCACAATCTCCTGCTCGGTGGAATCTGCCGAAAGACCCGCGATGAAGTGCTGCCGTAACCTCGTCATCCGCAGATGAAATTTGGACCTCCCTCGGTCCCCAATGATATACTCCGGGTCAGCTCCCAACAACTCCTCGACATAACCTGCGAAGCTGGTGCTGTCAGAGACGCCGCCGACGGGTGTGCCACGGATAGCCAAACCCCAGAGAGCACTCACATCCTGGAGAGTCACTGTCATCTCTCCGAAAGGCATGTGAAACGTGTGCGTCTCGGGACGCCATCGCTCCACCAGTCCGGCGATGAGAGATGCATTGATGATGCTCTTCTCTGTGCGCACGATGTCAACAACGTGGTGGAGACCCAGGTTGAAGAGGTACGGCCGCATCACCTCGAAGTACCTCATGTGAACGCATCTCAACTTCACATCTAGAAGATCCGTGTCCTGCGTTGAAAAATGTAATCCGCATGGTGACAACATAATAAATTTAAATCCAACAAAATTTAATGAAAATATAAGAAAAGGAACGTACCTCACGAGAAGCCAGTGAGACTCGGTGCTCGCTGTGGGGAATCCACAGGAGAGGACTGATGTGCTCCGTGCTGCTAGTACTGATCGGCTCGTCCACTAATGGACGCTGGGTAGGCCGTGCTCTAGGCATCCTGATATCTAAAATAACCTAAATTCGGTGAAATTACGCTTGATCACCATAATTATGGTAAAAAAGGCCCTAAAAATTGGTTATCTGTGCTAATTACACTAAATTAAGCTTAATCAGTCTAATTATGGTAAAAAAGACCAAAATACCCTAAAAATTGGTCAAACGTGCTAATTTCGGCAAAATTACGCATAATCAGCCTAATTATGGTAAAAAAGGCCAAAATACCCTAAAAATTGGTTATCTGTGCTAATTACACTAAATTACGCTTAATCAGTCTAATTATGGTAAAAAAGACCAAAATACCCTAAAAATTGGTCAAACGTGCTAATTTCGGCAAAATTATGCATAATCAGCCTAATTATGGTAAAAAAGGCCAAAATACCCTAAAAATTGGTTATCTGTGCTAATTACACTAAATTACGCTTAATCAGTCTAATTATGGTAAAAAGACCAAAATACCCTAAAAATTGGTCAAACGTGCTAATTTCGGTAAAATTACGCTTAATCGGCATAATTAGGGTAAAAAAACCAAAATACCATAAATATTGGTCAATTGTGCTAATTACACTAAATATTAGTTAACTTAGCTAATTACACTAAATTACAACAACATAATCTAAATTATAACACCTAAAACCCTAAACCCTAAACCCTAAAATAAATAAATTAAAAATTAAATTAGATAAAAAAAAAAATTACCTCAAAGAAGAAGAGAGAATTCGGAATTGGGTTGGGATGAGAGAATTGTGAGAGGAGAGAGAGAAAAAAGGGTATATATAGGGGTTAAAACGAAAAAAAAAAAGAAAAGGAACATAGCCGGCCATTTTCTGGCCGGCTTAGGGAGGGTACATAGCCGGCCAGAAAATGGCCGGCTTGGGTATATTTCGATAATTGATCCGACTCTGGGTATAATTAATAATTTGTATTAAACTTTGGATATTAATAAAAATGTCGGCTAAAAAAGCCCAAAACTTACCATCCAATAGGCAATAGGCTCCACGCAACCTTAGCTGTGCACAACATTAGACTGCGTGGAGTTTTTTTTTTGTGAAAAATGGTTAATACTAAGGCATAATATAGAATGACAGAAATACAATTAGAAAAAAAAAATTGTAACATTAATACTTAATTCTAAAATTGTAGTTATTGTCAAATTAATTTTCCTGATGAATAACAGCTTGTTTCTGTTTGAAATTTTTTTTTTTAAAAATTCAACTAAAATTTTGAGGTACTAAACTATGTCTTTTTGCTATTCTGATTTCGTCGGTTTCATGGCTCTGTGCAGTTTTCGAGTGCGTAAATGAAAGTTTAGATTTTTTTTTCAGAATTTGATGATAAGGTTGAAATTTTAATTTATTAAAATGGTAACTAAAAAAATTTCGGCCATGGTTGCCATATTTCATGTTATTGTCGATTTACACATAAGTCAGGTGTAAAGCGACAATAACATAAAATATGGCACAGCCCATAGCCTGTGACGAGTACAAGTCCAATATTTTGGGCTTAAGGCTAGTCACACATGTCAAATAATATTTGTTGTCCCAAAAACTTCTCAAGTAATAAACGCTCTTTTTTGGGTTAGTGGCTATTCCACTAATCTAACAAAATGTTAGATTAGCTATTGAAAAGTTAGCTCGGATTAGTGTCTCAGTGGCTATTCTCACTAAATCTGTATTTCATCCAAACGCATCAAAATTTGTATCTAATGGATTGATTTAATTGCTTTATTGATGCATTTCTCATAAATTACAGTATATATAGTCTTATAGTTGTTGGTACAAGGAGGAATTGAGACGGCTCGTTTTTTTGTAATTATCTTAAAGAGCTGAAAAGAAGGCGCACATAATAGTGAGGTGTAATTTGTAAATTTTCATGTAAAAGCTATGCTAAGTATCACCGAACGAGTGGCAGAGACACTATAGTTCAGGATTGGACATCCATCATATTCTGAATTTTGAAAATTTATGTTTAATTCATATGGTATTGAGTTGTTGTCCTATCCTAAAAAAATTTCTATCCTATTTTGTGAACTCTGAATTTCCCAACGCATCTAATTCTCTATTTTTTCGCAGCTCACTCCCCTACAGAGTCACATTCATTTTTTTTTTCATTTCCTAATGGCTACCCGTTAGTGATATGTACCCGTGCGAACCGGATCACCGATTTGCAAAGGAACAACAAAAAATTTGAAACAACGAAAAAAGGGCAACCGGGCGAAGTGATTCAAGCGAAGGAAGAGCGATTTGTGAAGGAAGGGCGATCAACGATGCATGACCTCGGTCGGGCGGAGGCAAGTGGAGCGGGAGGTCAACGGCACTAATGAGAGTTTGCATTCTATAAGTTTCTTTTTAGTTAGCAGGTTAACCCTAATTTTTTTTTCTAATAGCATTCACCTACTATTACTGATGTAGTCCCTAATTTAAACTTTGCTAGTATTTTAGACTAATTTGTATTACCAATTTTTTAATTTTTTAGTAATTTAGTCCCTAATTAGTAATTACCAATATGTTAGTAATTTAGACTCTATTAGTAATTACCAATATATTAATAATGTAGTCTCTAATTTAGACTTGAAAATTTCATATTACTATGTTTATTGTTTTCTTTATATGATAAAAATATTATATATTAAAATTTATATTATTTTGGATGAAATTCATAGTTTCAAAATTTTGTACCTTAATATATTTGATGAAATTTGAACTGTTAATATTTTTGTCCCACGAACTAACCACCTACCCCAAGTTGTCTTTGTTATGCATTTCAACACAACCCTTCCCTTTTGCAAAAGTAAATTTCAATTTTTGATGGTTGATTTTATAACCAGTGGGAGTTGATATATATATACAAAAATTTATTTCTGAACCATCATTATCTAAATTGAGTATTGGACCCTTGCTAACATGAGTCAATATGTTTGACCGAACAAGATGGTTATCATAATTTATGTATGGTACCAAATTTAATTAATAGGTTCCGGTCAAAAGAAATTTTTTATTGGTTATTAAACCTACAGCTTAATTAGCTTTTGTTCTATAAAGTGCATGGTGCTTCCAGTTTCTCTTAGGCTTTGAAAAGCATCCTTACAATTAAAACCTCCATCTCTGTACCCAGCAAAGATATTGAAATTATGGAACCTTTTTTTTTTTAACCCTGACCGTTTTTAGATCGAAATAGGTTCTTTGAATTGTATTATAAAGAGTTAATTAATTAAATTTAATTACTCGTAAAGTTAACTCATTTTCTAACATATTATTTCATTTTCAGAACAAAGTCCAAAACAGAGTACTCAGTGTACATAAATAACATTGTCATAACAATTAATACTACTTGAATTGGTAAAGCTTGTGGCGTGTTCGGCTGGAAGGATTAAGGGCTGAGGATTAAAATTTTAAGCTTTCGTAAGGAACTCCTGTTCGGCAAATAGAAGATCAAGATTAAAGAAGATCATTGAATAAAAAAATCTATTCTATTATGGAAGAAGAGTAAAAGACCAATATACCCCTTATTGCAAATCACATAAAAAAATCAAGAGTAACCCATATTTTTACAGAGCATGCGGGAGGGGAGGGGGGTCGTGTGGGATGTCAATGAAGAGGTCATCTTAAGGAGAACCTGTCTGTGATGTCAGATTTGGATTTTGGTCGCCGGAGAGTTAGCAATCATGGCTGGAAAGAGGAGGTGATTTTATTCCCGTGCCTAGGGATATGCGCTGAAGTGAGAAGAAGAAATGAATAGAAAGTTATAAAAGATAAAGGTGGGTCTAAGAAGTTGTACTTTACCAAAGTATTTTCATATGCGAAGTGGGTTTAAGGAGCAGCAAAGGAGGCAAATTCGTTAAGGAGCTGACAGACTCGCCTTAAGAATTCAAGCTAAGGAGTTGCTTTAATCCAGTCTAAGGAATTTGTGTTCGGCTGAATTAAAAGAGATTAAGGTCTAAGAAGATCTATGGAGGGAGCACCGAACATGTACTACGGACTTTGTGATAAAATTGCTCGTTTGTATAATAGGAATTGTTAATGAATTTTTTTTGTCGATCCTTCTGTTTTATTTTTTCAAACAAATTTGGTTATATTTGAACTCTCGTCTCTTGAATTTGTTTTTATTCAACACAATATTTTCTTGACTTGAAAGTCCAAACTGGGCCTTTCAAGTGCCTTGTTCAGATCTTATATGCAATTGGGAATCATCGTTGGGCTGTTATTAGGCCTTTATTGGACCTTCTAATTCATCGCCTAATCATCTACACACAATTTATTTATTTTTCTTCTTTGAATAAAATTCTTGCTCCGAATTGTTGATTTTTCTTATATAATCAAAATGTAAAGGCAGCAAATAGTGGGGGCGATGAAGCACATTAAAAAAATGGGGTCAATTGTTTTTTTTTCTAAATATCATTAAATACTATATATTTTAAAATATATTAGATGAAAATATACAACATTTCATTCCAATATCGTTATATAAATGTTTTATGATATATATAGCTGCTGTGTACATTTAATTTTTTTAGTACATTTTGATATATTTAAAAATAGAAGAAACACTCGACATCTTTTTATTTTTACTACGTTGAAAATACAAAAAATAAAGCTTAAAATTTGAAATTCAACATTATACACATTATATAAATTTTGCACATATTGTGTGTAAAAATGATGAGTTGGTGTGTGTTTTACCGTACATCAAGTGAATTAAAAATTTGACGGTCAGAAATTAAAGTTCATTGATGCATCATCAAACAATGTTTAAATTGTATGAAATTTTATTGTTATGGTGCTATCATAGGTATATCCAGCATGTCATAAACTACTATGACATGCCGGATTGCTGGCTGAGATCAAGAACTATATATGTGCACAGAAATTTTGAACTATGTATTTTACATTTTTACAAAAGCAAGGCAACTCATTTTTTCATATGGCACATGTTTTGGGAACATCTTGTTCAGTCATATTTCTTTTTATAAGATGTTAGCATATTTCAGTTTATACATAAACTATGCTAACATCTTGTTCAGTCAATATTTTTATAAGATGTTAGCATAGTTTATGTATAAACTGAAACTCAAACAATCCATCTCTTTCTTTTATAATGCTTTTAGGTATCAGATTTAATATATAAGTCCCGGTCGTGAATACCCAAACGCCTTTATAAAAATACTCAAATGGCGAAATTTTATTGGTAAGTGAACTCATTTTCTAACATATATTTTCATTTTCGGAACAAAATCCAAAACACAGCCCTAGTGTACATAAAAAAACATTTTCATAACAATTAACCTACGACTACATTAATTGCTAGCTAATGCTTGTAGGAATTTGTGATATGAATTGCTCATTTGTATTATAGAAATTTTAAACAAGAAATTTGAGTCGGATATATATCCTTTCGTTTTATTTTTCAAACAAATTTTGTTATATTTGAACTCTTGTATGAAAATTGTAAACTTTTTTTTTGTTCAACACAATATTCTTTTGACATGCTCTGAAATTGTTATAGCAGACGAAATCAAGTAATCATTACTTTTGGATTCTCACCAAAATGAGAGTAAGGGAATAATAGAGCTACCCAATTTCTTTATTGATTTAAAGAATGTGTAATAACTAGAGTAGCCTTAAAAAATTATAATCAGTGGCTATATAATTGTTAATTCCGAGAATCAGTTTTTGGTCTAGTGGTAAAGACAATGATCTGTGTGTGGGAGGTTGCAGGTTCGAAATCCAAAAAGGACAATTCTTTGTGGATAACAAGGGTGCGTTTGGATGCAACCCCAGGAATAGCAAGAATAGCGCTAACCTGAGGTTAGCGTTATTCCATCATTTGAATGGGTTAGCAAGAACAACGCTAACCCCAGGTGCAAAAATAGCGCTAACCTGAGGTTAGCGTTATTCCATCATTTGAATGGGTTAGCAAGAACAACGCTAACCTCAGAAATAGCTATATTCTTAGAGTGATCCAAACATAGAATAGTGTGAAGAATATTCACTAACCCAAATACAGTGCTAACCCTATGATGTTCTTGACGATCCAAACGCACCCTAAATAGTTAGATGGCTTAACCTCCAATCTCTACTCAAAATAAAAAATATATATATAATTGTTAAATTCCCAACAACATTGCTACATCCATGAAACTTGAATTACCGGTAAATTTTCTTTTGTTTTAGTGAAAATATAATAGTTACTTGAAAAAAAAAGTTAACATTTATAATGACTGTTCATAGTAACTAATATCAGAAAATATTAACCGCAATTTAAAATTTATGCAATAAAACAATAATTAAACTATGGTCCATTTCTCATTGAAAATGAAACAATATTTTCTGCCATTGTGAACTTCTTTTAAATCTAAAATGCAGTATAAATTGCCACCATTTCGTTTAGCATGATAAGCAGATCACACAAATTTGGAAAATGAAGAAAGATTAACTCAGAAATAACAGGTAGGTATTTCCACCAAGTGAACTACAATAATAAAATCTATATAATGTTTTAACTAACTCCGAATTCAATAAAACAAAGAAAGATTGTAGCACCGAATTTACACAGAGAAATTCAAATATAAAAGTTCACAAATTCATTTTGTAGTTATTAAAATTCTGATGAAATTTTTCACTTTTGGTTATTGTTTTGTAACGTCCATGGTTGTCATAATTATTTGATTTGTTGCTTTAAACCGAGCTGCAAAATTCTAAGCCCATAACCAATGACGAACCCAAGTCCGATATTCTGGGCTTGTACAACACTAAAGCAAATTGGGCTTGTACTCCAAAAATAAACTTCTCAAGAAATATATAATTGGGCTTGAGCCCGTAATCTCTAAAGCAAATTGGCAACATTGGGCTTGTGTTTTCATTTTTTAGGATTATCCGTGACAACCAAAGTTTTCTCAAAATCATATTCATCTAGGCGGGGCAAAAGAGCTCGTAGCTCGTGGCTCGATCGTGACTCGCTCGCTAATAGCTTACTTGTTACTGGATTGAGCTGTTAGCCAGCTCGCCACTAACTCGGTTTAGAATTAACTCGGTATAAAAAGTTTGTATAATTTATTTTCTTCTTAAAACAAGATTCAGCCAGACCCAACAAGCCAGTTTGTCAACTCATAACGATTTCAAGCTGAGATTTCAGCTCGGACCCCTAAAGTCAGCTTGCTTGTGACTCGGACGAGCCAAATCATGACGAGTTCAAGCTAGACCTAGCTCATGACGAGCCAGCTCGTTGCCACCCCTATATTCGTCCAAGCCAAGAGTTGGATCCCATTTTTGTAAACCCCCATTTTTTTCTGATATTATTATTATTTTATTTTATTTTACCAATTTTTCCTGTAGGCTTTCATAATCATAAAAAGTCAGATTACATTGATAACATATTAAATTCCCCATATTTGCAAGATTGTATAAACAAAAGTATAAATAGTATATTTATTTGACACTCACACTTTATATGAGTGATCTAAGACAACCTCCATATTCTATTTGGGAAAAAACAAACTAGTATATTTTTTTTTGTATATATATGGACTCTAATTTCAAAATTTCAGCTCAATTTAGAAGTCATAATTGCACAGTTTTTTTATTTTTGAAAGTGTCTATCTCTACTAACAGTACATAATGTTTGCAAAATGAATTATGTTGCAATAATCAGGAAAAATGACATCACCAAAAACTTCAGTCAAATGTAGATAATAATTTGCAAAATGCCCTATTGTTGCAATAATCCGAAAAAATGATGCCGTAATGGCTTAAAGTCTTATAATATATTATTTAGAATAATTATTTCAATCCCTCCACTCCAGTACCCGCAGCAACAATAGAGAAAAGTTGTACTACAGTCCCCACTAATTAGAGGAAGGTTATACTATGGTCCCCACTAATTATATGGTCCATTTTTTCCAATCTCTACACTCGTCTCCAAGTCAACTTTCATAGATATAAATACTTGGAACATAAAATATTAATACTTGCAAAAATAAGATATAAATACTTGCATGCGTAACTTGATATGATCATCCCTTTTTCCAGTCCCCTAATAGCTCCCGCGTCAATCTTCCTCTAATGAAGTAGTAGGTACCCCGTATCCCCCATCAACATTCTCTAATAGTCTCCGCGTCAACCTTCCTCTACTAAAAATAATTGACCTTATAGGTATAAATACTTACAATACTTGATATTAATACTTTCAGATGTAATCCAGTGTCATATGTAAAAAAATACTTGCAAGTATAGATATAAATATTTGCGTGACGACGAGCCCGAAAGTACGTAATCATGGATCTCATTTGAAAGAAAAAATTACTTAGAAGATGTTCGTGGTTTTAGATTCGCAAAATTTCTTACAGATCGTCAGAAATATAACAGTTAAGGTGCGGGTACAATGCAGATACTGGAGTACGGCTACTCATTTCAGCTTCCTATTATTTATCATTGAATTTCATAGCCGTAGTTAGGTCCTCTAAAATTATGTTATTTTGTTGCAATTTGTGCACAAAAGAATTATTTATTTGTTCGCGGTATTTTTGTTTCGTGTTTCTCATCAAAACTTAGAACATGTGGACCCTACATTTATAGGGACAAGAGTTAGAGATATATAGTCTTTTAGATAGAAGCCATTTCTCTTGAGATAAAATAATAAAAAACACACACACTGCTATTGAGAGAAATAATGAATTTTTCAAAAATCAATTTCTGTAATTTTTCATAAATTGATTTATGAATTTTTCGACTGAAGTCACTGCTATTTATTTGAAATATTATCAACGCTCTACAAATATATTTGGTTGCTATACAATTATTCTTGACGGTTGGTCGTAATCTAATTTCTATTTAAATAATGTCATGTTTGTTAGTACAGTAGAAAGATTCCCAAAGAAATCAGGGGACGGCAGCTGGAATGGAAAAGATAGACAATGTCAAAACCAAAGTAATTAATAGAAAAAAGCTAAAGAGAAATTAAAGAAAACAGGAAACATATCATTGGATGCTAATCCCACAAAACAGGAATTAATACCGCTCTTTTGGTGTAACCAAGTGACAAGCCCACAAGAAAAAGGAATACCGCCGCGGCGAAACGGTGGGATATATATATATATATATATATATAGAGTAAGGCTACGGTGCTTTGCAAAGTAAACCACCCCGTTTACTTCGGGTCATTTTTTGGATTTTGAAAATCCAAACAACCGATCCGAACCGTTCAACATGTTCTAAATATTGAAATGTGCTTGGAGACCAAATTTTACATTTTTTGGAATTTTTTTACTATTTATTAAGCCACTTTGAAAGTCGCTGATCCGACGGTAAACAGTAAAAAACAGTAAAATTTTCTGGACCACCGGATCAGAAACTTTCAAAGTGGCTTAATAAATAGTAAAAAAATTCCAAAAAATGTAAAATTTGGTCTCCAAGCACATTTCAATATTTAGAACATGTTGAACGGTTCGGATCGGTTGTTTGGATTTTCAAAATCCAAAAAATAGCCCGAAGTAAACGGGGTGGTTTACTTTGCAAAGCACCGTAGCCTTACTCTATATATATATATATATATATATATATATATATATATATATAGAGAGTGGCTAAGGTCAAAGTGGTATGACCAAGGCCTTGGTGCTACCAATTAGTTTTTGCAATTTTAAAGTTTAAATAGTTGATTCAAACCGTTAGATGTTCAATCTATATTAAAATCTGCTTGGAGACCAAATTTTACATTTTTTGGAATTTTTTTACTATTTTTTAAGCCACTTTGAAAATGGCAGATCCAGGTGAACAGTAAAAACAGTGCAACCAAATTCTGGACCATGTGATCAGCAATTTTCAAAGTGGCTTAAAAAATAGTAAAAAAATTCCAAAAAATGTAAAATTTGGTCTCCAAGCAGATTTTAATATAGAGATCACATCTAACGGTTTAGATCGACCGTTTGGACTTTGAAAATCCAAAAACGACTTGGTAGCACCAAAGGCCTTGGTCATACCACTTTGATCTTAGCCACTCTCTATATATATATATATATATGAGCTTGGCTACTATGCTTATATAAGCAAAAGCCCACATATGCTTATAACTCATTTTTGCGTTTCTAATGTTCAAATGGTCGATCCGACCGTTCATCTTGTTCTCCATATTAATATGTGCTTGGAGACTAAATTTTACATTTTTCTGAATTTTTTTACTATTTATTAAGCCACTTTGAAAATTGCTGATCTGGGTGAACAGTAAAAACAGTGTTTCCAAAATTCTGGACCACCAGATCAGAAACTTTCAAAGTGGCTTAATAAATAGTAAAAAAATTCAGAAAAATATAAAATTTAGTCTCCAAGCACATATTAATATGGAGAACAAGATGAACGGTCGGATCGACCATTTGAACATTGGAAACGCAAAAATGCTCATTTAAGCATATGTGGACATATGCTTATATAAGCATAGTAGCCAAGCACTATATATATATATATATATATTATTTCTATTTGAGGTACGGTAGAGATTTAGTCAATTAATGCATATGGTTTTCTAGTTCCAAAAGGAATCTTTGATAAGGTTATTAGCAATTTGACAACTAGCAATCTTTAATTAACATTAGAAAGAATGGTTTAGCTTCATACAATTTTGAAAGGTGCCAAGGTGGGCAAATTAATGTTGAATAAAATAACTTTCAATTAGTATTTAAGTGTTGTTGACTTTCAATTAGACTAAACAGTAGAATAAGAACTTTAGGTTTTACTTATTCCGCCAAACGTAATTTAATTGAGATAGAATAAGATAGAATAAGATAGAATAAGCTAATCTTTAGGCTAGTCTAACTTAACCTAAACTTACCCACCTCTTCAGTTCAAGTGGTTTAATTTTATTGGATATGAGACATAACTTTTCATTGTTTTTATTATTTTCTATCATTTTTAAGGAATGTAAAATAAACAATTAATTTTGTTTTCATTTAAACATCAACCAAATATGAATAATTTTGGTCGGCCTAATTTAGAATAATCAAGTTTTACCTCATTATCCTTAGTCCACAACCAAACACCACCCTAGTGTTGGGCCCATATAATTTTACACTGTTCTACATTTCTTTTTTCATTTTTGATATTTGTGAAAATTTTATTTCTTTAGTTCACGCTATTTTGATAACAAAAATATATCATGGCCGCTTCACAACAAAAATATTCTAACTCATGTGTAGCGTTCTTTGTATGAATTTGTGCAATTTTAGTTTTTTTTCTTTTTTTGAGATAGAAATATAGAAGTCTAATAATTTGTCGAGTTGCATTTAATAGTTGCATTTAATATTTACAAATTTTTTTATTCAAACAATGTAATGTAAAAAAATACCGTTTAGTGGAGGAGTTTCAAATTAAGATGTGGGTTGATTCCACTAAAAGAAAAGTAAAGAACTAATTTAATTATAAAAGTTTGATTGTTTTGTGCACAACAAAGCAAACACTATTATTAATTTACTTAATTAACCTTAGCGAAATATTTTTCTAGCTCGGCCAACATTTTATTTTCTTTGGATAAATATATGTGGTTTTTTTTGTTTCTTTTTTTCTTGGTGAAATATTTGATAGGTTTAGTTGAGAAGCAACCTAGAATATAAAATATTAAATCAAATGACTACCAATGAGAAAAATGGGAAGGGGAGATGAACCTTGTAATTGTTGCTTTTTGTGAAATAAACCCCACTCTTATAATAATATTTTCTCTCTGTAGCGCATTAGGGTTAGGGATAAGCCTCCAACTTGTATGGAAAAAGAAATAATATGTTTTCTCTAAAATAAAATATTAACACAAGTGGGACTAACCACTTGATTCCTAGAATATAAAATATTAAATTAAATGACCTTGTAATTGTTGCTTTTGGAGAAATCAACCTAACTCGCCAATAAAGTATAATAATATTTTTCTGTCTGTCTGTTGGATTATTTATTTAATAATTAACTTGGAGTTGGCTACGGTGCTACTACGCGTAGCACAGAGGGCCTCCATGCCACGACTTAATATTTGAATTTTTAATATCTTGACGCTCGATCCGAACAGTTCAACATGATCTCCATATGAATATGTACTTGTAAATCAAATTTTATATTTTTTAGAACTTTTTTATATTTTTTTTAGATAGATAGAAAATCACTTGATCTGAATGGTACATAATTTTCAGATCAAATGATTTTCTACCTATCTAAAAAATTAGTAAAAAAATTCTAAAAAATGTAAAATTTGATTTGCAAGTACATATTCATATGGAGATCATGTTGAACGGTTCAGATCGACCGTTAGGATTTTGAAAATTCAAATATTGAGCCGTAACACGGAGGCCCTCTATGCTACGCGTAGCATATTAGCCAGATTCAATTAACTTATATATAGAATAACAAGAGTAGAACTAGAATGTACTTAAACTTATTAAACTAATCGGTCATTTTAATTTCAAAATGATTGATTTCAACTGATAAATATAAGCTGTTGATCTACTGATAATTTTCATACAAAATTTATAAAATTAAATTAATTTCATATAAAATTAAGCAGTAAAAAACCCTTAGAAATTAATTTTAATATATTCATTTCCATTGTTTTTTATTGTTTAAATTTATACTGAGTTAATTCTAAAATTTATAAATTTTGACCGCTTAAAAACACCTTAGTTCTACTCAATTAATACGTATGATATGTTATCAATGTTATGTATAATCAAAAGATTAATACGGTTAAGGTTATTTTAAATATTAATGTCATATAGGATGTGATTTTTTTATACATAGAATTTAAAGAGTAAATTTTATATTATTGATAGACTGAAATAGATAATTATCAAATAAGATAAAAAAAAAGAATTATCTTATTTAAAAAATTTGGTTTGAGATACAAGGTAGATTGAATCTTTCTTAATCATTTCATCCGATTAGAAAATGCAAAATTAAATTAAGGAGAATAAGAAATGAATTATGTGAGGATGCCCTGCTACCTCAATTTTTCAAAAAAAAAAAAAATCTGGACCATCAGGATTCCTGGCGGTTCATTTCTTTTCAGGACCATCAGGAATCCTGGCAGTCTAGGCATTTAAAAAAAAAACAGTGAGCATTTTTGTAATTTTTAACTTAATTGAGGATATATTAGAAAAATTCGGAGATTCGTCTAAGATAAAATAAAATGGAGAGGATTAGCACTCACGTAGTTATCCGTTTCCGGCCCAGTTTTGGGCCCACAATGCCTCCCTATTTCTAATTCTCTCCGACTCCGGTAAATCAGAAGGATCTAAAATGGGCCCCACGACAATTTTGTAGAATCTGTTAATCTGACAGATGAAATAGCTGAAATTAATTTGTGCTTACTGTTACAAAAAATATCAATTCAGCAGGTTAACATTTATAGACCAAAATTGCAGAAATCAATATTTTAATCAGAAAAAGAAACAAGACCTTGCGTTATAGCTGGGATACTCAATGTTAATATTAAAAGACAGCAATTATGAATGGATATCAATTATCATTACATAATGGGTTTCATTTTAATTGTCAGAATATTCAGGAATTATGAACGACAGATGTAGGCATACAATTAAAAGACATTGTTGGTAGAACTAATAAGAGGTTCAATATTGTGGGCTATATGGTTACTTTAGAGGGGTAGTAAAAATCAGAAAAAGGATATTTATTTTAAGAAATAATTTGATAGGTCCAACAATAAAGGAGACAGGAGTTTATAGGGGTGCAAACGGATCGGATAGTGGTAAAACCATATCCGTATCCGTTTTTATTTTTCGGATACGGATACGGATCGGATATTAAACGGATACGGATACGGTTCGGATATTAAACGGATACGGATACGAATCGGATATTAAACGGATGCGGATACGAATACGAATATCATTCGGATACATAATACGGATGTTGTATTAAAATTAACTTATTATTCAACAAATTATTTTTTCAAATAAAAATTATTTAATAAACATAATTATTGTCAGTCTCTCAAATAATAATCACACTATCATCTCCGCATGTTATTGTTTAATTTTTGTTTACTAGAATCATGTTTATATATTCATGTACATAATTATAATAATCAACGTAAGAAACAAAATTTCTTACGGTGCTAAAATCTTCTACAGTTGAAGGCTTAAAGCACCGTTATTTCATATTTACTTTTTGAAATTGTAGGTTCAAGTGTCAGCCTTTAGTATATTTGGAATTTCAATGTAATTGGTATGAGGATAAAATGAATCCAAGTTGACAACAGCTGTTTGCATGTAATACTGTGGTGAGAGAATGTAACAAAAGGAATAAAGTAAAAAGATTAGTAGTGGGTTTTGCGGAGCAGAGGGCTTAATGGATATCCGAAATCTAAAAATTTACGGATCCGTATCTGTATCTGCTTCTAAACTCAAAACCGTATTTGTATTCGTATCCGCATAATTTATATCCGTATCCGCATCCGTATCTGCAAATTATCCGTACCCGAATATCTGTATCCGCAAATTATCCGTATCCGAATATCCGTATCCGCAAATTATCCGTATCCGAATATCCGTATCCGTAACCGTATCCGCTTTCAAAAATTGAAACCATATCCGTATCCGTATCCGCATAAGTAATATCCGTATCCGCATCCGTATCTGCAAATTATCCGTATCTGAATATCCGTTTCGGTAAAAAATTGGATACGGATCCGGATCCGCACGGATAATATCCGATCCGTTTGCACCCCTAGGAGTTTACGTGAATGCAAGGGCGGAAAAAACGTGCTTTGCTGTGCTGAGATTAACACACTGTGATTTTGATTCTGTATCGTATCGTGTCGTGACAAAGTTTATTTTTCACGTGTCGTGCTGTACCGTGATCAAAATGTCAAGGAGTGATCACGACACGCGAATAGTCACGGTACGGGAGTCACGTCGTGCCCAAACGTGCCGTGACTAAATATGACTCGCATGACTCGTGTGATCATTTGATCATAATTTAGGTTAGTTTATTAAAGATTCATCATTTGATAAAGATCTAACGGTCCTAATTACACGTGACTCGCGTGACCACGTGCTGTGATTATATCTTTCGCGTGACATGCCGTGCCGTGTCAAATTTTCTAAAGATGGTCACGACACGCAAATGATTACGACACGGAACACGTGAGTCACGGCACGTAATCGACTCGGGTGCCGTGCCGTTCCGTGACAGAACCAGCTCCGCCGTGCCATTTTTCTCACTCTACTAATCATGCATGCTGTAACAATCACAAGAGCTAAAATTTATTAAAATTTATATACAATAAAAATAAATTATCTATAGACGAATAATATAAAAAATTACGTCTAAATTAAGTGGCTAAGTATTAATTGTCGTACGAAAGAAACTTAAAAGCAGAATAATAATATTTTAAATTTAATGTATATCCTTTTACTTGCGACAAAGAAATTTAAATTGTGTATCGCAATGCATTAAAAAATTACAATTTCATTATCGTAGTGAAAATCCTTTTTTTTTTTTACTTTTTGGAACATTATATTTCCTTTCGTAGTAATATCATATATTTTTTTGAATTAGTATTATACTGAACAAAACAATTCAAAAAATATTTTTATCATTCCGAATTACACAAAATTAATGTTCCGATCACACTCTTGTTCTGCACGAATCTCAACATTTTTTCCATATAATTTAAACGATATTTTTTTATTATTCCGAATTGTACAAAATTATCACTTTCTCAAACGGTTTGGGTTAACATTTCCTCGCAAAATTGTTACACACTAACCCCGAACAGCTCTATTCTTGACGTTCCCATCGCACCATTGTTGAGCACGAATCTCAAAGCACCAAAGGTTGTGCTCTTGAGGTCAAAACCGTCATTTCTTTGAGTTAGTTTCCTGTTGCTCTTCTTACGCGCATAATTGAAGCTCAACACCGAATGAGCAAGCACCAGTGCTATCACCACTGGTTGAGTCCCAATGCCTGGATGCCTTATCCAGGACCCGACCCGCATCTCTCTTAGCGGGTTCAAGCCCGAGCCCGAGCGTCAAATCCAGAGGTAGATCTTCGCACTCCACTGCCGGACTTGGTTCACATTGGCTCACGTGTGAAGCTGCTTCATGTGTGCCAACAGATTCCTCACGGCCGGCCCCACGGCAATCTGGTTCTGACGAGCGGTTGCTGTGCTCGTGATCGGTTTCGGGCTTTTTGGATTTGGCCGTGCGCTTGAACCGGGTCCGGGTTGCTTTGGACACCTTACGGAGCTCGGTATCCAAGCCGGTTTTGTAGACATGCCGTATACCATATGTCGGCTGTGGGCCCGACCCGGCAGCAGCACTGTCAGAAGAAATTGACACAATGGGCGCTCCTTTGAGCACAGCATCGACAGCTGCCTGGACCATGGGCCAGTTGCCGGACCAGAGAAGCCCCACCGATCCATGGATTGGGTTCACGATTCGAGCACATGCTTCATACAGCAATGATCTAAATATCTCTGGGCGGAGGTGGGTGGGGCCGGAGTTGATGAGATTGATCAGACCGGCACGGCCGTAGAACTTGGCGAGGAAGATAGTGGCGTGGGCCTGGGCTTCTGGGTTCTTGATCCACTGCAGACATGGCCGAATGCTGCAGCTCTCGCTACATCCTTTCCTTAGCACTCTGCATCCGTTGCAACTGTTCCTCATCGTTACTCAATCTATCTGTTAGCTTGTGAATTGTGAGAATGATGGGAGGGAAAGAGAGGGGACAAGGAAGGTTTTATAGGTGGTTGAGGTTGGAGAGATGAAGGAAAGAGGGGAATGCACTGCGCCGGTGGTTTTATGAAAAATGAGATACCAGGTTACGGCGCGCGGTCCCACTAGTTTCCTGTTTTACTTGATACTGCCACGAAGAGCGGAGAAAACGGTTTTTGGTGGCAAATATTTTAACAGAGAAGTTTTGGCTTCATGCAGCGCATGGACTATACAATCAGGACAGAGTTTCACAGGACTAATGTGCTGCATGTAGCTAAAACCACTCTGTTAAATTCGTTACAAAATTTTTGGTTTTGGTCATGATGTTCTCCTGTGAAAGGAACAGGAAATAAGTCCAGTCTTTTTAGTTTTTTAGTTGGATAAGAGATATATAGAGAATTTATTAGTCTTAATTTTTTTTTGTCCCATGTAGACTTCTAGTATTATAATAATTCTTTACGAATTATTCTTGGTCATGATGCATAAAAAATAGACTATAAAACAAACGAAACAAATAATTGCTTTAGAAACAATGAAGCTTGATTTTAGTAGTTTTCTTTGTAACATTGTGAATTTCTCAATTTCAACATCTAACAAGCAACTTCAGTTTCATATGTTCTTTTACTGGACATGTCCGGTAATTTAAGCACTGGAGAGGAATAAAACCAATTGGGATTTGGTCCGAGAAAACAGGGTACGTGAAAATCTGATATCCCAACCCAAAGTGATAACATACGCTGGATTGGAACATTTCCCTTTTATTTGAATATGATTTATGAGCCGCAGTATAAGCATTGAGGAATGAGGATTGAGGAATGAGGAATGACATGACGCCACCAGAGGCTGTATACAGCCCCCCCTCTCTCCACTTGTTTCTAAAGTCTAAACTAATATTCAAACTATATATCTTTATCTGAAATAAAATCATAAAATTATACCTTCGATTCTGATGATTCGTTCGAGTACATAATAGTATATTTTTATGCCTGGTGGATGGCCCCCTTCTTTTGGTTGTAAATTTATTTGTGGATACTTGTGAAACTTTGTTTTAACAAGTCTAGTTTGGACTGAACAGTGCTAAAGAAATACATCCATCTAGAGAGAACATGAAACTGTAGTTCTATATTGTACTTCCCATTTAAATGCAAATATAAATTTACTAGAGTGGGGTGATTGCTTTAATTAATGATGGTTATTTTAACAACTTTTGCAATAATTTTTCAAAATAATAAATAAAATTAGAAATATGTTATTTAAATTTAGAGTTAGCCTAAAAATCTAATTACTTTTACTTTTAATAATGATTAATGATGCACAAAAATTTCAAACCGTTGGAGTGTGAAGAAGGGGGGAAATTAGAAAATTGAGATTGAAGGGACTAAATTGTTGTAATATAATTTTATAAATTGTTGTGATCTGTGGATAATATACATGAAGTCTATAATATTGGATTCAAATTTAAAGTTCATTAATGTTATAACCCGTATAAAATAATTTAGTTAATTAACCTAATAATCAAAATTTGCAACTAATTTAAAATTCTGAAATTATTAGTTAGGTTAATTAAAAATGATCAATTGTTTAAACAAAATTATTAATAGGATAAACAAGAATTTAAATAAATTATAGAGGCACTGTTGTATATATATAATAAAGTAGTAAATCAAAATATCGTGTTAGGGAATCTCTAAATTTACGAACCGAAATTTAAATAGACGTGGTGACATTCGAATAGTTCGTACATTTTTATAAATGTCATTTCTTTCGCGTTCCAAATTAACTGATAATTAAAGAACTAATGATTTAATTGCGAATTACAAATCGAAGATTTCGACAAATTAAGGTGAAATATTAAACGCGAAAACTTCGTCGAATTAAACCTGTTGCAAGCCTCTCGATTGTTATTTATTGATCTAGAAAATATTACATCCAAACCGAGTTTCTTAAGTATGCAATTGTTTGGACCATTCAAATAAATTCTGCACGAATCTCAAAGCAGTCCCTTCCCTTTTAACTGCCTTTTGTTTTCTTCACTAAGTCCAGACGGCAGCCAAGGCCTTCCTTCTTCCTCTGCAAAATCAGAACACCTCACCATTTTTTTTTCTATTTTGTCTGTTCTCTCCGCCGCACCCTTCCTCTTTGGATTCCTCGCTGACTCACCCTCCCTCTCTATTTGCTCTTTAGCGATAAAAATCGCACCCCTCCCGCTCCCTCTCTTCTTCGCTCTCTCAATCTCCCTTATTCTCTCTCTCTCTCTTGCTCTATTCCCCCTCTGCTCTCTCTCGCGAACCCTAAAACCCCGCCTCCTCTCTCCCCTCTCGCTGACCCAGAACCCTACCCCCTTTCTCTCTTTGATTCTTCTCGGCGCTCCATCTCTCCTTTCTCTGCTTTCTCTCTCCCGGGGTGTCCTTGTGCTTGTAAATGGTGCGGTGCTGGTACGATGCTGGTGTGGTGCTCGCTGATTTGGGACGGCCGTGAGGCGAGCCGCTGCTTGGTAGCTGCCGAGCTTGACCCTCGTTGCGATTGGCTCTTCTCTCGGGTAACCCTAAAACTCACTAATTCGGTTTTGCCTTGTGGCTTGCGGCTGATGCTTTGATCTGTGGCCTTCGTGCCATTTCACTTGACTTGTGGCCTTCGAGTTTGTTTTGCTATCGCTGGCCGTGAGCCTTGCTGTGGATTGTAGCCTATGTGCTTTCTTGTCTGACCTGCGGCTTTGAACCTTTTTCTGTGACTTGCGGCCTTCGTGCCTTGTGTAGTTTGACTCGTGCTGTTGCTGGTACTACCCCTCTGTGGCTGTTGCCTTGATTTTATTTGGATTTCCTTGCCCTTTTCTTTGTTGGGCTTGCTGTCTCTGATTCCTGGTTGATAATTATATGGTGCTGTACCAGTTGGTACAGCCCAGTGATACCACTGGTACCGAATCTCAAAACTGACCTTGAAATGACAGGGATCTTATTGGAAAAAAAATTTGGATTGAATTGTAAATTTTAGGCCCTTGCGTAAATAAAATTAAATCGGGTTCTAAAATGCAAGTGTGGATTTCATATTGAATTTTGGGCTTTGGGCCTTAGCTAATTAATTGGAAATTGGGCCTTTTGTCTTTTCTGTTGGGCTTGACCGAAATCAAATTAAAGGGGCTCGGCCTTGATTATATTATTGATTTGGGTTTTAGACCCAAACCGAACCAACATATAATTATGGTTACTTGTAAATTTATATGAATTGAAATATAGCCCAATCTTGATCGGGTTGTACAAACCCAAAATTGATAAGTTAGAGCACGAGATTAAATTACCGAAGATTGAATTAGAATTACGAGAATGTAGGAAGTTAATTAAAAAGCACGGTTTGGACTTAAATTAAAATAGTTTAACACATTTAAATTAAATAGGATTTTAATAAAATAATGAATTAAGTAGTTAGGATTTTAAAAATATTAGTTAAGTAAATATTTAGATTAAATCAAATGTAGTTTTAAATAAGGTAAATAAATTATAAATAAAATATGTTGTTAATTAATAAAGAACAACTAATTAACAACATATTAACGCTTTCGAATCATTACGAGTACAAAATTTTACTAAATAGAATAATTAGATAATCATGTATTAAATTATATTTAAATTAATTGACTTGCACAAATTAGTAAAAATAATTCGTACGATTCTAGAAACTTTATAATAATTAAGTACTACACTTATTAATTACGTACTTAGGATTTAAAATAAATTGTAGTTAACTTAATTAGGAAAATTATTTATAGTGCAAGTATTAATTAGGGACTTAATAATAACTAATTAAATTACGTCGATTATACCTTACGTATGTTATCGTAAAAATACACAAATACATTATCTAAGTAGTTAATTAATTAGATAAGCAGTTTATCTTCAAATTAAAGTATAACAAATGATTTAAGTACATTAGATTAATTTAATTAGATTCGAACCTTAGTTAATTAATTAACTAAATACCAACACTCAGTCAAAATAATCAAACTGGGTAATAAGGGTTACGAATACTTAGTTTAGACTCTAATTAAGTTACGACCAAATTACAGGTCAGCCGACCTACACCGAGTTCGATCCGTGGTACGATCCCGCTGACGGTTACACCGGAGCAGGTGAGGATTGTGCAGATTACGGTGACTTCTAGCGCTAGCGCTTTCTACCCCTACAGCTATCAGGTGTGGGATATCTGTATTTTTCTTTCGTGGCGTACTCTCACCAGTCGTCCACTTGACCTGTCATTCGTACCTTAAATTTTGTAGTTGCACTAGAGCATGTTTAATCCTTTCTGAACTGTAATTTAGGATTTGCATAACCCCTTCTAAATTAAAAATTTAAATGCTTTCTTAGGAGTAGTGTAATTTAATTAATAATATATTAGGATACTAGTTGTCCTCTTCTCGTAGAGGACAACATATTATTGTAGTTAAGCATGTGCATTGGTGAGCGTGAGATAGAAGACCGAATGATTGCTTTCCGTCCTCGTAGTATGGGATGCGAGGCGGTTCGTGGGTCATTGGGCTGAGGGATCACTTGATCCCTTAGAGGTCTTACTAGGATTATTATTATTATATGCATGAGCTTGGTAGTATATCATTTTCGATCATTTTACATTTTGTGCGGACCGATCACGAGTCCGGAGACGATTCGGGAGCTATCCCCCCTACATTAGGAGCTACTTGCCTAGGACGGCTGCCGAGGATGCGGTGGCAGATTTTATTATTTTGTTGTTATGATGTCCCATTGATCTGGCCGGATGGTGGAGTTTCGTCTCTGCTCATGAGGAGACGAATTGACTTATTCTTACGCATTGCTTGTAGTTTTCTCCTATTTTATATGTTTGGTGATGAATCGTCTTAGAGAAGGAAAACACATGGAATTAAGTGTAACCATCGGCTAGCGTGCACTTGCCTACGGGTTGAAGCTTGTGTGGGCGAAGTTCGATGTCAATAGGCATCGGGTATCTTTGCCCCTCTGATCGCAGTCCTTGGATGTTACACGAATTTCGATATAACCATCGGCTAGCGTGCACTTGCCTATGGGTTGAAGCTTGTGTGGGCAAAGTTCGATGTCATTAGGCATCGGGTATCTTTGCCCCTCTGATCGCAGTCCTTGTGTTATGTCACTTTTGAGATACAAATTCAATTTGATTGAACTTGGCACGGCACGGGGTGACAAAATTATTCGTACTATTACTATATCAATTTGTACACACAGTACCTATTGTACTGGACTTCGGTTGAGTATAATATGGATCCTCATATTTTATTTCGGGAAATTTTGGCATTTTGGCATAATAGGATAATCACATCATGTCATCTATTATATGTATATTTTTCTTTTGTAGTACTATGATAGGTTTAATTTCGCAGCATGTGCATTAAAAGTGAATTACCGACTTTACGTAGATTTCAAATCAAAATGTGCTTTGACTTGAGAGGATCCCTGAAGGGATAATACTGGGTCACATACTGGGCGATCATTCGCTCAGCCCCTCCTTTTTATGGATGTGGACAGGTACAGAGTCTGACGGTCTGCAGCAGGAGGCGTTAGGAGCTGTCCCCGATGGCCATGTCGTTTGATATAGTGGTACTTTGACTAGGGTTTTGCGAGTCCAAGGTTTTTGTCATATACATTGGACTCGATAGATTATGTATCCCTTGACTAGTTATGTTTATTTTATCCCGAGGTGGATTGTATGGATGATGTGTATATTCATGTTTATTTGATATTTATGACTATTGCTTGTTTGTTTTATTATTGCTTCCGCTGTTGCTTGATTATTGTATTTGTTTAGCCTTGCGTGTTTATTGATTATTAGACACGAGGCGGGGATTGATCACATCCTAATCCGGAAATCCTGGTTTGGGGTGTGACATCCTTTGGGTGGTATCAGAGCCAAGTTTATCGTAATCCTTTGTACGATAAACCGAATACCATTCAATAAACAAATAGGAAGCAAAGTCATAAATTAATAAATATTAATATATATATACGAGTCAAAGCACTTGATCGATACTTTAAATAGTATCTCACGTAGACATCGACAATCGAGCTTCCTCCTATCTTACGTTCTATCTGCTCTACTAAACCGAAATCATATTCGTCATTTTTGCTCCACCTGTATAAGGTGGATTTACAAGAAATATTTACGATCACAGGATTATCTTCATGATTTACTTTGCCTTTAATCCAAATTATTACACACGTAATTAAGTTCGAGTGGACGGCTACGCGATATAAGTCCTGAAACACTCAGGAGGCGGTTCGTCACCTCGATTATCGACCTTAAGAACTTGAAGCAGGTATTCGTGTAGAAGGGTAGAGGAGACTCGGACTGGCTAAGGACTATGACGTGGAGGCCCGGTATCACCTCAAGAATGCCAACCTTGTTAATACGTGAAAAACCAAGTATATTGGACGACTTAATATGTGAGTAGCGCCCCATCACGATCACCTGTGGTCGATTCCCAGCCATCTAATAGTGCGAGGTCACGATGCCACGTATTGTGGTACCACGTGCTTACCCCGTAGAGTAACGGGACATAAATTAGAAGATTCACCGCATAGCTACAGGCAGACAGCCTCCACCCTCTCTGCCATCGTCACCAACCTTGTCTCATCCGCCACCACCTCGAGAGGAGTATGGACCTGACGCAGTTTACGCGACAGTCTTCTTCCTTTACTTGTTATGTTTCCAGGGACCGGAAGTAGCTCATTTCCTCTACTACAACCATCAACAGAAGATCTGCGTGTACTTTCTCGTTAACTGTCCAAACACAAAGAGAGGTTCTTCTTAGCACCTCGATACTTCAGCCTTCTTCTCTGCAGTGACGACCGAGCAAGCTCCAATTGATTTGTCTCTCCGAGAGAAATGTCGGAGAAAAATGTCGTTTGATTGAACTACTGCCTGTACGAATTTTAATTCCAGCTATCTAAAATAAATTGAATTATAGTGATCATGTCCTAACCATCGATCTACGATCCGGATATCACCAGATGAAGATTCGGGCGAGCGACGTCCCGAGGACTGCTTTCCGGACCCGATACGGACATTACGAGTTCGCGTCATGTCCTTTGGACTGACGAACGCACCGACGTACTTCATGAGCCTCATGAACACAGTGTTTGCAGACTTCCTGGACTCATTCATTGTAGTCTTTATTGACGATATATTGATTTACTCGCGGAGTCGGGAGGAGCACGCCACACACACCTGCGATTGGTACTAGAGCGACTTAGAGAGCATCGGCTCTACGCCAAGTTCTCCAAGTGCGATTTCTGAATTGAGAAGGTTGCGTTTCTCGGACACGTGATATCTAAAGACGAGTTAACGGTGGACCCGCAGAAGATATCCGCCATTTCTGACTGGAGGCGACCTGAGAGCGTCACTGAGATTCGTAGTTTCTTAGGATTAGCCGGCTACTATCGACGCTTCGTGGAGGGTTTCTCCCGACTCGCCCTACCGTTGACCCAACTGCTACAGAAAGGGGTCAAATTCGAGTGGACTCCCGAGCGCGAAAGTAGCTTCGAAGAGCTCAAGCGCCACCTTGTCTCCTCACCGGTTCTCGTGATGCCTATCTCCGGTGTGGAGTATGCGGTGTATGCCGACGCATCCCGGTACGGGTTGGGATGCGTGCTGATGCAGGACGGACACGTCATTGCCTACGCATCGAGGCAATTACGTACCCACGAGAGGAACTACCCCACCCACGACTTGGAGTTGGCGGCCGTAGTCTTCGCGTTGAAGATCTGGCGTCATTACCTATACGGAGACAAGTGCAAGATCTACACTGATCACAAGAGCCTGAAGTACGTCTTCACACAGAAGGAGCTCAACCTGAGGCAGCGAAGATGGCTCGAACTGATGAAGGACTACGACCTGGAGATATTGTATCATCCGGGCAAGGCCAACGTGGTGGCCGACGCCTTGAGTCGCAAGAGTCAGGGTAACCTGGCTGCGATGATTACGCGACAGCACCATCTACTGGAGGACATGAGACGACTCGACTTGTGGGTTGCTCCATCGGAGGAGCTGATAGACGAGACTAGCGGTAGCAGCAAGATAGTGGTAGCTTCTTTGGTGATACAGCCGACATTGATTGACGAGATACGACTAGCGCAGAGTAGCGACTATTTACTTGAGAGGACTCGTGCCACTATTGCCGCGGGTCGACATTCTCCGTTTAGAGTTGATGACGAGGGTGCCTTGAGACTCGGTGACAAACTATGCGTACCAGATACGGCATCCCTAAAGGACAGGATCCTTAGGGAGGCACACGACTCGGTCTACGCGATTCATCCTGGCGAGACGAAGATGTACCAAGACCTCAAGAACTACTACTGGTGGAAGAACATGCGACGAGAGATCGCGAAGTTCGTTGGCAAGTGCCTGACTTGCCAAAAGGTGAAAGCCGACCGTCAGAGACCACCGGGGCTTATACAGCCACTCAAGAAGTCGGAGCATAAGTTCGATATCATCACGATGGATTTCGTGACAGGACTACCTAGGACTAGGTCGAAAGACGATGCGATCTGGGTCATAGTCGATACTTTGACCAAGGTGGCGCACTTCATCGCCTATCGATACGGATTGACGGGAGAGGAGATGGCCCTACTCTATATGAGACATCAGCACAAGTTTCATGGAGTCCCGACTACGATCATATCTGATCGTGACCCCCGCTTCACCTCGCGCTTTTGGGAGAGTTTTCACGAGACCTTCGGGACCGAGGTAGTATTCAGCACCGCCCATCACCCACAGACGGACGGTCAGTCAGAGCGTACGATACAGACGTTAGAGGACATGCTACGATCGTGCGCCCTTACGATGCATGGCGACTGGACGGATCATCTGCACATGGCAGAGTTCTCGTACAACAGTAGTTATCACACGAGTATCGGCATGTCACCATTCGAGGCGTTATACGGGCATCCAGTCCGTACACCCGTATGTTGGGGATCTACCAGCTCGTTCCGCCCTACCGTACCCCAGCTGATCGAGGAGTGTACGGATAAGGTGCGGATTATCCAAGACCGGCTTAAGACGGCAAAGGATCGCCAGCGGAAGTACGCGGACCCAAAGCGTCGAGATTTCAGCATGGAGGTTGGCGAGCACGCGCTTTTACGAGTTTCGCCCCGCAAGGGGATTATGAGGTTCGGAGTCAAGGGCAAGTTAGCACCTAGATACATCGGCCCGTTTATGATTCTCGAGCGAGTCGGTCGCACGCATATCGACTTGCGTTACCTCCATCCCTCGTTGGTGTACACGATGTCTTTCACGTATCTCAGCTTCGACGCTACGTGCGGAGTGAGGCACACGTGCTAGAGCATGAGCCACTACAGGTCGAGCCGGATTCGACATACGAGGCACGTCCGATTCGCATCTTAGACGTGCAGGAGATCGAGTTGCGACGACGCACTATTCGTCGAGTATTAGTACAGTGGGAGCATCATACTCCGCGTGAGGCGACATGGGAGCTCGAGGACGGGATGCTAGAGCGCTATCCAGAGTTATTCGCACTTACCGAGTAGATTTCGATCGTTCGGGACGAACTTTTTATTAGGGGGGGAGAATGTTATAACCCGTATAAAATAATTTAGTTAATTAACCTAATAATCAAAATTTGCAACTAATTTAAAATTCTGAAATTATTAGTTAGGTTAATTAAAAATGATCAATTGTTTAAACAAAATTATTAATAGGATAAACAAGAATTTAAATAAATTATAGAGGCACTGTTGTATATATATAATAAAGTAGTAAATCAAAATATCGTGTTAGGGAATCTCTAAATTTACGAACCGAAATTTAAATAGACGTGGTGACATTCGAATAGTTCGTACATTTTTATAAATGTCATTTCTTTCGCGTTCCAAATTAACTGATAATTAAAGAACTAACGATTTAATTGCGAATTACAAATCGAAGATTTCGACAAATTAAGGTGAAATATTAAACGCGAAAACTTCGTCGAATTAAACCTGTTGCAAGCCTCTCGATTGTTATTTATTGATCTAGAAAATATTACATCCAAACCGAGTTTCTTAAGTATGCAATTGTTTGGACCATTCAAATAAATTCTGCACGAATCTCAAAGCAGTCCCTTCCCTTTTAACTGCCTTTTGTTTTCTTCACTAAGTCCAGACGGCAGCCAAGGCCTTCCTTCTTCCTCTGCGAAATCAGAACACCTCACCATTTTTTTCTATTTTGTCTGTTCTCTCCGCCGCACCCTTCCTCTTTGGATTCCTCGCTGACTCACCCTCCCTCTCTATTTGCTCTTTAGCGATAAAAATCGCACCCCTCCCGCTCCCTCTCTTCTTCGCTCTCTCAATCTCCCTTATTCTCTCTCTCTCTCTTGCTCTATTCCCCCTCTGCTCTCTCTCGCGAACCCTAAAACCCCGCCTCCTCTCTCCCCTCTCGCTGACCCAGAACCCTACCCCCTTTCTCTCTTTGATTCTTCTCGGCGCTCCATCTCTCCTTTCTCTGCTTTCTCTCTCCCGGGGTGTCCTTGTGCTTGTAAATGGTGCGGTGCTGGTACGATGCTGGTGTGGTGCTCGCTGATTTGGGACGGCCGTGAGGCGAGCCGCTGCTTGGTAGATGCCGAGCTTGACCCTCGTTGCGATTGGCTCTTCTCTCGGGTAACCCTAAAACTCACTAATTCGGTTTTGCCTTGTGGCTTGCGGCTGATGCTTTGATCTGTGGCCTTCGTGCCATTTCACTTGACTTGTGGCCTTCGAGTTTGTTTTGCTATCGCTGGCCGTGAGCCTTGCTGTTGATTGTGGCCTATGTGCCTTCTTGTCTGACCTGCGGCTTTGAGCCTTTTTCTGTGACTTGCGACCCTTGTGCCTTGTGTAGTTTGACTTGTGCTGTTGCGGGTACTACCCCTCTGTGGCTGTTGCCTTGATTTTGTTTGGATTACCTTGCCCTTTTCTTTGTTGGGCTTGCTGTCTCTGATTTGCTGGTTGATATGTATATGGTGCTGTACCAGTTGGTACAGCCTAGTGTTGCCACTGGTACCGAATCTCAAAACTGACCTTGAAATGACAGGGATCTTATTGGAAAAAAAATTTGGATTGAATTGTAAATTTTAGGCCCTTGCGTAAATAAAATTAAATCGGGTTCTAAAATGCAAGTGTGGATTTCATATTGAATTTTGGGCTTTGGGCCTTAGCTAATTAATTGGAAATTGGGCCTTTTGTCTTTTCTGTTGGGCTTGACCGAAATCAAATTAAAGGGGCTCGGCCTTGATTATATTATTGATTTGGGTTTTAGACCCAAACCGAACCAACATATAATTATGGTTACTTGTAAATTTATATGAATTGAAATATAGCCCAATCTTGATCGGGTTGTACAAACCCAAAATTGATAAGTTAGAGCACGAGATTAAATTACCGAAGATTGAATTAGAATTACGAGAATGTAGGAAGTTAATTAAAAAGCACGGTTTGGACTTAAATTAAAATAGTTTAACACATTTAAATTAAATAGGATTTTAATAAAATAATGAATTAAGTAGTTAGGATTTTAAAAATATTAGTTAAGTAAATATTTAGATTAAATCAAATGTAGTTTTAAATAAGGTAAATAAATTATAAATAAAATATGTTGTTAATTAATAAAGAACAACTAATTAACAACATATTAACGCTTTCGAATCATTACGAGTACAAAATTTTACTAAATAGAATAATTAGATAATCATGTATTAAATTATATTTAAATTAATTGACTTGCACAAATTAGTAAAAATAATTCGTACGATTCTAGAAACTTTATAATAATTAAGTACTACACTTATTAATTACGTACTTAGGATTTAAAATAAATTGTAGTTAACTTAATTAGGAAAATTATTTATAGTGCAAGTATTAATTAGGGACTTAATAATAACTAATTAAATTACGTCGATTATACCTTACGTATGTTATCGTAAAAATACACAAATACATTATCTAAGTAGTTAATTAATTAGATAAGCAGTTTATCTTCAAATTAAAGTATAACAAATGATTTAAGTACATTAGATTAATTTAATTAGATTCGAACCTTAGTTAATTAATTAACTAAATACCAACACTCAGTCAAAATAATCAAACTGGGTAATAAGGGTTACGAATACTTAGTTTAGACTCTAATTAAGTTACGACCAAATTACAGGTCAGCCGACCTACACCGAGTTCGATCCGTGGTACGATCCCGCTGACGGTTACACCGGAGCAGGTGAGGATTGTGCAGATTACGGTGACTTCTAGCGCTAGCGCTTTCTACCCCTACAGCTATCAGGTGTGGGATATCTGTATTTTTCTTTCGTGGCGTACTCTCACCAGTCGTCCACTTGACCTGTCATTCGTACCTTAAATTTTGTAGTTGCACTAGAGCATGTTTAATCCTTTCTGAACTGTAATTTAGGATTTGCATAACCCCTTCTAAATTAAAAATTTAAATGCTTTCTTAGGAGTAGTGTAATTTAATTAATAATATATTAGGATACTAGTTGTCCTCTTCTCGTAGAGGACAACATATTATTGTAGTTAAGCATGTGCATTGGTGAGCGTGAGATAGAAGACCGAATGATTGCTTTCCGTCCTCGTAGTATGGGATGCGAGGCGGTTCGTGGGTCATTGGGCTGAGGGATCACTTGATCCCTTAGAGGTCTTACTAGGATTATTATTATTATATGCATGAGCTTGGTAGTATATCATTTTCGATCATTTTACATTTTGTGCGGACCGATCACGAGTCCGGAGACGATTCGGGAGCTATCCCCCCTACATTAGGAGCTACTTGCCTAGGACGGCTGCCGAGGATGCGGTGGCAGATTTTATTATTTTGTTGTTATGATGTCCCATTGATCTGGCCGGATGGTGGAGTTTCGTCTCTGCTCATGAGGAGACGAATTGACTTATTCTTACGCATTGCTTGTAGTTTTCTCCTATTTTATATGTTTGGTGATGAATCGTCTTAGAGAAGGAAAACACATGGAATTAAGTGTAACCATCGGCTAGCGTGCACTTGCCTACGGGTTGAAGCTTGTGTGGGCGAAGTTCGATGTCAATAGGCATCGGGTATCTTTGCCCCTCTGATCGCAGTCCTTGGATGTTACACGAATTTCGATATAACCATCGGCTAGCGTGCACTTGCCTATGGGTTGAAGCTTGTGTGGGCAAAGTTCGATGTCATTAGGCATCGGGTATCTTTGCCCCTCTGATCGCAGTCCTTGTGTTATGTCACTTTTGAGATACAAATTCAATTTGATTGAACTTGGCACGGCACGGGGTGACAAAATTATTCGTACTATTACTATATCAATTTGTACACACAGTACCTATTGTACTGGACTTCGGTTGAGTATAATATGGATCCTCATATTTTATTTCGGGAAATTTTGGCATTTTGGCATAATAGGATAATCACATCATGTCATCTATTATATGTATATTTTTCTTTTGTAGTACTATGATAGGTTTAATTTCGCAGCATGTGCATTAAAAGTGAATTACCGACTTTACGTAGATTTCAAATCAAAATGTGCTTTGACTTGAGAGGATCCCTGAAGGGATAATACTGGGTCACATACTGGGCGATCATTCGCTCAGCCCCTCCTTTTTATGGATGTGGACAGGTACAGAGTCTGACGGTCCGCAGCAGGAGGCGTCAGGAGCTGTCCCCCGATGGCCATGTCGTTTGATATAGTGTTAGGGTACTTTGACTAGGGTTTTGCGAGTCCAAGGTTTTTGTCATATACATTGGACTCGATAGATTATGTATCCCTTGACTAGTTATGTTTATTTTATCCCGAGGTGGATTGTATGGATGATGTGTATATTCATGTTTATTTGATATTTATGACTATTGCTTGTTTGTTTTATTATTGCTTCCGCTGTTGCTTGATTATTGTATTTGTTTGGCCTTGCGTGTTTATTGATTATTAGACACGAGGCGGGGATTGATCACATCCTAATCCGGAAATCCTGGTTTGGGGTGTGACAATTAAGATTATCAATATTATCAATATTTAATACTTAGAGCATCTTCATTTTTAAAATTTTAAAAGACGAAATTTGTTGTCATGTTAGTAAATTTAACAATTATCCATAATAATTATCATATCATATGTATTATTGTAATTTTAACTAAGTTTAGTAATTTTGTAATTTGAAATTTTACATTTTTACAATTTATAATGATATTCAGTATGTACTATTACATAACTTGAGTTGTGATAATTCCTTTTTTTTTTAAAAATATTTCAATTAATTAGTCTCCATCTATACAATGAAAACATAGTGACAATATTCACGAATTATTCCGAAATAATTCGCTAATAATTCGGATTTGAACCATCGCCGAAGCAATCCACGTATTATTCGGTATCCCGAACTTTTCCCAAATTATACGCGAATAATTCACAAATTTTACAAATCTTTCCTGAATTTTACGAATTATTGTCGAATTATTATTATTATATTTTTTTGTTCTCTTGTGGGACTAAGATCTTCGGTCCGGAGTCAATATATAATTTCAAATTATTTCCATTATACTCGAATTATTTCCGAATAACGAATTTTTGACCCACTAAATCTTTCCCGAATCATTAAGTTGTCACTATGAATGAAAGAGCAGACCTTGGGTCCTTAATTTAATGGAAACCGCATTTAAAGAAACTTTCTAACAGTAATTCCACATTATAATATTTTTTTTTAAGAGACGCATTAATTTCCTTTTATATATGCGCACCGATAATATTCTCATATGTTAAATTTAATTCGTTTTCTTCTTTATTATTATTGGAGGTCTCATACATTCACATGCCTTCTGTCTCCTCATATAACAAAATTTGTATTTCTCTGTATGATATTCTTATGTCCTTAATCGTATTATTATTTATTTTATAGATGGTTAGAGTTTTACAAAAATATTTATTTATGCCTAAAATTTATTGAACCTAATATTCTATTGTAAAATTATTCTTGTCAAAATTTAAATTTTATCAAACGATTATTATTCTTTTCGAAGCAAGTAAGCTCAAGGAATAACTCTAGCTCAAGCTTGGATGAAAATAGTAAAATTTTCATTTTTGTTGGGAGAATTAAGAAAAATAACACAAAAAATATATTCATAAAATATAACAAAATAATCACGAATTAGTATCATGCCTTATTAAAATGTTATATTTATATATTCATCTTATATTCTCCTTCTTTTCTGGCCCACTTGGCCCACTTCCCACTTGCTTCCTTACCCTTATCAAGAACGGTACCGCGATAAAATCGGACGGAGGATACTGCATCAAGATCCGCATTTATTAAATTCGTTCAATAGAATGTTGTTTTCTATTGGAAGGAACATCTTTTAAAGATAAATTCAATAAGCTACCGAATGTATTTTCTAGATCCATATGTGAATTCATTCATACAATTTAAATCAAATAATTAAATTATAAATACCCATTAACAGTGTTAACTCAATTGTCCGTTAATTGCGTTAAATTTGAAAAATTGAATGGAACTTGATTTTGTAATTTTGTATACAGTTAACAAAAAAAAAATACAAGTGAAAAAATAAAATTGATTCCTAATTTAAATCTGCATCTTTACAGGGCATTTCTACAAACACCGCAAAATTGCTATTTCATGCGCTTAATTGGAGCTCTAGACTGAGCGAACAAGCATAAGTGCTCTCACTGCTACTTGACGGGTATATCTTGGTCGGCTTAAACCGGCCCGGATCGCCGGTTTGACTAGCGGGTTGACACCCAAACCCAAGTGTCAAATCCAGACCCACATCTTCACATTCTACCACAGGTCCTGGTTCACCCTGACTCACATCTGATGCTGCATCCACCGTGTCCACCGACACCTCACGCTGTGTCCTGTCTGAAGTTGGTTCAATCGGGCTCTCATTAGATGATTTATGACTCAACTCGGGCTCGTGCGCGGTTTCGTATTCGGGTTTGATCTGGAGCCGGTGTGCGACCTTGTTCGCTTTGGCTGTGCGCTTGAACCTGGTGCGCATTGTTTTGGATACGATGTGGAGCTCTGAATCAGTACCGGTTTTTGACAGATGGCGTATGTCGTAAGTCGGGTGGGAAACATTAGAAGGAATCGGAACAATTGGTTGTCCATTTAGCACGGCTTCAACAGCCGCCTCCACCATGGGCCAGCTGCCGGACCAAACCAACCCGACCGATCCATAAACCGGGTTCACAATTCGACCACATGCTTCATACATCAGTGATCTAAATATCTCTGGGCGGAGGTGATCGGGGCCGGAATTGATGAGATTTAACAGGCCAGTGCGACCGTAAAACTTGGCGAGGAACATGGTGGCGTGAGCCTGGGATTCAGGGCTCTCGATCCACTGCAAACACGGTCGAATGCTGCAATTCTTGTCACATCCTTTTCTTAGCACTCTGCAACCATTGCAACTCATTCTCATTTTAATTTGGTTTTGATGTGATACTGTGAAGAAGAGATGGAGAGGGAGAAAGGTTTTATGGAGAGCGGAGAAGAGAGAAAGAAATGAGGCGCCAGCGGTTTTATGAACGATAGGAAATCAGGTTTCGGCGCGCGGGCCCTTTTTGATTGGGATTTGATTTGTGGGCTCGTGGGTTTCTGTGGTTTAGTGAAACTGCCACGAAGCGTGGAGAGGTGAATTTTTTTAGAATGTTAATTCTCTCCAGTCATAGTGGAACTCGAGGATTTCTGACTTAAATATTACATATATCATTACTGATGAAATACATCCAGTTCTTTTTAGACTGGAGAAGAGATGACCAAAATAGTAGGTATTGTTTCCAAAAAAAAACCGGGGACGTGAAGATGGAAACACCGAAAAGCGTCGAACGATTGATACTGGTTGTTTTTTGTTTGAAAATGATTTCCCAGCCACAGTATGCGGAATTGAATTGAATTCTCCTCCCCTGAACGGTCTTCTTGTTTATTGCTAAACGACACCAATGCGAGTTCCTTTCCAGGCTTTCCAGCCTGCCATGACTAATTTAAAAATTAACATTAGAGTTGGTAGTATTTGGAGCTTTTTTTATATTTAATTATAATTACAAGGTACAGATGAACTCAAAATTTTGCTTAAAAGGATTGAGAACGGCGGCGATTTTATAATTCACAAGAAACGAATAGCGATGAAACCCAACTACTCTCTCAAATGGCTAGATTCTGAAATAAATTAAAAGGTAGAATTTCATGTTTACCCCTCAAAAGCTTTGAAATTACATATTCTTCCTCTAAAATTCATAATATCATATTTGCCCTCCTAAACTTCAAAAACTCACAAATTTACTCGTTTTATTGTCCTTGCCTTCTATTAAACCTCATTTTAAATTTATAAGGGTAAATTTCACTGGAGGTCACTAAACTTTGTCATTTGTCCCAATCAAGTCACTCTATATTTTTCCGTCCAAAATCTTAACGAAATATTCCCATTCCGTCCGAAATATTAACGTAATATACTCATTCCGTTCAAAATACTAACGGAATGAGCATATTCCGTCCAAAATATTAACGGAATAAGCATATTCCGTTAGCATTTTACCCTTCATTAAAAAATATAAAATATCTAGCATATTTAAGAAAAATGTTAGTCTTCTAATAGGTCGGAAGGGAATGGGTCATTTCTCTACTTATGACACTTACACAAGCATTTACCTAAATGTCACTGTGTATGCGTTAGAAGTAGAGAAATGACCTATTTGCCCTCGAAAACTGAGCAAATCTTAAACACACACTACATATATATATTTTTTTATAAAGGATAAAATGGATACTTTATAAAGTTAAATTTTGTTTTAATAGAAAGGAACAGTACAATATGTAAATTTGTGAGTTTATGAAATTTAGAAAGGTAAAACGATATTATGAATTTTAGAGGGAGAAATACGTATTTTCACAGTTTTTTTAGAGGTGTAGATGAAATTTCCCCAATTTTTAATGTGTATTATGAATTCAAGTTTCAATTGCTGCATATAGAATGGGACTTGTAAGTCAAGTCCATTGATTAAATTGATTAAATTGACATTAGAAAGAGTAAGAATTACTTGACAATTGATTAAATTGACATCTTTAACAAATATTAAAAGTAACTTGCGGTTTGAAAATCAGTAGCAAAGAATAGCAACATTAAAGGACGAATGGTTATGTGTGTTCATCTGCTATGTATTTCTCCGAGGGTTTAAAATTTGCTTGACGCGAATTTTGAAGTTATAAGAAGCAATTCTGATCGTGTCGAACAATCTTATAAAAAAAATAACCTCCATATTTTTTTAAAAAACATTGCTCAATGCAATCTTTCATATTTTTAAAAATTGTTAAACTGAAATTAAAATTATGATATAATAATTTATATAAATTTACTCTTATCGAAATGTGTCGAGTGTTCTTTCTTTCTATATATATTTGCAATCCGAGTAGAATTAGGATGTTTCTAAGTTTATCAAGTTTTTTTTTGTAAATTCAACTCTAAAATCTATCAGATTGACTTCAAATGACAAATCTGAACAGTTGAAACCCATCTATCTTACGAGTGATGCATCTACGTGCAAAAAATTTAAACTTTCAAATTAATTTAGTATGAGCTAAAGCAGTCAAAATTAGAAGGTTTATAAATTTATTTTATTGCATTTTTTGAACATTTTTTTTACCACTTGACTCTATATAAAATTTATTCGAAAATTTAAAATGTTTGTATGTAGAGGCATCACTAATAAGGTAGACGGATTTTAACGGTTCAGATTCGTCATTTGAAGTCAATCCGATAAATTTTAGATTTTAATTCACAAAGAAATTTAGTGAACTTAGGAACACCCTGGTTCCTAGTTGCCCTCACATTTTCTTAGGACTCACCACTTATCAGCATATATGTTAAGTGGTATATAATAAGAGTGAGTTTATGGTACTATGCATATCACGATCTGGTATGTTATACGGATCAATATTTTTATTTTCAAAATTATATCGGTCGATTCAAACCGTTCAACATGATTTTCATATGAATATGTACTTGAAGACCAATTTTATATTTTTTATAATTTTTTTATTTTTTAAGATAGGTAGAAAATCACTGTTTTTGGATGGTCCATAATTTTCAGATCAAGTGGTTTTCTATCTATCTTAAAAAATAGTAAAAAATTCTAAAAAATATAAAATTCGGTCTGCAAGTACATATTCATATGGGGATTATGTTCAACGGTTCGGATCGACCATTAGGATTTTGAAAACAAAAATATTGATCCGTATTACATACCAACCTGTGGTATGCATAGTACAATATACTCACTCATATAATAATAAGAATAATATTTTCTAGTGTTACGTTTAATTATAATGATATACTGACTGATGTCTTGAAAAGTATTGTTTAAATTTAAAATTTTAAAATATAAATGTGTTCTTATGAAATTAAGTAATTTAATATTTAGTTGGTCAATTATTTACATGCAGATGGATCGGCAAAATGATGAATTTATGGTTGATACGTCCTATCTCGGGAGATGAGGCCGTATGGAAGGTGGACTGGGCTGAGTTCGTCCTGCCAATAGGTGGCAGGCCGAAGTACAGATCGAGTAGGGGACTCGGGGGGAATTGTGAGAGATTCGGACTCTAACCTGTGTGATCTCTCCCTTAGTAAAAATTGCGATCCCTGTCTAATGGGAATTTCTGTCTTATATAGTCCAACCATAACTGCCATCCCGAGCGTTTATGGGGAACGTGGGCAATTAAGCCAGCTGTTTCTGTGACTATCCCGTATGTCGGTGGCTTAAGCCCATTTTCGGGCTATGTCATTTGAGGCCGTTTATTGAGGCCCGGTGTATTGAAACTTTGGGCTTTTCATATGACTTCGGGTTGGCCTCTTAGAGAGGTACGAATCCCAATCTTTCATGGCCCAGATAGAACAAATAAAAGGGCCTGTGAAACATGCCCTATCAATGGTAAAGAAACATCAAACATCATTTTATTCTTATGTGATTTTATGGCAAAGAACCTTACCAGGGAATTTATAGTGCGTTCAAAACCCTTGTTATTACTTGCACCGAAATTTTAGTTACCACTTTAATATTTCAAAATTCTAATATTGTCACTGATTTACTAAAAATTAATATCTTGTCACGTGCGCACACTAAGTCTGTTTGAGTCTGCGCACCAAAAATTTATATTTTTGCCCAGCTAAACAACTGCAGGAATTCTCAAAAAAAAAAAAAAAAATTTGGCCAGTCTGCGCACCCTTCAAGAATGGTGCGCAGATCTAGTTTGCACACGTGGTAACTTTTGAATTTTGCATTAAATAATGATAAGGTGCGAATTATGAAAGTTTGAGGTGGTAACTTTTGAATTTTGCATCAAATAATAATACAGGGAGAATTATGAAAGTTTGAGAGGGAGAATTATGAAAGTTTGAGGTGGTAACTAAAAAATTTCGATGACTTGCGAAGTCGGCAGTCTGCAATTCTTTTAACTTTAGAAGTAGACCTAATACTCTAATAGCAATAACTTATTTCTTAATTATTTTTTGTTAGCATCTCCCCTAGACTATGACTAGGATGGTATAAGTCGTTTTCTCTGGTTTTAAGGCTCCTGGTTTTGTGGAAAACGTGCAGCGAGGTGGCGAGGCCAGTATATATTCTAGATTTCTAGTGTCCTCTGAGTCCTCTCCCTCCCTTAACTGTGGACGGGACCGCAATACCATCTACGGTTTTCCCCTTCTTTTATTCTTTTTTATTTTACTGCTTAACCCACTTGCCGCCTTCTCACGTATAATTTTGGGTATATATTTTAACACAACAGTTTTGACTTCAAGCAACGCACGGACTATAGAATCAAAGCAGCTCTACAAATGTATCGTGCGCTGCATGAAGTCAAAACTGCTCTGTTAATATATTTACCCATATTTTTTTAGCAAAGTCTTGTCAAAACTTCCTTGCTTTGCTGCATAATATTTCAAATCTTTCAATGGAAAAACTTGGCACAAATATTTGTTTCCCTTTTACATCCATATATGAAAAAAAAATGATTAAAAAGATGGATCTTTACATTATCGAAAATAGAATATGATAAACTGTTTACAAGCTACGAATTTCGTCAGCAAACAGATTAAGAAAAAAAAAAGCTGATATACTGATATTTAAATTCCCTAACAAAAACAGACAAAACTGCTATTTTTACTTTCAAAAAATTATAAAAAGGTGCCATTTCATTTCCCTATTTCCTAGCTGCCACTTGAACTAAATTCTCATGCACTTAATTGGAGCGCTAGACCCAGCGTACAAGGACCGGTGCTTTCGCCACTGCTCGCCGGCTCAGAATGATCCCGACCCGCTTCTCGTCTTGCGGATTGAAACCCGAACCCAAGCGTCAAATCCAGACCCACATCTTCACACTCCACCGCTGGTCCCGGTTCACCCTGGCTCACGTGCGAACCAGCCTCAACAGTGTCTACTGACGCCTCCCGCTGGGCCCCATCGAAGCACATTTGTTCAGAGGAGTCATGAGTCAGCTCGGGTTCATTTTCAGTCTGAGGTGAGGGAGATGGATTGCCCTTGCCCGACTTCCCGGTGCGCTTGCACCGGGTACGCGTAATCTTGTTTACCTTATGGAGCTCTGCATCAGCGCTACCGGTCTTTGACACGTGTCGAATGTCGTAAGTCGGGTGTGGAACAGGCCCGGCAGCGGCAGTCTCAGAAGGGATTGAATCGATCGGTGCACCTTTTAACACGGCATCGACAGCCGCTTCGACAAGAGGCCAGCTGCCAGACCAGAGTAGCCCGACAGATCCATAAATCGGGTTCACCATTCGGCCACAGGCTTCATACAGCAACGATCTGAAAACAGCAGGGCGGAGGTGGTCAGGACCGGAATTAATGAGATTCATTAAACCGGCACGGCCGTAGAACTTGGCGAGGAAGACGGTGGCATGGCCTTGGGCTTCTGGGCTTTTGATCCACTGTAGACATGGTCGAATGCTGCAGTTCTCGCTACATCCTTTCCTTAGTACTCTGCATCCGTTACAACTCATCCTCATCGTTGGTTGTTGGTTGTTTTAGTTTCTCTTGTTGTTGGTTTAATTGGTTGTGAATTTTGAAGGGAATGGGAGGGAGAGAAAGGGGGTGAGAAGGATATATAGGTGGTTGGTTTTGGTAGTGGGGGCTACTGGTACTGAGGAGGCGCCGGTGGTTTTATGAAAATTGGAAAACCAGGTTTGGATTGGGCACAAGGGCATTCCTTTCCTTGCTAACTGCTCCGTGTCTGTGTGTCGTTACCTGGTTTAGTCTTTCATGCCACGAAGAGTGGAGAAAAATATTTCCAAGATAGCGTTCCTGCTCTCCAGTTTAGTAAAGGTAGAGTGCTATTGGTTTTGAGTGAGGCTATGGTGCTATGCATAGCACGGATGGGGTCCGTGCTACGGCTCAAAATTTAACTTTTTAAAATTCTAACGGTCGATCCAACCGTTAAATGTGATAACCATATGAATATGTACTTGCAAACTAAATTTTATATTTTTTCGAATTTTTTTACTATTTTTTAAGATAGGTAGAATTTTGATGGTCTAGAATTTTCAGAAAACACTGATTTTTCTACCTATCTAAAAAAATAGTAAAAAAATTCAAAAAAAATATAAAATTTAGTTTGCAAGTACATATTCATATGGTTATCACATTGAACGGTTGGATCGACCGTTAGGATTTTGAAAAGTCAAATTTTGAGCCGTAGCACGGACCCCATCCGTGCTATGCATAGCACCATAGGCTCACTCATTGGTTTTGAATGAAGTTGTGATCAGTTTTTTACACTTTTTTTTTTAATTAATAATGCCTTTTCTTTATGTATGAACTTAATTTTTTGTTGTTGTTTAGATGATATAGAATCATCAATTTTATATAAAAATGTGAAGTATTAAAATATATGTTATTACTGGTTATATTTTTTATAAATAATAATTTTAGTATTATTTTAGAAATAAATAATAAAATGACATTTATTAGATTATAGTACGTAATATAATATTGATGGATAATGTTTTCTCGTATCTAATATAAATACTGAATCTATATTTGTTTACGAGATAAATAAAATTTATTCAGTTTATTATGTTTTTAACCAATTACGACTTCTATGTTTTCTAAAGTTTAAAGTAAATATGTTGACATTACACATTTATATTTTGTTTTCTATAAATACAATGATGAGCATTCATATCACATTTAGACTAGATGAATTCTTAATATGGATAATAATTATAATAATATTTAACCGGTAGGTAAAACATCTAAATCAGTATAAAATTGATCTTGCTGTAGTAGATTTTAAACAATGATGAAATTCAGAACTTGTATGAAAATAAATGATGCACAGAAAGAGATATATACTGGACATTTGCTGGATTTAGAAACTGGAGGGGAAGAGAATGGAGGCAAGAATTGGTGGTTCCAGACTTCCAGCTCTTCAGAAACGATTTGGTAGATTGCTTTAGTTTGGAAAAAGATTTGTGAGCGTCAGGCCCGCAGAATGTGCTCCAAGATGCTTGTATACATCTCCCTTGGATTCTCTTATTATTATATTTCTATTATAATATCCCAAGAATCAAGGACCCCACCTATCCGTCGGTTAATCACCTGTTAATTAGTTATCTTAATCCGTCGGTTAATTACCTGTTAATTAATGGCTTCTATTAATTAATCTGTACTTCTTGAGATTATATCTGATTGAGATTTTATAGTAAAGATTTTAACAGAGCAGTTTTGGCTTCATGCAACGCACGAACTATATACAATGTTGTTTTGATTCTATAGTCTATGGTGGTGTTTGGTTGTGGACTAAAGTTAAGGTGGCCTAAGTTGTTATTCCATGTTAGGCCGGCCTAAATTATTCGTGTTTGGTTGAGGTCTAAAGTTAAACCATGGCTTAAGTTATTCCTTGTTTGGTTAGAGTTGGTGGAGGACTAAAATTTTAGAAGCCTAAGTTAGTTAATTATTAATCATAGGATACTAATTATATAATATTAATATATTAATAATAACTATAATGTATTATAATATTATTATAATAATTATTTAATATATTAACAATATAAGATATTAATTATATAATTATATATTAATAATAATTATTTACTATATTAACAATATAAGATAATAATTATATAATTATATATTAATAATAAGATACTAATTATATATATTAATATATTAAAAATAACTATAATATTATAATAATAATTATAATAATTATTTAATATATTAAAAATATAACATATTAATAATAATATTGATAAAAAGATACTAATTATATAATATTAATATATTAATAATAAATATAATATATTATAATATTATTAGTATAATTATTTAATATAATAAAAATATAAGATATTAATTATATAATTATATATTAATAATTATTATTAGTGATAAGATACTAATTATATAATATTAATATATTAATAGTAACAATAATATATATAATATTATTATAATAATTATTTAATATATTAAAAATATAACATATTAATTATATAATTATATATTAATAATAATTATTTATAAAAAGATACTAATTATATAATATTATTATAATTATTATTTAATATATTAACAATATAAGATATTAATTATATAATTATATACTAATAATAATTATTAAAAATTATATACTAATTATATACTAATAAGATATTATTATAATCATTCGAGTTAGGCCACGACGTGGACTAAAATTAAACCACCATGCGAGGTGGTTTAGTTTAGGCCGGCCTAAAAATCGGCTTATGTCATGTTAGGCCGGCTCAATTAAGTCACGTTTGGTGGAATAAAGAGGCCTAAACCCCTTATTCCACCCTTTAGGCCACAACCAAACATGACCTATGTGTTGTATGAAGTCAAAACTGCTCTGATAAAATCATTACCCGATTTTTAGATATGAATAATTAATGACTCGGTTCGGAATTAATGCTTCTATGTTTCATAACAAAATTTCAAAACTATAGTTACGTATTTTTATAACATCCACTAACCATATATCATAAAATACAACTTTTTTATTTATTTCACAACGATATTATTTTTTGGTAAAAAATTACAATAGTAAATGATGGAGGTCGACATTATAAATAAACATTGATGCATTTCTGAACAATTTTTTTTCTTTATTTGACCAACTTTATTATAAAATAATAATATTATACTGGTTTATGTTACTTTTCAGATAATACTGAGTTTTGTAAAGAATAGAAGCAATGACCAACATAAAAAAAAAAAAAAAAAACCTCTGTGTTCTTTTGTGTGGAAGGAGTATTTTTATGCAAAATAATATTTTTCGTGCATCCCAAAGACAAATATATAAATAGCAAAAGCAATGCTCATTTGTGTCAATTTCTCATAAGGTAAATGTTACAAAGACGGGTTCAAATGATTTTATTTTTTGTGCCTCTATCATGTTTCTATTTTTAAAAACTTTAATAACTCAAAATTTAAAACTTAAAAATCAAAATAAAACCGTTAGATATGATCTACATCATTTTATCCACATTAGTACGTTTTTTATAAGCTCTTGATGACAATCAAAACAAAATTGAAATGTCATAATTGTTTACACGTGCATAGATAAAATGATGTAGATCATATTCAACGGTTTTATTTTGACTTTTAAGTTTTAAATTTCGAGTTATTAAAGTTTTAAAAAATGAAGACATGATGCAGACATGAAAAATGAAGGCATTTGAACCCTCCTCAATGTTATAAATTGATTAAAATAAATAAAAAATAAAATAATCCATTCATCAAAATCAACGGTTCTTCTCTGATCAACACATATAGACTTATAGTAATGATATAGTTTTTCAAAATTTGTATTCAAAATTAATTCTTAATATAACTTGATTGTAATTTTAATTTTGCAAGTTGTGTAAGTGGAGGGTGTGTTATGTATTTCAATTGCTCCATTCCATTTAGATAGCAGCAGTCTGTTATTTTTTCCAAAATTTCAGGGATGAGATCAATGCGGGAAAAAGCCTCAGGCAGCGCGTGGCCGCCACGTGAATAGAGAGCGACAGCATGAATCAGCAAAAGAGAACAAGGACGTTGGGAAATGAGATAAGGGACAGTGTTCTCTCCAATCACATGATTATTGCATCTGTGTGCAATTTTTTTGTTTGAGTCTAGTTGTTGAATGAATTTGGGGGAGTAAGGCTGTGATAACATACATATTATCATCATATTACGGATCTTTATTTTTAAAATTTAAACTGTTGAT
Source organism: Carex littledalei (assembly GCA_011114355.1). Classification (NCBI taxonomy): domain Eukaryota; kingdom Viridiplantae; phylum Streptophyta; class Magnoliopsida; order Poales; family Cyperaceae; genus Carex; species Carex littledalei. The sequence continues at coordinate 3,732,160 of CM022081.1, forward strand.
TTCAATCGTTCAATATACCTGGAAATCAAATTTTATATTTTTTAAAAGTTTTTTTTTAAATAGATAGAAAATTACTGATTTCGGTTCAGAATTTTTAGATAAACTGATTTGCAATCTATCAAAAAACATTTTAATTTAAAAAAAATATAAACTTTCATATCTAAATATATTTTTGCAGAAAAATTATGTTTAAGGATTCTGTTTGAACTTTAAAAATAGACAATATATTTCAATCGATAGCTGAAAAAGTTGTTTTGTTTTCAATTATAGTCCGGATGCATTAAATTTAGGGGTGAAAATGGAGCGAATACGGAGCGGATAGTAGTAAAATCATATCCATATTCTTTTTTAATTTTTCCGATACAGATACGGATCAGATATCAGCCAGATACAGATACGGATCAGATCGGATATTTATTAAAATAATATTAAAAAATATCAAAGTTCATAATATTTATCTAATTTTAATAGTGAATAACAATATTTTTTCATAATATATATTAAAATATATGATATATATCTACTATTCGAATACGGATAATTAAAACATAAAACTATATCAGTATCCATATCCACACGGATATTCGGATATCGAATATCCACATCTAATTTTTCGAATACGGATTAAATATTATCCATACCGTTTTCACCCCTAATTAAAATACCACCAAGTGAAAAAAATAAATCATATTATTTTTTTCAATAAAAAAAAAAGATTTTACTTGGAATCATTTGATTTTTCTTGGAGGTCCAAAGAGGAGGAGATATTTTATAATTTGTAGCTGGTAATTTGGTATCGCCGCATAACGTGGAAAGTGGTACCTCTGTTTCAGTTCCTGGTTTTGTGGAAATCTTACGGCCTCTTACATTGGTGCCCAAGGAGTAATGAATTGGATATGGGTCATTTTCTATGGTAAAAATGAGCCCAATTATATGATAATATTGTTGAAAAAAAAAATACAATCAATTAAACAAATGAGGACCTTCATAATAAGTCACAGAGTTTTATATATCAAAGATTTGCAAATAAATAAAATAAAAATAAATTTTTATATTAAAGTTTGAGACAAATAAACTATTTTGATGTGTCAAGTGATTGAGACCATAGTCACAAGATTTGCGAATTATTCGCGAATAATTCATTTTTTTTGTGATGACGAACCGAACACTGAATTATTTGGTTGACCGAATTATTCCCGAATAATTCACAAATTTTATGAATTATTCCCGAAATTTTTCTGAATTTTTCTCATAATATTTTTTTTTGCTTCCTTGTAAGACTGAGATATCTGGTCCGGATAATTCTGAATAATTCCCGAATTATATCCGAATTATTTCCGAATCACGAAATTTTGACCTCGCCGAACCGAACCCGAATAATTCATTTGTCACTATGATTGAGATACATATTCTCAAGAATTAGTTCCGGACATATATTTTGAATTCTTCTTAGATAGCATGGTCACGAATTGAAAGGCAACTAGTTCGAATTTTTTTTGCCGAAATAAGAACATAATATTTAGTATAAATTTTGATTTAAATAATTATAAAAAGATACTCTTTTATCTTATTTTTTTTCTTTTCTGAAAGAAGACTAATATTAATTTAATACTTTAATACCCATTGAATCTTATGTTGACCGGTCAATAGGGACAATTATAATTAATTTGTAATATAAAAGTTTTAACACTAAATTGCAATAACATTTCTTACAAACATTAAATTTATAGAAATAAGAGTCAAATTATATGATTTTTTCAAAAATCAATGGTAAAATCAGAATTTTGAAATATTGAGGTGGTAACTAAAAAAAATTGAGATCCATCAGATCTTAGTATATTGTATTGCAATACTATCTCTGCAAAGCTAAAGGCCACAGAAGATCTTAGTGAGAGAGATAGAATCTCACCATCAAAGCTCCTGGTTTTGTGGAATCCGTACCTAAGTTTTCCTGTAAACCAGGATTTGGTTTTCTGTGGACTGTGGGCACTGAAACAATACCAGCAACGGTTTTCTGTGGATTTTACTGGTACTAACCTGGCCCACACCACCTCTTTTTTCATCACTGGGCCCATCCACTGCTTCTCCAAACCTTATCTAATAAGGTTCGGTTTAGATAAGGTTTTTTGTTTGGAAAAAGAAAAACCACTTGAGAGGTATAAACTATGATTATTAAACGGTAACTGAGGCCCTAATTTGATGTAAGATTCCTCAATAAAAATTGTATTAAAAATAAATAAATGAATCACATATTAAATTAAGGTGTTCTAAAATAAATTCATTTCTGTTATTACCTCTCTCCATAAAAAAGAACTTTTCCAGTGCATTCGGCTGTGACAGATCAATAGTATCAACGCCTAAATGCTCCATAAATGCATATAATGGTTGATTGTGTTCGTATATTTTGGATTAAAAAACTTTCATTTCTATATAATCAAATAAAAGAAAATGGTCTCTCCCCTTTTGTTATTTCCTCTATTGAACTACGGGCCTTAGAAGGCCTAGTTTCAATAAGAAAACAGGGCAATGCTACCTTGCCTGGCCCATTACAATCCAAGACCCATTTCTTCTCATCACATTTTAATAAGTGTAAAACCATTTAACACATCCAGCAAGGCTTTACAAGCCCAAAATTTCAGAAACAAATTAGCACGAGGTCAATTTGGGTCCGATGCCCATCAGACTCAAAGTGAGTTCCATGACCGTCCGATATGCTTTAAGATCCGCTCCCGCAACTTTTGCGTCTGCTTTTAATTCGTGCGCACGAATCTCAAAGCAGATCGGACGGTCCCGAAACCCATCGGACCCAACCTGCTCTAAATTAGCACCTTTTGTTAGAGATGCTAGACCTCTGACAGGACATCGGCATGTAGCCTTGACAACATCATTTCCTTCGTCATTTGCACCAACATCAAATTCAGCTTCCTCTTCACTTGCTCTTTTGGTACTGATGCCATTTACACCAGTACTAAGCTCAAGTATATGATACACTAAAAATAGTATTTGTAATAGAAGTTTTAACGACTTGTAATAATTCTGAACAATTTACATTTGCTGGGGCATAAATTTCGGATACTCTGAGGTAGATTTGTTCCCTCAATATAAACTGATTTTATACATAACCTTATGGCAAGTATAAAAAAGAAATTACATAATTAGAGGAAGAGGATAAATTATATAATATTGGTTTGCTACAGAGGTTTTCTTTGTCTTAAAATCAAATTTATATTCAGTGTTCTCAAATCTACTAGGATGTAAACCATGAATTATTAGTAGGCTCAACACAACTTATGCATGAACTACCCAATTCTTTCCTAGATCAAATTCTCTGCCTCAACTAACAAAGCACAAGCCTCTGCCTACACTGAACCAATCAAGCTTAACACAGCCTATTTAAGCATTATCATCCTGCTACAAATCATTCTCATCCTAAACCCACCACCGAAAAATGGCGAAGAACAACCGCTTCTTCGTTTCCAGCCTCCTAACCATATCACTTGTACTCCTCCTAGCAAGCATGTCGAAAATGCAAGTTACAGCTCAAAATCTCTGCTTTTCTCAGTTTGCACTTGCCAACCAGGCATGCAGTCCCGTGGGACCCCCGATACAACGACAATTAGGCGAATTAATGGAAGGTGATGATGACAACTCAGATTCTGACGATAGCGGTTCAGAAGATGATGATGAGCATGGTTCTCATCATGATCACCACCACCACCATAGGCAACAACATCACGAGGGATTCAACCCGGAGGATACGCCATGTTGCCGTAGACTCATGGATATAGATAACGCTTGCGTGTGCCAGATATTCGCACGCTTGCCCAAGTTCGTTACCAAGCCCAAGCATGTCATGAGTCTTAGCCCGGTTGAAGGATGCGAGGTGACTTTCGAGTGCGACGGTAGCTAAATGATGGTGTCTGAATAAGTGGGTCTATTATATTACTATACGTACTATTTATTATAGTGTGATTTACATGGAATTGAGTATGTTTGTTTGGTAGTTAAATTCTGTTCTATGGGGAATATTGTTGTGCTTTTGAGTTGGTTTTGGTAATTAAATGAGATAAGTACTAGTTGAAATTATATAAGCTCCTTGAAGTGTTTTACTCTGAATTAACGCATGTGTAATTCATTAATTTACTTTCTTTGAATTCAATATACTTCATCGATTATATATAAAAAGCAATTGACCTTGTAGAGAAACAAACCAATTAATCAAAAGTAAACAAACAATTTGAAGTCTGATAATAATTTATAGACAACAAACCAATAATTTCAATAAAACACATTTTTATTTCTGATTAACACGCAGTTATGTACATGCTTGCTAACTTTTATCATTAATTCTTACCACTGTCTTGCTTCACAACAAGAACAGGACACTTTGCATGATGAACACAGTAATTGCTCACGCTGCCCAGAAATAACCTATTGAATTTGAGGGGAAAAAAAATAAAGAATTTAGGTTTGATCTCAAAAACTAAAACTTAATTAAAAACCTACAAGACCAACTCGTGATTCTTCTCTTTTCTGAATTATGGTCTCATATATAAATGAGTAATTTTGTTTTATAAATGACTTTTAACAATTATAAAGTTCTTAACTAACATATAGATAAATTAATATCATTAACAGATGGAAAGGGAAGATATAAATAAACAATTAACCTTTCGACAGCACCACGGCCATGGCTTCCGAGAATTAGCAACTCCACATTTCGACTCTCGGCAACTTGGCAAATCACTTCTTTGGGTTCCCCTACCTCCGTTATTGTTTCCACATCTACCTATCATTTTCCAAAACAAAAATACTAACTCAGCTGTGATCCTTTTACCAGTAACCAATACAATACACAGCCAGGTTTGATCAAACAGTATCATGGACATACCCCATGCTTAGCACAAATCTCCTTAGCCTGTTCTAGAAGTGACAATGCTGCTTGCTTCTGGTGCTCCTGCACCGACTGTATCAGCTCAGGAGCTACAATTAATTAGTCACAAACATGAGACGTGACAACTAAGATAACAAAAAGGTCAAGCAAGCACCAGGACATAACAGAGAAGATAACAGAACTGGTCAAAGCTACTGCTTTGTTTTCAATCCTTGACTTTTAGCAAGCTAATTATGTATCAGACCTAGATCAGATCCAGTACAGAGATTCAGAAAAGTTGAAGAGAAAAGAGATACGAGGTGAGGAGTAGGAGGCGGCGGCGATGTAAGCGAGAGTAGTCAAGGGCTGGACGGTGATGATGAGTAGAGCGGAGGAGAGAGGGGGCTTCAAGTTGAGGAGGGCCCACTCCAGCGCGTAGTGGCTGCACTCGTGCTCTTCTATCGCTACCATCACTCTCTTCCCGGGGTTCTCTTTTGCATCTGCCATTTTTCCTCTCTCTCTCTCTCTCTGATTTCTTCTTCTTTATCTTTCGTTTTCTCGTTTGTCTCCATCTGTTTTAAATTGTCGCAGCTCGTAGCGTGGCCACGTGGAACTGTGGAACTTTCTAATTCAAGCACCTGCGGTAACAGAAATTTTGAGTTTAGATATCGACCGTTCGATCTGCTATGGTAAGAATATTAATGAGGACTCCTGAATTCCATCTCAGATTGGATTGGCCATGATTCTGATCGGGCGGTCCGGATCTAAACTCAAATATTATATTACCTCAGAGGATATATGCACCTCAGAATGGGTTCGGCTTCTTTATCTTGGATCGTCTCCTATTATGTGGATTTAATTGGATCTGAATGTTTCCAGACATGACTCATGAGACGTCCATTTCAGACGGTCCAAATCTCTGGCCGCTAGAAGGCTCTCTTCTCGGCCTGAGCTCTTCGATTAAGGACAGCACGGTAGGATGGATAGCAATCTAGATAAGGACAAATTTAGATCATAAGATCCAAAATGAACGATATCTAACTGTGAGAAAAATTTAGTAAATTTCTCTTCAATTGGAGGGGAGCCTAATGCACAGAGTCACAGACATCTGAAAGCAGAGGGGTCGTTCTCTTGATAACCTTTAACGAAGAAGAGACCCACGTGGTCATGGGTCCGACTCGATATCATATTAAATGTTTAGAATTCGGAAATAAATTTAATCAGATTTAAATTGGATATCTAAATATAGAGCAAGACTAGCGTGTGCTAGGCTCACCAAGAGGGATTGGTGAGCGCACCTTCAAAAAGCGCATTTTCAAAGTTCAAATAGTCGATTCGAACCTTCCAACGTGTTCTTCATATTAAAATGTGCTTGGAGACCAAATTTTACATTTTTTGGAAATTTTTTACTACTTTTTCAGAATTTTTGAAAATCATTTGTTTTTCAAATTTCAAATTATTGTTTAGTTTGTTTAGTTTTTTCAAAAATTCTGAAAAAATAGTAAAAAATTTCCAAAAAATGTAAAATTTGGTCTCCAAGCACATTTTAATATGAAGAACACGTTGGAAGGTTCGAATCGACTATTTGAACTTTGAAAATGCGCTTTTGGGAGGTGCGCTCACCAATCCCTCTTGGTGAGCCTAGCACACCCTAGTCTTGCTCCTAAATATAATATAACTATAAAAGCATCATAATAAGATGGGGTCTTCTTTAAGTTCATTAATTTTTTCTTAGTGAGATTTACTTTATAACCTATCGAACTTTTTTCAAACGACAAAAATTCTATACGTTTATATCTAAAATTTAGAATTTTTTTATTTAATTTAATATAAAATCAAGTAGTAAAAAAAAGTTTATAAATCAATTTTAATATATTTATTTTTCATTATTTATTAACCACTTAATTTTATACTAAATTAATTTATAAGTTTTGCATGTGAAATAGATTATTTTTAATTGTTTGAATTCGTTTGTTGAGACTAATTCGATAGTTTTTAAAGTTTAGCTCGTCAAGAAGTTTGGTGACTCTTTTTTTTTTTATGTAAAATTTGCAAGTGTCCCATATATGGAATCCGAGAGCTTGATTCTCAAATTTTACATAAAAAAAAAGAAGTTTGGTGACCTTGAGAACACCCAAATTCTACTTGAATTATAATAAAGATAACATATTTTAAAGAGGATTTAAAATACAAATAATTCGAACATTTTGCCGATAATGCGAACATATAAATCGTATATTTTTCTTAGAATACATGAATAGTATGGGTATTGAGACATCTTTATATTTAGTTGCCATTCCCCGAAAAATTAAAATAATTGGGACTTGGCAGTGAGATGAAAAACCAACCGTAAATCAAGCAAGACAATAATTTTCACACAATTTTAATATTAGACATGGATGTGTTTGTGCTGCTTTTTTTTTTTTTTTTTGAGGTAAAGATGGGCGGTCTATTTGTGCATCTTTAAAATGTATAGTGACGAATCCTTCGTGCAAAGGAGTCCGGATCCCCTAAAGTAACCCAATTTTTGAGTTTAGACGTGTACGGTGCCTATTCGGTGATAGCGCAGGGGGCCAGTATTATTTGTGGGGTCCAGGCTCTTTAAGATTCGTGTTAGAGCATCTTGGACGGTTTGGATCAAAACTCAAAAATTGGGTTAATGCACTGGATCTGAATTCCGTGCAAAGTGCAAACTTGAGGATACTTTTCCATCATCTATTGAAGTTGCCTTAATATCAAAATAAATAACTCAAGACATGCATCAGGAGATCCTACTATTGTTTCTCAAGAAGAGGCTCACAACAAAATAAGCATATTTACTTGAAACAAATATATGTTCTAGTAGAGAGTCAAACAAGAAATAAATTTCTCGAGTCTTAAAATAGCCAATAAATCTCAAATAATAGGGGCCAGGAGCAACTCCATGGTTACAACCAACAAAAATTCCGAGGCATCTTATTTTTTTTTTTTTGCTTAACAGTAGTACAAAAGCAATGAATACAACACGAACAAAGGAGAGAAGTGCAATCTAATTTTTGACAGAGGTGACGTGCCTGAGGAGCATGCTGACGACATCTTTGTTAATGGCAGAGGCTTGCTGCTTCAGAGTCGCAATTTTTTCATCTGTCTCTTTTTCAAGCCTCTTCACATTCGCCCCGGAGTCACCGCTACTCTGTTAAATGAGCAAGTAACATTAAATTTATGAGTATCAATATACAATTAAAGAAGAGTGAGGCTATGGTACTATGCATAGTGTGGATTGGTCTGTACTATGGATCAATTTCTTCATTTGTAAAAATTGAAATAGTCGATCTGAACCGTCAACATGATCTCCATATGAAATTGTACGTCATAATTTTTTTTACTATTTTTTTGGATAATTAAAAATCACTACTTCTGAATGGTCTAGAATTTTTAGATCAAGTGATTTTCTACCCATATAAAAAATAGTAAAAAAAATGTACAAAATGTAAAATTTGATCTACAAGTACATTTTCATATTGAGATCACGTTGAACGTTTCAAATCGACCTTTTTGGACTTTAAACATAGAGATATTGATTCATAGTATGAACCAATCTGTGCTATGCATAGTACCATAGCCTTACTTATTAAAGAATTATCATCATGTGATGCACCCCCAACCCACTTCCACACAATGCAAAAAAAAAAAAAGACAATGATAATCCTATAAAAAATATTAATAATCATATAATATGAGAATCTTTTCTTTGTCTATCATTTTTTTTACGATTTACTCCCTTTTCATTCATGGAGGCTTTCTTCTGTGAGATAATTCTTATAATAATAGGTAAGAACAAGACAGTACATTCTAAGGAGTACAAATGAATTCTTATCACGTCTCAACTTTTTAAAAAATTAATTATGTTAATTCTGGACCTAAAATAACAAGAAAAAACAGTTATATTTTATTGATATCACTTCCATGTATACAAGTAAAAGATTATGGGATTTCAGCTTCTTTTTCATATGCATCAAGAGGTTTATAAAACCTTTGTGCTTTGGATGTCTACAAAACCAACTTGAAGTGCTGCAATCGTTTACATGCACGTAGATGAAGTGACATATATAACATCTAACATCTTGTCAATTCTTCAGACTTCCCAAATGTTATTTTAATAACATGAAACCAAAGTTTGTTGTACTTCAAGACAAGAATTTGTTGGGTATTATAGATAACAACTCAACCATTGAATTATAATGACAAAAAGATCTATTGATTAGCTTTGACATTTTTTCTTGAATCAGTAACAAAGAATGTTTTCAGTTTTCACATAATCGCAGAATGAACTAAACTCAAGCTAAGCAAATTGATAAGAGTGTTTGAAGTTTGCAAGCACCAATTCAGTTTGTAAATGTATAAAAAAGAAAAGTACCTCAGCAAGTTTTTTCTGGAATTCAGCCTCCACTTGAGCACGGTAAGCAGCTATCTCTCTCTCGGCCTCTTCTTTGGCCTGCCTTAGCCTTGCCTGTTTAGCTATTGTACAATTAAGAAGAAAAAAATTGAAGAAAGATTATATTTCCCCAAGTATTTATATACACCATTGAAGGAAAAAAAAAAACAATTAAACCAATTTCTCATAAGCCTGCAAAAGGCCGAAGAAGTAAAAAAGTCCCTAGAGAACCCAGAATATCACACAGGCACCTGTAAAGCATAACACATATCACCTAAATCTCTCATCTTCACTTTCTTAAGATGCCTAAAATTCGTATCTGCATCCCATAAGTTGACTCAAATTTTGAGTTGATCCGTACAAAATCTGAACCGTTCAGCACGAATCTTAAAGCAATTCATTTTATATTGATACTGCCCGGTGGATTTAAATAGGCACCGAAATACTTTTTGATCCATTTTGACATCAACTGAAAAGTTGAGATAACTTGGACCCCTATTCTTCCTCCCATCTTGATCTTGAGAAAAAGTATAAAGATGAAACTTGAGCGTTTTAGAAGAAATTGAAGAAAAAGAAGGATGTTGATTATATCTCTGTGCTTTATACATAATATTTAAGATTTTTCAGGAGAGCACAGGAAGTTATCCCGAAAACATTTAAAGGAATCATGATACAGATTTGCAATTTCTTCTCAATAAACTCTATGGCAATGTTTGGTTGTGGAGTAATGCTCTTACTCTACATTTAAGCTGCCAAACGAGGTGTAAAATAGGAGTAAGATGGAATAAGCAACTTATTCCTCCTTAAATTTAAGTAGCAACCAAACAAGGCCTACATGCTTGACACCAGTAAAGAAAATTATTGACACTAATGTATAGAACAGATGCCTTGCAACTGAATAAAAAACAACCTTACTATAAAGACTAGAAAAAGCAAATAAGATAAATCTGGTATTAATATGCAAATAATGTTAAAGTACAACTCCTTGGATTTGGTGTTTCAGGTTACGTACCAGTTCTTGCGGCATTGACAATTTGTTGGGCTTCTTGTTCAGCTGCCAAAAGTTGCTGGATTCCACTCTGACGCCTTGAGGAATCCATCTTTTTCTTTCAGAATCTAGAACAGCAATATTAAAAAAATACATATCACATCAATAATATAAATTCTACGTAACAAGTGATATAAGCCTGTTTAATAGAAACTGTTATATTTTACACTGACGAATACAAAATTCCATTTTTTGCCTCGAGGCTATAATAAGTCCTATGCAAATTAGACCTTTGCAATTGCAAACAGCCATGTACCAAATGAAATTTGGTACAGTAATGGTTCTAAAAAACTGTTGATAAATCTATTGGGTGAATAATTACAGCCACAGGGTGAACTGAACCTAAATTTATGAAGGCTTGCTCAAATTAAAATTGCAAAATTAAAACCATTACAATTGTTATATTGCACACTGATGAATACAAAATTCCATTTTTTTGCCTCGAGGCTATAATAAGTCCTATGCAGATTAGAACTTTGCAATTGCAAACAGCAATGTACTAAATGAAATTTGGTACAGTAATGGTTCTAAAAAGCTTTTGATAAATCTATTGGGTGTTTAATTGCAGCCACAGGGTCAACTGAACCTAAATTTTTGAAGGCTTGCTCAAATTTTTTTCTTTTGAAAATAGTTCAGATGTTTCCTGCTCCAAACCACTGGAGCAAAAAACATGTACAAACTGGTACGTACCAGTATCACAAAGACAGTCATTACAAGCTAAAATACAACTAGTCAGAACCAGCAATGAACCTAGAACAAACTACCAGGGGCTAACATATCAGGAAAACACATCCTAACATCCTCTACACCCAATGAACAGCCAAGACTAACAACAAACAGTCAACACTCAATCAAGCCATGTATCAAGGCTTGCTCAAATTAAAATTACAAAATTTAAAACGGTAAAATTGGGTTAGACTAAAGCAATTGCAAAATTAAAACCAACTCAGGTAAAATTGGGGTGAAATTGAGGCATTAGGTGTCCACTTTTGGAAGTCGCACAGCTATTTTCTGGGTTGGAGATCACAGATTCGAGATTGAACGAGTTACCAGTAACAGAACACAGAAGTCATATTAAAGAGAGATAATTCAAAAAAAAATCTCCTGTGGTTCACACTTGTAGAGATCCGTACATTCTTATAGAGAGGATTATAACATAATTAGGGAAAATTGTAGTTAAATCCCCGATTAACAACAATAAATTCATCGGATCTAAATGAATTGAAATCATACAAAACCCCCTTTTTCATCATCGTCGATAAACTAACGAATCAGCAATTTTGGTGATAAATCATTACAGATCTATATGCTAATCAAGAGAAAGTTATCACCTTTGGAAATAAATTCGCCTTTTCTACTTTCTTCCTCGCGCGAGCGTCGGGAGATCGATCGATAGTACAATGTTAAGGGGCCTCTGACTTCTGAACCAGAACAAGTCGAAATATAAATGTATTTTATTGGACCGACTGAGTCACTGGAAGTGGGCCACACTTTGTCTAGTGGGTCCGGTAAAAGTGTATAGACTGATTATATAAAAGGCCATTGGCTACTCCGGGAGCCATTGCGAACCCCGATAGTTTGGGGTAAAGATTTTTACAGAGCAATTTTAGCTTCATGCAGTACACAGAGTATAAAATTAAAACAATGTTGCATATGATTTATACGCTGTACGAAGCCAAAACAACTCTGTTAAATCTTTACCCATAGTTTGGGACATGTATGCTGGAAAGAGATGGTTTCTGAATATTTGGTCCCACTTATGATTGTGCACTAGTGGGACCTGAAAATCATTGCTCTTACACCTTGTAGAACAGGTTTATAAAGATATGGTCCGGATCTATTATTTTGTGGGTGATATTATCGCTAGGAGGAGATTTTTATTTATAGAAATTATTATAAATAATAAAGAAAAACAGAAAGAAGACCATGATTATTGGATGTCATAAATAGATTCAGAAGTTTCGGATCCGAACTATGGAACCAATTTTTTTTTTTTTTATGATCACAGACAATCTCGGTTGAAATTCAATTTTGGATCCGAGAAAAAAAGGTTTAAACCGGTTTTTTCTTTTTAATTCCCTACGCACTTTCTTTCTCTTCCTTCCTCCTTTTCTTCTCGGGTTCAAACTTTGGATCTGAATTCTTTTCCGAGTCGAATTTTTTTTTTTTATAGCTGCAACATCACAGATGGAGAAACGGATTTGGATCCGAATTTTTTTTGGATCCAAAGTGGCCCATTTTTTCGCACGTGCGGTCATTAGTGATGATGTGACCATAAAAAAATAAATAAATACTTCGGATCTGGAAAAAAATCGGTTTCAAAGTTCGAGTCCGGAAAAAACCAGTTCGAAATTTTGAATACACTTTATGTTTTCTTTTATTATTTAATAATAATTTCTATATACAAAAAAAATCTCATCCAGAAGTCTGGATCCCATGCTTATCCTTGACCTCGAGTTCTTGCTTTCAACTTCCAAACACCTCCGATTTTCTTTTTGAAATAAATAATGGAGGTCAAGCCATCCCCAAGATCTTTTATTTCAACTTTTATAATAAATAATTTCTTCTATCTGAATTTTGAACTAATGATCTCTCATATAAAAAACATGTATTATTGTTACTAAATCAAAGTCTGATTCTTAAACGCCTCTGAATTTTTTTTTTACAACCTTTTAAAAAAGAGTAGGGTTAACAAATTTTAAAATGTGCTTAGATAACAAATTTTATAATTTTTTACTAATTGTTTAGAGAGGTACAAAATTATTATTTTTGAATGGTTCATAATATTTTAAATACGGTGATTTTGTACCTATCTTAAAAAATGACAAAAAAAATTTCAAAAATAAAATAAAATTTTGTATCCAAGCACAATTTAATATGAAGATCATATTGAACAGTTCTGATCAACTGTTTAAACTTTGAAAATAGAGATAACGCATGATGGGACACAAAACCAATAACACATTTTAACCCTACTCTGAAAAAAATGAATACAAAACCGCACATGTTATAATGCTTTATCATATATTATATGATAATTAAGTGTATATTATATAATGATGAAGTATATATTTATGAATGATTCGAATAACAAACTGTGAAAGTTTAAAATAATAAATATACATTATATAAATGAAAGTGTACATTTTGCATTAGTTAAATCTTAAATGTATAGTTTTCAAATAATTAATTATACATCTTAAGATGATCCTAAAATAAATATATAAATTCAAAATAATTGTCAACAGCTATGTCTAATTAATCCAAAATATATAGGAGCGCAAATGAATCATTTTTATATTTCTGACACTTACACAAGCATATACTTAAATGTCACTGTGTAAGTGTTAGAAGTAGAGAAATGACCTATTTGTCCTCGGAAATTGTTCAATTAAAAGATTGACATTTTTCTAAAATATGCTACATATTTTTTTTAATAGAGGGTAAAATGGGTACTCCATACATTTATAATGAGTTTTAATATAAAAGACATTAAAATGAGTAAATTTGTGAGTTTTTGAAATTTTAACCTATAAAATATACGCTATCATTCTTTTAATCGCGAAGGATCTTGTTTAGAAACATCTGTCAGTCTCGTTACGGGTGGATGAGCGAACTAGAAGAGTTAGATACTAACGGGTCCTATCGAAATGCTCCTAGTGTTTCAGTCGAAGGGTCGGGTTTCTGGGATGATTCTTACCTTTGGGTGGCTCTTTTGGGAGCATGTGCGACCCATTTGGACTCGGACATTGCGGAGCGGGTAGCAAATAAAATTATGGTTCCATCAAATTGCCTATGTTTTATCTTGAAGGTGAACGGAGGAGAGTTCTGGAAGATCTAAAATGGGTGTTCGCCTCGTAATGTCATAGTAAGTATAGTGAAGATTCTAGATTCGTGCGTCAAAACGTTAGTTCCTCATAGTTCATGTTCCGCATCTTCACAGACATGTCTATTTCACCGAGCCTCTCTCCGAGACAGTGCCCAGATCGTTACGCCTTTCGTGCGGGTCGGAACTTACCCGACAATGAATTTTGCTACCTTAGGACCGTTATAGTTACGGCCGCCGTTGAAGTTTCTATTTATTTATTTATACGCGAGTATTATAGGATTGCTAATGAAAATACTGTATGGCTTGACTTCTCTAGTTTAGTAACTACTTTATGTTCTGGGTCACGAAAAGTGCTCTCTTTAAGCATACACGTCAAACTCAACTTGATACACCTGACTACAAAGAGAATCCATGTTCATTCGTTAGAAAGCAATCTCATTGGAAAATACTAGCGGAGTGGCAGGAGCACCCGTTCCCGTTATGTCCTGTGAAGTGATTATGAACTCGAGTAATGGCTCAACACCTGCCTAATTTTTTCTGGAAGCTCTAGAAACAATGAAGATGTGGTCTTTCATTTTTAAAAGGAGTAGTCCCTGGTTCGGTTCCGAGAGGAGGAACTCTCGGCTCCGTTTTAGGATTAGTTTTGAATCCTTCCTTTCTAAAAGGACTAGTCCCTGGTTCGGTTCCGAGAGGAGGAACTCTCGGCAAAGGATCCAGCAAGCTCGGCATGAGGAATTTGTATTAAAACTCGCAACAGCTTACGTTACGATGGGTATGTTTTGTACTTTCTTTTTTATTATCTTGAAAATAAGAATTATAATCAATATAATCAAAAATCTGCGATAAAAGATTTTGAATTGAAAATTAATACGAAATCTCAAAAAGAGTAAATATGGAATTGTTAATTTTAGAGGGAGAAATATGTAAATTTCCAAGTTTTTGACGGGTATATATGAAATTCCCCCTAATAAAAAAATCAGGACGAAAATGGTATATATTGCTCAAGTTGCCAAACCAGATAATATAACAGACAAATTACTACCTCATTTGTTTTTTTTTTTTGATAAACTTGACAGGAGCTATCATGGATGTAACAACTTGATAGCTCCTATCAAGTTTATGAAAAAGAAAAAAAAAACGAACGAGGAAGTAATTTGTCTGTTATATTATCTGGTTTGAGAGTTTTGATTCTTATTATCTCAAGCTAAATAAATAAAAATAATTTACAAAATTATATTTATTCTACGAGAAGAAACTTAATTTTCCTCACTAAAATTGATTTAAGAACTTTTAACCTTTATCTTATACTTAAAAAATTATATTTATTTTAAGGTGATTTTATAAGATTGATAGATTAGAAATTGCCGAAACATATAATCCATTTTTCAACTCTTAAATATTTACAAAATAATTTAAAAAAATAAATTTCAAATGTACATACTACATCAAAATTAATAGTTCAAAGTCATCATTTGATAACGATCTAATTATTTTAAGATTAAGCCCAAAAATAATTTAAAATGAACTTTTAGTTTTTTTTTGGTCTGATCTGAATTTTGCAAAGAATAGAAAAAATATCCTTCATTTAAAAAAAAAAATCATTAAACCATGACAAAGATCAAAACTTTTTTTTTTTAACGCACAAATTTAGGTACTAAATTTTAGAAAAGGCCAAAAAGCTAAATGATAGTCCAAGCTCTAAAAGCATAGAACTATTTTTGAATTATACGTTTAAATTTTAGAACTATATCATTGTTTTTCTTTGTAAAATTCGAATTAGACGGAAAAAAATTGTTCTTAATTTAAATTAATTCATATCCATTGTCGTAGCACTTCAATTCAATTCAATTCATAGCACTTCAATTCAATTCACATAGAACTAAGCAGGAGAGACATTGATACGTCCCTTCCCAAAGGGGCCGGGCCGTACTTGAACTCGGTCCAGTAAGGTGTAGGCACGCCCTGTTTGTAGAAAGCAGGCCGTGCGGGGATTGGGTGCTAACTGCGCGGCCCGTCTCGCCTTGGGCGAAGCGGGTCTGGACGGTGGGCACGCGGGGAGTCGGAGGGGTATTAACGCTCTAACCCTTTTTGATACCTCTCCAAGCTCCAAGATGTGATAAATGCGATCCTCTTTTCTGGGGGGTTCTTTGCCTTATATAGGGTATGCCCTACTGTAGCGGGGTCTTGTCAGCATTAATGACAAAGACTCGTATACTGTTGAGGGTGTCCGCATATTAGGCTATATAAAAGTTCGCGTAGTAAGTCTCGAGCCGAACGGCGAGGCCGCGTGTCAACCTTTCTGGGCTGTTCGGCATGCCAGGCTTTGAGCCTTATTTTGTTCGGTTTCGAGCGGGCCCTTAGGAGGGCTCCGGGTCTCAGTTTGTGCTTCGCCTCAGGCTGGCCCCATGAGAGGGTCCGAATCCCGAGTAATTTTTGACCTCGGGTTGGCCCCGGGAGGGGGTCCGAGTCCCGAGTAAACTCTGGCCTCGGGTTGGCCCCGGGAGGGGGTCCGAATCCCGAGTAATTTTTGGGCCACGGTCTGTTTTGGGCCTGTTTGCTGTGAACTTAGACCTAGAGGTGTTTAGTTGAGTCAGGCCTGGGCTTTTTAAGGGCCATCTGCATATGGGCCTATCATTAGCCCCTGAAGCCGGAATGCATTAGTATGATGCTTCCGGGTTTTTATTCTGGTACTGAAGGTGACTTCGGTTCACCTTATAGAAGTTTGTTTTGCCAGTCTCGGCTTGTTGGTTATATGTGGTTTGTGCCAATTTTGTTTTGCCGCCGTGTTTCAAGATTTTGTTGCTGACGGCCCCCGAGCTATTCTCGGGGTTTTTGCGTTTTCAAGATAGTTATAACCTGTGTTATCGTTTTTTTTGTAAGGTCGTAATTTTGTTATTACAAAGCTTGCAAACCTTTGGTATGCCCTATCGCGGGTAAGTGTCCAACTAATTGTGTTGGCGTGTTAGATGGCTTTGGGTAGCCGAGTGTTTTTTTAGACGAGCTACGCTCGATGTTCCGCGTCGTCGTCTCCTTTTTTTTTTTTTTTTTGGCGCGAATAACGGAGGGTGTGGCGAAAATCGCAAGCAGCTGTTGATCTTAAAATATACTTAAATAGCATGAAGCCCAAATATTACATGACATCGAGATCATACGATGCCTATAGATAAGGAAATATGGAAATCAGACCACGCGCTCGTTATCGGTGTCCTCAAAAAGGTTATCTGCCTGGATTTCTTCTGGAGTGGCGGTAGACAGGCTCGGGCCTCCAGAATTGCGGGATAAACATCCAGGGCATTTCCAGAACCGGCGTCGGGGGTCCGCGCGGCCCCGGATGTCGTAGTGTTCGAAGCAGCTCCACTCATAGCACCTCCGGCATTTCGCCATCTCGTGCTTGGGCCCCTGATCGTGGCATATGACACACCAACGCAGCTTGGGTTCGAAGTTGACGTCATCATAGATGTTGTTCTCGTCCTCCTTAGTGAATGAGGGTACACCGGCGAGGAGGAGGTCGATAAAGTCACAGATTTGGAGGTCCTCATTATGAAGCATCCATTCCAAATCCTTCTCGGAGAATCGTTGGCGGAGGGCCCATCTCTCTGCCGGAGAGAGGACCTGTCGTGGGTTATAAGAGCGGCGGGGAGCGGGGGGAGGCTGGTCCCGGCTGCTCTGGCCTTGTTCCAGAGGCCTTTTGGGTTTGGAGACTACTCTTTTGATAGGCATCTCGGGAAGTTCTGTTGAGGGAAATGAGGAGTTGTCATTTGGACGTATGGTAAGGTTGGTATTTATAGACGTGGGTTGTGATCGTGGCCATAAATAATGTGGGTCCCAGGCTATTTATAGCGTATATCTGTCACCTGTTTGCATTAAATAACGTGGGGCCGCGAGGGATATTTGTTCGGGTATCGGGAGTGTGCGCGGGATAAAAATTTGGTCGTCGTGAGATGAGAAAGATTAGCTGTTTGAGAATAAGAAACGACCCGACCATGAAGCTAATTTGTTGATTTTTGTTCGTTGAATATTGATATATCGGAGCAGTACATACTTCGTACATAAGTTTTATTAGATAAGATACAACAACAGATACATTTGTTCTAGTGAACTATGATGTGCAGGGCGACTCGTTCCCTGTATACCCGTATGGCTGCCGAGGTGGGACCTGAGACAGGCAGAAGAGACATTTTCCCTTCTGTCAGTTGCACTCCGGGGTCCTTCTCGGCAAGAAGACGGGTGTGATGTCGCTACTGAAGGAGTATTCAGGCGAGGATCTCGTTATCGCAGTCCTCATATACGTTGTCCGCTTCAAGCTCCTCCTTAGTAGCGGTATATAAGGTTGGTCCTCCGTAGTTGAGGTCGATGCAACGGGGGCATCGCCAAAACCGGCGGCGGGGATCTGAGCGGCCTTTGATATCGTAATGATACATGTGGCGCCACTCAAAACATGTTCGACATTTGACCATTTCGGTCTTGGGATCTTCCTCACCACACCCGAAGCATGTGCGCAACGACGGCGCCGTGGGTTGGATGGCATTCTCTTCCTCAGGGGTGAATTTTGGGCATGAGTTAAGCTTAAAGTCGAGAAAGTCTCGGACTTGGAGGTTTTCGTGGGTCAGCATCCATTTTAAGTCGGGGTGGGATATGTCTTGTAACAATACCCACCTTTCGCCTTCCGATAGTGTTCGCAGTGGTGGTTGCGTGGGGTTAGGCCGGGGGCGGTGGGGGGGTGAATCGCGGGGGAGGGTAATATTGAGGCGTCGCTGCTCGGGTTTGTTAACTGAGTCGTTCGACGACATTGTGAGGATGGATGGAGTGGGGATGGGTTCACGGAGTGGAGGATCAGTTGGTGAGGGATGGTCTTCTTGCGGCTGAATGGGTCAATATATAGGCGGGGTAGTACCATTGGTTATCGCGTCCGGGCCCCATTGGGTTAAGCGATTTGACTGGACGGGCGTAGGCCTGTCGTTTGACCGGTGTTAATTTCGAGGCGTTTTGGACTTAAGGGACGGTTGTTTCGAGGCATTATTGGTAAGAGATTCGTTATTTCCGGAGCGTTTGAGCTAAATTAAGGGCCATTTGCTGCCGGTTGGCTAGTGTTCGGGAAATGTACATGGTTGTATATACGAGGTGCGTGAGTTGGGGTAGAGAGCGTGTTTATGCCGCGAGGGGGCGTCGTAGGACAGTTGTGCCAGTGGATTGACGAGATTTATTCCCTGATTCGGGTTATTTCGAGTCGTGCCTTTTAGGATAAGGGGGAGGTGTTTTCGGTGCCTGTTTTGTCTAGACCATTTAAGTCATGTGACATGAAGTGCTCTGTTTACCGAGATATGTGTTCCCACGATTGTCCTGAGACCGGGGGTATACCTGTCTCGTGTCGGTGTTGTGTGAAGTTTACGTGGTAAACCGACTAATTTCGGGTAACGTGTCCTGGGACATGGGCGCCTTAAATTAGTTGGTTGCCGGTCTGCCCGGGACGGAGTGGTCGCGAGCCAGGCGGCGCCTGTTGGTTAGTGATATGATAAAGTTCCGTTGCGATAGAACTTGCTGCTCGTTGTGGTGAGATGACGGTATAGAAGGCATGTGTGAGGGTTGTGCCTTGGTGTCAAAGTTGCCTTTACACAAATGTGTTGTAGGAAAAGTTTTTCAAAATAAGAAAAGTTACAACTAGAGGTGATGTCATGTGGTTTATAGAGTTTTTCTTCTCAACAAAACACAGTTGTTCATAAGGTTACCCTAATAAAAATAAACACGATCCCCCATGTCGGGGAACAAAAGAGGGAGTAGTAAACGGCCGGCTGGGTGGGTGGGGCGACTTCGCGCAATGCATCAATCGCTGAAACCGCCGTCTGCGGAGGATTCCTCCTCAGGGTCGGTGTCGCCGGACCTGGTGGGGTGATACTGTGGGCCGTCGTCATCATCGTCTTCCCCGTCATCTTCACGAGTGTCATCCCTGGAGTCGAGGATGGCTGTATATTCCTCGCAGTACCAGTGCTCCAGGCCTGGGATGGGGAACAAGTAGGGTGTCTCCTCGGGCTGGCAGGCTTGGTGGAATCTTTCCCCGCACCGATGGCATCGGGGCATATCGGCCCGATTGCCCGTCTTCCCACATGCCGGGCAAGTGCTGCGGATAACAGGCTTGGGCGCGGGGCGCCGAGGGGGCGCTGCTGGTGGTGCACTGCGACCGGAGTGCGGGCAGCAGGGGCAATGTTCATAGGAGCGCATTTCCACGTCGACCAGGTACTTGATGAAATCTTGCAGCTTGTCATTGGAGCTCGCCATCATCCGATCGAGGTTACTCCTTGGGAAGAAGCGGAGCCAGTTTGCGCGGACTCGGGGAGGTAAGTCTCGGACGCTCGTTGGTCGGCCCGGTTTCGGATTGCTCGCCTCGCCAGTCTCCACTGGTTTCTTTCCTTTGTTATTCCGAGGTTTTGGAGCCATTATTTCAGTACGTTCTTAGGAAAGCGACAACTGGGGCTGTGATGTTAGGGGGTTTATATAGGGATCAGCATTGGTGTGCATTTAATGCAGGTGTCCAATCATCATAACTGCGTCTGATCGTTACTGTAGAGAGGGAGACGGCGCGACGCTTCGCTCGTGCCCGCTCAGTTTGTGGAGGTGTTGCGGAGGGATGGGGGGCGGGATCCGAAAAGGCGCGACGCTTGGGTCGCGTCCGGACGCCATCGTGGTATGGGGTAGCTAGGTCAGAACGTCGGGGCGTCTTGCTTGCGCCTTCTCAGGGTTTGGAGAGGGGAGGAAAGGGCGCCAAATTTCGAATCGGCACGTCGCTTCAAGGTCTTCGGTGCGTACTGTGTAGGCCTTCCTTTCTACGGTTTTCTACGCTGCTGGGTTGAGGCCTATTAGAGTGCGCCAGGTGGGTTGAGGGGCTTCTCGGGGAGAGTTCCGGTTAGCGTTACGACCATGTACTGATGCCTATATAAGGGCGCTCGCGACTGTCTGGGGGCATTGTCATTTGCTGGGTTTTTTGAGCGTTGCGGTAGTCGGTCGGTCACTTGGTTTCGCCCTGTTCGGTTGATTGCTGTCGCGTTTACGTCTTCGGGAAGGTAATTTCTATTTTAAGGTTTTGCAGTTTGTAGTTTTCGCGGGGGTAGGGAAACTACCTCTACCGTCCCCAATTCGGTTGAGAAGTGTATTAGCAAGTAGGGTTAGTTCTTTTTAAGGTTACCGAGCAGCTTTCTCGGTTGACATGGGGAGGTCGTTATCTTATACTTGTCTCTTGCTGGTTTTTTAACTGACCGCCTTGGCCTAACTTAGGTTATTTCTAACTATGACCGGGGGGAGCTCGGGAGGCCGATCTCCAAATTGGGGTCTTCTGGATACTGATTCTTCTAGTCGGGGGGCATCGAGGATGCCGGGTCCTGGAAAAGGTGCCGAAGCTTTGGCTATACTGCGGGCCGAAAGGGAGAAGTCTGCGAGTGGCAACGTGGCGCTTCCTCTTGATGATAAGACCAAACATATATATAATTGCGGTCAAGGTACGTCTGGACAGGTGCGGTTGCCGTTGTCTCCTAGTGATCCTAGGTATCATGCTTCTGAGGATACATTGTCTGTTCAACATTCTACCGAGTCCGGGGGAGCGAGCGAGGCGCAAGGGGATGGTGAGGATGATCTGCATGAGAGTCGTGTCGCCTCTTCGCGGGAGGCTTCCGTCTCCGTGCCTTTGGAGGTGCAGGAGAAAAAGGTTAGTCGTAAGAGTGCTCTGTCCCAGACTCCTGATGGGCCGAAACTCATACCTCGGTCTACTTATCAGCCCGGTATTTTTGATGAAGTGGACCGTTTGTGGCCGTCAATACCTTTGTGTCGCCGTGGAGAATGGTGGCGACAGGTGTTTTATGGTCAGTTGGTGCGCCAGGAGTTGCGGGGTGTTATTACGCTGGGCGTCCTAGATCTCCGAGTACCTACCATAAATGACCGAGCGCACGACTCTGAGAAGGGAATGTGCGTGTACTGGAAGATGCCTAAATGTGGGTTTCAATTACCCTTGTCCGAGTTTTGTCAAACTTTTGTTAAGACTTTGGATATAACACCGTCCCAACTAACTAGCAAGGCTTGGTGTTACGTTACGAGCTTTGATAGACTGTTCTCGGATCATCCAGATAAGTTGGGGGGGTTAAAGCCAACTATGGGTCTGTTCTCGCAATATTTTAGCATGGGTAAGACATCCGAAGATTTCTTGATCCTTAAGCGAAAAGGCCCGCATGCCAAGGTGTTTGACTCCAAGAAGAATCCTAAGCTTAACAAGATAGATGATTGGAACCGGGGCTGGGTATACCTGCCACACCCAGGCGGAGTTGAGTCGTTAAAAGACGTTCGGGTGACCTGGCGCCAGTTGTGGCGGAAGGGGTCAGTGCCCTCTCTTAGGTTTCCTATGTCCGGAGATGATCGGAGGGCCTTGGGGATTCTTAATGAACTGTGTGGTAGATTTCTAACTTTCATTTCTGTTTTCAGTAGTCTTTTAACTATTGATATATATATGTTCGTATGTTGTTTCTTTGGCAGCCAACACGTCTATGGAGTTCGCATTTTCTGGTGCCGTTGTAGATCCTCAGCCCGTCGTCCCCCTCGGGTCCGGGAGGGTCCAGGCGGAAGAGGAAGAGCGTCTGGTGATCGAGGAGGCGAAGGAGGTCGTGTTAGCGGAGCAGGCACCTCCAGTGGAAGGGAAGGGGGCATCTCCTCCGAAGGCCCCCAAAAGGCGAGGGGGGCGAATATGGCGGATAAGGTCAAAAAGATAAGATCTACCGCCCAGATTAGCCCGTCCGAGAAGGGGAAGAGTCTCGTGGTGGCAAAGGCCTCTGATAGGGCTCTGGCTAACGCGCCGAGGAGGGAAGAGCTCCCCGTTATGACGGAAAGTACAGTCGCCCCAGGTGGGCTGGGACCAGTGTCCGAAGTTGAGACTCTTCTTGAGGGGGTCGCTGGGGGCGCTGCTTCGGGGAAGGATGGCGGGGCTATTAGGAGTCCGAGTGGCGGGTTCGTGCCTCCGGGTGATGATTCAGGTTTTGATTGGGAACTGGAGAGAGGGTCGATTTGGGAGCATCCGTGCCCAGAAAAGGACCCGAACCACTGTGGCCTCTATGTTCCCTTCCTAGGGAAGACCATAGGGGTTTGCAGGAGGCCGCCTACCTTAGCCGCCTACTCTTTCGGGGCCTATACTGGGCTGGAGCCAGCTTACATTCGGCGCCGTATGAGGGAAGACCCGGAGCAGTTTCTGCTGGACTCTTTGGGTCGGCATTGCGAAGCGGGTTGTGTTATGGCGGCGTTGTTGGAGGAACGCTTGTTGGAGGGTGGAAAAACGCGGGTCACGGATGACATCACCTCGGGGGTGAAGAGTGCCCAACTCGGGAAGGAGGGTGGCGGGGACCGTTATGAGTCCCTAGAAGAACGCTACAGGGAGGCTTTGAACTATTAGCAGACCCTGCAGAACGATCTTGATGCTCGCGATGAGAAGGTTAGGTGTCTGGAGGAGGAATTGTCCAAGAGGGGCGAAGAAGCTGTTGAGCAAGCCAAGCGGCTGGCGAGTGCTATTGCCGAGGTTGAAGGGTTGAGGGAGGATAAGGCAAGGATGGCCGAGGATTTGGTCTCCGAGAAGGAGAGGGTCGTGCGGGTGGAGAGAATTGTCGAGCAACAATGTGCCGACTTGGAGAGGCTGGCTACGAAGTTGATGGACGAGTTCTTTAGCAGCGACGGGTTTAGGAGCGCGGCGCTTGTTTGCGTGGAGGATTTTGTGCGCCACTTTGTGTATGGGGAAATGCTGAAGTTGGGGAAACTGTACCCTTTTGCGCCCGAGATGGTGGGGTTCGCCAAGGTCAAGGACGAAGAGGCGCAGCCCAAGGTTCTGAAGGGGTATACGTGGGACAGGGCAATGGATAGGCTGCGGAACCCCAAGGGTGAACTAGTGCCGGGCAAAATAAGTCTATTAAGGGAGGAGCCGGTGGCGATCCCGTATTATTGGCGTCTTGTTGCTGCCTGGCCGGACGACATTTGGGTGCGTCCTCTCTCCGAGGCTGATGTTGGCAATGGAGCGGGAACCAGCAACGTGGCTTGTTCTATCGTCCTTTCCTTGGAGGGAAACAATGCGCAGGACCTCGGGGCGGTTATCGAGGAGGAAAAAGACGGCGAGTAATGGAGGTATAATCTCTGATTTGCTCCGTGGACGCGTACGTGTATGTTCGTTCGATGTTATCTAATCTGCTGTTTATGTTTATGTAGGGCTTAGGCGGGATGTGAGGTGTCAGATCGGAGAGCTGCTGAAAGGTGTGTTGAGATTTTAATTTATTTGCCTCGTTCTTTGTTTCTTTTATTCGTAGGATCCCCGAGATGTTGGGGGACAAACAGAATTGTTGTAACTTTTGTCGGGTAACTTGGTCGAGATTGCTGCTCGACCGCCCGAGTAACATTATGTTTTATGTATGTTCTTGTTTTACTGTGCTTGTTTGTAGTGTTTTTATTGTGGTTCTGTAGAACCTCTTTATTTAAACCTGATCGGGTGATCTTGCAGGGTCGGTCAATCTCGGGTGGATTTATTCCGTTCAATTGTCAGGAAAATTTCAGCGGGATTGCCTCGTACCTTGTACAATTATTTAGCGTCGCCTTTCGTTATTTATTGATATTTAACTGCCAGTTCGGCTCCCTACCTTGTAGTGTTATTAATTTGGAGAGGAAAACAGTTTCATTACCTCGCGCAGTTTCTTCCCGCGATCTCTTCGGGCTTGTAACATTCCTAGCCACCCTTATTTGCCCGATAGCGCTTGTCTTCCGAGCTGGCGTGCTTGCAGGAGTTCATGGAGGAGTTTCTGCATTCCTTTAAGATTTTCCTTTCGGGCATATTGCTATGCTTGTCGGTTGTTTTGTAGAGCCAGTAGAGATTTCCGCGAGACTTTGTTGTTCAGACATGCTGTCATGCCTTTTAATTGTCTCGCGGTGCCAGTAGAAAATCCTGCGAGACTTGTTGTTTGGGCATGTTGCCATGCCTTTTAATTGTCTCGCTAGGCCAGTAGATTATTCGCGCTCATTCCCCAAGACTTTTGTTTGTGCCTATTGGATAAGCAAGCCTGTTGTCTTGCGAAACGACGGAATGTTTATCCGGTTTGTGCGTGTTCGTTGCCCCGTCGGGCTTTCGCTTACGCTGTGTCGGGATCTTCGGAGAGATTTTTTTTTCGTTACCCCGCGGGTTTCCGTTATTATATCTCCCCAAAGCAGGGTTATGCGCGTTCGTTATCCCATTAGGATTTTCGTTCGCTTTTTGCACAACCGTCCCTTTAGTTTCGCGAGTCATGTGCATTCGTTGCTCTTTGCAGAGTTTTCGTTCGCACTTTTGTGACTCGCGCCTGTTTGGCCATGTTCGGGAGTCACGTGTATCTGTTCATACTATCGTGACTCGCGCCTGTTTGTGAGTCATGTGCGTTCTCTTTGCAGAGTTTTCGTTTGCACTTTTGTGACTCGCGCCTGTAATCTTTTTGAAAGATTGTCTTGGTGCTCCTCTCTTCAGGACCTTTGACCTGAGACTAGCGCGAGTTTTCCTTGCGGGGCGCGTAGCGTGTACTCGTCCGGTCTTTCCACGGCTAGCGCACGTTCGCTGTTACGGAAAAGTTGTTTCGGGCTGTTTTATGCTCTAAGGTCTTTGGTCCGAGCTTGGTATGGTAATTGTTGATGAAGACATTTGTTGCCCATAGGCTTTTATTTCTCTGTTATAAGAGGCGTTGTTTTATTGCTAAGGCGTTCGTTGCCACTTGGGCTTTCGTTTATCCTTTTTTAGTGCAATAATTTCTTTTTTGTTGAAACATTAGTTGGCCGTGGGCTTTTGTTTGTCCTTGTTATGATCAGTTGTAGGGGGATCCCGACGGCAATTGCGTGCCGTCGGATCCCGAATTTGTTAGTCAACATCGCAAACACCGGGCCGAGCTTATAATATCGCACAGACGCCCTCGACCATGCACAGTCGTTCCCGTGTTGGTGGTTCAAAAGCACAAGGTGCCGGGCCGTGCTTATAGTATCGCACAGACGCCCTCGACCTTACATGGGCATTCCCATGTCGGTCCCAAAAAAGGTACAAAAGATAATGATTACATTTTTACAAGCGGCCTGTCCGCTGCTATGCCTGTTCTACTACCTCCCTCTCTTTTTTTTTAAACATAAAATTTCCGAAGATGGACGATGTTCCAGGGTCTGGCAAGCATTCGTCCGTCGGGACCTTCGAGTTCATAGGCTCCTTTGCCGCAGGTGCGAATTACCCGGAAGGGGCCTTCCCAATTGGGTTGAAGCTTACCAACATGCTGTCCGGCGGCCTCGACCTTTTTGAGCACTAGTTCACCCGGTTCGAATGCCCGGAGGGACACGCGTTTATCAAAGGCGCGTTTGATCCTTCGTTGGTATTCTGTGGTTCGGACGCGGGCCTTGTCTCGAAGTTCTTGTGCCAGCTCGAGTTCCGTGGCTCGTGCTTCTGGGTTGCTTTCTGTGGAGTAGGCCGTCATCCTGAGGGAGGGTGCAACGAGTTCGAGAGGCGTGACGGCCTCCATGCCATACACTAGGGAGTACGGTGTTTGTTGCGTGGCTTCGCGGGGAGTGGTTCTGTATGTCCAAAGGATTTCGTCCAGTTTGCTGGGCCAATTCTTCCTATTGGAAGCCACCTTCTTCCTTAATCCATCCAGAATAGTTCTGTTGGTGACTTCGGCCAGGCCATTGCTAGCAGGGTGGCTAACCGAGGTAAAGTTGCTGCGGATACCTAGGTTCTCCAGGAAGGACACGGTGACATCTGCATTAAACTGCGTGCCGTTGTCCGAGATCAGCGCGTGCGGAATGCCGAAACGGCACACAATATTACGCCATATAAAGTTTTTGGCGGCTTCCGCTGTGATGTGGGCTAACGCCTTGGCCTCGACCCACTTTGTGAAATACTCCACGGCCACTATGAGCCATTTTTGTTGTTGGGCGGCCATAGGGAACGGGCCCAGGATGTCGATCCCCCAGAGATCGAAAGGCCAGGCTCCCGAGATTGTGATCATGTCATAGCCCGGGACGTTGGATAATCGGCAATGGTACTGGCACTTTTCACATTTTCGTGCCATGTCGGCCGCGTCTTGCTGCATCGTGGGCCAATAGTATCCCGCGCGCAGGACTCTTTTTGCTAAGGTTTTGGCTCCCTGATGGCTACCACAGAGTCCCTCATGGACCTCTTCCAACATTTTCTTGGCGTCTTCTTCCCCGACGCACCTAAGCCAGGGTCGGGTGTATCCTCTTTTGTATAACTGGTGGTTGAACACCGAGTACAAGGGCGCTATCTTTTTTAGCCGTCTGGCCTCAAGCGGGTCTTCTGGTAAGATCTCCGAAGTAAGGTAGGCCCACATGGGGGCGTACCAAGTATCGCCGGGTTCATTAATGACATAGGTTTCCTTCACTCCCTCGGAGATGCTTGATTCGGGAATATCCATTACTATCACGGGGCGGTCCTTGTCGAGGTTCCCTGCTGCCCCTAGTTTAGAGAGGGCATCAGCTTGGCAGTTCTGGTTTCTGGACACATGTTCTATCATCACCTTATCAAACTGTCCCTTCAAAGAATGGAACTGCTCTCGGTATCGTCGCAACCGGTCGTCATGTACGCGGCACTCTTCGTTAATTTGCCTAACCGCAAGTTCGGAGTCACTATGGAGGTGGACCTGTCGGGCTCCCAGTCCCGCGGCTAACTTGAGGCCCGCTATCACGGCCTCGTACTCGGCAGTATTATTAGTTACGGGGAACTGGAAGTGGAGTGCGTAGTTGAGTGTTTCTCCTTGTGGGCCTGTGAGAGCAATTCCTGCTCCTGCTCCCTGATGGGAGGAGGCTCCGTCGACATAAAGCGTCCACTTGCCTTCTAATTCGTCCGGGGCCCCTGAGTATTCCGCGATAAAGTCCGCGAATACTTGTGATTTGATGGCGTTCTGGGGGTGGAACGTGACATCGAATTCTGTTAGTTCAAGCGCCCAAGCTAGCACGCGACCCGAGGAATCGAAGTTCGCGAAAGCCTTCTTCAGGGGCACTCCAGTGTATACTTTGATTGGGTGAGATTGGAAGTATGGTCTCAGTTTTCTTGCCGCGATGATAAGGGCATAGGCCGCCTTTTCTAGCTGTGTGTACCGAGTCTCGGCATCCCGGAGCACATGGGATACGAAATATATGGGTTGTTGCTCGCGTCCTTCTTCCCGCACCAACGCGGTACTGACCGCATGGTTGGTGGTGGCTAAGTACACAACCAAGGTGTCTCCTTCTATGGGTCTGCTGAGGCAGGGCGGGCTAGCCAGGTGCCCTTTCACTTTGTCGAAAGCCATCGCACATTCCTCTGTCCATTCAAATCTGGCTGACTTACGCATTGCCTTGAAGAAGGGGAAGCAGACATCGCCAGACCGGGCGATGAACCGGTTTAGTGCTGCCAGCCTGTCCGTAAGTGACTGAAGTTCCTTAAGGTTTCGGGGAGGTTTCATGTCTAGGATGGCCTGTGATTTGGACGGGTGTATCTCTATGCCTCTCATGGACACCATAAATCCGAGAAATTTCCCTCCCGTTAGGCCAAAGAAACTCTTCTTAGGGTTGAGTTTCATGTCCGCTTGATTGAGCGTAGCGAAGGTCTCGCGCAGATCTCGAACGTGATCCAGGTCGGACATACTCTTGACTAGGAGATCGTCTACATAGGCTTCTACGTTCCGACCTATTTGCTCGTGGAACACCTTATTCACCATTCTTTGGAAGGTAGCCCCTGCATTCTTCATACCGAAGGGCATCACGCGGTAACAGTATAACCCGGAGTGGGTTGTGAAGGCGGTTTTATCCTCATCTTCTGGGCACATTCTAATCTGATTGTATCCCGAGAACGCATCCATGAAGCTCAAGAACGCGTGCCCGGAGGTGGAGTCTACTAGTTGGTCGATCTTGGGTAAGGGGAAAGGGTCCATAGGGCATGCCTTGTTCAGGTCGGTGTAATCAATACACATCCTCCACTCTCCATTTGCCTTCCGGACAAGCACAGGATTTGCCAGCCATTCCGGACAAGTGACGTTTCTAATGAAACCGGCTCCTAGCAACTTGGCGACTTCGGCCTTGACCGCTGCGCGCCTTTCAGCTCCCATGTTCCTTCTTTTCTGCACTACAGGCTTCGCTCCCGGTTTGATGTGCAACCGGTGCTCGGCTATAGATCCCGGGATTCCAGGCATGTCTGCGGCGGTCCAAGCAAACACTGCCAGGCTTTCCCGGAGGAAATCGATCAACTTCTTCCTTGCACTTCCTTGGACGGCCTTGTCGATGTTCAGGATTTTACCGTCACCGAGGTCGACCTGGTCAACCTCATCGGCCGGCTCAAGGGATGTCTTCAACTCTTCTTTGTCAGTGGGATCCAAAACCATGGGTGTGTGCGAGGGTAGGAACTCTCTGCTGGATTGCAAGCGTGGGCTGGCGAGACCTGATCTCGCTTTTGCTTTCACGTCCACTTGATGGACCGCCCCTCCTTGTCCTCCGAGGGAAGTTTGATAGCACTCCCGAGCCACCTGTTGCTGCCCACACTCCTCCCCCACACCGTGGCTGGTAGGGAATTTGATCTTCAAGTGGGGGGAAGACACTATGGCTCCGATTTTGTTCAAAGTGCTCCTACCGATGATTGCATTGTAGGCGGAAGGGGCATCCACGATGAGGAAGTCCACCATAACTTCGGTGGTGCGAGGCAAAGATCCGAACGTCACTTTCAATTGGGCGACCCCTTTCGGCCGGAGGGAATCGCCCGTGAACCCCACTAGTGGTGTTACTTTTCTTCGTGACTCGCCCAGCTGCATTCCCATCTTTTCGAAAGCTGAGAGGAACAGGATATCAGCCGAGCTCCCCGTATCCACGAGGATTCGCTTGACTCCAAACTCTTCTATCTTGAGTCTCAATACTATGGGGTCATCGTGAGGCCATATCACGGTGCCAAAGTCTTTCTCGGAAAAGCATATGGCTTCATCCATTCGGGGTCTCTTTCTTTCAAGGGGCCTCTCGATATTCAGTATGGTAGGGTACGGCTTGATGGTGGTTCGATTGTGTTTTTCGGGAGCCGCCACCCTGTGTCCTCCGCTAATAACATTGATTTCTATGCTAGGCCGCCTGCCTGATGTTCCCGGTCCTTTTCCCTTGCCTTCGTCGGGCTTGGGTCCCGAGTGCTCACGCTCTTTGTAATCGTCCCGATAGGAGGCTTTCTTTTTGTCCTGGGCCTCCCCATTGTACTCTTTCGCAAACTTCTGGAAGAACTCTGGCACTATATACTCGATCAACTTTCCTTCCCTGGCCATCCTTTCCAACACGTCTTTCAGCTGGAGGCATTCCCCCGTGGAGTGTCCGTTAAAACGGTGGAACAAGCATCTCGCAGTCCCGTCTTTTTTCTCGAAAATACGCTTGCGTAGCGGCCTCGGAACATCAGGCATGTCTTTTATCACTAGGTACATTTCGCTCCTCTTCTTGATAAAAGGGGCATACCGCACGTAGTGGGGTCGGTAGCCCTCTCTGCCGTCTTCGCGCCGTTCTTCTTGGGTATTTCTCTTCTGCGGTTCTCGTTTTCGAGATGGGCCGCTATCGGGCTGCCGGCCACGCTGCTGCAGTTTTGGGGATCTGGACCACGGCCTGGCGGACTGGACAACATCCTCCTCGGCCCGGATGTACCCTTCGGCAAAAGCCAGGAGCTCTGGTAAACTCTTAAATTCTCTTTTTCGGGCATCATACCGGAGAGTGCCCGGTCCTCCTTGCCAAAGCCCATTCAGTATGGCCGCCAGGGCGATGTCCTCACTGTAGTTTCGGACCTCCCTAGAGGCCTTCACGAATCTATTTACGAAGGTCCGAGTTGTTTCTTGGGGTCCTTGAACATACTTCAAAAGGGAGTCACATGTCGCTCGTGGGGGTCGGAGCATGTCGTAGCGGGTCAGGAAAGCTCTCGACAGTTGATCAAAAGTTTTTATCGATCCTTGCCTTAATCTCATGTACCATTCCCAGGCCTCCCCGGTTAAACAAGTGGTGAAAATGCGACACGCGACAGCGTCCGAAGCTCCATGCAGTCGGAGCCTTTCGTAGAACCCGTATACAAAGTTCTGGGGGTCCTGGATATCTCCGCTACCTTGAAAACAGGGGAGGCCAGTGGGGTATTTGAAGTCACCCATGGGGGCCTTGTAAAGTTCCGGGGCTAATGGTCCTTCCAAAATATTCGTCGACCCGGAACGAGTCCCTGCTCTCCTCCTCTCCCTCTTAGCTATCTCTTTCTCCACCCCTTTTTTGATCATTGTGTCTATCATTGCCATATTTACTCCTGCCGCCTCCGGTGGGGTGAGTGGTCTTCGTCGCCTCTTAGGGGGTGTTCGGCGACGCTCTCCTCGCGAGTGGCGAGACTGATCGTCTTTCCTCGAGTGGTGGGACTGATAGTCTTTCTTCGAGTGACGAGACCGCTCCTCGGTGTGTTTGGTGGGGCCTTCTCGAGTCCGCTCTGTTCTCGCTCGGCCGGCGCTCCTTCTCGAGCTGGCCGCCGCGGACGAGCCTTCGTTCTCTTGCCGTTCGGCCCCGAAGGATAACCTCCGTCTTGGTCCACCAACCTGTCTCGTTTCTTCCTCGCCTACCAGGGTCTCAAGTTCGGGGTCAGGATTGTCAAAGTCGCCGTCTGTGTTATGTAGACTGGGCTCTGGGTTGTTCGATCCAGGTCCAGCTCGGATCAATTGTACTACAGGCGGTGGGGGGTGAATCATTCGTACCCCGGGTGCTGAGGTGGGAGTTTGGGGATAGTATGGTAGGTTGGGGTCGGCCTGTGGAGGGTATTGTGCTAAGGGGGCAGTTTGGTACTGCGGGTATGGAGAGGCATATTGCGGGTATGGTGGATAGTTGTAGGGAGGTGGATATATATACGGTGGAACATACGGAGAGTGGTATTGGGTGTGGATCATCTGGTTTTGGGTGTTTTGGGGGGCCGACCCGATCGGCCCAGTGGCCTGGGCGGTCACTATAGTCGAGTCGATCGGCCTTACGATTGGTGTGGAAACTCCGAGGGATTCCAAGCCCTTCCCTGGTTGGGTGATTGGTACCCCTTCGCGTGGCATACCCAAAGTGCAGATCGGGGGAACCCCAGCGCCGTGGGCTTCTTGGCCCATTCTATCGAGGGGATTCTTACTCGTCGCCCCTACACTCGGGTTACCCGGGGGAATTTCCTTCGAAGCTTCTTTGGGTTTTCGGTTCGAGGCTACGTTGGTCAGGGGCTTCACCTTCTCAGTTCTTTGGTTAGATCGTTCGGCCCGCTGAGCAATCTCCTCGGGAATGATCTTGCCTATGTCTGTCTGTTTCGTCGCAGAGGTCATCTCGCTCAGTTGAGGCTGGGGGCCCCACGATGGTTGATACGTCCCTTCCCAAAGGGGCCGGGCCGTACTTGGACTCGGTCCAGTAAGGTGCAGGCACGCCCTGTTCCTGGAAAGCAGGCCGTGCGGGGATTGGGTGCTAATCGCGCGGCCCGTCTCGCCTTGAGCGAGGCGGGTCGGGACGGTGGGCACGCGGGGAGTCGGAGGGGTATTAACGCTCTAACCCTTTTTGATACCTCTCCAGGCTCCAAGATGTGATAAATGCGATCCCCTTTTCTGGGGGTTTCTTTGCCTTATATAGGGAGTGGCCCACTGTAACGGGGTCTTGTCAGCATTAATGACAAAGACCCGTATACTGTTGAGGGTGTCCGCATATTAGGCTATATAAAAGTTCGCGTAGTAAGTCTCGAGCCGAACGGCGAGGCCGCGTGTCAACCTTTCTGGGCTGTTCGGCATGCCAGGCTTTGAGCCTTATTTTGTTCGGTTTCGAGCGGGCCCTTAGGAGGGCTCCGGGTCTCGGTTTGTGCTTCGCCTCAGGCTGGCCCCATGAGAGGGTCTGAGTCCTGAGTAATTTTTGACCTCGGGTTGGCCCCGGGAGGGGGTCCGAATCCCGAGTAATTTCTGACCTCGGGTTGGCCCCGGGAGGGGGTCCGAGTCCCGAGTAAACTCTGGCCTCGGGTTGGCCCCGGGAGGGGGTCCGAATCCCGAGTAAACTCTGGCCTCGGGTTGGCCCCGGGAGGGGGTCCGAATCCCGAGTAAACTCTGGCCTCGGGTTGGCCCCGGGAGGGGTCCGAATCCCGAGTAATTTTTGGGCCACGGTCTGTTTTGGGCCTGTTTGCTGTGAACTTAGACCTAGAGGTGTTTAGTTGAGTCAGGCCTGGGCTTTTTAAGGGCCATCTGCATATGGGCCTATCAGACATAGATAAAGAAAGACCTAGGGATTGACACCAAAAACAAAGGAATTAAACAACAGGAAAGATTTTGAAATACTGGTATAAGAAAAGGAGAAATCTGGTTTAGGAACATAATAGTAATTTCTGTTGACTGAAAGCTCAATCCCTTTATATCCAACTGAACAAATTATATTCCTTTAATTCTTCAAATTTATCTCTAACACCAATCAGCATTGTTATAATTTAAACTTTGAGCCTCAATTTTTGTGAATTTCAGTTTCTATGTTTTGAAGCAATGAATATTCCCTAGTATCTAGTATGAACAACACACGATGTGTACCGAACCAACCAGTAAGGTAAACACAGATTAGGGGTGATTTAGCCAACTCCATAAATTAAAAATTTACAATTTTATCCTTTATATTATAGTTTTTTTTATAAGTATTTATATCTTTTAGTCATTCTTATAAAATAGAATTACACTAAATTATCTTATTTAAGCCCCTCAATCTTAATTTTCTAATTCCGTTCTTGAAAAGAAAAAATAAAAAGTGAGAGAAATTTTTTAGAAAGATGAGAGACCAAATAAATGAGAGGTTCCACAATTCAACAAAAGCAAACAAAGATATTCATACAAATTAAATAAAGACGCACTGGCAACAAAGGAAAGACAACTTTAAATTATTTATCTAGGCCATGTTTTATTGTTAAATTTAAAGAGAACTAAAATTGTTTACCTCATCTTACTTCTATTTTATACTACGTTAATATGTATGGAGAAGAGTGTTAGAAAAATGAATCCAAGTCTATGACAGTGGGCCATACAAGTGAAGTGAAGTGCAGAGTAATGTGGAGTAAGTTAATCTGCAAGGACGGTGACTGAACTTACTCCTCCTGTTTTAGTCCATCTTTTAACAATAAAAGTGTGGAGTAAGAGTTTAGTCTTTCTCTTGCCTACTCCACAACCAAACATGAATGTATGACTTTGATTGCTCATTATTGGACTCCTATAACTTATTTAATGGAGCTTTAATTCTAGTGAAAAAATTACAGATGTGTAATACAAATAGACTCCTTCCTACACATGTAGTGGAAAAATGATGAATAAAAATGGAATGCACGGTGAGAAATTAAGACTCAAATAAACATATCAACAACTGAATAGAATCTAACTTAGTGAACTATTATTTTTCTTCTAAACTAACACAAAAGTCATGCAACCATTTAATCTTGACTTGAATGTCGAAAGCCCCAGCTCTAATAACCATGAAATCCTCAGTGCGAATAACCCTGTCAAAGGGATGACTTGGTTGTGGTGTGATTTGTACTTTATCATTAGCAATAATTTTGGCTTTAGTATCAGTTAGGCATTGCCATATGTCAATATAAATCTGAATGGCTGCACGACGTGGGAGTACCACTCTACGCCTTGACAAAGGAAGAGGAATTATGTCACCCATGCATATGCTGGGGTGAACACAAACCGCTTGATCCATATCTCTTTGGAACAAGACACTCTCAGCTCGAGAGCTTTGAATCATTGAATTCTTGGCAGTTACCTTTCCATAAAGCTTGATCGCCTCTTCAACTTGTCCAACTCTCCAATTAGAGAGTGTGATATCCACCAGTGCTTCAACTGCATCATAAAATATAGCATAAATAATTTCTACGGGACCTGCCTGGGTCATTACCTGCCTGCACGCAAGGTTTCCCGAACGGTCCACGAACACGTTCCACAAGCCCTGACCTTTCCTTTCAAATCTATTATCCCATAATGGTAGATTCATTCTTTTTTTCTTATTCATTCTCTTTTGTTTTTTCCTACCTAGTGTTCTCAAGCCTTCAACCTCTCCCTTCAATTTCTCACAATGTGAGTAGAAACTTATGTATTGTGGTATATCTAAGGGGCATTGCCAATCAGGTGTCAATATTGCATATCCCTAATCGATATCATTAAAACAAAATTAATTAATCAATATGTTAATTAATACTTATATGAGCTAGATAAGATGAAATGAAATAAAGATTGAATTAACTTATTAAACAACATACCTGTGAATCAACCTCAATTGACGATACACGAGAATCTTCTTTATTTGTTTGAAATAGGTAGTAATCACCCTCATAAAGTTCAATCCTCATGTTGCCTGAGATGTAACAATTAGAATGATCGATGAAGCGTACCGAAAACACCTCGATAAACTCGTGGATTTCAACCTGCCGGCGTCTTGGAAACATCTCATCTTCATCGCTGTAACCAAATTAATTATACAAGTAAAATAATTATTTATAAAAAGTATTTTTAACATGTCATAGTTTTATTATTTAATATATTTTATGAATGACATTATAACGGGTCATGCATGCTATAGGATCGAATTAAATCTCATTTTTTTAAGATTCAAACGACTGATTAAAGCCCTTCAATTTGGTCTACTTATCAAGGATTTGTAGGACATCATGTTTTGTATTTTTTTAAAGATTCCTTTTACTATTCTTTAAAATATGACGAAGGATTTGTAGGGGATCAATTTGGTCTACACCATCATGTTTTACCTGTGTGTGTGTGTGTGTGTGAATATGAGAGAGAGAGAGAGACCTTTGATCGGAGTCGCTTCCTTCAGATTCTAGAGATTCATCATCTTGAAGTTGGGTTTCCATCAATCTTTCCGACAATTCTTCCATGTAACCAATGGTGAGAGTAGGAAATTAAGAGGGATGAAGCAAATTTATTTGGAGATTGGAAAGGGACGGCTTTATATATATTTGAGGAAAATGAAAAATAAACACAAGGCTATAAATAACAATTGTAAGATTAATTTAACTTTGGGGAGAAGATTTATTTAGGAAAAAAAGAGAGAAAAAGGACGTTTATATATGGAAAAGCCGGGAATAGAAGAAAAAAGAAAGATATGATTACAATTTTTAAATTAGTGGATTAATTACAAATTTCAGCTCAAATTAATTTAGACCCACTAAAATCTCAAACGGATCCCCATATTTCAAATAGGGATCAAATTGATTTTAGTATTCTATTTGCTTAGATACCTACTCCAGCTGATGTACTTCCAAAGTTCTGATGATCATCCAGGTAAGTTAACTAATGTTTTTAAGGTAAATGAAACAAAAAAAGGAAACAAAAATTATTATTTATTATAACAGATTTAAAAAGCAACTAAAGAGAAGACAACGTACAATACTCATTATCACACTACAAAAAACAGAATAATCAGAAAACAGTATAAATACAGCCACCACACAGTTACCAGACATGAATCATTCAACAAATTACTACACTATGAGGAAATGATATTGCTCTCACGTGAAAAATTTCATATGTGCATTGGAAACACGCTTCACTAGCTCGGTAATGTCATCAACCTTAATTTTATCATTCTCCTTGTCATTACTCTCCAGAATGTGAATGTTGTGTAAGTAAATGTTATCGTGCTCAACTACTTACATACAATCATTATCATGAGTACAACTAATCATCTTTCATGTAAGTAGACGTTATCGTGCTCAACTACTTACATACAATCATTATCATGAGTACAACTAATCATCTTTAAAGTTTTGACAGCGGAATTAAGAATCAATTAAAAGCAAATCAAAGACCTTGGAAATCATAGTCTCCACGTGTAAAACAATAAATCAATCAAATAGATTTCATACCTTTATCCATCGTAAACTGTAGAACAACACTTGAGACGTTCTTCACAAACCGTCAGAAGAACTGTAAAGCGATTTCTCTCCTCTTTCTCTTTCTAAGCAATGACAACTTATTCTTTCTGAATATAGATGAAGAGAGGATCAACCTTACTCTTAGAATACTTATATATATATCATGCCTGTCATTAAAGCAATCATTAGGGGAGATGAATCTAACATAACCAACCAAAGGGTGCCTGCCAAAGGATGCAATTATCCTTTGTACATTCGAAAGGATGCGATTATCCTCTGTACATTCGCATCCTTTAAATCAGGCCCATATGGAATTTTAGTGCAGCCCATCAAAGATGCATAAGGTGCACATATTTTTAGTGCGGCCCGTATGCACTTTAATGTTTTATTTGGGCCACATAATTTTTAGTTTCTTACATTCTCCCACTTGGTCCATTATAAAACTTTATGACATTACAACGTTCATAAGGTGCACAATAATATTGTATGTCTTTATATTTCATAAATTCTAAAATCATAATATTTATACTTAAGCAAAATTAATACGAGTCATGGCGGTTGCTAATGATATTTGTTACTAACTTCCTTCCATGTACTACAATATCAATTCTAACTTAATATAAACCATAATGGTATACTTAAGGATCCACGTTAATTGTCTAATTTATATAGACTAATTCCTATTAATAGAAAACAATAATATATATATACTTAAATAAATAGGAATTGTATTTGAAACAAACAATCAATAATAATATCATAAATAATCATTCATCTACAATATAAGTTTAATTACAACAATCATTTATCACAGATAACTATTCCCATTCTTTCGACATGTTCGTGAAATGTCTTGGGTGGTAATCCTTTCGTCAAAGGATTAGCTATCATCATCTCTGTGCTTACATGCTGTATTGTTATTGTTTATTTCTGTACTTCTTCTTTCATGGCAAAGTACTTAATCTCCATGTGCTTGGCACCTTTGGAGTACTTGTCGTTTTTGCTGAAGAAGACTGCTGCAGAATTATCGCAATAAATCTTCAGCGGCTTGGCAATGCTGTCGACAATTCCAAGTCCTGAAATAAAGTTCCGCAGCCATAGTCCTTGTACCATGGCTTCAAAGCACGCCACGAACTCGGCTTCCATAGTGGATGCAGCGATTACCGTCTGCTTCGCACTTTTCCATGAGATTGCTCCGCCGGCTAGAAGATACACATATCCGCAAGTGGATTTTCGTGTATCGCAACACCCGGCATAGTCTGAATCTGAATAACCGACCGTCTCTAAGTAGTTGGATCTCCTATACGTCAACATGTGATCTTTTGTACCTTGAAGATATCGTAAAATTTTCTTTGCTGCCTTCCAATGTTCCATTCCAGGATTGCTTTGATAACGTCCAAGCATTCCTACAGCAAAACTGATATCTGGTCTTGTACAAGTCTGTGCATACATTAAACTACCCACAATGGAAGCATAAGGAATATTATTCATTTCTTCCTTTTCCAATTCGTTTTTAGGACATTGATATAAACCAAATTTATCCCCTTTCTGAATCGGTACCTTACCAGCTGAACATTTCTCCATCTTAAATCTCTCGAGAATCTTGTTAATATATGTTTTCTGAGACAAACCTAACAAACCTTGTGATCGATCACGAAATATTTCTATTCCTATCACATAGTTCGCCTCGCCCATATCTTTCATTTCAAAATTCTTCGAGAGAAAATTCTTGGTGCTTTTCATCATACCAAGATCGTTAGTCGCAAGTAAAATGTCGTCAACATATAGAACTAGAAACATTATCTTACTCCCACTGACCTTCAAGTATATACAACGATCAACAATGTTTTCCTTAAAACCAAAAGAAGTAATCACATCATTGAACTTGAGATACCATTGTCGTGATGCTTGTTTTAGCCCATATATCGACCTTTTCAATTTGCAAACCATATCCTTTCCCCCAATTGAAAAGCCCTTGGGCTGATCCATGTAGACTTCGTCTTCGAGTTCTCCGTTCAGAAAAGCAGTTTTGACGTCCTTTTGGTGTAACTCAAGATCGTAATGAGCTACTAAAGCCATGATGATACGCAAAGAATCTTTCTTAGAGACGGGTGAAAATGTCTCTTTATAATCAATGCCGTCTTTTTGAGTGAAACCTTTGGCAACCAGTCTAGCTTTATATCATTTGATTTTGCCTTTTGAGTCACGTTTGATCTTAAAGATCCATTTACATCCAACTCGCTTGGAATCGTGAGGCAATTTGACGAGATCCCAGACTTGATTTTGTTCCATTGATTTCAACTCGTCTTTCATGGCATCAATCCAGTTATCGGATTCTTCACATTCAATAGCTTTCTTGTATGAAACCGGATCATCAATTGCAGAATCAATTTCAGATTCTTGTAGATAAACCAAATAATTGTCAGATATAGCCGATCTCCGTTCACGGGTAGACCTTCTTAATGGTATATCATTCGGTTCAACTACATCATCAACAACGATGTTATCAATCGGAATGTCCTCAGTAGCAGTTGGTTGTTTAGGAACAGTTGGAACAACTTCTTTCGAAACAACATACAAAGGAACAATAACTTGTTCTGTAATTTCCTGAAGATCAGAATTACACTGATCAGAACTTCTTGCACTGACTTCAGCATTCTCGATGAAACGTGCATTTTCAGATTCAATAATTCTCGTGCTATGATTCGGACAGTAAAATCTAAACCCTTTGGATTTCTCCGGATATCCAATAAAGAATCCGCTAACAGTTCTGAAATCCAATTTCTTTTCGTGTGGGTTATACAAACGTACCTCCGCAGGGCAACCCCATACATGTATATGACGTAAACTAGGTTTCCTTCCCGTCCACAGTTCAAAAGGAGTCCTTTCTACTGCCTTACTAGGAACCCAGTTTAGTAAATACATGGCGGTCTTAAGTGCATACATCCACAAAGATTTAGGCACAGTTGAGTGACTGAGCATACTCCGAACCATGTCCATAAGTGTTCTGTTACGACGTTCAGCAACACCATTTTGTTGTGGTGTGCCGGGCATAGTGTATTGCGCACATATCCCACGCTTTTCTAAGAATTTAGCAAAGGGTCCAGGATTTTGTCCTGATTCGTCATATCTACCATAAAATCATTCGATGATTTTCACTTGTTTTTCTAACTGTCTTTCAACCTCATTTATAAACACCTCAAGTGCATCAATAGATTGTGATTTCTCATTTAGAAGATAAACAAACCCATAACGTGAAAAATCATCGATGAAGGTGATGAAATACTTTTCTTTATTAAAGGAGGGAACGTCAAATGGTCCACAAATATCCGTGTGAATTATTTCTAGAAGTTGAGAGCTACGAGTGGCACCTTTCTTAGTATGTTTCGTCTGCTTACCTTTTATACAGTCGATACATATACCTAAGTCAGTAAAATCCAAGTTCGGAAGAACTTCAAACTTAACTAAACGTTGCATTCTTTCTTTGGATATATGACCCAATCTTTTGTGCCACAAGTACGCCGACTTTTCATCATTCATATTTCTTTTCATTCCAATAGTATTGTTTACGGTAATTAGAGATTCTACATAAGAATTATCTAACTCTAATTTATATAAGCCATCAATCAAATTGCCACAACCAATCATGCAATTATTTTTATATAAACTAAAGTATTTAGATCCAAATTTAAATACATAGCCACAATCATCCAACTTAGATACAGATAATAAGTTGCGAGAAAACAAAGGTACATATAATGTATCATACAAATCAACAATATTGCCAGAACCTAATATAAGTCGGTATGTACCGACACCTTCCACTGGCACCTTGTCTTTATTGCCCATAATTACATATCTTTCACTTTGTTGACTTTGGCTTGTGGTTTGGATCGTAAGAAATCCCTGTAAATTGTTTGAAATATGAGTTGTAGAGCCCGAGTCAATCCACCAAGTATTATTAGGAACATCAATAAAATTTGACTCAAAAGTAACAAAAGTATGAGTCATACCTTTCTTTTCGAACCAAACCTTCCTTTTCAGACAATCCTTCTGAAAATGACCCACTTTACGACAAAAGTGGCACTTTTGCTTGTTCCCTTCTTTCTTGAAGCTTACATTAGAAGACACCTGAAAGGCTTTCCCCTTCTTCTTGGTCTTAGCTTTCCTTGGTTTAGCATTAGAACCCGACCCAACTTCTAAGTTTGAAAAATGAACAGTGTTAGGTTTCAATTCCTTAAGCCTTGCCTCTTCCTGAACAAGTTTACTAGTCAATTCATTTATGTTCCATTTCTTTTCTTGAGCATTATAATTAATTTGGAACGGACTATAAACATCATTCGGCAAAGAGTTCAAAATAAATTGAACTACAAACCCTTCTTCAACTGTCATTCCCAAACCCTTAAGTTTTGCGGAGAGAAATGTCATTTCTACGATATGTGCATGCATAGTGCGACTACCATTTGTTATCTTTCTTGAAATACAATATAGAATAATTTATAAAAACATTTTTAAGAGATAAAAGTGAGGAAAGAGAAAAAATACATAATTTTCGAAAATTTCATTATTATAAAATATTTACTCTTAAAATTAGGAAAAATACTATAATTTGTATTTTAAAACATAATCATAAACTTAAATCTTTAAATTAAAATACATAATATATATATAACTTAACTTAAGAGAAGATCAGAAGATAGGAGACATAATACAATAATTTATAAGATTATACTTAATTCTTATAACTTAAGAGAAAACCAGATAATAAGAATATTACTATAATGCTTTGAGTCCTTACGTCTTACTAATCCTTAATCTTCAGATTTTCAATTTCAGATTTTGGAGTAATAACTTAATTAATATATCCTAATTATCCTTTGGGACTTATTAAGATATACTAAACATAATATTACTAGAAAATACTTTAATATGACAATTTTATTGTTTCAATACACGTTGTTGCCTTTGGGTAACCAACGATTGAGGAATAACGTAAATTATCAACTTAAGTTGTGTAAATTATGAGAATGTAATCAACCTTTGGGCAATTCAAAAAATCTCATAATCTACTAATTAATTAAACCATTAAATTTAGTATATGACAGATTTTAATATCATATAATCTTAATAAATGATCAATTAATTTTAATCCTATTTGTCCTAAAAAATTGTTCAATTAAAAGACTAACATTTTTCTAAAATATGCTACATATTTTTTTAATAGATGGTAAAATGGGTACTCCATACATTTATAATGAGTTTTAATATAACATTAAAATGAGTAAATTTGTGAGTTTTTGAAATTTAGAAGAGTAAATATGGAATTATTAATTTTAGAGAGAGAAATACGTAATTTCCAAGTTTTTGAGGGGTATATATGAAATTCTCCCTAATAAAAAAATCAGGACGAAGATGGTATCTATTGCTCAAGTCGCTAAACCAGATAATATAACAGACAAATTACTACCTCATTCGTTCTTTTTTTTTTTTATAAACTTGAGGAGCTATCATGGATGTAACACATTGATAGCTCCTATCAAGTTTATCAAAAAAACAAAAAAAAACAAATGAGGAAGTAATTTGTCTGTTATATTATCTGGTTTGAGAGTTTTGATTCTTATCTCAAGCTAACTAAATAAAAATAATTTACAAAATTATATTTATTCTACGAGAAAAAACTTAATTTTCCCACTAAAATTGATTTAAGAACTTTTAACCTTTATCTTATACTTTTAAAAAAAAAATTGTTTTTTTTAGGGTCTTAAAAAAATAATTGTTATCTGACCCGATTCATTTGTGTTTCTTTTTGTTTCTTTAAGAACTTTTTATTTATTTATTTTAGCTGCTGAGCAATTACATGACAACATTTTTATACTCCTGATGCAATATTGTAGGTTAACACATTTATCAACATGTTCATTAAATTATTATATAGTTCATTCTGACGATAATAATTTTCCTACTATACATTGTAGTTTATTGCTATTAAATATATTACACAGTTGAGAGTTTGATCTATTTCATGAACGTTAACGTTTAAAATATTTAAATTTTAAGGTGATTTTATAAGATTGATAGATTAGAAATTGCCGAAACATATAATCCATTTTTCAACTCTTAAATATTTACAAAATAATTTAAAAAAATAAATTTCAAATGTACATACTACATCAAAATTAATAGTTCAAAGTCATCATTTGATAACGATCTAATTATTTTAAGATTAAGCCCAAAAATAATTTAAAATGAACTTTTAGTTTTTTTTTGGTCTGATCTGAATTTTGCAAAGAATAGAAAAAATATCCTTCATTTAAAAAAAAAAATCATTAAACCATGACAAAGATCAAAACTTTTTTTTTTTAACGCACAAATTTAGGTACTAAATTTTAGAAAAGGCCAAAAAGCTAAATGATAGTCCAAGCTCTAAAAGCATAGAACTATTTTTGAATTATACGTTTAAATTTTAGAACTATATCATTGTTTTTCTTTGTAAAATTCGAATTAGACGGAAAAAAATTGTTCTTAATTTAAATTAATTCATATCCATTGTCGTAGCACTTCAATTCAATTCACAGAGAACTAAGGAGGAGAGACATAGAGAAAGAAAGACCTAGGGATTGACACCAAAAACAAAGGAATTAAACAACAGGAAAGATTTTGAAATACTGGTATAAGAAAAGGAGAAATCTGGTTTAGGAACATAATAGTAATTTCTGTTGACTGAAAGCTCAATCCCTTTATATCCAACTGAACAAATTATATTCCTTTAATTCTTCAAATTTATCTCTAACACCAATCAGCATTGTTATAATTTAAACTTTGAGCCTCAATTTTTGTGAATTTCAGTTTCTATGTTTTGAAGCAATGAATATTCCCTAGTATCTAGTATGAACAACACACGATGTGTACCGAACCAACCAGTAAGGTAAACACAGATTAGGGGTGATTTAGCCAACTCCATAAATTAAAAATTTACAATTTTATCCTTTATATTATAGTTTTTTTTATAAGTATTTATATCTTTTAGTCATTCTTATAAAATAGAATTACACTAAATTATCTTATTTAAGCCCCTCAATCTTAATTTTCTAATTCCGTTCTTGAAAAGAAAAAATAAAAAGTGAGAGAAATTTTTTAGAAAGATGAGAGACCAAATAAATGAGAGGTTCCACAATTCAACAAAAGCAAACAAAGATATTCATACAAATTAAATAAAGACACACTGGCAACAAAGGAAAGACAACTTAGAATTATTTTTCTAGGCCATGTTTTGTTGTTAAATTTAAAGAGAACTAAATTTGTTTACCTCATCTTACTTCTATTTTATACTGCGTTAATATGTATGGAGAAGAGACTTTGAAAAATGAATCCATGTCTATGGGCCATACAAGTGAAGTGCGGAGTAATATAGAGTAAGTTAATCCGCAAAGAGGG
The DNA here is from genome assembly GCA_011114355.1 of Carex littledalei. Lineage (NCBI taxonomy): Eukaryota > Viridiplantae > Streptophyta > Magnoliopsida > Poales > Cyperaceae > Carex > Carex littledalei. Next base: position 3,776,661 of record CM022081.1, read on the forward strand.
ATGACTGAACTTACTCCTGTTTTAGTCCATCTTTTAACAATAAAAGTGTGGAGTAAGAGTTTAGTCTGTCTCTTGCTTACTCCACAACCAAACATGAATGTAGGACTTTGATTGCTCATTATTGGACTCCTATAACTTATTTAATGGAGCTTTAATTCTAGTGAAAAAGTTACTGATGTGTAATACAAATAGACTCCTTCCTACACAAGTAGTGGAAAAATGATGAATAAAAATGGGATGCACGGTGAGAAATTAAGACTCAAATAAACATATCAACAACTGAATAGAATCTAACTTAGTGAACTATTATTTTTCTTCTAAACTAACACAAAAGTCATGCAACCATTTAATCTTGACTTGAATGTCGAAAGCCCCAGCTCTAATAACCATGAAATCCTCAGTGCGAATAACCCTGTCAAAGGGATGACTTGGTTGTGGTGTGGCTTGTACTTTATCATTAGCAATAATTTTGGCTTTAGTATCAGTTAAGCATTGCCATATGTCAATATAAATCTGAATGGCTGCACGACGTGGGAGTACCACTCTACGCCTTGACAAAGGAAGAGGAATTATGTCACCCATGCATATGCTGGGGTGAACACAAACCGCTTGATCCATATCTCTTTGGAACAAGACGCTCTCAGCTCGAGAGCTTTGAATCATTGAATTCTTGGCAGTTACCTTTCCATAAAGCTTGATCGGCTCTTCAACTTGTCCAACTCTCCAATTAGAGAGTGTGATATCCACGAGTGCTTCAACTGCATCATAAAATATAACATAAATAATTTCTACGAGACCTGCTTGAGTCATTACCTGTCTGCACACAAGGTCTCCTGAAGGGTTCACGAACATGTTCCACAAGGCCTGACCTCATCTTTCGTATCTATATATTATCCCACAATGATAAATTTATTATCTTTTTCTTATTCATTATCTTTTGTTTTTTCCTACCTAGTGTTCGCAAGCCCTCAATCTCTCCCTTTAACTTCTCTAAATGAGAGTAGAATCCTATGTATTGTGGTATATCTAAGGGGCATTGCCAATCAGGTGTCAATATTGCATATCCCTGATCGATATCATTAAAACAAAAAATATATATGTGTTAATACTTATATATATGAGATAATTAAGATGAAAATGAAATAGAGATCGAATTAACTTATAAACAACCTACCTGTGAATCAACCTCAATTGATGAGACGCGAGAATCTTCTTTATTTGTTTGAAATAGGTAATAATCACCCTTATAAAGTTCAATCCTCATGTTGCCTGAGATGTAACGATTAGAATGATCGATGAAGCGTACCGAAAACACCTCGATGAGCATGTGGTTATAAACCTGCCGACGTCTTGGAAACATCTCATCTTCATCGCTGTAACCAAATTATTCAAGTAAAATAATTATTTATAAAAGTATTTTTCTAACATGTCATAGTTTTATTATTTAATATATTTTATGAATGACCACTATAACGGGTCATGCATGCTATAGGATCGAATTAAATCTCGTTTTAAAATAAGATTCAAACGACTGATTAAAGCCCTTCAATTTGGTCTACATATCAAGGATTTGTAGGGGATCATGTTTTGTATTTTTTTAAAGATTCCTTTTACTATTCTTTAAAATATGACGAAGGATTTGTAGGGGATCAATTTGGTCTACACCATCATGTTTTACCTATGTGTGTGTGAATAGAGAGAGAGAGAGAGAGAGAGAGAGAAAGAGAGACCTTTGATCAGAGTCGATTCCTTCAGATTCTAGAGACTTATCGTCTTGAATTAGGGTTTCCATCAATCTTTCCGACAAGTCTTCCATGTAACCAATGGTGAGAGCAGGAAAGAGGGATGATGCAAATTTATTTGGAGATTGGAAAGGAAAAAAGGACGGTTTTATATATATTTGAGGAAAATGATAAATAAACACAAGGCTATGATTAACAATTGTAAGATTTAATTTTGTGGAGAATTTTATTTAGGAAAAAGAAAAAGAAAAAAAGGACGTCTATATATGGAAAAGCCGAAAATAGAAGAAGAAGTAAAGCTATAATTACAAATTTTAGATTAGTGGATTGCAAATTTCAGCTCAAATTAATTTAGACCCACTGAAATCTCAAACGGACCCCCATATTTCAAATAGGGATCAAATTGATTTTAGTATTCTATTTGCTTAGATACCTACTCCAGCTGATGTACTTCCAAAGTTCTGATGATCATCCAGGTAAGTTAACTAATGTTTTTAAGGTAAATGAAACAAAAAAAGGAAACAAAAATTATTATTTATTATAACAGATTTAAAAAGCAACTAAAGAGAAGACAACGTACAATACTCATTATCACACTACAAAAAACAGAATAATCAGAAAACAGTATAAATACAGCCACCACACAGTTACCAGACATGAATCATTCAACAAATTACTACACTATGAGGAAATGATATTGCTCTCACGTGAAAAATTTCATATGTGCATTGGAAACACGCTTCACTAGCTCGGTAATGTCATCAACCTTAATTTTATCATTCTCCTTGTCATTACTCTCCAGAATGTGAACGTTGTTCCCAGCCAATTCAAGGCTTATCTCCATCTTTTCATGACCTGACGGTAACTACATTGAAAATTTAATTAAGAGTTAGTTAGTTCATTCAACAAGGGCTCATGACTCATGACTCATCCCTTAAAAACTAGTACTGATGCAACTAACAGGTTCTGGTAAGAGAATTAGTTGGTTCAACAAGGAAGGGCCCCTAAGCTGAAACTTTAAAACTTGTAGGTTTTGAAAAGTTTCCAATGGTGTATTTGGTAAGAGAAGTTTGTTCAACAAGGGGGCTTCAAGATGAATGTTTGGAACCTTTAGAACTTAGTCAGTCTTGCAAGAGTATTTATTAATTAATAATACTCACCAACACTGCCTCTTTTCTTGCAATCCAAATATTCATCCACTCCAGTTGTATTGTAGGGATTGATTTCATTGAAGAGTTCCAGAAAGACAGATCCGGACCGTCTATTTAAAATTGGACAGTCGATATCAAAGCATGATGTTCCATGGACTAATTATTAAATGAACAAATGGGGAGAATATAATACAGTAGGGGTTAACAATAAAATGACAATCCAGAACTGGGTCTCTCCAATAAATTTATCAAATTGAAGAGAGATTCCTTATTCCTTTCCCGCCAATGCCAAAAAAAATTATACATACTCCTAACATAGCAAAATTAGCAAGCATTTCAAAGTAACATAACATCTCTAGAATCAGAGTTAATAATTTAAATATAGACAAAACAAGTTAGTCTACAGATGGATGCATAAACTCTATCCAATTAAAAACTAGGTACAGACTGGTAGAGATTTCCTTAATTTTTCAATCAATAATAACATGCTTACATACGTGTTAAAAATTCTAAAGACTTTTGAGATATATGTTGCAGTTTTGGCAAGCAAAAGTGCAAAACAAAATAATAGTATGTCCAAGAGATTGTTAATTGTCCATTGAATATTGGTTCACAGGATAAAAAATCTGAATTCAAGAGTTATTTATTTTTAACTTTATTAACAGAAAAATGCAATTTAAAAAAGATAACCTATATATCCTTTTTATTTCTTGAGAACCAATAAAATTGCATGTCTGTTTATGTATAAAAAAAATGCATGGACCAAAACAATTACACATTTATGAATCCTACAATTAATCCTACTTCACGATAGCAATAAATAAGAACATATATAACATTGAAAAATCACAACAGAACTGAGACTCAAGATAGGAATGAAGAAACTGTGTTAGCAGTTAGCACCAACTGCATTTTGAAAGAATGCTGCAATTGAATAAGACTCAAGTTGGTCTTAGTTAAAATCATCAGCTTATTCCCACTACATCCTGCAAACCTATAAATCACATACATACCTGGCAGTGGCGATGGAGCAGAGTCAGCTTTTCAAGGTTACATGCATGGAAGAGGAAACGAGCTACCACATCAAACTCATCAGTCATGCACCATTCTCCAATTTTCAATGTCTTTAAATTATTGAAGGTTGGAAATTCAGTTGTTTCTTCCTTCAATACATCCTTCATTTGCTAAATTTAGCAACAACAAAAAAAAGCAATACAAGTCAAGTCAGTCAATATATATTTTTTCCATACTTGTTGCAATGAAAATATGAAATTTAGTTTGTAAGTAATTAATAGCAATACAATTATCCAACCAAGAAACAAAAGTTAGCATACAAACTAAGTTACGATAGTAATCATACCAAGACACCGGATTTAGACAGCATTAACTCAAGATAGGTTGCATTTGAAAGAGCCGTCAGAAACAGACGGTCCTCATGGTAATGAATGCACGCTTTCACAAGAGACTCCAGTTTTTTGAACTTTATTCTTCCCATAGTCCAAGAAAGTACCTCCAAGTACAGCAGACTCGGAGTTGAAATTGTGATAGCTATGTCATCATCATTGCCATTGCCGTCAAGTACCAGACGCTTCAATGTGCCAGAAGAAATGTCACAGGTGTTCAAGTAGCAGTAGGAGAGCACCATTTCTTCTAAAGCAGGCAACCCTGATAACTTTTGCATGACCTCATCTTCAAGATCTATGGAATGAAGGGTTAATTTCTTGAGACAGGGAAGGTTTACAGACCTCGGCCTTATAGCTCTATGTCCCAGGTGTAATTCCATCTCCTACAATGACTCACAGGAGAAGATAGAATCGGGAACTACAAAATTATAATTCTCTGTGAAAATATGGACAGATAAAAACTTGGGATTCTTCCCTGCCACAATATTAAGCAATTCAATGGCAGGAAAGGAGCTGCTTTCCTCCTCAACCCACTTGAGTTTGAATGAATCCAAATTTATTAATGGATCACGGTGTACCAAAACACCACGAACAAATTTTGTGAATTTTTCTTCATGTAATTGCCAGATATTCTCTTCGTCTTTGTAGTCTTCCAGATCATCTAAGGTATCATCATCTGGGCGGAATACGTCAAAATCAAAGTCGAGAACAGGTACAGAAGCCCAGAGGTTCTGAAACCTTTTGGCTAGCAATGAGGTCTGGACAGCTTCCTTTGTACTCAGCAAAGACAGTATCAGGATCAGTAAATCATCTGGCAACTGACTTATCCTATCAACATCTGCAACTGCAATCTTTCTTCTCCTTTTTGTACGGCTTTCAGTTGGATCCATGACTCCTGCTCCTGTGTATATTATGAGTTGTACAGCAAAAACATCTCTGTAAATTTGTGAGTAAAATTGGATCTTTGAGAAAGTATCTAACTATTTTCCTATAGATTCTATAAGAAGTTTGAAAGATACTCTCTCAGTAAAGCTCCCAAACATCTATTCTGATTATAAATGCACATTTATTATCTAAATTAATAAGGAAAAATGGATATGGTGTATAGCAAGGTAGTCGAAGTTGAATCTAAAGCAGCAGAGGCAAGCTTTCTTTTAACCTCCCTTGCTGCGAAATTTACCATTGTATAAATGAAAGAGAAAAGTAAATAGTTTGAACCCATAAGATCAGGTATGTACATATTCCCAAAATCATACGTGCATGTATCTATTAATACTGAACCCATAATGTCAGATACATGCCATATCTCAGTTTCATTAGTTTTGGGGTCATTTCGGTCTTTTGGTGCTCTAGATTCAACAAAGTATATAGCAGGACCATGCCAGACAAATAAAACAAAAAAAAATCAGAGCAGCCACGGTTCTTAATTGTTTGTTCTCTAGTCTACATAGTAATTTGGACGAAATTTAGCAAAAACCAAAAATAAATGAAGCATCTATAAACAATTAATGACTAATTAACAAAATAAACAATTAATGAGTAATTAAGTCAATCATAAACAGCGCTAGCTGTTAAACAACAACTCCTTCTGTGAATAAACAAATTCCAGACTCCTAAGCAAAAGAAACCAACAATTAATAATAAAATTACTCCATTAATTAGTAACAACATCCTGATTCCTACTCAAGTCTCTATATCTAATCCTCAGGCTTGCTTGATCCTTTCAAAAATTGGTTACTCCATACATAAAAAGTTTGGATCTAAGCTTCTAAACTAATTCCCACTCTTCCATTTGACCAGTACTGCACAACCCTTGAAATCCAACTCAAAGCATGGGTGAGAGAGGCTGAGAGAGATCTTACCCGAAAACGCTGAAATTTAGGCGGAGAAGAGAGAGATTCCTCGAAAATTTTGGCGCGGCGCGGTGGATAGGGATCGAAAGAGGCTGAGGCGCGGAGCGATTGAAAGTTTGAAATGATTTTGGGGGTGTCTGATACGATGTGGGTTAAAATAAGCAAAGTGGGTAAATATAGAATTCACATCGTGCAACTGAAACAAATCGGGACCGTCCCATCTGCAACGTCACGAATATTAATGAACCTCGTGCATTACAGGGTTGGACTGGATTTATCCGGATTCTGATCGGACGGACGAGATTCTAAAGTCAACGATCGTGGAGTCTATTTTTAGTTGGCGTTAGACCGTAAATGATAACTTGGTGTTCGCGGAGAATTCACATCCTCTGAGATATCTCATATTTTGCGTGACTTTTTGGAAAATCTCTCAACCGTCCAAATATGTTCTGCACGAATCTCACAGTTCAATATACTGGCCCCCACGCTAACCCCGAATAGACACCGGACACGTCGGTCATGCAAAATATGAGATATCTCAGAGGATACGCAAATAAGATTTTTGAATTAATTATTAACGTAAATGAGGTACTTGATGCAGCATAAATTTGACGAAGCCCAAACTATAATTCAATCAAATGGCATTTACCGTTAGTTAGGTAAGTGAGATAAAAAAAGAAAAAAGAAAAAAAAGGAGTCATCTAGTCTTTTCCAATTTACATCTCTAAACATTTTCTCATTTTTTGGTTAATTGCTAGTACGTACAAAACTATTATTGAAATTTAAAAGCTTAAAATAATACTCAAATAAATCAATAAAATAAAATAATTAAATCACTGACGATCTAAAACGTGGTACAAAAATAATATCATTTTCTTTTTCTCTTAATGAAAATGTTACAAATATCATTAATTAACGAATCTGCAAGAGAATTCGGATCTAGCCATTTAGGATAAAAATACCTGGCTGCGCTATCTCTAGCAAAATTGGTAAAGGCAAAACAGAAACCTCTTTTCAAAGTTTAAATGCATGTCCTTTTGGTAACAAACACCGAATCAATAAAATGGAAGCTTGCATTTTCTGATTGTATGCCTCCTACCAAAACTGGCATGTGGGGCCCCAGGAGGAGGCTTTAGCTTTTCAGGATCGTACTTTACAGACATTAGGCATAAACCATGAGGCGGGACTGCCAGAGTGAATTTTGCAAGCTCTTTTCTGTCTCTTGCCTCTAAAATCTTTGGTACGATATCAGGAGGTAACGCTTCTCTTCCAACTTGCATCAACAATGCCACCTACATGAATAAGTTGTACCAATTAGTTCATCTTATCACCCCCACAATACCCAACATTTTTCATATTTGCAATTGACAGTAAGTAACGGCTTCTATTAATTATTTGGAGTATGGAAACAACAAATACTAACCCTAACTAACAATCAAATTAACAAGATATAGATGTTGGGCTCCAGATTTGTATAAGCTACTTGTTAGATGACTTGGTCGAGCTAACATTATAAGTAACAATTTAATTGTACCAATTTGTATGGACTTGACCTTTCTTCAAACTGCCAGGTGCAATTTTCTAGTTCAAAAACCATTCATTGTTTGTCAGGTTTTATAAAAAAATTAGCAAGAGAGTTTCACATAACTTCATCATGAAGCAACTGTAGAACCCTAATACATCCTAAAACCCTGGTACCCTGGCCTAACACCAAAAACCTATTCTGTGCCTTTTCTCTTTATTGATTACAGTTCAAGAGGCTTTCCTTGGCTACCCAAGGTTTGTGTGCAGAATGAATGTAACTTCTGAAAATAATAAATTAAACAAGAAAAGAGCTTTTCTATCTGTATTTGCAAAGGAGACTTATGAAACAAGGGTGTTTTTTCGAAAACTTCCTCACTGGGACATTCATCTAAATCCAGTTCAAAAGAGGGTTGGTACAGAAGCCTTGAGAATACAACTAATACCAGACCTAATATAACCGTTCAATCAATTGATGGATTATTATAGTTTTTTTTTAATTAAAAAGGAGGTTGTCTTATGGAAACTAAAAATCTCAAGCTGCGTAGGCAGCTAGGATTGACCATTGTACAGAAAGTCAAGCTTGATCAAATTCGTCATTGAAAAGATCAATCAAGTACAATACAACAGTATCAGTAGTTAAAGCATGGCCAGAGGATTATACTGATGCAACTGGTCATATACAGTAAGGTGATAAGTTTTTTAACAATTCTAAAAAATACAGGGGCCTTCTGCAAACACAGAAAAGTTATGGGCATTTTTGGTAAAAAAATGCAAAAATTTAACGGAGAACTGGGAAAGGGATATTATGGGCGTGCATGTACTAATGGCAGGTCCCACCAGTATATAAGCTAGGTATTGCAAACTAAAACTAAACAGTAAAAGAACGGATAATAATAACTCTATACCATATTTCTCACTTGCCGATACAAGAAGCCAGTGCCTTCCACCTCAAGCTCCAAAATAGCACCCTAAAGGGCAATAATACACCGATTTAGAATAAGAAATACAAGCATTAAAACAATCTCATAGTAAGGTTCTCAACTTATGAATAAACTTCTGTGTAATTTGTTGAAAAATATGGGCTCTTTAGCATTTTTCTCAAAACATTGCTTATACAACTAGATATGTGTAATATAACTTACTGATTCGTTTATATTAAACCGAAAAATCTCCTTCACAGGATTAGGTGTACCATCATTGCGCGAAGGCGCATTACCAAAGGAAGAAAAGTCGTGCTTCCCCGGAAAATAACCGGCTGCCTCTCTCATTGCTTCAGGATTGAGTCTATACGCACTATGAAAAGTGTATAGTCTATGAAACGGGTCCATGACTGGTTCATTATAGATCTTGTACCGGTAAACTTTGCTTGTGGTGGAGAAGCGCGCATGAAAATCAGGGTGGGCCGGGCTGATTTCCCTTATTCGAATTTCTTTGGGTAGGAGCCCATTAAATGCAGAATGAAGGTCATCCAAGCTGTTATAGTTAAATGGTGTGGTAAATTGTGCCACCTGAAAAAAATAACAAATAAAGGGGCTGAGAAACAGGTCAAAGGTAATATGCATATTACAAAGCGGCCCGCGCTATGGACTCATTTCTCTGTTTTTAAAGTCCAAACAGTTGATCCAAATGGTTAAACATAATCTTTATATGAAAATATACTTTCACGCAAAATTTTACATTTTTTAAAAAAAATTTACTATTTTTTTGGATAGGTAGCAAATCACTTGATTTGAAAATTTTGGACCATCCAAAATCAGTGATTTTCTACCCATCTAAAAAAATAGTCAGAAATTCTAAAAAATGTAAAATTTGGTCTAGAAGATTATTTTTATATGGAGATCATGTTTAAAGGTTCGGATCGATTGTTTGAACTTTGAAAATTGAGATTTTGATCCATAGCATGGGTTGGTCCGTAATATGCATATTGTCATAGCCTCACTCATTCACCTAATCACCACTGGATTTGGTAAATAGGGTCAAAATAGTATGCTGGATATTTAAGATTACTATTATATATGTAGAATAAAAATAGTATTGTGTACCACGTGTATCAAAAAATAGTTCCCCAAAATAAAATTGTGAGAGTTTTAGCAATACTAGCTTTGCGATCAAATATAATTTCCCAAAATAAGGCAACAGAAGATGAAAAAAGAAAAGAGAATTGCACATTTAGCACCTCTTTTATATTCATATCAAAGTTCATTACGCTCCAAAGAAATGACGGCTTCTAGATATCAAGGTAAACTATCAATTTTTAATAGAATATCTTTACTTTCCATAATCTAACAGCTAGAAGTTATATCCAGATTTCTACAAGAAAGTTATGTTCTAATTTGCAAATACAATAAAAACTCAGCTCCAATTTGAAAAAACCTAAACAGTCCATCTGTACTGTTTTAAAGGTAATATGTAAACAAATTTTTTATAAGAGAATTAAACCTGACCAAAAGCATGAACACCAGTATCAGTGCGGCCGGCACCAATTAAACAAAGATCACCCCTTTGTAGCTTTGTAATTCGAATAAGTGCATCCTCTATGTGCCATTGAATTGTTGGAAGTGGAGCTGGTTGATACTGCCACCCTGATTATTTCATATCATTTTAAAATATGCAACAGTAACCTTCAAAGACATTAATTTATCTAGAGTGAGTCTGTGGTGCTATGCATAGCACGGATTGGTCCGTACTATGGACACAAATTTCCATTTTCAAAGTGCAAATAGTCAATCTGAACCGTTCAACATGATTTTCATATGAATATGTACTTGCATACTAAATTTTACATTTTTTAGAATTTTTGTACTATTTTTTTAGATAGGTAGAAAATCACCATTTTTTAATGATCTAGAATTTTTTAGATCAAGTGATTTTCTGCCTATCTAAAAAAATTCTAAAAAATATAAAATTTGACTCAATCAATTCTCAATTAAAAATCTGATCTCAATTAACCTCAAAATGGAAGCTAACTATGGATTTAAATTTTAAACATAAATACCATCCACTCAACACTCAGCAGATAAAGCAAGCCTCAATTTACCTTCAGGTTTGTGTTAATCCTTTTTTTTCTGAGAATGGATTAATAATTGGAATTTGAGAAGATAAAAGAAAAGAGAGAGAGAGAGTTTGAACCTTTAAATCTGGTACCATCATAGGAAATAACCATCCTCCACTTATAACTAGTAAAGGTTTTGCCATCAGATTTATCACCCAAATGCTGCACTTCACAAAAGATGAAACAACAACAACAGTATCAAGATAAATGCAGAGAAACAAGTGGAGATTAGAGAGAGAGAGGGAGAGATTACGGATGCGTCTGATGGAGGGAGCAAGCAAACGGGGAAGCGAGGAGAGAGGCAAAGAGGCGCAGCAGAGACCATGAATCCAATTTGAAGACTTCTACTTCGCCAAGGCCTCTCGGCTAGTCGGCTTCCTGCTTCGGATTGGATGCTGGGAGTGAGAGATGTATTTTTTCGGGTTCGGGTTTACTTATTGAGATCCGTAATCCGTTTAATGCGATAGTTTCCTCTTTTTGCTAGTTTGGTTCAAATTTTAGGATCCGTATACTCTCAGGTACAGTAGACGATTCCCTCATTTTACGGTTTGAGATTAAAGTTCAGACGCTTTGAAATTATGGCTAGCGCATGGAGTATTACTGAGCTTTGAGATTCGTGCCAAGTTAAAAAGAACGTTCTGGATCCCACTCCACTAGAGCTCCACAATGCTAGCAGTAGTCTATGAAATGTACCAGGGGCATATTTTGATTTTTTTGCAAACTGAGGGCACGTTTGAATTTTTTTTCTGATGATATGAATAAAAATTTCGGTACATTAACCTTTATCACGGCTACGTCGCAGGCAGAGGAATCTCAGTGTAACTTGGGACAGTCTCGCCTGATTATTCCTGCGCATAGGATGGAAACTTGCTTTAGGTCCGCATTTTGCTGCTCTGGGTAATAAATTTTTATTATTCTTATTATGTTGATTAAATTTTGAAAATAATTGTTATTTATTTTATTGGTCAAAATTCACATAAAATTTATTCTTATTTTGTTGATTAAATTTTGAAAATAATTGTTATTTATTTTATTGATCAAAATTCAGATTTAAACTAGTATGTTAGTTAATTTTCTCCAACACTTTTTGTGCACGTTTTTGAAGTTTCATATCATACAAAGATTCACATTTGGAGTCTTATATTGTACTTTGTACAAAATAGTGTGATCTTTGAGCACCAATTCTAACGTTAGAAGAATTGTGGAGCCTACAAAATAAAATTGGATTGGCATGTGAGGTCTATTTTGGTCATTTGGATAATATAAAAATGTGCATTCATTATGAAGCATTAATGAGTTCGGCTAGTATGACATCGGTGTCATATGACATCAATTTCAAAATTTATTGGATAGACTTCAAACAACGAATCCAAACAGTTCAAACCGATTTATTATATGAGTGATGTGTTTAAGTGCAAAATTTATTTATATTTAGTTATTTTAGTACCAAGTCAAGCAGTCAAAAATGTTGAAAAATGAATGCATTAAAATTAACTTAAAAACTCTCATATTTGACCGCTTGACTTGATACTAAATAAATTCGAAAAATTATAATTTATGTGTGTAAACGCACAACTAATTAAGTAAATCAATTTGAATAGTTTTGATTCATCGTTTGAAGTTGATTCGATAAATTTTGGAGTTAGTATTATATAGATTAATTAAAACGACACTGATGTCATATAGCCACACTCAACATTCATGCATGTAACATGAGCTTATTTTATAAATTTTATATTTTAAGCTTCAACGGAGTCGATAGTATATATATGTACTCATCATAAAATACAAAAAAAATCTATCATACTAATTGAGACATAAAAACCTAACATAGAAGGGCAAAGTGATAGCTCCTCAAACATAAAATTTTCTCAAAATACCACCAAACAAATTTCAAACTGCTGGAGCTCTATTCAAATAAGATTTTAGTCTTCGTTGATAACCTGGGGATGAACTCGAGCATCTCAAAAGCTTCCATGACACCTCATGATAGTCTCTTGAGTAATAAACTGAAAAATTGGGGGGAAAAAAAAATAATGGTTATCATTATGTGGTATGATTGCATAGAAAGATTCACCTAATTTGCCAGTAACATATGTTGAATCAATCCAATCACCAGCTTTATATAGATTGGTACTGGACCAGTTCAGAAGCGGAAGCGAGATTATGGACTATGGGGGTTACATTTGCAATTAATTGAGCATTCAGTTTTTCCCAAGAATTAAAAAAGGAAATTAATTAAATCATATATAAATCGTAGAGAAGTAGTTTGAAACAAGCAAAGAGCAGTCTGAATCTCATCCGGCCAAATACATACTTCCACACAAATCTTTGTCAAATGATTGAAGACTGGAAGTTTCTCTGGAATAGGTCCCATGGCTAAGTACTTGCAAAGAAAGTAGAAGAAATCATTAGCATCTAGCCCAAAAATAAGCTCAAAATATTACAGTATCGGATAATTTCTATTGTGTATGTCTCTCATTTCATTATATATTTTAATCATGCTTAATTTAGCAGAATGTTAGAAATAGTAGGCTATGTTTGGCATGCTATATTAAGGAGGAAAAATTTAGTATTTAGTATAAAGTAATTTAGAACGTGTCATTTATAGGGTTATCTTTTTAGAAATTTATGTTGTTATAAATTATGTCATTTGTACTTTATATAATTATAAAGTTAAGAATTCAATTAAGCTTTCTCGTAAGATTTTGTCTCTTATTTCTGTCTCCTTTTCGAAACCCTAACAAATTCTGTGCCGATCCAATCGGTCAATGCTACAGTACCACATGTACATACCAGAATGAGTTCGACTCATAGTCGTTGATTATACCATTTTATTTTTTTTCTGTTGCTAGCTTGTCCTTTTTTAATTTATCTTACTTGAGTTCAGAGTTAGAGAGGCTTAATTTACTAGAACATAACCATTTGTACAAAGGTTCAAATGCAGGCTGATTAATTATTTTCATGAGACGGGCTATTATGCTTAATTTGCAAATTAAAGCCTTTGTTTTAATTTGCGTTCATATTTTACGATTTCAATTTTCAAAATTCAGACAATCAATCCAAACCATTCAACATGATCTCCATATGAAAATGTGCTTGGAGATCAGTTTTTACATATTTTGGAGATATTTTACTATTTTTTTATATAGATAGAAAGTCACTATTTTTGTATGGTCAAGAATTTTCTAAAATACAGTGATATTTCTGCCTATATGAAAAAATAGTAATTTTTTTTTTCAAATAATGTAAAATTTTGTTTCCAAACAGATTTTAATATGAAGATTATGTTAAGTTAACAGCTCGGATTGACCGTCTGAACTTTAAAAATAAAGATACAAACGCAAAGTAAAACAGCCGCTTTAATTTGCAATGCACCATAGCCCATCTCTTATTTTCATTTGCTAAAAGTCAGCAAATGTTGTTACTATAGTTGACAACTTTTTTTGAAGATATATAACTTTTTCCCCCTAGGAGCTTATTCTGATGGAGACTTTATTGTGCATTTGGCCGGCCTAGATGACCAGAGAGGATGGGCATTAAAATTACTTCAAGATGTGGAAATTGAACTGTGAGTCTGTGACAATCAATAGACAGCGGTCGGCATGCATGTGTACAGGGGCGGAGTTGCTTGGGTCAATTGACTTTCATTTAATTTCAAAAATTTTATACTTATATACGATTTTTTATATATATTGTTCAGATACTATAAAATTGACTCTTATTCATAGTAAGAAAATTTTAAATAATTGACCTCCATAAGTTGAAAGTCTGACTCCATCTCTACATGTGTGCATCCTAACCCGTTCCTTTGAAATTTATGGCAGATGAATTCATGGAAATGTGGAGATGGAGTACATGGCGGGGAAATGCGGAGAACAATGGTAGATGCACAGGAGAGCTTGAGAGGAAACGGCGACAGGTTGAGGGTTAACGGGCTGCAATTCAAGATGGTTGATGTCACCCAATTGGCGATGCTGCAGCCTGACGGGCATTGGCGGACCCAAAGTGGATCAGGGGTAGGCAAGTGCCTACTCCTGGACGGAAACAATGCCTACCCCTGAATTTAATTCATGGCAAAGTAGAAGAAAATTACTCAGAAAAGAAAGTCAGTCCAGACTGATTCGCGTAAAAGAATAAAAAAAAAAAGACGCTGTCTAATTCGCTACTCCACTCAGAAGAATCGCTAATTCGCCAGAAGAAAAAAGAGATCTGCTACTAGAGATCTAAATATATATCATGTCGTAACTAGTCATGTCGTGACTTGAATCACGTGACGTGCCGTGACTAAATTTGGAAGGATTGTCATGGCATGTGAATGGTCACAACACGTTAGTCACGCCATGACCAAGGCATGTCGTGACCACACGTGACGTATCCAAATGTGACCGATCACGTTTGGTCATGTTTAACTATTTTTTTTCATAATTTAGGTTAGTTTATTCAAGATTCACCATTCGAAAGATCTAACGGTCCTAATTACACGTGACTCACGTGACCATGTGTCGTGACCAAATCTTTCGGGTGACGTACTGTATGTCAAATTTTTGAAAGATGATCACGTCGCGTGAATGGTCACGGCATGGGACACGCGAGTCACAGCACGTGATCGACACACGTGCCATGTCATGCCATGATGGAACCGTGTTGTGCTGTGACTGAACTGTCTTGTCGTGACGTATTTGATCACGTCATAAGTTTTTTAGATCCTTATTTGTTTTTTTGCTCTAATTCGTCAAGAGAAAAAAAAAATTATACTCTTATTAGTATTTTGTGTCTATTCCTGACTGAAATTCTTAATCCGCCCTGATGACGGACATCCGAGTCTGTATCCGAACCCGTTTGAAAATGGCAAGGCTGAAGAGAGTGCAGAATGACTGTGCATTGGTGCATGCCTGGCCCCGTTGATACTTTTAACGAGATCTTGTGGCATGCAGTTGATAGCGCAACCAGGTATTTTTTTTCCTAAATGGCTAGATCCGAATTCTCTTGTTGCAGATCCGTTAATTAATGATATTTGTAACATTTAAAAAAAATTGTTATTATTTTTGTACCACATTTTAAATCGTCAGTAATTTAATTATTTTATTTTATTTATTTATTTTTCATTAGAAGCTTAGAGCTTCGTCTGGGTTTGGTTCTTGAGTTTTGTTTTAAACTTTTAAATTTCAATCATAGTTTTGTACTAGAGACTAGATGACTTTTTTTTTTTATCTCACTTACCTAACTAACGGTAAATGCCATTTGATTGAATTATAGTTGGTTTCGTCAAATTTCTTTAACAATTTAATGTTGTACTTAATTACTTATTTCCGAATGAGGCTGTTTTAAGAATTTTTCATTCATAAAAATTATTAAAATAAGATGTATAGAAATATAAAGAATACTTTGATTGCAACATATTTAAAAAGATCGGGATCGCCAATGGTCCCGATCCATTATTTTTTTCTTTTTTAATAAGCAGAGATGTAGAATTTTTTTTTGAAATTATTGAAATTGGATTGGAACTATTGGTCCGGACCTTTCTAAATGTGTTGTAATCAATGTACTCTTTCTATTTTAATACATCTTATTTTAATAATTTCTATATATAAAAAAGTCTCGCCAATCTTAGTCTCAAATTTGTGGAACGGACTCTGCTGCTCTTCCGAGAGAAGAGCAGGGTCCTGCTCTTCCGATCTTAACCATTCAAAATCATTGGGATCTGTATATGAAAAAGTTTTTTTATCGAGATGCGTTAATGAAAAATTTTAAATGACTGAGATCAAAAGAGCAGGGTCCTGCTTTTCTCTCGGAAGAGCAGAGTCCGATCCCAAATTTGTGGGGTGCAAAATTGATCTGAACGTGCATATATAGAAAGAATGCAAGCTGTTGTTTTAGCTATTGAAAATCTAGCTCGCCATTTGTCTTTCAATAATTTTTTAAATGGAAATCTCCATTATCTTTTCTATTTACTTAAATCGTTACAAGCCGTACGATTAAATCTTTTAGTTTTATTACAAAAAAATGAGTTTTATGAATGCCTAATGCCTCCATTTACTTTTGAGAATATCAATTTGAAATCGTAAAAAAAATAAACAATATAAAAGTACGACTTTTGATGTTTTTATTTCATCAAGAATTGTAAAGTTTCTTTAGAAAAAGAAGACCCTTATATATTTTTCTTTAGCTTCTAATTTCAATGATATGTATTAATTAGTTTTAAGTAAAAAATTAAATAAATACGAGGGTGTCTATAAAATTTCTACAATAAATAAAATAATTAACTTAAATGTGTACATAGTAACAATTAGTAACTTGTATTAAATTTGATTTTTTTTTCTCGTTGTTTGCTTGTTTATGTTTTCAATGATTTAAGCAAATGTGATACGTAATGGACAACTCCATTTATGAAACTATTGAATAGCTTGATAGTGAATTGGCAAGTTAGATTCTCAATAGCGAAAATAACAGCTGGCGTTCTTTCTATATATACATGTTTTGTATCACTGTTTAATTGATCATCAATAATTACATCCTACGGTTCAACAAGCTCTTTGGACGGAAATAGTCCAAAGGACTTCGGACCAATTCCGCTCCCAAATTTGTGCTGCATCAAGTACCTCATTTACGTTAATTATTGAAATTCAAATTAATTCAAAAATGTTAGTCTAAAAAAGGACCCACCAACACTAAGTTATCATTAACGGCCTAACGCCAGCTAAAAATAGACTCCATGATCGTTTGAAAACTCATAACTTGGTTAGAATCTTGTCCGTCCGAACATAATCCGGATAAATCCGGTCCACACTGTAATCCAAGAGATTTATTAATATTCGTGCTATTATGGATCGGACAGTCCTGATTCGTTTTTCAGCACCGATATGAATTCATATTATCCACTTTACTTTCCTTATTTAACCCAGTTCGTAAGAATAGAAAGAATTAAAATATATATAATTTTAGTAAACAGTTATTATAAACAATTGCCCCAAAAATTCATTTAAAATTTGGATTTACTAAACTACTTCAGTCAGAGCCCAATTTAGAAACAAAATTTTGTAATACTTCGCCGAAGGCCCAATTTAGAATCAAGCCGACATGGGGTACGAACAAGGGTACAAAAAAAGTTATACTATTTAATATTTTTGTCTTCGAAATCCTGTCTCAAACAAATGCTTTTTTTTCTCAAGTTTGTCCGGCTCTGTTTTCCAGCTCTCAAAGCCCGTCTTCATCAGCGCCCCTTTGTTGCTCGATCCAGTGCAGTATCGCATATTCCATCTGTAGTGCTGTGCAGTTCACTTCTTATATGGTCACAAGTTTATTTTCTCTCATTACTGTTTGAATAACTATTAATTTTCTAGGTAGACTAGAGAACAAACAATTTTAATTATTTTAATTACTTTCCAAATAATTAATAAATTTTGTTTTATTTCACATTATAAAAGTAATATAATTAGATCTAATTAAACAACTATTACTGACTACTTTGTCAGGAAATATGAAATATAATAGAAAAGTTATTATTACTTTCAATTAGATTTGCTGCAATATTTCAATAATCAACCATTGATATAAATCCCATTTTTTTGGCTTTTTTTTTTTTCATTGGCATGATAATTCATTAAAAAGATTAGGAAACATATAGTAGAAGTTTTTATTTTAATTTGGACCATTATTATATTCTCTCTATTTAATATTATTCATGCTATCAACAACATTGTAGATATACTCTGTATTCGTTTCTATATAAAATTTATAAGAATCAATTCATGCAATCTCAGGCTTTAACCAGAAATTAAACCCTCAATTTATAATAAGAATGTTTATCCTGTTATATTTATCAATGTGCAAAGAGACATTTCCAGTTCATGCATTCTCAAGCTTTCAATACATAAAACGTGATGTATTCTAAAAGCATCAAACATGTTTTTATTTTTATTTTTGACAGGTATATTGAGCCCTAATATCATGTTTATTGCGTGGGGTACAAATTCAATGTCCGGAATTATTATAATTCTGTAAATATGCAGACCACATAATTCTGTATCTTGTTAACTTTTAAAACTTATAAGAAGGTTCCTTTTAGTTTGAAGCCATTTTGAACTTCCTACTCAGAACTCAAGGGCCTCAATGTACAAAATCAAAAAAATCTGAGGGATCATATAAACACTTAAATCTGTAGGCTGTACACCGGATACCTCAAGTTTAAATCATTGCTTATTTGTGAGCTATAAGGTACGCCAGATGTCATTCTACCCGTATTATATGAGCTACTAGATGGGAGCCTCGATTTGCTTCGGCAGTGACTGTCCAGACATGTTATATGAATTACTTGCGGTATGACAAGCCGTAAACGGTGCGATACAAGACAGAAATAGTCCAAAGGACTTCGGACCAATTCCGCTCCCAAATTTGTGTTGCATCAAGTATCACATTTATGTTAATTATTGAAATTCAAATTAATTCAAAAATGTTAGTCTAAAAAAGGACCCACCAACACTAAGTTATCATTAACGGCCTAATGTCAGCTAAAAATAGACTCCATGATCGTTTGAAAACTCAGAACTTGAGTTAGAATCTTGTCTGTCCGAACAAAATCCGGATAAATCCGGTTCACACTATAATCCAAGAGATTTATTAATATTCGTGCTATTATGAATCGGACAGTCTTGATTCGTTCTTCAGCACCGATATGAATTCATATTACCCACTTTACTTTCCTTATTTAACCCGAATTAAAATATATATAATTTTAGTAAACAGTTATTATAAACAATTGCCGGATTTAGAAGGGCCCAATTTAGAAAGTAAAGTGGGCTTTCGTACTCTTTCTAAATTGTGCCCTTCTAAATCCAGCTATGTAGTAAATAATTATTATAAACAGTAGTAAACAGTTATTATAACCAGCTATTCAATATAAACAAACGCCCCAGCTCTGTTTCCAAGCTCTCAAGGCCCGTCTCGTCCTTTCTTCATCAGAGCCTCTGCAGAGGAAAGCCCGTCTTGTCATATCCACAAGTAGGTTTTATAAATTAATTCGATCTCTATTTCATTTTCATCTTATAAAACAACATACATGTGTCAATATTGTCCAGCTCTGTTTTCAAAAGTAATATAGTTAGATCTAATTAGACTACTTTGTCAGGAAATATGAAATATAATAGAAAAGTTATTATTACTTTTAATTAGATTTGCTCCAATAATTCAATAATCAACCATTGATATAAATCCCATTTTTTTGGCTTTTTTTTATCATTGGCATGATAATTCATTAAAAAGATTAGGAAACATATAGTAGAAGCTTTTATTTTAATTTGGACCATTATTATATTATCTCTATTTAATATTATTCATGCTATCAACAACATTGTAGATATACTCTGTATTCGTTTCTATATAAAATTTATAAGAATCAATTCATGCAATCTCAGGCTTCAACCAGAAACCCTCAATTTATAATAAGAATGTTATCCTGTTATACTTCTCAATGTGCAAAGAAACATTTCCAGTTCATGCATTCTCAAGCTTTCAATACATAAAACGTGATGTATTCTAAAAGCATCAAACATGTTTTTATTTTTATTTTTGACAGGTATATTGAACCCTAATATCATGTTCATTGCGTGGGGGTACAAATTCAATGTCCGGAATTATTATAATTCTGTAAATATGCAGACCACATAATCCTGTATCTTGTTAACTTTTATAACTTATAAGATGGTCAAAATCAAAATTTTGAGGTTCCTTTTAATTTGAAGCCATTTTGAACTTCCTGCTCAGAACTCAAGAGCCTCAATGTACAAAAATAAGGACCTATCGAGGAATAGATGTAGGGATGAAAAAACTGTTGATGAAACTTGTCGACAACACTTATTGTGTATTGCAATTAGCATTAGCAAATCGCTCAGATTTATTCCGGTTCGGAGTTCTATCAATGAAAATATGGACATTACTTGTTCGATCAGTCGAGGAATTAGCTCTTTTTTTACTCAGTGGCAGAATTTTCAGCCATGTTTTTGGATAAAAGAATTTTCCAACCTATGCCTGACTTCAATATTAACGAATGGGAGGATTTGAAACGAGTTGTTTGCATATGTATTAAAAATGCTATTCAAGATGAAGAAAAAGAAGAAAATAAGAAGAAATTAAAAAAATCGCATGGGAAGAAAACACACAAATAGGCTGACTAGTGCTTGTGTGACATCCTTGTGAAGTCAACCTGAATATGAGGATTTTTTTTTTTATTTGAAGCCCGTAGGCGAGGATTTTTTTTTTAATTAATTCTTTTGTAATTGTGTTGATAGCCTACTATTTCTGTTCATTATCTGAATAAAAGTAATATAACTAGATCTAATTAAACAAATATTACTGACTACTCTGTTAGGAAATATGAAATATAATAGAAAAGTTATTATTACTTTTAATTAGATTTGCTCCAATAACTCAATAATCAACCATTGATATAAATCCCATTTTTTTTGCTTTTTTTTTCATTGGCATGATAATTCGTTAAAAGATTAGGAAACATATAGTAGAAGTTTTTATTTTAATTTGAGCCATTATTATATTCTCTCTATTTAATATGATTCATGCTATCAACAACATTGTAGATATACTCTGTATTCGTTTCTATATAAAATTTATAAGAACCAATTCATGCAATTTCAGGCTTCAACCAGAAACCATCAATTTATAATAAGAATGTTTATCCTGTTATACTTCTCAATGTGCAAAGAAACATTTCCAATTCATGCATTCTCAAGCTTTCAATACATAAAACGTGATGTATTCTAAAAGCATCTAACATGTTTTATTTTTATTTGACATGTATATTGAGCCCTAATATCATGTTTATTGCGTGGGGTACAAATTCAATGTCCGGAATTAATATAATTCTGTCAATATGCAGACCACATAATCCGATCAAAGGTCGGAAATTAAGATTGATGGAAACCCAACTTCAAGATGATGAATCTCATGAATCTGAAGGAATCGACTCCGATCAAAGGTCTCTCTTTCTCTCTCTCTCTCATATTCACACACACATAGGTAAAACATGATGGTGTAGACCAAATTGATCCCCTACAAATCCTTCGTCATATTTTAAAGAATAGTAAAAGGAATCTTTAAAAAAATACAAAACATGATCTCCTACAAATCCTTGATATGTAGACCAAATTGAAGGGCTTTAACAAAATTGATTTAATTCGATCTTATAGCATGCATGACCCGTTATATTGGTAAGCATAACATTACGTGGTCATTCATAAAATATATTAAATAATAAAACTATGACATGTTAAAAATACTTTTCTAAATAATTATTTTACTTTAATAATTTGGTTACAGCGATGAAGATGAGATGTTTCCAAGACGTCGGCAGGTTTATAACCGTTACATATCAGGCAACATGAGGATTGAACTTTATAAGGGTGATTATTACCTATTTCAAACAAATAAAAACAGATTCTCGCGTCTCATCAATTGAGGTTGATTCACAGGTAGGTTGTTTTATAAGTTAATTCGATCTCTATTTCATTTTCATCTTAATTATCTCATATATATAACTATAAGTATTAACACACATATATATTTTGTTATAATGATATCGATCAGGGATATGCAATATTGACACCTGATTGGCAATTCCCCTTAGATATACCACAATACATAGGGTTCTACTCACATTTTGAGAAATTGAAGGGAGAGGTTGAAGGCTTGCGAACACTAGGTAGGAAAAAACAAAAGAGAATGAATAAGAAAAAAAGAATGAATCTACCATTATGGGATAATAGATTTGAAAGGAAAGGTCAGGGCTTGTGGAACATATTCGTGGACCGTTCGGGAAACCTTACGTGCAGGCAGGTAATGACCCAGGCAGGTCCTGTAGAAATTATTTATGCTATATTTTATGATGCAGTTGAAGCATTGGTGGATATCACACTCTCTAATTGGAGAGTTGGACAAGTTGAAGAGCCGATCAAGCTTTATGGAAAGGTAACTGCCAAGAATTCAATGATTCAAAGCTCTCGAGCTGAGAGCGTCTTGTTCCAAAGAGATATGGATCAAGCGGTTTGTGTTCACCCCAGCATATGCATGGGTGACATAATTCCTCTTCCTTTGTCAAGGCGTAGAGTGGTACTCCCACGTCGTGCAGCCATTCAGATTTATATTGACATATGGCAATGCTTAACTGATACTAAAGCCAAAATTATTGCTAATGATAAAGTACAAGTCACACCACAACCAAGTCATCCCTTTGACAGGGTTATTCGCACTGAGGATTTCATGGTTATTAGAGCTGGGGCTTTCGACATTCAAGTCAAGATTAAATGGTTGCATGACTTTTGTGTTAGTTTAGAAGAAAAATAATAGTTCACTAAGTTGGTGTCTATATATTCAGTTGTTGATATGTTTATTTGAGTCTTAATTTCTCACTGTGCAACCCATTTTTGTTCATCATTTTTCCACTACTTGTATAGGAAGGAGTCTATTTGTATTACACATCAGTAACTTTTTCACTAGAATTAAAGCTCCATTAAATAAGTTATAGGAGTCCAATAATGAGCAATCAAAGTCCTACATTCATGTTTGGTTGTGGAGTAGGCAAGAGACAGACTAAACTCTTACTCCACACTTTTATTGTTAAAAGATGGACTAAATAGGAGGAGTAAGTTCAGTCACCCTCCTTGCGAATTAGCTTACTCCATATTACTCCGCACTTCACTTGTATATCCCACTGTCATAGACTTGAATTCATTTTTCAAACTCTCTTCTCCATACATATTAACGCATGCATTATAAAATAGAAGTAAGATGAGGTAAACAATTTTAGTTCTCTTTAAATTTAACAATAAAACATGGCCTAGATAAATAATTTAAAGTTGTCTGTCTTATATTTAATTTGTATGAATATCTTTGTTTGCTTTTGTTGAATTGTGGAACCTCTCATTTATTTGGTCTCTCATCTTTCTAAAAAAATTCTTTCACTTTCTATTTTTCTCTTCAAGGACGCAATTAGAAAATTAAGATTGAGGGGCTAAATAAGATAATGTAGTGTAATTCTTTTTTCTAAGGACTAAAAGATATAAATACTTATAAAAAAAATTAAAATATAAAGGATAAAACTGTAAATTTTTAATTTATGGAGGTGGCTAAATCACTCCTAATCACTACCTGGATCGGCCCCTGCTCTCTCGCCATGAAATAAAAAATAATACATTGCAAATAAACTCATTTATCCTCCATTGAAAATGATTTGTTGTCAACTATTTAATGAAATGAAAGATATTTTTTTTTTACTTTCATCTAATTGCTTTGGTACAAATTTTATGGTTTTTTTTTTCTTTTCTGTCCGCTAAATGTTTTATTTATGAACCGTGTCCAACATGATCTCTATAATTTTTCTGTCCGAACCGTGTCCAACTGTTCAACAAATTGCTTTGTATCAATTTTGTTCCTCCAAGCAAAAGGGAATCCCTGTGATTCACTTTTAAGACTTTTATTAGGCCACACTGTCTCCAAGTTACAGAGTCTAATTATATATATGAGTATGATTGATTCAAGTACTAATTATAATGCTGAATCAAATTGGAAAGAAACTTGGCAATGACTGATGTTAAGAGAATTTTTAACAGACCTCTTATTTTTAATGTTTAGTTTATCCGGTTCGAAGCCGATTTGCTGTTCTCACGCATCTCATTTCTCTTGGCTGCTTGTACCAACTTACAAAGCTTCGTTCCAGTGTTTTGGCACCTCTGTTCGAGTTGTTAAATCGATTACGACACTGGTACCAGTCAACATTAGTGACTTCTGATTTATGGTATATGGTGCTATTAGTTCCAGGGATTTAGTTGCGAAATTTTTAAAATCTAAAAGGCATGTTCTGTAAATTTCTTTTAATTATTGACGAATTGCCCTTGTCAGAGGGACTAATATGCAAATTTGACTAAAAATTAAATGTTAGCAAATTTTATTGGCGAATTGCCCTTGTCGAATAATTATAAAAACTATCAGTTATTTGATCGGTAATTTACTAACATGTAATTATTGGAATAGTATTTCCATATGATTTAATCAAACAAATTACTCTATTCTTAGTTTAAACGTGTTTTATCTTCTTCTGGTTTTTTCTTTGGTAGAACAAGAAAAACTTCAAGTTCCTATTCAATCCCAATTAAAGTAAGTTCACTTATTTATTTTTATAGTCTATATCTACTAGTTAAACGTAATATTTTCTTTATTTCAATCCAATTCCAATTAAAATAATAATATGATATTGTCTAGATGCTGGAGAAAAAAGGAGAAGAAAAGAAAAATACAAGTTCCAGTATAAGACACAACAGAAGACCATTTTCAGCCCAGAAATTAAGGCCCAATTGTAGTATTTGGTAAGAAATTATGGCCCAAGATGCTCTTAATGTATCAAAAGAAATTGTTCAATTTGAGTTTTGAGGTGAGGGAGCGAGAGCACAGGCCCAATATCATCAAGTCAATACTAGAAGACTTGTGATGTTTGTAGGGTGTCAATGAGTACAAGGCAGTGTTATCAGAACCGCACCGGATCGTCGGTTTAATCGAAAAAGATTGGACCGGTCACTTGTCCGGTTCAGTTCTATTTAAAAAAATGCAACAAATTGATGTTAATTTTAGAAACCAGATGAAACACATTTAAACTAAGAATAGAGTAATTTGTGTGATTAAATAATATGGAAATACTATTCGACAAGGGCATTTCGCCAATAAAATTTGCTAACACTTAATTTTAGTCAAATTTGCATATTAGTCCCTCTGACAAGGGCAATTCGCCAAAAATAAATTCAATGGTTTGGAACAATTATGAATTTGCTTATATTTATGATTAAAACTCAACCTAAATTTTAAAATCAACTCAAACTTTTATTGATGGCTTACCATTAAACATATTTTTTTAACCCGACATAAAGTTTTAATTTCGAGATGTTGGAAAGAAATCTATTTCTAGTGAAGTTTGGTGATTTCAGAAGGTGATTTCAAATGGTTTTTTAATAATAAATAAACAAAATGAATTGTAACAACATGTACATAAAAAATAAGGAGACCCAAATTACTTTTGCTGGCATGAAAGTTTATCAATTAAATGGAAACAAAGAGATATATTGCCACAGGTGTGATGAACTATATCAAATTTATTAAACACTTGGAGGGCCTACAGTCAATTTCTTTTTGAACAAGAGGTTTTCTCCAATTACTTTTGTTTTATTTTTTACAAAGTAAAAAAAAAAACACGTTACCGTTTTATATAATGCAGTACACCTTTTGTTAGAAAATTATTTTATAAAACATAAAATTTACGTAATAAATACTTATTTTAATATTAACGTTTTAAACTTTATGAATTGTGAAGAGCTATTTGTGAATTAATTTCTTTGATCCATTCCTGTTAGTTCCAAATTTAATGGTAAAAGACAACGTTCTCTGTATGGAACGTTGCGGATTCAAAATCTGAATGGAAGGTTATTTATAAACATTGAAATTTGAAAGGTTAGATCTTCATATTTCTTTAATAAAAAAAAAATGAAAAGAGTGCAAACAGAAAAATGAAGAGATGAGTAGGAAATTGAAAAAAATAGCAGGTGTCAGGTGTGGTAACTTTGAAGGGTCAAACCGGAATTGAGTGATAATTACGAATTCACATCAGCCCCGGTACCGTAATAGAGAATCTTTTACAATTACTTGATCTAGACTGTTCTTTTTAACTTGGCACGAATTTCAAAGCCCAATAATTATGTCCCCTCCGTCAGTCCGAATCCCAATGCGTCTGGGAGTTAATCTCAAACCATAAAATGAAGGGAATCTTTTACGGTACCGGAGAGGATATTTGTCCTGATACTTGAGAAGAAGTCTTTTTATTGAAATTTGATAGATTGAAAATTTGAGATAGATAAGGTAGTATCACCAAGTACAGCAAAGGAAAAAAGCCTAAAAATGGTGAGTCCACTTGCTTGTTTTAATTGTCACTTTTGGTTTTTGCTTGTACAAGCAATTTGCAGTGAGTGCTGCGGGGGCTAGTATATTGAGCTGTGAGATTCGTGCAGAACGTATTTAAACGGTTGAGATTTTTCAAAAAGTCACGCAAAATATGAGATATCTCTCAGAGGATGTGAATTCTCCACCAACACCAAGTTATCATTAACGGCCTAAGAGTATCTACAACGGTGATTTCTTTTAAATTGTTAATCTGATGTGTTAATTGCTAATATAATTGTTGAAATGTACCACAGTTTTTAAATTAGTAAGTTTGTTTTAAAAACAACTCTTTAGAGCATCTACAGCGGTGATTTCTTTTAAATAGCTAATTTGATGTGTTAATTGCTAAAATAATTGCTGGAATTTATCCACAGTTTTTAAATTAGCAAGTTTGCTTTAAAAACAACTCTAATTAAATTTCTAGAATGGATTTTGAAATTATGAATCTCTTTAATTGCTAAACTCAGAGACGTGACTCAAATTAAATTCTAAACGTTTGCTGGAACGGAGATGCCCAAACGCCAGCTAAAAATAGACTCCACAATCGTTGAGTTTAGAATATTGTCCGTCCGATCAGAATCCGGATAAATCCGGTTCACCCCTGTAATGCACGAGGTTCATTAATATTAGTGCTGTTGCAGATGGGACGGTCCCGATTTGTTTCAGTTGCACGATGTGAATTCTATATTTACCCACTTTCCTTATTTTAACCCAGTTCACCCAAAATCATTTCAAACTTTGAATCGCTCCGTACCTCCGCCCCTTTTTTAATCATTTCAGAAAATAAACGACTCTCTCCGGCGTAAATTGGTGGTGATCTAACAATCAAAAATCCATTCCGACAGCTGCACTTGTTCGCACCGAGACGCTCTCTCCATTGACACCCCTTTGACCGGTATCCATCTCCTCCTTCTAGCGACGTTTCTCTATATTTTGTAGTTTTGTTGTTTTTTTTTTCTTTTCTTTTTTGCTTTGGATCAAGAATCTGAGTATTTGAAGAGTAAATGTTGCCATCTCTCTTCATGCGTTAGTCTCAAATCCAGAAATCTAATGTGGTCTCCATTGTCTTTCGGCTTTCTTGGATTTGGGATTTTTCTTTATTAATTCTTTTGTGTATTTGAGAACTTTTCGCATGCATGACCATTTGATTTTAGATTCTTTTGTCGTTTCTTGAATATCATTTTCATTCAACTTAAATAAACTAGTTGATATAATTGATAAATTTCAATTAATATAGTTGCTGGTACCGGTATGCACTCTTAGGGAAGCGTCTCAAGCTGATTTGTATCGAATCTAGTGGTTCAGTACCAATAAACAAAAATTTAGTGCCAGTGGTTGCTGGTACATGTAATTAGCACTTAAACTTCCTTAACAAAAAGGTCAATTTCATTTGCCGGTACGTGTAATTACATCAAAATTCTTTAAACATTTGCTAGCACATTCTGTAATTCTTGATACAAGTACCACCACTTATGAAAATTTTGATTAGGTTATGTCATATAGCATAATTTGATGGCGTAATCTTGATTAGATTATGTCAGGTACAGTGCATTTAGGAATTTCTGTTATGGGTCTGTTCCTTCGAAGTGTATATTGGATCTTTTTAATTTTTACCCACTTTCCTTATTTTAACCCAGTTCATACTTCATACTTCTATTCAGACACCCCCAAAATCATTTCAAACTTTCAATCGCTCCACGCCTCCGGTCCTTTCCATCCCTATCCACCGTGCTGCACCAAAATTTTCGAGGAATCTCTCTCTCCCTCCTCCGCCTAAATTTCAGCATTTTTGGGTAAGATCTCTCTCTCTCTCTCTCTCAGCCTCTCTCACCCATGCTTTGAGTTGGATTGCAAGGGTTGTGCAGTACATGTCAAATGGAACAGTGGGAATTAGTTTAGAGACTTAGATCCAAAAATTTTAGGTATGGAGTAACCAATTTTTGAAAGGAACAAGCAAGCCTGAGTTGGATTGCAAGGGTTGTTTTCTTTTGCTTAGGAGTCTGGAATTTGTTTATTCACAGAAGGAGTTGTTGTTTAACAGCTAGCGTTGTTTATGATTGACTTAATTACTCATTAATTGTTTGTTTTGTTAATTAGTCATTAATTGTTTGTAGATGCTTCATTTATTTTTGGTTTTTGCTATATTTCGTCCAAATTACTATGTAGACTAGAGAACAAACAATTAAGAAACGTGGCTGCTCTGATTTTTTTTTTGTTTTATTGGTCTGGCATGGTCCTTTTATATACTGTGTTGAATCTAGAGCACCAAAAGACCGAAAAGACCCCAAAACTAATGAAACTAAGATATGGCACGTATCTGACATTACGGGTTCAGTATTAATAGGTACATAATGTATGATTTTGGGAATATGTACATACCTGATCTTATGGGTTCAAAATATTTACTTTTCTCTTTCGTTTATACAATGGTAAATTTCGCAGCAACAGAGGTTAGAAGAAAGCTTACCTCTGCTGCTTTAGATTCAGCTTTTGCTACCTTGCTATACACCATATCCATTTTTCCTTATTAATTTAGATAATAAATGTGCATTTATAATCAGAACAGATGTTTGGGAGATTTACTGAGAGAGTATCTTTCAAACTGCTAATAGAATCTATAGGAAAATAGTTAGATACTTTCTCAAAGATCCAATTTTACTCCTTACAAATTTACGGAGATGTTTTTGCTGTACAACTCATAATATACACAGGAGCAGGAGTCATGGATCCAACTGAAAGCCGTACAAAAAGGAGAAGAAAGATTGCAGTTGCAGATGTTGATAGGATAAGTGAGTTGCCAGATGATTTACAGATCCTGATACTGTCTTTGCTGAGCACAAAGGAGGCTGTCCATACCTCCTTGCTAGCCAAAAGGTTTCAGAACCTCTGGGCTAAAGTACCTGTTCTCGACTTGGATTTTGACGTATTCCGCCCAGATGATGATACCTTAGATGATCTGGAAAGCTACGAAGACGAACAGAAACTCTTGAGATTTCATGAAGCAAAATTCGAAAAATTAGTTCGTGGTGTTTTTCAACACCGTGATCCATTAATAAATTTGGATTCATTCAAACTCAAGTGGGTTGAGGAAGATAGCAACCTCAAACCTGTCCCTGCATGGCTTGATACTGTGGCAGGGAAGAATCCCAAGTTTCTATCTGTCCATATTTTCTCAGAGGAGTCTGATTTTCAAGTTCCCGATTCTATCTTCTCCTGTGAGTCGTTGCAGGAGATGGAATTAAACCTGGGATATGAAGCTATAATCCCGAGGTCTGTGAACCTTCCCTGCCTCAAGAAATTAACCCTTCATTCCATATTTATTAAAAATGAGGTAATGCAAAAGCTGTCAGGGTTGCCTGCTTTAGAAGAAATGGTGCTCTTCGACTGCGATTTGAACACCTGTGACATATCTTCTGACACATTGAAGCGTCTGGCACTTAACGGCTTAGACAACGACAATGAGACATCTATCACAATTTCAACTCCGGGTCTGCTGTACTTGGAGGTACTTTCTTGGACTATGGGAAGAATAAAGTTAAAAAAACTGGAGTCTCTTGTGAAAGCATGTATCCATTACCATGAGGACTCTCTGTTTCTGACGGCTATTTCAAATGCATCTCATCTTGAGTTAATGCTGGATAATTCCGGTGTCTTGGTATGATTATTATCGTAACTTAGTTTCTATGCTAATTTTTGTTACTTGGTTGGATTATTGTATTGCTATTAATTACTTGCAAACTCAATTTCATATTTTCATTGCAATAAGTATGGAAAATATATATATTGACTGACTTGACTTGTATTTTTTTTTGCTAAATTTAGCAAAGGAAGGATGTATTGAAGGAAGAAACAACTGAATTTCCAACCTTCAATAATTTAAAGACCTTGAAAATTGGAGAATGGTGTATGACTGATGAGTTTGATGTGGTAGATCGTTTCCTCTTCCATGCACGTAACCTTAAAAAGCTGACTCTGCTCCATCGCCACCGCCGGGTATGTATGTGATTTATAGGTTGCAGGATGTAGTGGGAATAAGCTGATGATTTTAACTAAGACCAACTTGAGTCTTATTCAATTGCAGCATTCTTTCAATATACAGTTGGTGCTAACTGTTAACACAGTTTTTCATTGCTCTCTTGAGTCTCAGTTTTTTGTGATTTTTAATGTTATATATGTTATTATTTATTGCTATCGTGAAATAGGATTAATTGGAGGATTCATAAATGTGTAATCGTTTTGGTCCATGCATTTTTTTATTCATAAACAGACATCCAATTTTATTGGTTCTCAAGAAATAAAAAGGATATATAGGTTATCTTTTTTAAAATTGCATTTTTCTGTCAATAAAGTTAATAATAAATAACTCTCGAATTCAGATTTTTTATCCTGCAAACCAATATTCAATGGACAATTAAGAATCTCTTGGACATAATATTATTTTGTTTTGCACTTTTGCTTGCCAAAACTGCAACATATATCTCAACCAGTCTGTACCTAGTTTTTAATTGAATAGACTTTATGCATCCATCTTTGGAGTTCTATGTAGACTAACTTGTTTTGTCTATATTTAAATTGTTAACTCTGATTCTAGAGATGTTATGTTACTTTGAAATGCTTGCTAATTTTGCTATGTTAGGAATATGCATAATTTTTTTTGGCATTGGCAGGAAAGGAATAAGGAATCTCTCTTCAATTTGATAAATTTATTGGAGAGACCGAGAAAGATCTGGACTGTCAATTTATTGCTAACCCCTACTGTATTATATTCTCCCCAAATGTTCATTTAATTAGTCCATGGAACATCATGCTTTGATATCGACTGTCCAATTTTAAAAAGACAGTCCGGATCTGTCTTTCTGGAACTCTTCAATGAAATCAATCCCTATAATACAACTGGAGAGGATGAATATTTGGATTGCAAGAAAAGAGGCAGTGTTGGTGAGTATTATTAATAAATAAATACTCTTACAAGACTGAGTTCTGAAGGTTCCAAACATTCATCTTGAAGCCCCCTTGTTGAACAAACTTCTCTTACCAACACCATTGGAAACTTTTCAAAAACCTACAAGTTTTAAAGTTTCAGCTTAGGGGCACTTCCTTGTTGAACCAACTAATTCTCTTACCAGAACCTGTTGGTTGCGTCATGAGTCATGAGCCCTTGTTGAATGAACTAACTAACTCTTAATTAAATTTTCAATTTAGTCACGGTCAGGTCCTGACAAGATGGAGATAAGCCTTGAATTGGCCGGGAACAACGTTCACATTCTGGAGAGTAATGACAAGGAGAATGATAAAATTAAGGTTGATGACATTACCGATCTAGTGAAGCGTGTTTCCAATGCACATCTGAAATTTTCACGTGAGAGCAATATCATTTCCTCGTAGTGTAGTAATTTATGGAATGATTGATGTTTGATAACTGTGTGGTGGTTGTATTTATACTCTTTCCAGATTATTCTGTTTTTTGTAGTGTGATAATGAGTATTGTACGTTGTCTTCTCTTTAGTTGCTTCTTAAATCTGTTTTGATAAATAATGATTTGTGTTTTCATATGTTGTTTCATTTACCGTAAAAACATAAGTTGACTTACCTGGATGATTATCACAACTGGTTCCTTTTTTATGCAATTTTGAAATTAAGGTCTGAGTTTGCACTTTGCTGCAGGCTCGGTTTGTCTTAATAGGTATAGCTGTGATAGAGACGCAAAAAAAATGCGAATATTGTTGAAATTAATCTTTTTTAAGCAGCATATAAATATTTCTTTAGGATGCTTCATTAACATGAAACTGTCAGCAAATTTCTTTGTATCAATTTTGTTCCTCCAAGCAAAAGGGGTTCCCTGTGCTTCATTGATATTTTCATATGATTTATTCAAACAAATGACTCATGTTTAATGCGCCCCATGAAAGTTGTCAATATAGAAGGAGATGCAAATAATGTTTTACCTCCTTTGAGATATTATCAAATAGCGCATAATATGTCTGTTAATAATGGAAAGTGACCAACGGCTTACTTGATATTTTGGATTTAATACTACAGTAATTTACAAAAAGAACCTTGGAAATCACAAAAATTTGTTATTTTTCAAAAAACTTTCGTATCAAACGATGGATCGTTAACGCGCTAAGATCAGATGCTAACAGTTGTGATTATTTCAGCAATAAATGCAAACACTAGACTTTCATTAAGTTTACCCACTATATATGCGCGTACAGTTAATTAATTGGGTAATTATATTTTCCTCCATCTATCTATTCCCCATTTCATTCTCCAACTAACTTCATCTTCTAACTATAATTAGAAATTCTAACTACCTAATGGTCTCTACAAATTAATTAGCAAATTTTCTCCCTTTATTTCTTTCCTCTTTCTCCCTCTCTCTCCCACCTCCGCCTCCACCCGTCTCTCCCACCTCTCCGTCTCCGTCTCCGCTCGCCTCTCCCACCTCTCCCTCTCCACCTCCGCCTCCCTCTCTCATATCTCCATCTCCGCTTCCGCCTCCCTCTGCCGCCTCCGCCTCCCTTTCCCTCTCCCACCTCCGCCTCCACCTCCCTCTCCCTCTCCCTACCTCTGCCTTCGTCTCCCACCTCCATGAAATATTTACACTTACACGATGAGGATGAATACTTGCTCGATGAGGGATAAATACTTGCATAACAAGGTATAAATACTTGTATGCCATCATGGATCTCATTTGAAAGAGAAAATTGTGTAGAAGACGTTGGTGGTTTTAGATTTGCAAAATTCCTCACAGATCATCAGAAATATTGGTTAGATTGAACGGAGAAAAAAAAAAACCACATCTAAAAATATGTAAAAGATGGGTGAGTGATGTGTCCAGGATTTGTTTTAAATACTTGATATCTTAGATGTGAATACTTGATATATTATAGATGAATACTTGATTTATTATATGTGAATACTTGCGCGCTCTTGTAAAATTAATCGAGGTATGCACATATGCTTGTAATACTCTTGATACATGAACTATTTACACTTACACGACGAGGATGAATACTTGCTCGATGAGGGATGAATACTTGCATGATGATGTGTAAATACTTGTGCAACGGACAACTTGAAAGTATGTCGTCATGGATCTCATTTGAAAGAGAAAATTGTGTAGAAGACGTTGGTGGTTTTAGATTTGCAAAATTTCTCACAGATCGTCAAAAATATTGGTTAGATTAAACAGAGAAAAAAAACCATCTCTAAAAACGTGTAAAAGATGGGTGAATGATGTGTCCAATTTTTTTTTAAATACTTGATATCTTAGGTGTGAATACTTGATGTATTATAGATGAATACTTGATTTATTATATGTGGATACTTGCTCGCGCCAGTTGTAAAATATTTCAGATATTAGGTGGTCCCCAAATAGTAAGTGGTCCCCCTAAGTAGTTAGTAGTTATTAAAATAGTTATTGACTAGGGGATGAAACGGGTGATGGATTCCGGAGAATAATTAGGTTCTCCCTAGATTAAATAAGGAAAAAAAATAAAAATATCTAAAATATACTTATCTTAAGAAACAAATAAATAGAATATTTCAACAGATAAATAGAAATAGCGGTTAACCTTCCTTAAATGCTTCGTACTAATTTCATACATATTTCCATATTTAGGGCATGTTCAGTGGCTTGATTCCCATGTTTTTTTTTGTTTTGAATAAAGCAAATCAGTCGGAACTTTTCCTATTAATTGTTCGGTAATTAAATTTTATTTTCTATTTCAAATTCCAAATAGATTTATTTCCCTCGTCTCCGTCAGCTTTTATGGGGAAAATACAATTAAGTAAGAGTTCCGTTTTTTTTGCCATATAGTTGTGGCTCTTCTGAAGAATAAAAAACAATTGAAAGCTTATTGATTTTTAATTATTGACCGTTCAAAGTTGTTTGAAATTGAGATAGAACTAGAGGACAAGCCTCGCTTTGCTTCGGCTGTGATTTACAAAATACGGCACCTAAGCAAAACGATTTACAAAATACGGTACAAATAGGCAGGGTACGTATGTATCTTGCAAGTACTATTGAAGTACTCCTTTACTTTCTCCAAAAAAAAGTAATAGTTTACATATGGAACAACAAAGTTACATGTCATCCTTCTATGGAAATAAATCTGCTGCGATTCCAAAGAATCGCAGGGACCCTGCTTTTTCAAATCCAACCATTAATATATTTTGAGATTCGTGCATAAAACTAACTTATTTTGAGATTCGTGCATTTCAAAAAATTAATGGTTGGATTTGAAAATGCAGGGTCCCCGCGATTCTTTGGAATCGCAGCAGATTTATTTCCATCCTTCTATATGTTGGAGTACGCCACTTACATCTGGATCATTAGTGTCGATAAAACCTTATATTACAGTATTGCAGTAATATAAATAATCATTGTAAATTAGCAACAACAGAGTAATGATGTTGAGCGGCATTTGGAAGCAAAGTTCTAAAAAATTCTATAAGATATTAAGGTACCTCTTTGTCAACTAAGATGAAATCGCATGAATATTTTGTTTTATCTATTGGGTTATAAAATGTCCAAAACTGTAAATTCTCTGCATGATTGTTAGTCGGTACATATCAGCATCAACAACCACTACAATCTATAAAAAAACAAATCACACAATACAAATATAGCATGAGTCGACACCTTCATTTAAGGTTTTCTAAAATAAAGATGAACAATTCACATAATGACATCAATTAATAGAGGCATACAGACAAACAACAAATAAGTGTTAATTTTTTTTTTCAACTACACCTCAAATTAACTTTCTTCAATTAACTGTCCTTAATGTCAAAATAGTAAGTTAATTGAAAGTCAAATTGGGCTCCCTTTAATCCTCAGTAGTTCACCTAAACATTGGTCTAACAATAGAATAAAAAATCATGGTCATGTTGTACAGCTCAGTACTGACCACACAAATAACAGTAAAATATGATATTGACATCAATATATAAGAAAATTTTACTGAAGGGCACTGATAAACTCAAGGTTTATATTTACTAACTGGCACAATTTTATGCCTCGGGCAAGAAAGTTAAGCATAAATAGGATCATTAAATTGAACTATACCAAACCGCTACGCTTAAGCACTCTTCAGAGCAGCCTCCACATGTCAAGATTCTTCTCAAAGGGAGTAACTACAAACTTGTCATTCTCCTCCAATCTACATGAACAATGAATGTTTAAAGATACTTGTCAGTTGTCGTCTAGTACCAGTTTACCATTGATATATTTTTCTAGTCACAACCCAGATTAGAACCACATGTTAAAGGAATAAACAAATTTCTGGGAGAACTACAAATAAAAACCACATATTATGATCAATATAAAGAACATGAGAAAATTCACACACGCGCGCGCGCGTACACACATGCATGTACGACAAAGTTTTGAATCCAACATTGCAAGCTTTGAACGCCACTCTAAGGAAAGCTTGTTTTTCATTAACATCCAATTCCTCCACTAACATATTAGAGTTCCATGGTGATTTACATAACATGAAAACTGCTTCTTTAGTAAAAGTCAACAAAAATCTAAAACAATGATTTCAAATTTTACCAATACATATCCTTACAATAACTCTTGATTTTCCCCAAATGACCAATAATGTTCAACTAAACCCTGCCCATTTTTCTCCTATTTATACTGAAATAGATAGAAAATCGACATACATGCAAGGAACTTTTAGATTGCTTGCATGCAAAGATGCCTCCTCTTTCTGAGTGTGCTCTCTCCTCTGATATCATGTCTCCAGCATCATCACTTCAACAAAATAAATGAGAAACAAAGAAAGCGGTTAACTAACCATAGGACCAAAATGGATTACTGAAAAAGGATGGGGTAGGGGAGCATATACATATACACAAATGAGGAGATCAGAGGGGCCTGCGTCCGTGGCGGTGCTGCCGGAGAGGAAAACAAAAATATGAGACTCCTAGAGAGGGAAACAAAAACATGACCAGGCTATATTCATCGGATGCATGATTGTCCTAAAAAATAAGGGAAAGCAACATAACCAGAGTCCGTACCTAAATTTTTGACTTCAACATTCATTGTCAAAGTTTGTCCTTCCAAAAATTTAGAACCAGATTTCATTCTCCTTTGACAACTATGATCTAAAGCTGGATAGCGCAAAATCGTGCACCATATGCTAAACCAACATTGAGCATATCTGGCTACAGCTCAAAAATCAATTTTACTTTCCACCAAATGAATATCATCACTAAAAATAAAAAAATCAATCTGGCTTAGATACTTACCGCTTAACTTAAAATCACAGCTTAACGTCATTGCATTTTTACTCCGCTCAATAGCTTTGAATAGTAAGTCATTCACTTGGCTATCATTTTTTTTATCGAAAGAGAGAATCTCATTTGCTTCTGAGTAGTACGGCAAAGTCTTTCTACTCATCTTTTTTGCTTTCCTGAAAATAGCAAGCATGTGAATTTACTGCACCATTCATTATGATGTAACTAATTTGAGAAAGTACTTAAGAAAATAAAACATCATTTGATTACAATATATTAGAGGGTAATATTGTTCAATCCAATGCTTTCAGCACCATATGGTTTAAATCAGTGCCGTCCTTCTAAAAAATTTTGGTTCAGACATGCCAAAATATGATTGTCATCTCAAGTTCCTACACCATATTGTAAATCCAAATGACAGTGTAAGAAATTAAATAAACTTTTGATCACTTCAGCTCTTTTTTTAAATTTTGTCATCCTTCTCTTACTTGACAGTTTATGGGGTCCCTGGTTTTCACTACTATACTTGGATAGTATGGTATCAGAATGCAAGTTCTTAAAAATTAACTAAAGGAGAATATAATAATAAATCATATACAACAATAGGCAAAGACCATACCTACAGAAACTGTGTCGAAGTTCTGAGAATGCATGAGTGCAGGGTACAAAAGTACATAAATTGGGTTTTCATTTATATCCATAAGCTGTACATATAAGAGAAGAAGAATAAATCATGAGAAATTAGCATGTCTTGCAAAAATGAACTTTAAAAATAATGGTAATTCAAGGCTTAATGAACCACGGATGATATTAGTAATTGATGAACAGGAAAATTATTTGATCGATTTATGTTATCCTCATTATTTGATTGATTTATGTTATTCCTACATTGTGTAAAACCCATTTTAACACTTCTTTCAAGCTCAGATGGAGAGCTGCGGCGTACTCTCTTTCCTCTCTTAATGTCTGCTCGCTTCGATTCATCTCCGTTTGTTTTACTCATGACCTGATACCAGCACCAAGTAAAAGTAAATTCCGAAAAAAATGAGGTGGTAACCTATAACTAACCAAATAATATGTTATATATAATAAGTATTAATTTGTAGTTAGATTGATGGGTTAGATGCGTGGGATGTAGAATCCATTAAAAATTTGAGTTACCAACTAATTCTAAACTTATTGAAAAATTAGTATACTTAGCTATAAAAACACAAAAGAAATATAAACAAAATAGAACCTAAAATGCATATATAGACATGTACCTTTGTGAAGATGATGACAGAGAAGGAAATGTCGAAGAACACCAATAATCCAAGCTCTATTGATTCCTCACTTTATGTTGATCAAGCAACGGAGAAGATATTCTGTTTTGGAATTCAATTTTTGTTACATAAATAAGTTGAACCACATATCATAAAGGGAGTTTTAAAAACAAATTCTTCAAATTTTCAATATGGTGAAACATAAAAAATACCAACTTGATACATGGATTGGGCAAGGAAGGTGAAATTGACAAGAGATTTGATTTAATGGATGCATGAGAAAAATAAGCCTTATACCAATCTGATACATGGATTGTGCAAGAAAGGTGAAATTGAAAAGGGATTTGATTTAATGGATGCATGGAAAAAATGAGCCTCAAAAGGCAATGGACTTTCTACATGGCATGATTTAATACCTGCAGCACTGTTATAGCTGAAATATGTGAAAAAAATCAAAACCTACAGCACTATTATAAATAGGATATGCAAATAATAAGAAATTAACAACACACTGGATCTTCTAAATAACATGATTTCGTAATCTATTTCTAAGAAGTTCAATTGAGCAAGCAGTGGATTTTCTGCATGAATGGTAATACAGAAAGAAAGATTGATTGTAATATACAGAGAAATCTATGACTCTCTAATTTGCCTAGCAGTAGGAGAGCGAGCAATTGTTCAGATTTTTTAGTGGCGATGAAATAATCACTTTAGAACAGTCTCAGATATGAAAGGGATACAAAAGAGGAGCAATTACTTCGAGTTCAATCAAGCAACCAATAGATGATTGCATACAGTTGAAGCCAGCAGAATTATATTCCTCATGAGAAGATTGACCCAACATTTAAAATATCAGTTTAGAGTACCTTCAATTATAATTGTAGAACGCTTAGGACAGATGAACTATCTAACTTGTTTCTGAAAGAATTGAAGGGGAGGTTCGAAGAAAGGAGATTTCTCCAGAATTATGGCGAGGAAGAGCAGCTTGCTCAATTTAATCAAAAAAATGATGCATGCCCAAAAAAAAATATCTAATAATATTTCACAGTTTGACAGTAAGCAGTCTTTCCATTTTCAGA
Source organism: Carex littledalei (assembly GCA_011114355.1). Classification (NCBI taxonomy): domain Eukaryota; kingdom Viridiplantae; phylum Streptophyta; class Magnoliopsida; order Poales; family Cyperaceae; genus Carex; species Carex littledalei. The sequence continues at coordinate 3,815,968 of CM022081.1, forward strand.
GTTTAATCCAAAGGAAAAATAAATGGAAAAATCCTTAACTAACATGATTTTGTAATCTATTTCTAAAAAGTTCAATTAAGCAAGACTAACCAATGTTCCTATTTTCACAGTTTAACCCAAAGAAAAAATAATTGAGAAAACCTTTAGCTGACCTAACAAACGAAACATTATTACAAAGAATCAGTCAATCACATTAGTTCGGAGAATTGCAATTTGTAAACCAAATGCAAATATTTAGTCCCTATATCTATTGTTTCAATTCCATTCTAGAAACCCACAGACCCAACTCTCATTAGCTGATTTAAGAGGACGAACAGGAATAATAGGTTTTAGAAACGATACCAAGAGAGGAGCAATTATCTTCTAATGTAAGGATTTTCCGTCACTGTCTTGGAGTCCCGATCCTGAAATAATGCTCATTGAACACAGAGAGAAAACATATTAGCACAAAATTGCGGTAGAAAAATTACCATTACAAATGTAGAAATGACAAATTTCATTCTATTTTACTTGTTAGGTGCGGATTTGTCTATTTTAAATGGATGGTGGGGCCGTGCCTTTCTGGCCAGTCTCCTTAACAAAGTCTGTCCTTTTGCCTATGGGCTTTTGATTCTGCCTCCATTAATGTCTCTCTCTGTGGAGAGTTTTATGCACATCCTTCCTAATAATAAAAAAGCTTAATAAATTCACAAAACACAAATAAAATGTTTAATTTTAACTTTTACATTTTCATATTTTATTTGGTATGCATTAATTTATCTTCACAATATTTTATAAGGATTTATCCTTCTTTTTCGTTCTGAGAAACGATTTCCCCAAATCGTTTCTACTGTCGTTGCAAAAAATAAAAAATTGGTCCGATTGAATCACTGAAACAATGTACTTTTGCTCTAGAAAGAAGAGAATGAGTGAAAAATCGGTCAATTGTTTCGATTTCGCTTCAATTTTATCGATTTCCTGTATATAACTTATATAGCCGAGTTAACTCGGGAAAAATCTGATCGCCTTCAGCCGATTCCGTTCGACTCGGCCGAGTCAACTCGGAATCGGCCGATTTTCCAAACCATAGTCTCTAATGATTTTCACACAAATCAGACTGATAAACCAAGAATCAATAAGAGAGAGAAACAGACCTTGACAACTTGAACGGAGAGAGACAGAGGGATGCGGAGAGCATGAGAGAGCTTGAGAGAGTTTGTCAGCATAGAAGATGCGTGGGATGGAAAAAATGAGGAAACGAATGACAACCTCTCGAAATTTTAAGCGGCGAAAATGCGGAGACGGCGACAAAAACAGATACGTGTCGCTGGAAGGAGATGGACGCTGAGAAACGTTGGATTCAGATCCAACGGTTAATAATAGAAGAGTTACTGTAGGTGAACAGGAACTCAACATCCAAAATTATAACTATAAAATAGATATCTTTTGCTCATTAATTAAAAGATATTGTTAACTTGTTTAATTAATTTAAAGAAGGATTATACTCATCAATGCTTGTTTAATTAATTTAGCTAAAATTAACTTGCACAATCAAGCACTCAATTAAACAAACATAGTTTAAACAACCTATAAAAAATTTCCTTTTGCGGTACCTGGGAGTAGGGCTGTACAAAATTTCCTTTTACCGTTTTTCTGGCAGTTCTTAATTTGTTAAATTTCCGGTAGAAACGAGCATGTCAGGTTTGAATAATTGAATATACCGACTCTCTTGTTTCTCTTACCCGCTTGCCCTTTGCCACATCCCACGACTCAACTGCGCAAATGCGTTTCAACTTTCAAGTTTTTTTTATGAAAAATAAGGGTCGTACCCTCATTTGATTAAACGAACAGAGTTACATGAGATGTATATCCCAATTTTTAAATAAAGATACAAGTAGCTCAATAAATTTGAGCTTGCAAAATAAAGAGAATAAAGAGAAAGTACAAACAGGAAAAGAAAAACTGTTTACCAGTAACTGATCTCATTAGTTTACCCCTACCAGTGTAATACCAGTACAGGAGAACTGTGTATCAGTTAATCGGTATCAGTAAAATGAAAAAGCGGAATGTAACAGTGATGGCCTATGTTAATGTGTTGCTGTCAAGCTTCATAGTGGCTGCCCATTTGTCTTGTATTTGTTGTATGAGGTTCCCGGTTTCGTTTTCTTTGTCAGTGAAGATCCTTGAACACCTTTCTCTCCAAATTATGAATTGTGCAATCATTAACAGTGACCTTTCTTCCTTTTGGAGTTCTTTGTTAACCAGTGTTGTCGTTGCATTACTTGTAGGCAGTTTCATTCCCATGGTTGTTGTCAGTTGGTGAGATATCTCCTTTGTGACAACTACACTCATCAAATAGATGTTGTACTGTTTCTAGTTGCACCTTGCACATGATACATCGATTAACCATAGTCCATCCCTTTTTCATCAAATTGTCTTTTGTTAAGCATCATTATCCATGTAAACACTTGCATTCTAGGTGGTGCTTTGGTTTTTCTGATATTGTGCACTGGTGCTTTGATGGTTGGCCTGTTCTTGATGAGGTTTCAACTTTCAAGTTAATATGAATACATGAAATTAAAATAATTAAATAGTATTCCTTTTTTTTTTTAAGGATTGTAAAAAAGAATTCGGAGGTGTTTGGAATTTGAAAGCAAGGACTCGGGATAAGCATGGGATCCAGTTCCAGACTCCTGGTAGAGAATTTTTTAGATATAAGAATTATTATTAAATAATAAAAGAAAACAGAAAGAGTATTCAAACTTTGGAACTGAATTTATTTTGTTCCATGGCCATAGCATCACGAATGACTGCACGTGAAGGAGCCACTTTGGATCCAAATCCCTTTCTACCTGCTCTCTAATGCTGTAGCTATAAAAAAAATATTTTTGATCCGAAAAAAATTTCAGATCCAAAGTTTGAACTCAAGAAGAAAAGGAAGGAGGAAGAGAGAAGGTGCACAGGGAATTAAAAAGAAATAACCGGGTTGGACCCGTTTCTTTTCTCAGGTTCAAAGTTGGATTTCAACCGGGATTGTTTGTGGCTATCATAAAAAACCAATTTGAAAAGATGTGGCCATCATAAAAAACCAATTTTAACAGAGTTGTTTTACCTTCGTACAGCGTATAAATCCTATGCAACATTGTTTTAATTTTATAGTCTGCGTACTGCATGAAGCTAAAACTAATCTGTAAATTATTGACCTCAAAAATTTGGAGTGCGTATCCTCTGAGATATCTCATATTTTGCATGACCGACGTTTCCGGTGACTATTCGGGGATAGCGCAGGGGCCAGTATTATTTGAGATTTGAGATTCGTGCAGAGCGTAATTGAACGGTTGAGATTTTTCAAAAGGTCAAGCAAAATATGAGATATCTCAGAGGTGCGAATTGAAAAATTTGTGCTGCATCAAGTACCTCATTTACGGCCTAACGCCAGCTAAAACTCACTTGAGAATAGGTCCGATGCCCATCGGACCTACTCTGTTTAGATGGGTTTAATCACCGTCCATATGCTTTAATCTTTGTGCGAAACACTTTCAATTTCGTTCTTGTATCTTTCAATTTCGTGCGCACTAATTTTGAACTAGATCGGACGGTCATCATGCTCGTTGAACCTAAAAGTAGGTCCGATGGGCATCGGACCTACTCCGTTCTCGATAAAAATAGACTCCACGATCGTTTGGAAACTCAAATATTGAGTTTAGAATCTTGTCTGTCCGATCAGAATCCGGATAAATCCGGTCCATCCCTGTAATGGACGTGGTTCAGTCCCGATTTGTTTCAGTTGCACGATGTGAATTCTATATTTACCCACTTTATTTACTTTCTTATTTAACTTCATACTTCGTACTTCTATCCACACACCCTCAAAATCAGGGGCGGAGCCAGATTTTCAGACTATCGGGGTCAAACGTGAATGGGAGTCAAGTATATAAAATTTTCCTACTACGAATGGAGGTCAATTTCACACTATTCATAATATTTTACTTTAAACTATATTTTAATAAGATATAAATAAATAAATAAATCAAAATGCATTTAGATCCGCCCCTACCCAAAATCATTTCAAACTTTGAATCGCTCCGTGCCTCCGCCCCTTTTTTAATCATTTTAGAAAATAGACGACTCTCTCCGGCGTAAATTGGTGGTGATCTAACAATCAAAAATCCATGCCGACAGCTCCACTTGTTCGCACCGAGACGCTCTCTCCATTGACACCCCTTTGACCGGTATCCATCTCCTCCTTCTAACGACGTTTCTCTATATTTTGTAGTTTTGTTGTTTTTTTTTCTTTTCTTTTTTGCTTTGGATCAAGAATCTGAGTATTTGAAGAGTAAATGTTGCCATCTCTCTTCATGCGCTAGTCTCAAATCCAGAAATCTAATGTGGTCTCCATTGTCTTTCGGCTTTCTTGGATTTGGGATTTTTCTTTATTAATTCTTTTATGTATTTGAGAATTTTTCGCATGCATGACCATTTGATTTTAGATTCTTTTGTCGTTTCTTGAATATCATTTTCATTCAACTTAAATAAACTAGTTGATATAATTGATAAATTTCAATTAATATAGTTGCTGGTACCGGTATGCATTCTTAGGGAAGCGTCTCAAGCTGATTTGTATCGAATCTAGTGGTTCAGTACCAATAAACAAAAATTTAGTGCCAGTGGTTGCTGATACATGTAATTAGCACTTGAACTTCCTTAATTAAAGGTCAATTTCATTTGCCGGTACTTGTAATTACATCAAAATTCTTTAAACATTTGCTAGCACATTCTGTAATTCTTGATACAAGTACCACCACTTAGACTTATGCTAACGGGTACCTCGGGCAGGGCAGACCCGTACCCCTCCCGGGCAGCGGGCAGAACGGGTACGGGTACAAGGGGTTGGCGGGTACAACGGGCACGGGTAGGCGGGTTTTTTTTTTAAAAACTCCGCCCTGCCCGTCTCAAACCCGTGCCCGTTGCGGGTAGACGGGTACAACGGGCAAGGGTACAGCGGGCACGGGCAGGACGGGCACGGGTAGGTTTTTTTTTTTTTTTTTTTTTTTTTTGCTGTTTTCTGATTTGTTTTATTATTTTTTTTACCGTGTCGTACGAATATTATTACGTGTCGTACGAAATATTATTTCTTTACACGAGTAATTTTATTTTATTTTCAACTCTCATTCTAATTATATAGTTTCATAATTTATTTATATCTCGAAATTTGTAGTTTACATTTTAAATTGATAATATATTTTGTAAACGTTCAATTTAAATTGATAATCTAAATCTAAATCTAAATTAAATAAAAATTCAAATCTAAATTTAGATGCAAATTAAATTAAATCTAAATTGAATATAAATGTAAATCTAAATTAAAATTAAAATTGAATCCAAATCTAATTTAAATATAAATTAAATTAAATAAAAGGAAAAAAAAAAACTTCTACCGAATTTCAAAAGAAAAAAAACAATCTAAATATAAATTCAAATATAAATTAATAGGTTAAATAAAATATAAATCAAAAATATCTTAAATCAATTAATTTAAAACAATAAACATTTTAAATTGATAATATATTTTGTAAACGTTCAATTTAAATTGATAATATAAATCTAAATTAAATTAAATAAAAATTCAAATCTAAATTTAGATGCAAATAAAATTAAATCTAAATTGAATATAAATGTAAATCTAAATTAAAATTTAAATTGAATCGAAATTTAATTTAAATCTAAACTAATTTAGCATATTCAGATAAATAAATGAATTAAATCTAAATCTAAATCTAAAATCTAAAATCTAAAATTCAGATAAATAAATGAATTAAATCTAATTTAGCATATTAAATTGATAATATAAATCTAAATCTAAATTCAAATCTAAATCTAAATATCAAATATTGTATATATATATACGAGCTTGGCTACTATGCTTATATAAGCAAAAGCCCCCATATGCTTAAATGAGCATTTTTACTTTTCCAATGTTCAAATGGTCGATCCGACCGTTCATCTTGTTCTCCATATTAATATGTGCTTGGAGACTAAATTTTACATTTTTCTGAATTTTTTTACTATTTATTAAGCCACTTTGAAAGTTTCTGATCTGGTGGTCCAGAATTTTGGAAACACTGTTTTTACTGTTCACCCAGATCAGCAATTTTCAAAGTGGCTTAATAAATAGTAAAAAAATTCAGAAAAATGTAAAATTTAGTCTCCAAGCACATATTAATATGGAGAACAAGATGAACGGTCGGATCGACCATTTGAACATTGGAAACGCAAAAATGAGTTATAAGCATATGGGGGCTTTTGCTTATATAAGCATAGTAGCCAAGCTCATATATATACATAAAATTATCAAGTCACATCTTTATAATTCCTAAATAAATAAAATTTGTAAATTATGTTGAATTACACTATATTATGTTGAATTATGTTCAATTATACTAAATTACGTTAAATTACAATAACTTCGCTAATTATGCTGAAATACGGTAAAAAAATCACTAAACTACACAAAATTACGCTATAGTAGACTGATTTTGCTCATCTTTCTTGAATTATAAAAAATAGTAAAAAAATTCCAAAAATAGTAAAAATTGGTAATCTGCAAGTTCATTATGTAACTAATTTACTGAGCTACCTGGATTGAATGATAGAAATGAAAATCTTAATCGGAAACTTCAACTCAAGTTTTGAGGCTCTTCCCTTTGTTTTCTGACGATTCTGAATTTTGAAATCCATCATAGAGGGTTCAGACGCATGCGCATTTTCGCAAGCTTTCCGAAAAGTGCTCATTTGCTGAAATCGGACACTCGAGCGCTGTTTTATGACCGTTTGAAGTTTCATCGTCGTTTTTCGCCTTTTCAGTGAAAAATATCCTCCCTATTCATTTGTAATTTGCGTAATTTACCGTATTTTAGCGTAATTTAGCGTAATTTAACATAATATAGTGTTATTCAACATAATTTCAAATAATTTAACGTATTTTAGTATAAATATGCTAATTATATATCAAAACTCAAAAGAAGTAATATAACTTTGGATATTAATATTCAACATAATTAATAATTTGTATTAAACTTTGGATATTAATATTCAACATAATTAAAAATTTGTATTAAACTTTGGATATTAATATTCAACATAATTAAAAATTTGTATTAAACTTTGGATATTAATAAAAATGTCGGCATTCTAATTATATAGTTTCATAATTTATTTATATCTCTAAATTTGTAGTTTACATTTTAAATTGATAATATATTTTCTAAACGTTCATTTATTTTTAATAGGTTAAATAAAATATAAATAAAAAATATCTTAAATCAATTACTTTAAAACAATAAAACCTATTCAATTCTAAATTCAAATCTAAATTAAATATAAATCTAAATTAAATTAAATTTAAATTCAAATCTAAATTAAATCTAAATTAACCTAAATCTAAATTGAATATAAATTGAATCCAAATTTAATTTAAATCTAAATTAAATTAAATAAAAGAAAAAGAAAACAATATAAATCAACATTCAAAAACAGGAGAGAAAAAAAATTGAAAAAAAGGGGTTCGGGTATATTAACAGAGCAGTTTTAGCTTCATGCAGCGCAATATTCACATGAAAAGCTGTACTCAGTGCGCTGCCTGTAGCCAAAACTGCTCTGTTAATATACTGCGAGTGGGGGGGAAATTTTTTGAATTAAAGTTGTTCGGTTCGGCGGGCAGACGGGTTACCGGGTTACCGGGCAGACGGCACGGGTACGCGGGTGCGGGTACACCCTTGGCGGGTGCGGGCAGACGGGCAGCGGGCACGGGTTTGGCGGGTACGGGTACACCCGGGTTTGGCACCAAAACATGCCACCCTGCCCATTTCAAGCCCGTACCCGCGTACCCGTTTACCCGTCTATACCCGGGCACGGGTACGGGTACCCCGGGCGGACCGGGCACGGGCAGCCCCAGGCGGGCAGTGTCAAACCACTACCACCACTTGTGAAAATTTTGATTAGGTTATGTCATATAGCATAATTTGATGGCGTAATCTTGATTAGATTATGTCAGGTACAGTGCATTTAGGAATTTCTGTTATGGGTCTGTTCCTTCGAAGTGTATATTGGATCTTTTTAATTTTTACCCACTTTCCTTATTTTAACCCAGTTCATACTTCATACTTCTATTCAGACACCCCCAAAATCGTTTCAAACTTTCAATCGCTCCACGCCTCCGGCCCTTTCCATCCCTATCCACCGTGCCGCACCAAAATTTTCGAGGAATCTCGCTCTCCCTCCTCCGCCTAAATTCAGCATTTTCGGGTAAGATCTCTCTCTCTCTCTCAATCTCTCTCACCCATGCTTTGAGTTGGATTGCAAGGGTTGTGCAGTACATGTCAAATGGAACAGTGGGAATTAGTTTAGAGACTTAGATCCAAAAAATTTAGGTATGGAGTAACCAATTTTTGAAAGGAACAAGCAAGCCTGAGTTGGATTGCAAGGGTTGTTTTCTTTTGCTTAGGAGTCTGGAATTTGTTTATTCACAGAAGGAGTTGTTGTTTAACAGCTAGCGTTGTTTATGATTGACTTGATTACTCATTAATTGTTTGTTTTGTTAATTAGTCATTAATTGTTTGTAGATGCTTCATTTATTTTTGGTTTTTGCTATATTTCGTCCAAATTACTATGTAGACTAGAGAACAAACAATTAAGAAACGTGGCTGCTCTGATTTTTTTTTGTTTTATTGGTCTGGCATGGTCCTTTTATATACTGTGTTGAATCTAGAGCACCAAAAGACTGAAAAGACCCCAAAATTAATGAAACTGAGATATGGCATGTTCTGACATTACAGGTTCAGTATTGATAGGTACATACACATATGATATTGGGAATATGTGCATGCCTGATCTTTTCGGCTCAGAATATCTACTTTTCTCTTCCGCTTATACAATGGTATGTTTCACACCAATTGAGGTTAAAGGAAAGCTTGCCCTGCTGCTTTAAATTCAGCTTTTGCTACCTTGCTATACACCATGTGCATTTTACCTTTTCAATTTAGATGATAAATGTGCATTTATAATCAGGACAGATGGTTGGGAGCTTTACTGAGAGAGTATCTTTCAAACTGCTAATAGAATCCATTGGAAAATGGTTAAATACTTTCTGAAAGATCTGAGTTTACTCCTTACAAATTTACGGAGATGTTTTTTGCTGTACAACTCATAATATACACAGGAGCAGGAGTCATGGATCCAACTGAAAGCCGTACAAAAAGGGGAAGAAAGATTGCAGTTGCAGATGTTGATAGGATAAGTGAGTTGCCAGATGATTTACAGATCCTGATACTGTCTTTGCTGAGCACAAAGGAGGCTGTCCAGACCTCCTTGCTAGCCAAAAGGTTTCAGAACCTCTGGGCTAAAGTACCTGTTCTCGACTTGGATTTTGACGTATTCCGCCCAGATGATGATACCTTAGATGATCTGGAAGACCACGAAGACGAAAATAATCTCTTGGAATTACATGCAGAAAAATTCAAAAAATTTGGTGATGGTGTTTTAAAGCACCGTGATCAATTAATAAATTTCGATTCCTTCAAACTTAAGTGGGTTGAGGAGGAAACCGACCCCGATCCTGCCTCTGCATGGCTTGATAATGTGGCAAAGATGAATCCCAAGTTTCTATCTGTCCATATTTTGACTGAGGTGTATATTTTTGAAGTTCCCGATTCTATCTTCTCCTGTAAGTCGTTGCAGGAGATGGAATTAAACCTGGGACATCTAGCTATAACCCCGAGGTCTGTGAACCTTCCCTGCCTCAAGAAATTAACCCTTCATTCCATATATATTGAAGATGAGGTAATGCAAAAGCTGTCAGGGTTGCCTGCTTTAGAAGAAATGGTGCTCTTCGACTGCGATTTGAACACCTGTGACATATCTTCTGACACATTGAAGCGTCTGGCACTTAACGGCTTAGACAACGACAATGAGACATCTATCACAATTTCAACTCCGGGTCTGCTGTACTTGGAGGTACTTTCTTGGACTATGGGAAGAATAAAGTTAAAAAAACTGGAGTCTCTTGTGAAAGCATGTATCCATTACCATGAGGACTCTCTGTTTCTGACGGCTATTTCAAATGCATCTCATCTTGAGTTAATGCTGGATAATTCCGGTGTCTTGGTATGATTATTATCGTAACTTAGTTTCTATGCTAATTTTTGTTACTTGGTTGGATTATTGTATTGCTATTAATTACTTGCAAACTCAATTTCATATTTTCATTGCAATAAGTATGGAAAATATATATATTGACTGACTTGACTTGTATTTTTTTTTGCTAAATTTAGCAAAGGAAGGATGTATTGAAGGAAGAAACAACTGAATTTCCAACCTTCAATAATTTAAAGACCTTGAAAATTGGAGAATGGTGTATGACTGATGAGTTTGATGTGGTAGATCGTTTCCTCTTCCATGCACGTAACCTTAAAAAGCTGACTCTGCTCCATCGCCACCGCCGGGTATGTATGTGATTTATAGGTTGCAGGATGTAGTGGGAATAAGCTGATGATTTTAACTAAGACCAACTTGAGTCTTATTCAATTGCAGCATTCTTGGTATGATTATTATTGTAACTTAGTTTCTATGCTAATTTTTGTTACTTGGTTGGACTATTGTATTGCTATTAATTACTTGCAAACTCAATTTCATATTTTCATTGCAACAAGTATGGAAAATATATATTGACTGACTAGACTTGTATTGCTTTTTTTTTTGTTGGTAAATTTAGCAAAGGAAGGATGTATTGAAGGAAGAAACAACTGAATTTCCAACCTTCAATAATTTAAAGACCTTGAAAATTGGAGAATGGTGCATGACTGATGAGTTTGATGTGGTAGATCGTTTCCTCTTCCATGCACGTAACCTTAAAAAGCTGACTCTGCTCCATCACGACTGCCAGGTATGTATGTGGTTTATAGGTTTGCAGGATGTAGTGGGAATAAGCTGATGATTTTAACTAAGACCAACTTGAGTCTTATTCATTTGCAGCATTCTTTCAAAATACAGTTGGTGCTAACTGCTAAAATAGTTTCTTCATTGCTCTCTTGAGTCTCAGTTTTTTGTGATTTTTCAATGTTATATATGTTCTTCTTTATTGCTTTCGTGAAATAGGATTAACTGGAGGATTCATAAATGTGTAATCGTTTTGGTCCATGCATTTTTTTATTCATAAACAGACATCCAATTTTATTGATTCTCAAGAAATAAAAAGGATATATAGGTTATCTTTTTTAAAATTGCATTTTTCTGTCAATAAAGTTAATAATAAATAACTCTCGAATTCAGATTTTTTATCCTGCAAGCCAATATTCAATGGACAATTTAAGAATCTCGGACATACTTAATATTATTTTGTTTTGCATTTTTGCTTGCCAAAACTGCAACATATATCTCAACCAGTCTGTACCTAGTTTTTAATTGGATAGACTTTATGCATCCATCTTTGGAGTTCTATGTAGACTAACTTGTTTTGTCTATATTTAAATTGTTAACTCTGATTCTAGAGATGTTATGTTACTTTGAAATGCTTGCTAATTTTGCTATGTTAGGAATATGCATAATTTTTTTTGGCATTGGCCGGAAAGGAATAAGGAATCGCTCTTCAATTTGATAAATTTATTGGAGAGATTGAGAAAGATCTGGACTGTCAATTTATTGCTAACCCTAACTGTATTATTCTCCCCATATTTCCATTTAATTAGTCCATGGAACATCATGCTTTGATATGGACTGTTCAATTTTAAATAGATGGTCCAGATCTGTCTTTCTAGAACTCTTCAATGAAATCAATCCCTACTAGTACTGGAGTGGGATTCAAGTTCAACCTAGATGATATTTGGATTGCTAGAAAAGAGCCAGTGTTGGGTAATTAGTATTATTAATAAATAAATACTCTTACAAGACTGACTGAGTTCTAAAGGTTCCAAACTTTCATCTTGAAGCCCCTTGTTGAACAAACATCTCTTACCAAATACACTATTGGAAGCTTTTCAAAACCGGCAAGTTTTAAAGTTTCAGCTTAGGGGCCCTTATTGAACCAACTAATTCCCTTACCAGAACCTGTTGGTTGCATCAGTACTAGTTTTTAAGGATGAGCCATTAGTCATGAGCCCTTCTTGAATGAACTAACTAACTCTTAATTAAATTTTCATTATAGTTACCGTCAGGTCATGAAAAGATGGAGATAAGCCTTGAATTGGCCGGGAACAACGTTCACATTCTGGAGAGTAATGACAAGGAGAATGATAAAATTAAGCTTGATGACATTACCGAGCTAGTGAAGCGTGTTTCCAATGCACATATGAAATTTTCACGTGAGAGCAATATCATTTCCTCATAGTGTAGTAATTTATGGAATGATGGATGTTTGATAACTGTGTGGTGGTTGTATTTATACTCTTTCCAGATTATTCTGTTTTTTGTAGTGTGATAATGAGTATTGTACGTTGTCTTCTCTTTAGTTGCTTCTTAAATCTGTTTTGATAAATAATGATTTGTGTTTTTATATGTTGTTTCATTTACCTTAAGGCTATGTATAGATGACACAAAAATAGCAAGAATAGAGGCTATTCGGAATAACAATGTGTATCCAAATAATATTTTTGCTATGCAGAACAGCTAGAATAGCTGCTATTCTCTATTCCTTGTAAATATTGGAATAACTACTATTCGGAAATGTGAAATGAGAGAAAAAAATGTTTTATTTTTAGATTTCCGCCAACACAATTCTGAAATGACAAATTTAATATCACTTTCCGCTATCTCTACGTCGTGATAATTCATTTGAGATCCTACTTGCCTATCTTTCTTCTTAATTAATACTTTGTTAACACTATTCTTTATTAGTTACAACTATTCACTATTCCACGTATACAATCCAAAACAATATTTTTACTAATCCGAATAACACAATTTTCACACTAATTTGAAAATCACTATTTTTTCTCTATTCTCATTTACTATTCTAAAATTTCGCTATTCTAACTCTCATCCAAACGTACTCTAAAAACATAAGTTGACTTACCTGGATGATCATCACAACTGGTTCCTTTTTTATGCAATTTTGAAATTAAGGTCTGAGTTTGCACTTTGCTGCAGGCTCGGTTTGTCTTAATAGGTATAACTGTGATAGGGACGCAAAAAAAAATGTGAATATTTTTGAAATTAATCTTTTTTAAGCAGCATATAAATATTTGTTTAGGATGCTTCATTAACATGAAACTGTCTGCAAATTTCTTTGTATCAATTTTGTTCCTCCAAGCAAAAGGGGTTCCCATTGCTTTCATATGATTTATTCAAACAAATGACTCATGTTTAATGCGCCCCATGAAAGTTGTCAATATAGAAGGAGATGCAAATAATGTTTTTGGAGAAATAATTTCCTGCCATAAAAGTTGTCAATATTAGAAAGGAAATATGTGGTCTCTCTCTCTCTTCCCCTTGTTTGGCTAAATTCGATTTGATGAAAATCCTAAATATTGCTGAATTTCGATTTTCACATAAGTCTGACTGGAAAATATGACTGACCTATTTGCTTTCTAATTCACATTATTTTTACTGATTTGCACTATTGTTCTTGTTACAGTCATTTGGTTGCATTTGCTATATACTGAAATAAACTATGTAAAAAAAAACAAGTTGGTATTGGTACATAGCATCTTAGTTGATATATGCTGGAATAAACCATACAGTGAAGCCTCATGTTCAAGAACTTGAACAAATTACCTTATAAAAAGAGTGATTTTTTCATTGTTACTTATATATTGAAGGTATTACCATATAGTTTGTTGGTTGAATAGCAATGGTTTACTGAGTAAAGAGTATAATAAATTATACAATTTTGCTTTATTTGATACCTTTTCTTATAGTATTATGGCTAACTGTATTTTAAGTAATTGTACTATGTTTTTGTTATATGCAGATATATTCGAAGTTCAATCCTTATTCGATTGGTTTTCTGGTATTTGCATTTTGAAGAACAATTTGGTCATGTATATGGAATGTACTAATATTTTTTTTGTTTTCTTAGTGAATATGCATTTGTAATTAACCTGTGAAGCATCTGAGTTGAACGGGAATTATACTTCTTTAGCTAACAAAATTGAGTTATAATTAAAATAGGTACCAACCATTTTAATTATAAGTCAACAAAAATTGGTACCAACCATCTTGAGTTCACATTTTAATGCCATAAGCTGATAAGCATCACATACCAGTGTCAATTATTTTCAACAAATATAAGCAAATGTTAGATATATGAATGCATATAAATACAACATTTGGTGTGAGAAAAAGAATGCATTTCAATGAGTTTTTTTTTACATACATTGCAATTAAAAAAATAACAACAACAACAACACAACGCCATTAAAATTAAAAACAACTGTCAATCAGATTTCTAGCATCCAAGCACAATAGCTCTAACCTCTCTTTTTTTTTTATTATTAAAGGGCTGAATACAATATAGCATCTTTTAGATGCTATTTTTAATAATTGAACATACGTCTCTCTACGTCTCTATGTAGAGAGACGAAAGCTCGTGCTATTACACTAAGCGTGCGGTTCACGTCGCTATCCTCTTAAATTAAGTTCAAAATTATTTTTTTCATCCATCACCTCTTTTCAGTATTATTGGTCACAATATACCATCTTCCTCACCTGTTCAATTAAAATTTGTAAAGGAACTGAATTACAAAAATATTCAAGAAAAATAATGTCCATAGTGTATATATTCAATTGATACAAAAATTGGATCAAATCCAGATGATAAATATTAATAAGAAAGCAAAAATTGATAAGAAAACAAATTGGACAATAGTGATATGACCAGTATTATTCCACCAATTAGCGATATTCAAATAACAAGCTACAAAAAATATAGAGCGTAATATGTATAACTTATTCTGTGGTAAACATCATTAAGTGTAATTTATATATATTTTTATAAATAAAATGATTTCATAAAAATCAGAATTTCTGTAAGATTTACGTTCATGAAAACATATACGAGACAAAGATGTTATCCGGGTTGTGGTACACGAGGAGGTTAAATAGCGTAATTATTAGTATCATAAGTAACAAATGAATTATTCATGTTTGATTTGACAGGGTCAAAAGTTCGTGATTCAAAAATAATTCAGATATAATTCGGTAATGATTCGGTCTGACAAGGAAGTAATAAAAGAAACCCAAAAAAAATAAAAACAAAATAAAAACAAAAAAAATTCACCGTTCGATTCAGAAACACAAAAAATGTTTTATTCCCAAATTATTTGCAAATAAAACACGAACTATTCGCGAATAAAATGTTAATTATGTTACTATGGTTCACTCCACAACCACATAGCACACCTATCTGCGTGACTCGACACACGGTATGTCTCTTTGTAACCCGCCACAGAAGAACTACACATTCACACTAGATATCAGTCGTATCCGGTTATCAATCCCACTCTCTCTGTTATTCTCCCATGGCGCTCTCATTCCCTTCCTTCCCCTCCTCTTTCCCTCCATTCTCCTCCCCTTCTCTACACCCCCTTTCCCCTTCCCCTTCCTCTTCCCCCTTCATCGCTTACCTCTCCCGCTGGAACAATGCCAACACGAAACCCTTCAACCAACGCCGCCGCGCCCCAGAGCAGATCGACTCCCGTGGGTCTCCTTCTTCTCCCTCCATCCAGGGCCGCTTTTCTCAGTACTCCAAATCTCAACCTAACCTTACTAAAAGCGATTTAGATCACCCAGCCTTCAAACAGGTTAAGCCTCGGTCGTATCCTCCTCCTGATGGAGAGGAGGCTATCCGAGTGACTGAGAAGGGGATCACCTACAAGTTGAAAGATGCGCCATTTGAGTTCCAGTACAGCTACACTGAGACTCCCAAGGTAATGTTTGTATTTCAGATACTTTCATCTCAAATTAAAAATTACAGTGTGATCCTGTACTGTTATGTACCAGCATGTGTTGTCACAGACTTAATTGAGGATAAGCATAACCATGATTGGGCATTAAAATTTAGGATAGTTAAAGGTCAAGTTAAATAATGTAAGGCTCCTGTACTGGTATCACATAGAGAACTATGTTTTAGTACAACTACAGTGTGATCCTGTACTGGTATATACCAGTATGTGTTGTCACAGACTTAATTGAGGATAAGCATAACCTTGATTGGGCATTAAATTTAGGATAGTTAAAGGTCAAGTGCAATATATGGAGGTTCAATAAACATTCAAGGGTTAAATAATGTAAGGCTCCTATTCACAATTTGGGAAAACTCACTGGATTGCTAGCTTTTTATAGAACCTTAACATATACCTTTTCTAGGTAACAGGTTAAACCCGTGGCTCTAAGAGAGCCGGCATTCCTGCCATTCGGTCCGAAAGAGACTCCAAGGCCATGGACAGGGCGGGCCCCACTTCCACCAAGCAAGAAAAAGCTCCCAGAATTTGACTCGTTTAACCCGCCCCGAGGAAAGAAGGGGGTGAAGCCAGTTCAATCGCCGGGACCCTTCCTGGCAGGGTCTGGTGGGCCCAGGTATCATGCTGCTTCCAGGGAGGAGATTTTAGGGGAACCTTTGACAAAAGAGGAGATCGGGGAGTTGATTAAGGGGTGCTTGAGGACTAGGAGGCAACTTCATATGGGTATTTTTGGAAGAACTTTTTTATTTTTCAAATTTCAAGTAAAGGTCCCTCTTATTCTGCAAAGAAGGCACTCCTTAAGACTAAGGTTCCTATTGGACATCAAGCCTTTTCGATAAGGATGTGATTTCATACGAGGAAAAATGACAACATAATGAATAAACCATGAAATAAGTTTATCATATTTTATTGCATTATTTTAAATGGAGCTGTTGTCTTTGTTTTTGTCAAGGTTATTCCATCATTTTATGCACCGATTCCTGTTGTTATTTCATAATAGCATTTAGGAGATCAACTAAGGTAAGAATTTTCAATGTCTGATAATTGGTGAAACGGAAAGAAATTTCTACAACCCCTTGATAATTCAGCGGGTTTTTAAAGTTTCTTTCTGTACCACAATTATTGATTTATTTAGCAAATTGTATGCATGTATTAGCCTCATCGTGCATTTGATTTTTATGGCCACTGGATTTTCAGGCAGAGATGGATTCACTCATAATATGTTAGAGAATATACATGCACACTGGAAGAGGAGGCGAGTTTGCAAGATTAAATGCATAGGAGTTTGCACTGTTGATTTGGATAATGTCTGTCATCACCTAGAGGTTTTCCTATTCTTCTCTTCTACTAAGTAAACTTATTAGTGGTGCCTACATAATGGAAAAATATTTTGCAGTATTATACATGGGCAAATTGACCAAAAAAAACACAGCTTTTACTAATAACTATCACCCAACATAATGTTCAGTTACTTAGCAAATAATACGTAATTTTCTGGTAAGTTGTCATTCTCAAAAGAAAAAAAGGTTTGCCTAGAAGAAAGATTTATCTATGTTACGATTAACTTAATTACTTCGAGCTTAGGCGAAAGAGGCTCTAATCTAGCTAAAGAAAATTGCTAACATTTAAAAAGCCAACCTTGTCTATTTTAATAATACAATGATATAGTGTTAGCTGCACATATCTTTGGTGACCTTTTTTTTATTATATAATGATATAGTGTTATCTGCACATATCCTTGTCTGATTTATCTATGTTACGATTAACTTAATTATGTTTGAGTAAAAGGATGATCAAGTATGACACGGAGTGGAACTAAATTCAGTCCTGGAGTTTTTTCCTTTTTTTTTCTAACAAAATAATATATTAACTTTAATATTCTCTTTTCAGGAGAAAACAGGAGGAAAGGTTATACACCGTCAAGGAGGGGTGATATTTCTCTTCCGTGGCAGAAACTATAACTACAAGACTAGACCTAGGTACCCACTCATGCTTTGGAGACCAGTCTCACCCGTTTATCCCCGCTTGGTCAAACGGGTCCCAGATGGTTTGACTCTCAAGGAGGCTAATGACTTGCGCAAAAGAGGCCGTGACATACCCCCAATATGCAAACTCGGTACTAACTAGATCTTTATATTTTTTTTAATAAAAATATGCAAGAAGCACATGCTTTATCTAGACATTTCAAATTCAGTATGTTTGATATATTATGTGCTTTTTGATGACTTTTATACACAAAAGGTTTTGCTTTTGGTTTGTAATTTTAAGCCACTTTAATTAAGAAGAATAATCATAACCATACAATTTTTTTCTACATAATTTAGATAAAGCTAAAGCAAATTAGATTTAAACGTGTATTAGTACTTAAATAAATTGTTGCATTAATGAATGTTTAAATAAGGACTTGTATTTATTGTATAACCTTTTATTGTCATTGTCTTAGTTGATGATTTTGATAATGTGTCATATTAGCATTACAAACTAACCAACAAAGAAGGCCTTTTTTCTTTGATCTTTTGAACAATGCAGGTTAAATACTAGATGAAGGGGTTCTGTTTGCTAAATCTATTTGCAATGTGTTCAACAGATTTTGTTATTTCCATTCTGAGTACCGCTACATAAAAAGTATCAACTAAAAGAATAAAATTTTGTTTGATTTTCCTTCTGCAATAGGTAAAAATGGTGTGTATAATAAACTTGTAAAGCAAATAAGGGAGGCTTTTGAGGTATGTGAACTGGTACGAGTGAACTGCAAGGGCATGAATAGAAGTGACTATAAAAAGATTGGTGCAAAACTTCAGGTTTGTTTAAGAATGCTTGCTTTTTTTAAGTATATGGGATAACTTAATAGTTACAAATAATAAGCACATTATTTAAACTAAAACCTAACATTTTTAAAAGTATTACTGTATTAACTAACAAACTGATTCGTTGTACTAAAATAATTGAAAATGTGTCTGTATTGAAGCGCTGATATCATTTCCCCGTAACTCTTATGAATCATTTATTTTATTAATCCCGTTTTGAATTAAACTTGAGCCAATTAAATAACTGTTCAGTTTTGTGTAAAATATATTAGCTATCCAATGCTTTGGTTGAGTGCATAAAAATTTGAGGCAATTAGATCATTGTTTATCGATTTATCTTAGGTTTTGCATTTGGTGTTTAATAACAAATAACCCAGGCAACATTGGGGGCTAGATGAAAATTCAAGAATTTTGGGTACTGTTTGCAAAGATATTAAATCTGAGTTGTAGTTTCTAAAAGAACCCACCCTCATCCCAGGTGTATGTACCATAAATGCCTTTGAAGTTTATGCTCAGCGTATGATATTGAAAAGATGTCTCACTCTATGTCTCAAATAGGAGGTATAATAAAGCTCATCACTGTTTTAATATTTCATTATTGTAGGATTTGGTGCCATGTGTACTGCTCTCCTTTGCATTTGAGCATATACTCATGTGGAGGGGTAGAGACTGGAAATCGTCCCTCGATTCCCCTGAAAGTAACGGCCACGACCAAGTGACTTCCTCAAGTGCCAACAATTCAGATGCTATATCTAGCATGGTTGATGAGGTTGTAAATGCAAACATGCCCATGGAGAGCTCAGCCGAATCAACTGAGGATGCCCAAAGTTTCTCAGGTATGATATTTAACCCTGATTCAGTTACAGTTCATACATAAATCCGTAATAAATAAATGTAGAGGGGCGGAGAGTGGAAATTACACTTGTAAATGACGGTGCTGTTTATACGACTTCCTCAAGTATCAACAAAATTTTGTGGTTAATGCAGAGGGCAAGTTTGATACCTGTTCAGATGCTATATCAGCCAACTCAGCAGAGAGTGCACAGAGTTCCTCAGGTATTTCTTTTAACCTTGATTCAGTCCCAGTTCATACATAAATTTACAATAAAATACAAAAGCAGATACAATAGTAGAGTTGATACACTGATACCGAGAACTATATACCAAAAGCATGATCTCACATCCAAAATGTCAACCTTTATAAATCAGATGAAGATGCAAAGGAGAGCCCTTCTACTACTATAACAGAGGTAGAACCAAAAACCGAAAGCAAATACCTCGAGGGAGTGAGGCTTCTTTTGAACCAAGCAATCGAGAACGGTATTGCTGCAAGTCTCTCTGAATTTGAGTACCCTGATGCTGACATAGTATATCAAAGATCCGTTGAATTTGCCAAGACAGCTCGTCCAGGTCCCACTTATCAGGTCAGGAATAGGAAGAAAGAGAGTAAAGGGAGTGACAGCAAGAAGCACGCAGTGCGTGAGTCAGATGAAGAGGGAGAACAAATCGAAAATACCTTAGTTCCTGTTATCTCAGAAAAGAGAGGTGGTGATCTTAAGAAGGGTAGTAGCAATAGAAGGAAAGACAAGACGGATCAATTGCTAGAGGTGATCCCTAGTGTGTTCCCACATGGCAGTTTACGAGTTGATGAACTCGCAAAGCTACTCTCCTGATGATACCGATTTTGTAAAAGGATTTTTTAATTGGGTAGATAGTATATTTCATTGATATTTATTTATATTTTTGTTGTTTCTCTTTATTTTTTTAACCATTTTTTTCCAGCCTTCTCTCAAAACTACAAGAACTTACCACTATATGATAAAATATGCAGAGAGACCAAAACCAGTTCCATTGCTATTCCTATTAATAAAAAAAATTATTCATCCAAACGAGATTTTTGAATTTTGATCCTATTTTTTTAGTTAATTTATTTTTATTCCTATTAATAAAAAAATTCAGAACAATTTACATTGCTATTCCCAACCCAGCATGTACAACAAGCTCCTAACAAAACCAAACATCAATCAGTAAAATATATCTGACTAATTTGCCCTCAAATAACCTCTGTCGACTCCACTGTCCTTTGACACAATGCGCTTCCAAAACCAGTGCTGCTCCCATAGCCCGTAAATCTCTTCAATCGGGAGCTGCTTCGTCTCGGGCAAGAGTAAGATTATAAAAAGTGACATGATGACAATGAGACAAGCAAAGAGGATGAAGACTCCCCATCTGAGATGGCACAGTGCTGCCAGGAAACACTGTGCAATAGCTGCTGTGAAGAACATGTTGACACAAACCACCACGCTCTGCCCGGCTGACCGGGTTTCGAGGGGGAAGAGCTCACTTGGCACCAACCAGCCAAGTGGTCCCCACGACCATCCGTAGGCCAGTACAAATAGACATATTGCCACAACGAGCAGTGCTGCTAGTCCTTTAGAGATCTCCTCTCCGTTTCCGAATTTCAGAGCCAGTGTGACCGCAACCACCACCTGAGTGCATGACAAGTAGTTTTAAATGCAATAAAATTTACGAGCGCATTAGATTTAAATTTAAATTAAAAATGCTGGAGTTGCTTACCATTGAACAAATCATTTGAATACCCGCTTCGATGAACAAAAACCTCCTGCCCAACCTATCGACGGTCGCCATGGAGACAACTGCACCTATTACAAGCATTGAACTGGTAATAAGCGAAGAGTAGAGTGCAGCCCCTGAGCCAAATCCTAGACTCTGGAAAATAACCGGTGCATAGAACAAGATCGAGTTCATCCCGGATAATTGCTGGAATGCGGGGATACCAAGTGCACCGATGATGAGTTGTGGCCGGTTGCGGGGTTTCAGAAGGTTCTGGAAAGGGTTTTTGATTGCTCTTGCGGCCTCGCTGGCATCCTTCAAGTCCTCAAACTCCGCATCGACATTTGTGGTCCCACGCACCTTCTCTAAGATTTCTCTTGCTTTGTCTAGCCTTCCTTGTTCAACCAGGCTGTTTGGAGTCTCTGGGAGGAAGATACCTCCGACAAAAATTAGAACGGCCGGAACAATTGCTAACCCGAGAGATAGGCGCCAGCCCCATGGATGAAGCTCTGCAGTGAAATAGTTTACTAAATCGGCAATCAGGATTCCGAGGCATGTTGTCAGCTGGAATAGCTGGTTTACGGCTCCTCGGATCTTGTGTGGAGCTATCTCGGAGAGATATAGTGGAACCGCCTGTTGCAGTGCAGCATTAGTTAAGTTAACAATCATTTTTTTTTTTACAGGTGTAAAACCAAATTTTTCTTTTTTGCAATATATGAAATTGAAAACCTGGTTGCAAAAGCCGATACCGATGCCAAGAAAAATGCGTCCAATTATAAGCATGGCAATGTTCACTGCTGCGGCATTGATAAGACCACCGAGAAAAAAGCTGACAGAACCTGTCATGATACTGATACGCCTCCCCCGGTTTTTGGTCACGATAGATGCTCCAAAGGTGGAGACCAAGGCCGCAAAATAAAGAGACGAAGTGAAGAGCGTCAGCACTTGGTTGTCATACTTGCAATAGTCGGTCTCTTTCAAGTGCGCTTGTTTCCTTCGATATACGGCCGGGAAGAAATCCTTCAAGAAATCATCCATGGATGTCACTCCACCTTTTTTCACAAGTTATTTTGTGAAGGTGTGTTAGTTTATTTATTTATTTTCTTAACATTTTTTCCCCTCATTCAGCTCATGATTATACAATTACAGAGATTATACAAATTCAACAATTTAATTACTGCATTAAATAGATCAGTTTGACCTAAATAATGTATGCATATAAGCATATAAGTTATAAACTACAAATTGCTTAACTTACTAGAGACTCCAAGATCATATCCAAAGAGAGATCCACCAAGAGATCCAACAATACATGCCAAAATAAAATAGCTTGTGATTCTTCCTTCATAGAAATCTGCTCTCTTTCCTGCTTCGCCTACGATGAACCCTCCAGCCATTTTTTTTTTTCTAATTTTTCTTATTCGATCGAGCTTTTTGTATATTTGAATTTTGGGTGTAATTAAATACGTAAATACATTGCACTGATGGGGTTGTTATGGTTATTTCTGATTGATTAAGAGCTGATAGTTTTATCCAATAATTATCTACTTTTAGGAAAATAAAAAAAACGGCCATAACGATATACAACTTCCGAAATTTTTATCAATCAAAATAAATTAAACAAATATCGGTAAAGGGTATCGTTTTGGCAGAATTTCGAAATGTAGGTAGAACGGATTGGTTTATCCCGTTCCACGGGGCGGGTCATTTTAACCCGTTCCACTAAACACCTTCTCATTTGACTTAACCACCGCTAATCAAATTAACCGAACAGGAAAAAACCACGAACGGTATAGATCATCCCGGAGCGAAAAAAAAAAAAAAAATTCGCGGACGAGTTAATCCGTCCTATCCGAGCATCATGTTTTGATTACTTCTTATTGTCTGGGCATAAGGAAAAATTGAGCATTGACCCCGCTTTGACCACCGAACAAGGAAAAATTGAGCATTGACCAAAAGTGGAATAAGAAGTAATTAATTATTGTGTGGGCATAAGGAAATTGAGCATTGACCAAAAATTGAGCAAATTCATTCAACTACGTTAGTCAATGCAGCCAGAGACGGGACAATCCATAACGTTCCGACTTTTTCTTCTTTTTTTTCGCGGTCTGACGGGATTGAATTTACCGTCTTAATTTTTTCCTATTTTGATAATTTGATTAGCATAGCGGGGCGAAGGCGGATTAGGAATCAGTATCCGGACGGGTTAAAATTTCACGTCCCGTGGGACGGGATAAACCAACCTGGCAACCTGTTCTACCTATATATAAAATTTCCGCCAAAATGATTCCCTTTAACGATATTTTTTTATTTTAATTTTGATTAATAAAAATTTCGGGGATAACTTCAACTTCACAACAACTTTAGACAAAATATGTACTGTAAAGAAAGAAAATAGATAATTATGTCAATTTGTCCAATGAAAGAAAGTTATTTTTTTATTTTTTGAGAAACCAAAGAAACTATCTATCTCACTATATAAAATTACTTGATCTTGCAACAGTCATAACATTAACTCAGATGTACATAGAGCATTCTAGTTTCCAATGCCATTTAAGTATATACAGTATGTACTCCTTAAATATTAACATGATCGAATAAATTAGGGGCTGATTGTTATATTTGAACTTAGGAGCAAGTAGAGTTGCATAGTGTTTATTTAATGATAACATAATTTATCCATATATTATTAACTTGTTTGATGTTAACAAGATAATTTAGAGAAAAGAGAAATGGTCATAACGCATTTAATTTGTTGTCTCTTCAGATCTGGATTGAAAACTAACTATTTTTCCATATGTTTTTTTTTATTGACTATTAAGTATAATAATAGGTTAACATATTTTTTTTTTTATTGAAAACAAACTATTA
Source organism: Carex littledalei (assembly GCA_011114355.1). Lineage (NCBI taxonomy): Eukaryota > Viridiplantae > Streptophyta > Magnoliopsida > Poales > Cyperaceae > Carex > Carex littledalei. Next base: position 3,840,149 of record CM022081.1, read on the forward strand.
TGTTTTTTCCATTTTTTATTGAGGGGTATATATGCAATAGCCTAAAAATACATGGGATAATTTTTTTTTCTTTTCAAAATCCAAAATAGGTAACTGCTAATTTCTGAGCTTTACTATATCTGTCCCTAATAAAACGCAAGTAACTTCTATTGTGTAAATACATATGTTATTTTTTTTTTCAATTATATGTCGTTAACCAATATTGTTTGATATATTTTGTTTCATTTCACATATGTTAATTTCAATTAACTTCAATTAACAAATTTGTGAAAAATCGTGTTTATTAAGTTGAGGTTGTTCCTTATTTATGTGCAATAATATAAAATATTTAAACTCTTTATTTGTACAAAAAATATAACTATAAAATACTTAAGTGAATGTGTCCAAACATCGTGACGCTTTACATCTAATTATGTTGATGCCGTAGAAGATGGATATAAGAGGTGTTCTTCAGTTCTTCCAAGAAATTTCATAATCACCTACGCTTACTTTTACAGTAATATATATAGGCTAATAGGTAGGTACAAGGTTGTGCATTTCGACCCAATTTAGCCCAATTAAGCCCATCTATTAATCCAGAACAAAGCCCAATAGCGTCCAGAACTACAAGTCCACGATAGCCCATACATGGTGATTGTGCCGTGTCGCGTGTCTATTTATCATATGCGGCTGACTAGATCTATAAATGAGCCGAGTTTGAGCGAATTACTTCTAACTTGAACTTAGCTCATTAAATAAATGAACGAGTCAACTCGAGTTGGGATGGTAATGTCAAAATTAATAATAGAACAACTCAAGAACACAAGACTCCCATGAATCTCCCTTCCCTCCCTTTGTTTATTTCAATCAATATTTTTCTTACATAATTATCTCACTGTATAGAGATGATTTTATATCAATCATAGAGGCGCACAACTTACCTCTCTTATCTAAGAAATAAATCAGAATCAACCTAAACTTGGAAGTAAATTACACACCAACCAAATATTATAAATAATGGAAATACAAAAGATTTAGTCCAGCCGTATATTGACCAATCAAATATTTGTTGATTTCTTTCTTCATTTCTTTCTGGATCTGATGTGACGTATTAGCTTGCACCTTCAACACCCTCCTTCAAGCTCATACGTAGATATCTGTCATACCGAGTTCAGATAGAGATTCATCAAATGCTTTGCTTGATATCGCCTTTGTGAGCATATCTGCCAACTGTTCGTGTGATCTTACGAATGGCAATGAAATAATCTTAGAGTCCAATTTCTCTTTGATGAAATGCCTATCCACTTCAATATGCTTTGTTCTGTCATGCTGCACTGGATTATGAGATATATCTATCGCAGCTTTATTATCACAAAAAAGTTTCATTTCAGTAGAGGGTTCAAAACCGAATTCGGTTAGTGGTTTTCTCAACCACAATAGTTCACAAATACCTTTTACCATTCCTCGAAATTCAGCTTCAGCACTGGAGAGTGTCACTACATTTTGTTTTTTACTCTTCCAAGTTACCAAGTTTCCACCTACAAAGGTAAAGTATCCCGCGGTAGATCTTCTATCAACCACACATCCAGCCCAGTCAGCGTCACAGTAACCGGTTATATTCATGTGTTGGTTTTTTCGAAAAGATATTCCTCTTCCAGGTGCACCCTTCAGATACCTAAGGATTCTTATTACTGCCTCCATGTGCTCTCTGCTTGGAGAATGCATAAATCGACTAACAACACTCACTGCATAAGCTATGTCAGGTATAATATGAGACAAATAAATTAATTTCCCAACCAATTTCTGATACCTTTCCCTATTTTCGGATTTTCCATCTGGGTCTATGTCCAGTTTTAAATTTTGAACCATGGGTGTATCAGCTGGCTTACAATCTATCATCCCAACTTCAGTTAGAAGATCAAGTATATATTTTCTTTGAGAGAGAAAAATACCTTCCTTGTTTCGTGATACTTCTATTCCAAGAAAATATTTCAAACCACCCAAATTTTTCATTTCAAATTCTTTCGACAATCGTGCTTCTAATTCTTTTATCTCCATATGATCATCTCCTGTAATAATCATATCATCAACATAAATTATTAACACGGATATCTTACCTTGACATTTCTTAAAGAACATCGTGTGGTCTGATTCACTCTGGGTGTACCCATAACCTTTCATTGCCTGACAAAATCGACCGAACCATGCTCTTGGTGATTGTTTCAACCCATATAGTGCTTTCTCCAACTTGCATACTTTCATAGTTGTTTCTGGGTACCAATATCCAGGTGGGATATCCATGTAAATCTCCTCCTTCAAATCACCATGCAAAAATGCATTTTTTACATCAAATTGATGTAGTGGCCAGTCTAGATTTGCTGCAAGAGATAAGAGAACTCGGACATAATTTAATTTGGCAACAGGTGAGAATGTTTCCTGAAAATCAACACCATACGTCTGTGTATATCCTTTTGCAACTAATCTTGCTTTGTATCTCTCGATTTTTCCCTCTGCATTGTATTTTATAGTATATACCCATTTGCACCCGACTGTTTTCTTTCCTTCTGGTAATGTTACTAATTTCCACGTACCATTCTTCTCTAATGCATCCATTTCTTCTTTCATTGCTTTTACCCAATTATGGTCTTTTAAGGCTTCTTCTAATTTTTCTGGTACATTTACCGAAGATATTTGGTTCACAAAGGCTTTCAAAGGTTCTAACAATTTTTCAGTGGTTGTATAATTAGCAATGGGATATCTTACTTCCTCATTTGTTCCATCCTCCGGAACGTACCGTTTTGGTGGTTTTCCTCGGTTATTTCTAGATGGTAATTTACAGAGAGTATTAGTAGCACTTACCTCGGGAATATCCTCAGGAGATCTCGGCCCATGTGATACTTGGTCGGATTGTATTACTGCATCATTGAGCTCTATCCAGAACTTCTGTTCACTCTGCCGTATTAGGTTTAGATCAGACCTTTCGGCAATAACTGGGTCAGTTTGGATGACCCGAATTGGGTCATGATTCTGATTTGGCTGGTTTCTAGATTCGGTAGGGTTAAGAGATTCGGCAGGATTTGGCAAGGTTTTGGTCAAGGTTTCGGTAGGGTCAAGATTAATTAATTTGGCAAGGTTTTGGTCAAGGTCAAGGATTTCGGCAGGATTTTGATTTTTTTCTGGATTTGCATTTTCGGCAAGATTTGGATTTGCATTTTTTTTTTTATTTTCATTTTGGGCAGGATTTGAATTTGCTGGATTGTCATTCTCATTTTCGGCAATAGATGAATTTTCATTTTCGGCAGGAGACACATTTAAGAAATATAAATCAGAAAAATCCAATTCTACCTGATTCTCCTCCTGAATTGGACTTTTGGTTTTAAAAAAATATTCACCTTCTAAAAATGTGACATCCATAGTTGTAAAGAATTTTCTCGTGTTGTAAAAAATATTCACCTCCTGAATTTTCTCGTGCCTTTTGCTGTTGGAAACCGAATGAACTTGTCTGTCAGATTCGAATCGAGGGAGTTGATCAACCATCCCTTCACCACGGTGTCCTCAATGTCCCATTTCGGAAAGAGTGCATCTTGGGGCTGTGGAGGAGGCGGATTTCCTGTTATGTGCTGGAGCTTGTCTCGCCCCTTCACATACATTGTGACCACTTGGGACCATAGGGAGTAGTTTCGTCCATTGAGTTTCACAGAGATAGGGTTCGGATGGATGAAGGTTTCGGCTGCAGGTGCAGGTATGGTTATAGGTGGATTCGGGTTTTGTTGAATGGCCATAATTTGAGTTTGTTGTAATGCAACAAGTTGGGTTAATTTCTCCAACAAGGCTGCTGTGTTCTCATCTCGTGAGGAGTAAGAACTTGCTTCAGGTTCACTCATGATAAAAGGAAGAGATTATTGGTGAGGTCTTGGAATGTCGAGGTTTTCGGATCGATCACCGCTCTGATACCATGTCAAAATTAATAATAGAACAACTCAAGAACACAAGACTCCCATGAATCTCCCTTCCCTCCCTTTGTTTATTTCAATCAATATTTTTCTTACATAATTATCTCACTGTATAGAGATGATTTTATATCAATCATAGAGGCGCACAACTTACCTCTCTTATCTAAGAAACAAATCAGAATCAACCTAAACTTGGAAGTAAATTACACACCAACCAAATATGATAAATAATGGAAATACAGAAGATTTAGTCCAGCCGTATATTAACCAATCAAATATTTGTTGATTTCTTTCTTCATTTCTTTCTGGATCTGATGTGATGTATTAGCTTGCACCTTCAACAGGTAATAACGAGTTGTAGAGCCAACTCGAACTCAGCTCGTTATCAACTCGAGTTGGCTCACAACTCGTTTAACCAGTTAATTATTGTAGGGTGCAGAAAGTTGCACAGCGGTTTGGAAGGTGTGTGCATATGTATTTAAATGCCTCATGGTTCAATGCTCTCAGTTTTTAAGTCATGGGGGAGAACATCGAACTTGAAACATTTACTTTCTTTCTGCTGTTCCTTCTGGTTCACCCTCGATAGACCTACTGTTCATAATCAGTCCGTCGAGAGAGTTTATTGATTGTGGGGACGTTTAACTCCCAGCGGACGCAAGCCCCCGCTGTTAATTACATCAGATGACCCTTCCAAGCCATGCTGAATACCTCGTCCATTCCGGGATTTGAGGCCTATTTTATGTGAATTGAATAAAGGGGCTAAAGGGGACTCACGTATTGGCTTTGGTTTTTTATTTGGTTTTCTATATGTTTGGACATGTGTGTGTGTGACTTCCATATTAAAATAATGTTTATTATATTTTAAAATAGGAATTTGGATATTTGAGAAGTGTATATACATTGTTTATTTACATCTGGCTCATAACATATTTATTCACATTTTTGTTAACAAATAAGATCGTTTAAATTTAAAGAAAGGGTATTTTGGTCATTTCAAAACTTGGCTGATGGCTGGACATGTTCAATTTTGTTTAGAGACATGGAGGATTTAATTTGGGGTCATTTGGAGGTGGTTTGAGTTGATTTGGATTTGAAATGAAGAAGTTATGGCCAAAAAGGACTGAAAAGGGCTTATTTGTAAAGCTTGATTCTTTCCAGGGACCTATTTGTAAATCTGGAAGAAATGGAATTTGTGATTTGGATTTTAGACAAGGTTTTATGTGAAAATTGGGCCTTTAAGGGCTTGTTTGAGAGAGTTTTAGGCTGGCAGGGACCTATTTGTAAATTTACAAGGGCTTCGCTGTGATTACAATTTGTCAGAGGGGCTTATGTGCAAAAGATTTTTGATTTAATGATTTTATTGATTATCTGGGTTTTGAGATTTGTATTGGGCTTTGAGATGTGTGCTTTGAGCTTCAAGATCTGTGTTTCCATTTAAGCTTTGTTTTGGCGCTGGAATCAAAAGGCTCATATTGCTTTAAAATCCGTGCAGCTGGAATATGAAGGGTATTTTTGCTTGTATTTAGGTCTGAACTTCAAAAATTCATATTAAATTGAAATAAAATCAGAAAGATATGAAATTTGTGTCCATTTTATGTATTTTGAAGTACTTTATTTAATCATGATGTTTGTTCTTTGATTTGGATTTTTAGCCGATCTGTACTGTTCATTTTACCAGCAGCAGCTTATTATTGTTTAAATGCTGATTTTCTGTTTTTAAAACTGAACTTTGAAAATTCATATAAAATCGAAAAAAGATCAGAAAAATGCAAAGTTTGTGTCAATTTTGTGTGTTTTGAAGTCCTTTATTTAACTGTGCAATTTGTTTTTCATTTTGAATTTTGGGATGACTTGTGCTGTCCAGTTTGCTGACAGGGGTCATTTTGGTGATCTTGAGTACCTCTCATGTACCAGTGGTACTTGTGATGTTCTATATTGCTGAGCTCACTGTGGGTACTGTACCAGGGGCTAGTTAGAGATGAAAACCAGTTGGTATACTGACTGGTTAGGGGTTCAACCGATTTTAAATAGTCTTGTAGCTGCTGAACTGGTACTAATGAAAGAAGAAAGGGAAATCAAAGCTCCAAAGTTCATGAACTCAATATGTTTAAACATCAAATTTGTCAGAAATTGGAATTTTACAGGGAGACCCCTGGTTTTATCAAAATTTGCATATTATGTGCTCTTTGCATTTGATTATAGGGCAAATCATTAAGATGTCATAGGAAAAGAATACAAATGTCAAGGTGCAGCTGTAGCTGCTGACTATTTGCATCTAAATCCTCTATCTTTCACCATATTCATGTATATTAATTTAATCCTTCACAATGTATAATCTAGCACACATGAAAGACCAACTTTTTATACATGAATCATGGGCCCTTGGATCATTTAAGAAGGATTGAGAGGAAGCCAGCTAGCTTGACCTTTTCAACCCCTTGTGTGTATTTTTTATTGTCACTTTTAATTACTTCTTAATTCTTCATTAAAATAATCAAGCAGCTCCAATATAAGAGGAAGCTAGCTAGCTCAACTCTCATATTTTTACTACCTAATTACTTTAAAAGAATTAAGAAGAGTTGATTTAAAAACACCAAAAAGATCAAAGAAAGAAATGTCAAAAGCTTACAACTTTATATTTATATATTTTTTGTTATATGCGAAAATAGAAATAAATCGCAACAAGCAAGGATGAAACCTATTAACTCATGAAAATTGACAGATTTCTTTAAAGAGGGAAATATATGGTATATATTTATTTTTTTTATATTTTTATGTTTATATCAAAGGCAGTAAAGGAAACTATGTTTTTTTTTTATTGATCATTAGGCTAATGTATAAGCTTCAGCCTTAACATTTTCATCAATTCAAAAGCTCCAAATAAAGAAAGTTAATCAAAGAAAGAACAATAACAGAAAGGTCAAAACAGTAAAAGAAAGAAAAGAATTTCGATTTTTTTTTAAAAGAACTTCATTCCAACATAAACTATGTACATGATATCATCCTCTCAAAGCTTACATCTCTGAATCTCCTATTACCTATAAAATTTCTTGCTTTTGAGGAAGAAGAAGAACTAAGCTTTTCTTTTTCACTAACTATCTATTTTTGGGTGGTTTTCGGCCTTGTCTCTTTTTTTATTTTTCTTTCTTCTTCAACAGGGGCTCCTTATATAGGCATGGCACTCTGAAATTTAGGGTTTTAGGCACCTGATATGTGGCACTGATCTTCACCCTTCAATTCTTTGAATTTTGATCTTGTGGTTGGCTTTGGAGAAGGCATATTCGGTCTGTATCCTTTCTTGTTTTATTCTCTGCTCCAGCAGAGGGTACTGTGCATATGTTTTAATATCCTTCCCTTAGATGCACTTGGCGCTCCATAGACCAAGCACCAGATAGGAATCGGTTTACCTAGCGCACCATGCTCCAAGCGCATGGAGCACGAAGGGATCAAACGGATAGGCGTTGGCAATTTGAATTCCCATTCTTATATCATAAAACTCCGGTAGACGCGGTTTATAGTGCGCCATACCACTGACAAGCTTGAGGCATTGCATTAATCTCGCGTGAACCGAGTCTAGGGAAACGAAGGGGTCATTTTTGCGCTGATTTGCAGAAGCATTGTTCGGCTTCAGAGTTTAGTTTCGGCCCAGTTAGATTATTTAAATTCTCAACCTATGCAGCAGCCCAATTTTCCAAAGGCCCGATATACTCTTCAATTTTTATGGGTCCGAACCTATTGCCTTTTAATCTTAAGCCATTATTTAATTCAAATCAAGCAATTTAATTGGCCCATTCTTAATTCATCTCATTTGAAGCCGTGAGCATTTTTTTTTAAGTTCAATGATTGAATGAGTGACTCAACTCTCTCCATTTTGATTTATAATGGGCACCTCCATTCTTCTATATTTTAGATCTTTTCTTTTATTTTTAAATCCCGACTTTTTAGGGTCAAACAAATGCCCCCCACCTGGGTGAGGTGTGAAGACCTTAGGATTGAACAGCTTAGCCAGGTGCCCCCAGTGTTCTCCTTGAACTTTATGGAATTCTTTCTGAGTCTTCTTTCTTGTTTGAATCTCAGGTATTTGAACTCCATGTTGGGCATTGAGCTCGGAAGCAGGTCTGATCATTATCTCCGATCACATCTACTTCAAAAGGTACGCTATCTTTATCTCATTTTGCTAACACTTGCATGGTTGGGTGAGGGTTGAATATGTGCTCTTCGGGGTTTGCCTGAGTAATTGATCCCTTGTTCATATATTGGGGGCCTCAGGTAGTGACTATACTCCAAACACATACTCATGAGAAAATCTGTTTAAAAGGGGAATCTATCTCTGATATGATGCGGGGACCATGCTGGTAATTTTGCAAAGTTGAGGGTTTAGATAAACGGGCCTTCTGATTGTAGGCATAATCTTGGATTTTGATCCAGTTTGTCTCGTGTGCTTCTTGTTGGGGTTTTTGGTTAACCAGGGTTGGTTTTGGCTGTAGCTCAGGGTCTTCTAGGGTCATGTCAAGTTGGAATTTGGTTTCGGTTGTAGTTTAAGGTCTTTTCGGACTGTTGGTGTAGTTTAAGGTCTTTCCGGACTGTTGGTGTAACCAATTTGCCTGATCATTGCGCCTTATGTATCTTCTTTTTTTTTATACTGGAATCGAACTTCCTAAGATTTCTCCAATCGGGTTCTAAGCGATCGAATAGTCTTATTGGCTCGATTCTTCCCCTTATCCTCTTTCTTTCTCTTTTTACGACGAACTTTTCAAGCCTTCTCCAATCGGGTTCTAAGCGATCAAATAAACTTGCTCAGTTCGATTTTTCTTTTGAATCTTTCAAGTCTCCTCCAACCGGGTTATTAGTGTTTTTAGTATAAACTGAGGATCGTGGATTGACTTCCTTGTTCGATCCTTGGAGAGTCAGGAATATGGCTCCATGCAACTCTTTTGGGTGCATCTCGAGTCTGAACATGAAGCGCGGTGCCCATTCAGGTTGTCGAGATGTTGGGTGCACAATAGGACTCAGAGCATACGACGCGGTGCCAGCTCCTACCGCCTACAGGTATGGTATGGTGCACAATAGGACTCAGAGCATACGACGCGGTGCCAGCTCCTACCGCCTATGGGTATGGGTGACCTATTAAGATCTGGTATGGATGACCTATTAAGATCTGGGTATGGGTGACCTATTAAGATCTGGTATGAGGATGAAGCGATCTATTAAGATCTGGGTATGGGTGAAGGTGACCTATCAAGGTCTGGTATGGGGATGAAGCGATCTATTAAGATCTGGGTATGAATGACCTATTGAGGTCTAGGTATCGGAATGAGGTGACCTATTGAGGTCTGGGTATGTATGGGGCGATCTATTAAGATCTAAGTATGAATGACCTATTGAGGTCTCGGTTTCGGAATGAGGCGACCTATTGAGGTCTGGGTATGTATGAGGCGATCTATTGAGATCTGGGTATGAATGACCTATTGAGGTCTCGGTATCAGAATGAGGCGACCTATTGAGGTCTCGGTATGTATGAGGCGATCTATTGAGATCTGGGTATGAATGACCTATTGAGGTCTCGGTTTCGGAATGAGGCGACCTATTGAGGTCTGGGTATGTATGAGGCGATCTATTGAGATCTGAGTATGAATGACCTATTGAGGTCTCGGTATCAGAATGAGGCGACCTATTGAGGTCTGGGTATGTATGAAGTGATCTATTGAGATCTCGGTATGGATGATCTATCGAGGTTTGGGTATTTGGATGAGGCGACCTATCGAGGTCTGGGTATTGGTATGAAGCGACTTATTGAAGTCTGGGTATGAATGAGGTGATCTATTGAGATCTGGGTATGAAAATAGGCGACCTATTGAGGTCTGGGTATTGGTATGAAGCGACCTATTGAGGTCTCGGTATGGATGACCTATCGAGGTTTGGGTATTTGGATGAGGCGACCTATTGAGGTCTGGGCATTGGTAAGAGGTCTTGGTGGAGCATTGATTCGTGGGTTTGTTGTTTATGGGTGTCGTCTTGGCTCAATGTTTGTTTAGCGGGGATTGGTTTGGTGAGAACCCTGCTGTGGTCATTGTTTTTGGGTTCTTGGTCTTCTTATTTTGGGCCAAGATAATTGTTTTAGTGCTCACGTGGCCTAGGCACAACATCAAAGCCTTATTTTGTTCGGCACAAATATATAAAGCCTGCTCGTCATTTAAATGACTGGTTAGACGAGCGTACCAGTGACAATTGTTTAAGGGCACAATCTTGACAAAGCCCGTTTTGTGCTTGAGGCTTTCTTTGTGGGCCTTACATCTCTCCACTCTCTTTTATTGTGGTGGGATGTTTAGTGCGTATGTGTATTTGTTTGGGGGTGGTACCTTACTCACTCCTCTCGTGCCTTCCTGAATAGCCTATATGGCATCAATCCTTAGGCGAGGGTATCGCGGGAAATGCAAATACCATTGTTTTTGAAAACTTTGTTTTAAAAGGGACTTTGTGCCTTCAGAATTGAAATAGTCTAAACGACCGCTTTCTTTAATCTTTTGATTTTATTTGAGATATCATCATTAGGCACTCCATTGTTTAAAGGACAATGAAGAAACCTTGTCTTTCCTTTTTTCAAACTGGGAGGAAAAACAAAACCAGTGATAGTTGTTTCAAATGGGCACAACACCAAAGCCCACTCTTGTTCAAAGTACAAGAAGTAAAACTTGCTTATCCCTTTATCACTGGATGGATAAACGTACCAGTATCAATTGTTTATGGCACAAGTTGACAAAGCCATTTTGTGTATTTTGGGTATTGGTCTTGGTATGAGCCCATTATATTTGTAGAGTTTTGGGTTTATTAACGGGTTTTTATTCCTTTTTGAATTTTTTGGTTTTATGGATCTTTATTGTGGATTTTTGGAAGATTTATTTGTGGGTCTTTATTTGGAGATATGTTTTTGGGTTTGTTTATCCGAGTTTTAGGACTTCAGTTATGGGTCCATTTTATGGAAAGGAAAAGATATATATTTTTGTGGTTTTATACTCGAGTTTAAGGACTTCAGTATATGGGTCCATAGCGAGGTTTTAATGAGGAGCTGAGTCTTGACGAGCACTGTCAGAGAGGTGTAGCTCGCCAGAGTTTATTTTTCTTTGCACATAATCTTTAAAGACCCAACAATCTTCTATGACATGACCCGCCATTCTATGGTAAGGGCAATAGTTTGGGCCATCAGGGTTCGCGGTTTGACCAGGGCGCTTGATCGCAGGTAGCTCAAGTCCGCTTTCAAGGATTTGCTTGAAGAGTTTTGCCACCTTCTCCTTTTTGAAAGAGTAAGGTTTACTTTTCTGCTCTGCCAGTGTTAATGGGGGGCGGGCATCAGAGTTGCCCCCTGTGTATGGTCTAGCATGAGGCTGAGTTTGGTTGACTGTGGTGAATTTTTCTTCTTTTTCTTCATCGGAGGTGTCGGTATTGAAGACTCGTTTTGCCTTTTGAGTGTAGGCCGCTTTAGATTCCACCTTTTTGGGGTAATCTTTTCTTTGCGGCCCGGATGCCGATGATCTTGGCATCGATTTCTCAAGCTTAGAGACCAAGGAGATCAGTTGTTGGTAAGATGTGATATTTGCGCATTCCAAATGCGGCGACATCCATCCTTCAATGTTTCTTGTAACGAGTTGAATCGCTTCCTTTTGTGAGATTTGACGGTCTAGCTTGATGCTGAGACTTCTCCATCGGATGATATAATCCAAAATGGATTCTCTTTCATTTGGTCGGGTATTTGCTAAGTCTGCTATTGTGATTTTATCATGCATCACCGCAAACTTTGTCCAGAAGGCGTCTGCCATTTCTTCCCATGTTTTTATACTATCATTCTCCAGGGACGTATACCATTCGAAGGCTGGGCCTGTAAGACTTAATGGGAATTGTCTTAATAGGAGGGCATCGTTGCTTCCCGTATTTACGCACGCAACCCTAAAATGGTTTAAGTGCTCTTCGGGGTTCATTCCCCGGATTCCATCTCCTAAAAATAGCACAAATTTGGGTACTGTGTAGTTGCTAGGAAACGGAATATTGTCGTAGGCGTCGGGATATGGTCTTCCAGTCCTTTTATATGAGGACGTATTGACACCTGCGCTAGCCATTTATAGTTCTTGGTGCACGAGGGCTTTGACATCTTCCTTACTCATTTAATTGTAATTTGAACTCCTCCCATCACTTCCGATAGCGGCAGAGGCTCTTGTAAGACTTGGAGGCTTTTTGTAACCCGCATCCAGGACTTTACCATCTGGACCTTCATCTCTAGAGAAATCCTTTACTGGTCTAGCGGGATTGCTAATATAGCCATGATCTATTAAGAACAAGCGCATACCCCTATTCAATTCCTCAACTTCATTTTGTCTCTTTCGGAGCAATTTGATTTCCTGATCGTGAACTTCGTACTACCGTTGCAACTGAGTCTGGTAGTCGATATATTCACTAGAGGGAGTTTTAGGGCCACCTGGTGGATGTGATCCAGAGCCTTCACCAGTTTCTGCCGCGGCTCCTTTTTGTTTGTCACCAGTCTTTACCATGCCCTTTTTCTTCATGTGGGTTAGAGGTATTGCTGTATCAGAAGCCTCTTCCTCTTCTTCTTCTTCTTCTTGTTCATCACCATCCACCATATAAATAGTGGGGTTTTCCCTCATATTAGGATCATTATCTTCATCTATATCGACCACATATACAGTGAATTCCTCTTCTTCCGGCTTCAGTTTTTGTAGGACGACCCTCTCTTTCTTATTAGAGAAGTCTTTGGCATGGAGTGTCATGCCCCCAGTCTTTCGCGGAGAGGGGTTTGGTATGTTCCCTAGTTTATCAAAGACACTTGACCTTTTATTAGGTTGTCTAGTGCTTCTAGATTTGGAAGAGGCTATGGCTTGAGCGGGGTTGCTGACCCGTATTGGGTCGGAGATTACCTTCCTCAATTTGGCATAGGAAGAGGTGGGTTTATACCCAAGGGTTTCATGCACTACGCGTATGCGTGCGCCGGCAAGGTTCTTCTTCCCGATCTCTAATGAAGAGAAGGGGTTGAAAGTGGGCAGGTTTGTGTAGGCCACCATTTCACTCTGGCAAACCTGGAGAGCTCCTTTCTTGCTGACCAATTGGGAGGTCACAGGGATTTGGGTGTTATGAGTCATTTTCTTGGATGTGCGTCTCTTTGCGCGCTTGGATGTGGAGAGTGGGAGGAATGTCTTACCATCCCGTCCCTTTGAGGTGAGAACATAGCATGTTTCATCATCATCTTCAACTTCCTCATCGGTGATGGACCCGAGGGACAGCTGTTCATTCATTGGAGTTGGAACAGGGGCTTCAAATGCCTTGACTTCATCAACAGGGACTGCGAAAGTCCCGAAATAAACAACTTCCTCCCCAGCTGGGAGGCTGGCAACTTGGGCAAAAGAGCGAGTGTTGATTGCGGTACGGTAGTCCATGTCCTGTTAACAAGCAAACTCGCAATTTCATTAGTCAATTTTCGTATGAGAATTTAGTTTGTACATGAGTTTAGCAGTTTAGCCCGATTATTCAATTCATAGGCATCGATATCGAATATAAAAGGAAATGACATGACTCAAGCGGTCCAATGACTTGTTGTTTGAGTGTTTTGAAGTCATTGGCTACTTGAGTATGTTCCTTTTATCTTCGTATCGGATCCCGAACCTGTGAGGAGGAGAATGTCCCACCGGGCGTGCCAAAACCTGTAGGGCGCAGAAAGTTGCACAGCGGTTTGGAAGGTGTGTGCATATGTATTTAAATGCCTCATGGTTCAATGCTCTCAGTTTTTAAGTCATGAGGGAGAACATCGAACTTGAAACATTTACTTTCTTTCTGCTGTTCCTTCTGGTTCACCCTCGACAGACCTACTGTTCATAATCAGTCCGTCAAGAGAGTTTATTGATTGTGAAGACGTTTAACTCCCAGCGGGCGCAAGCCCCCGCTGTTAATTACATCAGATGACCCTTCCAAGCCATGCTGAACACCTCGTCCATTCCGGGATTTGAGGCCTATTTTATGTGAATTGAATAAAGGGGCTAAAGGGGACTCATGTATTGGTTTTGGTTTTGATTTGGTTTTCTATATGTTTGGACATGTGTGTGATTTCATATTAAAGCAATGTTTATTATATTTTAAAATAGGAATTTGGATATTTGAGAAGTGTATATACATTGTTTATTTACATCTAACTCATAACATATTTATTCACATTTTTGTTAATAAATAAGATCGTTTAAATTTGGAGAAAGGGTATTTTGGTCATTTCAAAACTTGGCTGATGGCTGGACATGTTCAATTTTGTTCAGAGACATGGAGGATTTAATTTGGGTTCATTTGGAGGTGGTTTGAGTTGATTTGGATTTGAAATGAAGAAGTTATGGCCAAAAAGGACTGAAAAGGGCTTATTTGTAAAGCTTGATTCTTTCCAGGGACCTATTTGTAAATCTGGAAGAATTGGAATTTGTGATTTGGATTTTAGACAAGGTTTTATGTGAAAATTGGGCCTTTAAGGGCTTGTTTGAGAGAGTTTTAGGCTGGCAGGGACCTATTTGTAAATTTACAAGGGCTTCGCTGTGATTACAATTTGTCAGAGGGGCTTATGTGCAAAAGATTTTTGATTTAATGATTTTATTGATTATCTGGGTTTTGAGATTTGTATTGGGCTTTGAGATGTGTGCTTTGAGCTTCAAGATCTGTGTTTCCATTTAAGCTTTGTTTTGGCGCTGGAATCAAAAGGCTCATATTGCTTTAAAATCCGTGCAGCTGGAATATGAAGGGTATTTTTGCTTGTATTTAGGTCTGAACTTCAAAAATTCATATTAAATTGAAATAAAATCAGAAAGATATGAAATTTGTGTCCATTTTATGTATTTTGAAGTACTTTATTTAATCATGATGTTTGTTCTTTGATTTGGATTTTTAGCCGATCTGTACTGTTCATTTTACCAGCAGCAGCTTATTATTGTTTAAATGCTGATTTTCTGTTTTTAAAACTGAACTTTGAAAATTCATATAAAATCGAAAAAAGATCAGAAAAATGCAAAGTTTGTGTCAATTTTGTGTGTTTTGAAGTCCTTTATTTAACTGTGCAATTTGTTTTTCATTTTGAATTTTGGGATGACTTGTGCTGTCCAGTTTGCTGACAGGGGTCATTTTGGTGATCTTGAGTACCTCTCATGTACCAGTGGTACTTGTGATGTTCTATATTGCTGAGCTCACTGTGGGTACTGTACCAGGGGCTAGTTAGAGATGAAAACCAGTTGGTATACTGACTGGTTAGGGGTTCAACCGATTTTAAATAGTCTTGTAGCTGCTGAACTGGTACTAATGAAAGAAGAAAGGGAAATCAAAGCTCCAAAGTTCATGAACTCAATATGTTTAAACATCAAATTTGTCAGAAATTGGAATTTTACAGGGAGACCCCTGGTTTTATCAAAATTTGCATATTATGTGCTCTTTGCATTTGATTATAGGGCAAATCATTAAGATGTCATAGGAAAAGAATACAAATGTCAAGGTGCAGCTGTAGCTGCTGACTATTTGCATCTAAATCCTCTATCTTTCACCATATTCATATATACTAATTTAATCCTTCACAATGTATAATCTAGCACACATGAAAGACCAACTTTTTATACATGAATCATGGGCCCTTGGATCATTTAAGAAGGATTGAGAGGAAGCCAGCTAGCTTGACCTTTTCAACCCCTTGTGTGTATTTTTTATTGTCACTTTTAATTACTTCTTAATTCTTCATTAAAATAATCAAGTAGCTCCAATATAAGAGGAAGCTAGCTAGCTCAACTCTCATATTTTTACTACCTAATTACTTTAAAAGAATTAAGAAGAGTTGATTTAAAAACACCAAAAAGATCAAAGAAAGAAATGTCAAAAGCTTGCAACTTTATATTTATATATTTTTTGTTATATGCGAAAATAGAAATAAATCGCAACAAGCAAGGATGAAACCTATTAACTCATGAAAATTGACAGATTTCTTTAAAGAGGGAAATATATGGTATATATTTATTTTTTTTATATTTTTATGTTTATATCAAAGGCAGTAAAGGAAACTATGTTTTTTTTTTATTGATCATTAGGCTAATGTATAAGCTTCAGCCTTAACATTTTCATCAATTCAAAAGCTCCAAATAAAGAAAGTTAATCAAAGAAAGAACAATAACAGAAAGGTCAAAACAGTAAAAGAAAGAAAAGAATTTCGATTTTTTTTTAAAAGAACTTCATTCCAACATAAACTATGTACATGATATCATCCTCTCAAAGCTTACATCTCTGAATCTCCTATTACCTATAAAATTTCTTGCTTTTGAGGAAGAAGAAGAACTAAGCTTTTCTTTTTCACTAACTATCTATTTTTGGGTGGTTTTCGGCCTTGTCTCTTTTTTTATTTTTCTTTCTTCTTCAACAGGGGCTCCTTATATAGGCATGGCACTCTGAAATTTAGGGTTTTAGGCACCTGATATGTGGCACTGATCTTCACCCTTCAATTCTTTGAATTTTGATCTTGTGGTTGGCTTTGGAGAAGGCATATTCGGTCTGTATCCTTTCTTGTTTTATTCTCTGCTCCAGCAGAGGGTACTGTGCATATGTTTTAATATTCTTCTCTTAGATGCACTTGGCGCGCCATAGACCAAGCACCATATGGGAATCGGTTTACTTGGCGCACCATGCTCCAAGCGCATGGAGCACGAAGGGATCAAACGGATAGGCGCTGGCAATTTGAATTCCCATTCTTATATCATAAAACTCCGGTAGACGCGGTTTATAGTGCGCCATACCACTGACAAGCTTGAGGCATTGCATTAATCTCGCGTGAGCCGAGTCTAGGGAAAACGAAGGGGTCATTTTTGCGCTGATTTGCAGAAGCATTGTTCGGCTTCAGAGTTTAGTTTCGGCCCAGTTAGATTATTTAAATTCTCAACCTATGCAGCAGCCCAATTTTCCAAAGGCCCGATATACTCTTCAATTTTTATGGGTCCGAACCTATTGCCTTTTAATCTTAAGCCATTATTTAATTCAAATCAAGCAATTTAATTGGCCCATTCTTAATTCATCTCATTTGAAGCCGTGAGCATTTTTTTTTAAGTTCAATGATTGAATGAGTGACTCAACTCTCTCCATTTTGATTTATAATGGGCACCTCCATTCTTCTATATTTTAGATCTTTTCTTTTATTTTTAAATCCTGACATTTTAGGGTCAAACAATTGTATACTACTAGTAAAAGAATTTATCAGTATCCAGTAATTTTTCATACAGCAATAGTATGTAAGCACTAACAATTTTTTATACAGCAACTTAGTACATAAGCACCAGCAATTTTTCATACAACAGGTTAACAAAAATAATTTTTGAGATTTATTGTGACCAATGTTATTTAACTCGAGTTATAAACGAGCGAGTTGGGTAAGCTCAAACTCAGCTAATTTATTAAACGAGTCAGCCAACTCACTGGCTCGAGTTGTAAATGAGCGAGTTAAAACAAACTGTAAATGAGTGAGTTACGAGTTTGAACAATTTTGTCTAGCACTACGGCTGACGCCCATGATTTCACAGCGTTCCGTGTCTGTTACGCATCAAGTGATGAAACGTGTCCGAACCCTTATTAACTTGCCTTTGGCAATTTACACGAGTGGGAAAAACTAGAGGCAAATTTATGATTTGATGTTGATAAGAACGGCGACCCGGACAATGCTCACGAAATCCACGTGCTCCTGAACATATAATAATAAATTTCTTCTCTCCATTTTTCATGGAATGGAGACATCCAATGCTTTTTAATTTCCTTACCAGTGGAAAAGTAAAATTCCGTAACTCGGAGATGTTAATTTTTTTTTTAAATCAGAATTATCATAACTAGCGTTGTAAGATCTGCAGCATGTGTATGTGTTTCAATCAAAATATTCATAATAGATTTGTTTAATATTTAGGTTGGCAAAAATTATTGGTTTTTCAATATTGATTGTAATTCCTACCTAAACACATGAATGTTTGAGTTACTTGCATTCACGAAATTAATCTATTCAGGAAGTTTCTATTAAACTCAAACTAATTAATAAATTGATTTGGTACTTAGATTGATAAAATATGCTAATGTCGTAATTGATTGTGTGTTAGTATGTTAGAAAGTCTCGGATACAGTAAATACTATATAAATTTTCAACTTATTTTTTAATAGAAAAATAATTGACAGATGTATAAACTAAAAAGTTAGCAACAAAATAAAATCTGATAAACTAATTGAAGACCCACAATGAAAAAAAATATGATATTTAAGGATAATTCTGTTTTTGTATTTTGTATTGTAAAATTCTTCTAATTAATTAGACTATCGCAAAAGTATTTGAGTTTCATAATTCCTTAGTATTCAATAATGAGTCCGGCTACTATAACACTAGTGTCATTCCAATCTAAATAACACCACATTTTAAACCATTGGATTTACTTTAATATTCGTGTACAAGATAGCGCTGGAATGACACTAGTGTCTTGCACGAATATTAAAGTAGATCCAATGGTTTAAGATGTGGTGTTATTTAGTTTGGAATGACACTAATGTTATAGTAGCCGGACTCTTCAATAATTGGTTGGCTTTTTACTAGGTTAATGGAATACAAAATCTACTATCAATAAAAAATTATTAAATTGGAAAAACTGCACAAAACTGGAACATAAAGTCCATTTGTTTCAAATGGAGAGCAGAAGAATTAGATAAAATCATAAAACAAAGACTCATCAACCTCTCCCTTTTAGCTGCACCCCTCTCAAGAGTTGTTGATATGAACCATACGGTCAATGAAACTTTCCAATGCCCATTATTCAGTATAAAATAGTAAATAATTTTAACAGAGTAGTTTTAGCTTCATGCAGCGCACGAATTGTTTTGATTCGCTCTTTACTGCGCTGTATGAAGGCAAAACTGATTAAAACCTTATGGAGGTGAATTTGGGTCCGATGCCCATCGGACTCAAAGTGAGCTCGATGGGTTCAATGACCGTCCGATTTGCTTTAAGATTCGCGCCCACAATTTTCGTATGATTTTAAAATTCGTGCGCACGAATCTTGAAACAGATCGGACGGTCCAAAACCCATCGGACCCAACCTGCTCTCAACCTTATGATCCTAACCATCGGATCACATCAGAGCCGACAGACCCATCTTCTCCATCCTCTTAATTATCTATCAAAACATAATACTTCACATCACACTACCCCTAATCTGTTTCCCGATCGACAATCAAATCCACCTCTCAAATGAACAATCGGTAAAAAAAAGTCACTCTGAAAACTCAATCAGTAGAAAGGAAGAATCGGCGTCTTCGATTCAAGGGTTTTTCGCCTAAAACGAGTCCAGTTGGTGTCGAAAAATCACCCGATAATCGAATCCTGCGCTGCTGATAGATAGATCCTAGTTTCAAATAAGGTATTTACAAACAACAGAGTTTACTATTGTGCTATGAGTTTACTTTATTGTGCTATGAGTTCTCTAAACTTTCATGATTTGTTCAAATTGGTATGAACCCAAATAATATAGGAACTATTTAAATTGGACTTGGTATGACCAACCTTTAAACAAAGTTAAGGCACCACTGTGTAATTTTGCATTTTCTTTGTTGATCAAATTTTGCATGATGCAGTTGTAAAATGGACGATGAAAATGGACTTGAACTGAGCTTGGGCCTCTCTCTTGGTGGGGCCAAATCAAACCCTAAGAAACTCTCTGACATTTCTTCAAATCCTAAACCTGATGAAGGGAGCTCTAGCCGAAACTGCACTCCTAGCCCAGCTGAATTTTCATTTACTAACATGTTCCAAAACAATAGCAAACAAACCCATGAATTGATATCAGATGAAGTAAATGTTCCAAAAAAGCACAAAGGAGTTGAAGGTTCAAATTCAGTTATTATTGATTTGACCAAGAGCTCGCATCTTTCTATTAACACTGGCGACGGGTCTGTAGGGGAGAATGATGATGTGGCGGAGTCTGATTCGACAGATGGATCGAACTACAAGCCAAGTGATAACAAAGGGGGTGCAACTGCAACTGGAGTTACTGTAACTCGTTGTCCATCTGGCGTCCCTATCTCATTTCATACCATGAATAATAATAATAATAACAGTAACATGGTAAATGTGAATCACGTAAGTGATCGTTTAATGTGAAATTGCCTTAATTGAGTCAGTATTAAGAAGTTTCAATTAAATTTTGAACTGAGATATTGTCTGGTGCAGCTGGTGTCAGCAAGGGAGAGACAGTTGGCATTTGGGTATAATTCGGTGCAAATTCCTACACTTGAAACTAGCCCAGTATGGCCGTATCGCACTAACATGGAAGAGGAAGAAAGAAAATCTCAAGGTAATCTCTTTAATTGTTTGTCTGTATGATTCATTCATATCATAAAACACATTTTCATGAAAAAGTACAATAACCAAACTCAATTTGACGGTTATTTCAAAGTTTAAATCTTGCTCAAGCCGACTTCTTTAATAGTTAACTAGGCTCAGTTATTATTTTGCCGATGCCTTGTTGACATCTTGTTTCTTTTAATATTATACTGAAGGATCGGTACAAGCATCCTACACATCATCACAGGTTGTTGCATTTGACAAAAAAACCCAAGAACTGAACAAAGAAGCCGCGTCATCCTCTTCCTATCCTGACATTAAACAAAACCCTAATACAAGTCATAGTCAAACCTACCTCTCAAAACCACAAGAAAACCCTAATCCAAATCCGCAAGAGAATAAGGGCCCGATAAGGCGTGGCATTGGGTCAGAGATACAGTTTGGGGGGTCAGGTTCACGTCCGGATCTGCCTTGGGTCAGCACTACCGGGTCAGGTCCCAACGGAAAAACCATATCGGGTGTGACCTACAGGTATGGCCCTGCCAAAGAGCAGCTTCGCATTGTGTGTGCCTGCCATGGGACCCACTTGTCACCTGAGGAGTTTGTGCACCATGCCAGTTCTGATGCGGCGAATTCAGAGAATGCTAACAATAACAATAATAATGGCATTGTTAATGTTATTTGAATTGAGGGAGAGGGGAAAAGCACTTGAGTGTTATTTGAAGAAATTGTGAGTAGATTGCATTGGTATATATTATGTTTGTAGGGGCATAAGTGAGATTTCTCTTGTTTTATAGGGGCTTACTGATACTTCTTTTACTTATGAATGCTGTTGAAATTGGATTTGAAACATGTTCATGCTATTCAGTGTTACTCAGTTGATTTGGTTCTGTATGGGATGCATTTTTTTTCCTATCATTAATGGAGAGTTGTAGAACTTTGATCTCAAGTTCCTATGTATTGATTAAGCAATGTAACAAGTAGGTTGTATTTAGGTCAGTTCTTTTTTTATTATTTGCAAGTCACTTGTGCCAAATTATAATGACAAAGATGAAAATATGAAACAATTGTTGATTAACAATATAATTATTTTTTGTGGTTAATTCTGGCAATGACTGAATTACAAAATGTATTGTATCAAAAGGAACAATTGATTGCTAGAACAATACACTATTAAAGAAAAAAAGGCATTGCTGTTTTTTTTTCTTTTGGCTTAGAAAGAACAGTTCTAGTATTAATTAATTTGATTTACATTGTTAATTAACATGTGGACAACAAGGAACAAAGAAAAATGGATACAAAAGAACCCATTTCATAATAGATAAGCCTGAAGGAAGCAATAAAAAAGAAAAAAATAATATAAAAAATTAAAAGGTTGCAATAAAACAAACTAAGAGACCAGAAGTCCAGAACTCTCCAAAAGCCAGCCAAGTTCAGCCTTGACAAAAAAAAAAAAAATCCAATTCATTATCTTCCACGTTTGCATGTGCTGGATTGAATTAGAAGAAAGTAAAACAACCGGCTACAAAAAGTGAGCAAAAATCATAACCCTCCGTTACATCATGTTCAGGGTGGATCAACATGTATGTCAGGGAGTTGCTAAGCCACTCCAATAATTTAATTTTTTTTAATTATATACACTAAAATTTAATTTAATTTTTATTTTTTTTAACTTTTATATAGTCTAGCTCCTCTAATAAAATGACAAATGTGTGCTTGTAGTTTAGTGATAAAAGTTCTATTTGGTGTTGTAAGGTCATGGATTCAATTCACACTAACTACAATTTTGTTACTTTTTTCACATATTATACATTTTATAAATTAGCCCCCATATTCAAATTTTCTAGTTTCACCTCTGATTATGTTTGTTTCATTTGTTAGAAATTTATTTTGATGGCCTTTTCACATTTTAAGTACATTATTGGACGAGATGATAAATAGCTTATCAAAATTTGTTCGAGTTTGAATGTGAGAAAGAGATATAAATCATTTTTTTTTCCGTAGTATAACTTTTTTTTTTGTCGGAGTATAACTTCAATCTCCTTATTTGCCACGCGATAGCGGGCGTTTGTGATTTGGGTCATATGGCTCAATTGCATTATACGGGTGATGCCAATGTTTCTATTGTCATTTTCATCCCCCATTAAAAGTATAGGAGTAGAACTAGGGTGTTCTTAAGCTCACCACGACTCTTTGTGAGCTTAACTCAAAAAATTCATCGGATTGATTTCAAACGACACATTCAAACCGTTGAAATCGATTTACTTTACGAGTGACGAGTTTACATGTCACCTTAGTAGTCTCTACTAAGAATTTCAAAAAAAGAGTTTACATGTCAAGTTTTTAAATTTTCGAACTAATTTAATATAAAATTACAGTGAAAAATGATGAAAAATGAACACATTAAAATTAACTTATAAACCATCTTTTTTTTACCGCTTGACTTTATACTAAATTAGTTCAAAAATTTATAAATTTGACATGTAAACACATCACTCGTGAAGTAGATCGGTTTCAACAGTTTGGATGTAATATTTGAAGTCAATTCAATATGTTTTTGAATTAAGGACTTGGTGAGCTTAAGAACACCCTAGTTCTACTCTAAGAGCATCTACAACAGGGATTGTTTTTAAATTGCTAATCTGATGTGGAAGATTGCTAATCTAGTTGCTGGGTTGTACCATAATTTCTTAATTAGGAAATTTACTTTAAAAGAAAACGTTTTCTTAATGATACGCTGGCTAAGTGATTGGTTAAAATTCTTCTTCCGTATCTGTACCGCTAAGAGCATCTACAATGGTAATTGTTTTTAAATTGCTAATCTGATGTGTCAATTGCTAATATAATTGTTGGGTTGTAGGCCAATTGCTAAAAAAACAAATTTGCTTATAAAGCAAACGATTTCTTTTGAACATGCTAATATTCTCTCTCTTTCCTATTGGCTCTGACTCTTTTGTTCTCTTTTCTATTGGCTCTGACCCAATTTCTGGGATGGAGGGGTTAAGAAATTAAAATGAACTTAATTTTTAAATAGTGCTTTACAACTGTTTTTAATTTTTTACGGATTGCTGGGTTGGAGATGCTCTAATTGATTGGCTGACGTAGCGTTAATTGCTATCATCAATGATGGAGTGGTTTGCAAATTTTTGGCGGAATGGTTTGCAAATTAAGTGACGTGGTTTGCTAAACGTTTTGTGGGTTGTAGATGCTCTAACTATAGTAGTAAATTAATAATTATTATAATAATTAAATGTAGTTAAGATCTTTGTAACTTGTACGCTACATGTAAATGACAAATAGAAAGCTCAAACTATAGAGTCACATGTATGATGTATCAATATCCAACATCATCACCGCTCTTATTTGGCCTTTTTTAATTGTCCTCTTGACAAACAAAAATGTGGATAAATATTTTCT
This sequence comes from Carex littledalei, assembly GCA_011114355.1. NCBI lineage: Eukaryota > Viridiplantae > Streptophyta > Magnoliopsida > Poales > Cyperaceae > Carex > Carex littledalei. The sequence goes on from CM022081.1 coordinate 3,863,864, forward strand.
CATGTGATGCAATATGTAGGACTTTCTTATTGTGTAACAGTGTAAAGCATGATTACATGGTGGTGGGGTCAATCAAAGCAATCCTTTCTCCAATTTTCTCCAATTTATCAAAGCTTTATCATGTGATGCAATATGTAGGTCATCATTAGTACATTTCATCAGATCACTACAAATCTTACTCCCTTTCTCCAATTTTCTCCGCCTTTCTATCCCCTTTTGACCTTCTCTCTCTTCTCCCTGTCCGAACCGGATTCACATCCTCCCCGTACCGTAATAGGGAATCTTTTACAATTACTGGACCTGGACCGTTCTTTTTAACTTGGTACGAATCTCAAAGCCCAATAAATCTGCCCCTGCGCTAACCTGAATCTCAAAGCGGCTGAGGGTTAATCTCAAACCGTACCGTAAAGTGAAGGGAATCTTTTTACAGTAATGGATGTCCGTCCGGTTCCTCTTCGCCTATGAATAGTGCGTTAAACAAATCTTTTAGTTTTGAAAACTAAATTTGTTTTCCTTCTTGACCAGGGCGTTTCTTCACCTGGTCAAGAGCCGGAGCAGTGTCTTCAGTCAAGTCTTCTCAGGCTCTCCTTCAGCTCAGTCATCGACGCTCTAGCTGGTCTCTACTCGCCACTCCTCTCTTGGTAAGATTTCTAAAACCTATTATTGCATTTTTTTTTTAAATCAGTTGATGAGAATCATAACGGCTGTAGGTTTCTGCAGATATGGTCTGCAATAGTAAATAGCTTGATTAAAATTATATTTTAGATTAAAGAAGTAGAAGAAAAATCAAATTAAATCAAGTCAAAGATTGCTTCCTGCAGATACTAGTATGCAATTAGTTTATATTTGTGATAATTACCCTTCATTCCCTCATCTTCAAAATTTCCTTTATGAATGGATTGTGCAATTAGGTCATGCATTTTTTCGGTTTCAATTTTAGTTGGCTTGTATGAATATATTTAAGTAAGCAATTAGGTCATGCATATTTTAATTGTTTCTTATTTGGTTAATGTCTTTTTTAATTGTTTTATGTTTAATTTTGTTAAGGAGACACCGACAGCACCACTAAATTAGTATGTAGAAGTTAGGTCATTTCAATTGAATTGTTCTATAAACGGATTTTAATTTTTTCCAAATTGGCACATGTCTATTTCAACATATTTATTTTAGATTTAGTTCATTATCTCTTTTCTTTGATTAATTATTAATCTTATATACGTGGATTAAGAATGCACGGCAAAAGACAGAACTATTTATCTTCAGCAATCATATTATTAATATTCATGTGAGGGGCAATATAGTCTTTCACTTCTTCTCTAATATTGTAATAGACCTTTTGTTCACTTTGTCCTATATGCTTAATCTTTTGTATTTTCCGAACATGGGCTCCTTAGAGAGAATTAAATTCTTAATAATTCCCTCTCTTTATAGAACATGGGCTCCTTCGCTCGTTGTTCTCCTTCTAGCGGGCCGGAGCGCTTTCGCAATATACAGCTGCAGGTATCCTTGCAAAATAGCCAAATGCAACTTTAATTTGGATTTCGGTATAAAGTTTATTGATATGGCATCATATCATTATTATGTTTATTGTTTTCCATCTGAGATCATATTGTCCCTGTATAGCATTCCCCACCCCCCCACCCCCCCCCAACCCCCCCCACTTATTTTTAGTTTTAGCGGTTCTAAATTTAAGGCCTTGTTGTAATGTTTTTTCACATTCTAAGTAGGCATAATGCTAAACTCTTTGTACACAGGAGTTTGATACATACGATCAAAACTTTTTGCAATTACAATTTCTGAGGAAAAGGTCAAAAATTATAGAGATTGTTGCAGCTAAGGATATAATATTTGCGCTTGGTCAGTCAGGCATTTGTGCTGCATTTAGCCGGACTAAGCATTTGATTTCTTCTTAGTCTTTCATTTTTTTCATTCCCTAAGAGACTAGATATTTTTCTTTTTTTATGCTAGCAATTTGGTATTGATATACTTGTGATTTACCAGCTTACTTTAACTTGGTACACGATGCTATCAGCATCTGACAAACCATACCCACAGCATGAACCAAGTTCTCCTTATTTTCTTCTGTTAGCTTAAACCATAGGTTTTGTGTGCCAATACTTTACCAAGCTCTGTACCATATTTGCACGTCCTTTATCAAACATTCCATAATTGGAATCCTTTTTTTTTTTTTATCTCTGATGCTGGTTGCATTGACACATCATGTATCTTTGTTTTCCAGCTACGAACCAGTGCCTATGTTTCTTAAATTTGAGTCCTGATGAACTGATTAGAAGCCTTTTTTACAACAAAAACAATGACTCGCTCATCACCGTCTCTGTTTATGGATCGGACAACTTCAGATCTTTGAAGATCCGCACTACCTCCATAGAGTAAAAAAATGATTATATTCCCAGTTTTGAATTAGAGGCTTTATTTCTATAATAGAAAATTTTCTGATTTTTAATATTGTTCTGCTAGATTGGTACAATATGCATGGAACAGTGCTATTCCTATGCTGTAGCTTAACTTCCGATTGCATGTCTATCCAAGCTCTTATTTATATACCTCTTTCAGATATATCAGAAGGAACAAGCTGGATGCGGGGATCCCTCTTTTTGAAACAGAGTCACTAAAATGGCCCGGATTTGTTGAATTTGATGATGTCAATGGAAAAGTGCTCACCTACTCTGCTCAGGATGGGTAACAGAGCCCTTTTAATTCTTATCACTTTTATGATTCTGCACTTTACAGCTAAGATTTTACTGTTATGTTAAAGAGAGTGATGTATCATAGTTGCAATTAACTGCTAACATCTTTCCAGCTTGTTTACTTAACCCCACCCTTGAAGCCAACATTAAGTTCGTAGAAATTGCCCAGCTTTTCTTTGGCTTGTATATCAGTTAGTCAAAAGCTATATAAGCGGTTTTGACTGTTTAAACGTGTTGGATTTGTTGAAAGAATGTAGAAATTGCCCAACTTTTCTTTGGCTTTTCCATCTTACTGACCGAATGTTGGATTTTATTTAATGGAATATATCAATGTGTTTTGACTGTTTAAAACATGAGAAGTGTTGGGTGTTATGTGCAAAGACACAGTGGTTGGTAATCTACAATAGTGCTATTCTAGTTTGTTTGCCAACCTTTGTGTCAATGATGACATGTCAAGACGGAAAACTCATTGTAACAGTCTTGATGCTTCAATGTGGGATTTACCAGACTAATTATGGTAGTATAATTTTTTGTTATTTTCTATTTTCTATATGCCTGATTTGATGTCTTATGTAGGATTTAGGGTTTAATTTTGTATTCCAGCTGCAATTGTTGTTCCTTACTTTAGATTTGTGCTGATCACTCAATTTGATTAACAAGCTAAAGTTTCTTCTCTTTTTGGATGTTGGCAGCATATACAAGGTGTTTGATTTGAAGAATTACAACTTTTTGTATCAGTTCTCTGACAAGAATGTCCAAGAGATAAAGATCAGGTTTACTTCCATTTCTTTTATTCTGTAATGCATTTGACTAGTTTAAAATCAATGTTTAGCAAAATTTGGAATTAGCTTGAGAACCAGCGTTTGGGCTAGGGATCCCTTGTGGATATTAAACAGTTGGGTGGCTTGACCCGGAACTTTACTAAAATAAAATTTGGAATTAGCTTTATTTTTTGCAATGTATTTTGGGGTCAAATGAAGGGCAGGGTTGTCATTTGAAAAATTTATTCTCTAACTTCCAGTTGTTTCTTGTGTCAGTAATGTCTTTTTTTGCAAACGCCATCGCCCATAAATTGTGAGTGCTATCAGAAAGTAATATTTCTTGTTGTGTTTTTCTCCTGGTTCTCCTGGGCTTGGTTCCATCCTGTACATTACCTTACTCATTTGTGTTGTATTACTGAACTTAAATTCCGAGTTTCATTCTACATCTTCTTAGCATCTAATTCCTGATTGGCAAAAAGATAGTGCCTATACAACAGTGCCATCCTAAATTTATGTTCTATTACATGCAGCCCTGGAATAATGTTGCTGATTTTTGAGCGAACGCCCAGCCATGTACCATTACAGATATTGTCGATAGAGGATGGCACTATACTGAAAACATTCAACCACCTCTTGCACAGAAACAAGAAAGTCGACTTCATCGAGCAGTTCAATGAGAAGTTGTTGGTCAAGCAAGAGAATGAAAACCTTCAGATACTTGATGTAATCATGCTCTCTGACTATTTTTACGTACTGTTTTATTATGTTTATGATCCTTTTAAATGTCTTAAGAGAGTATATGATTATGCTGGAGTCCTTAGTTTGGAAGTGTTTGAACACTTGGTGCTTAATAACAATAGGTTAAGTATTGATTAGAGTTGTAGTGTGAATTACACGGTTTCTCTTGTGGTTTAGAAAGCACCTTCACTGTTACAAAGTTTCTTACTGGAGCCTCTGGAATTTTTGAAGTTTGAAAGGATCTGCAGGGCATTTAGTGTATTGTGCACCATACCAAAAATTTATGTTATTTACCTTTCAGAGGCAAGAGTTTGTGTGAGAACCCAAAGGATTCACTGCTACCAACAAACGCAAGATTGGGGGATTGGGGGGGCAGGGGGCAGTATAGAAACCTAGTTATCTCTTAAGTGTTGTAAGAGAAATTAAATGGGTTGGTACTTTTGACTATAATGTTGACCATTAAAATCCTATTAAGAAAGCTTCAAGTGATTTATGGTGTTTATTGAAATAGTTTTATTTGGTGGAAGCAGACAAATAACCACACTGTTTATTTTAGTCCTTTGAAAAAGTTCACATCTCTGCACTTTTGAAGTTTTGGGTCCTATCTTTAGCATTCACTAAATGATGGATTAAAGTCTATATTGCTGCCCATGACATTTTGATAAGCATGTTGAGGTGAATGAAGAAGTTGATTTTATTTGATATGTGATGACACACATCAGTACATAATATGATGGATGATGATGTCAGCACTATGTCATCTGCAATGCTTATGTGGTCGTTGACATGCATTCACTAAAAGCAGCCTTTAATATTTTACATGTGAACATAATGATCCCTCTTTTAAATTTTCAATCGGTATTAATAGTAGGACCTTTATGTTTCCAAAATGAAAGATTGTAAAGACCAACAAGGGAAATGACTGATACAATTGAGAACCATTCATGCGGTCGCTAAAACACCCATTTGCTAATTTATTTTTGTTAACTAAACACAGATCAATAGCTTTGAGCTGACAGAGGTGAGCAGCACGGACTTTTTGACACCATCAGCATTTATATTTCTGTATGAGAACAACCTGTTCCTGACGGTTAGGAACAGGACAGTGGCGGTGTGGAACTTCAAAGGGGAGTTGGTGACATCGTTCGAGGACCACCTGCTGTGGCACCCCGACTGCAGCACCAACAACATCTACATCACCAGAGAGCAGGACCTCATTATCTCCTACTGCAAGGCTGATGAGCCCTCCCCCTCTCCTTCTGACGAGCCCCCTGGTGATGCTACTGTTATCAGCATGAGCAACATACTCACTGGTAAGTGCATTGCTAAGATATCAGCAAATGATCCTGAGCTCCGAATTTGCCCCGGCCGGAGAGGTGAGACTGGCCACTCCTCTATCAGGAGCACAGTTAGGGAAGCGCTTGAGGATGTCACGGCATTGTTCTATGATGAAGATAGGAAAGAGATATACACCGGAAACAAGTATGGTCTGGTGCATGTGTGGTCAACTAGAGTTGGCTGTTGCTTGTAATATAATTTGCTGTCTAAATAGTTAGGGTGCTGGATGTAAGATTTAGCTCTCCTATGCCGGGCTTATATGTAAGATAAAGGTCTCTTTTGTCTAAACAGTAGCTATTGCTCTCATGTTTTATTTACACTTGTTTGAGCACTCATGTGCGTCTTAACTAACATGGAAGAGGATGAAAGAACAGTGATGGATGTGCCTGCTGGTATGGCCCTGGAAAAGATCAGCTTCGCATTGTGTGTGCCTGCCATGGGACACACTTGTCACCTGAGGAGTTTGTGCACCATGCCAGTGCTGATGTGGCGAATTCAGAGAATGCTAACAATAGCAATAATGCCATTGTGAATGTTAATCTTTGAATTGAGGGAGAGGGAAAAAGCACTTGAGTGTTATTTGAAGAAAATGTGAGTAGATTGCATCGGTGGTATATATTATGTTTGTAGGGGCATAAGTGAGATGTGTCTTGTTTTATAGGGGCTTACTGATACTTCTTTTACTTCTGAAAGCTATTTAAATTGGATTTGAAACGTGTTCATGCTATTCAGTGTTACTCAGTTGATTTGGTTCTGTAAGGGATGAATTTTTTTTTTTTTTTTGTCTTCTTCTATTAATGGAGAATTGTAGAACTTTGATCTTTAGATCCTATGTATTGCTTAAGCAATGTAACAGGTAGGTTGCATTTAGGTCAGTTCTTTTTTTAATATTTGCAAGTCACTTCTGCCAAATTAGATTGACAGAGATGAAAGTATGAAGTAATTGTTGATTAACAATATAATTAATTTTTGTGGTTAATTCTGGCAATGACTGAATGACAACATGTATTGTATCAAAATGAACAATTGATTGCTAAAAGAATACACTATAAAAAAAAAAACTGGTAATGATGTTTGGCTATTTTCTTTTGGCTTAGAAAGAACAGTTCCAGTATTAATTAATTTGACTTCCATTGTTAATTAACATGTGCACAACAAGGAACAAAGAAACTGGATACAAAAGAGCTCATTTCATAATAGATGATCCTGAACGAAGCAATAAAACAAAACAAAACAAAAAATAAAAATAACAAATTGCAATTAAACAACATTACGAGACCAGAACTCTCCAAAAGCTTAGCCAAGACCAGCCTGACAAAAAGAACATGCAATTCATTGTCTCCCATATCTGTATGTGATGAATTGAATTAGAAAAAAAAAATAATAATAAAACAACTGGCTATATAGCAAAAATCATAACCCTCCGTTCCATCATGTTTGTTTCATCTGTTAGAAATTTATTTTGATCGCCTTTCACATTTAAGTACATTATTGGACGAGATGATAAGTAGCTTGTCAAAATTTGTTCAAGTTTGAATGTCAGAAAGAGAAAAATTGTTTTTGTTTTCTGTAATATAACTTCAATAAAAATGGTGACCTTAGATGATAGCGGTCGTTTGTGATTTGGGTCATATGGCCCAATTTCATATACGGGCCTTAAAGTAAAAAAAAATTAAAAACAAAAATACGATGCCTTGGAGAATTTTTTTTTTTACAAACCATAAATGAAAAAACGAACTTTAGGGAACCAACTTGATTGGATGTTTTTGTTTTCTTTATTTCAAAAGTTTATATTTGAGAAATTTGCATAGAAAAATTGATTAATTATTTCTCATTAATCGAGTTGTTGGTTATTAGGTGAGTTACTTAGGATTATGGCTTCAAATTCTTAATACTATCTTAATTGTCTTGGTGAAATTTGGTTTATAGCCTTATTGTGACAAAAGTATAGTAAATTATAGCCTTGAGCATTTTTTTACTTTCAGGACTTGAGGTATCAAACTTAACAGTTAACACAGACATTTGATCAAACACAAGTCGCTCCCAATAACAATTCTTAATATGGGTTCATATAAACGATCTCCATTATAGTAAAATCTCGTCTCTATCACATTTGCATTTACTGGGCTTCTTTTTTTTTTGTGAGAAACTAAAGGATTGCATTTATTGTGGTCAATACGACTAATATGACTAAAAGAATATCAGACCTTGTGTAGAACATGTGTACAACATTGCTCTATATTTTCCTCCATCCTTTCTATGAACTACAAATACACATTATAGGAGGTTTCATTGGTAGAATATGGTCCTAATTGATTATGGGCAAGCTTAATTTTAACAAAAGGGGTGATTTTGAAATCAAGGTTGTGTTTGTGATGTCCTTGTATTATTAATTATGGAAAACTATAGAAGAGGGAAGTTCCCAGTCAGTCAGTAATGGTTAATTGATGGGCATCATGACATTGAGGAAAGCTATATAATTTTGCCTAAGAGAAATTAAAATAAAATCACTAAGAACCAACAAAATAATAAGCAAAAATAAACACATTCCACATCAACCTGCATGCAATCCCAAATTGAGTCTTAACTTCACATAAGAAGCTCATCACAAAAGCATTTCTAGTAGTGCTTTTGACAACATGCTTCAGACAAAATTAAAATAATGAAAATGACTTCATTTACGAGCTTGCCTCTTAGAGGAACATTTCATTTACGAGCTTGAAATTAAGCTCTGCAAGTTATGAGCATTTCTATTACAAAATTTGATGCGATCATCCATGCTATTGTGGGTACACCATATCAATGCCCATTGATTTGCTTTTTCACATTTTCTAATAAAAAAGAATCCTATTTTCTACATCTACTCAAAGAACAGGCCCTTCCTGTTGAACAACCCTCATCCCAAATTAATGTAAACAAAAATTGATCAAATATAAAAGGGTTAAATTAACCAGAGCACTTTTCAGTTTTACCACTAAATTGATCAAAAATTGATTCAAGTGCTGAAAAGTGCCTCTATATTTAACTTGATGGATTTTCTTTCCTAGATAGGGTTGCTTAATAATCTACCAAAAACCTCTATAGACTGGCTATACATACAGTTTGTCTTGTCTGTTGATAATCTAGAATGTTCTAGAAACTTCTGTAGTGTCATCTCATGTTACAACAGTGGGGCCGTCCAGCACGCAGCTTTTCCCACATGCACAGCATCTGACGAGGTGACTGGTAGTGTGCCGTGAAGTAGTCATCTATGCAACCAAACTGACAGAATCTTACACTGTGTATGTATTCTACTGGTAGGGTTTTGTTGAATTGTTCGACCCACATCCCCATGCTCACATCCTCCATTTTAAACAACTGCATTCTCACAAAAATAACAAAAAATAAATACTATATAAAAATAAATATTTAATCAGACATATCAGAAAACAGCAAAGAAAAGAAAGGAAGAAAACAGGTACCCTCAATTTACTATTCTCAAACTCCGACACGATATAATACGCAATGTCAGATGATACAACATAGCCTGGACCATTGGCATAGGGAGGATAATCTTCCTCTGGCCATTCCTACAATAATAAAATAAATAAATAATAAAAACAAATAAACAAATGAATGATAGTAAGAGTTTGTTGTTACCTCATAAGTGACGGCCCATTTACCCTCTCGTAGCGGCTTGTGGTAGAAATTAATGTTACCAATATATAGGCTTTTATGGGCAGGTACTTTTCTGACCTCAGCCATCACCGATTCAAGCCTCACAAATGTATCATCATCACATTTCATTATGTACTTGGCAGAGACTGCATGAACCTGGTTTCATATAAAATCCAAGCTTTATTAAACAACAAAATGATCAGGTATACAGATATAATAAAGAATACCCAAACTACCCTGGTATAGAAAGAAAAGGGTTAGTGCTTGAACTTACACCATACTCGCAAATTGCAACAGTCTTTAGTACAACAAGATCATAGCTGTCCAAAAAAGGCACTATTACTATGTCACCAAAATAATCAGCCTCTTTTTTCAGCTCCTCATTCACTTCTTTCCTCCCATGCTACTCCCATGAACCATAAAAAGTATTACAGGAAATGAATTAATCAAGACAGCTAAAATAGCACTTACTAAAATTTTAGTAAAGAGGCTGTATTCACATACCCCAGAAAAACCTCAAAATATTATATGTATCCACAAAACATGGGAAACACCACGAATACCGTATAGACATCAAAAGTTACATTTATAACTGTGTTTCCCACATTTCATTAAAACAAGGGAAGAAACACCATGAACTATTTATTTATTTATTTGAAAAATAAAACCAGGAAAACAAAGACAAAGGTTCTGTATAACATCTGTACTTATCCGGGGTTAAACTTGGTATACTGCAATTGTGTGAGGGCATTAAAACGGTGCATTTTTTATTTCATTAAGGCCTCACATTATCATTTGCCACATCCACCTGAATTACCATTAGAGGGTCAAACAAATATAATAAAGAAAGCAAAAAAATGGGAAACAGAAATTGAGAATTACCATGGCAACAAAAAAGCGGGCCACAAAATACCGGGATTTGCGAATGCCGGCCATCCAGGATTTCCTGACGGCCATGCGCTCTGCAAAGTGGTTCCCGGCTGAGAGAATGCCGATGAATAGCTCGACAGGCCCGTCAGGGAGCGGCAGGGCCTTCCACTCTGGCGACATCTCAAGTTGTTTTTGAGGAGCAAAGCTCGGGTGAGATGTTGGCAAGGAGCCAGCAAATATAGACTGCACATCTATGTCACCAGTTAGTGATAAACCAGTTGCATCCTCTAGCACAAACCCCTATAATAAAAAAAAAGCTTTAAAAGAAATGACACAAGGAAAAATCAAGAATGGTTGAACCCATACCCATGCCAGTAATTGTAAAGGAAATACCGTTCGGTAAGGGAAAGAGGTGACGTGACGGCCATCGACATTTATATGGTAGCCTTCAAGACCAGCACTGAGGGTTAGAACAAACAGCTTCTCCTCGGCAAAAGGGTACGGCCAATCAATGGAGACTTTCTTGGTGCGGCCGATGAGACGGTTCAGCCACCAACTTGTCTTCGACTCCTCTGACCTGTCATCGTCATCTCTGATCCATTTGTCGCACTTTGCTAACCCATCCACTGATACCACCAAAATTCAACTTTCAAAACTAAATTCCGATCAGTACCAGTTATTGTACCAGTAATGTTTGAATTGGTTCTTCACAAGGAATCCACAATAACAAGAGAAATGATGTGGTACCAAATTGGACCTTGTTTTGTTTAAATTTTAGTTAGTACTTAGTATAAAGTAGTTACCAGTTTCTTCATCGGCCCTGGATTTCCATCCTTCACACCTGAGAGCCTGACCCCACTGCATCCTGTAACAGGTGTTCATCTCGATTACAGGCTTGTTGCTCCAATCCCCTTTTAATCTAGGATTGAAATGAAGAATTCGCGGCGGATCCTCTCCATCGACAGTCTTCAACCCCTGCAACTCGAACATGAACTGAGAGACCATGATAGCCTTGTCTCCTTCCTTTAAAATAGTGATCTTCGGATCGTACTCTGGATGTGCAGCGAACGGACGTGCTACTAACGTGATGTGGGACCCAAGTGTCAGGCCACAAGGGATCACCATGAGTCTACCTTTAGAACCAAATTGAGCACCGCTGAGCACGACGGAATGGGGACACGAAGACTCTTCGGTTCGGTTTGGTGAGGAGGAGGCAGAGGAAGGATGTTTGGTGAGGTGGTTATAAAGCTTGGTGCCGATGCGCCAGGCGTCTTTGGCGGTGCGGTGGAGGTGAGAGGAGGTGGTGTTGAGTGTGGAGAAATCGAGACCGGACACGCCGACACGGACACGGACACGGAGGGATTTGAGTTTGAGTGGTGGGATCGGAACAGATTCGAAAAGAGCACTAGCACTAGAGAAGGATGAGCGATGATGATGATGATCGTTAGAGATGGAGAGGCGTGTAGAGAGAAGAGGGAATTCGAAGAAGAAGACGAGGAAGAGGTAGAGAAGGGCGAGGGAGGCCAGAAGCTGCAGCGATCGCCTCGCCCCTTTTCTCATTCTTCACAAATTAATAAATTAATGAAAGAAATCATCAACCGCGACCGACGATAGACGAAAGGCGGAAAGATCGAGGTGCTGCCTATACTATAAATTAATAAAAAAGTTAGGACCACAATGTGAAGCACAATTGGTTGACTTTGGGATTGACCTACCTCAACAAATCCAAAACAAATAAAATCATGGGGAGGATCACAATCCAAATTGAAGAATAATAAAATCAAGGTGTTTAATTTCTGTTCATAGAACAATCCAATGTAGCTAAGAATAAGAAAATAAGAAAATATAAATCCAAATAAATAAATTATAATATACAATTCAGAGGAGAAGGGTATTAATGAAATTCCCCTTTTTTAAGGGTTGACCAAAATAAAGTCAAAGTCAAAGTGATGGTTTTTAATTACTGTACTAATTCCAAAATTGAACCGAACTGATTCATTTAAACAGAAAAACCGAATCATTTAATTCAAATTTTTTCAGTTTGATTGAAAACCAAATATATTGCCGGTACCAATTATAGTCCCAACTACAATTCTTCTTGCAAAAATTCTCTGACTTGTATCATATAATTTTTTATTTGAATGCTTAAGCTAGATCAATATATCTATAAGAAGGCAATTAATTAATTAATTAATTAACAGCACTTGAATATGTTTAGGAGTTGTAAATCATCAGAACATTGGACAAGTTTTGTTCTATGCACTTGTCCGAATAGTATTCATTTATAAACTTAGTATCACAATTCAAATTTTATGTTATAAATGCGGGACTTGTGACAATAGAAGCAGGATTTGAATTTCTTTATTCTAATATATTTCGAGTGTTGTAATTTTAAACGGAAATTGCTTCTGGAAATTAAAAATGGTAAAGTTTTTAAGTTTTAGATTAAATTAAACTACAAAGGGAAGGTGAATCTTTGGCAAGAAATTGTCATATCATTGTTTAAATTATTATAATTATTAATATTATTGGTTAGTTACAATAATTATTTAATTATAATAGTGATAACCATGACAAAAACAACCACTATTTTGAACTAAGAAATCGTCTTGAAATTCAATCTTAGGGCATTCAATATTTGAACCAAAAATTGTTTTGTCACTACACTTACCACACTTATATACAAAATACACCACCTACCTCTAAAGTACCGTATCCATATGTCTATAAAATTCAAGACAAAACTTGTATTTCAAAATTGTTTTACACTCCACTTGTAAATCTCCCAACTAGGGGTGTTCATTGGTTCGGTTCGGTTGAAACCGAACTAAACTAGGCAAACCAAAGTTATAATTCGGTTCCTAAAATAGAACCGAACCGAATTGAACCGAAGTTTTATTTTGGCTTGTTCAGTTTGTTCGGTTCGAACCAAAATATATTATTTGTTTATTTAAAGCAATTATTTTATAATAAACCAAAGTATATTAAGAAATAAACCGGGGTGGTCCGGACCAAATTCATAATATATAAAAGTTCGGTCGGTTCAGTTATTTTGGTTTCGAAATTACCAAACCGAACCGAACCGGAATTATAATTCGGTTTTAAAAAGCAAACCGAACCGAACCATTAAACCGAAAAAACCAAACTGTTTGATCCAAACTAATTTGGTTCGGTTCAAAACCGACTCAACCGGACCCAATGAACACCCCTACTCCCAACTATAAAAGAATAATTATTTTAGCAAAAACAATTGTTTACAAAAAAAAACTACAATGTGCATATAGTGGATAAATCTCAAACCCAGTTAAACTAAAATACCCAGGAAGTTCTAAAATTAAATCTGAAATAACCTCTAATATTCCATATGACATCCCCATTTTCTATTACCAGCATTTTTCTTATGTTATTAAAAAAATTAAGTGTTAAATGGAATCAGTTTTTTATGGGTTTTGAGACAGATATATATGATTTAATATTATTCAGATTCAACAGGAGAGAGATGGTTTTTGTTAAAAAATGAAAATGCGGCTCATATTTTTGGCCGTGCTGGTACCTCAATATCAGCATTTTATTATGCAGCAATATTTTACAGTAGGAAGTAAATAAATATATAAAGATGTTAATTAATACCATTTTGAGGATATTATATGAAAAATAATACAATACCTTCAGGAAGAAAAATGGTGTGAAATGGTGTACGTACCTGGCGGTTAGACAAGAACATGCTGGAACTGGTACGAACCTCACTCGTGATGCTTTCACCCGATTCGTTATCAGCTACTGTTGATTTTGCCAATTTCTTCTTTGCATAGCTATATATGCTCAGATTTTCCCAATCTTTTAGTAAAGGAAGCTGATATGAGTACCCGCAGTTGAGTACCTGCACTGTACCCGCACATAAACTATCATAACTGTTTTTGGGAACCGCAACTGTTCCAAAACTGTAATTTTGTTTTACAAGTATTAATAGTAAGGGAAAATTGTTAAAATGCCACTACAAAACCTTCAAATCTTAAAAATGCCACTCCAAAATCAGAAATTATCATAATGCCATTCCAAACTTCTTCAAATTGTAAAAATGCCACTCCAAATAATTAATGACTAAAATACCCTCCCTTCTTCTCCTCCTCTTCTTCTCCCGAAATTTTTGTGCTTTGAGATTCGTGCAGAAAGGATTTGACCAGTCCGAGAATGCAGGGGGTCAGTATTTTGTGCTTTGAGATTCGTGCAGATATTGGGGGTCAGGATTTGACCAGTCCGAGAATGCAGGGGGTCAGGATTTGACCAGGCCAAGCTTTGCCAGTATGCTCAAGTCGTCAGCCTTCAAGCTCAAATCCTTCAATTTGACTTCAAAGCCTCGAATTGAGTTCATAGTCGTATCCCTTGCCCAAAAACAAGTTTAACCACGAAGAAATTATTCAAAACGATGAAATAAACAACCCAATTTCAGCTGGTACCGATATTTGACCGGTACCAAGAACTGTCGTCTCTAGTAATCATCGGAAGGGATAATGAGGTGCAGTGAACTCCCCTTTGCAAGACGATCATTATGGTGCTATCCCCTGACCCAATCACGGCCAATGTCACGCTGAAGAAGGAGGGCCCACCTTATCGGATTTGGAGTTCATACTCCAATAGCCCCGCATGGAATATAAAGGAGACTGCACGAATTTTAAAGAAGATGCACAACTCTTGATGCACCGTTTAAATTCCCTTGAAAACAGAGCTTGGTACCGAATATCTGCACGAATCTCAAAGCACAAAATACTGACCCCCTGCATTCTCGGACTGGTCAAATCCTTTCTGCACGAATCTCAAAGCACACAAATTTCGGGAGAAGAAGAGGAGGAGAAGAAGGGAGGGTATTTTAGTCATTAATTATTTAGAGTGGCATTTTTACAATTTGAAGAAGTTTGTAGTGGCATTATGATAATTTCTGATTTTGGAGTGGCATTTTTAAGATTTGAAGGTTTTGTAGTGGCATTTTAACAATTCTCCCTAGTAGTAACATTGTGAAGTATTTATACCTATACAAGACAAGTATTTATATCTATACAATGAACTACATATATGATATATGAATTTTCCTTAAATAACCGTACCCGCACCTTTCTTGAAAAATTCTCGCGTCGTATCCGCATTAGGGGACCACACAACTGTTCCAAAACTGTAATTTTGTTTTACAAGTATTAATAGTAACATTGTGAAGTATTTATACCTATACAAGACAAGTATTTATATCTATACAATGAACTACATATATGATATATGAATTTTCCTTAAATAACCGTACCCGCACCTTTTTATAACTGTCAGACTGCATTGGGGACCACAACCAAAAAGTCACGTGGATCACACCACCAGTGCTACATTCATTGATTAAATTAATTCACATACAAAATGAAAAGTATGAATACCTAAAATATCAAGTATTCATATATAATTCATCAAGTATTCATACCTAAGATATCAAGTATTTAAAAAAAAAACTGGACACAATACCTACTCATCTTTTACACGTTTTTCAAAGTGGTTTTTTTTTTCTCCGTTCAATCTAACCAATTTTTGGGACGATCTATGAGGAATTTTGCAAATTTAAAACCACGAACGTGTTCTACACAATTTTCTCTTTCAAATGAGATCTATGATGACATACTTTTACACGTTTTTCAAGGTATCAAATATTCAAATATGGAAAGTATTCATACAAAATATCAAGTATTCATACCTAAGATATCAAATATTCATATATAATTCATCAAGTATTTATACTTAAGATATCAAGTATTTAAAGAAAAAAACTGGACTCATCTTTTACACGTTTTACACGTTTTTCAAGGTGGTTTAATGATTGACAAAGTTAGTTATACCGTTATGGAAGTTAATTGGGAAGGAATCAACTGCGGGTACTAAAATAATTATTCTTTAGTGAAATTCTATGTGATTAGGCATATCGAAAAATGAAAAGAACTATATATATATATATAGATATAGAGGAGGGTTCAAATGCCTCCATTTTTCATGCCTCCACCATGCCTCCATTTCTAAAAACTTTAATAACTCAAAATTTAAAACTTAAAAGTCAAAATAAAACCGTTGGATATGATCTACATCATTTTATCTATGCACGTGTAAAAAATTATGACATTTCAATTTTGTTTTGGTTGTCATCAAGAGCTTGTAAAAAACGTACTAATGTGGATAATTTCTATACGTTGATTTTTCAACTTATTGATTCACATAAAAACAAAATCAAAATGTGATAATTTTTTATGAGCACATAGATAAAATGATGTAGATCATATCCAACGGTTTTATTTTGATTTTTAAGTTTTAAATTTTGAGTTATTAAAGTTTTAAAAATGGAGGCATAGTGGAGGCATTTGAACCCTCCTCATATATATATATATATAGAGAGATTGGCTAATGTGCTAACGTTATAACTTCGGCCGAAGTTATAACGAGTCGTTTTTGCAATTTCAAAATCCAAACAACCGATCCGAACCGTTCAACATGTTCTCTATATTGAAATGTGCTTGGAGACCAAATTTTACATTTTTTGGAATTTTTTTACTATTTATTAAGCCACTTTGAAAATACTGATCCGGTGGTCCAGAAAATTTTGCTGTTTTTTACTATTCACAGCAGATCTGCGATTTTCAAAGTGGCTTAATAAATAGTAAAAAAATTCCAAAAAATGTAAAATTTGGTCTCCAAGCACATTTCAATATTTAGAAAAAGTTGAACGGTTCGGATCGGTTGTTTGGATTTTAAAAACTAATAAACGACTCGTTATAACTTCGGCCGAAGTTATAACGTTAGCACATTAGCCAATCTCTATATATATATATATATATATAGGAGTAGAACTAGGGTGCTCTCGAGTTCACTAAGCCCTTGGTGAACTCAAGTCCAAAACTCATCGGATCGGCTTCAAACGATGAATCTGACCGTTGAAACCCGTCTACCTTACGAGTGATGCGTCTACATGCAAAAATTTTAAATTTTGAAATTAATTTTGCATAGAGTCAAGTGGTCAAAAAAAGTCAAAAAATAAATGCATTAAAATTAATTTATTAACCTTATAATTTTGACTACTTGACTCTATGCAAAATTAATTTCAA
This sequence comes from Carex littledalei, assembly GCA_011114355.1. Lineage (NCBI taxonomy): Eukaryota > Viridiplantae > Streptophyta > Magnoliopsida > Poales > Cyperaceae > Carex > Carex littledalei. Next base: position 3,881,060 of record CM022081.1, read on the forward strand.
AATTTAAAATTTTTGCATGTAGACGCATCACTCGTAAGATAGACGGGTTTCAACGGTCGGATTCGTTGTTTGAAGCCGATCCGATGAGTTTTGGACTTGAGTTCACCAAGGGCTTGGTGAACTCGAGAGCACCCTAGTTCTACTCATATATATAGATATCGAATTGAGTTTAGCTTACGTACGGTTGGTCCGTCTTTCGACCTCGAGCAGTGCCTTGAACACCAACAGAGGAAACTGGTTCTGTAGTGAAAGCATGTCTTGTTTTATGTACTGCAATTGCACAAGGGCTTCACCTGTGAAAGCGCGTAAGAGCGCAACACCTCGATCATGAAGCATCGACCCATCGAGTAACATCATCATAAGAAACTCGATCGTACGGGTTCTCTTTCCACTTTTCATGTAGGCTCTGTCAAATAGTGTCAATGACCAGTTAACTTGTACACATGACCAGTTAACTTGCCCGCTAACTCAAATTCTTAACCTCGCTAGGTAGGAGAAAAATAAAAAATCTTGGACAGGATAGATTATTCCGTCCAGTACTGTAGCAATATATATATATAGAGATGGGCTATGGTGAGTTGTGAAGTAAGATGTCATTTTTACTTCACGCTCATATTTTCATTTTGAAAATTCAAACAACCGATCCGAACCGTTCAACATGTTCTCTATATTGAAATGTGCTTGGAGACCAAATTTTACATTTTTTGGAATTTTTTTACTATTTATTAAGCTACTTTGAAAATCGCTGATCCGGTGGTCCAGAAAATTTTACTGTTTTTTACTGTTCACAGTGGATCAGCAATTTCAAAGTGGCTTAATAAATAGTAAAAAAATTCCAAAAAATATAAAATTTAGTCTCCAAGCACATTTCAATATTTAGAAAAAGTTGAACGGTTCGGATTGGTTGTTTGAATTTTCAAAATGAAAATATGACGTGAAGTAAAACGACGTTTTACTTCACAACTCACCATAGCCTATCTCTCTCTCTATATATATATATATAGGCTGGCTAATATCAAAACGTTTGTTCCGGAGACGTGGTGCAACCAATTGGTTTTCTAATTTTTAAAGTTCAAACGGTCGATCCGAACCGTTAGATGTGATCTTTTGAGTATTTTAGATATAGGAATTTTGTACTATTTTGCCTTTAATATTTATAAACCTTCGTACTCAATGAATATGTTAGTTGCAAGCGCACAACCTATCGATCGTAGTATTTAGGTGTCGATCCGCAGGGAGAGAGAAAAATAGCAATTTTTAATAAAGAAAACTACTTCTAAAACAAAATAATAAAAGTAAAGTAGGGGGGTTTTGTTCTAAAAATTCTAAGGTTGGGTTCAATACCAGAAAGAGAGGAGTTTCAAACAATAAATGTAAATAAAATAAAGGAAAGAAAGATTGATTTGTTTTCAAGTTTAAGGAGATCTAGGGGTATTCGGTCTACAATTCCTTGCTAATTCTATTTATTCGGTTTGTTTGAATTCATGTTTGATTTGATGAGGTTTCTAACCTATGTTAGCCTTTGGAACAAATATTAATACAAATACTTCGGGTAGATGGATTAATGTGCCTCGAATTCTAGGGCTGTCACTAACCTAGAGGGATATTTAATCTCATGCTTCAAAGCATATATCGATATTTATTCTAAGGTGTCCTAATTAGGATCTGCCTTCACCTTTCGGTCCTTCACCAAAATCCTAACCTTAATTTCTATAGTTCCGGATTGGATATCAAAGTACGGTCGCTTCTAACCCAATCCTAAGGTGTGTCTTTATGGTTTCAATTAGTACTCTCCTACTTGACCAATGCCGGAATTTAACAAACTTAAAGCGGAAAAACACGATCAACGCGATTTCAAAACTACTTCAATTTAATAAACCCTAACCAGGTGAACTCAAAGGAATAAGTACTAATGAAATTCATAAAGAATAAATCACAGAAATTAACAATCAAATCCGATAACACAATCATAATAAAAACAAATATCCGAATAATCTAGAATTAAACAAGTTCATGCATTGACCTAAACCCCTAGAAAGAGAACTACTCTCTCTTGGAGAGATCCATAACAAAGATTGGCAAAAACAATAAGAAATGAGATAAAGAAATGATTACACCCTTTCTTAGATCTAAAACCTCGATCTTGCCGACTCCTTGCTTGAATCTTCTTCTTCTTCTTCCTTGAAAAGCTTCGAGAATTTCTGCAGGATCTCTCTCTCTCAATTTGTGGTAAATGGATAAAATAATGGATGCTCTCTCATGTGGTCTCCTTAGCCTTATATAACGTTTTCTGAACTTGGAGATCAAGTCGTTTTATTTTCGGCGCCCACTAAGCCTACTAACTTCTATATTTCTAATTCTGTGATTCTGAACTTGGAGACCAAGTTATTCTAATTTTGGCACCCACTAAGCCCACTAACTTTCCATATTTAGCAGTTTTTCAGGCTGATGCGGCCATTGATACGGATGTACAGAATTATATATTCCGAATTTGGATTTGTTTCCTTCATGAAAGTTGTAGATCTCTTTGTCCTGGTTCCGTCAAGCTTTGAATTATCCAAATCGGAGTTCGTATGACCAAGATATGGCCAAAATACGAACTGTGTGTCGCTGAGTGCGGATCGAGTGCGGCCCGAGTGCGTCCGCACTGCGCTCGGACTTTTCTGTTTTCTGCCTCTGATGGCTGAGTGCGTCCGCACTCTGGGTCAGTGCGTCCGCACTGGGCTCGGTTTCTCATGTTTTGCTCTGAAATTCAAACGGGCATAACTCATGATCTGTAACTCCGTTTTCAGTGTTCTACCACTTTTCGGAAAGCTTGCGAGAAGATCTACAATTTGCTCCATTTCCTGTAACTTAAATAGACTTTGGCAGTAACTTGATTCTTGGATATATTTCATTCTATTCTCTACTAAAATACAAGATATTTGGTGTTATTATGTGATAAAAACTAGATCGAATGTGTATATAATTTAGACCTATCATCTTTATATTAAAATATGCTTGGAGACCAAATTTGACATTTTTTGGAATTTTATTATTATTTATTAAGTCAGTTTTAAAATAGCTGATTTTAATAAACAATGAAAATTTTCTGGATCATTAAAAACATCGATTTTAAAACTGGCTTAATAAATAGTAAAAAAATTCCAAAAAATGTAAAATTTGGTCTCCAATCACATTTTATTATAGATTGAATGTTGAATGGTTTGGATCGAATGTTTGGACTTCGAAAATGTAAAAACAGAAGCGTTTGTTCCATGACCTAGGAACAAACGTTTTGATATTAGCCAACCTCTATATATATATATATTTTTTTTGAAGTTTGGTTTCATATAAGAGAATGAAAAAAAACAAAAATAAAATTGCTACAGTGATGGACGGGATGGTCTATCCCGTTCAGATTTTTTTTTTTTGAGTAGATCGCTATCAGGATCAAGATTAACGGGATGAGATGGTTTATCCTGTCCAGCTACAGTGTCGGACGGGATAAACTATTTCGTTTTTCCTATATTTCGATTTTTCAGCAAAACAATCTCCTTTTGTGATATTTTTTTATTTTATTTTCGATTAATAAAAAAATCGGGGATATATGTGCATCACCAAAGAATTGTAAGAATTGTGGACGATAATTGTGGGGAGGTTCGTCCATACTTGAAATAAGATAGCCATAGTCAGATTAAGAAGAGATCACCACATAATTGTATGTATAAAATTATATATGTGGTTGTTCATTAAGGTACCATGGTATTTGACTTAACCTAGCCTCTGGTATTATATATTTATCGGCTCCTAATCAATTGCCATTTAGAGGTTTTGTACAGGTGGATAAATTAATATTATGACAAAATCTGTTACGGTGGAATTGAAAATTAGAAATAGATAATTGTTTACTTTGAAAATAATCATAAATCACACACACACATATATAGAGAGAGAGATAGGCTATCATGCTTTGGGAAGTAAAGAGGGTGTTTTACTTCCCGCTCATATCTTCATATTCAAAGTTCAAATAGTCGATTCGAATATCTCAACATGATCTTTATATTGATGTGTTTGGAGATCAAATTTTATATTTTTTGGAAAAATTTTACTATTTTTGTAGAAATTTTGAAAATCACAGTTTTTTATTAAATAAAAAAATAATAATAAATTCAGAAAAACACTGATTTTCAAAAATTCTAAAAAAAAAGTAAAAATTTGTAAAATTTGGTCTCCAAGAACATTTCAATATGAAGATTGTGTTGAGAAGTTCGGATTGACTATTTAAACTTTAAAAATAGAGATATAAGCGGGAAGTAAAAAACCCTCTTTACTTCCAAAGCATCGTAGCATCACTCTATATATATGTGCTTGCATGAAATAACACTCCAATTAATACATAATAATAAAAATCATAATTAAAGATCCACAACTTAATTATATTTCATCCAACAAAAATGAAAATAAAAATTAATCTCTCCTGACATGCACTTAATATTAAAAGAAATTAAGATTAATGATAATGATGTATTGATGTTAAATTAGTTTCTTGCTTCAACGATAATTTAGAAAAGAAATCAATGCTTCTTGCTTCTTGCTTCAACGATAATTTAGAAAAGAAATCAATGCTTGTTGCTTCTTGCTTCAACGATAATTTAGAAAGAACAGTTCCGTTATTAATTAATATGATCTCCATTGTTAATTAACATGTGCACAGCAAGGAACAAAGAAAGTGGATACAAAAGAACCCATTTCATAATAGATGGATCCTGAATCGTATGTGATTCATTACAAAAGAACCCATTACAAATGAAGCAGTAATATAATTCATTATCTCCCATATCTGTATGTCATTGATTGAATTAGAAAAAAAAAAAAAATGTAGCAAAAATCATAACCCTCCGTTCCAAAATCGCTTGTCAAAATTTGTTCAAGTTTGAATGTTAAAAAGAGATAAAAATCATTTTCTTTTTCTAGTAATATAACTTCAACAAAAATGGTGACCTTATGAGAACCATCTTTTGGTCTACTGACAGAAGTAATATCATTTATATGAAAAATTGCAGATTCAAAATTCAAATATATAGATATTAAACTAGTTAGATGGCTTGATCTTCAATTTTATTAAAAAAAATATATGGTGACCTTATAGGTCTCGTTTGTGATTTGAGTTATATGGCCCAATTGCATTATACGGGCCTTAAAGTAAAAAAAAAATATTATAAAAAAATACGATGCCTTGGAGTTGGAGGCCGATGTTTCAATTGTGATCCCCATGAAAAGTATAGTAATAAATTAATAATTAATATAATAATAAATGTTGTTAAGATCTTTGTAACTATGCTACATGTAAATGACAAATAGAAAGTTCACAATATCGAGTCACATGTATCAATATCCAACATCATCACCGCTCTTATGTGATCTCTTTTAATTCTCATCTTGACAAACAAAAATGTGGATAAATTTATCATGTGATGTAATTTTTATGTAGGACTTTCTTTTTGTGTAAGCATGATTACATTACATGGTGTGGTCAATCAATAAAATATATCATGTGGATAAATTTGTCATTTAATCATAATAATGATCACTAAATATTTACTTTGCTCAACTTTTGCTTTGCGTTATTGCTAAAAATTTGAAGAAAAAAAAAACTTAGTGATTTTGCAATTAATTAATAATAGCTTATGCATACTTTTTAAAGCATAATCGCAAGTAATAAAATTATATAATAACGAAAACAAATGATTTGCAACATAAATATAAATAGTTCAAATAAGATATTGATAATTCTAATGTGAGATTGGCGCACTAGTCTTGCAAACGGGTCGAATATTAGATAGATACAGATTGGATATTAAACAGATACGGATCGAATATCTGTTTTTTCTATAATGATGAGTAATATAATTTTTTCATAATATATATTAAACTACATGGTATATATTTACTATTTGGATACAGATAATTATAATTTAAAATTATATTTATATTTGTATCAGCATAGATATTCAAATATCGAATATAATTCTCAGATACGGACGTATAATATCTGATCTGTTTGCCTCTAATTCTTGGGCAACTAAAAATGATGGCTATGTGTAAATTAATGGTAATACCGTTACCGTAAGTATTTTAGTTTACCAACCATGACTTGAATGAGATATATGGGGTACTATATACGGTAAGATATAAATGAGATAGAATTTTAATTTATAATTAAGAGAGGAGCGCCACACGCAACACTTACCAGATTTAATGCTAATCAGAGAAAGTCATCGCAGAACAATAATTATAGTTGCATTTAATGTGAGCCTAATTAGCGCACTATTTAGCTGACAAGAGAATCTATTATACAATTAAATATCCTAGGATAGATTTATTATCCCAATGCAGTGGTTTATGTTTGCCATAGGAAATATTTATATTTTATAGATGTTTCTCGTTACAAAGCTCCATATATACAATTTTGGATCTAACGTGCCGTGCCGTGTTGTGACTTAGGTTATATGTCATTCTGTGATCAAGTTAGATTATATGTGTTGTGTCGTACTGTGATCAAATTTAGAAAAATAGTTACATTGTGATTATATGTAACTGATCACGTTTAATTATTTTTTTTTATAATTTTAGATATTCAAGATTTTACCATTCGATCAAGATCTAACGGTCATATTTACAAACGACTCGCGTGACCACGTGTCGTGGATAAATTTTTTGCGTGACGTGTCGTGCCGTGTCAAATTTTCAAAAAATAGTCAATTCACGTAAATGGTCACAGCACGGGACACGTAACTGGCACACGTGTCGTGCCGTGCCATGACGTATCCGGTCAAGCCGTGATTTTTTAAAATCTTATACAAGTAGACGTTGAAGTCTGAAGATATTTTAAAGTAGAAGTGTAGAACATAAAAAATTAAGATAGAACATAATTTTATTTTGAATTTTAAATTGTTTCTAAAGAAAAGTATAAAACATAAAATAGTATTGGTCGTTAATTTTTCATTTATAATATTTATACATGTTGTCCTACGTATGCAAATACTTGACCATGCAAGACTAAACATTAATATATATATATATATATATATATATATATATATATATATATATATATAGGATTTGGCTAATATGCTACGCGTAGCATAGAGCCTCTCCGTGCTACGGCTCATTTTTTGAGTTTTCAAAATCCTAACGGTCGATCCGAACCGTTCAACATGATCTCCATATTAATATGTACTTGCAAACCAAATTTTACATTTTTTAGAATTTTTTTACTATTTATTAAGCCATTTTGAAAATCGCTGATCCAATGGTCCAGCAGATTTTACTGTTGTGTACAAATTAGTGTTTTTTCAAAGTGGCTTAATAAATAGTAAAAAAATTCTAAAAAATGTAAAATTTGGTTTGCAAGTACATATTAATATGGAGATCATGTTGAACGGTTCGGATCGACCGTTAGGATTTTGAAAAATCAAAAAGTGAGCCGTAGCACGGAGTGCTCTATGCTACGCGTAGCACGCTAGCCATGTCCTATATATATATATATATATATATATATATATATATATATATATATATAGAGTGGCTAAGGTCAAAGTGGTAGTTCCTGAGCTATGGAGATACCACTTTTTGGATCGTCGGATTCGCTTTAAATTTCGTGTTTCAACAGATTTCATTTTTTCGCTGATCAAAGTATTCAGCGCCTAAAAGCTTCTCCGTTAGTCTATTTCCTTCTCTCCGTTAACAGATTTCATTTTTAACATCTCCCCTCTCTCTCTCTCTCTCGCTGATCTCTCTCTCTCTCGCTGAGAAGCGAAACCTAGACCGCCTCTTCTCTGCGCGCCCGTCCTCCAACCACCCTCCCTTACTCTCGTGCTGTCCTCTCTCTCATCGCCTCCAGTCGCTAGAAACCTCGTTGTTCCGGTGCCGGACCCCTTCGCCGAGGAATCGCTCCGATCCCCTTTTCGACCCCCCCGTCGAGCGACGGCTCTGGTTGAGAGCGACAGTCGGTGCGCTCTGCATCAGGTGAGTCTCTCTTTCTTCCCCTGCTATGTTAACAAACTGAAATTGAGAGCGACACCTATCAATTTTGCCTCCATCGGTACTGCCTCCATCGCTCCTCTATCAATTTTGCTACCAGTACCGAGCCTGACTAGGGTAGAACATGCACCTCTATGATTGGTTGTAGATCCACCCTTATTTATTGACATGGATTACTATTTTGTCACAACCGAACTTCTGGTGATAAGCATGAATTAGGATAATAGACCAAGTGATAAGCATGAATTAGGATAATAGCCCTTGTGCCAAAACATAGATGGATTAGAGAAAATTCTGGTGAGGTCTACAACCTTTTGTGACAAAAGTATTGTAAACTATAGTCATGAATCTGGATGTTTTACTATGCCAGTACTTGCAAATAGTATTAATTCATTGGCAAGGTACAATTGCAGATCTGGTGAGGTCTACAACCTTTTTTTGACTAATTGCCTGTTTTTAACTTTCTTCGAGAAGTGCTTGAAATTGTTAAAGGGGTCTGAGCAGAATAAAAATAAAAGATGAAAGATGAGTCAGCGTGAAGATGCATACGGGCACTTCTTGATTTGCAATAATCTGCTGAGATGAGAGTGTTTTTTCCCTTTGTCTTTTTCTTTCTTCCTTTTTTTTTTGAAAATTATTGATTTGTACTGGTAACCGAATAAAAAGATAATCATGGATGCAGGAGGATTGGATTTGAACAAAATTGTGTCTGGTATGTGGATATTCTGCTAAGGTGCTATGGTTCTTTTAAACTTTGCAGTACTTATATGGGAGGGTATTTTTGTCAATTTACTATTCTTTATATGATTCTGGCACAAGGGCTACCTCCTGCAATTTTGTTCAAATCCAATCCTCCTGCATCCATGATTATCTTTTTATTCGGTTACCAGTACAAATCAATAATTTTCAAAAAAAAAGGAAGAAAGAAAAAGACAAAGGGAAAAAATACTCTCATCTCAGCAATACCGCAAATGAAGAAGTGCCCATATGCATGTTCATGCTGACTCATCTCTTATTTTATTCTGCTCAGACCCCTTTAACAATTTCAAGCACTTCTCGAAGAAAGTTAAAAACAGGCAATTAGTCAAAAAAAGGTTGTAGACCTCACCAGATCTGCAATTGTACCTTGCCAATGAATTAATACTATTTGCAAGTACTGGCATAGTAAAACATCCAGATTCATGACTATAGTTTACAATACTTTTGTCACAAAAGGTTGTAGACCTCACCAGAATTTTCTCTAATCCATCTATGTTTTGGCACAAGGGCTATTATCCTAATTCATGCTTATCACTTGGTCTATTATCCTAATTCATGCTTATCACCAGAAGTTCGGTTGTGACAAAATAGTAATCCATGTCAATAAATAAGGGTGGATCTACAACCAATCATAGAGGTGCATGTTCTACCCTAGTCAGGCTCGGTACTGGTAGCAAAATTGATAGAGGAGCGATGGAGGCAGTACCGATGGAGGCAAAATTGATAGGTGTCGCTCTCAATTTCAGTTTGTTAACATAGCAGGGGAAGAAAGAGAGACTCACCTGATGCAGAGCGCACCGACTGTCGCTCTCAACCAGAGCCGTCGCTCGACGGGGGGGTCGAAAAGGGGATCGGAGCGATTCCTCGGCGAAGGGGTCCGGCACCGGAACAACGAGGTTTCTAGCGACTGGAGGCGATTGTTACACCAAAAAGGTATAGTACAAAGTTTCAGTACAGCAAGCTGTACCTTTTAACCTTTAATACACTTCTGGTTCAGATTGCAAGTATACAATCCTACCGCGTAGTATATCGTCGGGTATCGATCACAGGGACGGTTCAAGTGTTAACCGGACTCTACTCAGATTAATTAAAAACTAGAAGTTGGAAAAGGTTGATTTTGGTTGTTTAAGTTTCCTACAGATTTTAAGACAGTAATAAAGTGCAATAAAGAAGATTAAACTGGTTTTAAACAATAATAAAAAGCGTTCCCAGGGTTAAGACTTCATCTCAGTTTTGCCCTCTGACTGTCCTGTCCGGGCCGTGTCATTTCTTACACGGGCCGTATCAGTTTACACGGGCCGTGTCATTTCGCTACACGGTCCGTGTCAGACTCGGGTTAATGCAGCAGCTATTGCTTCTTTGTATCGTTCCTTTGTGTAGGGTTCTACTGACCGGACCTAATGTTTCTGGACCTCAACTCCCGTTTGTTGGTTCATTAACTTGGTACGGAAACTGCAATATATGCCCTCGTCGGGTTCTAGACCTCAACTTTCGTATGTTGGCCCCTACTACCTAGTTGCTTGATTGGTATACTAAAGGCAACTCCTATCCGCCGATAGAGAGTAACTTTCACCTTCCGGTTACTACTTGGTTTCACCTCCCGGATCACAAATCCTACCTCATGTACTTAGTTTGGTTGAGAGACGTTAAAGGGTTCTAATGCCTTCTAGATGTGATCATTCATCTAGTAGCAAACCAATATAAGTCAAACACTACAATCTAAGCAATTAAAATACTACACAATCAATCAAACACAAATTTCAATACAAAGATTCAATAACTAGCATGCAAGACAAAACATTCGATTACATCAAAACCCTAGAAACAAAGGAAACTACTCAAACATAGTTCTAAAACAGAAAATAGAGATAATAAAGATAGTGCTCATGGCAAATTCGAAGTAGTAAGAAGATCCGTCGCAAATCTCTTGATCTTCGCCTCTCTTCTTCTTCTCCAAGCCAAGCCGTCAAGCACCAACCCTAGGTCTCCCCTCCTGTTCCAGAATGACCTTTTCTGGAGAGAAATCCCGATTATATGCTTAATTGGTCGACCTTCCTTCAATAGCCTTCTTTCCAGATTTCTGGATCTGTTTCCGGAATTGCTTGACACGGGCCGTGTCAAATCTGTCCGGCCCGTGTAACTTGTGTACTTAGCTCAAATTGTAGATCTTCTCGCAAGCTTTCCGAAAAGTGGTCATACACTCAAAACGGAGTTACGAGTCAAAAGTTATCACTGTTTTAAGTTCGGGTGCTGAAATTTCAGCATCATATGGATGGTATCCTGGTCGTGTCTGTGGTCGAGTCAAGGTTGACACGGGCCGTGTAGAATGTGACACGGGCCGTGTAGAGACTTCAGAATTCCAGATTTCTCCTCGATTTCGCCTGAATCCTGCAAAATCAGAATAAACTTGCAGCAGTACCACATTCTAAAGATATTCAATGAAATACAACTGAATTAATGAATTTAAACACAAGTTTGGTACAATTTGAAGGTCGAAATATAGATAAGTTTGCGAGATATCAGCGATGAGAGAGAGGACAGCACGAGAGTAAGGGAGGGTGGTTGGAGGACGGGCGCGCAGAGAAGAGGCGGTCTAGGTTTCGCTTCTCAGCGAGAGAGAGAGAGATCAGCGAGAGAGAGAGAGAGAGGGGAGATGTTAAAAATGAAATCTGTTAACGGAGAGAAGGAAATAGACTAACGGAGAAGCTTTTAGGCGCTGAATACTTTGATCAGCGAAAAAATGAAATCTGTTGAAACACGAAATTTAAAGCGAATCCGACGATCCAAAAAGTGGTATCTCCATAGCTCAGGAACTACCACTTTGACCTTAGCCACTCTATATATATATATATATATATATATATATATATATATATATATATAGAGATTGGCTAATGTAATAACGTTAGAACTTCGGCCCGAAGTTCTAACGGGTCGTTTTTGCAATTTCAAAATCCAAACAACCCATCCGAACCGTTCAACATGTTCTCTATATTGAAATGTGCTTGGAGACCAAATTTTACATTTTTTGGAATTTTTTTGCTATTTATTAAGCCACTTTGAAAATTCTGATCCGGTGGTCCAGAAAATTTGGCTGTTTTTTACTGTTCACCGTTGGATCAGAAACTTTCAAAGTGGCTTAATAAATAGCAAAAAAATTCCAAAAAATGTAAAATTTGGTCTCCAAGCACATTTCAATATAGAGAACATGTTGAACGGTTCAGATGGGTTGTTTGGATTTTGAAATTGCAAAAACGACCCGTTAGAACTTCGGCCGAAGTTCTAACGTTATTACATTAGCCAGTCTCTATATATATATATATATATATATATATAATCTGGCTAATATGCTACGCATATATAAGGGCTCCTCCGTGCTACGGCTCACTTTTTGAGTTTTCAAAATCTTAACGGTCGATCCGAACCGTTCAACATGATCTCCATATGAATATGTACTTGCAAACCAAATTTTACATTTTTTAGAATTTTTTTACTATTTATTAAGCCACTTTGAAAATCGCTGATCCAATGGTCCGGAAAAGTTTACTGTTGTGTACAAATTAGTGTTTTTTCAAAGTGGCTTAATAAATAGTAAAAAAATTCTAAAAAATGTAAAATTTGGTTTGCAAGTACATATTCATATGGAGATCATGTTGAACGGTTCGGATCGACCGTTAGGATTTTGAAAACTCAAAAAGTGAGCCGTAGCACGAAGGGCCCTTATATACGCGTAGCACCGTAGCACTGTCCTATATATATATATATATATATATATATATATATATATATGAGAATGGCTAATATACAAACTTCCTAGACTCAAGAACAAACGGTTCGGTTCTCCAATTTTCAAAGTCCAAACAGTCGATCCAAACCGTTAGATATTCAATCTATATTAAAATGTGCTTGGAGACCAAATTTTACATTTTTTAGAATTTTTTTACTATTTATTAAGCTGGTTTGAAAACCGCTGATTTTATTAAACTTATGCACCATTGAAAAACAGCGGTTTTCAAACCAGCTTAATAAATAGTAAAAAAATTCTAAAAAATGTAAAATTTGGTCTCCAAGCACATTTTAATATAGATTGAATATCTAACGGTTTGGATCGACTGTTTGGACTTTACAAATCGGAGAAGCGAACTGTTTGTTTCCGAGTCCAGGAACAAACGTTTGTATATTAGCCATTCTCTCTCTCTATATATATATAGTACGGCGCTAGGCGTAGCATAGAGGGCCTCCGTGCTACGTCTCAATATTTAGTTTTCAAAATTCTAACGGTTGATCCGAACCGTTCAACATGATCTCCATATGAATATGCACATGCAAACCAAATTTTAAATTTTTTAGAATTTTTTTACTATTTTTTTAGATAGGTAGAAAATCACTTGATCTGAATGGTACAGAATTTTCAGATCAAGTGATTTTTTACCTATCTAAAAATATAGTAAAAAAATTCTAAAAAATGTAAAATTTGGTTTGCAAGTACATATTCATATGGAGATCATGTTGAACAGTTCGGATCAACCGTTAGGATTTTGAAAACTCAAATATTGAGCAGTAGCACGGAGGCCCTCTATACTATGCGTAGCATATTAGCAATTTCCTATATATATATATAGTATGGCTAACGTGCTTCCTCTAGCATTTCGGTCTCGTGCTTCCGGGGGCATATCTTAGTGTTTGATGTTCAAACAACAAATTCAAACCTTTAGATGTTCAATCTATATTAAAATGTACTTGGAGACCAAATTTTACATTTTTTGGAATTTGTTTACTATTTATTAAGCCACTTTGAAAATTCTAGATCATATGGTCCAGACTGTTTTTACTGTTCACCCGGATCTGGAATTTTCAAAGTGGCTTAATAAATAGTAAAAAAATTCCAAAAAATGTAAAATTTGGTCTCCAAGTACATTTTAATATAGATTGAACATCTAACGGTTTGAATTTGTTGTTTAAACATCAAACACTAAGATATGCCCCCGGAAGCACGAGGCCGAAGTTTTAGAGGAAGCACATTAGCCATACTCTATATATATATATATATATATAATCAGGTGCTTATACTTTAAGTTGTGTGGTGTTTAAATTGGAATAGTTTGATGTGTATACTTAAAATGTTCGATGTTTAAATTTATATATAGGTGTTTAAAAATTCTGGTATTTAAACTTAAAAATATCCAATGTTAAACTGGTATATATAATTAGGTGTTTATACAAAATATTCGTAAAGATCTTTTATGCATGAATTTATATAATCACTGTATTTTTGAATAATAAAATACACATGTATAAAAACCTTTAAGAAAAATAATACATTGAGTGCGAGATTATAAAATTTATCAAAAAAAAAATGAAAAAATAGGCAAATATATTTACTAAAAGTAAATTGATGAAGAGCTAGATCTGAAGAAATTAATTAAAAGAGGTGAAATAATTGAGTCAGGAATCTGAAACGAGGATAAGGAAAATAAATATATTTGCATATGACTTTAGGTGATGTGACTAATTAAGTAATTATTATATCCAACTAATAATAGGATAGGACATACATTTCTACGTCAATACCACCGACTCCATCTCATAAGCATACCTCAGCCTTTTCATAAATGGAGCAGCTTGGGTCCGATGCCCATCGGACTGAGTTTGATGGGTTCGATGACCGTCCGATCTGCTTTAAGATCTGCGTCCGTAACTTTCACGTTTATTTTGAAATTCATGCGCACGAATCTTAAAGCAGATCGGACGGTCGCGAAACCCATCGGACCCAAGCTGCTCCGTTTCATAAAAAGTTGTTAGATGTTTATATCTTTATAATTTTTTTTTGTTTTACAAAAAGAAACTTCTCAAATCTCAGTAATTATATAATTTTTAAGTTTAAATAGCAACGTGTCATGGCCTCATGGCCTATCCTTTTAAAGAGTGAGGCGGTCTGATGCACGTCGGATCAAATTCGGTTCAATGTTTAATCGAAACTGTGTATTTGAACTGCACAAATTTTAAAGTTATACGTGATAATCTTAGTACATATTAAATAGTTCGGATGAGACATTAGACCGAATTTAATCTGATGCTCATTGGATCACCCCTAATTCCCCCTCTTATGTATGCACCCGCTTGGAATATTAATTAAAAATGGATTAATTTATTAGTTAATCATTCATTAAAATGTTTAAGTTTTTTTTAAATAACCATCAAACTTCTAATCTAACAGTCACCTTTAGAGTTCTAATTTGTGAAATTCATTCTATTTTGAAATGTATTGCTTAAATATCTCAAACTCGGTTGAAGAATCAGTTTTTTGTGTGTGAGAGGTCGCATGTTCAAAATTCGAATGAGAGATATCTTTTGGATATTAAAATGGTTGAGTGACTTAGACTAAAAAAAATTTCAAACTCAGTTAACATTAGTATTTTACTCACATACTGTTAATTCGAAATAAGAAATAATAAATATAACCAGACTGATATATGCTTTTATAGGAAAAAAAATTAGTTGTGCCAAATTATATTGTTTTGTTTTTTAATATTTTAGTAATAAATAAGTATGTCACAAATGACAAAAAAAAAGGAGAAACACAAATAATATAGACGTAATGCACATTCCCTGTCTATTTGATAGAATTTAACTTTATGTAAAGAAAATATTTACTTGGTCTGCAAACAGGGCGGATCTAGGATTTTCGTCAGGAGGGCAAAAAAATATCGAATCAGGTTTAAATACCTAATCGGGTTTAAATCCATTAACCAATTGAGTACTCGATAAAAAATAATGTTTTAACTTATACTTTCTAATACTTTGACTTGTAATTTCTAATTCTCTGACTTATAATTCTAATTACCAATCAAAATTCAACATATTTATTTCAATTTTAACCATAAATTTAACTCGAATTACAAATTAAATGTCCAGAGAGAGACAAAATTTTTTTCAGAGAGAGACAAAGTTGGTCGGAACCGACAAATCTCCACTAAAACTCAAAATCTAGAGAAAGCAGCTGCCCCTAGAACATTTGGGACCGCCCCTGTCTGCAAATATATAAATAGTTATACATATACCTAAATGTGACATAGATATTCGTCTGTTAGCTTATGCATTGTTTATGGCAAATTGCATGCATTTAATTTATAGTTTACGCTTGGGTCGGTGACACTTGAGGGGTTGCTAAATTTAGAAGGATATTTTATTAAGAGGAGGGTTCAAATGCCTTCATTTTTTGTGCCTCCACCATGCCTCCATTTTTAAAAACTTTAATAACTCAAAATTTAAAACCTAAAAGTCAAAATAAAACCGTTGGATATGATCTACATCATTTTATCTATGTGCTCATAAAAAATTATCACATTTTGATTTTGTTTTTATGTGAATCATTAAGTTAAAAAATCAACGTCTGAAAATTATCCACATTAGTACGTTTTTTACAAGCTCTTGATGACAACCAAAATAAAATTGAAATGTCATAATTTTTTACACGTGCATAGATAAAATGATGTAGATCATATCCAACGGTTTTATTTTGACTTTTAAGTTTTAAATTTTGAGTTATTAAAGTTTTTAAAATGGAGGCATGATGGAGGCATGAAAAATGGAGGCATTTGAACCCTCCTCTTTTATTAATAGCTGCTTGTGAAAGTTGCTCAAATGCTTCTGCCTTTTTGGGGATCGGAATCTGCTGCTCTTCCGATCTCAACCATTCAAAATCGTTAAGATCTGTGCATGAAAAAGTTTTTTTATCGGGATACGTGAATGAAATTTTTTGAATGGTTGAGATCGGAAGAGCAGAATCCTGCTCTTCTCTCGGAAGAGCAGCAGAGTCCGATCCCCTTTTTGGTCTATCATGTTTTATTTTTTATTATTTATTAAAAATCAGATGTTAAAATAAAATTTCTTGCATGCTGAAAACTTATCAACTTTTGATTTTATTTTTATATAAATAAATAAATAAAAAATCAACATCTAAAAATTATACACGCTGGTGTATTTTTGCAAGTTCTCGATGCCAATCAAAATAAAGTTGAGAT
Organism: Carex littledalei; assembly: GCA_011114355.1. Lineage (NCBI taxonomy): Eukaryota > Viridiplantae > Streptophyta > Magnoliopsida > Poales > Cyperaceae > Carex > Carex littledalei. Next base: position 3,897,868 of record CM022081.1, read on the forward strand.
TTTACGTAGAGAAAATGATGAAAATCATATTTAGTATTGTTATTATTTTGATATTTGAATTTATAAAATTTACGTTATTAAAGTGTTAAAATTAAAAAATAAAAGAATATACCATCTTCTCTAATTATAATTCGAGGGCTAAAATAGCAACTAATACTTTTTGGAAGGTTATATATCCAAATTCTAAAACGATCAAATTTTAAATTTGGTTCTGATTAAATCATGTCTATGACGCACATCATGACATCCATCATGTATAATTGCACTATTTGTATATATATATAGAGAGAGAGAGAGGTAGATTACTTTTGTCAGAGACGCACCTGCCTGCCAGCGTGTCATGTGCTCCTAAATCTAAAGTCTAAGCAGGGAATTATACAACTTGCATAAATGATATTAAAAAAAATTAGTCAAAATATACATGCTCTACATCCAGATATAAACATCAAAAACTTTGTAAGAATCACATGCATGGTGAGTAACTTATGTACTATGTATATATAACTTACATAGTGGATATTATCTTTTACGATGATTTTTATTTAACGCCTACTTTAAAAATATTTCATGAAGAGGGAAATTGCATTTAAAAAATTTTGGTTTTTTTGGCAAATAAAATAGTAGAATTTACAACTATATCATAATTGTGATGACAAATTAAATTATAAAATCAATGTTATTTCTGCTATTAATTGAAAATCGTTGAGTCTGGCTAGTATAACATCAGTTTCATTTTAGCCTATATAACACCAACTCCAAAATCTATCGAATCGTCTTCAAACGGTGAATCCAAACCGTTCAAATCGATCTATTTCATTAGTTGTGCGTTTACATGCAAAATTTATAATTTTTCGAATTTATAATTTTTCAAACTTTCCGAGTCTTCTGCAACCGATTTCGGTCATCTGCGACCGGCGACAATACCTTCTGCGACCGATTCGGCCGGTCGCAAAAAGGTATGGCTGCTGTAGTGATTTTAATGCATTCATTTTTCAACATTTTTGACCGCTTGATTTGATACTAAAATAACTAAAAAATATAAAAAAATTTACATGTAAATGCATCACTCATAAAGTAAATCGATTTGAACGGTTTGGATTAATCATTTGAAGTCTATCCAATCAATTTTGTAGTTGGTATCATACTAGCCGGACTCATTATTCTTCCTTTTAAATCGTTAAAAATGATGAATTACATCACATACCTCATCTTTGATTAAATAAATAAATAATCTCCACAAACAAATAAAACTGTCCTCGCTATAGAAAAATAAAAAAGAAAAGCGTATATTCGGCTGAAATAGTGACTTCAGTGAAGATACTTTTTCAACCGTGGCGTAATCAAAGATTTCTTTGCATTAATTAATTGTCAATGAATTAATTAATTTATATCATACAATCGATGCTTCTACAGCTTTTTACAATAACATATTTTAATTAACTCAATACCTCCAATAAGTTGACAACCAGTATAAAAATGTGATAATTTTTTTTGTTTACAAAATAAATTTTAAATATATAGTTTCATGTATTCCATGTAACGTAAAATATTAGTAAAACAAAAAAAATGGAATTAGTCATTCCTATTATTGATTTAGTATTAATTATATAAGCAACTCGCAATTGAATTAATATGATCAATGGGTCAAAATAAGAGAAATAAAAACTTAGTCCCTAGTATAACTAAGAAAACAATCCACTTAATTAAAACAACTGTATTTATATAACACCCAATTGTGATCATGGGAAGCTCAATCCATTCAATAATATAAAACGGTAATGTTTTAAGTATAAATATAAAGTAAAGTAAATATAAAAGGAAAAAAGAGAAGAATTTAATTAATTAACTACAAACAACGTGTTTTCCATTCATATTCACAGAATAATTAACATGCCAAGGTAAGAGCCAAGACAAATTCCACTAAAATCTAAAAAAAAAAGACATTTGTTGACAGAGCTAAAGATATATGTCTCAGAACCAGCTCTTAGAATCTCTAATTTACAAAAACCCAAAAAAGAAAAAAAGAAAGAAAGAACCTATCAATTCCTTCTATCAACTAATTCTCACTCAATATATAGAAAATTATAATTAAGTGCCCCAGCAGATTAAACAAAAGCATCTTGCATGGGGACACATTCTCGGAGAATCAAAGCAAAATCTATATATATATATATAGATTAATTATCCCTCTTAATTAATCAAATTAAATTATAGCCTTAAACCGAGGTGACAAGATCTATCTCTGTCTTGTAATCCGGGTTACTTGCAGTAATAACTTCCTCTCTAGTGTACGGCTGAGGCAACATGTGGGACCTACCTTCCCTTCCGGCAAACCACCGCACGGTTCGTCGCGCAATCGGAAGCCACATGCGCCTCACTTGATCATCAGCCCCAACCGGGTTCGGGTCTCTTGATCCTCTAACCCGTGCAAAGTTGACGATCTCGGACATCGATCGCGTTGCCCGTGAAATCACTGCCGTTGGTTCGGCCGTGACACTTCTATCTTTACAAGAGCTGCTCAGTTGATTTGCTCTCAGTTCAAGCAGTCTCTTCTTCTCCATCTCCTCTTTGATACTCACCACCTATTAACATATAGTTGCATTATATAATTCTTCTAATTATACCATGTATACAGTTATGTTACAGAGCAGTTTTGGCTTCATGCAGCACAAAGACTACAGAATCAAAACAGCGTGCATATGGCTCATGCGCTGCATTAAGCTAAAACTACTCTGTTAAAATCATTACCCTATAAACTTACCTTTTCATCGGGTGATTTTACGGGGATGTTTTTTTCGGGCTTAGCAACTAAATCCGGCATGGAGAACCGTCGGCTTGAATCGACCCGGAACATATCACAATTGAGCGACATGAGATCAGCCGAGTTGAGATCACTCCACCGACTCTTCAAAACCGCACCTGAGATAACAATCCGGTGTTTGAATTTATCATACACCGGAGCCACAGGCGGCGGTTTCTCTGCTCCTTTTTTCTTATGCACCACCTCTTTCTTCTTTTCCTCGAACCGGAAAGAGGGTTCTCTCTCTACAAACAGAGAGAGCACGTCAGGCGTGATTACGTCATCACCTGCCTGATCAGCTGAATACTCCAAAACAGGTGCACGACAGAGGGGACACGACGAGTGGCGCTCTAACCACTGGTCCACGCAGGACATGTGGAACGCGTGTTTGCATGCCGGTAAGAGGCGTAGCAGCTCGGCATCGGTATAAGGGGAGAGACACACTGCACACTCCATTCCTGCACGTGACCCGCGCAAGGCCGAGAAGCGAAAGAAAGGGAGGGATTCGATTACGGCTTTTGCAATGCCGGTTGGTGGAGAGTGGGCCCGGTCAGGAGAGAGGAAGACATCGGCATCATTAGCAGAGAGGCCGGGTGAGTTGTTATGGCAATATTTAGCGTACATTAAGAGGAGGAAGGTGAGAGAAAACATCATGGCGAATATGCCGATCACGATCGCCACGCTCGGGCGAAAGTAGACCGTGGGACCCGGCGTTGGGGCATACTGGTCTTCAGATTGACCAAAGGAGAGAGAGGAGAGCGAAAGGAGAAGTAGAGAGAAAGGAATCATGAGAGAATTGAATTTGTGTGTGTTCCTCTTGTTTTCTTGGTTTTCTTGGGATTAGAAGGAGACGAGGTTTGGTTTGTTTATTAGGTGAAATGAGAAAAGAAGGAATGGAACAGAGAAGGAGAGCAGCTGGCTGTGCTGCTTGACTTGTTTTATAGAGGAGTGGTTGCCGAGTTATGTTTTGCTTGTATTAATTATTATTCTGAATGTTTGTGTAGAGTGGTTTTGGATATGTACCAGCAAATGCATTACCAGAAACATTTAATATTTATATCTGTCTGGGATACTGAAACTAATTAAGTATATATAATCATGTCCCAATTGATCATTTTAATATGAAAAAATAAAGATAATTATATATATCTATATATATATATATATATATATATATATATTTTTAATAACTGGCAAGGGGTTCTAGAAGAGATTCTTTTATAGGAAATTTTATTATCTGTAGGAACATGGATTTGTGCTTTGAATAGCTTAATTGCTCTGTTGACTTTCACCATTTTGGTCAACCCATGAACATGCATCCGAAATGCCATTAAGTTAGCACATTATGATCCAATTATTTTGACTTTTAATTATTTTCTTTCATTTACAACTCAACTTGTGAGGTTAGCACATTTTTATACTCAAGAAATTAACTCAAATTTCAGAATCATGAAAAATATTAAATTTTGAGTTTAGGAATATTTTGAGATTACCAGCACATTTTCTAAAAATGACTCAAATTTGATATACATATTATTCAAGTAGTGAAAAACACATGTAACATTTTAATTTTTAGTTTGCATAATATATAGTTTCTGAAATATTAAATGAATATATCATAAAAATAATAAGATGTTACACACACATTAAAGAATGTTAGTCTCTAACTATTTTTAGTTAACTTCTTAAAAAAAATAAGTGAGGATTTAATAGCAGCAGTAGCCAAACATTTGAATTTGTTAGGTCTATAAATATTGGCTAAAATAATACTAGCTAAAACTATCAAGTTCACAGTTCAAATAAACATTGTTATAAAACCTAGGCCTGAAAGCAATGCTCCAAAAGGTTCAAAACAGATCTCTTATAGTTTCAATAGACATCAGATTCTTTTGACCCGGTTGGGACTATGTACCTGAGGGGACATGGACTCGGTCCCTACTATGCGCTGTGCCTCCACTCCTTGCACAACAGATGCAATTTTTTTTTTGTTTTTTGTTTAGAAAAATATGGAGATTCAACTTTCAAGTCTTCAAAATTTTAATATCCTTAAAGAATTTCCATCCGAATTTTATACTGTGATCTTCAAAATTTTCAATATCCTTAAAGATGGATGATTTTATCCCAACCTTTAAGAAAAAAAACCCTCTAAAAACATAGGTGATTATTGATTACTATTTAGTGAGATATTCTGCAAATCTTTTTTTTTTCTGGAAGCATAAAACAAACAAATAGAAGTAACATTTGGATGGGTTTTAATTCCAAGTTGAAAACAGTATGTACAGAATTCTAGAGTAGCAATTGCAGCGAAGAAGAAACAAAGAGACAAATGAAACAAGTCTCTTAGATTACGCAAAACCTATCTTTAGCAGTTGAATTTCAGACAATACAATACAATACAATAAAGCATTTTTGGCTGCCTTCGCCTCACATCGTTGAAACCAAGATGTAACACAATTATAGGATACTTGTTGCATTACTAGTACTAAATTAATTCATACAATGACTTCCTTTACCCCTTTTGGGCCCACTTGTCAGTTGTCACTAACAATCCTCCATGTAAGTTGCTGGCCCCAGTGAACTCTGATTTGTTCACCATATCTTTCTCTGGATTTGCTTGATAATTCAACCTATGAGATATCCCATTTTTTTTTTATAAAAAAATAATCAATTTGAATTGTTCAATCTTAATATTAATTATTTAATGTAAAATAAATACAAGCATTGAATATGTACTTATCCACCTTTTGAAAAAAATAAAAAAACTATTTGGTGCTTTTTTTTTTCTAACTTTAAAATGGAGAATTTCATAGGACCTGTCTCTCAAGTTATTCCAGGTTTCTCTACCTTATTTGAGAAAGAAGTTACGCATTTATTCCGATGGTCTCATAAGTCATAATTAGTCTTTTCATTAATTAAGTTTTAAGAATAGCAGCAATTGGACGAGAGCAAATAAATTAAACAAATCTGAAAATTTTCTTTTCAGATGCAATTTTGCATCAGCTACTAGTTGATCATTGATGGGCCTTTATGGGCCTGTATGAATTTCAGGTCCAGCCTGTTCTCAGTTGAGCCCATGACACCTATTGTGTGATGTCTAGGATCGTCTCCAATCATAAAAATACCTAATGACCCATCTGGCCGTTTATCTGAGATCCTGCGGTTCTCATTGCCCGAATCATACTACCACTAAAATCTATCTGGCCGTTTATCTGAGATCCTGCGGTTTTCATTGCCCAAATCATACTACCACTAGTATGTTGTGCAAGAGATTCGGAAATTGCCGCCTCGCCAGGGTTTCTCTCTTTCCTTGTTCTTCCCTTCTCCAGCTTGAATGCTGTTTCATGGAATCAGGTGATTAACTGTGAGGAATAAAAAGGCGAGCAAAGATAAGCGAGCGAGCGAGCGAGAGAGAGAGAGAGAGTAATGGCCACAGAGCCAACTAAAGAAGAAAACGGAGCATCATCGAAGGGGAAATCGACAAGTCACAAAAAGCGCAAAGAGAAAGATGTCTTCATCTATGGCAACTACAAGAGCTACTATGGCTATCGGGTTTTCTTCCCCTTTCATTTCTTTTCCTTTCCAGCTAATATTTATAGCAATTTCTCCATATTTTTCTCACACTGTAATAAAACAACAAATTGAATTGAAGCAAATGTTTGATTGAGCAGATAGACCGGAATACAAAAGAGGATCCAAGGCTAGCAGTATTTAAGAAAGAGTGGTTTGAAGGGAAAGATTGCCTTGACATCGGCTGCAATCAGGGGATTGTTACTATTGCTATTGGTAATTTACTGTTCATCACTTGTCTCCTATTTTATGTAGAAATTAATTGGCTCAAATCTAGTTTTCCCCTTTGGTTATAGATAACCTGTCCCCTTTTTTTTTTTAAGGAATTAATGCATTTTTTTTTTTTTGGAATCATGGTACAGCAAAGAAGTTTAAATGTAGAAGCATTGTTGGAATTGACATCGATGGAGGTGAGCTTCCATTTTTCTTAGCTCCTGTTCTTACTTTTATTTTGTATCCTATTCATCTTGGATAGTTTATAACCATTTTCAAATGAAAATAACAAAAAAAACCCTTACTTTTTAAAGTCAATAGAGGGGGGGGGGGTGTTCAAGGCCAATGGTAATTATGTACTTCAATTTGAGATAAGGGCTCCTATCAATCGTTCTGGCTTGAGGGTTATGTTGCAGTGTTTCTCGCTCTTAAAAGCATTAGAAAATTTTATTCTTTATGTTAACTGTTTTTGCATACTCCTAACTTTATATTTCATCTCTTGTTATGTTTACATCTTGATAAATATTCTTAATTCATACCAGGTTTGATTGAGAGTGCTCACTGGAACTTAAGAAAGGCCTCCCGGCAAGTGAATTCAAATAAAGCACAAATTAAGGGGTTTTCTGACAATGCTGATAATTCTCTTTCAAAGGATGAACCAAATGTTGATGAAGAAATGGATCTGTCAAAAGTAGTCTCTTTTCACCGTGAAAATTTTGTAGAGTATCTGCACGTTTCATCTGAGAAGTATGATGCAATTGTTTGGTAAGTTCACCTTTGTACTTTACATTCAGAGTTCTATTTTACAAGTAAAACCCAATATCTTATCTCTACTGTAAATTGAAGCAATATCTGATTCTTTCAATTGTCATCAAAATAAAAGGTTGGAACGTGCATTGAAATTCACTTTGCTTGATAATGTAATTTACTAATTTTAGCATCTGAAACTGATGGCTCTTATTCTTGGTAAAAACAAGCATTTAATGGAACGCACCTTCTTGTCAAGACCAAAGTTATTGATGACTATTTGGAAATAATCTCGAACTGTTGAGGAATAGTTTATAGTATGAGAAGCACTATAATTTATAAGTACGGGAATGTATTAGTGCAGTTGCAAAGAGAAACAAATTAGATAAGCGCCCAATTTGATCACCATGCAGACAAAAGATTCATGAAGTAGAATGTGATTTTCAAGTTCTTCAGTGGATTGTGGTTTTAAGCATTACTGTCTGGTATTGAACCAAGCATTATTTTTTTTCTTTTTTAAGGTTAGCAAATTTGCTTGTGGTTGATAGAAACTGTGACAAGTCTTAAAATTATTTTTTATCTTGTTTTCCCTGGATATTCTATTTGTCATTATCGTGAGTTCTACATATGGATTATGAGATCTTTTTTGCCTATGCAGCTTGAGTGTTTCAAAGTGGATCCATTTAAATTGGGGAGATGAAGGAATTATTACCTTGTTTGTTAAAATTTGGAGACTTCTTCGACCGGTATGTTTTCATTTCTTGAAAATACTTATTTATATAGCATCTAGGAACTAGCGGCAGCTTATGTAAGTGGTCAGGCACAAACAAATTGGGTAAAAAAAGGACCCGAAACTAATCTACCTAAAAGACTTGCTCTCTTTAATAATGATACAGTTCTTTTTAGTAGTGGTACTGGCAGGATTATACCAATAATGATTATATGACTGTACATTAGTAAAGTGCAAAACAAAGTTCAGTTATGATGATATTGCGATTTGCAAATTGGTCCATATGATTTTTTGTTTTATAATTTTTGTACTTACTGCTTCCTTGCTGCTAGGGTGGAGTATTTTTACTGGAGCCTCAGCCTTGGAAATCATATAAACAAAACCGACTGGTTTCTGAGGTTAGCTATCTTATCTTTGATTCTTTGTTCTCCATTTGAAGAAATATTTAAATGGGTTAATATCTAATGTACCGATAAAAAAAATAAAAATTGCCAACTTTCCCATTATAACATCCTTTTTTCTATCCTCTTTTTTTTTTGTTTAAAACCTACCATAGACTTTGTTTTAAAATTTTAATTGACCATTGTTACCCTTGCATAAAATGGAGATATCCATTATTTTCTCTAATATTACAAAATAAGAATAGATTAATCTCTAAAGCTTGGGTTAATGAAACTTGAAAGCAGGATGCATGCAAAAGTTAACAAATTAATTTACTTTGAGTCAGATTAAATGCAAATTAGCTGTGCCAAAGACATTCCATCTTGAGAACCATGAATGAATTGTTGTATCCGAATTGGAAATATATAGAAACTGTTAATTTCCATCAAAATTACCGTTTTACTGAATCAGAATATGTTGCCGTCATCAATTCTGAACCCTCTATGAGATGCATACATACACAGTAACTGACGGATTCAAATTTGGAATATCACATGACATATATACACCCAGTTGATGTGCCAAAATTAATCAAGGCCTCTAGATATGGTTTACTTCACATTATAGTGATTCAACATATTTCTTTCAGTTGTGGGTCTAATTTATTCTTGTTTTGTACTGTTTGAAAAGGTAATGGATTTGTCCATTTTATGATGGGGTAAAATTGTTAATTAAAATTTTAATACTAAATCCGTGGCAGGTTAAACAAGTAGTGGGGATAGAGAAAGGGATGTTAAGTATTCATGGGGATATAAGATATTTGTAATGTTTTGATAGGGAAATTGGCAATTTCAAAAAGTTTTTATGGGCATTAGAAATTGAGGAGGGTTCAAATGCCTCCATTTTTCATGCCTCCATCATGCCTCCGTTTTTAAAAACTTTAATAACTCAAAATTTAAAACTTAAAAGTCAAAATAAAACCGTTGGATATGATCTACATCATTTTATCTATGCACGTGTAAAAAATTATGACATTCCAATTTTGTTTTGGTTGTCATCAAGAGCTTGTAAAAAACGTACTAATGTGGATAATTTCTAGACATTGATTTTTCAGCTTATTGATTCACATAAAAACAAAATCGAAATGTGATAATTTTTTATGAGCACATAGATAAAATGATGTAGATCATATCCAATGGTTTTATTTTGACTTTTAAGTTTTAAATTTTGAGTTATTAAAGTTTTTAAAAATGGAGGCATGGTGGAGGCACAAAAAATGGAGGCATTTGAACCCTCCTCTTAGAAATTAATCTTATTTAAATTTACTGTTAATAACAAGAAGAAATCATTAATCTCTTCTCCATTTGGCTATTTTTCATTTGATCTCAACTGATCCTGTTGTGTTTTCTCCTTTTAGACTGCAAAGGCTAATTTTGAAAGAATATTTTTGCATCCAGGAAAATTTCGTGAAATACTACTTGATAAGGTACTTTTTTCTTTTCTGTGTTCTAAGGGTTTCTGTAGAATGTAGTGTGTACTGAATCTGAAACCACAGTAAGACTTAGAATCAGTTCACAGGCAATTCATTACCGGTACATGTATGATGACAAAACCTGTTGAGTTTCTTAAAAAGAATAATGCTATATTAGTGATGTTGGATCAATCAAATTTACGATTTTTCATTGTACAAATTTGTTATTCAAATTGGAATTCATTCCCTTAGTATTAAGCCAATAGACAGAATAAACCCAAGTATTCAAATTAGGGAGCAATACATGTCGTGGTGAACTCGCTTATTCATTCAATCATCACGTGCTGATGTATATTGAGATCGTACCAATAGCACCTGAGCACAGTTTCCTTATTTTGTTTTAATAGTTCAACCCAAAGGTCTCAAACTTATCAGGTACTGCTAAAGTTAAACTGGTACTGGTATCAGAGGGTTTTACATGCTGGCTTAAACTGGTAACATGCCCTATAATTGAACTTACTACACATTATTTTTATAGATTGGATTCAGATCAGCAGAAGTGATAACCGACAAGTTGACTGGTACGGTGGCTGGATTTGACCGCCCCATCACAGCCTTCTACAAGTGAAATAGTAAGGTAACTCTTGCTTGTTTTTTTTTTCTTTCATGTTCATTCGGAATTTGATATCCAAAATATATACTGCTCCAGAACTTAACAACTGCAATATGATTTTTTATTACAGGTGACAATGTGACATGTTGTAGAAATTAAAAAAATGTTTTTTTTTCAGGGTTTTTGTTGATGAATACTAACATTTTAGATAACTTGTAATATTAATTGTGCCCTTTGATCTAATTATTGTCCTTATTATGCAGCTTGGGCTGTATAAGGTTCAAATTTTTGGAAACACACATGCTTCAAAAGGTATAAATTTACATATATGGTAGCTTCTCATTTGTGAGAGTGAAGAGTCGTGTATCAGTGCTTCATTCACATTTTTGTTTGCAAAAAGCCCCTGCCTCAAATTTTGTATTTATTATGTTCCCAGGTGAATGAAATATTTATAACGTATCAAGAGTTATCGTTGCCTTTTGTACCGATTCATCAGAGAAACTTTTTGATATTCTGATAACTGCTAACTCACCCTCTAGATATCTACAATATAATTTTCACACAATATTGGACTATTGTAAAATACATACTTGGTTTTAAAAGTATACGCGCATTTATTATTAAATGTACACTGTTTTCTTTCAATTAAACACAATTATTGACGGAGTTTATGTATTTTGACAACGTTGAATTATTATTGACAGTTTTTATGTATTTTATCAAAATGTGTTTGACAGTTTTCTTGAGCTATTTTCAGACTATTACTTAATAAATTGCTCAATAAATTGCTTGATTTCTTGGTTTGCGGAAACTCCGTTGATTTCTGAAGACCGATAAAGGAAATGCTCAGACTATTAAATGAGTAAGTTACTAAATTATAAATGAGTAAGTTTTTAAATTATATTGTATTTATTCGTTGAAGATATGGTATTATTCATCAATATTCCTGCATTTATTATCATCACAATATCATTTAATAAGTCTTATAAAATAGTAATTTAAATTATTATTTGATATTTATTAAATTATACTGTAATGATACAGGACTATAATATTCGACGAATAAGTATAATATAATTTAAAAACTTAGCTCGTTTAAAATTTTGCAACTTACTCATTTAATGAAGTTTTGTTCTTTTTTCTTTCCTTCATCGGTCTCCAAAACTCGACAGAAGTTTATACAAACCAAGAAATGTTAGGGAGTAAGCTTTTAAATAAGTTATTAAACTTTTTTGCAAACAAAAAAAAGAGTAAGCTGAGACCCCGGAGTTAGGAGACGTACATTACAATGTTTCTATATATTAAAAGATCCCGCTAAACATAATCTCCATTTTCAAAATTAAAATAATCGATCTGAACCCGCTAAACATAATCTCCATTTAAAAATGTACTTACAGACCAAATTTTATGTTTTTTATTTTTTTATTTTTATAAATAAGTAGAAAATCACTTGATTTAAAAACTTTGAACCATCCAAAACTAATAATTTTCTATCTATTTAAAAAAAATTAAAAAAATGTAAAATTTAATCTTTAAATATATTTTCATATGAAGTTCATGTTAATGTTAGAATCAACAGTTTAAATTTTGAAAATTAAAATATGAATCCACAGACCACAGTATAGGTGTATCTGTAGTATTGGCAGGCCATTGACAAGTTCGTGTGAGGATAAGATGTGAATTAATCTCTTTTTTTCTGACCTTCTGCTTGCAGCTATTCGATTAACGGATTTGAAAAGTGCGGACCAATAAATCAAACATCCAAATTCATTTATCAAACAAGCTAAAGCTCCAATGGACATCAACATATTAAATAGTGAAGAAAATTAGTCACACTGTAACTGCATTCTGTCACGGGTACGTCATGTGAAATGATTTGTGTGTCACGTGATGTGTCTCTCTTTGATGGAAAATGACACGTCATCCAAAATAATCCAGTCATATCATGTGTCGTGTTAAATAATCAATTTTGCTGACATTGTTTCTTTATTATAATTAATTCTAATAATTTCTTATTTTTAGTATTTTTTATTTTATTTTACATGAACCAACTTAAAATCTGAAAAATAACTAAACTTATCAGTCAAGTAACGTTTGATCACGTCACGTATGTGTTGAGTATTTTAGATATAGAAATTTGGTACTCTTTTTGCCTTTAAAATTTATAAACATTCGTACTCAAAGAATAGGTTAGTTGCAAGCGCACAACCTATCGATTGTAGTATTTAGGTGTCGATCCGCAGGGAGAGAGGGAAACACTAATTTTTAATAAAGAAAACTACTATTAAAAACAAAACAATAAAAGTAAAGTGGGGGGTTTTGTTCTAAAATCCTAATGTTGGGTTCAATACCCGAAAGAGAGGAGTTTCAAACAATAAATGTAAATAAAATAAAGAGAAGAAAGATTGGTTTGTTTTCAAGTTTAAGGAGATCTAGGGGTATTCGGTCTACAATTCCTTGCTAATTCTATTTATTCGGTATGTTTAAATTCATGTTTGATTTGACGAGGTTTCTAACCTAAGTTAGCCTTTGGAACAAATATTAATACAAATACTTTGCGCTCTATGGATTAATGTGCCTCGAATTCTAGGGCTGTCACTAACCTAGAGGGATATTTAATCTCATGCTTCAAAGCATATATCGATATTTGTTCTAAGGTGTCCTAATTAGGATTTGCCTTCGCCTTTCGGTCCTTCACCAAAATCCTAACCTTAATTTCTATAGTTCCGGATTGGATATCAAAGTACGGTCGCTTCTAACCCAATCCTAAGGTGTGTCTTTATGGTTTCAATTAGTAGTCTCCTCATGACCAATGCCGGAATTTAATAAATTTAAAGCGGAAAGACACGATCAACGCGATTTCAAAACTACTTCAATTTAATAAACTCTAACCAGGTGAACTCAAAGGAACGAGTACTAATGAAATTCATAAAGAATAAATCACAGAAATTAACAATCAAATCCGATAACACAATCATAATAAAAACATGATCCGAATAAGCTAGAATTAAACAAGTTCATGCATTGACCTAAACCCCTAGAAAGAGAACTACTCTCTCTTGGAGAGATCCATAACAAAGATTGGCAAAAACAATAAGAAATGAGATAAAGAAATGATTACACCCTTCTTAGATCTAAAACCTCGATCTTGCCGACTCCTTGCTTGAATCTTCTTCTTCTCCTTCCTTGGAACTTCAAGAATTTCTGCAGGATCTCTCTCTCTCAATTTACGGAAAGATGGATATAATAATGGATGATTAGAGAGACGAAATTCTTCTCCTTTTATAGCCAAAGGCCTTGCCCAATTTAGAGGATAGAAGTGGAGTTAGTGGGTGCACTCCTCAGACTGCCATGGCTATTTTTGGCCTTCTAAAACGTGTTCCTTGGAAGCCAAGAATAGAAAACCTCTTGAAAATGCGAATTTCTGGCTGTCTGCGAGTCCAGTGCGTCCGCACTGGAGTTGAGTGCGGGTGGTCTGGGTCGCACTGGCTCCAAATCTCCTTTGGTTCCAAGTTTCCTTTTCTGGATTTTCTGCAAAATTTCCTGAATGCGTCCGCACTGGATCTTAGTGCGTCCGCACTGGGAGACTTTTCAGGCTGATGCGGCCATTGATGCAGCTGTACAGAATTATACATTCCGAATTTGGATTTGTTTCCTTCATGAAAGTTGTAGATCTCTTTGTCCTGGTTCCGTCAAGCTTTGAATCACCCAAATCGGAGTTCGTATGACGAAGATATGGCCAAAATACAAACTGTGTGTCGCTGAGTGCGGGTGCACCCATCCGCACTCTGGGTCAGTGCGTCCGCACTGCGCTCGGACTTTTCTGTTTTCATCTCCTGATGGCTGAGTGCGGGTGGCTGACCCGCACTGGAGGTCAGTGCGTCCGCACTGGGCTCTATTTCCTCTGTTTTGCTCTGAAATTCAAACGGGCATAACTCATGATCCGTAACTCCGTTTTCAGTGTTCTACCACTTTTCGGAAAGCTTGCGAGAAGATCTACAATTTGCTCCATTTCCTGTAACTTAAATAGACTTTGGCAGTAACTTGATTCTTGGATATATTTCATTCTATTCTATACTAAAATACAAGATATTTGGTGATATTATGTGATAAAAACTAGATCGAATGTGTATATAATTTAGACCTATCAAATACCCCCAAGCTTGAACCTTGCTTGTCCCCAAGCAACATCTAAACTTGGACTACAATTCGATCTCTTTGATACACCTTATATCAAATATGTTTTCTCAAGTGAAAAATTCGTATGATCTTGCCAAAAATTAAAACATTCATGCAAACTTCCCAAATTTCAAGTTTAACCCTCGGATGATTATGACTCAACCTATAATTTGATTACTCTAACTTTTATTTCCTTAAAGGCCTAGAATTTATGAACTTTGTTTACCCAAATTTATTAAAAGAAATGTCATTTTAAACGTGGAATTTTCAAATTCCCCCAAGCTTGAATCAAACTTAGGTTTAGAAATGTTGCGGACCACGTGTGTTGATACATGTATATTCTCATTTTTGTTGTTGCTTTTGATTTTTCTTACTTTGATTTTTCTTTCATGATTTAGCACTATTTTCCCCATCCTCATTTAAGCACCGGTTAGTTACAAGTAGTTAACTGTACCTAACCGTTCTAATTCAAGGGTGCTTTGCATGCTCTTAGTATAACCATTCCACTAACATGAATATCAATTTTATCGAGAGACTAGCGGAGCAAGAGTGCTAAAGACTCATAACCATAAGTACGTCATGAAGCCGTAACATAGGTCATTGGAGTCACTTTTTATTTTCAAAATTTTCAATTTTACCCAATTTCTCAACATTTATGCACATATCATGAATACACACATCCCTAAGTATTCTTTCATACTTGGGGATATCCCAATATTTCCAAACTTAAAATTTCCAAATCTAAATAGCTTCTCTAATCAATTTAAATTCCAAATGTCCTAATGCCATACACCTTTATTTCCACAAAGTTTTTCGCCAAATTATGTGGTCATTTCAAATTATTCCAAGGGGTTTACCAAAATTCGAAAAAATTATGCATGAATATGTCTAATTTTGCCAATCACTCAAATTTATTCACAAAATGCATGACACAAAACTAGGTAAACATCCTAACAAGTCGGACTGGACCCTATTCAAGGTTAGGTAAAACCCTAGTTTTAAACAAAAAATTTAAACATGCCTAAACTAAATGCAAGATACAATTGTGAATTTCAATTTATCATTTAACCCTCCCCCCAGCTTAAACAAAACATTGTCCTCAATGTGTCAATTCATACTAGAAGAGAAAATTAAAAAGAAAAATAGAAACTCATAAGATATTGCTCGGTTTAATGTCGGGAGCTCGACTTGTTGAGGCTCAATTTAAAGGTGGTGGATCATCGAGGGCAATTGCCTCCTTTTCGACGATCGGTTCATCTTGAATGAAATGTTTGAGCCGCTGTTTGTTGACCTTAAATGAACTCATTTTTTCGCTCCATATTTCGAAGGCACCATGGTTGAAAACTCGTGATACTCGATATGGTCCTTCTTGAAAACTTCTTCCGATATGTTTGTTGTGCCAATGCCTTGTCTTCTCTTCTTGGTTCAAGGCGGCATTGATTATGGTGGGATGTGTCTCATTTGGGCCAAGAGATTTGTATTTGAGGGTTGTTGGCAATGGTTTGAGTTCGACCTTCGGTGGCGTTGTGCATGTTGAAACGGCAAAAATTGGGCTCTGCAAAGTTTCGTGTGGGCTGCCTAGGCCGCACGATTGGTTGTTTTCGTCATTTTGAGTTGTTTCTTTATCGATTTCTTCCAGAATTTCATTCGGTTGTTCTCCTTCCATCATCCTATCTAAATGATCATCAATTATAGAGTCTAAAACATCTACCCTGCATATCGAATCATTATCATTAGATGGAAATTGGAGAGATTTAAAAACATTAAATTCAACCTTTTCATCACCTACTCGGAAAGAAATCTTTCCATCACGCACATCTATGATTGCACCTGCTGTGGTTAGGAAATCACGTCCCAATAGAAGGGGAGTTTGTGTATCCTCTTCCATCTCCACCACAACAAAATCTACCGGTATGAAAAACTTACCAATCTTGACAATTGCATCCTCCATAATTCCTACCGGGTATCTAACGGATCTATCCGCTAATTGGAGTGACATTTTTGTTGGTTTCAATTCTCCTAGACCTAGCCTTTCATAAACCGCTTTTGGCATTAAACATACGCTAGCACCTAAATCACACAAACAACTATTGAATTCGATCTCCCCAATTTTGCATGGAATAGTAAAACTACCAGGGTCCTTAAGTTTGGGAGGTAGTTTGTTCAAAAAAAGTGCACTACATTGCGCATTTAGGGAGATGGTTCCGACCTCTTCAAATTTCTTTTTATTTGACAACATTTCTTTGAGAAACTTGACATATGTTGGCATTTGTGCAATTGCCTCGGTGAAAGGTATGGTCATGTTCAATTTTTTTAATTGTTCAATGAATTTGGCATATTGTTGGTCTAGTTTATTCTTTATCAACCGTTGTGGAAAAAGTAGGAACCTAAGAGGAGGAACATACTTTGGAGTTTCAGATTTTTGTACCTTTGTTGAGTTAGAATTACCCGTTTTGTGATGCTTTTTCGGAGTTGTTGCAATTAGTGGATCGATTGGTGCGGCTGAAATCGGTTCAGATTGTGTGGATTGAGGGAGTCCTTGTGGTTGGATTGGTTCATCATATTCCTTGCCACTCCTCAAGGTCACAGCATTCGCATACTCTCGTGGATTGATGTCGGGTTTGCCCGGAAGTGTGCCTTGTTGACGAGAGGACGAAGATGCTTGTTGTGCTATTTGTGTCTCTAGCATCTTCGTTTTAGTTTCTAAAAACTCAAACCTATTGTTCAAATTCCTCAAGGAATTCGAAATATCGGTATTGGTGTTTCTTTGTTGGTTCATGAACTCGTTTTGAGAGATTACAAGGCCTTCTATCATTTTTTCTAATTTGTTGTTTTGAGAAGGTCCTTGGTACGAGTTTTGGTTTGACCGATTTTGGTATTGATTGGAATTACCTTGGTATTGATTTGAGTTGTCATTTTCAGTCCTCCATTTGAAATTTGGATGGTTCCACCTTGTGTTAGGGTTGTATGCATTTGAATTGAAATTATCATTTGGCCTAACCTTATTGTAGATCGGGTCGTTCCTCTTATCACCTTGATTGTAAAACATGGCGTTGACTTGCTCGACTCCCTCTCCTTCTAAAAGGACTTGGCAATCGGCGGTGATATGAGTCGACTCTCCACAAATGCCGCATGAAGCCTTCTTCGTCACGGATTTGGCGTTTTGCATTTGTGCCATTTGATGTTGCAAGGCTTCCAATTGGGCACGCAAGGCGGTAACTTCATCGGTTTTCAAAATCCCTGGTGTGGTTTGGGCTCGCCCACTTCTTTCGGCCGCCCATTCCCTTTGGTTGATCGCCATGTCTTCGATCATTAACATGGCTTGTTCGGGGTCCATCTTTGACATGTTTCCCCCTGCGGCTGAATTCAAGTGAGTCTTAGTGGCTATCGTGCAACCTGCAAAGAAAAACTGAAAAAGCAACCACATGTCAAGGCCATGGTTAGGGCACAAGCGTTGGAGCTCGGCCCATCTATCCCATGCCTCGGTCAAAGATTCTCCCTCGGCTTACTTGAATGTCGTGATCTTTGTGCGGAAGTGCTGGGTTTTGGATGGAGGGAAGTATTTTCCTAAGAATAACTTCTCCATGTCGTCCCACGTCCTTATGTTGTCACGATTCACGGTCCTTAGCCATGTCCTTGCATTGTCACGGAGGGATAGGTGGAAGCATTTGAGCTTGAGGTTGTCTAGCTCTTCTCCTTCTCGAGCGAAAGTGCCGCAAGACTCTTCGAAGACTGCCAAGTGGGCATGAGGATCTTCGTTTAGGGCTCCTCCGAACTGACTTTGGCCAAGCAAGTGGATGAGAGATGGCTTGATTTCGCGTGGATCTTGGCCTTGAGGTATAAAACCGAAGCGGTGGCCTTGTTGGCGGTTATGGCCATTTCCGTTGTTTGGATTGACACCAAACAAAGGATTGTTGTTGAGAATTGGTGGAACATTGTTGTTGTTGTCGTGTGGATGTGGAGGCGGTGGGTTGTTGTGCGGAGGGGGAGGTGGTGGATTGTTATCGAGATTGCGAAAGCCTTGATTGATAAGGCCTTCCGGATGTTCTTCCTCAACGAAGTTGCGTGGCATGCCATATGGTGGATCTAGACCCGCCATTGGTTGAGGAAGAGAGAGTTCGCCGGCTTTGATCTTCGCGGTTTGGCTCCTTGTGACCGGTGCCAGTGCTCAAATCTATAAGAGAAGAGTAGAGATGAGATGTGAAAGAGAGAGAATAGAAATAGAGAGTAATAAATTGCAGATTTTGTAAAAAAGGAAATAAACTATTTTTGGATTTTTAATTTTCTGAAAAGTAAATAAGGAAACTAAGAATTAAAAGTACTTTCCTAAAATAAAAACTAGTATCTATCCTATTCTCCCCGGCAACGGCGCCAAAAAGCTTGTTGAGTATTTTAGATATAGAAATTTGGTACTCTTTTTGCCTTTAAAATTTATAAACCTTCGTACTCAAAGAATAGGTTAGTTGCAAGCGCACAACCTATCGATTGTAGTATTTAGGTGTCGATCCGCAGGGAGAGAGGGAAACACTAATTTTTAATAAAGAAAACTACTATTAAAAACAAAACAATAAAAGTAAAGTGGGGGGTTTTGTTCTAAAATCCTAATGTTGGGTTCAATACCCGAAAGAGAGGAGTTTCAAACAATAAATGTAAATAAAATAAAGAGAAGAAAGATTGGTTTGTTTTCAAGTTTAAGGAGATCTAGGGGTATTCGGTCTACAATTCCTTGCTAATTCTATTTATTCGGTATGTTTAAATTCATGTTTGATTTGACGAGGTTTCTAACCTAAGTTAGCCTTTGGAACAAATATTAATACAAATACTTTGCGCTCTATGGATTAATGTGCCTCGAATTCTAGGGCTGTCACTAACCTAGAGGGATATTTAATCTCATGCTTCAAAGCATATATCGATATTTGTTCTAAGGTGTCCTAATTAGGATTTGCCTTCGCCTTTCGGTCCTTCACCAAAATCCTAACCTTAATTTCTATAGTTCCGGATTGGATATCAAAGTACGGTCGCTTCTAACCCAATCCTAAGGTGTGTCTTTATGGTTTCAATTAGTAGTCTCCTCATGACCAATGCCGGAATTTAATAAATTTAAAGCGGAAAGACACGATCAACGCGATTTCAAAACTACTTCAATTCAATAAACCCTAACCAGGTGAACTCAAAGGAACGAGTACTAATGAAATTCATAAAGAATAAATCACAGAAATTAACAATCAAATCCGATAACACAATCATAATAAAAACATGATCCGAATAAGCTAGAATTAAACAAGTTCATGCATTGACCTAAACCCCTAGAAAGAGAACTACTCTCTCTTGGAGAGATCCATAACAAAGATTGGCAAAAACAATAAGAAATGAGATAAAGAAATGATTACACCCTTCTTAGATCTAAAACCTCGATCTTGCCGACTCCTTGCTTGAATCTTCTTCTTCTCCTTCCTTGGAACTTCAAGAATTTCTGCAGGATCTCTCTCTCTCAATTTACGGAAAGATGGATATAATAATGGATGATTAGAGAGACGAAATTCTTCTCCTTTTATAGCCAAAGGCCTTGCCCAATTTAGAGGATAGAAGTGGAGTTAGTGGGTGCACTCCTCAGACTGCCATGGCTATTTTTGGCCTTCTAAAACGTGTTCCTTGGAAGCCAAGAATAGAAAACCTCTTGAAAATGCGAATTTCTGGCTGTCTGCGAGTCCAGTGCGTCCGCACTGGAGTTGAGTGCGGGTGGTCTGGGTCGCACCGACTCCAAATCTCCTTTGGTTCCAAGTTTCCTTTTCTGGATTTTCTGCAAAATTTCCTGAGTGCGTCCGCACTGGATCTTAGTGCGTCCGCACTGGGAGACTTTTCAGGCTGATGCGGCCATTGATGCAGCTGTACAGAATTATACATTCCGAATTTGGATTTGTTTCCTTCATGAAAGTTGTAGATCTCTTTGTCTTGGTTCCGTCAAGCTTTGAATCACTCAAATCGGAGTTCGTATGACAAAGATATGGCCAAAATACAAACTGTGTGTCGCTGAGTGCGGGTGCACCCATCCGCACTCTGGGTCAGTGCGTCCGCACTGCGCTCGGACTTTTCTGTTTTCATCTCCTGATGGCTGAGTGCGGGTGGCTGACCCGCACTGGAGGTCAGTGCGTCCGCACTGGGCTCTATTTCCTCTGTTTTGCTCTGAAATTCAAATGGGCATAACTCATGATTCGTAACTCCGTTTTCAGTGTTCTACCACTTTTCGGAAAGCTTGCGAGAAGATCTACAATTTGCTCCATTTCCTGTAAATTAAATAGACTTTGGCAGTAACTTGATTCTTGGATATATTTCATTATATTCTCTACTAAAATACAAGATATTTGGTACTATTATGTGATAAAAACTAGATTGAATGTGTATATAATTTAGACCTATCAGTATGGTCATGGTGTGACCACATGTGACTTATTCAGATGACGTAACCGTCTTTCATAGTTTTAATCACGTGTCGTGAAGTAACATAACCAGCCAAAATATATAAATTTAACGCTAACAAACACCAAATTTAGTCAATTGAATAGCTGCAGTATCAATCGGAGTAATTACGCACATCAAACCTCAATATATTACTAGACAAAATAATTCAATGATAATTTAATCTCTTGTTCTACATGACTACAATAAAATTAATAAAAGAATTCTGGTTTCAAAAAAAATTGTAAACAATATTTTCGCGTGGAAAACAATTCCGACATTTTTATTAATATCCAAAGTTTAATACAAATTATTAATTATACCCAGACTCCGATCAATTATCGAAATATACCCAAGCCGGCCATTTTCTGGCCGGCTATGTTCCCTCCCTAAGCCGGCCAGAAAATGGCCGGCTTGGTACTTTTTTTTTTTTTTTTAAAACCCCAAAAACTCTATAAAAGAGCATCCAGAGGCAGCTTGCTTCACACATCCCGAGGCTCTGGATACACTGTTGAGGTAATTATTTATTTATTTTTATTATTATTTTTATTATTTTTTTATTATTATGTTTTATTTTATAGATTAATTAATTGTTTACTATTTACTTAATTGTATACTATTTACTTAATTGTTTACTATTTAGTTAATTGTTTACTATTTAGTTAATTGTTTACTATTTAGTTAATTGTTTACTATTTAGGTAATTGTTTACTATTTAGTTAATTGTTTACTATTTAGTTAATTGTTTACTATTTAGTTAATTGTTTACTATTTAGTTAATTGTTTACTATTTAGTTAATTGTTTACTATTTAGTTAATTGTTTACTATTTACTTAATTGTTTACTATTTAGTTACCTGACAATTGTTTACCATTTAGTAACCTGACAATTGTTTACCATTTAGTAACCTGACAATTGTTTACCATTTTCTAAAATGTAGTTTGTTTACCATGGCCTTTATTTCATTACACTATGGTGGGAAGATGCTTAATAGTGCACAAGGGGCGTATTACAACAAAGATGCAGCTCATTCATTGATGATTCCAGATGACATCTCACTTTTGGACCTGAAATCCATAGTTTACACACACACCGGTTACAACCCAGAAAGGTGTGACCTAGAATTGGCAACCCGATATTGCCATCCCTCCAGCGGAAAATTTATGGTTGCGAAACTGGTAGATGAGAGTACGTGGAGAGGCATGTTTGGTCATTTGAGGTCCCAGGGTAATTATCTAATAGAAATATTTGCTAGAAGAGTTCCGGTAGAGCCCGGGGTTGGAAGTTCGGGCTCTGGATCAGCGGCACCACATTATAGCCCACAACCAGAAACCAACAGACGTGACTCCACCTTAGTCATAGTATAATTTGTAATTGTGGTATCCTAGTATAATTGATATTTAATTAATTTTTAGATTATTCTTTATTATTTCTTAATTCGTGTTTGGTTATTCATATATTTATTAAATAATTAAATAGAAATTTTTTAATATTTATTATCAGATTTAAGTTGCAATGCTTTAAAGCACATATGTTGCATTTGTCAAACACATGGAATGTTTAGTAACTATTAGATGACATTACGAATAAAATTTATCTCGTAAAAAAACCTATACATATATACGTTACGTGCGTACATACATACCAAATATACTAAAAATTTATAACTTTAGCTATAATATATGAAAATAAGAATTCTCATTTCATGACTTATAAACATATGATAACGAGATTATTTACAAGAATTTCTCTTTATAATTATTAGCGGTCAAAACAACGATGAAAAATGAATACATAAAACAATTTAAAAAATAACTTATAAAATGTTCATTGTTTTGACCGCTTGACCATGTACTAAATGAATTCGAAACTTTAAAATTTTTGCATGTACATGCACAAAGTATATGAATTTCAACAGTTTGGATTCGTAGTTCGAAGTCAATCCGATAGCCTTTTAGAGGTGTGCTCACCAATCCCTTTTGGTGAGCACATCACACCCTAGTTTTGCTCTATATATGAGCAAAACTAGGGTGTGATGTGCTCACCAAGAGGGATTGATGAGCACACCTTCAAAAGGCTATCGGATTGACTTCGAACTACGAATTCAAACCGTTGAAATTCATGTACTTCGTGAGTGATGCATGTACATGTAAAAATTTTGAAGTTTCGAATTCGTTTAGTATATGATCAAGCGGTCAAAACAACGATGAAAAATGAATACATAAAACAATTTAAAAAATAATTAACTTATAAAATGTTCATTGTTTTGACTGCTTGACCATGTACTAAATGAATTCGAAACTTTAAAATTTTTGCATGTACATGCATCATGCACAAAGTACATGAATTTCAACATTTTGGATTCGTAGTTCGAAGTCAATCCAATAGCCTTTTAGAGGTGTGCTCACCAATCCCTTTTGGTGAGCACATCACACTAGGGCTGGGCAAAATTGCTCGAACTCGCAACTCGCTCGTAACTCGCTCATTTACAGCTCGCTTTAACTCGCTCATTTACAACTCGAGTTGGCTGACTCGTTTAATAAATGAGCTGAGTTTGAGCTGACCCCAACTCGCTCATTTATAACTCGAGTTACATAAAGTTACACAGTTTGGACACAAAAAATCCCGAATAACCAAAACCAAATCCAAACTCGGCTATAACTTGTGTTGTATTGATTTAACTGGTTAAACGAGTTTATAAACGAGTTGTGAGCCAACTCGAGTTGATAACGAGCTGAGTTCGAGTTGGCTCTACAGCTCGTTATTACCATCCCAACTCGAGTTGACTCGCTCATTTATTTAATGAGCTGAGTTCGAGTTGGAGGTAACTCGCTCAAACTCGGCTCATTTACAGCCCTACATCACACTCTAGTTTTGCTCTTTATATATCATGTCTTCTGACTTATAAACATATGATCATAACGAGATTATTTTACATAACGAGAGCATCTGTATTGGAATTTGTATTGGAATTTTTTTTTCTAAAAGCACGTTTGACACTTTTTATTCTACTTTTTTGAAATGTAACGTCGTAATTTCTAATTTAGAAAAGAATTGTTTCCGTTGGTTTTTTTTCGTAGTAATAATTGTTGACTCAGCCACTAAAGAAATTAAAAGTTAATTTGACTAGTGTAGAAGTCTGAAATTAAACTAAATTTAATCTTTACAGTTGTTTTTAATTTCTTCTCCATTTTACTAACATATATGCTCTACACTTAAAAATGAGAATGAATACGTATTGCTGATATTAATGCCACGTATCCATCCATTCATAAAGCAAATGGAGAGAATTTATGAGGTGGCCAAATCTTATATGGTCTAGGCCTACCATGAGTACCATCTACAAGCAAGATAAGCACAAAAAAAGTGCCCTCTCTTTCCCTCCCTTCCCTCATCCAAGAAAAGAATCCCTCAAACCATTCCAAAGTACAAAAACATATTACATGCACAAACAAAATCTTTCCAAATATCTGATCAGTTATGGTATGTATCGGCTTCGTCGGGTGCTCTCACCGCACCGTCGGTAGCTACTTTGTTCTGGCACTTCTCATGCTATGTGCTATCTTTTGCATAAGATTCCTTCTTTATGTTCTTGCAAAAGTTTGTTGTGAAGAGCGAGAAACAACAACGGAGGGAAGAGAAAGAGATATGAGAGAAGTTAGAGAAATAAGAGAAAGAGCGGCGGTGGAGGACGCGATGCATTTTGTATTTCGCTTGTATCCTCCTCGGATGATGCATCCAGAGCCTGAAATTCAAAATGCCAATCGAGATGTTACCGAGGAATGGGACAACAAGCTGGTGATAAGCGCGGGCGGAGACCATGTTTCCTCCATTGCCCGTCCTTGCCCGTTAAACCCTCCAAGTAAGGATCCCAATTAGGGTTTTGGAATTCAAGGAAATGCATGCATGTAATTGAAGGTGCATAGTTTTCAGTTAGATATATTGCCATTTGCATCTAGGTAGTAAAGCAAATAGGACCTTGAGCGTTTGTTGTAGTATTTTATTTCAGATTTCAGATCATTTTATATATTTAATTCAGAGTTTGTTATGTTGTTCTTGATTGTGAAAGGTTTATTTAAGAAATTATTTTTTGGCATAGAAAGGTTTGTTTGATACTTTGATCCCCTTTTTTAACAACACATGCCGGACAACACCCAAATTCTTGAATCGTAGAACATGTTGTTTGACACGTTACAGGACTAAAGATATTGACGGAGCTATTTTTGCTTCACGCAACACATTAGTCATATAATTTTTCATTTTTGTCTCTATAATTGTGCGCTGCGTGAAGTCAAAATAGCTCTGTCAAAATCTTTACCCCTATCAAAGGTACTGATCAGTCTAGGCATAGAAACAGAGTGCCGGAAGGCCTCGAAACCGTCGCCGCCGCGAGGTAGTTAAAATCAATAAATGTCGAGCTAGCGCCTTGCGAGGATTTATGGCGCAAGCTAGCACGCATCGACAACGTTTGACCAGATGTAATGAACCATTAACTATATAGTTTATCACTTTAAATTGCTTTATTTGTTGAATATTTGAACTTTAATTGAAATTTAAAGCACCCATTTCTAAGGTGCATCTCGGTTAATTAACATGGAAATCTTTGTTCATACAATTACTTGTGAATTGACAAGATTTTAAATTACTTTTCAAACCAACTCGAAAAAATAATTAGGCCTTTTTTCTACAGTTCAAATTACACATAAATGTAAAGCCCATGATATAATGGGTTTCAAATAGAACCAATTTTTCTCTGGTATTTGGGCTTTAATAAAAGCGATCAAAAAGCCCAATAAAACAGAACGCTAAACAGTTCTGAATAGTACGGAACAGCCTCCGAATTCATATAACCTAAGGTACATCATTTTTAATTTGAATCAGGTTCGTTCGTTATATACAAGTATGAATCTTAAAGGACACGTGCATTACAGACTTGAACCGGATTGGTTGGCATTTTGATCGGACGGTCCGTAATCTACTAGCACAAATCATAATTGACACGTGCATTACAGTGTTGAATCAGATTGGGGCATTGTGATCAAACGGTCTATAATCTACTAGCATGAATCATAAATGACACGTACATTACAGACTTAAACCGAATTGATCCGCATTCTGATCGGACAGTCCGTAATCTACATAAACAACACGTACATTACAGACTTGAACCAGATTGGTCCGCATGTCTTTACTGGCACGAATCATAAACGACACGTGCATTACAGACTTGAACCTGATTCATCTAGAACGAAACTCAAACAGTGCATCCGAACCCGGGCAGTATTATTGTTGCTTTGAGATTCGTGCAGAAATATTTTAACGGTTTAGATTTTCCACAAATCAACTCAAAATTTGAGATATCTCAGGGGATGAGAATTCCAGCCTCCCTCCCATACTCACCTCCAGGGCTCCAGGCACCAGGTGGTGGGTTTAGTCTTTACTCTTTATAGAAGTCGGAGGGAGAGAAGCGAGGCGGGAGGAAATGGAGGGGAGCAAGAGAGGTAAGTCCGCCTCCTCCTACAGCTCAGTGCATCAGTTCGTGTCTGTGGTTACGCCTCTGATCGACCTCGAAAAGGAGGCGGAGATAGCGGCCTCCATAGGCTCCGCCGCTTCAAAGAGCCTAGAGCTCGCTCAGAAAAGAGGCTCCGTTCTCTCCAATCTCAAATGCTCCGATGCTCAGGTTTTTGCTTAATTGGAAAATTACATGAATACCCCTGGGAAACCTGAATTGAATGCTTTAATGACAATTTGTGTAACTTTGTAGACGGGATTGATGGGAAAAACTCTTCTTGAGTTCCAGTCTAACAAAGGGGATGTTCTTCCCCCACACAAGGTATTTCTTTTGTATTTCTTCTCTATTTTTTGGTACCTGAGTATTGTGATTTCTACTATTTTGGTTCCTATTATTTGAAAAGAAGAGGCTTTCAATCCTTATTTCATATTGGCATGGAATGAATAGATTTTGTCTGGATATAAATCTTCTCAATAGGGACTGAATTGATATATTTGCTATATATAATGACAGGAATAAAGCTGGAAACAGGAACCACTTGGACATTTAGATATTACTCCTTTTTTTTTTTTAATATATTAGAATGCCTTTGTTGTAGGATGCTTGATTGTTTATTTTACTTGTGTAGTTTGGAACGCATGATGTGGTTGTACTGAAACAAAACAATGCTGACACTTCAGCTGCTTCCCTTGGTCAAGGTGTAGTGTACCGTCTGAAGGTAATATATCTAAGCTAGGCCTCTTTCTGATCTCTCTATTTTTGTTCTTTTAGTTTTTGGTGAGTAATGTTTCAATTCAGATTGCCCCAAGTTAAACATAATTTCTCAATTTGACCCAAAGTTAGTTGCTTTGAGCTGGTACCAGATGTTTAGAACCGATTCAAAAGGAACACACTAATTGCATTTTGATTATTTTGATCAACAGGATTCTTCTATAGTAGTTGCTTTTGATGAGATACCTGAAGATGGCTTAAATAGCCCTTTACGTCTTGAGAAGGTTGCAAATGAGGTACTGCCTTTTCATCAATGCAACAGTCGTATTGTATTCTACCATGGTGCAATCATTTCAACACCTCAGAAAAATAATCAAATTTCTAGTTTTTCTGTTGAAAGGAGCTTTAATTGACGATTACTCAGTTGAAATGAAAATTAGGTAACTTATAAGAGGATGAAAGATGCACTCAACCATCTTGGCATGTCTGTGCAAAAAGGACCTGCATCAGACTTGATTTCTGTTTTATTTGGAGAAAAAGAACCTACATTTCTCAAGCAGGCCCCCCAATTTACTCCATTTAATAAAAATCTGGATGATTCTCAGGTAACACAACTTCCAATTTCATAAACCCAGACTCTGTATTTTGCAATTGACATTACCTTTCCTTTGGGGAGAACTTTCATCAAACCCTCTTTTTTTTTGCTTTTCTGGTAAATTAAACTGTAAATTTATGGGTTTAAAAGAAACACCAAATTTTCTTATGTTTGCAATTTACCAATCCTTTTTTTTGGATAAGAACCCATGTATAAAAACAAAGGGTAACTCAAGCAAGAATGGTTATATTAGTCCTCATGTTTTTATATGTATGCGCCCGATTGTATCATGACATATTTTCTACTATCGACCTTTGGTTCATGTTGCTTGATTGACTTGCATCTATGCTTAGAAATCTAGGTTGATTAAAAAGTTAAGGGCAAAACTCTCAGTATCAACAGATGATACCTTTTCTTTGCACTAAGCATTGCTGGTGTTATCGGCGTGTTTCTCAGAATATGTCTTGCCTTAATTGCAATAATGATAGTTGTTGCTTGTTATTTTCTTGTTATCGGCATCCTCTGGTTCCTCCTTTTATGTAAGATTGGTTAATGTGTAGATGTGCAATGTGATTAACGTGGTACGGGAACCCATTAAGTTTACCAACTAATTTTAGTTTAGTCTTGAAAAGTAAAGTGGATCAGAAATAGGGTCAAAGTTGTCATTATTTAACATAATATACTTTTTTTTTATCAAACTATATTCAACTAAACTAACAGTTAATACAGTATATTATTTGAGTGCAATTTGCAAAATCCCTTTTATTGATTACCATAAAGAAAGATCAGTCAGTCTTGATATTAAGAGATCTTCAAATGGCATTGTAGAAAGCTGCTATTAAAAAGGCATTGGCATCAAAGGAAGTGTTCTTACTTCATGGCCCCCCGGGGACAGGGAAAACAACTACTGTGGTGGAGATGATTCTACAAGAAGTAAAAAAAGGATCCAAGATTCTTGCCTGTGCCGCTTCAAATATTGCCGTTGATAACATCGTCGAACGCCTCTCCTCTTACAAGTACTCTTTTAACACTCTTGCTAGAAGTACAATAGCATATTAGACAGGAGGAGGGTTCAAATGCCTCATTTTTTGTGCCTCCATTTTTAGAACTGAAATAACTTCAAAATTTAAAACTTAAATGTCAAAATAAAACCGTTAGATATGATCTATATCGTTTTTCTATGCACAT
Organism: Carex littledalei; assembly: GCA_011114355.1. Classification (NCBI taxonomy): domain Eukaryota; kingdom Viridiplantae; phylum Streptophyta; class Magnoliopsida; order Poales; family Cyperaceae; genus Carex; species Carex littledalei. The sequence goes on from CM022081.1 coordinate 3,927,031, forward strand.
GTAAAATATTATGACATTATGATTTAGTTTTGATTAGTATCAAGAGCTTGCAAAAATACACCGATGTGGATAAATTATGGACGTTGATTTTTTACATATTGATTCTTATAATTCCTAAATCGAAAAGTGATAATATTTTGTGCATGTAGAGAAAATAATATAGATCACATCTAACGGTTTTATTTTGACATATTGCTGAAGTTTAAACTTTTCATTTTTGGTCCTATCCATCTGTACCATTTTTGTCACCTACGAAATCTCCTAGCCAGTTCTCATATGAAAGTCATGCTTGTGAGACATATTTTAGTTAAAAGTGACTGGCTCCATGTGACTGCTGATTAGCAATTCATTTATCTTTTGACTCAAAGAATTGTACAGATCATAGTTGTATAAATATCTTTTGGCCCTGAGAACCAAAATGGAAATGGGTGATAATTATTAATTAGGGGTCTTTTTGTAATGTACTGAAACATAGCTCCTGACATTGTCTCCCTTTCCATTTAAAAAAAAAAAAAAAAGACATTGTCTCCATTTCTGCTATCATCAAATTGTGACAATGATTACCAAAACACAAGCATTATTTGCTTCTACTAGTACAAAAAGGTAACAAGAACCTTGATGTAGCTTTTTTGAAAATTTCCAGAATTCTCACATGTCGATGTAAGGTTTTGATAGCATGTGAACAATCTCTTTTGGAAGCTAAACCCCGCCCTGTACCAGAATTATCATCTAATATACTGGAATTACTAGAAGGGTCTTTTGAATTTGAGCTTATTATCTGTAATGGCAGTCAATGGTGAAAGTGGGTTGGGTTGGGTTAACTACTCGTGGTCTAAAAATATTGTGCTAAAATCAGATCATACCTGACCCAACTCTCCAGCAGCTCTACCTGTTAAGTTGCCAGTTCAGTCTAAGACCTATTTGGGTCAGTTTGCCAAACTTCGAATGGTTCTGAGTATATATGGAGTCGTTCTATTTTTTGTATATATAAAACCTTGTATAAGTTTTTGTAATGAATGAAATGCTAATGAATGTACCACTTGTATACTTTTTTGTACTTATGGTAGGGTAAAACTTGTGCGAGTGGGACATCCTGCTCGGTTACTACCTCAGATATTGGACAGTGCACTCGATGCTCAGGTATTTATAACTGAAACCATAATTTATTTTTATAATTATAAGTTGAATATTTTACATCTTTGTTTCTGAAACCTAAACAGGTTATGCGAGCTGATAACAGCAGTTTGGCAGCTGACATTCGCAAGGAAATGAAAGCACTAAATGGAAAGCTTCTGAAAACAAAAGATAGAAATGCTAAGAGGGAAATCAGAAAGGAGTTGCGAAATCTTGCTAAAGAAGAGAAAAAGAGACAACAGCTTGCTGTCGCCGATGTCATAAAAAATGCTGATGTCGTGCTGACAACATTGACCGGTGCCGTTTCGCATAAGCTGGATAACTACTCATTTGATTTAGTTGTTATTGATGAAGCCGCTCAGGCACTTGAGGTTGCTTGTTGGATGGCTTTACTAAAGGTCCAATTCAGTTCATTTTCATTTTTGTGCCTTTAATTAAGTTACACATTTTGGCTTAATTTCATATTAAGGTTATCTTATTCTACCAGTCCATACCATAGCCATTAGAATGCAATATAGGAGACATTTGTACATATACAAAAGCATATTAATATTATGCTTGCCCTGTCATATGAGAACTATCATATATACTCCTGCGAAGTATTAATCTCACATATGCCCCCATAAAGCGTGGCAACAAAGACCATATGAACCCTCCTTTCCAGTTTACTTCAGAAAATAACTAAAGAACTCCTTTTGTTTGTTAGTATATGCAAATGAGGAAGAAAAGATGTGTAAATTGACATTTTTAAAGAAATAGAGGGGTAGGAATTGTATTATATCTAAATACATTTTGGATGGGTATGTAATTTTTCTGTGTAAATCTGTCTATTTGATGTTTTTCTTTTTGGTCACCTCCCTTGTAAAATTACAATAAAACCAGGGGTCAAGGTGTGTACTTGCTGGGGACCACCTCCAGCTCCCTCCCACTATACTGAGTGAGGAAGCAGAGAAAAAAGGACTGGGAACAACCCTCTTTGAGCGCCTCTCTCACCTTTACAGTGACAAAATTACCTCCATGCTCACAGTTCAGTACCGCATGCATGACCTCATCATGACTTGGTCCTCCCAAGAACTATACCAGAACAAGGTCTCTCTCTCTCTCTCTCGGGGTACTTATCGGTACATTGGTATTGGTCAGATCAGATTGGACTTAATAATAGCACTAACAATTATACATCACAGTTATGTACATATGGTGTTGGTCAGGTCAGAACTAAGATCTAGATTTAGTATGGCTTATTAGGATTATTGTGGTACAGTGCATCACATAATTGACCCTTGCCTTGTTTGGTATCGAACCTAATCAGCATTGTTGAAACATGGCTATTTTATATTTCTGTATTTTTTTTCAGGCTGTTAACTTGTTTTGTAATGTTTGATGAATGTTTAGATAACAGCACATCCTAGTGTTGCAGCACATACACTTTACGAACTTGATGATGTGAACAAATCGTCTAGTACAGAACCTACTCTTCTTCTTATTGACACAACTGGGTAGACTTTCTTCCTCCCGCCCTCCTTGGCAACCTTCTATTAAGACAAAAAAGATTGGTTTTTATTCTTTTCTATACACTGTAAAATCAATCCAATTGGATCTCAGTGATTGCACTTACAACAAAATATAATATGAGTGCAAAACAGGTCAGTTCAGGTTATGGCACACTGACCTGACCCGACATAGACCTGTTAACTTATCAAGTATTGTAGCTTGATGTGTTAATTGATATATATTTGTAGGTGTGATATGGAAGAAAAGAAAGATGAAGAAGAGAGTACCTTAAATGAAGGAGAGGCCGAAGTCTGTGTGTCTCATGCGAAACGACTTGTAGAGAGCGGCGTCTCTGCTTCAGATATTGGAATAATTACTCCTTACAATGCTCAGGTTTTGTCTTTATTCACTTCGAAATCATCTTTCATTATCAAATGTATATAGTATATTCAGCATGGCTGTACTAATATTGGTATCATTCGGTAATAGCAGTACCAAGTGTGCTTCTCAAAGTTCGAAAAGGAAATCCGAGCTTTACACTACATTGAAATTTAAGGAAAGATGACGGAGTATAAAAACACTCTCAGATTTGCTCTAGACACAATCACTAGTTCACTATGAACAGCTTGTCATCTGTTAAAACTTTATGAAATGTGGCATTGGATGGTTAGGACCAATCATTCTAGTATCCAAATATTTTATCATTTACCAGCTGGTCCCTAAAGTATTTTCGTATTCAATCTTGGTTCTTAATGCTTCAAAGTCTGCAATTGTTTTGAGATATTTCTCACTAAAAACTTAATTATGTATTAGTGCTTAGCCTCATACTAGGGTTTCTGTGTTCTTTCAATTTTGGAAATGATGGAAGTACCAAAGTGGAAAAGTTGAAAGTTTATACCCTACACTTGTAAAATAACCTTTTCTATATTTACCCCCTTTGTAGCACTGACAAGGATATCAATGCCCTGCATGATACTGCATGACATTGATATGACGTGTCATTTTGATTCGATATATACTGGGACAAGCCTGTCGGTGCCGTGTCCATGAACGCGAGTGTCAGACACAGACACGGCATGATTTTACAAGTGTCCTTGCTACATACTTACCCCAGTTTTTGTTTTATCGAAATACTAGAGTTGAAAAGCATACTGCATACAACTTGTAGAGAAAAACCAGAGACTTTGTATGATATGTGGTATGGTTTGTGCAGGTAGTGTACCTCAAGATATTGAGAGGGAAAGAACCGAAGCTGAAGGAGGTCGAAATTTCAACAGTAGATGGTTTTCAGGGCCGGGAAAAGGAGGCTGTTATTATATCGATGGTTAGATCTAACTCCAATAGAGAGGTATGCATGATGCTTTTTTTATCTTTGGTTGCAAAGAGAATATTGCTAATACCAAAATTAAAAAAAATTACGAGTGTTTTTTGTAGGTGGGGTTCTTGAGTGACCACAGGCGAATGAATGTAGCAGTGACACGTGCCAGAAGGCAGTGTTGTTTGGTATGTGATGTAGAGACTGTCAGTACTGATGGTTTTCTGAAACGGCTAGTTGAATACTTTGAGGAGCACGGTGAATACTCAAGTGCATCGGAGTACACTCAAGTTTGACTGTAGAGCTTCTCTTAAATTAATTTTTTTCTTTGTTTTTAATTTTCTCTCTGCTTTCTTATAATTCATTGAGTATTATTTTTATTTATAATGTTGGATGATGGAGTAGTTCAAATGTGATAACTTGTGACTAAATTATTTTTCATAATGCAAAACTGTGGCACTAATCTGGACCATTCAAATCCTTTTTGCACGAATCTCAAAGCACATTGATACCAAACGACATTTTAAATTGGGAAAAAAAAATATCATCATTGGCATTCTTGGGATGATCTTGGGTTACACCACTAATTGGGAAAAAAATCCTCACTGATTTCTATATAATTATTATATGTCAAAATTAATGAATCAGCCAGCCAAAAGAACTTTTCTGAATTTGTATATAAAAGCATGATTTATTAAGAAATTTTAGTTGTGTACCGTCAGTGCAGGTTTTCTGACTCCTGGAGGAAGTTTTGGACTTGTGCTCATGTGAAATCAGAGGCTACTAGGTTACGAATAGCATACAAAACGCCTACTATTTAAATAAATTAAAAAAGAAGTTACAAATTGCAGGAAATAAAAGAAAGATGAAGTTTGTTTGAAAAAAATATTTCAGAGTTGTACTTATAAGTGTTGCAAAATACGGTCTACGTACTATTTAATGTGGTCCGCACATGCTTATTTGGCAAAAAAAAACTATACAAATAAGAGGTGCCAAGACTTAGCCATTGCACCTTTTTTATTTTAAAGTTATGTTACTCCGATACTTCATATATGGTTCCGTACCGGTATCTAATACGTATCGTATTACCATATTGATACCCGTATTGTCCAATATCCTTATTGTATTGAAAATTACCTTATCACTGTATCTCGTATCGTATCCAATATAATACTTGTACCGTATCCATGCAACATAGCTTTCAAGGAACATGATTTTAATGAATTATTAAAAATAATTGCAAGTTATATCATATAGGAGACAAATTAAGGAACTCACGGACCGTATTGGCACGTTAGGAAAAAAAATGCTCTTTCATTTTAGCGAGTTGAATCTGATTCAAATGCAATTCCGATTCTATCCACTGACATCTAATTTTTAGTATCTAAATTCTAATATTTATTTTGACTTCATAATCTTGTTTTGATTTCGCAAGTCATATAATTTTTTTTTTTTATTATTATGAAGTTAAAGTAAGATTGTCAATATCTTTCTCCACAATATTTAACTGCTCCTCAGGACAAGTTTCAAGTAAATCAATTTTAATTACATTCTCTTCCCACTCCACTCTATGAGATGAAAGCCTCTTGAATCCCAGTGCCTCTCTCCTCGTCCTATTTGTTAATTGTTTTTTTTTTTAGAATTATTGTGTTAATTGTGATTTGTGAGGTACTGAAGTAACTATTAACCATTTTGGGATATAAGCAAGTTGTTGATGTGCTAAACAAATTAACATATAGAGAAGGCTGACAGACATTTGTTAAGTGAGAACTTGCTAAAGAAAAATTAAACAACAAGCAACGTACCTGATTGTAAATTTAAAATTGTGGAACTTTTTTTATTCTTTAAATTCAAAATATGAGGTCCTTTAATTTCATATTATAAAATAGGATAACTTTAAATTAGAAATAAAAAAATTTTGAACTTCAAGTTAGAAAACCATTTCGAAGGTCTTTGCTCCGTGTACCAAAAGAGGAAATTTAGTTAGACAAAACTCCTGATATGTTTTTTAAAGATGAAAATCCATTTTTTTATTGTTTCAATTTCAAAATATTAAAAGTTAGTATGTCAGAATTTAAAAAATAATGGAATTGTCTGATTTGGAGACCTTTAGATTCAAAAAAGAATTGTCTGATTTGATCCGACCACGTGGTAACTAGTATATGGCACCTGTGGAAACAGCGTAACAGCAAGTTTATTTGAAGGCATGGTACTGAGAAAGCGGTGCAAGAGGGGAGCTTCGGCTGAAGTACTGTAAAGAAATAGGCTGACGCAGAAAAATGATGGTTGGGCTAAACATAGTACAAATAGCTTCTTTTTTTTTTTTTTTGATAAAAGGCATACAAGATGCTCATTTCATTTCCATGAAACAAGAGTTAAATTACAAGTAAAGGAGATCTAAATCTCAGCTAAAGAAAGCTATAAAGCTCTACCACCGAGCAAAACACAAAAGCATGCCGCTTCACCATCCACCAAAATACCGTAATAGCAAAATAGCAGATTAATACTAAGGCATATTTGTTAAAGCTATGTAAAGATAACATCCCTATTGTGGGATCTATACAAAATGCATGTTCCTTCTTCATGTGTAACTAGTCATCAGCCACCTGCAGAAGCATCATTCCCCCTGCTGGTGCATCCTCTGCCGTATAGACAATGAACTGGTTGTCAGTTGGGTCCCACACCCGAAGAGGGATGGCATTGAGGTTCATTGGCAGCCATTCGTCTGCAGCTTCCTTGAGTCTTTTCTCCATGTTTCCTGCCCAATATTCAATAACGGATATGATTAATAGAATAATGTTTCTAACAGATTTTCTTGGACTGTTTTGGAAACAGATATCATTTCTGTGTTTCCAAATAGTTCAACAAACTGCACTAAACACAATTAGTACACATAGCTTAGCTAGCTGCTGAGTGAGAATGTAACGTAAGAAGGTTTCAATTGTAAGAATGCATTTGTAAAACAACTTAGTAGTCACATGTTTATATTTCTTACAACAAAGAGTAACTCAGTAAACCTGGAAATCCAAAATATCTCTCCCTTAATCTTCCTTAATCTCTACCTTTTAGTCGCATGTTTGTTGCTGACAGGCTGAACCTAGAATAGAGAGCCTACAACAAGGAAAGAGAAAATAGAGAAAGTAAGCAAGCATTTATAATTTGAAGGCAAGCAATGAAATTTCAAAAATCTCAAGTCTACTTTCATATCATCTTCTACCTCCTCCTCAGACATGTAGTTTGTCACATCTTCTATAATTTGCTTCACCTCTTCCTTTCTATCCATCAAGTCTATTTTAAATTGTGCCCCTACGAAAGCAAGTATTTACAAGAAACATAAAATTTCACACACTATTCTTGTGACCAATTCCTCACCTAAGTAACAATTATTCTTAAACCAAGAACTTTATCTAATAAAATAATTTTGTTGTTGTTGAGATTAATAGAACAGCAGGATTGTGTCAACAACAAGTGAAATATGAGTATTCAAAACAAGTTGCCAAGATAAAGAACATATGGACAATTATATTATCCATCAAAATAAATTTTCACTTTTCAACGGTCTAAGATTCAACCACCCATAAGCCATATGGAATTATCAAACAATATTCAAAAGGTGTCTATACGCCAAAGATACACATATATAATTTGCTATTATTTTGTTTGAAGCTTTTGTGGATTTGAGATAAATTGACAAGTTCGTCAGCTAACTTGTATAGTCAAGGGACCCCATCACATAACTTATTTTTACTGGATGTAATACTTGGTAGCTAACATATTAGCCAACCATGTCGATGATATAAATGCATCCACATTCAGCAATTCAAATGGACTGGTGCTCACATCCAAACATGTTCTGATAACTGAAATGCTGAAGACTACGAAATTTAAGGACTATATGGGCAATTTGTGACAATGACCGGTCATGCAAATTACTCAATATGTCGGTAGTGTTCGGCAAGATGGTTAGACTTAAATTTTAAGCTCCACTAAGAAAGAGGTGTTTGGTAAGAGAAATTTAAGAAAGTCTTTAGCTTTCTTAAGGAGGCTCAATTGCTTAAGCCATATAGAATGGGAGCTTAAAAATTGGGGCAAGCTTAAGAAAGTCGGCAAAAGGAAGCTTAAGAAAGTGATTTTAAGCTTTGCAAAGGAACAAGTGTTTCGCAAGCTTAAGACTCCTTAGTTCCCTAAGGAGCTGTAAGGAGAGTGTGTCGAACACTATCATCAGGATTATAATTTGTATCATTTAGTACTCAAAAGGATATCAAACAAAAATATGTACCTAATTGCCGAAGAATATCAGCCTGAGTAACCTGTAAAGGATTAAAAGGAAAATTATAGATTAATGTAAAGAACAAAAGAAAAGGCAATGAACAGAATTTTAAATAATGCCGAAGCAAATCACCCCCACCCTCACTATCCATAGAGGCTGTTCAAGATAGTTCCCATCTTAAGAACCATTGATCAGATATTAAAAAGAAGAACAATAATTTTTTTTATATCAATACCATATTGAAGTCAACTTTCATAAGTAATTCGCTGATAACAGATTGCAACTCCTCTTTAGTAGGGCTCTTAACTTCTTCACTCACGTTCTCTTTTCCTACACAAAAAGATCAGATTAATAATAATAAAAAAAAACACTCAATGCAATAAATCAGATAAAGAAAACAACAATTTTAATGCCTTGTGTGCAGTATAAATATATAGCAGTAAGGTCCACATTTAATCTCTCATTACTCCTTAGTGATTTATATCTTAAGAAATGAAAACGAAGCTTTATAAGTCGACAAAAAAATACTACACTTCACTCATGGGGTGCGACAAACACCAACAAAAAATAACCAAACATAAAGAACAAAGGAACAAAGGTAGAGCATTTGTATCATATCTAAATATAAAATAGAAACAAAATTACCTTGTTTTTTAGCAGCTGATTTCTTATTCACCTTGGCAGCATTAGAAGTAGATGCTTTTGCCTCTTTCTTTTCTTCCTTTTGGGGTTTGGCAGCTGCCTCCTCTTTCTTACCCTTCTTCTTCCCTTCTTTCTCCTCCTGAACCTTCACCTCCTTGCACCCATCCTTCTCCTTTTTCTCCACCTTCCCCTTGGTCTTTATAGAAGCTTCTGCCGCCGACCTTTTATTCCTCTTAGCTGGAGGCTCTTTAACTTCTTCTTCTTCTTCCTCCTCTTCCTCTTCCTCTTCCTCTTCCTCTTCTGGTCGTTCTGACAAGATTGTGTCTGACTTTTCATCCAACTCTTTCTTTATTAAAACATGTACCTTCATGTTTCGCGAATCATACCGTACTGGTAAGAAAAGGGATAAATCACGCACTTGCCCTCTCTTCCAGTCCTTGATGGAAACAGCTTTCGACTCACGAGTAACCGAATTTGGACGACAATTCTCATGAGTAACCACCCCAAGTTCACATGAGTAAACATGTTGGCCCCGATCGGGCAGATCAATGTAATACAAAAGGGGAACATACCCAAAATTGAGAATAGGCTCCTTCACAAGGAGAAATAGATCTTTACCGGGCCCAAGCAAGGTATAATAAAGATCCTTTTCATCAAATCTTATAGCACAGTATTCACCATAATTGTAGCAACTGCCGACCTCACTTTTGTGAGGGCCGGGGTTCCAGTGTTCTTTCAGAAAATGTGCCCTCCATTGTCCTACAACATTAATTGTGCATAAACAAATATATATATATATGAACCAAAATAAGCTTTGATTTTGCAAACAAACTTCTCGTCAGAAAAAATTGAGAAATCAAAATTTGCCATAAGACAAATGATTTTAGTAAGCTGTACTACATGGAGTTTAAGTTTCAATCAAGAAGAGTACAGCCCTGCAGTACAAACCACTACTTGGTACCACAGCCATCCCACAATCTAAAACCCTACATTTTTGTGTCAGTGGATCTGTTGTACTAATACCAGGACAAAAAAGTATTGACCAGCAAAAATGTGCACCTGAAAAGGTCTTGTGACCACAGCCTGGAATTGGGCATAGAGATGGGCCGAACTCACATGTATCAGCATGCACTAAACTCTTGGAGTAGGAAACCGACTCACGGCAACCTAAATTGGCATAAGTGCAAGGTACATGTGCTGATTCCAACACAGCTTCAAATGCGATGTTTCGTTTCCCTTTTGGTTGATGGCAGGTGGGACAGATGTATTCTACTTTTTTCCAGCAGGAGATACACAAGAGATGTCCACTGTAACACTGACAAAAGTACGAACGTGAATTTGTTCAGTTTTTGAATTTGTTATATAAGGTAAAAACAAAATGTTTTCAGTTCTACCAAATTTAATTAAAAATTTCTTCTAATAGAACATGCAAGTACTCCCAATGGAGTCTCCCACAAATATTCTACAAGGCAGTTGTCATTTCAAAATATATATGACACAATATATACTTGGTTCTCAGTTAAATTTGCAAAATATGAGGTGTTCTATTCCAAGGTGCAAACGATGGAAACTGTTGGTGTAGTTCGCTTTCTTATAAGTTTATAAATTAGGACATAATGATCGCACTTAGGTCTAGATCATTCAATATTGAAGCTGAATTTGTTCATGGGTATCACTTGAAATTCGATGAAGCATTTAGGCAAACTAGAAGAAAAAAGATATAATTTTTTAGAGAATTATATTGAAAAATAAACCTCATGAACTGGAGGGCACAAGGGTTCGGTGCAAATGGTGCAGTCCAGTCCATCAGGGTCGACTGTGACTCTAATCTTATTTCCTGTAGAATTTGATCTCTCTGTTCTCACGATTTCTCCTCCAGTCTCTTCTTGAGGAGGAAGAGGTTCGGTTTGATTAGTCTTTGTCTCCCTCACCATGGCAGCCTAGCGAAAAGGAAGAATTTGAAAGAGAGAGAGTTAGTATTAAAAATATATAATCTCGCGATATGAATAGTCACGTCAATTAAATGAAAAATCTTTGGGTGAATCTTTTAACATGTTGGAAGTTGTAGATTTTGACCAACTTTTCACCGGTTTTACAGCCAATTAATGTTTACCATTTTTTCTTTACGTAGCATTTAAAATATTAACTAAATAGTCTTATATTTTATATATGATGTCAAATTCAAAAATTGTCCATAGCAAGTTAGCAACGTTTGAAAGGAGACCAAGCACTGTCAGAGAGAGCATTTTTTTAACAAAATTCATACATCTCTCTATCTCCTTGATTTGTTTAATTGGCCTTATTCTTCCCCTGAATATTAACACAAATTTTAATTAATTTTCTGTTTATGTTGTAAATAATTAGTAAAATTGAAAATTATACATACCAAATTTAAATTAGGATTTAAAATTAGGATTTGACAGACCAAATTGGTTTATGATTTAGGATATTTTAAAGTGATACTCTTGGTATAATTTTTTTATTTAGAATAAAGATTGAATATATTTTTACAAGAGTATTTTTTATGTTCTACAACAATAAATATAAAATTTATGATTTTAGAAAAAATACATGCAGATAATTTGTGTTATTTGTATTATTTACTTACAAATTTATTTACGCACGATCAAGTTATCTCGTGAACATACGCACATCACTAGTCACTTTAACTATTTTTTAATAACTTAGTAAGTTGATAACAAAATTATAAAATAATGTCGAAATTCGGAAAAAATTATGAAATAAAAAAATACAGCGACCTTCACGGAATCGTCTGAGCCCTCCATAGCTCCAATGTCTTTTTAACTCCTTAAATCTACCAAAACGAAAGCAGATCAGATTAAAAGAAACGAAGTAGTTTGCGCGCGCGCGCGCACATATATATATATAGAGAGAGAGAGACTGTGTTGCCTTGCCTTGTTGAGAGTTGGCTCGACACTCGAAGGGATTGAGGTCGCGCACCAGGGACGATGAGCCTCAGCCACCGAGTCAAGCACGAGAGAGAGGATGAGCAGCAAGGGTTTTCTCTTCTAGAGGCACCGGAGAAAAGAGAAATCGATCTGACAGAGAAAGAGCAGAGAAGAAAGGGAGACAGAACGCAAATTTTTGTATTTGGAAGATAGACAGATTGTAAATTTTTGTATTTGGAATAACGGTCCAATACAAGAACCGGGAATATATAAGAAGGGGGAATTTCATCTATAACCCTACAAAACTTGGAAATTCCGTATTTCTCTCTCGAAAATATAAATATAAGTAAAACCACCATTGATCGCCGTTAAATAAGACTATGAAAAAGCAACAAATATCATGGTAAGCTTGACAATTTTTAATAATTTTCATAAAATGTTTGTTTTTTAATAATTCGCCCTTGAGAATTTAGTAATAACAATCCGGTTTACGAGAAGTTTAATTATAAAAATATATTTTTGGAGAAGATAAAAGTTCCCCAATCTCTCTTGAAAACTTCGCTTAAGATATTACATGCTGACTTGCTGAGGTTATCAATTTATAAAAAAGATTGTTATTTCCTAGAAAGTAATAATTATGCTTTCTATTTTAGGCGGCGCCTTTGAGCAGATTGGGTCTTTCAAATCACTTTTTGTTGAAGATTCGAGGTGTACAGATGGCAAATTAAAGGAGTTTAAATTTCCTCGAAAATGAAAAGAAGTTGCTTCAATTTAGTCAAAATTTAAGTTACTTCAAACTTCAAAGATCAGAACTGAGGGATATCTCCGGTTTGATGCGAACGGAGGGAATTATAAATTTCCCGCTCAATGAAATAGTGAAGGGAGAGCGGGATTTGAAATGATAATGGAGAGGGCGGTTCCTTCTCCAGGAAGGAAACATTTAGGTGGGCTCCGCTGGTCAGTGGGTAGAAGAGAGAAGAGTTCAACTGGACGGTGGATTTCATATTTTCATCTGTCATAGAAATAGAAAGAGAGAGATGGAGAGGGTAAGGCTGGGGTTGTGTGGCCGTTTGTGTGTCGGGTAATTTTATTCTTTATAACAATTTCATTTCTTTATAAATAAAAGTTTCAATTCCAATTGAACTTACGGTTTCGAGTCTTTGAAGTTTTTAATTTTAGGCACGATTTTATTTAATTCAAATTTGCATCTCAATTTATCTTTCGATTAAAATTTGTCAATTTTTTTTGTTTATAGTTAATTAAAAATCGTTCAACAGTTCGAGATATAACATAATTATTAAAAAATAATTGCAAGTTATATGAGACAAATTGGGGGACTCGTGGAGTCATGGACCGTATTGACCGGAAATAAATCTGCTGTAATTTTTTTAGAATCACATGATCCTCCTGCTATTCCAAATCCATCTCTTATTTTTCGAAATGCACAAATCTCAAAACAAATAAATGGATGGATTTAGAATAGCAGGATTTGTGATTCTCAAAGAATCACAGCAGATTTGTTTCCGTAGTGACCTGTTAGGAAAAAAACACTTTGATTCTCGTGAGTTGGATCTGATTTAAGTAAGAGAAAAATAACAAGCTAATGTCAATCTCATTCAAATCCGAGTCCGATTCGACCCACTGACTTCTAATTTTTAGTATCTAAATTCTAAAATTTATTAAATTAGATTAAATTATATTTTGGCTGAAGTGTAGGTTGGGATTTCATAAAACTAATAATAGTTGATATTTTTTTGGTAATTCTAATGTATATTTAAATTTTAAAGTATATCATATTTTAGCATGCATTATGAATAATAGCCGATATACGGTTTTTAAAGAGTAAAAACTTATTTCTTATAATTATATTCAATCGAAGATCTTTGTATAGAAAATGTACTATAATTTTTGTAGTTAATTTAAATCTTTGATTTCTAAAATATTTAATCTTTCATTAATATTTTTGTTTCAATCTTTGATGGGAGCAAGAAAACAGTTTTGTTGAAATTAAGACGAAATGTTGTTATTCTTCCGTTTTAAAAAATGGATATATATTATATTAACAACAAATTGGTTGATAATAGTGACAACTAATATAACACTTATTGAAATTGATGGAAACAAAAAATATTCTGATATGTTATTCCTTGTATAAAAATTTATGTAGAATCAGCTATATGAAGGCTATATATGATGTTGAAATTAAATTTGAGATTCAACATCTCAAGTTAGAAATGAATCTACAAAAAAAGTTTGTCAAAAAGGTCTAAATAGAATGACATTTCATTGGTAAAAAGGACTAATAATGTCTAAATGCAATAACATGTGAGTTTATATGGTGTTGGATCAATTTTATTCAAGGCATGAATTTCATGTATAAGTGAAATTAGATTGAAATCGAGATAAAATTTTGAAATTCTGAAATTTGTTGGTGAGGGTTATAATATGCAAAATATTCCTATTCTAAAATGCAATGCTTGTGGCTGAATAATATGGAAATATGAAGATTCACGGCTGATTTTGCATAGAAGCTGGTTAAATTATGTGATTTGAGTAAAAATATACGAATGTGGTTAGATTTCGAGTGACATTCTAAAACGGACAGCCCCTTCTAATTCTCAAGGAAGGTATATTTGGATGGGAACTAGAATAGCTATTTTAATAACGAAATTTGACATTAGTAGATGAGAATAGAGGAAAAAATAATGAATTTTATATTAGTATAAAAATGGTGTTAACAATGTGTAAACAATGTGTTAATTAAGAGTAAAGATAGATAAGTGGGTACTCAAATAAATTATCATGATGTGAATGTGGTAGAAGTAGCGTCAACTTTGTCATTTCAGAACTGTGTTGACGGAAATTCAAGAAGAAAATATTTTTTTCTCTCAAAGAATAAAAAATACTATTCTAACTATTTTTTTCATGATATTATGAATTTTAAAGGGGAAATACGTAATTTGTATGTTTTTGAGGCGTTTGCATAAAATTCCCCCTCTCGGCTCCGCCTCAACCCCCCCCCCCCCCCCCCCCCCCCCCCCTTTATTCTCTCTTTTCTATGTGTGAAAGCAGTGCAAATAGGAATAGTATTATGTTGTATTGATTATCAAATTATAAGATATAGGTAAATGCAGTGTCACAATACAACCTGGTTTAGAGTCCAATGTTAAGTTTTGGACAGAGGTGTGGGATCAACCCCATTCTCTGGCTACTCAATTTCCAGAGCTTTTCTCCATTTGTTGTAATCCTCATATCATTCTCCAGGAAGTTATTCACACTCAGGGAGGGACAATTCGGTTTAGAAGACAATTAGATTCCTTCATGGCCGAGGAATGGATACAGATCCTTCATAAAATTAGTTCTATATCCTTTACTCATAATCATGACAGATTAGCATGGAAATGGGAGACTTCTGGATGCTTTTCAGTAAAATCCTTATACAGGTTCCTCAATTTTGGGGGTATCCAATTCCCTAGACCTCTCTTATGGTGGTCTTTACCTCTCCCTCATAAGATAAAATTTTTCATGTGGTTACTCACTAACAAAAAAATTCTGACTAAAGATACACTTAGCAGGAAAGGGTGGTCAGGGAATACACAATGTCAGTTTTCATTCACCTATTCCTGACATGCAAACTTGCCCAACATATTTGATTCTGGATGGGCAATAATCATCACTACTACACTAAATGGCAGACCATTACATATATTTTCGACTTTTCTTATACTTTAGATAAACATTCTCAAATGACATTTTTAATTGTTTTTAGTTGTATTTGCTGGACCTTGTGGAAACTAAGAAATGAATCTTGTTTTCAATGTTCTACTAAGAAATCTTTTAGATTTATTGTACTAATGATTGTGGCTTTAATTAATTATTGGACAGGATTGATCAAACGGAATTCATATCACCGACGGTACCGTAAAAGAGAATCTTTTACAATTACTTGATCTGGACCGTTCTTTTTAACTTGGCACGAATCTCAAAGCCCAATAATACTGCCCCCTCAGTCAGCCCGAATCCCAAACCGGCTGAGAGTTAATCTCAAACCGTAAATAGCTAATTGTAAAAGGGAATCTTTTACGGTACCGTCGAGGATATGGATTCTGATCAAACGCCAATCTAGGCAGCTAGTGCTTAGATGGATGCCAGAGGAAATTGATGATATCCCCTGCAGGTTTGGGATCCCAAGGACACACAAATGGTGGTGTATCAGGCGCCTGACGAAGAGGCTCAAACATCTAGCAGTTCCCTCTAGGCTCTTATGTTATATAGATACTAGATCATATTAGGATAAAGTTTCTGCTATTCTGTTGCTTATGTTTTGTTATTTTGGTGTTGTCTCAGTACCTACTGATGGAACATTTCCCTTTTGCCTATTTTTTATTTGTTCTCAGTTTGCTGTAATGAACTCTGGTTTCTTGAATGAAACGGGCAATTTGCCTTTTATCAAAAAAAAAAGTATTATGTTGTATTTATTGTGTTTTCCCAGCCATAGAGACTCAAACAAAAATTTTATGGAAATAAAACTACACAGTTTTTTCTCAATCTTGTTGCAAGGAAACAAATGATCTTGTCACAGCTCGTCTTCCTAATTGAGAACTATACATGTTGTCTGAACAATACCCTTGAAGAAACTTCCTTTTGAAATAATCATCTAGTATGTACTTCAATTAAAATAATTCAACATGCACACACTTGTTGTCAGTATCGATCAAGTACATAGCAGCACAATTCACTTTTTTTAGAAAATAGCATTTGTAGGACACAGGCCATGAATATATTATCAAATTCTCAGAAAATGGAAATGCATATCCGTTCATAAGCAATATATACTTACCTAGAAATTTAGTAACCTGTTCATGAACGAAAAATTGAAATGCATCTCCGTTTCTAATCTAGTATCACCGTTTGCGTGTCTGCTAAATTTCGAGATTTCGAGAAATACAAGCTACTATTTTTTTTTTATTTTTTTTTAAATGGTACAAATAAAAATTTGACAAACGTTTGTTCTAGTCCAAGTTTGTATTGATCAGGCTATAATCGATCATGATTTCAGTCCAATTTTAGATGAGTATAGTACCCCTTCTAAAAGGGGTAATTATTTTCTCCTCTTTTTCTTATAACACATGCTTTAAGTGTCACAATATATATTTATATATGAGGAGGGAATAATGAGGGATCCACTTACAACATTTGAAAGTTACAACATCTTATAACAATTTAGTTTTGTGATTTTTAAAGTCCAAACAGTCGATCCAAACCGTTCAACATGTAATATGTACTAAAATGTGCTTGGAGACCAAATTTTATATTTTTTTGAATTTTTTTACTATTTATTAAGTATTTTACAAAACTGTTATTTTTTAGTGGTCCAGAATTATCTAAAAACAGTAGTTTTGTAAAATACTTAATATATAGTAAAGAAATTTTAAAAAATGTAAAATTTGATCTTCAAGCACATTTTAATACAGTTTGGATCGACTGTTTGGACTTTCAAAATCGCAAAACTAAATTGTTGTAAGATGTTGTAACTTTCAAATGTTGCAAGTGGATCTCTCATCTTTATATATATAGCTCATCGTTTTAGTACATAAATACAATCAAGGTATTATAGCTAGTAAAATTTAATAGTAGATAGAGAGCCTCTAGGGTTTAGGTTTACTGTCCTTCTTAATTACAAAAAATATAAATTTCGACGTCTCTCTATGTAGCATGCGGCACTGTCACTATCGTATGCGACATAGATTACACTACAGCTACCCCTCATGCGGCACTGTTCATTTTGTTGTTTACCTACATCGTTGCAATTAGATGGTGTGAATATTTTCCTTTTGCCATAAAAAACAATAAGCTAAGCTGTTCTTGTATTATCTTTCAATTGATTATAATAGTTTTCTTTTAGATTAATATAAGTTTTTATTATATTTCTATTATAATTAAAAGACTTCAAAAATAAATTGAGTAGAAGAGAAAAATCCCGCGCTAATATTATAATTGTTAGTGTCGAAATATAGCAGTTCATATATAAATAAATATTAATATTGACATGAAATATGCAATTTATATATTTTCGGAGCCTCAACAAATTATGTAATTTTTTATCTTTCTTAGATACTGCATATGTATATGCAACGCACTATTTTTTCTGTATTGCAAATGAAAAATAAACTAATATAGAGCTTTAACACAAAAGAACGCACGAACTTGGACACATTTGATCCATGGAGAAACAAACAAAACTCGTGAGAGCCGTATTGAGCTGAATTCGCATCATCTGAGATATCTCAAACTTTGAGTGTTTTTTTAGAGAAGAGCACATTTTTTTTATGTTATGCACAAATCTCAACCGTTCAAATATGTTATGCACAAATCTCAAAGCACATTTTTTTTAGAGAAGAGCTCGTAGACAAGGACTTAATTATTAAGCATTATGTTTTAGCAAAACCTAACAACTGCGCCAACAATTGAATAGAATAATAGGAAAACAGGAAGTAGATATTCGCGATACTTCCACATCAACAGTAACTGAAGGCATCATATATATCATTTACCATCTAATCATAAATATAAGCAGTCAAACATGGGATTTAGATGGGTGAATTTTATCAAAAACATTTAATTTACATTTAATGGAAACCTTAAGAGGTGCAGGTTTGAGGGAATTTGAGGATAACGTAATAGGATTTGTTTCTAGGGTCCAAATAGAAAAGGTTGCAAATTTACAAGTGCTTAACTAATCTCTCCAAGTCCAACGGTCCAACCCAATACTGGTAGCAGTACTACTTTTGGAAAGGTACTGGTACCAAGGTATGGTACGGTTGGCTGGTGTAGGTTTTAGTTATTACACTTTCTTGTAATAGGAATTTGATTTCTTTGATCAAATTGGGGGCCATTCCACTTTTCTCCAATAAAATATATTAAGAAAACCATTGTTTATGAATACATTTCATTCAACTCCAACACAAATCAGATATAAACTTGAGGCATTTATTCAACATCTCAATCACATAATTGTCACCAAAACATTATATACAGCTAAAATAAACTATCTCAATTTCTCAATAGGAATGAAATAATAATGTTAAATCTAAACAACTTTAAAAAATTGGTACCAAGTATGAAAACCACAGTTTTAGATCCGACAGTTAAATCCCAAATCACATCTTTACTGCATGACCCCAGACTTTAGTACGGTACCCATCCAGTAGGCATCATATGTACCATACAACTAGCATAAGTATTGCACTTAATTGCCGCCTAATAAAAAACATAAGCAGTCAAACAGTAATAATTAAACTTTAGAATGCACTGGGGAACTGATGCCTTCAGTTCAAAAATCATAGGATATCAATATCACCAGCGCAACTTGCTGAGTCAGCACCGCCACCATCAGCATCACTCCCTTCGCTTTCACTACTACTGCTACTTCCACTCCCACTAGCACTGCTACTGCCGCTTGAACTACTCTCTCCACCAGAACTGGACATCTCCTGTTCTTGAGCCCCCTGTTCGAACTGGTCATCTCCTGTTCCAGATCCATCCAAAATCTCTCCATCTCTTAATCTCTACTTTTTAGTGGCATGCTGGTTGCTGCCATGCTTATTCCACAACTCTTTGAGATCAATGGCCACTTCAAAATTGTAGTTCTCCCCATGTAAATTAATCAGGTGCTTCCGGAAGACTTGTAATGACATTTTTCGACCATAGGTGTACTTCGGTAGAGGGTATATCGACATAGCAGCAGTACAACATAGGGATCTCCAATCACTTTGGCCCTTCTTAACGCACGGATGAGGGGTACCAGTACAAGAACAGATGGGGGCGGGAAGGTCGTAACCTAAATTCTAAAGAAAGGAAAACACATTAAAATATGATAAAAAATATTATCAACAAGTGCAGCCTCACAAACATCAAATTTCTGAGGAGATGTAAGTTACTCAGGATGGAACCAGAAAAATAAACAAAACTTGAGCCTTCAGAATGTTCAAAAATAAACAAAACTTGTTGCCATGCAGAACGCACGGATGTGGGGTTTTAGTACAAGAACAGAAAGGGGTGGGAAGGTCGGAACCTAAATTCTGAAGCAAGGTAAACACATTAAAATTTGATATAAAATATTATCAACAAATTATAAACAAGTGAACAATATTAAACTAATTTTATAAACTGTTCACTAGACATCAGTGAACAATATTATGAACAAGTGCAGCCACACAAACATCAAAATTCTTGAGGACATGTATGTTACTGAAGAGGGAACCAGAAAAATAAACAAAATTTGAGCCTTCACAATGTTCAAAAATGAGTTTTAAGTGATTTTCTACCTTTATGAACTCTAAGTTGTAATAACCATCATTTTCAGATTCTGCATCATCATCTTCAGATCCTGCGCCATCTATCTTGGCTTCTGCGCCATCTATCTTGGCTTCCAGGGCAGTGATATTTGCCATGAGATTGTCTTTCTCCTTTTTAAACTGTGATATCTAAATACAAATAAAGCGCAACGATTTAATTGAAGACGATGATCATCAAACAAGCAAGAACCAAAATACAGGCTTTGATACAGTCCAAGTAGTGCGAGGCTATGGTAATATGAATATTAGGGATCGACTCATGCTATGGATCCACATCTTCATTTTAAAAGTTCAAACAATTGATCTGAATCGCTAAACATGATTACCATAAGAATATGTACTTTGAGATCAAATTTTACATTTTTTAGAATTTTTTTACTATTTTTTAGAAAGGTAGAAAATCACCACATTTGAATGATCTAGAAAAATATTTAGATCAAGTGATTTTCTCAACCTGATCTTCGAGCCGTCTAATTTCCTCCTTTACTAGCATGTCCTTTTCTCTGCACTCAACTTCCTTCCGAGACTTTATTCTCTGGATTTCATCCTGTAACCACATTTACTAATCAAATAGGGACTAAAGAGCTAAAACTTGACTATAATTACAACGAATATGAAGAAATGCAATGAATTGTGCTTAAATCTTGTCAAGGTGCATGAGTATACCTGAGCATCGCTGGCTTTCTCGGCCAAATCATCGCATTTTGAATGAAGTTCTCTGTTTTCCATCTCTAGTTCAGAAACCTTGTCATGTAGGATCTGCTGGTTTTTTACACTAATTAAAGTTTTGTCTTCCTAATCACAAAGGGTTCAATGTAGTTTCAAAAACTTTAATTAAGTAAAAAAGGTTCTCTAAAAGAATTCAGAGACAATCATGTCATGTTAGTAAAGAAGCAGGCATGCACTTGCACTAACAAGATAAATTAATATTTTATGTATAGCATTTACCTAATCCTTTGCCTAATATGCCAAAGAGCTTAGAAAAGGTATGCTTGTACCTGAATCTCTTTGAGCGAAGCACCGCCGCTGCGCACCAAAAGAAGTTCACCCTGCAACTGCTCTATCTGGCTTCGCAGCCTTTGCATTTCAGCTGCCACTGGGTTGCGATTGATCTAAATATGCATAAACAATGGAAATTAATAACTACAACAGAAGAAGAAAGAACTCAAGTTTGTAAATGATGGGTTATCTTACAACTGCTTTGTTCCGGATGTTCCGGGCCCGATTTGCGTACTTGAGAGTATTTATTGTCTCCTCAGCATTTGAGTCAGCAGGACTAATGCAAGCTGCAGACAAGTTGTACATATGGAATAAGTAACCACCGAACAACATTTTCTAGTTATACCACTGAAAAAAAAATAGAGAGAACAAAACACACCGATCATAACAGTCTTGCTGTTGCCTCCAAGAGAATCCTACAAAGGGAATTCTTTTTAATATCTAAATCAATCAAGCATACAGACCACAAAATTTTTCAATGCAATACTTCCAACATCAATCAGAGAAGCCAATTGCTCCAAAAGTAACAAAGTTTTACAAATTATAAATTAAGACTACCAAGTAACAACACAAATCAGCAACAACAGTTGTACTGCAAGATGTAAATTGCAAATGCTGTAAATCTGTAATGTTACTATTTAAAAATCAGCAGTTAAATTTCACAAGAAAAGAAAACTGAACCAGCAGTCAATTTCTTTGTCCCCATGAAAGGTAAATTTATATGCATTATACCTGCAGCAGTCTTGTCAGCTTGCTGTCTCGATAGGGAACAAAAGCTCCCTCTTTGCACTTCTTCTCATCACTCAATGCACTGATGACATTTCCAAGAGCTAGAAGTCCTTTATTTATATTTATTCCTGAATAAATATGAAAAAACATTATGTAAACAAAGTTCCAGTATCTCCCTTCAAGTGTGAAGAAGGTAAAACATTGTCAATTGTGTAATTATTTTTTGGACAATTTTCTTATTCTTGTTTTACTACAATCAATTTTGGACATATAATGATATTATTTTTTAATGACAAGGAAACGACCAACACCTGACTTTCTTCTTTTGTTATTGTTTGTACATCTCGTATTTACTTTAAACGTAGGTCCTAGATACATACAGAACAGTAACGAAGGAATATATTATATACCTTCTTTAAGCCTCAAGCCATCGGCTCCGGTACGCTTGGCACTCTCAGAGCCGGCCAAATCAACCAAATGAAGTTTAGAGATTAGGATATCATCTCCAACATCGCTTTGGGATGAACTAGCGGTTCGCTTTTGCTCAATGCAAATGGTGAAGAC
Source organism: Carex littledalei (assembly GCA_011114355.1). Classification (NCBI taxonomy): domain Eukaryota; kingdom Viridiplantae; phylum Streptophyta; class Magnoliopsida; order Poales; family Cyperaceae; genus Carex; species Carex littledalei. The sequence continues at coordinate 3,949,441 of CM022081.1, forward strand.
AGCGTGAGACCGGCTGTAAAGGGAAAGAAGGGATCTTTTAGAAACTAACATAAAGACTGAAAAATGTAATGACACTTTAATAAGAGGTAACTTTGCCTATAAGAATCAAGATATATCATTTCTTGTCTTGGTTTTAGATACCATCAGACAACGTGAAAAACTTGTAATGTGTGCACATAAAACCATGCAACTTTTGATAATACAATGAGCAAGGTACCAGTAATATAATTAACAGAAGCTATCCACAATTCTGGAGAGAGTATAATAAGTATTCACATCTTTTACTAAAAAGAATTAGATCATCAACATTTGAAACTTATTTCTTGTCTTGGGTTGCATGTACAGAAAAAACCAAACACAATGATCAAATAAAAGAACTGAGAAATAAAAGAGAGATACCTCGACTGGCTATTCATATACGTGCTAGCAGTAGCACGGTTCGAAGACCCTTGAGCCAGCAAAGAAGCCATTTCTTCTTTTGATTTCAAAGTTCGTTCAATGACACCAGCAAGGGTGATGCCACCAAGTGCTGTTTCTTTTATCTGAATCGGCACTCTGTTAGGTCTAGACCCCATTCTCGTCGTTTTATGACATGCAGATTTTGTTGTCTGAGATTGTGGGTCTAAAAGATCAAACACCTCCTCATTGAAAATCTGCCGTGAATATTTAGCAGAAAAGAAAATATTTATTTAGACAACAAAAAAACATTTGGTTTGAATTCACTGAATTTTTGTTAAAACGGGAGTATATTAAAAAAGTTAAAAAATGAGAATGAGTGGATAGTAATGAGCGGTACAAATATTCTTTGGATTTTAATTAGCATACCTCAATGAACGAAACTCTGATGAGAAATTCTACGTTGTCACTCCGTTTGTTTACTTTTTCAAAAATCTCCTCCATGACTTTAGGTATGACCCCACCAGCATTAGTTTCTCCTGAACAATAAGTGCCCATGGTATATGTCTTCCCAGAACCTGTCTATAATTTTACAAAAATAGCATCAATATTTGTGAGAAAATAATTATTTAGTTATGTATGCACAGACCCTGTATATGCATGTTTAAGGGATTAAAATACCAGGTTCCAACGTTCCATCACATTTTGCCAAGTTGACTCAACTTGTATTACGTATAACTAAGTCTAAGTAGCGCTTAGTTCACCATTCGGTAAGTAGTGGAACAAGATGCTCATATTACAAACCTGTCCATATCCTAGCACAGTGGCATTGTAGCCACGAAAAACCGCATCAACAAGTGGCATAATACATTCCTGAAAAATTCGACATGATTGTGGACCTGACGACCCATACACATGGTCATACGTAAACACGTGCGAATTAATTTGGACCTGCACAATTAAAATGAAAGAAGCTTCAGAGATACTGTACAAGAAAAAATGATAGTTTCTCAAAAAGTGAATTGTGCTACTATGTACTTGACACGGCATGTTGAATTATTTTAATTGAAGTACGGACTGATGATTATTTCAAAGGAAGTTTGTTCAAGGGTATTGTTCAAACAACCATGTACAATTCTCAATTAGGAAGATATGCTGTGAGAAAATCATTTTGTTTCCTAGAAACAAGATTGAGAAGAAACTCCATTTTAAAATTGAAAAACTCCATTTTGTTTGAGTGTCTATGGCTGGAAAAAACAATAAACATAGGACTATTCCTATTGCACTGCTTTCACACATATATAGTCTCACATAGTAAAGTAGAAATTAGAGATATGTGCAGTAATCTGACCTGAGGTTCGCCAGGTGTGACAGTCACACAATCGGTGCACCCATCGAGAAGCTCTGATGTGATCAGCGGTCGAATATTTACAGCGACCTTCACGGAATCATCTGAGCCCTCCATAGCTCCGATGAGAGAGAGACTGTGTTGCCTTGCCTTGTTGAGAGTTGGCTCGACACTCAAAGAGATTGAAGCCGCGCACCAGTGACGATGAGCCTCAGCCACCGAGTCGAGCACGAGAGAGAGGGATGAGCAGCAAGGGTTTTCTCTTCTAGAGGCACCAGAGAAAAGGAGAAGGCCAATGGCTAGGGTCTGAGAGAGAAAGGAGAGAAGAAAGGGGGGCTGGGTCTGAGAGAGGATCGGAAGACAGAGAGCGTGCAAATTTTTGTATTTGAAATAATGGTTCAATACAACTGTACAAGAACCGGGAAGGGCGAATTTCAACTATACCCCTACAAAATTTGGAAATTGCGTATTTCTCCCTCGAAAATATAAAATATAAGTAACTATGAAAGAAGCAATACAAATATTCGTGATAAGCTTGACAATTTAGTAATTTTCATAGATATAAAATGTTTGTTTTCTAATAATTTACCCTTGGATAGTTGATAATAACAATTCGGTTTTCGAGAAGTTTAATTATAAAAATATATTTTTGGAGAAATAAAAGTTCCCTTTCAACCCCTCTTGAAAAAAATCGCTTAAGATATTACTTTTTGGTCTTTCAAATTACTTTTTGTGCAATATTCGAGGTGGACAGATGGCAAATTTATTGGGATTCAAAGTTTCCTCGGAAAAGAAAAAAGCTTCAATTTTGTTAAATGGGGACTTATATTTACTAGGAATGGAGAGATTTTGACCTGAGATAAGTGAGAAGAGGCACTTATTTCTTTTGGAGAAGCGCTGGCCTTTTTCTCCGATATTTTTATTAAAACCCCCAAATAAAAACAAATTATCAAATCTGCTCCCACTTTGAAATTATAATTATTTCTACCCTAACCGCCCGTGGACTGGGCGGTCCACTTTTCGCGCCAGACCGCCCAGCTACGGGGCGGTTCACTTTTGAAACTTGACCGCCCAGAGACTGGGCGGTTCACTTTTGAAATTTGACCGCCCAAGGGCTGGGCGGTCTTCTATTGTTTTTTTTTTATAAGAGATGTTTTAATTTGTTTGAATGTTTTATATTAAATTGTTGTAATGATTTGTTTGAATGTTTCATATTAAATTGTATGATATATATTTATTATTTGTTGACGATTATATTTTTATAATTGACGATTATTTTTATATGTTATGTAATTGTCTAGCTTTAATATAATTGATTAGTTTTATATTAAGTTTTGTTAATGTTTAAATGTTTCTAATTGGTAATCGAAATGGTAAGTTTAAACAACAAAAGTAGTAATCGAAATGGTAAGTCTAAACAACAAAAGTAGTAATCGAAATGGTAAGTCTAAAAATGAAACATAACAGTCCAAACACGAAATATAATAATCCAAACTAAAATACTAGAAACCTATCAAACTAAAAAAAATATAAAACCCTAACGGCGACGACGAGGGCGAGGTCCGGAGAGGTCCAACCTATCAGGTGCACGGTGCTCCCTCTGCGACGGCGGACGCCTCTGGTGAACCTCATCCACCTGCATGTCATCGTGTACGGTCTCGCGCGCCCATGGGTCCGCCCCCAGGTGTAATGCATGCTCCCCACGGATCCCCGCCTGTGTACGCAACACCCACGGATCGGCCTCCCAAGTAGGAGGATACGTGGCCGGAGGCGGTGTGCCAAATATAGCAGCGGCAAAGCCATCTGCAGTCTGTGCCCCACTCCCACTGGCCTCGCCGTCGTGCTGTCTGGGCTCCATATACTGCGGTCGGTGGGAGCTAGCTGGCTCCCATCCGCCCTCATCTGGAGCTAGGTCATCCAAAGAGAAAACGGCGGCGGCAGCGGCGGCGGCGGCAGCTTCATCCTGCATTTTAAAAAATGTTAAATTAGAGACATAGAAGTAACGAGTAAATTAATTAAATAATGAACTTTTGCTACCTCGGTATGCTGCACTGGAACTCCATGCTTGTTGTAGTACGCGTTCCACGCGTTGTTGTTCAACACCCACTGGTGGATCGCCCAACCCGAGTCATCTTCTGCAGAAATGAAGATAAATTAATAAGAATGATCTTTTGGAGATACACTTAATAATGATCATTTGTATGACATATTATTACCTGCAGGAGGTGGCGGCATCTCCGCAGCGTAGATAGGGTCTCCAGGCTGCTCCGGATCTGGTGGTGGGGCCTTTATCTCGCGCCAATTGATGTCCTCTCCAGCATCGTGCAACATACCAACGAGGCGCCCGTCCCAGCCAGAGTCCTCCACGATCGGTGCACTGTGTTGGAGCATTTGACATCCTATCGCTCTCCAACTTTTTCTCGCCATGCACACCAAGCTGTGTGCCACTCCTCTAATAGCGGTCAAAATCTGCACACAATGTATTTTTATTATTATTATTGGAAGATGAATAAATAACTACAATTTTTGGAGCATGTCAGTTTCATTTAAACATACCGAACGAGTATGGATCGGGCCGAAAGGCAAGTAAGTCCTAGATCCGTCACCCGTGAGTCTCCGTCGAAGAGCATCACCATAGTCCCCCTGTAGATAAACCGTCGGCATGCGGGTGACGGACGTATGGTATCTCGGGGGTGCGATGCCTCACTGTCATCATCGTCGTGTCCTGCATTTTACAATTATTTCAATATAAACGTCTAATTAAATAATGCTATTTAAATTAGGAATACAAAACCAACGTACCTCCATAGATGCAAGTGAGACACGGTGCCTGACATGTGGGATCCACAGAAGAGGACTAAACGTGTCAGGATGGTGAGGGGGATAATCTCCAAAGGGAGCATCTGCACCGGACGACTCTGCACCGGATGCCTCTGCACCGGATGCCTCTGCACCGGATGCCTCTGCACTGGATGCCGCTGCACCGGATGCCGCTGCACCGGATGCCTCAGCATCGTGATCATGTGAACTCTCCCCCGTCTCCAGAGGGGCATCCCATGCACGTCCCCGTCTAGTTCTGACCATACTACATTTCAATAAACAAAAAATTTTATCTTACAAATCCTGATTTATAAATCCTAACTTATAAACTCTAATTATGTCAACCCTAAACCCTAATTTAAGAATTCAACCCTAATCTAACAATTCAACCCTAAACCCTAATTTGATCCATAAACCCTAATTTAACCCCTAAATCCTAAATTAACAATTCAACCCTACATCCTAATTTAACAATTCAACCCTAAACCCTAATTTGATCCCTAAACCCTAATTTAACCGCTAAATTCTAATTTAACCCCTAAACCCTAAATTAACAATTCAAAACTTAGCCCTAATTTAACAATTCAACCCTAAATTAACAATTCAACATAATTTAAACAATTCAACCCTAAATCCTAATTTAACAATTCAACCCTAATTTAAACAATTCAATCATAAACCCTAATTTAACAATTCAACCCTAATTTAACAATTAAATCGCGACAGGAAAATCAACAACCCGCACACGATAATTAACAATTCAACCCTAATTTATAAACTTCAGTTTTGTCAACCCTAAATCCCTAAACTACAAACTCTAATACCGGAAACCCTAATTTTGAAGAATTCAATCGTTTCGGGAAATCAACAACCCGGACACGATAATTAACAATTCAATTCTACCAATCGTTCCAATGCCAATACAAGATACAAAATATAAATTAAAAAAATTATTTAGAAACTTACCCGAAAATAATCGGATTGTCGCCGAGATGGCCGAAATTAGGGTTCGGGTGAGAGAGAGAGAGAGAGAGAGAGAGAGGAAGAGAGAGAGAGAGAGGAAGAGGGAGAGAATGGCAGAATAGAGAGAGAGAGAGAGAGGAAACCCTAGAGAGAGAGAGGAAGAGAGGGAGAGAGAGAGAGCTAGAGAGAGGAAGAGAGGGAGAGAGAGAGAGCTCTAGAGAGAGGAAGAGAGGGAGAGAGAGAGAGAAAAGCAATGCTGGGGTTTAGTGGGGTGTGGTTTCGGGCGGCGACGCGGGCGGCGGGAGAGGCGGGGCTGGAGGCAGAGAGAAGAGAGAGAGAGCCGCTGGAGGGGCGGACCGCTTTTAAAAAAAAAAAAAATTTCATAGTGGACCGCCCAGCGTCTGGGCGGTCAGGTTTTAGAAGTGGACCGCCCGAACACTGGGCGGTCAGGTTTCAAAAGTGGACCGCCCAGTCACTGGGCGGTTCAGTGGGAAAAGTGGACCGCCCAGTCCACGGGCGGTTAGGGTAGAAATAATTATAATTTCAAAGTGGGAGCAGATTTGATAATTTGTTTTTTTTAGGGGTTTTAATAAAAATATCGGCCTTTTTCTCTTCCCATAATTCAAATCTTCATCAATTAATTTCCTGATCGCACGGTTAGATTCTCTTTTCATTAATTAGTTCCATCAAATTTTGTTAATAAATGTGATCGGTATATATTGGTCTGTTAGATTTCTATTGTTATTCAATTTGTATTAAATGTTTGTTGTCAATCTATATAGATTGATCACTTCATGCGGCTAACGCTTATATTAACACATTTTTTTAATTTAGTTATGGCCATTAATTTTATAAAGCTTAACGCATTTTTTTTTTCTTTAGTTATCTTTTACGTAGTCTCAAATATCAATTTATTTAGATATTAGTAATTCACAGAAAATGTCAAGTCTTACATATTATAAATAAGAGGAGGATTCAAATGCCTCCATTTTTAAAATCTTTAATATTCAAAATTTAAATTTAAAAATCAAAATAAAACAGTTAGATATGATCTATCATCTATATCATTTTATCTATGTATGTGTAAAAAATTATGACATTTGAGTTTTGTTTTGGTTGTTATCAAGAACTTATAAAAATGTAATAATGTAGATAATTTATATACGTTGATTTTTCAACTTATTGATTTACACAAAAACAAAATTGAAATGTGATAATTTTTTAATGAGTACATAGATAAAATAATATAGATCACATCTACGGTTTTATTTTGGTGTTTATGTTTTAAATTTTGAATTATTAATGTTTTAAAAATAAAGTTATGATGGAGGCACAAAAAATGAAGGCATTATATCCTCTGTTTCAGATGCTTCCATTTTTTTTTTGTATATTTATTTTTCCAAAACAATAGTTGTTTTTATTTTATTATTCATTTTAATTGACGTCAATTTTTGTTGAAGCCTTCTATGTTTATTAAGGACTTCATTTATTATTATTACAAAATGATCGAAAAAATAAAAAATAATATTGATTTATTATATTATTTTCCCTTAAAAGAAACAACAACAACAACAAAAAATATTTGAATGTTAATTTTAATATATCTGTAAATTCGATCTTATATGACATTATTGAATGTATGTGAGAATTTTTACAAATATTATATAAAAAATATGATTATTTCATAAGAATCTTTAGATCTCGTATATACGTAAGTATTTAAATAAACCAGTAATCAGACTGGTTAATCCGACGGTCTAACTATTGATCCGAGAGTTAACCGGGTCAAGGTCCGGTCTAACCAGTAAGACTGGGGTTGTGTGGCTGTTTGTGTGTCGGGTATTTTTATTCTTTATAACAATATCATTTCTTTATAAATGAAAAGTTTCAATTCCAATTGAACTTACGGTTTCGGTTTCGAGTCTTTGAAGTTTTCAATTTTAGGCACGATTTGTTTTAATTCAAATTTACATTAAATTTATCTTTAGATAAAAAAAAATAATTTGTCGAAAATTTTGGTTTATAGTTAATTAAAAATCAAATTTACTATGCATAGCACGGATTGTTCTGTAATTCGAATCAATATTTTCTTTTTCAAAATTCTAACGATCAATCCGAATTGTTCAATATGATGCTTATGAATATTTATTGCAGACTGAATTTTATATTTTTTTATATATTTTTTTTTACTATTTGTTAAGATAGGTAGAAAATCACTTGATTTGAAAATTCTGAACCATTCAAAAATAGTGATTTTCAATCTATCTTAAAAAATAGTAAAAAAATTCTAAAAAATATAAAATTTGTTCTGCAAGTACATATTCATATGGAATCATGTTGAATGGTTCAGATCGACCGTTAGAATTTTGAAAATAAAAATATGTTCCATATTACAGACTAACATGTGCTATGCTAGTACCATAGACTCACTCAAAGATCGGAATATAACATAATTATTAAAAATAATTGGAAGTTAGGTAAAAAGTACTCTTTGATTCTAGCGAGTTGGATCTGATTTAAGTAAGAGAAAAATAACAAGCTGATGTCAATCTTATTCAAATGTGAGTCTGATTCGACCCACAGACTTCTATTTTTATGCTACTATGTTATGGTTGAAGTGTAGGGTGGAATTCATAAAAATAATATATAGTGCACAATCCCGTGATCTTTTTTTTCTTGGTTCTAATATACATTTAAATTTTCAAGTATGTCATATTTTACCATACATTATGAATAACTAGTACCATGCCCGTGCATTGTAACATAGACATATTATAAAATTGAATAGAATATGAAGAGACATTTTTATTTGACATTCACACAAAATTAAGAAAAAATATATTTAAATGAAAATAAAAGACACAAATGAAAAAAAAACGGAGATCCAAATAATAAATAACAATAAAAGAAACAACAACAAATGAAAAAAAAATGGATCAAATATAACATGATTTTTTTTTTAAGTATCATTGTACCATTTAATATCTAATTTTCTCCACAAACAAGACATGTCATTAAACGATTTAGAGGATAAATGATCTGTAAAAAAACAAAATTAGAAAATATATAATTAAATGATTCAAATAAAGATTTTCTCTACAGATATATTTTTGATGAAAATTATTTTAATAATGAAAATTTCTCTTCAGATCATTTCTCTACACGAAAATTCTTGATATTCTTCATTTTCTCTCTTGATCGGAAATATATGATTGTTTCCATCAGCACAAGATTTGCTCTTCATCTATTCACAAAGATACAATAGACCTAAACAAAATTCGGAAAGATATGATTGTTTCCATTTTCATTGTCGAAAATACAGAGGAAGAGGAGAAATGAGACGGAGGAAACAGAGAAATAAGAAAATAATTTAATTGCAGAAATTGGAGATAGCTGTAAGGAGAAATAAGAAAATGGATCCCTAGGGATTCATTCAATTTAATTGTGACTAACCATGTAGCAGTCTGTGTGGCAAGTATGTTTTTAACTAAATTTAGACTTATACACATAAAATAGATGTACTTAATCAAAGAAGACAAATTATGTGATTGGAGGGCTGATATTCAATTCGAAAATTCATCTTTCAATCTCAGTCGTTAGCGGATTAGTACAACTGCGTGCATAATATAAGAATTGGGATAGCCAATATGCCGTTTTTAAAGAGTAAAAAGATCTTTATATAAAAAATGTACTATAATTTTTATAGATAATTTAAATCTTTGCTTTCCTTGTTTGGACTTTCTATTTTGAAAAAGTGGTTGTAGCAAATTTATGGCATACACAAAGTTGTGGCTCCTTTAACATTAAAATAACAGCTTATGATTTTGTCTATGAGTTGTAACCTGAAAATTTTAAATAATTAATTAACTGTAAATCACAGATTATGACAAATAAAAATACAATTTAAACATATAATTAAAATTTGCAATGATTCAAATAAAAATTTACAAAGAAAAATAGAATAAAAGAAGAAATTGAGAACGTCCAAATTTAAAAACAAAATCTTAAAATAAGATTAGTGAATAATAAATCATAATCATGCCAAACTAAAATTTAATGTAAATAGATAAAACAAAATTTCAATAAATGAAAATCAAATTAGATTTTCAAAAAATTTGAAACTGAAAATTCAAAGGAGATTGAATTTACATCAATAATTAGGTTAATTACAATTAACAAACAAAATCAACCTGCCACACGGAAGGACACACGACATCAGCCTCACCCTCTTCCCCTCCTCTCTCTCTCTCTCTTATATGCGGACCCCACCGTAATAAAACCACCTCAGTTTCTTTTTTTTTTAGTTGGCATGGATACAATTGTAAAAGAGCTGATAAGTTACATGTCTAGAGGAACGGATCTTGATAGGGAGATTTTGATGATGTGTAATGCATTAAAAAGGTCCATGTCTTTCTATATAATTATTATATGTCAAAATTAATGAATCAGCCAGCCAAAAGAACTTTTCTGAATTTGTATATAAAGGCATGATTTTTTAAGAAATTATTGTTGTGTACCGTCAGTGCATGTTTAGATGATGTTTTATGACTCCTAGAGGAAGTTTTGGACTGCTCTTGTGAAATCAGAGGATACTAGGTTACGAATAGCATAGAAAAATAATAGTTGGGCTCCACAACACAGCCGTTTAGACCAATTAATTGGTCAATTAGTTGTTGCCGGCGATTAAACTGTTACGGAATTTCTCGACAAATCAGCCGATTATTTTCAATTATGAGTTTATGACTAATTATTTCCGATTAATCGCTTGGCGGTAATATATCCGTCCGATGAGCGCATACCGTTATGTACAACACTGGTTGGGCTACGGTTTGAAGTGTAGTACACATAGGTTAGCTAGGAATATAGGTAGAAAAATATCAAAAGGACCATTCAAGAAAATACTAAGAAAGTTACTATATGTGACTAAAAATTAAAGTGAATTATATGGCTTAGATGAAGGGATAAAGACATTTTGGATTTCCAGATTTTACCAATCGGAATTAATCCACATTAGAAATTTCCATGTCATTTTCAGATTTTGTGTTATCATTTGCTTCAATGCGTATATCCCCACTTTTTGCCATAATTTTTGACAAGCCAGAAACCTATGGAAAAAATAATAAACAACAAAGCTAAGTAAAATATGTAGAGGAGGGTTCAAATGCACCATAATTTTAGTGCTCCAATATGCTCCACATCTTTTATCTCTGTTTTCAAAGTCCGAACAGTCGATCCAAACTGCTCAACATAATATTCATAATAAAATATGCTTGGAGACCAAATTTTATATTTTTTAGAATTTATTTACTATTTTTTAGATAGATACAAAATCACTGTTTTAAGGAGATTCTGGACCATTCGATAAAGTGATATTGTACCTATGTAAAAAAATAGTAAAAAAAGTTCTAAAAAATATAAAATTTGGTCCAAGAATATTTTATTATGAAGATATGTTGAGCGGTTTCGGATTTTGAAAACAAAAATAAAAAATGTGAAGCATATTGGAGCACAAAATCATAGTGTATTTGAACCCTCCTCGAATATGTAACATCTCAAAAATTACAGTACTCACAGCAATTTACAACTAATCTCTCCAACTTATCAAACTTTACAATTGGGTCCCTGGTATAGCAAATCTTACCGGTAACCTTGGTCTCTCTGGTACGGACTGTACCTGGTTCTACGTGAACAAGCATGAAATTTCAAGGCCGATTAGATTGGAGCAACACACCTCTACGTGACCACGTGAACGGTCACAAGTTCAAATCGGGTATTCAAATGCACAAGCAACAGCATGGCTCAGCGCACACACTACTGAAAAGGACTCGGCGTAACAGAGATGGCGTGGTAAAGGGTAAAGATTTTAACAGAGCAATTTCGGCTTCATGCAGCGCACAGACCATATGCTGCGCTGTTTTGATTCTATAGTCTGTGCGCTGTATGAAGACAAAACTGATCTGTTTTGATTCGGTGTGAAACGGGAATAGCGAAGGGAGAGAGCGGTTTCTTCTCCAGGAAAGAAACTGTGGTCCGCTAGTCAGTGGGTAGAAGTCTAGAAGAGAAAAGGGTTTTAAGTCGGGGGTGGGGTTCATCTGTCATAGAAAGAGAAATGGAGAGGGTAAGGCTGGGGTTGTGTGGCCATTTGTGTTTGGGTATTTTTATTCTTTAGAAATAGAGAGCTCATCAAGTCTTCCCACCTAGATTTTCTAAACATCACACGTGAAAACTCCAACAATTTTATTATTAGAAAGTGATTCTCCATTTTATGAATGATTGGGACTTAATATTTTAAGATTTATTGTTAACGAGGGGTATCTAGAAATTGACACCTTCGACTTAATAGAAGTCATGGTATACTTATTTAATTTCCTAAGCATCACACGAGTCATGGGACTTATCTAGAAATAACAACAATAAATCAAGTATTTGGGTATTCGCTTGAACTCTTAAAATCCAATTTATCAATGATTGGGACATAGCTATTAGTTAAATCGATACAAGATTTCAAAATTGGAAGAACAAGGTGTTCAGGTACTAATGAAGCAGTACTTTTTTCCTGAATAAAAGTTAAATGTCAAGTTACCGGCTAATATTACTTTCAAAAGAGTGGATTACAACATTAAATTTGAAGAAGTAAAGTTTATTGTCTTTTTGGCGGTGTGACCTGTGAGGCTGTGAAGAAGACAGCTGAAGGAAAAGGGTCGCCCAAGGCAGAGAGGAGCCCCACCCCTCCGCCAGGACCACCTGAGGGTCGCCGGAGCGCCGCCTGGCCCCACCTGACCCCGCCTTGGCCGTCACAGGTCAGATCCGGCCATTGGTCAGATCTGCTCCGCCTAGCCTCCGATCAGTAGCCTCTCCTTCTTCTTCTAGACCGAACCAGATCTGCCACCTTCTTTTTCTAGGCAGATCCAAGGTTGGTTTGGTCCTTGGCAAGAAAAGGCGAGGGGTGCTCGCGACAGGGGTGAGGCGGCTGCTCGCGACAGGGCTGCTCGCGAGGGGTGAGGGCTGCTCGCGAGGGGTGAGGTGGCTGAGGGCTGAGGCGGCTGCTCGCGACAGGGGTGACGCGAGGCGGCGGCTCGCGAGAGGGGTGAGGTGGCTGAGGGCTGCTCGCGAGGCGGCTGAGGGATGCTCGCGAGGCAAAACCCTAGCTCGCAGCGACAGGGTTGACGCGGCTGAGGGTTGCTCGCGAGGCGAAACCCTCTCTGTCACTTCTTCTAAGTTTCTCGTTCGACAAAGCGCCTCCTCTCTCTCTCGTCTCTACCTTGAGAGGAGAGAAAAATGAGAGAGGAGAGGAACCGGAGCCGAGAGCGCGGTATCGTCGGAGTTCGGAGAGTTGAGTCTCTACGCCATCTCGATCGGAGCGCGGGTGAGTAGATCCGGTCGTCGGAGCGCGGCGGCGGGCGAAAAATCGAACCCGGTCGTAGAGAGCGATAGGGAAAGGTAATAGGATAATTATGAGTGTATATAAGTGAAATTAGAGTTATTTAGAATAGTTTAGAGAATTTTGTGAGAATAAAAGAGTGGATTTAGGTTTAGAGTCATTTGACTCGTTGTAAGTTCGTTTTTTTATCAATGAAATTGTTAGTTGGCACTTAAAGTCACTAACCTTCAAAAAAACATTAAATTTGAAGAACAAGGTGTCAATTTCTAGATAAGTCATTTTATATTTTTAATATTTTAATATTTTTTGAAAAACACATCTAGAGAAATAGATAAAGTATCTTAAAATTTAAATGTACTAGAAGAATAACAAAAAGTTTTTATTGACACAAATTTAACGTTTGAACCGGGATCAATAACTCGGATCTAAACATTATTATTTTTTTTCCAACAACACACCAAAAATATTTTTATTATTATTTCAACCGCGAAGAATTCGGCTTGAAAAATGTTTTCGTAGTCCTTCTAGTACATCTAAATTTTTAGATATTTTATCAATTTGGTCCTTCTAGTGTATTCAAATTATAAATAACTTTGTCTATTTTTCTAGAAATATTTTTATATTAAAATAAGATTTCATTGATTTTTCTAACGTCCCAAGCAAATGTGCTTCCTTCCGTTAAAATAATTTAAAATAGTTTTATTTAAAAAAAAAATATTTGAAGCTGAACTGCTCCACGGGACAAGTTTCAACTTTCAAGTAAAACCTTGTTAGTTACCTGGGCTGGGTGTTCAAAAAAAGAGGCTAGAATTCTGAAAAGATTTGTGGTGGAAAGAAGTTCCCTGGGCTGGGAACTCTGATTAGGTTCTATTTTTTTTTAATTATTTTATAAAAGGAGGTTCGTTGGGCCGATAACTTGCTCCGCGGGACACGCCTCAATTTTTGGGCCAGAATTGTGTAGCTTACAGAATTGCACCAACAGCTCCTTAGTAAGTATGCTCTTAAATCAACGATATGTTGTCAGCTCATACAATTAATTAAATTGTTTTATTTGTAAATAGATAGGAAGCATTGGTTTTTTTTTTTCTTTGTGGTATTATTAGTAACGAAAGTTCGAACTAGCTCGTTCAATCGAAAACTGTTCCAATTTGTTTTGACATATAATTCTACGAGGCTCGATGGGCCAAGCTTGGTTCGGATCTTATCTGTGTACAAAATAAGTTTGGAATTAATATAATGGTTTGATTTCAATATATATAATAAGTTGTAATATACTTGGGTAAATTTGAAAAATGTTTTACACGTGCTTGTTATTCAATGAAATGATTAATGCAACATGTGGATTCTTTTCAATGTGTATTGTGATAAACGCACCGAATGAATGTATGATTCATACAAAACAAAATGCTAGCTAGATTAATCATTCGGTTCTTGTGAATGTCATGTTATGTACGTGACATTAGTATTTGATATTATAATATTATAATATGTTTCATGGTTCTTGTTAAAACTTAAAAAGTCATGATGTTTCCCTAGCTTCGTTTACATTTAATTTTTAAACTTATAAACTAGGTCGAAATAACAAGATTTGATTGTTATGATATTTTTACAAAATTATGAATTTTGTTATTACAAAAAATAGGATAATGGTGGAAATTGATAAATAATACATCATTTTCCATTTATGAAATACCAGTAAACTATTCTATATGGTTTCAGACTCGTAAGATAAACGTATCAATCATGACTGACGTTGGCTCTACCCCTCAGCCACATCCACCACCACTTCCCACACCTGATTCTATTATCCCCTTAATTTTCCATTCGACCGCTGTACCATACACTAAATTTTTAAGCAAAAACCCCAGCTACTACTTGTTACGTGTTTTTGGTTGCTAATATTTTCCTTACACTCGTCCCTATAATTCTCATCAACTTGAACCACACGCTTTACTTTGTATCCTTCTCAACTATGCCACAAACCAAAAAAGAATATCGTTGCCTTCATTTTCTCACTAACGAGTTATACATTGCTCGCCATGTACAATTTGATGAGACTTCATTTCCATTCAAACAAAAACCCTCTATAGTTAACCTAACATTTCTGTTTTAAACATGTCACAATTCTCTTTTAATTCTCTTCTACAGCCAATGGCTCAGATTTTCTCTCATTTATTTCCAGCAGCTCCTAATTACCCTCCCAACCTCAGCCCAAATATTTCTCCCCAACAACTCGGCCCAGCCCAACTAACTAACTCCCTTTTAACACAACCCATTAACTCCCAGCCCAACTACAATTATTTAACCACCACCCGACCTGCTATTATACCCAGCGACTCACCTCAATCTGCTTTTATATAGAAGCTGACATGTTTACCCACAATTTTCTTCTACTTTTAATATCTAAATTTTAATATTTATTTTGACTTTATAATCTTGTTTTGATTTCGAGTCATATATATATATTTTTTATTAGGAAGTTAAAATATCATTGTTAATATTTCCACAATATTTGAAGCTAAACTGCTCCTCGGGACAAGTTTCAAGTAAAACATTGCAGTAATGGAAGTTCGAACTAGCTCGTTGAATCCAGAACTGTTCCAATTTGGTTTGACATATAATTCTATGAGGCTCGATGGGCCAAGCTAGGCTCGGATATTGTCTGTGTGTACAAAATAGTTTGGAATTAATATAATGGTTTGATTTTCAATATATAAAATAATTTTGAAATTTAATATACTTTGGGTTAATTAATTGAAAAGATGTTTCACACGTACTTATGTTATTCAATGAAATGATTAATGCAACTGTGGATTCTTTTCAATGTGTATATTGTGATAAACGCAACGAATGAATGTGTATGATTAATCTTTCAGTTCTTGTGACTGTCATGCCATGCACGTGATATTAGTATTTGATATTATAATATTATAATGTATTTGATGGTTGCTGTTAAAACTTAAAAGTCATGATGTTTCTTCTGGCTTCGTTCACATTTATTTTTTGAACTTATAAACAGGTCAAATAACAAGATTTGATTGTTATGATATGTTTACAAAATTATGAAACTTCGTTTCTACAAAAAATAGGATAGTGGTGGAAATTGATAAATAATATATTTAATAAATCAAATAATTTTAACAGGACTTGCATAGCTGATTTAGGATTTGAGAAAGATGGTACTATTTTCATTTTCTCAAATTACTCGTTTAGGGTTAGAATTTAAGATTTAGAATTTAGAGTGATTAATTGAGTAGAGAAGTGTGCGTGACATGTTAATGTTGTGATTAATGCAGTAGAGAACAAAACAAAGACAAGAGATTTTCAATAAGTTAGAGCTTAAATCGGACCATTCAAATCGACTTTTATGGGCATGTCCTGATGGCTGTATTTTCTTTGAGACGTTTTCTCCATTTTATAAAGAAAAATACAATTTTCTCATTCCCATTGCAGAACTAGGAATGGATCTAGAAATATTTTGATGATAATGCATTATGAGTGTTCTATCTTTTTATATAATTAACGTGTTAAAATTAATGAATCTGCCTTTCAAAAAGAACTTTTTAAATTTGTATATAAAAGCATGATTAAGTAAAAAAATTAGTTGTATACTGTGTAGTGTAGCATTTTAAAGATAAGGTTTTATGACTCTTAAAAAAAATTGACATAAGCTCCTGTGAAAAATAGTGGATACTGGGTTGCAAATAGCAACTGAAAATGCCTACTATTGTTATTTTTAATTAAATTACAAACAAAGTTACAAATGCAGGAATTTAAAGGAAGAATAAGAAAAAAGAACTTGCTAGTTACTTGTACTTTTGAGTATCTAATTCTTTCAATTCTTTCTACTCGTTTATTAAGATTGAATGACTCAATCTTTTTTTTCATAGTATCCTTGTTTATTTAAAAGAGAACATGTTATTCGGTAGAATTTTTCATGATGTAATTAATCATGCACGTTATTTTTTATTATACAAAATTTAGAGTTTTGAAAAATTATATATTTATGTTCTTATTTGACTTAATTGTAAGAATTTTCCATATGTAAAATTTTAATTTATTTTAAATATTTTTTGGAGCGAAATTCGGGAAACAATTATATTTTTCTAATGCTTGTTAGTTAACAATCATAAATTCTTCAGGTGATAGTATCACTTCTCTCTCTGTCTGTTTTTTTTTTTTTTAAATAATATAGTAACTCCTAGCCGACCACCTCTCTCTCTCTAGTTAATTACCGTATTGTTTGTTTTTCTAATTACTTTTTGTAATTTTCTTAGGCCTGAAATTGAGTAGAATAAATTGATGAGAATAAATTTTAGTTACAGAAACTGAAATGAAACTTTTGGAAACAAAATAAGAGTGAGGCTATGGTACTATGCATATCACGACCGTAATACATATTAATATTTTCATTTTTTAAATTATAACGGTCGATTCGAACTGTTCAACATGATTCATATATGAATATGTACTTGCAGATTGAATTTTATATATTTTAGAATTTTTTTTGCTATTTTTTAAGAATGGTAGAAAATTACTTGATATGGATAAGTGATTTTCTACCTATCTTAAAAAATAGTAAAAAAATTCTAAAATATATAAAATTCGGTCTGCAAGTACATATTCATATGAAAATCATGTTAAACAATTTGGATTGACTATTAGAATTTAAAAAATGAAAATATTGATCCGTATTACGGACCAAATCATGCTATGCATAGTACCATAGACTCACTCACAAAATAAAGAATCCATCTTCCTTGTGAAAAACAAAAAGAAACAGAAACATAGAAATTTATGCCAAATGCACCCCTTATTAGTTGTTCTTTTCTCTTTTTCTGATTCACCTAACATGGGGTAGTTGGGCACAAGTAGCAAAGTAACCATACTATTTTAGCAGTACAGTACAATATACAACAAATCATGGGAGAAATTAAGGTGCCTTGATTGTGTCCAGTTGCTTAATCCCTCCATTTCATCCAATTAAACCTGGAACTTTAAAACAATTTCAACAAAAACATGCTCAGATATCTGGTATCTCCAATAAATTCTAAACTGGAGGGAGACATTTTCCTAAACGAAAAGCATATGGACTATAAAAATTGATTTGGTAGGCAATCATATTATATTCATAGGCTCGTAGGAAGTTGGTCAGTGAAACATTTTCTTGGAGGGAAAGAAAAAGAAAACATGATGAACTCTTCTCCCTCTCTGACCGCCTCCGACGAAAGTCGACCGTTGGATCGCCCTCCACTCCTTGTCCTCCGTTCCAGGGGCGGATCCAGGATTTTCGTCAGGGGGGGGCAAAAAAATATCGAATCGGGTTTAAATATCTAATCGGGTTTAAATCCATTAACCAATTGAGTACTCGACAAAAAACAATGCTTTAACTTATATTTTCGAATGCTTTGACTTGTAATTTCTGATGCTCTGACTTATAATTCTAATTACCAATCAAAATTCAACAGATTTATTTCAATTTTAACCCTAAATTTAACTTGAATTACAAATTAAACGTCCAGAGGGGGGCAAAAAAAATTCCAGGGAGGGGCAGAGTCGATCGGAACCGATAAATTTTCACTAAAACTCAAAATCCAGGGGGGGGCAGCTGCCCCCCCCTGGAGTACACTGGGTCCGCCCCTGCTCCGTTCGCTCTCTGATGCCTGGTCGTCGGCTCTCTCCGCCAAATTCACTATTATCCAATCTTCGTCCCCACTCTCCACCTCCACTCGCGCTGTGCTCGTCTCAGGCGCTGTAAATCAGGTGAACTCGACTCTCCTGGACCAATACCCCTCCGTGAGGTGCGTTGTGACGACGGGTGCAGGGGTGAACCACATAGACTTGGAAGAGTGCCGGAGAAGAGGTGTGCTAGTGGCGAATGTGGGGGGGACATTTTCCAAGGATGTGGCTGATTATGCAGTGGGTTTGTTGATTGATGCTTTGAGGAGGATAACCATGTCGGATCGCTACTTGCGAAATGGGTTGTGGGTTACACGGGGTGCCTACCCGCTTGGATCAAAGGTAGATTTATTTTATTCCTTTTTTATTCAATGTAAAGTTTCGGGTCAACGGTTCATTGGTTGGACCGATGAGTCAATCGGTTCAACCACTGGTTTGAAATGCATGATTATATAAATTGTTGTTTTAAACTTTCCAGGTAGGAGGTAAACGGGTTGGAATTGTAGGACTGGGCAGCATTGGGTCTGCGATTGCCAAGAGACTCGAGGCATTTGGTTGCAAAATATCCTATTTGTCGAGAAAACCAAAACCAACTGCCCATTACAGGTATATTTCCAATATCATTGATCTGGCCACTGAATCTGAAATCTTAGTCGTGTCATGCTCGCTAACTAAAGAAACTCACCACATCATAAACAAGCAAGTTCTTCAAGCACTCGGTAAGGAGGGCATTATCGTAAATATCGGGCGTGGGGCCCATATTGATGAGCCTGAGTTGGTCCGATCATTGGTACAAGGAGAGATTAAAGGGGTTGGGCTTGATGTGTATGAGAATGAACCGAATGTGCCGAAGGCGATGTTTGAAATGGAGAATGTTGTGCTAACACCACACCACGCTGTGTTAACTCCTGAGGCCCTTTCAGATGCTCTCCAAATCTGTATTACAAATTTTGAAGCATTTTTTGCAGGTAAGCCATTGCTTACACAAGTGGTGTCTGATTGATTGATTTTATTTGAGTAATCTAGTTGATTATGAGATAATAATGTGATTTGTTATAAAGCATCATAAAATATGTTATTTTTGTATGTCAATTATGGTGGGTAATTTCACAGAAAACATAATTAGTTACCTTTATCTAAAATTTCACAACATCTTTACATAAAGTACCTGAAATATTTTCTGAAACAAACATGAATTTCACCAGAAATGCATATTATGCTCCATAACAAGTCAAAACATACGCATGCATGGACAAATGATTTCGAATACAGATAAGATTTGCTCTTTTCTTAAATTACTCTCAAAGAACTTTATTGGGGCAAATTAAGTAATTGGATTTCTGTTTCAACACATATTAGTGTTAACACTAATTAGTCCTGTGTGCATTGGTTCAGAATTGGTTGGTACTTGATTAGTATATACATGTTAATTCCAAAATCTACTCAAACAACCATGGCTATTAGTCTTAATTAAACATATGTGAACTATATATATAAACATACCTTCAGTCCTGTGCTTGTTTTGCCTTGCTTAGAAAAGTTTTTGAAAAGCAATTTGTGCTGTGATGTTTTGCAAAGTAAATTTGTGCTGTGATGTTTTCAATGGTCGATATCAGCCATTCAATGCAATGTATATATTGAAACCTGTTGTAAACGGAATTCTATATGTTTTGACATTTTTATTTTGCAAAGTATTGGCATTTTGTGTTCCAATTATTTTTTCTGTAGCATTTATAAAAAAAATAAAATTGCATAGTTTTTCGAAAACTTCACAAATCGGAATATGGCAACGGGGTTTTGAAGCACAATGTCCACTTCTAATTTGAAAATAAATTTCACCAGAAATAATATTATTAACGAATAATATGGCAACGGGGTTTTTGCAAATAATATTATTGATGAATAATTCCACTTCTAATTTGAAAAAAAAAATATTCAATTTAAAACCGGACGGTCTAGACATCCATCGAACTAGACTTGTCTAGTTTATACTTCACTGGTTCTATAGTCCAGTTACAGAAATGCACCAGCAGCTCCTAAGTAACCCAATTTCAAAGTTCATTAGTCAAAGAAGAAGAGACAGATCCGAGATTTAGAGAAAACGAAAATACAATTGCTTTTCATTAGTCATTAATATAAGTCATACAATTACAATTATACTTAAAACACTTAATTAAATATACTCAACACTTTAAATAATATCAAAATTTGATTCATGTCAAAAAATAAAATTTAACTATATAAGATAAATATTTTTCTAACATAAATCAAGTTATGTTGTTTGTCGGTTCAAATCCGCTGCAATTCTCTGTTAGAGAGAGAAAAGATACAAGGAGAGAGAGAGAGAAGCAGCTGTTGGCGTGAACCCAAAATGAAATGGGCCGAAGCCCATGTCCCTATTTCACGGAAATGACTTCCGATTGAAAAGGAACAAAAATCGAGACAGCGAAAGGGTAAGATTTCTCCTCTCTAAGTTACTAGTCTGCTAATGAACGGGCCCCCTGTTCAAACTCGGCCCGGTTCGAAAATTAAGTAGAACGTGCCCTGTTCATGTTCGGCCCGAAATAAAAGACTCATGTTCAAGATCGGCCCGTCCAGAACAGGCCCGTTTCATCATGGGTCAATTCTCCACCCTTCCCAGCCTATAAAGTTTCAGAAAAACAAAAATTATTAGTTTTATGCCTGACAGAACCTTAGGTTGAGTTGTTGAATGTTACATGTAAATAAACCCTAACAAAACTGAATCTAATTGTGAACTAAGAAATGTAAACCGGTCCCTCTTGACAGGAGTAATTTGGTAATTTCCTGGACTTCAATGATTCTGTCGGTCTAAAATTGGTTTTAGCAATGCATAATTTCCAAAGATTAATAAAATATGAAGGAAGCTTGTTGGAATATGTAGACCTATAACAGTATACTGTTCTTGGTCCGTTGAACAGAATGAGCTTAGTAATACACAGATTTACATAATTCAAATTTAACAATATGCCATAAGAGACTGCATCGAAAATTGAGAGTTATAACTCCGAAGAATGAAGTAAATATAGAAGTATATTATAGTCATGAAAACTAGAAAGTGAAAACAACAAATTGCAGAACATAATAATGAGAGAACTAGAAAGTGGAAACAAAGAGGCAGTAACTTTGCAAAGAAAATAAAAGTTTGGAGAGAGAGAGGAGGCGAAGGAAATTACCCAGGGGTTAGTAGACTGGTCGAGGGTCCACTGAGCAAGAAAAAAAGCAGCTGAGGCGATCACTGATGGCAAGAATTTGAGGAAGCTGTACTCTACCAGTGTCAGCTCAGCCATAAAGTTTGTCAGATGCATCAGCGCTGGGTGCGCCTGACATTATTTTACATACATGTATCAGGACAGAGAAAATAATAGTATGTATCAAGGGATTCTGTACAATACCCACTATTTTATCAATATCTCTTCTATGAAGCTAATTACAACTGTATATATGGACTCAAGCACTAGCAGGACATGGTGAGTTCCTAGTTTACATCAACTGCTTGTGGACAGGTTAGTTTTCAGTTAATTCAACATGTTTGAGGCAAATTAGCCAGTTTATGCACAATCTCAAAAGTAGGATTACTATTATGATCACAAACACAATTAGTAGGCGTCAATGCAAATACTATAATGATATGAGGTGTAATTTGCAAAACAATGCTTTGTATATATATATTCTGTACAGCAAGGGATATAAATTACATGGTTGAACAATAATATCCAATTGGGAACATAGTTAGGAAACAACAAATACATGATTCATGGTCACACAAGCAACTATAAACTCGATTAAGTAACCAAAGCAGACAACATTTTCAGAAATTGACATACTGTAATACCTTGGAAGAGGCTTGAGCTGCTCGAAGAAATCTCCTGAAATGATAAATTCAATGCAAGTGATAGTCAGTACAAAGGTTTGACAAGTTAAAAGTAGCTCTTAAAATGAAAATAAACAACACTAGGTTATAAATAACCTGAGAAATATCTTTAACAAGATATTTGGATTTCTAGTGGTCATTTTTAACAAGGCTCTGATCCCAATTTGATAGGATCGATTTAATATTTGAGATAAACTTAATATATTTTAGTAGTACGTGGAAGAGATAACACACTCTGTGACAGAAAATTAACTTCTAATATCAACATTATCTTACTCTCTTACATTGAAAAAACTCCTTACATATTATATAGTCACATAGAAACTTTCTACACACTCTACTATCACTAAATAATATTTAATCCTCTTATTAAATCTTCTCTATTTTCTAGATACTTTTTTCATCTTTCAAGACAATCTAGAAGACTACAACATGACTTTAGAACTCTAACAATAACTATTACATTCATCATGAGGTTTCTAGAGAGTTCCAACATTAACTATTACATTTGACTAATAATTATATTTATTAATTTCTAACATAAATGTCCAACTCAATGTAGGAAAAAAAATAAGGTGAACGAAGGAACAAATTAAGCCCACAAAATATCATGGCCAGAAAATAGCCACTAGCTCTCTTAAGGTTACTTCTACCTAAATAAAGAAGATATACTTCACCACTAGCTCTCTTAAGGTTACTTCTACCTAAATAGACAAAAAAAAAAAACTGAAGGTAAATCTATCTCCTAGTAGCATCTCCTAGGGTTTCACATTTCAACATTCAGAAACTTCACCACATCACTCCCCATATTCAGAACCTGAATGACAACCGTAAAAAACTATCCGTGTTTTTTTTAAAAGAAGACAGGTTTAAAAGAGGGATTAAGAAAAATATGCTAACCTCTCATTTATCATAGGGATATATTGTCAGTGATATATATAACAGAGAACTTCGATACGGGGTGGAACTATCTATCTCTTCATATTTCCTATATAAATTAAATATGCCAAAAGAAAGCCTCATCAGTAAAACAAGTCACACAAAAATTACATAGGCTTGATTTCAAACAATTTATCACATATGCATGATTTAAAAAATTTTCTGAAAAATTACATTTCGCTCAACTGTGGACAATATATAGTTTTCCTGTTGCATCCTCTCTCTCTTTCTCTCCGATCTTCTCGCACACATTTTCCTAAGCAATAAACGTTCATGTTTGTAAAAATACATTACATATTATGTTGAAAATTTAAATAATTAAGTTTTAACTAAAAAACAAATAGAATTTATAATTTAGGTACTTACATATATATAATTCTTTGGATGCAAAATCCAACCATTTTCCATTCTTGCTATGGGTCAGCAACCATAAATCTAAGTCATTGGGCTCCTCATTTGTTTCCTTGTCACGCTGTCATTAAGAGATTTATTTAAGTTCAAACACAATAAAAACAAAAGAAGAATAAAAATAGTACATATATACATTTTCATAACTTATTTGTGAGAAGGACTTGCTCCCACAACCGTGATTGAACTTCGTTTTCCCTTGATTTGCTGAATTTATTTCACTCTTCTTCTATAATAGATAAATATATATGAACATATTAATTAATTATTTGTTTAAAACAACTTCATGCATTTAATTACTGTTAAAGGAAATAAATCATAGTAATTGTAATAATAGTTGTAATTAGGTAATAGTTGTTCTTTTCTGTTTTAGATTTTTTTTTTGTCTATATATTTGTACAATATTGTTAATTGAGATATATAAAAATTTCCACTTTCAATTACTACTACATTAGTGCTTTATAATTATCAATCGTACCTAAAATTTATCTGTACCAAAAAAGTAAATGAGGTGCTTCCACACATCCATATTGAGCTCTTCAGTCTTGTTTTTAAGACGCTCCTCATCAGTTGCATATGCTCGGTAAGTAGCGACTAAGTCGGAGCGCCAAGTTTTGTACCTTTCACCGGCAATTTTTAATATTTTCTCTTTGATATTTTCATCATCTTTCAATTCCCAATGATCATGTAAAACAGTATATTGTACAAACAGCTTGCACAAACTTACATTGTACTAAATAAAATTAGTCTATAATATTTTTTTTTACTAGTAAAGAGTATATATGCACATCATAAGCACAAATGTATAACTGAAAAAAAGGAATTCTAATTACTAGCACGTTTTGTACTATCATCTCCTTGTAATTTTTTGGTACTTGAGACCATATTTCAACTCCTATAAGTGGAGCATGGTGCCACATTTAAACTACAATGTCGTCAATGAAAGATGGCCTATTAGCACCAATGGTGCCACCAAGTGTTGTGGAGAACTGAATTGGGAGTTTATTTTGGTTATTTGCATGCCATTTTTTTGTTGCCTTGTAACCCTTAACTGTTCCTCGTTCATTTCTACCTATAAAAAAAATACCTGGGAGTTCATTTCTACCGCATATGATGCCTGGTAACAAAAGAAAAAGAGTTAACAAAGGCACAAAACAAACATTATGCATCATTACCTGGGAGATTTTCGGGGTGCGTGTAGCAAATATGTACCTTGCTCTTCCTCAAGAGTATGAATGAACTGATCGATGAACATATGGGGCTTCTGCACTCAGTTCAATTATTTGTTTGCTTGACAATTGAGTTACATATACTAACAATGAAAACTCAATTTTCAAGCAAACAAATAATTGAACTGTCAGAAAAAAAAAAAGTTTCATCATCTTTGCATTAAGCCAAATTCTGCAATAGAAGGGGAAAAAAGTCAATGAGTTATTGTTTACTATAATCTTTTTCAACTTGGAGGTACCACTGTACTTTGAGCCCTACAGAAAATTACTCCTTCGGTTTTACAATGTACCAGTCTCAAGTCCCTCTGTAACAAACCTCAGGTATATATTATTAGTAATAAATAAATAAACCATATATATATGGGTCATAATGCAAATATTTGAGCTACGATATTCAAAACATAAACAAGTTTTGGGCCGTAATGAAAAAAATTGACAATCAAATTGTTACATTAAAAAGGTATGTCTGATGAGACAATTGATAAATTCCAATTCCATAAGAGTTTAGTTAAAATCATAAATCCCTAAACTGGTACATAATAAACATCTTCTAGCAGAATTAACTAACTTCTGTTTAAACCCTACTAGTAAACAGGAATAGTTGATCAAAACGCAGAGTATTAAATTTCCTTAAGTAGGGTTAAAATAACACAATATTTTTGCGTCCGAATTATGCCTTACCTCTCCAATGGAGATAGTGGATCCCCTGGCGCAACCCTCTCCAATGCTCTTCATTCTCGTGGCAGATTCTTTGCAAAGATTTCTGAAAAGTGCCGAAGCGGTCATGCCCACACTGGTCTACCTTCCGCCCCAAACAATTCAGTTTGCTGATGACACATTGATTATCTCCGAGGCACACCCACAAACATTGCGAGCAATCACCAAAGTCCTACGGTCCTTCTCAGAACTAACAGGACTAAGGATTAATTCCGAAAAAAACACCTTCGTACCGATTGCTATACCCACTAATCGACTGTGGGCCATTCAGAGCATCATTAGCTCACCACCTTCATAGCTACCCATTAGATATTTGGGGTTGCCCCTGACCATCAAACAGCCACGCAAAATTCATTACCACTCCTTACTCAACGCGGTCCAAAGCAAGATGGAAGGTTTTCGGCAATGCCACTACACTTCATGCAAGCACTGCGAATATCGATTGGGATAATCAGACACATTGATAGAACGAGAAGGAACTTTTTATGGAAGGGAAATGATATTTGCAAAGGAATCAATTGCCTGGTTAACAGGGAAATGATGTGTGCTCTCAAGGAAAATGGTGGGTTGGGAATTATAAATTTGCAGACTCAGAATGAAACACTTCTCACCAAGTGGCTATGGACAATCACACATCAACCAGATAGATTATGGTCGACCACGGTGCGTACGCTGTATGGCATTACCTCTGCCTCGCACCTAAGTCAGGACCAGGATCAATCCTTTTTCTTAAGGGACCTGGTAAGCTTACTACCATTCCTTAGGTGCTCCACCGAATGGAATAATAGCATGCAATGGCGATGGACTGAGTCAGGCATCTTCACCACCTCTTCGGCATACCGCTTCTTGCACCAAAAGGGATCTATATGTCCATATTATAAACCATCTTTGGAAGATTAGGGTTCTGATGAAAGTGAAGATTTTTATTTGGCTAATTCTTGACAAGAAAATTTTGACTCAATAAGTGCTCAGCATGCGGGGATGTCACGTCCAATCTGGATGTCATTTGTGTCACTGTAATTTGGAGGAGACAAGAGACCACATGCTCTGGGAGTGTCGGTTTGCAAACAGGTTTTGGCGGGGCCTCTGCGACCATTTCAACTTCACAGTTAGACGGGATCACAACACCGTGGTAGAGGTGTGGGACCTAACTAGGTGTACTTTAACCCCAAATGTAAGAACTCGTTGGGATGTCCTGTGGGCGGCAGGCGTATGGACACTGTGGAGAGAGCGGAATAGAAGGTTATTCTCAAGCGGCGAGGGGTGACCCAATTGTTGGAGGATACGATAGGGGAGATCATGCTTTGGTTACAGCACGGATAATTTCAGTTTTATAATTTGAGTTCATATTGTGTTTTTAACTAGTAGGAACCTCACTGTGTTATTACGATCTAGCAGTTTGAACTAAAATAGCACTGTGTGCATAGAGCGAGGAGGGGTTTTCCTTCTAGTTTAAATTTCTAGTAAGCCTTTGTAATAAAAACTCTTTTTTCTTATAAAATTTGTTGGCGGTTCTCCGCCAACCTTCAAAAAAGAAGAAAGGATTGTCAAATCACTTGATGCTGTGTATACGGAACTTCTTCCTTAGATGATCTAGGGTTCTACTAAAAGTGATGGGACATTTATCATTGATAGGGTAGCCAAATCAGCAGGAAAGTACCGACCAAGATTGCTAACTTTACTAACCAAGGTGAGTTTTCAAAAGCGAGACCAACCAAGTATCGCAAGTTTGAATTTTAATTTTGCTTTGAAGAGATTAGGGGTGTACAACCCCATTTTTTGTGATAAACGAAAGGAGATGAAGATCCGTGCTTAGGGATGAGAGCAATGTTATCAGAACCGGACCCGGCCTTGACCTGGTAAATTAAGCTCCGGGTTAACGGTTTACTGGTCGGACCGTTGGATCACTAGTTCAACAGCCAATTTTTTTAAAATCATTATAATATATAATCCGAAAGTCTCACTTATTATTTACGGTTTACTGGTCGGACTGTTGGGTCAACTAGTTCAACAGCCGATTTTTTTTAAAATCATTATATATAAATATAATCCGAAAGTCTCACTTATTATTTATTTTTGTGTCTAAGTCTAAACAAAGTCAAAGTAGTACCGATAAGTGAAACTTTGTAACTGACATGGGAGAAAGGTAATAAACAAAAAAAGTGTGTAAGAGATCGGAAAAATAACTTGTGCACAAGCCACAAACATATTATTATTTTATCTAACATGTATCGACTTTCATTTGTGTCAATAATACATGCATTTCATTTGCAATTTTCAACTATATGTAACAAAGAAGATAAATGATTTTGATTTGAAATTTTCTAATCAGAAGCCATTTTCAAGTTAGAAGAATTCATTCTCAAGAGGACAAAAACCATCCAACATATTTATTGAATTTACAACAATTGTCATTCTTAGGGTTTCACAGAAGAAAGAAAAATGGATGTTAAATTGAAAAAAAAAATTATTGAAGAATGATAGAAGTTTGGAGAAAGCAACTCAGTATCTTGTCGGAGCTCCTGACGTGAAGAAGAGAGATCGATTTCACCGGTGCAGTTGACGAAGGGAGAGAAGAACGGAGAGGGTAGATAGGTCTTCTCACCAGCGAACAATCAATTCTCGCCAAATACCTACGTTTTGGCGGAGATATCCTGACGCGATTTGGGGGTCGAAAAGTCGCGTGGATTGAACTCTTCTCTCGCTTCTCCTTCGCTTCTAATCACGCGTGCGACATGAAATTCTAAATCTATTTCGCGTTTGTCGCTCCCTTCCCCTTTCCGATCAGAGGGTAAGAGTTTAATGTCACCGGTACATTAAGGATGAAATGAAAAGAAATGACACACACACGCTCCCTCCCTGATTCTTATTACTATTTCCTGCGTATCAGTAAAACTAATTACTAGATTTTAATATTTTTTTGTAAGAAAAATTCTCTTTGATTCTCAAATATCAACTCTAATCTCATCTAATCAAACTGCCATCACCCTTAAAATTCTCCAAACTCACCACAATTCTTACCTTGAAAGCACATCAAACCCTCCTTTGATCTCCTCCTCCTTCGTCTCTTCACAAAAGAAGCACTGTATCCAACCGAAACAACACCACAATCTCCCCGACCGGTCATTGTACAACCATCAATACCTGGAGCAGGGGCATTAGCGTCCTTTTGCCCGGAAGGTTGAGGTAGGTGGTACTGTGGTAGTTGACACGGTGGTGGTAGGAGCAGTAGGAGAGATCGGGAAGAAGAGGGTTGAGGTGGGTGATAGTTGTGAATTAATCTATTTTGAACCGGTTCTTTTTGTTGGTCTGGTTGTTGGTTTATAATGAAACCGCCCGGTTAAACCGAATTTGACCGGTCCAACATTAACAGACACAAAACTTTAAGAGAACCGAACCGGTCAACTGACCGGTTCCGGTTTTTGCCGTTGGTAACACTGGAGGATAATCGGATGATAGCTTCTCAGACAAGTCTCTTTCATTTGATCCATACTACAAAGTCATTTATAGGGTTCGGAGCCGTCATCGTCTCCATTTGTACTGTTATAGTATCTTAATTCTCCCTGCCCTAAATGGACAAAACATTTTGTAAGCGGTGTCTTGAATTTGTCATTTCTGTTGGTAAAATTTTCCAACGACACATACCCGACATTATTATTAATATCCAAAGTTTAATACAAATTATTAATTATGTCCAGAATAGGACCCATTATCGAAAAATACCCAAGCCGGTCAGAAAATGGCTGGCTTACTCCCTCCCTAAGCCGGCCATTTTCTGGCCGGCTTGGTACCTTTTTTTTTTTTTTTACCCGCAAAATTTTTTATTCAACTTTGGATATTAATAAAAATGTCGGTTTAATCTTGATGAGTTTATTTTTTATGTTGTGCTACTATTTTAATGTTGTAATATTTTCTGTTTAATATTGATAATTTATTTTGATCTGTAAAATATAAAAATAGTACCATAAAAGCACACATACACAAGAACCGAAATATAGGATAATCCAAATATACCAAACATAAAATAGAGAGGGGGAATATCGGTGAAATAGTACAAAACTAGTAAAAATACAACTAAAATAGAGAGGGGAAATATCGGTGAGGCGGTACTCCAGTGTTCGCCCGGCGCCAGCGCGGCCAGGCTCTGTCTCTCTCGGCCTCCACAATAGCATCGGCGGACCTGAGTATCTGCTCGGCAGTATCCCATCTGGCATCGCCCGTAGAGACTGTCGGTACTGGCGGAGGTGTAGCGAAGATAGATGCGGCAAACTTAGTCCCAAAGGCAGGCTGAGTATGAGACCCGCTACCACTAGCCTCTCCATCATGCGGCATCTCTGTGCCATATCGGGGCCATGCCGGTGCCGACATGAAACTCTCCTCGAACTCATGGAGACTGCACGAGAGGGACTCGTACTCAGAAGTATCGGTCTCCGCAGGTGGTGGCTGTGGCGGCATCTCTGCTGGACCCTGCAATCATACACATAAATTATTAAATTTGATCTGAATGAAGAAATTTATTAAAACCTGACAGATACTGAAGTATGACATACATGAGTCTGCACCGGACGTCCATGCTCATCGTACCATGCCGTCCACCCAATGCCGGACAATATCCAACGATGGTAGTCCCCCTCTGGATGCGAATCGGGAGAAGATGGCATATCATCTAGCAGAACCGGGATCGGGTCGGGCTCCTGCAGATTTATCTCACGCCAGTTGATGTTCTCTCCGGCGTCTCGCAGCATACTGATGATCTTTCCACCGTGCCCTGCATCCTCAACCACATTCGCATTCTTCTTGAGGGTGCGGTACCCAAGCCGTCTCCAGTTCTTCTTGAGGGTGCATCCTCAACAACATCTTCCACTGGAGAGTCACCGTCATCTTTCCGAACGGCATGTGAAACGTGTGCGTCTCGGGACGTCATCGCTCCACCAGTCCAGCGATGAGACTAATTGTGAGTCTCAACTGTGCTAATTACACTAAATTATGCTTAATTAGCCTAGTTTTGGTAAAAAAAGGCCAAAATACCCTAAATATTGGTCATCTGTGCTAATTTCGGTAAAATTACGCTTAATCAGCCTAATTATGGTCAAAGTGACCAAAATACACTAAATATTGATCAACTGTGCTAATTACACTAAATTACGCTTAATTAGCCTAATTATGGTAAAAAAAGGCCAAAATACCCTAAATATTGGTCATCTGTGCTAATTTCGGTAAAATTACGCTTAATCAGCCTAATTATGGTCAAAATAACCAAAATACACTAAATATTGGTCATCTGTGCTAATTACACTAAATTACGCTTAATTAGCCTAATTATGGTAAAAAAGGCCAAAATACCCTAAATATTGGTCAACTGTGCTAATTAATCTAAATTACGCTTAATTAGCCTAATTATGGTAAAAAAAGGCCAAAATACTCTAAATATTGGTCATCTGTGCTAATTTCGGTGAAATTACGCTTAATGAGCCTAATTATGATAAAAAAAGGCCAAAATACCCTAAATATTGGTCATCTGTGCTAATTTCGGTAAAATTACGCTTAATCAGCCTAATTATGGTCAAAATGACCAAAATACACTAAATATTGGTCAACTTAGCTAATTACACTAAATTACAACAATATAATCTAAATTCTAACACCTAAACCCTAAAATAAATAAATTACAAATTAAATTAGATAAAAAAAAATTACCTCAAAGAAGAGCTCAAATCCGGTTGTGAGATGAGAGAGTTGTGAGAAGGAGAGAGAAAATGGGGGTATATATAGGGTGAAATGCGGGTAAAAAAAAAAAAAGGTACCAAGCCGGTTAGAAAATGGCCGGCTTAGGGAGGGAGTAAGCCGGCCATTTTCTGGCCGGCTTGGGTATTTTTCGATATTGGGTCCGATTCTGGGCATAATTAATAATTTGTATTAAACTTTGGATATTAATAAAAATGTCGGAACACATACTATTAACTGCTAGGTCAAAATGTCCGTCTTATTTTTACAAATAAAATTAGTTTAATATTTAATATATTTTTCTTGACATAGGCATTATTTTGCAATTTGGGCTCTCTTAGAATCACTGTTTTTCTGGACCATCCAAAACACCGATATTTTTATTAAAACCCCCAAAAAAAACAAATTATCAAATCTGCTCCCACCCCAATCTTATTTTTATTTCTACCCTAACCGCCCGTGGCATGGGCGGTCCACTATGCATATCTGACCGCCCAGTGGCTGGGCGGTCCAGTTTCCATGCGCATTTTTTTTTTTTTTTTTTAGAGAGACAATATGAATATCAAGATGCTGAATTCTTAACGCTAAAAATTCGATTTTTTTTTTGTAAATATTAGTTAGATTACTTCTTTTAAGCATATTTATACTAAAATACGCTAAATTACTTGGAATTATGTTAAATTACGTTGAGT
The DNA here is from genome assembly GCA_011114355.1 of Carex littledalei. Classification (NCBI taxonomy): domain Eukaryota; kingdom Viridiplantae; phylum Streptophyta; class Magnoliopsida; order Poales; family Cyperaceae; genus Carex; species Carex littledalei. Next base: position 3,981,629 of record CM022081.1, read on the forward strand.
TACACTATATTAAGTTAAATTACATTACATTACGCTAAAATACGGTAAATTACAATAAATTACATATGAATAGGGACGATATCTTCACTAAAAAGGCGAAAAACGACGACGAAACTTCAAACGGTCATAAAACGGCGCTCGAGTGTCCGATTTCAGCAAATGACCACTTTTCGAAAAGCTGGCGAAAATGCGCATGCATTCGTGCCTATGATGCCGGATTTCAAAATTCAGAATCACCAAAAAACAAAGGGAAGAGCCTCAAAACTTGAGTTGAAGTTTCCGATTAAGATTTTCATTTCTATTATTCAATCCAAGTAGCTCAGTAAATTAGTTACATAATGAAATTGTAGAATACCAATTTTTACTATTTTCGGAATTTTTTTACTATTTTTTATGATTCGTGAAAGATGGCACATAATCGGTCTATTTTAGCGTAATTTTGTGTAGTTTAGCATAATTTACTGTATTTCAGCATAATTAGCGAAGTTATTGTTATTTAGTGTAATTTAAAGTAATTTAGTGTAACTCAACGTAATTTAACATAATTTCAAGTAATTTAGAATACCTTTCCTATGTTCCTATGTTCAAGTAATTTACACTAAATTTAACATAAATTACTCCGAAATACACTAAATTGTAAATTACTTGAACATAGGAACATAGGAAAGGTATTCTAAATTACTTGAAATTACTCGAGCGCTGTTTTATGACCGTTTGAAGTTTCGTCGTCGTTTTTTCGCCTTTTTAGTGAAGATATATCGTCCCTATTCATATGTAATTTACCGTATTTTAGCGTAATGTAATGTAATTTAGTGTAATTTAACTTAATATAGTGTAACTCAACGTAATTTAACATAAATCCAAGTAATTTAGCGTATTTTAGTATAAATATGCTTAAAAGAAGTAATCTAACTAATATTTACAAAAAAAAATTGAATTTTTAGCGTTAAGAATTCAGCATCTTGATATTCATATTGTCTCTCTATAAAATAAAAAAAAAAAAAAAACACTAGCAGACCGCCCAGCTGCTGGGCGGTCAGGTGGGAAAAGTGGACCGCCCAGCCCACGGGCGGTTAGGGTAGAAATAAAAATAAAGTTGGGGTGGGAGCAGATTTGATAATTTGTTTTTTTTGGAGGTTTTAATAAAAATATCGGTCCAAAACAGCGACTTTCTATCTATCTATAAAAATATAGTAATAAAATTCAAAAAAAAATATAAAAATTGATCTCCAAGTACAACTTAATATGCAGATCATGTTAAACGGTTTGGATCGACTATTTAAAATTTGAAAACAGAGAAGAAATGTAGAGCATTATTGGAGCACAAAACCAATAGTGTATTTTAACTCTAATTAAAATGATATATGTGCTGTGCAAGTTGATATTAATTGTCTTTGCTCAAGTAATAACAAACCCGAGCAAGTGAATATCTTATGGTATACCCAGGGGCAGATTTAGAATTTTCGTGAGAGGGTAAAAATATAGCGAATCGGGTATAAATAGCTAATTAGGTTCAAATCCATTAGCTAATCAGATACTAGATAAAAAACAATATTCTAATTTATAATTTTCAATGCTCTAACTTTTTATCCTAATTATCAATCATAATTCAAAGAATTTATTCTAATTTTAATCTTAAATTTAACTCAAATTACAAATCAGGATTCTAGAGAGGGGCAAATAAATTCCAAAAGAAGACAAAGTCGGTCCGGACCTATAAATTTCTATAAAAATTCAAAATTCAGAGGGGGCAGATGACCCCCTGGACCTATATGGGTCCGCCCTGAATTCACATCCAGTGCAATACCTGACTGAAAACAATTAGATCTGAGTCGTCAGTTAAACTTGGCACGAATCTCAAAATGGACCCCTATAGTTTCCATAGGCTCCGGATTGAGTTTGGCCCGACTGGATTAATCTGACTAATTTTCCTCAGTGAAGTACCTGGGAGGATACGGGTCCGTCCGCCCTGGGCATACCGCATTCGTATCCTCTGCATTAACTCAAATTTTGAGTTAAGATCTGAACCGTCCTATTGAGATCCGCACTAATATTAAAGTGCACGTACGTTATAGGAATGGATAGGATTGGTCCGAATTCAGATCATACGGTTCATAAATTAACTCAAATGGTGGGTTAATGCAGAGGATACGAATTCGGGCATACCAGCACCTTTGTCAGAAAAGGCGTCACATTTAGATATGATGTTGTACCAGTCTGTAGTGGCATTTCTCTCCTAAACATTACCTAAAACATCAGCATTAATTGGTGTTTTAAAGAGAATTTGCTCCTGAAATATACTAATTAAATTAGATAAAATATTCTTCTAAACATAAAACAGATAATGTAATTTGCCTCTGTGATGTTTCTTATTCTCGGAATAGTTTTAACCCATGTGACTCAAACCAATGCAATCTAACCATTTTTTTAAAATCTGCTATCAAATGTGACTCAAATTAATGCAAGCTTAAAACACTAAAAATGCACTTGTTAACCCATATATGTAACTGCTCCTTGGTAGGTAACCCATATGTAATAAAGATATAGAGAACATATAAAAGATGATAATTTCTTTAAATTTAAATGTGGAAATGAATTCTAATAATAAATGAAAAATAAATAAAGGTGATTAATATTTTTTTTTTTTTGAAATAAGGCTACGAGGCCCGTTTCATATAGAAACTGATTGGTAACTTACAAAATAATAGAAGTAATTAATATTGAGAGTTACAAAATAAAAAAGTTACAAATTAACATCCATTATTATTAATTTCATAACATGGTTTTCTTTTCTGGTATTATTAATTATTAATTAATAATAAAAGTTTGAACTGACCCGTTCAATCCAAACCATTCCAATTTGGTCCGACGCACAATCCTACAAAGGCTTGATGGGCCAAGCTGGGCTCAGATATTGTCTGTGTGTGTATCAAATAAGTTTGGAATATATATTAAATAAGTTTGAAATTTAATTTAAAAAAATGTTTCAGTGCTTGTAAGATTATGCGTCGGTTCGATGTAGGATTCATAAAAAAGAAATGCTAGATTAATCATTTGGTTTATGAATGGCTCCATCTGAAATCAATGTCATACCTCTGAGAATGTGAGACTCAATTGATTCCCAAGTTGTGCCATATCAAGGAGACTCGACTGAGGATGACTCAGGTCAGAGGTTCTTGCTAGGCTATGAAGATAGTTTATCAGAGTTTTGGAGGTGCAGCTGGTACTCCAGTTGAATGAAAAAAATGAAGTACAACAACAACAACAAATTTTATTTAGATCCGTTTGTTGGATCAGTTCAATACCATAGCCCCATGAGTGGCTTAGATATAATTAGTAGTTTCTCCATCACTATGTTTTGGTGGTTGCTTAAACGTAGGGCATTTGTGTTTTGCGCTATCTTAGTTTTTATTTTCTGTTAAACATTGACATAGTCCGTTCTGCTTTGTAAATTAACTCTTGGTTTCAATATATTGAAACGGGTAGTTCATCTGCCTTTTTATCAAAAAAATATTATTTGGTTTATGTGAATGTCATGTAATTAGTATTTGGTATTATAATATGTTTGGTGGTTATTGTTAAAAGTGTGATATTTCCTCTAGTTTTCTTCGCATTTATTTTTTTGGACTTAATTATAAAACGAGCGAGAGATAACAAGATTCTATTGTTATCACATTCTTATAAAATTATGGAAATTTGTTTTTACAAAATATAAGATAGTGGTGGAAATTGATAAGCAACACACTCTTTCTTTCCAATTAGCGAATACCTACTATATTTAACATCTCTTATATATGAAATTAGGACTAATATATTTGTTTCTTATATATAAAACATCTCATCTAGGTCATATTGACTGAACCGAAAGCTTTTTTTTTTTTATATATATAAATCAACTAGCATCTAATTAAATGTGACCCCTTTGTTATTTCAATATCTTTCATATTCTGGTTGTTTTGCTCGTATTACTGGTTCATGGTTGTGGTGTTTTGTCCTAAGGTAACCACGGAAAATTTGGTTTTAGCATATTACATTACAGTGTGTAATCGATACCATCCTTTGTAGTATTTGTTAGGTGCAAAGTAGGACATACTGGCGTACCAAATTTTTTAAAGCCGTTTTTCCATTGTTTATAGGAAATGTATTATTCTGCTGAAAGACGAAAATTTCTTATCGACTAATCATGTTTCTCAAGTTGGAATTGGAATTTACTAATCATGTTTCTTAAGTTTTAAGTTTTGCTTCTATTTTAGAGTTTTGGGTTATTTGGGAAACATGTTCTTCATCTTTGAGGGTTGTTAGAAAAATCAAATGATGCTTTGTTTTCTTTTCTTCTTATTCTATACAACTAGGTATTAATTTCCACTTGAGAGTAGGTTCGATGGGCATCGGACCTACTCTGGTTCGATGGATTTAATCACCGTCGATTTGCTTTAAGATTCGTGTGGAACACTTCTGTTTCAATTTTTGTGCGCACAAATTTTGAATTAAATCGGACGGTAATCATGCTCGTTGAACTTAAAAGTAGGTCTGATGGGCATCGGACCTACTCCGTTCTCATTAATTTCAATGAAGTATCAGTTTTATGTGAATGTGTTTCGCAATCACACTTGTATTTTTGTACTTAATTAATTTAAGCATAGATTGACAGTGATATATGTTTAAAGTCTAATCTCTATTTAAGTTGCCCTGTTAGAAGGTCATGCTAGACCTTTCTCTATTATCTATCCAGGTTTTATAAATACTAATAACAATAGAGTATTGTTAATTATTATTATTCGAAATAGTGAACTGTGTATAAAATTGTATATGATTTATCATTTTGGATGCATTAAAATTTTATATATGATTAACACTTATCTTAATTTTAAAGAAAACGTTAAAAAACTTGGGCGTGCTTTTTGATATTGTGAGTGTGAATTTTGATGCATTTAGAAAGCTAATATATTCTTAGTTTTCTTTATAAATTTCGGGATAGACATAAAATATTGGGAATTTTTTATTTATAGAAATTATAATTAAATAATAAATGAAAACAGAAAGAGTGCCTTCATATTTTGATGTTATATATATAGATGGATCCGGAAAAAAAAATCACTAATATAAAGTGTTTTATTTTGTTTCAGAAGATATTCTAATACTCTTTCTATCTAAAAAAATATTTCAGCTACTCTTACTATTTCAAAAAATCTCTGCTATTATTTCAGAAAAATATCTTAGCACTCTTTCTGTTTCAAAAAAAATACTCAGCTACCATTTAAAAAAAAACACACAAATACTTTGGATCCGAAAAAAAAAAATCAATTCCAAAATTTGAAACCAATTTTTTTTTTCATATCAATCTATGACATAAAAAAATAAAGATACTCTTTATGTTTCCATTTATTATTTAATAATAATTTCTATAAACAAAAAATCCTCTAAAATATTTGTGAGGCTGAGGGTTTGAATGATAAGAGATATGTCGCCGAGTGTGAAGGTAATCTCAATTATTGTAGCCCTTGATTAGATTGATATTAATGCGTTGCTAATTAAAAAGTGAAGGGACATCATTGCATCAAGCCTCATTGAATAATATTCTATCAACAATTAATAATAGTTGCTGTTCCGTCTCCCTGAAAATGAAGAAATATCAAATTTGACCCTCAATTTTTGAAAATATATAAATTTTTCACAAAAGACCTTGTAGTTTATTAACAACATAGAAGATGAGTACAGCTAACATGCTTCCTCTAGTATTTCAACAATTAATATGCTTTCGGCCTCCAAAATCTATCGAATCGGCTTCAAATGACAAATCCAAACCGTTCAAACCAATCTCCTTAACAAGAGCTTCGTTTCCATATATATTTTTTTTTCAAATTTATTTACTATAAAGTCAAGCGGTCAAAATATAAAGGATTTTGTGCGTATTTTAATGCACTATATCCTTCATTTTAAAATATATACTACGGTTACAAAAATAAATTTTCTAGAAATAAATAGTTAAATCTCTAGGTGCATGAACATATAGTAATACACAGTTTCCTTTATATGTATGCAACTTTTAAGCATAATGACCTAATAATAGAGCTACATCTCAAATTCAATCATGATTCCAAAGGCATCAATCTCCACCAGTAGTAAAATATCTGGTATTTGTAGTGCCATGTCATGCAACCCTAATTAATATGAGATCTCATATGGCTTTGATACATAGTGGCAAGATTCGTGAATTATTCGCGAATAATTTGCGAATAATTCATATTTGAACCGGTTCCGAAGCAATCCCCAAATTATTTGGTTTCCCGAACTTTTCCCGAATTTTACTAATTGTTCATGAATTTTTTATTTTTTGGCTCTCTAGACTGTAGGTAAGTATATAAATCTATCCAAATTTTTCCAGATTTTTTTCTGAATTATACCCCAACTATTTCTGAATTATTCAAAGTTTACGAATATTTCCCGAACTTTACGAATTATTTGTGAATTTTTTTTTTGGCTCTCTAGACTGCAGGTAAGTATACAAATCTATCCGAATTTTTTCCGAATTATACCCGAATCACAAATTTTTGACCCGTCAAACATTTCTCAAATCATTAAGTTGTCACTATGCATTGATATAATGTTTTGGAGTATGATACTGTTCAAGTCAATGCCACAAGAGATCTGAAAATGTCCAATTTAACAGAAGGCAAAGAATGTTTCCAGGCCAACTGCCTTTTATGATTGGTCTTAGCATTTAATTTTTGAAAGCTCCTTGATTTGAAACCTTATATTGATTGGAAACATATTTATTAGTTGTCTTTAAAGTTTGAACTTCAACCCCATGTTTTAATTGTTTTGTATGTTCTTCTTGACTAATTACCAATATTGGGATAGATTATATTAATTAACAACAAAGTTAGTTGAGAATTAATCATATTGACATATTATTGAAGTATTAACAAAATTTAAAAATAATAAAATTAGACATCTTCTCTATAATTTATAATTTAGATAGATTTTGTATTAAATTTGGTATAATTTAAAAATTATGTGGTTACTAATCATGTGTTGATAAAAATTCGATATAAATTAAATAGATAGTGTATTAAATTTGATATAATTTAAAATATTGAATGACTCAGAAATTGATATTAATAATGAATTGTAGGGATGAAAATTGCTTGATATTATTTGAATAACAATTGCTCAAATCGCTGACGTAGCACACAAAACAATATATTGTAAGAATCCATATCGTCTGAGGTAACATAATATTTCTGTTTGGAATACAGCCGTTCGATCGGAATCCGGGTCGGACGGGGCTGCTTTAATAGCCGTGCTGATTCTGATTGGACGGTCCAGATCCAAACATAAATATTCTGTTACCTTAGCTGATACGAATTCATATTGTGAGCGGTCATGCACACGCTCTTGATTTAATACACAAGGATAAAAAATTTGAAAATTTGCAACACTATAAAGTCCTTTTGACAAAATAAAGAACAAGTTCAAGGACCCTATTAGAAAGTTTCATAAAATCTTCATAAATTATTTCCAATCAACCTCCCTATAAATACACTTCCTTTCCTTGGAGTTATGTGCCTGTGCCATCATCTCTCTCTGCCTTCCCAAACAAAACACAAGCTCAGTGCACACACAGCACACAGATCGAGGCAATTAATTACGTACAATGGGTGCACTGGACCATCTCTCTGACATGTGTAGTACAACCGAAACAAGAAGAGCTCTTCAGATTAAGAAAAGAAAACCCTTGCAGGTGAGATTTTTTTTTTTTTTGTTACTTCTTTTTCCTGGATTTCATGAGACATAATTTTATCATTTTTTTTTTTGGATTGGTCTATGTTAAAAAAATATGTTATGTTATTCTTTTGCTAGACCGTAGATGTAAAGGTGAAAATGGACTGTGATGGATGTGAAAGAAGAGTAAAACATGCTGTGAGCAATATAAGAGGTACTTGACAACATCATTTATCTCTGTTGTTTAGGTGCTTTCCTTTCAAAATTTGCTTTAGGAAATTAGACATTATATATTTTTCTTAATTAGACCTAAGCCAACATAATTTTAGTACATCTAGAGTAGGGGTGTAAACGGACACGGATATCCGGCCGGATATCCGCTCCGAATCCGCATATAATCCGTATCCGGATTTAAACGGATACGGATATCGCGGATACGGATACGGATAATTATCCATACCCATAGAAGATGCGGATACAGATACGGATATGGTTTTAAATTTTGATATCCGTTTACTATCCGTATCCGTATCATGTGAGGTTTTAAATTATTTTCCCTTGAAGAGATTTGAACCCATGTCATGTGAAGTGAAAGTCTAAACAACCAAGGTACAAACCACTACACCACACTATTAATAAAATAAATATCTTATATTCTCTCATCTTTCTAACATTAATATCTCCATCAACTTACAATTATTCATTTATTTTTATATTTAAATTTTATTAATTATTAATTATATCTTAAAGTTCATATAACTCAATATCCGACAATTATCCGTTCTATATTCGTATTCGAATCCGTATCCGTAAATTATCCGCTCCGTATCCGTATCCGTTTAAGGCGGATATGGTTTTAAATTTTGATATCCGTTTACTATCCGTATCCGTATCCGTATCCGTTCATTGAAAGGCGGATACGGATTTGGTATTAGCATTATCCGCTCCGAATCCGCTCCGTTTACACCCCTAATCTAGAGCCAAATAAGAAAATGACAACTTCCTAAAATTATTTTATAATAAAGTGAAGTTAGTATGAACTTAATTAAACTTACTACTATGGTGGAAAAAAATATTAAATCGGCTACAAACAAGAGATCTAAATTGTTGAAATTAATATACTTTATGAGGAATTTCTCAATTTATTTTTTAAATTCATTATTCGTCATTTTTTTACCATTTGAATGTATACTAAATATAACTGAAAATTAACAAATTTGGCACAAAAACACATCTCTTATGAACATATTGATCTAAACGATTTGGATTCGTTGTTTGAAGCTAATTAAATAAAATTTTAAATTATGCTATAACTAATCACCTTAGCTTAATTACCTTATACTAGCTTTTACTATGTAGAATAATATTATATTGTACCAGATATTTAATATGATGAATTATTGTTTTTGTCCTTGGCCTGTCTAAATAATTAATTTGTTTTTTTTTATTTTCTAACCAAATTCAGCACCTCAAAATTTTGCTGTCTTAAGGTCTTGGCACAAGCATCTTTCTCTAATTTCCAATACAATTGAAACAAAAATCTGAAAAATGTAAAATTAAAAAAAGGAAATGGTTGACATCTAAAAAAATACTTGTCACATTCCATAACTCTCTCATGGAGTAATACATCCTAACTACCTGACAGTTATTCATTTTAAGTGAAACCAACTCATCAGAAATTACAAAGTATAATGCATATAAGCACACAATTTCTTCTATATTTACTAAAAGCTTGTTTTTTTTTTTTCTTTGATAGGGGTTATATCAGTTAATGTGAATCGGAAAATAAGCCGGGTGACGGTGACCGGGCATATCGACCCAAAACGAGTATTCGAAAGAGTTGCGAGCGTTGGCAAGAAAGCAGAGCCCTGGCCCTACGTGTCATACAGCTTGGTGGCATATCCTTATGTCGGCGGGGTCTACGACAAGAAGGCCCCGTCGGGATTTGTACGGAGTGCGCCACAGGCGATGCCGAGCCCGAATGCAATAGACATCAAGTACATGGCATTGTTTAGTGATGAAAACCCTAATGCTTGCTCTGTTATGTAAAAAAAGCGTGTTAAACGTGAGGTGTTGAGTTTAGATACAGTTTTGTAGTGTGCTTCTACTTCTGGTGACTTTTTTTTTTTATATATTAGTATCTATCAAATATATAGTCAGTAGTTTAATAATTTAAATTTTTGCAAATTGGGTGCTGAATTATTATTATTATTATTATTATGAGGAGGGCTCAAATGCCCCATTGCTTCATGCCCCAATCGTACCCCAACATCTTTATCTTCAATTTCAAAGTTCAAACTGACGATCCGAACCGCTCAACATAATGTCCACGTTAAAATATGATTGAAAACCAAATTTTATATTTTTTGGAAATTTTTTACTATTTTTAAGATAAGTCCAAAATTATTGTTTTTAGATGGTCCACAATTTCCTGAAAAACAGTGATTTTGTACCTATCTTAAAAAATAGTAAAAAAATTCCAAAAAATATAAAATTTGATCTCTAAGCATATTTTAACATGGATATCATGTTGAGCGGTTCAGATCGTCAGTTTGAACTTTGAAATTAAAGATAAAGATGTTGGGGTACGATTGAGGCATGAAGCAATGGGGCATTTGAGCCCTCCTCTATTATTATTATTATTATTATATTTATTTATTCTTTTGAGGTCGCTACAAATGGTCAAAAGCTATTTCAAAACTGAATGAAATGCAGAGACTAAAAATCTGGCTAGTATAATATCAGTGTCATTTCAGCCTATATAACAACTCCAAATTTATTGAATCGACTTCAAACGGTGAATCCAAACCGTTCAAACTGATCTATTTATTAGTTGTGCGTTTACATGCAAAATTTATAATTTTTTTGAATTTATTTAGTATCAAGTCATGCGGTCAAATGTGTGAGTTTTTAAGTTAATTTTAATGTATTCATTTTTCAATATTTTTGACCACTTGATTTGATACTAAAATAACTAGAAAATATAATTTTTTTGCATGTAAACACATCGCTCATAAAGTATTTGAACGGTTTGGATTAGTTGTTTGAAGTCTATCCAATTAATTTTTTAGTTAGTGTCATATGACACCGATGTCATACTAGCCAGACTCACTATTTTATATAAAAATACATATATATTAGACGAGTTTAATTAGAAGATATCAAATTGGGGTCCGATGGATTCCACGTCCGTCCGATCTGCATCGATCTGCATTAAAATCTGTGCATACTGCTTCAATAAGTGTGCGCATGAATCTTAAAACAGATCAGACGAACGTGAAACTAATTGAACTCAAATTTGAGTCCAATACCCATCAGACCCAACTTGGTTTCTTTCTCGACTTCTTGTCTTATTTTTTTTCAATTTTTTTTTTTCTTCTTTCTTTTTTCCTCTTTTCTTTTTATTTTGGCTTTGAGAGGAAAAGAGATCCACTACCTTTTCTTTAAACACAAAAAAACAAAGAAGAGAGAGAGAAAGTCCATTATACATACAGAGTGAATTTCTTTAAGACATCATGCCGCAAACAATTGTAAAATACTTCTTCAAAAAACTAATAATAATTCTGTAAATAACCAACTAACCGAATCAAAATTGCCACAATGTTTACAAATAAAGATAAAAATATACTGTGTATTCTAAGGACCAAATTGATCTCCCAAAAACAAAATATGCACCAACCATAGTATAAAAATTCATAGCACATATCATGAACTCATCATCTCTCTTTCTTTCAGACCTCTCTTTCTCCTTTAACATTTTCCTTGTAAATTCTATGCATGTAGTCAAACCTTTCACAATAGCATGTCATGGGCACCCCTTGGCAAGTTAATTTCCATTTTCCAACGAAAAAGGCCTTAATTTTTACATGCTAACAACTTCTTGATGATACATGAATCAATTTCACCTTGAGCATTGGTGTTGGTAACCAAAAAAAAATCAAGCTGAATCTTTGTTTTCCCTAGTTTCAAGATTCTAGGGTCAAATCAGCATAAACGAGTGTGTAAAAAACTTCAATCTCAGGTACACGAAGTAAGGTGGATATAAGTTTATTGTTTTCGGGTTCTGCTAGAAGGGGTATACTCATCTGAGATACACGTGGTAAGAGTTTGGCTAGGGCTAAAGGGGCAGTCCCGCTAATTTCTGCCCCCATTTCATCAATCAGCAGTTCAACCGCTTTTTTCATTGCTATATCCATGATCCTACCAAAATCAGGTCTGAAACAGAAATAGAAAAAACAAAATTTATAAAAAAAAGGGACTAAAATGGGAATTTTATTGATTTTTAAAATGACAGCGAGTATCAATCAGATCCATGGTAGCAGAATAGGGTTTTTCAATGGTTTTACCCCGTTTTACCAATTGCATTGTTTATTTATATATTTATCAAATTCTACAGCTTTGTTTTCAATGAGGTAAAATTACCTAGTGATAACTATTCCAAATTTTTTGTGATGGAAAAATGAAAGGGAAGCCCAAACATATAAAAAAAATGAAAAAATAATGCAGACTTTTCTAAAGCATGATAGTAAAAACAGGATACCTTAATAGTATGGTACGGGTCTCAGACATGAGTTGTTCGAGCTTGCTCGTGTCTATAGGGTGGGTCAACTCGTCAGAGCTATTTGAGGGAACCATTAGCTTTCTATAAGTGGAGACGTCTTCAGGCACCAAATAGCTAACCCAGAATGTGGGCCCCTCAATTTTCACGAATAAATCCAATATTTGTGTGATTGTCTCTTGCAGCTGGTCAATGCTGAATGTGTCCTTTAACTGTTTCCTGCATTTAAAATTGGATTATAAATTCCATCCTATTTGTAGTTTTGTAGAGGATGGTGTTTCTCGAAATTTCAAGATAATAAGAGGTTTTTGCAAAATTCTTATAGTATTCTCATATGTGTCAAGTAAATAGTTGATGTTAATAGGATACATGTAAATTAAACCAAATAATTTATCATATTAGCAAAAAAATGTCCACATTAAATATTTGGAGATGCAACTAACTGTCATGTTAGTACAAGGAAAAACTGCGTGCCATTATAATTGCCATGTTTCTGACTCTATGCAAAATAGTCATGTAATTGAGTTAATTATGGGGAAATAAAAGGGTAGTTCGGTACTTCTCACTTGATTTCCCTGATTTCAATTCTTGTAAAATTATATCACCATTTTGTTATGTATTTCACCAGTAGTTTAATTTGTCACTTTTATCAAAACAAAATTCTCACCGCAAAATTGAAAGCAGTGCTTTTCACAATTTCAAGAATACAAGAGATTCTTGCAAAAGTTTCAAAAAGAGAAACCCAGAAAAGAAAAGCATACTCTTTAAGCACCTCCATGACAGCGCTTTGCATGTTAACTAATAATGTATTAATGCCATGTGTGCATAGATAATCAGCTGTTGCAAGGAACTCCTCTCGACCATGGCTTCGCAATGAATCAGAATCACCCTATAAACAAATTATCGATGATTCTGTTATAAATAAAGAGCAAGTAATGCAAACCAAGCTTACATTTTTGTATTTAGATCAATGCTGGTAATTTAGCAAACATGGAGCCAGGAAATACTATAGTGGGGCAAAATTTTAGGGTAGACATAAATTACAATTACCTTGAATCGCAAGCTTATTTTTCTAATTTTTTATATTAAAAAAAATAAACATAAGGATATTGTACCACACAATATGCTAACTTTTGGTGGTAACATGTAGCACCAGCTTATCACATAATATCCTTCATTAACATGACAATTTGAGACTGTTAATATCAGTTCTAAGACATTGAATACTCCTATGTAAAAATCATCTCATTTCGCCTGAACGAGCTCAGAAACCAACATGGACAGATATGATGCACTGACACCACCCCCCCCCACACACACACACCAAAACAACATAAAAATAGATTAATTTTATATGCATGTAGGACCAGAGATGAATATTGGATCCGACAGCTATGAGGCACACACCCACCTCTATTTTTATTTTTTATCCTTCGAAAGAAGTGGCATCTAGTGCCACTGACTACAGCTGAAATAATTAACACATTACTGGGTTCAAGATAAACATAGTGAAAGAAACAGCGATTCCAGTCGGTACCAAGTATATTCATGACATCAGCCTCTTGTACCGACCCCAAAGCTAATCTAGATCACTGTACTTCTATTCACAGCCCACCTAAAGTGCCAAAAATACCTCTATTCTCTCCTCTACTGATGTGCCATATTTGCAAATAACACCAAACATTTATCACTTTTGCAACTAACATTAAACAACTTTAGGGGTTTTAACATGAGTAGGGTTAAAATGCACTATTGGTTTTGTACCCCAACCATACCCCACATCTGTTTCCGTTTTCAAAGTTCAAACAGTCGATCCGAACCGCTCAACTTGATCTCCATAATAAAATATGCTTAGAGACCAAATTTTATATTTTTTGAAATTTTTTTACTATTTTTTTAGATAGTTACAAAATCACTGTTTTTGGAGGGTTCAGAATTAGTGATTTTGTAACTATCTAAAAAAATAGTAAAAAAATTCCAAAAAATATAAAATTTGGTCTCTAAGCATATTTTAATATGGAGATCATGTTGAGCGGTTCGGATCGACTGTTTGAACTTTGAGAACAAAGATAAAGATGTGGTGTGTGGTTGGGGCACAAAACCAATGGTGCATTTTAATCCTACTCTTTTAACATATAGGAGCCAGCCACTAGATTAGGTAGATGGAAATGTTATTATGTTCCTAGTTGACGCATTATTCAATGTAAAGAACAAACTAAAATGAATCCAAACAAACTTAAGTCTCAGTTCCAAAGTTTGTGTAATTAATTTAACTAGTGTGAAAAGGTCATTGCCTCGATGAACAATATTTACATACTGTTACTTGTAAAGGTCAAATGCATCTTGCATATATTATTACTTGGTTGCATTTCCAAACATATTATTACTAATTAAAGAAACATAATTTTGTACCTGTTCTTCAGCAGTTCTTGCAATATCAAGGTAGAGATGTCTCCCTAAGACATTTACTTGAATTCTAACATAAAGGCTTAATATTGTTACGGCCCACAGAGCAGCAACAGTTCGTGTAAAACCTATATAAAAAAAAAAAATCAGTTGGAAATCAAAATGTGGTCCAATAAATAATTATCTAGCACTCCACAGCTTTGTGTGGTGTATTTTGCAAATAGGTCCAATATTACCATATTTGCAAATATACAATCAAGGTAAAGTCAAAGCAAAAGGCTATGGCATCCATAAGACCATTACAAAGGAAATAACTTGACAATCCTGACAAATTATAAATAATTTAGAAATCCGGCAGTTGGAATGTAATATACACGTTATGCACATCATACACATAAAAAATGATGAGATTTTTATGTAAGTTCCAAGTTGATCATATGACTAGAATTTTTGCAATGATCCATATTTAACAGCATTCGATAAACTATCAAATGACATTTAAATCGCATAAAGATTAATCCAACTAAAGACTAACAACCTGTTTATAAATTTATTTTACTTTCAAAAACTTTTTTGACTTGATTTAAGAAATGTTGCAAATGTGGTCAAGTTAAGTAGCTGTTGATGGAGAATTCGCATCCTCTGAGATATCTCATATTTTGCATGACTTTTTGGAAAATCTCAACCGTTCAAATATGTTCTGCACGAATCTCAAAGCTCAAATAATACTGCCCCCCTGCGCTATCCCAGAATAGGCACTCGTCGATGGATCCGAACCCAACCAAAAAGTGATTTTATTTGAATTTAAAATCTCAATTATCTTGCTTATTCTAGTTTTGTTTGATCTTAAGGGAAAAGAAACTATAACTGTATTGGAAGCAAGGGTAAAGGTGTCAACATTTAACAAAATGTAACATTTTCAAAAAGTTAGTTTGCTATATGCCCATTTTCAAAAAGTTAGTTTGACAAATACTAATATCTGTTTGCAAATGCCTCAAATAATGTTGCATCCTAGGTGCAAACAGAAAAAGTTAGTTTGCAATATGCAATTATGTCAAAACACTTGCGTATTGTTTGCAATAAAGAAAAATAAATTAAATTTATGTCCACGTCAGATATTAGTATTTTTCCCTGAAATCACTAGAAATCAATTTACTATTAAATGACAGTTTGAATATTGGTTTGCTTTGTAAGACTATGATTGAATTATGACACATTAGGGGCGATTTGTTTATCTTCCATGACTCAGCATTTCTGAAACAAACTACAAAAATAGGCAAAATGGAATGCAAATATCAAGAGTAATTTATTTTACTTGCAGTCATAGTACTATAGTAGAAGTTTGGTCATAAACTCATAATCACAATTTGCAAATAACAAGAAAAATAAAAGGTCGAGGGCTTACTCAAAATCTTGAGACGGCCCCACAGCTCGATCCTCTCCTGAGGGCTGAGCACACCAGGCTGTCCCTTCCCTTGCATAAGCCGGTCCCGCAGCTCTGAAAGATCCAGCTGCTCCAATATCCGTGCACGCAACTCATGCATAGCATATGGCAACGTAGTTGTGTCTGATATCCTCTGTATGCTCTCGAAGTGGTTCTTTAATCTGATTATTCACAAAATCAAATTTCCATAATTCATATTTTAAAAACCAACTTTTTTACACCACATAAACTACACATGGAAATGATCGTCTACATTTAAAGGAAGGTCAAATCAAGCAAACATTTATTTCGAACACACCAATCTAAATTTGTTTGGTCGGTTGTTATTCAATATAAGCTTAGAAAAATAAAAGCACTCATTAGCATTAGAGAAATTAAACAGTATATAGTCAAAGTGCTTCTGTCATCAAACTAACCTTAACTATTGACTGTTATATGCAAATTCAGCAAAACCCTACTGTTAATTTGGATACAAATTCAGTAAAAATGGTAAGAATGGAAACATTTAATTCTTGTGCTTACTGAATTTTCATGAGCTCCTCATCTTGCCTCTCCCTCTCTTTCTGACGATTTAACTCAAGCATCCTTCTCTGGTGAGAATCCCATAACCTATAAATCACATAACCTCCTCCTGCTGCCCCCAATCCAATCAATATCTTTCTCTTATGCCGACCCCAGAATCCCCTAATTTCAATATTTAACAATAAACAGCTTCATTAGAAAAATATAACCAACCAATTAACTTTGCATAAGCTCTAATTATGGCTAATAGTGGCCTAAAGTATATTATCACTTCTAATCCAACAATTTCATTTAGTAGCTCAAATTGGTCAATTTCTGTAAGAAGAAGTGGAAATTCCATAATTAATAGTAACAATTTCAAAGGAATAAGTATTCCCGACCAAAGAGAGAGAGAGAGAGAGAGACCTTGAATAGAACATGACTGCGCCAACTCCTTAACGGACCCAAAACCCAAGTCCAATAATGGAGCCCTAGTCAAAAACAAAAAGGGTGAGTTGCAGCACAGAGAAGTTCTAGTCTTTTGCTCGCTGGGGAGGGAGAGAGATCGTTTAGAATGGAATTGGGGAAGCGTGCCGAGAGGTGGGCAAGAGAGAAGCGATATGACATGGACCTGTTCTACCCGTATAACAGTCAATGACAGTGGGTCCCAGTTTATTCTCATGCGGGGGGCCACTGTTTCCTTGAGATTTTTGTTTGGGGTAGAGATTTTGACAGAGTAGTTTTGGCTTCATGCAGCGCACTGACTATAAAATTAAAACATGACTACACATGGTTTGTATGCTGCATGAAGCCAAACCTACTCTGTTAAAATATTTACCCAAGTTTGTTGAGTACTTCATTTGTGTGAGGAAAGTTGTTTAATTACTTGATTTTTCAAATTTTAAAGTTCTTAAGAAGTATATCTCATATTAAACTCATTTGTTTAAAAAAAACGAGACTAACATTTTGAAAAAAAAAAACCTTAAACTGATATATGCATTGAGATATAGATGTATAAAGGGCGGTGCTATTTAAAAACAAATATTAATTATTGAGAGTTCTATCTTTATACTTAATTATTCTTAATAAAAACTTGTATCAAATATGTAAAAAGAAACTATTAAATGCTATTGAAAAAGAATACAATAATGGCTTGACTTGTTGCCTTTGTTATGTTTTTTTTATATGATGATACTGCTATTTTGAGAGGTGAATGCTCAACTCAATTTTTTTTTCTCTATTTTGACATCAAATTTAGTAGTCACCACATGCACATTTTTAAGATTTATTTTTCATAAAAAATATAGAAAAAATATTTCTACATATTAAAATCTCTCCATTAATGTCGAAATGAAGATAATATATTATGTCATAAACCATACATTACCTTTTTTTTACAATGCATTGAGACACAAGACTTATATAAATAGAAAAATGTCTAACTAGTATTAAAAACATAAACTATTTATGATATAAGATACCGATAAAATTTATTATGTGAGGCTAAACTTTGAAGTCTCAATTTCATAGATAAAGTCATAAAATTGACAATTTTTTAACTACTGCAGCAAAATTTATTTAATTTAATTTTTCTTTAAAGTTACTTATTAATTTGTTTTCCAATTCATTTATGATTTTTCGTTTGCATGATTTTAAAATTCATTCAACAAAATACAATAGGTTTGTTTATTTTAATTGATTCATATGCTCAAAACAAAAGGCTAAGGAAACAGAATAAACTTGTCCATATAGATAAATATAAAGTAAGGATAATTTTGATATAAAAATATAAAGAAAAATTATGTGGAGCATTCAGGTCTTAAAATAGTAGTGTCACTATAAAAAATATTAAAAAAATATACAATAACTCAAGCTATTCATGTATTCTCTTTCAATAACATTTAATAGTTTCCACTTATATTTATGAAATATTTTTTTATTGTTTTTTATCATAATTAAAAGACTTCTACAGAAAGAGTAAATTAATTTCTCCATACGCCCAATATTATAATTATTATTCTCGAAAATAGCGCCGCCGATATATAAGTAAATATTAATTTTGACATTTTTTTTATGATATTAATTTTGACATGAAATTTGCAATCTATATAGTTTGGGAGCCTCAACAACAAACTATGTTACCTTTGATCTTTTCTTAGACTGCATATGTATATGCAACGCACTCTTTTTTCTGTATTGCAAATGAAAAATAAACTAATATTGAGATTTAACACGGAATAACACACGAAGTTGGACACATTTGATCCATAGAGGAACAAACAAAACTGGTTAGAGCCGTGTCGAGCTATGATCACGTGTGGCGCGAGTTTGAAGAAAAAACAAAGGCAAAAAAGTTATTATAACCCAGTTCTCTCCTTTACTAGCTCGTTACATATTTGTCTTCATAATGTCTGCTACAGAGAATCCTCTGTCTAAAATGTGAAAAAGATGGTAAATATTTTAACAGAGCAGTTTCGGTTTCATGCGGAGCACGGACTTTATAATCAAAACAGCGTTATATATGATTCGTGTGCTTCATGAAGCTAAACGGGCTCTGTTAAAATCTTTACCCAAAAAAAAAAAAAAAACGGAGAAGAAAACAATTGATCATAGTCATTTATTGCTAACGGACTTAATTATCAAGCATCTTTTTTAGCACAATCTAACAAACTCAACGAACAATTGAATAATAAAGTGATAGTTAAGTGGAAACCGGAATTTATTGAATAACAATTGATCATAGTCATTTACTATAAAAGCCCTTGAACTTTTTTTTATTACATTTTTAAGGGATTTTCCTCAAAACAGTGAGCTCCATGGTCAAATCAGGGACATAGACCATTCTCATTACCATAGCCTCATTTATGTATGACAGGGAGGAAATTTTTTTGTACAACTGAGACCTACAAAACCATGTCTCGGTAAAAAGAAACCAAAACTACAAGAAAAAAGAAAAATAAGGCTCACATTTTCTTCTTCTCTTCCTTAAGAAATGGATCCACACAATAATCGGCCGCCTGGTGAAGCTGAGTACGCAAGTCCTTCAGTTCCTGGTATCATTTTACACAAAATTAGCTATTCAGTACATAATGATTAAATTATAATCAATTAATGGGACAGGTGGCATTTATATATGTGTAAAGTGTATAATTAACAGGTGTTCGCAGATTAAATGATTTATCAAGTTGAGTTATGCAAATGTTATGATTTATATAATGCACAACAAAATCCGGAACCATTTAATTTGAAAAAAGGAAGTTCAATAATCGCCTTAAAAAAAAAACTCAAAGTCAGTTCACTTGGGGTGAATTTTTTCCCAAAAAAATTGTTGTACCAAACAGATGATATAAATGCGACAGATCTAGGACTTAAAATCTGGAGCTGTCAAAAGGGAAAATGAGAATCGTCCACTACAATCAAGGATTCGATTCATGGATTCGCTAGGGTTTCGATTATCCATGGAGCTTATCCATGGATTCGATTCCAGACGAGAAACGCGCCGAAGCTCCATGGATTCGCTAGGGTTTTCTCCTGAGAAACTCATGCGAAGAGAGAAGGAGAATGAGAAAGAGCTGAATCGCTCATTCAATTATAGGGATTAACGGAGTCACGACGTTAATACTGATCATCTCTTAACACGAATTTTGACAAAAATCCAACAGTTCAGATTTCATCTTACACTTGGAGGCAGGGTTTTCCTGGGCAGAGGATTCGATTGCTTCCTACCTACTCTTTTTAACCGCCTCAGTCGACCAAATTCGCATCCCTGAGATATCTCATATTTTGCGTGACTTACTGGAAAATCTCAACTGCTCAAATACGTTCTGCACGAATCTCAAAACTCAAATAATACTAGCTCCTGCTTATCCCTGAATAGACGGGAGCATATCCTCTGCGGAGTTTTAAGTTGCGGAGCTGTGCGGAGCAAAACGAACGGACCAGATTAACTCTCAGCCGCTCTGATATTCGGGCTAACGGAGGGGGCTGTATTATTGGGCTTAGAGATTCGTGCCAAGTCAAAACGAACGGATCAGATCAAAAGCTCCGCACAGCTCCGCAGATATCTGCTCCGCAGAGGATATCATTCCTGAATAGACACCGGGCACGTCGGTCACGCAAAATATAAGATATCTCAGAGGATACGCTCTCCAGTCAACCTATGAGGATCATTTAATGTTTGCATTTTTAATGTAGGATCGAATTTGTTGCTAACGGACTTAATTATCAAGCATTTTTTTTAGCACAACCTAACAACTTAGCGAACAATTGAATAATAAAGTGATAGTTAGTGGAAACAGGAAATATATTTGCTATACTTGTTTTACATTGCACACAGAGTGGAAAAAACGTGTCATGTCGTTCTGTGCCATAATTAACACGTTATGATTTTGGTCTCGTACCATATTGTGCCATGATCAAGTTAATTTTTTACGTGCCGTGCCGTGACCAAAATGTCAGGGGGTGGTCATAGCACGCGAATGATCACGCCACGTGAGTTACGCCGTGCCTAAACGTGCCGTGACTAAATCTTTCACGTGCCGTGTCATGCCAAAGTTTCAAAAGATGAGCACGGCACGCGAATGATCACGGCACGGGACACGCGAGTCACGGCACGTAACTGACACGCGTGCCGTGCCGTTCCGTGACAGAGCCGGCTCCGCCGTGCCATTTTTCCACTCTAATTGCACATCACGGAACCAATAGTTTCCATGTTATGTTTAATTTTTCATAAATTTATTTACTGGAAATAAGATATAATGTATTATGTTCTTCAACAGTGTATTCAGAGCCCATTGTATATCTATAATTATTTTTTAAGTAAAAATTGGAAGTCAAATCATCTAACTATTTAATTTAACATTTAGAAAGAATTATATCTTTCGGGTTTCGAATCTGCAACCTCCCATGTACTTGTGCTATCCATAGTATATCTAACACTATACATCAACATTATGAAATTTTGTTAGAATTTATTTAAAGTGTATTTGTGCATTTTTGTTGAGTGAGGCTATGGCTTTATGGTACTATGCATAGCACAAATTGATTCATACTATGCATCAATAGTTTCATTTTCAAAGTCTAAACTGCCGAACTAATCAACATGATTTCCATGTAAAAATGTACTTGTAAACTAAATTTTTTTTAAGTATTTTTTTAAATAGATAGAGAATCATTACTTTTGAATAGTCCAGAATCTTTAAATCAAATGATTTTCTATCTATCTAAAAAAGTATTAAAAGAATCTAAACATGTAAAATTTAATATACAAAAACATTTTCATATGAAAGTTATATTAAATGATTTAAATCAACTGTTTGAACTTTAAAAATAAAAATATTAATTGATAGTACGGACCAACATGCGCTATGCATAGTATCATAGCATTACTCATTTTGTTTATATTCTTTATCAACTTAAAATGTATGATCCAAAAATAATAAAAAATATTATTTGTAATCAGTATATATCAAAAATATTCTTTAGGCATTCGCTTAAACTCTTAAAATCCCAATTTATCAATGATTGGGACATAACTATTAGTTAAATCGATACAAATAAAACGTGCATGTGAGTTTATAGCTGATTCCATAAAGCATGGGCATAGGCAGGATCCAATTTTTTTTAAAAAAAAGTTGTTAATAAATCATAAAAATGAAAAGTGTGTGAGACATGAAATTATAATAATGATCATACAATGTGAATCCTTAAAATATGGAAGTATATATTCGAGTATACTAGCGATATCTAAATCTAAAATAAAAAAGATAAAATTAAAGCTTAAAAATTATAAAATAAAATGTTGGAGAAAACTAAATTATATTTTTCTCATACAATATATATATGAGTTCGCATGAATGCACACAAGACCGTCATTTTTGTTAATATCCAGCGTAAAATAGAAATTAATAAATATATCCAGCTTATGGGTTTTGATAAAAATATCTGTACTGGCCATTAAATGGCTAGTTTTAAATTTTTTTGCCTACCGGCCATTTAATGGCCGGTACCCTCAAATTTTTTTTTTAGAGACACTATGAAGAGCAAGATACTGAAATCTAACACTAAAAAATTCAAATTTTTTGTTAGATTACTTCTTTTGATGTATAATTAGCATATTTATATTGAAATACGGTAAATTACGCTGAATTTATCGTATTTTAGCGTAATTTAACGTATTTTAGCGCAATTTAATGTAATTTAGTGTTATTCAGCGTAATTTAACATAATTTCAAGTAATTTAGCGTATTTTAGTATAAATATGCTAATTATACATCAAAAGAAGTAATATAACAAATAATTTAACAAAAAATTCAAATTTTTAGTGTTAGATTTCAGTATCTTGCTCTTCATAGTGTCTCTAAAAAGAAAATTGAGGGTACCGGCCATTAAATAGATGGTAGGCAAAAAAATTCAAAACCGGCTATTTAAAAGCCGGTACGGATATTTTTATTGAAACCCATAAGAGCTGGATATATTTATTAATTTCTATTTTACGCTGGATATTAATAAAAATGACGGCACGCAAGAGCTCGCCAGCCATTACTCAATCTTCTTTCATACAATATATATATATTTTTATAGTTATAAGTTATAACAATGCTTTAGGTCACAACATTGGACTTATGTATATTTTCTTCTAATATAATACATATATATACGAATTTTACAGATTATGTATATTCTGTATTATTTTTCTCACAATAAATCCTTCAAACCTGAAACAGTATACAAATATCTAAACTATACTAATATTGATGGATTGAGATCTGCTGCGATCCGAATATTGAGCACAGTAATCCTGCAATCCCTGCTTTTCCAAATCCAACCGTCCAACTTTTTAGTGCACACATCTCAGAACAACTGGATTTGAAAAAACAGAGATTGCAGGGTACTATTCACAGTACCCGGATCGCAGCAGATTCTCACCCAATATTGATCAGTATTGAATTGTACCCAGTTCTCAACTTAATAATATTTAGAAAATGTATCTCAACTAACACATTTTATACATACGACGTTTTCATTAAATGCAAATGATGTGTCAACATTCCTTCACAGTATTATGTTTTGTTTTTATTATTCATTTGCATTGTATTTTTTATATTTCGTTTTATCAACAACTCATAAAATTTACGACAATCAACATTGCCGAAGTAATGCGAGACATTCATCTACATTATTTTGTTTACGGTCTGGATCTTGTTTAATAAAGTAACACCTAATACGGCACCAAATCTCTCTCTTTTTCTTCAGTCTGGATCCAGCATCCCTTCAGCCTGCCGTCTCGCTTCATTTTTTTCTTCATCACTGTAACTTTTAGGGGTTGTTTGACAACACCTCTTAATCCGCACTAGAATTAAGTCTTAAGAGGCTATTCGGCGAATTAAATATTAATCCGCGCTAAGAAGGAGCTGTTCGGTAAGCTAAAGAAAGAAGCAAGAGATTAAAATAGCTAAATAAAACTAAAGAAAGGGGGAGAGGTGTCTTAAGGAAGGGCAGGGATTAGATCCGAGCAAAGGGAGACTATAGGAGGTTATCATAATCCGCGTTAAGGAACCGGTGTTCGGCAGAATTAAGCGGCTAAGAAAGCTAAAAAAAACTCATTTAGTCTTAAGGAGACCCTTGCTGAACAGGTACAAGGAGATTTAAGGAATCGATATTCGATTGTCTTAATCCGTATGTGATAGTTAAATAAGCTAAACAAGAAAGCAGATGTCTTAAGATCCGGACAAAAAATTAATATCCGAATAAAAAAGCTAAAAAAAATAATTTTAATCCGCGCTAAAAAAAACAGTCTTCCACAGAAGACTAAAAAAAGTTAAAAAGGAGGTCGTAAGAAGACTTAGTTATTTGGTCGAAGAGCACCTTGGTTATTTGGTCGAAGAGCACCTTGGTTATTTGGTCTTTCGTTATTTTGTCGTTTTGTCTACAAGCATGAGAACTTTTTGGAAATAAATCTGCTGTTATTCCAAAGAGATAACATGATCCTGTATTCTCATTCCAGCCGTTAATTTTTGTTGAGATCGGTCACGAAAACTTTTTTCTCACGTATGAAAAAGTTTGAACGGTTGAGATAGTAGGAGAAGCTCCCCCAGTCCATACGACAATAAAATTGTTCATTTAAAATTTTAAATTAATGCCATACCGAATCTCTCTCCAAAAAAGTCGTTACATTATTAGGCATGTCGCCAAAACAGAGTCTCCCCGTCGTCTCTACGCTCCCGAAGTCTTTTTCCATACACTTCCAATTTCCAAAGACCAAACCAAACGCACTTTGTTTATATTTTTAACTTTTTCCAATTCTTTCCCTCTCACTCTTCAGTCTTCCCTCTCTATACTTATTTTCTCCTCGTCTAAACCCAACTCCATGCCACTTCTCCTCTCCATTAGCCCACAATGATGGCTCTCCATCTCTCTCTTCCCTTAACCCTTCTTATCTTCTTCTCCTTCTCCACTGAATTTGCCTCTTTAGCACAAAGGCAATGCCTTCCTGGCCAGAGACGAGCATTACTCCAGCTCAAGAATGGATTCAGTACATCAAAACTCCAGTCTTGGAATTCAACCACGGATTGCTGCACATGGGAAGGCGTCACATGCGATCCAGCCACTGGCCATGTCACTGCACTGGAGCTGAGCAACCGGTCCATTTCAGGTCTGATCGACCCGGCCTTCTTCAATCTCAGTTCACTTCAGAATCTCAGCCTCGCCTACAACCTGTTCAACAATGTTACCCTCCCAGAAACCGGGTTCGAGCGGCTCTCTAATCTGATTCATCTCAATTTATCCAATTCTGGTTTTGTTGGTCAAATCCCAACTGGTATATCTCAGCTTACAAATCTTGTACTGCTCGACCTTTCAACTTTTGACCTTAATGTAGGATCCAGTTCTCTGTATTTCAGAGAGCCAAGCATCAAAACCTTACTAGGCAATCTTACAAAACTCCAAGTTCTTTACCTGGATGGGGTTAACATTTCATTGAATGGATCAGAGTGGGGTCTGGCAGTATCTCAGTTAGGCCCCACACTTCGAAGCCTGAGCATGTCAGGTTGTTCTCTGATGGGTCCTTTTGACCAGTCTCTCAGCCAGTTGAGTCAAATATCATACCTAAGACTAGATTATAATAACTTGAGTTCTCCCGTGCCAGAATTCTTTGCAAATTTCTCATATTTATCAGTTCTTAAGTTAAGTTCATGTTTGATTAATGGAGAATTTCCAGTGAGAATATTACAGCTGAAAAATCTAAAAGAGATTGATTTGTCAGATAATCCAACGCTGTCAGGTCAATTGCCAGAGTTTGAAAAGTATAGCTCTTTACAAACATTGATCCTTTCAGCCACAAACTTCTCTGGTCAAATACCAGATTCGATCGGAAACCTTCAAAATCTGTCAACCTTCCTGATTTATGACTGCAACTTCCATGGAGAAATCACCACTAATTTGCAAAAGCTTGTGAGGCTCTCTTATTTAGACATTTCACGGAACAGGTTCACTGGCGAGATACCTAAATTTCACAATTGGCTAAGAATTTCAGAATATGTGCTGAATAATAATAATTTTGCTGGATCAATACCAGATAGCAGTAGTTACGCTGGTCTAGATTATCTTTCAGAAATTGATTTCAGTTACAACTCCCTCTCTGGTACAATACCGGTATCTCTGTTCTCTCTCCCTTCTCTTCAAATCTTGCTTCTCTCACAAAATCAATTATCGGGGAATCTCCCAGAGTTCTCTAAAGGGTTACCTGCTTTACAAACTATTGATATAAGTTCAAACAACCTTCAAGGACCATTACCAAGTTCCATTTTCAAGCTCTCTCAGCTACAAGTGTTAAACCTCGCGTCGAACAACTTTACTGGTATGCTAGATTTGGATTCTCTCTGGTACCTAAAGAATCTTGCTAGTATTGATCTGTCCAACAACATGCTCTCAGTGACTGACGGTGCCATTGGTAACAAATCTTGGTATACCTCATTTCCCAACATCAAGATCCTAAATCTGGTATCCTGCAATCTGACAAAGTTCCCTTCTTTTATGAGGTACCAGTCTGGGATAAGCATTTTAGACCTTTCAAATAACAAAATTGGTGGTACTATACCCAACTGGGTACAGAAAATTGGCAATGAATCTTATCTCACTTTCAATCTCTCTCATAATCTCTTTACTGGGTTAGAAGCCGATACCCTTTTTCTCTCTCTAGATACTTTGGCAATTCTTGATCTCCATTCTAACATGCTTAACGGGACAGTACCACTTCCTCCTCCAGGCATCATAGTATTTGCTTTGTCTCACAACATTTTCTCTCTTCTCCCTCCTAATTTGACCTCTTACCTGGGGTTCACAATTTACCTCTCTCTCTCCAACAATAAGCTAACAGGGTCCATACCTGGTTCAATTTGCAATGCAAGCTATCTGCAAGTGCTGGATCTTTCTTATAACAACTTCATGGGTGAGTTACCACATTGCCTTCTGGAAAATACCAGTACTCTAGCTGTACTTAACGTGAAAAATAACAAATTGACTGGTTCGTTTCCTCAAGCTATAAGTGAAGATTGCGGATTTAGAACTATAAATCTAAACGGGAATAATATAAATGGAACATTGCCTCAGTCTCTGATGAATTGCGCTTCTCTAGAGGTTCTAGACCTTGGAAATAACAAAATAGATGGTGGATTTCCCTACTGGCTTGGGGAGCTCAAAGACTTGAAAATTCTTGTCTTGAGATCAAATAAATTTTACGGGCCAGTTTCAAAACCAAGATCACAATCAGGAACAAATGATTCTGCTGCCTTTTCAATGCTGCAAATTCTCGACCTCTCTTCGAATTCTTTCAATGGGACTTTGCCAAAGGAATTCTTCAGAATCTTGGATTCGATGATGGTTAATTCAAAAATCAGTACCAGTCTGACAGTTGATTTCGATATCCTCTATGGAAGCTATTACCAAAACTCGGTGACAGTGACTTTCAAGGGCTTGGAGGTAACTCTTGTTAGCTCACTCGCGATATTCACCTCCCTCGATTTTTCAGGAAATGGTTTTGGAGGCAAAATACCACAAGAAATTGGAGAACTCAAGATGCTTGATTTGCTTAACATGTCTCATAACACACTTACAGGGACAATCCCTCCTCAAATAGGTGACTTGAAGCAGCTTGAGTCACTTGATCTAAGTTCCAATGAACTCACTGGTAACATACCTGAAGAGCTTACCTTGCTCACCTTCCTCTCTTCACTGAATCTCTCTCACAACAATTTGGTGGGGAAAGTACCGCAAGATAATCAGTTTTCAACGTTTTCAAACAATTCCTACCTGTACAATACCGGTCTGTGCGGTTATCCTTTGACAGCACAGTGTGGGGCTCCTCTGTCAGAGATTCCAGTTTGGGGTACCAAATTCTCAAACAATCTCAACTGGCAGTTCATTTTTACCGAATTAGGGTTTGTTGTGGGTTTTGTTGGTGTTCTTGGGCCTTTAATGGTATGGAGTGAATGGAGAGAGCAGTTCAACAAGTGTGTGGATTGTTTGCTTTAAACTGTTTTGCCGTTGTGGATTTGCATGTGAAAATGAGCTGTGATAGGCAAAAGTGGAGGAGGAATTAACTCCAGGGAGCTGGCGCCTATCTGGGCTGATTTGGAATCTCTCAAATTAGCTATTGTATCTTTACTTTACTTGTATTCCAGTTTTACCAAAAAAACCAAGAGTGACAATATTAGGAAATAAATTATAGTGGTCTCCTGTGTTCTATAAGGGCCTGTTCGGATGTCACGGGATTACACGGGATGGGATTTGACGGGGATGGGAACCCACTTTTGAAAAAGCAGGAACCCATGGGTGCGGGTACGCATAGGATTAATTATGGGAATGTGTTGAAATGAGTGTTCGGTTGAACAGTGGGATTAATTGTGGGAAATTCTATTTTTCTTTCTAAAATATTATGATATTACACAATTTTCTTTATTAATAAAATAATCAATAATACAATTAAATAAATAAATTAAATAATAACATCACATCACATTACTTACTAATTATTATTTTATAACATAACATTACTAATTAACTAGATTAAATAATGCAATTAAATAAGTAGATTAAATAAATAATACAATTTTCTTTATTATTATTATTTTATAAATTAAATAATAACATAACATCACATTACTTATAATTATTATTTTATAAAATATAAATATTGATAAACATTTATAACAAATATAAATATTATAAACAAATAAACATTTAAAATATGTGATGTCTAGAATCTCTAGATCCTAGGTATTTTGTTTAGTCCCACAACTATAATATATATAACATTAGATGGTCATATGATACTTCTTTGGAGTTTGGATGAGAGACAATAGATAACTTGAAATGAGAGTTAATTAAATTAGATAGAAGGCCACGTGGTTGGCCCATAGGCAGCTGCTGCAACCTTCCAAAATAAAACAGAGAATGGCCCACCACGTGAGATAAGAGAGGAGAGAGAGAGAATGGGAAATCGAAAATTAACTTGGACTTCGGATTTTGATTTTGAGAAATTTGCACTTAGTTGGGATGTATTGTAGGAACTTTTTTGGGAAAGATTACAAAAATTTTGGCCATCCGAACAGCCTTCGGAAATTTAATTGGGAATCACCTCAAATTCCATCATTTCCCAGTGGGAATACGCCTACCGAACAGGGCCTAAAGGAGAACCTTTTCTTCTTTGACAAAAATAGAGAAAAAACTCAATAAAATATGAGGGAGGGTTGGGCGGAGTCTTGTGTCACCTGTGATTGAATTTTAGCATTGCAGTAGTTGTATTTATAAACGGGTTGGATCAGAGGATGAAGAGAATGGACCTGTTAAATTGGATGAAGTGGATGAGGATGAAGAGACACCGAAATTTTGTTTATTTGTACCAGATTAGAGAGTATTGGAGAAAAGGTAATTTATAGAATGTTTTGTCAATTTGTAAGTAAAATGTCCTCTAGGTTGATTTCTTGAATAGTACCTTAAATTTTACTTTGCACAGAAATTCTTATACCATAGTTCATGGACTGAGAGTTCAAGTTTTATCTGTTTGTCTTTTCTGGCTCACTTGACTTTACAAGTTTTTTTTTGTTTGTTGACATAAAAAGTATAATTATAATTAGGTATTGAAAATATCACGTTCAGCCTTCTTTTCATGGTTTTTGTACTTGTACGTAAAGTGGCATTGCATTATGTTTGAATAAGGAAACTTGTCAATAAGGCCATTCCAGTGGGTTCATTCTGACAAAAGGATCCGTTCTGGTAGCGTACCACTCTGCTGGTACAGAGGCAAGCAGTCCAATTCAAGCTGAGGCTAAGGCGTTCAGGACTGCGATAGACTATGTACTCAGGCACAACCTCTCCCCATGCAAATTTCTTACAGATTCTCAGATTATTGCTCACCACTGGACACAGCTATAGCCAAACTGGTACAGGCAGACTGGAAAGCCTATGAGGAAAATTTTCAAATCTGGTAGCTGCTCAAGGAAAATTCAATGTTGGAATGTTGTGGTAATGATAGGAGAACTCAAAATGAGATCAGGGGGTCTCTCCTGGAATTGCACAGGCTTCACATATCCAATCTTTAGAGAGAGTTTTTGAATTTTTATGTTTTTTGGTTGGTTTTGAGCTTTTCTAAGAACTCATGTGTAAGGGAGATCCTGAGTAATGTACTGGCCTACAGGCGTGATTCATGCAAAAAAAATGAGGAAACCAACCTGATATTATTTTTCGGGAGCAAAAAATTCCTGAGCGCCTTGTTTCTTTCCTTCAATGAGTAGGAAGCTGATATGATCACTTGATCAGCATGCTTTGTGCATCAATTTTATGAAGGCAAAGGTTTTTCGTTATTTTTTTTTCTTATTTCAACAATTGAGCCTTTTTCTTATTTTCGTATTCAATGCAGCATTATATATATATAGAGAGAGAGAGGGGAGTAGAACTAGGGTGTTTTTAAGTTCACTAAGCTTATTTGTGAACTCAACTCTAAAATCTATCGGATTGGCTTAAACAACGAATCCAAACTGTTAAAATCCAAGATGTATCTACGTGTAAAAATTTTAAACTTTCAAATAAAATAAACACTTTTACCTTTGTGAATGAAATAAATTATTGTAGCACGAGTCATGGGGCTTATCTAGTAACATGCTAGCGAAGTCAAGAAACAACAGCAATAAATGAAGTATTTAGGTATTCGCTTGAATTCTTAAAATCCAATTTATCAATGATTGGGACATAGTTAAATTGATACAAGATTAGATTGGAAGAACTAGGCGTTCAGGTAGTAATGAACACATTTTAGTTAGTGAGGTGTTCAGGTAGTATAACTAGTATTTATTATTATTATTTTTAGTAAAAGTTGGAGGTCAAGTCACCGGTTCCGCTAGTATATTTTTTAGAAGAGGGTTACAAGGATAAGTAATATCGAATTGGACTGAAGTACAACATCAGTGGATGCAGTTTATTCCGTTAACTCGGATTTAGTGTTCATACATTATACATTTGGTTTGAATTTAGGAAAAGATGTGTTTAAAAGTCTCGAGTCTTTTAATGGTAATTAAAGGTAAAAAGATCTTAACTACGGATCATTTAGGAAAAAAAAAAAGGTTATACAGGTGTGCAATCTTGGTTGCTATGTGATAACTTAGAAATCAAAGATCATTGTTCACTATTGACCAATTGCACATGAAATTTGGGGCAGAATTTCTAATTATAATAATTTCAGTATTTCTTTAGCAGCGGCTGCTAAGATTTCAAAAAAAATAATTTCAGTATTTCTGGCATTACAGTAGAGGATATATGGGATTTAGATGGGTGAATTTTATCAAAAACATTTAGATTTAATGGAAATCATTAGAGGTGCAGGTTTGAGGGAATTTGAGGAGAACGTAATAGGATTTGTTTCTAGGGGCCAAATAAGAAAAGTTGCAAATCTGCAAGTGCTTTAGTAAATGATCTTAGTTACTGGTACCCAAGGTATGGTACCGTTGGCTGTGGTATAGGTTTTAGTTATTACACTTTCTTATAATAGGCATTTGATTTATTTAATCAAATTGGTGGCCTTTCCACTTTTCTCCAATAAAATAAATTAAGAAAACCATTGTTTATGAATACATTTCATTCAACTCCAACACAAATCAGACATAAAGTTGATGAACTTATTCAACATTTCAATCACATAATTGTCACCAAAACATTATGTACAGCTAATAAACTATTTCAATTTCTCAATACGAATTAAATAATAATGTTAAATCTAAACAACTTTAAAAAATTGGTACAAGTATGAAAACCACAGTTTTTGATCCGACAGCTAATCCCAAATCACATCCAGTAGGTATCATATATCATATAATTAGCAAAGGTGTTGCATTTGCCATCCAATCAATAACATAAGCAGTCAAACAGTAATAAACTATAGAATGCACTGGCAACTGATGCCTTGATTTCAAAAGTCAAAAGATATCAATATCACCAGCTGAACTTGCTGAGTCAGCACCGCCACCATCAGCATCACTCCCTTCGCTTTCGCTATTACTGCTACTTCCACTCCCACTCCCACTAGCACTGCTACTGCCGCTTGAACTACTCTCTCCACCAGAACTGGACGTCTCCTGTCCTTGAGCCCCCTGTTCAAACTGGACATCTCCTGTTCCAGATCCATTCACCTGGGCTCCAAGTGCTTGGGCTGCACTCAGCCCGTCATTCTCAGCTGGCATGTCATCAAACAGATCAATGTCATAAAAAAAAGGTCAGGTGTGAATCTTTTCCTTTTAAAGAATGTCAGTTGATATTAATAGTAGTTACAGAAGTAGTTATTAAACAAAGATGGTGTGAATCTTTTCTTTTTTGCCACTAAAAAACATTGCCAAGGACATATGCTTAGAATTTAGTATATACTTATAGAATAAACTCTCATGCCTCTTAAGGGTTGTGTACACTTTTGTGAAGACTATGCAAATTACCTTTAACTCATTATAGGGTATAGGGCCCAGCAACAGTTATTTACCAACTCACACAATACTAATCCTGACCAAAAATGCAAATGCTATTTGATTACTGTAAATTTCTTTCATCCTTCTTCTAGAGAGATAATTACCATTATTTTCAGTTCCACCGATATCAATCTTCTCAAATTCATCCTGCATTGTCATACACAAAAAGTTACTATAAAGAGATGAAATGGAGGTACCAACAAAAAATCAAAATGTTACTGCATTATAGTGGGCTTTTCCTTCTTAACAAAACATTAATATACTGACATATTTTCATACTGGTATCAGCCTGTTCATACAAGCACGGAAACTAACCAGTACGTGTTACCACGCTAATCTAGTACAAAAAATAAAGAAAACATCTTATAGTTGCTCATCCAGAAAAAAAACTTAGTACATATTCATACCTAAATCAACCAATTGAAAACTTTGTCAAGTACAAGTAAAAAGCACCAAGCTTTATACCTAATCACATGCTAAGCTGACCAGCA
Source organism: Carex littledalei (assembly GCA_011114355.1). Lineage (NCBI taxonomy): Eukaryota > Viridiplantae > Streptophyta > Magnoliopsida > Poales > Cyperaceae > Carex > Carex littledalei. The sequence goes on from CM022081.1 coordinate 4,014,758, forward strand.
ATTTTATGTTATACAATTTCACTCTATAATTTTAAACAGATTAGAATCATATAACTTACTGGCATGGCATGAGTAGAAGGCCGGTTCACAGCCTGAGTACGTGCCACTTTTGGTAGAGGATAATGGGCCTCCGCACTGGACCCACCTCCATTTGCACACGCACCGCTCAACCCGGTTAAACCATTTGACTCTCCCGGGACCCGCTTGTGCTTCAGGGATTTATAGGCGCGATGTAACTTCTCGAGCTTAAACGCGCCTCCATCAAAGAACAAAACAGCATCTGTTTCTTTGTAGTCTTCACTGCTTCCTTCAAAGGCCACCTTTGGCTTACCGGGTTGGTTGTTGTGAAACTCAACCGAAACCCGGTTTTCCTTGTTCTTGTGCAGCATGCCTGGTTGGGTCTTGTCAATTGATGCTGGCTTAAATTCATCTATTTTTGTTGAGAAGGAAAAAGTTACGAGTGTAATTTATGATGTTTTAATGTAAGAAACAACTAGATCGTTCAACTAGATTGTTCTCTCTTCAGATAATTAAAAAAATATATATATATAAAATAAAAGTTAAATCAAATACATGCTGTAAGATGTGTTGATTTTTAAGTGATTGATAATCAATTCACAATCAATGTTCCCAGTCAGAACTCTACTATTTCTAATACCAACATATGTCCTTCAATTCATAATTTCTGTAAACAATTAGAATCAACTACTGTTGTATTTAGGCATTACTAAAAATTTCTACTTTTATTCTTACAAGGTAAATTCCAACACTTTGAGTAAAATCAGATCTTAGATCTTAAAACAAAGACAGAGAAAAGGAAAGCTAACATCGAAGCGTGCAAAACTTGGTTGAAGGCGAACTCTCGACGAAAGAAGACCCGAGTCTGAGCGGGTACCATGTATTTGGTTGAGGCCCGGTGCTCGTCTCTCCATTTCCATTTATATTTGCCATCTCTCTTCCCCCTCCCGTTCTCTCTCTCTCTCTCCTTTTTTTTTTTTTCCTCTTTTGATTTTAGAATAAATCTTGTTTTAAGACTGTGAGAATAGGTTAGGCTATATATCAAAAGAAAAAGAATAGGTTAGGCTAGATATAGAAATATCTATTTTAGAATAAATATTAGAATAACTAATTTAGAAATTATTCTATATAGAAATACCTATTTTATAATAAGTCTTAAATCAGATCTGTGATCTCAATAAATACCTATTTTAGAATAATCTAGGGGAGCGCTATTTTAAGCATATACCTCAAATAGTTTTTGTTGTTTGCATATACCTCAAATAATGTTGCATCCTAGATGCAAACAGAAAACATTAGTTTGCAATATGCAAATATGTCAAAACACTTGCGTATTGTTTGCAATAAAGATGAATAAATTAAACTGATGTACATGTCAGATATTAGTATTTTTCCCTGCCATCATGCATAAACGAAATTCATGCATATTAAAACAACAGTTTGAATATTGGTTTGCTTTTAAGTCAACAATAACCCAAATGAAATGAAATTGGTCTTCCTTCTTTGTAAGACTATGATTAGGGACGATTTGTTTATCTTCCATGGCTCAGCATTTCTCAAGCTAACTACAAAAAGTCAAAAACAGGATTTAGGGACGATTTATTTATCTTCCAAATATCAAGAGTATTGCAATTATACTAGAAGGTTGGCCACAATCACAATTTGCAAATAACATGAAAAAGAAAAGGTCGAGGGCTTACTCAAAATATTGAGACAGCCCCACAACTCAATCCTCTCCTGAGGGCTGAGCACGCCAGGCTATGAGATCCAGCTGCTCCAAAATCCGTGCACGCAACTCATGCATAGCATATGGCAATGTAGTTGTGTCTGATATCCTCTGTAAGCTCTCTAAGTGGTTCTTTAATCTGATTACTCACAAAATCAAATTTCCACAATTCACAATTTAAAGAAAAAAAAAACTTTTTACACCACATAAACTCTTTTTACACTTGCAAATGACATCGATTCCAAAATAATATTGTAAGAAAAAAAAAAAGGAATCCCCTATTGCCATATATATTTGTGAATTTTATCAAAAACATTTACATTTAATGGAAATCATTAGAGGTGCAGGTTTGAGGGAATTTGAGGAGAACATAATAGGATTTATTTCTTGGGGCCAAATGAGAAAAGTTGCAAATCTACAAGTGCTTTAGTTATCTCTCCAACGGTCCAACCCAATACTGGTAGCAGTACTACTCTCGGAAAGGTACTGGTACCAAGGTATGGTACCGTTGGCTGTGGTGTAGGTTTTAGTTATTACACTTTCTTGTAATAGGCATTTGATTCTTTAATCAAATTGGTGGCCTGCCCACTTTTCTCCAATAAAATAAATTAAGGAAAACCATTGTTTATGAATACATTTCATTCAACTCCAACACAAATAAAACGAATAAAGTTGATGCACCTATTCAACTATGCAATCACAAAATGGTCACCAAAACATTATATACAGCTACTGAACAATTTCAATTTCTCAATAGGAACAGAATAATATGTTAAATCTAAACAACTCTAAACAATATAATAACCCAATTTAGAATGCACCAGGAACTGATGCCGTCAGTTCAAAAGTCAAAAGATATCAATATCACCAGCTGAACTTGCTGAGTCAGCACCGCCACCATCAGCATCACTCGCATCGCTTTCGCTACTACTGCTACTTCCGCTCCCACTCCCACTGGCACTGCTACTGCCACTGGTACTACTCTCTCCACCAGAACTGGACGTCTCCTGTCCTTGAGCCCCCTGCTCGAACTGGACATCTCCTGTTCCAGATCCATTCACCTGGGCCCGAAGTGCTTGGGCTGCACTCAGCCCCTTATTCTCAGTGGGCATGTCATCAAACAGATCGATGTCATCGTCAGATTCGGCATGGTGATTTGGGACATTGATGTCGAATCCCACAGCTGTGTTTGTGTGGTGGAAAGAAGGGAGGGGGTTAGGGGTCCCTGGTTCGTCATCCCCAAGGATGTCTAGATGCTCATCATGATCTTGGTCTTGGTCTTGGTATTGGTCTTGGTTGTAGGGGGAGAAGGGGTTCGGATTGGAGGGCTGATGCGCTGTGTTTGTTTTGTTGTTTACCGGCCTTGTTGCAACTGTAGAAAGAAGATCAGGTGATATTAATAGTAGTTACTGAAGTAGTTATTAAACAAAGATGATGTGAATATTTTCTTTTTTGCCATAAAAAGACGTATGCATAGAATTTAGTATATACTTATAGAATAAACTCTCATGCTTCTTAAGGGTCGAGTGCACCTTTTGTGAACTGTTCAAAGAATCAGTAATGACTATGCAAATGCAAATGTTATTTACCAACTGACACAATACTAACCTAACGAAAATGCAAATGTTATTTGATTACTGTAAATTTCCTTCATCGTTCTTTTGCAACTATTTTTATTATGTGCTTGTGTATGGGTGCCTGTGTAAGAGAGAAAATTACCACTATTTTCAGGTCCACCGATATCAATCTTCTCAACCTCAACCTGCATTGTAATACACAAAAAAGTTACTATAAAAAGATGAAAAGGAGGTACCAACAAGGAATCAACATCTTCCTGGCTTATAGTGTATTTTTCCTTTTTAAACTAAACATTAGCATACTGACATATATTCATACTGGTACCAGCCTGTTCATACAAGTACAGGACCTAGCCAGTATGTGATAGCACACTAGATCCAGTACTGTATGGCAACTCCTTTTTTTTCCACAACCTATACAAGGTTTTAAGCATTGTGAGTTTGTCCAGACAAAAATAACTTACCTCAAAGCCACAAAAAGAAAAATCTCTTATAGGTACTCATCCAGAAAATAACTTAATACATACACATACCTAACTCAACCAATTGAGAACTTCATCAGAGTAAAAAGCACCAAACTTAATACCTAGCACATGCTAAGCTGACCAGCAATTTTATGTTAGTACAAATACACTATAATTTTAAATAGATTAGAAGCAAACAACTTACTGGCATGGCATGAATAGAAGGCCTGTTCACAGCCTGAGTACGTGCCACTTTTGGTAGAGGAGGAGAATGGGCCTCAGCACTGGGCCCAGCTCCATTTGCACACGCACCACTCAACCCGGTTAAACCATTTGACTCCCCTGGGACCCGCTTGTGCTTCAGGGATTTAAAGGCACGATGTAACTTCTCAAGCTTAAACTCGCCTCCATCAAAGAACAAAACAGCATCTGTTTCTTTGTAGTCTTCACTGCTTCCTTCAAAGGCCACCTTTGGCTTACCGGGTTGGTTATTGTGAAACTCAACCGAAACCCGGTTTTCCTTGTTTTTGTGCAGTGTGCCTGGTTGGGTCTTGTCAATTGATGCTGGCTTAAATTCATCTATATTTTTGTTGAAAAAGACAAAGTTATAAGTGTAATTTATGATGTTTCAATGTAAGAAACAACTAGATTGTTCAATTAGATTGTTCTCTCTTCAGATAATTGAATACAAAGATAAATATAAAATAGAAGTTAACAAAGATATGTTGATTCTTAAGTGATTGATGATCAATTCAGAATATATGTTCCCAATCAGACCTCTACTACATCTAATGGGTAAATATTTTTAACAGAGCAGTTTTGACTTCATGCAGCGCACTGACTATAGAATTAAAGCAGCAATGTACATGTCCATGTGCTGCTTGAAGCAAAAACCGCTCTGTTAAAATCAGATCTTAGATCTTAAAACAAAGACAGAAGAGAAAGGGAAAGCTAACATCGAAGCGTGCAAAACTTGGTTGAAGGCGAACTCTCGACGAAAGAAGAACCGAGTCTGAGCGGGTACCATGTATTCGGTTGAGGCCCGGCGCTCGTCTCTCCATTTCCGTTCGCCATCTCTCTTCCCCTCTCCCGTCTCTCTGTCTCCTTTTTTTTCTCTTTAGAAGGGAAAGGAATAATCGAGACGAGAGATATAGAAATATATATTCTTGTTAGGTTTCCATTTTAGGGGGTAAATATTTCAACAGATCATTTTTGACTTCATGCAGCGCACTGACTATAGAATTAAAGCAGCAATGTAAATGTCCATGTGCTGCTTGAAGCAAAAACCACTCTGTTAAAATATTTAGAGGGAATTAAAGCAGCAATGTACATGTCCATGTGCTGCTTGAAGCAAAAACCACTCTGTTAAAATATTTACCCAGGGGAGAATTTTTTATTTATAGAAAATATTATAAAATAAGAAACAGAAACATAAATAAATAGTATCTCAGTTTTTCTATATTATAGGATCGGATCCAAAAAAAATATTATTTTTTCTCAACTTCCTAAAATAGAATCTGTGCACGGAAACCAAGCAAAAAATTTATATTGTTTTTCAATTTTACTAAAAATATGCTTTTATTGGTATAGGCTGAAAAAAAAACATTTAAATAATTTTTTGGATCGGTGGAATATTCACCGATTCAAAATTTTAATCGGTAAATTATTTACTGATCCTTTTTTATGCATCAAAATCTGAAATATTTTTTTCCTCTTATTTTATAATATTTTGTACGAATAAAAAATTCTTCTAGGTGGGTGCACATCTACTGCCACAGAAAAGCATGTGTTGTAGTTTTAATCAGGAGCGGATTTAGAATTTTCGTCGGGGGAATAAAAATATAGCGAATTGAATTTAAATAACTAATTATATTTAAACTCATTAATTAATTGAGTATTTGATAAAAAAAACAATACTTTAATTTATATTTTCTAATACTCTGATTTATAATTTATGATGTTTTAACTTATAATTCTAATTATCAATAATAATTCAAAAAAATTATTTAAATTTTAACCCTAAATTTAATCCGAATTACAAATTAGAAATTTATAAGGAACCAAAAAATATTTAGAAAAAGAGCAAAGTCAATCGGAACCAATAGATCTCACGTGGGTCCGCCCCTGTTTTTAGATCGTCCGACCTATGTTAAATGGTTAACATAGTTCATCATTTTCTTAAGTTCTAAGGAGAGAGTTATTGTCTAAAATCCAGTCGTCCGATATTAATCTGAAGATCTACATAATTTTGTGTTAATCGGGCCGGACCTTGTAGAATTCACAACCTCCCTGGTACCGTAATAGGGAATCTTTTACAATTACTGGATTTGGACCGTTATTTTTAACTTGGCACGAATCTCAAATCCCAATAATACTGCCCTTGCGCTAGATCTCAAAGCGGCTGAGAGTTAATCTCAAACCGTAAAGTGAAGGAATCTTTTACAGTAATGGAGAGGATACTTATCCGACCTTGTATACCCCAAGATGCCGAAATTTTTATTTTTAACATTTTAATAAAATTCATTAATAAATTAACCATCGTTTTTGGTCAATTCCAAATTTAACACGGCCGCAGAATGCCGGAGCGGACCCCCATATGGGTCCGCACAATGCCGAAGCGGCCCCTGGGGCCGCATAATGCCGGAGCGGTCCCCGGCCTATATATAGGGCCGCAGGATTCCGATTTCATTGCATCTCTTTTGAAGTTCGAATCCCTTCGACCTCGGGTAAGTTTTCTTCTTCTTCTCTTGTTTTAATTTTTAGTGTAGAGTAGTAATTAGGTGTAGGTTTAGGGTTTAGGATTAGGATTTAGGTTTAGAGTTTAGATTTAGGATTTAGAATTAGAATTGTACCAAAATTTAATTCGATTGTACCTAAATTTATTTAGAATTGTACCTAAATTTAATTCGATTGTACCCAAATTTAATTAGAATTGTACCCAAATTTAATTAGAATTGTACCCAAATTTAATTAGAATTGTACTCAAATTTAATTAGAATTGTACCCAAATTTAATTAGAATTGTACCCAAATTTAATTAGAATTGTACTCAAATTTAATTAGAATTGTACCCAAATTTAATTAGAATTGTACCCAAATTTAATTAGAATTGTACCCAAAGTTAAACCGGACTTTTACCAAACTCTCATATTTGACCAAATATTATCCAATACAGCATGAGTACCAGTAGAGATATACCATCCTCCAGTAGGGGTACACAGCATGCTCCTACAGCCACGCCATACGAGATGTCTCAGTACATCGAGACAGCGTTGGCGGATGTTCCGGGTATCCGGAGTCGCACCGACAGGGTCAGCGACTTCTTGTGGTACCCGAATGCGGAGCATCGGATATTAGAGGCTGCCACTGGGGTAAGTAAATTTGTCATATTTATAAAATTGTCATCTCGAATTTTTGATGAATGAACTTGATCTGATTATTTACTTAAATGCAGGGTTTGGATGCGGTTACGGTTCGTCACAACCGCCAGCATCTACGGTACCAGTCGGCGTACGGGGGGGTTTTACGCTCGATGGGATTGTACCAGATATCCCAGATGGCCGAGGAGAATGCTGACGAGGGCTTATCTTCTGGCCTCGTTGAGCGATGGCGTCCGGAGACGCACAGCTTTCATCTCCCCCATGCTGAGATGACAGTCACCCTACAGGACGTCAGTTGCCTGTGGGGTATGACTATTATTGGGGAGCCGGTCACGGGCGTCGAGTACGGAGATTTTCGTGCATTGTGCTTAGAGCTATTGGGTATCCCGCACGAGGATCTCCAGAAAGCGAAGAAGAGAGGTGAGAAGACTGTGGTCTCGCCCAGCTGCATCAGCTTGGTAAAGTTGCGGGCGAGATTTCAGGTCTTTCCGGAGCGACCAGATCAGGTATTTGCTTGTACGAGATTCAATCATATTTTCTTGTAAGTATTGTTCTAATTTAAATCTATAACAGGTGGTTATTGACCGATATATGCGCGCCTATATTTTGGAGATGATCACCTGTCGGTTGTTTCCGGATTCGCATGGAGATCAGGTGCGGCTGTGTTACCTCGAGCTTCTGCGCGACCTGTCCACTGCGGGTAGGTTCAACTGGGGAGGTGCCACGCTGGCATGCCTATATAGGTAAGAAACACCTTATAAATATTTTCAAATAGTATACATCGTAGTGTAGTAACAATGACTTTGTTTTCTTGTAAAGGGGTCTTAACACAGCCTGCCTGAAGAAGAACAAGACATTCATAGGACCGTGCATGTTACTACAGCACTGGTCCTATGCACATCTGATTATTGGCCGTCCAGTCCTGGCTAGCAAGACATATGTGCCGCAGTGGGGCAAGCCCGAGCCGGACAACTGCCCTGCATTTGCCGCCAAGTACTGCTATCCCAAGATTTGGGTAGGTGCAGGGCATGGCGCGTCTCTCGGCATCACATTTTGGAGACAGGAGATCGAGCACCTCAGAGATGATGCCGAGTTTGTCACTTGGGAGCCCTACAGAGATTATGTAAGTTTACTTTTATTTTTATTTAAATTTTTTCCAGTTCGAATTGATATATGATATTAAATCTATACTTCCAGGTCGAGGTGGATGGCGCACATCGCTCATATCTTGAGATATTGCCGGAGCGATGTCGTCAGCAGGAGCGTTTCTGGCGTGCAGAGGTGCCGCTCATATGTTTTCAGGTACCGTAATTTATTTATGCTAGTTATTTACACAATCAACTTAATTTAATAAAAACAGTCTAACGTATTAATATATATAGATCATCGAGCACCATTACCCCGGACGGCTCATGAGACAGTTCGGGCTGCGCCAGCTTGCTCCGCCCCCGGCACCGATCAGCGAGAATGTCTGGCGAGCTCTGCACCATGCCAGGGAGACCACTGCAGACAAGGACTGGGGGATTGCTCGTGCCGATTACGTGTTCGAGGCAGGACAGGCAGATCCCCCATTGGCCGAGCCCGACCGTCAGATGGATGTCGCGCCAGTGTAAGAAATTTTATTAATTCACTACTTCAACTATGGCTTTTTGATTGAAATATCTAACATTTGTTGTAATTCGTACAGACCTTACAGAGATTGGTATCAGGATTGCGGCGCGTACACCATCTTCATTGAGGGCTACATCGCCGACAACCCGCACGAGCGGGTACCGAAGCCGAGGGATCGTAGAGGACGGATCCACGGTATTATCCCCGCCGGCGCACCTCTCACAGCCACGGTATTTTTAATTTGAAGTTTCAAATTCAAAAATATTAATATTTACAATTGTACAACTTCTTCATAATTTTTTCATATTTTCAGGCATTATATCTTGTCAAGAGTTGCGTCATAGGGGCTACGATGGCCGTCACCAGGGGATGGAAGAGGCTCGGGAAGGTCATCCTCAAGCACAACGTACCCGCGGTGTGCCAGTGTGGGTACAGGGCGCGCCTCGACTCTCTACTGAGGTGCGCTGGCTTGGGCGGTGTTGATGCGGTCGACGACATATCTGACGAGCCCGATGTCTATGTCCCCTACACTGGTGATGAGGACGTGTTTGCAGGCGTCCATGATGCTGAGACGGTCGGTCAGGCGTTCGACCGAGGTGCCGAGTTGATGCGCCAGGCTGCACAGGACGCCATGGGATCCCAGGCTAGGATGCCTACCGAGGTATAATTTAAATTAAAATACATAACTGTGATTTTTTTCTTATTCAATACATTATCTAATTTGTAAGTTACTACAGGGTGGACACGATGAGGACCTGGGCTTTGATATCTCCGCTGATTATGGCACAGAGGGAGATGGCCTGTATTCCCCAGGTTACACTCCCACTCAGACAGTACCTCCTGCCTATGAGCCAGGGTATGTTCAGACAGAGCCTATCCCGTCGTTCCCTGGCCAGTCCTCACAGCAGGTACCTCACCCTTCCCTCCTCGATGACCCTATTGCCAGACAGGCGTTTTTATTCACGCAGGCTGAGTCTGGACAGACCACAGTTTTTGGTCCTGGGGTCCAGCAGACATCCGAGATTGAGGAGGTTCCCCATGAGCCGGTTCAGTCTACGGATGTCCAGGCATCCAGCTCAGCATCCTCCGGAGATACAGACGAGACGCCACTATGCAGGCGGGGTCGGGGGTTTAGGAAGAAGAAGGCGAGGACGGTGTTTAGTCCAGAGCCGTAGATTGTTAGATGTTTTGTTAGATTGGTAGATTCTTATTTGGAGTATTGGTAGATGTTTTGTCAGATACTTATTTATTTCGTTGATTAGTTTCTTGTTTGTTTGATTTTGTTGTTATTTATTTATTTTGTTGATTTTATTATCTCAGAGTACACAAAAGAATTTAAAAGAAACCACATATCTAAAATATCTAAAATATTTCAAACGAGCGACCAAAAATACGATACGACCAAAAATCAATTTAAACTACATTCGAAACTAAATAACACTTAACATATATACAATTTCGTATTTCTAAAATAAAAAATAAAGGGACCGCTCCGGCATTATGCGGCCCCAGGGGCCGCTTCGGCATTGTGCGGACCCATATGGGGGTCCGCTCCGGCATTCTGCGGTACCCCCCATATGGGTCCGCTCCGGCATTCTGCGGCCGTGTTAAATTTGGAATTGACCAAAAACGATGGTTAATTTATTAATGAATTTTGTTAAAATGTTAAAAATAAAAATTTCGGCCCAGGATGTGAATTCAGTTTCAGTCAGGTACCTGATCTGCTAGAATGATATTCGGACCGATTATTTTTAATTTGACGTCAATTTAAAAAACTTTCGTGTCCCGAAATATATATCATTTAATTTAATAAACCTTTTAGAATTTAGATAATTTAAAAGGTAGAACTCGGTGGGTCGAATTAGAATCGCATTTGAATCAAATTGACATTGACTTGTTATTTTTTTTTTCTCTTATTTAAACTAGTACAACATTTTATTTGCTAAACATGTACGTTTTAGTGCAACTTTTATTTTTACAGTTTTTCTATCTAATTCTAGCGAAGATATAACTATAAAGACAACAATAAACATAGCAAAACAAAATTCAACATTCCAATATGAATTTCAAAATTTCAAAACAAAACAAAACTTAAAAAAAAAATAGACAATGTGGTGAGCACTCCCAGCTGGGACACCAAACTGGTGCGCACCTCCAGCTAGAGCACCAAACTAGTGCGCTTCCCCAGCTAGCACACCAGTCAGGTTTGGTGCGCGTCCCTAGGAGCGTGGGTGGTATGTTTTGAATTCCAGCGTTTTAAGTGGTGGTTGTTTAATTTCCAATTTTTAGGGTGGTAACTAAAAAAATTTCGACCCTTTAACCTTCCAATTCTAACTTGTCACAAACTATCAAATTTTTCAAGTAATGTTAATTATGATAAAATTAGATCTCCAGAGTTTAGACCACAAAAGACAAACTTGCCCACTTATGATCACAATTCTAAAAAGCTATATAAATTTTCCTAACTCAAAAACAGAGATTCCCATCTATGATCACAACTCTAAAATGCTGTATAAATTTTCCTACATCAAAGGCAGAAATGCCCACTATGATCACAACTCTAAAGTTATATAAGCTTATCTGCCCCGCAAATATGTATATATATATTTAGAATATCGCACGGAATGCTTTGTTGCATGTTGAGATCTCAATCCAGAAAAGTACGTCTTTATAAATATTAATTTTTGGCATAAATATTTCATTTTCTAGCTTCATCAACAATTGAGAGAGCTATATGCCATTAATTTTTATTGTTTAATGAACTTATTGGTACCAGAATTTGTATTTCTTGGTCACCATAAGCTATATGCCATTAATTTTTGATTTTTTGAAATAAAAAATATATATTATCCAATTTAAAAATTTTGAAAATCAAATTTTCAAAAACTAACGATCCATGAGATCGATGGAAAAATATTCATACAATTCACATATATAAAGACTTGTTAATTTATTATAATTTTAAAATTCATGCCAACAAAACATATATAATTCTATCAATTATTACATACGGCAGGTCCACCGTAGAAGAAATTATAAGCTTTTCCGGAAGAATATTTAACACCACTTGTTGTGAAGCAGTCGTATCTGTCAGTAATATCATTTATTACATATGGATCTGCTATTTGACCTAATTCATTAAAGATCTTAATATTGCTGATATATGCTGCCTTGTTTGCTCCTTCACAACCAATGTGTCCGCTACCCATTGAAGGACTTGTTTCATTTTGGTGATACATAACACCACCTGCCCATATAATTTTAGTTGCATAGTCAAATGTCTTGTTAAAAAGAGCTTTTGGCCACCACCCAATCAAAATAGGGTTGTTGTTATCATCGCGGTATAAAGACCAGTCTTGTGTTTTCTCATCCTGCAAAAAATATATTTAAAAAATGGTAAATCAATCACTATATATATACCCCCCAAAAATGTAAATCAAACGAGATCTTTTAACAAATAAATAAAAATAGAACCTTCTTTATGCTCAGTGTAACAAAGTAATCTTTCCCATTAAATGTGGAGAGTGGTGCAACCTTCCCTCCTGGAACTGGTGCTCCAGAAACATTTGAAACAACAAAGCCTTGGCAGATAGTGCTATAGCACACCGTGGTGTCATTTGCTGTCTGTATATAAAAAAAATAATAGGTTACTATGCAAAGTGTTTTGTAATATATATTATTTTTGAAAATCACAATATAGTTTTGATGTGTATACGTACAATCCATCCAGCAAACAGTCGCAAATCAGTGCTGCCAGAATATAATTTTGGATATACCTGTATAATTTTGTTAATATATTCATCAAATATACAAAATCAAACATTAATCATACAAGCTTACACATGATTTAGTTTAGCGTGCTTCATAGAAGGCAGCTTGATATGTAAGAAATTAAAGGATTCAAATGGATGTTCATTTCTTTTTCTTTGTTAAGAAAACAAGCAAATCAACCTTTGCATATAGAAACCAGATTATTTCTAACTAAATCTCTCATATATTTTATAAAAAGCACCTAGAAATTCTGATAATATAGGAAAATCATATGCTACTGAATTAGGGAGAAACAAAATACATACATGAAATCCAGCAACCATAGAATAATAATTTCCATTATTTTCGTTCCAAACAGCTATGAAAACTGCACTTTCTGAGTTGTAATTGACATTCGGTATGCCCCAGACTGATATTCTAGCTCGTGTACCCTGTAACATGGGGCTTGGAGTAGAGAAGCCAGCATGCTTTAAAAGCCAACACAGAAAACTTTTTGATGAGTTGTATAATTTAAACGATGCAAAACCCATATACATAAATTTGAAATTTAAAGTATTTACATGTATGTTAACATGCAATGGATTGTCATTAATAACATCGAAAAACAAACTTGAAATAATTCCCGAGTGATGGGCTTCAATAGATCTTCCTTCCTGTGAAAAAAATAAGTAAATGGACACATTTTGTACAACTTTAAGTTTTCCAATATATAACATATTCAAAAATAAGTATGAGTGAGGCTACGGTGCTATGCATAACACAGATGGGGTCCGTGCTACGGCTCAAAATTTGACTTTTCAAAATCCTAACGGTCGATCCGAACCGTTCAACATGATTATAAAATGAATATGTACTTGCAAACCAAATTTTACATTTTTTTGAATTTTTTTACTATTTTTTTCGAAAATCACTTGATTTGAACATTATGGACCATCCAAAAACAGCCTATCTAAAAAAATAGTAAAAAAATTCGAAAAAATGTAAAATTTGGTTTGCAAGTACATATTCATTTTGTAATCACGTTGAACGTTTCGGATTGACCGTTCGGATTTTGAAAAGTCAAATTTTGAGCCGTAGCACGGACCCCATCCATGCTATGCATAGCACCGTAGCCTCACTCAATAAGTATTCTACATACCTTAGCTTCAACTTGTACAAATTTTGTTCCTTCAATACGATTATGGTACAAAACAGAGAGGCATATCAAAATCAAAGTTAGAATTTGCTTATAAGCCATGTTGGAGCAAAAAGAGGAGGATCTCTCTATGAACTATATGTCGATAACTACTTGTATGAACAAATAGCCTTTATATATATACTAGTTATTATGCATTATCTAGAAAGAGAGAGTGCTGAGAAAAATTGTCAGATTTATGACACTTTTGTTGTTCAGTCCTTGAAAAATTGTCATTCTCCATAATGTAGGTTACTGTCTGAACTAGGTTCAATGCTAGCATGATCATCAGCTGTGATACCTTCCTACTTGCATTTATTAATTTAATCATGACTATATCTTAGTATATTTTTAATTTCATTATGACTATATCTTAGTATATATTTTTTTTCGAACACAAATCTTCCGCATTTATGAAACACATATAAATTGAGTAATGACCTTCTCAAATTGCAGGAAACATTAATTATATAGTTGAATCAATAAATTGAGGGAAATTTTATTCTGAGAGATCCTTTGAGTTGAGAGGGAATTTTATTCCTGTTGAATATCTTTTGATAGGCATGTGGCCTTGTTGTTACTGGTTAACCTTTATGCATGATGTATTGATGTTGCTTATATAGTTACTAGGCAGGACTTGAGAGTAGGTCCGATGGGCATCGGACCTACCTCGGTTCGACGGGTTTAATCACCATCGATTTTCTTTTAGATTCGTGCAAAATGTTTTAAACCCCGTGCGTGTATGTTTCAAGTTTCGTGCGCGCAAATTACTCCGTTATCCTACGGTAGATCTGCCCATCAGAACCAAACTAGGTCCGATGGGCATCGGACCTACACCTATCTCCCTAGGCAGAGGCCTCGCGTTCCCTATGTATATATTTTGAGCCAATTAAATTGAGAAGGATTTAAATGTGTTATTATTGTGTATTTATTTTTGAAATTTTAATAACTGAAAAACTGGTAAGTGTGATTTATATTATTTTCTTATATACATGTAAAAGATTATGTCGTTTTAATTTTATTTTGATTGTTATTAAGTGTTTGTAAAAATATACTCATGTACAATTAAAATTGAAAAGTGATAAATTTTTATGTACATGTAAAAAAATATTTTAAATGTGCAAAATTTAAAATTGTGAGATAGATTAATATTTTTTATTTAGGAAATTATTTTCACATTTTGAATATTAATGAAACATTAAATATTTTAGAAATCAAATATTTAAATTGACTACAAAAATCATAGTACATTTTTTATATAAAGATCTTCGATTCAATATAATCATTAGAAATAACTTTTCACTCTTAAAAATCATATATCACTTCTTCACTCTTAGAAATATTTTCATCATTTGGAAAAATATTTGTGCCAATATTCCTTAAACCCCTTGTACCAAATTTTCCTAAAAACATAACAAATTTTACCAACTTAGCAATTTACCAAATTTGTACCAAAATTTCATGAAAAACATTATTTGCAAATCGTATGACATCTTCTAGTGGTACCCAGCTCAGCCAGTTGCTCTGGTTCCCTACCAAGGAGTGTAAAATTAAATTTGATAATATTAAATTAAAGTTTGAACTTGTTATCTAATTAATATCACGTGATTTTTCTCTTCAAATAATAAGTCCTAAGTGTCAAACAAACTCTACAGGAGATAATGAATAATGATAAAAATAGCAATTTTTACATAAACAATCAAAACATGTAGATCAGTAACAACAAAATATCAAGTTTAATACAAATAATTTTGTTCTAATTCAAATACAATTCACACATATGAACATCAAGTATAATTATTTATTGCAGGGCTTTGCAACAAGTTATGACTTATGAAACATCATTTAAAAAATTGAAAACTATTCAAAAATATTGCATTTGCATATACCGTTATGTATGATAATTTGAAGGCTTTTATGAGTCTGTTTGTAAGCAAAAGTGAACAAATCACTCGAAATTTAATATTTGAAATAATTAATTCAAACAATAAAAAAAATAAGGTGAGTTCAAATGGCTTTATTTTCTGTGCCTCCATTTAAAAAAAACTTTAATAACTAAAAATTTAAAGGTCGAATAAAACCGTTAGATATGATCTACATCATTTTAATGCACGTACAAAAAATTATGACATTTTAACTTTATTTTGTTTGTTAATAAGAACTTGTAAAATGTACTAATGTGAATAATTTCTAATTGATTTTCAACTTATCGATTCACATAAAAATAAAATCAAAATGTGATGATTTTTTATGAGCACATAGTGAAAATAACATATATCATATCGAACGGTTTTATTTTGACGTTTATAATTTAATTTTTAAGTTTTAAATATTTTAAAAATGAAGACACGATGAAGACACAAAAAGTGATATTTTAACCCTCCAAAATAAAATCTGTTAATTTAAGTAATTTAAACATATTAGATCAAGTTTGATAGGAATGTTTGATAATTGCTATCGAACGCTTGTACAGTGTATTACATAGCGTAACAATTTCGGTCTGTGCAGACTACATGTTAATATTCAAAAACGGAGAGGACTATGATGCAAAATTGCAACATCTCTCATGGTTTCCAAAGGGGGAGCGGCTTGGGTCCGATAGCCTTTGGAATCAAATTTGGATCTAATGGGCTTGAGATATCCGTCTGATGCGGCTCAATATTCGTGCGTTTTGCTTTGAAGGTCGTGCGGCTCCGACTCTGAGTCCAGACCCAATTTTATCGGACGGGTACCAAGCCCACCAGAGTCCACCAGAGTCGGGTACCAAGTTATCGGACGAATCTTAAAGCTTATCGGACGGGTACCAAGCCCACCAGAGTCCAGACCCAAGTTTTTACCTTCCAAAGGTAAACCAGGATTTGATTTTCTTCCGATCAGATTTGGATCTGGTATCCGTCCGATTCTCTTCAAGCTTCGTGCTTACTGCTTTGAAATTCGTGTGTACTTCGCTCTGATATTCCTGAGCATGAATGTTAAAGCGCATCGGGATACCAAGTCCACCAGACCCAAATTTGATTTCAATGGCCATCGGACCCAAATTTTTCCTTCCAAGCTCAACCAGGATTTGAATTTTTTCCGATCAAACCCCAAGATTTCCATAAACCCCTCAATATAAGCTCTATATTCCCATGGCAGGTGATGACGTGGCGAAGATGATCGGAGTGGGTCTCATATGGGGCGCCACCAATGCCTTCATGCGACGCGGTGCCGCCATCAGTAGTAGCTCGGCCTCGTCGAGGCGTGGCTGGCTGGGCCCACTGCTGACGTGGCAGTACACCATCCCCTTTCTGATAAACCTCTCCGCCTCCGCCTTGTTCTTCTACCTGCTAGGCGGAGCGCCAATCTCTCTGGCCGTGCCTGTGACTAACGCCACCACCTTCGCCGCCACGGCTGTTACCGCTCTTCTACTTGGCGAGGAGATGCCTGTGGGACCCACATTCGTTGGTACGGCCATTATCATCCTCGGCGTTTGGATCTGCGTCTCTTCTTGAGGTTAGAATTTTAGAATTATGCACTTGTATTGTAGTCTATTGCTACTGATTCAGTTGTTCATAGATTTATATAGGAATATTGGTTAGAAAGATATGGCTTCAACCTGTGTAAATCTGGATCCCTGTTATTACTGTAACAATGTTACATGGAGTGAGGCTCTGGTACAATGTTCAACATGATCTCCATATAAAAAAGTACCAGTAAATCTAATTTTACATTTTTTACAATTTTTTATTATTTTTTTAGATAGGTAGAAAGTCACTTGATCTACAAATTGGAGACTATTCAAAAGTTGTGATTTTGTATTTATCTAAAAAAATAGTAAAAGAATTCTAAATAATGTAAAATTTGAACGGTTGAGATTGACTATTTAAACTTTGAAAACGAAGATATTGATCCATAGGACGGACCAATGAATCCATATCCTCTGCATTAACGCAACTTTTGAGTTTAAGGGTCTCCACCGTTCGATTGCATCTACGGTTAAGATTTAATTAGACCCTGCCCGAAGACCCCATCAAAGTTCTTGGACTTTTTACATTTTCAACCTTGAAACTTCTATAATACTTCAATACTTAAGCATCTTACTTAGAATTTTCCTAATTTCACAATGCAAATGGTGCCATGATGCCCTCTTGGTTTGATATTCATGAGATACATATTTCCTCAGTAAGTTTAATTACTCTCTCTCTTTCCCCAACTGCATAGTAATGGTTTAAATGGTTGTTATGTGAACTTTAGAAATTAGAGAAATGGTTTTCAATCTCTGATTCTGGTAGTGGGTTCCCTTTGGTATAATAATAGTTGGTTTTCGTATACAACACATGGAGTAATCCTGAACCAAGTTATTTGATATAATAATAGAATTTTTCCATTTTGGTGATGTACCTCTTAAGCAGTTGGGTTCAGCTTTTAAAGGACTAAGCTCAAACTCTGCACTTGGAATTAAAAAGATGGCCAGAAGGAGAATTTAGCATTTTGGGGCAATTTATTAATAGGATATGCTGGATTTTTTCATAGTTACAGTACACGGCAATTCCTTTTTTTTTTTCTAATTTACAGAGAAGCAAATTGTAAAGTGTTGGAGATGCAAAAATAATATTTGAAACTTGAATCATGTTACTATAGTAGAATTTGAGCAAATATACATATTGGAATCCAATTTGACTTCTGTTTCTATTAGGAGTGAGCTAATCAATATACATTATGCTTGATTTAAAATTTGCAGGTGGGGCGTTATCCTCAGCATGTGATAAGTCTTTTCTATAGGAACACATGGAGGGTTTGCTGAAATAAATCACAAGTTTGAAGATTGGAGGTGCAGTCCTAAGCTAGCAATTATATTCTGCTACCAAAGATCGATTACTTCATGTTTTGAGCTGGTAAGATGTGGTTGAAAATTACTGTGTTTGTAACAAGTTTGCATATGATCATTTTTTTGCGTATGGTGTGTAAGTAAGCATTAATCCGGACTTATTTTTTAGCCTGATGTATTGATATGTGGTAAAATTAACACAATAACAACCCATGAGAAAAGTTAGTCAAGCTGATACTTGTATACACTATCAATACTGAAAGCTGGTAATGTAATCTTTGGTTCTGATATCTTTCTTTTCTTTTAGTTTTTGTTGTTTGAGTGGTCTTTTAGTTTTTACCTCATGCTTCTACTTCTTGCTCTACTGTTTGTTACCAGCTGGTTCTGCAAGAGCTGCATATAATTTTCCTTGTTTACTGCTAGATATAGAAATTTACACTGTTCAGATTGCCTAAATTAATAACAGAATCGAAGAAGAACCAAAATTGGGTCTATGAAAGAATTTTACAGAATACCGATTACCAATACCCAACCTATGATAACTGCACAAGGAGTCATACTGTTACACATCCAAAATACAGCAAAGTGCAAAGTATGATTAAAATAACCGTGAACTTGTTTATCGAATGGAGAATGACAAAGAAAGCACACCAAGTAATATATCTCCAAATTAAAGTTCTAACAAAATTCATAGCACATGCCGCCAAAATTAATCATATAACAATAAATATCTCGAAATAGATAACTTATCAGTACAAAAACATATATGAAAGCCTAGTCTCGTCACTCTTCTACCTCTGCTTTTATTTCCTTCATTAATTCATCCTTGTATTCCTGGAAGCTACCCGGGTATCTCCTCACAGTACCATCTTCAACCACCCAAATCTCGCTCTTTTCTTCATTCTCGCAAACCCGAGAAATTAACCTGGAATCATGACTCACCAATACAACTCCTCCAGTGAACTCCTCCAGAGCCTCAGAAAGTGCATCTATGCTTTGCATATCCAAGTGGTTGGTCGGCTCATCTAAGAGCAAAATGTGTGGTTTCGACATAGAAATAGAGGTGAACACGACTCTTGACTTCTGACCTCCTGATAATTTTGCGATTGGAGTTAAATGGTTGTGGCTTGCCAAACCAAACTTGCCCAATTTTGCACGCACAGTCTCTGCTTTACTACTTCCTTCTTGATCCGGGTGCAATCTAAGTAGATACTGAACCGGGTTCTCCTCCATTGTCAAGAGATCCACAAAATGTTGAGAGTACCGCCCAATCCGCAACTTCTGGCTTCGTCTCATCTCCCCTTCAGTCGGATGTAAATCACCGGCGAGTAAATTAAGCAAGGTTGATTTACCAGCACCATTTGGCCCCACAATGGCAACACGAGTGCCCATATCAATGCCGACATCGACATCCTGTAACTTAAAGTCAGGTCGATTAGGGTAGCTGAAGCCGACTTCAATTAATTGAAGAAGTGGTGGCGTCAACTCGGTTGGCTCTGGGAAGTGAAATTCAACGCTGTAATCTCTCCATTTTTTAGGCACCTCAGGTGGTGCCTGGTCATCATCGTCCTGTGAAGCCTTCCCTTTGCCTTTGCTTTTTGCAGCCTCTCTGGCAGCTTTCGATAGGGCTTGGCCTTTAACCTTGTCTTGTTGTGCCTTGCTCCCGCTCTTTCTTGCAGCTTTCATTTGCTTTTCATAAGTTTCGTATTTTTTATTCATCTCTCGCCTCTTCTGCTCATACCCCGACTCAAAATCATCAAAGTTGCCTCGATACACATGCAGCTTGAGGTCGTGGAGGTGGATAATCTCGTTGCAGACAGTGTTCAAAAAGTCACGGTCGTGCGACACCACGATCAATGTTTTCTTCCACTGGCAGAGGTACTCCTCGAGCCAGAGCACTGCACGGAGATCAAGGTGATTGGTGGGCTCATCCAACAATAGCAAAGTAGGCTGCATGAAAAGAGCACGGGCCAGGGAAATACGCATCCTCCAGCCACCACTGAAGGATTTGGTGGGCCGGGCTTGCATCTCTTTGTTAAACCCTAGACCAGCAAGGATTTTTGAGGCACTGGCCTCGGCAGCGTCTGAGCCTTTGAGCTGGAGAGTCTCGTAGATCACAGCCAGACGGTCGCCATTATCATCAGCATCAGCCTCAGAGAGAGATTGTGCCTCAGCTCTAAGTTTCATGAGCTCTTCATCAGCAGATACAACTGCTTGTAAGGCTGATCGATCATCACCAACTATTTCTTGTTCAACTAGTAGGACATCTATGTTGCGAGGGACTGGGACCTGTAGTCAAACATATGTACAAATGACAAGTTAGGAAATAATGATTTTGGCTGTCAGATGGGAGTATTGCCCCTGAAGACATGGACATGGTGCCCCTCCAGTCCATGCCCCCTCTGACTGTGCCAGCCCTTGAGATGGAAGATGGCACCAGTGGTACTGGTACCAATGTTGCTTGCCAACTAGTTTACATGGCTGTTACACAAATTTACTTAGCCTTACTAACTGTTATGTTTTTGCTTGTAATAATCATGGGCTGTGCCGATGTTTTGACTTTTACTGGCACATTTGTTAGTGTCTTACTGCTATTTTTACTGTTCTGGCACATGTTAGTGCCATACTGGTACCACTGTTCTGGTACAGTTGTTGTTGCCTGTGGCTTTTGCTTAAAGGTTGGGGATAATTGTGTTTGCCATGGTCGATGATGAAACCAAATAAATAGGCTGAAATCTTGATACTGCTCTTGATGGGTCAGTCAAGGGTTCAGTATCTAATTCATGATGCTTGGGTGTGCTCCTGAGACCAGTAGGGCATTCTGGGTTTTATTTGGGTAGTTCTACATTTTTGCATATTTTGTTTGAACTAGCTTCTGTAAGTTTTCCTTTTTATGCAATGGAAGGGCATTTTTGCCTATTTTCCAAAAAAAAAAAAAGATGGGAGTATTGCCATAGAATCACCAAACTGCCTCCTGTATATGCCATAAATCAGATAAAACTTGAAATTAGCTACAAAACTAACAATACCATACCTTGCGCCAAGAGAGAAGCTTGAGCAGTGTAGACTTGCCCTTACCATTGGGCCCCACCAATCCGTACCTTTTGCCATGGGAAATTTTGACTGATGCATTCTTAAACAATTCCTTTCCTTTGGCGGAGACGGAGAAATTCTCCACCACTATATCCCTCACGTTATCCATTGCAGCCGACTCATCATCTGCATCTGCCGTGATTGCGCTTGCGCGGGACCCACCAACAACGACTGAGAACGCATCCCGATCGTCCTTTAATGCCTCCTGTCTCGCCGCCTCAGCAGCAAGGGCTTTCATCTCCTCTTTTCTTTCTTTCTTCTTATTCTCTTTACCTGTAGGAACGTGCTCGGACAAACCCTTGTCCGCTCTCTTAGATCCAGCCACAACCACGGGTTTAGAATTCGAATCCAATTCGATTGGTACTTCTTCCTCTTCGTCGGATGGGGGAAGATCGAAATCGTCCAAGTACGAAGAGGCAGCGGCGGATTTGGCTTTAGGTTTTGGCTTAGATGAAGTAGAGGAAGAAGAGGGCTTGGCCTTGGCTGATTTGGTTGGGTTGTCCATGGAGGCCAGCACGGCGGAGACCACGAGCTTCGAGGGCTTTGCTGGTTTTGCCTCGTCCTTTTCCTTACGGCCCATGGTAAAGGCGGCGACGACAGCTAGCGAAAGCGAAGAGAAAGCAAAGAAGCGTGGCGGCGACGACAGCTAGCGAAGGGAAAGCAGTTGGGATGTGCCGTCTTGCGGATCGAGTCGGATGATATATATGAATTCGCATTCTCTGAGATATCTCATATTTTGTGCGTCCTATTGGAAAATCTCAACCGTTCAAATACTTTTTCCACGAATCTCAAAGCTCAAATAATACTGCCCCCGCTCTATCCCCGAATAGGCACCGGACACGTCGGTCACGCAAAATATGAGATATCTCAATGAATACGCACTCATCCAAACTCAAATAAAAGTTTTGAAGTTATAAATGCAAATTTTTACCCATCATCGTGATGGACTTCTGATCGAATTCATCGAATCGACAGATCGGACTCGTCTTGTACGGATTCGTAAATAATAAAGTGACGCTCCTATCTATTCAGATATTTTACAATTTTTTTCTAAAAGGTATTTATATGGGATGATAAAAATATTTATATTTTCTTTTATTAAAATAAAAACTCTGAAAGTTATAATTTTATTTATTCGACAAAATGATTGACTTGAACTTTCTTGTTACTATTCAGAAAAAAATAATAAATATTTTATACAAGATATAAATATTTGTAAATTCAGATGAATTTTGTAAACACTTTCTCTGCATTAGAAATGTTGTAAGAATAATTTCTCTAATAAAAATAACTTCTTTACATTTTTTTTTTCTTGACCTGCTTTTGGTTGAATTTGCCTACTGCTCTCTTGTGACGGTCTCTCTTTCGAATTGTATGTTTGTTTGGATTGAGAATATGTTATTTTTTAGAACGAGCTATTCGGTGTTTGATTGGATTATAATAGCTAGAATATAGAACCAAACTTGTTTGTCTTATTAGAACAAGCTATTCTAATAAGATAAATACTAATTTTATTCTAGCTATTCTAAAATTCTATTAAAACACTAATTATTATTATTATTATTATTATTATTTATTATTATTATATTATTAAAAAGTCGTTACAATTACATCTTAATTTTGCTATAAATATCGGCATGCTAAGGAGAACGGAGTAGGTCCGATGCCCATCGGATCTATTTTTGGGTCCAATGAGCTCCAACATCGTCCGATCCGTATTAAGATCTGTGCATACGAAAATTGAATTAAATATATACGGATTTTAAAACAAAGTGCACGCATCTTAATGCAGATCGAACGGTGAATCCATCAAACCAAAGTAAGTCTGTTGGACTTCGGACCTACTCTGAATTCCATGCTAAGACCGCTTAATCTAAATCATCAGTATCGCATTAATTAATTATTTTCTTCCTTTCTTTTTTTTTGTGGGAAGCGATCTCGCTGTATCATATCTTCATGTATACTAAATTACTAATTAAATGCAACGCTGAATTATTCATTGAACAACTGGCAGTTGATATGCATAGAGAATTAGAGATCAATTAAAGATCAACCTAGATTCCAACAATTCTAACATAAGATTTGGTTGCTGCTAGGGGTGTTCATTGGGTCCGGTTTAGTCGGTTTTAAACCGAACCGAACCGAATTAGTTTGGATTAAATGGTTCGGTTTTTTCGGTTTAATGGTTTGGTTTGGTTTGCTTTTTGAAACCGAATAATAATTTCGGTTCGGTTCGGTTCGGTTTGGTAATTTTCAAAACTGAAATAACCAAACTGACCGAACTTTTATATATTATGAATTTGGTCCGGACCGCTTCGGTTTATTTCTTAATCAATTGCTTTAAATACTTCGGTTTATTTCTTAATATCCCAGTTTATTTCTTAATACCCCGGTTTATTTCTTAATATACTTCGGTTCATTATAAATCAATTGCTTTAAATAAAAAAATTAATATATTTTGGTTTGAACCGAACAAACCGAAATAAAACTTTGGTTCGGTTGCAATACTAAATTGGTTCGGTTCGGTTCTATTTTAGAATCCGAATTATGACTTTGATTTGCCTAGTTCGGTTCGGTTTCAACCGAACCATGAACACCCCTAGTTGCTGCACTGTACAACAGCCTAACTATAATCTCATGTAAATCTCTATATGAGATATGGTTCCATGTCCTCTGTTATACGCAAACAATGTCAAGATTTTGCAATTAATTATAATTTAGCCTACTAAAATGGTGCCGGTACAAAATTAAAGTCATAATATATATGTGGGATCTCACAGTTGTTATTTCCTCTATCAATTTAGATTTTTGGTGCCACAAACTATATACAATTTCACAAGTGTTATGCATGCAAATATGAGTGGTTGGATCTTCAATTAATATGAAGGCTCAAAATTACCGGATTGGCCAATTAATTTATGTTATAAATTTATAATTGGAATTTTATACTACATATGACTTCAATTGGCCAATAAAGAAGTTGAAATATATATATATATATATAGAGAGAGATGGGCTATTGTACTTCGCGAAGTAAAACCCCTGTTTACTTCACGCTCATATTTTCATTTTGAAAATCCAAACAACCGATCCGAACCGTTCAACATGTTCTAAATATTGAAATGTGCTTGGAAACTAAATTTTACATTTTTTGGAATTTTTTTACTATTTATTAAGCCACTTTGAAAGTTTCTGATCCAACGGTGAACAGTAAAAAACAGTAAAATTTTCTGGACCACCAGATCAGAAACTTTCAAAGTGGCTTAATAAATAGTAAAAAAATTCCAAAAAATGTAAAATTTAGTCTCCAAGCACATTTCAATATTTAGAACATGTTGAACGGTTCAGATCGGTTGTTTGAATTTTCAAAATGACAAAATATGGCGTGAAGTAAACGGAGGTTTTACTTCGCGAAGTACAATAGCCCATCTCTATATATATATATATATATATATATATATATATATATATATATATATATGGATTTTGCTAATATGCTACGCGTAGCATAGAGCTAGAGTGGGAAAAACGTGCCGTGCCATGCCGTGACTAACACGCCGTGACTTTGGTCTCGTGCCGTGCCGTGCCGTGACCAAGTTAATTTTTCACGTGCCGTGTCGTGCCGTGACCAAAATGTCAATGGGTGGTCACGGCACGCGAATGGTCACGGCACGTGAGTCACGCCGTGCCTAAACGTGCCGTGACCATACGTGACTCGCGTGACTCACGTGACCATTTAATTATAATTTAGGTTAGTTTATTCAAGATTTACCATTAAATCAATATCTAATGGTCCTAATTACACGTGACTCGCGTGACTACGTGCCGTGCCGTGCCGTGACTAAATTTTTCACGTGCCGTGCCAAAGTTTTAAAAGATGGGCACGGCACGCGAATGGTCACGGCACGGGACACGCAAGTCACGGCACGCGAATGGTACGCGTGCCGTGCCGTTCCGTGCCGTAGCCGTGCCGTTCCGTGACGGAGCCGGCTCCGGCGTGCCATTTTTCCCACTCTACATAGAGCCCCTCCGTGCTACGGCTCAATTTTTTAGTTTTCAAAATCCTAACGGTCGATCCGAACCGTTCAACATGATCTCCATATGAATATGTACTTGCAAACCAAATTTTACATTTTTTAGAATTTTTGTACTATTTATTAAGCCACTTTGAAAATCGCTGATCCAATGGTCCAGAAAAGTTTACTGTTGTGTACAAATTAGTGTTTTTTCAAAGTGGCTTAATAAATAGTAAAAAAATTCTAAAAAATGTAAAATTTGGTTTGCAAGTACATATTCATATGGAGATCATGTTGAACGGTTCGGATCGACCGTTAGGATTTTGAAAACTCAAAAATTGAGCCGTAGCACGGAGGCCTCTATGCTACGCGTAGCACCGTAGCACTGTCCTATATATATATATATATATATATATATATATATATATATATATATATATAGAGTAAGGCTACGGTGCTTTGCAAAGTAAACCACCCCGTTTACTTCGGGCTACTTTTTGGATTTTGAAAATCCAAACAACCGATCCGAACCGTTCAACATGTTCTAAACATTGACATGTGCTTGGAGACCAAATTTTACATTTTTTGGATTTTTTTACTATTTATTAAGCCACTTTGAAAATCGCTGATCCGACGGCGAACAGTAAAAAACAGTAAAATTTTCTGGACCACCAGATCAGAAACTTTCAAAGTGGCTTAATAAATAGTAAAAAAATTCCAAAAAATGTAAAATTTGGTCTCCAAGCACATTTCAATGTTTAGAGCATGTTGAACGGTTCGGATCGGTTGTTTGGATTTTCAAAATCCAAAAAGTAGCCCGAAGTAAACGGGGTGGTTTACTTTGCAAAGCACCGTAGCCTTACTCTCTATATATATATATATATATATATATAGAGATGAGCTATGCTGAGCTATAGAGTAAAACTGATTTTTACTCTATGTTTTTAAGACGTTGGATCCGCTTCAAAATGCGTGCGGATCCCATCTGAGATAAGAAAAAATTAGCGCTGAAACTTGCGTCCAGTGAATGGAGAGTCTCTTTTCTTCTCTACGGTTTACACTCCTCAAATTGAAATAGAAAAGGATCCCCTAAATCGCCTCTCCAAGGCCTCTCCTCCGGCGGCCCGCCTGCCAACCACTTTCCTCCAGCGCTCTCCTCCGTCCAGCGCTCTCCTCCTTCGCACTCAGCGCTCTCCTCTGTCAGCACTCTCGCGCACGCAATAACAGCCGACCGTCGCCTAGCGATTCAAGTGAACCCGCTTACGATCTACACCCTCTCCACCGGATTCTTGCCTCCTTCTCTTCAGTAGCTTATCACTAACATGCTTCTGTTTCGGAGAAGTTGCGAAAGGAGAAGCTGGACCTGAGGCGCTGAGAGAGGGGAGGAAACCTGGCGCTGGTC
Source organism: Carex littledalei (assembly GCA_011114355.1). Classification (NCBI taxonomy): domain Eukaryota; kingdom Viridiplantae; phylum Streptophyta; class Magnoliopsida; order Poales; family Cyperaceae; genus Carex; species Carex littledalei. Next base: position 4,041,796 of record CM022081.1, read on the forward strand.
CGATGGAGCTGTGGCGCTGAGAGTAGGGCGGCGAGAGGGTGAAATGCGATTTAGGGTGGGGACTGGGAAATCGCGAGAGAGGGGTGAGGGTGCGCAACCTCTTCGAAAGAGAGAGTCGGAGGAGGGGCGACGGAGAAAGGAGTCGCTGGAGGCCGATTGGGTTATTTTTTTTGTTTCTATTTCTTTCGCTAGAAATCTGGAGGAGAGACAAATGGACAGTTCCATTGACTGGAGCAAAATTTCAGCGCAATTCAGCGCTAATTTATTTTGATCTCAGATGGGATCTGCACGCTTTTTGAAGCAGATCCAACATCTTAAAAACATAGAGTAAAAATCAGTTTTACTCTATAGCTCAGCATAGCTCATCTATATATATATATATATATACATTGAAATGTGCTTGGAGACCAAATTTTACAATTTTTTGGAATTTTTTTACTATTTATTAAGCCACTTTGAAAGTTTCTGATCCGGTGATCCAAAAAATTTTACTGTTTTTTACTGTTCGCCGTCGGATCAGCGATATTTAAAGTGGCTTAATAAATAGTAAAAAAATTCCAAAAAATGTAAAATTTTTAATAGTAACCTACAACATTCAAATGTTTAATACCCAATCGGACTGCTTACCAGTACATGTGCACGGAAATTTTTTATTAGCAGTAATTAATAGAAAAGAAGAGAAGCAAATGATAAGATTACAATAATATTTATATTGGTAGTAAGATAAGTAGAATTTCTACTGACCTTAACTTTTTTTTATGCTGATGTATAGATGGAGAGAATTCTTATATTTGATTTCTAGTAAAATATGAAAAGTTTTTCAAAAAATAGATGGAGTGTTTTTGATATATCTAAATTTTAAGATACTTTATCTATTTTTGTAAAAAAAAATATTTTACTAGAAAAAATTAAAAAGAAAAAAAAAACTGATTAGATCAGTAAAAATTCTACCGATCTTACTACTAATATAAATATTACTATAATCTTAAAATTTGTCTTTCTTCTTTTCTATTAATTACTACCAATAAAAAATTTCCCATGTGCACTACACCTCCCTACTCTAAGCTTATCGCACATTTTGAGTGGTTTTTTCTGAAAAATCTCAACCGTTCAAATACCATCTGCACGAATCTCAAAGCACAAATATTACTGCCCCTGCGCTATCCCCGAATAGGCACTGGACACGTCGGTCATGCAAAAGTTGAGATATCTCAGAGGATACACACTCACATCTGCCTCAAGTACTCCTCAGCTTGGCCGATCCTCTCCAATCATATGCGCCAGTATATCCGGTTGCGCACAGCACATGTCCTCCAAAATCACTTGCGTTGTTTCCAAATGAACCAACAGCTAGGTGCAAATGAATATTAGAGCCCATTCTTTGCATCGGTTGCCTATCTCCCGCCAAAGGCATATATACCAGCCCATGAGTCGTGCCAAAAGGAAATCGTGATTCCATTCAGGGGCGTAGTAGGCAATTTTTTTTACTAATACAACTAGCGAGTTGCAGACTGCCGTGAATTAATTACCTGGCACGACTCGTCTCAAATTACAATTCATGAAACTATTATCATTCGTGATGGATTATAATTTATAAATTATAATTCTTCTGAATGAAGCAATTTCTACCTTATCAAGTAGCACTCTAGCAATTAAAATTCAATTCCTAATTTGAAATGGAACAAAGTACGTAAACTCATCAACTTGCTAGCATTATTTTTCTATAATTTTTTTACTACTAAAGTTGCTGCTAACTTTCAAATACTACTAAATCTTTTATAATAAAAAAATATATATACCTAATATTACAATGTTGTCCTTGGATATTTTATATCAGCTTTTATTTAAAAAACAAAGTTAGATCAAAAGACCATTTGGATCTCTTAATTACATACTAAATTAAGTACATAGTACCAGAATAATTTCAAAGTTAGATCACCTATATATGTACATCTACCCAATTACTATATGTTTTCAAATGAATTACACAACCATTGATTTCATCAATTTATAATTGGGAGAGTGACATATTTTGATTTTAGCCGAAATTTTTATTTATAACATTTAAAAAAAAAAATTAAACCAAATAACCATCGTTTCTAGAAATTTCGATTTTCACCACGGCTGCACCGGCATTCTGCGGACCCAAATGCTGGGGACCACACAGGCGTTCTGCGGACCACTTTTCTTTTTTTTGTTGTTTTATGGTTTAGGAATGTGTGCCACCAGCGAGATATCTCAAATCTTTTGATTTTTTAATATTTTTTGGTTTTCTAGGAATGTGTGCCACATCATGTGAGATCTCTCAAAGTTTGAAAAAAAAATGGGTCCGCAGAATGGTTCTACGGACCCATTTAAGGGTTCGCATCAGCATTCTGCAGCCCCGCTGATATGGATCCGCATAATGCCGGTGCTGCCATGGTGAAAATCGAAATTCCCAATAACGATAGTTATTTGGTTTTTTTTTTTTTTTTAACATGTTAGAAATAAAAATTTCGGTGATTTTAGGAAGGGAAAAAGTGTGCTTTCTTCCTCAACTTTTTTTTTTCTCTCATAAACAGCTAAGATTTTTGTGCACTTGATAGATTCAAAAGATTTCTCCAGCTTACATTTAATCATGTTGTGCTATTATTTTAGGAAACTCAATATTATTGACCAGAGAAAGCCTAAAAAAGTGACAGCTTACAAGCATGATCAATTCTATATTGACAGCTATAACTAAAAATATTCTACAGAAACATAACCCTTCAATTAAATTTCACAATCTAAGCTCCAAATCTATTTCTTCATCATTCGGAGTTGTTAAATCTATAACATGAATCCACTCGTGCTGTTGTCTTCTCATGTAATTCTCTGATTCCTGCAATAAAACCAATTTTAATATATTTGAACTTTAGAGACACTTTTCTGATATTAATTTTTTTGTATAAGTTATACATATAATTTACTGCATGCAAGATTTGGAGAAACATCAACTTTAGTTTTCGAGAAATGAAAAAATTTCGACAAAATATTACTCGAAGAAGAACTAGATTTAGATCAAGATAAACTCGATTCAGATGAAGAGGAATTCAACAAATTGATTGGAAATAAATATACTCGAAATGAATTAGAAAAAAATATTCGAAGAGATCGAGAAAGAAGCAGAAATAACTTGTGCTCATTTTGGTTGGCTAGTTCATAACAACTAAATTAGTTAGTTTTTTTTTTTTTGAAAGTAAAATCTTTTAAATTAATTACCTGTACATTTTGCTCAAACAGTGGTAATGTAACAGAGTCTTGTGCACATCGGTGAGAAATTATGTCGTTGTGACTCGAGGATGAACTACAAGGAAAAGAAAATAAAGTATAAAAAAGGGAACTAGAAATTAATAATCATAACAATATGTTCTTAAAGAAACAAAAAATTCACAAAAATAGGAATAATTCAATATGGTTCCTTAATTAAAATTAATTACCTGGTACTAAGCCAATGTACACAATCTTCATATCTAGCTTCAGGTATTTCACTACACTTATATGCCATCTATAAATAATGCAGAAATATTTAATTTCAGTTTGCAGATTAGAGAGTCTGTATGTTGAACAATGAGATAATGTGAAGTTGTAAACTTGTTATGCATGAGTTTAAGATGGTATGTAGTTAGATAATGCAAATTAAATGAAAATAATTATTTTAAATTCTTAAGATGACATATTATATATATAAACCATTGATTTTGCTTTAAAAGAAATAGGATGTACACACACGCGTGTGCGCCGTGTGTTGTTAATTGAGCTTAATGTTTCCGAAAATACCAGTTCATACCGTTATATTAGGATTATGAACAAAGCCTGATGCTTGAGGCATGACGCTGCTAAATGAAAACGGCAATGCTTCAACATTAATTCCCTGAAGAAATAAAAATATATATGTTCATCTTAAATTTTCTTTGATTTTTCTAATAAAATCATGCTATTTCATGTCATAGCTATGACATGGTTTTGCAATCACAAAACATTACTTAATTTCCCTTTTAGGAGTTGCTTGTAGAATTTTGCAGTATCGATCTTGTTTTTTTTTTTTTTAAAGAACAATATCTCACCAGTAACTTTCAATTTTACTATCTCAATATCAGAAATAAAAACTTTCTCAAAAAAAAAGTATCAGAAAAAAAAAAAGATCTTAATTAGTCTTCTCTCTTATCTCTATTACAAAACCAACAAAAAATATTTTCAAGATCTAAAATATCCTTACAATAATTGGCATAAAATATGATAGAACAAGTTAACATATAGGTAAAGAATTTAAATATCAATTATTCATCCACACAAATTAATATATTCTTAATCCTTTCTTATCCCTTAATTAATGGTTAAGAGTTTTGCTTGAAGTTAATTTTTATGGCTACCTATATATGGTAACAGGGATAATTAATTCTTCTTTAAAAAAAAAAAAAGAATAGAAAAATATAGATCCAAAACAAAACCTGTTGAGATTTGCCAAGAAATGGAGACTGCATGGAGGGATCAATGTACTCAGCTATTTGTCTCTGCATCCTGATTTTCTCTAACTGAGCAACACCTAAACCTCTTTGAGGCTGTTTTGGTAATTTTGCATTGTTACTCTTTTTGCTCTTCTTAATAGAATTCAAGCTTCCAGCCATGATCTCTTTCTCCTGTTATGGTACAAAACCTAACCCTAGAATAAGCTCTGAAACGATCGATGGAGAACGAAAGAGATAGAAGTCATGTTCTTTAAAGAAGTATTGCATGATATCATCATGTGCTAGGCTGGAATGAAGATATTGGTTTTGTTTTTTCAGATTTCATGCTTAAATCATTTACAAAAATAAAAATAATAAGAAGCGTGTTGAATTTAATAATGAAAGTGTGGATAGTGTGTTGGTATTGTTTATGATACATGACCCAAGATATATATGTGGTATGGAATATGGATAGGAATTCATGTATATATATAATATAAGGGCAGGGTTTGCTATAAGATCCTTGTCATACAACCATATTTGTATTATGCTAATGCATATTATATATATATAAAATATTAAATTTTCGCACTCTTTTATCATATATATCACATTACTTGTATATATTCTTATCCATCCGATCTTAATTTTTTCTATGTATTTATTGTGATTGTATATACATATATTCACATATATAATGTTTCTCTTTTTAGTTAAAAGAGAATGCATTTAATGTGCACAATGTGCAAAATAGTAATTAAAACAATACAACTCTTTTGTGTTCTACTGTACATTCACTTATATATATATGTTCTTATCCATCCGATTAAATGAGACTATTTCTATATATATAAAATTACATTTAACAATTAAATGTTGAGCATAATTGCATAAATAATTATTTTTTAAATGCTAAAGCATGTACAATGAAAAATGACATATATAATCTGCAAAAGGATTTTATTTCTATCTATGACTTTGCTGTGTAATTCATGTGCTAATTTCAAAACAACAATGGCCTATATATATAATTTCGATAATTGTTAAGATATCTAAATGATATCTAAGCTAGAATCACACTTTTATGAAATAACTAGAAAGTCGTTACACAGTTAAATCTTAATTTTGCTATAAATACCAGCATGCTATATATCAGCATCGCTTTAATTAATTATTTTCTTGCTTTCTTTTTTTGGGAAGCGATCAGCTGGCTTATTTTGTTGCGCATCGTGATATCCGATCTTCATGTATACTAAATGCAACGACGCTGAATTATTCGTTGAACAGCTGGCAGTTGATTTGCATAGAATCAATTAAAGATCAACCTAGATTCCACCAATATTTGCATAAGATTTGGTTGCTGCACTGCTTGTACAACAGCCTAATATTATAATCTTCTGTATATATCTATCAGGGAGTTACCGTAATGGAACCAATTTGGGTCCGATGCCCATCGGACTCAAAGTGAGTTCGATGGGTTCGATGACCGTCCGATCTGCTTTAAGATTCGCGTCTGCAACTTTCGCGTCTGCTTTAAAATTCATGCGCATCTTAAAGTGGATCGGACGGTCCCTAAACCCATCGGACCCAAACTGTTCTCTACCGTAATATCTTTATTTTTATATTAAGCACATAGATGCATGTTCTGATTCGCCAACGGCTGTGATTAAAAGATAAAATTTCAGAATGAATATCAGCCCTCCAATCAAATAATTTGTCTATTTCTAATTCTATGCATCTTTTTAATGTTTTTTTACGTATCGAAGTCCAAATTTAGTTAGACGTGCGCGTACTTGCTACATGGAAATTGTATTATCTTTCTGATTGGTCATGATTTCTTTTCATTTTTTAATTAATTGATAATTGATTGGTTATGTCTTCATTTATTTCTATTTTCTTATATCATTTAAAGAATGTTATTTGTCATTTTGTATGAGATTTTTTTATGAAAATATGTCAATAAAAAAACATATATGTCATTTTATATTATTTAAGGAATGTTATTTACATGTAGATGCCATTTAATATGTTAAGAATTGTTATTTGTTATTTAGTCTAAAGTTTTTTATGATAATATGTCATTTTGTATGAATATTTTTCGTTCACTTATAATATATTTCCGTTACAATGCACGGACATGATACTGTACAAATAATAATTGAGTTAATTTTTTATATATGACCTTCAAAATTACTTCAATTTCTTATTTCTCCTTGAACTCCTTTAATATATTATATTTGTCCTTGAGCTCTTTTTTCTCTTTCATATTTATCTTTAGAACAAAAGGAAAATGAAACTAATTAAGAGCATCTGCATTCCAGCAACTCAAATGAGTTTCTAAATAATTGTTAATCACTTTTTAGAAATTAAGGTCTCTAAAGTTTCTAACTTTCACATTTCTGAAATTAATTTTAGAGTTTCTATTAAGCCACGCCAGCAACAAATTAAAAAAGGGAAATAATTTGAGCCAATTATTTGGTCATCATGGAGTTTATAAACAATTTCTTAATTAATAAGAAATTTTACTGCATAGTTTCTAAATAATCAACTCTTTCACATCTCTAAAACTGAATTAGAAACTGTCATATCAGATTAAAAACTTTAATAATATCAAAGATGTAGATACTCTAACACTAGTTAAACTACACAAATTAACTAGCAATAAATTGACAAAACTAAGTAACTAATTTTATTAATGATTATCGATCTCTCTTCATATTTCTCGCCACCAACCAACATTATTGCCGAAACTAACCTTATTAGTTTCTTTTTCTTTAATTGATTGCGTGTTTTTCTACTTGATAACTACATATACTGTTATGTATTTCAAAAGAGGGATGTATTTGGTAGCAATAATTGCTATCAATAAGGTTAATTTTATCAATTAACAGAGATTGACAGTTAGTAGTTTGTGCAGTTCAACTAGTGTTAATTTAATTTAATTTTGTTCCAAGGATAAATATGAAAGACAAAGAAGAGTTTGAAAAGCAAAAATAATATATTAAAGAGTTGGAGGATCAGAAATAAGAAATTGAATCAGTTTTGAATAGCACATAAAAAATTAACCCATAATAATTTTATCCAGAGATGGTTCCCTATCCTCTGTTATATGCAAACAATGTCAACATTTTGCAATTAAATTTGACTTATTTTGAGATGGACCGATAGCACAGTTGGCTAGGAGAATAAGTACTAGAACTGTGGTTCGAATTCGAGCACTCTCATAACTTCGCAGCTTCTGCGAATCTTAAAAAAAATGACTTAAAATTCATCACTCATGATCAGGAGCAGAAAAATTAGTAGGGAACTAAAATGTAGAATACACCGTTAAAATTTGAATCAAAGTTGCTACAACTACAAATTGAAATTCTAACAATAATTAGAACACATGCATTTTCATGAAGAGAGCTAAACTATATAAAAAAATTAGAAAAAAAATGCACTTAAATTTCAATATTAAAATGTTTAAAATCACTGAGTTAACTAATATCGATTCCTATATAACTTGACTCAAAACTCACAACATTAATTTACAGTAAGTTTACTTGGCATTAACTAATATCCCTAACAATGCTATTAGTAGACGTTGTTATTTCATCAATCAATTTAGATTTTGGTGCCACAAGATATATATACAATTTCACGTGTTATATGCATGCAAACGATGAGTGGTTGGATCTCCAATTAACACGGAGGCTTGGTCAATTAATTTATGTTATAACCTAAATTTAAACTATATATGACTTCAATTGCCAATTGGCCAATTAAGAAGTTGAAATATATTTTTAAAATAAATGCTTGGTGTCTCCAAACCCACCAACTCCTTGTATCTCTTTGGTGATCACATTAACACTTTGTTCTATTCAACACTTATATTCAAGTGATCAAGTTGACACTTAAATAGAACAAATATTATATATGAAATTAACACAATTAGTTAAGATGCTCTTATTCACATGGGATACTTGTATATATTCAAAAATATTGTTTTAACCACTAGATCGATCAAAAGTTGCTTCTTCTTTCAGAAAGAAAAGTTGACAAATTACTTTAGATATCACTTAAGTTTCATGTTTTTGTTATTATAAGCAGTTGATTTTTTTTTTCAGATTTTCAGGTGTAAATATTTATTTCTAATAGAAAATAGGTTATCAATGATATCATTTTTTCAAAAATAAAATATACAGTTCCACATACTCATGTTGATAAATATTTGAAAATCTATCAAGTTTATATGCTCTTATATACTCTCTTCAGTACCATAAGCCACAGGGCATGTTATGGTTGATCTGGTGATCCAATGGCCAGCATGTTTTGAAAGATATATAATTGTCATTGTCATTTCCATTTATTAATTATATTTTTGTAAATTAATCTAATAAAAAAAATACTTTTAACGCTCATAATTTGATTGTGCCAACTCTTATAACAATTATCAAACACATAACAATTCTTGAGTTTTCAAGTATCAAAACCTTAATTATTTAAAAAAAATATATATAACATACTTGTGCAGTTGTGCTAACTAATATCAACAAATAACTTATGGAATAGCAACCAAATGTCAACAAAAGCAAATCAAACTTGTTTAATTAAAGTGTGAACCTTGTATGTGAACTTAATAATTATAGCATTTAGATCTTTTTGTGTCAATAATAGCTAGCATAATACTAAAGAATTTTAATTGCAATCGTTGCAGAAGATTTCATAAGATAATGCGATGAGCATTGTGCCAAATCATGAGTGATAATTAATCTAATAAATATAATTAACAAATTTCTAATCTTTCATATATAATTGATATGTCCAACAAAGCTAAATGGACAAGAACAATATAATTGAGATGGATATTAATTATTGTATTCTCAAAATTTTACTAACGGTTGTTTTGTGTGTTAAATTTGAGGGTCAATATCATTTCCCTTAATTGTTAATCAATTGTATTTGTAACAACTGACATATTCCATGTGTCGCCAAAGGTGAGACTAACCAATAACCAAGATAGTGTCTATCATGTTTGGCATAATATATTGGATTCTAATTAAATTTGTGATCCTCCTCGATTAACTAAACAATCATTCTGATTTGCAGGGTATCTTTTCATCTAATTTTTAATACCTAGCTTCATGGGCTCATTTTTTTTTCATATTTTTTTTTGAGAAAGCATTTTTTTTTCATATTAATACTTACAAAAAAAAAACGAGGAGGGATCTAGTTACAACAATTTTGAGTTACCACAACCATTATTTAGATTTTCAAAGTCCAAATCGTCGATCCAAACCATTGAACATGATCTCCACAATAAAATGTGCTTCCAGATCAAATTTTACATTTTTTTTAATTTTCTTACTATCTATTAAGATGGGTACAAAATTCAATGGTCTTAATTTGACTAGTTTTTGTAAAATACTTAATAAATAGTAAAAAAAATTCAAAAAAATGTAAAATTTGATCTGCAAGCACATTTTATTGTGGGAGATCATGTTCAACGGTTTGGATCGACGATTTGGACTTTGAAAATCTAAATAATGGTTATGGTAACTTTGTTGTAACTAGATCCCTCCTTAATAAAAATAAATAATTAACCAGACAACCAAAATCCATCCTAAATCGATCTGTTGTTATTGATTCCAACTTTTTTTTATATTATGGAAATTATTTTAAGTAAGAATAAGCTTGAGCAAATTCATGAACTTTAGATTCGGAAGTGCCCAGAAGAATATTTTTCGTTAGCAAATTTTATTTGCGTTTCTCTTCTTTTCCAAATTTCCACATAATTTTTCTAATTATTCAAATCTGCATTTTTGAATTATTGTATAAAAAAAAATCACATTTAGTATGTTTTGTACTTAAAATTCAAGCACCATTCATACAACAATATCTATACACAAGGCGAGGCAGTAAAAGGATCCAACTGTTGTGAATATCATATCATTAATTTTATATGCCAATAAGATAAATATGAAAAAATTAAAGAAGTAATCTTTTAATCAATATATGGTGCATGCTTCTCATATATGTGATCTTGTCATATGTGGTCCATACAGTCGCATTTTAAAACAGTAAATGTAAGAAATAGTTGCACCGGAGGGTAAGATGGTCCACGTACTTCTTAATCAGAGAGATATTATAGTAAAAAATGATATACAATTTATACGTACGGCTGCATTATAAAACAACAAGTATAATATATAGTTTCAGTGGAGGGTGAGATTTGAGAATGGTCAGGGATGGATTCAGATTTTTTATCGGTATGGGACAAAAATCGGATTCAAATTTATTAACTAATTGGGAATCAGATAAAAAACAACAAAAATAGTCTCTTATATAATAAGAAAAAAATAAAAAAAAATTACTAATATGCTATACATAGCATAGAGGGCCTCCGTGCTACGGCTTAATATTTGAGTTTTCAAATCCTAACGGTCGATCTGAACTGTTCAACATGATCTCCATATGAATATGTACTTGCAAACCAAATTTTACATTTTTTTAGATAGGTAGAAAATCACTTGATCTGAAAATTATGTACCATTCAGATCAAGTTTTTTCTACCTATCTAAAAAAATAGTAAAAAAATTCTAAAAAATATAAAATTTGATTTGCAAGTACATATTCATATGGAGATCATGTTGAACGGTTCGGATCGACCGTTAGGATTTTGAAAACTCAAATATTGAGCCGTAACACGGAGACCCTCTATGCTATGCGTAGCACCGTAGCCAACTCCAAAAAATAATATTCTTTTACATATTAAAAACAACAAAAATTGACGAGAGGCAAAATTAAATTTCAAGAGGGACGAATTAATACGTATTAGTTATGTCTTTATTGTTGTTATCAAATTAACATTAGCAAATGATATTTATTTACTCCAAATTGTCTTTGTTCTTCGCTAAGATCAGTTTGTTTTAATTTAGGTTATCAAATTATTGGGAAGCGGATTTAGAGGAAAAAGGCATTTTGTACATAATTAGTTGTTAAAATAATTTAATTAAGCAACTGATTTTTTCCTAAAGATTTGATTATTCTGTCACATCACTAAAGTGTCTTGCTACTAATTTACATAACATTCCAACCGATCCGTTTTGTGATTATGCACGAATCTTAATATAAACCAACAATTGGGATCGGAATAATGAGTTGATAGCTAGCGACTGGCTGCACACAGATGACTACATTCATTTCTACGTGCAGAGAATCCGTACCGAAAAGCCACTTTCACTGGTCACACACTCACACTTCACGGTTCCTCTCAAGCAACATAAATATGAACCGTCCGATCAGAATTCGATCAATCCTATCCGAGATGAAATGCACGATGACGCTTCAAATACGTTCTGCACGAATCTCAAATCACAAATAATACTGGCCCGCCCTCTATTCACTCTCTCTGTCTCTCATTTCTTTCTTGAAAACCTTCACAGAGGCGAACTCTCTCTCATTTCGTACTCTCTCTCTCTCCCTCTATTCTCTCTTTCTCCATTCCCAGCCCCATTCCAGCGACCTGTTTCAAATTTTCTGAGAGTGTAAGATATTTGTTTTTCTTTTTACTAAATTTCTCTGATAGTTAGCATGCTAGCTCATTTATTTTGCTTTTGCAAACAAAAAGCAACAGAGAAAAGGAATCCAAATTACCCAGTACTCAAATTAGCATCTAACTACACTTTGGTTACCAAATGGCAAACCTGGCATAAAAAATATATAGAAAAAATATTTGTCAAACTATTTGTTGATCACAATTTACATGTGATAATTTTTCCTTAGGAAAGGAAATTTTTTGTGACTCTATTTGGGATGGCTCTATTTTGATAGTCTATAAAATGATGGACCCTCTGGCGTGAAAGAAATAGAAGGTTGTTCTCAGGCAAACAGAAGCCGGTGTATATGTTAATTTATGATACCACGCTCGATGTATTGTTTTGGTCACATGATAGATAGAAGGGCAGGGGATGAGCAGACCCCCTTGCAGGGCGGGCAACCACACAAAGGGATATTCCGCCCTACTGGCAGCAATTTTTACAAGTTGATTTAAATATTTTGTTTGGGTTGTTTTGCATGATTTTTGTTTTTGTTTTATAAAATTGTTTCTGCTCGAACCCCTGGACATGACCATTTGACATTTAGGGGATGTAAATATACTTTTTTTAGTATCAATATATATGTTGGCGGCATTCATAAATAAAAAAAAACCTTAATCAAAGTTATAATCGCACGAACATTTTCACATTAGATAATTCTGGACCAAGTGTAGCCTAATCTGTGCTTTCCAAATTTTATTGAATATCAAATGAACATATTAGATTTAGTATGCTATTAACCAAACCAGTTGAAATGATCATTTGATGACACCGAGAAACCCAAAAACTGTCAATTATTTACTATCCATTATATGACCACTTTAATTTAGAATTTAATTGAACAACTATAACAATACTTTTTTATTAGCAAAAGATAAGGATTAAAAAAATTCAACTCACTTTTAATGCCAGCATTGAGTTCTAAATTTGTAATCTCTGATTTAAAGAGCAATTATTTTTATTATTCTATCTTGTTGTAGATTAGATTCAATCTAATAAAAATAAATATGCACAGCATATTGAAAAATTGCAGTGGCGCATATAAGAGTAACTACTACTAATTGATTTTCTCCAAATATTTTGGAGCCCGGATTCTATGCATTATCTCAATGTTTGAGTCCGGATCATCTGATCAAACTGACTCAAGTCCGTAATGCAAATGGCCTTTTAAAATACGGGCCAATGTATATTGTATAAATATAATAAGGCAAATTCTTCTATGGACATAAGGACCTATTTATAAAATAAGCATATTTTCATTTTCAAAGTTCAAACAGTTGATCTGACCGTTCAACATTATCTCCATATTAAAATGTACTTGGAGGTCAAATTTTACATTTTTTTGAATTTTTTTACTATTTATTAAGATGGGTACAAAATTCAATGGTCTGAATTTGACTAGTCTTGTAAAATACTTAATAAATAGTAAACAAATTCAAAAAAATGTAAAATTTGACCTCCAAGTACATTTTAATATGGAGATAATGTTGAATGGTTGGATCGAATGTTTGAACTTTAAAAATAAAAATATGTTCATTTTACAAATAGGTCCTTATGTCCATAGAAGCATCCATATAATAAAGGGGCACTCTGTTTTATGCCACTTCAAAACTTCACAATTAGATTTTTGCCACTCTGAGAGAATATTCCTTAAGATTAATGATACAATATCCCCAATTTTTGTACCTAATCGATTTTTTTTTTTTTTTTAATTATATATCAACCTTTGCTCTTAACTTTGGGGCGATATTTTCTACCGAATTTAGCTATACCTCACCTCATCGTGTTAATCCGTAATCTTCCCCACTTCTTAGGGTACTGTACGGCAGGATGATTCTTTTGGTTTAGCTATATTTTTCGAAAATCAAGCCCTATAAGCTAATATCCTTGGGTTAATATTGATTGACTAGTACTTGAAGAAATAGCCTCTAAATTGTATAATTATACTTAGATTTTGAACACTTTTCATGATTTTGGTATGATCTTTCCTTAACTACCTTCCTAGAATACAAAGAAACTTAGAAAGCCATGAATAAAAACAGACCTTGCTCTGATACCAGGGTGAGGATCGGTCAGAGCCTTCAATTTTCAACGGGCTACTGTGAACACGGGAAGAAAGAAGGCACACAAGCGGAAATATTATTAAGTGGGATGTTACAAGGAAAGAGAGAGAAGTAAAACTTGCTGGTTCTCAGCTTGTTTTTCAACTCTGAAAACTAAAACTTATATAGAGACTTAGGATGGAATCTCAATTATCACATCGGGTACTCATTGGGCCCCATCGCATGTGATTAAAGGATTTCCACAAACTTCTGTCTCCCACTAAAATAAAGATGCTTATAATGCACCGAAAGTAAATATTCTGGCCAATTATTGGCCCACACTAAAGCACACTAAAGAAAAAGCAGGGGCCAATACAAGCAGGCCTAAAAATCAAAACACATCTTATGATACATATCCTATAGTGGTAGGGTCCAGAACACACTTAGACACGGAATACTTTTACTTCACGGATTAGCTGCTTAAACTCTCGGTAAGCTTTTTGAAGCCTAGTAAGAGTTTGCTGGACTTGAGGCAACCAATCTCCCCAGTAATTGTCCCTTGTTGCGAGTTTAGAACTTTGGGATTCCTTCATCTGCTGTATTTTTATTAAATCATTAATCCATTCAAGTGCTTTTGAAATTACTTTGTTTTCTGTTGCTCGAAGTTGGAGCCTAAGCTCATTTCGTCTTTCCAAGGTGTGGGTTTCGTCAGATTGCCGTAGTAGATCCCTGTACTGGCAAACGAGTGGCTGATTTGCAGGATTATTTGAGATATTTTCTCCTGGACCTTCTGGTTGGGATGCTCCTCGTTCTCGTGAAGAGCCCCGGCTAGGTTCTCCAGAACATTCAATGCTTCCTGATTGGGCCATCCTGCATCAATTAAAACATTAATTAACCGTGATAGGGAGTCAGCCAAAAGGTTGTCCTTCCCATCTATGTGCTCGAACTGAACATTAATCCCCAATCCCGTCACAAAGTCTGTGAACGAGATCCAGCGCACTCTTGACGGCTTATTAATGTTAGATTTATTAAAGAAACTAATGATAGCCTGACAATCAGTGCGTATCACTAATTCCTTTCTGTCGAGGTAGTAGATCTTTAATGCCTCCAGGCTATTCATGACCGCGAAGATTTCTGCGTCTATTGTGGATTTAGGCGGGTTGAATTTTCCACTTGCATAGGCGCACGACTTCTCTGTGCTCTTTGGATCATACCTCTTTGGCTTCCACTTGCATACACCTCCCCATCCATCCATGCATCCGTCTGTTTCGATCACGATGAAGCATTCTTCTGGGGGTATGCAGAGATCAGGCAGGTTTCTGACCTGATGTTTTATTGCGCGAATCAGCTCCCAATCCTGTTTATTCAATCGTTTATCTCCGGTTGGACTGGTTTTCGCATATAAAGGGCTTAAAAGTTTCCCGAGGTTAGGGATATAGCTTCTGGCATAATTGAGGAGCCCTAGCCAAGATCTCATACCAGACTTCTGAGTGAGATCATTTTCTTTGAATTCTTCGATTTTTGTGATAATATTCGGTTGTAACCGAATAGTACCCTTGCCTATCACTGCTCCTAAGAATTCTATTTGAGGAACGGCTATCTTCATCTTTGTTGGGCTTAGGACAAGGCCATGCTCTTCGCATTTTGAGAGCATTATTTTTAAATGCTCTGCATGATCTCTTTCGGACTGAGAAAATACCAGAATATCATCAATATAAACTGCAATAAAATTCTCAGTGCCTTTGAAGCAATGATCCATCTTTCTTTGGAACACTGCTGGAGCATTTTTCAACCCAAACGGCATTACTAGCCATTCATATAACCCATCAGGCACCCAGAATGCCGTCCATTCGACTGAATTTGGGTGCATAGCTACTTGGTGAAATCCACTCTTTAAATCGAACTTAGAGTAGATTTTACTATTAGCTACTTTCCTCATGATGGTATTAATTCCAGGAAGGCTATATTGATCTTTTTCAGTTATATCATTAAGCCTCTTGTAATTAAATACCATACGTTCTTTGCCCTTTACCTCCTTCCCGGTTTTCGGGTCTATTGATGTACCGGAATTAACAATAATCGCCGTCGTCCGGTGCCTGCTCTTGCTGGGTCGTATTACTCCGAGTTTCAGCAGGGCCTCCACATGTTTGCTGAAAGTTTGCTTCATCAGTGGCGTGACCTGTTTTAAGGGTCTGTCTTCAATGATGAAGTCTGGATTCTTGATATCCAGCATGCAAACGATCTTGTTTTTACTCCAATGTTGCAAAGGATTTTCGGCAATGAACCCGGCTTCCTTTAGCCTTTTTAATAGTTGGTCAAACTTTGTAAAAAAGTTTGATGATGTTTGCCCAAAGTTGTAATGGACCATTTCTTGGAGTTGTATGTACTCCAGGTCTTGAAGGTCTATTTCTTCTATGGTTAGGATCTTTGCTTGTGGTTGTGTGTTGATGACTGTTAGGTTTTTGTAGAAGGTAATCGTATCACCCTCTATCCTCAGACCTCCATGCATAGAGCGTATAAAATTGCACCCTATGATCATTTGTATTCCCCCCCCCCCCAACTTCATTGGGAATGCATAGGTATATGGTATGCGGAACTGGTTTTCGCCAATGATCATTCTACCATATTTTAACTTCATGTTGGCGGTTTGAGTGGAGTTTACCCCTGTGAATTGTACCACAAAGGTATTTTCTTCAAGAGCTTCCTTTGGTACTGACCCTTGATCTATGCAGCAGGTTGTGGCGCCAGTATCTAGGATTGCTCTTATTTTGAGTTTTTGAACTCCAGGAATATCGAGTTCCACTTCTAGGTTATATAGCCTATTTTTGATAATTCTCCCAGTGGATGGATTACCGCTAGTGTTATAGACTGTTTCTCCATTGAGGACATTTGTGTTTTCATTGCTCCTCACGCCTTTTTGCTTAGCATCTTGCTCTAGGTTGTCGAATTCTTCCTTCAGGTGTTCTTCGAGGAGGTCTTCGTACCTCTTCTTGTAATGGTCAACCTCCTTTTGCAGCCTTTCCATCTCAGCCTCACACCATACAATGTAGTCTCTCTGCTCTTGGACTAGTGTTCTTAGGTTGATTTGTGCTGGTGCGGTTGCTGGGGTAACTGGCACTTCTTCTTTGAAGTAGAACGGACCGCACAGGTTGCATGCTGTTACTCCGCAATCTGAACAGTGTATTCTAGCACGGATTATAGTCTCTCTGGTGCAACAGGAACAGGTTGTTTTGAATGGTTGCTTGATGACTTGATTATGAAGCCATTGGTGTTGGCAGCCCATCTGTTTCTCAGGTAATTTTATTCTAGGCCTGTAGCCTGAATTTTCCTCCCCGAGCATAAAGAGAGAGTTTAGTTGCAGGGTTTGTATTCCCTGTTGCAGCTCCATCTCTCCATCTTCTCCTTCAGAAATGCTGAATATAGCATCGCTCTGGCCTTCCCCTTCTTGTACTGATATTATGTCACAATCATCTGGCATATCGAGCCCTTCAAAGATTGCTGCTCGTTTAATGTTTCTTCTATCATTGGGGCACTCTCGCGCAAAGTGACCTTCTTGCCCACATAGGTAGCATTTACACCTTTTGTTTCTAACAAGGTGCTTTCTCTTTTCGATTCTCGCGTGAGATTCATAGGGCTTGCCTTTATAGGTTGTTGATCTTCTCAGGCCGTATCTCTTCTCTGGTTTACGGTAATAACCAGGAATTGGGATCTGGCTACAAAAGGAGAGGTCTTTGAGTGATCGTTTGAAAGCAGCATCTTTGCATTCGCCTTCCAGATATTTATAGGCAAACAGTACCCTCGGAATTACCCCTATCGTGAGACCAGGGTATTTCTCCTCAAACATTGTTTTTATTCTGGTCCCGAGGTCACCGGGCATCTTCAACCAGAATTTTTCCGAGAGTTCTGGGCTAATGTACATTCGCCCAGATTTTGTCGCTAACCTTAAATACTCGTTCATATACTGAATGAGATTTTTAACATTGTCGCAGGTGAGGCGCTCCAGATCTTTGTAGGCCTGATCTTGGAGAACTGTTGATCCTTGGGCAGGGTCTTCCAGTGAAAATACTCTTCTCATCTGGGAAAGTATGTTTTGTGTACCTTCCCGGCCGTCTGCCACTGCTATCAACGCCTCGTACTCAGTGAGGAACTGCATTCTCCATTGAACCCATGTTAATTTCTCTACTTCTCCCAAGAGATTTTCCATATATTCTATTTTATCCCTGGGGTCTGTAAACCCTTTTTCCGCTACATGGTTTCGAGTAATAGACTCCCATCTTGAGAACGCATCATGAAACAACCCCAGTTGATCCGGGATTACAAACATAGCGCCTTGCTGTTGCTGTGCTGATGGTAATGTCCACATCTCATTGTTGTAGCCCCCGCGAAATCGCCCTGCTTTAGGCAATCTTTCATCAAAAGTGGGAATGGTCCATCTTGTTTCATTTGTACCCCTTGCAGGAGGGTAGCTGGGCATGTGCATTGACTGGTCCTGTGGTGGTTGGTAATGAGATATCGCAGAAGAACTTGACATGAAAGCACGCTCGTTTAGTGCTTCGGATAGGTTTTTGAACTGCGGGTAATCGAAAGTTTCTTCTGTGTTATTACCGTGCATCATAAAAATGGTATCCATATCCCCACCATGTTTCGAAAAAGGATTGATCCAATCCTTGTCAATATTGCTAGTACCACCTTCATAATCTGTATCCCAAATAGGACCAGAATCCTCTTGTTGGGGATTATCAGGTGGTTGTGCTGACTGGTTGGCAAGGTACTGTATGTACTGCTAGTCGTCTTCTTCATCATGATCAGTTTTCTCGGTATCATTATCTTCTTCGGTTAGAATGAGAATTGTCTCACTCCTAACTTCATCTTCATCATCGTCAGGTGTATCGTTCACGAGATCAGGGGCTGGGACATAATTCTGGAATGATATAGAGATCCTGCCATCGAGGAGGTTACTGGTTTGCAACTCTGTAGGCATCATAGGAATATCAACTCGCGATGGCCGTACTACCCAGTTTCTCCCTTGATTCTCTTGCACTGAGTATCGTCTACCCGGGAGGGCTCGTACTCCCCTGCTTGCCAGGTATTCGGAAACATTGCTTATTTGGTAAGCGAATCCAACATTCGATGTATTGGAAAGTCTCCCTACTAAACCTCTAGTGACTAGGAGGTTAGCTTCACCATTTTGCCAGTTTTGGTACCCCCTTGTTAGGATTGATATCTGGAAATTTCTATAGAAATCCCCGATTGTTTGCATAGTATCCGGTATAACATATACCAGCTGGCTTCCTCTCGTTAGATCAATCTCTACTGTATCGAAGATGGACTGATCTCCTTGCCACCTGTTGTCCCTAAAAACAACCAACGCCGAGGTGCCTTCATCTTGCCTGTGCAGGATTTGTATTCTTACTTGAGCGACCCCTATGTGGATAAATTGCATACCACTTTGTCGAAGGGACGCATAGCTCTCGGGTTGTATAAATGGCCTGTCGATTTGTTGGCTGTCGGTGCAGAGAATTGCCTCTTCAGAGAAATGGTTATAGACACGGTGGTTGTTATCGTCCCTTCTGGAATTGTATAGTACTTCAGCAGGTACTATAGCGGCTCGATCTCTTAGGGATCTCCTGAGCTGAGCATCAAGATCCACCTGCTCTTCCAGGGTCATCTGGTAGGGATTTCTACCCGTTACAGTTCGGGCAAGACTCCTCAGGTTTCTTTGAGCATTATATCTCCTTCTTTGCCCTCTCCTGTATCCGCGAACCTGATCTTCAAATAACGGTGCATCAGGGTTTATTGTTTGGGTTTGGGTTACACTAGGTCTCCCTGATGCTTCCATCATTTAAGTTTTTGTTTCTCTTCTTGGAGGATAACAAAGGGGTCTTTGAAAACTCTTAAAACTCATTTCTTTTCCTTTTGCTTGGGAGGTCCGATTGATAGTTCGGCTAGTCTGGCTGATAGTTCGTCAGTTATGTCGCTTGGCAGGTTTACGCCTTTTTGTTTCTGAATTTGATCTTTAAGGATTTTAACTTCTGCTACAAGGTTTCGGATTTCTTCTAGTGCTTGCACCAGCAGCTGAATTTGGGTGTTGTTTTGTTTAATTAATGTGGTCGTGCCTAAGGTGCCACCACGATGGTCAGAAGGTTTTGCAAAGCCTACTGCGGGTGACTCAATCGAGTCTGTTGCTTGAACCGCTTGTTTGTAGAATTGGGTGTTCTGAGTGAGTGTGTAAGTACTCATGAACTAACCCAGGTTTTCACTCTTTTGAGGACAGCTTCTACTCTTTCGAGTTTTTGGTTAAGCTCTTCAGAAATTTTTAGGGCTTCTGTTTCAATAAGTTTGGGTTGCTTTGTGACCTCTGTCACCAAAGATTTGACTTCTGATGTTGTTAAAGGACGGTTTTCTGTTAATAGGATTGTAAGGTTTTTCAGGTTTTGTTCTAGTTTTTAGATTTTCTGGTCCAGAAAGTGGATTTGTTCTTGAGTTTGCTTAAAATTCTTTAAGCTTACTCGGCTTAACAGATTTAATCTGTCATATATGACAGAAATGTTGTTGGCTAGGTGTTTGTTAGTTATTGTTGTATCTGAGAGATCTAGGTATTCTAGATTAGAGGTTCGAGACTTCGTATACCACTCTTGAATGGATTGCTCCCACCTTTCGCTCATAAACCAGCCTGTACGTAATCTTTGTTGTGACTTTTTATTTTCAAATATTCCAGGTTAGCAGTTTAGGTTTGATCATACCATTTATAATTGTTCTTGCTCAAAATTTTAAATATGCATTTTGTTTACACGTCTAGTTTATTCTGGGGACAAATTTGGGGGTACTAATCATTCATTTTTGAGGTAGAGTGGCAAATTTACAATTTCCTTGTTTTGGGGTGGCATATAACTAATTATCCCTATAATAAATAGACCGGATTCAAACTCAAACGTGGAGCTATCTTATAGATAAAATGAACTCAATGCTTCGACTTACCGCATCCTCTGAGGTAATAGAATATTTGAGTTTAGATGAAATGCACAGACCCCTTTAATATTTGTGGGAAAGTAGATCGGACGGCCCAGATCTAAACTCAAAATTCTGCTACCACGGGGGATATGAATTCACGTTCCAGCGTGGATTCAAGGACTAAGGTCTAAGGATCTTCTGATGCACAATGGCACGAATCTTAGCGCAATATGACCATCCGATCAGTATTTTACAGTGGGGAGAGTTTAATCCTTTCGTAATAAATGTCAAAATAAAATCAGAAAAGGAAAAACTTATTAAGAAGGGTAAAGATTATAACAGAGTAGTTTTGGCTTCATGCAGTGCACAAACAATTCGCAGCGCTGCTTTGATTCTTATAGGCCGTGCGCTGCATGAAGTCAAAACTACTCTGTTAACATCTTTGCCCATTAAGAAGGGTTCCAACTTCCAACAGTGTGCTTGTAATGTCAGCTTTGCGCTATTAACGCAACTCAGAGAGAGAAAGGAAGTGATCCAATTCGCATCAATGTCAGTTTTGACTTCATGCAGCGCATCAATCATATTCAGTGCTGTTTTGATTACATTGTCCGTGCGCTACATGAAATCAAAACTTCTCTGTTAATATCGTTACCCCGATCCGGGCTTTAATTCTTCTCTGTAATCCGGACTACTAATATCACGTAACTTTTTGTGGGATCCAATCATCTATTCGTTCAGAGAGAATCTGAGCCGTTCATTGATTTAATCTGAGCCACTGATCAAACCACATCTCAATCTCAGCCTTTAATAAATAGTTTTGATTTTATACAAATGTTTCATGCTGTCAAGTGTGTAGAAATCTAAATTTAGTGATTTATATCCATGCTACATACAGTGACACACAAAAATTGTATCACTGAATCTTAAAAAGCTCCACGCGTTTTCTTTTCCCACGCGTTTTCTCCAAGTCCGAGACTCCGAGGGTACCGTATAAGGGAATCTTTTGCAATTACTTGATCTGGACCGTTCTTTTTAACTTGGCACGAATCTCAAAGTCCAAAGCTCCACGCGTTTTCTTTTCCCCACGCGTTTTCTCCGAATTTTTTTTTTTTTTTTGCCAGTATTCTCCGAATTCATATCACCGAGTCCGAGGGTACCGTAAAAGGGAATCTTTTTCAATTACTTGATCTGGACCGTTCTTTTTAACTTGGCACGAATCTCAAAGTCCAATAATAATGCCCCCTTCCCCACGCGTCCCTGAATTCGGAATTTTTTTTAAAATCATAAATAAAATAATTAAATTTACCAAAACATGATTACCCCAAGATTTACAAAAACCATCAATACCGAGATGCCAATTCGGTCCGAACGAATTTTTTTTCTCCGGACCGAATTGGCATTTCGGTCCCCCTCATTTTCAACTATAGCGCAGCCCACGCCACATAAAATTCAACAAAGAGTCCGGACCGAATTGGCATTTCGGTCCGAAGAGAAATTTTGGCCGGACCGAGATGCCTATTCGGTCCGGAGAAAATACAATTTTAACAAATACAATTGATGTGGAGTTTTAATACAGTTGACTCCAGTTGAATGTTTTATAGAAATTTCATTTATTATTTTATTAAATGGTAATTTTTCACCGATAACCCTAGAAGTTTATTCACCGATAACCCTAAAGTTATTTTTATTACAAAGAATTATATTATAAAAACCTATCAATAATATAAAATTTCATTTATTATTTTATTAAATGGTAATTTTTCACCGATAACCCTAGAAGTTTATTCACCGATAACCCTAAAGTTATTTTTATTACAAAGAATTATATTATAAAAACCTATCAATAATATTAAATTTCATTTATTATTTTATTAAATGGTAATTTTTCACCGATAACCCTAGAAGTTTATTCACCGATAACCCTAAAGTTATTTTTATTACAAAGAATTATATTATAAAAACTTATCAATAATATAAAATTTCATTTATTATTTTATTAAATGGTAATTTTTCACCGATAACCCTAGAAGTTTATTCACCGATAACCCTAAAGTTATTTTTATTACAAAGAATTATATTATAAAAACCTATCAATAATATAAAATTTCATTTATTATTTTATTAAATGGTAATTTTTCACCGATAACCCTAGAAGTTTATTCACCGATAACCCTAAAGTTATTTTTATTACAAAGAATTATATTATAAAAACTTATCAATAATATAAAATTTTATTTATTATTTTATTAAATGGTAATTTTTCACCGATAAACCTAGAAGTTTATTCACCGATAACCCTAGAATTTTATTCACCGATAACCCTAAAGTTATTTTTATTACAAAGAATTATATTATAAAAACCTATCAATAATATAAAATTTCATTTATTATTTTATTAAATGGTAATTTTTCACCGATAACCCTAGAAGTTTATTCACCGATAACCCTAAAGTTATTTTTATTACAAAGAATTATATTATAAAAACTTATCAATAAAATAAAATTTCATTTATTATTTTATTAAATGGTAATTTTTCACCGATAACCCTAGAAGTTTATTCACCGATAACCCTAAAGTTATTTTTATTACAAAGAATTATATTATAAAAACTTATCAATAATATAAAATTTCATTTATTATTTTATTAAATGGTAATTTTTCACCGATAACCCTAAAGTTATTTTTATTACAAAGAATTATATTATAAAAACTTATCAATAATATAAAATTTTATTTATTATTTTATTAAATGGTAATTTTTCACCGATAACCCTAGAAGTTTATTCACCGATAACCCTAAAGTTATTTTTATTACAAAGAATTATATTATAAAAACTTATCAATAATATTAAATTTCATTTATTATTTTATTAAATGGTAATTTTTGACCGATAACCCTAGAAGTTTATTCACCGATAACCCTAAAGTTATTTTTATTACAAAGAATTATATTATAAAAACCTATCAATAATATAAAATTTCATTTATTATTTTATTAAATGGTAATTTTTCACCGATAACCCTAGAAGTTTATTCACCGATAACCCTAAAGTTATTTTTATTACAAAGAATTATATTATAAAAACCTATCAATAATATTAAATTTCATTTATTATTTTATTAAATGGTAATTTTTCACCGATAACCCTAGAAGTTTATTCACCGATAACCCTAAAGTTATTTTTATTACAAAGAATTATATTATAAAAACCTATCAATAATATAAAATTTCATTTATTATTTTATTAAATGGTAATTTTTCACCGATAACCCTAGAAGTTTATTCACCGATAACCCTAAAGTTATTTTTATTACAAAGAATTATATTATAAAAACTTATCAATAATATAAAATTTCATTTATTATTTTATTAAATGGTAATTTTTCATCGATAACCCTAGAAGTTTATTCACCGATAACCCTAAAGTTATTTTTATTACAAAGAATTATATTATAAAAACCTATCAATAATATTAAATTTCATTTATTATTTTATTAAATGGTAATTTTTCACCGATAACCCTAGAAGTTTATTCACCGATAACCCTAAAGTTATTTTTATTACAAAGAATTATATTATAAAAACCTATCAATAATATAAAATTTCATTTATTATTTTATTAAATGGTAATTTTTCACCGATAACCCTAGAAGTTTATTCACCGATAACCCTAAAGTTATTTTTATTACAAAGAATTATATTATAAAAACTTATCAATAATATAAAATTTCATTTATTATTTTATTAAATGGTAATTTTTCACCGATAACTCTAAAGTTATTTTTATTACAAAGAATTATATTATAAAAACTTATCAATAATATAAAATTTCATTTATTATTTTATTAAATGGTAATTTTTCACCGATAACCCTAGAAGTTTATTCACCGATAACCCTAAAGTTATTTTTATTACATGGAATTTTGATTAATCACAAGATAAAGGTTCTCGCCAAATTAATCATCAACTGATAAAGGCCAAAATGGCTACATGAAATTGTACATACAAAATTCGAAGCATTGAAAAATGATTAATTTGGGACCGGATAAACTTGTACATACAAAATTTAGAGAAAGAATAAAAATCAAGAAATATGTCTGGGACCGAGATGGCAACTCGGTCCGGAGAAAAAATCCTCCGGACCGAAATGCCATTTCGGTCCAGAGGACCACACGGTCAGCCACACGGAAAAAAGTTTGATTTGTTGTGAAAAAGAGGGGTAGTCTTTAAGAACAAATTTATATTTGCAACCATTGCTTTTGAGCAGGTAGTCTTTAAGAACAAATTTATATTTGCACTTAAAAACAAAATTTGGTAACCTGCGGAAAGCTATCAGTATTGGCATTTTTCTCATGCAATTCTCCATGAAGGCAACATAATGGTGTTCCTTTTTATAGTGTTGTTCAGGTAGAAGTTGCTTGTCTTTCAATGAGAAACTAATAGAATTACAGTCTCAAGGTTTATTAGCTTTTGGTACTAAGCCGAGTAGGAGTGACATTACCTGCAACATGCTTCACTGGAACTATTTTTGGCAGTGGAAATTTTAAACCTAATGAACAATAGTGCAAGGATCGACCAAAACCCAAGGACTCTAAACCTAACCCCATAATGCATTCATGCAAATATAGGTTCATTCGTATGGTAAAAGTTGATAACTTATGGATGTATGAAAAGTTGAGACTTCAATTTTTATGTTTGAACTCATATCATATTATGGAGATGAATTTCTATTTAATTTTTTGTCTTGGTAATGTTTAGTATGTTTTGCTTATAAAATATATGTTGAGGACAAGTGATGTTTTAGAGAGAATTTTGGAGTTATTGGCTGTTTTGGCTAAGTTATTGGCTAAATGAATATCTTTTGTTTGTAGTTATATTCTTATTAGGTGCTTTAAAATAAAAACTATTTTGGAGTTAAAACTAAGGCAAGAAAATGACAAAATGTTTTGGAGAGAATTTTGAATATGAACAACTAAGTCTCTAATACAAGTGCCCAAAAGATAAAATTGCCTCTTTTTTTTTTTTTTACGAACACCAGAAACCCTACTAATTAAAATATAATTGCTTAATATGACTTGTAGAGTACAACTATGGTGTTCTTAAGCTCACTAGCTCTTGATAAATAAACCCGTGGTCTATATTATGACCACATTTATGTTCCAAAATTTATAAAATTTTCCCATTTTTTGATTTTTTGTGTTTGTTTATATTTTTAATCAATTTTCACCACATTTATGATCCAAACTTTACAAAATCTTAATCTTTGACTTACGTTCTTTTTCATGACCATAAATTATTTATTTGGACAAAATCAAACAAATGCAATTCCCCTGAGAAGCAAATAATAAAATTATCTGGAAGCATTCTTCTCTTTTCCCTTGATATACTAAAATTCGTCTATACTTTTTAAAATTCTATGTTACAATTAAAACCAAAGTACGATATAATATAATTAAAGTGCAAGGGAAGAAGCTAATGATTAACACTGAGAGGTTGGCACATGCTTTACTGGTTCAAATCAAGCTTTTTAAATGGAATTTTTTAAACACAAGTTATTTTGCTATAGAAGTATAGGCCACGGCATGCTAAAACCATTATATCTACCCTATTTATATTTATTACCAATGATTATTTATGTAAAATCAGACAGATAAATCAAATTAATATTACACATAAAATTCTTTTAAAATATATTTACAATTGTGTGTGGATTAATTTTCAGTTAAATTTGAGTTCTATATATCTGTTTTCCGTAAGGAGATGATGGCAACGAATTTATGGGTCCATTGCAAAAGAATGTGATACTAAAATTCTTTCTATATATCTGTTCTGTATATATGTTTTTCATAAAATTCTTGTAAGAATGTGATGCTATTTGTTTTATATTTCCTCAAAAAAAGTGATCAAAATAATATTTTATTTTCCGTTGCAACGCACGGACACTTGACTAGTAAAAGATAAAATGCAAGGAAATAAATCTGCTGTTATTCCGATCCCAACCGTTCAAACTTTTCCTCGCACGAATCTGAACGGAGTATTCATGCACGAATCTCGATGACAACTAACGGTTGAGATCTGAATAACAGGTTTCTGTTATTCCCAAAAAATAACAGCATATTTATTTCCAAAATGAAATCAGAAAAAGAAAAATTGAAGGGTTCTCCAGTGTGCTTGTCAGCTCTGCGCTATTAACGCAACTCTCAGAGACACCTGCCAGCTGCCACAGAAGAGACAGTGATCGAATTCGCATCAATGCTATCCTCCCGGCGCGGCGGCACGCCGACTTCCGGCGGTGGCGACGACGAAGAAGACCCTGCCTCCACCGCCGCCTCTTCCTCCGCCGAGGAGCCCAAGACGCATCCCCCCGCCACCCTGACCGCGCGCCTCGCCTCCTACACACGCTCTCTCGTCTCCCTCTCCACCTCTTCCACCTCATTCTCTTCCCATTGCCTTACCATATCTCTCTTCATCGCCTTCCTTTTCTCCCTCCTTGGCCTTTCTGTCCTGCTCCGCTACTCGCGCCCCGTTGCTTGCATCCCGCCGTACGATCCCTTGGCCAGATCGGTGCATTTCTCTCGGCGCCTCGAGGGTTTGGCGTCAGATTTCGGTTCTCTTGGAGTTCCTTGGTGTAAGATCTCTTTGCTTTCTACTGTGATGTTCTCTTTTGTCAGAAGGCAGGTATTAGTATCACATTGCTTGGTACTATTAGTCTACCAGAACCAAAACCAGAATGTACCAGCATATATACATGCTGCTGGTATTAATTTGGCCTGAATTTATACCTGACTTATTCTAATTGACAAAAGGCAGATCGAAACAGGGAAGAACTGTGGAGTGGGCACCAAGTGACCTAATCAAGGCTTTGGAAGAATTTGTACCAATCTATGAAACTCGGCCCATAAAGAACAACATGTATGGGATGGGATTCGACCACAGTTTTGGCCTCTGGTTCATGGCACGCTGGTTAGAGCCAGATTTAATGGTAGAAAGCGGGGCATTTAAAGGTCATTCCACATGGATCCTTCGCCAGGTGACCTTACTTGGCTAATTATAAGTTCATTCGTGTTGTATTTATTTTTGTGACTCGAGTCCTATATTTTGATTGGTTTTCAGTGGCATCATGCATGTATTTTGTACATTTCATGGTTCTTGTTACAACATGTATAGTATTTCTTGTAGTTGTTTTAGTAGAGTTTGAATGAAGGTATTATTTTATTAGGGGTTTTCGAGTGAACAAGATAGCCTTCTTTTAATAGCAGTCACAGCTATAACTCTTTATTTATTTTTTTAAGAAACACCCAAGAATTGTCAAAATCTAGAACTAACTCCCCATATGTGTTGAGATATTTAAATAGCATCAATGTTAGATTACTGATGGAAAATGTACCCTCCATTTGACATTTGCCTCTATCTCTGCCAAGTACATTTTTCCTCAAGTCTGATATTAAGTTAAAATAAACAAAAAAAAAAAAAACTCATTTTCTGATTGAACCAGAAGAGTTAAGTTAAAAGTCTTTAGTTGATTTAATATAAAAATAGTTAGCTTAATGTAGTCTTTTGTTTAATGTGCTGATTCTCAGGAAATGATTGGTCCTTCTCAAATACAATAAAAAGCTGGGTCTTTATTTGCAAAAGTAATCATTAGCATGTCATCCACCTGTGCCTCAGTTCTCTTTTATTCTCCCTTGAACTAAACCTACACTACTATGACATATGCAGGCAAGGCCAGATGCAAAGATTATCTCTCTCTCACCACGTCATCCAGAGAAGTATCTGAAAAAGGGCCCCGCTTATGTGGACCCCAATTGTACATATTTTACTGGGAAGAATTTTGTTGATTTTGGAAGTATGAGTTGGGGCAAGGTGCTGGGGCAGCACGGAGTCAAGGATTTAAGTAAAGTGCTTGTTTTCTTTGACGACCACCAAAATGAGCTAAAGAGGTAATAAATATGAACATTTCTTGTTTTTGTATATTTTTCTATTGGTGTTAGGGGTTAATTATTGCGTAATTTTGGTTTTAGGTAGATAATACCCTATGTTCTATCATATTATTTTCTTTGCAACCAACAGGCAACATATATGAGATACTCGCAAATTACACAGTTATTAGATTGGGACAATTGAAAGGTGCAATGGGTAAAATGTTGACTATTCTACCCATTTGGTGTTGGGTCCCAATTTTGTTATTTATATAAACATGCCAATGAACTCCATATTTTACATCTATGTTCTATCTAATAGGAACCTAGTCAATATTAATTATGTGTTGCCCATTGGTTTAATCCATAGCGTGCGTATATATGACTGTATAACTATACATGTACTAGTGTGCCAATACGTACCTAACTAGAAAGTACTCAGCAGGCCAATTTTTTTTTTCTTTTGTTGGAAAGAGATGATTTTCTTAATGCATATTTATGCAGATTAAAACAAGCTTTGAAGGCAGGATTTAGGCATTTAATATTCGAGGATAACTACGACACTGGAACTGGAGACCACTATTCCTTGAGGCAGATCTGTGACCAATCTTATATAAGAGGTGCATGTTCTGATCTTGTCCTATTTCAACTAAAATTTAGAAAAATGATGATGTAGGATTGAAATGGTATGAAGGACAATATATGAGTTCCTGTACAAATATTTGGTGTTCATGACCAAAAGATTAATTCGTGGATTTTAGGGTTTTAGAAATTTACAAAAATAAAGAAAGAAAAATGAAACCTTTAGACTAATATGATCTCTAGCACTGCTGAAACAATCTGGTTTAAAGTCTACAAAATTGATAAGAAAGAATTTAGATATTGTAATGTGACATTTGCACCTTCTTTTGCTTTCACAACATGCAAGAATATTCTTCTTTATTGAATAAGACACAAATGAAGGCACCATTTTGAACCTTTTATGCAATTAATGCAGAGGAAGGGTTTTCTGTTTGCAATTTTGAGATAAATTGCTTTTTTTTGGCGTGCAAAGCTCTTAT
Source organism: Carex littledalei (assembly GCA_011114355.1). Classification (NCBI taxonomy): domain Eukaryota; kingdom Viridiplantae; phylum Streptophyta; class Magnoliopsida; order Poales; family Cyperaceae; genus Carex; species Carex littledalei. Next base: position 4,071,817 of record CM022081.1, read on the forward strand.
ATGAAATTTACCTGAAAGTGCTAGTCTTTTTATAAAAATCTTTTAATTTCGTCCACAGGTGGTGGCCACAGCTGCTTTAGGGACGGTGACGAGGCAAGAATAAGGTTGAAAAGAAAGAAATTTTGGGACAAAGCACTAGACATAGATGAAATATGTGGCAAAGGAGAAGCTTGGTGGGGTGTAAGAGGCTACATGCGTGATGATTTTAACCATAGTAACAAAGCCATATCTTATGCCGAGCATTTCCAAAATAGCCGTTTTGTCGAATCAATACTGAATGTGTACTGGGAACTGCCTCCTGTTGCAGGCCCCTCACTGACGCATCAGACCCGGTATGACCCGGCCCGTGCCTCTGATCCAATTGTAGAAGACGGCCGTTATGCTCTGTTCCAAAGGCTTGGTTTAGGGAAATTGGATTCATCGGTTTTTAATGGTTATACACAGATGGTTTATGTTGAAATATCACGCTGACTTAGAGTTTCTCCCTCTAGTGAAAACCAAGGCATGTTTTCGCCTAGTTTTGTTTAGCTTATAGTTGTATAATTCTGTTTTGTCAACTCCTGGCTTACTAGATTGCTTGCAAAGATCAAATTTTGTTTGTTTGCTTGTTTGTCTACTTGCTGTACTGGGAGTTGCTGAGTAATTTACAAATATTGATACTAAACTTCAGGAACAAAATAAGAAGACAGAATCACACTCAAAATTAACCCCGAAACTCACAGTTCATGTGCTAATGGCACATTATTTCCCCTGGCTGAGGGACTTGCGGGACCCGCAATGAGGCCAGTAGCAGGATCGCTGATGTATCCACTCATGTTTGGTTCCTCTGCCACTCAGAGAGTTTCTGGTGCTGTTGAATTGTTGTTTGCTATGGTGATGTTTTATTTTTGAGAGGAATTGCTGACATTTTGTTAGGATTTGGGGATCTTGATCTCCAAAAAATTTTAGATTAGGTTGAGATGGATTTTGTGCTCTGAAAGTGTACGTGTTTATTTTATTTTTTTTCTTTACTTTTGTTTTAAGAGCTGATGGGCCTCGCATCTTCTGTATATTATTGAAGTACATAACTAGATTTATATATTCACAAATCTGACACTTCGTTGTTTAAATTTGCAAACAAATAGAAAGACAAACAAAATTAACAAGAAAAAAGTTGTTATGTTTGCTGTGAATATGAGAAATATTTGGTGCCTTTGTCAACCAAGAAAAAATTGGAGCAATTCGTTCAAAATTCCGTAAAACATTAATTTTGAAGAATTTAACTAATAAACTAAAGCGAAAAGAACACATCCAGGAAGACCTATCAAGGGTTCTTGAGCAATTCGTAGTTTCAAACTAGATAAGGAAAATAATTTAACTCTTTTATTATGCAAGAAAAACCATAGGCAGAAATGTTCTAAGATTAATCCATACCTTGGCAAAATTTAAGAAACCAGTACTACAATAAACAAATAAATAAGAATAATCAAATAAAAAAGGATTGAGAAATTAGCAAGAAAAGACTTGCAGGCCTGAGCCTCCAACTTCAACCGTAAAGCATCGAAAACCGCATTCCTCGATTTGAGAAATAATGTTCTCTGTCACTGCAGCTGACAGTTCTGAATTCATGTCAAAGGAGTTAACATATAAAATTTCCCACTTTTATATAAGCTCAAGCTTTTAAGGGTTACTAGATTAGATAAAGTCATATAGTATCAGGTGTTGAGTTGAAAACTTGAAATCCAACCAGGACCTATTTACAAACTAATTCCTACCCTAATAGTTTCTTGGAATGAGGCTACGGTACTATGCATAGCGCATATTGGTCAGTACTATGGATCAATATCTCCATTTTAAAGTCCAAACAGTCGGTCAGAACCATTTAACATGATCTCCATATGAAAATGTACTTCAAGATCAAATTTTACATTTTTTAGAATATTTTTACCATTTTTTTAGATAGGTAGAAAATCACTTGATCTAAAAATTCTAAACCATTCAAATGTAGTGGTTTTCTACCTATCTAAAAAAATGGGAATATTTTTTTTTTCAAAAATAATGAAAAATTTAGTATTAAATATATTTTATTGTGGAGATCATCTTGAATGGTTCGGATCAACCATTGAACTTTGAAATGAAAATATTAATCCATAGTACGGACCAATCCACGCTATGCATACTACCATAGCCTCACCCTATTATGCCAGGTGTATATTTCTTTTTTAGTTCAATCTAGTATTCGTATGAGCAGTGCTTGTCAATGATACCAGACTGTAAGAAAAAGGAAAGAGGACAAAATAATCCATATAAAGGAAGGATACATGTAGGCACATATGTCAAGACACAGCCACCTCCACCAGCCCCTGTAAGCTTTGAAACCAATTTTTCTTTCATAGTTGTTCTAACAACTGTCTCTATCGATTCATGGCTAACCCCAATGCACTGAAGCAAACCCTGGTTCATCTGCATTAATTCCATCAATTTCTCTTCTTTTTCTGAGATTGCCACCTGATCTGCTGCTGGGGACTCAACTAACAATGCCAACTCATCACTGATCGAATTGATTGCATCGAATATTGATGACATGGCATGCGGGTGTCTCAATGCTCTTTCTGAAACACTGGCAACTAGCGATTTTGTATTTCTCCCAACTCTTGTGTCAGTGATCAGCATTTTGAGTGGGGTGGTTGAATTTACGGGCGTGATTGAGTTTGTTTTTGTCACTTCTTTCTTAAATTTGATCATGTTCCCTGTCACAAGTGAACCAAAAAGTAATAAATTATGTTATTAGAAAAAATGAAATTGTAGATGATTTACTCATTTTATGAAAGCAGATTCAAAGGAGAGATGTACCAAAGGTGCTAACAGTGTTGTCAATTCCAGAAGGTTTTCCGTGAATTATTCTCTCTCCTTCATAAGCCCACTTGCTTACAAGTTCAAGATCTATCTTTTTCTCATTAGCATTCAAAAACAGCTTCTCAGATAATGCTATCAAAGCACCAGAGAGTGCCACACAAAATGAGGCTGATGAACCAAGACCTGAACCCATAGGTAGTTCGGAGGTTACAACAGCCTTTCCCGGCTTAAATCTGAAAATTAAATGAAATATTAGATAATCAATGGAGATGTCCGTTACACAGCACAATTGGTGAGCATTTGAATAGCTTGGAGAATAATTACCAGAATGCTATTACAAACTTCTAACGACTAACTATGCTTGTAATCTTAGTTAGCAATAGTTAAATCTAGTTTAGACGAAGATTAGATCAAGAATAGCTTCTCTATAAGTACTTGTAATTGTATCTTTACAGAGAATAAATGATAATATACAAACAATCATAATTCCTCTGTACCGTTCACATCACTCAAAAAGCAGCATGAGAACAATCCTTTAATAAAATTAGATATTTTTTTCTAATTCAACATGCTGTTACACATGACCTTTTGTCAACATATTTTTTCTAGACCTTTTCACAGTTTTTTATTTGCATTTGTCATTTCCTGGTTTCTCCTTTCTATCTTATTGGGTTTTTATCAGCAATGGAAATCTAGTCAAAATAACCCAAAACAACACAGATTAAGAACAAATTAATATAAGATAACAGGAAATGGTACTGTGTTGCAATTGATAGTAAGCCTTAATTAAATATAAACAGGTAAATATGTTAGAATACTGCTATTGAAGTTTTAACAATACGAAATATTCATACAATTCAGTCCCTGGCACTGTCAGTGCCAGTTTAAATGACTGAATTTTTTGTGGGTAAAATGGATATAGCTGGCCTAAAAGGTGTTTACCTTATTTTATAATTCTGTGGCTTCTTTCTTGTTTAAAAAAAGGGGAATTTCATGTATACCCCATAAAAACTTTGAAATTACGTATTTCCCCCCTAAAATTTATAATATCATATTTACCCTTCTATATTTGAAAAACTCACGAATTTACCCATTTTATTATCTTTTCTATTAAAACTCATTTTAAATTTATCAAATGCCCATTTTACCCTTTATTAAGAAACATAAAAAAATATGTAGTATGTTTCAAAAATGTCAGTCTTCGAATTGGCCGGTTTCCGAGGGAAAATGGGTCATTTCTCTACATCTGACGCATATACAGTAACATTTAGATATATACAGTGAAATTCCCCCTTAAAAAAAAACCAGTATCCTATGCCAGTAACATTACATACCCAAGGATCGAAGTATATAGAAAAAGGAAAGCACAGAGACCAGAGCTGAGCTGAATATTCTCTTGAGGCAATTTTTTTTCGGCAACAATGCCAGAAAGCAAGTCCAATTTTTCAGAGGTACACAGCCTCGGTAATGTAGTGTCACCAGAGCAATCTCCTAAAACCTCCTTTAATTGCGAGCAAGGCCAAGAGAGATTTAATTTCATATCTTTCAAATCAATCTCAAGTAAATCATCTTCTTGACCTGTAAAATGAACCAAAAATAAATGCTAAGAGTCGAGATGTTATAGTAGTCTGAAGTCGATTTAACATTTATAATTTTACTGATTTGTATGAACAAAATCTCTCATGCACATTGTCTAGCCAGTTCATTACTAACACTAACCGGCCTATGCAAACCAACTTATACTAAATACTAATTCCAGTTTTTCTCAAACTAATGGCTTTCCGGTTTAATTTTTGCTTTTCTAGGCTTAATTTTTGTTCTTCTCGGCTTGTTTAGATTTTTACAGCAAAATTAGGGGCAAATTGTGGCAAATTTCAACTAAGCTCTTTTAGGGTGAGAGATTAAGCAAATTGTGCAAAATTTAGCCAATTAAATCCACATTGCAAAACTCAGGGGGACTTGCAAGGATTCAAATCTCAGCCAACACACTCTGGAAAATCACTAATTTGTCCAGAAATTAAACCTAATTTGTTTATCCCCCTCCCCATTTTGAGCATTTTTTGGAAGAATGTGTCAACTTAGGCTTCCTTGAGCTAACAATTGACACAACAGGGGCTCAATTCCACAACAGAACATAGCAAAGCATAATTTGTATTGAACATAGCACAATAGTGGGATCAAAGAGGCGAACCGGAAGGGCGGAGAGCGAGGTGCACCTCAGTGTAGAGATCAATGGAGGCGGCAATGGCCGCAGCGCCGTGAACCACCGCGTGCTCTCCGGCGAGTATTATCTTTCCCGGCGCTCGCCCCTTCACCTCCATCTTTCTCCCTCTCTCTCTCTCTCTTGTTGCAAGAAAAGGGATCGATCGATCGAGCGAATGAATATGCAAATTGGCAAGTGACACTGAGAGAGACGTGGCTACAGGGGTGTAGGTGAGAAATGTGAGAAACGACAAATCGTTTTGCACAGAATTGGAGGTTCTTATGTTAAATATTTTTATAGTAATATTTGTGTAGCGAGTCAGTAGTTAATATAAGAAGACCCGCTAAGGTATTTTCTCAAGAGAACATGTGACAGAGAATCCATAATTCCCATCGAGCAGGTAGCCAGGTACCCATGTTTGGATTTTGTTCTGGTCTCCTTTTGTTTTTTTTAATTGGCTTTCTGTTTGATCTAGGAGCGATTTTTTTAATAATTTTCTTTCTGTTTGATTTATTGTCTTCCTGTTTGGTCTACCAGAGATCAATTTGGGTCCGATGTCCATCGGACTCAAAGTGAGTTCGATGAGTTGGATGACCATCCGATCTACTTTAAGATTCGAGTCCGCAACTTTTACATCTGTTTTAAAATTTGTGCACATGAATCTTAAAACAGATCGGACGGTCTCAAAACCCATTAGACCCAAGCTGCTCTCGGTCTACTAGCGAATAATTTTTTTCATTGTAAGGGTTATACACCTCTCTAAAACTTCCAAATTAACGTATTTGTCCCTCTAAAATTCATAATATCATATTTACCCTTCTAAATTTCAAAAAATTCACAAATTTATCCATATTATTGTTTTTTATATTAAAACTCATTTTAAATTTAAGTACTCATTTTACTTTATATTAAAAAAATAAAAAAAATATGTAGTATGTTTAAGAAAATTCAGTTTTCTAATTAGTTTTCGAGGAGAGAAATGAACCATTTGTCCTCGGAGACCGACCAATTAGAAGATCGATATTTTTCTTAAGCATGCTACTAGCCAGTAGAGGAATGAACCATTTGTCCTCGGAGACCGACATTTTTCTTAAACATGGTACATATTTTCTATTTTTTTAATAAAGTGTAAATGGCTATTTTATAAATTTAAAATGAGTTTTAATGGAAAAGGCAATAAATTTGGTAAATTTGTCAGTTTTTGAAATTTAGAAGGGTAAATATGATATTATGAATTCTAGAGGGGAAATACATAATTTTGAAGTTTTTGAGGGGTATACATGAAATTGCCTCGTAGCATAGGGGAAAAGATTTGAATCGACTGTTTGGACATTTAAAATTGAGATAAGTATGTGAAGTACGATTGAGACATGAAAGACATGAGGCTTTATCCGAACTACTCAACATGATCGCCATTTTAAAATGTGCTCGGAGACGAAATTTTATATATATTTTTTTAAATCTTTTACTATTTTTTTAGATAGGTACAAATCATTGTTTTTGGATGGTCCAGAATCTTCTGAAAAATAGTAATTTTATACATATCTAAAAAAAATAGTAAAAAAGTTTCAAAAAAATAATATATAATTTGCTCCAAACACATTTTAATATTGAGATCAACATGCGGCTTGAATCGGCTGTTTAAATCTTAAAAACATAAATAAGAATATAAACCACAATTAAAATATGAAATACATGAGACATTTAAACCCACTGATAAAAATATATGTATGAACAAACTTTATAATTGATATAAACACATTTTATAAGTGATTGTATGTGTGTTCAACTTTATGTCAGGATTGCCTATGGGCATTTCATGGCAAAAAATAAATAAACTTTATGTCAGGATGGTAAGATAAATTCAACATACATGCTTATTTTTCTTTTCTAGATTTTTATCTTTTGTTCAATAGTGTATAAAATATTTTGTGGAGCAATTATAAATTACAAATTTCAAAGTTTTTACAATGATAAAAGATATAAGAACTTTTTTTTAATCAAGCATTATAAACACTTTCCAAAGAAAAAGCAAGTAATTCTTTATGTTGTTTATGTATTTTAATTCTTTGTGATATTAAAAAACAAAAAAAAGAAGTTTCATATTTAGTATAAAACTGTTGTGATTATATGTGCATTTAATTGTTTGCTCATATTATAAGTAAAATTAAAGTATGAACAAACAGCACAAAAGTTAAAATATAGACTCTCGTTCTCTTCCAAAAAAAATTATAATAGGAACAAACTTGTAAAAAAAAAAATGTTTCAGAATATCAGCTTTGTAGGGTGGATAAAAAAAACTTATTCCTAAGAAAATTCAATTATTCCAATTAGCTATTATGATAATGATATCCTATTTTTAAATATAACTCAAAAAAATATTCAAATTTATTATATTGAGATCTTCTCTTGTTTATTGAACAAGTATAAGAGAAAATTAATATTAAATATTTTGTGGAATAAATAAAAATACCACTTTCATAGCTTTATTTTTTTAATAACATATATAATATATATTTTTTTAAATATCAGTATGTTTAGAGTGTAAAATAGCGTAGATAAAGGATACAATAATATAATTAACTCTCCGAATAAATGTTCTCAACATTTTTAAATTAAGAAAGCAAGAACAGAGAGTATATTGCATCTATCCGAATTCACATTTTAAATGGAATAAATCTTCTCTGCATTTTAAAAAAATATTTAAAAATATATATATTTTGGAACATACCGAATAAACCATCTGAATGTTGTTGACACCCATTTTACTAGTTAATTATTAATTAATATTAATTTAACTGTACAGAATTGGCTTTCAAAAAAAAAAAAAAGTTGACTAGAACATAAAAGTCAGCTATTGTGCATTTCCATGAGCTCTGCCAAACAGAATTGTCATCCTTTTATAATTATACTTCCATTTTTTATATTATTGAAGCTCCATTTGTACTAAAATTAGTAAATCACTGCTTCTAAAAGCATACAAAAAGAATATTTTTTGAACCAAAAAATGCAAACAATTCATGAGAATAATAATCACTGAATAAGTATTTATTCTTTTGTAATTGGTTATATATATAATTACAAAAATATTATTAATGTATAACAAATCAACCTACTGTGCTGAAGCATTAGAGTATCTGCACACCATGGCTTCCTTATACACAAGCCCTGGCTTACACAAGTACCCTCGGTTCGGGCTACAATGCCTATCGGTCGAACAAATGCACTGCCCTTCCATAGCACACCCGTCTTCTTTCTCTAATTCGCTCTCGGGTTTTAATACCGCATCTAACCAGAAGCTGTCGAAAATTCCATCCGGATCCAATTGCATCTTCACTTGCATAAATTTTCCCCAATTCGGGTACTTGTTCTGAAAGCCAAAGAACGCGACACGTCGGTTCTTCCCGAAATGGGGCCTAGCATTGTATTTTCTAAATGCCATCTGTTCAATCTCTTCCATTACATCCTGATGTAGCCTCGGTGTAGAAGCATCGTCTGCTCTAAAATAATTGAAATCTACCACAACCGAATCCTCGGTTTGACCTAAGTACGCTTCTGATTGCTTTATAAACCGAATCAGGATCCCGTTATACATGTCGATTCCACAGAGGTTCTCTGCCTTCAAATCACGTAACTGTTTTACATCAATAATAAAGTTCTTGAATTGAGATGCGGAAAAGATTGCGGTACTCTCGTAAAAGGACAGGCCCTTTATTCTCGGGTCCCATGCGCACATGCTTAGCGGGTCCAATGTGGAGGAGTGGAGGCAAGAACCCGAAGTTTGCATCTTTCCTTGATAGCCAACAACTGGATATCCAAGGAAGGTAATGCCATTGTTCTTCAAGCCATTTCCTATAAGTCTTTTGTAAGCTATCTCAGAAGCAGCTAGTGCACACTTTCCTTTTGTGCTTCTTGATTTCTCCAATGCCTTCTCTGTAGGTACACAGCAATTTGATTAGAATCAGTATTGACATAACAGTGTAATTATGTGAAGAAAGACTAATGACTATACTATATATATGTTACTTGAAAATATGGCTGTGGTATACTAGCATATATCCTGACTAGGTTTCTGGTAATTTTGAATGTAACATGATTCAGTGAGTGACATATTCTTTACATGATCAAAATGCAAGTTGTGCTTGACAATTTTCAAAATCATCAAAACATGTATAAATGACTAGAATATACATGCCTTTTTTCATCATTACTAAAATTTGATGAATTAGATCTCAGAAAAAATATATAAACAAAGAAGAGTTGAGGCATTCAAACTAAGCATAGCACGGATACGTCCATGTTTGAATGGTTCAGATCGATTGTTTGGACATTAAAAATGAAGATATCAATCCATAGTACGGACCAATATGCGCTAGTACCATAGCCTCAATTAACAAAGAATTAACTAGCTAACTTTGATAAGTATAGTTGAATCAGACTTTGTACAAACTCAAAAGAAAATTCATGATCCATATATTTATTCCAAGCAACAATTGTACCTGCAGCTCGTACACCAGTTGACACCACGACGAGCGTCGATTGGAACCCGATAAAGTCATTTACAGCGTCACCGGAAGAATTCAGTGGAACCCGGTTGTCTTTCCGGTACACAGCCTTGTACTGTGATAGGTACCATGTTATGTCAGCAAATTCATGATCTCTTGCATGAGCTATGAAGTCTTCTTCAAGTGCAGCATCATTTCGAAAATCATTACTTATGCTTCTTTTAAATCTAGGCTCTAGAGAAAGTGTCACCTGCATATATGTTAAATATTCTTGATGATTGTTTCCTTTTATATATAGTTTCATGAATTGAAGGTTTGTGATTGAGAATAAAAATAATAAAAAGTTCTTAATACAAATCTTTACATCTCAATATATGTAGAAATTTAATAAGCTTCAGTTCATACTAATTAACATCATTTGAAATGTAATTATTAAACTATCTATATATCCAATAATATTCATATATATATTTTATTTTTATTTTTATTATTAAGATTGTCATATGATTCTCATAATTATAATATTTCTTACTCGACGAAATACCTGTCGAACCTACTACCAGTGGCGGATTTAATAAGAATGAATCTGTGTTTAGATATGATTTTACTCTATAATTTAGAATAAAATATGATGAATAATGTAAAATTGATTTTCATACTGGATGAAAATTATATATAATTGGCTCTTGTACTAAAGTTTTTTAGATTTGACCGACGAAACTTAAGTCTGGCTCTGTCTCTGTCTCTGCTGCTTCTGCCTACTACACTCGAACTTACTACCAGTAGTGGATTTAATAAAAATAAATTTGTGTTTAGACATGATTTTATTCTATAGTTTAGAGTAAAATTAATTCTTACACTGGATGAAAATTTTATATGATTGACTCTTATACTAAAGTTTTTCAGATTGACCGACGTAACTTAAAAAGTCTAACTCTGTCTCTGTCTCTGCCTCTGCCTACTGCACTCGGAAGCATAGTAACATGATACGCGATAAATTCGGGAATAATTCGCATTTTATTAGTTTTTTTGACGTTTCCGAACCAAACTCCGAATAAAAAGCAAAAGAACGTATAATACATTTTATTCACAAATAAAACGCGAATCACAAATTATTCGCGAGAAAAATGCAAAAAAAATTAATTTTTTTTTGGAGGGAGTTGAATTTTTTTTTTTACTTTCTTGTAATACCAAATTATTCTCAAATTATATCTAATTATTTCTAAATCATGAATTTTTAATCCACCGAACCGAACTCAATCTATTCGATTGTCATTTACTCGGATGGGCAACAAAAAGCTAAATTTGACACATAAAGTACTTTTAGTGATTTCGGGGCCCGCAATCAACCAGAGTGATTGTTTTGTCGTATAGTGCTTTTAATCATACAGACCCAATGTGCGTTGTCGTTGTTGTGGTGCACTGGTGTTCGGCAACGAGGCTTCTTTAATTAGCTGCTTAAGTTTGGTCAAACAGTTGTGTCCTAAGACAGATTTAGAGTATTTTTTTTAAGATTTTTTTAGAGCAAATTTTAAGTTGATAAAAACTCAGGCTTACAGCACGGTGTCTCTTTAGAACTCCTTCTTAGTATCTTTATACACTCTAAGCTTCATTGTTCTAAGTTTTTGTCAGCCGAACAACTTCTCCTTAGCACAACTTAAACTCTTAAGCCTCATTGCTGTAAGCATCGTTGCTGAACATGACCAGGCGGATCTTAATGTTTTCTTAAATTTGAATGCTTGTTATCATTAGAAAAAACACACTTTTTTTTAGAAGTATAATATAATTTTTGTAAATTTAAGGAAACCAACCTCAATAATTAGTCTTTTTTAAATAATTTATTGTTAATAGGTCTTTTTAAATTATTTCTTTATATTTATTAATGACGAAATAATTTATTCTGTCAATTTAAATTCGATATTTCAAGTAAAAATTATGTTATTTATATCTCATCATATCTCATATTTTATATCTTCATTTTCAAAATTCAAAATTGTCAATCTGAACTACTCAACATGATATCCATACTAAAATATACTTGGAATGAAATTTTAGAATTTAAAAAAAAAAAATTAATATTTTTTAAGATAGGTACAAAATCACTGTTTCTGGACCGTTCAAAAACAGTGATTTTCTACCCATCTAAAAAAATAGTAAAATATTTCCAAAAATCATAAATTTTGGCCTCCAAGCATATTTTAATATGGATATCATGTTGAGCGGTTCAGATCGACAGTTTGTACTTTGAAAACGAAGATATTAAATGTAAGACATGATGACGTATAAAAAGCATAAGATATTAGAACGCTCCTCTATTTATATATCATATTTATAAAAAAAAATTATGAAATTTAACGCAAGTTTATCATTCAATAAAAAAAAATTCAAGTTCTAAGAATCTATCTCTATTTTATCTGACAATATCTTCAAATTAATTACACCAGCTCCTAATTCCATAAAAAATTTGAGGACCATGTTTTATAGTCAAATTCTTTGAACTAAAATGAATATATGCCGTCTCAAATTGGCTAAAGAAGAATAATTTCCTTTTAATATCTTTTATGAAATATCATAATACACTTAAATTACAAAAAGAAAATAGTACATAATAAATTCATAAAACTAACAAGTTATGGTGATGAACCTTGATGTATGAAAATTATGTTAGATGTATAAAAGGGGGAAATCGATCTACCAAAACTAACTTGAGAAAGTAAACAAACTCTCTATGAAATTGGAGTAAATTTACATGAAGTAAATCTTGCATTAGTTAAAAAATAAATCTGAAGGAGGTAATTATAGAGATAAAATTATTTTAATTATACATTTTATTTTTTTCTGAGTTCTAACTTTTTTTTTTAGTCATTTCAATATGATCCTATACCATCTTAAAAAAGTTATTTTTTTTCTTGCATTTTGTGTTATCAGCCTTAGACAGTGCATCTAAAGATGTCAATGAAATTTATTTATCATATTTGTGTCATATTTTTATATAAACATGTAGGGATAAGAATTTTTTTCATTAATTTATCGGATAAATGTACAGATAAAAAAATTTGTTACCTAATGAGATAACAAGTATGAATAAGAGAGTTATTCGTATCCGTTATCTTATAGGATAATTGATAACTTTAAAATATATAATATTATTTATTCATACGTATTTAATATTTATTATCATGATGAGATTAATTTATACCAAAACTTATATAATTTTGTTTAATAAATGTATTTATTTTCTTTTGAAATAATGGGTGCAGTAATTGTAATTTTTATATTTTATTATTTTACATATCATGTCTAAAAGAATATTTTTAAACAAATATTCGTGTAAAAACACCTATCACACTCGTACCTTATCTCATTAACACCCTAAATGCATCAAGTAAAACAAAATAAATTGTCACTAAAACAATTGCCACTAACCTTTGAAATGACTCCTAATAAGCCAACTGAGACCAGAGCAGCATTAAACAGCGCATCCCCTCGCCACAGCCTCAGTACCTTTGCATATTGCTCTGTGTCTCCGGCCGGTACCACCAAGCTCAGCCCCACCACATGGTCATGTACCGCCCCACCACGGTCCCACCACGAGCTCCCGTGGGACCCGGTACTCAACAAACCACCTATGCTCACTCCTTCCCAGTACGGAGCTGCCACTAGACTTAACCCAGCCGACTCCACCGTGTCGATCATGTCTCTTAACCCGAAACCCGAATCCACCGTCACAGTGCGGTTTATTGGGTCTATATGTATCCCGGTGTTGTACCTGCCCGTATATTTGTATGTCTTATATATATATACATACAATTTAAGGGAGAAAAAACAAATCTTCTACGTTGATCGAACTTCCAATCTTCGGAAAAAAAAACAAATAATAGAAATTAGAAATTATTAGAAAATTCAATTTGTTAATTACCTTGAAGTACTAATAAGCACGGAGTCGGCTGAGGGAGGGCATGCTAATGGCGGAATGTTGTGCGCGAATGCGCTCACGACCTTAACTTTTTTATTATTCTTAACCGCCTCCGCAACTGCATCAATGATCTCTTCTTCGGTTGTCGGGTAGACGACAGATGGGACCCGGCAGTCGATGCGGTCGTTCCATATGCCGTAAGCATTCGAGAGGATGCAACTCGAGGCGTCGTTGCATTGGATCGGTGATCTCGGTGGCAATGAATATGTAGCTTTTAGGAGGATAGAGAAGAGGAGGAAAAAGAAGAGAAGGTTAATGGTGGTGCCCATTTGATAGATAGATTTAATTTGGTAAATCTGGTGGTGCCTTATAAGTCTTATTACTGTACTTTTTTTGGTTGGAAAGCTTGGAAGGGAATCATAGGCTTCTTTGGTGGACCCTGAACAGATAATTTTAGGATATATATTATTATTGCCTTGTAACTTGTTGGGTTTTGTCCAAAAGATTTTTTTAAAAATTATTCCAAACCGGATTCAAACTTGTATATAGGTAATAGGTGGAAAGGTGGATATGACCATTAGTGGATAGAGAATGATAGATTATTAGACTCATTGAAACAAAATATTGTTGCCTTACAAAGGGATATAAAGATGGATACAGCATTTAATTTTAAATCCGCGTTCATGATTCACAAAATGCCGCGTGATTCAAACAGTTCTTGTTAATTATCTCTCTCAATCTGTATGAATCGGACGGTCGTAATTGATCCGTCTAAGCAAAAGGTTGTTTTGCTGTTCGCCTGTGGTAGATGAGCAGCTATGACCTTTCTGCTTTTAGACTAATTTTACGGGGAGTGCTATTTTCAGGTCAATAATTGTAATATTGATTGTTGAGATAAATGTTTCTCTTAAAATACATGATTTACCCTTTATTTCTCTCTCTTAAATTATAATATGAAAATTGAGGTCTGACCTCAGCGATGAACAGTGCCAAGCCCTTGAATTGCTGTCCGATTTCATTTCGATGGACCTGATTGTTTGAGGCTGAGGTTTGCTACCGTCATCCAAACAAAACCGACCAAAATTTCTGAAACGCTTCTCGCGAATTTGCCTGTGGTGACAGGCGTCGTTATCTCCTCTTTTGCACTCGCCACGTAGTGATTCCCCGCGACGTGTTTTTTTTCTTTTTTTTCCTTTTTGAGGAGACCGCTACATGTTTCTTTTTTTTGCTGGTGGTGTACGAAATAGATGTCAAATAATATATTTATTTGTAATCACAAAAGTATAACTGAATGACACAACAGTAAGGTATACCATTTGAACAAAGTACTGCCGCTGCGTTCTTGGTGTAGGGTCGACCTCATATGAATTTTAACACTGATCGGAAAGTTGTGGAAACTTGAAAACGCGAAAGCGAATTGGAAAATTTTCAAAATTCGTTGATCGGAAGGGAAGGAATGAGGCGACGGGATTCGACGGGTAAAAAAGCGCTACTTGAAATCTCGTGTCTAATTAATTGAAAAAGTTAATAAAGAAAAAGTTAACAAAAGAAGGTTGTTCTTCCGAGATAAAACATATATATTTGAATTTCTAATAGTAACCTATTACTAAATAGAAAAGGTACTAACTGCTACCATAGTCATAAGATTTGCGAATTATTCGCGAATTTTTTTTGTAATGATGAACCGAACGCCGAATTATTCGGTTGACCGAATTATTTCCGAATAATTCGCGAATTTTACCAACTTTTTCTGAATTTTCCGAATTATTTGCGAATTTTTCCCATAACATTTTTTTTGAATTTTTTTTTTGTTTCCTTGTAGGACTGAGATCTCTACTCTGGATAATTCCGAATCATTTTTAAATTATTTCCGAATCACGAATTTTTGATCTTGCCGAACCGAACCCGAATAATTCATTTGTCATTATGACAGCTGCAATCATACCTGCCATGTTCTGTCGATTTCTGTTAATACAAATGTAACAGTGACTTAATTTGATGAATTTAATATTTCATGCACAATATTAAGAACAAATTGCATTTTTTTTGTAAACAAGTCTGTATAAGCATACAATTAAAAACACGTTATGTTACAGTTATATCATCTGTAATTTTGTAGTACACCATCCTAAGGTTGCTACACCCATGAACAATTAATAAAGTGGAAATTACCCGACCGGTACTCCTAACTGGTGTTGAAAATCTCATCTTATGACTTTTACACCCATGAACCCTTAACAATGAATTGTAAAATTGCTCAACCAGTACTCCCAACCGGTATTGAATATCCAAGTATCATGTTCAGAAAAGATCCTGATACATCCAACCGTACTGAAAACCAAAATGAATTTAATCTGATCTGAAAAAAAAACAATGCCCAGAAAAGAACCCTTACATCTTAATTTAAGTCGATCTTTCCACCAAAATGATTCTTGTCAGCTGAGATTGATCTGAATCATTCATACAAGTACCAGTTCATCAATACCTTGCTAGAACGACATTAGGAGTTTACACAGCCTCCCAGCAAAAAAGAGAGGAGTGAGATGACATCTTTCACTTAAAATGTCATGTATGAAACCGCCTTTTGGGCAAGCTCTTTTAAGAGGACTTGCATAACCGAACGACCTGCTGGATTATCTTTGCGAATTTTTGTTTTGCATCGTAAATGGTTTTTGAGATTACAATAAGGTTGGGGTTATTTTGCCGAAGAGAAGAGAGAAGTTGTCTTGGCAGTATTCCAAATTTGCTCATATGGTCGACGCCTATGATTCACACTATAATCTAAAATACTCTTGACAAGATCCTTTCTACTAATACTTCGCAAAAAATGTAGAACTGACTATGTACCTGATGCATACCATACCAGCGCTTCACTTTTTAATTGATTCACATTGTATCAAAAGGCTTCTTAATTTAACCAATTAAATTACTTACTAATATGTGAAGGAAACAATATACAATCCAATAATTATAATTTATGAAATTTTAAATTAAAATATAAAATAATTACTTTGTGCTGAATTCAATAATAAGATGAATTGTTTACATTCTGAGGTTTTGATCGAGATTTTGTAGGTAGCAACAAATTCCTCCTTTAATCATCCTCTTTATCTTGTTCTATTGCTTTAAGTATGAATATTTAAACTTTTTTGCGTCAAGAATTTCAACGTAGATGAAAATCGTACAATTTAATTTCGTCTCGAGTTTTTCTTTGATTAATTATGCGATTTGATTCACTTCCATTTTTGTTGTAGAGGTTGAAGAATGATCATGGAGAAGATGTGATATGGGATTCGACTAAAGAGAAAGAAGATACGAGAAAGAGAAAGGAAAAAGAAGAAATGAGTTAATTTCGATCAAGTTTGTTAATTCTCTCTTAGGAGGTAAAATCTTCCTTTGTTAATATTTTCTTAATTAATTTATTAATTAATTAGATAGATGTAAGAGAGAGAAATGAAGGGTAAAGCAGGTTGTTGAGAGCAAAATTTCTATCTCAGCACTCAAAATTGCAATTACTGATCTAAAAGTGGCCCTCCCTTAATTTTATTTGATTGGATATTTTAACGGGAGGATTAGATCAACAGAGATTATTTGGTTACATTTTGTTATTTCCAAAATTTATATTGTAATTAAAAAAAAAGAACTAAACAATCTCCTCCTCTTTCTAACGAATTCATATCACCTAAGGTATAAGAATATTTATGTTTAAATCTGGACTGTTCGATCAGAATCTGCACGAATTAAAACAGTCCACATGCATTTCATCTCGAGCCTAATTAACCTAAATTTTAATCGGACGGTTCGGATCTAAACAGAAATATTCTGATACCTCAGAGGATATGGACTCCTGTCTAACCTACTCTTCTTTTTGTTTTATTCTTACCTAAATGCGCCTAGAGCATTTGCATTCCTGAAACTATTAGAGTTTCTAATCTGACGTAGCAGTTGCTAAACCAGTTTCAGAGATGTAGATGGATTTCTTATTTAGCAACTTTGCTCAATAATTTATTATTAAGAAATCGTTTATAAACTCTGACGTGGCAAAACGATTGGCATGTATTCGCTAAAATTAGTTTAATTTACTGCTGATGTGGCTTATTAATTTTAATTTACTGATGATGTAGCTTATTAGAAACTCTAAAATTAGTTTCACGAATATGAACCGGAGTTTATAATTTTTTAAAAGCAGCTAACAGTTATTTAGAAACTCTAAAGTGTAAACAAACAATAGGCGCATAAATCAGTTAGCAACAGGCCCAACAATGGATTTCTAGTCCTATAAGCCCATCAATGAATCTCTAGTCCAATAAAGCCCACAGTCGATTCTTTTTTAGTTAGGCTTATTGGATTAGATTATAGGATTTCTGTAACAGAATAACCAGGTCCATTGAGCTTTTAGTTGAATAAAAATTAAAAAGTGGTGCATTTCTTACATTACATCGCATAGATATAAAGGTTTCCATTCTAATATCAGACAAGACTAAAGATTTATGACAAAAAAATATGAGCACATTCTTCCCTGCCAAGCTCAAACCGTATATTTGCAACAAACCAATATAACTTGTAACATTATGAACTTCATGTTATATTCTATTTCAAAATAATTTTGTATAGAAATAGAATAATTAAACTATAAAATGACACTCCTTCTCCGTCCTATTAAGATATTTAAATGGCTTGCTACCTTTAATTCGTAAAAGACAACGCATGATAAGCCTACTATTATCTAAAAAACAGTGATTTTGTACCTTTTTTTATATATATTATTATTATTTCAGAAAACCTACCCATCTAATTGATGGCGTGAGCCTACTGAAAAACGATACTATCAGAATCAGGTATACTTTCTTGGTAACACCTGGACTGCAAGCTCTCAAACCAGTCATTGATAAGCCTCCTGGTAACAACAATCAAGGGAACCCAAGTGGGGCCAACATTACTTATGATAATGGCTTCCACACAGTCAGCTACGCTTCACCGAATGCTCCCAGCAACCAATACACAAAGCTGCCGAGACAACCGACGGTCAGGATTTACTGCGAGGCCGCTATGGAATTGAGTATCACTGCATGAAACGGCACTGTTGTGCTGGCACCTGCCAATTCTAACAATCACTATCAGGTAGTTAATCAATTGATTAATTAGTCGATTACTTTTTTTCCCTTTTTTTTGGGTGATCTCTGATATTAATTGGTTTTGCTTGATGTAACATTTTAATATGAGCTCATTGATTAACTCCTTTAATTTTTTTTTTAATTCATGTAGCACTGGATCAAGGACATGAACTCCTTTAATGAGGAAAAAGATCAAGATGGTTTTCCTATTTTTGCACTGGTCAACAGAGTCACTGCATAATTAAGATATATAAATACATAAAACCCCTGTTTAATTTCTACATGAATACATCAGGTTAGCTTAGTTCCTTACGACCAGAACGGCCTCGACAACTCAGTGAAGTGGACGGAGGTGGCATCAACAGGTTTCCGTGCCATTAGGATTACAAGCACACCTACCTTGAATATGACTGTCCTCGTCCTCGCCAAAGATACTGGCAAATTCAATGACGGCGCCAAGATCATCATCCAACATTGGGCTGACACCCGAATCCAGCACTGGAACATCGTTCCTTGCAATTCTAATGTTTCCAAAACTTGTTCTTGCATCATTGCATACCTTTTTATTATTATTGTTATAATTTTTCATTATTTTCACTCTATATATGTTTCTAAACTTGGGATAATTAATAAAGTATTCTTGCGGTGGATTACCTGAAATAAAGAAATAAAAGGTGTTGTTTCTCTTATATTGTTGATTGAAATGCAATTTAATAATGTATTATCCATTGACAATTGGTATGTTCATTTATTTACGCTTGAGCTGTAACTATATGATGTGATTTGTTATTTCTAAAAATTGTATATATGTTTTCAATATTTAGTTACATAGAACGAGTATTAATATTATATTGAGTTAATTTTAAATTTTAATGATAATTTATCATGAGTCGTTAAAACTCTACCGTTAAAACTTTAAAATTATTTGATGGAAGGATAAATATTTCTCAATTTAATTAATTCACAAAGCTAAAATAATAGAATGTCTGATCAAAATCAGATGAATTAATCAAAGAAGTTATTATACTCAACCATGAACACTTTCTCTCGTCTATTATAGCTTCATTTACAAAATGAAGAGGAGAGTTATCAAAGAACTTTTAATGTTTGGGCCTTAAATTGGGCCATGTAAAATTAACAAGGCCCAAATTATCAAAGAACTTTCATATGATTTTAGTGTAACCAGGTCCATTGGGCTTTTTGTTAAATAAAAAGTGGTGCATCCCTTGTATTACATGGCATAGATATAAAGGTTTCCATTCTAATATCTGACAAGACAAAAGATTTTTGACAAAAATATGAGCACATTCTTCCCTGCTAAGTTCAAACCATATAATTCCAACAAACCAATATAATATAATAGTCTATTCAATCTTTTACATTATTACAATTGGAACAGATTTGACTGGAACTGTGACTTGAGGATAATATTTGTTGCCAGTGGTGATGGATCCCACTAGCACTACAATCAGTTCATACCCAACTTTTGGTTAATTTCATTCTGACATAACAATTCCAGAGAGAAACAAATTCATAATCAATCAAGATAGAATTATTGATTATTTTTTTTCTTACTGTCAATAATTTCAACTTTTTGAAAAATTTCCATCATGGGTAAATTGTCAAATTCCAATAAATTGGTGGATAAAGGATTAAGCATTAACAGAATGTAGTGCAATCCAAACCATCTCCAACTGCAATTATATTGACAAAAGATGATGAAAGAGATTAATTAATGCCTCTGGCAAATATCTGGTACCTGTCTCTTCATTCATCCAATAGACAATTTGTTGAAAAGATATTGGTTCCCCGGTATCCAAAAATATTGAAAAGATTGTCATGAGGTTTATCTAGTCAAAGAGAAACTCAAATAGGTCATGTGTGTCTAATGAGGAAAGTGGAAAGACAGGTCAAGTAGTGCTTGGGATACGCAATAAGGGAGAGTATAATAGGGCTTCTTACTAAGTAGGACTAGGTAGGATAGGTACAAGACCATAGTAACAGGGTGGGCTATGGGAGGCAAGCAACGTAGTCAAAAAGTAAAAGAGTAGGAAAATTGGGTTAGTAAAGTAGGCTAAGGTACTGTTTTTAGATGACTTTCTTAGTGTGTTGATGGAGTACTTTGTCGATGATTCATAAGACAATATCTAATATGGTGGTTGTTATTAGGGGTGCAAACGGATCGGATAGTGGTAAAACCATATCTGTATCCGTTTTTATTTTTCGGATACGGATACGAATATGGATCGGTTATTAAACGAATACGGATACGGATCGGATATTAAATGGATACGGATACAGATCGGTTATTAAACGAATACGGATACGGATCGGATATTAAATGGATACGAATACAGATACGGATATAATACGGATACATAATTTTGATATTGTAATAAAATTAATATATTATTCAATGAATTATTTTTCATATTAGAAAACAAAAATAACATAAAATACGGATATAATTCAAATATTCGATCAATTATGGTGATCAAAATATTTTTTCTCATAGTAAACTTGTTACGTTATTACAAAAGCATTCGCCTTTTGATCAATTGATTCTGATTATTCACATTTTTTGGCGTTCCATAATCATTTGCCTTTATTTTAATTATATATATATATATATCAAGGTTCTAAATAGCGATTATAGCGGCATAGCGGGGAGACAAAAAAAAAAAGCTATCGCGAATAGCGTAGCTATTGCGAAAGCTATCCTACATAGCGATTTTTTTATTTTCAAAAATTTTATTTTATATTTCTACTAATAATAAACATATCTAAAGTCTCATAAGTAACAAAAACACCAAATTGATTAAGAAGTTCTAATATTCACATTGAACCAATACAAAGTTCAAATTGTCATTCAAAATATCCCTAATTCATAAATATCGATATTATAGACCAATGCACATTGTTCAAGTTTATTGATATTATAGACCCATCTAATTTAATTTCGTTTTGGACCTTAAAGCCCATTTAAATTGCAAAACAAATAAATAATAATAAGCCCATGTAGCATAGCGGACCGCTATTACCGCTATAGCGGCCGTAGCTCGATTAGCGGAGTTTTACCCCGTAGCTTAGCTTTTTAGGTCAAAAACCACTATAGCTAGCTATTTAGAACCCTGATATATATATAGAGTACGGCTAACGCGCTTCCTCTAGAATATTAACAATATGCTTCTGGCCTCCAAAATCTATCGAATGGGCTTCAAATGACAAATCTAAACCGTTCAAACCAATCTCCTTACCGAGAGCTTCGTTTCCATATAAAAAGAATTAATTTTCGAATTTATTTACCATCAAGTCAAGCGGTCAAAATATGAAGGATTTTGTACGTATTTTAATGCACTATTTTGCTCATTTTTTTTACCACTTGACTTCATAGTAAATAAATTCGAAAATTAAAACTTTTTATATTGAAACAAAGCTCTCGGTAAGGAAATCGGTTTGAACAGTTTGGATTTGTCATTTGAAGCTCATTCGATAGATTTTGGAGGCTAGAAGCATATTGTTAATATACTAGAGGAAGCACGTTAGACGTACTCTATATATATATATATATTTGTTTTAAGTGGTTGATTTTTTTTTTCTATATATATTTTTGATTCAGATGTAACAACCTCTTTTACAAAAATATAAAGTACAACATCATTCTAGTAGATATAAAAAAAAAAATTGGAAATCTAGGCGGAATCATTAAAATAAGAAATTTGGGAGACATAAAGTAAGAGTAGTCAAGAGTGTCAGGCAGTAAAAGGAATAAAATATATTGATCAAGTAGCGACCAGCAGGTATGCTATACAAATTTTCAGTGTTTCGCGGATATTCAAAAATTAAAAAAATACGTATACGGATAATTATCCGCATCCGTATCCGTATCCGTATCCGCAAAATTTATATCCGAATCCGCAAAATTTCGGATACGGATCCGGATACTGACGGATAATATCCGATCCGTTTGCACCCCTAGTTGTTATTAGGGGCGTTCATGTCCGACCCGAGAATACTTCGTTTTTTATTCAAAATTATGATTAACTATTCAATATATTTGTGGTTGTTTTGGGGCGTTCGTGCCCGAGAATACCAGGAGGAGATCATTCAATCATGTTGGTACCGTACTCATTTCTAGGTAAGAAATCAGGACTTGAAAAGCAGTGTGTGGGCACTGCTCTTGCCAGCTCCGCGCCTGACCCATGTCGTTTCCGATGATATCGACGAGTCAACGCTCAAATCGAATATGGAACCGATAAGGCGACCCTTAGAAGGGTGGATAAATTTCGAAAACAGGCTTGGTCCCCTCCCAAAGTAGAAAATGAGTGAGAACTTTACATTATTATCTCTAAAGTGTCGCAAAAGTAGGGGGCTACTTCATATGAAATTTGTATCCATTCAATTTCCACAAAATCTGCATTTGAGAGTATTCATTGATTAGATAATTAAGGCATAATATTCTTCAATATTTGATGTAGAATAGAGACGCAAATCAAACACTAATTCTGAATTTTTATCATCCAAACACTCATTATTTTTTGTTCTCTCTTCAACATATCACAAATAGAAGTTTCATGGTTATATTGTCATACCATGACTTCAAATTTAACTATATATCTAACACCACTACTCTTATTGACATTTAATTTACATTTTAATCCATGCTACCTAATAATTACCAACTTTTCATAAGGTTTATGCAAAACTCTACACTAGAAGTCCCAAATTAAGTCTACACTATATATGACCTTTTCACAGAGAGAGCTAAAACAGAAAGTATAATAAGTTTAGATTTCATTGTTAGTTTATTACAGGAAATAGTGAGAGTCCATATATATATATATATATATATATATATAGGACAGTGCTACGGTGCTATGCGTAGCATAGAGCCCTCCGTGCTACGGCTCAATTTTTGAGTTTTCAAAATCCTAACGGTCGATCCGAACCGTTCAACATGATCTCCATATGAATATGTACTTGCAAACCAAATTTTACATTTTTTAGAATTTTTTTACTATTTATTAAGCCACTTTGAAAAAACACTAATTTGTACACAACAGTAAAATCTGCTGGACCATTGGATCAGCGATTTTCAAAGTGGCTTAATAAATAGTAAAAAAATTCTAAAAAATGTAAAATTTGGTTTCCAAGTACATATTCATATGGAGATCATGTTGAACGGTTCGGATCGACCGTTAGGATTTTGAAAACTCAAAAAGTGAGCCGTAGCATGGAGAGGCCCTTATATATGCGTAGCATATTAGCCAGATTCTATATATATATATATATATGAGTGAGGCTACGGTGCTATGCATAGCACCGTTTGGGTCCGTGCTACGACTCAAAATTTGACTTTTCAAAATCTTAACGGTCGACCCGAACCGTTCAACATGATTATAAAATGAATATGTACTTGCAAACCAAATCTTACATTTTTTCGAAAATCACTTGATCTGAACATTCTGGACCATCCAAAAACAGCCTATCTAAAAAAATAGTAAAAAAATTCGAAAAAATGTAAAATTTGGTTTGCAAGTACATATTCATTTTATAATCATGTTGAATGGTTCGGATCGACCGTTAGGATTTTGAAAAGTCAAATTTTGAGCCGTAGCACGGACCCAATCCGTGCTATGCATAGCACCGTAGCCTCACTCTATATATATATATATATATATATATATATATATAGAGAGAGAGAGAGAGATGGGCTATTGTACTTCGCGAAGTAAAACCCCCGTTTACTTCACGCTCATATTTTCATTTTGAAAATCCAAACAACCGATCCGAACCGTTCAACATGTTCTAAATATTGAAATGTGCTTGGAGACTAAATTTTACATTTTTTGGAATTTTTTTATTATTTATTAAGCCACTTTGAAAGTTTCTGATCCAACGGTGAACAGTAAAAAACAGTAAAATTTTCTGGACCACCAGATCAGAAACTTTCAAAGTGGCTTAATAAATAGTAAAAAAATTCCAAAAAATATAAAATTTAGTCTCCAAGCACATTTCAATATTTAGAACATGTTGAACGGTTCGGATCGATTGTTTGGATTTTCAAAATGACAAAATATGGCCCGAAGTAAACGGGGGTTTTACTTCGCGAAGTACAATAGCCCATCTCTCTATATATATATATATATATAACTACGTATATTTGTACAAAATTAACAAAATTTTCAGAAAAGTTTATTTAGTATCAAATATTATTAAACCATTATTAAAAGAAGAGAATATATATGCGCTGAATATTGTTGTTGAGGGGAAAATCTATAGGTGCTTCTCCCAACTTATAGGGTTTGGAATTTGAGTTTCTTTTGGTCAACTTATAGGTATATAATCTAGATCACTTTAACAAATAATTAGAAGCTTAAATGTATACAAAGAAGTAATAGACAAATGTAGCTAATTAAGTATTATTGCTTTTTGTCAATAAATTAAATTAATGTTTCTTTTCTTCTTCAACCATATTCAGACTTCAGAGAAGGTTCCTTAATTAAGTACTGCTTTGATTAAATCAAGATTATCTAGGCGCTAGTTGCATGGGGAAGTTCATTACTAAAAGAAGCACTTGATATAAGGTGAAAAGCACCTTTTGATATTTTATAGACTAGTGACTAATTATCAATTTGTCACCTAAATTATCATAATTCGTTATCACTTCATGGTGTGAATATTATAACTAATCTAACCATGCATGTCGTTTTCAAATCTAGTCAAAAAATTCAAGTGGTGTGTAGGAATAGAATCTAGAATTTAGTTTATGAAGAATATATTTGATGCAAAGGAGAGAGAGAGAGACCACTTCTCATGGATAGAAAATATATACCGCGTGAGTTGTACATAAACCGTGAAGCTTTGAACATTAAAAAAGGTATAAATTATTTTTATATTTGCAATTGACATTATTAGTAAATTTAAAAAAATCTACAAAAATAAAATAAAATACTATGAATGTTTCAAAGATTCAGTAGATCGATTTTATTTGACTTCTATATTCTTGTAAATATTGTAAGACTTTGATATTAATTAATATATTAATTGTTGGCTGGATGCTATTATTAGTATAAATTGTATATAGAATTCAATATTGACCCCACACTTCTCATAAAAATTGCTCACTGTAATATTCAAATTTTTTCAAAGTTAATAAATTAAAATGAGAATTACGATATTAAAAAGAGAGAAAGGAAGAAGAGTGAGTCTATGGTACTATGCATAGCACGAATTTGTCCGTACTACGGAGCCATATTTTCATTTTGAAAATTCTAATGGTCGATCTGAACCGTTCAACGTGATCCCCACATGAATATGTACTTGCAAACTAAATTTTATATTTTTTCAAACTTTTTCACTATATTTTAAGATAGGTAGAAAATCACTTAATCTGAAAATTCTAGACCATAAAAAAACAATGATTTTCTACCTATCTAAAAAAATAGTAAAAAAATTCTAAAAAATAAAAAATTTAGCCTACAAGTCTATTTTCATATGAAAATCATGTTGAACGGTTCGGATCGATCATTAGAATTTTAAAAACGAAAATATTAATCTGTAGTGCGGACTAATCCTTGCTATACATAGTTCCATAAACTAACTCAAGAAAGAAAGATAATTACAAAATCCATTTCTGTTAAAACAGTAGATTTCATGTGACGCTGATTTTGCTGGAGTGGATTCAGTTGTTGGATTTTGTGATTCTTGTCTCCATTAAAAAAATCAAGTGGGACCACTGTCAGATCCCTGTATCACAAAACGACAGGAAGTCTGTTCTGACTTGTCATCTCCAAAAAAAGCACGTCTTAGACTCCCGAAATTTTTAATAATAGAAAATAAAATAAATTAATATCGACATTGAATAACGATTTAACGGAATTTCGAAATATAACAAAGACGTTATGGACCATAACGGCTAAATTAGCACCTTAATTACCCACTGATTAGCAACATAAACACACGGGCCGTTATGATCCCGAATTGCCAGGGAGGCAAAGGAAAAAAAATCTCGGGCCGTTATGATTCCGAACGGCTAGAAAAAAAAAAAAAAAAAACCCTGACCGTTATGGTCCATAACAGCCAGGGAATTCTTCCATTGCGACAAAACTTCCATTTAGTAAATGGAAGAATTAATAAAAAAAAACTCAAAACTACATTTAAACTATATTTAGTAAATGGATACATCTTTTAGTTACATTATGGACCGACTGGGTTCCACCTTCCACGCATTATATTTACTTCTTCAAGAACTACATTTAATGTCATGATCCGAGACCATCCAATGGAAGACTTAATAAAAACTCAAAACTCACCCCTGGCCGTTATCGACCATAACGTCCAGGGTTTTTCTTTTCTTTTTTTCCCTGGCTGTTCGGGACCATAACGGCCCGGGTTTTTCTTCTTTTTTTCCCTTCGCCTCCCTGGCCGTTCGGGACCGTAACGGCCCGTGTGTTTATGTTACTAATCAATGGGTAATTAAGGTGCTAATCTGGCAGTTATGGTCCCTAACGTCCCATGGACGTTACGGACCATAACGTCTTTGTTATATTTCGAAATTCCGCTAAATCGTTCTTCAATGTCGATATTAATTTATTTTATTTTCTATTATTAAAATTTTTGGCTTAGACTCGGCTCTGTGGACCGTTAAAATTTAGCTAAATCAGGGAGCATATCGTCGCCGTCTATTTCACATAGAATATAGTTTAACAACGGAGCAGATCATTTTGGTGCTCTTGAAAATAAAGCTTAGGGATCCGATTTGGATAGCTCAAGCAATTCTGGGGTAAAGATTTTAACAGAGTAGTTTGGGCTTCATGCAGCACACAAACAATATGCAGGGCTGTTTTGATTCTATAGGCCGTGCGCTGCATGAAGTCAAAACTGCTCTGTTAAAATATAATCGGTCATAAGTTTAAACTCAATTTTTAAAAAGTAAATTCATATGTTGATCTCAGTTTATTTTATAAATAATGAATATACATTCTAAATTTATAATTTTTAAATTTTATACAAAAAAGAATCGAGAAAGGGAATAGAAAAATGTAGGCCGCGAAGTTATTTTTATGTGCTCAATTTCAATAATTTCTAACATTTTGAGACAATACGAAATAATTTTAAAAAATTTAAACTTGAACGCAAACTTATTTTTTTGTGAAGTAGATCAAGATCAATAGTTTGAATTCATGATTTAAATCAGAATGTCCAAAAATACAAAAAAAATACTCTAACTGCTTTAATAAGCAAATGTCAAGTTCTCTATAATTTATTCCTATGTGAAAAAATATAGTTCCACTTGCCTGCCTCTGTTTTTTTTATCATCTTCATAAGTTCGAATCGGAAAGTCCACAAGCATATTGCGTAATCTTTTAAGAAATAATTCAATTTTTAAAAAGCGTATTTTTGTCGAAAAGGCGAAAATGTAGGTTATTATGTGAAAATTTTCTTAATCATATACTAGTTTTCTTTTATTTTTTCAAAAGATTTGAAATCCAAAAATACTGTTATAATTTTCTCACTTCTCAAGAAATTTGGATTTTTATTATGAACCGTTTCTACCTCGAATTTTTTTAATGAATAATCCAAGGTTATTTCTAAATTAAACTGTAAGAATTCTAGTATTTTTAGGTATTTCACAGAGAAATTTGGAAAAAAAAAAATCTTAATATTCCATCGTATCTCCGTATTGAGACACTATACCAAATTATGTTCCTTGTTGGGACACTATATCTAATTATGACTAAAGGGACATATTATGAAAGAAATTTATATCACCTAAATTAACTAAAATTTGGATTTAGATTCTAACCATCAGATTTGTTTTGGCATGAATATTGAAGAATCTTGTGCATCTCACCTCGAGCCAGATTGGTCCAGATTATGATTGGACGGTCCAGACTCTTACATCGGTGATGTTTGGTTGTAGACTAAACAATGAAATAAGGGCTTTAGGCCTCAGTTATTCCGTCAAACGTGATTTAATTGAGCCGAACTAAGATGGAATAAGTCGACCTTTAGACTAGTCTAAATTGGTCTAAACTAACCCACCTCTCAAGGTGGTTTAAGTTTAATTTTATTTGAGTGTGAGGTTTAACTTTTTGTTATTTTTATTTATCTTCATTGCGATTAGGGGTGTCAACGGGTACGATACGGGTCGGGTGAAGACATTATCATACCCGTACCTGTTATGATGACGAAAAATATATTTATTGTTACCCGTCTTTTCGAATACTGTACAGGTCGGATAAACGGATAAAACGTGTTATTGACATCTCGATTTGTACTTGCGATAAAATATTTTTAAAAATAAGAAAAAAAAAATTGTTGGTCCCTAAGGCACCTAGAGAGGGGTGAATACGGGGTCTTTTAAAATTTAAAGCTAAGTACTTTTAACTAACGTGTGTATGAGTTATTCTTGGCGGAAACTATAATAACTTTAAATTAAGCAAGTGTGCGTATAGAAGAGTTAAGAGACACTTGACACGAGAGTTATTTACGGAGTTCGGCACTAACGCCTACGTCTCCGGGGCTCGCGACCTTCGAGATGGCGAGCCTTTCTTTACCCAATGAGAAATGAAGTACAAGATGGAACCGGTGAGCCCTTACAAAGCTTGGGAAGTCACACGGCCCGAGCACGGAAATGGCTCACGAGCACTAAAGGCTCTAATACAGGAGAAGCGAGCACTAAAGGCTCGAAGTAGAAGAAATAAGCAACAAAGGCTCTAGTGTTTGTAGTAAATAAAAGATCTCTCACAAACTACTCTAATTCTTGCAATGGATTGAGTATGGTGGAGTATATTTTTGGTTGTTGAATGAGTATTGAAGTTTCAAGATCAAGAAACCATTATGGCTCTCTTTTGCAGTTGAGGAAAATATGTTTGATGGCTGGAGCACACTTTAGAAAACCTACTATTTGCTTCTATATATAGGGAGAGAAGCAAATCTAGGTTTATACACGTTGTCATATCTGACGTCTGTATTCCACGGCCCATAGCGATCCATAACTTCATAATTTGAATAAAGTTATAACATGAAAGTTGTATATCTCGGTCTCCTGGAAATTTCAAGTTTTGATTCACTCAAATCGGAGTTCGTATGACCAAACTGTGGCCAAAATACGAACGATGTGTAAGCCGCTCGATATCAAGCGTTGCAACGGTTAAATAGCCGTTGCAACGGAATAAATCACTTCCAGACCCAATTTTCTGCAGACCCAATTATTCCGTTGTGATAGCCGTTGCACTAGAAGATCCTTGAAATTTCCAGAGAGCAACCGTTGTGACAACCGTTACAACGGTTGTCAAGCTTTGTGGAATTTCAGCAACCTTCAGCAATCTTCAAACTGGCGTATCTCGGCGCTCGGGTATCCGATTTGGGTATATGATCACTTTTCGGAAAGCTTGTGAAGAGTAGATATTGATTTTGATGTCTTAGCCTTCATCGGAACAATAGTTCAGTCAATTATCTCAAAGACAAAGGAAAGAGCCTCAACAGTCATGTTGAATTGATGCTTCTCAGTCCAATGCTTGGTTCTTCGTGATGTATATGTAGCAATTTATATCGTCACGAACCTGCACAATATCTCAAGACAAGAAACCGTAAAATTCAACAAATATATGTTTTGCAAATCTAGTCAAACAGACAAGTAGATTATAGCACAATAATTAATACAACTAATTTGTATTATGAAAATTTAATAAAATACAAAATTTTATTATATCAAGTATTATCTTCATACAAATATATATCTATATATATAATTTTATTTTTGAAAGTTATCTTATAGGATAACTGGTAAGATAATGAAAAAAAAAACATTATCCTTATCTGTACCGATAAACTAATGGAAATTTTTTTTACTCTTATTCATCTTTTCGGATACAATACGGGTCATATAAACAGATAAAAGGATGTCATTGACACCCCTAGTTGCGATCCATCTCAAATTTAAGACTCGTTTTAGATTTCAATATATTTTATTTTACATCCTTCAATTGACTGTTGGCGTGGTAATTTCAGCCAAATTGCTACAAAAAAAAAAAACTTACTAAATCCCCAATTATATATACATTATAATAAGAGGGATGTTTCTGTGCATACAAGGACCTATTTGTAAAATGAGCATATTTTCATTTTCAAAGTTCAAACAGTCTATCCGACCGTTCAATATTTTCTCCATATTACAATGTACTTGGAGGTCAAATTTTACATTTTATTTTATTTTTTTTACTATTTATTAAGTATTTTACAAAACTAGTCAAATTCAGACCATTGAATTTTGTACCCATCTTAATAAATAGTAAAAAAATTCAAAAAAATGTAAAATTTGACCTCCAAGTACATTGTAATATGGAGAAAATGTTGAACGGTCGGATCGACTGTTTGAACTTTGAAAATGAAAATATGCTCATTTTACAAATAGGTCATTGTATGCACAGAAGCATTTGCCTTATAATAGATATTGTAATTGCCATTTGTTATTTCTTTAATTGGTTTCTCATTAAAATGCACATACATCGAATATTTTAAGTGGTTAGAAATTGGGTGCTTTTTAGGATTTAGCAGCCGTCAATTTTGAAATTGGGATGAGGCTCTCCAAAGAGTTGGGGAGTGATTTTGGGCCTGGTCCAGAATTTAATGCATGGAAGGGAAATTCGATGTTGGCGTGACAGACATGGCTCATAGGAAGTAAATGCTAGCGGCTGTTTAGGCCCGCAAGGGCCCACCATCAGGAACCACGTGATCTTGCTCTCGTTCTTCAGTGAATTCACATCCTCCCAGGTACCTGAAAAGGGAATCTTTTACAATTACTAGATCTGGACCGTTATTTTTAACTTGGCACTCATCTCAAAGCCCAACAATACTGCCCCGTGCATTAGCCCGAATCCCAAACCGGCTGAGAGTTAATCTCAAACCGTAAATAGCTCACTGTAAAAGATTCCCTTTTCAGGTACCTGGGAGGATATGGATTCGTTCTTCAGTGGCTCACGAGGGAAATTTGCCGCTTTTTTTTATTAGTACCAAAAAAAAAAAATTTATCAAATCTGTCCTCAGAGGGAAATTTTTATTAAAAATACTCTGACCGCCCGACCCCTCTCTCTCTCTTGCGCCGCACTGCCGTCCGAGCCGGGAATTTTTAATAAAAAATTCCCTCTGAGGACAGATTTGATAATTTTTTATTGTTTGGGGTATTAATAAAAAAACCGGGGAAATTTGTGTTATTGCTTTTTTAATTTTTATTATTACTATAAAGTATAAACTTGAGCTCATGAAATTTTTTTGTGAAGTCAACTTAATTCAATATTAGAATTATCGGAGTATGTCACCGTTGCTAATTCAAGCTCTCTTTCTCTTAATTTTGATTTTTTTTTTTCTTCCATTGTGACAAGTGATTTCAAGTAAGAAGTGATAGAGCAATAGAGAAGAAACTGAAGGAGAGGTTTTAGTCAAACAAAGAGGGTTTTGGCTCATTGTAATTGCCCAAGAGACAATTGAAAATAAAGTAAATGAGATTTGATTTTCGGTGTACAAATTAATTATTGAACCAGACTAAATAAAACCGACATTCATTTTTTTCTTTTCGTTTACACGATGAAGATAAAAATGTGACTAGATAAAATCGGATGGTAGAAAAACACATCAGGCTCAATTTGAGTCTAATGGACGTCGGATGTAAATTTCTGTCAAGATTATGATGTGTGTAGGAAGTGGGTCAAGTTTTATTTTTTTTTTGTACTCGAAATTCTGCTCTTTATTTTTCTTTGTAGCTTATTTATCCACCTCATTTTAGGCAAAAAGGAAAAATTGTAGATTCAGCTCTACATAATACATAATATGTAATTGCTAATTTAGAAATAGTGTTTTTCACTATCATTTTACACTGCTCCCTCTGATGTTTATCAAAGAGATATAATTATCATGGATGTTATGTAACAATACTAACATGCTTATTAATAATATAAAATTATATTTCGCTTTATCAGTTCAAATTATCCTATCAATGTGTAATTTTATAAATATTTTGATGATACTTCTGATAAATAATAAATTATCAAATTAAACATGAAATGTCGTATTTATAATGAAATAGTATCCACAAATTCAATTCAGTTAATTTTATAGGAGAAAATACGCTTAACCATTTGAACATTTTGAGATGGACAAAATATTGTAAAAAACACTAGAATTTCAGGGACCCAAATCAGCCCCATAAATAAAATTAAATAGGCAGAAATTTTCAAGTTCACATAGCCAAAACATAGTTGAATTTACTATTTTACTAATTAAACAACTATTTTACTAATTAATTCAATATTATTCTTTCCAAAACATAGTTATTACTAATTAATTCAATATTATTCTTTCAATATTACTATTTTACTAATAATTCAACTATTTTACTAATTAATTCAATATTATTCTTTCCAAAACAAAAATATTATTCTTTTCAAAACATAGTTGAATTTACTATTTTACTAATTAATTATACATTTGTCCTTCCTCAGTGTAATGTCTCTACTTCCGACAACGCTTACACAAGCATATACCTAGGTGTCACCGTGTAAGCGTCAGAAGTAGAGTAATTATCCATTTGCACTTGAAAACCATCCAATGAGATGACTGACATATGTCTGAAACATGATACATATTTTTATTTTTTCAATAAAGGCAAAACAAGTATTTTATGATTTAAAATGAGTTTTAATAGAAAACACGATAAAATGGGTAAATTTGTGAATTTTTAAGAAGGGTAAATATGATATTATCATTTTTTTAGTAGAAAATAAATAATTTCAAAGTTTTTTAGGGCTAAACATGAAATTCCCCCATAGAATATTGACAACACATTGGCGCAGGACCTATACAATTAAAACATTCGGAAGTGCTTGATGTTGTGCCGCATGAGATCCGGTAGATGATTCATCCTCGAGTCAGAGAGAGGAGGAATGAGACAGTCACGTGTCGACCTACATCGGCACGTGCCTCTCTGCCGTTGCGCGCGCTTACTTCATGCTCTGAGACGGCGAGACCATTGCTCTTTTCTTTCTCTTTGATTTCCTGTTATAAAAATCTGCGTAGTTATGTGTATCAGGTTTTCGAAGAGGAACTGAAAGTGGTGCAGGGACTCGTTACACGGAATAAAATATAGGTAGGGTAGAGAAGATGAGTAAGACAGATGGCGGTCCAATGCAAGTGTCAGCTCCCCAGTTAAGGGCTTCAAGGGGAACCAGGTGACCGTAATTTGGATTCCATGCGGCAGAGAGATAACAGCGAAAAAGGTTGCGGGTTGAGTAAGCTGATTCTAAATCTAGTAATATATAAACGTAGTTAAGTTTTAATCAAACGATCCAGGTTTGAGTAGTAGCATAAATAAATCATGAACTATGACCTAAGCTTGCAAAATATAATCATTATTTCGAGCATGTATTTTGATAGATTGCCACATGATTCGGCATATTAGTATGTGCCACGTGAAATCCCATTATTCTCGTCCTTTATTAACCTTTGCTCCAAGTCCAAGGCAATCCTCTAGCGGTCGCTTTAACAAAGAGAGATTTGGAGTAAAGACTTTGAAAATTTTGAATCGTATTATCATTCTTGTGGGAATAAGATGCTTTTAAAACGATAATTAAAAATATTTATTATTTTTTACCCGTATTTTTTTTTTCATTAACAAACTCTACAATTTGGGCAAATTCATAACGGATAACTTGACTGAATAGGAAAAAGAATAAATAGGAATCGGAGTTGTTTAAATCGCACCACTATAAAAATGATTCAAAAACCTCACCGTTTTTTAAAATGTTGAATAAATTAACATATGATACTGAAATAAATAAATAAAAGTATTAAATTCGATGATTATCGTTTTGTCTATGCACAAACATATTAAAGTTACATACAGTTTCATTTCAACTGATATTTAATCTCAAAGCATGAGAAGAGATCCGATTACAACACGTTTGAGTTACCACAAAGTTACCACAACTATTTTTTTTCATTTTCAAAGTCAAAATCGTCGATCCAAACCGTTCAACATGATCTCCACAATAAAATGTAAATTTTACATTTTTTTGAATTTTTTTACTATTTATTAAGTATTTTACAAAAACTAGTCAAATTCAGACCATTGAATTTTGTACTCATCTTAATAAATAGTAAACAAATTCAAAAAAATGTAAAATTGGATCTGCAAGCACATTTTATTGTGGAGATCATGTTGAGCGGTTTGGATTGACGATTTGGACTTTGAAAATGAAAAAAATGGTTGTGGTAACTCAAAAGTGTTGTAATTGGATCCCTCCTCCAAAGCATATTTGATATCTCAAAATATTACTTAGAGCATGTTCGGTCATGAAATTATGCGATGATTATTGCTTTAAAATGATTACGAAAATGTGTTGAATTGAATGTTCAGTTTGTATTGTGAATATAGTTAGAGAAAATCCTGATTTGTTTATAAGTATGTATATTTATTTAAAAAAATTTATGGTTGGCGGCAAATTGCCGTCAACAAATTTTATAAATAAAAGAAAAGATAACTGAAGCACAAAAGTTCAAACAAAAATATTTACAGCGCCTATGCATAAAATTTTCTTATATATATTAAATCTAATTGTAATCATTGCACTGTATTAATTCGATGAATTTTTGGCATGTAATTAGTTAGTGCTTTGTATTAATTTTCAAGTTATTTTAATTTATATCATTAACTAATCTATTGTATTAATTGATAAATTTATTTGATGAATGCGAGTAAATAGGAAAATTATTTACGGTTGAATAAATATGACATTGATTCAACAATATAAATACACAAACAATTATCACAAATTAAGTGTCGTCCCTTAATTTTACAATAATTGTGTTTGTACGCTGATTAAAGAAAGAGACTTGTGGAGAGAGACATCAAGCAAAAAAAGAGAGAAAAAAATAATTCAATACGGTCAAATTTTTTCTTTCTCACAAAATAACTAAGAATTGAAAAAAAAATAGAAATAGAATCTAATCCCATCTTACAAAAAAAAAAGGTAAACAAACAGGCTGCAGGAAAAATTCCCCCCTCGAGTTCAAAATTCTGCAACCCCGAAATTTTTATTTATAGCATCTTAAAAAAAAAATAAACTAAATAACCAATTTTTTCTTAAAATTCAATTTTTACCCGGTCCGCATTATCAAACTGTGGACACTCAAATTTGGTCCGCAATTTGATATCAGTTCATCATGGTCTCAAAAATCCTACCAACATGTGGTCAGCCATTTCAAACTGCGGATACCCAAATTTGACCCGCAGTTTGAAATTGCGGACAGGATAAAAATTGAATTTTCAGAAAAATGAAAAATCTGATTATTTGTTGTTTTTTAAGATGGTAAAAATAAAAATTTCGGCAAATCCCCACATGTTGGAATAAATACATCCCCTTTAGAATAAAACGAAAGAAGAAACAGTAAAAGGAGTTGGAAAACTTTTTCCAACTTTTTGGTGAAAGAAGAAATTGTTTAGACTTTAGAAAAAAAAAAAGACATAAATATCTAACTATAGGGAAAAGACTAAAACACATAAAAATGCAAACTACAAATTAAGGCACCTGCTAGGCTCTTTGTTTCCGTGCCTGGCCATAGCAGGCCATGTCTTTACACGTGCTGCACGTGCGTGCGCGTGGAGTATGAATCATCCCTTAATTTTTTTCTCTTCCAGAAAATGAATCAAATCTTAATTAATTTTCTTTAGAATTTACTATTTTTCTTAAACTGTGCTTTAGAACATAGCTTGTAAAAAAAAAAACAGATTAAGAACTGAATAAACAAACCGAACAAACTGAAGTAAACGGTTAAATTGAAATAAGATATTAATCGTAAAAATAAACATTTTTTTGTTAATTTTTGAATTTTTTTAAATATGGATCTAAAAAATTTGTTTGATTTGGTTTAACCGGTTTTAAACCGAACCAAACAATAAACATTATGTCATAATTTTTGAATTTTTTTTAAATATCTGTTTCAACAAATGATGAATTTACAAATTTCAATCGGTTCGGTCTAACCTGTTTTAAAATTTCAAAACCGAACCGAACCAAACTATAAAACCGGTTTTAAAAAAATGAACCGAACTATTCGTGGCTCCGCGTCAGCTCTTCTTCTGAAGCATACTCTTAAAATAAATAAATAAAAATATAAGGTTTTTAAACAAATAATTGCCAGGCAGGCAGAGAATAATCCGCAATTAATAATAAATCAAGGATTAAACAAACGCATCACGCGCAACAGACTCCGGAAAACATGTACGGATGTACCGATTTGTGTTAATAATGAAATATTCAATGGAATATACTATAGTCAATGGTATCATATAATGACTAATTAATGAGAGTTCATCAACACTACAACAGCAACCAACAACAATATTTTAATGAATATCAATTAGGATAAAGAAAAGTCAAAAACTAAAATGTTCACATGGACTTGGTTCATACTACTTCATAGAACTTCACAACCCAGTACCTAACTATTAGGAATAATTTTATGCATATCCCTGAAAACTTGGAAATTATGTATTTTTTCCCTCTAAAGTTCATAATATCATGTTTACCCTTCTAAACTTCAAAAACTCACAAATTTACACATTTATGAAGTATTGTCTTTTTTTATTAAAACTCACTTCAAATTTATGAAGTATTGATTTTATCCTTATTAAAAATATAAAAAATAGTAGCATGTTTTAGAAAAATGTCAGTCTTCTAATTGGTCAGTTTTTTTAGGACAAATGAGTTATTTCTCTACTTCTGACGCTTATACAAGCATATACCTAAATGTCACTGTGTAAGCGTTAGAAGTAGAGAAATGACACATTTGTCCTTGGAAATCGGCCAATTAAAATACTGATATTTTTCTAAAACATGCTACATATTTTTTTATTTTTAACGAAGGGATAAAATGAATACTTTATAAATTTAAAATGAGTTCCAATAGAAAAGACATTAAAATGAGTAAATGTGTGATTTTTTAAAGTTTAGAAGGATAGATATGATATTATGAATTTTGGAGTGGTATACATGAAATCTCCCCTAACTAATTATTATATGAAGTGTATTTAAAATCTAAAAGCAGTTTGTTTGTCGATTTAATAATCAGAATACGGCTATTGGTGTTAGGCACCACAAAAGATGAGGTGTACTTTTCATTAGTGCTTATTGTGATAATATATTAATTCCAAATAGAGATGTTTCATTCGTTTTAATTTATGATTAAATTTTGACTTGAGAGGGTTATGCGTGGGTCGGACATTAGTACCTAAAAAGGGAGCTAAGTTAATACCGGTGTACACGTAATATTTACATATATTTATGCTTTGGGCTAATATGATTTCAGTAGCATTTAGTCTCTTCCGATTCAAAATTTATCGGATCAGTTTCAAACGACGAATCTATGTGTTCAAACCGATATCCTTTGTGAGAGCTTCGTGTGCGTATACAATTAATAAAATTTCAAAATAATTTAGTATCAAGTCAAGCAGTAAAAAAATGAATATTTTTGTGTGCATTTCAATGCATTATTTTCGGAAATGTTTTCACTTTTTGACCACTTGACTTGGTATTAAATGAATTGAAAATTTTAAAATTTTATATGTAACGAAGCTCTCTTGTAGGAGATCTGTTTGAA
Organism: Carex littledalei; assembly: GCA_011114355.1. Taxonomy (NCBI): domain Eukaryota; kingdom Viridiplantae; phylum Streptophyta; class Magnoliopsida; order Poales; family Cyperaceae; genus Carex; species Carex littledalei. The sequence goes on from CM022081.1 coordinate 4,110,049, forward strand.
TGGTTCAGATTTATCGTTTGAAGCCTATCTAATGAATTTGAACCAGAAGCATATAGATTGAAACGCAAGGAAAACGTATTAGCTGAACTATATGTTTCACTGTTATTTTATGATTATGATTGTGAGAGCTTTGTGTGCATATACAATTAATAAAATTTCAAAATAATTTAGTATTAAGTCAAGCAGTAAAAAAATGAATATTTTTGTGTGCATTTCAATGCATTATTTTCGGAAATGTTTTACTTTTTGACCACTTAACTTGGTATTAAATGAATTGAAAAATTTAAAATTTTATATGTAACGAAACTCTCTTGTAGGAGATCTGTTTGAATGGTTTTGATTTGTCATTTGAAGCCAATCTAATGAATTTGAACCAGAAGCATATAAACTGAAACGCAAGGAAAACGTATTAGCTGAACTATATGTTTCACTGTTATTTTATGATTATGATTGTGAGAGCTTTGTGCGCATATACAATTAATAAAATTTCAAAATAATTTAGTATTAAGTCAAGCAGTAAAAAATGAATATTTTTGTGTGCATTTCAATGCATTATTTTCGGAAATGTTTTACTTTTTGACCACTTAACTTGGTATTAAATGAATTGAAAAATTTAAAATTTTATATGTAACGAAACTCTCTTGTAGGAGATCTGTTTGAATGGTTTTGATTTGTCATTTGAAGATGATCTAATGAATTTGAATCAGTAGCATATAAACTGAAACGCAAGGAAAACGTATTAGCTGAACTATATGTTTCACTGTTATTTTATGATTATGATTGTGAGAGCTTTGTGCGCATATACAATTAATAAAATTTCAAAATAATTTAGTATTAGGTCAAGCAGTAAAAAAATGAATATTTTTGTGTGCATTTCAATGCATTATTTTCGGAAATGTTTTCACTTTTTGACTACTTGACTTTGTATTAAATGAATTGAAAATTTTAAAATTTTATATGTAACGAAGGTCTCTTGTAGGAGATCTGTTTGAATGGTTCAGATTTGTCGTTTGCAGCTGATCTGATGAATTTGAACCAGAAGCATATAGACTGAAACGCAAGAAAAACGTATTAGCTGAACAATATGTTTCACTGTTACTTTATGATTATGATTGTGAGAGCTTTGTGCGCATATACAATTAATAAAATTTCAAAATAATTTAGTATTAGATCAAGCAGTAAAAAAATGAATATTTTTGTGTGCAGTTCAATGCATTATTTTCGGAAATGTTTTACTTTTTGACCACTTAACTTGGTATTAAATGAATTGAAAAATTTAAAATTTTATATGTAACGAAACTCTCTTGTAGGAGATCTATTTGAATGGTTTTGATTTGTCGTTTGAAGATGATCTAATGAATTTGAACCAGAAGCATATAGACTGAAACGCAAGAAAAACGTATTAGCTGAACAATATGTTTCACTGTTACTTTATGATTATGATAGTAAGGCGGATTTATGTCAAAACTAAGGAGTACTTAACTATTTTTATTTTTTAATTTTTCATCGTATATCTTCAAATTTAATTAATTCTTTATAGTTCTTATATAGTTTAATTCCTTATAAAATATTAAATATGTATACTTAGTTTAGTAGTTAGAGTTTAATTTTATCAATCTAAATTTCCTGTTCCGTCCATCAATAGTAAAAGCTCAGAAAACAAAGCTCTCGATACTAATTTTGACACAAAGAAAGTAAAATAATAATTAATGTATAATTCTTATTTATACCAGAGTCATGATAAGAACTCTCCGTTTTTTCATATTTTGTTTTATTGTCAAGTATAATAAAAAAAATACCTATATACAAACAATAGGCCAAGTTTATATACCGCATCACCTCCAATTGACATAGAATTGACCGATGTGTACCTGTCCCCCATCAACATTTGTCTACTTTTCTCCGGAAAATTTTTATCCATGGAAATTATTAAATCTAGACGGAAAATAGAATGAGTGCATTGTTTTTAATAAATATAGAAAAATCTGATTCAATGGTCCAGATTCAAATATTATATTTTTCCTGATATCATCTGTGGACCAGAGTTTGATTTCTTCAAATCGGACGGTCCATATCCAAATTAAAAAATAAAAAAACATGGATTTGAATCATTAGTCCAATTCATAATATTTGAATCGGATCCAATGAGTCAGATATTTATATATTTATATTTGTTGGAAACGATGCACTCTTTTATTTTTGTAAGTCTAATTTCTACAAATAACAAAATTCCCTTTTCTCCCGATCTCAACAATGTGTATCTCACCCATTCAAAATAATATAAAAGTGAAATGCAAAATAAATAAATAATAATAATATAAAAGTTTTGTAAATTTACACACATTCTGACATTCGTTGTTCGTGTTGGTTTTATATTATTTTCTTACATCTATATCGCTATATCATCGCTTTGCTGTTTCCAAATTGATAATTAACTGTCTTGAGTTGAGTTTTGTTCTACCGAAATTTTTATTTATAACATTTTCTCAAAAAAAAAAAAATCAAAACGCTCATGTTTATGGAAAATTCGATTTCTACCCAGACTGTTATGGTATTATGCGGTTCCAAACACTAGGATCTGCACAACGCGTTGCGGCCCCTGTCAGGGAGCTGCTGCACAATGCTTCTACGGCCCCATATTTTATTTTTATGTAAGTGCACAAATTCCAAAGCCGCAAAGGCTTAGAGGATTCTAGCACAAATTCCAAAGCCTTCAAATGAATAGCTTTAAAATCAAATGAATAGGGCGAGGGGCATTGTGCAGTCTCCTAACTGGAGTCGCATTGGTATTGTGCGGACCTTAGTGTTTGGAGCCACAGAATGTCAGAGCAGTCTGAGTAGCAATCCAGCAAGATGGGTGTTTTGATTTTTTTTTTTTATATTATGATATAAATAAAGACGTCGGTTTGTTACATAAACCAATACTTCTTTTAGGTTGAATATATGATATATATGATGCATCAATAGTGTCACCGTTAGTCTGTACAAACTTTTATATTTCGGCATATGTAATTTAAGATGTAATTTCAACAAGAGGAGGGATACACTTACAACAAATTTGAGTTACAACAAAGTTACAACATTCATTTTTTTCATTTTCAAAGTCCAAATTGTCGATCCAAACCGTTCAACATGATTATCTAAATAAAATGTACTTGCAGATCAAATTTTATATTTTTTTGAATTTTTTTACTATTTATTAAGATGGGTACAAAATTCAATGGTCTAAGTATGGCTATTTTTTGTAAACTACTTAATAAATAGTAAAAAAATTCAAAAAAAATGTAAAATTTGATTGCAAGCACATTTTATTGTGGAGATAATGTTGAACGGTTTGGATCGACGATTTGGACTTTGAAAATAAAAAAAAATGAATGTTGTAACTTTGTTGTAACTCGAATTTGTTGTAAGTGTATCCCTCCTCTTTAAACAAATGATTTATTTCAACCATTATACATCCTCTTCTTTTGAGAATCAATCTTTAGTCTAGTGGTAAAGGGATATGACTCTCATGTAGGAGGTCATGAGTTCAGAACCTACAAAGTAGAGAAATTCTTTGTAATATAAACAAGAGTTTGAAAGAAGTTAGTAGGCTAGACATCCACTTTTTATTTGAAAAAAATACATCATCTTCTTTCACAAATCACCATAGAATATGTCATTTTTATATACGAGTGAGGTTCTGGTACTACGCGGGGATATATTGGTCTTCGAATCAATCGAAACACTTCAAGGTAATCTTCATAAAAAAATGTAGAGTGAGGCTACGGTGCTATGCATAGTACGGATTGAGCCGTGCTACGGCTCAATATTTGAGTTTTCAAAATCCTAACGGTCGATCCGAACCGTTCAACATGATTATAAAATGAATATGTACTTGCAAATCAAATTTTACATTTTTTCGAACTTTTTAACTATTTTTTAGATAGGTAGAAAATCACTGTTTTGGATGGTCCATAATTGTCAGATCAAGTGATATTCTACTTATCTAAAAAAATAGTAAAAAATTCGAAAAAATGTAAAATTTGGTTTGCAAGTACATATTCATTTTATAATCATGTTGAACGGTTTTGGATCGACTGTTAGGATTTTGAAAACTCAAATATTGAGCCGTAGCACGGACCAAACCGTGCTATGCATAGTACCGTAGCCTCACTCAAAAATGTATTTGTAGATCAAATTATATAATTTTTATAATTTTTAAATTATTATTTAGCAGGGTTCTAAATAGTGCCGCTATAGCGTTTTCGGACTATAAAAGGTATGACGCTATAACGCACTATAGCGACGCAATATGGACATAGCGCTATTTTTTTAGGAGAACGCTATAGTACGCAATAACACCATTTTTTTAACTGTTCCGCTATGACGCGATAAATGCTATTTAAATCTTTGGTTTTTTTGAGTAGAAGTTGGAGGTCAAGCCATCCAATTATTAAATATCCACAAAAGATTGCCTTTTCGGGTTTCGAACTTGCGACCTCCCATACAGAGAGTATTGTCTTTGCCACTAAATCAAAAGCTGGTTCCCAAATCTTTGGTTTTTAGATAGTTAGAAAATTGCTTGATCTAAAGATTCTAGTCCGTAAGTACATTTTTAATATGAATTTCATATTAAATAATTTAGATTGATTGTTTGATTTAAAAAAAAAGATATTGATTCATAGAGTCAACCAATCTGCCTTATGGTATCGTAGTCTCACTCTTTGTTCTGGAGACTGGTTTTTTGCAAAATCTGTGGGCATGGGTTTTGAAGGAACGTCTCCGTTTTTTTTTCGATAAAAGTTGGAGGTCAAGCCATCCAATTATTAAATATTCATAAAAGATTGTCTCTTTCGGATTTCGAACCTGCGACCTCCCACACAGATAGTATTGTCTTTGCCACTAAACCAAAAGCTGATTCTCAAATCTTTGGTTTTTAGATAGTTAGAAAGTCGCTTGAGATTCTAGTCCGTAAGTACATTTTTAATATGAATTTCATATTAAAGAATTTAGATTGATTGTTTGACTTAAAAAAAAAATATTGATTCATAGTGTGAACCAATCTGCCTTATGGTATCATAGTCTCACTCTTTGTCCTGGTGACTGGTTTTTTTGCAAAATCTGTGGGCATGGGTTTTAAAGGAACGTCTCCGTTTTTTCTATAACCGAAGAAAATAAAATCCCTCGTTATTCTCTCCATTTCTCTCCCTGCCTCTGCGTCGCCGTTGAACAAATCCAAAACGAAATCATAATCTATCCCCAAACTGAACGCTGGCACACACCTCTCTCGAAAACATAGACCATACAGAGAGAGCTGCAGAGAGCGTGATTCCAATCCCAGACAATTCTAATCTCATCTACAAACCCTAGCCATAGACAAGTCTAAGCATGGCTTCGCCAATGGCGGGAGATGGAGTTCTTGCGTTGATGCCACTAGAAGTGGCCAATCCAATCGACTCTTCATCTTCTAACGGGACCCAAGATACAAATCGGAATAAGAGATCAGCACAGGAGTTTCCAGTGTTGATATTTCTCTATTTCCAGAAGGCGATTAGGTTAGAGCTGGACCGACTTCACCGGTCGGCAGTTGAACTGGCGACAGGTGGCGGGGGTGACGTGTCTGCCTTTGCTGAGAGATGCCGATTTCTGTTTGATATATATAAGCATCACTGCAATGCTGAAGATGCGGTAGGGATCCCTTTCTATTGTTCATGCTTTGTTTTGATAACTGTTTTCAATATTATTATCTAAGAAGCTAACTAAGAGTGAAGGAAAAATGGAATTTTGAGAGAGCAACTATCAGTTGAAAAATTTCCAAAATTCATTTCGATAGATATCCTCTTAAGGAAAAAAAAATTGAATATGCAAAAAGGAACCTCTCTCTCTTGCTCTGCTCTTGTCTATATATATATGTCGAGATCAATCAAAATGTGCAACACAACAAAGGAAAGAGTAAAAACATAGCAAATTATTCACATCTTTTGTTGCTGATTGTAGGTGATTTTTCCAGCTCTGGACAATAGAGTGAAGAATGTTGTGAGAACATACTCACTTGAGCACAAGGGGGAAAGTGACCTCTTTGACCAGCTGTTTGATTTGCTGCACTCTGACATGCGCAATAATGACGATAACAGCTTCAGGCGCCAGCTCGCCTCCTGCACAGGCGCCATTCAGACCTGTCTCAGCCAACACATGTCCAAAGAAGAGGAGCAGGTATTTTTTTTTCTTTCACTTTTGTACTATAAAAGAGTTGTTGTAAATGGAACGGGTCCTCATATTAACACATTATCTGTATACCCTTGTGTTTTTGCATACTTCAGAAATAATAGTTGCTACAATTGACAGGGCCATCTGAGGTGAGTTTGCGAGGAAGTACCAGATATTTCGGGACCATTTCTTGCTTGAGAACCAATTGATGCTTCCGTTCTTCCATCTTTTTTGACTTTGTTGTGTTTACTTGGTGCACGATGTAAAAATGAGGTACTGATTGAGGCCTCAACACTAAATGACCCTGATATTTATTAGTCATATTATTGGATGATGTGCATAGTGTCTACAGGCAGTAAGTTAGATTTTGGGCATAATTAATATCCATTTTATGCAACTTTTTTTCTGGTAGGTCTTTCCATTGCTGGCAGACAAGTTTTCGTTCGAGGAACAGGCAGATCTGGTGTGGCAGTTTTTGTGTAACATCCCTGTGAACATGATTGTCGAGTTCTTTCCTTGGCTCTCATCCTGCGTCTCCCCTGACGAGCGGCAGGATATACTTACGTGCTTGTGCAAGGTTGTTCCAGATGAAAAGCTCCTTCAGCAGGTATCTGTTATTGTTTCTTTTTTTGTAACAGTGGCAAGATGTAGTACTTAGTTAATTCACAAGTTGCTTTATGAGGTGTACTTGTCATTTCTCAAATTTAAATAGTATACAATTTATTTCCTGATTGTCTAATTAATGTATAGCAGAAAGTTTAAATCAAACCCTTAGGCCCCCCCCCCTTCACCCGCCCAAAACAAAAAGAAAAGAATTGCCTCTGAATTCTCATATCTATTCAAGTAAGTTGTGACGATTAATTCATAGCAAATTCATGTTGAAAAAATAATCTCCTTTGCATGATTTAAATTCAAATTGGGCCTAAAAGAGAAAAGGGTTCATAGGTATGTCCAATATGTCAACTCTAAACGGGGTATATCTTCACCATTATATCAATATATGCAAGATGTTAAATGGGAAAACTTGAAACTATACTAGGCATTGGCCACAGATGATATGAAACATTGGGTGTCTCTTGCAAAGAGGTTTAATATTCAGTGCAATGTACAAAAGGCCCAAAATTAATTTGATCATAACCAGACTTAATGTACAATTCTACACAATATACAGGTAATTTTCACTTGGATGGAAGGAAAATGCAGTGGAAGCAATGAAAAGAACGATGCTTGTCAGGACATGTGTTCGTTTGACTATATAAAGATAGGAAAGAGAAAGCATAACGAGTCGGAGTGTAGTGTGTCAGACTGTAACGAAACTCACCCTATAGATGAGATCTTGCATTGGCACAGGGCTATACGTCAAGAGCTCACTGATATTGCTGACGAGGCGAGAAAAATTCAAAGCTTGGCTGATTTTTCAGATTTGCCTGCTTTTAATCTCAGGCTTCAGTTTATTGCTGATGTGTGCATATTCCATAGGTAAGTTTTAACTGTCTCTGTATGTATTGATACGTGCCTTGTGGTACACCAACACTGAATCAATCGTAATACTAAGGCATGAAGTAGCAACACAAACCGAAATGGGGACTCAAAATTGGCCAATCGAGCAATTTAGTACGGCTATTTCAGTATTGCATGAGTCAGTACATGCTCACTCATACTGATACAGTGGCCTACAAATTTTTTTATCATCTTTTCACTGGAGAAACAAAAGGTTTATTCTATTTCATTCAAATTATGCAGTATTGCTGAGGATAAAGTGATATTTCCAGCCGTGGATGGGGAAGTGTCTTTTGAGGAAGAGCATGCTGAAGAAGAGTCTCAGTTTCGTAAATTCAGGGGCTTAATTGAACAAATTCAGATGCAGAGAGCTGGAGCCCACTCTACCTCGGAAGAGTTCTATTCTGATCTTTGTTCTCACGCCGACAATATAATGGAGACCATTCAAAAGCACTTTGATAGTGAAGAAATGAAGGTTAATTTTATTGTCCTACTTGAAGAAACTTCTAATGTATCCTTGAAGAACTTATTTTACTTTTGGTCCTCTAAAATGCATAGAGCTTCTGTATGCCCCCTTTCCCAATTTTTTATGAAAGGATAATACTATCCCTCACATGCATTATTGAGGGTTGGGGGTGGGGGGGGGGGGGGTTATGTGGGATAAGCTACCATGAGAAGGGTCAAAATTTGATGGCACTTCATTTTGCTTAATTTTAGATTTTCTATGTAACATAAGCTACATTTCATGTTTTAGATTCTTCCGCTGGCCAGGATGCATTTCTCTTTGGAAAAACAGAGGGAACTTCTATTTAAGAGTCTCTGTGTGATGCCTTTGAAGCTACTGGAACAGGTTTTGCCATGGCTAGTCTCCAAGCTAAGTAATGAAGAGGCACGCTCCTTCCTTCAAAATATGCACCTAGCAGGTTCTACCTTAACCTCTTTTACTTCTAGCACCATTAGATGGTTCTAGAAACTTCACCCACAAAGCAACCTTCAAAATATATGGATTTCTACACATATTGTTTTCAAGTGCTTATAGTCTATTTTGTTCTAAAATATAGCCTCGGCATCAGAAACTGCACTGGTGACTCTCTTATCTGGCTGGGCTTGTAAAGGCCGCGTCAAAGACTCAGCTAGTTCTGGAAAGTTTATATGCCTTTCTCCCAAATGCCCCTTGGAAGGCACAGAAACCGAGGTAGAGGATTGCGAAAATTTATGTGCTTGTGCATGTCCTCTCAGCTTAAATAACAATTGTACCGGCACAAGATTAAGGAACAATATGAGACCTATTAAGAGAGTCAATATCTCAGAGTCTATGATGCTTGAACCCAACCCTGAATGTGAAAAGAAACCGTGCCAAGTTCCCGGATTAGGAGTTGACACAAAACATTCCTGTCGCTCTTTTGCACCTTACTTGTACTCTAGCCTCTTTAACTGGGACTCTGAGATAATGTCATCTGACTCGGATGCTACTGCCCGACCAATCGACACCATATTCAAGTTCCACAAGGCAATCAGAAAGGATCTTGAGTACCTAGATGTGGAATCGGGTAAACTAATAGACTGTGACGAAGATTTCCTGCAGCAGTTCATTGGCCGATTCCGCCTTTTGTGGGGTCTCTATCGAGCCCACAGTAATGCTGAGGATGATATAGTGTTCCCTGCATTAGAATCGAGAGAAACCCTACACAATGTCAGCCACTCATATACCCTAGACCACAAGCAAGAAGAGAAACTCTTCAATGACATATCTGGAATATTGTCAGAAATATCAGTTCTACACGACTCATGCACTAGTTGTGATGAAATGTACTCGGCAAAGAAGCACAATGAGCTCGCAACAAGGCTGCAGGGGATGTGCAAATCTCTGAGAGTAACTTTAGATAACCACGTTTTGCGGGAGGAGCTGGAGCTGTGGCCACTTTTCGACAGGCACTTCTCAGTGGCTGAGCAGGATAAAATTGTGGGGAGGATAATTGGTACAACTGGAGCAGAGGTGCTGCAGTCAATGCTGCCATGGGTTACTTCAGTGCTCACGCAGGAGGAGCAGAATGAGATAATGGACACCTGGCGGCAGGCTACAAAGAACACAATGTTTAATGAGTGGTTGAACGAGTGGTGGAAGGACAGCCCCATTTCTCCCAAGGATAGTTCCTCGGCTGGGACATCGCCTTCTGGGGTCACAGAAGGTAAGTATTTATTTGGAGTTGTATTTTTGTCTATTTTGAGAAGTAATAAAAAAGAGTAGAACTAGGGTGCTCTTAAGCTCACCAAAGGATTGGTAAGCTTAACTTCAAAACCTATCGGAACGACTTCAAATGACGAATCCAAGCTGTTAAAACCGATCTACTTCACGAGGGACGCAATTACATGTCAAATTTATAAATTTTTGAATTATTAGTATAAAGTCAAGTGGTGAAAAAAAAGGAAGTTTTATAAGTTAATTTTAATACGTTCATTTTTCATTAGTTTTGACAGCACTGCTGTACTTTAACCCAGGAAAGAATTACGAAAGTAAAAAGGTACTAAAAGTTGTTCAAGTAGTATGAATATATTACCGGCTCATGCATAAGTTGATGGCCGGTACGGTGAGTTCTTTTTTCTTGTTTATATGTAAAAATGTCATGTTACTTTCTTTCCTTAGAAACTGAGCATCAAGAAAGCATGGATCAGAGTGACCAGATGTTCAAGCCTGGGTGGAAAGATATATTTCGAATGAACCAAAATGAACTCGAATCGGAGATACGGAAGGTTTCTCGTGACCCTACACTTGACCCTCGGCGGAAGGCTTATCTAATTCAAAGCCTTATGACTAGGTTTTCTTTTTTTTCTTTGTTGAAGTGATAATTTAACAATCATCTTTGATTTCAGTATCATCCTAGTTTGGTCCTGCACCTAAAATAAATATTTAGTAGGTTCAATAGATTCCCAAATCTTTCCATTTTTCAGTATCTATTTTTATTTTGACATTGGCAGCTTTGTTGGTATAGCATAAATATTTTAACTTGTACATTATATTCTTCTGAGTTAGTGGGCGGGCCAACGTTATATGATGAAGATCATAATAAATAGAGACTTTATATAATAATTATATGATTATTGTGATTTTTCTTTTATGCAGTCGATGGATAGCGGCTCAGCAAAAAATGCCTGAAAGAAAAACCGAAGAGGGCGATGGAGGTGGAGACAGTGTACCTGGGTGCTCTCCATCATTTCGGGATGCTGAGAAACAAGTGTTTGGGTGTGAGCACTACAAGAGAAACTGTAAGCTCCTGGCCACTTGTTGTAACAAGCTCTTCACTTGTCGTTTCTGTCATGATAAAGTCAGCGACCATACCATGGATAGGTATCTCTCTTCCTTTTGAGGCTAAAGGTTACTTTTTATTTCTGTTCAAATCATTTTCTTTTTTGTTATAAGTTGCTTTTGATAATACTATAGCATTAAGTCATATGTAGAAGAATTATTAATGTTTATTGGAATGTACATTTTTGTAGTTTCTTAAAATTTCATTAATGAGTACCGTAAAGTTTTATAAAATTACATGTTACAAATGGTTAGGAAATTGTAAATTACTGAGAATTGTAATTGTTTGCTGCTCAATTTTTTTTGTTGGCATTTGAGAAAGCAAGAAAAAGATAAGCAAAATAATAAAAGGATATTAGAGTTTTAATATGAATATTAGGTGCTGATCATAATGTCTCAACATGACTTTTATCAGGAATTTTTGATGAAGCAGAATAGCAAGCATAAAATTTATATTCAAGAAGATTTATAAAGATAATGAACTTTTTCTCTGTTTACTGAAGCAGCATATCAATATGTGAATGTACCAGTATTACATTCTAATCGAAATGTACTCCTGCTACTGTCCTTTATTTTGCATTTGACGGAAACAGTAGAAATTATTGATGCTTCTTTCAGTTAATATTGAGGATCTAATGGGAGGTAGTTGTCCTTTCAAGCAACTTGATTTTGCTTTTTAGCTCATTGTTGTCGTTACGGTTTCAGGAAAGCAACTGCTGAGATGATGTGCATGCAGTGCTTGAGAGTTCAACCGGTAGGGCCTACCTGCAAAACACCTTCCTGTAATGAGTTCTCTATGGCGAAGTACTTCTGCACCATATGCAAATTTTTTGATGATGAGAGGTAAAAATCAGATCACTTGATTTAAACTTTGTTTGGAATATTGAAAAAAGATGTTTCCGTCAAACATCAGTTACATGGAAGTTGGTTTTCTTATTATAGTTTCTTTTTCTTACCCCACTGTGCACAAGTGTCATGTCAAGTGTTCACATGTAGTTGCAGATGGATTTTGGGATTGCATTATGAGACGTGATACTGATTTGAACCGGATGATATTGGCAAGCTGGTTTTGACTTCTGAGCTATGATTAATTTCAGAATTGGGGACATATGAGGCTTAATTAATTTCACAACTGAGGGGGTAGTTAGCTTGATTGGTTTTTTATTTACAGTTTACTCTTGGGGAGTGGGGGCTTTGTTGGAAAGTAAAAGAATATATGATATCAGATTGAATTCATGAACTCAACCATAAAAATAAGAATGAAAATTTAAACATATAATATTACTTCTGATTTCTGAAATAAACAGCTCCAGCTATGACACAAAGGTTCGTGAATTCATTTTGAATGAATGTATGGCCAAAAGTATCCCAAACATTCTTTGCATAAAAAATATTTTTTTTCATAAAGAATGACACAATTTTTGCAATAAATGTGTGACCTTCTAAATTTAGAAAAAGTTGAATGTTGCAAGGTTCTTGAGAGGATTAATTGAAAAAAGATAATGGGATTACATTGAGGATGAATTAGGTGTAGGTGTGTATCAGTATTAAATAAATTGATGAATCTTGAGCCAATCTGAACTTTCCTCAAATTATTACAAAACAGTATCTGGGGCTAATTTGGACTTGTTTATGTCATAAATTGAATTGTGAAGGATAATAGAATGAATTGAATTTTAGAAAGTTGTAGCAAATAAAAGCTTGACTAGAATTAGTTATGGATTGAATTTGACCTTGGGGTTCTTTCACAAATTGTTTGTTGAATTAGTAATGGATTGAATTTGACGTAGGAGTGCACCAATATTTCATTCATTTCTGTTTATTTTTCTTCCTTTTTTTGACATATGTTGAACCCTATATTGCTAAAACAACTGTCAATCTTACTTCCGCAATTTGTGATCACGACATAGTTTCTCATTTCATTTGTATATATCATTACTTTCTGCTTCTAATTGATCTGTACCTGACCAGGTATTGGATACCCAATATTGAGATTTTTCTATGTTCAAAGTTTGAAAAAACTTCATTTTTTCAAATTATATTCAGATATGTATGTCTCAGTATTGGTACTTCTATACTGATTCTAACTGGCAGTTCTGCTAATTTTCAGGACGGTATACCACTGTCCGTTTTGCAACCTGTGCCGGTTTGGGAGGGGGTTGGGAGTCGATTTCTTCCATTGCATGACATGCAACTGTTGCCTGGGCATGAAACTGAAGGAGCACAAGTGCAGAGAGAAGGGCCTCGAGACTAACTGCCCCATTTGCTGTGATTTTCTTTTCACCTCCAGTGCAGCTGTCAGAGCCCTCCCTTGCGGCCATTTCATGCACTCTGCTTGCTTCCAGGTACCTCACCTTAGGCCTTAACACTTCAAATCATTCATTTATGAGTGAGGCTATGGTACTATGCATAGCGCATATTGGTCCGTACTATGGATTGATATTTTCGTTTTCAAAGTCCACACAGTCGATCTGAACCATTCAACATGATCTCTATATGAAAATGTACTAACAGAATAAATTTTACATTTTATCACTACTTTTGAATGGTCTAGAATTTTTAGATCAAGTGATTTTCTACCTTTCTAAAAAAATTCTAAAAAAATGTAAAATTTGATTTTCAAGTACATTTTCATATGAAGATTATGCTGAATGGTTCAGATCGATTGTTTGAACTTCAAAAATGGAGATATTGATCCATAGTGTATGGACCAATATGCGCTATACATAGTACCATAGCCTCACTCTTCATTTAAAAAAACATTATGAATTTTTCTGAATATTTCTCTGACTTTGTGTTTATTTATTATTTTCTAGGCATATACTTGTAGCCATTATACCTGCCCCATATGCAGCAAATCATTGGGCGATATGGCGGTGAGTAATCTAGTATTTATTTTGTTACCTTTAGTTATCTATAGACCGTATGTATTTCAGTCATTTATAAGTTTGTTACGGTCTATGCCTTTGCGATCTTAGCACTTGAGATCTTTATACTTGCATCAAATGACCTACCTATGGGTAGCTTATTGGTCAAGAGTTAGAATCCAACATATGAAACAGCATTTTGGTTTCTCAAATATAAATATAATTCAGTTTCTTCTACCTTTTCACCTGGTATTTAAAAGAGAGAGATCAGGGAATAAATTAACTGAAAGTATGTTTCCATCTAGGTATATTTTGGCATGCTTGATGCCTTGCTGACTACAGAGGTCCTTCCAGAGGAGTACAGGGATAGATGCCAGGTCATTTTCTAGTTTACAATTGAAGAGCTGAACAATATGCTTTATAATACACAGTTGCTATTGTTACAAATCTGAACCTTTTGTTCTTACAATCTAAACCTTAGATTGTATCAGAAAATACCTAAATATTGCAATTTTAGTTGGTATGCAGTACTTCCTACTGTTGGTTACCTATTGGCATGGTACACAATACCCTCTGATGTGCTATTAGGCCACTACTAATCTATATTAATGCAGTTATGAATTTACTTATTTAGAATTTATGTAATTATAATAATGCATAAAATGAAAAAAAGATTTAAGATTAAACCAGTCAATTACTGGAGGTATCAACAAAGGGAATTGTACCATGTGAGAGTGGGGATGAGAGTTCCCCCTCATCTTCCTTTGTCCATAATCATCTGATTAAAATAATATGGATCATCTAATAAAGACTTGGTGTATTGGCGTTGATCTCATTCATATTTGAATCAATCATAACCAAACATGGTCTGCGAGGTGGGTCTTTTGGGTAGAGGTGGCGATTGGGCCGGTCAGGTCTGGTTGGTTTCAGGTGGGGTTCAGGTCAGTTTGACTATGGGCCATCTCCAGGACTCGTTTGGGTTCCAGGTCGTCTTATTTTGGGTCATCTCGGGTTTTGGGTCATTTCGAGTCGGGTCGGGTCGGGTTTGAGTCATTTTGACCTTTTGGAATAAATGGGTTGAGTTAGATTTTTCTACCTCTACGCATGAGTGCTAATTTTCTGACAGAGAACTTTGGATCTTCTTGGGACTGTTGCGTGGGGGGGTTGGGGTGCTGGGATTTATTGCGAATCACAAACACAACACAGGCCCTTTCCCTTGTCCATAGCTAGAAAGATGGAATACTACCTAGTGCCACTATATTGGATTCTTTATTCCCTTAATAATATGTACTGTCATTTATTGATACTTGGTTCCTCTATTCCAGGATATACTATGCAATGACTGTGGTAAAAAAGGCACATCCCGATTTCATTGGTTGTACCACAAATGCAGCTCTTGTGGTTCATACAATACAAGAGTAATTAAAATTGAAACAACCATCTGCTCCACTTCAAACCGGCCGGATCAATGAGAGGTGCTCAACCTTTTAAATTGTTTTCTGGAGTTTTCCGTGTTTTTTTTTTCTATCATTTGTACATATTTTCTTATAGCGGACTCATTGGTTGAAGGGTTATAATTCATTGTAAAGAACAATTTATTTTCTCTAACACTTGCAATGCAAATTTTGGGCAATTTCGAGTTTGCTATGGTGGATAAAAATGTAGCTCCCGACTTTTTATCCAGTCACTAAAATGTAAAGGGTCTGACTAAATTTTTAGCACTACATTTTGTTGATAGGAAATTGATAGTTAGGGTTAAGATAATCTGCATGGTCCCTAGTCCCTAGACACGACACATCATGTATTATGGACCAGCATTGGTACCACACCATACAGGGATCGACACGTGCCAGGCGTGGCGGTCACGTGTCGTGCCACTTGGGTGTGTCATGTAGGAGTTTTGATTGTGTCGGTATCATGCAATCATAATAGATCATGATTTTTCAACTTATTTCTTTTTAGGCAAATTTTCAATTCTGGACGTGAATGCATTTTATAGTTAAAATAAGATGAAAAGTTTATATTTGTTTGAGATTTAGGTTTCAAATTTTCAATTATTAGTAAATAAAATAAAATGTGGTATAATGTTAATGATGAGCTTGCTTTTGAGTTTTGATATTGAATCCCTCAGATATAAAATGTTAACATCTAAGGAGTCTAGAACAGGTGGATCACATTAAAAACAAGTCTAACTTTTCTTATAGAGTTCGCAGCCATCTAAGTTCTTACTCCGTGTTTTTAAGCTTATTGTCAGACAAACATTTATTAACATATTTTCTTCTCCCTTCATTAACCGACTTTTAGTTTTTTCTCTCTCGTTTTTTCCACACCCTCGACGTCAGTTTCCGCACTGGCACTTCTTTCACTGTTCTCCGTCGATGTCGCTCGAAATTGACGACGTCAACATTGACTTTTCCATCTCCACGCAACGCCGATCTGTTAGAGACTCTAATTGCCTACCTTTCTCTGATCGCCAGTTCACTCCGATGTACTTTCTCTGATTGCCACCATCTCCGTTGGAACTCTCTCTGACCGGCAGTCCATTCAGATCGCCACTCAGACTCTCTCTATGTATGGAGAAGTCAGTGTCGTTGAAGTTGCCCCAAATCCTACTAATTCAAACAATCAGAAGCAACCTTCGAACAAGTGCGTGTCCCCTCAGGTATTGGAGGGTACAATGAAAAACGGATGGCCCAGATTAATCTCAGCCAGACCAAACTCAATCAGGTGCTTATGAAAGTTTGGGGGGATCCGTTTTTGAGATTTGTGCCAAATTAAAAGAACGGTCCAGATTTAGTTATTGCACCTCAAGTACCTGGAGGTATACGAATTCCCTTCGATCAAGCCTTGTATACCAAAAATTTGCTTACATCACTGTGATCAACCAGGTGTGCTACTCCCAATTCAAACTTGTTGGCTTAATTGCTCTATTTTATTGTATCATAGCTACTCCCAATTCGAGCTGGTTGATATCAAGCAGGACTTTTATTTTTTCTCATCCAACTATTGATCTTCATCGAGATTCTGGCATGAAAAAATTTGAACGATTGGATGAGAAAAAGTAAATTCTCTTCCGTTGATACCGAAGTAATATTAAGATATCATGAATTGTCCTTTACTAGAGACGTTATTCTCTTGTTGCAATGTTATTATTTCTAGTTTTCTTGAACTAAAATGACAAGATGTATATGTAAGGAGACCAAGTAATATAGGCAGTTGATGCTTGCTCATACACTTTCCCTGAACTTGATTCTTTTTTTTTTTTTTTTAATTTGTATCGTTTATTTGAACCGAACCTAAATTATGATGATTGTAGTGGGTACGAAACGTAATTGGTACCAATCATGACACATAAAGAGAAAAGGAAAAATTTCAAAGTGGTTTGAATGTTAGGCCGGGTTTTATGCGATGCATACTTGATATGAGCATTGGCATGTAAATTAAAAATGTTGAAAATGGTATTTCAAAGACTAAGCTAAGTTTTCAAAACAACACCTGATCTTTGAACTTCTTCTAATCAGCTTAGTTTTGAACAAGTTATTAAGGATATTTCAAGTTTTTGTAATAATACAATTATACATGGCACCCATGTTGACATGCTTATTTTTTATGCTTTGTACTCAACTTTTGAATAATGGAGTCTATATGCTTGATTGGATTGTGAAAGAGGAGATTTGGTTTTTGAATAATGATCGCTATTTTAATGTTTGATTTATGTAATGCTACTTAAAAAAATCAGAATTATATGGATATGTTTTTGTAATTCAAAAGCTGAACGCAATATTTAATTCATAAACTAAAATATGTTGTCCAATTAGTTGATATTTTGAGTGATTGATTTTTTTTTTGAAAAAAATCTTCGTAGAGGCTGGGGCTCAGAGTGATGATTATTACAACTATTTATCAGAAACTTAAAATTTAGAAACTGACAGTGTTATTCTAAAATTTACATTTTTATTATTCTACTTGAGTAAACTAATAATATATTTATATTTATGATACGAGTCCCAATGCAATACTCATGTAAAATTATGCATTTTACATACTGATTCTTTTATATAAAATTATATATTATGTTTTAAGTTAGCTATGAAGTTTAATAAAATGGACGGCATATAACTTCTCATCAAATTCCTATTTTATAAATAATAAAATATTCTTGACATGTTAGCATTTACAAAAAATAAAAAAAGCTCAGGAAAAGCATTCTTCAGAAACTGCCGTTCAGTTGATTTTGCAAAAGAAACAAAAGCATCTCACAGCGCCAGCCCTGGCCAGCCTTGATTTCATGGTTTGGTCACAAAAGCTGGCGCTGTGAACCGTGAAGGTGAAGGTGAAGGTGAAGGTGGTACAATAACATCATCGACGAGTGTTTTGCACGTCGAAGAGTGTCGAACTGATAATGCTTGCCCTGGCAGAGGGAGAGAAATGCTTGCCGGGTATCAAAGGACTCACTCTCGAGGATATCATCCCCGTCTGTGGTGTCACTTGCCACGCCAGATATCTCCACCTGAAACAAACAGCGCGTAATCAGGATTTATAAGTTGCAATTAAATTTCATTATTATGTTCTCATGTGCAGTGCAAAATGGTAAAATAATAACACAATATAAAAAGTATGATAAATAATAATATCAAAATAAAGCTCTACTGGAAGAGAACCCAAGAAAGAGAAAACTCACTGGTCTGAACGTGTGTTTCTCCCTGCTAAGCGTCGGGTGCCTCTCCCTGAACTCACGCAGTTGTTGCGCTTTGTGACATCTATCATGCAGAGAGAAGATTGTTCATTCAAGACATTAGATGAATAAATGCAAAAGTCAACCAGAAAGATAAAATAATCATTTGGATAATTATTATGCTCACTTGTTGCAGAGGTTGAAATATGGGCAAGTATTGCAGACCCAGCGTGTTCCAGACACCATAAGTGTGCAACAGTGGTTGCAGGGATGCTGGAGATGAACCAAGATCAAGTCTCCCCTCTTGGGATAGATTCTTTTGCCCAGCTGCATGCACAAGGAAAAACAAGCCCAAGTCAATTATGAACCACCTTCTCATCACTTGCTTAGTTAAAAAAAAAAAGTACCTTGTTCATCAGCATGGTATCCTTGGACACATCACTTGCTTTCCTGGTCTTTTTTTTCTGCAGCTTAAGGTCATTCTCCTCTTGGCACAGTTGAGTAATCATGTGTTCTGCAGCTCCTGGCCAATAATCGCCATCAAAATAAGGCAGACGGGTTGCTGTCACCTTTGCTCTGGACTCCCCCTCATTAGTGAAGAAGTGGTCATACAGATTTGTAAGTTCAACCACTATGTTCTCTTTTACACCCTTCTTCAGCAAAGACAGGTACCTTCAAAACATAGACATGATGTTTAGTAACATTCAAAGCAATGTGTTACACTTAAAGTTGCTGTGAAAACACATACCATTCACGTAATGCATTAGACTTGGGGGTCTTTTGAATCTCAGGATGGCAGTATAAAATGTAATCTTCGCCCTTGAGAGGGGGACAGGCCCATATGTAGCAGCTTGTGAAGCCACGCCTTTTGACATATTCAAGGTATCCAATCTGGAAAAAAATAATATATATAATAGGAACCAATTATTAATTATGTATTATCTGGAAAATAAGGGAAACTATACCAATATTTCAAACAAGTGACTATATATACCAAAATTTCATGATACACAAAGGTGCGAAGTGCCTCTCCACTGACTGTTCTGATCTGAGGTGTGAAGTACTTGACTGAATCAAGATAGGAGAGGTAAACACGCCGGTGGTTTGGAGAGGCACATTCTGTGCCAAATTGTTGCATGTACATTGCAAAGAGGCACACCTCTACACCCTCAATCTTTTGAAACAACAATATTGCCTAGAAAGTAAAACCAGAAATTAATTTAGTAAAAAAAAAAAAACTGAAATAAATTCCATAGAATATTGTGAAATGAAACGAAAGAAAAAGAAAAAGAAAAGGACCTTAGATTTGTAGGGAAACTCAGTCGGATAGTTTTCCTGCTGAAATATCTCTAAAAACCTTGGCTTCACCTCTAATTTCTTGTCAACAGATGAGACAACTCTAACAACAAGTTCTTCTGCTCCTGGTACCTCATCAAAGCTCTTTCCAAAATGGTTGGCTCGGTCCTGCCTTTCCTGCTTCAACCGTTTGAAGAGACGATTCTCTATGTGGTCACTCAAGATTGTGCGTGGTAGATCCTTGGCACCGAGCATAGCACTCTGGGGTAGTGGTTTGCGCTCACCTATTTCTACCTCTTCAATGTAGCAGTTTGGGCAGGTGTACTCAGCTTGATCGTCATCATTCATACACTCATTAAATAGAGCACATATTTGGTGCTGCCATGCCTCACACTTGTCACATTGCACCCACTGCATGTAGAGAAGGTATTGGTTAGTTCTTATTGGTACCCTACACTACACTACAAATCTACAATAGAATACTTGGTAGAGACAGACGTACCTCTTCTTCAGTCTTCTTCTCATCATTCCTTTTCTTCTCAAGACCTCTCTTGGGGAAAACATGGCCCTCAATCTCTATAGTTTCACTGCTTGCATCATTGAAGCATGGGATACAAATATAGTGCCTCTGCTGATCAGTGCCAACTGGATGGTAGTACATTGTGTTGCGCTTTATACGGACCCCACATGGGGTGCAGTAGATTGGCGGTGGCTTGAAGGTCAGCTTCTCAACGCCACACAGCTGACATGAATTCTCATTCATTGAGACGGCCTCTGATTTGCTCTGCATCACAAACCACATAAACTGTTATTATTCAATTCAAAATATAATAAACAATGCACATGTTTCTCATTCATTGAGAAGGCCATGTTTGATTGTGGAGTAACTAAACCCCTTCACACTTAAGCAGCTACTAAACGACGTGAAAACAGGACAGGAGCAAGATGGAGTTAAGGCGTCGTAAGTTAAACCACCATGAAAAAAACCTTAAAACTCTTTTCCTGGAAAATACAGATCGTTGTTTTCATGGAGAAAATGGGTTTGCATCTGGTGTATACAATAATTTAACTCTCAGAATCTAATTTAAGAAATTTAAGTTTCCTGGATATTACTAGATTGGGGTCAATGCACTCAAAACTGAAAATCCACAAAAAAGGATGATGAAATGAAAGAAAAAGAAAGATAACAAGCACGATTCTAAAGAACTATATATACGCACGCACACCAAACCACATCAATCCATCAACAATGCTCAGGTGAGCTCAACCAAAGATCCTGAGTTCATAAGTGTACTTGTCAGTTATAAGCAAGTTTGAGAGCTGACAAGAAACAGAGAGAAGAGATCGGCCGCGAAGGTATGAGCAGCGCCGGAACACGGAGAGAGATAGTGGGCCCGGTACTAGTAAAACTTACAGTGCACAAGATTAAACAGACTTGTATCCTCTACAATGGTGGCGGGGAGAGGCTAGTTGGGAGGGGTGGCGGAGGAGAAATACCTAATAGAAGTATTGTCGATGGAGAGAGATAGTGGGGCCCGGTACTAGTAAAACTTACAGCGCTCAAGACTAAACAGACTTGTATCCTCTATAATGGTGGCGGAGGAGAGGTCATCTCAAGGAGAAGCTGACTGACTCTGGCATCATATTCGAGGCTGGAAAGAGGAGGCAGTTTTAACCCGTCCCTATGGAAATGTGCTGGACTGTGACGACAGAAATGAATGAAGAACTATATAGGTAAAGGAGGCTCTCTTTAGAGAATTCGCATCCTCTGATATTCTTTATGCACGAATCCGAACCCGTTCAAATTCTTTATGCACGAATCTCAAACCACAATAATACTACCCGTGCATTCCGAATGGGCACCGAAAAAAATTCGGCCCGGCTTTAGATAAACTGAAAATTTGAATATCTCAGAGGATACGGAGGGTATTACTGTCCGTGAAAAGAAGCTAAGGAGCTCTAAAGGAGGCAAATCAGCTAAGGAGAGGGTGAACTTGACTTACGAATTTAAGCTATGGAGAAGCTTAATTCCAGTCTAAGGAATCTGTGTCCGAAGCTAAGGAGAAGCTAAAGATACAGACAGTAATGTGATCACAAAAGCAACAAAGAAAATTTCTTAGCTCAACAATACCCAGCGCCCCCACCTCAATGCCAGCACAAAAATAAAAAATAAAAACGGTTGCGTAATGTAGCAAAGAAATGCATAATTACCAAGTGGAGGCCAGTACGGTCTGAAGCTCTCTTAAAAGAAATTTTCTCAAAATTATATTTCATAAAAGGTTAACAAGGAAAAAAAAATGTACCTGACCAACCCACTGCCCCAAACTTTTGATGTGTTCTCTAACTTGCTCCGGGGTAAAGAATTGTA
This sequence comes from Carex littledalei, assembly GCA_011114355.1. Lineage (NCBI taxonomy): Eukaryota > Viridiplantae > Streptophyta > Magnoliopsida > Poales > Cyperaceae > Carex > Carex littledalei. Next base: position 4,132,248 of record CM022081.1, read on the forward strand.
TCATAGAAACAGCCTTGATCTTAGGTTTCCCTGACTTATTGGCCCCTTTCTCCTCCATCTCCTCTTGTGCCTCTGTTGCATTTTCATCATTTCTTTCTTCATTCTCAACCAACAAAGATGTACCAGTGGAGGAGATATCCATATCCATATCCATCCTTCGCCTCTTTGGTAGAGGCTCGACATCCATGTTATCTGAGAATACCCCCGGCGATGAGTCTAATTGATTTATACCCTTCAGTGAATGTTTCAAAGCAAGAGAGGCAGAGGCAGAGGCAGGTAAAGCAACTGGGGCCTCAGTCTCCACCTTATTATCGACCTCCTTTCCATTTAAACCTTTATTCGAGTCACTCTTCAGTGTTAAGGACTTCTGTTTGGCCGTGATTATAAACTTGCGGGCTGGCATACAGACTGGGCATTTCACTTCCTGGCAGTTACGAATATGAAGAAGAACCTTCCGGGCTGACATACAAAGGTAGAACCGGCACTGCTTCAGATAACATGTTTCAATGTGTTCGAGAAGCGGTTTTGCTTTAACACAGTTCTTATTAGGGCAGTGGCCATCTGGAGATGTACAATATTTCGCATGCAACAGGAATAGTAGCAGGTTCAACTGGTTCTGATACCATGTCTCCCGTTGAGAGAGCTGGGAGGATCCTTCATTGGGAACCACCGTAGTAGTGACAGTAGGACCAGGGGCCCGCACACCCTCTGACTGGTGAGAGAATGGCTCAGATCTCACAATTGGTTGTTGGATTGTTTGTTGTATTGCTTGTTGAATCTGCTGGATGCCTGCTTGGTGATTGCTTGTGAGCATGCTTGGATTGGGCTTTGATTGGAGGGATGCTGCAACAGCTGAGATCTTATTTAAATTACTTGTTGAAGACATGTTAGACAGGCCTGCAGGATTGTAATAGTTTCCACAACTTGACATGGTCATGTCAACTGTGTTGTCGCCCATCAGAGAAACACCTTGTTGAGACTGTGATGCTTCAAATAGGAAAAGGAGGGGGAAAAAGAAGTGAGAATGTATTTTCTATTGTCCAATTAAACATTTTAAGGATGTCAGGGAGTTTGTCACATACATATATGAAGGAATTACTGTAGCAGAGTGAATTGAATTCTGGTCTTAGGTTAGATACTAATGTCATTATTGCTTTTTGTTGTTTATCTGCTTTTTATTCTTACCTGATTTCATTTATCTATTTGATTTTTGTTGTAGGGATATATAGTACTGAACAGACCTCGGGCCTTTGTGCAATGGCTTCAAAATGCAAAGATAGAAGAAGAGTATGTGCTTGCATTTTAATTACATGGGCATTTTCAAGAATAACGATACTAGTTTAAATACCATATCAGTATTGATACAGTACAATTACCAAGTTTATAAGCGAGGATACAGTAACTGGTACTGCACTAAGACCAAGTCTATAAATGAAATATACCAATGACTGATGTAAGTACAGCCCTACTTAAAGATGCATTAGTTGCAAAGCTAACCACCTGCTAGTTAAAGAGTTGGTGGGACTTATAACTACTAGAATAATTAAAAAAAAATTAATATGGCAACAAATTAATTTACATACTGGGCATCCTTTGCTGAATCTGTCGTGAAGAGAAACCCTGCTGGAGGGGCTTTGTTGAGTTCCCATATGTGCCACCAATGCCCATGTGCCCTTCTGACATTCCTGGTCCAGGTCCATTCATCAGTTGTTGAATGTTTCTACCAAACAACCTTACACCATTGTTATTATTCATCATGCCATCTCCAAACCCTTGGGAAGAATGTTTCTGATTCATAGGAACTGACTGCATGCCACGCCCCACTTGTCCACTGAGGGTATTGTATTGTTGTTGTTGTTGTTGCTTCTGGGGTTGCATCCCAGACCCATCAGACATTTCTGCTCTATTCATCAGTGGTTGAATGTTTTTACCAAACAACCTTATACCATGTGAGAGCCCTAAAAAGGAAACAATGTGGTATTTTCAATAACAACACACACAAGAAAATAAAATTTTATGTGATATTATGTTTAACTTATAAAAACTCACATTTTAGTTTATACCCCAAAAATAAAAGTTTACAGTAGTGAATTATACATGGTAAGGAAAATTCTATGAAAGTTCTAGTGGTACTTATACAACCACTTCAATGTTAGGAATGGAGGTCATTGGTTCCAATAAGGGAAATGTTATTTCAAGATCTGTTGAAATTTGCACCCGTACACAAGATCAAAAGTGATGAGAGGCAATTGCAGAATTGCATTCATGGTATATCAAATTCTGATTTGCGCAAATTGCTTCAGAGGAAAATTAAATCGAAATTGTATTTATAGGACAATATTTATTCTGATTGTCAGTAAAAGAATTACAGAGAGCAATTAGGTATTTCCAAGTAGTAGGAATCTGACTATAAGAGATTTCTGATCTGATACAAACAATTTGCAAAACAGCATCTACAAAACATAAATGTAAATGTCTGATTGACCAATCATATTCTCAGTGCTTTAATTGGTCGGTCAAATTGATGCCTCAAAATCATAAATGTAAAGGTCTGATGCACTAATATGTTCATGTATTTGTTGATAAACGAGGTTTAATTAAAATGGTTGTATAATGTATTTAATATTGGTTCTGATGAACGGAAAATAAAAGAGCATTACGGCAGCAATATTTATAACTAAGGAATATATTTGGTCTCCAAGTACATTTTTATATGAAAATCATGTTGAACCATTCAGATCAACCGTTTGGATGTTAAAAATGGAGATATAAGTCCATAGCGCCAGCCATTGTGTAATATGCATATTACTATAGCCTCCCTTAAAAAAAATCATATGCAAATTTTTACTAACATTTTCTTAAAACATGAATTTAGCTTGGATTGGAAGTATTTGGAGCAATGAACAAAAGGTTTTTTTTTAAATTTGGAAATAATGTATTTTGAAATTTAGCATGAAATCTGGAAACAACTCACCATTGATTGATGATTCCGTTGAGTATCCAGCATTTTGAGAGACCTCTACCAAGGGTTGTTTGTTAGCAGGCAGAGAAGACACATCAATCCCAGCCGAAATTAATCTATCTCTTACACATGGCACGTTGTTCTCCTTGTTAAAGGTCTCATCCTTGGCTCTTTTCTTGCATAATACCGAGAATCTATTCTTCACAGCATTGTCGGTTCTGATTCCCAATTTAGGTGAAAGTTATAATAAGAAGAAATGATACACAGTAAAAATAAATGTTTGTTCATGCACCTCATTTTAATTTATTTAGCTTTATTTAGGCTTCAGTGCAGATAAGAGGGTCAATTATGAAATGCATAACTAGGGTTGAGTCAAATTAGGCAAAAACAGTAAATGCCTGCGAGGTCTGATTCAAGACTAAATTTCAGGCATCATGCAACATTCAATCACTTGTATGCATTTATGGTGGATATCTATAGACATGGTAGAATATTCTGATAAATAAAAGTACCTGCCGGTGAGAACCTTTGCAATATCAGTCCATCTATTTCCCAGAATCTTCTGGACCTGTTAATTAACAGAGAATAAAATGAGCTCAATTTTATTTCGTAAGCAGGACATGTGTCACGTAGTATATGACACACCAACACAAGTGAATATCCAATTCTAATAGTAAGTTAGATTCTCCCATACATTCACTTCCGGAACTAAAACTGTTATATGCAGATCATGTTGCATGTATGCATTACTAAATCAAATTTATACCTCGCATAAGAGCATGTCCTCTTCGGCTGACCAGCCTCCTTTCTTGGCCTCAGAATCCAAGTAGGCACACCACCTGTTACTCCAAATAAATTTTCTTATTATTTCATATGAATATCTCCTTCAAGCCTCAAATTCCAATTTAAAAATGCCAGTCCTTACTAGTACCTACAAACAGTGCTGGTATGGATGTAAACAGTACCTACACTATGAGAATTGATTCTAGCCAATTAGATACACCATTTTTCTAGTTCTATTTATGGAAATGTATAGCATAATATAATCTACATGCATGATTTATTTTGGAATTTTTGGAGCTCCAGATATCTTGCTGGTAAAGGGTTTTCTATGGGGCAGTTTTATGGTACCAGCAGTTCATGTGCAGAAAATAATAGAAAAGGAAATTGACAAGGTGAGACTCAAAAATACTTTTAAAATAGTAGAAAAATTCTAAAAATGCAAAGTTTAGTATCAAAATGATTGGCATGATGTGCTCTACAAGACTGCAAACTGGCATGGCCTAATTCTTTTTTGACATTTCTCTAGACTTTCCTGAGTTTTTAGAGGTCATATTTGGGTTGTTCTGTACCAGCAGTTTTGTGTTAGTGTCCATACACTGTATTGAGCTTGATATGGCACAGGCCTGGAGACTGTTTTAGGGTTCTTAAGCCATTGTTTCCTTTACAAGTAATGTAAATAAAGCAATTCTAAAGGCCTATAGTTCATAATGACTTGTTCTTGTCAGATATAAGCTTGGAAATTATTCACTTAGGCCCATAGAATTGTCTTTATTATACTTCTGTCATTTAGAACACCTTTTAAGAGAAGAATCTGAAGAGAATAAGGTTTTTTTCTTTTTTTGATAAAAGGCAACAAAGTGCCCGTTTCATATATGAAACATAATAGAGTACTTACACATTACCAGTATATAGTTGTCCAGTGCAACTAAACACAAGAGAATAAGGTTGAAGTTCAAAGACTTTGCACTTTGGTCCTTTTAAGTTGTTTATTTACAAATTTTATAAGACAGGGCTTGATTATTCAACATACCTTCTACGGCATTGCCTACTCGTCTTGTCATTAAAATTAGCTGATATCTTGGTCCAGCTGAAATTTAAAATAAAAAAATTTCGGTTAAGTCACAACTAAAGTTTGTAAATTGATAGTATAAATAAAGGGAAACAATAAAAGAAGAGATCGAACTTGTTTGTTCCATGTAGTGCAATTTGCTCCCGAAGCAGATCGTCCTCCTAAGAAATTCAAGAAATAAAAAACAAATTTTAATCAAAATATGCTGTTCAACCAAAATAATGAAATTCAAATGAAAAACAAATTCAAGAAATCGTCCAAATTTCAACCAAAATATGCTGTTCAACCAAAATCATGAAATTCAAATGATTTTTTTTTTCAAGAAATTGTCCAAATTTCAAGAATCACACCTGAGCACTCCAAGTGACGACGTGGCGGGTCTTTGCGGTTACAGCTGCTGAGGTAGAAGGAGCGTCCATTCTCGATTGGGTCGCTGGGATGACGGTGAACAGGTCGCCGGAATGGCTGGGAACGGAGAGAGAGAATAAAGCGAGAGAAAGAGCGAGAGAGAAGAGTACGAAACGAGAGAGAGTTCGCCTCTCCGAAGTTTTGAAAGAAATGAGAGAGGAGGAATAGAAGGGGGGCCCAACTCATTATTCCGATCCGAACTGTTGGTTTACATTAAGATTCGTGCATAATCACAAAACGAAGGGGTGCAAACGGATCGGATAGTGCTAAAATTATATCCGTATTCACTTTTATTTTTGGAATACGGATACGTACGGAGTGGATATCCATAGATATATACATAAATATTTTTATAATATATATTAAACTATATTATATATATCTATTATTTGAATACGGATAACTAAAATTTAAAATTATATTCGTATTCGTATTCACACAAATATTTAAATCAAATTTCCAGATACGGTAAGATATTATCCGATCCGTTTGCTCTCCTAACAAAACGGATCGGTTGGAATGTTATGTAAATTACCGTGATTTTTATTTTTATCCAAAAAAAAAAATATTTTAATATAAATAACCAGGTTTTTAAAAGATTTTTATTTCTACCCAAACCGCTAGGAATATTTGCGGTTTGAATTAAAAATTCAAACCGCTAGGAATATCAGCGGCTTGAATTATTAATTCAAACCGCAAATATTCCTAGCGGTTTGAATTCTTAATTTTATTACAAAGCATTATTTTATTATTTTATTACAAACCGCTGATATAAACCGCTGATATAAAATTTCAAACCGCTGATATAAAATTTCATTACAAACCGCTGATATAAAATTTCATTTATTATTTTATTAAATGGTAATTTTTCACCGATAACCCTAGAAATTTATTCACCGATAACCCTAAAGTTATTTTTATTACAAAGAATTATATTATAAAAACTTATCAATAATATAAAATTTCATTTATTATTTTATTAAATGGTAATTTTTCACCGATAACCCTAGAAATTTATTCACCGATAACCCTAAAGTTATTTTTATTACAAAGAATTATATTATAAAAACTTACCGCTGATATAAAATTTCATTTATTATTTTATTAAATGGTAATTTTTCACCGATAACCCTAGAAATTTATTCACCGATAACCCTAAAGTTATTTTTATTACAAAGAATTATATTATAAAAACTTATCAATAATATAAAATTTCATTTATTATTTTATTAAATGGTAATTTTTCACCGATAACCCTAGAAATTTATTCACCGATAACCCTAAAGTTATTTTTATTACAAAGAATTATATTATAAAAACTTATCAATAATATAAAATTTCATTTATTATTTTATTAAATGGTAATTTTCACCGATAACCCTAGAAATTTATTCACCGATAACCCTAAAGTTATTTTTATTACAAAGAATTATATTATAAAAACTTATCAATAATATAAAATTTCATTTATTATTTTATTAAATGGTAATTTTCACCGATAACCCTAGAAATTTATTCACCGATAACCCTAAAGTTATTTTTATTACAAAGAATTATATTATAAAAACTTATCAATAATATAAAATTTCGGTGAAAAATTACCATTTAATAAAATAATAAATGAAATTTTATATTATTGATAAGTTTTTATAATATAATTCTTTGTAATAAAAATAACTTTAGGGTTATCGGTGAATAAATTTCTAGGGTTATCGGTGAAAAATTACCATTTAATAACATAATAAATGAAATTTTATATCAGCGGTTTGTAATGAAATTTTATATCAGCGGTTTGAAATTTTATATCAGCGGTTTGTAATAAAATAATAAAATAATGCTTTGTAATAAAATTAAGAATTCAAGCCGCTAGGAATATCAGCGGCTTGAATTATTAATTCAAGCCGCTGATATTCCTAGCGGTTTGAATTTTTAATTCAAACCGCAAATATTCCTAGCGGTTTGGGTAGAAATAAAAATCTTTTAAAAACCTGGTTATTTATATTAAAATATATTTTTTTTGGGTAAAAATAAAAATCACGGTGTAAATTAGTAGCAAAACATTTACTTTTTTTTTTTTTTTGGAAATATAACAAGACACTTCAGTGATGTGACAGACAATAATCAAATCTCCAAGAAAAATCAGATGCTTAAATTATTTTTACAAAATTATTCAAAATGCCTTTGTCCCTAAAATCCGCTCCGCCAATAATTTGATAACCTAAACTAAACACAAATTTGAAGAACAAACACAATTTGAAGTAAATAAATAGCATTTACTAATATAAATTGATAACAACAATAAAGAAATAACTAACACATATTATTCATCATTCACTACAACAAGATTGTCATCTAAATTTTGCCAGGATTCCCTTTAATTATTGAAATATGCAACAAAAAAAAATAGTTGTACAACTTTGTCTCACTTTTTTCAAAAATTTAACCGAAATATTAATATGTCTCACATGTTCATAATAAAACGCAGTGCACAGAGTAATCTTAGGCAATATTGCGCTCTTGTTCCTCTGATTGGTGCTAATTAAGATCGCTCAGATCATAGGCATTGATTAACGGAAGTGTTTCCATTAGTTAATTCTTTATTGCTCCTCAAGACTTAATTAAACTCTAACGATTTTATGAACCACGAACTTAGTGCAGTAGCGTGAATGAACAGAGATTCGATTTAAACAGCAAGTCCATTGAGTTGCATCCAGTGGGGAACCAGGGGCGGATCCAGTGTATTTCAGGGGGGCAGCTACCCCCTCCTGGATTTTGAGTTTTAGTGAAAATTTATCGGTTCCGATCGACTTTGCCTCTCCTGAAATTTTTTTTGCCCCCCTCTGGACGTTTAATTTGTAATTCAAGTTAAATTTAGGGTTAAAATTGAAATAAATCTGTTGAATTTTAATTGGTAATTAGAATTATAAGTCAGAGCATCAGAAATTACAAATCAAAGCATTAAAAAGTACAAGTTAAAGCATTGTTTTTTGTCGAGTACACAATTGGTTAATAGATTTAAACCCGATTCAATATTTTTTTTGCCCCCCCGACTAAAATCTTGGATCCGCCCCTGTGGGGAACAACATATAATCTGTTGAGAATTTTCTTTTTTTTGCTTCAAATCTGCTATTTTTAATACATCTTGATCATGCTTTTATAATAACATGTTAGTATGATCATAAACTTAGCATGAATAAGAAGAAGAGTGAGTCTATGGTACTATGCATAGCACGGATTGGTCCGTACTACGGATTAATATTTTCGTTTTCAAAATTCTAACGGTCGATCCGAACCGTTCAACGTGATTTCCATATGAAAATATACTTGTGGGCTAAATTTTTTATTTTTTAGAATTTTTTTACTATTTTTTTAGATAGGTAGAAAATCACTGTTTTTGGATGATCTAGAATTTTCAGAATTTTTTAGATAGGTATAAAACTTTGAAGAAGAAGAAGACGACAATCTATTATCTACCACTGTTATTTAAAATATAATCTAACAGTTACAGCAATATTTTTTTTAGCAAAAAATAAGGATTAATTTTTTTTCAACTCACTTTTAATGCGAGCATTGAGTTTTATTGGATAAATTTCACCGGAGGGCACCGAACTTTGTCCTTTGTCACCAATTGGTCATATAGCCACTGAACTTTTATGCATGATATATATAGACATTCTATTAATATCTAAATAAAATTTAGTAAAAAAATTCTAAAAAATAAAAAATTTAACCCACAAGTATATTCTCATATGGAAATCATGATGAACGTTTAATATCTTATTTTAAAGATCTACAATCTATTATCTAACTTCACCTGTGTAGTTTCTACACATCCTGTCTTAAATCAGGAAAAAGAGGATGGTTCGTGACAGACTTGGCGAGCCAGCAGTCAAAAAACAGTATCTTTATGGAAATGAAACCCTCACGAATTGAGTAGTAGTACTAGAATGGGTGACCTCCTGGGAAGTCCATGTATTACTGATTCTAGTTGGATTTCATTTATAGCCTATTCCAACTTATTTAGAAATAAAAAGAGTGAGTCTATGGTACTATGCATAGCACGGATTGGTCCGTACTACGGATTAATATTTTCGTTTTCAAAATCTAAAAGTCGATCAGAATTTTTAAGTGAAGTACATCTCTTTGTTTTTTGAATATATGTTCTGGAAAAAAAATGTGTTCTCTGTTATCTGAAATAACCGAAATGATTAGAAATAAGGGGGGGTTATATAAATTAGACATTTTGTAATTTTGTTTATTACAGATTCTATTTTAGCCAATGATTTATATTGAAAAATTGTAGATTGTTGACCAAAATATTTTTAATTTGTTCGGTGTTTATCGAATACAAAATAATTATCTCATTTTCTAATTTTTCATATTAAAGAAATTATTATCCTTATATCCGGATTTACAAAAAGATTACATCTAGGGCAATCAAACCAAATCGAACTTACCCAGTTTGAGTTTAAATAAGATTCGAACTGAACTGGTTTGATTTGTTTCGGAATGAACTAATTTCGAATCGAATTAATTACGAACTACAAATTTTTCAAATCGAATTCTATCGAATCACGAACTATGAATTTTTTTGGCAGCCCTAGTTATACGGGTAGTTTATGCATTAGTTTTCTTCACGCGGAACAAAATTCACACGGTTTTCTTTTACCTTTTACCTTTCACGAATTCACACTAATGGATTATGGGCCAGCCCAAAATTCCCTTACCTTTTACTGCTGGATTGATTAAAATCACGACATGGACCTAGTCAAATAGAACTTATTCCATTGTTAATTTGTTACGCTGCTGAAGCATTTTCCTATTATAAGTTACCCTTAAAGATTGATGGTTGAAACCATTAATTGCTTTATTTGAGATTCGAACCTAAATAGTTCGCGAACCTAATTCGAACGAATCAGGTCCAGTTTGAGTTTGATTTGATTAATTTCGAACCGAATTGCTTTGATTTGTTTCGGAACGAACTAATTTCGAATCGAATTAATTACGAACTTTTTCCGAATCAAACTCAAATCGAACCACGAACGACGAATTTTTTGTGCAGCTAATTACATCCATACATACTTCTGTTTTAGATTTATGATTTCTACAATGAACCAACTTCTTTACTTCGTTGATTTTTGCATGAAAGAAATATTATTTTATTTAATCAAATCACGTGTTTAAACAAATTGAACATTTAATAACTTTTTGTTTGTTGCATGTTGATTTAGCATACGGAAATAAATAAAATGTACGTAATGATTTTGTTAAAAATTACTATATAGAAAATAAATTGTTGTCTATTGTTTCGTGCTAATTAAATAGTCCATTAATAACATAAGAGCAAAGCTAGCGCGTGCTATGTTCATCAGAGAGCTTGGTGAGTATAACTCCAAAATATATCGGATTGATTTCAAACAACGAATTCAAACCGCTGAAATTTTCGAACTTATTTAGTACAAAGTCAAGCGGTAAAAAAATAATGAAAAATGAAGTTTTATAAGTTATTTTAATGTATTCATTTTTCATCACTTTTGACCGCTTGACTTTATACTAAATGAATTCGAAAATTTCCAAATTTTGCTTGTACACATTTCACTGGTGAAGTAGATCGGTTTCAATGTACATATAATTATTATTTTTTATATCCATTCAGCAAAATGTAATTAAATTTTGTAATATTTGTGAAAGATATTACTTCATAATTTGTCTTTATTTTAAACAAAGTGATTTCTTTCAAGGCGTACATGTTTCAATTGACAATCGGTTAATAATAAGTTTTATCTCTTCAATTTTAGAAAAATATAACCACATGTTTAAATTCTGTACATACCAAATTACCGATAAACAAAACGGGAAAAACAACATAACAAAAAAAAAAATGAATTAATAATGGACTGTCAGAATCAGGAATTATTTATTTACAGAAACTATAATTAAATAATAATTAGAAACAAAAAAATTACTTTCATTTGAATGTTATAAACGGATCCCAAAAAAAAGTTTGGATTTAAATTTCGGAATCGATTTTTTTTTTTGATTCAAAGTGTTTTTTTTTAAATGATGGATGACTTTTTTTTTTGGAACCGAAAGTGTGTTGAGAATTTTTCTGAAATAATAGATGAAACTTTTTAAAATAGAAAGAGTAGTTAAAATTATTTCTAAAACATAAAGAATACTAAAATATTTTCTGTAATATAATAAAACACTTTGAATAAGAGTAAAATTTTCGGTTTTGAAGTTTTAAATTTTCAGATTCATTTTATAGTATAAAAGAATGAAGGTAATTTTTCTATTTATATTTATTACTTATAATAAATTCTATAAATAAAAAATTTCCATCAGAATCAGACATGGCAACCCCTGGTCCTCTCCACTTAAGTGGAATTCATATTCTCTGAGGTAAAAGAATATTTCTATTTGGATCACAGCCGTCCGATTGGAATCCGAGCCATTCTGGCTGCACAGGGTTGCTTTAATAGTCGTGCGGATTTTAATTGGACGGTCCAGATTCAAACAGAAGTATTCTGTTAAAGGTGATAAGAATTGCACTTACGTGTCACAGTAGAGAGTTCTCGAGCTTGTTCGAACCTGACGCGTCAGTAGTTCTAGAACTTGTTAGATCTCCCGCGAACCATCCCCTACCGCCGATTCTCTCCATTGGACGGTTCAGATGTCGCTATTTCGAACTTTCTCGAGTTAAAAAACCCCTTTATAAAAGACTCGAGATACCCATCTCTCATTCTCAGATTTGAAAAGAACGCTTCGACAAGTGCTCTCAAAAACCTCTCTCATTGATACTACTCTTAATCTGAAATTTCATCGATATTTGTTAGTTTTGATCGATAATGGCGGGAAAGGGAGAAGGTCCGGCTATCGGAATTGATCTCGGTACCACTTATTCGTGCGTTGGTGTGTGGCAACATGATCGGGTCGAAATCATCGCGAATGATCAAGGGAATCGTACGACTCCGTCATACGTTGCCTTTACAGACACGGAGAGGCTGATCGGAGATGCAGCCAAGAATCAGGTCGCCATGAACCCTACCAACACTGTTTTCGGTAAGTTCAATTTTCAAAATCTTGTTTCCTTCTAAAATCATGTTTGTCGTAATTAAGAGTTTAATAAATTGTAGCATTAATGTTTTCCGGATAGAGTTTAATGAGGGAAATTAGATGTTAAATTAGAGATAAACCTCACTTATTTTGGGGAAATAATGGTTTTGTACCAATCACTTGGTTCCCAGAACGTCAAAGCACTCTTGAATCAAATCTAGTTTAGTAAACAGCCAATTGATTTTATATGATAATTTCTGCAAAGATGTTAAATTAGAGGTAAACCTCACTTATTTTGGGGAAATAATGGTTTTGTACCTATTACTTGGTTCCCAGAACCAAACATGGGCTTAGGATTTATGTGAACATGCAATCTCAAAAATATTTTCTGAAGTCTAATGAGAGTGCTGTGGTACTTGTTTTGTACTTGATTGGTTAGTAATTCCTCCCATCTGTCTTTATGGAGACATTCTAACTTACCCGCGTGTTCTGTTTTGTAAAAATTGCAGATGCGAAGCGTTTGATAGGGCGTCGATTCTCTGACCCATCAGTCCAGAGTGACATGAGGCACTGGCCATTCAAGGTGATCCCCGGTCCAGGGGATAAGCCCATGATCGTGGTCCAATACAAAGGTGAAGAGAAGCAGTTTTCAGCTGAAGAGATCTCCTCTATGGTCCTTACCAAAATGAAGGAGATTGCCGAGGCCTATCTTGGCTCCACTATAAAAAATGCAGTTGTGACGGTTCCTGCCTACTTCAACGATTCTCAACGCCAAGCTACAAAAGACGCTGGTGTAATTTCTGGCCTCAATGTCTTGCGTATTATAAATGAGCCGACTGCAGCTGCCATTGCATATGGCCTTGACAAGAAAGCTGCTAGCTCAGGAGAGAAACAAGTTCTGATTTTCGACCTTGGTGGTGGAACCTTTGATGTGTCCTTGCTCACCATAGAGGAGGGAATTTTTGAGGTGAAGGCAACGGCTGGTGATACTCACCTAGGCGGTGAAGACTTTGATAACAGAATGGTAAACCACTTTGTGCAGGAGTTCAAGCGCAAACACAAGAAGGATATTACTGGTAATCCCAGGGCTCTCAGGCGTCTCAGAACAGCTTGTGAGCGAGCTAAGAGAACCCTTTCTTCCACTGCCCAGACCACCATTGAGATCGATTCTTTATACGAGGGGATTGATTTCTATTCTACAATCACGCGAGCGCGGTTTGAGGAACTCAACATGGATCTCTTCAGGAAGTGCATGGAGCCAGTTGAGAAGTGTTTGAGAGATGCCAAGATGGATAAGAGCAGTGTTGATGATGTGGTACTCGTGGGTGGGTCCACTAGGATCCCAAAAGTGCAACAGCTTCTTCAAGATTTCTTTAATGGCAAGGAGCTATGCAAGAGCATCAACCCTGATGAGGCTGTGGCATATGGTGCTGCTGTTCAGGCTGCCATTTTGAGCGGTGAAGGTAACGAGAAAGTCCAGGACTTGCTGCTTCTTGATGTCACCCCATTGTCTCTTGGTCTTGAGACAGCTGGTGGTGTCATGACTGTTTTGATTCCCCGAAATACCACCATTCCCACCAAAAAGGAGCAGGTATTCTCCACCTACTCGGACAACCAACCTGGTGTGCTGATCCAGGTGTATGAAGGTGAAAGGGCCCGCACCAAGGACAACAACCTTCTTGGCAAATTTGAGCTGTCCGGCATACCTCCGGCACCGAGAGGTGTGCCCCAAATCAATGTTTGCTTCGATATTGATGCCAATGGTATTTTGAATGTATCGGTGAAGGATAAGACTACTGGCATAAGGCAGAAGAAGATGATCGCAATCACCAATGATAACGGTGGACTCAGCAAGGAAGAGATAGAGAAGATGGCTCAAGAGGCTAAGAAGTACAAGGCAGAAGATGAAGAGCACAAGAAAAAGATCAAGGCTAAGAATTCTCTGGAAAATTATGTATACAACATGAGGAACACAATCAAAGATGACAAGATCTCTTCCAAGCTACCAGCTGCTGACAAAAAGAAGATTGAAGAAGCAATTGACCAGGCCATCAGTTGGCTCGATGGCAACCAGTTGGCCGAGGCAGAGGAGTTTGAAGACAAGATGAAGGAGCTCGAAAGCATCTGCAATCCGGTTATTGCTAAGATGTATCAGGGTGGTGCACCTGGCACAGCTATGGATGAGGATGGTCCGGCCACAGGCGGTACCAGTGGTGCTGGTCCCAAGATAGAGGAAGTTGATTAAGCTATGTCATTCAGTCTGTTGCTTTTCATGTCTATGTGCCATATTTCATGTAGTAGTTTCTTTTTTTCTTTCTTTCTTGTTATGGTAGTAGGGTGTTTGATGGTTTGACATTACTTGATGGTCAGTCAGAATCAGAATGCTCTTGTAACTATTCTGGTATGGAATAATAATACTGTGGAATAATAATACTGTGCTTTAGTCTTGCAATCTATCTTGATGATCAATTTATGATATATTTCTGGTACAATCTTTCAGTGTCGTTGTCGTTTACTGAACATGGCATTTGTACAGTACCAGTGGTGGGGATTGTTTGAGTTCATATTTTGGTAATGTATGGGTTTTTGTGAAGTCTGATGGGTAAGGCTTTAGCAATATATTTCTATCTTGTTTGAGCAAATATTCTGTTATCAAGACTACATGGATGGGGAAGAAAGAAAGGTCAAACAGCTATATTGAGTTTTTGAGGAATCTTTAAACTGCAGTTCTCGTGTATTCAAACTGTGAAATGGCAAGATGTAGGCAATACTTGCTCTGGCTTTTTATTTTTTCTGACATTGCACTTAGCCAGTAAAACATAGAGCAGTGACCAGTGCAGATTGTGATATAGGTAAAGCAGCAGTTCCAGAGAGGTTGATTCTTGACACAGAAGGAACAGAAAATAGAGCCTTCCTTTATCTTTCTCATTAGAAAGATTATTTGTGTTGCCTCTTGCATATAAAGCGTAAAGTCAAGATACTACCTGCTGATTCTGAGCATTCTGCTATTTTTCCAGGTATCTAGTTATTCCACTATCGATTTTATCTACAACCTTCTTTAGAGGGGCAAGGGCCGTTATCCTGATATGTAATTTTGGGAATTGGGCAGGATAAGACTTGGATTTGCAATACTTGCTCGAATTCAGAGAAGACAAACATTTGCAGCAACTTTTATCTATGTTTTAAGAGTTAAATCTGGAATGAGACGTGGAATTTTACAATGCTTGGTCTCACTCTCTCTGTAATTGTTATCCCTTAATCTGGTCGAAAAACAAAAGTTTGGTGTTGGTCCACTATTACTGTACCAACCATCCTCTGAACTTAATTCTGTTATTTAGGGTTTATTTATAATTAGCAAAGCATGAAGCTTATGAATTTACTATTTAATTTTAGGAACTTTTAACTTAACACACCCCCTCTCTCAGTCATGCTCCTGTCTTTTTATGTATACAAAGGTTGTCAGAAGGAGCACTCAGGAGAATAATTTTAACAGCATCAGGAGGAGCTTTTAGTCTTCTCTCTCTCTTACAAAAGTACACTAACTTGTTGTCTACTTTGCATATTACCTACTTTCATATGACCTACTTTGCATATTACGCCCTCTTATACCAATTTTTGCATTCCTTGAGATCGGCCGGTGGAGAAGCTGAAAGAAGTCGAAGTTGCAGATGCTCTGTGAAGCACCCAAATTGGAATTTGGGAAAAAAAATACCATGGATTCTGCTACCTTATTAACAGAGTATTATTTTCTTATTTCTTTTTAGTTTGATCTACTTAATATCTACTTAAATTACCCTTTGAGAAAGTTTATTTTTATTATTTTTCTAATTATGTAGGGATTAGAGGTGATTGAAGCACACTATTTATTTGGACCCGACTATAATAACATTGAGATTGTGATTCACCCACAATCTATTATACATTCTATGGTTCGAAACACAGGTTATTTTTTCATTATTGTACCATTCATTTATGACTTGCTTAAATAGTAATGTCATAAAGAGCAAGAACAGTTTAAGTTATACAAGCACCAATTGTTCTGATACTGCATTTTTCTGTACAGGATTCTTCTATTTGGCACAATTGGGGTGGCCTGATAAGTGTCTACCTATCTTGTACACAATTAATGTCTTGGCCCAAGAGATTTCCATGTCTGATTCTGACAGAAATATTACAAAGTTTCTAGCGTCACAACCATTGTCGGGCCGGAGCTCAGTTGTTGCTTAGATATAGGAATCCCATGTAACAAGGTTTAGGCTATTTTTCAGTGGAAATCAGCCTGTAAATATTGTCATATTGAATTAAAGTTTCTAGTGCAAGTATTTGAAATGCAATGCATGCTTAAATCAAACACCAAATCATGTACTTGGTCTGATCAAGTTAAATGTACCAGTGACTTTGACAGAAAAAACTTGATGAAATTGCAATTAAGCTGTGCGAAAAAGGAGATGAAATTATTTTGTTTGTTGCAATGCTGTGGAAACGAAAATAAAATACTCCGGATCACAATAAAAGAACTGACAAGCAAAATTGGTATCTTTTTTTTTTTCCCTAAAACAGCATTGCTAGCCATTACCAACTACCACTATAATTGGGAAATATGGGAAGAAGCAGAAAAGGTGGAAAAGAAGGGACAATCGGTAAAATTCCATGTTTTTCTAAGTGTACCCGGATTCTGCATCTCCAACAGGATTCTATAACTTGATGAAATTTTAGTGTTTGAAAGTATCTAGTTCTGTTTGAAGAATTCAAAATGTTTTTGTCTACTAAGAGGTATAAGGTACAGGGGCCTCTCTCCTACAAACTGAAGTTCAGAAAAACAAATAAAAACTACTAGATGGAATTCAAGAGGTGGTGGATCCAATTCATGGTTCTGGACCCGTTTCAGTTGATACCCATTAACTCACATTGAAATTTGAAACACTAGAAACTATTTTGGAATATTCTTTTGTTGATGTTCTAGGTCTTTGTTACGATGTTTTAGGTCTGAGACTCTGCAAAACGGTACCAGCTGTTTGGTACCAAACTAATTGCTTGCATCTGAAAATACGAAATAATTGCAATTTTAGTTGGTACGCAATACTTCTTAATGTTGGTTACCTATTGGCATGGTACACAAAGTCCTGAATTTACTGATTTAGAATTTATTCCCTTAATAATATGTACTGTCATTTATTGAAGGGATAATGGGTCTTGCCCCGCTAAAGAAGGATAACAGGACCTGACTTGATATGATCCGAAGTCTAACCTTTTAAATTGTTTTTTGGAGTTTTTCTTGTTTTTTATTTCTATCATTTGTACATATTTTCTTATAGCCGACTAATTGGTTGAACAAGCCAAGGTGGAACAAGTTTGAACTCACTAATAATGAACTGAGTTAGAAATGAACAAGTTAATTACGGATATTTTCTTAACTGATCTCCAGTGAGCCACCAGCCAGGAGTTTTTTGCTAGCCCAAGTCAAATTAACCCATGGGTTCATCCTATCTATATATAAAGCGCCCAGAAAGCTTCTGACTGACTATTTGAGTCCATACTAAATAGTAAAGAACTAATTACTGTAGTAATAATTTAGAAAATTGACCGTAACAAACTAGTGGAGTCATATGATGAAGAATAACTACTGGAACAATGGTCAAGAATTTATAATAATAATAGTTGTTTCAGTAAAGGAAAAAAATTGGAAGGCTTAAATGAAGAATTGATAGATAATGGTCTTCTGTTTATTCCTGAAATATAAAAAATTAACAAGAATGCATAAAAAGATATGAACAAAAATTAACATCCCATAGAAACATTCGACTTTAAAATTTCAGCTTGAGTGGAGGAGATCTACCGTGGAATTTACTCATCAGCAAAAGACTGCAGGTGTCAAAAATTACTCCTTACAATGAAAAACATTTTGCCTAAGCATGCATATACACTACCTAAAAAAAAATTATACTAGCATTAGTTAGATTTTTGGACTCATCATAAATCACCTGCTGTAAGAAGCCACGTTTAGCTTGCAATCAGCATATTGGGCTTGCTTTTCAATCAGAAACATTTGATTTCTTTCCAAAAGTAATCAAAGAATCCAATCCACCAAAATAACATTGCAGTTGTACCAATAATGCGAGATTCTTTCCATCAAATATCTCTTCGCTCAAGTAACAACTTTTTAGAAAAAAAGTGAGAACTACTTGTTTGAACGTGACTACAATGATATACATTTAGAGACCTTAAATGGTTCTACAATATTTATGAATTTCTGGAAATTTTAGTTGAATTTTGTTGGTCCATTAAAAGAACGAGGAAGGACTGAGAAAAAAGAAATAAAGTTATAAAATCGAGATTTCAGATTCAATTTCAACAGAAGTCCCAAAATACATGTTTCTCTCTTACATTTCTGCTAGTTAGTTACACAATTACGCAAAGATAAGTATGAATTAAGAAAAAAAAAAATCAATTTCAGCTGCAACAACCCGTCAATTGCAGCTCACTAGAAAGACTCATCTCCCTTCTTTCTTTCTTGGTTTCCATTTCATACATCTCCGGTCTCTCCTGAGCTCAACAGGAAGCACTGCTTGTGTGCTAGCGATTGGACCCCACGAGTAGTTACACTGTGCAACTGTTGTCGAGTTAGACGTAAGTCTGACAAGATTGACCTGGCAACTCAGTTTTTTTTTCCCTTTGCCAAAATAAATAAATAAATAACCTCAGTTCTGTTTCATGTTATCAGAAAAAAAAAAACAAAGTTCAGTTCAGAGCGTGCCCTGATTTTCCGATTCCGATTTCGATTCCGATTTTCAGAGCCATGATGTACACTTAGGAAACTCAAAGTACTGGTCATTAATTGTTTCTAGTATTTGTACTTTAAGGGTCCGCAGAAATTTCATTCTGCTTATCACCACTTTCTCAAAGAATTCTTGATCACCCTCGTCACTTAGCGTCCCACGAAGACTCAGGTATCTTAACAGATTCAATCCCTCAAACATCCTCAACTCTATTATGTTCTCCATGTACTGTCCAAAGCTAACCACTTTGAGCAGTTTTTGCTTAGAACAATTTGGCATTCTTCCGCTATGGAAGCACAAAAGAGTGCGGAGGTTTTGGCTCAATGTAAGTTGTTCACAATTTGGGTTGTGAATTGCCACACGGCGTGCCCTGCTCAAGCTCATTTCATCTTCTGGTTGTGAATACACCAGGAGAAAGTTGTCTTCCTTGGCTTTTTGGATAGCAAGATCTTGCAGTACAATGTGTATGCGTATATCATTGATGGAACCATCATATGATCTACTTTTTACTTGAACCATGCTCCTGGCATACAATAAAAAAAAAGGGTTTTAAATGATCAAGCCCATCGGGTTTTGATTTTGGAGTGGTCTTTGATGTAATAGCTTGCATATTGTCGCCCAAAATTTTCAAGCTAAGAACTTAAAAAGAGAGTATTGTTTATGTAACATATATATATTATAAACATTAATGAATTTTAAGATGCTGAGGTTATTCAATTGAAATGAAGATGTAATACCTTTGTACGAGATCCTCTAAAAAACTCTCTGCAGTTTCTTCCAATGTTCTATTATTTTCTTGTGGTATGAAGCCCTCTGCAATCCACAATCGAAATAATGATGTGGCATGAATTACGTAGTCTTCGGGAAATGCGGCAAAGTACATAAAACATGATCTGAGAGAAAGTGGTAGGTCCTCATAACTGGTGCCTATGATCTCGCTAAACTCCGCAGTTAAGAACTGGAGCTTGTATGGTTCACACATGGGATCTGCGCTCTCATAAACATGAGCGAACCTAGTGGTCATAAGTACTCTACTCTCATTGTTTTCATTTGGGAATGCTGCTCCAATATGAGCCCATAGTTCGGCTATCCAGACATCATCTAGGATTATGAGGTACTTTTTGCCTCTAAGAGATTTGTGAATCTCTGTAAGAATCACTCCTGCTTCATCAATTGTTCGCTCAAGGTTAAGTTGTCGCTCTATTTCTCTCAAAACATCAATTACATTGAAAATTTGAGAAATAGTTACCCATATGCGAACTTTAAATTGTTTTTTGACATCACCACTGTGACAATAAAAAATTATATTGAATATTAGTATAACCAAAATACAAAGACGAAAGACTAGATAAAAATATACAAGTGAATATGGAAAAGTGGGTAAATAGAAAATTATGTTTCATGCCAATCTATTGGGTTAGGGTTGGGCCATTAGACTTGGGACATCTATATATATAGATGCGTATCCAACAGGGGTCAAAAGGTTTTCTACTTTTCTCTTCTTCTATTTTCTTTTGTTCTTATGCCGACATTGCAAAAAGCTATTGACGGATGACCTTCTCAAGTCTAGCTGATCTTGTTGAGCTTTTGAGCAATGCCAATAATACCCATGTAAAAGTACGAACCAGATATGCACGCAAGCATGTACACAATTTAATATCAATTTAACAAACTCAATATAATAATATACTAAAGTGGATTAGCAAATATATTAATTTTAGACTTTTTTACGCAAATCTCCAAAATTATATATATATATTTAATTTTGCATACACTTAAGAAATAATAATACAATGAACAACACTTGCATTTCAATTAATTAAGTTTGTAGGAATATTAGATAGCTGGATGATTTCGTAAGAAAGGATCAGGTTTCTCAAAAAGGGGTTTTTGTTTATTTAAACGTGTAATCCTTACTGTAACACCTGATGATTTACGAAATGAAAATCTCTGGCCTACAGGCCTTTTCCCGCAAAAAAAAAAAAATATATTAAGCCAAGGCAGGGGTAAGTTTTTTATTGGTAGTAATTAATAGAAAAGAATATAGACAAACAGTAAGAGTACAGTGATATTTATATTGATAGTAAGATCGGTAGAAATTCTACCGATCTTAAAAATAAAAAAGTTTGGATCGGTAAGAATTTTACCGATCTAAACCAGTTTTTTTCTTTTTTTCTTTTATTTTTTTCTATAAAATATTTTTTTTACAAAAATAGATAAAGTATCTTAAAATTTAGATATATCAAAACATTCTATCTATTTTTTGAAATTTTTCATATTTTACTAGAAATCAAATATAAGAATTCTCTCCATCTATACATCAGATTAAAAAGAAGAAGTTAAGATCGGTAGAATTCCTACCGATCTTACTACCAATATAAATATCACTATACTCTTACTGTTTGTCTATATTATTTTATATTAATTACTACCAATAAAAAATTTCCAAGCAGGGGCCTAGGCTTGCTCATGCCTAGGTCCGCCACTGCCATGCAATATGAAAAATAAATAGCTAACATAACCTATTTGAGTCAAGCCATAACCATATTTGGATTGGCAATAATTCAAGTTCAGCCAAGCACTATATATATAACGTGCTGGGGGAACGCACAATAATTTTGCAGTGTGGCTAGCCTCAGAGGCCGAGGAAGGAACAATGGGTTCGATCGACCTCTATTTTTTCAGAATTTTTATAATTATGTATAAGTTTTTATATAATTTAGAGTAAAATAACATGGTATTGCAAAATTGACCCCCTATTATCTATAGATAATTTTTATATAATTGAACTCCATATGTGTTTGACCCCCATAGTCCGAAATTAAGTCTGGCTTTGCTCCTGGCTAACCTGATGGCTAGCAAATATGGATGTTAGCCAATTGTAAATCGTATAAAAAAAATAAAGAAATCATACACGGTTGTAAATTACAAACCATGTATGGTTTTCAAAATAATACACTGACACCTTGTGGAAACCCTGTATTTAATCATTGTTTATGTACATGGTTATTTTGGCTGTGTAGAAATCACCATTTCAGCGCTTTTTTTTTAGACCTGACACGGTTATTAACCGTGTATGTTAGTACTATATAGACACGGTTCGGAAACCGTGTACAACGTACCCATCTATTATTACACAATGCTCGCTGACACGGTTGTGTAACCATGTGACAATAGCTTTCCGGATCGTGTATGGTTGCGTTTGTGTACTAGTGATAGATGGTGTTAATTAAGAACCTTTGCCATGGATTGAAAAAAAGCAAGAGAAGGTATTGACTGTCCAATAGAACACTGTTTTGAAGCAACGCCATTGGTGCATTATCTCGACCCGATGGCGTTACCTATTAAACGGCTAATTTGACGATTGAACACAACTAATATTCCCATATGTCCACCACCACGAACTGATAGCGTTAAGTACTCAACACCATATGTCAGATAGTTTGAACTGATGACATAGGTGTATACCTTCTATTGGAGCGATAGCTATTAGTTTGGAAACCAATAACGACTTTAGATTTGAACCGACGGTGAAGTGTTTTTCTTTAGCAGTGATAATAATAACACTACAAATGAAGTTGAGAAAACAAATTACAAGCTTTGAGTTATGTTAAATCCGCAACCGCATTTCATCTTTTTAAATTATAGAAGGGGTAATGCAATGGATAGTTTAATTTCAGAAGTTTTGACCCGTGACAAGTAGCATTTCGAACTTTTAATATTAACAATTATCATCCCGACCTACGATGGATCCGTATCCTCCCAGGTACCAGACTCAACACAATCGAAATGGACGGTCCAGATTTATTCTCAGTCAGTGCTTGCTCGGAATGGTAGCGCATGCAGTATTATATGTGCTTTGAGATTTGTGCCAACTTAAAAAGAATCATTTTGGTCGTCCGATTCAATTGTACTCAGTCTGGTAACCTCTTCAGATGTGAATTCGACCTACGACCCACCCCCCACAAAAAATAAAATAAAAATAAATAAATAATCACATAATCAATTTGTAAACTTAAGCACAATTTCAAGTATGAAATGACCAAATACTCTTTTCATATATTATTATATTAAAATATTCATTATTTATGGATTGTAAATTTGTAGATATATATATATAATTGAGCTATGGTGAGACGTGGAGTAAAACAATTTTGTACTCCATGGTACTATATTTCCATTTTGAAAATCCAAACAACCGATCCGAACCGTTCAACATGTTCTCTATATTGAAATGTACTTGGAAACAAAATTTTATATTTTTTGGAATTTGTTTGCTATTTTTTAAGCTACTTTGAAAATCGCTAATCCACTGTGAACAGTAAAAACAGTAAAATTTTCTGGACCACCGGATCAGCGATTTTCAAAGTGATTTAATAAATAGCAAACAAATTCCAAAAAATGTAAAATTTTGTCTCCAAGCACATTTCAATAAGGAGATCATGTTCAACGGTTCGGATCGGTTGTTTAGATTTTCAAAATGGGAATATAGTGCTATGGAGTACAAAATTGTTTTACTCCACGTCTCACCATAGCTCAATTGTATATATATATATATATATAACTTTTTTCATCATACGTGATATTTTAACTATTCATTTTATTTTTTATTTTTTATTTTGTATTTTATTTTTACGGAAAAAATATAGTTTCATAAATTATAAAATTGATAAAAACATTTTTGTTGTACAGGCAAAGTAACAAACATTATAAAATAAGAATTATTATGTTAGTATCAATTTTTTAAAATAGTACTACAACTGACAAAAAGTATTTCAACAAGGATAAATTTTATCAAGGATATTATGGTCATTTTATTATTTAAAATTAAGCATTTGACACTGATTGCATAGTTTGGATGGTGATTGTCAAATTAAAAGTTAAGAAGCCAATTGTTACAAGTCAAAAGTTTATGAACCTCGTATGACATTACCCCATTAATCTAGAATTATAAAATTAGTTAATGTCTAAGACATTCATTGTTCTACCTATAAAGTACGTCACTTATATACTCTTCTTGTGGTGAAACATATATCTCATCTAAATATATAACTTCAATTTAATAGAGCGCTTTATTTAAAATCATCTTCCATTAAGAACTCGAGAAATATAATGACCAAAGCTGACCTCTTCTCATAAAATACAACTTTTACTTTAAGACAAATATATTAACCATGTTTTCCGTTTTAATTATCTTAATTAAAGTGTGTAATTTTTATAAATAAAATTAGTGACAAATTTTAAAATAGGGAGAAAGGTGAATTTGAATCAAATTGATAGTAAATGACACAACTTAGAAAATCAAAAAGTGCATACCAATTATATAGTTTTAGCGCAAGAGTAGTCTTTCCGAGTCCACCAGGTCCCCAAATTGAGACCACAGAACGTCTCTTAGTGGTCTCATCAAGCAACTCCTTGAGAATGCAGTCCTGGTCTGCCTTGAAGCCAACAATATTGGGATCAATGCAAGATAGTACAAATGGCCTGACAGGTAGTCTGATGATGTCTCCACTAACCTCGCCCAAATTATTTATTTCATATTCGACTCTGTGCATTTCGATCTCTTTCATTTTTTTTTGGATCTGGTTCATCTCATTTTTTTGGAGTTTTTTTGTTTTTCTTAGCATGTTTTTTATGGTCTCCCACATGCCCAACTTTTGTGAATTTTGAGGGATCTCTATGAGAAAGGTGTCTATGACATCTTCTATAGAGTGGGCAACTTCCCTGACCTCCTTCACCCAATGTTTCTGCCTTTCGTCTGTTATGATCTTCATGTCAGCATCCTTGAGAAAAGCCTGAATCCGTGTGAGATCACGGCTGACTCTTTCAACTTGCTCATTGACACCGTATAAGTGTAAAACCTGTAAAGAAAGAAAGGAGATAGAATTTTAGAGAAATCAAGATTTCATTTTATTTCTTGTATCTTTGTTACAGTACAGAGAAGGCCTTTATATAGGCAATTAGCTCTAACTAATCATGATTAAATAGTATAACCTCCTGAACTTCAACATCAGCCAGCTTGCTGAGCACAAAATATACAATTATCTCAGCCATCCCGCTTCTCTGGTGTATATGTCAGCTGAAACGAGCGAGTGATTTATTAAAGAAATTTGAGAGTGGATATATCTTCTTGGTGGTACCTGGACGAACTGTTTTGTGAATATAGCACAGTATTAGATTTGTTGTCCAGTATACCAGTATGAAGCTCGGAGGAATTTGTATAAATTAAGGTCGTCTCAATTGGCGGACTGCTAGATGCAATCTTAATTAAGATTAATTAATTAGTAGAGATTTGTCGTTGATGCACGCCATATTGTGAGTCATTATTGTGTGTTGTTTAAGAAAAAATAATTGTTCTCCGCTCCGTTGACTTTAGATCAGATCAAGTGTGCACCATATTAAAAATGTATTTCTCGGCGCATCTGAAGAAACGAATCTGATTCAAATCATGCCTACTATGTCTTCATTCTTAGATAATGAATAATGGAAAGGGATGATTAATTTTAGCATGGATCAAAACATTCAAATCATCCGATGTAGGTATATATTGGATTATTTTGAATTTTCAAACTTTCAAGATTAGACGTGATCCTATAATAGAATTATACAGAAGATATTTAATTGTATATAATTAAGGTGATTAAATTAATGGAAACAAATTAAAGTTATTATGCACAACTTGTAATATTTCAGCCAATTCAACTATAATCTAAAAAAAAAAATCAAACCGAAATTATAAGGATTGATAAAAAATTTAGCCAAACGGATGAGTTTCTGCTTAGCTAGAAATTCTTAAAAAAAAAAAGACATGTTCAATATTGAATTTTTCATCTTGCTCTTTAGACATTGCAAAAGACTGGTTTCTAATTTATTACTTCTCAATCAATATCCAATACAACAAATGTGGTGGCATGTAACGTACTGAAGTATAATTATTTTCTTATGTTTTGTTTTCTTTGGAAAGAAATGTTCACATCACGGTAAGTCTTTCATATGTAACGGAAGAGATCTCAACTTTTTTTTAATTATAAATATTTTTAGCGCACTTGACATGTGAATTCCCCATGATTTTACAATGTTCACACTCCCAATGTTTCGTGTGATAACAACTGGCTATCATAGGTGTCGGTTGTGCTGGCTCAAATCCATTTCATTAAGCATACATACATCTCACGTAGGAAAACAAGTCTTATATTAAGAAGTTCAAAACACAAATAAAACATTAATAACACAAACACGATTCAAATAATATTTGGTTTAAGATATGTCCAATATCAAATTCTTTAACTTGTATCTTTGTAATAAAATTGATAACTCCTTGTTACATGGTCAATAAAACATTACCATCATTTAATCAACATACTAATATTATATTTGATTAGTGTTCCTTCTAATTATCAAGATTAGAGACAATTTAGAGCATTTATTAATTTCGATTATAGATTTCCACAATTTAAATCCTCAACTCGAATAATTCATAAATAATAAAATACTCAAAGAATAAATAGTTTATTCGACCTCCATTACTTAATCTATTCAAGTTGCACATCACTCCCACTACTTCTGGAGAGAAAATCATTCTCTATAAATACAGCAGATCGAGCAACAAAAACATTTTGTTCTCGTATCTATTGTAAAAGTAGTACCTTTTTGTTTCCTTTATATATCAAATAGAAGTGCTTGTCGGATCTGAGTTCGAGCATAGTCGTTAACTTATAACAACTATCACAAGCTTCGCAACTCTAGAATTTTAAGTGAAAGACACATCTGAAACTTTTCCAGTCAATATATTATATAAGATTGTTTCAACCGACATCGATCGCACTCTAATAAGAGTGAACGCGGCAGTTCAAGCACAAATCTCTATATAGACAATGGCAATTTTAATTAATTATCAAACTTATCACGCACCACATGGTTAGGCTCCCACTAGGGTTCTCATAGGGATAAATCTTAGTTCATACTCCCTTAAGATAATTATCAAATTCATGACTAAGGTACTCTAGGACCTTAGTCGAATTACAAGACTTTGATTTTCTTAGTGAGTTGATTTTTCAACTTTATTCTTGAACTCCTTGAACTCCTTTGAACTACAAAGAATTGATTTTCATAATTTCAGAGGTTTTGAATGCCTTTCTCAATATTTTAATTTATAAGGGCCTCTGTAACTTTTCCACATTTGGTGGGTTCCATGAAAGAGCCTCTACAGTTCGAAATATAAATTTTTTGTAATGTTTGATCACGGGACATTTTTTTTAAAATATCATGAGCTAGTTGTACGTAGTTATAGCTGGGACCTCAACCAATGCTTGATCCGGTCCGATCGGCACAATTTACGCTTTTGCAAGGGTCAGTTGACTTTTCATTCATTGGAAAAACACAACAAATGAGAACATGGTGTCACATGCAGCAAAAATATATATAATTCTTATATCATCACATGTGAAAAGACAGAAACCGGAATATTAATTTTAGTTCCGGTTAACCTACGCTCCTACAAAAATATTGAGTTTAAACAGTTAAAAAAATGTTATACATAGTTTTGCAATCATGTCCGCGATAATTATGTATAATAGGGTCAGTAAATTGTACACGGTTCTCAAACTATATATATTTTTCCATTAATTCCGTCCATTTTTTCCACCAAAACACATCATATACGGTTTTTAAAGTAAAACTGTGTATGAAAACTCTTATCCTACACAGTTTAAAAAAAAACGTGTATAATTCATATTAAATTTTTTTAATAAAACACTATATCTGAATTGAAATTAAACTATAGATCTGAATACCAAAAAATACTAAACTAAATTTCAAAAACTATGAATTTAAACACAACATATATGAAAAACACTATGTACATTACCAATATAAATAATATTTACAATTACATCACATATTATAAGTTACATGAATAACATTATAACAAAAAAGAAAAGAAAATACAACAAAAAATCCTAAATGTGAGACTTTTTACATTTATATGATTAATATATAAGAAAAAAATATGGTAAATAAGTACAAAATAAAAAATTAGAAAGGATTAATCAGAAACTTCAACTCAAGTTTGGTAAATAAGTACAAAATAAAATCATAACTCCTAAACCAACAAAAAGACGTTTTTCGGTTAGACTCTCTAAACTAACAAGTCAAACAAGTGTGTACAAGTAAAGTAAATAGAGAAGAGTTTAGAGACAGTTGACACGCAAGATGATAACAGAGTTTGGCGTAAAATGCCTACGTCTCCGAGGCAGAGCCACCTCGTTGGCGCCTCTTTTCTATTACCCAGAAAGAAATGACACAACACATGACACGTGAGCCCAGCAACAGTGGGAGGTCATGGCCTAACTAGTGTGCAAGTTGAGCCTAAAAGCTCCAGCTGGAGAGTCCCTCGGGATCATCACACAGCTATGGATATATGCGAGCTGAAAAACTCTGGCTAGTTGATGGGTCAAAATCAGAGCTAATAATATTTATAACCCTAATTGTCTACTTTACAATCAATTCACAAGCGCATGAACCTATCGTATAGTATAGATCCGGGTGTCGATCCACAGGGATAGTGTATTAAGAGATCTAATTAACAATTGATTCTAAGTTTTTGATCATTTGGTTTGATTGTTTGATTTGAGTGTTTGGTTTGTTTAGTTGTAGGAATAATAAAAATAGTAAATAAATGTTTTGTGTATGGAACATGAGCTTCCATGGATCAGGCTATCTATCATTCTTACTTGTTTAATCTAGTTTCTGGTCACATATCCAAACGCACACGGTGCTGTCACCAACCGCATGCAAGCGCAATACCTGTCAATTATGGTTTCTAACTCCAATCGGTGTCGCATGCGGTTTGATCAGAACCGTATGCGTCCTGTACTGGTATCAATTGCAAACCTGAGGGCTGCTAATCCTATCCTAGTGCTAATCACAGGTACGCTATAGCACCCTAACTGAAGAGGACTAGTAAGGAGATGATACCGGTATCAATCGCTTAGAGATGAATGATAAGTCTCCATTACCAAGACTAGAAAGATTTAACTTCACAGTTACGTCATTCCTTTATATCTTCCGTAGTTGAATAACCGAGATTACCCCACTTTCTGTCTATAGAACGCGACGTTCGTCTACAGATCTATATTCCAATAGGTTCCTAACTGAGATTCCGATCACAAGAGATCAACATGTATGTTTATTTCCCTATAAATCTAAGATAATTATACCCTATTCTTGCTGGTCAACCCTATACGCCTACCATGGGGTGTACATTGCCATGGTCACGAGGTTAAATGCGCCGAGTCAAGTAGTAATATAAAAAATAAAGTGCAGACATAATTCAGATCAAATGCAAAAGATATATTATAATTAAACCTCTAGATTAAGCTCATAAGAATTCAAGATTACATGCCTTCACCTTAGAAAGATGTTGCTTAGCCACTCATGGCGAGTTCAACAACACAAGATACAAAAGACATAATTAAAGCAGTAAGAGAAAGAAGAAATATGAGGAATACACCTAGAGAATCTCCTTATCTCATACACGCCGTCTTCACATCTTGTATCTCTCTTCTTCTAGTAAAGCTTACACGTTTTCTATTCTATGGATATATCTCTCTATTCTTTCATATAT
Organism: Carex littledalei; assembly: GCA_011114355.1. Lineage (NCBI taxonomy): Eukaryota > Viridiplantae > Streptophyta > Magnoliopsida > Poales > Cyperaceae > Carex > Carex littledalei. The sequence continues at coordinate 4,161,926 of CM022081.1, forward strand.
GAGAACCCTAGATTTACTCTATATATATTCTACTCACTTCTCTATGTCTGTCCAGATGAGAAGATGAGTTCTCATTCATCCTTTATGTGTTAGTGGACTTAGTGGAACTTGGCTGCCAAGTTTGGTGTTGTAATTGCTATCTGTCAGTTATCTTGTGCGGTTGCCTAGGTTGCATGTGGTTGAGCATTCGTCCACATGGGATTCCTGCGCTACATCTCTTGTATGCGGTTTGGCTGCCTCTGGTTGCATGCGGATGAAGGGTCAACCGCATGCTGGTACTAGTATGTCCAGAATGCTTCGTTTTATACCTGTTTTAGCTCCAAAAACACTAGAAAACCTGCAATTCTACAGAATCAAGTAAAATGGAAAAAGTAATCTGATTCTACCTAAATTGGACACTTGTAACTCGATATTTGGCAATATTTTAGGTTAAGTGATAGAGAAAAATAGTGCTTATTTCAACCCTATCACTAGTGTACCCCTTCGCGCCCTACAAGAAGACCACACTAGCGGGGATGTAAAAGCTCTAGAACTAAATCCTAGACACTAAACTATATCTTCTAAAAGATAAGTCGAGTGAATTTGAGTATGTTGAGAAGATATTGAAGTTAAGTATGCTCAACAATGGAAGCTATCAAGAGTTGCAATAAATGCGTTTTGAAATGTGAGAGGCGGCTAGCTTACCAATTCTGAAGCGATGATAACTCTTTATATAGTGGGAGGATTCAGATTTGCTAGATCCACTCTAACGAGAAGAAACCCATTAGGTTGAATCGTACGGATATTGAAGTTAGGGTTTCCGCAAAATAATTCAAATTAATATAAACTGTCCAAAATGTTTATGCCCGTTTAGGCTGGTCAATATAATTTGTCTCACAAAACTTGATAGTCCAATCATACAGATGTCATCCGTCTTGCACGAAATCAAATTAGAACTTTCTAACTTAATCAATTTTACTTGGTTCCATATTTGTTTCGGTCAATATGGATGCTCCAGAAATCAACAAGCCTCAAATATACTTTACTTAACTACTTGATTATTACACAAATCTATAGCTTCGTAGAGTCTTGTTGACTTCTCAAGTTCATGTAATCATCCTTGAAATTCAGCACTTTATGAACCTTGGTTCTTCATTATAAATCCTGAAATTAAAGCCTTGAACCTATTTAGTTCTTTGCAATAGATCTTGTACCTAAAGTTTTGAACCTGCAAACTCACTAAATCATGTAATAGGTTAAATGCAATTAGTGTATGTTTTACAAATCTAGTCAAACAAAGTATTAGACGATTGCATACAACTAACAATTTCAATCGCAAATCGCCATTTAGACAATGACAATTTTAATTAATTATCAACCTTACCATGCACCACATGGTTAGGCTCCCACCAGAGTTCTCATAGGGATGAATCATGACTTAATTCATACTATGAAATTCATGACTGAGGTACTCTAAGACCTTAGTCGAATTACAAGACTTTGATTTTCTTAGTGAGTTGATTTTTCAATTTCATTCTTGAACTATTTGAACTATTCAAAGAATTGATTTTCATAACTATTTGAACTATTTATAAGGGCCTCTGCAACTTTTCCACATTTGGTGGGTTCCATGAAAGAGCCTCTACAGTTCGAAATATAAATTTTTTGTAATGTTTGATCACGGGACATTTTTTTTAAAATATCATGAGCTAGCTGTAGTCATGGCTGGGATCAACCAATGCTTGATCCGGTGCAATCGGCATAATTTACGCTTTAATTTGCAAGGATCAGTTGACTTTCCATTCATTGGAAAAACACAACAAATGAGAACATGGTGCCACGTTAGGGGTGTCAATGAAACCCGTTTACCCGTTTATCCTACCCGTATCATATTAGATAAGACGGGTATGAGTAAGGTTTTTTTTTGTTAGCTTATTGGATATGAGTATGAGTAAGATTTTTTTTTCATTAGGTAAACGGATATGGGTACAGATAAAGACTATTTCGTACATGTTGGGTAATGGGTAATTATATAAAATAAATTATATAAAAATATTATATTTAATTTATTCATTTTTCTGCTTTCCATAACGCTGCATCCATGCTAACCAAACTAATGAGAAAATTTTCTTCCTTCTTCGTCACAATAATTAGATATTATTAAAAATAATATGATGAGAAAATGTATGTCTTTTGTTATAATTAGAATATTATGTTAAACATATTATTTTTATTTGCATGTTTTGTTATTTAGTTAAAGAATTGAATTTGTTAGAAGAGATATTTGTGCTTTTTATTTATAAAAAACTATTAGTTAGAATTGATTGTATATTTGTATTTTGATTTTTATATTAGTAATGTGATTGCATATGTATGAAATGAATGAGTTTTGATAATTTATTTGTAAAATAATAAAACCATTATATTAGATCTATGCCCTCTCTCTGCTTCATTCTTTTTATTTTATTTGCTGTGAAATGGTGCAAGATCTCTCTCTTTCACTCTCTCTCTCTCCCTCCCGTCGTCCCCATCTCCCTTTCTCTTTTCACTCTCACCTTCAAATTTGGTAATTTCATGAAAATAATTCTCCTTTAATCTTTTACATTAATGAATTTCAGTATTGAATGTTGGCGACGCAGTGGGAGATTTTTTATTAGAGCTTACCTATAGCAGAATTCGAGCACGACTTTTAAAGCTAAGTGTTGTGTTAACGGAGAATTAGTGAATCAGAACAAAGAAAGAAAATCACGAAATACTAGAGCAACAACTTGGAGATTCTTCAATACAAGTGGCGATCTAATCTCTTACAAGGTCAAAATTTTTATTTCTTGTCTTTAATCTTTCCGTGTTATCTTATAACCTTCACCATTTTGAATTTAGTACATTATTTCATAATTACGTCTATTAAAGTCAATTAATATCTAATGAGTACTGCTACGGTTATTGTCATTGATATCATATATAACTATTGGTTTCTAATTATTATTATTTTATTATTGTTGTCACGGTTGGTTTCTTTTTTATTATTTAAATAAAAATTAGTATGATTTTAGTGATAGTTTAATTGTGTAAGAGAAAACATTAATATTTTCTTAAGTTTCTGAAATTGTAATAGATATTGAACTATTCTTTTACTCTCTTCCTTTCTAAATCCGAATGGCATATTATGTAGACTCATTTGAACTATATATAGGGGTGTAAACGGTTGGATACAGATCGGATAGTGATCATAATTTTTCAGCTACGGATACGAATACAAATACGGATAGTCTCAGATACGGATACGGATAAAGATCGGATATTAAACGGATACGGATACAGATTGAATATCTAATGGATATGAATACGGATACGAATATAATTCGGATAATTAAAAATAAATTATTAATGTACATTCTAGTAAAGAATAACGTCTAAATATATATTTTTTTAATTCATAAATTAGATCTCATATTTTTCATGATAAGTTTGTTAGTTACAAAACATATATCATATTACCAAAATATTAGTCACTAATCATGTTATAGTGTTATATTGTTCATCAGAATATATATGTATATACAGTTTAATGAATCAATGGTATGTATATGAAGTTTAATCAATCAATTTAAGAACATAGAGTACCTTTGTTGTAGGGATGTAAACGGTCGGATACGGATAGTTACAGATAGTTAAAAATCTTACCGTATCCTTATCCGTTATAATTTTTCGGATGAAGATACAGATACAAATTAGATAATTTAAGTAATTTTCTGGATTCGGATCCGGACGAAATCGAATAATATCCGATCCGTTTACACCCCTAACTATATAGATACTCTATGCTCATTGAATGACATTTAACAATTTTAACAGTCTCTTCAAACATTTATATATTTTCATAGTACGAATTTCAACTTTCTATAACAACTTATGAAGACAATACTTTTCACCTACTTATCTATCATATTACCATTGACTACTAAATTAAGTTTATATTTCCAACAATTATACCATTCAACTTTGCTTTGCCCATCGAATATAATACTAAGAGTTATTACTCGTCCTTCATGTACAGCAGATACTTTCTTCAGTCCTCTAAGAGTTAACAATATCAGAAGCTCAGAACAACAAAAAGAAAATTACGGAATGCTAGAGCAGCAACTTGGAGATTCTTGAATACAAGCAAGAGGCACACTAATCTCTTACAAGGTAAAGATTTTCTGTGGTTTTGACTTTTGAATCTTTCTGTATTTTATTATAACCTTCTCAATTGTGAATCGTATGATTTCATAGTTACTTCTATTAATATGTTGAGAGCACCTTTACAGATGCAAATTAATTTTATAGAAAAGGGCAGATATATAATGATGTATGTTGTAGATGGACAGAAAAGGGCAGAGTCCAATTAGGTTTTATAGAGGAACCCTACAAAAAACAAAATCAGCAAAAACCAAATGAGCCAACTGATGAAGAAAAGGGCAAATTAACCTTTACAGAAAAGGGCAGAGTCAAATTAAGTTTTCTAGATGGAACCCTAGAAAAACCAAAATCAGCAAAAACCAAATGAGCCAACTGATTAAGAAAAGGCAAAGCAGAATGGCAAACATCAAACCATTTGGTCATGTCATGGCTAAGCATATTAATTTCAAAATATTTTTATTATCAATGCTATATATAATATATTCATCCTCTAACCTCAATAGACAAAACTGTTGTTTCTTAGGTCGAAAAACCATTGCAATGGGCAACAATAAAAACGAAGCCAAGTTAAAGGCCAGTATTGCAGAGTTCGTTGGACCACTACTAAAACGCCTTAAATTAGCCGAGGATGTTTATGAGAACTTGGAGATGGCGACAATCATCGACCAAATTAGAACAGAGGTTATCAAGAGGAAATATAGTATTGATAACATACAAAATCGGGATTGGGAGCTAACTGGTCTCTTTGGAAAGATAGAAAGACAAATTGATTCCTGGATTGATCATAATGAGAAAAGGGATGAAATGAATGAAAGCACTCTAACGACCAAACTAAATGATATTCTTCGTAAGCTATCACAGATACCTACTGAGAAGGCACCTGATTTGCTTCAGAAAGGCAAAACAACTGAAGTCACAGAATCATCAAATAGAAGTTATCAAGAGAATGAATTGTCCATGGATTTAAAAGATCTAGAGGAGTTGGACGTCCATTCCGTTGTTTGCCTGTATAGCCTTGGCATTTTTCCAGAAAGCACAGAACTGGAGAAGAGATTTGTGATTTACTGGTGGATTGGTCTAGGGCTTTTACCTTGGACTAGTTGGAAAGAAGCTAAGAAGCGTGGCAACGAAATCTATTCTGATCTGAAGAAGAAGGGTTTCCTCAAATCCGTACATATCGAAAAGCATGATGAAGTAATCAACCGCTGCACCATCAATCCCACAGTACACAAGTGGTTGTTTTCCCCTAATGAGAAGAATAATTTCATCTTTAAGTCTGACAAAACCAGTTTGCCCTTTTTTGGAGATCGGTTCAAAGAGATGGTACTAATAAATCTAGGCCAGAACTACCTCAAATCCGATGACATCAAGATTAACAATAACGTACAGGTGGTTCTACTTGGCAGTTGGTGTTACACGGAGACAGAGGTTCACAACGAGGTCAAGGAAACTGGGTCTAAAAATACAATAGACCACATTGAGATCGACAAAACTGATTTCTTAAATGGGTTGGGTGAAAAGACGACCTACATTAGCATGCGAGGCATTTCGGGGATAGAAGAGATTCATGGATCAGTTGGAAAACTAGAAAACCTGTTGATACTAGACCTTAGGTCTTGTCATAATTTGATCAAATTACCAGAAAAGCCAAGGTCCAGACAGAAGCTAAGGTCCACATTAAAAGAAAAATTACTTGGATTGAAATTACCCGAAGAAAGCTGGTTCAATAAGCTAATGGTTTTAGATATTTCGGGTTGCTATCTATTAGATCATATGCCAAAATGGATATGTGAGCTCTCTAATTTGGAGGTGTTAAAGGGTTTTGTGGTTGGCAATGTGGGAAAAAAAAATCAGCCATGCCGGCTTGGTGATCTCTTAAAATTGAATAAGCTCAGGAAGCTCACCATAAGAATTGTCAGAGATCATTTGGTTACCGAAGAATTCAGTGGCTTAAAACATCTGCATACCCTTTTGGTATTGACTATAATGTGGGGAGATAATAAGTCCAATTCTGTTATACCAGCTAGTTCTTTCCCAGAGAATCTTGAAAAGTTGGATATCAGATGCTATCCAAAAGATGAAGCTTCAGAGATGCTGAACCCTGCTGAGTTGAAAAACTTGAAGAGATTATATATTAGAGGTGGGAAGCTTACTAAACTTCCATGCGAAGAAAACTGGGGAGTGGAGAAATTGCGACTCAGGTTCTTGAAATATTTGAATGATCCAACCGACTTGGAAAAGATCAGGTGTGGATTTCAGAATTTAAAGTATGTGGAATATGTGGAATGTCCCAAGCTCGAGAACTTCCCCAAGGGTGGGTGTAGTTGGAGTAAAGAGAAGGATGAACCTTAATTATCAAAGCGCCAATGCTAGTGAGACATCCAATTAGTCATAGGGCATTTTGAAGATGATATGATGCAGTTTGCCATGCTTTCGAGATCATTTATCTTATGTCACTTTTAGTATAACATAAATTTCATATCTGATAATTTCATTATATTATGGTATTTATATTGCATGGAATTTATTGCATTTATGGATACTGGTTTTTAATTAAAAATAAGAGTATAACCATGTATGGATATTGTTGCTTGATTATTTAATTATAAGAGGATGTACTTTTTATTTCAAAATTTTCACACATAAATTTCTATTGTATTTTTTTTTGCTCCACTGATTTCATCTTTCATTTGTTTTCTTAATTTTCTTAATGCTATCTCCGTACCATTCGCATGTTATTACTTTCTCCATACTACTATAACTTTAATCTACTTTAATACAAATTTACTTAGATGAGAATTTTAAGCTTTAACAAAACATAAAAACTAAAATTAAGGTCCTTAATTAATTAGCATCCCTGTCCTATTCTAGCAATATTATGTTGTATAGTTCACTTGAGCTTTTGTCCAATTATGAGAAAACAAATTACATTCAACATAAATTAGATAAGAATAAACTGAAGACCAAACGTTTGAAATATATGGACAAAATTGTTCAATAAAATCTGTACTACCGCAGGAAGAGAAATAAGCTAGCGGTCTTAAGTGGATTTTGATCTGCTCCAGCCAACAGGTATATATATGTGGCACATTCTTCTTCTTCCTCTTCTTAATCTATCATCAACATTAGTTGGATGTTTCAATATATGAAAAACTTCTTTTAATTGAGTTAGACTAATGGTGACGGCTTGGCACGCCAAAGAATAGAGCAGTCAGGGTCAGGCACGCCAAAGAATAGATAAGAATTAGTTACTGACAAGGGAATTTTTTATTAAAGGGTTCCAATACTCTCCAGTACTATCTTATAGATGCTATTCTCGAGAGTTGAACCTGCAACCTCTCCATACAATTCTTTATGGTTGCATTACGTTTATATATATATATATAGAGAGAGATGAGCTATGATGAGACGTGGAGTAAAACAAGTTTGTACTCCACGCCATATTTTCATTTTGAAAATCCAAACAACCGATCCGAACCGTTCAACATGTTATCTATATTGAAATGTGCTTGGACACCAAATTTTACATTTTTTGGAATTTTTTTACTATTTATTAAGCCACTTTGAAAATCGCTGATCCACTGTGAACAATGAAAAACAGTAAAATTTTCTGGACCACCGGATGAGCGATTTTCAAAGTGGCTTAATAAATAGTAAAAAAATTCCAAAAAATGTAAAATTTGATCTCCAAGCACATTTCAATATAGAGAACATGTTGAACGGTTCGGATCGGTTGTTTGGATTTTCAAAATGAAAATATAGTGCCATGGAGTACAAAATTGTTTTACTCCACGTCCCACCATAGCTCAATTCTATATATATAGATATATATATTTCATGCTTTTAGAATTAAAGTCTCTCTTTTACTTCCCACCCGTGCCTTCAATTTTAAAGTTCAAATAGTCGATTTGAAACTTTCAACATGATCTCCATATTAAAATGTGCTTGGACACCAAATTTTACATTTTTTGAATTTTTTTACTATTTCTTTAGAATTTTTGAAAATCAGTGTTTTAATATGTTTAAAAAACTAGTAAAAAATTGAGATTGAAGCACACTATTTATTTGGAGCCGACTATAATAACATTTAGATTGTGATTCACCAACAATCTATTATACATTCTATGGTTCGAAACACAGGTTATTTTTTCATTGTTGTATCCTTCATGGGATTTGGATTAGCTGAAATCCGAAACTAATGAACAGTAATCCTAAAATCCCTGCAATCCGAATCTAGCCATCGAATTTTTTCCGAGAACGCATCTCAAAACAGCTGGTTTTTTCTTGCACGCATCTCGGAACAGTTCAAAGGCTGGATTCAGATTGCAGGGATTTCAGGATTACTGTTATCGGTCTCAGATTTCAGCAGATGCGCTTCCATCCTTCATTTATGACTTGTTTAAATAGTAATGTCATAAAGAGCGAGAACAGATATAGTTATACAACTATACAAGCACCAAGCCGAAATTTTTATTAATACACTAAAAAAAATAGCAAATCTACCCTCCCATCGAAAAAGTTTCAAAAATAACCTAACCACTCCATGTTTTGGCGGTTTGCTATTTTATTTATTATTATTATTTTTTTTACAGATGTATAGCTGACTGCCCCACAGTGGGGCGGTTTGCTATAATATTTTTTTTTTTTTAGAGATGTTTAGTGTGTATAGAATTTGTCATTTTTTTAGAGATATTTAGTGGGGGCATTTGTCAATTTTACGTCTCCAATTAGTGCCTGACAGCTGTTCAAATATTTGCATAATCACCGTTGGATTTCATAATCACCATTGGATTTCTGCTGAATCCAATAAGGTGTGCCAATTGGGGCTCCCACCTATAAGAACAAGAAAATAAAATGGAAAATATTTTAATTTTCTTAGTATCAGTAATCCCTTAATTTGTCTGACATGCAAAATTGGTTCGCTTTTTATTTAACTTTTATTTTTGTAGGCTGGGTTCGTTAACATTTAAAGCACCAGATAATGTGAAATATCCATCAATGGATTTAGCCAAGGTTATAAAATGCGGTTTCCATGCGGTATGTGGAAAGCCACCGCATACCGCATATGCGGTATACGGCCGCATATGCGGATTTTCATGCGGACTTATATATGCTGATTAAAAAAATTAATCAAATAAAATAGTGTTGTATATTAATAGTATTATGTATTATTAGACCCAAAAAATATGCATAATAATATATTTATTATGAGTTAAAAGGATCTTCAAAGTTTTTAGTCCAAAATCAAAATATAAAAATATAAAAATTAGAGTGAGCCTATGGTGCTATGCATAGCAAGGATGGCTAGTGTACTACGGCTCAATATGGTACTTTTTAAAATCCTAACGGTCGATCCAACCGTTCAATGTGATAATCATAATCATATGTACTTGCAAACTAAATTTTATATTTTTTCGAATTTTTTTACTATTTTTTTAGATAGGTAGAAAAATCAGTGTTTTCTGAAAATTCTGGACCATCAAAATTCTACCTATCTAAAAAAATAATAAAAAAATTCGAAAAAATATAAAATTTAGTTTGCAAGTTCATATTCATATGGTTATCACATTGAATGGTTGGATCGACCGTTAGGATTTTAAAAAGTACCATATTGAGCCGTAGTACACTAGCCATCTTTGCTATGCATAGCACCATAGCCTCACTCAAAATTGAATGTCTCCAATCATATACAAATAGAAAATAGAAGAAACAAAATTAAAAAAAGATATAGTGCCTATTAAAACAGCTGTCACTGCCTTTTGTCTCCAATCATATACAGCTGTCTTGCCTTTTGTTCCCAGCGAATGATTTGGAAAGATTTAGTCCAGCGAACAAATCCAGCGAAAAATTCCGGATTCTTTCTTAATAACATTAGTCCCACATTTAAAAATCAAAATTAGTATGAGTCAGTTATATATATCTCGATCCGGAAAGAAATTGATTTGGAAAGAACAGGATGTTTGTACAGTCCAATTCGCTTAGATAGGCTGAATCCGCATATATGGGCCGCATATTAAATTCCTATGCGGACCTGGGCCGCAAACGCATATGCGCCCGTATATGCGGCCGCATGGGCCGCATTTTATAACACTGGATTTAGCATATGCTGCTGGTAGAGCAGATGGCACCATGACTGGAGTTCTCAGTGCTGCCAATGAAAAGTATATTTTTCATAAAAAAAAAAAATTCAGAAAAAATGGGTTTGTTTTTCTTGTAGTTTCTGAAAATTAAAAGCATTCGAAACTTTTTTATGTACTTTTTGTTGGTATTCAGGATTAGCTACTTGGATATATTTAAAGGTGTTGAGATTACTTGCAACGCGCATCAAAAGGATTTAGTGGTGAATCCATCTCTTGAAGAAATAATACACTTTGATTTGTGGGCCCGGGATTATGCTGCGAGCCTACAACCATTGTCGGGCCGGAGCCCAGTTGTTTAGATATAGGAATCCCATGTAACAATGTTTAGGTTTCTTTTCAGTGGAAATCAGCCTGTAAATGTTGTCATATTGAATAAAAGTTTTCAGTGCAAGTATTTGAAATACAATGCATGCTTAAATCAAACACCAAATCATGTACTTGGTCTGATCAAGTTAATGTACCAGTAACTTTGACAGCAAAAACTTGGTGAAATTGCAATTAAGCTGTGCGAAAAAAGGAAGATGAAATGTACTTGGTTAATTATTTTGTTTGTTGCAAGTTGTGGAAACGAAAATAAAATACTCCCCCGGAGCACAATAAAAGAACTGACAAGCAAAATTGGTATATTTTTTTTCTTTAAACAGCATTGCTAGCCATTACTGACTACCACTACAATTGGGAAATACGGGAAGAAGCAGAAAAGGTAGAAAAGAAGAAGGGACAATCGGTAAAATTCCATGTTTTGCTAAGTGTACCCGGATTCTGCATCTCCAACAGGATTCTATAACTCTCTCTTAGTGTTTGGAAGTATCAACTTCTGTTTGAAGAATTCAAAATGTTTTTGTCTACTATGAGGTATAAGGTACAGGGGCCTCTCTCCTACAAACTGGAGTTAAGAAAAACAAATAAAAACTACTAGATGGAATTCAAGAGGTGGTGGATCCAATTCATGGTTCTGGACCCGTTTCGGTTGATACCCATTAACTTGTACTCACATTGAAATTTGAAACACTAGAAACTATTTTGTAATATTCTTTTGTTGATGTTCTAGGTCTTTGTTATGATGTTTTAGGTCTGATACTCTGCAAAACGGTACCAGCTGTTTTGTACCAAACTAATTGCTTGTATCTGAAAATACCGAAATAATTGCAATTTTTGTTGGTACGCAATACTTCTTAATGTTGGCATGGTACACAATACCCTCTGATGTGCCATTAGGCCATTACTAGTCTATAGTAATGCAGTACTGAATTTACTGATTTAGAATTTATTCCCTTAATAATATGTACTGTCATTTATTGAAGGGATAACGGGTCTTGCCCCACTAAAAAAGGATAACGGGACCCGACTCGATATGATCCGAAGTCAACCTTTTAAATTGTTTTCTGGAGTTTTTTTTTTTTTATCCAGTCACTAAAATGTGAAGTAAAATTTTTAGCACTACATTTTGGGACAAGTATCTTCTCCAATACTGTAAAAGATTCCCTTCACTTTACAGTTTGAGATTAACTCTCAGCCGCTTTGAGATTTGGGCTAGCGCAGGGGCAGTATTATTGGGCTTTGAGATTCGTGCCAAGTTAAAAAGAACGGTCCAGATTCAGTAATTATAAAAGATTCTCTATTACGGTACCGGGGAGGATCTGAATTCTACATTTTGTTGATAATAAATGGTTCGAGTAAGAGTTACTCGTAAATGTAGCATAGAGATGTGTTGTAATTAATTCTGTAATTTTAAGCAGGCAATTGATAATTAGGGTTTTAAAAAATTCGCATGGTGCCTATACACGAGACATCATGTATTAATTTTCTAATTATGTAGGGGGATTAGAGGTGATTAATTGAACATCGAGATTGTGATTCACCCACAATCTATTATACATTCTATGGTTCGAAACACAGATTATATATGTATTGCTTGTAATTGACAATGCTACATCAAGAATTATTTTAGGCTCAGAACATAATTTGACCGGCGATGCGTACACCCCCGACATTTTTATTAATATCCAAAGTTTAATAGAAATTAATTAATATACTCAATTCCACTCGGAAGTTATAAAAATATCCGTACCGGTCATTTTCTGGCCGGTACCCAATTTAATTCAGTACCGGTCATTTTCTGGCCGGTACTTAAATATATATATATATATATATATATATATATATATATATATATATATAGGACAGTGCTACGGTGCTACGCATATATAAGGGCCCCTCTGTGCTACGGCTCACTTTTTGAGTTTTAAAAATCCTAACGGTCGATCCGAACCGTTCAACATGATCTCCATATGAATATGTACTTGCAAACCAAATTTTACATTTTTTAGAATTTTTTACTATTTATTAAGCCACATTGAAAATCGCTGATCCAATGGTCCAGAAAATTTTACTGTTGTGTACAAATTAGTGTTTTTTCAAAGTGGCTTAATAAATAGTAAAAAAATTCTAAAAAATGTAAAATTTGGTTTGCAAGTACATATTCATATGGAGATCATGTTGAACGGTTCGGATCGACCGTTAGGATTTTGAAAACTCAAAAAGTGAGCCGTAGCACGGAGGGCCCTTATATACGCGTAGCATATTAGCAAAATCCTATATATATATATAGAGTAAGGCTACGGTGCTTTGCAAAGTAAACCCCCCCATTTACTTCGGGCCACTTTTTGGATTTTGAAAATCCAAACAACCGATCCGAACCGTTCAACATGTTCTAAATATTGAAATGTGCTTAGAGACCAAATTTTACATTTTTTGGAATTTTTTTACTATTTATTAAGCCACTTTGAAAGTTTCTGATCCGGTGGTCCAGAAAATTTTACTGTTTTTTACTGTTCACCATTGGATCAGCGATTTTCAAAGTGGCTTAATAAATAGTAAAAAAATTCCAAAAAATGTAAAATTTGGTCTCTAAGCACATTTCAATATTTAGAACATGTTGAACGGTTCGGATCGGTTGTTTGGATTTTCAAAATCCAAAAAGTGGCCCGAAGTAAAGGGGTGGGTTTACTTTGCAAAGCACCGTAGCCTTACTCTATATATATATATATATATATAGATGGGCTATTGTACTTCGCGAAGTAAAACCCCCGTTTACTTCGGGCCATATTTTTTCATTTTGAAAATTCAAACAACCGATCCGAACCGTTCAACATGTTCTAAATATTGAAATGTGCTTGGAGACTAAATTTTACATTTTTTGGAATTTTTTTACTATTTATTAAGCCACTTTGAAAATCGCTGATCCGGTGGTCCAGAAAATTTTACTGTTTTTTACTGTTCACAGTGGATCAGCGATTTTCAAAGTGGCTTAATAAATAGTAAAAAAATTCCAAAAAATGTAAAATTTAGTCTCCAAGCACATTTCAATATTTAGAACATGTTGAACGGTTCGGATCGGTTGTTTGAATTTTCAAAATGAAAATATGAGCGTGAAGTAAACGGGGGTTTTACTTCGCGAAGTACAATAGCCCATCTCTCTCTCTCTCTCTCTCTCTCTCTCTCTCTCTCTCTATATATATATATATAAGGATGGGCATAGCATAGTTGGCTAGAAGAAAAAGTCGTAGAAAACTCGGATTGAAGTACCGATGTTTTTTTTGACAGTGTCATATGACACTAAAGTTTAGTGTTCGCATGCAGCTAGTGAATTTAATTTGAAAATAACCAGTATTCTAAAATTGAGTATCGATGCTTTATGCAGAGCTTAACGACGGCAGAAGTGCATCGATGTTTCATTGCAAAAACATTAGTGACGCACCGATGTTTTTTTAGCATTACCCTGCTTATTGCCAATGCTAAGTCTAATAAAACATCAGCGGCGCACCGATATTTTTTTAGCATTACCCGGCTAATAGAACATTGATGTTTCATTGTAAAAACATCAACGACGCACCAAATGCATTTGTTTGATCTTAGCCAAACCAAGTGCAAACTTTAATTCGAGTTTTCTACGACTTTTTCTTCTAGCCAATTATGCTATGCCCAGCCTTAAAAAAAAATTTAAGTACCGGCCATAAAATGGTCGATAATGTTGAAAAAACAAATTTTTTTTTTTGGTACCAGCCATTTTCTGGCCGGTACTGAATTAAATTGGGTACCGGCTAAAAAATGATCGGTACAGGCATTTTTATAATTTCCGAGCGGAACTGGGTATACTAATTAATTTCTAAACTTTGGATATTAGTAACAATGTCGGCTTACACCCACTTTGAATTGGAGGAAACAGCTAGCATTAAATAATGTGACTAGCAAGTGGCAAGTCCACTAACTGGAAGTTTTGCAAATCCATCTTGCTAGACTGTGATATATACCTAAGCCATAACAAATACATGTAGTGTTTCTCTATGTCGGCATCCTTTGACCCATGCAATTGCAATTGGTTTCTGAGGTGGTTAATCGCAAGTCATTTTCTAATTCCCCTCCCTGCCCAGAGGCGTGTGAAACCAAAAAAATAAAATAAAAATCATTCCATTAATCGAGGATTGCTAAATGTTAATTTCGATCCGAATTTTCAGAGATATTCACTAGTACAGAAAACGGTACTAATCACGGTAAAAAAATAAACTTCTATATGGTTTTCGAACCATGTCTATGGAAATCGTGTATAATAGAGTCACTAAATTTTACACGGTTTTCCAACCGTGTATAAAACACTAATATTATATAATTATTTTATTAAAAACCATGTATAAATTATATTTTTGTTTACATTTTTTTCACCAAAAGACATTATACACGGTTTTTAATGTAAAACCGTGTATAAAAGCACATCCTACATGGTTTTTTAAAACCATGTATAATTCAAAAATAAAAAAATCAAATGAAACTCTAATCTGAATTCAAATTCAAATTAAACCCAAGATCTAAATATCAAAAATATTAAACTAAATTTCAAATATAAACACTACAACACTACATTTACCAATATATAAACAAGAATTACAATTACATCACATGTTATTAGTTACATGAATAACATTCTAACTAAAAAAAATGAAAACACAACAAAAAAAATCCTAGATCTGAGATTTCATACATTTACATAAACAGTGCCTAAGAAAAAGAATGGTAAAGGACAAAAAAATCGAAAATTAGAAATGAAAAACTTATTAGAAACTTCAACTCAAGTTTTGAGGTCCCCTTTGTTTTTTTTTACAATTCTGAAAATCTGATAACCACTATGGAGTCAAAATCGATATCTTCTTCTCGCAAGCTTTCCGAAAAGTGGTCATTTGTTGAAATCGGATACTCGAGCTCCGATATACGCCTGTTTGAAATTTCTTCGTCAGAAATTGCCTTTCCAGTGAGATATCATCTCTCTTGCCTTATCTCTCGCCCTAGCCTAACCTGTTTAGAAGATTTACTTCACTCGGAGAAATTCATGTACAGTCTACAAGAAAGAGATCCTTTAGAAATAACTTAAAAAAAAAACAGAGATGCATTACAACAGAAAGATACAATCGATGGCGTAGAAAAATTTGTATTTCTTCATCACACGCGGATCATACAATAAAACCGTGTACAATTATTGGATCATCTTATATATGCTCGTCCAAAAATGCGCTCTAGAACTTCTGAATTGTACACGGTTGAAAATAGTAAAACCGTGTACAATTTAGTCAAATTAATTTTCGGTCAAATTAATAAAAAACCGTGTACAATTTGGTTAAATTAATTTTCGGTCAAATTGTACACGGTTGAAAATAGTAAAACCGTGTATGAATGTTGGAACTAGTGTATTGATTTTACCCAGGCGGGTCGACCCGGACCGAGTAAACCCGGGACCCGTACCCGATCCTAAACCCGGCCCGGACCGTCCTAAAGGGTTGGGTCGGATGCGGTTTTCTGGACGAAACCCGACCATACCCCACCCGTTTCAACCCGCCTACCCGAACCTGACCCGGACCGGTCTAAACCTGACCCGGATCGCCCGAACCCGACCCTAAACCCGACCCAAAATCCTGGGATCTGGGTCTAACCCGACCCGGACCGGCCTAAACCTGACCTGGACCGCCCGAACCCGACCCTAACCCGCCGAAAACCCGGCGGGACCCGAGCCAACCCGACCCAAACCCGAGTAACCCGGCCGAAATTTGAAAATAATTTTTTAAAATAATTTTTTTAAAATTAAAGTTATATTTTTTTTTTCCAAATTCGGATCGGATCCGCTCTGTGGCTTGCTGCCTTGCGCCCTCAAACAAAAAAAAAAACAAAAAAAAAGAACTCCCAAACAAAACAGAAAAAAAACAGCCAAAAAAAAAAACCGGCCTGGACCGGACCGCCGACCCAAACCGGCCCGCCCCGACCTGACCCGCCGGGTTTAGGCCGGGTAAGAGTTGGCCGACTAAAAAAAAACCCGGTTACCCCTACCCGACTCAACCCGTTGACCTGGGCTAACCTGTCCCCGGGTCAACCCGTGGACCGGGCGGGTTTGGACCGGACTGACCCGACCCGGACCCTTTTCAATACACTAGTTGGAACACATTTATTCATGGTTGTAAACAGTAAAATCGTGTATAATGTGCATAAATTTTCGGTACAATGTTTTCTTGCTTTGAACACGAATTTAATGAAAATTTTGAACAAACGTATATAATATATCGTGTATGCTTTGCGTTTTTACACTAGTGATTCATCTTCAAGTTCTTACTAATATTTTAATTTGTCACCGCATATTATTCTTCTGTACTGCTCGATCTGGACCAAAGAACGACACCCCCCCACTGGGTCTAGATCCCCTAAAGTAACTCAATTTTTGAGTTTTGGATCTGGACCGTCCGATTCGAATCCGTCTCTCGGAATCGCCTCGGGATTTGAATATGTCGCTCGGAATATGTGTGCTCCACTTCGGAATGGATTATCACGGATTAAAATCAGACGATCTCGATCAATTTTATTTCAATTGGAAATTTATTTTATCAACCATAAAAGATGGTTAACTTCAATGTTTTGTACCAAAACTGGATCCATATCTTATTTGAGTACCGGTGAAAAATGGAGCGAATGTAAAAAAAATTAACAAGTGAATGCACCCAGGGGCGGAGCCAGACTTTCAGACTATGGGAGTCAAACGTGAATGAGAGTCAAGCATATAAAATTTTCTTACTACGAATGGGGATCAATTTCACACTATCCATAATATTTTACTTTAAACTATATTAAAATAAGGTATAAATAAAAAAAATTCAAAATGAATGGGGGTCAATTGACCCCATTCATTGTATTGTATGTAGATTCGCTCCTGAATGCACCATGGAAAATGGATGTATGATATATAGAATAAATTATATATGCATCTGCACGACATAGCATAGAGGATTGATTGCTCTCATTAATATGGTAAATGCAAAGCACCATTATTATGCAATTATAAATGCCAATTGGCTTTTCAAAAGAATGCTATTATTAACTAAAAACTCGTTAATCTTTTTGCTTTAATTTTATGAAATTTGTTGGAAGACAGTTCACCGAGTAGCCTTCAAAATATTAAAGATATGAGGGGGAAAATGCAAAGTGCAAACTAATTTTCAAGATATTTTCTTCGATAGGCATTGAACTACTGGTAGCTAGAATAAGTCCAAAAGTTTGTTCAAGGCTTGGGTTTTGAATTGGTTAAATAATGCGCCGCATGTTTTTATATGCATTCTAGCCAAACTTTTCAGACGACGGAATAATTCCTTAAATCTCTCTAAGTCGTCCATAGACCATAACACATCATCATTTAAGAACCAATTAGGAAGAAGCTTTTTTTAATTAACTAGTATTTTATCCGTTCTTTGCTGCGAGTTCAAAAATCAAACAGAAAATATAAAAAATAGAACCAAATCAGACCAAATATTTTTATCTTTAACAATATTTATCTTTTCATAATTTCTCTTTATTCAATAATGAAATGAACTATTTTGTCTTTACCTTTTCATTAAATAGGAAGGTAATTATAGTGAACAAACATGTTAATTACTTTCTTATTTTGTTGTAATCAATAACATAAAAAGAAAGAATAAATATTATCAATTAATTGTTTTTATGACGACATTTATACGAATTAATTGTGAGAAAATTAAATACATTGCCACATAAAATAAATGTCAATACATTGCCAATACATACTTCAACACAATAAATGTCAATACATTGCCACATAAAATTACAATTGCAGAATTTTTTGATCTTAATCGTTTAAAATCCAGCGAATTAAATCACAGCCGTTGGCAGATCAGGACATCAAAATACTTAATATAAGACTAGTATTGTGTCAGTGCGTTGCAACGGAAATATAAGAAAACAACAAAATCTCATACAAAATGACAAATAACATTTCTTAGACATATTAAATAACATCTACATATAAATAACATTTTTTAAATGATATATATACTAAATGACATATTTTTTTTTTTATCTTTTGAACATATCTTCATAAAAAAATTCAAACAAAATATCATATTAAATGACAAATAACATTTCTCAAATGATATAAAAAAATAGAAAGAAATAAAGACATGACCAATTTATTATTAATCAATTCAAAAATTTCTTAAATGACATTTAAAAAATAAAAATAAATCATGACCAAGTAGAAAGATGATACAATTTTCATGTGAAAATTACGTGTGGCGAGTACGTGTCTAAATAAATTTAGACTTCTACACGTAAAAAAATAAAAAATATGCATTGAATCAAAATATTTGATCGGAGGACTGATATTTAATTCGAAATTTTATTTTTTAATAAAAGTTGTCTGCAGATCAGGACATCTAAGTGCTTAATATAAGAATGGAGATGAGAGATATGTGCAGACATTATTAAGAATTTTTTACTTGTTGAAAAAATATATCAGATAATTCCATTCAATAGTAGCTTTGGAGATTTTTTTCATATATGGTGCCTAATGCCTATCCAAGTCCGGATTCTCTGCATTAGTTTACCGTTTGAGTTTGAATCCGGACCGTCCAATCAAAATCCGAACTAATTTGATTTAAATTGTAACGCAATAGACCTTTAAGATTCATATTAATATACTAGTATCGTACCCGTGCGTTGCAACGGAACATATATTATAAGATTTAACATTAAGATTGAATAGAGATGCAAATAATAAATAATAATAAAAAAAACAACAACAAATGACTGTTTTAATACAACAACATTCTTTGCATGTCAGTGCATACACAATTTTTGTGTTGTAATTCAATTAAATTAAATGTGGAAAGCTGCTAGGGAATAAACAATAATATGCCTTTTTTGTTCTCTTCCAAAAATGAATAAGAGGTAGGCAATTCGGAAATGAGATATGCTATCAAAATCGGAAATTAATCTTTGTATGCGCCAATCAAATCTGGAGAGAGATATGGTAACAAAAATTTAATGCTAATTCCATTTTCTCAATTCTTGGCATTACTTGTGACAATATGTGTGGCGAGTACATCTCTAACTAATTTGAGACTTCTACACATAAAAGAGATGCATTTAATCAAAAGATGATAGATTATGTGATTGGAGAGCTGATATTAAATCCGAAATTTCATCTTTCAATCGTAGCCGTTGACGGATCAGGACATCAACGTGCTTAATAATGGAATGGAGATATACAAGGAACGGATCGAAATTCAAATTCACCGGTACCTTAGTGTGTTTAGGTGATACGAATTCGTGCCCACCCACATGTATTAATAAAATTACGTTCTTTCCTAAAAAAAATAAAATAAAATTACGTTCAACAATTCAATTAATTCAATAATCTAGAACTATATATGAGTTGATCTCTTAATATGTCAACGCCAGAATTTTCATATGGGCCTCCCTCACGTGATATTATATAGTGGTCAAGAAAAACTGCAGGCAATGCTCCATACAATCTTTCCCCACCACTTAATTAGTCCACTTCATATTTGTTACGTGTCGACGACACTCGTGTGGTCAAGAAAAACTGCAGGCAATGCTCCATACAATCTTTCCCCACCACTTAATTAGTCCACTTCATATTTGTTACGTGTCGACGACACTCGTGTGGTCAAGAAAAACGGTACGGACGTGTGGTTACTACGTACGTGTCGTAACTCGTGTGTTGCGTGTCGTGACTATTCGCGTTCTATGGTCATCTTTTGAAAGTTTGGCACAACTCGGCACGCCACGCGAAAGATCTGGTCACGGCACGGTACGGCACGTGGTCACGAGAGTCACGTGTAATTAGAACCGTTAGATCTTAATTAAATGATGAATCTTGAATAAACTAACCTAAATTATGAAAAAAATAGTTAAAAAGTGACCAGTCACGTTTGGACACGGCATGTTTGGGCATGGCGTGACTCGCATGCCGTGACTATTTGTGTGTCTTGATCATCCCTTGACATTTTGATCACAGTACGGCACGTGTGACTGTTCACTTGATCACGGCACGACACGAGACCAAGTTAGTCACGACGTCACAACACATTTTTATCACTCTAACGGTACCATAGTGTTTAGGTGATATGAATTCGTGCCTACTGTTGAGAATAAAGATAGTTAGAGGTCTAAAATAGAGAAAGGGTAAATTGTAATTTAGGAAAATAAGAAGTTACCGTTAGAATTAACGGTACAATAAGCTTAGACCTTTATATATACCCAATAGCCACTGATTGTAATTGATAAATTTATAAGAAAGAATGGATGTAAGAAAACAATCTTATTATTGCAATCTTAATTTGAGCTTTACATGTATTCCTATTTATAGAAGATTTCAAAAACTAGCCGTTACAACTACCAACTACCTATTGATTACAACTATTAACTTATGTCTCCTAATTTATTTTATTTACAATTTCCTAAAAACTAGCCGTTGGCTTTATTATTTTCAACACTCCCCCTCAAGCTAGGAATGTAAATATCGTACAATCCTAGCTTGCTTGTAATTTTTTCAAATGGACCCGGATACAAGCCTTTAGTGAAGATATCCGCGAGTTGATCTTCACTTTTGACGTATGGTGTTTCAATTTCCTTTGCTTGAACCTTTTCTCTAACAAAGTGACAATCTACTTCTATATGCTTTGTGCGTTCATGAAACACGGGATTAGAAGCTATGTGTCGTGCCGAATTGTTGTCGCAATACATTTTCATTGGAGCTTGAGTTCTAAATCCCATGTCTAATAGGAGTTGTTTGATCCAAGTTAATTCGCTTGCGGTTGATGCCATGGCACGATATTCGGCTTCAGCGCTTGATCGTGCTACAACATTTTGTTTCTTGCTTTTCCATGTGACTAGATTTCCGCCTACAAATGTGCAAAAACCGGTTGTCGATTTTCTATCAAAGCTTCCGGCCCAATCTGCATCGGAATAGTGTTCGCTGTAAATTGAATGAACAAAGTTTCACCACAGCCTAAGCTGTGGAGTTTAAACCCTATTCAATCTCTTTGGACGAAGGTTGCAAGTGCACAACCTTGTCTTTGTAGATAGAACGGGTGTCGATCCTCAGAGACGGACTATTTTCTGAATTCTTAACTATCCTAGCTAGGTACTAGAAGTGTGAAAAGTGGAGTTTGTTTTAATCCTAAGTTTGTGTAGTATGAACAAGTAAAATGAAACAAAAGAATGAACAAGTTTGAATGTATGAACAATTGAATCTGCTATGTATGAACAGGTATAAAAGAATCAACTAAAATATGTAATCTGTACTAAAGTATAAAAGGGCGTTTCAAGGTTTCAGACTTTCATTTTCAACTTTGCTGCTCAGAGCCTGTCACGCGACCCGCATACTATCGCATGCGACCCGTGTGACGCGACCCGCATACTTTCGCATACGACCCGCTTGGTCTTAAGCGCTCTGGACCTACACGCGACCCGCAAGCTGTGGCTTGCGACTCTCGTATGCGACCCGCGCGCTAACTCACGCGACCCGCATGGTCTTTTGAGCTGAGTCTGCACATGTCAGAAACCTGCTGTTTCAATCGTGTAAGGCTAAATTGACCGTGCCTAGTGTCACTGAACCTCAACTATCGTGTGTTGGCTTAGTAGACCTGGTTTGGAATTGCAATTTCACCTTCTTAGATCTAATCAAGCTGTTTGATCTAAACCTAAGTTCTCGATTCCGTTTACTAAAGGTATCTACAAGCTGAAGACTTTCACCTTTCGGCTACTAGTTGATCTACAAGCTGAATAGAAACTTTCACCTTTCGGCTACTCGTTGACCTCACCTTTCGGTTCTCAGACCTACCTCAAGTGCTTAACCTAATTTGCAAGAGACGTCAAGCCTTTGGTACAAGAAGAGATGCCTAAGGCATTCGACAGTAAGCAATCAAGAATCAAGCATTTTCAGATCAAGCAATATCAAATCATACAAGAATCAAAGAAACACGAAATAACAATCAAGAATCAATTCATGTGCATAATCAAACAAAGCATCAAACTACTCATCCAAATCCTCGAAACTAAAGTATCTACTCAAACATCAAAGAAATGAAAACAAGAGAGAGAAGAAGAAAGCAAATCATAGAGATGAGAGTAGAGAAGAGGCTTGAAGCTTCAGATCGAGTCTCTTGATTCGATTCGACTCCTCTTCAGCTCCAGGTTGATCCCCTTCTCTTCAGATCGCCTCTCCTTCGGACTTGAGCTCTCTCTCTGTCGTGTGAAGTGGATTTGAGTGATTTTTCGGACCTTTTCTTCTGTTGCCAGGCCTCTGCATATATAGCTTCCTTCTTGGGCCTTAATTGGGCCTGGCTCTGTTGACTTGACGCGACCCGCATGAAATTCCATGCGACCCGCGTCAGGTGGCATGGATGCGAGCTGTGAGGGTCGCGTCCGAGGCCGCGTCTGGGCTGCTATGCGACCCGCGTCTGATGGCACGCGGGTCGCGTGGGGGAAGTCTGAACTTGGCCTTTTTGCCTGCTTTTCGTCTATTCCTGCAAATCAACCACAAAACTGCAGCAGTACCATATTCTATTTGATTTTCAATGTAAACTATGCAATTATGTGGTCAAAGTATATGGTCTGGTTCAGAAATAGAACGAAATAATAGATGAAATATGGACACATCAAATTCCCCCAAGCTTACCCTTTGCTTGTCCTCAAGCAAACATGTACTTTCGAATCGGGTCTGGACTTCTAAATGCAAACTACATGCCTAGAAGGTGAAAATTTACTTGATCGACTCAAATAAGAAACTGAAGAATCTTTTTGCTATGAATTGGACTCACCTTGGTCAATTTTTGATTCACTTCACAAATTGATTAACAAAACCTCAAAATCTAAATGTTTCAATACTCGAAAAACTGATTACTTGAATTTGTCGAGTTATCGTTCTTTCACTAAACTATGCCCTCGTTTGTAGGAGATTTACCCATTTGGCCCCCCCCAAGCTTGAATCAAGCTTAGGTCAGAAAGTTGCGGACTTCGTGTGTTGGAATGTGCAAAAATTTTCTTTCTTTTATTTCTAATTGGGAGACGAGCTCAAAGGCGTCCATTCAAGACTTATTGCCAGTACTCTTATGTTCTCCGTCCTTTCATTCCTTTTTATTATTTTTTTTTTTTTTTTTCATTTTCTCTTTTTTTTTTTTTTTTTTATTTGCACGTACCATGAATACACACATCCACTAGCGTTCATTCACACCAACGGATATCCCAACCTTTCTACATTTGAAATCCCTACTGCTATATTTGAAAGGCACAATTCGGTTGCTAAATTCTATTTCGACATTCAAGTTCCAATTTTTCAAATCCCAAACCATTTGGTCCTAATCAGTATTGTTTGGTCAATTATGAGGTTAGTTCTAATATCCCAAAGTCGTCCCAATCACATAAAAATTTTCAAACGAGTCCCAAAATGAAACAACCAAGCAAAAATTTTCACCTAAAAATGCAAAGTAAAATAAACATGACCTAAGTGCAATCAAAATAAATCCTAAGATACAAAAGTCTCCCCCCCAAGCTTAGCCCGAGCATTGTCCTCAATGCTTCAAGACTGAAAGATAAAGAGAAATAAAAGCAAAGGGGAAAGAGGAATCATACCCACTCACTCCTGCGGAGGATCACGATCGAAGCCTCGCCAGCCTCGCATCTGCTCCTCGAGCGCACTCACTCGTAACTGGAGATCATCGAGAGCATCACCCTGCTCGCGCCGCATGTCAAAGAGGAACTCACCATGATCGCGGCGCATGTCATACACCAAGCTGTAGACATCACGAATGAAGGGATCGGTGATGGGAGGTGGATAGGAGGGGCGAGAATAAGAGGAAGATGGACCGGCGGCGGACGAGGAAGGACCAGCAGCAAAGGAAGAGTCATGGATCAGCGGAGGTGGCATGGAAGCAGCACCGATGGGAGCATCACCAAAGAAATGAGGCTGTGGCTGAGGAGGAGGTGGTGGTGGTGGTGCCTGCACAGCTGGCTCTGGCGGAGGAAATAGCCAAGTGGTCTCGTCCTCGAAGGAGATATGGAATGCACGAGGCAACTGATGCTGACTGCCATCCTGCAGGCGCCAGAAATACCGGTCACGGTGGTTGGCAGGGCCTCGCTCGATTTTGATAAACGTCGCCTGCTGGAAGGCTTTGGCATCCATGATGGACGAGCCCTGAGAAAGAGTATAGCCGGCAAATGATACGCCAAGATGCTCAGCTATGAGCGTGACGTATGCGCCAATATGAATCGTACCCCTTGGCCTCCTGTTCTTCTGCACATCCAGCCAGTGCTTAACCATATGGAGCATCAGATCGGTCCGCTCAAAATCCTCCGCAGGACGGAGCATGTGATCTAGTAACTCGAGGTCCTGCTCATTAGCACGTGCAACTGTCTCGCCACGCGCAAAAATGGTATTTGCAAGAGTACGCTGGATGCAACGGAGAACAGGGTGAGGTATGGCCATGCTCCGGTACTCGTTGCTTGTGGAGACCTCCTTACCCGTGAGCAAACGCCAGAAGATGTTTCGGTCAAAGTTCTCACGGTAGCAAAGGACGTCAACTGTAGGTCTCGGTGCGAAACCAAACCACTCGCGCAACTCGACAAGACCGACCCTGCGAATCTCGTCGCGCATCTGGAATCGAATGTAGGGCTCATCTGCGCCATCCCACCTGAGCTTGAGCGAGGAGAGAAACTCAAGCGTGAGCTCCTCGTAACAGTCACACCGAATGTCCCAGAAGGTGGAAGAGATCCCAATCCTCTCCGTAAGGCGAATGAACTCGTCGTACACTCCAAAGGCATGAAATGTACCCAAGTCGACTTGGCGAGTGTTGGCGAATGTGCGTTGCTGCAAGTTCTCAAAACGGTCGAACATGCCGCGACTGGAGAGGCGGAAATGTGGTGGTGGGTACGCATCTGCTCGAGGGGTGTACTGAGCAGAAAGAGGATTGGAAGGCTCGGAGGCATACGCAGCAGACTCATCTTCAGGGTTCTCGGAATGATGAGCGGAATGATGGGAAGAATGAGTGGAATGAGAGGAAGAAGAGGAGTGAGAGGGAGTGGCTTGGTGGGAGGCCGAGGCAGAAAGACGAGAAGAATGAGAGGGAGTGGCCTGTCCCAGCTCCTGTCGGTGCTTGGATCGAATTTCACGGCGGGGATCCATGTTTTTACCCCTGATTTTGCCTCTGGTTCAATACGACGCGGGTCGCGTGGTTTGGGATGCGACACGCGTGGGGTATGACGCGGGTCGTGTGAGTCAGGACACGGGTCGCGTGAACCGGACTGGTAGGGTGGTGAACCAGCAGAGAAAGGAGAAAGGAGAAGAAAACTTACCTGCGGCGTTGATGGTGTCGGTGGAGGAGAGAGGGAACCGAGGGTCGAGAGAAGTAGATCGTTCGTCGGTCGAGAGGGAGAGCGCGTCGGTTGAGGAGAAAGGGAGAAGAGAGGAGAAGGCTAGTGGCTGGGAAGGGGAAAAGAAGAAGGGAGACGCGGGTTAAAAAGGGACCTCGCGTCGTTTCGACGCGCCCCTTCAATTCCAGCCGACGGTTCGAGATGACGCGGGTCGCGTGGAATTTCACGCTGATCGCGTGGCGCGGCACGCGGGTCGCGTGGAATATCATGCGGGTCGCGTCAGGAGTTCTTTTTGGTATTTTACAGAAGGAAAACAACTAGAAATCTAATCTAACTCTAACCTATCTCTAACTCTAAACTATCTCTGGATCTAATCTAAATGTAATGTAAAGTAAACGAAACGACTTGGGTTGCCTCCCAAGAAGCGCTTGTTTTAGGTCTCAAGCTCGACCTTCCTTTCTCTAATCTTCGACTGAGGTGGGATCGGATAGATCCCAAGAAGCGATGAAGCTGGCAATGCCTGCGTACCAAGGGTCCGATTGGTTGATTTCACGTGTCTCATCCTCTGGCATGTGAGTCGTGTCAGGGTCTTCCAAGTCAGGTGTTTTCACATCTGCTCCTCTGACTTTTTCTCCAAACAAGAAACGAGTGTGTTCTTTCGTGCTCTCATGAATCTGACCAAGGAAGTACTCTTCTACCCTATCTGTTAGACATTTTTCGTGCACATCCACTCGAGAACAAGATGCGGCAGAAGGGTACTTCATGGCTTGATCAATTTGGAAACACACTCTCTCTCCTCCAAAGTTCAAGGTCAGTGTTCCTTGAGACACATCGATGATTGCACCTGCAGTCCTGAGGAAAGGTCGTCCCAGAATGATGGGAACTTCCTTGTCCTCTTCCATTTCCATGACCACGAAGTCTACAGGTACAAAGTACTTACCGACCTGAACTGGTACGTCTTCCACTATGCCGAGTGGCAATCGTACCGAGGAGTCCGCTAGCTGCAACGTCATTCGCGTGGGTCTGAGCTCTCCTACTCCCATTCGCTCGAAAATCGTGCGCGGCATGAGGCTCACGCTAGCTCCCAAGTCGCAGAGAGCTCTCTTGATCGTGGCCTTGCCGATGATGCAAGGAATGGAAAACTTCCCGGGGTCGTTCAATTTGGGAGGTAGGTCGCTCTTCAGAATGGCACTGCACTGTTCCGTCAACTTCACCGTTTCATTACCCTCCAAGCTTCGTTTGTTGGATAAGATATCCTTCAAGAATTTGGCGTAAGAGGGCATTTGAGTCAAGGCCTCGGTGAATGGGAGCGTGATGTGCAGTCCTTTCAAGATTTCCGTGAACTTTGCGAATTGAGCGTCCAGTTTGGTTGCAGCTAGTCTTCTGGGAAAGGGCATAGGAGGCCTGTAGGGTGGGGGCTTGACTGGAAGTTTCTCAGATGGAGGTGTCTCAGCCTCCTTCCCCTTGTCAGGTCTTTCCACGCGGGTCGCGTGAGGTGGCACGCAGGTCGCGTCCACTGAGCCTTCAGATGTCGATGCGGGTCGACTTGGCTCAATGCGACCTGAGTCGACGTGTTCCTCTGAGGGTGACGCGGGTCGCGTGATATGGCACGCGGGTCGCATCTCATCAGTGTGTGTCACATCTGGAGTCAGGTCTGGTGGGAAGGCTGGTTCTTGGTACTGGGTCCCACTTCGCAGCGTGATCGCCTTCACATCTCCTCTGGGGTTGGGTTCTGGCTGAGCTGGCAGCTTTCCAGGTTGAGGTTGGCTCGAAGTGACGATGTGACTCAACTGCTCCAACAATTTGTTTTGAGCCGCCATTTGAGTGGACATGCTCTGCATCTGTTCCCACATCATTTGATTCATTTTCCCTTGCTCGTGTGTGAAATCGGTCGCATGGGGAGGCACGTACGGTCTGGAAGGACCGGCTTGAGGTGCTCGATTGTTCTGATTGGGGAAAGAAGCATTCTGATAGAAGCTCTTGTTGGAGTTGTTGTTGGAAGAGGGATTGTTCCAGTTGTTGTTGTTGGAAGACGGACGATTGAAAGAATTGCTGTTGTCACTAGAAGACGGATTGTGAAACGAGTTGTTGAAAGGAGGTCTAGGAGCATTGTTTTGATTCCACCTCCAGTTTTGTTGCTCAATTGGATCCTTGGAGTAGGATCGATTGAAAGGAGGCTTTGGAAAAAATGAAGGTTCGTTGTTCAAGGAACTTACCTGCTCATTGCTCTCTTCAACCTCTGCCAAGGGGCATTGCTCGTAGCTGTGTTTCTCGTCTCCACACATGACACAACTCTGCGGTTGTTGTTCGACTGCCTTCACGCTCAGCTTATCCATCGCCCTCTGCATGGCATCCATCTTGGCGGTCAAGGCAGTGATGTGATCGACCTCGAACTTGCCGCCACCTCTCGGTCGGGCGTTGTCGCGGCCGGACCATTGTTGGTTCTGTGCCATGTGGTCAATCAGGTTCATGGCCTCTCGAGGTTCTCGTTCCATTAATGCTCCACCTGCAACTGCATCAACAGAAGAACGGGTACTTTCTGTCAAACCATCATAAAACGTTTGGATCAACAACCAATCTGGTAAACCATGATGGGGACACGAATACTGCAACTCTCTAAACCTTTCCCAAGACTCATTGAGGGGCTCATCTAACAATTGCCTAAAGCTGGTCAGTTCGTTCCTTACCTTGGCGGTTCTTTTGTGAGGGAAAAACCTAGTCAAAAATAACTTGGACAATTCCTTCCAGCTGGTGACCGAATCCCTAGGTAACGACCCTAACCATTTCTTAGCTTTGTCCCTAAGAGTAAAAGGAAAGAGAGCCAGTTTGGTGTAGTCGGCGGTTGCTCCATTGGTTTTGATGGTAGTGATGCACTCGAGAAAGGTCTGGAGGTGAGCATGAGGATCCTCGTGATCCATGCCATGGAACGTGTTTTGCTGAACCATGTTGACCACTCCTGGATTGAAGTTCGGTTGCTGTCCAGGTACTCTTGGCAACCTGATTGCGCCTCTGACATCTCCAGCTCGTGGCACGTTGAATTCTCGAAGCGTCCTCGGCATGAAGATGTCCGTCTCTTCATCCTCAGGGTCAGTCAGGACTTCTTCTTCCCTGTTTCGTTCTCTTTCCTCCCTGTCGGCTCTTTGTCTTTGTCTTTCTCTTTCCTCCTCACCATCCCTGCTTGGATGTTCTGACATCTCTTCAACGCGGGTCGCGTGCAAAGTCGCGCGGGTCGCGTCTGTTGTGATGCGGGTCGCGTCAACCTCGGTGCGGGTCGCGTCTAGAGGTGGCTGAACAGGGACAGTGTCTTCTGGAGGAGTTTCGTCAAAAAGTGGCCCTCTGCTTCTCAGTTGGTACTTCAGTGTGTATCTACCTGCAGCCAGAGGTTGTTCAAAAGCCAGCTTTCAGTAAAAAGAAATGAAAGATAAAAGATACAGGTTGAAATCTAGATTAACTAAGAAAAGTAAAAATTCAGAAAAATGGAAACCGTCCCCGGCAACGGCGCCAAAAACTTGTTCGCTGTAAATTGAATGAACAAAGTTTCACCACAGCCTAAGCTGTGGAGTTTAAACCCTATTCAATCTCTTGGACGAAGGTTGCAAGTGCACAACCTTGTCTTTGTAGATAGAACGGGTGTCGATCCTCAGAGACGGACTATTTTCTGAATTCTTAACTATCCTAGCTAGGTACTAGAAGTGTGAAAAGTGGAGTTTTGTTTTAATCCTAAGTTTGTGTAGTATGAACAAGTAAAATGAAACAAAAGAATGAACAAGTTTGAATGTATGAACAATTGAATCTGCTATGTATGAACAGGTATAAAAGAATCAACTAAAATATGTAATCTGTACTAAAGTATAAAAGGGCGTTTCAAGGTTTCAGACTTTCATTTTCAACTTTGCTGCTCAGAGCCTGTCACGCGACCCGCATACTATCGCATGCGACCCGTGTGACGCGACCCGCATACTTTCGCATACGACCCGCTTGGTCTTAAGCGCTCTGGACCTACACGCGACCCGCAAGCTGTGGCTTGCGACTCTCGTATGCGACCCGCGCGCTAACTCACGCGACCCGCATGGTCTTTTGAGCTGAGTCTGCACATGTCAGAAACCTGCTGTTTCAATCGTGTAAGGCTAAATTGACCGTGCCTAGTGTCACTGAACCTCAACTATCGTGTGTTGGCTTAGTAGACCTGGTTTGGAATTGCAATTTCACCTTCTTAGATCTAATCAAGCTGTTTGATCTAAACCTAAGTTCTCGATTCCGTTTACTAAAGGTATCTACAAGCTGAAGACTTTCACCTTTCGGCTACTAGTTGATCTACAAGCTGAATAGAAACTTTCACCTTTCGGCTACTCGTTGACCTCACCTTTCGGTTCTCAGACCTACCTCAAGTGCTTAACCTAATTTGCAAGAGACGTCAAGCCTTTGGTACAAGAAGAGATGCCTAAGGCATTCGACAGTAAGCAATCAAGAATCAAGCATTTTCAGATCAAGCAATATCAAATCATACAAGAATCAAAGAAACACGAAATAACAATCAAGAATCAATTCATGTGCATAATCAAACAAAGCATCAAACTACTCATCCAAATCCTCGAAACTAAAGTATCTACTCAAACATCAAAGAAATGAAAACAAGAGAGAGAAGAAGAAAGCAAATCATAGAGATGAGAGTAGAGAAGAGGCTTGAAGCTTCAGATCGAGTCTCTTGATTCGATTCGACTCCTCTTCAGCTCCAGGTTGATCCCCTTCTCTTCAGATCGCCTCTCCTTCGGACTTGAGCTCTCTCTCTGTCGTGTGAAGTGGATTTGAGTGATTTTTCGGACCTTTTCTTCTGTTGCCAGGCCTCTGCATATATAGCTTCCTTCTTGGGCCTTAATTGGGCCTGGCTCTGTTGACTTGACGCGACCCGCATGAAATTCCATGCGACCCGCGTCAGGTGGCATGGATGCGAGCTGTGAGGGTCGCGTCCGAGGCCGCGTCTGGGCTGCTATGCGACCCGCGTCTGATGGCACGCGGGTCGCGTGGGGGAAGTCTGAACTTGGCCTTTTTGCCTGCTTTTCGTCTATTCCTGCAAATCAACCACAAAACTGCAGCAGTACCATATTCTATTTGATTTTCAATGTAAACTATGCAATTATGTGGTCAAAGTATATGGTCTGGTTCAGAAATAGAACGAAATAATAGATGAAATATGGACACATCAAATAGCCACATATATCATTAGAATTATTATTTTTCATCCAAATACCTTTGCCGGGATTATTTTTTAAAAATCTCAAGATTCTATTTACAGCTTCTAAATGTGGTGTTCTTGGTGAGTGCATAAATTTACTAATTTGACTTACGGAAAAAGAAATATCCGGACGTGTAACAGTCAGGTATATCAATTTTCCTACAAGTCTTTGGAATTGATTTATGTCTTTTAAGGGTTCACCATCTTCACTATTTAATTTGCATTTGTTGTCAATTGGGGTAGAGGCCGGTTTACATCCTAATTTACCAGTTTCTTTTAACAAATCAAGTGTATATTTTCTTTGACAAATAAAAAGTCCTTTATCCGAAGTGGCTACCTCTATTCCTAAAAAATATTTAAGGTATCCAAAATCTTTTATGTCAAATTTTTCCTTGAGTTGTTTCTTAATGTTTTGAATTTGTTCGAAATTATTTCCGGTAATTATGATGTCATCTACATATACTAAAATAAGAGTAGTATTGAAACCATCACATTTTGTAAATAAAGAATGATCGGCACTACTAATTGAAAAATTACAAGATAATAAATGAGAGCTAAGTTTGTCATACCATGCTCGAGGATATTGCTTCAATCCATATATTGATTTATTAAGCCTATAAGCCAAGTTAGAATTTGTTTCTAATTTATGACCGGGTGGTAATGTCATATACACCTCCTCTTCAAGTGTTCCTTGGAAGAAAGCATTTTTAACATTCATTTGGTAAAGGTCCCAACCGTTATTCACCGCAATGGAAAATAATATCCTAACGGTGTTCATTTTGGCTACCGGGGCAAAGGTTTCGTGGTAGTCAATTCCATAAGTTTGGGTAAAACCTTTGGCTACTAATCTAGCTTTATACCGTTCTATGGTTCCATTACTATTGTATTTGGTTTTATACACCCATTTACAACCAACAAGTTTTTTATTTTTTGGTATCGGTATAATTTTCCAAGTTTCATTTTGCTCTAAGGCTTTTAATTCCTCATCCATAGCCTTACACCATATTGGACTTTTAATTGCTTCTTGGTAATTTTTTGGTTCTAATACTTTTTCAATACTAGTGAGAAATGTATGGTACTCGGTTGAGATGTTGTCATATGAAACAAAATCTTCAATTGGATATTGCACCGCATTTGTTACATAGTCTCTAAATCTAGTGAATGGTTGTCGTTCTCTAGATGATATTCTTCTAATCGGTAGACTTTCTTCTATTTCATTTTCATTTATGTCATCATTAGTTTCATTTTCTTGAGTATTTTCAACTTGATGATTATTTTTAGGAATAAGACTCAAATCATCTAAGTAAGGCAAAACTATATTGTCATTTTGATTATTTAAATATGGTTGATGAAATATTTCTTTTTCTTTGAAATATGGTTCTTTTTCAAAAAAAGAAACGTTTCTAGAAAAATATAATTTCTTATTAATTGGATCATAGCATTTATAGCCCTTTTTATAATATGAATATCCTAAGAAAATAGTTTTTTGTGATACAAAATCAAGCTTATCATTTCTTTTGATATGTACGAAACTTGTACAACCAAATACTCTCATATGGTCATAAGTAATTTTTTGTTGATAAAGAATTTCTAATGGACTTTTGTTTTCTAAATTAACACTAGGTAATCTATTGATTAAATGAGTGGCACAAAGTACGGCATCCGACCAATAAATTTTAGGAACATTATTTTGAAATAATAAAGATCGTGTCATTTCTAATAAATGTCTATTTTTTCTTTCCGATACACCATTTTGTTCGGGAGTATTTATACAAGTTGTTTGATGTATAATACCTTTTTCTCTAAAGAGACTTGAAAATTTTCTATTTATAAATTCGGTTCCATTGTCCGATCTAAAGATTTTTAATTTTGCATCAAATTGTGTTTCTATGAGACATAAAAATTCATAAAAACAATCAAATACTTCATCTTTAGATTTAAGTAAATATAACCAAGTTGCTTTTGTAAAATCATCAATAAATAAAAGAAAATATTTGAATCCATTATATGACTCTATTGGAGCCGGTCCCCATACATCGGAATGTACTAAATCAAAAGGAGCTTTACTTTTGCTAGTAGAAAGAGAAAAAGGAAGCTTTGTTTGTTTTGCTAACTTGCAAATTTCACAATTAGTACAATTTAAATTTTTAAAATCTAAAATACTACTTAAAATCTTGTCGGAAGGATGTCCAAGTCTCTTATGCCACAGATCAGAATTAACGACTTTTGCGGAAGCACAGAAATTTAATTTGGAGTTCAAAAGATAATGTCCATTTTCTAGAAATCCTTCACCAATCTTGACCCCGGTTTCCCGGTCTTGAAATACAACGTTTTTACAAGAAAATATTGCATTACAATTTAATTCTTGTGTTAATTTATTTACAGAAATTAAATTTACAGGAAATGTTTCTAAATATAAAACGTTTTTAAGTTGTTTATTGCATAGATTAATTTCTCCTACGCCATTTATTTTTGCCTTCATTCCGTTTGCAACCAACACAAAATTATTACCATTGGTCAGGTTGAGGTTTGACAGTAGTTGTTTATTCCCGAACATATGATCTGTTGCACCACTATCTATAATAATTTGATTAAAAAAGAAATTTTCTGAGTTAGAAGCAATACCACATGTGCTGGGAGTGTTTTGATTGTTCATCATCGCACAGAACTGCTGAAAATACTGCTGCATTTGATCTCCAGCACCTGACCCGCCAGAAACTGACCCGCCAGCGCCTAGAAGGCTTCTTGACCCGTCTGAGAGTGACCCGTTTCCGAAATTTGCTGCTGACCCGTTCGGGAATGACCCGCCAGCGAAAATTTGATGGTTATCGGGTCCGCCAGTGTTAATGGGTCCGCCAGTTTGAACCCATGCTCCACTAGTGTTTTGGTTAAAGGGTCCGCCTCCACTGTTATTGGGTCCGTAATTTACCAAACCGGGTCCGCCCCAGCCTCTGACAGATCCATTAGCACTTAAACCATACCCAGTAACTGGTTGAAAGGTGTTATTGGGTCCGAATCCATTTTCAGACGAACCCACTAGCCCATTAGACCCTTTCTCTTCAACAGAAGCAACATAACTTCTGTTTTTTTCACCATTTTTTTTCCAATTTCGATTCTGGTCATTTCCTTTCCATTTTTTTGGTCTAAGATGGGGATAGAGATGCCAACATTTATCTTGAGTGTGACCATCCTTTTTACAGTGGTTACATTTTTCATTTTTTGATTGATTTGGGCGATTTTGAAAGCTAGGGTTTTGATTAAAATTGAAATTTTTTACGGCTAAACCATGGGTTTCGTGTCCCTCATGGCTTACAATTTGACCATTCATGATAAGTCTTCTACTTTCCTCTTGTTGAATTAAACTTTTAATTTGAGAATAAGAGGGAAGAGGTACCGTGGTCATGATTTGGGATCTTACGGCTTCATAGCTCGGGTTTAAACCCGCGAGGTACTGAAAAATATCGTCCTCCTTAGCCCGTTTTTGAAGTGTGGCCAAATCTGCTTCATCTTGAGCCATTTTCTTTTTGCTGAATTTTATCGCACTTTTCGGTTTTTCGGATACCACTCAGGGCTCTGATACCATGATAAATTTATAAGAAAGAATGGATGTAAGAAAACAATCTTATTATTGCAATCTTCATTTGAGCTTTACATGTATTTCTATTTATAGAAGATTTCAAAAACTAGCCGTTACAACTACCAACTACCTATTAATTACAACTATTAACTTATGTCTCCTAATTTATTTTATTTACAATTTCCTAAAAACTAGCCGTTGGCTTTATTATTTTCAACAGTAATAGATACAACAAATATTTAATGCAAAGAAATAAAAATACTCAATACAATCAGAGTCTTGTAAACTTTACATGGTATCAGAGCATTAGATCTGCATAATCCCTATATCTGTTCTTATCAACCGATTTCAATTATTCCATCTCAAAAATTCTGCTCATCATATACCAATAAAAAAACCTCCTGTTCAAATCAGAGCAAACCTTACCTCCTTTGGTGCTTTAGCTGAAATCCAATATATAGCCCAATAAATTAGATTCATACCAATATCTGATTGATCCACGATCAAACAGAATAATCCAAAAAAAAGGGAAAGAAAGAGGGTTCCCAGAAAATCAAATACCAGAAACACAAAAAACAGAAGAAACACAGAAAATACCAGAAAATCTGACACATACCAGAAAATCGACACATACCAGAAAATTAAATACCAGAAGAAACCCAGAAAATACTCATGCATGGCGTTCCCCATAAAAAATCAGAACTCTAACCTTAGTGGTGAAGAGAAATGCACCAATTGCAAAATAAAGGGCCACGACTATAACAGTTGTTGGTTTCTTCATCCTATTCTCCGACCAAAGTGGTGGAAGGAGAAATGCGAAGGTAGTCAGGGGCGTAACCCTAAGGGGGAGAAGAGGAGAGAAGGATTTGTTGAAGCGGCGCTATTTGGCGGACCAAACGAAGAGAAGCGATTTGCTTCTGTCGGACCGAGTGAAGGGGCTCAACCAAGCCGAGTCACAAAGGGAACCGGGTCCGCCTCCAACACTAGCGGGTCCGCTACCAATGGATCTGCAGCTGTATTCAGATCCGAATTTACAAAAAGTTTCTCCTCTCTAAGTGGGCTGCTGAATGGAAAGCCCAACACAGGTTTTGTTAAAACTCAATACTTAATAGAAGCCCAAAACGTAAAAAATAAAACAGAAGCCCAAAACAGTGAACTGAGTCTAGGCCCAAACCAAGATTTATACGTTATACCAACTAAAAGGAGCCCTTTAAGCCCAAACAAAATTAAACCCGAAAATAAAGAAATAAAACAATTGAGATATACAAATTTAGGTGATTTGAATCGATTAAATTCCAAAAATAAGTTAGATTGGATTCTAGATTCCGGTGCAACCGACCACATGACCGGAAACAAAGATATATTGTATAATTACCAAAAAAATAAAAATCAAGAATTTGTATATGTTGCAAACGGTGAAAAAATGGAAATTTGTGGTTTTGGCTCAATCAACCTTTTTTTAAAAGAAATTAAACATGTTTTACATGTAAAAAATTGTGCTTCTAATTTATTATCTATAGGAAAAATTTCAAAAGAAATAAATTGTGAGATTATATTTTCATCTAGAAATGTATTTTTTCAAGATGTGACATCCAAAAAAATAATAGGTGAAGGTTTCTATCAAAATGGACTCTATTTTTTGAATAGCCAAAAATTTAATTTCAACACACAAATACAAGACATGGGAAGTTTATGGCATAAAAGAATTGGACATCCCTCCGATAAAATTTTAAAAAATATTTTTGATTTTCCAAATCTAAATTGTAGTAATTGTGAAATATGCAAACTAGCAAAACATACAAGACTTTCTTTTGTAACCTCAAATTCTAAAAGTAGTCAAATATTTGAACTTATTCATTCCGATGTTTGGGGACCCGCTCCGGTAGACTCTTATAATGGTTTTAAATATTTTGTTACATTTATAGATGATTTTTCACGATTAACATGCTTATATTTATTAAAAAATAAAAGTGAAGTTTTTTCTTTTTTTCAAGATTTCTCAAATCTAGTTGAAAATCAATACAACACAAAGATTAAAATTCTTAGGACCGATAATGGAATGGAATTTGTAAATCACAATTTCTCAAAGTTTTTGAAACAAAAAGGAATAATACATCAAACCACTTGTGTTTATACCCCACAACAAAATGGAGTTTCCGAAAGAAAAAATCGTCATTTACTTGAAATGACAAGAGCACTTATGTTTCAAAATAATGTTTCAAAAATTTATTGGTCGGATGCCGTTCTCACCGCAACTTATTTGATAAATAGGTTGCCAAGTGTTATTTTAAATAAAAAAAGTCCATTAGAAATTATTTATCAAAAAAAAATAAATTTTAATCATTTAAGAATATTTGGATGTACATGTTATGTACACCAAAATAAACGAGACAAATTAGATCATACTTCTATTAAAGCTATTTTTCTAGGATATTCATCTCAAAAAAAGGGTTATAAATGTTATGATCCTATAAATAAAAAATTATATATTTCTAGAGATGTAACATTTTTTGAAAATGAACCATATTTTAAAGAAATTAATAATGAGCTTGATAACCATATTACCACAAATGATTTTGTCATTCCTATGACTACTAATCAAATTGAGGAGCAAAGAGTTGTAGGAAATGAAGAAGAAGAAAATGAAGGCGAAAATAACAACACTTCTCAAAGCGAGGCCGAGGAAGAAGAAAATGAGAATATTGAAGAAAATGAAATTATTGAAGAAGAAGTCGCACCAAGAAGATCAACTCGGCCCACTCAACCATCAACAAGGTTACGAGATTTCGTAACCTATGAGGTTCAATATCCTATTCAAAATTATATTTCATATAAAAATATCTCGAAACACCATCATGCATTTCTTAGTTCAATTTCCAAAATGGAAGAACCAAGAAACTTTGAAGAAGCCATAAACCAACCGGTATGGTGCAAGGCTATGAAAGAAGAACTTCAAGCCTTAGAAAAAAATAATACATGGACCATTGAATCATTACCAAATAATAAAAAACCCGTAGGATGCAAATGGGTTTATAAAATAAAATATCAAAGCGATGGATCCATAGAGAGGTATAAGGCCCGGCTAGTTGCCAAAGGGTATACCCAAACTTACGGTATTGATTACCAAGAGACCTTTGCTCCGGTAGCAAAGATGAATACCATAAGAATTTTGCTTTCAATAGCGGTAAATAATGGGTGGAATTTATTTCAAATGGATGTTAAAAATGCATTTCTTCAAGGAACACTTGAGGAAGAGGTTTATATGACCCTACCACCGGGTCATGTAAAAGAAAAAAATACTAACCTTGTTTGTAGGTTAAAAAAATCAATTTATGGACTTAAACAATCTCCAAGGGCATGGTATGGAAAACTCTCCCAATATTTAATTTCTCGTGGTTTTAATGTAAGCCAATCCGATACATCACTATTTTCAAAACATGAAAATAGTGATACAACCATTGTTCTTGTCTATGTTGATGACATAATCATAACCGGAAACAATTATGAAAAAATTAACATTGTGAAAAAACACTTAAAAGAAAAATTTGAAATAAAAGACCTTGGTAAACTTAAATATTTTTTAGGAATTGAAATAGCTCATTCAACCAAGGGACTATTTATTTCTCAAAGAAAATATACCTTAGACCTTTTAAAAGAAACGGGAAAATTAGGATCCAAACCGGCCTCAACACCCATAGATAGCAATTGTAAATTAAATTCCGAAGATGGTGAACCGTTGGAAAATATTAACCAATTCCAACGACTTGTAGGAAAATTAATTTACCTTACGGTAACTAGGCCGGATATATCATTTGCGGTAAGCCAAATTAGTAAATTTATGCATTCACCAAGAAAACCTCATTTGGATGCAATTGATAGAATTTTGAGATACTTAAAGAAATCACCCGGAAAGGGTATATGGATGAAAAATAATAAATCTAATGAAGTGTGTGGCTATTCCGATGCAGACTGGGCCGGGAGCTTCGATAGAAAATCAACAACCGGCTATTGCACGTTTGTAGGCGGAAACTTAGTCACATGGAAAAGCAAGAAGCAAAATGTCGTGGCGCGATCAAGTGCGGAAGCGGAATATCGTGCCATGGCATCCACCGCAAGTGAACTCACATGGATCAAACAATTGCTCGAAGAGTTGAACTTCAAAATTGATGAACCTATGAAAATGTTTTGTGATAACAATGCGGCAAGGCATATTGCTTCGAATGCGGTGTTTCACGAGAGAACAAAGCATATCGAAGTCGATTGTCATTTCATACGTGAAAAAGTTCAAGCCAAGGAAATCGAAACACCTTACGTGAAGAGACAAGATCAATTAGCCGATATTTTTACAAAGGGTCTTATTCCGAAGGCCTTTGAAGAAATAACAAGCAAGCTAGGATTAATTGACATCTATAATCCTAGCTTGAGGGGGAGTGTTGAGAATAAAGATAGTTAGAGGTCTAAAATAGAGAAAGGGTAAAATTGTAATTTAGGAAAATAAGAAGTTACCGTTAGAATTAACGGTACAATAAGCTTAGACCTTTATATATACCCAATAGCCACTGATTGTAATAGATACAACAAATATTTAATGCAAAGAAATAAAAATACTCAATACAATCAGAGTCTTGTAAACTTTACACCTACCCACATGTATTAATAAAATTACGTTCTTTCCTCAAAAAAATTAAAATAAATTACGTTCTGAGCATTCACTTTGTCGAGTACTGTTGAACAATCAATTAATTCAATAATCTAGAACTATATATGAGTTGATCTCTTAATATGTCAACCCCAGAATTTTCATATGGGCCTCCCTCACGTGATATTATACAGTGGTCAAGAAAAACTGCAGGCAATGCTCCATACAATCTTTCCCCACTTCGTATTTGTTATATAATGGGGTAACAAATCTTATACTAGCTACATGCACGCCGGAAACAATGGCACTTGTACTAAAGCTATTTTTCTTCTCTCTTTTGCTCCCCTTGAGCTATTGCGCAGATCCTATAGCACATTACTGTGCCCAGACCTACACTAGTAATCAAATTCAAACCAACATAAACCAAGTTATATCAGACCTAACAACCAAGGCCTCTGTCGGCGGCTTCGCGGTCACCTCCTCCGGCAAAGGAAAAAAAACAATTTACGGCCTCGCACAATGCAGAGGTGATGTCAGTGCAGATGACTGCTCGGCATGCCTTGCTAGTGCTGCTAAGCAGTTTCCAATGGTTTGTTCCTTTACAAACTTGTATATAATTGAATGTTCTTTATGTTTCAATTGAGATATTTTGTTATCTGATCAATCATTTTCTTGTTATCTAAAAAGTTTTTTAATACAAGTAAATATGGTTATGGTTAATTGTGTTTACGCTAATTAAAACATGACAATTAAACACAGACATGCCCGAAACAATCAGATGCTAGGCTTTGGTACGACTACTGCTTCGTGCGGTACGACACCGACAACTTTATCGGGCAGTCTGATACTGGTTTTGTCACGATCCTCTACAATACTCAGAATGCCACAAATCCTGATGCATTCGACAAGGCAGTGAGCAAAATAATGGCCAAAGTAAATGCAGATGCGGTGTCGGCCGGTAGCAACAGTCTCGGCCGTGAGAAG
The DNA here is from genome assembly GCA_011114355.1 of Carex littledalei. Taxonomy (NCBI): domain Eukaryota; kingdom Viridiplantae; phylum Streptophyta; class Magnoliopsida; order Poales; family Cyperaceae; genus Carex; species Carex littledalei. The sequence goes on from CM022081.1 coordinate 4,202,380, forward strand.
ACCAAATTCACACAGTACATAACCATCTACGCTTTGGCTCAGTGCACCAGGGATCTCCAGCCGATGCAGTGCGCGCAGTGCCTGTCGACGACTCTGCAGTGGTTTCCGATTTACTGCTCGCATAGGCAGGGGTGTCAGGTGCTGTATAGCAGTTGCATGGTGCGGTACGAGATCTACCCGTTTTACTTCCCGCTTGATAGAGACACCACAAATTCTGGGAAGAACTACATTACCAAAATCGTGCATCCTCTTTAGTTACTGTTTTGTTGTTGATGTAATGTTCGGCTATATATTGGTCACTACTTGAATAGTGCTTTTATTAGTGTGCCTAGAATAAGATTGGTGATGATGCATATTTTCACCACACATTCCATATATAGGCTATTCCATCTCACCAGTATATTTATAAGTGTGATTGAATTATGTAAACTCTGGGTTGCCTATATATATATTTAAGTTTTTCGTATTTTCCTTTTCTTTTTATAAATATATTGACAAAGCTGTTGGGAGGTCAAACACTTACACCTCCATCTACATATTAAACAATTAAACCTCATCCAGGGTCAAACACTTAATTTGTCAAAATGTTTGGTTCAGTTTGGTTTTGAGTCTTGGTTGGGGTTTCTTCAATTAGATTATATCGATAGATACCTTTTTAAATTGATGGTCTGCTATGTCCAAGACATAGCGAAGCAACAGAGATCGTGAATTGAACACAAGATCAAGCAATTCGATTCAATTTCAAAGAACTGAATCTAAGATACAACATATAAGTAAACAGTAGAGAAAATGGATAGGTAGAAACCTAGAAATTCTTATTTCATTCATAAACTGAGTACATACACTTCAAGGCCTTTTGTAGGCGATGGTAGAGAAACAGAAATTGGTTACTAATTACTTCTAATCATATCTTTATTACAAATATGCCCTTAATCGGCTTAATTGGCTGATTTGGCATAACAGTTCTTCAATAAAATGCCTCCAGCTCTCTCCAGTTGTTACCAGCGCTCTCCTCTCCAATACTGACATCTCAGGACCCAGTATCCAGCGACGCACCCCTTTCCTGAGATGCGGGTAGTATTAATGAAGTGGGCCCCGCCTGCAGTGGTTCTTCTTTTAAATCATCTCTGCCCGAGCTCCCTTCAGCTCTCTGACCACCCAGCCCGTTTCTTCTTCTTCCCCTTAGCGACATCCATCCGGGTCGAATCTGACCCGTGTGCACCAGGGACGTGACATGGTCTAATAAAAAATCTGATCATCAAATCAGCTATTCTCACGCGATAGTAAAATTAAATTAAAAACAAGATCCTCAATACTTGCGCAAGCTACATTCGCAGATCCAAAATTTCAGGAATAATTGAAGTTTCTACCATGAATTTCCACATATTTGTCCTTCTCTCTTCGACATATATAGTTTCGTGGGAACCATCAACGATGGCTTCGGTCCAGTGCCAGGGCACACCAAGGACCACGGCTGGCTATGGCTGGAGACACGGTCCAAGATGACGAGACTGCGCCAAAGATTCCTGGATGCTCGAATAATTTCGTTCTGGTTTTGAGATCAGATCTAGTTTCTATTTGTTTATTTTTTTCTCATAAAATTGAAATATTAAATTTTTTAATGCCGAGTAAAATCTTTGTCATAGTCATACACGTTCTCATATTTTGTATCTTCACCTCTTAATGCAGCTCGCAATCCAGCAAAGGATATAGTGCTCAACAAGAAAGTTAATTCTTTTTCATACTATGCATTTAATATATAGGTACAATTTTCAATCATTCTTATTCTTTCTTTTTTTCTTTTTTACTTGAACAAACCTCCAATTTTGTTGAGTTTTACAGAATTTGAAACAGAGAAGGAATGAATGAGAAAAAGATTTCTTATTTCAATCTTAAAAACAATATCTTACAATCTCTAACATATGATATATATATATTCTCTTGAGGCTAAGGCTATTTTACCGTTAGTGATAACGGTAACATCTCTAACATATGATATTTACAATTCTACCCTTCTTCTTATTTTACATTTTTACCCTCTAATTTTCTAGTTATTCTCAACACTCCCCCTCAAGTTAGGATTGTAAATATCAATCAATCCTAGCTTGCTTATATTTTCTTCAAATGGTTTTGGATCAAGTCCCTTTGTAAAAATATCCGCCAATTGATCTTCGCTTCTCACGAAAGGAGTTTCAATTTCTTTTCCTTGTATTTTTTCTCTAATAAAGTGGCAATCGACTTCGATGTGTTTTGTTCTTTCGTGAAACACCGGGTTGGATGCTATATGTCGGGCCGCTTGATTATCACAAAACATTTGCATTGGCGCATGACTTTTAATTCCTAAATCCGAAAGGAGTTGCTTGATCCATGTCAACTCACTTGCGGTGGACGCCATGGCACGATATTCCGCTTCGGCGCTTGATCGTGCCACGACGTTTTGTTTCTTGCTTTTCCATGTGACTAGATTTCCGCCTACAAATGTGCAAAAACCGGTTGTCGATTTTCTATCGAAACTCTCAGCCCAATCTGCATCGGAATAGCCACACACATGGTTAGAATTGTTATTTTTCATACAAATTCCCTTTCCGGGTGTACCTTTTAAATATCTTAGAATTTTATTTATTGCCTCTAAGTGTGGTGTTCTAGGGGCATGCATAAATTTGCTAATTTGACTTATCGAAAAAGAAATATCCGGACGCGTTACCGTTAGGTATATTAATTTTCCTACAAGTCTTTGAAATTGATTTATATCTTCTAAAGGTTCACCATCTTCGGTATTTAATTTATTCTTACCATCTATTGGTGTTGAGGCCGGTTTACAACCTAGTTTACCGGTTTCTTTTAACAAATCTAAGGTATATTTTCTTTGGGAAATAAATAGACCTTTCTTAGAATGTGCAATTTCTATTCATAGAAAATATTTTAAATAACCAAGATTCTTTATGTCGAATTTTTCTTTCAATTGAAATTTTATTTTATTAATTTCTTCTTGGTTATTTCCGGTGATTATAATGTCATCAACATATACTAATATAATGGTAGTATTAATTCCTTCAATTTTTACAAATAATGAATGATCGGCACTACTAATTTTAAAATTACAAGAAATTAAATGAGAGCTTAGCTTGCCATACCATGCACATGGAGATTGCTTCAATCCATAAATTGATTTGTACAACCTACAAACTAAATTAAAATTTTTTTCTTGTGCATGGCCGGGTGGTAAAGTCATATATACTTCTTCCTCAAGTGTCCCTTGAAGAAACGCATTTTTTACATCCATTTGATATAAATCCCAACCTTGGTTAACCACAATTGAGAATAAAATTCTAACGGTATTCATCTTGGCCACGGGTGCAAAAGTTTCTTGGTAATCTATACCATAGGTTTGAGTATATCCTTTGGCAACTAATCTAGCCTTATATCTCTCTATGGTTCCATCACTATTGTATTTGATTTTGTAAACCCATTTACACCCAACCGGTTTTTTATTTTTTGGTAGTTGGACAATTTTCCAAGTTTCATTTTTTTAGGGCTCTTAATTATTCTTTCATTGCTTTGTTCCATGAGGGATTTTTAATTGCTTCCTCATAGTTATATGGTTCTTGCTCTTTTGAAATTGACGTTAAAAAAGCTCTATGACTTGAGGAGACATTTTCATAAGAAATAAAATTTTAAATAGAATATTGTACCTGATATGTTATAAAATCTCTTAACCTTGTTGAAGGTTGTGTTGTTCTTATTGATCTTCGCAACGGTGTTTCCTCTATGATTTCTTCTTCACCACCAATTTGAGGAATTCCCTCTATTTCTCCCTCATTTTGTGAGATTTATTCTATCTCATTCTCATTTTGTATCGGGGTATTATTTTCCTCCGGAATATTAATTTGTGGTAGTATGAATATGTTTGGTATTTCTTGGATTGATTTTATTATCAACATTTTTGTAATAAGGCTCATTTTCTAGAAATGTTACATCTCTAGAAATATAATTTTTTTTATTAATTGGATCATAGCATTTGTACCCATTTTTTTGTGATGAATATCCCAAAAAAATAGTCTTAACCGAGGTATAATCTAATTTGTCTTCTTTATTTTTGTGCACATAGCATGTACAACCAAACACACGTAAATGATCAATATTTAGTTTTCATTGGTAAATAATTTCCAATGGACTCTTATAATCTAAATTGGCACTTGGCAATCTATTTATCAAGTATGTGGCGGTGAGAATAACATTTGACCAAAAAAAATTTGGTACATTATTTTGAAATAAGAGAACTCGGATAATTTCAAGCAAATGTCTATTTTTCTGTTTGGAAACACCATTTTGTTCGGGTGTGTAGACACATATTGTTTGATGTAAAATTCTATTTTTTTGAAGAAGTTTAAAATATTTTTATTTATAAACTCTGTTTCATTATCGGATCTAAATATTTTAATTTTTGCTTCATATTGATTTTCTATAAAATTATAAAAATCTTGAAATTGAGAAAAAACTTCACTTTTATGTTTTAATAAATATAACCAAGTTGTTTTAGAAAAATCATCTATAAAAATAACAAAATATTTATAACCATTAAATGATTCAATCGGAGCGGGTCCCCACACATCCGAATGAATCAATTCAAAAGGTTTCTCACTTTTACTACTTGATAAATGAAACGGTAATCTAGTGTGTTTTCCTAATTTACATACTTCACAATTACTACAATCCAATTTTGAAAAATCAAGAATATATTTTAGAATTTTATCGGAAGGATGTCCAATTCTTTTATGCCAAAGAGTGTCTAAATTCTCTTGTTTTCTAACATTTAGATTGATATTTTCACAATTCAAAATATAGAGTCCATTTTCCACAAAACCTTCACCAATTATTTCCTTGGTTATTCTTTTTTGAAAGAACACATTCTTAGATGAAAAAGTAATTTCACAATTTAATTCATTTGCAATTTTACTAATGAATAATAAATTGAATGAATAATTTTGAACATACAAAACATTTGGTATTTCTTTGGAAAAAAGGTTAATTGTACCAATTCCTAATATTTCCATTTGTTCACCATTAGCTACGGTAACAAATTGTTTGGTTTTACAGGTTCTATAGTTATGCAACAAATTTATGTTCCCGGTCATATGGTCCGTTGATAAGCCTCAATTATATATACCTTCGGTCGAGGTTTTACCTCCTAAATTATACCAAAACCCTTGTATTTTAGTCTAGTCTAGTATAGAATGCACCATAGAACCAAGTTACTGCCCTTCCTTCATCTTATTTGCAGGAATCGAGCAAAAAGGAGCAAAACAGCATTTTGTGCGGGCCGCACTGATTTATCCGAGAGTTTTGCGGGCTCTCGTGCGGGCCGCAGGGAATTTGTGAAGGCCGCACGACCCTTTTTCCTTAGCCGATTTTCAGACGAAAACCAACTTTTGTGCGGGCCGCATCGATTTAACCGAGAGTTTTGCGACCAGCCGTGCGGGTCGCATGAAGGCCGCACGATTCCTCATGCCTTAGCCGATTTTCCAGTCGACTTCCAGTTTGTGCGACCCGCACGGAATTTGTGAAGGCCGCAGGAAGGCCGCACCAATGCCATTAATGCCTTAATTCATGATATCTTCTCAGATTTGCTGCCTGATCTTGGGGGATTGTTTCCCAATGCACGAAAATAGCTATATATGGGCAGGGAGGCAGCAGGAGAAGGCATTCTTCATCTGAGGTTTAATTTCCACATCTCTCTACACATTTCCTCTCTTCTCCTCGTGATCAAAGGCGATTAAGAGCAAGGTTTGAAGGATTCTCGAGGAAGCAAAAGTGAAGATCAAGGGCAGCGAGCGAAGAGATTGGTGTATTCTATTCTCTTACTTGTTTTACTTTGTTTTCATCATGATTTCTCTTGTAACTTTCTTGGATGTTAACTCACCCATGAGAGGCTAGATTTCCTCTCTAGGGGTTTAGGCTAGAAACATGAATTTGGTTTGAATCTATGTTTACTTGGATTAATTTCTTTATGATGATTGTTTGCATGTTTGTTTATTCTTGTTGATTTTACAATTCATGTGCTTGTATGATTTGATTGCTTGTTAATTTCCCGCTTGAGTCTAATCAACTTAAGATGCTAGGAGTTATAATTAATGGTACCAAATTGTATACATGAATTACCTTAGGATTAAGATTAGAAATGACCAAATCTATTTCTTAGTCCGGAACCACTTGAACAAAGGTCGAATTAAGGTGAAGGACTTAACCGTGAAGCCTTATATTCGATTGGGACACCTAGAATTGAACCAAATATCGTATGAAGGACTTAACCGTGAAGTATTGGTATTTAGGGATAAACTAGGCTAATCTGTGCTTATGGTCTAGATAGCTAGGGTGAAGAACTTAACCGTGAAGTCCGAATTATCTAGACACGTCATTAATTCACGAAAGTGACCCTTTTTGGCATTTACATTTAGAAACCCCATAATTGCAAACATGAGTTTAGAATACCGAGTAAATGTAGATTTGACCGAATGATTGTATGCCGATAGCCCCTAGACTCTTAACCATTTGAATCACAAACTCCTTTTTATTTGTTTGTTTGAAATTGTCTTATTTTGATTCCAACTTTCAATCGGGTATTGAACCCAAGAACCAGTTTTACAACAAACCCCCCCTTTTACTTTATTTGCACTATTTTAGAGTTAATTAATTTAGTAGAAAGTAATATCTCCCGTTATCTTTGGATCGATACCCATAATTACTACAAGGATAGGTTGTGCGTTTGCAATTCGATCTAACTTTGCGTATTTAGGGTTTTATAAATTTAAAGCAGAAGTGTACGAAATAGACCAATTATTCCTATACCCAAAATACACAACAAGCTTTTGGCGCCGTTGCCGGGGATAACGGATAGATATTAATTTTTACTTTAAAAATTAATTCTAGAATTTTCTCTTATTTTTTCTTTTATCTTAATTTCTTTAAGACTCACATTTTCTCTCTCTCTTTTCACAGCTTGAACGCTGGCGCCTACCACTAGGAGCCAGAGTCAGAAGGATAAGGCGAGTTCGTCAAACATGGCCGAACATCCGATTTATGGAATGCCCTTGGATGGGGATGAAGAGAACGGATCTCACGCTCATGTTGACAATGATCCTCCTCCCGAAAACCCATTCCATGGCGCATATGGAAGAGGCAACCCTCCACCGCCTAATCCGAACGACCGCCGTCCTATGCGGGAGTTCATGAACCATCAAGACCCTCACCAACGCTTCGGCTATGTGGCTCATGGGGGAACCAACCCCGATCTCAAACCCACTCTAATTCACTTGTTAGGTCAAAACCAATTTGGTGGTGCATTAAATGAGGACCCCCACCAACACTTGGCAATGTTTGAAGAACATTGTGGTACTTTTGCACCAAGGGGACCCCAACTTGATGCATTGAAATTAAACTGTTTTCACCTTTCTCTTAGGGATGAGGCTAGGACTTGGTTGAGATTGTTAAACCCTAGGGTAACACAAACTTGGCCCGAAGTCCAAAAATTGTTTTTAGGCAAGTACTTTCCGCCTTCTAAAACCCAACACTTTAGGGCAAAAATTATCACTTTCAAACAAGGTGATGATGAATCATTAAGCGAAGCTTGGGATAGATGGCAAGAACTCTTGCGTTTGTGTCCTAACCATGGTATTGATGTGTGGCTATTGTTTCAGTTTTTCTATGCAGGTTGCACATACGCGACTAAATCTCAACTGAATGTAGCTGCCGATGGAAACCTAGCCAACAAGGATTCTGTAGAAGCCATGGAGATGATAGAGGACATGGCTATAAGTCAACGCGAATGGACTGCTGGAAGAGACGTGAAGAGGAGCAACACACCTGCTGGTATGCTGAAGGTAGATGAGGTGACAGCTTTGAACGCAAAGGTAGAATCTCTCCAAAACCAAGTGAAGAAGATGCAGCAGGTAAAATCTGTAGTTCAAAACTCACCGTGTGGTATTTGTGGAGGAGTGGACCATCTCACGATTGGGTGTCAATACTCCACGGAAGGTAATGACACAGTTGAACAAGTTCATGGGTTGTTTTACAATGAAGGTGACAAAAGAAATAACTCATACAACCAAAACAACTCTAACACTTACAACCATCCTAATTTTAGGTGGAGAAATGACAATGAAAATCCGAACCCGAATGCGGTACCAAACCAAGGAAATTACAACCATTACCAAAATCACAATTCAACCCAAGGTAATGGTAACCAATATCAAAACCGCCAAGGTCAAGGTCCACCATTGTCTAGGTTAGAGAAAATGATGGAAGAGTTCATGCTCTCTCAAAAGGAAACTAATCTTAGCAACAATAAGAGGTTTGATGAAATTTCAGATTCTTTTAGAACCGTGAACAACAGGATGGACCTGATGCAGAATCAAACTAGGTTGCTTGAAGCCCAAGTGGCTCAACAAGCCGCTTCTGCCGCACGCACTCCAGGCATGCTTCCCGGAAAAACTGAGCACAATCCGAGGGAACATGCGAATGCGGTAACTCTCCGAAGTGGCACACAATACGACGGACCAAAAATGCCGGAAGAAGAGCCGCCCAAACAACCGACCGCCGCACCTCAAACAACAGAAGCGGGATCTTCTGCGGCCTCGACTCCATCTTCTGCGCCCTCTTCTGCGACCTCAAGGCCAGCTCCCTAGATTTGCACAGATTTTCCTCTAGACCCACCAGTTTTCAAAGATCGCCAAAATTCGGGTAACTCTGATCCTAAAAAGGTAAAACCTTCTGATTATGTCCCTCCTCTCAGGTTTGTTCCCTTTCCTCAACGGTTAGTTAAGACCAAAATGGACCAACAATTTACCAAATTCATGGATCATTTGAAGAAAATGAATATCACCATTCCTTTTACGGAAGCCATTACTCAAATGCCATCCTACGCGAAATTTTTGAAAGAACTGTTGTCCAACAAAAGGAAATTGGAAGAGGTAGAAACTGTGGCACTAAATGCGGAATGTAGCGCACTTGTTTTGAACCAACAAATTAAATTACCCCCTAAACTGAAAGATCCGGGCAGTTTTACCATTCCGTGCAAAATTCGTGACACCACATTTAATCGATGTTTGCTAGATCTTGGTGCTAGTGTCTGTTTGATGCCCAAGTCGGTCTATGATAGACTAGGTCTAGGGGAATTAAAGCAAACTCGAATGTCCCTCCAATTAGCGGACCGATCTGTAAGATACCCTTCCGGAATTGCCGAGGATGTCATTGTCCAAATTGGAAAGTTTTATGTGCCTGTTGACTTTGTTGTTGTAGAAATGGAAGAAGATCCTCACACCCCCCTCTTATTTGGGCGTGATTTTCTAAGTACGGCAGGTACAAATATAGATGTTACAGGTGGAAAGATTTCTTTCTCAATTGGTGATGAGAAGGTGGAATTTAATGTTTTCAAATCCATGCAATTTCCTTCTAATGACAATGATACAATTTGCAGGATTGATGTCTTAGATACCATAATTGCTGCTCAAATTGTTAAGGAAACAGATGGTGGACAGCTGGAAGAAAATCTGGACGAAATCCTAGAGAAAAAGGAAGCCGAGACAGCTAATAATGATGACAGCGAAGATTTGTGCGGGCCGCACGAAAATTTGTGCGGGCCGCATGAACTCGTCCAGGTGCAACCAACCAATCCGTGCGGGCCACACGAAATTCTGTGCGGGCCGCATCAAAATGTCCGAGAGCAGACTTTACCTTTGTGCGGGCCGCACGAAATTCTGTGCGGGCCGCACCAACCCGCAGAAACCTCAAACACGATCGATTCGACCGCTTCTTCTTCTCCCAAACCACCAAAACTTGAATTGAAACCTTTACCCCCCACTCTTCGATACGAATACCTTGGACCCGATGAGACATTTCCAGTTATTGTTAATTCTACCCTAAACGAGGATGAGACAACCCGACTTCTCCATGAACTTCGACTACACAAGAAAGCGATAGGGTACACCATTGATGATCTAACTGGGATCAATCCAAACCTTTGCATGCACCGCATCTTGATGGAGGATGGCCACAAACCTTCAATTGAATCCCAAAGAAGGCTCAACCCTAATCTCAAAGAGGTGGTCAAGAAAGAAATCCTCAAACTCCTCGATGCCGGCATCATCTACCCGATTTCCAACTCAAAGTGGGTAAGTCCGGTTCATGTGGTCCCGAAAAAGAGTGGAACAACAGTGACTAAAGGTAAGAATGGTGAATTGATACCAACAAGGGTGGTCACCGGATGGAGAATGTGTATAGATTATCGCAAGCTCAACAATGCAACACGAAAAGATCATTTTCCTTTACCTTTCATTGATCAAATGCTTGAAAGACTTGCTAATCATTCTCATTTTTGTTATTTAGATGGTTACAGTGGTTTCTTCCAAATACCAATCCATCCTGATGACCAAGAGAAGACCACGTTTACTTGTCCGTTCGGTACTTTCGCGTATCGAAGGATGCCGTTCGGTTTGTGTAACGCTCCCGCTACTTTCCAAAGAGCCATGATGGCTATTTTTTCTGATTTGCTTGAAAATTCTATGGAAGTTTTTATGGACGATTTTTCTGTTTATGGCACTAATTTTAATGAATGTTTGTCTAACTTGACCAAAGTTTTAGAAAGGTGCGAAAATGTCAATTTGGTTCTAAATTGGGAGAAGTGCCACTTCATGGTGCAACAAGGAGTAGTGATTGGACATGTTGTTTCATCACGAGGCCTAGAGGTTGACAAGGCCAAGGTGGAAGTAATTGAGAAATTGACAAATCCAACAACTGTGAAGGATGTGCGAAGCTTCTTGGGTCATGCGGGATTTTACCGCCGTTTCATTAAAGATTTTTCAAAAATTTGTAAACCTTTGACTAACTTGACTATGAAAGATGCGGAGTTTATTTTTGATGAAAATTGTGTTGATGCTTTTTGTAGGATCAAAAATGCGCTAATATCGGCTCCCATTCTTCAACCACCAAATTGGGATTTGCCGTTCGAGATCATGTGTGATGCTAGTGACTACGCGGTTGGAGCCGTGTTGGGTCAAAGAATCGACAACAAACCTCACGCCATATACTATGCAAGCAAGGTTTTAGACGAAGCGCAATTGAACTACACTACCACCGAAAAGGAATTCTTAGCCGTGATATTTGCCATCAACAAATTTCGGCCCTATTTGGTGGGGTCAAAAGTGATTGTCTATACGGATCATGCCGCCATCCGCTATCTTGTCAACAAGAAGGATGCCAAGCCACGCCTTATCCGATGGATCCTACTTCTTCAAGAGTTTGACTTAGAAATCCGAGACAAAAAAGGGACCGAAAACTCCGTGGCGGATCACTTATCCCGACTCAAAACCATGCCTACCAAAGATGACCTTCCTATTGATGATTCACTTCGGGATGAAAGACTTTATGCCATTTCCACCTCCAAAATGCCATGGTATGCCGATTTTGTCAACTTTCTTGCATGTGGTGTCTCACCGCCGGACCTAACCTACCAACAAAGGAAAAAGTTCATGTCGGATGTGAAGCATTACTATTGGGATGACCCTCTATTGTTCAAATTGGGGGTCGATGGGATTCATCGGCGATGTGTGCCGAAAGAAGAGTTTGAGCCAATTCTCGCATGTTGCCATTCTTCCGCTTATGGTGGGCATGCATCCATGAATAAAACCGCGGCAAAGGTCCTACAAGTCGGATTTTATTGGCCCACCCTCTTCAAAGATGCAAAAGATTTTGTTCTTCGATGCGACAAGTGCCAACGAACCGGCAACATTTCCCGAAAACATGAGATGCCTCTTAATGGGATACTCGAAGTTGAGTTGTTCGATGTTTGGGGAATCGACTTTATGGGACCCTTCCCTTCCTCTTGCAACAACAAGTACATTCTCGTGGCCGTCGACTATGTCTCCAAATGGGTCGAGGCCATAGCAAGCCCAACCGCCGACTCCGCTGTGGTAAGAAAACTCTTTCAAAAAACTATTTTTCCTAGGTTTGGTGTGCCACGAGTGGTGATCAGCGATGGCGGTTCTCATTTCATCAACCGCCAATTCGACAATCTCTTGCTCAAATATGGTGTCAAGCACAAGGTAGCCACGCCTTATCACCCTCAAACAAGCGGCCAAGTCGAAGTTTCCAATCGGGAAATCAAAAGCATTTTGCAAAAGGTGGTGAATGGAACACGAAAGGATTGGTCTCTCAAACTCGATGAAGCACTTTGGGCATACCGAACGGCCTACAAAACACCCATAGGTATGACTCATTTTAAATTTGTCTATGGAAGCCTTGTCATTTGCCAGTTGAATTAGAGCACAAAGCTTATTGGGCCATCAAGACACTCAACTTGGACATGAAAGCTGCCGGCGAGAAACGAGTCCTTGATCTTCACGAATTGGAAGAGTTGCGCCTTAATGCTTATGAAAATGCGAAACTATACAAAGAGAAAACCAAGCGTTGGCATGACAAGCACATCGTGCGACGGCACTTTCAGGTAGGTGACACTGTTCTCTTGTTTAATTCCCGACTTCGTCTTTTTCCTGGAAAATTGAAATCTAGGTGGAATGGCCCCTATCAAGTTCAACAAGTCTTTGATCATGGAGCTATCGAGATTTGGAGCGAGAAAACTGGCTCATTTAAGGTAAATGGACAGCGGCTCAAGCATTTCTACCAACATGAGGCTATTGGCGACAAGGAGGTCATGCACCTCACCGATCCACCTTCTACGAATTGAGAATGGAAGGAGTCCAGCTTTCGACCTAAAACTAAGCGCTTCTTGGGAGGCAACCCAAGTTTTTCTCACTTTTATCTTTAATTTTCACTTCTTCAATTTTGTTTTTGCCTTGCAACACTTGTTAAATTTTACTTGATTTTTAGGGAATTTTTCAGGATTTTCGGAGAACATTTTTCCAGGCACTCTGTGCGGGCCGCATCGATTTACCCGAGAGTTGTGCGACCTACTGTGCGGGGTTCACTGACTTTTGTGCGGGTCGCACAAATTCAAGCTTGGGGGATCGATACCTGGCTTACAAAAAAATAAAAATAAAAAAAATAAATAAATTAGGACTTTAAATTTGTGCGGGCCGCACGAAGCGAACAGGTGCCTCATTAATTGGGCGCGATTTTTGGAAACCCTTTCTCTCCTTTAACCGTCCCTCTCTCTTTCCTTTCTCTCCCACTCTTTCTATTTTTTCCTCCAAACCCTACCTTTCCATTTCCTAAATCTCCATCTCTCTCTCTCTCTTTTGAAGACCCTTCGAGCACACCACCACACCAACCTCCTCTTCCCTTCTCTCTGCCGCTACCTTCCTACTCTCCTACTCTCAAGAAACCGCTACCCCTTCTCCTCCTCCTTCTCCTTGAACCGGTGTCTCTCCACCTCTACACCGTTTCTTCACGTCTTCACATGGATCTACCTCTCAAAATCAAGGTTAGATCTCCTCTCTTCTTGTTTTTCTAGTTCTTTTTCTTTATTTTGTGGATTTTTAGTTAGTTTTTGCGAGATCTACTACAATTTGGGGCAAACTTGACATTTTTAGCAAAAAACAGAGGATTTTGGGTTTTACATCCTTTGTGCGGGTCACTGTGCGAGCTTCTCAGGCCGCACACAATTTTTGTCGTTTTCTTTCAATATCTGGGGATTTACTAGTTTCGATCTGACATTTTCACGGCCAACTTTTCTCTCACCTGTTTGTGCGGGCCGCACAAAATTTAACCTAGGCCGCACAAAATCTTGAACAGGCCGCACAAACCTCTGTTGCACCCAAATCTTGCAGTTTTCGTTTCGAATTTTATTTTCTTGTTCGTGTGACTGCACCTTGGTACCGTGTAGACCACACCATTCTCTCTTTCTCTAACTTCTACAGATGCCTCCACGAAGGAACCCTAAACGGCGCAAGGAGTCTAGTGGGCCCGGCCAAACAAGTGCTCCCGACTCGGAAAAACCTCATCCTTTGCGTGGCTATTTTGATGGCTTCGCGTCCGACCCTCTAAGCGACGAGCACCAAGAACGCCTCGACCATCTATGCTACCACCGCACCGTTGTCGCCTCGCGATGGATTGACACCCCGACTCTTCACGAGCTCGGCCTCCATGACACCGTCCACATGCTCACCGAGCGCATCGGCTTGTGGGACTTCCTTAGCACCCCGTGCCCAACCTTCAAAGGACTTACTCTCGAGTTCCTTGGCACCGTGGAGTTCAGCCGCGCCACCAACGTCATCAGCTTCCAACTCGGCGGGCAAAAATTCAATCTCACCTCCACCGAACTCATGGAGATTCTCAACCTCCCCACCACCAATGTCTCTCGCATGAATGACACTTGCACCTTCCAAGGGGACATGAATGAATCCCGCTTCAAGAGTTTCATCATCGACCCCAACACCGGTCTCAACCCTCAACGGGTCCGCCTCATCAAGCACCCCGCTCTCCGTTACATTCAACGAGTTCTGGCGCTCACACTTTTTGGGAGAGGTGAGACAAGTTCTTGTTTCCAAAAAACTGAGAATTTCTATCTTTATTGTATGTTGCGCAGGAATCTGGATGAGATGTCGCTTCAACCAAATCTTGGCTACTATCTCGCTAAGCACCTTCATGCCGTAGCCACCGAGCACCGCCCAAATGGTAAAATTTCTTGTGGTGGTGTGATCACCAAGATTGCGCGAGCCCTCCGAGTTAATGTCCCTGACGATCCGGTGAGCCCCCCTTACACCCTCGATATCCCAGGTCTCTCGCACATGCTGCTCATTGTGCGCTCTCCCAACCAAGACTATTGGATCAGTGACGGCCCCGGCAATTATGGCTACCGCTTACCTCTCACCACAGTCCTTGATCCTCGGCGGCGTGCACCGATGAGCCCGTTCTCTTCCACCCCGATGCTCCACCACCACCTCCCGTCACCGAACAAGGTGTGCCCAACCAAGCCGCGCCGGCCGGTCCTTCTAATCAAGCCATCATGGATTATATGGTAGGGATGAACGAAGATTGGTCCGCCTCTCTCCAATTGGTCAATGATCGACTCAACACCCTTCAGTTCACCGTCAGCTCATACGACGCGCCGATCCACCAAGCCGAGGAGGATGCCCACATGGCAAGGTGGTATGCTCAACAAGCCTTCGAGCGTTCCGGCGGCGAAACCACCGAAGACCCGCCCACATCACCGCGCGAGCGCCGCCGCCGTCAAGAAGCGCAACGCGAAGCCTCTTTCCCACCCAGATGTGCCTCCACACCTCGTCAATACCCGGTTGGTACCTTCTCACCATCCGGGCCATCCTCCACACCGCAATGAGGCGCCCCCGCCTCTTCTCTCGTCTTCGACTCGCCCACCATCTTGTGAGTTTATTTTTCTTCTTTTTCCCTTTTTTGTGCGAATGATTGCATTAGGGACAATGCTTTGTTTAAGCTTGGGGGGATTGGAAGAACATTTGTATCTGCATTTAGGTCATGTTTAAATTTCTCGTAATTTGCATTCTAGGTGATAGGTTTGTGCGATTGCTTGATTTAGGGACTTGTTTGAAATTTTTTGGAAATGGTTTGGATGACTTTGAACAATTCGAACTAACTTCATAATTGCTAAAAGAATTTCATAAGATGAGATATTTTCGGATTTTGGAAAAATGAAAACTTGAGTTTTGTCGAAAAAGCATCTTGAAACCTAAGTATGCCTTTCTAAATTGGGAAGTTGGGATTTTAATTATAGAAAGATTATAATATCCATTAGTATGAACGAATATTTTTGGATGTGTGTATTCATGGTATTATTGCAACACTAAAAGATTGAAAAAGTTTTAAATGTTGAAGAATTTACTTTGGATTCCGCTTGCCTATGTTACGGCGATATGACGTACTTAAGGTTATGAATCCTTGACACTTTGTTCCGCTAGTTTTCCTGATAAAATGGCCGAGTTTACATCACAAGTGTGAGTTCGTCTCATGGAAGGGTTAAACCAAGAACATGCAAAAGCACTTTTGAATCAAAATGGTTGGGTATGGTTAACTACTTATAACTAGCCGGTTTTGTATTGATGACAAAGATCATAGTGTCACAAAATAGCAGCAAAAAGAAAAGAAATAGTCAAATTGTGCATGATACCAACACACGAAAATTTATAAGTTTCTAGCCCAAGTTTGTTCCAAGCTTGGGGGGGTAAAAAGGAAAATCACCACAAAACGAGGGCATATTTTTGGTCGAAAAATGAAATATTGGTAACTCAATGGTTAGTTTTTACAAATACGAAAGCGTCTTTGAATGTGAGATTTGATTTGTCAATTGGTGATATGAATTAGAGTTGATCAAAGAAATTTTAACATCATTGCCCAAAAAGATTCTCGAGTTTCTAATGATAGCAAGTTCGTACAAATTTTTCGCATTTAGGGATATACTTGGAATTTGGTTAGTTTAGAACCGGACATATACCTAAGTTTGGATTTTTGCTTGAGGACAAGCAAGGTTTAAGCTTGGGGGATTTTGATAAGCCTCAATTATATATACCTTCGGTCGAGGTTTTACCTCCTAAATTATACCAAAACCCTTGTATTTTAGTCTAGTTTAGTATAGAATGCACCATAGAACCAAGTTACTGCCTTTCCTTCATCTTATTTGCAGGAATCGAGCAAAAAGGAGCAAAACAGCATTTTGTGCGGGCCGCACTGATTTATCCGAGAGTTTTGCGGGCTCTCGTGCGGGCCGCAGGGAATTTGTGAAGGCCGCACGACCCTTTTTCCTTAGCCATTTTTCAGACGAAAACCAACTTTTGTGCGGGCCGCATCGATTTAACCGAGAGTTTTGCTATCAGCCGTGCGGGCCGCATGAAGGCCGCACGATTCCTCATGCCTTAGCTGATTTTCCAGCCGACTTCCAGTTTGTGCGACCCGCACGGAATTTGTGAAGGCCGCAGGAAGGCCGCACCAATGCCATTAATGCCTTAATTCATGATATCTTCTCAGATTTGCTGCCTGATCTTGGGGGATTGTTTCCCAATGCACGAAAATAGCTATAGATGGACAGGGAGGCAGCAGGAGAAGGCATTCTTCATCTTAGGTTTAATTTCCACATCTCTCTACACATTTCCTCTCTTCTCCTCGTGATCAAAGGCGATTAAGAGCAAGGTTTGAAGGATTCTCGAGTAAGCAAAAGTGAAGATCAAGGGCAGCGAGCGAAGAGATTGGTGTATTCTATTCTCTTACTTGTTTTACTTTGTTTTCATCATGATTTCTCTTGTAACTTTCTTGGATGTTAACTCACCCATGAGAGGCTAGATTTCCTCTCTAGGGGCTTAGGCTAGAAACATGAATTTGGTTTGAATCTATGTTTACTTGGATTAATTTCTTTATGATGATTGTTTGCATGTTTGTTTATTCTTGTTGATTTTACAATTCATGTGCTTGTATGATTTGATTGCTTGTTAATTTCCCGCTTGAGTCTAATCAACTTAAGATGCTAGGAGTTATAATTAATGGTACCAAATTGTATACATGAATTACCTTAGGATTAAGATTAGAAATGACCAAATCTATTTCTTAGTCCGGAACCACTTGAACAAAGGTCGAATTAAGGTGAAGGACTTAACCGTGAAGCCTTATATTCGATTGGGACACCTAGAATTGAACCAAATATCGTATGAAGGACTTAACCGTGAAGTATTGGTATTTAGGGATAAACTAGGCTAATCTGTGCTTATGGTCTAGATAGCTAGGGTGAAGAACTTAACCGTGAAGTCCGAATTATCTAGACACGTCATTAATTCACGAAAGTGACCCTTTTTGGCATTTACGTTTAGAAACCCCATAATTGCAAACATGAGTTTAGAATACCGAGTAAATGTAGATTTGACCGAATGATTGTATGCCGATAGCCCCTAGACTCTTAACCATTTGAATCACAAACTCCTTTTTATTTGTTTGTTTGAAATTGTCTTTTTTTGATTCCAACTTTCAATCGGGTATTGAACCCAAGAACCAGTTTTACAACAAACCCCCCCTTTTACTTTATTTGCACTATTTTAGAGTTAATTAATTTAGTAGAAAGTAATATCTCCCGTTATCTTTGGATCGATACCCATAATTACTACAAGGATAGATTGTGCGCTTGCAATTCAATCTAACTTTGCGTATTTAGGGTTTTATAAATTTAAAGCAGAAGTGTACGAAATAGACCAATTATTCCTATACCCAAAATACACATCATCCGTTGCACCGGAATCTAAAATCCATTTGGTTTTATGAAAACTATGAGTTAAATTTGCAGCCATACCAGAACTCTTTTCATTATTTTGTTGAAATAGCAACACAAAGAGTTGTAGGAGTAGTTGCACCTGATATGGATTCGGATCACTTGTGGCACATGAATCTTTCTCCAGCACATCCCATTCCATTTCTCCCCTTTTTTCCAGCGTGGGTTTCTCTCCCAACACCGCAGCCGCATTTTTATTTCTCTCCTTCTTCTTGTGACCTCCGCGATTCTCCCCCTTTCGATTGCCATGGTTACCTTCTTTCCTACTTGGCCGTAAGGATGGGTAGAGGAACCAACACCAAGTCCGATCATGCCCCTCTTTCTTGCAGTTGGAGCATCGAACGATTTTGGAAGCTCTCCTAGTCCCCGGTGCAGAATTAGGTGGCATTTCTAAATGTTGAGAGAATTTTGGAGAAGGCTTTCACAGTGCAATATGAGAGGAGGAAGCAACTCACTAGGCTCAGGACCAAGGCTGAGAAGGTGGCTGATGAGAAGCTTGGTTCTGATCTCCAAATTTTTTAGCCTCTCAAGTACTAGGTACCCGAGATTTCAAATCGTAGGTTTTCCTAAATTATTTTGAAAGGCAGTCTGTTGTTTGTTATTAGGCTCTGGATCTAAAGACTTGTTGAGTCAATTTTGAGTTTTCTGGTATTTGGTCAGTTTTTCCTTGTCTCTGTTGCTTGTTGGCTGTTCTGGTTTCGCTTGGCTGTTACTTTGGCTGTACTGGTACCGTACCAGTATTCTGTGTTGGCTATGCGCCTTGTTTCTGTTGTATTGCTGGTGCTGTTGTATTTGTTTGCGATGTTGATGACTCGGTTTTTTTGAGCCTTGATGGTGCTGCAGTTCTTCGTTAGCTGCAGTCTTGTAGATCGTTATTTGCGGAATTGAGACAGGATTAGATATCCCGCTCTGATACCATGTTGAATTTTACTGAATGGAAACAGAGAAGAGATGAATGAGAGAAAAATATTCTTTTTTCAATCTTAAAAACAATATCTTACAATCTCTAACATATGATATATATATATTCTCTTGAGGCTAAGGCTATTTTACCGTTAGTGATAACGGTAACATCTCTAACATATGATATTTACAATTTTACCCTTATTCTTATTTTACATTTTAACCCTCTAATTTTCTAGTTATTCTCAACAAATTTGAACTTAAATTAGTTATGTTTCAGTCCACTTAATTTGTTTGGTTTTTAATTGTTGAAAGTGTAAAATATTAATTATACAATAACATTAATTATTCAATGAACTGAAAATAAACTCATTTCAGTTACTTCAATGTATGCAGATTTTCTGCTTTGTTACTTGATTATTTAATAGTGTTTTTGCAGAAAATTGCAATCAGATAACACAAACATGTTTGTAGGCGCTGTGCATTGCAATCAGATAACAAAGACATGTTTATAGGTGCTGTGCTGAATATTAATATAAATTATCCACTATTATGTATTTATTTTACTTATGGTTACTGTCTACAACAAATATTGTCATGCAATAATTATGACTAGATAATTATTTTTGTGCACTGTTAAATGATATTAGGGGTACTTGTCTATTTTATAATAAGGATCAAAACAAACAGGCTGAACTCAGTTATGTTCAGTCCAATTTAATATGATTTTTGGTTATAAAAAATCTAACTTGAAATTCGAACATTTCTTGCCGTACCGAACAACTTGAACAAAACTCAAGTAGGCGATTGAGGTTCCCTTCGTCTTGGCCGCGTCTCGAGGGTTATGGTTGGTGTATTGCATCTTGAAAACTTGATTGTGCTCGGTATTTTCTGATTGTTGAGGGTTCATGAGAATCCTCCGTGACTCCTCTTGATCGATCGTTGCCACTAGATCTTCAAAGCATGGCATTTCGGCTGAGACCAAAATCTGAGATCGAATTACTTCATAGCTTGAGTCGAGCGCCCCCAGGTAAGTATAAATTAGGTCTTGATCGTTTCGTTTTTGGATTTTAGTAGGGTCTGTTGTAGGTGGGAGGTAAACATTGAGTCCTCCCATTTTGATATGATTAAGTTGGTTTTTATCATACATTCATACCACTTTAGCAATTTGTGACAGTTAATTGATTAAAATTTTAGATTTGTAATCATAATCTTTCTAAATTTGTGGATCGAACAAATTAATAATCATGTGAATACAAATGGCAGTCACATTAAGGAGTGTGAATTATATATATGATTGTTGGATTGCAGAAAAACTATGAATTATCTGTCTAATAATCATATTAACTCAGCTTCAATTTAAAAATTCATTTTTTTTATCTGAACTTAAATTAGTTATGTTTCAATCCACTTTTGTTTGTTTTTTTATTATTGAAAGTATAACCTGCAATGACGTTAATTATTTAATGAACAGAAAATAAATTCATTGTAGTTAAATATCTAAATTATAGTGATGCTGATAATACAAATGTTCTCCGCAAACATCTTTTTCTTTGTACTTTCTTTGCTTCTCTTTGTAGTTCTTTCCTCACTTAAGTAGTTAAGTTAGTATTGCATGTCCACTGATATGCTGATATGCTATTTGATTGTTCTCAACAACAGGAATCCACAATAAGATTTCTGCTCTATTGTTCTATACATTTGGATTTTGTGCCTTGCTCTTTCTACCCGTGTCGAGGTATGTATTCCTCTCATATTTTTTTATTTCACAAAATAAATATATTCTGAAATCTAATGTTGATGCTTAATTTTTTTTTTATAAATCTATGGTAGAGGTTTATTTTATTATATGTATATGTATATGGCAAGAAGCCCTTCTTGCCGTGTGGTCGTGAGAATATGTCTTCCAAGACATTAAAACTTTGTCCTTGAGAGATCCTCTTCAATTTCTTAATGTATCTCTCTTCTCTCTCTCTTAAATGGTAAAGGGAAGAAAGAAGACACACAGATCTATATCTTTAAATAGCTACTTTTCAGATTGATAATGTCTCTTGTACTCTGGAGACCAATCCACTTAAATAAGGAAACAAAACTAGCGGCATGTGTGCGACCCGCACAACCAGCCATACACGTCGTGAGAACTGACTTTCTACTATTAACCAGATTTAGTGCGGCCCGCAGAAAACGTTTTGGAAGGCGATTCTCCTTAATTGCAAATATCACGATTAGTCCATCAATGATTTGAGCTTTGCCCGTATTAGTCTACACATTTATGTTGTTGTAAGCAATCTAATACTCTATTTGACTAATTTGTAAAACATATAAATATTGAATTTTATAATTTCTTTGTTTGAGATGTTTGCATGTTTAATTGCTATATTAATTTGAGTAATCAAGAAAAGCATCAAGGCATGATTCACCATACAAATTTGGATTCGCAACCGCCTTATCGCTCCCCACAGCATTTTGAAAGTATGGTAAATCTGAAGAACAATATATTTTATTTTACCATTTGATTTTATCATTTTTATATTTGAAAGTATGGTAAAATAAATTTGAGGTTGTGCTACCTGAGTCCAACCGTTGTAACGGTTAAAATCAAAATTCTGAATTGCAAAATTATTTTTCCAGGCAAATTTAGCACAAACCAGGAAAACTATGAATTATTTGTCTAATAATCATATTAGCTCAGCTTCAATTTAAAAATTCATTTTTTTATCTGAACTTAAATTAGTTATGTTTCAATCCACTTTTGTTTGTTTTTTTATTATTGAATGTATAACCTGCAATGACGTTAATTATTCAATGAACAGAAAATAAATTCATTGTAGTTAAATATCTAAATTATAGTGATGCTGATAATACAAATGTTCTCCGCAAACATCTTTTTCTTTGTACTTTCTTAATTTGCTCCTCTTTGTAGTTCTTTCCTCACTTAAGTAGTTAAGTTAGTATTGCCTGTCCACTGATATGCTGATATGCTATTTGATTGTTCTCAACAACAGAAATCCACAATAAGATTTCTGCTCTATTGTTCTATACATCTGGATTTTGTGCCTTGCTCTTTCTACCCGTGTCGAGGTACGTATTCCTCTCTCATTTTTTTATTTCACAAAATAAATATATATGTATATGTATATACATATTTTTATATAATTACAACTTTTTTAATTCTGATATATAATATAGAAAAGATTAAAAAAAACATTTTCAGTACTTTTGGTCAGCTTGGACCTCAAATCAAGTGAGCAAATTACTTTCAAGTTTTGGTCATTTGTATACGAGTTAATACACATTGAATTTGTAGTTTGACAGGTTTGACTTTTCACGTAGTTTAAGATAATAACTGCTTACTCATATTCTGTCTCAGACTATAGTCAGCTCAATTAGAACTACATTTGTTGGTTGATTCAAATTTGGATCGAGTCCGGTTGACTCAAATACACTAATGTATATTCTCATTTTTGCAGCGGTGACAACAGCAAGGCAAAATAAAAGAAAGAGTAATCTCGTTTCCTTTAGAAATACTTAAAATTATTCTGTTCATCGTCTCTATATGAACAGTACTTAGCTTATATACAGTTTTTGTTCCATATGTATATATAGTCTATACATATATCTAAAATCATGTCCAATATTGATCTATACAGCTTTTATACTGTGGCTCATCCAGTAAGTTATACATATACACTGTTTTGGGTTTGTTTTCCTCATGTTATATCAACAACTTATTCTTTTTTGCTGCATTATCTCAATTATTATTGCCGAAGCAAAGCGAGGCTCTATGCTAGTTTCCATATATTATGAATATTTGCTCACTGCTGGTCTGGCATTAAACAAAGTGCAATAACAAAGAAAATAATAATAATAAAAAAAAAATCTGTGCAATGAAGATTGATGAAACTAGCGCATCATCACTGTGGAGATGGAGCACCCGAGGAGCAGGAGGACACAGGTTATCCTTGTAGTATGGAAGCACAGCGTAAACGGTCGATCTGCATGACGGTCATGAAGAGTAGGAAAATCGCAGCAGCAAGAGAGAGAAAAGCCCAGGGGCTACTAAAATAGGTGTGGAGCAGGTTGGTCCACCACATGTTCCACTTGTTCCACGGCCTCTGACAGTAGACGCTCATCATCCGTTGCACCTTGTCCATGTTGCTTTGCAGCTCCAACACCACATCCTTCGACAGGCTATTAAATAGATTCACAACCGCCTTATCGCTCCCCACAGCATTTTGAATTATTCCTATATTTATAGTTATGTAAGCCGTTGGATTAATTACTAGTCCAGAACCAATTTGCATTTACATTTGATTGATATTATAATTAATTATGGTGAGCTGCTTGTACCTTTCGTGGTGAGTAGGCTGACGTCTTTTGCAGAGTTGATGATGTTGTCCATGAAAAAGACGTACGACATGACATCATTGCCGGCTCCAACATGAAGGCGCTCAAAGGCTATGAGATTGAGAAACATGTACTCAGTAGCATCGTCAACAATGATCACCGGCAGGCTGAGGACGCCATGCTTGAAGTGAATGTCATGCAGGCTAGTTGTGTGGCTCTGCTTGATATGGATGCCAGCCTCGTACAACTCCATAGCCGATGGAATTATCTCGGTCGAGTTAGGATCGGGTTTGTAGTCGCGCAGGGAATCCTTTGGGCCTAGGAGAAGGCCTTTCCGGTATAGGTTAAGTGGGTGTAGGCACAGGCCACCAAAGGGCCCGGTTATTATATTTGGAGAAAGAAATTTCAAGACTAACCTGTTTATGTTCTCGTCAGTCTGCATGGTGAAATAGATAAAAGGAAAAAACCTTTTATAGACAATAGAAGATGTATAGACTTAAAACAGTTGCATTTTGTGCCAGCTAATTTAATTATGCTTACAAATGACATCCATTGCTGAATTTGCTGTAAGAGTACCTTCTGAGACACTCCAGCAGTGGCAATTAGTTTTTCCAGCACTAGCAAAGGAAACTGGTTTTCTATCATGCATGGTTCTGAAACTCGGAATCAGAATCGGAATCGGGTTCTTGACCGTGGAATTGGAATCGGGTGAATCGGCCGAGTTGACTCGGTAACTCGGATTTTTTTTGCAGAAGCTTGTTTTGTATCCAAAAAGTAGAAAAAAATTGGTAAAAAAATAATTTGTAGAAAAACTATGTTAAGACAAAATATTACACTCAAATAATCCACTAATTATATAATATAATACAAGCATTACAAATAGAATACATTTTTTATTGCCAGAAGCTATGTCGAGCTGGCTGGATCATCTCATCGTCCTCTGTATTAAAATACGAATGGGAATATTGTTGTATAGAGCCAAAAAATGAAGACATTAACGTAGTGTCAAATGAAGAATTATTAACATCCTCATATCCAACATATGGATTGTATGTGCTAGAAAATTCTCGATTACTACTTGAATTGTAGTTTGGTTGTACTCCATATGCAGATGAGCCTGAATTATATCCCCCACTGAACTCTGAGGTCCCATACATGCCATCATAAGAATTATTATTTCGACGCCTTGCTGTTAGTTCATTGACATCTCTATACCGTCTTCCTGTTTGTTCACTATCTGAGGTAGGGCCCCGTGGTTCCCTTTGCTGGTGGATTGGTTCAGAATCTGTGTTTTGAGTTTTCAGATCTCCTGGATCACTACCACCGCTACCATTGTTTGAATTGTTATTACTGCCCTCATCATCAGAGACATCATCTAGCCACTCGTTGTCCCTATCATCAAGGACAACGTCTTCTTCCTCTCTGATATTAAAATATGATTAGAATTAATTAACTATTTGTTTCACAAGTTTTAATGTAATAAAAAGAAATTCCATCACCTGATCTAAGTTTGAAGCTGATCATCTTCATGAAATATTTGATCAAGATCAATTATCCGATTCGATGCATGATCATGTGTTGGTCTCAATTGTCTTTCTCTTAGGCGCATGTTGTAGTGGCAAAATACAAGATGCATGAGCCGGTCTATTTTCAAACGATTTCTTGTTTTTGTATGGATCAAAGCAAATGTGGACCAATTTCTCTCACAATGTGAGGAAGAGACCGTTTGGCTTAAAATTCGAATGGCAATAGGTGCTAAATTTGGACATTCTTCTATTGCGTAGATATTCCACCATTCAGCAGGAGGGCACTGTTTTTTGCTGTTAACATTTTCTCGGTAGAGAATGTTCCTAATCTTCTACGATACCGTTCAGCCTGCAAATATATTCTCATAGCATATAAATATTACAGAATAATAATAGTGAATATTCCATATCAATAAAGTTTGGACAATAGTGATTTACCTCTCTTTCTGCGCTAATTTGTTTGTGCAAATCAGGTTGTAATCTTGCAATGACATTTCTAAGGCATCTCATTACTTCACTGTCATTTTGAACTGCTTGTGAGAATTGGAATCGCGGATTGAGAAAATATCCTGAAAAGTTAATGATATTAGATAAGTATTAATTAAAAAAATAGCTTGCTATTTTAAATAAATTTTTTACCTGCTGCATGTACACTAGTACAAAAAACCCCTTCACCGGCCCTCAACCACCGACTGTTTTAATATGTAACAGTCGGTGTAGAGATTCCATGGTAAAATCGTAAATAAGAAGTTCTCAACACTGGCTGTTAAATTACAAATAACCGTCAGTGAACCAACACCGACCGTTTTTTACAAAAACAGTCGGTGTTTCTCACACCCTATACCGACTGCTTTTTAAAAAAACAGTCGGTGTTTCTCACAACCTACACCGACTGTTTTTTTGAAAAAACAGTCGGTGTTGAGAAGCTACCAACAGTGACTGTTTTTTGAAAAAACAGTCGGTGTTGCTCCCACCCTACACCGACTGTTTTAAAAAAAAACGGTTGGTGTTAAGCAGTCACTAACACTGACTGTTTTTAAAAAAAAATAGTCGGTGTTGGTGATACCCTACACCGACTAGTTTTGTTAAAAAACAGTCGGTGTGAGCAGAGGAGCAGACAGTCAGTGTTTTCGTTCTCTGGAAATTTTATTGCGCGAGTTTATCTCTTTCGATCAGCCGCCAAACCCCTTCTAAATTTCATTTCCCTCTCCGCAATTTCAATTCACTGTTGAGATAAACCCTCTTACCCTCTCTCTCTCCGCTCAGAAATTTCAAACTCAGCCTTCTCTCCTCCTCCGCTTTTCCTCTTTGAGACAAACCCTAAGAACCTCCTCCCCGCTCAGCCTTTCCTCAGCCCCGCTCAGTCCCGCTCACACATCGGTCTCCCCCTCCGCCTCCGCTCAGCCTTCTCTCCGCCCCGCTCAGCCCTCTCTCCGCCTCCGCTCAGCCTTCTCTCCGCCTCCGCTCAGCCTTCTCCGCCCCGTTCAAAATTCTGGTAGGTACCTCTGAACAAGTCACAAGATTATTATTTTTGTTGTGTTTAGTCATTACAAAAATATTTCCAATCCAATACAGGTGCCTAGCTAGTTGCACGAACCATTTTGTTATTCTAAATAAGTATTTTCATTTCAATCAAACTATTTTGCTCACAAAATTTTACTTGAACTCTCGGCATCAGGCAAATACTCTAAGTCAGGAGAAATGCAAAACAACAAAAAAAAATGAGCTTCTCTTTTGAAATACAAATGACACGTGCGAGTAATTAAGCTTCTTTTTAGTTGGAAATTAACGAAAAATTAATTACACTTTACTGCCAGAGCAATACCGAGAATTTTTTTTTCATATCACTAGTTCTAAATTAAAGTTTTCTCTTACATAGATTGTGCGAATTAGATCCATGCAATACCTGGCCGTGTAGATTTAAATAAGTATCGTTCGTTTTAATAGCAGACCCTCTATATTTCAATGCTTTAGTTTCTTTAAATATTTCTGAATTTTGAGTAGGATTACAATGCCCCAACAGTTAATGTCTAAAAAGTATCTCACTATGTGAACCGCACATTTGCTTTTTTTTTTTTGACATTTTCATAATTGATATGCTTGTGAATGAGTTGCAAAAGCTGTGCCAGTCTATTAAAAGAAAACAATTGTATCAGTCAAAAGTTGTACCAGTCTACAGTTGTACCATTTAAAAAAGAACCTGTAGAGAGATGTACCAGTAGAAATGGTGCACGTAGTTCAGATTTATTCGGAGTCGTTATTTCATTGTATATTTTTTTGACATTTCTATGCATGTTTCTATGCAGTTAATGCTTTAGTTTCTTTAAATATTTCTGAATTTTTGCTGTTTTTGGGTGCTGGTTTGAACCAGACTTGGTTCCTTTTGATTTTTTTTTTGGTACCAGTAGTACATGGGAGCTGTACCAGATAGGGAATAAGTGTATAAAACAAGGTATAAACTCAGACTACACACAAAGCATGGATTTAGGTCAAAATGAGCTCATAATAGCGATATGTACTATGGCACTGTTTTTGTGTAGATTATAACCTATAACAATGTTACTTTGTGGAATATGCACATATAACCCTCCCTCTCTAGAAAATCACAGATACTCGATTATTAAGGGTTTAAACCTTATTATTCTACCTCAAAGTCTCTCATTTCCTTCATTAAGGCAATTATTGACCAAAACTTGATATTTTTCACTTTTTGATTTACTTTTATGCTTATTTACACATGATTAAGTGACTGGTTTAAAGATGTATTGATCTAATTTCATTACCACTCTCCAGAAAGGAGAAAAATGTCTAAAATAATGATTTTCACGCCATTCACTTCTTTTTTTCCAATATTATATCAGTGCTGCTGCTGTTTTTTAATAGGTCAAGATGGGAGAAGCTCCATTGGAGATCGAAAAGGCCAGGGAAGAGATCTAGTCATTACGCAATTTGATGTTTTTCCTAATGTATGTATTTTATAATTGAACTTCATTCATTTATCATATAGCTTGAATAAAATTAACTTTCAATTTCTATTCATGCAGTGTGATTTACCGACAGAAAAATATACGCCGACGCAACTTCATGCAATAACACGACAATGGTGTGTATTTTTCTTGGACAATTTCTAAACTATTTATAAGAAATGCAATGTTGTTATGTTCATATGCATATTTTGTTAATGTGTTATGTAAATTTTGTTATAGTGTAATTTTTTGTGAATGAAATATGAGTTATGTTATTTATATTGTGTTGTCTTTTGTTTGTGTTGCTCAAATTATTTGCATGATATTCTAATTAATGTTAATGAATGCCGAATAGTAATATATTGCTAGCAAAAATATGGAGGCTAGCCCCGATACAAACAGAACCATGCCAAAATTTTGTGCCAACACCGACTGTTTTTAAATCGATACTGACTGTTTTTAGAACTAACTATTGACTATTTTTCAGAACTACACCAACTGTTTTTTAAAGAAAACAGTCGGTGTAGGCAGCCAACACCGGCTGTTTTTTATAGAAAACAGTCGGTGTAGGCAGCCAACACCGGCTGTTTTTTAAAGAAAACAACCGGTGTAGGCAGCCAACACCGGCTGTTTTTCTAAAAAGCAGTCGGTGTAGGTACCCAACACTGACGGTTTATTTAAACAGTCAGTGTTAGGTATCTACACTGACTGTTATTTACCCGTCAGTAAAGATATACCTATACTGCCGGCGCCATCACTGACGCCTCAATAACAGTCGGTATAGGGGTTTTTTAACAGTCGGTGAAAGGGTTTTTTGTACTAGTGGTATATCTCGGTGAAGTGTTTGTTCCCATCTTTTATCAATAATTTTCCACCAAGATTTGCTGCGTCTTGCACCGAGACTCTTTCTAATTTGCTCTTTTGCACGATGAACTGCTTCATTTAAAAAAAACCCATCTCTGCTTTATCATCACAATCAACCATTCGTAACACTTTAACTAGTAGCTGAAATAGTTGAATTGTCTCGGCAATAGAAATCATGGTTTGGAAAATTGGCCTATTCCGAGTCAACTCGGTATCGGCCGTCATCGGTCTGATTTTCATCGGAGTCTCGCGCCCGTGCGAGTTTCAGCAAAACTCGGATGAACAGTGCTTGACTCGGCCGAGTTAGTCGATTTTTAGACTGAGTCAAGCCTAGTCAACCGATTTTACACCGAGTTGAGTCGATTCAAGGCAAAAATGACTGATTCAAGTTGAAAATGAGTCGAGTCAAGCATTTTTTTTGGAGAAGACATGAAGTACACTGTGCATCCGTGAAGTTAAAGTTAAATTATTATAATATGAATACTGTGCATCAAAGTTTAACTATATGTGTATCTGTGAAGCTTTTGGTTTTTTCTTTACTTTTTTTTATTTGATATATGTGTATCCGTGAGTTAAGTACTTACTGTGTATTCGTCAACTAGATAAGTAGAAGGGAAGAGAGTAACGAGTTTAAGAGCGAGTGCTCTGCTCTATTATTTATTGCCTGAAAGATAAATGAAGAAAGACTCATGTAACAGAAACTCCACTTTCATCCAATATCCTAATTCAAGATCAATTCATCAATTCATAAACAAGATCAAGTAAGTACTTAACTCATATTTTGTTCTCTGTAATTTAATCACACATTATATTTTAGTTCAATTTTTTTTTGTTTTATGTTACCTGGACTAGTTGGAAACTAGTTGTAATTTAATCACACATTAGATTTTGTTCTATCCTAATTCAAGTAAGTACTTAACTCATAAACAAGATCAAGTAAGTACTTACCTGGACTAGTTGGAAAGAAGCTAAGAAGCATGGTGACAAAATCTATTCTGATCTGAAGGACAAGGGTTTCCTCAAATCCGTACATATCGAAAAGCATGATGAAGTAATCAACCGCTGCACCATCAATCCCACAGTACATAAGTGGTTGTTGCCCCCCAATAAGGATAATGTCATCTTTAGGTTTTGACCGAACAAAACCTTTTAGTTCGCCCTTTTTTGGTGATTGGTTCAAAGAGAAAGTACTAGTAAATCTAGACAAGAAGTACCTCAATTCCGATCGCATCCACAACAACAATAACTTGCAGGTGGTTCAACTTGGCAGTTGGTGTTACACAGAGACAAAGGTCAAGGAAACTGGGCCTGAAAAAACAATGTCAATTGACCACATTGAGATCGACAAAACCGATTTCTTAAAGAATTTGGGTGAAAAGACGACCTACCTTAGCCTGCGAGGCATTTCGGGGATAGAAGAGATTCATGAATCAATTGGGAAACTAGAAAACCTGATGATACTAGACCTTAGGGCTTGTCATAATTTGATCAAATTACCACAAAAGCCAAGGTCCACACAGAAGCCAAGGTCCACATTAAAACAAAAATCACTTAGATGGAAATTACCCCAAGAAAGGTGGTTCAATAAGCTGATGGTTTTAGATATTTCGGGGTGCTATCTATTAGATCATATGCCAAAATGGATATGTGAGCTCTCTAATTTGGAGGTGTTAAAGGGTTTTGTAGTTGGTAGCGTGGGAAACAAAAATCAGTCATGCCGGCTTGGTGATCTCTCAAAATTGAATAAGCTCAAGAAGCTCACCATAAGAATTGGTAGAGATCATTTGGTTACCGAAGAATTCAGTGGCTTAAAAGAACTGCAGACCCTTTTGGTATTGACCATAATATGGGGAGATAAAAAGTCCAATTCTGAGATACCAGCTAGTTCTTTCCCAAAGAATCTTGAAAAGTTGGATATCAGATGTTATCCAAAAGATGTAGCATCAGAGCTGCTGAACCCTGCAGAGTTGAAAAACTTGAAG
Organism: Carex littledalei; assembly: GCA_011114355.1. Lineage (NCBI taxonomy): Eukaryota > Viridiplantae > Streptophyta > Magnoliopsida > Poales > Cyperaceae > Carex > Carex littledalei. Next base: position 4,233,200 of record CM022081.1, read on the forward strand.
AGATTATATATTAGAGGTGGGAAGCTTACTAAAATTCCATGCAATGAAAACTGGAAAGTGGAGATATTGCGCCTCAGGTTCTTGAAATATTTGGATTATCCAACCGACTTGGAAAAGCTCAGGCGTGGATTTAGGAATTTAAAGTACGTGGAATATGTGGAATGTCCCAAGCTCGAGAACTTCCCCAAGGATGGGTGTAGTTGGAGTAAAGAGAAGGATGAGCCTTATCAAAGCGCCAATGCTAGTGAGACATCCAATTAGTCATAGGGCATTTTGAAGACGAGATGATGCAGTTTGCCATGCTTTCCAGATCATTTATCTTATGTCACTTTTAGTATAACATACTTGAATTTCATATCTGATAATTTCATTATATATTATGGTATTTATATTGCATGGAACTTATTGCATCTATGGATACTGGTTTTTATGAAAAATAATAGTATAACCATGTATGGATATTGTTGCTTGATTAATTAATTGTAAGGGGATGTACTTGTTGTTGCTATAATTTCACACATAAATTTTTATTGTATATTTTTTCTTTTGCTCCACTGATCTTACATTTGATTTCTTAATTTTAATTGTTAATGCTATCTCCGGACAATTCACTTGCTATTGCTTTCTCCGTACTACTATAACCAAATCTACTTTAATACCAATTTACTTAGATGAGATTTTTCACCTTAAACAAAACACAAAAACTAAATTCAGGTCTTTAATTAGCATCCCTGTCCTATTCTAGCAATATTATGTTGTATAGTTCACTTCAGCTTTTGTCCAATTAGGAGCAAACAAACCACATTCAACACAAATTAGATAATAATAAACAGAAGAAACCTTTGAAATCTATGGGGAAAAAAAAATCAATAAAATATGTACTACCGGAGGAAGAAAAAGAAGGGGTCTTAACTCTTAAGTGGATCTTGATCAGCTCCAGCGAACAACTATATATAAGTGGCACATTCTTCTTCTTCCTCTTCTTATTCTATCAATCAACATTAGTTGGATGGTTCAATATATGAAAAACTTCTTTTAATTGAGTTAGACTAATGGTGACGGCTTGGCACGCCGAAGAATAGACCAGTCAGGGCCACCAGGGCCAGGCACGCCAAAGAATAGAGAAGAATTAGTTACTGGCAAGGGAATTTTTTATTAAAGGGTTCCAATACACTCCAGTATCTTATAGATGCTATTCTCGAGAGTTTGAACCTGCAATCTCTCCATACAATTCTTTATGGTTGCGTTACGTTTATATATATATATATATAGATATATATTTCATGCTTTGGGAATTAAAGTCTCTCTTTTGCTTCCCACCCGTACCTTCGATTTCAAAGTTCAAATAGTCAATCTGAAACTTTCAACATGATCTCCATATTAAAATGTGCTTGGACACCAAATTTTACATTTTTTGAAATTTTTTTACTATTTCTTTAGAATTTTTGAAAATCAGTGTTTTAATATGTTTAAAAAACTAGTAAAAAATTGAGATTGAAGCACACTATTTATTTGGAGCCGACTATAATAACATTTAGATTGTGATTCACCAACAATCTATTATACATTCTATGGTTCGAAACACAGGTTATTTTTTCATTGTTGTATCCTTCATTTATGACTTGTTTAAATAGTAATGTCATAAAGAGCGAGAACAGATATAGTTATACAACTATACAAGCACCAAGCCGGAATTTTTATTAATACCCTCCAAAAAATAGCAAATCTACTCTCCGCATTGAAAAAATTTCAAAAATAACCTAAGCACCCCATGTTTTGACGGTTTGCTATTTAATTTTATTATTATTATTATTATTTTTTACAGATGTATAGTTGACTGCCCCACAGTGGGGCGGTTTGCTATAATTTTTTTTTTTTTAAGATGTTTAGTGTGTATAGAATTTGTCATTTTTTTAGAGATGTTTAGTGGGACATTTGTCAATTTGTCATTTTCCATCTAGTAGTTTTTATTTGTTTTTCTGAACTCCAGTTTGTAGGAGAGAGGCCCCTGTACCTTATACCTCATAGTAGACAAAAACATTTTGAATTCTTCAAACAGAAGTTGATACTTTCAAACACTAAAATTTCAGCAAGTTATAGAATCCTGTTGGAGATGCAGAATCCGGGTACACTTAGCAAAACATGGAATTTTACCGATTGTCCCTTCTTCTTTTCTACCTTTTCTGCTTCTTCCCATATTTCCCAATTATAGTGGTGGTCAGTAACGGCTAGCAATGCTGTTTTAAGAAAAAAAATATACCAATTTTGCTTGTCAGTTCTTTTATTGTGCTCCGGAGGAGTATTGTATTTTCGTTTCCACAACTTGCAACAAACAAAATAATTAACCAAGTACATTTCATCTTCCTTTTTTTCGCACAGCTTAATTGCAATTTTACCAAGTTTTTGCTGTCAAAGTTACTAGTACATTAACTTGATCAGACCAAGTACATGATTTGGTGTTTGATTTAAGCATGCATTGTATTTCAAATACTTGAACTGAAAACTTCTATTCAATATGACAACATTTACAGGCTGATTTCCACTGAAAAGAAACCTAAACATTGTTACATGGGATTCCTATATCCAGTGGCGGAACCAGGAATGATCGGTAGGGGGGTTTAGGGTTTAGGGTTTAGTGCTAAACATTGCTAAGTGTACCCGGATTCTGCATCTCCAACAGGATTAATTCTATAACTTGCTGAAATTTTAGTGTTTGAAAGTATCAACTTCTGTTTGAAGAATTCAAAATGTTTTTGTCTACTATGAGGTATAAGGTACAGGGGCCTCTCTCCTACAAACTGGAGTTAAGAAAACTACTAGATGGAATTCAAGAGGTGGTAGATCCAATTCATGGTTCTGGACCCGTTTCGGTTGATACCCATTAACTTGTACTCACATTGAAATTTGAAACACTAGAAACTATTTTGTAATATTCTTTTGTTGATGTTCTAGGTCTTCGTTATGATGTTTTAGGTCTGATACTCTGCAAAACGGTACCAGCTGTTTTGTACCAAACTAATTGCTTGTATCTGAAAATACCGAAATAATTGCAATTTTTGTTGGTACGCAATACTTCTTAATGTTGGTTACCTATTGGCATGGTACACAATACCCTCTGATGTGCTATTAGGCCATTACTAGTCTATAGTAATGCAGTACTGAATGTCTGAATTTACTGATTTAGAATGTATTCCCTTAATAATATGTACTGTCATTTATTGAAGGGATAACGGGTCGTGCCCTGCTAAAGAAGGATAATGGGACACAATTCGATATGATCCGAAGTCAACCTTTTAAATTGTTTTCTGGAGTTCTTCTTGTTTTTTTTTATCCAGTCACTAAAATGTGAAGTAAAATTTAGCACTACATTTTGTTGATAATAAATGGTTCGAGTAAGAATTATCGTAAATGTAGCATAGAGATGTGTTGTAATTAATTCTGTAATTTTAAGCAGGCAATTGACAATTAGGGTTTTAAAAAATTCGCATGGTGCCTATACGAGACATCATGTATTATTTTTCTAATTATGTAGGGGGATTAGAGGTGATTAATTGAACATCGAGATTGTGATTCACCCACAATTTATTATACATTCTATGGTTCGAAACACAGATTATATATATGTATTGCTTGTAATTGACAATGTTTCTTGTTATACATTAACTAATTAAATGGCCTTATTTTAATATCATATGTGACCAAATTTGCTACATCATGAATTATTTTAGGCTCAGAACAAAATTTGACTGGCGATGCTTACACCCACTTTGAATTGGAGGAAACAGCTAGCATTAAATAATGTGACTAGGAAGTGGCAAGTCCACTTCTACATGGTTTTTAAAGTAAAACAGTGTATAAAAACACATCCTACACGGTTTTTTTTTTTTTTATCAAAAACCATGAATAATTCAAGAATTTAAAAATAAAAATAAAATAAAACTCTAGATTTGAATTCAAATTAAACCCTAGATCTAAATACCAAAAACACTAAACTAAATTTCAAATATAAACACTACAACACTACATTTATCAATATATGAACAACAATTACAACTACATCACATATTATTAGTTACATGAATAACATTCTAACTAAAAAATGAAAACACAACAAAAAAACCCTAGATCCTAGACTTCATACATTTACATGAACAATGCCTAAGAAAAAATATAGTAAAGGACAAAAAAAATAAAAAATTAGAAATGAAAAACTTAATTGGAAACTTCAACTCAAGTTTTGAGGCTCTTCCTCTTTTTTTTGCAATTTTGAAAATCGGATAATCGCTATGGGGTCAAAATCGATATATTCTTCTCGCAAGTTTTTTGAAAAGTGGTAATTTGCTGAAATCAAACACTCAAGCTCTGAAATACGCTTGTTTGAAGTTTCTTCGTCAGAAATTGCCTTTCCGGTGAAGATATTGTCTCTCTTGCCTTATCTCTGGCTCTAACCTCACATGTTTAGATTTACTTCTATTAGAAAAATACATGTACAATCTATAAAGAAAAGATACTTCACAAATAATGTAGGACATTGAAATAATTCCCAATCCCGATTGAAAAATAAGAAGAATCCATAACTAAAGCTCAAATTAATACCAACACATAAAGCATAGAAAAAAAAAAACCATCATCGCTCAATTGGAACTTCAATCACTCAGATAATTTTAGCTTACATTCATTTTGTGATATATTCTACCGTTCATATTTTTCATATTTATCATCACGGATGGCATAAATAAAAATGTTTGAGAATCAGTCTTTGATCTATTGGCAAAGGCAATGTTTTCCGTGTGGGAGGTCGTATGTTCGAAATTTAAATAGAGAAATTCTTTGTGAATATTAAATAGTTTGATGACTTGACCTCCAACATTTACTCAAAAAAAATATTTGAATCACAGATTGTTCATATAGTGTGATTCAATTTAATTTATTTCAATTGGAAATTTATTTTATCAACCATAAAAGATGGTTAACTTCAATGTTTTGTACCAAAATTGGATCCATATCTTATTTGAGTACCGGTGAAAAATGGAGCGAATGTAAAAAAAAATAACAAGTGAATGCACCATGGAAAATGGATGTATATATATTAGAATTATATATGCATCTGCACGACATAGCATAGAGGATTGATTTCGCTCAATAATATGGTAAATGCAAAGCACCATTATTATGCCGTGTTTTTTATTTTTACCCAAAAAAAAAAATATTTTAATATAAATAACCAGATTTTTAAAATATTTTTATTTTTACCCAAACCGCTAGAAATCCTAGCGGTCCGAATTAAAAATTCGGACCGCTAGGAATATCAGCGGTCCGAATGTTGAAAATGTTATTGGTCGAGGAAATGTTGAAAATGTTGAATTTTTAACCAAAAGTTATTGATTTCTGCGCACGAGTCCAAAATGTTGAATTGACCAATGGGTCCCACAAAAAGAACATGCAACCGAATAACCAATGACCAAAGGGCAATAGGATTGGACCAGGTTTTAATTGGGATCTTTTACTACACTTTTTCTGGAGCTTGATCAACTGTCATTGGTTTTTCATTTTTTTCTTTCCTTTTCCAATTCCCTTGCAATTATAGTCGGTTACTCAAACAGAAAAATTGCCAATTTTTTATCAGTACCATAAAAAAAAAATTAACCTATAAGATACTTTTAAAAAAATATATATTTATATCAGATATACACGGTAACAGATGTTACCGTGTCCGGAGAGAAAAGGCCTGCCAACATTACTAGCGTACCTGAAAACTAAAAATTACGAGTGAGGCTACGGTACTATGCATAGCACAGTTGGGTCCGTGCTACGGCTCAATATTTGAGTTTTCAAAATTCAAACGGTTGATCCGAACGTTCAACATGATTATAAAATGAATATGTACTTGCAAACTAAATTTTATATTTTTTCGAATTTTTTTACTATTTTTTTAGATAAGTAGAAAATCACTGTTTTTGGATGGTCCAGAATTTTCAGATCAAGTGATTTTTGACTTATCTAAAAAAATAGTAAAAAAATTCGAAAAAATATAAAATTTAGTTTGCAAGTACATATTCATTTTATAATCATGTTGAACGTTCGGATCAACTGTTTGAAGTTTGAATTTTGAAAACTTAAAAGTATCTTATAGGTTAATTTTTTTTTTTATGGTACTGATAAAAAATTGGCAATTTTTCTGTTTGAGTAACCGACTATAATTGCAAGGGAATTGGAAAAGGAAAGAAAAAAATGAAAAACCAATGACAGTTGATCAAGCTCCAGAAAAAGTGTAGTAAAAGATCCCAATTAAAACCTGGTCCAATCCTATTGCCCTTTGGTCATTGGTTATTCGGTTGCATGTTCTTTTTGTGGGACCCATTGGTCAATTCAACATTTTGGACTCGTGCGCAGAAATCAATAACTTTTGGTTAAAAATTCAACATTTTCAACATTTCCTCGACCAATAACATTTTCAACATTCGGACCGCTGATATTCCTAGCGGTTTGGGTAAAAATAAAAATATTTTAAAAACCTGGTTATTTATATTAAAATATATTTTTTTTTTGGTAAAAATAAAAAACACGGATTATTATGCAATTGTCAGTTGATATACAAATGCCAATTGGCTTTTCAAAAGAATGCTATTATTAACTAAAAACTCGTTAATCTTTTTGCTTTAATTTTATGAAATTTGTTGGAAGACATTTCACCGAGTAGCCTTCAAAATATTAAAGATTTATAAGGGGGAAAATGCAAAGTGCAAACTAATTTTCAAGATATTTTCTTCGATATCTGAACGGGCATTGAACTACTGGCAGCTAGAATAAGTCCAAAACTTTGTTCAAGGCTTGGGTTTTGAATTGGTTAAATAATGCGCCGCATGTTTTTATATGCATTCTAGCCAAACTTTTCAGACGACGGAATAATTCCTTAAATCTCTCTACGTCGTCCATAAGGACCATAACACATCATCATTTAAGAACCAATTAGGAAGAAGCTTTTTTTAATTAACTAGTATTTTATCCGTGCTTTGCTACGGGTTCAAAATTCAAACAGAAAATAAAAAAATAGAAGCAAATCAGATTAAATATTTTTATTTTTAACAATATTTATCTTTTTATAATTTCTCTTTATTCAATAATGAAATGAACTATTTTGTCTTTACATCTCTGTTTAATAGAAGGTAATCATAGTGAGCAAACATGTTAATTACTTTCTTATTTTGTTGTAATCAATAACATAAAAAGAAAGAATAAATGTTATCAATTAATTGCTTTTATGACAACATTTATACGAATAAATTGTGAGAAAATCACTATAGCGAGTGTTCAGAGAACTAAATACATACTTCAACACAATAAATGTCAATACATTGCCACATAAAATTACAATTGCAGAATTTTTTGATCTTAACCGTTTAAAATCCAGCGAATTAAATCACAGCCGTTGGCGGATCAGGACATCTACATGCTTAATATAAGACTAGTATTGTGTCCGTGCGTTGCAACGGGAATATAAGAGAACAACAAAATCTCATACAAAATGACATATTTTCATAGAATAATTAGACTAAATGACAAATAACATTTATTAAATGACATATTAAATAACATCTACATATAAATAATATTTTTTAAACGATATATATACTAAATGACATATATTTTTATTTATCTTTTGAACATATTTTCGTAAAAAAAAAATTCAAACAAAATATCATATTAAATGACAAATAACATTCCTCAAATGATATAAAAAATAGAAAGAAATAAAGACATGACCAATTTATTATTAATTAATTCAAAAATTTCTTAAATGACATTTAAAAAATAAAAATAAATCATGACTAAGTAGAAAGATGATACAATTTTCATGTGAAAATTACGTGTGGGGAGTACGTGTCTAAATAAATTTAGACTTCTACACGTAAAAATAAAAAATAAAAAATATGCATTGAATTAGAATATTTGATCGGAGAACTGATATTCAATTCGAAATTTTATTTTTTAATAAAAGTTGTTGGCAGATAGGACATCTAAGTGCTTAATATAAGAATGGAGATGAGAGATGTGCCGACATTAATTATTAAGAATTTTTTACTTGTTGAAAAAAATATATATCAGATAATTCCATTCAATAAGTAGCTTTGGAGATTTTTTTTCATATATGGTGCCTAATGCCTATCCAAGTCCGGATTAATTCTCTGCATTAGTTTACCGTTTGAGTTTGAATCCGGACCATAACTAACAACATATCATATTAATTTTCATATATTGAAAAATTACAATAATGTAATACTATCAATCCCCACCACAAAGTGTGAGCACATAACTAGTAGAACAAACACGTGTGTTGATTACCACACTTATCTTCAGACTTCAGTAATAACCAATAAAATTTTTACAATGCATTGCATTGAGGAATGCAATATTGTAAACACAAATACCATATATTACACAATTAAAGCAAATCAAGCAAAGCGATAAGCAAACCAAGTGTTTCATACGTTTGATATATAGATAGATGATCTTGCTGATCAAATAGTAATGGAACGTAGAACGATGGTCTCAATGCTAAGGCCGGGTCCAAAGCCGAGAAGCACCCCATATTCAAGCCCTCCACCGGTTGTTAACTTTCCTTCCTTAACCGATTCCTTCCGCAACTCATCTAGAATAAACAGGACTGTCGGGCTCGACAAATTTCCATATTCTCTCAGGACCTTCCTTGACAGGCGCAATTTGTCATTGTCGAGCTTGAGTATTGCCTCTACTTTGTTCAAAATTGTTGGCCCCCCTGGATGACAAACCCAGAAAAGGGAATTCCAATCTGTAATGCCTAGTGACGAGAATGCTTCGATAAGACAACCTTCGATGTTTGCAGATATGTGTTTCGGTATTGTAGGCGACAAAGTGATGACGTTTCCTACCTCGCGAAGTTGCACCCCGAGCTCGTTCATTGTGTTTGGAATCAGTGTCTCTCTTGCAGACACAATTTCATACAGTGGACGCTCAACTTCCAAGTCTGGATCAGCACCGACTATAACCGCAGCAGCACCGTCAGCAAACAATGCTGTGAAAACAAGGAAATCAGCGTAGGCTTCATCAGGACCTTGATATGCATGGAGGATGTTCTCAGAAGTGATGATAAGGACACGTGCACCTCGGTTGTTCTCAGCAAGGTCTTTGGCCAGACGTAGAGTAGTTGCACCGGCATGACATCCTTGGTAGTAAAGCATGACGCGCTTGACAGTTCGGGACAGGCCAAGAAGATGTACGAGTCTGGCATCAGCGCCGGGGCAGTTGACACCGCTATTAGTGGCAACGATAAGGTGGGTGATCTTAGAAACAGGCTGGCCCCACTCGTTGATGGCTGCCAGAGCTGCCTCTTTTCCCAGCTTGGGCACTTCCTCTACTAGAATGTCAAGTCGGTCATCAAGAGATGGTTCCATGCTCGCTGCAATGTTTGGGTGCTCCTTGAGGATCTCTTCTGTTGCATAAAGGTATTTGCTTTGAATTGTGGTCGCCTTGGCTGGAGTAAATTAAAAAAATAAAAATAAAAATAAAATAAAAACAGAGAGTAAATGCGCAGAACAGAAACGATTGTTCAGATCAGTGACATATAAAAAAGAAATATTGATCATTCCAGTAGACAGACTGTTTATATTTTCTTCTTTTATGCTTATTTCATTATTTCATTATTTTTATTGAAGTCTCCACAAATGGTTATCATGCCTGTTTACTGCTCGTGCTGTAAAAAGATGTATATAACTATATATATTGATTAAATACAATTTCTACAAACGAATTACGAATCCAGTGCCACTTTATATATTGTCTATTATATATATAATAATCATGAATCTTTTGCATAACAAAATCTAATTTATTGAATTCATTTAAGATCAATATTATATATATATAGAGGTTGGCTAATATCAAAACGTTTGTTCCTAGGCCGTGGAACAAACACTTCCGTTTTTATATTTTCAAAGTCCAAACCGTTCAACATTCAATCTATATTAAAATGTACTTGGAGACCAAAATTTACATTTTTTTGAATTTTTTATTATTTATTAAGTCAGTTTTAAAATCGCTGTTTTCAATAATCCAGAAAATTTTCACTATTTATTAATCAGTGATTTTAAAACTGACTTAAAAAATAGTAAAAAAATTTCAAAAAATGTAAAATTTGGTCTCCAAGCACATTTCAATATGGATATCTTGTTGAGCGGTTCGGATCAACTGTTTGGTCTTTAAAAAACAAGATCCTTATTCGCAACTCACCATAACCCATCTCTCTCTATAACCACTTTTCCCATTTTTTTTAATATCTGGCCGAGAATTTTTTGTTTGGTTATATTATTTTAACATGATTGACATTCGATCTGTGACGGTTCGTGCCAATAATATAATTAATAAGATATTATTTGATCATAATAAGAACGTCCTTCAAAATAAATAAATGGTAGTGACTATATATGCACATAAGGATGTTAGTTGACTAATCAGGCCATTTAGCACTTGTACACATATATAAAACTAGACAAATGGAACAATTACGTACAGGTATATATATATATAGTAAATGAAATATATATAAATTTAAGGACCACTTACAAATTTTGACAAACTTTTTCTTGAGCTCAGTTAGGTGCTCTTTGTTGGCGACTCTGAAGTAAAGGTCATTCATGTTATCTACAGTGTACTTTTGGGGTGGAACTGCAGTGCCTACTGCAAGGATGTTAGCAAAACCTTCAGACCGTTGCTGCACAAGATCCATGATGAAAACCTTTTTTTTGTTAGCTTTATGATTTGGCTAATATATGTTGCTAGAACTGTTTAAGAAATTAGAGAAGTTTTTGTACTTGTGCAAGAAATATGAGGATATGGAAAGCTTTAAATAGAGGGATTAGTTTGGGAAATGTCAGCATCATTTTAATTGTTTTTAAATTAAATATATTAAAAAAAAATTATATGAGTTCCTTTTTTTCAGTCCCCCAATCGTCCATGCATCGACCTTCCTCTAATGATGGCTAATATCAAAACGTTTGTTCCGGAGCCCTTATGATACCAATTGGTTTTTCAATTTGCAAAGTCCAAACAGTCGATCCAAACCATTAGATGTGATCTCTATATTAAAATGTGCTTGGAGACCAAATTTTAGATTTTTTGGAATTTTTTACTATTTATTAAGTCAGTTTTAAAATCGCTAATTGATCAAGCTCAAATTGATAGTGAATTACGTAGAGTTTTGGCTTAGGTTTTGTCTAATTTTCTCACATTTATGTTTAATTAATTCATGGAAAAGGTTATTGTTGGCCAACTTTGTATTTTATTACAGGAAACATGTTTTGCGGTTATTTACATCATTTGGAGCAAGAATCAGGTTGATCGGAAAAATGCAGCTCATCAGCTAAGGCTCTAGTACAGGCCGTAATCACCAATACGGACCAGGCCTCAGTACGGACCAAGGATGGCCGAATATGCATTAACTCCCTCAGCGACACAGTAGGAGTACGGTCCGTATTAGCCAATACAAACCGTATCTGAGGCGCCCTTTGGTGAATAACTGCGCCAGTTGTATCCAGATCAGATAATTTGGACTGCACTCATCTCCAGGCACCCCTCCACTCCTATATAAACCTTCTGGACTGAACATAAACTTATCTTTGTAATTTTGGTTAAATTATTTCATTAAGTGAGAAGAGAGGAGTGTGTAGAGACTAAGTTGGAGGGTACTCCGTGTATGGTTGTATCTTTCTCTTATCTCTTTGTAAACATGCCGTTCCGCGGCTAAGTTTAGATTCTTAGGGTTGGCAGTAAATCTTGTTACTCATGATGCTTTGATATATACTTTAATTTGATCATTGTTTAGTCTTTTGTTGTTAGATTGCTTTTGCGCTTTATGTTCTATCTTACTTGATTTTGTTTTATTAGTTTAAACCGTTATGTGGTAGCCACACATGAGAGATCGTCATCTTTAGGTTAATCGAATTGGGATAAGAGAGAATAAAAATATTAGACTAGTGTGTGAAAATCTTAACCGGGGATACCATTAGTTGGATCAACAAAAGTATACATGGGAGTCTCGACATTCGCAGACGAATGTCGCATTGTCATGCCTTACCATAGGGACACCCAAAAAGACCAGACGAGGAACCTAGGTAAGTGAAGGCTGAGACCTTTGGGCTAGTCACAGATCTCCTTGCACTAGTCAAGACAAGTCTTAACGGGATCTCTTGATTAGTAGGGTGGTTATATGCGAAAGTGATAATCACTAAATTGGATTAGAAACTCTCATACAACAACTGAAAACCAATATCAAATAAGGTAAGAATCAAAGCAGATTGAAGTAACAACGATGTGCCAAAACCCTAGGAATTCACATCTCTATCTTTATTTTACTTACTTTTAATTTTCACCAAAATACATTGATCACAACAACAACTCTTTGATTTCAGATTTTGTCTAGCTTTTCGAAAGATTGTGATTTAATCGTTCAAGTCTTAGACCTTATTCCCTGTGGATCGACACTCGTTTATACTACTCGATAGGATTATGCGCTTGTAATCTGACCCGATAACAAACCGAGTTATAAATTTTATTAGCACATCATGCGTTTTGCGTGATCACTAATTCTCAAACCTTTAGATTTTATAAACTTTAGTGAATGTATAAATTGTATAAAGGGAAAACAAACTAATAAAAGAAAGTATGATGCCAAAAGATGTAATGACGTCTTGGAATTAATTCATACCGATATTTGTGGTCATTTTCCAAAGGCCACTAGAAATGGTCACCGGTATTTTATTTCTTTCATAGACGATTATTCAAGTTACGGCTACATATACTTAATTAAAGAAAAGGCAAAATCATTGGATATATTCAAAAGTTTCAAAGCGGAAGTTGAGTTACAACTTAACAAACGCATTAAGTCAGTCCTATCCGATCGTGGTGGAGAATACTATGGTCGTTATGATGGATTATTTTTCTAATTATGTAGGGGGGTTAGAGGTGATTAATTGAACATCGAGATTGTGATTCACCCACAATCTATTATACATTCTATGGTTCGAAACACAGATTATATATATGTATTGCTTGTAATTGACAATGTTTCTTGTTATACATTAACTAATTAAATGGCCTTATTTTAATATCATATGTGACAAAATTTGCTACATCATGAATTATTTTAGGCTCAGAACAAAATTTGACTGGCGATGCTTACACCCACTTTGAATTGGAGGAAACAGCTAGCATTAAATAATGTGACTAGGAAGTGGCAAGTCCACTTCTACATGGTTTTTAAAGTAAAACAGTGTATAAAAATACATCCTACACGGTTTTTTTTATTATAAAAAACCGTGTATAATTCAAGAATTAAAAAATAAAAATAAAATAAAACTCTAGATCTGAATTCAAATTAAACCCTAGATCTAAATACTAAACTAAATTTCAAATATAAACACTACAACACTACATTTATCAATTTATGAACAACAATTACAATTGGCAAAATTGGTTATGTACCCATCAAAAGTCAAGAATTTGGATATTTGCCCATCAAATCTTCAAATTGGGATATATGCCCATCAAATTTATAAAATCTTGGAAATTTACCCATATTGATATTAAAACTGATAATTTAAAAAAAAAATCTGTATTAAAAAAAATTATTCCAATTTTACCCTCTTCACGCCTCCAGTCGCTCCGATGTAGCGTTAGCGGGTTCTTTTCCGTTAGCGGGTTCTTTTCCGTTGTAGCGTTAGCGGGTTCATCCCTGTCAGAGGTTAATCCGGCTTCGGCGAGGCTGAGGCCAGACATCATTATTAGGATCGCCGTCGCGAGATGAGTCTAGCGATGTGCTTAACGGGCAGTAGCGACCAATGAAAAGAAAGAATAAATGTTATCACTACAGCAAACTATATTATCAGCGACCGGCAGTAGCGACCAATGAAATCGCCGGTCGCTGATAGTATTTTTCTCCCAAAAAAAATTAAAAATAAATGGTTTTGGCGACGAGACTTTCTGCGGCCGGCGCAAATACCTTTCAGCGACCAAATTGGCCCGGTCGCAGAAACGTTTCTGTAAAAAACGCGCGATTCCTTTTCCCTCTGTCTCGTCTCCCGCGGTTAGGTTAGCTACGTACTAAAAATAAAACCAAAAATTTTCGCGGCGCCCCGCCCGAAGCAGCGATCGAAGCCCCCGCCGCCCGATCGAAGCCCCGCCACTCGTCTCCGACCCCGACCCGCTCTCTGACCCCGCCTGAAGCTGACCCCGACCCACTCTCTGAACCCCGCCGTCCAACCCCGACCCGCTCTCTGATCTCGCATACCCCGCCTGAAGCTGGAAGTCTCCGACCCTGACTTGCTCTCTGACCCCGACCTCTCTCTCTGACCCTCTCGCGTTATGAGGTGCTACCCTTCCTCCACTCTCATCTCTCTGAAGGATTCGCCTCCTCCTTTTCGAATCCAGGTAGTCTCCCTTCTATCTTATTCTCTTCTCCTTGTTTGGCTGAAACCTGTTTCCCCTAATTTGGTTGATTTGTGTTATTTTTAAATTGTATCATATTATCTTGTTCAAATTGCTATTCGAAACAATCTGAGTTGGTCATTGTTCTATTAACCAAGCGAAATTCAATTTCTGAATGCATATGTTTGATTAAAGAATAATTTCCTTGTTTTAATGGTACCATTTCTGTACATGTTGTGTTTCTATATATGAATTAGTTGATATACATCTATAATTTTTTCACAATAATTGATAGTATGAAATTAAGTCCTGTGGGTATTAATCCTGTAATGGACTGCGTTGACCAGGTGTAGAGAATTAATAATTTTCACCAATTATTATAAGAGATTTAGTACTGTTTTCTAGAACTCTTGGAACGTGTTTACCAAATAAGTTTATTCCCATTGCAAGCTAACTGATGGAAACCCTGTAACTTCAAAACTAAAAATTTAGAGCCTTTATAATTACCAATTGCAATATATTAAGTTGTTGATTAGATAAATGTTAGATACAGCCATAATATTTTATGGGTAATTATATGTTCCCCCATCTATCCATCCCCCATTTCATCCCCCAACTAACTAACTACCTTTTCTAACTAACTTTCAAAATTCTAACTACATTTTCTAACTAACTATCTTTTCTCTATTTATTTCTTTCCTCTTTCAAAATTCTAACTACCTTTTAGAGATGAATACTTCAACGTTTATGGATGAATACTTAATATCTTAGGCATAAATACTTTAACTTATATGTATGAATAATTGATATCTTATGGATGAATACTTTTTATTTGTTTGGTGTGCACATTAACTATTTACACTTACACGATGAGGATGAATACTTGCTTAATGCGGGATGAATACTTGCATGACGAGGTGTGAATACTTGTGTAACGGACAACTCAAAAGTATGTCATCATGGATCTCATTTGAAAGAGAAAATTATTTAGAAGACATTCGTGATTTTAGATTTGCAAAATTCCTCACAGATCGTCATAAATATTGGTTAGATTGAAAGGAGAAAAAAAAACCCACCTCTAAAAACATGTAATACTCTTGTTACATTAACTATTTACACTTACACGATGAGGATGAATACTTGCTTAATGCGGAATGAATACTTGAATGACGAGGTGTGAATACTTGTGCAACGGACAACTCAAAAGTATGTCATCATGGATCTCATTTGAAAGAGAAAATTATTTAGAAGACATTCGTGGTTTTAGATTTGCAAAATTCCTCACAGATCGTCAGAAATATTGGTTAGATTGAACGGAGAAAAAAAAACCCACCTCTAAAAACGTGTAAAAGATGGGTGATTGATGTGTCCAAATATGCTTCTATTGCAAGGATGAATACATTTATATAGATGGATGAATGCTAGTTGTGTTACAGATGAATGCTTTTTTTGCAAATTTTTAAAATGAGCTGAAGGTAGTTAGAAATTAATGCTCTGACAGTTGTGCGGTCCCCCATATAATTAATGCTCTGACAGTTGTGCAGTTCCCCACACGTGTTGTTTGTCCCCTACTTTATTGTTGTAATATATCCAAATATGTTTCTATTGCAAATGTGAATACCTTCATATAGATGGATGAATACTAGTTGTGCTACATATCAATACTTCTGCAAATTCCTAAAATACACTGACAGTTATAAATTCTAACTAACTAACTACTTTTGACGGGGATGAAACGGGAGATTGTTCACGGGGGAGAGCTAGGCGGTCCCATATTTTATTGCAATGTCTTAAAGTAGAAACTTTGAGAAACTTTGAGAAACTTTGAGAAATCAAATTAAAACCGGTAAATTGCTCAGCCTGCAATGCGACTTCAACACACACAATAATCCAATTAAAAAAGGGTCAATAGTTGAATTGTCGCTTTTACTCATTCCAATTTCTTCATGTAAAATTACTCGTTTGTTGAATATCTTATAACTTGAAGCATCTTTTGTTATGTCATGATGTTCTGTGTTTTTAACACTTGTTCTCTGTCTATTACGTTTGCATTATCATAAATCACGACTGATTATTGTAACTAAATTGTACTTGCTCTGATTAGAGAACATATCAATTAATTGCTCTCACTTGCTCATTTTTTTTATATGATTACTGTTGCTTTTGCAGATTGAATAAAAATAGATATGATTGATTGATTAATTGGGTTGACTAATTGGGTTGATTAATTGATTGGCTAATTGGTTTCAGGAGTTGTAGAAGAATATAGTTTAAGTTTGGGAGGAAAGAAGGAGAGGAGAAAACTCGATCATGAAGGGAGTAATTGCTTGTAATCAAGCAAGTTTTCTCTCTTTCTTAATTCGATAAAGATTAATTATATTATTAATTATGTACTATAGTTTGTTAGTTATTAAGCCGGATCAAGCCCCCATGATGCCTGGATCAAGCCGGAGTTCTGGCCCGGACTCGTCGATCATTGGTGCAGTGATGTTTTTGCCCGTCGGAGCCAGCGGAATGCTTCAAATAGGGCCCATGCTGAAGGTTCAGGGGCCACAACGGGTTCTGTGAACATGCTTGTTCACAAACAACGCTTCGTAAGTTGTTTTTCATTAAATTAATCTATTTTCATTCCAATTGAATCTAATCGAACTAACCTTGATAATCTTTTTTTAAATGAAATTGTCTTTCAAATTCTTAACAGGAGCAAGAAAAAGGGCGCGAACCCAGATGGTCCGATGAGCTGTTCCAGCCTACCCATACAAAGAAGAAGACGGGAGAATATATTACCGGCAAGGCTAAAGATGCACAGGTAATAATACTTTTGAATGGTTTTATAAAATATCATGGTTCATGTTGTATATAACATTCTTGTTATATTTTACAAAATTTGCAGGAAAAATACACTACAACAAAGGTCTTCAGCGACCGGCATCAGCGACCGGTAAGGTCGCCGGTCTCTGAAGACCCCTAAAAAAAATAAAAAAATAAAAATTTAATTTGTTTCGGCGACGAACCCTTCAGCGACCGACGCTCATACCCTTCAGAGACCGATTTGGCCCGGTCGCTGAAGGGTGCCCCTCAAAAACCCGCCAAGTCTTTCTTCTTCTCTGCCGCCCGACCCGCCATTTTCTATTTTCTAGGTTTAGCCAAAAATTAAAAAAAACACCGCGCGACCCTCTGCCCGCGCCACGCGACCCCTCTGCCGCCCGACCCCTCGGCCGCGCAGCCCGACCCCTCTGCGAAGACTTTCTTCTCTGCCGCCGCCCGACCCCTCTCGTTGCCGTCGTGAGCGCACTCACAGTGGTAACTCTCTAGATTCTACAAATCGCAGGTAACTCACAGTGGTAACTCATGGTATATATTTAATCGGGTCAGAGGAATGCAAAAGGGGACGGGACTTGAAAATTAACTTTTATTTTAATTTAGGATTCAACTTTTGGCAAAAATCAAGAGGAGATAAACTATTTCATGAATGTACAGTCATGTTCTATGCGAGTGGCAATCTGATCAACTCGATGAACCACTATATATATAAAGTGTAAGGGAAAATGATTACTAACTACTAAGCCAAAACCCTATAATTTGCTAAAATTATCTAAACTTCAGTTTAACCTTGCGAGTTTTCATCCAAAGACATGCTAAATAAACCTAATTTTGTGCATTTCTGAGTACCTTGACCTTTTGTGTTATAGGTACCTTGACCTTTTGTGTTGTTGCAGAGCCCTTTTGCTATTACTGGTTTGATCAGTACAAGTACAGTCATCACAGCACCTGAAGAAGGTAACCCTTTGTCTAGTCAAAAAGGACAATTCTTATCTTTCGTAGTGAAAATGTGATCGACTAAATGCTCATTCATCCTACTTATGGTTTAGTCATCTTTACTGCATCTTCACTCACATGATTATTTTTTTGTCTCTTCCAACTAACATTTTCATTTCCAAATTTCAAAGAAGATATATACAATTAGCTAATGAGATGGATGCGTTGGGTCTGCCGGTCTCTTTCATTTCCTCCAAGGTTAGAATAAATTCAATCTATTTTGGATGTGTTTGCTAACTAAACAGGGAATTTTATGTTTAAAAGTAACACCAATCATTTCCTATATTGGGGATTTGGCTGTTTGCATGTAGCAGCAAACCAGATTAACCTTATCAAAGTTGTATTCCATTAAATATTGACAGCTTTGCCAGTATAAAGAAGCCCTCCCCCCTCCTTAAAAAAATAGAAGAGTTCAAAATGAAACTAAAATCAACCATGAAGAATCAGAATTTGGGTTATGATAAGAGAGGTCAATGGAAAGTATACAAATCTTTTACTAAGCGCGATTTTCTAGTCCTTCCTATGTAAATAGTTTTGAGAAGGTCAGGTGCTACTTGAAGACAGCATATATGTTGGGTTTATTTGCAAAAATAAAATTACTAAGATAGAAGAAAAAGAAAAAGATCGTAGTTTTGAAAAATAAAATTGGACCTTAAATTCTCTGTGATTTACTAATCTGTGGCACCGTTAATTTATAGTTTGTACTTTGTGGCAAGGTTACAGTAGAGTTACATTAGGAATACTGTGTGATTGACCGGAGGTACAAGGTCAGTTTCCTTTTAGGTCAGACCAAGTTTTTTTTTTTTTTTGGGCCAAAGGGAGCAAGGTTTTTTACTGGCTAGGTCTAAATGGGGTATGATAATTTCAGACCATGCTCTCACTTCGGTTCTTTAGTTTAAATTAAATCAAAGACTAAATGTAATTTCAGGTCTAAATGGGTCTAAATGGTACTGGTCTAAATGGGTCTTAATGCGGCACACAAGGTATGTTTACTACATACTCTTATTAACTCTAATTGTACCATAGTTTTTACATTTGAATATAAGAATTAACTGTTTTAAATGCATTGGAGCAGTATCAATATGGGTACCAATATTTTCAATATCAGTACTGGTATTTGCCTCCTAATACTGGTACCAGTAAGGGTATCTATAGATGCAGCAGCAATTGGCCTTTCTTTTGTCATACTAAATTTGTTTCTCTCTTCAGCTGTTAATTTCCCTGCACTGCCAGCCGCCACAGAAATGAAAAATTTGTTTCTCTCTTCAGCTGTTAATTTCTTTTGTCATACTAAATTTGTGCTTCTATATACTTTTTTTTTTTCCTTTTGATATTGTATTTTATTTATATAATTTCATAACTACAGATGTTGATGAATGCAAGGAGAAGAAACTATGTCAATGCCCAGAATGTAGCTGCAAAAACACATATGGTACTTATATGTTTGGTACGGTCACTAATTGGGACAATATCACAAGACTAAGAAACTTGAGGTTCTATGTCACCTGAGTAATGTTATGTATGTGGGCTTGATTCTAGGAGTATGCGGGGGTGGCAGCCTCCTGCGAGCGGTGTCTAAGGTTACGAATCACCGCTCTATTCAGCCCGGAGAAAATTATTTTTGAGAAGTCAATTGCATGAAAATTCTTTTACCGACGGCCCAGATTAGTCAAGTTACCCATTAAGATGTACGATTTGGTGAACTATTTGAAATTGTTCATTGGTTTGAAATTTAGATGATATGATCATGTTTTGGGACAATTTATTATTTGCAATATGATAGTCTGTTGCTTGTGTTGTATTATGAACGATAGTTTGTTATATTTCTTTGGTACGTTTCGTACCAATTGGGAAAAAGAAAAATAACAAAAAAAATATAAAAAAAAAACACCCTTCTGCGACCGATTTTGACCCATCAAAGACCGGCCAACCGGTCTCTGATGGTCTTCTGCCATGTCACCACACAGCATTAGCGACAGATTTCATCGGTCGCTAAAGGGGTCATTAGCGACCGGCGCCTGATCCTTCAGAGACCGGTGACGTCAGCGGGGTGGTCATCAGTGACGAAGCATCTGCGTCCGAGTCATCTGCGACCGATTTTGGTCTTCAGTGACCGGACGACCCATCAGCGACCGGCGAAAATACCATCAGAGATCGATTTGGTCGGTCGCTGATGGGTATGATTGCTGTAGTGATATGAGAGTGCTATGGTGCAGAAGTATGGAGAGGATAGAAACACACGGCCCGCATACGACGGCGACGTCTGGTACTCTACGGGAATATCTGATCATAATGCCTACGGCGATAACTATGGTCTCGGTGCTCTAGGTAAAATAAAAAAGTCACTTTAATTTTAAATTTATTTTTAGTTTTGTAAGATAATACTAATTGTCTTATTTTTAATGTTCCAGGCAAGACGAGACGCATGTTTCGCTCTAGTGGGTCGAGCAGTAGTCAGTCGCATTCTTCACAGTCATATTCTTCTATGCCGCCGGCTCCGCAGCTCACAGAAGAGTATATCGATATGATATCTACTCGGGTACTTGATAGGATGGAGGATCGGTTTATGTCCAAGATCACCGAGCTCTTCAGAGCTTCTCAGGTACGAAATTCGATATTTCAGTCCGACTTTAATTGTGAACCTTGAACCCTAAATTCTAATTATCTAAACTATTTTTTTACAATCTCATAGGGAGGTTCGGGCTCGCAGCATGCCTCGAGGCCCGCTCCTCAAGATGACGAGGATGATGACGGCGATGATGACGAGGGGCAGGGGTCGGATGTTGGTGGTGATGGTACTACTTAGGTTTAGATGTTTATGGTGACGAGGGGTAGGGGTCGAAATGTCGACATTTTGATAGATGTTTATGGTACTACTTAGGTTTAGATGGTACTTGACATTACTTGACATTACGATTATTATGTTTGATATTTATTTGTTGTATGTTTATGTTTATTTGTATTACTTGATATTACGACATGTATGTTTATGTTGTATGTTGGTACGTGTCGTACCAACTATTAAATGGTGCAAATTTAAATAATATAATAAAATCTAAAAAACCTGACAGAAGAGTATCAGCGACTGGTTTTTAGTATCAGCGACCGTAAATGTTGGTCTCTGATAATTTGTGTATCTGCGACCGGTCCGATTATCAGCGACCGTTATAGTTGGTCTCTGATAATTTGGTTATCTGTGACCGGGTATAGGTATCAGCGACCGTTTCATTTGGTCGCAGAAAGTTTTTGCTGACGTCAGAAAAAAACGACAGCGACCAAAAAAATTTGGTCGCAAAAGATTATCAGCGACCGGGTGACGTATTATCAGCGACCGGTGACGTCATCAGAAGAGTATCAGCGACAAGGCTTACAGCGACCGGAATGAGTATCAGCGACCGGCGCCTATATTATCAGCGACCGGAAAACCGGTCGCTGATGCCCCTTTCTGCTGTAGTGTATCAATTAATTGTTTTTATGACGACATTTATACGAATTAATTGTGAGAAAATCACTATAGCGAGTGTTCAGAGAACTAAATACATACTTCAACACAATAAATGTCAATACATTGCCACATAAAATTACAATTGCAGAATTTTTTGATCTTAACCGTTTAAAATCCAGCGAATTAAATCACAGCCGTTGGCAGATCAGGACATCAAAATACTTAATATAAGACTAGTATTGTGTCTGTGCGTTGCAACGGGAATATAAGAAAACAACAAAATCTCATACAAAATGACATATTTTCATAAACAACTTAGACTAAATGACAAGTAACATTTCTTAAATGACATATTAAATAACATCTACATATAAATAACATTTTTTAAATGATATATATACTAAATGACATATATTTTTTTTTTATCTTTTGAACATATTTTCATAAAAAAAATTCAAACAAAATATCATATTAAATGACAAATAACATTTCTCAAATGATATAAAAAAATAGAAAGAAATAAAGCATGACCAATTTATTGTTAATCAATTCAAAAATTTCTTAAATGACATTTATAAAATAAAAATAAATCATGACCAAGTAGAAAGATGATATAATTTTCATGTGAAAATTACGTGTGACGAGTACGTGTCTAAATAAA
Organism: Carex littledalei; assembly: GCA_011114355.1. NCBI lineage: Eukaryota > Viridiplantae > Streptophyta > Magnoliopsida > Poales > Cyperaceae > Carex > Carex littledalei. The sequence goes on from CM022081.1 coordinate 4,255,582, forward strand.
TTTAGACTTTTACACGTAAAAAAATAAAAAATATGCATTGAATCAAAATATTTGATTGGAGGACTGATATTTAATTTGAAATTTTATCTTTTAATAGAAGTTGTTCGCAAATCATAACAGTGCTTAATATAAGAATGGAGATGAGAGATATGTACAGACATTATTAATAATTTTTTACTTGTTAAAAAAATATTTGTCAGATAATTCCATTCAATAGTAGCTTTGGAGATTTTTTCATATATGGTGCCTAATGCCTATCCAAGTCCGGATTCTCTGCATTAGTTTACCGTTTGAGTTTGAATCCGGACCGTCCAATCAAAATCCGAACTAATTTGATTTAAATTGTAACGCAATAGACCTTTAAGATTCATATTAATATACTAGTATCGTGCCCGTGCGTTGCAACGGGTCATATTATAAGAGGAAAAAAAATGTCATACAAAATAACATATTTTCATAAAATAATGTAGACTAAATGACAAATAATATTTCTTAAATGACATATTAAATGACATCTACACGTATACAACATTCCTTCAATGATATATTAAATGCCATACATTTTTTTTTTAATCTTTTTGACATATTTTCATAAAAAATCTCATACAAAATGACATGTTAAATGAAAAATAACATTCCTTAAATGATATTAGAAAAATAGAAAGAAATATAAAGACACAACCAATCAATTATCAATATCAATTAAAAAATTCTTTAAATGACATTTAAAAAATAGAAAGAAATCAAAACCAATAAAAAGGATAATAAAATTTACATATGCCGAGTACGTGTGGCGAGTACGTATCTAAATAAATTTAGACTTCTACATATAAAACAACATAAAAAAGATACATAGAATCAGAATATTTGATCAGAAAACTGATATTCAATCTGAAATTTCATCTTTTAATCAGAGCCGTTGGCAGATGAGGACATCTACGTGCTTAATATAAGAATGGAGATAAGTATCATCTATCCTACTTTTTCTGCTCAAAGTTGATTACTTGATTTAATGAGAATCTTATTCCAGTGTGTTGATAACAATGGCATCATACCCAAAAAAAAAAGGTCGTATATACAGAATATCTGTTACCTCTCGTGGTTGGAACTAAGAAATAAAAATTAGTGAATTAGTAATTTTGAAAGTTATACCTGAGATGTTCCATTTAATTTACAAAAAATATTCTCTCCCTTACGGATTTGGAACCAACCCGCTTCAAATCCAGTAACCAGACGCCACTATGTCAAAAACCCTGCTCTAGAGAACGAATATTGTATTAATAACATAAAAAAAAAAATTAAACCCATACCACTATTTCTGGCGAAATTCAATTAATACTATAACCGTCGAATTATTCATTAGTTTGCATGAGACAACCCGCTGAATAATTTTGTGGATCATTTACTTAGTTTGGCCTGCTGAATTATTCAATAGGCCAGTTAATTTATTTATTTTCTAAACATCAGGTTCTATTTCTTACATTTTTGTTCACGGTTTAATTTATACCTATGTTTATCACCCTTATTTTATGCTACTCTGAATTTCTGATCGATTGTTAGATGAAAGCAAAATAACACATAATAATGTAAGCTTAGACAATAAAATTTAATCATAATGTCACTATTCAAAATAAAAAATTGAAAATGATCAACATCATAATAAGAATATTATAGCAAGTAATAATGTTAAATGAACAGCAAAAATAAAACAAAGTGCGTATTGTAGTTTAGGATATAGGGTTTATAATGTAAAAATGATTGAAAAAGTTGAGGTTCTCGTGCATAACTGTAATGAAGTAAAACAAAACAAAAAATTATAGATAATACAAAAAAGGAACACTTTTGACCGGTTATTGCAGTACCAGCAAATACCAGTATTATTTTGTGTACTGGTTCAATCTACTGTGATTCCAAGGATTTGTATTCAAATATCCTAAAACTTTAGAGGGTTTTATGCAAATTTGATTCAATAAACCACCATTAATCACAGAAAAAGATGCAAACTTTGTTTAGAAAATCACCTTGAAAAACTGAGAATGAAGTTGAGTTATGAGAGAAGGCGTCAGAGCTCCGGTCGACGCTGTCGGGTAGCACGTCGGAGGAGGAGAAGAATCCGAAATTAGAAGCATTAAAATTATTTGTTATGAGGAAGAAGCGCCAGATCTAGGCCTTGTTGTTTTACTTGGTCTCTAGGCCGAAGTCAGAAAAGGGTTAGGAAATTGCTTACTATTTGAACGATTCTAGTGATTTGTTTAGAAACAAAATTGAAAATGTGTATATAGAAACAATATTGATCCATTTAAGGGAAAAAGAACAATATGGAAATCAAAATCGTACTGTTTGGACGATTCTAGTGATTTATTAATTTTCTATTCATTATTTCATTGGTCCATTTAAGGGAAAAAATATTGATTTCCATTATGCTTAATTGAACAAGGAGAATAAGGAATCATATTTTTATTGTCTGCATAATTGAGTGTTGGAGAAATAAGGAAATATATTTTCTGTAGATAAATATCATAAAAAACTGAATCGCTTAAATTTAATTGTAACATATAATGTGGTTGTATGTGTGGCGAGTCTTCTTTTAACTAAATATAAACTTCTACACATAAAAGAGATGCATTTAATCAAAAGATGACAGATTATGTGATTGGAGGGCTGATATTAAATACGAAATTTCATCTTTCAATCGTAGCCGTTGGCGGATCAGGACATCAACGTGCTTAATAATGGAATGGAGATATACAAGGAACGGATCGAAATTCAAATTCACCGGTACCTTAGTGTTTAGGTGATATGAATTCGTGCCTACCCACATGTATTAATAAAATTACGTTCAACAATTCAATTAATTCAATAATCTAGAACTATATATATATGAGTTGATCTCTTAATATGTCAACGCCAGAATTTTCATATGGGCCTCCCTCACGTGATATTTTTCTCAACTAAATTTAGTATATAGTGGTCAACAAAAACTGCAGGCAATGCTCCATACAATCTTTCCCCACCACTTAATTAGTCCACTTCATATTTGTAATTACGTGTCGTAACTCGTGTGGTCAAGAAAAACAGTACGGCACGTGTGATTATTACGTGTCGTAACTCGTGTATCGCGTGTCATGACCATTCGCGTACCATGGTCATCTTTTGAAAGTTTGGCACAACTCGGCACGCCACGTGAAAGATCTGGTCACGGCACGTGGTCACGCGAGGCACGTGTAATTAGAACCGTTAGATCTTGATTAAATGATGAATCTTGAATAAACTAACATATATTATGAAAAAATAGTTAAAAGTGACCAGTCACGTTTGGACACGGCGTGACTCGCATGCCGTGACCATTTGCGTGTCTTGATCATCCCTTGACATTTTGGTCACAGTACGGCACGTGTGACTGTTCACTTGATCACGGCACGACACGAGACCAAGTTAGTCACGACGTCACAACACATTTTTATCACTCTAACGGTACCTTAGTGTTTAGGTGATATGAATTCGTGCCTACCCACATGTATTAATAGAATTACGTTCTTTCCTAAAAAGAATAAAATAAAATTACGTTCTGCAAACATTCTAGAGCATTCACTTTGTCGAGTACTGTTGAACAATCAATTAATTCAATAATCTAGAACTATATATGAGTTGATCTCTTAATATGTCAACGCCAGAATTTTCATATGGGCCTCCCTCACATGATATTTTTCTCAACAAAATTTAGTATATAGTGGTCAAGAAAAACTGCAGGCAATGCTCCATACAATCTTTCCCCACCACTTAATTATCCACTTCATATTTGTTATATAATGGGGTAACAAATCTTATACTAGCTACATGCACGCCGGAAACAATGGCACTTGTACTAAAGCTATTTTTCTTCTCTCTTTTGCTCCCCTTGAGCTATTGCGCAGATCCTATAGCACATTACTGTGCCCAGACCTACACTAGTAATCAAATTCAAACCAACATAAACCAAGTTATATCAGACCTAACAACCAAGGCCTCTGTCGGCGGCTTCGCGGTCACCTCCTCCGGCAAAGGAAAAAAAACAATTTACGGCCTCGCACAATGCAGAGGTGATGTCAGTGCAGATGACTGCTCGGCTTGCCTTGCTAGCGCTGCTAAGCAGTTTCCCATGGTTTGTTCCTTTACAAACTTATATATAATTGAATGTTCTTTATGTTTCAATTGAGATATTTTGTTATCTGATCAATCATTTTCTTGTTATCTAAATTTTTTTTTAATACAAGTAAATATGGTTATGGTTAATTGTGTTTACGCTAATTAAAACATGACAATTAAACACAGACATGCCCGAAACAATCAGATGCTCGGCTTTGGTACGACTACTGCTTTGTGCGTTATGACACCGACAACTTTATCGGGCAGTCCGATACTGGTTACGTCACGATCCTCTACAATACTCAGAACGCCACAAATCCTGATGCATTCGACAAGGCAGTGAGAAAGATAATGGCCAAAGTAAATGCAGACGCGGTGTCGGCCGGTAGCAACAGTCTCGGTCGTGAGAAGACCAAATTCACGCAGTACATAACCATCTATGCTTTGGCGCAGTGCACGAGGGATCTTCAGTCGATACAGTGCGCGCAGTGCCTGTCAACGACTCTGCAGTGGTTTCCGATTTACTGCTCGCATAGGCAGGGGTGTCAGGTGTTGTATAGCAGTTGCATGGTGCGGTACGAGATCTACCCGTTTTACTTCCCGCTTGATGGGGACACCGCAAATTCTGCTAAGGACTACATTACCAAAATCGTGCATCCTCTTTAATTAGTTGCTGTTTTGTTCTTGATGTAATGCTCGGTTATACAAGTCATGACTTGAATAGTGCTTTCAGTAGTGTGTCTAGAATAAGATTGGTGATGATGCATATTTCACCACACATCCATATATAGGCTATTCCATCTCACCAGTATATTTATAAGTGTGATTGAATTATGTAAACTCTGGGTTGCCTATATATATATTTAAGTTTTTCGTATTTTCCTTTTCTTTTTATAAATATATTGACAAAGCTGTTGGGAGGTCAAACACTTACACCTCCATCTACATATTAAACAATTAAACCTCATCTAGGGTCAAATTGAAATAGACAGAAGCTTTCTGTGCGCTTTATATGTATAGGATGAACCCATGGGTTAACTTGACTCTTGCATGGGCTAGCAAAAAACTCCTAGCTGGTGGCTCACTGGAGATCAGTTAGGAAACTATCCGTAATTAGCTTGTTTAATTCTGACTCAGCTTATCATTAGCGAGTTCAAACTTGATCCAGCTTGACTTGTTCGACCAATGAGTCCGCTATAAGAAAATATGTACAAATGATAGAAAAAAAAAACAAGAAAATTAAACTCCAGAAAACAATTTAAAAAGGTTGACTTGGGGCCTATGTTGCATGGATACCGGTAAGGGTATCGATATGGCAATACGATATTGACGTATTGGATACGGGTACGGGACCATATATGAAGTATTGGTGTAACATAGCTTCGGACCATATCGAGTCAGGTCCCGTTATCCTTCTTTAGAGGGGCAAGGCCCGTTATCCCTTCAATTAATGACAGTACATATTATTAAGGGAATAAATTCTAAATCAGTAAATTCAGACATTCAGTACTTCATTACTATAGACTAGTATTGGCCTAATAGCACATCAGAGAGTGTACCATGCCAATAGGTAATCAACATTAAGAAGTAATGTTGTACCAACAAAAATTGCAATTATTTTGGTATTTTCAGATACAAGCAATTAGTTTGGTACCAAACAGCTGGTACCGTTTTGCAGAGTCTCAGACCTAAAACATCACAACAAAGGCCTAGAACATCAACAAAAGAATACTACAAAATAGTTTCTAGTGTTTCAAATTTCAATGCAAGCACAAGTTAATGGGTATCAACCAAAACGGATCCAGAAGCATGAATTGGATCCACCACCTCTTGAATTCCATCTGGTAGTTTTTATTTGTTTTTTCTAATTCACAGTTTGTACGAGAGAGGCCCATGTACCTTATACCTCTTAGTAGACAAAAACATTTCGAATTTTTCAAACAGAAGTTGATACTTTCAAACACTAAAATTTCAGCAAGTGAGCTATAGAATCCTGTTGGAGATGCAGAATCCGGGTAAACTTAGCAAAACATGGAATTTTACCGATTGTACCATCTTCTTTTCCACCTTTTCTGCTTCTTCCCATATTTCCCAATTATAGTAGTTAGTAACGCCGACATTTTTATAATATCCAAAGTTAATTAGAAATTAATAATTATGCCCAGATTTACTGGGTTTCGCCAAAAATGCACAAACTGGTCATAAAATGGCCGGCTTTCTATTTTTTTTTTTTTTTTTTTACCCATGATTTACCCTATATATACCCATTTTTTCTCTCTCCTCCTCACAACTCACTCATCTCTCAACCGAATTTACTATCTTCTTTAAGGTATTTTTTTATTTAATTTAAATTTTATTTTATTTAATTTAGGATTTAGGTTAAGGGTTTAGGGTAATTTGTTGCAATTTAGTGTAATTAGCACAGTTGACCATATTTTAGGGTATTTTGACCATTTTTAATATAATTAGGCTAATTAAGCGTAATTTAGCATAATTTAGCATAATTAGGAAAATTAGACCATTTGAGCATATTTTACCGAATTTTAACCACAATTAGGTTATTTTAGGTGCAATTGGCCCTTTTTAGCAAATTTTAGCAGAATTAAGACTATTTTGGCCCTTTTTAGCATATTTTACCGAAATTAGGTTATTGCAGCCTATTGTAGCATATTTTAGATTATTGTAACCGCAATTGACCTATTTTAGCATGATTAAACAGAATTAAGCCTATTTTGGTCCTTTTTTACCAAAATTAGGGTATTGCAGCATATTGTAACATATTTTAGGTTATTGTAACCGCAATTGACATATTTTAGCATGTTTAAGCAGAATTAATCCTATTTTGGTCCTTTTTAGCCTTTTTTTTTACCGAAATTAGGGTGGGTACTGCAGCCTATTGTAGCATATTTTAGGTTATTGTAACCACAATTGACCTATTTAGCATGTTTAAGCAGAATTAATCCTATTTTGGTCCTTTTTAGCATTTTTTACCGAAATTAGGGTATTGCAGCCTATTGTAGCATATTTTAGATTATTGTAACCGCAATTGACCTATTTTAACATGTTTAAGCATAATTAATCCTATTTTGGTCCTTTTTAGTCTTTTTTACCGAAATTAGGGTATTGCAGCCTATTGTATCATATTTTAGGTTATTGTAACCGCAATCGGACTATTTAGCATGTTTAAACATAATTAAGCCTATTTTGGTCCTTTTTAGCATATTTTACTGAAATTAGGATATTGTAGCCTATTTAAGCATTTTTTTAGGTTATTTTAACCGCAATCGGCCTATTTTAGCATGTTTTAACCGCAATTGATCTATTTTAGGTTATTTTTGACATCATGATGCATAGAGCACGGTCTACCCGTCGTCGAGTAGTGGATGAGCCGATTAGTACTAGCAGCACTGAGCATATCAGTCCTCTCATGTGGATGCTCCATGACGATCACCGAGTCTCACTGGCTTCTCATGAGGTACGACATTTTTTTAGGTTTTCTTTAAATTTTGTTGAGTTTAAATTTTGTTATGGTAACACCGTGTGGACTACTTTTTTGAAAGTATGACACGTTTCTTTTAGATGTCAAGTTGTGGTGCGTTCACATGTGGTACTACGAGGTGATGGACCAGTACCTCATCAACCTGGGTCTCTACCAGGCTGTGGACATCGTGCGGACGGAGATAAACATCATCAATACATCTCTCATTGCAGGATTGGTGGAGCGATGACGTCCCGAGACGCACACGGTTCACATGTCATTCAGAGAGATGACAATGACTCTCCAGGATGTGAGTGCCCTTTGGGGTTTGCCTATCCGTGGCACACTCGTTGGTGGCGTATCTGACAGCACCAGATTTAGAGGTGATATCGAGGAGTTGTTGGGAGCTGATCATCTCTCTCTCTCATTGGGGATCATGGGCAGTCCAAATTCCATATGAGGATGACAAAATTATGAGAGCACTTTAGCGCAGGTCTGATGGTAGATTCCACCGAGCTGGAGATTCAGAGGTAAAAACTATAAATTGTTTCAGACCTATTAATTAATTTCCAATATGAGGATTCTATTACATTTACTATAAATTGTTTCTATTACTTTTACTATAAATTATGCTATTAGATTTTTTATATGTTTTGTATTGCAGATATACACGGGGCAACGTGATGGACCTTTTTGGTTCTGTCATATTTCCTGATTCCAGCGGAGATCAAATGCCGAGATGTATCTCCCGCTGTTGGCAGACCTTAAGCAGCCGTCACCGTACAACTGGGGTGGGGCTGTCCTAGCCCATCTGTACTCCCACCTGTGCCGTGGTAGTGAGGTAAGTCTCTAACTCTTTTCTTACTAAATTATTTAATCAATCAATCCAAATACCCTGACGGCTAAAGTTCTTGAAAATGCAGAAGAAGGCGAAGCAGATGTACGGGCCGGTACTCCTGCTTCAGCACTGGTCGTGGTCACGGCTACAGGTGGCCCGACCTATCCAGAATGAGGCTCCGGTATGGGGAGCGCCCGATACTTGGAGATGCCCGGCATACGGGAAGAAGTGGCACGGTTTCCACCACTACTTAGATCGGACCCACGGTAGTACCATTGGGATCAGGCCAGTCCGTTCAGAGTTGCAGAGTTTGCCTGCCGATCTTGTTGAGTGGAGGCCGTACGATCAGTTGTACGCGGAGGAGCTCTTGCCGGGGATGTGTCTGCAGGAGCAGGAGCGGGAGATGTGGTTGTACAGAGGTCCACTCGTACACTTCTGGACAGTGGAGGACCACTACCCAGATCAGGTACTCCGTCAGTTTGGACTAGGGCCGTTCATTCCCACAGACCCATCGTTGCCGAGGTCCACGTTCATAGACCTGCACAAGTAAGTCGTATCATATTATCAACTACCTCATATTACTTGATAGCTTTGTATTGCAACTAACGTGTTCCTTACAGGATGAGCCACAAAGGGCGAACGGACTGGGACTGGAGCAACCATCTGCAAGAGTACTACAGTACGGCGGAGGATCCCCAGTATCTGGACTTCTATCATGAGCCAGATGCCATCTTTCAGACCCAGGGACATCCCCAGTTGAGGTACGATACTTGGTACATGCAGATCTGCATGGCCAATGTCTATCTGCAAGGCGATTACGATGCCCATCTCCGCGACATGGTCAAAACCGATAATGGTTACCATCCCAACGGCATCAAATGGGCTCGCCAGGTAATGCACCTAAAAATACATAGTTTTTTCCTAACTGAATAGTTCATCAAGGTTTGATCTGACAAAATAATTTTTTTTCAGGTTCTGGCCTCGATCAATGAGTGCGGGCATGGGATCGCCATGCTGGGAAAGAAGAACTGGAGACAGCTTGGGTACCCACCCTCAAGAAGAATGCGAATTGAGTTGAGAATTCTGGACACGGTGGGAAGATCATCATGATGCTGGGAGCCCATTTAAAATAACGGCTAGCAATTGGCACACCAATTGAATAAGTGTTCTAAACAGAAAATATTACAATATTAAAATAATAGTACAACAGAAAAAATAAACAGAAAAAATAAACATAAAAATATTTAAAACAATTGAATAAGTGCTTTAAACAGCAAAATAAGTACTTTAAAGATTAAAAGCACACCAATTGGCGCATTCAAAATAAATTGAGTCGGTGTGAGTGACATAAGTATCCAGAAAAATAGTCAAGCAAATAATATTACAATACAATAACAAACTAAAATTACACTATATACAAGAAGAAAATAGTTTGTGTAAAAAAAAAAGGAAGCCGGCTTCTGGGGAGAGGAAATCGGTCATTTCATGACCGGTTTGGGCATTTTTGGCGAAACCCAGTGAATCTGGACATAATTATTAATTTCTAATTAACTTTGGATATTATTAAAAAAAAAAATTATTTTAGTACCCACAGTTGAGTACCCGCATTGTACCCGCATTTGATTCATTTCCCAATTAACTTCCATAACGGTATAACTAACTTTGTCAATCATTAAACTACCTTGAAAAACGTGTAAAAGATGAGTCCAGTTTTTTTCTTTAAATACTTGATATCTTAAGTATAAATACTTGATGAATTATATATGAATATTTGATATCTTAGGTATGAATACTTTCTATTTTGTATGAATACTTTTCATATTTGAATATTTAATACTTTGAAAAACGTGTAAAAGTATGCCATCATGGATCTCATTTGAAAGAGAAAATTGTGTAGAACACGTTCGTGGTTTTAAATTTGTAAAATTCCTCATAGATCGTCTCAAAAATTGGTTAGATTGAACGGAGAAAAAAAAAAACCACCTTGAAAAACGTGTAAAAGATTAGTAGGTATTGTGTCCAGTTTTTTTTTAAATACTTGATATCTTAGGTATGAATACTTGATGAATTATATATGAATACTTGATAATTTAGGTATAAATACTTTCCATTTTGTATGTGAATTAATTTAAACCATGAATGTAGCACTGGTGGTGTGATCCACGTGACTTTTTGGTTGTGGTCCCCAATGCAGTCTGACAGTTACTGCCCCCGAAAAGTAATGGTCTCCAGTTTTGGAAAAGTAATGGTCCCCAATGCAGTCTGACACGTGACTTTTTGGTTGTGGATTTTTCATATATGTAGTTCATTGTATAGATATAAATACTTGTCTTGTATAGATATAAATACTTCACAATGTTACTATTAATACTTGTAAAATAAAATTACAGTTTTGGAACGGTTGTGTGGTCCCCTAATGCGGGTACGACGCGAGAATTTTTCAAAAAAGTGCGGGTACGGTTATTTAAAAAAATTCATATATCATATATGTAGTTCATTGTATAGATATAAATACTTGTCTTGTATAGGTATAAATACTTCACAATGTTACTATTAATACTTGTAAAATAAAATTACAGTTTTGACAGTTTAGGTCCCAAAAACAGTTATGACAGTTTAGGTGCGGTCCCCAAAAACAGTTATGATAGTTTATGTGCGGGTACTCAACTGCGGGTACTCATATCAGCTTCCTATTAAAAATGTCGATTAGTAACGGCTAGCAATGTTGTTTTAGGAAAAAATACCAGTTTTGTTTGTCAGTTCTTTTATTATGCTCCGAAGGAGTATTTTATTTTATTTTCCACAAAATTGCAACAAACAAAATAATTAACCAAGTACATTTCATCTTCCTTTTTCGCACATCTTTATTGAAATTTCAACGAGTTTTTGCTGTCAAAGTCATTGGTACATTAAGGGCCTGTTCGATGGTCTTGAGGGAATGGGTATGAGTGTGGGATCAAAAAAAAGTTGAACTAAATTTTACTGTTGCTGTGGGAAAAAAAAATTCACTCAAGAGTCAATTTTTTTCCCCATGGCAACAGTGGAGTTGCCGAACAGGGCGTGACTTGATCAGACCAAGAACCCTCTCCCCATATTTGGTTGTGGCCTAAAGGTGGCTTAAAGGCTTTAGGCCACTGTTATTCCACCAAACATGATTTAAACTAATTGGCCTAACATGGAATAGCCTAAAAGTTAGGCCGGCCTAAACGGGCCTAAATTAAACCACCTCTTGAGGTGCCTTAAATTTAGGCTTCAATTTTACGCCACTAGGGCCCACTGTCATTCACCTTCAACCATTTCACCCCTCTCCTCATTAATTAGTAATAATATATTATTAGCATATAATTAGTATATTATTATTAATAATTATTATTAATTATATAATTAATATCTTATATTGTTAATATATTAAATAATTATTATAATAATATAATATAATTATATTATTAATATATTAAATAATTATTATAATATATTATAGTTATTATTAATATATTAATATTATATAATTAGTATCTTTTTATAACTAATTATTATTAATATATAATTATATAATTAATATGTTATATTGTTAATATATTAAATAATTATTAACAATAATATTATAATATATTATAGTTATTATTAATATATTAATATTATATAATTAGTATCTTATTATTAATTATATAATTAATATCATATATTGTTAATATATTAAATAATTATTATAATAATATTATAATATATTATAGTTATTATTAATATATTAATGTTATATAATTAGTATCTTATTATTAATATATAATTATATAATTAATATCTTATATTATTAATAATATTAATATTATATAATTAGTATCTTATTATTAATATATAATTATATATTTAATATCTTATATTGTTAATATATTAAGTAATTATTATAAAAATGTTATAATATATTATAGTTATAATTAATAATTAATATTATATAATTAGTATCTTGTTATTAATAATTAACTAACTTAGGTTTCCAAAACTTTAGTCCTCCACCAACTCTAATCAAACAAGGAATATTTTAAGCCGTGGTCTAACTTTAGACCTCAACCAAACATAAATAATTTAGGCCGGCCTAAGTTGGAATAACAACTTAGGCCACCTTAACTTTAGTCCACAACCAAACACCACCTCTGTCTTATGTATTGTTCCAGGAAAGTACCAATGATAAAACTAACTACTTGGTATTAAAAAATAACTAAATGTTTTGACAAGTACCTCATTAGGAGCAGCCAATTGGTCCAATTTAGAGCATGTACTACTTTAACTAAAACCTTCAGGCGTATCCATGTGATCGGCTCTCGCTAAAGTTTTTCTCCTGCTAAGCAAAAAATGATAATAATAATAATAATAATAATAATAATAATAATAATAATAATAATAACAATGATGATGATGATGATGATGATGATGATGATGATAAAGCAAAAATGATAATAATAATAATGACAAGTCATGAAGAAGCTCGATATTTATATTTGAGTAGAACTAGGGTGCTCCTAAGCTCACCAAGCCCTTCCGTGAGCGCGGCTCTAAAACCTATCAAATTGACTTCAAACGATATTTTCAAACCGTTAGATGTTCAATCTATATTAAAATCTACTTGGAGACCAAATTTTACATTTTTTGGAATTTTTTTACTATTTATTAAGATGGTTTGAAAATCGCTGTTTTCCAATGGTGCAGAATTTTAATAAAAACAGCGATTTTCAAACCATCTTAATAAATAGTAAAAAAATTCCAAAAAATGTAAAATTTGGTCTCCAAGTAGATTTTGATATAGATTGAACATCTAACGGTTTGGAAATGTCGTTTGAAGTCAATTTGATAGGTTTTAGAGCCGCGCTCACGAAGGGCTTGGTGAGCTTAGGAGCACCCTAGTTCTACTCTTTATATTTGCCAAATTGAAATTGTTATCACTTGCTTAAATCAGAGAATACCTCTATTGTATGAGAAATAGCCGAAGGGAACATGTGGAGAATTAATGTAGTAGTGTCTACGAAGTTTAATAGACTTGTAGTAAGAACGAAGTTGTAATTACATTTCAACCCTCAGCAATCTCGAAAATTGAAAACTATCTCTAGAAAATGTTTAGTGATGCCATGATACTGTTTTATTGTTGTTCAAAAAGTGTCATAAATGCTGAATGCGAATTTACGACAAGATGTGAACAGAAAAGGCAAACTTTATCGATTGATAACATACATGAGAAAAATACCGAAATTTTTATTAATATCCAAAGTTAATTACAAATTAATAAATATACCCAGAATCGTTTGAATTTTTGAAAAATGTCCAAACCGGCCACAAAATAGCCGGTTTCTGATTTTTTCTTAGAGACATTATGAAGAGCAAGATAATGAAATCTAACACTGAAATTCAAATTTTTTGTTTTTATTATTTGTTAGATTACTTCTTTTGATTTATAATTAGCACATTTATACTAAAATACACTATATTACTTGAAATTATGTTGAATAAAACTAAATTACTTGAAATTATATTAAATTAAGCTAAAATACGGTAAATTACGGTAAATTACACTAATTTCGCTAATTATAATGAAATACGGTAAATTACGCTAAATTAGGCCGATTTTGTGTCATCTTTCATAAATCATAAAAAATAGTAAAAATTTCCAAAAATAGTAAAAATTGGTATTATACAAGTTCATTATATAACTAATTTACTGAGCTACTTAGAGTGAATAATAGAAATGAAAATCTTAATCGGAAACTTCAACTTAGTTTTGAGGCTCTTCCCTTTATTTTTTGGCAATTCTGAATTTTAAAATCTGGCATCGAGGGCACTGACACGTGTATTTTCGCAAGCTTTCCGCAAAGTAATAATTTGCTGAAATCGGACACTCGAGAGCCGTTTTATAGCCGTTTGAAGATTCGTCGTCGTTTTTCGTCTTCTCAGTAAAGATATTATCCATATTCATATGTAATTTACCGTAATTTATCGTATTTTAGCGTAATTTAACATAATTTAGCGTAATTTAATGTAATATAGTGTAATTCAACATAATTTCAAGTAATTTAGCATATTTTAGTATAAATATGCTAATTATACATCTAATCTAACAAATAATTTAAACAAAAAATTCGAATTTTCAGTGTTAGATTTCATTATCTTGCTCTTCATAGTGTCTCTAAAAAAAAGAAAAATCAGAAACCGTTCACAAAATGGCCAGTTTCTGGAGAGGAGGAAACCGGCCATTTTGTGGCCGGTTTGGATATTTTCGAAAATCCCAACGGTTCTGGGTATATTTATTAATTTGTAATTAACTTTGGATATTAATAAAAATGTCGGGAATAATATGAGATACTTGAGATGTGCTGAAGCTGCCAGCTCATCCCTTCCGACGCACAGTATTGAATATGAACATAACACGTTTAACGGCACTGCAGTGTTTGGTACGACGTGCTTGGACGGGCCGTGCCGTTTTTTTTTTTTCTTCTAACTTGTTACTTTAAAAATGTGTGTTAATGTCTAAAAAAGCTAGAATTTTTTTTTCAGAAAATCAGAAATATGACCACTAGCCACCTGCCAAATGCCAATTTCGGTCCATTCAGAGTTGGCACTCTCTTAATGATTTTGAAATGATGTGAACCGTTGTAAGATTTTATTTTTTATGTCTACGGGTTTTTATGTCAAAAAGAAATTTTAATTTATTAGGAAGCTGATATGAGTACCCGCACTTAAACTGCCATAACTGCTTGTGGGGACCGCAACCGTTTCCAAAACTGTAATTTGGTTTTACAAATATTAATAGTAACATTGTGAAGTATTTATATCTATACAAGATAAGTATTTATATCTATACAATGAACTACATATATGATATATGATTTCCTAAAATAACCGTATCCGCATATTTTCTTGAAAAATCTGCGCTTCGTACCCGCATTTGGGGACCACTCAAACGGCATGTGGGGACCACTAAAATTGTCAACAAAAAACGTTGACTTAGCCTATGTGTGAGTAATAAACGACATGTGGGGACCACTAAAATTGTCAACAAAAAATATTGACAAAAAAATGTTAACTTAGCTTATGTGCGGGTAATATTTATATCTCTATTCTTGTGGTATTTAAACTTACGAAACAAAGTATTTATAACTATAAGGGTGTGGTATTTATACCTATGAACTAAAATATTTATATCTATATTACGTTGGATGAATAAGAATCTTAAAAAAGTATTTGAGTTGAAATGTTGGAGACCTTTAACCAAGAGGCATCATGTCATGGATCACATAGGCACTCTCTTTTTTATATGTTGGATCTAATACAACTAGTTTGTATGAAATTTTGGTCCAAACTAGATCATAACCAAGAGTTTTGGCAACATGAGCCCAAACCTTGATTGCATGGTTACTAAGTGGTAAGGACATAACTTTTTATACAAACATTGTATTGGATCTTGAGGAGTATATGTTATATGGATCTCACATGGGATTGCATGTGTACAAAAGGCAATATGTATATGTTGCACTAATTGTAATCTATTAGTATTCTCTATGGTTTTATATGAATTCATATATAATAATCGGCCCAACGGAAGTTTATTATATATTTTTCAAATAAATAATTTAAATCATATAACGTTATTTTTAATAATTTGTTATTATTAATTTTTTTAACTTTAAATTGTAACTGTCACTTTATTAAAATGAATTTTGTATCTGAACAGATCAAGTATTTATATCTGAACACATCAAGTATTTATATCTGAACTACCAAGTATTTATATCTGAACACATCAAGTATTTATATCTGAACTACCAAGTATTTATATCTGAACTACCAAGTATTTATATCTGAACACATCAAGTATTTATTTCTGAACACATCAAGTATTTATATCTAAACTACCAAGTATTTATATCTGAACACATCAAGTATTTATATCTGAACTACCAAGTATTTATATCTGAACACATAATAGACAATTACATCATCTTCGCAAATCAAATTATCACAAACATCTCAAAATCCAGCAACACTGAAACACGATTGTGTATAGTGGTTTGCTCTCGGGTACCTCGGGCCGGGCAGGGCAAAACTCGGGATGGGTAGCGGGCACAACGGGTACGGGTACAACAGGCACCGGTAGACGGGTTTTTTTTGAAAAAGTCTGCCCTGTCCGTTTCAAACCCGTGCCCGTCTCGGGTTCCCGGGTAGACGGGTAGACGGGGTTTTTTTTTTCTGTTTTTTTTTTCTTTTTTTTTTTACAGTGCCGTACGAATATTATTACGTGTTTATAATTCGACTTTTAAAATCTGAATAGTTCAATATCAAATATTGTATATATATATATACATAAAATTATCAAGTCACATCTTTATAATTCCTAAATAAATAAAATTTGTAACTTATATATAAAAATTATTTGTGCGAAAATTTGTATATTTATTCGGCTAAGTACATATTTATTTCTTTACACGAGTAATTTTATTTTATTTTCAAACTCTCATTCTAATTATATAGTTTCATAATTTATTTATATCTCGAAATTTGTAGTTTACATTTTAAATTGATAATATATTTTGTAAACGTTCATTTTAAATTGATAATATATTTTCTAAACGTTCATTTATTTTTAATAGGTTAAATAAAATATAAATTAAAAATATCTAAAATCAATTACTTTAAAATAATAAAACCTATTCAAAAAATTTCTTAAATCAATTACTTTAAAAATAAATATGAATTATTTTAAAATAATAGATTAAGCAAGTTGCAAATAAATTTCAAAAATTATAATTACTTGAAACGTTTACAAATTATAATTTAAAAAATAACCATAGAGATTAAAAGAGGTTAGAAATGTATACCGACACTACCTATCTAGTAGTTTGGATTCATATACCATTGTTCGCTCTCTTCCGCACCGTCTGAATCCGAATTAGCCGCGGGCCGCGGCTCGGTACCGCTTTCTTCAGTGTCGACTCCGGATGATGATTCTTGATGATCTCGATGTTGGTTGCGCTCATCAGCATCAATCCAATCTTTCAAGCACACAAGTCTCTCAAAAACATGTGCACCCAACTTACTGCGTTTATCGGAGAGGATCATGTTCGCCGAACTAAAACAACTTTCGGAAGGGACGGTTGACACGGGTACGGCAAATACGTCGCGGGCCATCATCGCCAGTGTTGGATAGTTTCTTTGATTTCTCTTCCACCACGTCATGATGTCAAATTCATCTTCTTTTTCGTTTACCTCCGCAAAATAGCTCACTAACTCGTTTGTGGATGTGTGCGGTTGGATCTCCGATTGGAAATCTGCTAACAATCCACCACTGCTAGTGCTCCTGGAAATGGAACTATTAAAAAATTAAAAAAATTAGTGGACAAATAATGTAGATATTATAAATAATAAAGATTAAAAACACATGTATATTTATATTGTTACCTAGGAGCGGCGCGGGACGAAGACGGATTTTGGTTGTCACCCATTCTTGAGTTGTATATGTTAAACATCTCATCGAACTTCAAATTCACGAATTCCTCCACCCTGGTTTTGTCTAAATGTAGATTCTCTTTGTACGCTGCAACTATTTTGACCGTGAAATACTTCTTGTATGCCGGGTTGAGGCAGCTTGCGATAATGGCCAGAAGGGGTACATCGTCCCAATATTTTAGAAATTTTTCTTTCATGGCATCTACGATCGGTGTGAGAGTGGAGTACTTGCTTTCAGCTTGTTCCAATTCACGGTACACCTTGGAGATGTTATAGAGATGTCTGATCAACTCAAATGTCGTCGGTGAGTACGAGCAGGATAATTTGACGGTTGCATTAAAAAAGGTTCCTAAGAAATTACTCAGGATTTGTAGTTACTCCCATTCTTCGAGGCTGGGCTCCAATGCCATTCCCTCGGGGGTGGAGCCTCTCAAAAACTCTCCTATGACGGCTTTGTAAGGAAGGCATCGGTTCAGAAACCTAGAGGTAGAGTTCCAACGGGTATCTATATCCCAAGGAACTTTGAACTTGCTCAATCCATAGTTTACGCACATCAAACCAAACTGTTGTTTTCTTTCTTAGTTTGAAACAATGTGGGACAGACAATCCTTAAATTTATTGATCAAATCTTTTACGGCTTCTGTTTTAAGGCCCGCCTTCACGATGAGGTTAAGTATGTGGCAAGCACACTTTTGGTGAAACATTGCACCATTCATAATCGGGTTTAGTGACCGTTTAAAAATCTCAATGGAAGCTACGTTGTTACTAGCATTATCGAATGAAATAGAAAAAATCTTGTTATCCATATCTCTCTTAAGGTTATACTCTTGTAACACCTCAATAATGGATTTGAAAATTACATGTGCTGAGTGCGGAGAATCTAACACACGAAAACTTAATATCATTTTTTGTAATACCCACTGATCATCGATCCAATGACCGGTAACACAAGAGTACCCAAGGCCATGTTTACCGGCAGTCCATATATCGGAGGTAATTGAGACCTTATTTTGTTGGTATGCAAATATAGCTCGGAGCTCATCTTTTGTTCTGGTAAACTGGTTTTTAATTTTACTAACCATCTTTCTATGATGGATCCTCTTGTACATTGGTTGAGCACATCCCCGAATGACTAACCGGGCAAAACTCATGCAACCACTCATACTTATTGGTTGTTTTTTGTGGGTAATGTACCGGACCAATTCACTAAGCATTCTTGATTCATTGTATTTTGGGTTGGTTCTGGTACCATCCGCGTTCATAAGGGTTTGGATTTGTCTCGGTCCAACATTTTCACTTGGAACCTCACCCTTCTTTTGGTGCATTTCGACATGTCTTTTAAAGCTGGTCATACCACTAGATTGTTTATACACAAAATACGGTTTCTTGCAATTTTTTACCTTACATTCAAGGGTTTGCATGTGGCCATTCTCATCTGTGGTCACCTTGTACCATTTGACCCACGGCTGATTGTATTCAGGAACTCTTCTAGTCTTCTTTACCACTTGTTGTTCTGGGGGGACACTTGTCGGAGGAAGGATTGGTTCTTCTTCAATTTCAGTGACACTTCTCGAAGGAGTACCTTCTATAGGGGGGGTGACTTGACTCGATGCTACAGAAGAAGTGCCTCCATATGCATATGGTGGTGTCGGTTGATGTGTTTCTTGTGGAATATACATGTTTGGATCGTTTGAAGTATAATACGGTGCATACATTTGGGGGGTTGTTGATAATTTAAATCTAGCGTTTGATCCCTTCTTTGATAATTTTGGGGATAATTTTGTGGATAATTTTGTGGATAATTAGGTGGTGGCATAGGTGGAGGTGGGCCAAAAATTTCTTGTGACATTCTCGCTTGAAATTCCTCTAGGGGGTCGTGATTAGGAGATGTCATCTTTTAAACCTATTCAAAAAAATAAATGTAAATTACTTCACATATTCAAAAAAACAAATCTAACATATTTTTTTAACCTATTAAAAATAAATCCGAAATTATAAACCTATTTAAATGTAAATCTAAATTCAATATAAATTAAATTAAATCTAAATTGAATATAAATCTAAATCTAAATTAAATCTAAATTGAATCCAAATCTAAATTAAATCTAAATTAAATTAAATAAAAGAAAAAGAAAAAGAAAAAAAAACAAGGCATGAAGCCTCTGCTGGCTTTCAGCCTTTGCCGAATTTCAAAAGAAAAGAAAAAAAAACAAGGCAGGTGCCTCTGCGGCTCTGCCTCTGCCCTCTGTCTGCTGCCTTTGCCGAATTTCAAAAGAAAAAAAAACAATATAAATCTAAATTCAAATCTAAATTAAATATAAATCTAAATTAAATCTAAATCTAAATTAAATATAAATATAAATTAAATATAAATCTAAATTAAATATAAATCTAAATTATCTAACATATTCAAAGTTTCAAACCCAATATAATATATTCAAAACCGAATTAATATAACCTATTTAAAAGTTAAAACCGAAATTAAATAATAAATCCAACCTATTGAAAACCAATTTATAATTAAAAACCTATTTATTCAAAACCTATTAGAAACCTATTTAGAATTCAAAACCGAAAATATTAAAAACCTATTAAATCTAAATTAAATCTAAATTAAATTAAATCTAAATCTAAATCTAAATTAAATTAAATCTAAATCTAAATTAAAGTAAATAAAAAAATAACTTAATCAAAAAAATAACTCTAACAAATTTAACTTATTCAAAAATCTATTTAAAAAAATAAATACAACTTGTTCTAACTTATTTTAAAAATCTATTTTAAAAAATAACTCTAACAAATTTAACTTATTCAAAAAAATAACTCTACCAAATCCAACATATTCAAAAATAAAATATAAATCTAACCTATTTATCTAACAAATCTAACTTATTTATCTAGCAAAATATAAATCTAACATATTCACAAATAAATCTAACATATTCAAAAAATATAAATCTAACTTATTTATCTAACATATTTAAAAATTAATCCGAAATTAAAAATAAAATCTAACCTATTTTAAAATAAATCTAACATATTCAAATGATCAAATAACATATTCAAAATTTAAAAAATAAAATATAACATATTCAAAAATAAAATCTAACCTATTTAAAAATAAAATATAACATATTCAAAAAATAAAATCTAACCTATTCAAAAAATTAAATCTAACATATTAAATTTAGATCCGAATTTAAAAAATCAAATATAACCTATTTGAAAAATCTAACCTACTAAAAAAAATCCAACCTATTTATAAATAAACCTAACATATTTCAAAAATTAATCTAACCTATTCAAAAATAAATCTAACATATTTTAAAATAAATCTAACCTATTCTAAAAATAAATATAACTTATTTAAATCTAACTTACTTACAAATAAAATCTCACATATTTCAAAAATAAATCTAACCAATTTTAAAATAAATCTAACCAATTTTAAAATAAATAACCTATTCAAAAAACGATTTGAAAATAAATATAACTAATTTTAAAATAAATATAACCTATTTAGCATAAATAAAATTTAACTTACTTAAAAATAAAAACCGAATTAAAAATTAAATCTAACCTATTTAAGCTATTTTGAAAATAAATCTAAACTATTTATAAATAAATCTAACCTATTTCAAAAATAAATCTAACCTATTCAAAAATAAATCAAACCAATTCTACAAAATTAACAATAAATCTAACATATTTAAGCTACTTAAAAATTAATCTAACATATTTATAATAAAACTAACAATAAATCTAACATATTTAAGCTACTTTAAAAATTAATCTAACCTATTTATAATAAAATTAACAATAAATCTAACTTATTTAATCTATTTTAAAAATTAATCTAACCTTTGCGAGATGAAATAAACTTGCGTCTTTGCGGGATGAAATAATCTTGCTCAACCGTATCTTGCGCCTTTGCGGGATGAAATAAACTTGCTCAACCGTATCTCGCGCCTTTGCGGAATAAAATAAATTTGCAACTATATTTTTTTTCTAATAATTAAATTAATTTGGGAACAATAAAAAATAATGAGAGTATGAATGAGAGTATGAGAAATTGAGAATTAGATTGAGAATAATGTGAGTTTGGTGTGAAAATGAGAGAAGAATGGGGTGTATTATAGGAAAATTTTGGGGGAGAAATTCGGATTGCTACAGTAGTACAGTAACTGGAGCCGTTGGATTCAAAAATTTTCGAAAATCTACAGTGCTACAGTAAACTGTCAAATCGGGTCCAGCACTCCAGGCGGGTCCAGTCACGGGTTCGAGTTCGGGTACACGGGTACACGGGTCCGGGTACACGGGTAAGGGTAGCGGGTAAACGGGTGGGGGTACACCCGGGGCGGGTTCGGGTACACGGGTATTCGGGTTCGGGTACGGGTACACTCGGGTTTTTTCCAAAAATAGGTGACATGCCCGTTTGAACCCGTTTACCCGTTTACCCGGGTATACCCGGGCTCGGGTACGGGTACCCCGGGCACCGGGCACGGGCAAACCGGGTTCGGGCAGCCCCCAGGGGTTGTGTCAAACCACTAATTGTGTATATGAAATATAAACGAAACAATATATCATTCGTAATTCACCAGAACAAAAACAAAATCGAAAAGAAATAATATTAATCTAGCTTATCACATTTCAAAATCACCGATTAAACTTGTGAGAACCACACGAAATCGCTTCCAGTTTCGAAATCGCCTCAAAAATCGCCTCCAAATCGCCTCCAAATCGACCTAAAATCGCCTCCAAATCGCCGAAGCCTTCGAAAAAGAAAAAAACAGAGAGAAAGGAACATTTGAAATTCAAAATGGAAGGTCCGATAACATTGTTAGTTAGATCGGTAGTTGTGGGGACCGCAACCTTACAGTTATGGAAGTGCGGGTACAGTGCGGGTACTGTAGCGCGGGTACTAAAATAATTATTCAATTTATTAATATCTGTGTTTAGATGTGTCGTGTCAGTACTTAGACGTCCAGTGTCGTATATGTATGTAAACGTGTTGATTTCAAAAAAATTCAGACACAACACGGTTAAGAACACGACACATACACGTCTTAACATGCCGCGCCTTAACTGTACGTGTCGACATGTGTGTCTAACACGCCGTACTTTTACAATATACTAAGTACTAAGAGTACTCATCTATCAAGAATTAGATATATAAATAAATTTGTTAGTTTTGCTTTCTAAATTTTTAATTTTTATAAAATAATATACTAATTTTCTTATAAAATAAAATTACATAACACTTTATTTAACTTCTTTGTCTCAATTTTCTAGTTCCGCACCTGGTTGCGGTAAACTGGTAACTATGAGCTTACTTTTGATATTGATTTCCTTCGATGAGTCCAGAACATGTGCATCACATTAAAAACACGGAGAACTTTTATAAGAGAAGTCAAACTTTTCTTAAAAGAGTCCAAAGTCATTATTTACTTGGGAAGGAAGAAAGCTCCGTGCCAGATAGAGAACAGAGACCTCCAAATGGGCCAATTGGCCAAACCAGACAATTGCTTCCAGCTGTTACTTTTCCCAAGCAACTTCTGTTATCCAGTCGTGCGGAACTGCGCACTACTTCCTCTTTCATCCATCAGTTCTCTCCTAGACACGGTCTTCAAAGACCATCTATCACTACAACAGTTGGCCGCCCGTTGTGAGAAGTAAATAACTCCAAGAACTAGTCTACGCAAATAAAGATTTTCAATTAATCAAACCCGCGGGATCTCTTGTCAATATTACTATTCTCTCTTAGTCTCTAATATATATATTATCTGCTTCTTTTCACTTTAAACAAAGCACAAAATACAGTTGAGAGGAACACAAATTAATAGATCTTAGATCCTTATTCTATTATCATGTCAGTTGGAATGATAGAAAGAGATGCTGATCATGAGGCAGGTGAAAAGGTTGCCGGAAATTCGACAGTCGATGTAGCGCCAGAAAAGCAGGACCGGTTCGACAGATGCTTTACGGGATTAGATATCAAATTGGGGAAGGGGCCGTTGAAGGATATGGATCCTGATAAACTCAAACGAGAGATCCAACGGTGGGCGAAAGCGGTAGTTGCGTATGCACGACAACTTAGCTTCAAGTCTCCGAGAACACCATCGAGCCGGCGTGGTGCCGATAGAGAAAGTTCAGAATTGACAAATGAAGAAGAAAGATCAAAGTGAAATTTTAGGATTGTTTTTGGGTGAGGTTTTATTTGCTTGATTTTTTATTCATTTGTTCCTTGGATGTATATAACTAATTAAATAAGCAATTTAATTGTATAGTTAGCTAAGCTAATTTTTCTTCATTTCTTGGGCTTTTTGAATTTTTTTTACTACGGATTTTCACGCAGCCAGATCACTTTGCAAATAAGTGGTTCATGTAAATATCATGTTCATAATTTGATCATTTGGCATGTGTTAGTTTACTTCTTACAACGGATTTTTGTATAATATTGTGTGTTCAATTTCACCTTGTTGTTATAATTAACAAGTTACAACTATGTTAAAAAATATTCGCAGGAGGATAAGAATTGAATAAAGATATTAAGTAAAAGAACAATTGGGCTCATTAGAAATATGTAACAAGTTTAATTTGATGTGCGGGCTTGTCAAAATCAATGACAAATTTAGCAATACGGCAATGATCCTTTTTATCTAAGCAATGAATTAAGCCCATCCATAACGAAAAGTATAACATACATCAAAAACCAAACTCATGGTTTTAAAAATTTAATGATGTATATTAAAATTTAATTTATTTTTTTAAAAGTGTTTATATAGTTCAATCTCTTATAAAATGCTAAATGTGTTCTTGTAACTTAGTGGTTAGAATTCTAAATTGTGATTATCGAGACTTGAATTTAAATTTTACTTGTTACATATTATGTATTTTACATTTTAATCTCTCAATCTAAATTTTCTAGTTATGCACTTGATTAGAATTATAATTTGTAATTATCAAGACTTGAGTTTAAATTTTACTTGCATTTTACATTTTTATTCTTCTCCAAATATACAATTAAGAAAATGAATACTAGCATTATAGCACTTGGTAAGATATATCTCAAGTGATATAATTGTTTGTTTAGTGTGCCCTCTTCAAGAGTTCAAGTCACATTAGTGCAGATGTCTCAAAACTAGACACAGTTTTAAAATATTTTTCTCTTAAATTTGGGGATGAAATTAGAAAATTTAGACTAGAGACTGAAACGTAAAACACATAATATATAGTAGGTGGAATTTGAAATTAAGTCACCACAAAATAAAATTCTAACCACTAAACTACAAACACACGTTTAAAAATCTATAAGGAAACTACAACCATATAAAAACTAAAAGAAAAATTAATTAAATTTCAATATGCAGAATTAAAATTTTAAAACATAGATATGACTAAGCACCCTTAGCTGTTGATCCGCCACTGCCTGAACTGGACTAATTAATGACACTGTACCCTTATTTAATTTAGTTCTTCACCCTTCATGCCACTATATACCAAATTTTCTTGCAAAAAAATTATTGGTACAAATCTTTTGGGCATGTCAAATTTTTTATTTTTATATATACATTCTTAAAAGTATCAAACAACAAACATATAGTTGGACATTAATTACAAAAAAAAAGGAGAATTTTTCACTAGCTGAAATCGCTTAATTTTAGTAATTTGCATTTGATCCCTTCTATAAAAGGCGCCTCAAGTAGCTAGATTCATGCTATAAAAATATAGACGGTACTTAAATATTATTTTACTAGTATTGTGTCCATACGTTGCAACGGAAACATATTATAAGAGAACAAAAAAAATTCTCATAGAAAATGATATATTTTTATTAAAAAATAGATCAATTATATCTTGTATTGTTCTATCAAGTGTTTCAATTGCTTGTCAATTTGCTATTGATGTTTCATCCCATATGATCAAAGTAGCTATTAGCAATAATTGTGCAATTTCACTATGTTTCTTGATATTGCAAACATAGTTGTTCTCAATTTTCAAGGAAATTTTAAACCTAGAATGTGCAGTTCTTTTCCCTGGCATGTTATTTGCTGCAGATCGTGACGAAGCATTTTCTATTAAAATTCATTTTAAATTTATTTTGAATTTATAAAGTACTCATTTATTTTTTATTAAAAAAATAAAAATATATGTAGTTTGTATAAGAAAAATGTCCGTCTTTTAATTGGTCGGTTTCCAAAAGCAAATAGTTCATATCTCTATTTTTTATGCTTACAAAAGTGTATACCTAAATGTCATTGTGTACGCTTAGAAAAATGAACCATTTTTACTCTGAAACTGACTACATAGAAGACTAACATTTATTAAAGGTTAAAATTGGTTCTTTATAAATTTAAAATGATTTTTAATAGAAAAGATAATAAAACGAGTAAATTTGTGATTTTTTGAAATTTAGAAGGATAAATATGATATTATAAATTTTAGAGGGGATACTTAAGTTTGAAAGTTCTGAGGGGTATACATGAAATTGCCTCAATAAATATTTCAAATAAGTAATATAAATAATCGACATTGGTTAGAGTTCGAAAACAGTGCATTCACTAAATGAATGCAAATTTATAATAAAATTTATACCCAATCAATAATTCAAAAAAATCAGTGATTAATAATCGATTAAGTGGTACGGTCTTTTTTTTTATTATATAACATCTTTATATTTATTATTATTTACACTTATAATACTAACTTTTAAAATTAATTAAAATTATTTTTTTACATTTTTAATTAAAATTTAAATTTTTACAGAAGAAACGAAATCACAGTGAAAACATGATATTTGAGCACATACTTATGTTGCTATTATAAATTAATCACGTGGACGTGGTCACAAATAATTTGAAATCAATTCCATTTGTAAAACTCTCTTTATTATTTAGTATCTACTCTTTTTAGCGAAAACCAGAAGATCAAGATCTATTTATTATATTGATTAAGATGTAAAGAAAATGTTTTCGTATAAAACTAGACACAATTTATTTGCTCTGAGTGTCATAGATCTTGATCTTCTCCGGCAGCCTTCTTTACGGCCGTCGCTGTCGCTGCCGCCATCTACCACCTCGTCGCCTCCTTCCTTGCTCCACCTCTGCCTCCTCTTCAGTATCGCGACTCGGTTCGTGAGGAATTGGAGCCACTTCCACCGCCTATTCATCTTGGGGAAATCACCGAGGAAGAGTTGAGAGCATCTACATCCTATTAACAAATGAGTTTCTAAATAACTGTTAACTATTTTTTAAAAATTAAGGTCTCTAAAGTTTATAAACTCTCACATTCTTAAAAATAATTTTTAGAGTTTTTATTAAGCCACGTCAGCAATAAATTAAATAGAAGAAATAATTTGAGCCAATCATATTTGACCAGCGTTCTATGACGTCACCGCGATTTACTTTGAAGTGACTTTTAAATTGGGATCAATAACTCAGATTCAAAACATTTTTTTTTCTAATAACACAATTTTTTTTATTTTTCTTGCAGCCACAAAAAATTCAGCTTGAAAAATGTTGATCCGAGTTATTTGTCGCAGTCTTTCTAATAAATTCAATTATATAATATTTCATCTATTTTCAAAGAAAATATAAAAATATTTTTAATATTTCAATAAAAAAATCATAACATTTTTATTTAATTATAAAAATCAAAAGAAAAAAATCTAAAACTGAAGAATTATTTTTGTGGAATATCAAATTCAAAATAATTCTTCGGAAAGAGACTTATGGATCCGGAGAATTATTTTCTGGAAAGAGACGCTGAATCTGGAAAATAATTCTTCGGATTGGTCAGATTTAGAAATAAGTTGAAAATAAATGTAGATTTATAAATTTTGTAACTCTTTTAGCCGAAATTTTTATTTATAACATAGTTAAAAAAAATAACCAAATAACCATCGTTTCTGGGAATTTCGATTTTCACCACGGCCGCACCAGCATTCTGCGGACTCATTTTAGCGGGGCCGCAGAATGCCGATGCGGACCCATTTTTTTTCAAACTTTGAGATATCTCACATTTATGTGTGGCACACATTCCTAGAAAACCAAAAAATATTAAAAAACCAAAAATTTGAGATATCTCGCTGGTGCCTCGATAAAACAAAAAAAAAAGAGTCCGTAGAACACCTGTGCGGTCTCCAGCATTTGAGTCCACAAAATGCCGGTGCGGCCGTGGTGAAAATCGAAATTCTCAGAAACGATGGTTATTTGATTTTTTTTTTTTTGAACTATGTTATAAATAAAAATTTCGGCTCTTTTAGATATTAATAAAAACTTCGGTGTAGAGTGATTAGGTATATATTTGTGAACCTAAAATTATGATAAGAATCTATGTTTGGACACAAAATGTTTTGCTAATGGGTGGAGTTTTTGTCAAAAGGGCTTTGGACAAAACCTCGTCTAAAGTCAGTTGTAAACTGTCCGAGTTGTGTTACAATTTATACGGATGATTTAGATTTACTGAGACATTCAGAGTTTTTAAGTTTTAAATATGTTGGCATGAAACTTAAAATAAATCAAACGGTAAGATCCAGCTTTGAATGAGATTCTGTCCAAAACCCTTTGAACAAAATTCAATTCCTTTGATAATAGAAATAAAATTCATATTTGATTCTGGTAACAGTTGACAGTACATGAAATGAAGAAATTACACACTACTATTTTGATATGATTTTATTTTCCTATAAAAAAAATTAGGTCCTTAAACTTATAAATCAGCCTAATAACTGCATTTTCGACATTAATTAAATTGGGAAATAAATATGTTGTTATTCCTTGGGAATAACAGAACCTGTTATTTCAAATCCAACCGTTGATCTTTATTGAGATTCGCAGATGAAAAACTTATTTCGTTGAGATTTGTGTATGGAAAAGTTTGAACCGTTGAATCGGAGTAACATGTCAAATTACTTGATCTTATGATTTTTAAGATCATTCAAAAGTAATGTTTTTCCATCTATCTAAAAAATAGTCTAAAAGATAATAATTAGTCTATATTTTTATATAAAAATTACGTTAAAAGATTCAGATCGACTATTTGAATTTTAAAAACAAAAATATTCATCTGCAGTAGAACCAATCTGCACTATGCATATTACCACAGCTTCACTCAACGTACAATATATTTTACCAGTATTATTCAGTATATGTAGGACCCATAGGTAATATTAAGTATATTTTATTTTAATAATGATTCTAATTCTGTGCTAATATATGCACAGCTGCCAAATAAAATATTACCCATATCAGATCTGGAGCCTAAGTTGTAAAAAAAAAAAAAAGGAGGTTAGAAAACAGTAAATGTCCCTTTATTAAAAAGTGACATTTGCAAATAAAATGAAAAAGAGAAAGATACAGAAAATAAATTAGAAGAATGGAAATTGAGAATCCCCAATATCCAACAGAAATGATAATGGAACCAAAGAGGTGCCAGTTAACTAAGAACTACAAGCTTCTAATTTAATTACTCAATTAAGAGTCAAGATAACTTTCTACCCATAATTAGAACTTTGGTACTCATATGATATCTCGCATGTATATTTTATTATTTTAAATAGTAATGACTTGTAGATACTGTAAACGATACATGTATTCTGATGTATCCATGCACAAAAGACCTGACACACACACACACAAATTTATATATTTTAAGAAAAGAAATTTATTAGATGGATCGAAATAAAAATATTTTATATAAAAAAATAAATGATTTTATACTTGAAGGACGTTCTGTATCACATAGAATTTTTTTTTTTTTTAAGTTATACATCGCTTTATTCTTGTCGCTCAAATATGATACTTATATTTTTATTCATATAACACAATAAGAATTAGAGTTGAATCATGAAAAGAAAAAAAAAAATCAAAGTCCAAACAGTCATATGGGTACTAACATAATCTAGCAACAGGAGGGTTCAAAATTTAAAATGCTCTTTCATAAATCGTGCTTGACATTCTTTATTTTTATTTTCAAAGTTTAAATAATTAATTAAAATATATTTGGAGACTAAAATTTATATTTTTTAGAAAAATTGTACTATTTCTTCGGATATGTACAAAATCACTATTTTTGGATAGTTTAAAATAGTGATTTTGTACATATTTAAAAAAATAATAAAAAGTTTTTCAAAAAATATAAAATTTATCTGCAAACGCATTTTAATATGGAAATCATGTTAAGCGGTTCGAATAGACTGCTTGATCTTGAAAAACAGAGATAAAAATTGTGAGATACAATAAAATATAAAAAATACGAGACATTTTAACGCTTCTAACATTGGGAAATCGTTTCTGTTGTCTTGTAAAAGCCACTGATAGCAAAAGATCCAAATTTGCAATCAGCACAGAAATATTGTTGTTGGCAAGATCTAAGACTTGAAGGTAAGTTAGATCCATAATTTAAAGGTGATTTTGCAGGAAAATCTGTTAGATTGTAGATGGAGAATCATCAAATTTGATAGGAAGCGGAGCGCGTCTGATTGATATTGGATTCAAATCAGTCTGATATCCGCTCAGAATTGTCCGATTTGCTTTAAAATTAGCGAACACTTGATCTGTACAAATTTTGAAGCGGTACGTATAAATATTGAAGCGGCACAAATAAATCTTGAAGCAAATTAAACAGTTCTGAGCGAGCATTAAACTAATTTGGATTTGATGTCCAAGTCAGGTGGATACAGGTCTAGCTTAACCTCATTTTCATTCAAGGCATCTTCTTAATTTCACACATAGTGACAGAGCAAAACAAGTCTGTTTTGATTTTACAGATCTTTGTTTCTCAATTTGTCTATTCTCATTAGTTAATAAATTAAGGTATATGACTTAAGTTGTAAAACAAAGTATAATATAAGAAGTAAGAATAATCAACTTAATCCTTTTTAAATTTAAATAGCAATCAAATATGAGCTTCAAAAATAGTCATGTGTGATTTCGTCTGCCGTAAGTGCCAAGCACAGATAAACAATATTGAGCTCTAAATCAAGTGTAAAATATTTAACTCTAATATCAATGCAAAAATATTTTACATCTTATAAATATATACTTTACAGAGAAAAAAAATGTTTTTTCATTAACATTTAGGGAAAATTGTTTTTATGCCACTCCAAAACATGAAAATTAGAAAATTGCCACCCCAAAACATGAAATTAGTTATTTGCCACTCTAAAATCATTAAATTTATGAAATTGCCACAATTATACATCTAGTATACATATTTGATTAAAATTATTCTGAAAAATATTGTATAAAAAAACATATTTTGATATTTCCAAAATTACCCCTTCCCCCTTCCAAATTCACCCATTTCCTTCGCCGCCACATCCGCTACAGAGGCTTGCTTGCTCCGATGGTGCTCCGGTCACGGAAAGGTTATCGGCCAACACAGTTGAGATAGCCTTGGCCTGGAGATCACATTTCACCCTCTCTTGACGTCCGGCGATCACCGGAGTGGGTTGATTTCCGGTACCGGTCAATACCTCGGCACCAATCGAATTCTTCATATTTTGAGCAAATTTCTTCTTGGCTTCTGCTCGTTTCTTCATGTTTACACTTAAATGTAGTTTTAGAAGGGTGCAGCATTGTCAATTTTGGGTTTGAAGGGGCTTTGGTCAATACCAGTATAGGTCTGGTACCGAATTACCATGTTCATCAGGTGAAGGCTTTACCTAGAGTTGAAATTGACTAAGCAAGGGTCCTTATTATGATTGAATGAGTATATTTAATGACTTTAAAACGATTGTTGGTAAGGAGGAAGCTATAAAAAGCTTACTTTAAGTCATTGGCTACTGGTGTAGATTTTTAGTCAGTTGGTACCTTCAAGCATGAATTTAAATTGCTAAAAGGACTTTTTCTTTTGGTTTAAGTTCACAGAAATTCTCTCTGTAAGTCATACTACAAATCAAGTAGTTTCCATGACCTAGAGAAGATCCTAAACATGTTTAATTTTCGGATGTGGCGGCGAAGAAAATGGGTGAATTTGGAAGGGGGGAGGGGTAAGGGGTAATTTTGGAAATATCAAAATATGTTTTTTTATACAATATTTTTCAGAATAATTTTAATCAAATATGTATATTAGATGTATAATTGTGGCAATTTCATAAATTTAATGATTTTAGAGTGACAAATAACTAATTTCATGTTTTGGAGTGGCAATTTTCTAATTTTCATGTTTTGGAGTGGCATAAAAAAAAAATTTCATAACATTTATTGTATAACAAGTAAAATAAAACCTATATACTTGTAAGCAATATTTGCATATTTATGTACCGCATGTGTCCCCACTAAAGCGAATTCAGATCCAGTGAAGTAACTCAAAAATTGGGTTTTGGATCGGGACCGTCTGATTCGAATCCGTGATCATCCATCTAAAGTGGAGCGCACGCTCCTGAGCGACATATTCGAATCCCGAGGCGATATCGAGCGACGGATTCGATTCAGACGGTCCCGATTCAAAACCCAAAATTGAGTTACTTTAGGGGATCCGGACCCCACTAAAACCACTACACCATGATTGCAACAGAGAATCTGTACTCAAGTCAACTGGTCATAGTCAAAGTCAACTCTACAGTCAAATTTTGTAGTACAAGCAATTGCATACTCCAAGTGCATTTTTGTCAACTATAGTAAACCTTGACTTAATATAATATAATTTTAATTCATAACCCAACAATAAATAATGGCATCCATTGCATCACCTTTGTTTCACAATATAATACTACTTCACCTCTCAACTGCACCATTGTCAAAGCACCAGAACAAACAAATGGCATATCCTCTTCTCATAGTCTTTCTCTCTCTACTCTCTCTCCTCCATCACTCTCTATCTTGCCTCTCCACCCACAAGCAATCTCTCCTCCAGTTCAAATCTCTGGTAACCCGTAAAAATGACGACAATTCGGCACCTTTCTTTGCATTTGATTCATGGAATACAAGCAACTGTTGCAACTGGGAAGGAGTTACATGCAACCGGGAATTGCCTACAAAACCAGTTACCAAACTCAGTCTCTCTGGTGTAGTTCCACTTACCTACACAGCACCATCCTCAGCCATAGCGTCACTTTTTGCAATAAAGACCCTCACTTTTCTTGATATTTCACAGAATTCCTTGGAAGGAGAGATTCCCTGGAAAGGTTTTGAAAATTTGATGAATCTGAGGTACCTGGATTTGAGTTCAAATTTGCTTAACGGCACCATTCCTTTAACAATTTTCAAATTGAGACATCTCAGGCATCTCAACTTGGGAGCAAACTCACTTACTGGGGTTTTAGCAAGTGCAGTTGCAGATCTTTCCAGTTTAGAATTTCTTTCCATTGACGAGAATTTTCTTACTGGTCAAATCCCTTCTGAAATTGGTAATTTAATCGAATTAAAGGTTCTTTCTTTAAGTCAAAACCAATTTTCCGGAGAACTACCGCAACACATATTGCGGCTAGAACGCCTACAAATTTTAGATCTGGGTAACAATTCTCTCTCTTCCTCCATTCCAGACCAGATAGGAGCTCTTTTCAACCTCTCCTTTCTCTCTCTGAAAATGAACCAACTATCAGGAGGGATTCCAATTTCAGTTTCCAAAATGAAATATTTACAATTGCTTGAATTGAACAGCAATTTCCTCACTGGGTTTTAGTGTATTGAAACGGGTCCAGGTCGGGTCAGTCTGGTCCAAACCTGCCCGGTCCCCGGGTTGACTCGGGCACGGGTTAGCCCGGGTCAACGGGTTGAGTCGGGTAGGGGGGGTCGGGTTGGGGTTTGAGTCGGCCGACCCTTACCCGGCCTAAACCCGGCGGGTTAGGTCGGGGCGGGTTGGGTCGGGTCGGAACGTCGGTCCGGTCCGGGTAGGTCCGGGTCGGTTGGTTTTTTTTTTTTTTTCTGTTTCTGATAGTGTTTTGTTTGGGGGTTTTTGGCTTTTTTTTTTTCCTTTTTTTTTATTTGAACTCAATATATTTTTGTTATAACAAAATCAAATTATGTTAAACCGAATTTTGTTAAAACCGAATTATTCTAAAACTGAATTATTTTTTATCTTTAAAACCGAATTATTTTAAAACAAAAGTTAATTTAAATACTAAACAACAATCATTAAATACTAAAATTATTGAAAGAAGAGAGAGCTGTTATGTTGAAAGTAATATTATAGGTTCTCCGTTCTCATCTTCTGAACATTTCTAATTTTTGGTCAATTTTTTTAATAAACAATTAATTAAATACTAAATCGTACTAACAGTCAAGTGTGCAATTTAGAATTGAAAATGATAAATGTGTATTTTATAAATTAACATGATTTATGCAATTTTTAGGACTGAAAAAAATGAATTACACTAGATTACTTGAAATTATGTCGAATTACACTAAATTACGTTAAATTACGCTAAATTACAATAACTTCGCTAATTATGCTGAAATACGGTAAATTACGCTAAAATAGACCGATTATGTGCCATCTTTCATGAATTATAAAAAATAGTAAAATAATTCCGAAAATAATAAAAACTGGTATTCTACAAGTTCATTATGTAACTAATTTACTGAGCTACTTGGATTGAATAATAAAAATGAAAATCTTAATCGGAAACTTCAACTCAAGTTTTGAGGCTCTTCCCTTTGTTTTTTGGCAATTCTGAATTTCGAAATCCAGCATAGCTGGCACGGACGCATGCGCATTTTCGCAAGCTTTCCGAAAAGTGGTCATTTGCTGAAATCGGACACTCGAGCGCCGTTTTATGACCGTTTGAAGTTTCGTCGTCGTTTTTCACCTTTTCAGTGAAGATATCGTCTCTATTCATATGTAATTTACCGTATTTTAGCGTAATGTAATGTAATTTAACTTAATATAGTGTAATTCAACATAATTTCAAGTAATTTAGCGTATTTTAGTATAAATATACTAATATATATAACATGATCATGATCAGATGGACAGAATATGTATATACATATGTTAATTCAAATATACTACTATATCAAATATACTAATATATATATATACATATACATATGTTAATTCAAATTAAAGTTTATAGAATTAA
The DNA here is from genome assembly GCA_011114355.1 of Carex littledalei. Taxonomy (NCBI): domain Eukaryota; kingdom Viridiplantae; phylum Streptophyta; class Magnoliopsida; order Poales; family Cyperaceae; genus Carex; species Carex littledalei. Next base: position 4,290,538 of record CM022081.1, read on the forward strand.
CATATCAATTAGCATATGAATATGTTAATTTTAATTAAGATGTCAAATAATATGTATATATGTTAATTCATATTTTAAAAAACGAAGGATACGATACGGCTATTATATATAGGATTTTACTAATATGCTACGCGTAGCATAGAGTCTCTCTGTGCTACGGCTCATTTTTTGAGTTTTCAAAATCCTAACGGTCGATCCGAACCGTTCAACATGATCTCCATATTAATATGTACTTGCAAACCAAATTTTACATTTTTTAGAATTTTTTTACTATTTATTAAGCCACTTTGAAAATCGCTGATCCAATGGTCCAGCAGATTTTACTGTTGTGTACAAATTAGTATTTTTTCAAAGTGGCTTAAAAAATAGTAAAAAAATTCTACAAAATGTAAAATTTGGTTTGCAAGTACATATTAATATGGAGATCATGTTGAACGGTTCGGATCGACCGTTAGGATTTTGAAAACTCAAAAAGTGAGCCATAGCACGGAGTGCTCTATGCTACGCATAGCACGGTAGCACTGTCCATTATATATATATATAGAGAGAGATGGCCTATTGTACTTCACGAAGTAAAACCCCCGTTTACTTCGGTCCATATTTTGTCATTTTGAAAATCCAAACAATCGATCCGAACCGTTCAACATGTTCTAAATATTGAAATGTGCTTGAAGACTAAATTTTACATTTTTTGGAAATTTTTTACTATTTATTAAGCCACTTTGAAAATCGTTGATCCGGTGGTATAGAAAATTTTACTGTTTTTACTGTTCACAGTGGATCAGCGATTTTCAAAATGGCTTAATAAATAGTAAAAAAATTCCAAAAAATGTAAAATTTAGTCTCCAAGCACATTTCAATATTTAGAACATGTTGAACGGTTCGGATCGGTTGTTTGGATTTTCAAAATGAAATTATGAGCGTGAAGTAAACGGGGGTTTTACTTCGCGAAGTACAATAGCCCATCTATATATATATATATATATATATATATATATATATATATATTTTGCTAATATGCTACGCGTAGCATAGAGCCTCTCCGTGCTACGGCTCATTTTTTGAGTTTTCAAAATCCTAACGGTCAATCCGAACCGTTCAACATGATCTCCATATTAATATGTACTTGCAAACCAAATTTTACATTTTTTAGAATTTTTTTACTATTTATTAAGCCACTTTGAAAATCGCTGATCCAATGGTCCAGCAGATTTTACTGTTGTGTACAAATTAGTGTTTTTTCAAAGTGGCTTAATAAATAGTAAAAAAATTCTAAAAAATGTAAAATTTGGTTTGCAAGTACATATTAATATGGAGATCATGTTGAACGGTTCGGATCGACCGTTAGGATTTTGAAAACTCAAAAAGTGAGCCGTAGCACGGAGTGCTCTATGCTACGCGTAGCACGGTAGCACTGTCCTATATATATATATATATATATATATATATATTATTCTTTATTCTTTATTATTTATATATTGTATTTAGATAATCATAAAAATTCTAATTAAAGGCTCAAACTATAAAAAAATTAAAGGCTTAATCTAAGAATAGATTAAATATTAAAGTTATTGGAATATATCACAAGTTAACAGTGGCCAAGTGGTTAAAGGTATTGGTTGTAAGGTTGTTGAGAGAGAGGTCCGGGGTTCGAATCTCGCTGACAACAAAAAAAACTCAATTTTTGCGCCGGTGTATGCGCGGCTCACAGGTGCGGGTCCGGTTCACGGTCGCGGTTCACGGGTGCGGGCGTGGTTCAGGAGGTTCGGGTCCGGGGGTTTAGGGTCGGGTTCACCCGGGTTCGGCCGGTTTAGGGTCGGGTTCACCCGGGTTCGGCCGGGTTAGGGTCGGGTTCACCCGGGTTAGACCGGTTTGGGGTCGGGTTTAGTCGGGTTCGGGCGGGGCGGGTCGGGTTTAGGCCGGTCCGGGTCGGGTTCGGGTAGGCGGGTTGAAACGGTGGGGGTATGGTCGGGTTTCGCCCAGAAAACCGCATCCGACCCGTTTCAAACCCGACCCAACCCTTTAGGACGGTTCGGGTCGGGTTCAGGGTCGGGTCCGGGTCGGTCCGGGTCCGGGTCACGGGTTTGCCCGGTCCGGGTCGACCCGGTCGGGTAAAATCAATACACTACTGGGTTTATACCCTCTTTGCTTTTTTATCTTAAGATGTTAAAAAGACTCAATCTTGGTAGAAACAAACTAGTACTTAACAACAGTTTAGAGATTTATCCTAGAAGTTATTTCTCCTTCCTCTCTCTAAGAGCATGTGGGCTTACCGGAATTCGGATCCCATGAATTAACCCAATTTTTTAGTTTTGATCCAAACCATCCAAGATGCTCTAACACGAATCTTAAAGGACCTGGACCCCACAAATAATACTGGCTCCTGCGCTACCACCGAATAGGCACGGACACGTCTAAACTCAAAAATTGAGTTACTTTAGGGGATCCGGACTCGGCTTACCGGGTCCATACCTGCTTGGTTATCAAATCAAAAAGAACTCTGACTTTCTCGACCTAAGTGAAAACCAGCTAACCGGGTCCATACCACCATGGCTTACCGGGCCGCAAATCGGGAGTTTTATAATATCCGATAACAACCTTACCGGGTCAAGATTTTTTTTTAAATAGAATTACTGTAAAATCATTTAACGGAACAAGCCTCTGCGTTTTTGATTTTCGGAAACTAGCCTCCACCGATCCCAGGGACCGGTGGAGCAAAAAAAATCCACTCTACACCGGTCCTAGGAACCGGTGGAGCCACTTTTGCACCTGCCACACCGATTACACGGAAGACCACACGAAAAACACCCTACACCGATCCTGTGAATCGGTGGAGCTTCAAAAATTGCTCCACCGGTCCTGTGGATCGGTGTAGGCATGTTTAGGGTTCAAAACAAGCCAGCCGCACCCTTTCTCCTCTCTTCTTCTCTTCCCAGCCTCCATTGTTCTCTCTTCTTTCCTCTTTCTTTCTTTATTTCGTTTTTCTCAAATTCTTAGAGGAGTTGCCATATGAACAGATCGCCACCACCATTGTACTCAGCATCATCTTCTGATTATTATTGTGAGTTTTTTTTTACTCATCTGTTTATATTTAGTGTTGTAAAATTGAAAAATATTTGGAGTTAATTTGGTGTTTGAATTTTGTTCAGCAAAATGTCCCTGCTATTGATCAATGTGTATTATGGTGGTAACCTCCAAAGCACTTCAACAGGTGTTGGTTATGACATAGGGGCTGCATTTACCTTTACCGTATCTGATTCTACCAGTTTTGCTATTATAAGACGGCAAATATACGTTGGACTTGAATTGCTTCCAAGTCGAGTCAAATTGACAATCAGGGTACGTATGAACACAGCACAACCCGGATCGTACCATTTCTCACTATTTCGGATAGAAAATGAGGAAACTTGGGATGTCATTAAACAAACTGCAGCTCAAGTGGCTGGATTTAAGGTTATAGAATTGGTAGCTGAGGCACACCAGGGTAGAACCCAAATCAGTTATGATCCGTGTCCAGATAGTTTGCCTGGAGGTAGTAACACACTGTCGGTTCAGACCGGCTTTCATCCTGACTCGGGCAGTGTACCTGTACCCACCTACACACCTCCGGTTCAGGCTGGTGATGACCTTTGTGAGCAATCAGATCGAGACAATAAATATGATACAAGTTCTTTTGATGATGACGATTCTGATGAAGCATGGGACGCAGATATGGACGAATTTGAGGCTGAAATGAACGCCCGAGAAATATTGAAGGATTGGCACAAGTCGATCCCATTCCTCAATCGAGGACCTAAGCATCCATGTTCATCATTCAACGATGAATTGCCAATGCCATACAAGGATCGTGCATTTTTTGCGAACCCCCCCAGGTTAGATGAAAAATTTGCTGAAGGTCAAATGTTTGAATCCAAAGCCAAACTAAAATCAGAACTTGCTGATTTTCACCTACCCCGAAACACAGAGTTAGTCGTGCTAAACAGCAGCAAAACTAAGTATAAGAGTTAAATGTAAATCTTCTAAATGCCAATGGAAATTGTATGCAATTGTAGTACCAACAGGTGCATGGACAATTTCCACCAACCCGTTTATCCACACATGTTTTGGAAGTGCTGAAAGGTTGGATAGTCATCAAATGACTGCCAGAGTAATTGCTGATATTATTAAACCGGCTTTGAAAGATGATCTGGAGATGTCCATTAAAGCGGTCAAGCATATGGTTAAAGTTAAATTTGGGTCAGTAACGCCCTCGTATAACAAGTTATGGAGAGGTAGGGAACTTGCAATTGCCGACTTGTTTGGGAGCTGGGAGAAGTCTTACGAGATGCTGCCATCGTTGTTGGGTGCCATCAAAGCATCTAATCCAGGTACACAGTACCTAATAGAACATGAACCATCAAACACGTTTAATACCAATATTTTCAACCGGGTTGCATGGGCATATGGGCCATGCATTGAAGCATGGCCTCATCTTCGACCCGTTATCAGTGTTGATGCCGGGTTCTTATCCGGAAGATACAAGGGTAAACTTTTTATGGCTTGTGCTTACGATGCAGAGCAACAACTCTTGCCACTTGCATTTGCAATTTGTGAAAAAGAGTCTATAGAAAATTGGGGTTGGTTTATGAATTGGTTGCGTACCAATGTTGTCGGGCCAGGAAGAATATGCGTTATCTCGGACCAGCACGCGGGTATACGAGGGGTGTTTGAGGCTCCTAATCTGGGATGGTGTGAGGAAAACGGTGAAGCTGTCCACCGACTGTGTTCACAGCATATTTGTGAAAATATTTGGAAAAAATACCCTGAAAAGTGGATCAAAAAGGTATTCAAGAAATATGTTGAGAAGAAAAAAAATCTGGAGATTTGAAGAGGGGATGGAAATGATTAGGCAAAGAGATGCAGACGTATATGACTACATTATGAAATTTGGTAAACGGCTCCGCAACTCTGATGCAGAGCCAAGGCTCTGCATAAGTGGGCACAAGTGCATGATGGATATCTCAATCGATGGGGTATAATGACAAGTAATGGCTCTGAGGTACTAAACAGTGTATTTAGGATTGCCAGACAACTACCTGTGTGTGCAATTGTTGAGAAGACCTTTTATAAGTGCGTCGACTGGTTTGTAAAAAGGCGGGAGTTCGCGATTGGATGGGAGGCCTCGGGATTGGATTTTTCAATGCACATTACACTGCTTTTACATCGTCGTAATGAGAAAGCAAGGAAACATGATGTAAGACCGATGTATTATGGCCATAACAACTATGAGGTTATTGATAAAAATGGAATTCTCGAGACAGTAAGTCAATAATTCGATAAATCTAATTATTTACTTTCACGTAATACATTTGATGTAAATTGCATTTTTTAATTGAAGGGTGTTCGGGGCGAAGTGAAGTACGATGTTACCTTCCCTGCAGAAGGAATGCCTATATGTGTGTGTCGGAGACCTCAATTAACAGGAATCCCATGTAACCATGTTCTGGCAGTTTGTTTCTTTAGGAGGCTAAATCCTAACGACTATGTAAGCCCATATTTCAGCTTACAAAATTATATAAACACTTGGTCTGGTCGTTTCCATGGATATGGAAATAAACGGAATTGGCCATTGGTTGATGGCCCCATTATAAGGCCAGATCCGGATAAGGAAAAAATAAATAAGGGTAGGAGAAAACACAAGCGAAGAATAATGACTATGGACAAAATGGAGGCCCCTGCCACGAGGCGGAATGCTCGACAACATAATCAAGAGTCAACTACAGCAAGAAATTCGGGTATAACAATTTAAAAATTCAAAATACAATTCGTTTGCCATTTTATTTGAACTAAGTTGTACTCATTTTGTAACAGGTGCATCGACTTCCTTTAACGCCGGATTTAGGGATTTCTAAGTTTACAAATTATATTTTATCATGTTATGACATGCATTGTATCTTATTTAGACTTTTTATTGTAATTTAAGATATTTATGTTGACATTTTTATATGCATGTCATTTTTATTGTATTCTAAGAATTTATGTTGTATTCTAAGAATTTATGTTGTATTGTAAGAATTTTTATTGTATTCTAAGAATTTATGTTGACATTTTTATTGTATTCTAAGAATTGTATCTTTGACATTTTTAGTGTATTCTAAGAATTTAATCAAGAAATTATGCTTCAGTGGTACATACATGAATTTCAAATATGATTCAAATAAGCATAATTTAAACAACACATTTAACCATGCTACAAAAATTCAAATAAACATAATTTAAAGGATAATTAAACTTAGTCCAAATAAAGTTACCATAGTCCATTTAACATTACAAATAACATACATATAATAATGTATCCAATCTAACATTAATCTTCAGGTACCTCTGCAAAAAAAAATTAAAAGGTATCATTCATTAATCAATAAATAATGGATCCAATCAAAAATTTAAAAGGTATCATGCTTAACAGAGGCACTTACTCAGTCGAAACATGTTAACGCCTTCGTCGGCGCTGTCGATTAGGTCCAAGGGCGTCAGTCCTAGGAGTGTACGGCTGAGTAGGCTGCCTTGTACGGACTCCAAGAGGTGGACCTGAAGTGGGTGGACCATAATCTGCTGTAAGATTTCCCGGATCTGCAGTGGATGGTCCCATCATACTAAAGTCTCCCGTTAGTTCATTGAGCATGAACTGAGATATAGATCCAGGCTCTCTGCTACTCATGAAGTTGTCCCACGTCGGGGGAGGCTCTGAAGTTGTAGGGCGACGATAATGCTGATCAGGGAAATCATCATCCAAATTGATCATGTCCAAGTCCATAGGGAGGCCAGCACTGTCGAGTATGCCTCGGAAGATGTGGATCTGATCAATATCCTCCATAATGGCACGAGCATTCTCGAGCATTATCTTGCCATATGCCATTTGTCCCGAGGTCCTCACCATGTCTATTGCCTGCATAGTCTGCTGTATCGTCCGAGAAATCTGCATAATACATTTCAAACTGTGACATATTGCACATTAATATTGAAAAATATAGTTTGATTTAAAAAAAAATTAATGTACGAACCACACGAGAATGCCTATGACCATGAGGAACGTATGCCAGTGTTGCAACATCTCCTGTCCGCGGGGGAGCCTGACGTCGTAGAGCTTCCGGATTGTTATCTGATAGATACACTGATCTCATACCACGCGCGTTGAACCAATGCATGTACATATGATGCCTACTCATGTCATATGGTCTCCGCTCTCCAATTAATACTGCAGGCTTCTCGATGTACTCACTAAGAGTCATCCCCCAACAACCATCCCTTGTTGAATTGCCATCGTGATACCACGTCTTTCGTAAATAACTGATCTCATCCCATGGTAGAGGAGGAGGAGGCGGGACCTCTTGGTACTTACCAAACTGGCGCATGACCCTATCCGCATGCTGAAACTCCACCATCCAAAAATGGATCACGTAACCGCATCTCATCCAATACCTCTTTTGTCGTCGGACATGTCGAGGTAACTTATCATAGTAATCAACGTATGGTTGCCAGTTAACTGTCTCATCAGCTAGTCTATCGAAGTTATCTCTATACGTGGCTGTACCACCTGTAAAAAAAAATATAAATTTAAAAAACCAATTATAAATCTATCGAAGTTATCTCGAATTATAAATCTTTTTACCTAAGTGAGGGTTCTCTGGCCACAAATGTCGAGTGGTCCACTTCACACCGAAAGCATTCCTCGTATCCTCATCGGCACCACCGAAGGGAGGTGGGTCTGATCGGGGTATAGGCCGACCAATAGCAAATCGAGTCCATGACCAAATCTGTAACAACAACATCGGACCCGCTATCGTGTCTGCCCCCGCGTGGCAAGCACGTGACAACTCTCGATAGAGATGTGCAAGTACAGCACCTCCCCAATTGTATTCTCGTCGAGTCTCTAGATCAGTGATGAATTGCAAGTACATCGCAGGGACTCCATCTGCACTTGAATCTGGAAACATAACCGACCCGAATAAATCCATACAAAAACCTCGAGTGTACCGTGCAACTATCTCATCATTGTGCCAATCTTCTAACTCAAAACTAAAATGCGCCCGCAACCATTTTAGTCTAAGCGCATAAGCAGAGACGGACAATCGTTCTTTCGATGTGTTAGGATTATAAATCCTATATTTATATGGCATTGTCTGATGGAGGTGATTGTAAAAAATAGCCGGATCAGCCCCTAGATCAAACTCTAAGTATGGGTCCCAATCAGTATCGCTGGTGCCAGTAATCGCGTCACCTGCAAATTAAAAGAATTATACAATTAACAATTTATTTTTATAAATAGGTAATTAAATTAACCGATAAACAACTTCTGATTATTAATTACCCTTAGTCGATAAGCCCCATAGACATGCAACATCTTCCAACGTCACTGTCACCTCACCGACAGGTAGATGAAATGTATTGGTCTCCGGCCTCCACCTCTCAACCAGAGCAGTAATCAAATGCGGATCAATCTTGCAATCATTAAGGCGAGCAATTTGATACAACCCTAACCTCTTCAGAGCACCGTCCATCCGACTGTTGTAAGCAATACTAGTCTGATGTGAATTTACCTGCAATGAAGAGGTAGGCTGCCAAAAAGAATTAAAACATTATAAACCCTTCAAATACTTCATATAATATTTATTTGCAACAAATAATTAATAAATATAATCAAAATTACCATATCACGAACTTGCCATGCCCTGTGGTTCTGCGGTGCTAATTTCAACAACTCTGGATAATCCGGATTATCCATTGACTCTGTTAGAAAATTTGATAAACAAATATTTTTGTAACTGATGAGAGTCATCACACATAAATATATAAACAAATATTTTTTCAAGCATATGGCTACAATAATGAAAATTGAACTATATGTAAACAACATATCATCTAATTTTGATTTTAAAAATAAACTTCATGAACACTTAATTACACAAATTTATACTACATATTACTAATTTTACACATTTATAATTTTATTTAATTTTAAACTTCATGAGAGTCATCACACATTTATCTAATTTTACAAAAATTATAATACATATTACTAAAAAGTTACATTATACTACATGAACACTTAATTACACAAAATTATACTACATATATACTAAATTACACTAAATTAACATCAAATAAACTCTAAATTAACACTACATTACACTAAATTAACATCAAATGAACTCTAAATTACACTACATTACCACTAAATTACTAAATACTCCAAATCAACACTAAATTACACCAAATACTAATTTAACACTACATTTCACAAAAACAATCTAAATATACTAAACAAACTAAATTAAATTAGTTATTCATTTTAATTCGGCTAAAATAAAAAAATTATCAAAAGAGGGATATTTACCTCGTCAAAATCGTAGATCCGAAGAGTTTCTAACTCTCTTAGACGATCCAGAAATTTTAAAACAATTGGATGGAGAAATGGTTGAGTAAATTGAGAGAATAAAAGAAAAAAAAAAGAAGAAGAGTTCGGAGAGGAAACGAAGGAGAAGAAAGGGAGAGACAGAGATGGAGTTCTCGGTTCGAAATTTAGAGATCAAGCCTCCACCGGTCCTAGGGATCGGTGGAGCTATAGATGGGGATTTTCTGTGGCGAGCGGTGTGGCTGGTGCAAAAGAGGCTCCACCGGTCCCTAGGACCGGTGTAGAATGGGTTTTTTTTGCTCCACCGGTCCCTAGGATCGGTGGAGGCTAGTTTCCGAAAATCAAAAACGCAGAGGCTTGTTCCGTTAAATGATTTTACAGTAATTCTATTTAAAAAAAAAATCCCGGGTCAATACCCTCAAATCTCTTCAATTCAAAAAACCTCTATGTTCTAGATCTTTCTAGAAACAGTCTCAGTGGCCATCTACCATAAAACATAGGCAATGCTTCTACTATCATGATCCTCTTATTGAGCAGGAACAACCTAACGGGTTCCATACCCGCATCCATTACCAACATATACCGCCTCTTAGTTCTTGACCTGTCAGAAAACCAATTTTCAGGTGATTCCTTCCCCCAATTCGGGCCTGATACGTATCTTGCATATGTTGACTTGTCAGAGAACGGTTTTTACGGGGAGGTGCCAATGAGTTTTGGCCGGCAAATAAGAAGTCTTGCATTATCGGGTAACAAATTCACCGGCCCGTTACCGGGTAAACTCAACACCATGCAATTCATTGAAAACCTTGATTTACATGACAATTATATCACCGGAGAAATGCCGTTTTGGATCGGTCAAATCTCGACAATTTCTGTACTAAACTTGAGAAACAACAAACTGGAGGGTCCAGTTCCTCATACCATATCAAATCTTTCAAAGTTACATGTGTTAGATTTATCAGGAAACAATTTGAGCGGTTCTATACCGATTCAAATGGGTCACCTTGAAGGAATGGTAGACACTATCACATATTTCTCAATATCTGACCTATTCACATTCTCAATTGATTTATCTGATATTACCTTTTATTGGAAAGGGGCATTGCGGGGCCTAGGGTATCAGCGTGTCAGTACCTATGCAAATTTGGATCTGTCAAGAAACGGGTTTTCGGGTATAATACCAATTGAACTGGGTAACCTCAAAGGCCTGAAATCTCTTAACATGTCATATAACATGATACAAGGAAGGATACCAGCTAATTTCGGGCATTTAGGCAAACTAGAAAGTTTGGATTTGTCGCATAATAGGCTTAACGGGTCTATACCTCCTTCCTTTGAGAGTTTGAACGAGTTAACAACACTGGATCTGAGTTATAACAGGTTAATGGGTCGGATTCCAGACAAAGGCAAGATGTCATCCATGATGGATATAGCATCCTACACAAACAATAGCGGGTTGTGCGGGATTCAGATCCGGGTTCGGTGTGAATCCGATAACCCGACAAAGGTGAGTGACGGAGATTTAGTTGCAGAAGGGGAAGAGAAAAGTGAAGATCATTGGTTCAAATGGATTGTGGTTTTCGGGTTTTTTCTTGGATTTTCTGGGGCGATGACAGTTTCATACTTCTCTGGATTTTTGTACCCAGATCCACCAAGACGGTACCTGAGAAGTCATAGACAAAGAAGGTGAATTATGTGAGAATAGGCATTTATGAGAACAGGTAATTATATGTTAAAACATTAATTACATAATAATTGATAGGACACTTTTTATGAGGATGATGAGTTATTATTTCTAATTTACTTTTGTGTTGTATTCTCATCTCTGTCGCTTATTATCAGATTTTAGGCTCAAATAATGCAATTTATCCAATTATTAATGAGTGAGGCTTTGGTACTATGCATAGCGCGGTTTGGTCCGTACTATGAATTTATATCTCCGTTTTGAATGTCTAAATAATCAATTTGAGCCGTTCAACATGATCTCCATATAAAAATGTACTTGTAGATCAAATTTTAAATTTTGTTTATAATCTTTTTACTATTTTTTTAGATAGGCGGAAAATCACTTGATCTAAAATTCTAGACCATTCAAAAGTAGTGATTTTCTATCTATCTAAAAAAAATAAAAAATAAAAGTAAGAAGAAGAAAGAAAGAGATAGAGAGAGCTTATACTGTGCACAGTTTAGCACTATTTGAATTTATGTAAATAAATTCAAGATCTTGTAGCTTATTGGATGAACCATAGACACAGTGTATTACCAATGACTTGCTCCTCTTCCTCTATCTCCCTATTAAATGCCCCATCAATCAAATACAATCAAATTAAAAGTATTAGATTACCAGTAAGTATCAAGTGAACATCAACATCAACCTTCAAAGAGAAGGTTTTTCCATATTCTATGATGTTTGGTTTTTCACGGGCGTAAAAGGTTTAAATTAATCAAAACTTGACTATACTTCTTAATTCTAGCTTACTAATATTCAGATATAAGTATTAAAATATACCTACTCTCTAAGAAGCATTGAGTTAAGAGGCAAGTCCTCAATTTTTCTATTTATCTGGCACCTTCATTCTTTGTCTACTGGTCATGATTCATCAGAAATCAATAGCTGGTATTCTTATTATGAAATACTCAAATAATGTATCAAATGTTGAAATTTTGATCCTGCTGTACTGTACAGGTGTTGTATTGACATTATATTAGTCTAAATCAAAGAATCAAAACATTTACTGGTATTTAACTTATCCAGATAGTTTGAGCAACTGATATAGATGTGAAACTCAGAAGGGATCGGATTTTGTAGGTGTCACGATTTTCAAAGGACATGAGCACAATGTTATTACCTGATGCTCTCTTTTAGGTGGGCTGTGCAAGAAAGGTGATGAACTTGAGAAAACATTGGACTTTGTACAATATATGATTTGCAAAAGGCCATAATTGAAAAGCAGTAATTGGAAAGGGGTTGTGCAGGAAAGGTATACTTTAAAAGTTAATAAATGTACTAAAAATCTTGAAAGAGCATGAGCTTAATTAATGTCATGACCTACAACACTTATAGATGGGCTGTGAAACAAAGGTGAAAACTGTACCAGTACTCTTATAGATGGGCTGGGAAACAACATACAATGACTTCTCAACTTCATAATTTATCGGACCTGTTTAGAAATTATAGAAATTCCAGTGGGTCCTATGTTCAGTTCATGAATCACGGAGTATTTTGTCAGTTACATGGATGGATTCAGATCGATAGCAGATACTTGCATGGATGAATTCAGATTCATAAAAAGTTCGGCAAACAGAGAAAATGAACTGTTATTGATGGTAGATACTTTCATGGATGAATTCAGATTGGGATTACTAACTTTTATTGGGTTTAATTTCAAACTCTGTAGCCGACAGCAGAACAGCTCAAGATTTCGCACAGTTACTTGATTCATATGACTTTTACATTGCCCAGATTGCATTTTTCACTTGGCTATCTAAAAAGAAATGTTAGAAATGGAATGAATCATTCTGACATCGATCTTATTATTATTTCAGAATGGGCAGAACAAAGAATCTGGTTCTGCTGATGTGAATCAGTATACTGCTCCTGGATTATCAAAGAGGTGGCATCTTTAAATTGCTGCAGTTTTGAGATAACTAAAATAAGATTTGAGTTCCTATGGTTTTAGTCACTATGCTTGATTGAATTTAGTAAGAAACATAATTGTGGGATGAATATGGTTGAATCAGTATAACATTATAGATACAAAAATTTAGTCTGAAGAGGTAATAACAAACCTTTTTGGGATTGAGGAGGTAGTCATACAAGGTTTTTTCCTCCCATATCACAGCCGTGGTACCAGATTGCATTCCAAATAGCCCATTCAAATTTGAACCTACATTTAAAAATACCAAAACATTGAAATTATGTATACTCAAAAGAAAAAAAAGCTGAAAGGACGGAAGAGGAGAGACGGACTGTTAACGGAAGCGCTATTGAGGTCTCCCGCTTCCATTTAAATAAGTTTATCCAGTCAAAATGTCAAAACCCTAAAAATCATCTCAGGTTCCTCTAGCGACTCCACCTCTCGTAAAACCCCCGCCGCCTGTTGTACTAAAAAAGAAAGAAAAAGAGAAACAAATCAACAATCAATCGTAGAGGCAATCGGATTCTTATCAGCTCCGCCTTCTTAGACGCTACGACTCAACAACCATGTGTTCCCATCTTCTTTTAAAGAGAGTAATCTACTCCTCTTTCTTTTCTCCTCTTTCAACCCAAAGCAAGTGCCAGGAGTTGCCTTTTATTGCCGACTATCTCATCTCCTCCTTCGGCTTCTCTCTTGATCGAGCGCTCAAGGCCTCGGCAGACAGTCATCTTATGGCGATCAAGTCCCCGGCACGGCCTGAAGCAGTGGTAAAGTTCCTAATTGATACTGGCTTATCCCACACTCAGATCAAATCTGCTGTTTCACTCCGACCAGTTCTTCTGGGATACGATGTGGATAAGACCCTGAGACCAAAGGTGCGTGAATTGATGGAAAAGGGGTTCCTTGGGGAAGTACTGGTTCAATTGATCCGATACAACCCGGTTGTGCTTCATTTGAAAGACACTCTTGCACGCCTACTGTTTTGGAGAGATTTTGTCGGGAACAACGATGGGGCTTTGTTGAAGATTATTTCAAGGAATCCTTTTGTATTCTCATTGCGCATTGACAAGTATATTCTTCCGAGAATAAATTTACTGAAAGAATATGGATTGTCGAATAGACATATGGTTTCATTTTTAAGGGAGAGAAGCTGCTTTGGCCGTAACCTTGATTCTTTTAGGCAGATACTCGATCTAATTGAGGAGCTGGGGATTCCCAGGGGATCCAGGATGTTTCCATGGGGGTTAAAAGCTATCAGTAATTTGAGCATAGGTAAAATTAAAAGCAATGCAGAGTTCTTCAAGAACACATATGGCTGGTCACAGGAAGAGGTGTGTGCTGCCTACCGGAAGTACCCTGTGGTACTCAAATTATCAGAGGAGAATGTGAAGTCGAGTATGAACTTTCTTATGAGTAAAGCTGGCATTGAGGCAAGAAGCATAGCTTTGCGACCGCGGATACTCGGTTGTAGCTTAAAGAAGGTATTGATCCCGAGGTATACTGTACTGAGTGCACTGGAAAGCAAGGGACCCAAGAAAAAGTGTAGCTTTGTCAGTGCTTGTTTGGTTCCTGAAAGGCATTTCTGCGAGATCTATGTCGTGCCGTATGAGAAGGATGTGCCTGGGCTTGGTGAAGCTTATGCTGCTGCTTTTGGTGGAAAAGTGCCGGTCTAACTATTGTTTTTCTGGGGCAGAAATTATGTGTATCAGTTTACAGTTCTAACTTTGGTAATTTTTGTTTTTGTTCAATTGATATTAACTAGCTAGGCTTCTATTATGTTGTAATTTTTGTTTTTGTTCAATTATTTTTTCTAGTCATTAGAAGCTTGTATGTCTTAACTGGTACCTCTTTGTTCCACTATCATTTCAGTTGGATTTTGGGGATTCTCAATTCCATTCTTCTAATTTAGTTTCTGTATCTTTCTCTTTTTCATTTTATTTGCAAATGTCACTTTTTTAATAAAGGCACATTTGCTGTTTTCTAACCTCTTTTTTTTTTTTTTGACAACTTGGGCTCCCGATCTGATATGGGTAATATTTTATTTGGCAGCTGTGCATATATTAGCACAGAATAAGAATCATTATTAAAATAAAATCTAATTGGTATTGCCTATGGATCCTATACTGGTAAAATATATTGTACCTTGCTTGAGGCTATGGTAATATGCATAGTGCAGATTGGAGAAGCGCCTAGCGAGCATGCAACTTACATCGGCACACCTGGGAAGGGCATCTTAGCAGCCGATGAATCAACCGGCACGATTGGAAAGCGCCTAGCGAGCATCAACGTGGAGAACATTGAGCAGAACTGCCGTAACTTGCGCGAGTTGCTCTTCTTGACACCTGGTGCCCTCGAGTGCATCACTGGCATCATCCTCTATGAGAAGACCCTCTATCAAAAGACAAAAGGATGGGAAACTTTTTGTTGATATGCTCAATTAGAACGGTGTCTTGCTGGGAATTAAGGTTGACATGGGCACCATTGCGATCGCCGGCACAGACAACAAGACCACCACTGAGGTATTTAAATTATATCTTCTCTTTATTGTTTATGGTTTATTGTAGGCTGTACAAAGCCAATTCTAAATAAAATTTACACTGAAATTACAAGCTTTCTTTTGATCATGATTTAAGGCCAAATGGTGTATCAGAATATCTATTTCATATTTTCATTAGAGTGAGGCTATGTATTATGTATAGCGCATGTCAGTCCGTACTATGAATTTATATATTCGTTTTTAAAGTCTAAACAATCGATCTGAACCGGTCAACATGATCTCCATATGAAAATGTACTTACAGATCAAATTTTACATTTTTTAGAATTTTTTTAATATTATTTTTCAGTAAGTAAAAAATCACTTGATCAAAAAATTCTAGACCATTCAAAAGTATGGACCAATCTGTGCTATGCATAGTATAGTAGCCTCACTCTTTTCATTACCTTTTTTGCAGAAGTGAACCAAAGAAAGACCATCTATAATTCCTAGGCTCGTACTACTATGAGTGTTTACCTATTTGGACAATGATTATATTGTTCTTACTTGCAGGGCCATGATGACCTGGTCAAGCGTTGCCAGAAGTACTACGCAGCCGGTGCCTGTTTCGCCAAGTGGCGTGCTGTGCTCAAGATCAGCCTGAACGAGCCATCTCAGCTTTCCATTGACCTAAATGCCCATGGCCTCACTTGCTATGCCATCATCTGCCAAGAGAACGGCCTCGTCCCAATTGTTGAGCCCGAGATCCTGGTCGGTGGGTCCCACGACATCGACCGTTGCGCTTACGTCACCAAATTGTTCTCGCTGTGTGCTACAAAGCTCTCAATAATCACCACGTCCTTCTAGAAGGAACTCTTTTGAAACCCGACATGGTCACACCCAAGGTGGCCCACGGCCACGAGGTGATTGCCGAGTACACTGTGCGGGCTCTACTCAGGACGGTCCCACTGGTTGTACCGGCTATGGTTTTCCTCTCTGGCGATCAAAGCGAGGAGGAAGCAACCTTGAATTTGAATGCTATGAACAAGTTGCAGGGAAAGAAGCCGTGGAGTCTCTTGTTGTCTTTCGGCCGTGCGCTTCAGCAGAGCACGCTCAAGGCATGGGCCCGTAAGGAGGACAATGTGGAGAAGGCACGTGCGGCACTTCTTGCAAGGTGCAAGGCTAATTCGGAGGCAACCCTCAGGACTTACGCTGGTTACGCTGATTATGTCAAGGATTACAAGTATTGATTGGCCTTTCGAATTTTGCGGAATTTTAATGTGTTTTTTAAGTAAAAGAGTTAATTTTCTTTTCTTCATCAAAGATTTCATTATTTTTGTGTTTGGTTTTTTGTTTATTTTTCTTTTTTTTTTCTCTCCAGGAGTTTAAGTTGTTTTAAATAAGAGAAAATGTAAAATGACTTGTGATATTTTCTACTATAATTGATCATCTCATTAGTCTCTAATTTTTTGTTTTTTTTTTGTTTATACCTTGCAAGTTGAGATTCTTTTGACACCAGTAAACTTTAACAAATACGTGGAGATCAAGAATGGTAATTACTGTTGTTCAAAGTCGTGTACCAGCAAGCATATTTTATGCAACAAAATCAGAACAGCTGATTAAAAAAATCGAGCAGTTTGACAATTGCAAAATGCTGAGCTTTTGAATTATTTAGAAGCGCATGATAAGATGAGATTTCAGTGTTTGTTAAAAACTATGCAACTAACTGCCCAAACCGTAAATAGCTAATTGTAAAAGGGAATCTTTTACGGTACCGTGGAGGATATGGATTCAACCGACCTACACATGCAAATTCAATCTCCTACCGAATAATTCCAGGCGATGTGCGAGAGAATAATTCCACCAAATCTTTAAGTCGCGGAATGAATAATTCCACCGAATCTTTAATTCCACCGAATCTAAGAATGAGCGGATGAGCCTTGCTTAGCCATCACTAGACCTCTTCAATACCCCTCTGATAAAATAAAAGGAAAAGGACACAGGAAAAAAAAGGTAATGATTTCGCTACTGATAGGCGTACCTTACTGGTTGAATAGCTCAGTAAATTAGTTACATAATGAACTTTTTTTTAAACAAAGTTTTTAAGCAACCCGGCGTTTGCGCGATCGAAATTTCCACCAGCGCCATATGCTGGCGTTTCTTCCAGCGCCACATAGATTAACGTCGGAAATTAGTATAATTCTCGTAGTAATGCAGCCTCGTACATTTTGATATTCAACACTGTATCACATGTACATACTAAAATATATTCAACACTCAGTATCACATCTTCATACCAAAATATATTCAACTTATATCTATTGATACGGGAAAATTTTTATAATAAATAAAATTTGAAATTTGTGCAACTTCTATTATGGAATGACTTGTATTTAATCTACTTCATCTACTATGAAATCGAAAAATTTATATGTTTCTTCTATAGAATCGAAAAATTCTTATGTTCCTTCTATGGAATCAAAAAATTCATATGTTTCTTCCATGGAATATAAAAAATTCATATTTCCTTCTATGGAATCGAACAGTTTAAATTGGCCCATATCCCAAGCCCGTTCCCAATTCCAGTTGTAAGCCGAGCAGTTCCTAATATCATGAGCTGTAATTATTAAAGGTGAGAAGAATAAATAGTGAGGTGTAATTATTAAAGGTGAGATGAATAGTAGGATAGTCCAAGGTGTAATTATTAAAGGTGAAATGAATAGTGAAATGAATAGTGAGATAGTTTATCCATAGATTTTTTTATAAACCATTTTTACTATTCATTTCAAGGTAATTATTAAAGATAATTATTCATTTCACCTTTAAAGGTAATTATTCATTTCTCCATTAATTATTAAAGGGAAATCCTAGCCCTACTTGTCCAGTTTCACTGCTCTATTTTTTTTTTTTAATTTCACAATAGATTCTCGTCGCAAATCAGAAATTATGACCATAGATTTATGAGAATCTCAGTGAAAAATATTTTCACATTTTCATGACAGAAGTATCCGTTTTTTTTCAATTTAGAACACCAGAATTGTCGTAAATTATAATGTAATTGAGATGAGGTCTTGCTTAAATATTTTTTATTTTATTTTATTGTACAATTGTAGCTTTATAAGACAAATTTTATATGTGCCTTTGAATCTACAATCTATATTAAGAAAGTGAAAATATCGCATGCACATACTTCCATGCCTTCCTCCAAGTGTTTGATCTTTATACCAACATACTTGGATAGTTTGTTGGGTATTAATAATTGTATCCTTTCGCAAACTTTATTTGCGATTAGCTGTAGAACTGTATCCTTTCACAAACGATATTGGTGATTTGTTGTACTCCATAGTTCTGTTCTCTGCATGCCAAATGGGATAAAGTGGTGAATCCAAGTATTTTCGTTGATGTAGTGCGTAATTTTGAAGCTGACTTAATTGAGCTGTTTTAAAGATAAAAAATTAATTTACTAATTTACAAAATTTTAGACCAACCCATGCCACAACCTGAGTCTGGAATTCTTCATATTTAGCCTTTGGGTTAAGTACTTGCAGATATGATCTCAATTATCTATTCATAGGGCTTTGCTAGTTGAAAAAGCAATCAAGTAAAATAGTTTGTCATGTTAATTTGTAGCAGTTTGTTGCTTGTTTATTTTCTATTGGATGCCTTACTGTTCAAAAGTGTGAATTAACTTTGATGGTGCAACTTTAGTGCAAGCATGTGGTATTCATTATCTTCGCTGTTTGCTCATCAATTAAGATCGTAAATTTAATCAATGACCAAATATCATTACTGTTCGTTGGTAAATGTGGTCGAACAAAGCTTCACTACAGCCGAAGCTGTAGAGTTTAAACTCTATTCAACTCTTAACGAAGATTGCAAGTGCACAATCCAGTCGTGTAGTTAGATCGGGTGTCGATCCTCAGGGACGAAGAGAAGGGGGTCGGATCTACTGTAGAAGGGAAAGGAGTGAGGGGTCGGACGTACTGTGGAAGGAGAAAGAGAAGAAAGAGGGAACGCGGGTTAAAAAGAACCCCGCATCGTTTCGACGCCCTCATTTAATGCTGACTGTTCAAGGTGACGCGAGTCGCATGGAATCTCACGCGGGTCGCGTCAGGGTTTTTCTTTTTGGATTTTGTAAATGGAAATCATCTTAAAACGAAAATGAAACTAATCTAGCTAATCTAAATGAAGCTAATCTAACTAATCTAAACGCAAGTAAACGACGGGCTTGGGCTGCTTCACTGGTTGATGGGAGGTGGATCAGGTGGCACTGGGGGAAGCACCCATTTCTGAGGTACACGGACCATGCGATCAAATTCTTGCATCAGAAGAATCCGCAAGATTTCTGTCAAGTTCTTGATCGAGCACCCGATCGCGTTTTTGTGAGCATTCAATTTCTCCAAGAGCGTAGCAGTCCGATCGGGTTTAAGATCTGCACTTATGATCACAGAACAAGATCTATCTGGGTCCAGGAACTCATACCTGAGGTGAAGAGGCTTGAGCTCAGGAGTCAGCCACTCTGTCTGAGTCTTGATGCGGGGTGCATCAGGTAGCGTGCGGGTCGCATCAAGTGAAATGGCATCGCGTGCTGACCTATCCGACTCGCTTCCTTTGGTCTCCAGGTCCTCAGACCATGGCATGCGGGTCGCATCAGGTGGCGTCTGACCTGGTGGGAAGGCTGGCCCTTCACATTTTGGCTGAGGTGGCAGCTTTCCAGGTTGAGTTTGGCGTGAGGCGACCATGTGGCTCAACTGCTCCAACAACTTGTTTTGAGCAGCCATCTGAGTGAACATGTTCTGCATCTGATCCCACATCATCTGGTTCATCTTCTCTTGCTCGTGTATGAAGTCGATCTCAGCGGGATCAATGAACGGCTCGGGTGGATCGGATTGAAATACGTAATTGCTCAAGTTATCGAACGATGCAGTGCCGTAGCAATAGCCATCCTGCTCCGGTTCCTCATCCCAATCAGCCAGTGGGCAATACTCGTAAGAGTGTCTCCTGTCTCCACACATGGCTGTGGTTGATGGTTTTTGGCTGTCTTCATGCTCATTTTGATTGAATACCTCTCTATGGCCTCCTCTAGCTTGGCAGCTTTAGCATATAGAGTTGCGATCTGATCAGCTTTGGATCGGCCGCCTCCTCCAGCTTGAAAATTGTCGCGGCCATACCAATGTTGGCTTGTCGCCATGTTGCACATCAGATCCATGGTGTCTCGAGCTCCTCAGATGGTAATCGCCCTAAAGTTTGAAAGCCAGAGTGTTCCTGAAAAAGAGGAAAGAAAGAAAGTAAAATAAAAATAAAAAGTAAAATAAAAGATACAGATTAAAATCTAGATTAACTAGAAAAAGAAAAAATTCAGAAAATGATTGCCGTCCCCGGCAACGGCGCCAAAAACTTGTTCATTGGTAAATGTGGTCGAACAAAGCTTCACTACAGCCGAAGCTGTAGATTTTAAACCCTATTCAACTCTTGACGAAGATTGCAAGTGCACAATCCAGTCGTGTAGTTAGATCGGGTGTCGATCCTCAGGGACGAATCAAGTTCTGAACCTAAACTCTTCCTAATTAGGTACTAGAAGTTTGAATGTTTGGGGTTTGTCTAATCCTAAGATGTATGAACAAATCAAATGAAATAGAAGAATGAATGAACAAGTAAACTAATGTATGAACAAGTAAACTAATGTATAGACAAGTAATGAATCGATTAAATGTTTGTGTTTTGTACTATGGTATAAAAGGGTGTTTCAAGGGTTTCAGATTTCATCTTCAACTTTGCTGCTCAGGACCTGCCACGCGACCCGCATACTCTCGTATGCGACCCTTGTGACGCGACCCGCATGCTTTCGCATGCGACCCGCGTGGCCTTAAGCGCCCTGGACCTGACACGCGACCCGCAAGCTGTGGCTTGCGACCCGCGTGGCCTTAAGCGCCCTGGACCTAACTCACGCGACCCGCATGGCCTCTTGAGCTGAGTCTGCACATGTCAGAAACTGGTTGTTTAAGTCGTGTAAGGCTAGATTGACCGTACCTAGTGTCACTGAACCTCAACTTTCGTGTGTTGGCTTAGCAGACCTGGTTTGGAAATGCAATTTCACCTTCTTAGGTTTAATCAAGCTGTTTGATCTAAACCTAAGTTCTCAATTCTGTTTACTAAAGGTATCCACAAGCTGAGCAAGAGCAAGTGGAAACTTTCACCTCTCGGCTACTTATTGACCTCACCTTTCGGTTCTCAGACCTACCTCAAGTACTTAACCTAATTTGCAAGAAACATCAAGCCTTGGTACAAGAAGAAATGCCAAAGGCATTCAACAGTAGACAATCAAGAATCAAACAATTCAGATCAAGCAATCTCAAATAATACGAGAATCAAAGAAACACGAAATAACAATAAGAATCAATCCATGTGCATAATCAAACAAAGTATCAGACTACAAATCCAAACCCTCGAAACTACAAATCTACTCAGACATGAATAAAATCAAAGTAAAAGAAAGAGAGAAGAAGCAAATCATAGTGAGAGGAGTAGTGAAGAGGATCGAAGCTCCAAGGTTCTTCTTCTCCAAATCGTCTCCTCCTTAGCTCCAGATCGGCTTCTCTCGGCTTCAGATCGCCTCAGGCGCCAAGCCCTCTCTTCAAAATCGGATCTGAACTGTTTCTGGATGAAAACGTGGATTCCCCTTCTGTTGCCAGGCCTTCTGTATATATAGTTTCCTTCGTGGGCCTCAATTGGGCCTGGCTCAGTTAACTCGACGCGACCCGCATGAGTTCGCATGCGACCCGCGTCAGGCAGCACTGATGTGAGCGATGAGGGTCGCGTCCGAGGTCGCGTCTGGGCTGCGATGCGACCCGCGTCAGATGGGACGCGACTCGCGTGGGGGAAGTCAGAACTCTGCCTGTTTTCGCCTATTTCCTGCAAATCAACCACAAACTGCAGCAGTACCATATTCTACTGATATTCAATGTAAACTATGCAATTTAGTGGTCAAAAACATAAGGTCTGGTCTGAAAATAGGTCGAAACAATATATCGAATATGGACATATCAATTACCATCCCTAGTATTTTCTTCTTCTAAATTGATGAATGATTGATCTGTCCCTGTTTAAGTTACTAATGCTATTCTTTTTTGACTATTTGTTCAGATATAAGAGAATGAAAACTTTTCAAGAGTAACTACAGGAAGAATTGGTTTGCTTCAATTTAGCATGAGTGGTCTAGGAAAAGGTATGAATACAGCTCAAGGTTGGCAGTAATGTAACTAGATTAGTGCGTTACTTCCCTAAATAAGCTACCTTGAAAAGTTACTTTTATCTGATAAACTTAAATTGATTTTATTAGATAAATTAATTTTGTATGCTTATTTTCTAATATGTATCATAAATAATGAAATGATGTGCCTTAGGAAGGAAAAATGGTAGTATCCCATTTGACATTGGCATTTTATATGCATGCCAAACAATACCATGAAACTGGGGATACAAGGATGGCTTGTCGATTCTTATATCAGCATAAATTTACCTACTCCTTTAAGTTTCTTAGCCTCTCTTTCCTTTGTATTAACTGTTTTTGTTTTCTTTGTCTGATTATGGAAGGCTGTAAACACTCGAGTTCAGCAGATTGACAGGCTCCAAAACCGTGAAACTGGGGATACCTTGGTAAGAAAAAAGGAGAACACACAAGGAAACAACAGCGAGTTGTTGAATGCTTTGGGTTCCATTCTGGCCCAGACTTCACTCTGCAGTCGTATAAGAAATATGCAGACTGCCATGAATTGTACTTTCGGGCAGAGGTTGACAGGCTGGAGTCTATTATCTCGATGAAATTGAAGGCAAATTTTGGCTAATTGTTGAGAAGCCAACTGAAATGATTGAGGTAATTCTTTAAGAAAAACAGAATATAACGAGATTAAAAATATGATAAAATTGGCTATCACTTAGATAGATAGTCCCTTCTTTTGAGTCTTGCTTCTTGGTCAATGTTTTTGTAGGTTTTGTATGGGGCTGACATGGACACGGCTTCATTTTGGAAGTTCACAGTTTGTCCAGTCTGGATGGAATTTGAACAACATTCCAAATCTTCCTCGTTCTATGCTATGCTTTGAGAGCAGCGACAGTGATTTTGTACCTATCTAAAAAAAAGTTCTTAATGTTATGATGGCGAAATAGGCAATTTAGAATATTCTAATGGGTATACCAACAATTCTCCCTTGTATTTAATCCTCTTTACTCAATTGTCTGGTCTTTTTAAAATTTACCTATGTAACTATTTGTAATTTGTTATCTGATGAGTATTACGAGTTTTATGTTAAATGGGTATTTCATTTTTTCAATTTGGAAAAGTGTAGCATGTGATAGCTTGGTGCTTATCGGTTTGAACTTTTGTGGAAACATGAACTTTGCATCTTCAATCAGTCGGAATTTCAATTTTCATTGTTGTCTTTCATAATTTATTTGAAGATCAATAAATGCGAGCAGAAATATAATTAAGGAGTTGTCTAATTGGTGTAAGGATGTTTGTGGAACGATTTTAGTCCTTATTCCGTTGAAGTAATTAACAGTACAAACATTCTCAATTTACGTAGAAGTTGTTGATACCTCCATAATTTTACATCCCGCTTTTTCCTCGTGGCGCGTACGCTCGAGAACTTGCCATTGAACTACTTAACCATTTTATGTACCACCTAGCATTAAAATCCTTAAAGATACATCACTGTTAAATAGCATTTAAGAAGCGTTTAAGCCGATTAAACTCTTTCATATAAAGATCAAGTTGTATTTATGAGGCAATGATTTTAATATTGGGTGGAAGTTGTTTTCACTTATGGGGATAATAATCGAATATTATGGGTCCATAAAAGGTCCAAAATAGTCTAATAATGGTTCGATTATTTTCCCTCATGGACCACTCCATCGCACTATAGGGCTGTTGTAAGGACTAAAAAAAGGAAAATGTGACCCATCGTTGGTCCGTAGGTATTTCACCTCTTTGGCCCAATCCAGCCCACAAAAAAACTATGAGCAACATTTACCAGCTATTAAAAGACTAGATGGGGTCATGGGGCCTCGCTTTTGCTTCGCCAGTGAAAATCTATACGTGTTATATAAATTACTTGCGATATGACAGGTTGTAAACGTAAACAGTGAGGTGCAGGGGTAGAACAAAAACTATATATATAGGAAGTTAGAATGATGATAGGTGTATGTAACAAAAACTATATAGAAAGATGAAAGTATCAAATTACATTCGCATGTATATTATGAAGTTATAAACCTACATGAGATAAGTTATATTGTGCGGTACATTTTTGCTACATGCAAAGGTGTTGTGTAATGTATTATATTTGGAAAAGGTATAGATGCAATGTGATAGCACGTTATCCCAATAATGCATTTCACTGATGGGCTCACCTAATATTTCACACGAGACAAGCTCAGAATATGAAACACCAAACATAGCAGTACAAATGATCCACCGATCAGAGAAAGGCTCAGAATATGACGTCAGCAGGTTCACAAGATGTTCAAATTTCAGAAATTTCAGAAACCCGGCTACTAAAAAACTGCTATTACACCACCTTTGCATCTTTCTTCTCACATTCTTGCAAACTAAAACAAGACAATTCACTTTCTTATCACGTCCTACCAGCATTTATTTGAGAAAGAAAGAAAACAACACACAAGCCCAACTACAAGAAACTAAAAAATGGATTGCATCAACTCATGATGTCAACCCATATGAGTACATCGAACTATTTAATATCCACAAGGGATCCCGATCCGGGTTTCAAACCCGCAACCTCAGAGTACATCGGACTTAAAAGGGGCAAGTTGGTTGTAAGTATAGACAATATTCGATTCAGTTCGGGGGTAATAAATCTTGGAAAACATGTCTTGTAGATTTCGATGTGAGGTCATAGTTGACAATATCTTATCCTGTGCCACCAACTCAGATGACTGGTTTTCTTCGGCCTTATTCAGAGTATTTCTCACAGTATTCAAATCTATCTCAGGTGCAAAAACGAGCTTTGACAAATGATCCTTCTCAGCTTGCCTGTCATACTTGTCTACCTCACTTGTACCAGATGTTATTAAATTGTAGGTATAAACAAATTTTCTTTGGCCGATGCGGTATGCCCGGCTTATGGCTTGCCGGCCCACTGCCGGGTTCCAAACCACATCCAATAGCACAACTCTTGATGCACCCGTTAAGCTTATGCCCTCGCAACAGGCCCTTGTTGATGCAAGCAAAACCCTAGCATCACTATCAGGGTCATTGAAGATATCAATTGAGGCTTGTCGGTATCTAGGTAGAATCTTACCGTCCATTTGTAGAATCTCCGTCCC
Source organism: Carex littledalei (assembly GCA_011114355.1). Lineage (NCBI taxonomy): Eukaryota > Viridiplantae > Streptophyta > Magnoliopsida > Poales > Cyperaceae > Carex > Carex littledalei. Next base: position 4,316,389 of record CM022081.1, read on the forward strand.
TTCTCTCCATTGAAAGAGATTTATGAGGTGTGTCCTTATGAGCAATAGAGGTTCAATGAATTGGCTAAAAATCAAGACCTTCTCCTTCAAGGCCTCGCATAAACGTACAACCTCTATAACAAATTTCGTTTTTACCCCTTCATTTGGGTCTAATCGATGCTTTTCCAACTGTTGTTTGTCTACAAGCAAAGCCTCTTCCTCTGTCAACTTTAAATTAGCAACTAAGGAAGGATGAATTGAGGCCAAGGAGATATTGTATTCAGTTTCAAAATTACAACCTGTACCAATGCTCTCTACTTTCTTTATAACATCCTTCTGGTACGAACTGGGGCTGAGAATAATCACGCACTCCCTCAACCCAGGTAGGGTTCGGAGAATATTCCCAGTGTGTATATGCACAAAGGGTTTCAAAACTGCTCTAACCTCTTCCGCATTATCATCTGTTACATTACTAGTGATTGAATTCCAGATTCCTTTACCTTCGTTGGGATCAATAGGTCGATGCCGGCCTCTTTTCGGCCGTTTGATCAAGAATCTTTCAGCAAACTGGGGCCGAACCAAGCACAAAATATTGTACAGCTCCATGAAGTTATTCTGAAATGGGGTGCCTGAGAGAATGATCCGCTTCTCCGATTTTACCTTCCCTAGGGTTTTCCACAAATAACTCCTTGCATTTCTCGGTGTGTGCCCTTCATCAAGCACAAGTAACCCCGGCCTTTCTAAAAGAACCTTTCTCACCTTAGCATCCTCCTCGGTTTTGCACCGCTCAAGTGTTAACTTTGTATAAAGGCCATAACTCACTCCAAGGACACCATTCCCTTTATCCCACGTACATAATTTCACCAACCGGGTCAACTTCTCAGAGCGTTTCTCATTTCGTACCAGTTTTCTTATCTCACTGTCTTCCTTCCCGTTATACTCACTGGTGTTTAATATGTGAAATGGAATGTTAACATTCCATTTTTTAAACTCCTCTTCCCACGTGTAGAGCATCCCACGTGGCGCAATTATAACAGGCCGGCAATCCGGAAAGACTTTCATGTAGGTTTGGATGAAGACAATAGCGAGCCGGGTTTTGCCCGTGCCGGGTGCATGGCACACAACGCATCCACCAATGACGTCAGCGGAGGGCCCACTGCGCAGTGAGTCGAGATCAATCCCACCGGCCAAATTGTTCCACATAAACTCCATTGCCTCACGTTGGTGTGCATACATGGTGGAGAATATGCCGGGAATCAGATCCCACACTGTACCATTACTCAAATGTTTCTACTTGACCTGCAAAAGGAATTCAGATTTTTTTTTTTTAAATTGTTTGTTTAAACCTTTCAAAATGCAAATCAGAAATTGAGTTGTGGATACTGCTACTCTGCAATTATTTATGTTGTTAGTCAAACTCTAAATGTATGAATGTATGATACTTTCTTTTTGTTTTGCAAGGGTTTGACGGTGTATGTGTTATGCATGACGATTGCTTGCTGGTAATATCTGTTTTTATGATTTTTGGTTAAGACCGATTCCTATCGATCGGCGTCAGTAGGTTATCTAATTTTTGATGGGTTGTTATAGTTTCTCAACAATTAAGCAACAAAATGAAAAAAAGAGAAAGATAAAGCACATAAATGATAAATGAAGAATGGAATTGAGAAAACCCAATATCCAACTGAAATGATAGTGGAATAAAGAGGTACCAGTTAAGAACTACAACTACAAGCTTCTAATGACTAGAAATTAATTCAACAATAACTAAAATTACAAAGTAAGAGAAGCCGAGCTAGTTAGTATCAGCTGTTATGAAATTTACAACTGTAAACTGATACACATAATTTCTTCCCCAGCAGAACAATAGTCAGACCAGCATTTCCAATGTAAGCAGAAGCATAAGTTTCACCAAGCCCAGGCACATCCTTCTCATACGGCACGACATAGATCTCGCCGAAATGTCTTTCAGGAACCAAACAAGCACTTAAAAAACTGCACTTTGTCTTGGGTCCCTTGCTTTCCAGTGCTCTCAGTACAGTATACCTCGGGATCAATACCTTCTTTAAGCTACAACCGAGTATCCGCGGTCGCAAAGCTATGCTCCTTGCCTCAATGCCAGCTTTACTCATAAGAAAGTTCATACTCGACTTCACATTCTCCTCTGATAATTTGAGTACCACAGGGTACTTCCGGAAGGCAGCACACACCTCTTCCTGTGACCAGCCATATGTGTTCTTGAAGAACTCTGCATTGCTTTTAATTTGATCTGAGTATGTGATAAGCCAGTATCAATTAGGAACTTTACCACTGCTTCAGGCAGTGCCGGGGACTTGATCGCCGTATGATGACTGTCTGCTGCGGCCTTGAGCGCTCGATTGACAGAGAAGCCAAAGGAGGAGATGAGATAGTCGGCAATAAAAGACAACTTCTGGCGCTTGCTACTTTGGATAACATATTAAAAAACAACTTCCTCTATAAGCCTTTTATTGCCGACTATCTCATCTCCTCCTTTGGCTTCTCTGTCAATCAAGCGCTTAAGGTCTCCGCGGACAGTCATCTTACGGCGATCAAGTCCCCGGCACAGAAGATCATCCTCACAAAGAAGGAAGGTGGTGCCAAAGATGGAAGGTGGTGCTGGAGATGGTGCGCAATATCCAGAATGAGCTGGAGATTATTTGTTGCTTTATAATCATGTAAATATAGAATTAGTAAAGCTAAGTTTGGAAAGTAGAATAAAGGCAGATTGTTGCCTTCTCACGAATAGCTATTCTATATATTGATATATCTCCTCCTGTTGGAATTGTACAAACAATTGATGATTTTCCATTAAATAAAAATAGGGAGGGAAGGGAGCTTCTATGGTAGTGCTGTGTTCTTTATTTCTATCTTATTAATTTGACATGGTATCAGAGCTTATGTTCAATCCTGGGAGGTAACAAACAATTTGGTTTTCTCTCTGTTATTTCGAAAAATTGGTAGTAGCTCTCTGTTTTTTTCCTTTTCCTTCAAAACCGAAATACTTGATCCAAAACAATGTCTGAAAAAACCTCAGAATCAGGAGAAGCAGCAAATACCGCTGCACTTCTGGACAAACTAACCCAACTATTAGCCATGCAACAAAATCAGATCATGGCCTTGCAACAACCTCAAACCAATACCCTACCACCTGCTACAACTGTAGTAGAAACCCCAATACATCCAAACCCAATTTCCACCAAGTTGAATGACACAAACTACACCCTTTGGTCCCAAGCAGTGCTGATGTATGTGAAAGGCCGTGATAAAATGAAACACATAAGCGGCAACCCTCCTCCACCACCACCGACTAATCCATTATTTCTAAGATGGGATATTGATGATGCTGTAGTAAAGGGATGGTTAATTAATTCTCTAGATCAACAACTACATAATACATTTATTCGGTATCCAACTGCAAAAGAAGTATGGGATGCAGTTGCCACTACATTCTATGATGGGAATGACAAGGCACAGGTGTATAATCTGAACAAGAGAGTAACTCGGCTCAAACAGTCGGGTAGAACCATAGAAGAGTACTATCATGAACTACAGGGGTTATGGCATGAGATTGATTATCGTCGCCCAAATCCTATGGTTCATGCAGAGGATATCACAAAGTTTAATGAGTTTGTTCAAGAGACTCGAGTCTATACTTTCCTAGATGGCCTCGATGACCGGCTAGACAACGTGAGAGCTGTAGTCTTGCAAATGACCGCCTTCCCTTCGGTAGAACAAGCATACGCAATAGTCAGAAGAGAGACTTCACGACAAGGGGTTATGCTCAAGGGAGAGGAAGGACTCAACAGCTCCATGGCCATGGTGTCACAGGGGTACAAACACTTTGAGGTAAATTCTGTTTCAAACAAGTATTCAACTAAACATGAAAAGGCAAAATTAAAATGTAGTCATTGTGGTGGCACGGGACATCTAAAAGAAGGTTGTTTCAAAATAATCGGATACCCTGATTGGTATCAAGAGAAGAAGATGAAACAACAAGGGGAAAGAATGAAGGGTAAGGCGAACTGGACTGCAACCAATCCAAACCCGGGTCATCCAGGCCCGAATTTCTCTGTTGGATTCGGTTCAAACCAGGCCGGCTCTGTGGGGTCACACCAGGTGCCGAAAAAGGGACTGGCAGGTCCGGAGTGGTCTGCTCCAGGTCACAACTGGGCCGAACCTAGTGCTGCCATGCCACCAGTGCAGCCAAGCCGCACTAACCAGGGGACTGCTTCTACCTCAGGTTCGGGTCAGGTTCATCTGATTCGGTCAGAAAATTCAGGTAATGCAGGGTTTGTTGCGCAAGCTGAAACAACAGGTAAACAAGTGGGTCAAGGTATGTACTCATCCTTTAATAATAACTTAAATAATTGGGTTATTGATTCTGGAGCAACTGATCACATGACGTTTTTAAAAACTGATCTGACAAATTTAAGAAAACCTATACGAGATGGGATACTAAATGCAAATGGAATGAAATACCCAGTAGAAAGCACAGGAGATGTGTGTCTGTCGAATTCTCTTAATCTTAAAAATGCAATATTGGTCCCCTCTTTGTCTACTAAGCTTCTGTCTGTTGGCCAATTAACTGAGGAATTAAACTGTGTGGTTCTCATGTTTCCTGATTATTGTATATTCCAGGATATCCTCACGAAGGAGATCATTGGCCATGCTATTAAGAAAGGTCGTTTGTATCATTTAGAAGAGTTGAGAATTGGAAAGGCAAATGTAGCAATCGAGGGCTCGAGTTCAAAAAAACAGATTTGGACCTGGCACCGACGGTTATGGCACCCTTCTTTTAGCTATCTGAAAAAATTGTTACCCTCTTTTTTTTCTGGCTTTGATAGTTCTATGATTTCTTGTGAAACTTGCATAAAAGCAAAGAGTCACCGTGTTTCGTATCCAACTAGTATTAATAAAAGTGCTGCTCCTTTTGATTTAATTCACTCTGATGTTTGGGGACCATCCCCGGTAACTTCAATTTGTGGGTATAGATGGTTTGTTTTGTTTATTGATGATTGTACTCGAATGACTTGGGTATATTTATTAAAAGAGAAAAGTGAAGTATCTGGGGTCTTTAAGAGTTTTTATAATATGATACGAAACCAATTTGACAAAGGAATTAAATTTTTTAGAAGTGATAATGGGGGTGAGTTTGTCAATGGTGTTCTTAAGGAATTTTTTGTTGAAAAAGGAATAATTCATGAAACATCCTGTGTTGGGACACCACAGCAGAATGGAGTGGCTGAGCAAAAAAATAGACACATTCTTGAAACAGCAAGGGCTTTGTTGTTTGAATATAACGTACCACAAATTTTCTGGGATAATGCTGTTAGTATGGCTGTCTATGTTATCAACCAGTTACCCACAAAAGTAAATAACTTTCAAACCCCACTAAAAACTCTTGAAACATTTGTCTCAATTCCTTCTGTTCAAAGCTTACCTCCAAAGATATTCGGATGTGTTGCGTTTGTCCATCTTCCAAAACACCAACGATCCAAAATAGAGCCTCATGCAATAAAGTGTGTGTCACTCGGGGTTGGACTAAATAAAAAGGGGTACAAATGCTACGAACCGGTAGGAAATAAATGGTATGTTACCATGGACGTGACTTTTATTGAGACCGAGCCGTTTTTTCCTACATATTCGCCTCAGGGGGAGAGAGTAAATGACAGCGAATATTCTGAGAAAGTTGTACAAACTTTACAATTCGGGTCAGTGCCACTCGGGTCAGAGCCACTCGGGTCAGTGCCACTCGGGTCAGAGCCACTCGGGTCAGAGCCACTCGGATCAGAACCACTCGGGTCAGAGCCACTCGGGTTAGTGCCACTTGGGTCAGAGATCCGTGGGTTTGAAGAACAACAACCAGAATTACCCAAGAAGGTGTTTAGAAGAGGTGAAAATAGACGAGTCTGGGTAAACACAGCTGAAGAAATGATACAAACGGACCAAATACCACAAGAGCCGGGATCTCCTGAGGAACATCCACAGGTAAGTATTCCTACCTATATTCTACCTCCACGAGAGAATAGGGGAAAACCACCAAACCGGTATGTTCCAGAAGATGGAACAAGTGTTGCTAAATACCCGATTGCGAACAATGTGAACACCAAGAATTTGACTCAACCTTTAAGAGCCTTTAGTGAAAAAATGTTGTCATTAGAAGTGCCAAAAAATGTTGAGGAAGCAAAAAGGGATAAAAAATGGGTGCATGCCATGGATGTAGAAATGGAAGCCTTAGATAAAAATGGAACCTGGTCTCTGGTAGAATTACCAAAAGGAAAGAAAACAGTTGGGTGTAAGTGGGTTTATACAATAAAGTTTGGTGCTAATGGTGAAATTGAAAGGTATAAAGCAAGATTAGTTGCGAAAGGATACACACAAACCTATGGTATTGACTTTCAGGAAACCTTCTCTCCAGTTGCTAAACTTAATACTATTAGGGTTTTATTATCTCTTGCAGCAAATCTAGATTGGCCATTACATCAATTTGATGTAAAAAATGCTTTTTTGCATGGCGACTTACAGGAAGAAATCTACATGAACCCTCCTCCCGGATACATAAACACAGGATCAAAACCAGTAGTTTGCCGACTACATAAGGCATTGTATGGCCTAAAACAGTCACCTCGAGCATGGTTTGGTCGGTTTTGTAATGCTATGAAAAATTATGAGTTTGAACAGAGTGACTCTGATCATACTCTATTCTTTAAAAAGAGACAAGGGAAACTAACTGTTTTGATTATATATGTAGATGACATGATCATTACAGGAAATGACAGGGACGAAATAAAGAGGCTTGAAGAAAGACTTTCAATGGAGTTTGAAATGAAGAGCTTAGGAGGTCTAAAGTACTTTCTTGGAATTGAAGTGATGAGGTCAAAGAAAAGGCATTACTCTCTCACAAAGGAAGTACATTCTTGATCTGTTAGCAGAAGTTGGTATGCTTGACTGTAAGCCAGCAGACACACCATTGATCCAAAATCTCAAGTTGGAAGAAAGTCCAGACCAAGCACCTGCGAACAAAGAAAGATATCAAAGGTTGGTGGGGAAACTTATATATCTATCACACACTAGACCGGACATTGCTTATGCAGTAAGCCTGGTAAGTCAGTTTATGCATAACCCGAGCGAAGAACACATGGAGGCTGTCATAAGAATAATAAGGTATTTAAAGGGAGCTCCAGGGAAAGGAATACAATTCCTAAAGAATGGACATTTAGATGTTATGGGATATACAGATGCTGACTAGGCTGGGAATGTTACAGACAGGAGATCAACATCTGGCTACTTTACATTCGTAGGAGGAAACTTGGTTACATGGAGAAGCAAGAAGCAAAAGACTGTTGCCTTATCCAGTGCTGAGTCCGAATTAAAAGGTGTGGTTAACGGAATTTGTGAGCTAATGTGGCTCAAGAAACTGATGACAGAACTTGGCTTCCCACCTACAAAAGAAATGGACTTGTGCTGTGACAACAAAGCAGCAATAGATATCTCTCATAACCCAGTTCAACATGATCGGACCAAGCATGTTGGGGTTAACAGACATTATATTCGTGAGAATATTGAAGCAAAGATAATCCGGCTAATACAGGTGAAGTTGGAAGAACAGCTTGCTGACATTCTCACTAAGGCAACCTCGAGCAAGACATTCTATGGCATACTGAGCAAGTTGGGTATGACAGATCCATACATACCAACTTGAGGGGGAGTGTTGAAGCGCCACAGAAGATCATCCTCACAAAGAAGGAAGGTGGTGCCAAAGATGGAAGGTGGTGCTGGAGATGGTGCGCAATATCCAGAATGAGCTGGAGATTATTTGTTGCATTATAATCATGTAAATATAGAATTAGTAAAGCTAAGTTTGGAAAGTAGAATAAAGGCAGATTGTTGCCTTCTCACGAATAGCTATTCTATATATTGATATCCTGTTGGAATTGTACAAACAATTGATGATTTTCCATTAAATAAAAATAGGGAGGGAAAGGAGCTTCTATGGTAGTGCTGTGTTCTTTATTTCTATCTTATTAATTTGACACCTTCGAAGATCATGCGCCTTCGAAGACTATCTATTACTGCAACAGTTGACCTCCTTTGGCTTCTCTGCCGACTATCACATACTCAGTTCTCTCCTAGACACGGTCTTCAAAGACTATCTATTACAGGAACAGTTGACAACGTTGTCAGAAGACAATCACTCCAAGAACTAGTTTATGCAAATAAGTTTTTCAATTAATCAAACCCGCGGGATCTCTTGTCAATATTCCTGTTCTTTCTTAGTCTCTTATATATATATTATTTGCTTCTTTTCACATTAAACAAAGCATAAATACAGTTGAGAGGAATTACAAAAATTAATAGATCTTAGATCCTTATTCTATTATCATGTCAATTGGTATGACAGAAAGAGATGCTGATCATGAAGCAGGTGAAAAGGATGCTGGAAATTCGACAGTCGATGTAGCACCAGAAAAGCGGGCCCGGTTCGACCGATGCTTTACGGGATTAGATATCAAACTAGGGAAGGGGCCGTTGAAGGATATGGATCCTGATAAATTCAAACGAGAGATCCAATGGTGGGCGAAAGCCGTATTTGCGTGGTTGGATCGTGCGGCTCATAGTAGGAACACGATGTTAACGAGATAGCTCAGTTCGGTTCGTGATTGGCTCAACTCAGACTCAGTTTGTTCTGGCACAAGCCGAGTTCAAGCTTTACCTAGCTCAGCTCATTAACAACTCTATCTACAAGCTCTTACCACTAACCCAGACCAAGCAAGATGGAGATGGTCAGCTTCGGCAAAATTCACAGTCAGCTCCTACTATAAATTCATCAAACACAGCCCTACTTTCGAATATCCAGCAAGCAAGGTCTGGAAAATTAGAGCACCTCCTAGGATGCAAGTTTTTGCATGGTTGATGTTGATGAATAGAATATTAACCATAGACAACCTCAACAAGCGAGGAATGAACATCGTTAACCGATGTACCATGTGCAAGGAACAATTGGAAACGGTACTGCATTTGTTTGATCAATGTAGGGTGACAAAGGAGATATACAGATTACTGGCAGCAAACATGGGAATGAACTTACCCATGCAAACCGCAACACAAGCACTTACCAGTAAGGATTTCAACAAAGAAGAAAAGTCATTACTTTTAATTGCTCAATTTGTGATCTGGCGTGAACGATGCTCACGGACCTTCACTGACAACTCAACAGAAGTGGACCAGCTGGTGCAGCAGATTCGAGATCAGTGGACACGCACCATCAAGACAGACAGACATTCATTAACATAGGCCCTTTACTTAAAACACTGTACCGGTATCACCTAACTGGTACCGTACCAGTATCACTATGTTGGCTGTATCTAGGAATTAGCTACTTTTCACTTTCTGCACTCCTCTCTTTTATTTTATTTTATTTTCCTTATTTCACAAGCTCAATCATATTGAGCTCTTGTATTTTATTTAAAATCGGGATATACATCTCGTGTAAACCTATCTGTTTAATCAAATGAGGGCATGACCCTTATTTTTTCTCAAAAAAAACAACTCTATCTACAACCAAAAATCAATCCCATGATTTAAAAAAAAATAATGATATATATTAAAATTTAATTAATTTTTGTTTTTAAAATTGTTTATATGGTTCAACCTCTCATAAAATGTTAAATGCGTCCTGTAGTTTAGTGGTCAAAATTCTAATTTGTAGTTGTCGAGACTTGAATTTAAATTTCAACTGCTACATACTATGCATTTTATATTTTAATCTCTCCAATCTAAATTTTCTAGTTTCGCAATGTAGATGAATTAAAGAAGTCATAGAATAAATCCTCAGATGTAAGGTCACGTGATGATCTGAAGTATATAAATCTATGCCTCATCAACTAATAACTCTCCTTGGGCTTTCACTATCTTCAGTTGAAGTCTCAATTGGGTTGACTAATGAATTAAGCCCAATGAGTCTTGAATTTTGGGCTGGATGATCAAGCCCATGGGCCTATCCGTGTAAAGGACTATTGTTTCGATCCCTCTTCAAAATTTAGTATCCATCCAAGTCATGCACACAAAGTACCCACTGCACATTCAATAATAATTTTAAGTGAGGCTATAGACCTATAGTACTTTGCAAAGTCCGAAATTTTTATTAATACCATTTTAACAAAAAAAAAATAAACCAAAAGACCACTAAAACTGAAAAATTCGATATTTATCAGAGCCGCAACGACAAATGGCAGCCCCCATAATGGACCGCTATTTGTCGTTGCGGCTCCTCAAAAATTCAAAAAACTCAGCATATTACGGTGAATTTTTTTATTTTTGAGGGGCCGCATGACAAATAGCGGCCCCCAAGAATAGGACAACCATTTGTCGTTGCGGCCCTGGTAAATATCAAATTCTCCAAAATTTGTGGTTTTTTTTATTTATTTTTTGGGAATGGTATTAATAAAAATTTCGGTTGCAAAGTGCACATTGATTTGTATTATAGATTTATATTTTCGTTCTCAAAGTTGAAACAGTCGATCCGAATCGTTCAATATGAACTTCATAAGAAAATGTACTTGGATATCAAATTTTTCAATTTTTAGAAACTTTTTTACTATTTTTTTTAAATTAGTAGAAAATCACATGATTTAAAAATTATGAACTATCAAAAATAGTGATTTTCAATATTTTTATAAAAAATAGTAAAAAAAAAATAAAATCCGATCTTCAACTACATTTTCATATGGAATTATGTTGAGTTGTTCAGATGGACAGTTTAAACTTTGAAAACAAAGATATGGTATTTTTTGTTTTCACACTCATTAATTTTTTATTTTCATTTCATTACATATATCCTTTTATAATTTTATATATGAATTTTGAAATTAGTATTATATGGTATTTTATTCTGCTGAATATATTCTCTTAGAATTATAATTAACGTGCAAGTTCGATTCTTTTTATATTCATTATATATGATATCTCTCAGATTCTCGACACTTAACAGACAAGTTGTCATATCAGATATAATTTAGAAGCTGAGCTTTAAACAGTTTAGCAAGTCATTTCAAAGACTTTTAAGTGAAACCCATATAATCTCTTTCTTCTTATCCGTCCTTTTCACTAATGGAAGCAGGTAATATTCCATATTGCTTGGGCTACTAAATTATGCACGGATCATATCTATAAAGTTTATATTACATCATTAATTTATTATTTACTAAAACCAAAGTCTTAGACTGATAAGACAGGTGGTTGTTAGGTTAATGGAGAATGTATTAAATTTTTGGAATAATTGATACAAGTCCCCAACTCAGATTCTGAATAGCATATATAGTAATGGATTTTTCTATTAGCATATATATGACTATATAGCAGTGTTGTAAAAAATGGGTTTAACGGCCGATTAAACGCCCGTTTAATCGTTAACGGCGGTCAAACCGTTACGAATACACTAATCGGAGGTCTATGAACGGATTTTTCCGATTAATCGGCCGATTATTTCGTTTATTCCCGTTTAATCGTCCGTTTATTCTCATTTATTCCCGTTCATTCCCGTTTATTCCTGTTTATTCCCGTTTATTCCAGTGAATATTTATTTTCACATTGTTTTTTTTTCTGTGACTGTGTGTGGTATTGTATTATAGTTTTATTTGTACTTGGATATACATCCAATATTTTTTATATATGTTTTTCCTTCTTAATTATTTTGAAATTGATTAATTCTTCTATTATTTATATAGCATATGTTTTTCTTACTTAGTGATGTAATTTTTTCAATTAGTACGACATGTTCATATATAAAATTAAGTTGTTATTATTAACTAAATTTAGTGATTTTATGTTGCAATGTTCATTTCTTTCAAATAATATATTATTAATATTTGAAAAAGCTTAATTTTCAAATTTATTTTTGCATTAAATAAATGTGTTACTTAGAAATGTAAAATGTGTATGTGTTGTTAAGAAGAAATAAGCGTAGTGTCATGTTATAATAATAAGACTAAGTTAAATTAAGTTTATTTGATAAGTTTGATGAGTTAAATAAATCATTTTTACTAAATTATGAATATATACACATAATTTTAATGAAAATGATTAATTGACCGCATAATTCTGATTAATCGGCCGCATACCGATTAATCGCTTGACAGTACCATGTCCGTCCAACGAGTGCATACCGTTATTTACAACACTGCTATATAGTATGAAAATAGTTATCTGAATAACATATATAGTAATGGATTTTTCTATTAGCCTCTATATGCTTATATACATTGAATCAGGGATAGGCAGTTGTTTAATTCAGAGTAGTCCGCAACCTGTTAATCGTACCAGTAAAATTGTTTGTCTACCCCTGATAAAAATCCTGGCTACTCCCCTGACTAAATAGTATGTATATTTCTAAGAGTCATGTCATGTCTGACACGATAACAGTACTCACATCCCGATATATAGAAAGTGAAATAGTGAATAAATAAGGAGTAAAGTTAGCGTGTGCTATGCTTATTAAGAGAGATTGGTAAACACAATTTTCAAATTTATCAGCTTGGATTCAAACGACGAATACAAATCATTAAAACTGATCTACTTCACGAGTGATGCGTGTACATGCAAAATTTTGAAATTTTCGAATTTGTTTAGTATAAATTCAAGCAGTAAAAAAATGAAGATTTATAAATTATTCTAATGCATTTATTTTTCATCATTTTTTGACCGCTTGACTTTGTACTAAATGAATTTGAAAATTTGAAAAATTTGCATGTACCCATATCACTCATGAAGTAGATCGGTTTCAACGGTTTGAATTAGTTGTTTGAAACCAATCCGATAAATTTTAGAGTTATGTTCACCAATCTCTCTTGATAAAAATAGCACACACTAGCTTTACTTAAAATAAGTATGTCGTATCATGTTATATAATCTAAACTCATAACACTAATAAAAGCTAATAGACATATTTCATAGTTTTAAATCTACAACCAGTCGGACTTTTATATATACTAAAATTAATATTTAATTAAGGTCCAATATTAAGAAGCATTTTGGTTTATTTATTTACCTCTGAAAAAATGAACTATTAATTGCTGAATTATCATCGTAAGAAAATAGAGTGTTTTTATCAGGTTATCCTTTCTTTTCCAAAATGTTTTATATTAAGTGATGAAGTGGGAAATGGGTCAAGTAAACTTAGTTTATTTAACATAATTTATGCCCCATCAAAGTTAGAAAACATGCATATTTTTTCTTTGAGATTGCAATATGGTGGGCCTTTCTTGAGATATGGGCGATCTTCAAGTTTTCATTGAAAATCCTTGTTATCTAAGAAAAAAACAAAAACATGATTGAAAGCTTTCAAGTGAAGAATTTAAAATTCAATTGATTAGTTGCAAGTCCATGGCTTTAACAAGGAAAGAATCTTGATTAAAAGTACTAAAGGTGGTTAGCTTTGACCACCCCCCCCCCCCCCCCCCCCCCCCCCCCCCCCCTCTATATATACACAAGGTATTAATTACACAAAAGTAAAATTCTCATCATTTTTATTCTACTCTAAATATACAATCAAGAAAATGCATACTAGCATTATAGCACATAATTAGCACTTCATAATATCTCATGTGAAATAATTGGTTGTTTAGTGTGCTGTGTGCCCTCTTCAAGTCACTTTAGTGCAGATGTCTCAAAACTACACAATTTTAGAAATATTTCTCTCTTGAACTCAGGGGTGAAACTAAAAAATTTAAATTGGAGGCTGAAACATAGAACACATAATATGTGGTAGGTGAAATTTGAACTCAAATTATTACAAAATAAAATTTTAATCACTAAGCTACAAATACACATTTAATATTTTATAATGAGACTGAACCATATAAAAACTAAAAAAATCCAATTAAATTTCAATATGTATAATTAAAATTTTAAAATTATAGATGTGACTAAGCACTCTATAACTGTTGATCCGCCCTTGCCTGAACTGGACTAATTAATGATATTGTACCCTTATTTAACTTAAATCATTCCCCTTGATGCCACTATATGCCAAATTTCCTTGCAAAAAAATTATTGGTACACATCTTTTGGGCTTGTCAATATTTCTTATTTTTTTTATAAACATTTTTAAAAATATCAAATAACAAACATATAGTTGGACATAAATTACAAAAAAGGTGCATTTTTCCACTAGTTGAAATCACTTAATTTTAGTAATTTGTATTTGATCCCTTCTATAAAAGGCGCCTCAAGTAGCTAGATGCCGCCAAAACATGTAAAGCAGGAATCTAATTGAAATATGTATTATATTCTAGACATGGCTAAAAAAAAGGGAAAAAAGAAAAAGAAATATGTATTATATTCTAGACATGGCTAATATCACCGACATTTCTATTAATATCCAAAGTTAATTACAAATTAATTATAAATTAACAAATATACCCAGAATTTCTTGGTTTTTCAAAAAATGTCCAAACCAGCCAGATTCTGGCCGGTTTCCTCCTCTCCCAGAAACCGGCCAGAATCTGGTCGATTTCTTCACTTTTTTTTTAGAGACACTATGAAGAGCAAGATAATGAAATCTAACACTGAAAATTTGAATTTTTTGTTTAAATTATTTATTAGATTACTTCTTTTGATGTATAATTAGCATATTTATACTAAAATATGCTAAATTACTTGAAATTATGTTGAATTACACTATATTACATTAAATTACGCTAAATTATGTTGAATTACACTAAATTACATTAAATTATGCTAAATTACACTAATTTCGCTAATTATAATGAAATACGGTAAATTACGCTAAACTACGCAAAATTACGCTAAATTAGGCCGATTTTGTGCCATCTTTCATAAATCATAAAAAATAGTAAAAATTGGTATTCTACAAGTTCTTATAACTAATTTACTGAGCTACTTAGATTGAATAATAGAAATAAAAATCTTGATCGGAAACTTCAACTCAAGTTTTGAGGCTCTTCCCTTTGTTTTTTGGCAATTCTGAAATTTGAAATCCGGCATCGCCCGGCATTGCCGGCACTGACGCGTGCGTATTTTTGCAAGCTTTCCGAAAAATGGTAATCTGAAATCGGACACTCGAGCGCCGTTTTATGGCCGTTTGATTTCGTCGTCGTTTTTTGCCTTCTCAGTAAAGATATCATTCATATTCATATGTAATTGACCGTATTTTAGCGTAATTAAACATAATTTAGCGTAATTTAATGTAATATAGTGTAATTCAACATAATTTCAAGTAATTTAGCATATTTTAGTATAAATATGCTAATTATACATCAAAAGAAGTAATCTAACAAAAAAATTTGAATTTTCAATGTTATATTTCATTATCTTGCTTTCCATAGTGTTTCTTAAAAAAAAAAAAATTTCTGACCGGTTTGGACATTTTTCAAAAAACCAAGAAATTATGGGGTATATTTATTAATTTGTAATTAACTTTGGATATTAATAGAAATGTCGGCTAATATCATTGGAGAGCTACACATCTTGAATTAAGAATACGTGGATAGAGTAAACAATAGAATCTCATAGAATAAATTAAGAGTACGACAAAGATTAAACTTCGAGTAAAATTAACAAAAATATTGCTAAAGTATCGAGTTTACTAGCCAAAGTTCTAGTAGGAATAATTTTTCAAGGCTATAAATTCGTTCCTTCGCTTTTAACCGACTCTTCCAATTCGTTCCCTTCTTCTGTCAATTTCCTCCTTTTTTAGCCTTTTTGGAGGTTAGAAACATAGATACTCTGTTTTGCAACGTGGGTGACATTTTTGAGAAGTTTCAAAATGTAGAGATGTGAAGAAATTCTTGCAACCTCATTAATGAAGTCGATATTTTAGCCTTTTTCTTCATCAAATTTATTCAAATTTTCTTCATCAAATATATATTTGTAGCTAAAATAGATAATGAGAATGGCTAATATACAAACGTTTGTTCCTGGACTCAGAAACAAACGGTTCGATTCTCCAATTTTCGAAATCCAAACAATCGGTCCAAACCATTAGATATTCAATCTATATTAAAATGTGCTTGGAGACCAAATTTTACATTTTTTAGAATTTTTTTACTATTTATTAAGCTAGTTTGAAAACTGTTGTTTTTATTAAATTTCTACAGCATTGAAAAACATCGGTTGTCAAACCAGCTTAATAAATAGTAAAAAAATTTTAAAAAATGTAAAATTTGGTCTCCAAGCACATTTTATTATAGATGAATATATAATGGTTTGGATCGACTGTTTGGACTTTGAAAATCGGAGAACCGAACATTTTGTTTCTGAGTCCAGAAACAAACGTTTGTATATTAGCCATTCTCACAGATAATTGGTCAAAATTTTAAGTAGAACTCTGTCAACAATATATATTTGTTTAGCACTTATCAATTAACTATTCATATATGAAGAACGATGATCCAAATTATTAGCATATTGGTCGAAACGTTAAATGTTTAGAAGAAAAACTCAGATTGTTAACAATCGCTCTTACATAAATTGGTAGAATGAAATAATAAAAAATAAAAAAGCCAAGGCTTAATAGGACGTCTACCAACACTTTCTTTAGTTTCTTTAGTTACGCTTAATTTTCCTGAACATCAATTTCCTTAACGAGAATTAAGACCACATTTTTTAATCTCTTGCTCAAATCTTAATCCCTGCTCGAGTCTTAAGACACATCTATTTTTGAATTAAATTAACCTCTTTAGCCTCTATCTACGATTAAGATAACTAAACATGAACTCTTTAACGCAGAAAATGGCCAGTACTATATTAAAAAAAAAAAAAAAAATTGGGTACCGGCCATTTTCCAGTCAGTACTGAATTAAATTGGATACCGGCCAAAAAATAACCGGTACGAGTATTTTTATAACTTCCGAGCGGATATGGGTATATTAATTAATTTCTATTAAACTTTGGATATTAATAAAAATGTCGGCTTTAGCCTCTATCTACGATTAAAATAACTAAACATGAGCTCTTTAACGCAGATTAAAATTTAATTCTAATTCTGTTGTCGAGCATGCTAGTGTGGTATTGAATTTTTATTCGAATATTTTTTATAGGAAGATATATAAATGTCTTAAAATTATTATTGTTGTTGTTATTATTACTGGTTGTTTTATTACTAGACACTACCTGCCGACATTTATATTAATATCCAAAGTTTAATACAAATTATTAATTCTGCCCAGAACTCGACTCAATATCGAAAAATACCCAAGCCGGCCAGAAAATGGCCGGCTTAGGTACCAGAGTAAACCGGCCATTTTTTGGCCGGCTTACTCCATTTTTTTTTTTTTTTTTTTTAGAGAGACACTATGAAGATCAAAATATTGAAATCTAACTCTGAAAATTTGAAATTTTTGTTTAAATTATTTGTTATATTACTTCTTTTGATGTATAATTAGCATATTTATACTAAAATACGATAGATTAATTGAAATTATGTTGAATAACACTAAATTATGTTAAATTACGTTAAATTACATTAAATTACTCTAAAATACGGTAAATTACGCTAAATTACAAATGAATATGGACGATATATTCACTGAAAAGGGGAAAAACGACGATGAAACTTCAAACGGTCATAAAACGGTGCTCGAGTGTCCGATTTCAGCAAATGACCACTTTTCGGAAAGCTTGCGAGAATACGCATGCGTCCGTGCTCGCGATGCCAGATTCCGAAATTCAGAATCGCCAAGAAACTAAGGGAAGAGCCTCAAAACTTGAGTTGAAGTTTCCGATTAAGATTTTCATTTCTATTATTCAATCCAAATAGATCAGTAAATTAGTTACATAATGAACTTGTAGAATACCAATTTTTACTATTTTCGGAATTTTTTTACTATTTTTTATGATTCATGAAAGATGAGCAAAATCAGTCTACTATAGCGTAATTTTGTGTAGTTTAGCGTAATTTACCGTATTTCAGCATAATTAGCGAAGTTATTGTAATTTTACGTAATTTAGTATAATTGAACATAATTTATTGTAATATAGTGTAATTCAATATAATTTCAAGTATTCTAGCGTATTTTAGTATAAATATGCTAATTATACATCAAAAGAAGTAGAGGAGGGATCAAGTTACAACAAATTTGAGTTACAACAAAGTTACAACAACCATTTTTTTCATTTTCAAAGTCCAAATCATCGATCCAAACCGTTCAACATGATTATCTATATAAAATGTGCTTGCAGATCAAATTTTACATTTTTTTGAATTTTTTTACTATTTATTAAGATGGGTACAAAATTCAATGGTTTGAATATGACTATTTTTTGTAAAATACTTATAATAAATAGTAAACAAATTCAAAAAAATGTAAAATTTGATCTGGAAGCACAGTTTATTGTGGAGATCATGTTGAACGGTTTGGATCGACGATTTGGACTTTGAAAATAAAAAAAATGATTGTTGTAACTTGATCCCTCCTCAAAGAAGTAATATAACAAATAATTTAAACAAAAATTTCAAATTTTCAGAGTTAGATTTCAATATTTTGATTTTCATAGTGTCTCTAAAAAAAAAAAAAAAATGGAGTAAGCCGGCCAGAAAATGGCCGGTTTACTCTAGTACCTAAGCCGGCCATTTTCTGGCCGGCTTGGGTATTTTTCAATATTGAGTCGAGTTCTGGACAGAATTAATAATTTGTATTAAACTTTGGATATTAATAAAAATGTCGGCACTACCTGAAGGCTGTGAGCATTGGATGGTGTCCTAAAGTTGTTACCAAATGGAGGCAACTTTAGCTTTCTAGATGGTTAGGAGCACTTGAGTGGGGCTAATTTTGTCCATAGTGAAAGAAGCCTATAGCTAGGTTTTGGAGTGGCCGGTGGGTTACATGATTTCAAGCTCAAGGGGTCACTTCACAATCACTTGCTAGCTAGCTCTAGCTCTCTTTGTTTCTTTGAGCAACCCACTTATTCTAACCCAAGTCATTTGGTGGGATTTGGAGAGAGATGGGTTTGGTTGATCTATCTTGTGGTTAAAGACAAAATGTATCTTGTACCCAATTCCATCAACTTTTTTTTTAGCAGATCGTAAATAATATATATTAAAAATATTAAAAGAAAGTATAATTACGTAACAAAGTCTAAATTTGAGGCCAACTATTTTATTTTACTCTGCTAAAGGAGATACGGGTGAATAATATCTAATCCGTATTCGAAAAATTAGATATGGATACGGATATAGTTTTACGTTTCAATTATACGTAACCGAATAGTAATATATATTATGAAAAAATATGTCATTTATCATTATAATTAGATAAATATTATGAACTTTAGTATTTTTTTAGTAATATTTATATATTTGTTAATAAATATCCGATCCGGTCTATATCTGTCTAATATTCGATCCGTGTCTGTCTAATATCCGTATCTGTATCCGTCTCCGTCCATATGTATTTGAAAAATAAAATAATATGGATATGGATATGATTTTCCGCTCTGTATCCGGTCCGTTTTCACCCCTATAACTTAGAACTCCTTTTTATAAGAAGTGAATTGAGGGATAATACTAATAATATATGACCTAATTCTTTTTATTATTTTTCGGATCCAATACCTAGATTAATTACTCGGAAAAGTGCTTCAAATTTCGAAATATCTTTTACATAAATGCAGTTTACATCGAGCGAATTAATTTTAAAAGCGTTCTAGCTTTCCATTTTGCACCTTACAGTGGGCCAATTCAAAAGTTGCTATTCTCCCTAGAGGGAATAAGGAACAAAGGAACTGGACCATCTTGAAAAGTGAAAGTGCAATTAATAAGAAACCAAAAAAAAAGTGCAAATAATGGAGCTTGTGTTTGCTTGTTGTACCTCAACACAATCATTAAAAAAATTTGAGCAATTTATGAATAAACACTTGGTTAGTTTGGTATGATCAGACATTTCAAGAGCTTTTTTTTTGGGAGGATTTGTAGTACTCTAGCTAGCGTTGATAGTTTCATTTGGAAAAAGAATCTGCACCTAAAATGGACCCCTTTTACTGTTTCAAAAAAATTATGACACGGTAAAAAATAGATTTGTCAACTACCTAGATAAGTCGAGTTTGATTTTAGATAGCCAATTAAAAATCAAGCTGAGTCAGCTCGTTAATAGCTCTTTCGTACTATGAATCACGTACAGAGTAAATATTTTATCGAGAGGACTATGTTTCATTTGCAACCAAGTCGTTTTTGGATTTTCAAAATCCAAACAGTCGATCCAAACCGTTAGATGTTCAATCTATATTAAAATCTGCTTGGAGACCAAATTTTACATTTTTTGAAATTTTTTTACTATTTATTAAGCCACTTTGAAAATTACTGATCCGGATGAACAGTAAAAACAGTGCAACCAAATTCTGAACCAAATTTTCAAAGAATCTGCACCTAAAATGGACCCCTTTTACTGTTTCAAAAAAATTATGACACGGTGAAAAATAGATTTGTCAACTACCCTAGCTAAGTCGAGTTTGATTTTAGATGGCCAATTAAAAATCGAGCCGAGTCAGCTCGTTAATCGCTCTTTCGTACTATGAATCACGTACAGAGTAAATATTTTATTGATTTAATGTTATGAGCAATATATATATAGAGAGAGGCTAATATCAAAACGTTTGCACTAAGGTCCTCGTGCAATCAAGTCGTTTTTGGATTTTCAAAGTCCAAACGGTCGATCTAAACCATTAGATGTGATCTCTATATTAAAATCTACTTGGATACCAAATTTTACATTTTTTGGAATTTTTTTACTATTTATTAAGCCACTTTGAAAATTGCTAATCACATGGTCCATAATTTGATTGCACTGTAATTTTAATTTTTTCTTGTTATAAGTTTCATCCTCTTATAATGGACACAAAGAGAAATGGTGAAAAATTGAAAAAAATAACTTTATTTATTTCTTGCAACAGACTGAGAAAAGGGCCAAGTCTACACGAGCCTGGTTAGACCATGCTTGAACCTGTTAATAAACGAACCAAATCAGAATCGAGCAAGTTAATGTTAATTACAAGTTTTTTCTGAGCCAAACCCGATTTTTTTATGATGAAAACCAACGGTTAGCAGGTGGTATGAACCTACAGACAAGAAAAGTGACCTGAATCAAAGAATTGTGCTACTATCATTGACCCAAATCCATTTGGAATCTAGAATGATGATATCCAGATCCAAAAATGAGATGTGATCTGAAATAATATAATCTGAAAATATTTAAACTGGAATGAACCGAATCATACGATGTGACATGTAATCTGAAAAAAATCAACTGAATATTAAGAAATGAAATTAAATATTATCATCATATGAATCCAAATGGACATGAACATCACTTGGACTTTCATTGATTTTTGCTACTTAATTAATCAAATGACATGAAGATCAAATTAATTGATTTTAATCTGAATCTATCCGGATCGAACTCAGGGGCGAATCTTAAAACAAGTTAGAAGGTGATTAGTCATTTCTATGATTTAAATTTTTTTAATTATGTATATTGAAAATTAATTGAATTTTATTGTCGTAAAAGTTTTTATATAGTTCAGCCTCTCTTATAAAATGCTAAATGTGTATTTGTAACTTAGTGATTACAATTTCACTTTGTGATCGTGAAAACTTGAGTTCAAATTCTAATTACTACACATTATGCATTTTATGTTTTAGCTTTCCAATTTAAATTTTCTAGTCCCGCTCCTGATCAAACTTGATCTGAATACGAAATAATTCGACCCGCAAGTATCGAATCCAAACCCAACCCATCGTACCCAACCATCACTATGAACTATCCTCTCCATTACAGTAAAAGATTTCCTTACTTTACGGTTTGAGATTGACTCTCAGCCTCTTTGAGATTCGGGCTAGCGCAAAGGCAGTATTATTGGGCTTTGAGATTCGTGCCAAGTTAAAAAGAACGGTCCAAGTCCAATAATTATAAAGGATTCCCTATTACGGTACCGGGGAGGATCTGAATTCCCATCACTATGCCCCTCTCGGTCGAGAATTCATATTCAGTGCAATACCTGACCATGTAAATTTGATACCTGAGCCATCTGTTTTAATCTGGCACAAATCTCAAAGAGGAATTCTATATTCCAAATAGACACCAAATTAATTTTGATCTAACTATAACTATTCTACACAGTTTGGTACCTTAGAGGATACTTACTCCTAGGTCAAACCGAAATTTTTATTTATACCATTTTAAGAAAATCAATTAACCAAATAACCATCGTTTCTGGTCAATTCTAAATCTAACACGGCCGCAGAACACCGGAGCGGACCCATATGGGGGGTACCGCAGAATGCCGGAGCGGACCCTCATACGGGTCCGCAGAATGCCGGAGCGGTCCCCTACAGGAGCCTATATAAGGGGCCGCTGGTTTCGGATTTCATATCATTTCAAAGAAGTTTCAATCCCTTCGACCTCGGGTAAGTTTTCTTCTTCTTCTCTAGTTTTAATTTTTAGTGTAGAGTAGGATTTAGGTTTAGAGTTTAGATTTAGCATTTAGAATTATATATTAAATTAGGATTTAGAATTAGAATTGCACCCAAATTTAATTAGAATTGTACCCAATTTAATTAGAATTGCACCCAAATTTAATTAGAATTGCACCCAAATTTAATTAGATTGTACCCAAATTTAATTAGAATTGTACCCAAATTTTATTAGATTGTACCTAAATTTAATTAGAATTGTACCCAAATTTAATTAGAATTGTACCCAAATTTTATTAGAATTGTACCCAAATTTAATTAGAATTGTACCCAAATTTAATTAGAATTGCACCCAAATTTAATTAGAATTGTACCCAAATTTAATTAGATTGTACCCAAATTTAATTAGAATTGTACCCAAATTTAATTAGAATTGTACCCAAATTTAAACCGGACTTTTACCAAAATCTCATATTTGACCAAAAATTATCCAATACAGCATGACATCCAGTAGAGATAGACCATCCTCCAGTAGGGGTACACAGCATGGCCCTCCAGCCACGCCATACGAGATGTCTCAGTACATTGAGACAGCATTGGCGGATGTTCCGGGTATCCGGAGTCGCACCGACAGGGTCAGCGACTTCTTGTGGTACCCGAATGCGGAGCATCGGATTTTAGAGGCTGCCACTGGGGTAAGTAAATTTGTCATATTTATAAATTTGTCATCCCGAATTTTTGATGAATGAATTTGATCGGATTATTTAATTAAATGCAGGGTTTGGATGCGGTTACAGTTCGTCACAACCACACTCATCTACGGTACCAGCCGGCGTACGGGGGGTTTTACGCTCGATGGGATTGTACCAGATATCCCAGATGGCCGAGGAGAATGCTGACGAGGGTTTATCTTCTGGCCTCGTTGAGCGATGGCGTCCCGAGACGCACAGCTTTCATCTCCCCCATGCTGAGATGACAGTCACCCTACAGGACGTCAGTTGCCTGTGGGGTATGACTATTATCGGGGAGCTAGTCACGGGCGTCGAGTACGGAGACTTCCGGGCATTGTGCGCGGAGCTGTTGGGGATCTCGCACGAGGATCTCCAGAAAGAGAAGAAGAGAGGTGAGAAGACCGTGGTCTCGCCCAGCTGCATCAGCTTGGCAAAGCTGCGGGCGAGATTCAAGGATTTTCCGGATCGACCAGATCAGGTATTTGCTTGTACAAGATTTAATTTAAATAATATTAGATTTATTTTCTTGTAAGTAATGTTCTAATTTAAATCTATAACAGGTGGTTGTTGACCGACACCTGCGCGCCTATATTTTGGAGATGATCACCTGTCGGTTGTTTCCGGATTCGCATGGAGATCAGGTGCGGCTGTGCTACCTCGACCTTCTGCGCGACCTGTCCACTGCGGGCAGGTTCAACTGGGGAGGTGCCACGCTGGCATGCCTATATAGGTAAGAAACACCTTCTTATAAATATTTTCAAATATTATACATCGTAGTGTAGTAACACTGACTTTGTAAATTGTAAAGGGGTCTTAACACAGCCTGCCTGAAGAAGAACAAGACCTTCATTGGACCATGCATGTTACTACAGCACTGGTCCTACGCACATCTGATTGTTGGCCGTCCAGTCCTGGCCAACAAGACAGATGTGCCGGAGTGGGGCAAGCCAGAGCCGGACAACTGCCCTGCATTTGCCGCCAAGTACTGCTATCCCAAGATTTGGGTGGGTGCAGGGCATGGCACGTCTCTCGGCATCACATTCTGGAGACAGGAGATCGAGCATCTTAGAGATGATGCCGAGTTTGTGACCTGGGAGCCCTACAGAGATTATGTAAGTTTACTTTTGTTTTTATTTTGATTTAAATTTTTTCCAGTTCGAATTGATATATGATATTAAATCTATACTTCCAGGTCGAGGTGGATGGCGCACATCGGTCATATCTTGAGATATTGCCGGAGCGATGTCGTCAGCAGGAGCGTTTCTGGCGTGCAGAGGTGCCACTCATATGTTTTCAGGTACCGTAATTTCTTTATGCTAGTTATTTACACAAGCGACTTAATTTAATAAAAATAGTCTAACGTATTAAAATATATAGATCATCGAGCACCATTACCCCGGACGGGTCATGAGACAGTTCGGGATGCGCCAGCTTGCTCCGCCCCCGGCACCGATCAGCGAGGAGGTCTGGCGAGGGCTGCACCATCCCAGGGAGACCACTGCAGGCAAGGACTGGGGGATTGCCCGTGCAGATTACGTGTTCGAGGCAGGAGCTGCAGATCCCCCATTGGCCGAGCCCGACCGTCAGATGGATGTCGCGCTAGTGTAAGAATTTTTTTATTAATTCAAAACTTCAACTATAGTTTTTTGATTGGAATATCTAACATTTGTTGTAATTCGTACAGACCTTACAGAGATTGGTACCAGGATCACGGCGCGTACACCATATTTCTCGAGGGATGCATCGCCGACAACCCGCATGAGCGGGTACCGAAGCCGAGGGATCGTATGGGACGGATCCACGGTATTATCCCCGCCGGCGCACCTTTCGCAGCCACGGTATTTTTAATTTGAAGTTTCAAATTCAAAACTATTAATATTTACAATTGTACAACTTCTTCATAATTTTTTCAATTTTCAGGCATTATATCTTGTCAAGAGTTGCGTCATAGGGGCTACGATGGCCGTCACCAGGGGATGGAAGAGGCTCGGGAAGGTCATTCTCAAGCACAACGTACCTGCGGTGTGCCAGTGTGGGTACAGGGCGCGCCTCGACTCTCTACTGAGGTGCGCTGGCTTGGGCGGTGTTGATGCAGTGGACGACATATCTGACGAGCCCGATGTCTATGTCCCCCTACACTGGTGATGAGGACGTGTTTGCACCCGTCCACGGCGCTGAGACGGTCGGTCAGGCGTTCGACCGAGGTGCCGAGTTGATGCGCCGAGCCGCACAGGACGCCATGGGATCCCAGGCTAGGATGCCTACCGAGGTATAATTTAAATTAAAATACATAACTGTGAATTTTTTCTTATTCAATACTTACGAATATTATTACAGGGTGGACACGAGGAGGACCTGGTCTTCAATATCTCCACTGAGTATGGCACAGAGAGAGATGGACTGTATTCCCCGGGTTACAGTCCCACTCAGACAGCACCTCCTGCCTATCAGCCAGGGTATGTTCAGACGGACCCCATCCCGCCGTTCCCTGGCCAGTCCTCACAGCAGGTACCTCACCCTTCCCTCCACGATGACCCCATTGCCAGACAGGTGTTTTTATTCACGTAGCCTGAGTCTGGACAGACCACAGTTTTTGGTCCTGGGGTCCAGCAGACATCCGAGATTGAGGAGGTTCTCCAGGAGCCGGTTCAGTCTACGGATGTCCAGGCAGACGACTCTGCATCCTCCGCAGATACTGACGAGACGCCACTCTGCAGGCGGGGTCGGGGGTTTAGGAAGAAGAAGGCGAGGACGGTGTTTAGTCCAGAGCCCTAGATTTTGATTTGTTGTACTGTTAGATGTTTTGTTAGATTCTTATTTGTAGTATTGGTAGATGTTTTGTCAGATACTTATTTATTTCGTTGATTAGTTTCTTTTTTGTTTGATTTTGTTGTTATTTATTTATTTTGTTGATTTCATTATCTCAGAGTACACAAAAGAATTTCAAAGAAACCACATATCTAAAATATCTAAAATATTTCAAACGAACGACATATCTAAAATACGATACGACCAAAAATCAATTTAAACCACGTTCGAAACTAAATAAATAACCCTTATCAAATTACAATTTCGTATTTCTAAAATAAAAAATAAAGGGTCCGCTCCGGCATATAGCGGCCCCAGGGACCGCTCCGGCATTCTGCGGACCCATATGAGGGTCCGCTCCGGCATTCTGCGGTACCCCCCATATGGGTCCGCTCCGGCATTCTGCGGCCGTGCTAGATTTAGAATTGTCAGAAAACCGTGGTTATTTGGTTAATTGATTTTCTTAAAATGGTATAAATAAAAATTTCGGTAGGTCAAACGATGAGCCGATATTTTTATTAATACCCCAAAAAAAAACAAATTATCAAATCTGCTCCCACTCCAAACTTATTTTTATTTCTACCCCAACCGCCCGTCCACTGGGCGGTCCACTTTCCCTAGCTGACCGCCCAGCGGCTGGGCGGCCCACCAGTGTTTTTTTTTTTTTTTTTTTTTTTTTTTTTTTAGAGAGACAATATGAATATCAAGATGTTGAATTCTTAACGCTAAAAATTCGGATTTTTTTTAAATATTAGTTAGATTACTTCTTTGAAGCATATTTATACTAAAATATGCTAAATTACTTGGAATTATGTTAAATTACGTTGAGTTACACTAAATTACTTTAAATTACACTAAATAACAATAACTTCGCTAATTATGCTGAAATACAGTAAATTATGGTAAATTACGCAAAACTACGCTAAAGTAGACCGATTCTGTGCCATCTTTCATGAATCATAAAAAATAGTAAAAAAATTCCGAAAATAGTAAAAATTGGTATTCTACAAGTTCATTATGTAACTAATTTACTGAGCTACTTGGATTGAATAATAGAAATGAAAATCTTAATCGGAAACTTCAACTCAAGTTTTGAGACTCTTCCCTTTGTTTTTTGGCGATTTTGAATTTCAGAAAACAGCAAAGCTGTCACTAACGCATGCACATTTTCACAAGCTTTCCGAAAAGTGGTAATTTGCTAAAATCAGACACTCGAGCGCCGTTTTATGACCGTTTGAAATTTCGTCGTCGTTTTTCGCCTTTTTAGTGAAGATATCGTCCCTATTCATATGTAATTTATTGTAATTTACCGTATTTTAGCGTAATGTAATGTAATTTAGTGTAATTTAACTTAATATAGTGTAACTCAACGTAATTTAACATAATTTCAAGTAATTTAGCGTATTTTAGTATAAATATGCTTAAAAGAAGTAATCTAACTAATATTTAAAAAAAAATCCGAATTTTTAGCATTAAGAATTCAGCATCTTGATATTCATATTGTCTCTATAAAAAAAAAAAAATTCACTAGCGGACCGCCCAGCCAGTGGGCGGTCAGCTCTGGAAACTGGACCGCCCAGCTGCTGGGCGGTCAGATCTGGGTAGTGAACCGCCCAGCCGCTGGGCGGTCAGGTGGGGAAAGTGGACCGCCCAGTGGACGGGCGGTTGGGGTAGAAATAAAAATAAGTTTGGAGTGGGAGCAGATTTGATAATTTGTTTTTTTTTGGGGTATTAATAAAAATATCAGAACGATGAGGCTGACATCTAGCCGCTACAATAGTAAATCAAAAAAGCACCACAGCATAAAGGATCCAATCTCAAAAGAAATAGTGAACAAATTAATTAACCTTATCGTCTTTACAAGTTGAAACATGTCAACTTTTCAGTCATTTCCAAACTCTCACAACACATATCTTACTTTTCCTTTTTGCTCAACTTGCACATTTTTGGTTGAACACAACTTGTTCTATATTTGTTCATTATTTTGGTAAGTTAGCATCTGAACACTACAGTAGACAACCACCGATGGAAGTACTACTACTGTGTTAAGATATCATTATTATTAATTCAAAGTGCACGGATGATAGCTTCTTTTAACAACAACGACTTGGTTCATACTTTGCCTAGAAGAATGATTGCAAATTTGCACTCCCATACAAACTTTGTGTACCTCTTATGTGTCACAAGTTTAATGCTAATGAGTTGAGAACCATAATTTGGTATAGTGATAAAAGACATAGGAGGGCCTACATTGAATCAAGAATAGGCACTTATTTACTTATGAATTTTAAAAATTCAATATAATTAAGCTCATATAAAATCGGACTGTTGCCTATTTCTGTAAATAATTTTGTCTACTCTGGATATATAATCCAATCCACAACCTAATCAGTTGATTTTTAAGTCTGGCCCTCATAAAAGACAATATTCTTTGTATGAAAGATTTTAAATTTGAAATTCAAATAATTTTTTTAGAAATATTAAATAGTTGAATAACAGATATTTTGAACTTCTTAAAAAATGCTAATTAAGTTGTGCGGTCAAGAGATAAAGTACAACATCGGATTTTTTGATTCAAATCCCAATTAATAAATTCAAACATTTCTTTAACTCTGACACGAATCTCCAAACAGACCCCTTATATCTATAATAGACACATAATTTTTTTTGATCTAATTAGAACTAAATTTAGACCGTTTTTTTCTAATTGTACCCTCCATTATATAAGGGATACAAAATAGTTTCTATAAGCAAAAATTAACAAACTAGTTGTATATAATATATACTATCATTCTACAAGTTGTATGGTGTCAAGAATTAAAGTATACTCTTCTTTAGCTAAATTGTATACCATATAATAAATTGTATACCTCTAGCAGAAATACAAACTAGCTAGTGTTATTTATTCGCGTTTCGTTCCGAAATTTTTAAATATACCCCTGTCAAAAAAAATAAACCAAAAGACCATTGAACTTGTAAAATTCGATATTTATTCAGGCCGCAACGACAAATAGCAGCCCCCAAGATTGGGGCCGTCATTTGTCATTGCGGCCCGCAAAAACACAAAAACTCCAAAAAAATTCAAATGTTTCGCTGTTTTTAATTGATTTGTTTAATGATTTTCAAAAATAGAAAGAACAATTAATAATTTGAATATGTTAGAAAGAACATAAAACAAAATAGATAATACATCTTATAATTTAGATGTACTAGAAGGACTCCGAAATATTTTTCAGGCATAATTTTTTCCGAGTGTAAAAAAAATTAATCTATTTCTTGGTGTGTTACTGAAAAAAAATAAAAATGCTTTAGATCTGAATTATTGATCCCGGTTCAAAAGTCACTTCTAGATAAATAAAGAAATTATTGTGATCTTTCTAATACATTCAAATTGTAAGATACTTCATCTATTTTCAAAAAAGAAAATTTGATTTGACTTTTGTAATGATGGCAAGGAATATTTTTTTTCAAATAGATGGAGTACCTTAGAATTTGAATGTACTAGAATGATCATGATAATTTCTTTATTTATTAGAATTGACTTTTGAACCGGGATCAATAATTCAGATCCAAAGCATTTTTATTTTTTTTCTAGTAACACATCAAGAAATAGTTTATTTTTTCTTACAGCTGAAAAAT
Organism: Carex littledalei; assembly: GCA_011114355.1. Taxonomy (NCBI): domain Eukaryota; kingdom Viridiplantae; phylum Streptophyta; class Magnoliopsida; order Poales; family Cyperaceae; genus Carex; species Carex littledalei. The sequence continues at coordinate 4,345,990 of CM022081.1, forward strand.
TTCCTACCTGAAAAATATTTCGGAGTCCTTCTGGTACATATTCTGATTTTATTATAAAATTATCACCTTAGTCATATTAAAACTGGATGTATAATGAAGTTACTATAGTTTAATTGTGAAGATTATATTTTACCTCTTCTATTTATTTTTTAACTCAAACTTCGTCACTAATCAGGAAAGCTTTTTTTAGAGAAATCTTACTAAAAAACCTCAATATTTTTCTCAAAAAAAAAAACCCTCAATAAATTAACGCAAATAAAAAGGAAGGCATGGTGGGGGCTGTTTGAATTCAAATCCAGCGGAGTAACTCAATTTTTGGATTTTAGATCGGGACTGTCCGATTTGAATCCGCGACAATTCATTCCGAAGTGAAGCGCACACATCCCGAGTGACGGATTCGAATCGGACTGTCTCGATCCAAAATCCAAAAATTGAGTTACTTTAGGGGATCCGGACCGGGCTGTTTTGGGTGTTGAGAGAAGACTTTTGAGAGAGAGAGAGTGGAGAAAAAAAAAATTACCTTTGAAGATTTACATTAGTTGCATATATTCATTGATACATGTAAACCCATGAGACTATTTCCTCTCCAGTCAAATTAACTTGAGACCTCCAATTATTTTTATGTCAACATATTTGATACTTAAATTTCCGTAGTCAAAGATTTATCTAAGGTGAGCTTTAGATAACAAAACAACTGTAAGAACTATGTCATAATAGTTAATTAATGTTTATATAATGAAATGACTAATGGTACATAATTCAATTTCTACAAATTCAATTGGAACTTCCAGTTCTCCCTTGATTGGAGATGTTCTAACTGGTGTAAATATTTCCCTTTCTCATGCAAAGTTTCATATCATTTTTTTGGGGCATAGTCAGATTCGGAGATCTTTCCCCTTCTCTCCATTTACTTAATTAAATAAAGACAAGTGTTGCTGTTTGATTTTTATGGAAATCGGTGGGGATTTTCCTTTAATTAGAACAAAAAAGGGATAAAGACAGCGTTTATCATAGTGAAGTTTAGATATTTTGAAATTAAATTTTTAAATGTGCTTTAGTACTCACAATATATATTATGTATAAAGAAAAATAATGAAATTTGATGTGTTGTTAATTTAAAAGTTGAGTTTTCAATAATAAAAATTGGACAGCATTTGATGAGATATTAAATGCTCAAATTAAATTATTTATGATGTACTTTATTTTTCTAATAATAAACCAAAATAATATGAACCAACCTTGATCTAAATAATAGTGTCAAGTTGAACTAATCATATACCTAACTGATCCAAAGTCAACCATAAATCCAACTTAAATGACCAAAGATTAAAGAATCAAGGATTAAGAATCTAATCTTATGCTAAAATGAATGTGTTCAATTAAAGATGCAAGACTAATGTTGAATATTAATGTCAAAATCCAAACATTTTTAAAATTGTCCCTTCTATAAAACTTTTTTTTCTTACTCAACGATTATGCTACTTATCATAATTGAATGAACCAATTATTTTCATCATTAATTATATCAATTAAAGAAATATAATGATCAAATTAATTATAAATATTACATATTTATTAAACTACATTAATAAATGCTTTCAAGAATATTGAGTCTAATTAATAAATAAATTTATTAATCAGATACTCGTATTTACTGGAATAAGTATATAAGTCAAAATATAATTAGATTATATAGATTATTTCCGATTATATTAGGTTCAAGATAAGGGCAATGTGATCAATAAATTAGCTTTAAAGAGGCCCCTTCTCTAATTTATGGGCAAATATTCTCTCCGGTACCGTAAAAAATTTCCCTTCACTTTACGGTTTGAGATTAACTCCCAGCCGCTTAGGGATTCGAGCTGACGGAGGGGGCAGAATTATTGGGCTTTGAGATTCGTGCCAAGTTAAAAAGAACGGTCCAGATCAAGCAATTGTAAAAGATTTCCTGTTACGGTACCGGGGGTGATGTGAATTCCTAATTTATGGGGAGTTCTTCCTTAGCTATGTAGCCTTAGTTCTTTAAAATAGGAACCATTTATCTGCGATAAAGAAAGTATTTTATCCGAACTAATTCTAAGTCGTCGCACATCTTTTTCGCAATATTAATTTTTTTTACTCTTAAGTTGCAATGGAAAATTATTTTTTATTTTTATTAAGGAGATCATGTTCGATTGCGTATCTAAATGAATTATGAAATTAGGATACAAAAATGGACTAAAAAATTGGAACAAAAGAAAGAATCAGCTTTTTAGTTATGAACATTTAAAAGTGAAATGCTCATTTTTTTTATTAATGTTTAGCTTAAAAATTAGTTGGATGGCAATATACGAATCTCTATTTCAGATATGAAGACTTGATCATCAATTTTCTTTTAAAAAAAAGTTTGGAATAAAGCTTATTTTTTATTTTCCACGAAACTTCTGTTCGAAAAAAACTAAGGATAAAGATTTTAACAAAGCACTTTTAGCTTTATGCAGCATACGAACAATATGAAGTGTTGATTTAATTATGTAGTTTGTGCGCTGCATAAAGCCAAAATGGCTTTATTAAAATATTTAGCCAAAACTAACGCAAACTCAGCCTTACGCCTATTTGTACCAATCTAATCTAAGATGCAATTAATGAAGTCACAACTAATTAATCAGTACACATACATATTGATTATTTTGATGCTAGGTCCCACCAAAGTACTCACAATAGGCCCAGCTGTGGGTCCGTTATGGTCTCGGGTCGGATCCAAGCTAGCTTATCCAAATCCGAATTAAGTATGCATGGTGTAAATTTTACAGCCATATTATTATTTTTTATTTACTTTAATTCTACGTAACTAAATCATTATTTTTCTATGTTTGTTGTAAATTTTACGAACTTTGTTATGGTGTTCCTACTTCAAATATAAAAACTAATAAGTATTAATTAAAAAGTGAGTCTATGGTGCTATGCATATCACGGGTTGGTCCGTAATATGAATCAATATTTTTTTTCAAAATCATAACGGTCGATCCGAACCATTCAACATGATCCCCATATGAATATGTACTTGCAGACCAAATTTTATATTTTTTAGAATTTTTTTACTATTTTTTAAGATAGGTAGAAAATCACTTGATCTGAAAATTCTGGACCATCCAAAAACAGTTATTTTCTACCTATCTTAAAAAATAGTAAAAAAATTCTAAAAACTATAAAATTCGGTCTGCAAGTACATATTCATATGAAAGTCATATTGAACGGTTCGGATCGACTGATAAAATTTTGAAAACAAAAATATTAATCCGTATTACGGACCAAATCTTAATATGCATAGTACCATAGACTCACTCTTAATTAAATGCAGTATTTACTGTTGTGAATTTGAAGAATAAATTAGTCATTGTATTTTTTTTTAATTTGCAATCATGTTAATAGCTGTAACTTGAAGCGAATCTTCTATATAATAAATGATTTTGTACATTTTGATTATTTTTTCTCTTATTAATTAATAGTTCATATTTTAAATATAAAATATAAACGATTAAAATAATGAAGAACACCATAAAAAAAATTACAAGAGAAACACCATAGCAAAGTCCAAATCTTATAGCTATATTATTCTCTTTTATTTACTGGTGACCTTGAAGGCTTGAACTCTAAATTTGAATAAGGTAAGATACCTTATAGAGTCAGGTTAGATTCGAACCGTTCAATATAAGTTTGTATGAATCTTAAAAGGTCACCAGTAAATATACAACTGGTAAAATACAAGTGTTAATATTTATGTGCGCAATTGTTAATATTTAACACGTTAAGTATTTATACCTAACGTATTAAGTATTTCTAAAAAAACCTGGACATATCAGCTTTTTTTTTCTTTCTTTCTCTCATCACTCACCTATGTTTCAGTTATGAACATTTAAAAGTGGAGAAATTAGAACAAAAAAAAAAATCAGCTTTTTAGTTATGAACATTTAAAAGTGAAATGCTTTTTTTTATCTTAAAAATTAGTTGGATGACAATATATGAATCTCTATCTCAGATATGATGAAGTTATGAGAACTTGACCATCAATTTTCTTCAAAAAAAAAAAAAAAATTGGAACAAAGCTTCTTTTTTTTTCCAAAAAACTTTTGTTCGACAAAAACAAATGCAAACACAGCCTTACGCCTATTAATTTGTTCCTATCTAATCTAGATGCATGCCTACGGACTTCACCTTCAAAAAATAAATCTAATGTAGATGCAATCAATGAAGTCACAACTATACATATTGATTATTTTGATGCTAGGTCCCACAAAAGTACTCACAAATAGGGCCTCCACAGCTGGGAATGAACTCTGTTGTTATTCCAATAGAAAAACAGAGTTTTGATTTTCCGATTCTCACCATTCAATATTTTTTATTAGTGTAACTCGATAAAAAACTTTTTTCATGCACGAATCTCAATGAATTTGAAGGTTGGGATCGGAAAAGCAGGACCCTGCTTTTCCATTGGAATAACAGCAGAGTCGTATCCCTACAGCTAAGGGACTGTTATAGTATCGGGTCAGATCCAAGTTAGGTTATCCAAATCCGAATTGAGTATGGTGTCAATTTTACAGGCATATTATTATTTTTTATTTGTTTAATATTACATAACTCTATCATTATTTTCTATGTTTGTTGTAAATTTTACGAATTTTGTTATGGTGTTCCTACTTGAAATATAGAAACTTAAAAGTACTAAATACAGTATCAACTTGTTGTGAATTTGAAGGATAAATTAGTAATTTTTTAACTAGCAATAAAGTTAATAGCATAAATTGAAGCGAATCTTCAATATGATAATTTTTTTTGTACATTTTGATTATTTTGTCTTTTACTAATTTAATAGTTCATATTTTAAATATAAAAAAATAAACAATTATGATAACAAAAAGAAGACCATAACAAAAAAATTACAAGATAAACACCACAGCAAAGTCCAAATCTTATAGCTATATTATTGTTTGAGTGAGGCTACGGTACTATGCATAGCACGGACCCATCCGTGCTACGGCTCAATATTTAAGTTTTCAAAATTCTAACGGTCGATCCGAACCGTTCAACATGATTATAAAATGAATATCTACTTGCAAACCAAATTTTACATTTTTTCAAATTTTTTTACTATTTTTTAGATAGGTAGAAAATCACTTGATCTGAAAATTCTGGACCATCCAAAAACAGTGATCTTATAGCTATCTAAAAAAATAGTAAAAAAAATCGAAAAAATGTAAAATTTGGTTTGCAAGTACATATTCATTTTATAATCATATTGAACGGTTTGGATCGACCGTTAGAATTTTGAAATTCAAATATTGAGCCGTATCACGGACCCAATCCGTGCTATGCATAGTACCGTAGCCTCACTCTGTTTGTTTTTTCATTACTTTGCAAAGGAAGGACCTTGAACTACGAATTCAGATCAAGGTACCTGACAGAGTCAAGTTAAATCTTAACCGTTTAATATAAGTTAACACGAATCTTAAAGTGAGCCCCTTATATTCTAAATAATCCCTAAATTATGATGGTTCTGTGACTCATTCTATACTCACTCTTGAACCCCTTGGTTTTCCGGATAACGATATTGACAGAGAAGTTTTTGCTTCATGCAATGCACATACAATATAGTCAATACGACTCATACACTGCATGAAACAAAAACAGCACTGTAAATATCTTTACCCGGTTTTTCATTCATTTTATTTCCATAATTAAGTTGTGAACTTGTGATAAGATAATTAACAGCCGACAGAAGCTATATATTGTAATTGAATTGCTTGTATTTTTAATAATTAGTGTAGTTAGCCATATCTGACTTCAAGTACAAGACTTTGACAATATAAAAACATTTGTGAAAACAAAAACCCAAACATGTACATTTAACTGTTCGTGCAATTATTAATTAATTGGTGATCTTTCAATTAATATCGCTTAACATTGTAAATTCAAATGAACAGTAAAATGCTCCAAACAAAACGGCCCTTGCATGCAGTAGGTTGAAAGAGGTCAATTTGGGTCCGATGTCCATCGGACTCAAAGTGAGTTCGATGGGTTCGATGACCGTCCGATCTGCTTTAAGATTTGTACCCGCAACTTTTGTGTCTGCTTTAAAATTTGTGCACACAAATCTTAAAGCATATAAGACGGTCCCGAAACCCATCGGACCCAACCTGCTCTCAAGTTGAAAACGACAATCAAGCCAACATCTTTTCTTTGGTTTTAATTAGACGAGCTAGGGACGGAATCAATCTTTGAAACTTTGGAGGTCAAATATATATGAGTGTCAATCATATAAAATTTTCTTGCAGAAAATGGAGATCAATTTTACCATTTCTTGACATTTTACTTCAAATTATATACAAAATTATACATTATACAAAATAAAAATAAAGGTCAATTGACCCCATATGGCCTTTTTTACATCCGCCTCTGAGACGAACAATTATATTTCTATGAAAAGGGTCCCATCCAAATTCAGGTAAAGTTATAGGTCTCAATGTCACTTTTGGATGCATGCGTTTGCAACAAGAGAAATAGATATCAAAAAATATATATAAACAGTCAGTATTGCAAAAATTGAAACATATGTCTTGAATGAAAGAGATGAGCTATGCTACTCCATGGAGTAAAACGCGTTTGTACTTCACGCTGTATTTTTATTTTGAAAGTCCAAAGGACCGATCCGAACCGCTCAACATGATCTCCATATTGAAATGTGCTTGGAGACCAAATTTTACATTTTTTAGAATTTTTTTACTATTTATTAAGCCACTTTGAAAATCTGAAAATCCGGGTGAACAGTAAAAAACAGTAAAAAATTCTGGACTGCCGGATCAGTGATTTTCAAAGTGGCTTAATAAATAGTAAAAAAATTCTAAAAAATGTAAAATTTGGTCTCCAAGCACATTTCAATATGGAGATCATGTTGAGCGGTTCGGATCGGTCGTTTGGATTTTCAAAATAAAAATATAGCGGCGTGGAGCACCAACGCGTTTTACTCCATGGAGTAGCATAGCTCATCTCTGAATGAAATGTATAAACAGAGTATAGTTAAATTTTCCATTTTTATAATTTCATTTACCAATTTTGAAAATGGACAAATTTATAATGTCAAACTTGTATGAAAATGGTTAGAAAGCTATCCAATATTTATATATCCAATAACACATCTAGAAAGCCAAAATTTTTATTTATAGCATAACTTCAAAAAAAAAAAAACCAAAACATCTTAGTTCCTGAGCAATTTTAAAAATACCCAGGTCGCCAAACCATTTAGCTGCCCCCAAAGACTGGGGGCTGCCATATGCCCCTGCGGCCCCAGTCTGGGAGCCGCCCAATGGCCCAACAGCCCCTTTTTTTTTTTTAATAAACATATTGATAAACATTTATAGTTTGATTTTTTTTGTTAGTTTTGTTGTATTTAGATAAAAAGTTAAATGTAAGTTTATTTATTTGTTTAATTTTCAGTTAAAATTAAGTATATTTTGTATCAAATAATAATCTAACAATAAATATAAAGAAGCCATAAATAAAACAATATAATGCATATCTTCTCACAAGTACAATATAAGTACGTCTAATAAACCTAAAATAAACAATGTTCTTACCAATACAATTAAAACATTCAATACAATAAAAACATAAATTTAACTCCTAGTTAAACATTCAATTCATTGATTGTCTTTCAATCTGCAAATTTATTGAAACAAATAGATTTAACAGTCACTATTTGTTTATAAATTTGCAGGTTGAAAGGCAATCAATGGATTGGATATTTATCTAGGAGTTAAATTTATGTTTTTATTGTATTTGATGTTTTAATTGTATTGGTAATAACACTTTTATTTTAGGTTTATTAGACATATTTTTATTGTACTCGTGAGAACATATGCATTATATTGTTTTTATGGCTTCTTTATATTTATTGTTAGGTTATTATTTGATGCAAAATATACTTAATTTTAACATATTTTGCTGAAAATTAAACAAATAAATAAACTTACATTTAACTTTTATTTTAAAACAACAAAACCAACAAAAAAAACCAAACTATATATGTTTATCAATATGTTTATTAAAACAAAAAAAGTGGGGGCCGCTAGGCCATTGGGCGGCCCCCAGACTGGGGCCGCAGGGGCATATGGGGGCCTCCAATCTTTGAGGCCGCTAAATGGTTAGACAGTGTGGGTATATTTAGAATTGCCTAGAAACTATAATGTTTTGGTTTATTTTACTTTTGAGATTATGCTATAAATAAAAATTTCGGTCTACAAAGTTGTCTTTCATCATGTACCTACAAGAATCAGTCACTATCCATAAAGGTAAAAGTGTTTTTCACTGGCGGTATCGTCGCTGATACTCCTATCGGTAATAGCGATACTCTCGGAAATAAAAATTTTTGTCGATGTACTCTTGGCAATAGTCACTTTTTATCTTGACGGATTTATGCATCTTAATTACTTTTCAATAGTCAGTAATAATAGTTTATTGATAAAATTATTTTGATTTCATGCTGCGCACAAATAATATAGTCAAAATAAAGAAAAGAAAAATAATATGATCTGTGCATTGCATGAAGCTAAAACAGCACTGTCAATAACTTTACCCGCAGTGTGACATTTGCTTGAAAAATAATCAACTGATAGTAATTAACGTGATTAAAACTAAAATTGAAAAACAGGTGAAGATTTTTATCTAATAATTAAACAAAAAAGAAATTAAGAAAAGAAAAGGACCGACAGAAACTTGTTCCTTTGATTTAAACTGGTTACGTCATTTTCGTCTCATGCACCATTTCTGTGTGTAGCTATGACTTAAATTCATGCCTTTCCCACCTGCATCATATATCCCCTTTCACCTTACATTAAATGCAACCCTTCCCACACATGCATTACTCTTTGTATAAATATATCTCCTCTTTCACCTACATCCCTACCAATAATCTCTCTCCTCTATTCTCTATTCCTACCTTCAATTTTTTTTCAAGAAGAAATCAAATCTAGCATGGCTGAAATACAATGCAATCCCAATCCGGCCGGTGGTGCCACGAACCATACGCTCAAGCTCTTCGGGTTTGACGTGTCAGATAACCATGCTAATAACAACCCGTCACCATTATTGCCACCTCCTGCAAGTCAAGATGCGCGCAAGTACGAATGCCAGTACTGCTGTCGGGAATTTGCCAACTCGCAAGCACTAGGCGGACACCAGAACGCACACAAGAGGGAACGCCAGCAACTGAAACGCATGCAACTCAGCAACCGACGTACCAATAATGCTATGTTACATCAGCTGGTATCACCTTGCGCTTTCGTACCGGAGACGAGACTCATGCCGGTAGGTCATCATGCCTTTGCAAACTACCCACCTGTACCTTGGGGCTACTTTTCTGAGAGATCGAAGGGTTTTGGTTTTCATGTTGGCCCGGTCCGAGAGCCCGGTAGGCTGACAAACGGGCCTCCCATGAGTCGGTCCGAGGAGGCGGGGTCGGGACTGGATCTGTGCCTCAGCCTGGCTCCAGCCGGGTTGTAAAAAAAATAATATGGATGTTTTGACATGTATTATGTTTGAATGCCTATATTGAATTTTGTGTTAATTAATTGACTTTTTTTCATTCTTTACTCTTCATATCTATGATACTTTTATCTCTGTCGTTGTTTGCCTGGCGTGGTGAGAATTTCGTAATTCGAAAATATTTTGTAAAGGTTTAAAATTAATGATTTGGGTATAATACGAATATAATTTGTAAATAAATTGTTGTTTTATAATATAAATTATATATAAAATTAGAGTGAGCCTATGGTGCTATGCATAGCAAGGATGGCTAGTGTACTACGGCTCAATATAGTACTTTTTAAAATCCTAACGGTCGATCCAACCGTTCAATGTGATAACCATATGAATATGTACTTGTAAACTAAATTTTATATTTTTTCGAATTTTTACTATTTTTTTAGATAGGTAGAATTTTGATGGTCCAGAATTTTCAGAAAACACTGATTTTTCTACCTATCTAAAAAAATAGTAAAAAAATTCGAAAAAATATAAATTTTAGTTTGCAAGTACATATTCATATGATTATCACATTGAACGGTTGGATCGACCGTTAGGATTTTAAAAAGTACCATATTGAGCCGTAGTACACTAGCCATCCGTGCTATGCATATCACCATAGGCTCGCTCATAAAATTATTATTATTTTACAAAAAAGTTTGTAGATTCATAAATAACTTTATTATTTGTAATTATTAGGAAAAATTCAGTAATAATTAGGAGAAATGCTGAGATAGAATAAGACAGGTATTGTCTGATGACCTTGCATGTAATTGTTGGCTGTGAACTAATTTTCAATCTATGCCGCAGTTTTATATTCCAGTGGTAGTAAATTCTCAGTCTGATCGGAACCAAATCTCTCTCCCTCAAACGCGAAATGGAATTCGCGATTTAACAAATTCACTGATCGGAAGGAGGCGGCAAAGCAGAGAAGAAACGATTCGGCGTGACTTTTTTCCCACCAAATCGCGCGGTGAATTCCTCAGAAAAACGGTGAGATTTGGCGAGAGACGATTTGGCGATATGAAGTTCATTCTTTACCCTCTCGCCCTTCTCGTTTCAGCGACGATCCGCAAGCTACAAAACGACTTCAATATGTTTCTCTAAACTGCCGATAAGCACTCCGTCTATTTCTCCTCTCTATTACCGTTTCATTTCTGTATTTTTTAAATATTATTATGTGAAATTTGTCAGTATTAGAAAATACCTTAAGAAATACATCGGTGGCATTCATTGTAAATAGAGACATAGAGTTAAGTTTATGATTATCTTTTTATTTTTTCAATTAGGTTCTTTCCCATCTCAATTTTTATTCTGATCATCAAAATTCAATTCAAATCTATTCTATTGAACTCTATTCTACTGAATCCTATTAAATTCTTGTCATGACGTGGTTCCGATCAGAGCCTCTAATTCTTAAAAGCACCACAGTAGTACACTAGTGAGACTATGATAATATGTTAATATGTATGTTATGGATCTATCCGTAGGATGGATCCATAGTTTTTATTATCAAAGTTCAAATACTAGATTAATGATTTTCATATCTAAAAAAAAATAGTTAAAAAATTTAATAGAAAATGTAAATTTTGATTTTTAAACTACATTTTTAGATAGAAATCATCTTTACCTTTTCAACTGTTTGAACTTTGAAATTAGAAATATAATTTCATAATCCATAATATGCATATATATCAGTGTTGTAAAAAACGTCTGTTTAGACCAATTATTTCCAATTATAGCCGATTATTTCCGATTAATTGTTTGACGGTACTCTGCCTGTCCGACAAGCGCATACCATTATTTACAACACTGATATATATTACCATAGCTCACTCTTATTACACTATTACTAGTGTGAAGTCCTCCGCCTCTTTTAAACTGGTTTTCCAAATTAACTTGCCATTTAATCATATCTAGATTCATTATGTTTTTTTTTTTTACATATTTCAAAGTTCTGCTCGCTTGCTATGTGCTTTGGTTAGACCAAAATACAACGAGACCCAAAACCCATAACAGGTCGGTGCCTTGTATCTGGGCCTATTTCGGACCTATTTCGGGTATATGGGCCTGGTCAGCCCAACAAAGGGGTCTTGACCTGGGTCTATCCTAGTAGGCAAATTTAGAGACCAACTAATAAGCCTATCCTTGCGCAGGTAAAGACGAATACCAGTAAGAAACTGCTATGCTTCTTGTAATCTTGTCTAGTACTTATGCTTTAGGTTAATAAAGCACTAACAGAAATCATAAAAGGAAAATGGATAGTTAAAACCATTAAAGCAAAAGAATGCAAATCAACAATTCAAACTCCTTTCACTAGCTGCTCCTAGGCATTTACAGAACCTGATTCTGACAAAAATAGGTGCTGAGCATTATTTTCAACAAACAACTAAAAACACACTACCAAAATTTGTTCCTATGTATGTTCTAATCCACAGTTTTATTTCTCAAATGCCTCTCTGCAATAAAGGAAGAACTTCTAAATCCGAACTAAGGTAGCAAAAACACATAAAAATATGAAAAAAAAATGGAGCATTTTGCAAGATGCTTATTGTTTATCAGTTGAGGGCTGAGATTGATTTTTAATTTTCTCATCATCAGTATTAGGAGACTCTGTCTCCGGTTCTTTTCCAAACCCTAGCTCTGACATGTCTTGTCTGGCCATTAAGTTTCTGAAAAATAATATATGGAAACAAGAAAAATGTGTTAGTGACAGGCATAATATATAATGCTCAGCTTTGCAAAGCATTTGGTAGTTCAATGTTTCTATTACTAGTTAGCCAAATTTCAATCAACAAGAACAATGCTACAACAAGTTCCTGCCTATCAGTAAATCGGAAAAAAAAAAAGTTTCCTGGGTTTTCATTATTTGTATATTTTGCAAGAAGTTCCCTACTTCAAATTGTTTTATACAATTTGGAGAAGATTTAGAAATGAAAGAGAAAATGACAAAATGCCCCTCATAGAACAAAATTCTGTTAGTATTAACTTCTTTTATGCATCATTTCAAAGGTTGAAATGTTAATCAATCTCAGTGAGATATTTTTTAGCACTTCATAACATGAAATACAAATATACGGTACCAGCCAGTGATGGAGCCAGAAAATTATATAGCAGGGGCCAATTTTACACTATCTCAATAACTATTTAATCTTATAGAACAGGATCTAGGTTTCAAAAGAATAACTAAGCACTCCAAAACTCTCTATTTTAGCTTTAGAAGAAAAAAAACAACTTGCAAATAAAGTCCAAATTGACTTTACCAGATCTGAATTTGCTATTTATTCACTTCTATCAAGTTGAACATTTTCTTATTCAAGAAGACAATTGAGGTATTGATCTCCAAAACTTACTTTGCAACATGTTTCTGAACACATTGATAATCAAACACAAGTGAGAACCTTAATCCTATGTAAAAACGCATTTCCATCTTTTTATGCCTAGTAATTATGTTTCATATATTATGTCAAAAGTTTAGGTTTATTTTATTTGGCAATTAAATGCATATATTAATTTTAAGAAGATAATTATTCAAGGGACACTGAATAGAAAAGAAAGAATTCCTATAGCCTACAGGAAAAACAAATAGTTCCTGCCTACGCTCAACAATTGGGCCTAATTATGGTTTTTATGCACCAGTTCATATGTTATTTACAAAAAAAATGGGCTCACAAATAATAAAAAAAGGGATCTCTTCTCTGCAATTATTTAATAAAATGGGGTTTCATTACAAAAGTTTCAAATTATAAATAGGATTACCTTTCCATTCGGCACTCCAAGTATTTCTTAGACAGATCTCGACAATATTCTGACTTAAACCCTGAGGTTTTCAAGCATGCTATATACTCCTTCTTTGCCTGTTCACAAAATTCCAGAAATATTCATCATTTTGCTTCTAATTTAAATACATATTCGTTAGTGATTCTGTAAGGTGGAACAAAAGAAATATAAGCACCTGGTCACACTCATGTAGATGATCCAAAGGAAAAACTCCTTTTTCAGGAGGTACTGGTCTTGCTCCCCTGTTCCCACCAAATGCCCCACCTGTCAGATATATATATACACACAAAAATTTATGACATGCCTGTATGCTTCAATTAAGCATAGCCAGTTACAATTAAGCCTCAACTTTTATTCAATTTTGTTAATGGAGCCTTAACTCACATTACTGTGAAATCAAACACCAATTTGTTTGCAAGAAAAAACAAAAATGGAGCATTGAATTGGTCAAACCAGTAGAACATACACACAACTACACAAGCAATATATACTGCTGCTAGACCTGAATTGAATGCAACCAAAATGGAGAATCGCAATACTTTATTGGTATTACCCTAGTGCTACTACTAATATACTAAGTCAAAATTGAGAATTATTTATAAAAGTACCTGCACTCATCTACAATTAGAACTTGATACCACTGGAGACAAAGAGAATTCTGGTGCTTTTGTTCCAATTGAGCCAGGAATATATGCCTCACCTATCAGCTGGAACTCAATATCAGAGAATTGGTACAGTGAAACAATACTGAGAGCAATGTAGGCTTGTAGGGGTGTTCAATTGGTCGGTTCGGTTCAAACCGAACTAAAATAGTCAAACCAATTTTTTTTTCGGTTTTGAAAAATAGAACCGAACCAAACCGGTTAAGCTTATCAACCGATTAAGAACCGAACCGAACAAACCGAATTAAATTTCGGTTTATTTGGTTCAAACCGAAGTAAAACCAACCAAAAACTTTGTAATTAGCAAATTTTGAACATTTGACAGCAATTGAAAGAGAACTCCAAAATTGATCGACTTAAGCAACAAATCCAACACCAAATCCGAATCAGATAGAGTACACAAGGGATTTTTTCAAATTTCGCCAAGAAAAAAAACTTTGCTTTTAGAAGTTCACTTTACAGTTTCCACCCTCCAGCTCCAGCCTGAGCTTCCCCATCGCAACTAAGGAAAAACACGCACCATACCAAATCCACTACAAAACAATACCTCATTTTGAAGTTTTAACACATGAATATAAAATTGAACTAGCTAGTTCGGTTTAAAACACAAGAAAAAGAAAATACCTTGTGGAATCGGCAAAGGACGAATCTGGAGATCGACTTCTCAGTAGGAATCGGAGAAGAGGAGGTATTCCCAGCAGAGAATGACCTTGTGAAACGAGCGAAGTTGCTCAACGGTCTCTGTGCCGCAGGAAGAATTTCTTGCCGAAGAGGGGGGAGAATAGCAAGAGGCGGCACTAGATTTGAAGAAGGGAGGAGGTGAAAGAAAAAGAAAAGGGGTGTCGGATGTGTGAAAATGAATCGAATTGGAGAACGGAGTAAGTCCGAACCAAACAAGATAAAGGAATCCGGTCGGTTCGGTTCAACCGATTTTAAAATTTAATAAACCGAACCAAAAAGATAACCGAACCGATCCATTTAAACCGAAAACCGAACCATTTAAACCGAATATTATCGGTTCGGTTTAAAACCAAATAAACCGAATCATTTTAACACCCCTATAGGCTTGATGGTGTCAATCCAGTGATAAACAATGTATTGATATTTGATAGCAAGATTATATTCATAAATAACTTGTATTTGATTATCAAATGAGAAGCAGATATAGAGCGCAATAGCTATAGTTAGTCTTAGAAACCGAAGAAGAATACAGTATTCTTTCCCATGAGAAAGAAGAAGCACAGAGGTGTACCTTGGCTTGGCTTGGGGACCCGCAACCGGAGCGAACAAGCGGGCGATTGAAATAGAGAGAGGGGAAGAGCTCGGGTTGAGAACTTGAGATTCTCTAATTTATATCACCCGAGTTAACTCAAAATTTGAGTTTAGATCCGCACCGTTCGATCTGCTTTAGCACGAATAATAAAGGGACCCTTGCATTCTGGACTTCTGGTTCTGATCGGACGGTGCGGATCTAAACATAAAATTTGAGTTACTTCAGAGGATCCCTACTCAAGCTCCTCTTGTCCATTGGATTTGGAGAGTCGCCGATAGAGCTGGGTCTCATTTAGTTCGTATCGGACGGTTCATATCCTCTGTTGTGTCCGAACAGATGTCCTATGTAGACCGTTGATTGTACGAGGGAAGGCCCAGATCTCTTAGGAGCTTCTTTCAATTAATTTTGCAAAAAGTGCAGAGGAGTCCAACTCGGAGGGCTACTGCATCAATCCGATGAAAGGCTTGTGATCATGTTCCTCTCTAATTTAATCAATGTAACATTAATTTTTGGAGTAGAACTAGGGTGTTCTAAAGCTTATCAAGTTTGTTTGTGAGCTTAATTTAAAAATTCATTGAATTGACTTCAAGCGATGCATTCAAACTGTTGAAACCAATCTACTTCACGAGTAATGAGTTTACATGTCAAATTTATAAATTTTCAAACTAATTTAATATAAAGTCAAGCGGTAAAAAAATGATGAAAAATGAACACATTAAAATTAACTTATAAACCATTTCTTTTACGGCTTGACTTTATACTAAATTAGTTCAAAAATTTATAAATTTGACATGTAAATGCATCACTCGTGAAGTAGATCGGTTTCAACAATTTGAATACCTCGTTTGAAACCAATTCAATAGGTTTTTGAATTAAGCTCACAAAAAGACTTGGTGAGCTTAAGAACACCCTAGTTCTACTCTAATTTTTTTGTGTAATATCCACTTACATTATGTTTGAATCTATATTTTTTTTTCGGTTGGAGTGAATTAATATTTCATCATTAAACTTCAATTGAGAAATCAACATTACAAATTCATTTTTTCCGTATTAATAAGTTTATTTTATTGGGTTCTAGATGTTCCTTATTCTTTTTTTTAATTTTGTTTTTATTATATATAAATTCAGTTATATATATTATATTAACCAAGAGTGAGGCTACGGTACTATACATAGCATGGTTGAGTCCGTGCTACGGCTCAATATTTGAGTTTTCAAAATCCTAACGATCAATCCAAACCGTTCAACATGATTATAAAATGAATATCTACTTCCAAGCCAAATTTTACATTTTTTCGAATTTTTTTACTATTTTTTTAGATAGGTAGAAAATCACTTTATCTGAAAATTCTGGACCATCCAAAAACAGTAAAATTTTATTATTTTTTACCTATCTAAAAAATAGTAAAAAAAATTGAAAAAAATGTAAAATTTGGTTTGCATGTACATATTCATTTTATAATCATGTTGAACGGTTTGGATCGACCGTTACGATTTTGAAAACTCAAATATTGAGCCGTAGCACGGACCCAACCCGTGGTATGCATAGTACCGTAGCCTCACTCATTAACTAATATATGTGTGTGAATTTTGAGTAGCTAGAATTATGAGTTCTTAACTCCAAAATCTATCGGAATGACTTTAAACATCGAGCTCAAATTGTTGAAACCGATCTACTTCACGAGTGATGTGTTTACATGTCAAATTTATAAATTATCAACTTTTTTTTTTGACAAAAGTGGGTATCCGCACCTGTTTCATATCGAAACATATTTAGTTCATACAAAAGGCAATGGAATAAGGATTTCATTGTGCAAAATACCTAAGCAACTAGAGAAATAAGAAACAACATAGCTACAAGGTACAATACCATATGACAGAATATAGCTAATAGTCCAAAGAAGTAATCTCAAAATAACCAAGGATAGAACTAGTAATACTTATAGTCACTACTAGAGCAAGTGGAACAAGCCATGTGATGATCATCAGAAGAGGGAGAGCCAGGAGTAGAAGAAGCGGATGTGGAGTCAGAAGGCAAGAAACTAGAGACAGAGTCAGCCCTGTCTCTCAGATAATTCGAGAGATCCGACCCCCCCCCCCCCCCCCCCCCGTATCCAAGTCCTGCTACCTCTGTATCCTGGGAGCTTGCCTCTTCTGGAATATCGGAATCTGACAGAAGTATCAGACTGCCTACCTGAGTCAAAGGGAAAACATCCATAGGCAAAATTAAGGTTAGTTTAAAATAAGTTTCATCATTTCTAATCTTACACCAATAAGATGAAAGAGAAATTATAGCTGAGCCAACACTGGCCAAAGTAGGGATGGGTGAATTAGAAAATAAAGTTTGTTTTTTGTTAACCATAATACCCAAAGAGTAGCAGCTCTAAGTAATTCTATTAAGAGAGTGTCTTTAAGAGGAATACAAGAATCTATGTACCATAAATCATCAACAGTCTCACAATCAAAAGAGAAACCATTATGATTAGTAATCCATGACCATATTGCATTAATAAAGGGATAAATTATCAACTTAATTTAGTATAAAGTCAAGCAATAAAAAACAAGAAGATTAATAATTCGTTTTTCATTATTTTTTTGCTGCTTGATTTTATACTAAATTAATTTGATTTTTTATAAATTTTGTATGTAAACGCATCACTCATAAAAGTAGATATCGGTTTCAACAGTTTAGATACAATTTAAGAAACATGTAATACTACGGATATAATTTACAAGTCAATATGCATATTGTCAGAATTATACTAATTCTTTACATTGAATATCTCTTCAACGCAATAAGCATGATCTTAGAGCTCAATGTATATGTTAAAAATAATAAAAACATGTTATGTGCTTTTAGAATGAACATCGCGTTATATATATAGATTGAAGCTTGAGAATGCATGAACCAGAAATTGTTTCTATATATGCATAAGTTAAGAGGCTAAAGGATTATCTTATTATAAGTTTATGATTGAAGTTTGAGAGCGTATGAACCGGAGACGTTTCTAAAAATCTTTATAATTTAGTGGCGAAGGATTCTTCTTATAAATTTTATATACACACACATACAGCTTCCATGCATGTTTTTTATAACAACAGTTAAGAAATAGAGATAATCCAATGAATAAACATGTCAATACAACAACAAAAAATATGCTTTATGTCAATGGTTAATAATTGAGTTGTTGGAGCAAACCTAATTGGAAATAATAAAAACATTTTAATTATTTTGATTTCTAAATAAATAATTGTGGCAGGGATATTTCCAAAACAGGGATATTAAATTAATTTATTTCCGGTTATTCTTTTAGGTTGATAATGTATTTGTTTTTATTATGTTTCAAATAATTAGGATATTATTGAGAAGTTAGAGAAATGACTGAAGTTTCTCTGATTTTTAATTTACAATTATTTGAAGTTAAATCTAATTTATAATTCTTTTTTTTTAATTTATGGTTTAATTTTCTATATATTCTAAGTATTGTTAAAAAATAATTAATTATTTTTGTGTTTAATCAATGATATTGTCTTAATTTGTTGATCATAATTGTCTATTTGGTTTTGAATTGGGGGTTTTAGACTGTTTTCTGGAAAAAAAGAAAAATCACTTGGACGCTAGAAGAATTTGTATGTCGGTAATTTATAACAAAAGAATCTGCATGTCAGTAATTTATAACAAAAGATATGTATTAGGAATTGTGTATCGTGAAAATTAAAATTTCCAAAAGACAAAGGGGTTTAAAAGAATAGTTAATTACCGACATATCCATCAAATTTTTAAAATAGTTAACATGTCAAAATCAAACTGTCAAAAAATAATAAAAAATAAATACATTAAAATTAAATTATGAACCTTCTTGTTTTAACTGCTTAACTTCATACTAAATTAAGTAAAAAAATTATAGATTTGACATGTATACATCACTCGAAAATGAATTGATTTCAACAATTTTGGATTCGTTTTTTTAAATCTTTTCAATGAATTTTAAAGTTAAACTTGTCACAAGACTTGCCAGCTTGGTAGCTCAACTCATATTTTTATGGTGTTTTATGTATATTGAAAACCAATAATATATTTAAAAAGATATCAATAAATTCAAGGAATGAATTTAAAATTTGGAATATGAATTGAACATGATGCTGTGAAATCAGAATCGAACAACTAAAAGTTGGTTAATTTTATAAAAAAAAAATTATGTTAAGATATGGTTAATAAAGAAAAAAAATACAAAAGATAGGTTCGTTGAGAATAATGTTAAGAAATTAGGGCTCATTTATATAAGATGCTAGTTTAATTTAATGCAAACTTTGCAGAGTAAAAGAGAAGGACAGAATTAATTGCAAATTTCAAAGACAAATATACTCTAAATGAAATCCTGCATATATAGTTGAGAAACAATATCACATTAATTAAGTCACTGTAGTATAAAAATAAAATAAAAAGGTACCAAAGTTGCTAATATAAGTAAAAAATTTCAACGTTTCGTTGTTCATTATAAAATAATTCATTTGTGGAGAATCAAATACAGTTTACCGTAAATTTATGTAAGTTTTCTTTTTGTCAAATTCTACAGCATATGATATTTCTTTTATTAAATTTGTTTAAATTCTATAAAATCTGTAAATAATTGAAGGAAAAAAATAAATGTCAAAAATATAATAATCTACTTAAGTAAAAGAAAAAAAAAATAGAATAATAGCTGACCGTTTAATTGCTTATTTGTTAACCATTAGATCTCTTACTCCTTTCAATTAACGAAACCTACGTCTTCCCAGTCTGAGGTAACAGAATATTTGAATTTAGACCCGGACCGTCCGATTAGAATCCGGTGCATTTATTTCGTGCGAAAGCAGATCATACGATTCAGATTTAACCTCAAAAGTTCTGTTACCTCAGGTAATTCTACCCCAATATGGAAAGCAATTTGGCTTTTTTCATATAATACTGGGACGCATAATTTTGTAAATAGCAGGTAGCAATAAGTTCTTATTTTGTTTGATTTGGGTATACTGATGTGGTGGCGTGGTCAAGTTCTCGCTCAGTGAGTTTTGACATCCGAAAATTAAGTAAAAAATAAAAGTAATTTTGTCCAAATATGATTATAAATAACAAGAGTAGAACCAGGGTGTTCCTAAGTTCACCAAATTCCTTTTCACTCAACAACAAACGACGAATTCAAACCGTTGAAATCCTTCTACCTTAGAAGTGTTGCGTCTACATGCGAAAATTTTAAAATTTTAAAATAATTTTGTATAGAGTCAAGTGGTCAAAAGGCGTCCAAAAAATGAATGCATTAAAATTAATTTATAAACCTTCTAATTTTGACTACTTAACTTTATACTAAATTAATTCAAAACTTTAAAAATTTTACATGTAGATGCATCACTCATAAGATAGAAGGATTTCAACGGTTTGGATTCGTCATTTAAAGCCAATTCGATATGTTTTAGAGTTGAGTTCATAAAGAGCCTTGGTGAACTTAGGAACACCCTAATTTTACTCTAAATAAAAATGTTTGAAATTTGAATGATCCTCCCCATCTATTCAACATAGCTCTTTAATTAATCCTATATCTCTATCCTAATGCAGCAATAGCGGCAACTAATTTACTTGTTTTATATCAAAAGAAGCAATATAGGCAACATGTGTTGTAGGATAATTAGTACTATAAGCAATATACTAGCATTGTGTTCATGGAGACGTGTTATAAAAGACATTTTTTTTATATAAAATAACATATTTTCATAAAAAATTTAGACTATATGATAAATAACATATTAAATAGCGTCTCCATGTAAATTTAATGACATATATTTTTTTAATCTTTTTGACATATATTTTCATAAAAATAAATCTTATACAAAATGACATATTAAATGACAAATACAAGAATAGAAAGAAATAAAGACATGACTAATAAATTATCAGTAAATTCAATTTATTTCTTAAATGATATTTAAAAAATAAAAATAAAGCATGACCAATCAGAAATATAATACAATTTGCATGTAGAGAGTACGTATGGCGAATATGTATCAAAATAAATTTAAACTTCAAATAAATACATAAAATGAGAATATTTTATCTAAGACTCAATCTGAAATTTTATTATTTAATCAAAATCATTAGCGAATCAGCAAATCTACATTTACGTTGTTAATACAAGAATGGAGATATATAGGATAATTAGTACCCAGCGCTACGCCTCTTCTACTTTCCCCTTTTCCCACTGAATTCAATTTTTAGATGTAACGCTCTGAGCGCCGCTCTTCTCCAAGTGCTTTTTCCGCCCCCCTCAACTCATCTTATTCAATTACTATCTCTCTACTCCGACCATTACAAGATTGCGCAGCTGAGGTTATCACTTGTACTCTTTTGTATTTATTTTGCTTTTAATTTTTTGTAAATACTTTTTACTTATTTCAAGAAATTGATGTCTAACAAATAGTAGGATATTTGATTTTTTTTATGAACTATACTTAACTATAAAAAAAGTCCCTCTCAATTAAAATTCTTAGATTAGTTATGCTGTGCTAGATCAGTTAAACTACAAGCTGATTCATGTTGGGGATGTTTACTTGTTCCAATAGCTTTTAATGCGAACCTTAAATAATTTATGTGTTTCAACTCAGTAATATTACTTATTCTATGAATCACAATCCTAGCTATCAATACAATGATTCTAGTGTAGACCGTACATAATTATAATCTCTAATCTAATATATACAATCTCAGTGGAAAATATACTCAAATGGGTTCATCCGCTCGAGCTATCAGTCATCAAAACCTCGAGACAGCCTCAACATTTCGTTCAGAAACCATAACTGGATCACATCTGTTTAAGATTTGCGGATATTCCCTAACTAAAGGGATTGGCATAGGAAAAAGCATTACCTCTGATGCTTTTACTGTCGGCGGTTATAACTGGATAATTCAAGTCTATCCTGATGGAGCCGCCGAGAGCAGAAAAGATTTTATATCCATTAGAGTTGGACCCAGGGGTAATGATACTGAGGTGAAGGCGCTAATAACTTTCACCATACTTCAACAGAATGGTGCCTCCTCTAACTTCAGCGCTACATCTCCAGTCTGGACTTTTACCGACCCTAAAATTAGATTTTGGGGTTCTTGGGAATTTGCAAAGAGAACTGAATTTGAGGCATCAAAACATCTAAAAGATGATTCTTTCACAGTGAAGTGTACTATTACGGTTATTAAAGGAACAAAGGTTGAAGTAACCCACCCCTATGGTGTCATTGTTCCACCGTCAAATTTAAACCAAAATTTGGCTAACCTATTTGAGAGCGGAAAGGGGGCGGATGTTACATTTGTGGTGAAGGGAGAGATATTGAAGGCTCATCGATGTGTGCTTGCAGTTAGGTCAGCTGTCTTCAATGCCGAGCTTTTCGGTTGCATGAAAGAGAAATGGGCAGACACTATAACAGTTGAAGATATTGAAACATCGGTTTTCAAATCTATGCTTTACTTTATATATTCTGATTCACTGCCTGATTTTGAGGTGACTACTGATGTCGACAGTGAAAAACAAGATATGAGGTTGATGTCTCAACATTTGCTCGTAGCCGCAGATAGGTATGTATAATTTTTTAAAAAAATTTCGCTTTTATTATTAATTTTACTAATTTTAATATGACGATCAAATACCTGAAAGATAGGTACCAGTTGGAAAGGTTGAGGTTGATGTGTGAAGATTTACTGTGTAAGAATCTCAGTGTGAGCAACGTTGGGACTGCATTAATTTTGGCCGAGCAACACAACTGCAGCCAACTCAAAGCAGAATGTCTCAGATTTATGAGCTCTCCGGAGGTTTTCAAAGCTGTGGCACAGACTGATGAATTTCACAATTTGATAAGGGTTTGTCCAATTTTGAAGGATCTTTAAGTTATTTATTTTAAAAAATGATCATCTTTTTTGTCCATCAATCTTTTTTTTTTCTTTTCTTGTTATTTATGGTTTTTACTTTTTACAGTGTCACTGTTTATGGAATTATGAATAGCTGGTTTTCCACTTGCATATGTGACATGGAAATCCTATGTGGAAATGACAATATATATAATATTGTGTTGAAGGGTTTAGCTAGTTTTCTTGTTAATTTTCAGTTCGTTTCTATCATTTTTCTTTTCCTCTATATCCCTATGTTTCTTGTATGAAACTAAAGTAATACAAAGCCTAATTCTAAGCCCACCCCGCATAGGAAAAGAAACATAAAACACTTACTCTCCACCCATATATTCATGTATCTAGTTTTTTTTTTTTTTTTTTAATTTATCCTCTATTATTTTCATTTTCTTTGTAATCATATCTCTTCATAGTTCCCTCTCTATTACTCTTTAACCCATTTATCACGACTTTTACCTCAATTATTTAACTTATTTTTCGAATGATCTTTGTAGAAGTAGCTTGCTCAATGATGCAAAACTTATTATTTCTATTTTTTTTAACATGAATTGTGAATTATGTTGATATACTTCTTGTGTATTTGATTTTCTGGACACATTGTTCATTATTAGATATGAGTGAGTCTATGGTACTATGCATAGCACGGATTAGTCTGTACTACGGAGCCATATTTTCATTTTAAAAATCCTAATGGTCGATCCGAACCGTTCAACGTGATCCCCACATGAATATGTACTTGCAAGCTAAATTTTATATTTTTTCAAATTTTTTTACTATATTTTAAGATAGGTAGAAAATCACTTGATCTGAAAATTCTAAACCACCCAAAAACAGTGATTTTCTACCTATCAAAAAATAGTAAAAAAATTCTAAAAAATAAAAAATTTAGCCCACAGGTATATTCTCATATGAAAATCATGTTGAACGGTTTAGATCGACCGTTATGATTTTGAAAACGAAAATATTGACCCGTAGTGCGGACCAATCCGTGCTATGCATAGTACCATAGACTCACTCATTAGATATTTATATGTGGGAACAATGTATTCCATACTAAAATCCAACCAATTTATATATTTCATATTTACTCCTTGTTGCACATTTTACAATCTGGAGAGAAATTCGATTACAGTGGAATCTCTTGCAAAGCATTAATGACTTGGGTGTGAAATAAGCTCACTGTGAAGATACTCTGTTTTTTTTTCATTTTCTTTTTTCTGTTTTTTTTTTTTTGCTGTTTTCTATTTCTTTCTTCAGTCTTTTTGTGTTTTCTTAACAATTTCATCACTTGTAAATCCATAGAAGGGTTCTCTCTAAACCCTTCAACACTTGTAACCAATTGTGGTTAAATAAAATAAGAGTTAGACTCCTGTTTCTTACTAAAAAAAAATTATATATTTATATTTAAATAAGCAATTTATGAGCTACTAACCTACTTCAATTGAGAAATCAACATTACACATGCAATTTTTTTTATTAACAAGTTTGTTTAATTGGGTTGTAGATGTTTCTTATTTTTTTTTCTTTTTATTATATATAATTTAGTTATATATTATATTAATCAATATATATGTGTGAATTTTGAGTAGAATTAGGACGTTCTTAACTTCAAAATCTATCGGAATGAGTTTAAACAACAAACTCAAATTGTTGAAACCGATCTACTTCACGAGTGATGTGTTTACATGTCAAATTTATAAATTATTGACTTAATTTAGTATAAAGTCAAGCGATAAAAAAGATTAATAAGTTAATTTTAATGTGTTTGTTTTTCATTATTTTTTTACTGCTTGATTTTATACTAAATTAATTTGATATTTAATATGTAAACGCATCACTCGTGAAAGTAGATCAGTTTCAACATTTTGGATTCAATTTAAGAAAAATATAATACAACG
The DNA here is from genome assembly GCA_011114355.1 of Carex littledalei. NCBI lineage: Eukaryota > Viridiplantae > Streptophyta > Magnoliopsida > Poales > Cyperaceae > Carex > Carex littledalei. Next base: position 4,371,082 of record CM022081.1, read on the forward strand.
GATACAATTTAACAAGGACGTCGCTGATAATTGTTCCCGCACTGTCTCCGCACATAACTTCCATAACTAATATGGAGGGACCGTTCCTGCACAATTTCCTTATATAATCCGTATCGTTCCCGCACAATTTCTAAAGTATTAATACTTATGAAATAAAGTATTTATACCTATGCATAGAAGTACTTATACCTATGCACGAAAGTATTTCAACGTAAATAATTGTCTCTCCAACCAAATCTCCAAACTGTCCTCACACCATAAATACCTGTAGGGGACCACTCAAACTAAATGGAGGGACTATACACGTTTCTAAAAATATTAATATTGCCATAACTATATGGGAGGACCGCAATACTTAATATTTTTTTACATATGACATCTGAAAGTATTTATATCTATGCACTGAAGTATTTATATGTATATACATTGTACAAAGTTTAATCTTCAGGCGTTTGATCATATTAAGTTACACATCAAAGTATTAATATCTTATTTTGCAAGTATTAATATCTTATTTTGTAAGTATTGATACCTATGCACTGAAATATTTATACCTATGAGGTCAACTATTTTTGTTATAGGAGGTTGATGCGGGGATACAGGATCCCCACTACTTCATTAGAGGAAGGTTGATGCGGGGACCATTGAAGGACTGAAAAAGGAGAATCATCATATCAAGTTACGCATGCAAGTATTAATCTGTTATTTCCTAAGTATTTATACCTATGAAGGTTGACGCGGGAACAAGTGCATGGACTGAAAAAGAGGGACCATATAATTAGTGGAGACCATAGTACAACCTTCTTTTACTGTAGCTGCGAGGATAGAGAAGGGATTGAAGTGCAGGGATGAATATATTATTCATTTGACAAGTCAATCTGCATATTGTCAGAATTATACTATTTCTTTAAATTGAATATCTCTTCAATGCAATAAGCATGATCTTAGGGCTCAATGTATATGTTAAAAAAAAAAAAAACATGTTATGTGCTTTTAGAATGAACATCACGTTTATATAGATTGAAGCTTGAGAATGCATCAACCAGAAATGTTTCTATATATGCACATTTATAAGTTAAGAGGCGAAAAGATCTTATTGTAAGTTTAGTGGCGAATGATTCTTCTTATAAATTTTATATACACACGCATACAGAATTCAGCTTCCATGTTGATAGCAACAGTTAGTAAATAGAGATAATCCAATATTTGTTCAAACGTAAAAAATTCTATCACATATTTCCTAATATTTCTAATGAATTATCAAGTTAATAAAAACAAAACAAAAATGTTTTTTACTTTTATGTCAATAGTTAATAATTAAGTCGTTGGAGCAAACCTAATTGGAAGTATTATTTTGATTTCTACATAAATAATTAAGTAGACATTTCATGGAGAAGTGTCATGTTGCCAAAAGGCATGCCGGATTGATAAGCTTAATAGTACCTTATTTAGTTCTACTAATTTTTTTGGTGGTGTTTAATGTATTTTTTAAAAAATAATATATTTAAAAAGAGATCAATAAAGTTGAAGTAATGAATTTAAAATTTGGAATATAAATTGAAATTGACATGTTGTTGTGAAATTAAAATCGAACATAAAATGTTGGTTAATTTTTATCGATTTTTTTTTCAAAATACTTTATTTTGTTTAAAGAAAGAAAATTTACAAAAAAAAATAGGTTCGATGAGAATGATGTTAAGATATGGGGGTTCATTCGTATAAAATGCTAGTTTAATACAATGCAAGCTTAACAAAGAAAAAGAAAAAGACAGAATTAATTGAAAATTTGAAAGACAAATATACATGAAATTCTGCATATATAGTTGAAAAACAATACATCACATTAATTAAGTCACTCTAAGATAAACAAAAAATAAAATAAAAAAGGTACCAAAGTTGCTAATATAAGTAAAAAAAATTCAACGTTCATTGTTCATTATAGAATAATTCGTTTGTGGACAATCAAATACAGTTTACGCTAAATTTATGTAAGTTCTTTTTTTGTCAAATTCTACAGGATATGATATCTTGTTATTAATTTTTTTATTAATTCTATAAAATCTGTACATAATTGAAGCCTTGAAGGTAAAAAATTAGTGTCAAAAATATAATAATCTAATTAAGTAAAAGAAAAAAGAAAAGAAAATAATAGCTGGCCGTTTATTTGCTTACTCTACAGCTTATTAAAATTTAGATCAGGACCGTCCGATCAGAATCCCGTGCCTTTAATTTCGTGCGCAAGAAGATCGGATGGTTCAGATATAACGTCAAATTTCTTAAAAGTTCAGGTGATATAAGTTCCTTAAAATCTCAAATCGTTCTTTGACATCTTCCTTAAGAATCATATTAGAGTCCTACGCCTCTGAGGTAACATAATATTTTCTTTTATTTATGGACCGTCCGATCAGAATCCGATGCCTTTATTATCGTGCGAAAAAACATCGGACGGTTGTGATCTAACCACAAAATTTCTATTACCACAGGTGACATAAATTCCCCAAATTCTCTCATCGTTCTTTCACATCTTCCCTTCAAGAATCAAATCCGAGGAATCAATCTGTCGCAAACAAAACTATCTCGAAGAATCGGCGTAACCCTGACGAAGATCCTCTTCCCAGGGATTTCTTCGCAACAATGGAGTATTGCTAGTGAGTTCTCTGATCACAAATGGTACCAGAATCTAGGTTTCCAAGCCGATATGTTGCTAAGGAGTCCCAAATTGAACCCCAAACTACTACCCTAATGACCAAAATTTCCGCTAGTAATAGCCAATATGGCCGTGCCGTATCGAGAATTGCTGTCACACAAATCCTTGAATCCACCGGCTTCGAGCACTCCTACAAGAGACCTATTGATGCACTTGCTGATGTCATGATCCGGTACATTTCTCATGTCGGTAAACTGTCAGTCTCTTACTGTAACATGTCTAACCGATCCAATTGCAACGCATTTGATGTTATTCATGCATTGGAAGAGATTGAATCAGTTCAAGGGTTTACAGATCAGTCTGATCCTAATAGTGTGGTTATTGACCTCTATAGATTTGTAACAAAAAAGGAGGTTCCTTTTGCTGGTTCGATCACTAGATTTCCGGTTACACGTGACAGAAAGGTCGAAATTTTACCAGATGCTGGAAAAGATGAAGTTGTAGGAGGTCATGTACCGGGTTGGTTACCGCCTTTTCCTGACCCGATAACATACAATAACTGTTCTGTTAGTACTGGTTTTGTACCCGGACAACCAAGGGATATGCCTCATTTTAGCTTTGGAAAATTCTTTTCTTTGAATGGGTTAGATGGGTTTGCTCCAATTGGTCGTACCAATGTAGAAAGAGAGAATGAAGCGGGTCAGAGAAACCCGTTTCTGGTCCCACCACTGCCTCATGGAGAGAGGCATGTGTCAGATATGACTATACCAGGTGAAAGAAAAGGTATTTCAGTTATTGAGACCTTTGCACCTGTACTAGAGGGCTCTGGGGAAGAGATAATTGAAGAAAGAGGTGCTATTTCTTCTAACAAAAGGCCGGTTATTCGGTTTAGAATCGGGGTTGATTCGAAATCTATGTCAAAGGTGGTGTCACTTAGAGATACTGGTTTGAAGGTGGATACATGGACAGTGAAAGAAGAAGAAATGGATAGCAAGAAAAGGAGAGCTGAGATGATACTCAAGGAATCAATGGAGAAACCGAATGAGCTTGCGCAACTGTGAGAGAAAAAAAATGGAATTTGTTAGACACCTTAATTTCTAGTTTAGAGGTAGATTGGCATTTATTAGGAGAATTCTTTCCAGGATTTACGGGCATTTTCTTTAAGTGTAAAAAGAATATGATTTTTCACGAGGGTAGGAGAGTAAAAAATGCAATGAAAATTGATGAGCTTTTTAATTTTAGTTGATTTGTCTTTTGTTTATTATGTGTCCATGGTGCAGTCCAATCAGGTGTTTAATTTTTTTTTGTTGAGACAGAGATCTCCTTTTGTAATTAAACAACAAGGTATGACCAAAACATATTTTGCATTATTTCTTCCTTTATGGTTTCATTAAATCCAGGAAATTTCAAGTCGTAATTGTAATCTTTTTGTCCCTGGATCAGAAGCACAAAGACTTTACAAGGATATGGTAATATGTGTTTTACGAATCGACCCGTGTTATGGATCCATATCACTATTTGCAGAGTTTAAACAGTCGGTTCGGACCGTTAAACATGATCCTCATATGAAAATGTATTATGTGACCAAATTTTACATTTTTTAGAATTTTTTTACTAACTTTTAGATAGGTTGAAAATCACTGTTTCTATCTAAAAAACTAGTAAATTTTTTTTAAAAGATGTAAAATTTGATCAACAGGCACATTTTCATATGGAGATCATGTTGAGTAGTTTGGATTGAATATATGGACTTTGAAAATAGAGATATGAGTTCATAGCACAGACCGCTCCATAATATGCATATTACCAAAACCCCACTCCAAGTATTTGTGTATTGGATTTAGAATTCTATCTGAAGGATTGATGCATGAAAAAGAAAATTGGCAATTTTTACTGCAAAATTGAAAACTACTGTGAGCATTAATTTTAGTACGTAGCATCTTGAGAGATCAAGGGCTTATTTCTGGTAATTTAAGGGTAAAGTTTCGGTGCTAGACCTAATAGAATAATAGATGCATTCTTAATGGAAATTTGATGTACTTCTACTTAAAAAAAAAATGATGTACTTACATTTCTAGCAAACTACTGTAACCTCACCAATTAAGCATTTGAAGATACTAAAAAAAATACGGATAAAAAAAATTGCGTTATAAAAGGCCCAACCCAAAGCCCATCTAGCAAGGTGTGATTCTCTGGCGATCTCCGTTTTCCTGAATCCGTATCCTCCCAGGTACCTGACTCAACACAATTGAAACGGACGGTCCAGATTTACTCTCAGCCGGTGCTTGCTCGGGATGGCGCAGGGGACAGTATTATTTTTTCTTTGCGATTCGTGTCAAGTTAAAAAGAATAATTTTGAGCCGTCTGATTCAATTGTACCCAGTCCGGTAACATGAGGGGATGTGAATTCCGTTTTCCTTAGCCAGGTAAGCTTTCAGTGGTCAATAAAATGTTCATAAATCATTGATTTTGTAAGAGGATTAGTGTATTGGAACTCCCTAGACGACTTGATGTGCTCAAATCCTTCACAATAAATAAGTAGTTAAATTTTATTGTCTTTTGTGGTACCCTCAAAAGTTGAGTTAAAAATATACATTCAAATCATAAATTTAGACGAAAGGGACGAGCTAAAATTTGAAAATTAAAGAAGATTGGAGATTTAATTGGGCGTATAAAATGGGAGGTGTTAATTAGGCAAGCAATTAAAAAATGGACATGTCCATTTGGTTTTGAAATGGAGTACAAAGATATCATATTAAAAGTATACAAGTTTTCTCATAAGGAGCGTTGAGTGCCGATTTTTCATTTAAATTCCCTAAAAAAATAAAAAATAACAAAAATACTCTCCATTTTCAAAAATTTCGCAAAATGCCCTGACCGCCCCATTGTGAAGCAGTCCACTTCCAAACCAGACCGCTACACAATGAGACTGTTGTTATGATTTTTTTTAGAGATAATTAGTGTGTATAAAATGAATATTTTACATATAGAAACTAACAGTAATTTAGTCTCACTGCTTTTATGATTTTTTTTCTTTTTTTTTCTCTCTTTTTGGATAATCATATTCTTTGATTTTGTAAATAGAATATATAACAAATAAAATAAATATGTGTGAAACTAGAACTGGACCTTATATTTTGTATAGAACCCATATACCAATAAAATATACTCTTGTTCTTTTTCATAAAATATTACCAATTTTCTTTTATTTTTAAGCCATTTTGTACCATTTTTCATAAATCATAAAAAATAGTAAAAAAATTTCAAAAATAGTAAAACTTAGTATTCACAAGTTTATTATATAATTAATTTACTGCGCAACTTAGATCGAAATTTAAAGTTTATACGATAGGTTTTTTATTTATCGTTATTTTTTAGAAACTTCAATTGTAAACATATGAGGTTGCTTTGTGTTTAATTTGGAGTGAAAGCGTGATAATTAATCAAATCACTAACCAAACACTTGGCGCGAGTCAGTTGAGATTCGAGCAACATGGTGCAAGCAAGCACAGTGCACGCACCAGTGCATAAAGACGATAACAAAAATCAAGCAAATCCCACAAACTTTCGATAGAATGGAGGCCTCCAGTTGAATCACGTGCAGGAATTTCAAAATTTACTCTCTCATTAAAAATGACAAGCAGGCCCTCACCTTAAACGATCCCTTCAGTTGAAAACGGTGCACAAGGCCAATACATGCCTCTGCATTATGATCTACAAGAATCAAGCTAAACCATTTGTAGTAAAAGTGAAAATTCAAGGAAATTTGCCGAGAAAATAAAAAGGAAAAATGTGAAAAACGCAGCGCTGAGTGTTAAACAATTAAGGTAAGTACCCCTCAGCATTGCCTGGCCACCATGGCACCTCCTAATTGGTTGATATGGATGAAACCAATTAGAATGAAGTGAATGCGTCAAGTTCTACAAAGCCGCATGATCGATAACCACATTGATCGTCGGTTTTACTGTAAAATTAAAGTAGTTTTTTGTCCCGAGCTTTTGATTAACTACTGACTTTATGATTAACCTGCTAAATGGTTAAAATTGGTTTCCTCCAATATTTTATTTTATAAATTAGTTTAGTAAATTGTTGAAAAACAAATTTTACTTTTAGTAACTTTTATTTTTTTGGGCGGACTTGATAACTAATATATTATGAAAGTATAGTTGATGACATTATATTAAATGAAAAAACCATACAAATTTTTTACACATACAACATAACATGCTAAAGTTATGCAACTCATACTAATTTTATTAACCTACACACTTTTGGCATGGCCGAAATTAGGGGTGTTCATCGGTTCGGTTCGGTTGAAACCGAACCGAACTAGGCAAACCAAAGTTATAATTCGGTTTCAAAAATAAAACCGAACCGAACCGATTTAGCATTGCAACCGAACCGAACTGAACCAAAGTTTTATTTCGGTTTGTTCGGTTCAAACCGAAATATATTAATTTTTTTATTTAAAGCAATTGATTTATAATAAACCGAAGTATATTAAGAAATAAACCGAGGTATTAAGAAATAAACCGGGATATTAAGAAATAAACCGAAGTATTTAAAGCAATTGATTAAGAAATAAACCGGGGTATTAAGAAATAAACCGGGGCGGTCCGGACCAAATTCATAATATATAAAATTTCGGTCGGTTCGGTTATTTCGGTTTTCAAAATTTTCAAACCGAACCGAACCGAAATTATAATTCGGTTTTAAAAAGCAAACCGAACCGAACCATTAAACCGAAAAAACCGAACCGTTTGGTCCGAACTAATTCGGTTCGGTTCAAAACCGACTAAACCGGACCCAATGAACACCCCTAGCCGAAATACTATATACTAATCCAAACAAAAAAAAAAAAAATAATACTCTAAATGTTGGATTTGGGTCATATTTGGGCTGAAATTATTTCCCTCCATTGTTATCTAGGCCGAAGCCTAGTTATGAATTGTCAGACTACAACCCTTTAATTAAGCATTGCAAATGATCTTATAGCTTATTTGCAGGTAAATACAGGAACATGTTATTATTCCAACTGTTCAAATTTTACTATGTAAGAATCTCAATAAAAAAAATTTCATACGCGAATCTCAATGAAGATCGATCAACGGTTGGGATCGGAATATATATAACAGGTTCGTATTATTCCTTTGGAATAACAGCAGCTTTATTTCCTATTTGCAGGTACTACTAATTTCGTTTTGGTTTAAATCTATCAAATATAATAACACGATCCACATAATCAGCATTTCCTAAATTGAAATTTCTTGATATTTGCATTAAAGGAAGAAAATTAACTAAAAGACAACATGCCAGATTAATTCTACATTATAATTGATTCGAACTTGGACAAACCACTAATTAAACTTTTTGAAAAGGGGTCAATACATGCCAAAAGTATGATACTATTTAAGGATTCTTCAAGTAGCACATATAAGATAGCCAAATAATGATGGATTTAATTCCAGTAAAAGGGCAGTTTTTGTCAATACAAGTCCCTAATTAAGACAATATAATACTGGCCGTTAGTACTTCATAGCACAAGAATATTAACAGCACTGAAGATATCAATTAGTACATTATGCTTAAATTAAACTAATTAGTCATACATTATAATTTGAGCTGTTTCAAACCTGTATGAAGTCACATATACTAATATAATTTGATCTGCTTCAAATTAAACCTGTATGTCACACACGTTTAAAAAAGTTAAATTATAATTAGTCATATAATTCAATTTAATTTGTACATTCGTAATAAACTGATTTTATTTTCTCGTGTTATGTATATTATATAATTATTGAATTAAATTATCAGTATGACCCGAATCAAATCCAAAATACATTATATTAATATTTATTGTAATCCTCAAATTCTTATTAGATATGAATTCGTATATCAATCTTACAATATGTAGCACGAACACACTTCAACACAACTTGTGCATGTGTCGGACACTTGCCCGCACAAGATATGATACGTACATGATTAACTCTTAACTCAAGACACGACCAATACTCAGATAAATGCCAGACACAAATCGATCAGACATATTACAAGACACACTTCTCTGTATTTGACGTTGAATGGGTCTGCCATACAATTTATATATGGTTTAGAATAAGGGTTCACATAGGAAAAAATTTCCATAGATCTTATATATAGTACATAATTCGACAATTATGGTCCATAAATGTTGAATTGTTTTTGACACGGGACCTTCAAACATGACAATACACATTCAGATATGATACATATATACACGGCACATGTCTTTGTGCATGATGTGTTATAGGCGGATGAATATTTAATATATAGGGATCAATTAACCTTATTTTTTTAAAATTGTATTTATACATAATTTTCTATATAGCTTAATATAAAATATTATGAGTAGTGTAAAATTGACTGTATGATTGAACTTCATTAATGTTAGATACCCATTATATGAAAGTCTTGACTCCAGTCATGTGTTGTGTCATGTCGCTAGACATATGATGTGTGCTGATTGAATTTTTTGTTTCGATATTCTAATTAATTTGCTGACTTGCTAAATGGTTAAAATTGGTTTCCTCCAATATTTTATTTTATAAACTAGTTTAGTTAAATTGTTGAAAAACAAACTTTACTTCAAGTAACTTTTATTTTTTTGTGGGGACTTGATAACTAATGTATTATGGAAGATAACTAATATATTATGGAAGTATAATTGATGACATATATTAAAGATGAAAAAATCATACAAAGTTCATCCGTAGTGTATTTATAATATATTATGGAAGTATAGTTGATGCTAAAGTCATGCAACTCATACTAATCTTATGAACCTACATATTTTTGGCATGGCCGAAAATACTACATACTAATTCAAAATAAAAAAAAATAATACTCTAAATGTTGGATTTGGGTCATATTTGGGCTGAAATAAAAATTTCATCTTAAGAAATTCAGGTCCGTTCTAAACGAAAGCTAGTAACCCAACTTAATATTTAGGCAAGAAATAGATGCATTTACGTATCGACCCGACAAATAATAAAATTGACAACCAACTCCTTTGGTATTTGCAATGGATTTGGAATAAGGACTAAAAATACTTCCGGATTTCCGATTTGTTTAAACTGATTAATCCCACGAAGAACATTTTACTATAATTTAGTATTTTAAATACGGGTTCACCACCCGAATAAGCGTGGTCGATGCAACCACATCCCGAGCTCACATGGGCTCCGGTTAAGTACATGCGGGATGCATGTAAAGCCCCTCTCTTTAACGTAATGGTTGATTGCCTTCCCTTCGGAGCCGGTTGAGGTAAGTAGCATGTGTCATGCGTGCTCAGCTACCCCCAATTTTTTATTTGAGTTTTCTCGGTCATCTTGCGTCTGATACTAGTTTTACGGACAGATATCCTCCGAGGTACCTGACTCAAGCAAATTCCAACGGCTGGCCCAGATTAATTCTATCTGGGTCAAACTCAATCCGGTGCCTATTAAGACTGTAGGGGATCTGTTTTGAGATTTGTGCTCAGCCACCCCCAATTTTTTATTTGAGTTTTCTCGGTCATCTTGCGTCTGATACTAGTTTTACGGACAGATATCCTCTGAGGTACCTGACTCAAGCAAATTCCAACGGCTGACCCAGATTAATTCTATCTGGGTCAAACTCAATCCGGTGCCTATTAAGACTGTAGGGGATCTGTTTTGAGATTTGTGCTCAGCCACCCCCAATTTTTTATTTGAGTTTTCTCGGTCATCTTGCGTCTGATACTAGTTTTACGGACAGATATCCTCCGAGGTACCTGACTCAAGCAAATTCCAACGGCTGGCCCAGATTAATTCTATCTGGGTCAAACTCAATCCGGTGCCTATTAAGACTGTAGGGGATCTGTTTTGAGATTTGTGCTCAGCCACCCCCAATTTTTTATTTGAGTTTTCTCGGTCATCTTGCGTCTGATACTAGTTTTACGGACATATATCCTCCGAGGTATCTGATTCAAGCAAATTCCAACGGCTGGCCCAGATTAATTCTATCTGGGTCAAACTCAATCCGGTGCCTATTAAGACTGTAGGGGATCTGTTTTGAGAATTATGCCATGTTAAATGGGCCGTCCAATCGTAATTTGCTTGAGTCAGGTAACCTGAAGTGATGTGAATTCCTAGTTCTACCTTGTCTTGTCTGACGCCTCCGCCATGGTCGCCTCTGTTCGCTCTCTGTTTGAGCAATCAACAATTCGCTACTCGTCATTGCTCACCTATCTTGCTTTTGCCCAATTCATCATGGATTCATCGGTTCTGGGGCAAATTCCTCTTCTCCTCAGCTAGTATGGGTTTATCAGATTCCCAATTTCTATTGATTCATTTTGATTTCCGTGAATATTCAAACTATGAATTTGGTTTTTGGACTTGATTTCAGTACAAGTTCGAATTGTTAATGTCATGTTGTGAAAATTGAATTGCAGGTGGTAATTTGTTTCAATCCGTATCGTATCCGTTGAAATTATTATGGTTAGCTTATTGGATACGGGTATGAGTAATTTGTTATTAATTTATAGAGTAAAGATATGAGTAAGAGCTATATATTTTACACCTTTTACCCTACATGATAATTGATAAATACAAAATTATATATGATAATTTTTTATTTGTACATATAACTATATAATTTTATTATTATGATTAGATTGATTTATACAATATTTTATATAATTTTTTTATTTCTTATCCCTTACTCTGTATGTATAACAATGTAATTGTATCATTATATTTAGATTGATTTATTCAATATTTATATAGTTTTTTAATTAGTAATTTATAAAAAAAATGATTTATACAATATTTTATATCATTTTATTTAATTAATAATTTATATTATTTAAAATAATGGGATCAAAAATTATAAATGGATAAAAAATTATAATTTTTTTTATATTTTGTGATATTAGATACATAATATATTTAATAAATATATTAATTTTTCATATTTTTAAATTAAATTATATATACTATCAATTTATTCGATAATTATGAATGACAGGCCTTCTTTCCCGATATTTTATTAAAACCCCCAAAAAAAAACAAATTATCAAATCTGCTCCCACCCCAACTTTATTTTTATTTCTACCCTAACCGCCCGTGGGCTGGGCGGTCCACTTTTCCCACCTGACCGCCCAGCAGCTGGGCGGTCCGCTAGTGTTTTTTTTTTTTTTTTTTTTTTTTTTTTTTTTTAGAGAGACAATATGAATATCAAGATGCTGAATTCTTAACGCTAAAAATTCGATTTTTTTTTGTAAATATTAGTTAGATTACTTCTTTTAAGCATATTTATACTAAAATACGCTAAATTACTTGGAATTATGTTAAATTACGTTGAGTTACACTATATTAAGTTAAATTACACTAAATTACATTACATTACGCTAAAATACGGTAAATTACATATGAATAGGGACGATATATCTTCACTAAAAAGGCAAAAAACGACGACGAAACTTCAAACGGTCATAAAACGGCGCTCGAGTAATTTCAAGTAATTTAGAATACCTTTCCTATGTTCCTATGTTCAAGTAATTTACAATTTAGTGTATTTCGGAGTAATTTATGTTAAATTTAGTGTAAATTACTTGAACATAGAAACATAGGAAATGTATTCTAAATTACTTGAAATTATGTTAAATTACGTTGAGTTACACTAAATTACTTTAAATTACACTAAATAACAATAACTTCGCTAATTATGCTGAAATACAGTAAATTATGCTAAACTACACAAAATTACGCTAAAATAGACCGATTCTGTGCCATCTTTCACGAATCATAAAAAATAGTAAAAAAATTCCGAAAATAGTAAAAATTGGTATTCTACAATTTCATTATGTAACTAATTTACTGAGCTACTTGGATTGAATAATAGAAATAAAAATCTTAATCGGAAACTTCATGATGCACGAACGATTAAGAAATTGGAAAAAGTAATGAAAAGATAGGTTTGGTTCTGAGATCACACAGATTCTCAATTCTTTGATAAAACTGATACATGAAAAACTAACTTCTGCCAAAAGACATGACGTCTGTTTAAATACAAACTCTAAAACAGAAAATACATAAAAGATACATCAAAGACCCTAAAAACTCTAAAATTATAAAGAAAGGTCCAAAAGTCCATGAAGGAAGACTCGGATCGCGAATCTGAGCCCGCAAAATGGGCAAAATGAATCATAGATTCGTTTCAGATCCGGTTTTGGGCTGTGGAGTTCCTGTCAAAATTTCAGCCCGATCCGACGGACGGATCAAAAGTTACGCTCCTTTTCGTGAAGCATGCGCAGGACCATATTGCATCACTTCAACTCAAGTTTTGAGGCTCTTCCCTTAGTTTTTTGGCTATTCTAAATTTCGAAATCCAGCATAGCTGGCACAGACGCATGCGTATTTTCTCAAGCTTTCCGAAAAGTGGTCGTTTGCTGAAATCGGACACTCGAGCGCCGTTTTATGACCGTTTGAAGTTTCGTCGTCGTTTTTTGCCTTTTCAGTGAAAACTATCCTCCCTATTCATTTGTAATTTACCGTATTTTTGCGTAATGTAATGTAATTTAGTGTAATTTAACTTAATATAGTGTAACTCAATGTAATTTAACATAATTCCAAGTAATTTAGCGTATTTTAGTATAAATATGCTTAAAAGAAGTAATCTAACTAATATTTACAAAAAAAAAATCGAATTTTTAGCGTTAAGAATTCAGCATCTTGATATTCATATTGTCTCTCTAAAAAAACAAAACAAAACAAAACAAAAAAAAAAAACACTAGTGGACCGCCCAGCTGCTGGGCGGTCAGCTATGGAAACTGGACCGCCCAGCCACTGGGCGGTCAGATATGCATAGTGGACCGCCCAACTGCTGGGCGGTCAGGTGAGAAAAGTGGACCGCCCAGCCCACGGGCAGTTAGGGTAGAAATAAAAATAAAGTTGGGGTGGGAGCAGATTTGATAATTTGTTTTTTTTTGGGGGTTTTAATAAAAATATCGGCCTTCTTTCTCTTCCTCGCTTCAAACACGCTAGTCTCAGTGATGATTAGTAATTTCAGAAAATTCAACGATTTTTCTTGTATGATTTTGACTCCTATATATTTTTTCTCTGTAATTTATAATTTAGTTAGTTTTTTTCTGGTGGACTGTACTTAGAGGGATAAAAACGTGTTGTGCTATGTCGTGGTGTAACTAATACGTTGTGATTTTAGTCTCGTGTCGTGCCGTACTGTGTCATGACTAAAATATCGAATGTGGTCTCGGCACGCGAGTCACGCCGTGCCTAAACATGCCAAGTCCAAATGTGACTGGTTACATTTAACTATTTTTTCATAATTTAAATTAGTTAATTCAAAATTTATCATTTGATCAAGATCTAACGGTCATGATCACACGTGACTCGCGTGACCACGTGCCGTGCCACAACCAGACCTTTCGCGTGACGTGCCATGCCAAATTTTCAAAAGATAGCCATGGCACGCAAATGATCACGGCACATAACAATCACACGTTCCGTGCCGTTCCGTGCCATTCAGTGACGGAACCGGCTTTGCCGTGCTATTTTTCCCCTCTAGCTGTACTTTACAACTCCTTTAATTAAACTTTCTTTCTTGTCCTTTTTTATGTCTCATTGTAATATGATGTATTAGAAAGATAAACCTTTTTACTGAGAGTTTTTAATATTTTTCTATATAAGATAAATTATAGTAAATATCATTCACATAATTAAAAAAAATAAGGATCAAGTAAAAAAAATCATTATACATCGTGTAAAACGCTTCTTCTTATTCTAGTATTTTTTTTCATATGCTGAATTTCTCTTGATTTCAATTTTCAATGAAAATTTATAAATATCTTTTGATATTATATTCCAAAGACACATCTAGTAGAACACGTACAAACTAATCTTTAATATGCTTGAAATCACAAACTAATCTTTCAGCGATAACAAAGAATTTGAGCTGGCTTTTCAAAAAAGGATGAATATAATATACTAATTTGAAACCATATAGTCTCCATCATAGATAAATTAAAAAAAAAAACTTCCTAAAGCAGAATTTTATAAGAGGAGGGATCAAGTTACAACAATTTTGAGTTACAACAAAGTTACAACAACGATTTTCTACATTTTGAAATTCCAAATCATCGATCCAAACTGTTCAACATAATCTCCACAATAAACTATGCTTCCAGATCAAATTTTATATTTTTTTGAATTTTTTTACTATTTATTAAGTATTTTACAAAAATTTTCAGACCATTGAATTTTGTAACCATCTTAATAAATAGTAAAAAAATTCAAAAAAAAATGTAAAATTTGATCTGGAAGGACATTTTATTGTGGAGATTATATTGAACGGTTTGGATCGACGATTTGAAATTTGAAAATGTAGAAAATCGTTGTTGTAACTTTGTTGTAACTCAAAATTGTTGTAACTTGATCCCTCCTCATTTTATAATTACAGTTTGATTTCACCTTTAACGACCTAAGAAATATTCCATCATCATTTCATAATAACTTGGAAAACTTTCAAATCTGACATTTAAGGCAAATCAAAGTATCATTCCGAGGTTGCAATATTTTGATATATATTATGAAAAAATTAAAATGTTTTATTTTTTGAAATAAAAGCTTGAATGTTATATATATTGATCGCTTATTTAAAAGTTCCACCAAAAAAGCAAAGAAATATATTCTTTGCTCTCTAATTCCCTATCCAACTTTTGTCCGGTCACCTAATTAATTAATGTAAAGTTTTCACCTCAGTAACAAGATTGGAGATATGATTTCACAAATTACGTATATTAAGATTAACATAAAAATCTGCATATTTAGGTATTCATAAACTTTTATTGTATTGAAAGTACTCTAACAACCCTCGCTACATTGAACGCTAAATTTCTAAATTAAATCCTATCAGTTACATCAATATGGAGATAATTATAATGTAATAGAGACTTCCACTTAATTAATTAATTGAACATTCTTCTTTGCTCTTCTCGTACCCATCAGAATATCCATGAGCAAAACCACAGAGACATAAACCACTGCAATTAAATCTAGATTAAAAAAAAGATTCAAATATTGTTTTAGCATTTTATATTATTCATTTAAAAAATCATGATTTTGATTTTGATTTGTAGACCTAAGGTTTATAAACCTAATTTAGCAATCTTTCCGGTAGCATTCACAATTTTTCTGTCACATTGATCGGTAAATGTACTGTAAAATTAAAGAAATTTTTCATCTCGAGTTTCTGATTAACTTATTAAGTAGGCTTTATGATTGGAGCTTCAGCTCCGGTGGTCCACTGATTGAATTATTTATCTTCCAATTAGGTTTGCTCCAACGACTCGATTATTAACCATTGACATAAAGCACATTCTTTTTGTTTTTTTATTGACATGATAATTCACTATTTACTAATATTTGATTATCTCTATTTACATGTGATAGATTTTTATATGTTTGAACAAATATTAGATTATCTCAACATGGATCTCTGTATGCGCGTGTATATAAAATTTATAAGAAAATCCTTCGCCTCTAAATTATAAACATGCTTAAAAACGTTTCGAGTTCATGCAATCTCAAGCTTCAACCATAAACCCTCAACTTATAATAAAATCGTTTCACCTCTTAATTAACTTATACATGTGCATATATATATATATAGAAACATTTATGGTTCATGCATTCTCAAGCTTCAATCCATATAACGTGATGTTCATTCTAAAAGCACCTAACGTGCTTTTATTAGTTTTAACATGACATTGGGCTCTAAGATCATGCTTATTGCGTTGAAGAGATATTCAATGTATGGAGTTTGTATAATATTCTGGCAATATGCAAATTGACTTGTTAAATTGTATCTATATTACTACATTTTTCTGAGTGCTTGATTGTTATATTTGGCTGCTATTTTGAATCACTCGAGATTAGTTGTATGTAGGATAGTGACAAATGAATTATTGTTCGGTTCGGTGCGGGATAAAAAATTTATGATTCGGAAATAATTTGGGTATAATTCGGAAATGATTCGGAATTACATATTGAGTTTGGCTCGAAGATCTCAGTCCCACAGGGGAGACAAAAAAAAATAAAAAAATATATATTTGTGAATAATTAGTAAAATTCGGAAAAGAAATCGTAAAATTCATGAATAATTTGATAAAAATCCAGTCAACCGAATAATACACCGTTCGGTATGCCGACACAAAATATAAAATTATTCATGAGCCTTGTAACTATGGTATGTAGTCCAATCGGACATAAGAAATTCTGAACCAGAGTAGAAAAACATATTCCTCGGCTCATCAAGCCTAATTTAATTGTAAAATCTTTTGTATTGGCTTAAATGACAAATTCAAACTGTTGAAACCGATCTGCTTCATGAGTAATGCGTTTACATACAAAATTTATAAACTATCAAATTAATTTATAAAATATCAAATTAAAAATATTTACATACACAGGTAAACGTGACTATCTTCCCGAATTTTTTTTTGTAGCAATTCCAATAAAAAAATAAAATCAAACTTAACATATTTCTAATAAAATCTCATTTCACGGAAAAAAACGCTGATATTGTCAGCATTTATGTGTTAACAATAAAAATAAAACATAGCAAAACGTTAATTCAAAAATTATATAACTTTAGCAATTTAACATCAGTAGTAAAGTTTCTTAGGGTTAATGATTTGCTCTATTTATTTTTTTAACACAAAAAGGAAACACTGATGTTGCCAACATTTTTTTTTCTCTCACAAAAATGTTTTGTTTGTATTGTCAGCGTTTTTTATGTGAAATAAATCTGCACGTGGTGAGTTCTGGAGTTAAGTCTAGAATCAGAAAAGTAACCAATAAATCGAGACACGTCATTACATGTAGAAGTCCGTAAATCCTTCTGAGTGAGCTTGGTATTTCTAACCTAGACTTGTGTTGTGAAGTGAACTCATCTTACGGCTCGAAACAGAATGAACGGATCTGTTGTGGCGTAATTTAACTGCTGTACGAACGCAAACATTACAACAAATACGAACTCATACCTCTGCATTAACGAACCGTTTGACTTTAGATCCAAACCGTCCGATCAGAAATCGCAAGATATTTTGGAGCGGGTCGGATTGGTCCGGATTCTGATCAGACGGTCTGAAGCTAAACTCAAACAGTAAGTTAATGCAGAGGAAGCGGACTACAGCGTTGTTCGCCTTTGTCGAATGATCTAAAAAATCGAAGCACTGATACCCATCCCATCGCCTTTGTCGAATGACAAATATACCCTCGTATTTCCAAGCCCCATGAGCGGCACCCACCGGGACGGACTGTGAGCTTCTCCTCCATCCGATCGACCACCTGAGCTGTCAGATCGTTAGATCCAACGGTAGAGATGTCTTCTTCTAACCCTTTATCATCTCCAGCGAATTCTATTAAGAAGTCTATCAACAAGCCACTGCTCAGCTCCCCACCGGAGGTAAAGAAAGTTTTCAGACCGGACGGATCCAGTAGACCGCTGACGTCATCTGGCAGGACTATGACATCATCTGCCGGGAAAACCACCACGTCAGCAGCTAGACCAGAGGTAAAACTTCTTCTTTCTAAGTTTTTTTCAATTAGATCCTTAATTTATATCTATTTTTGTGCTAACAGGGACCAAAAGGAAAACCAACTATGGGTACACCTAGACCAGAGGTACAATTTATGATTAAGCTATTTTAAGCAAATTACAGGCTATTTTTAAAAGCAAGCATGAGAAATGTGATGTTTTGACAATCTATTTTAAGCCACTTGTAAAATCAAATTCAAAATCTATAGAGAGAAATTCGCAAATTCTGACCTGAATCTGTGCGGAATTGGGATGAAACAGAAAACAAAGCAACCAGTACAGGGCGTAAAAAAGGAAGAACCTGGGTCGAAGGGGAAGGAGGTGGTAAGATCACAGGAGGTAAAGAGCCCAATATCCATCTCCAACTCAAAGCCTGTTAATGCAGTCGCAAAATCAGAGGTAAGGTTACCTTTGTTCTCATTCTTTGCTATTTGGGATTTGAAGAGTATGATGTAGTTTGATTAATCGTAGATTATTTGCTTGTTGGGTTTTATACTTTTATATAAAAAAGGTGAAAAATAAAGCTCCGGCAAGCGATACAAAAAGCACCAAGACAACAAAGAAAACTGGTACCAGAGGGAAAACAGAGAAGAAAGTCTACTCTCTACCTGGCCAAAAGCATGACCCCCCTGAAGAGGTAATTTCAAACTTACAACTGAGGACATTTTCATGTACTTTTCTCAAGGTCTTGATATACACTACTTTCTTTGTATTTGATCACAATTTTTTTTGTATTTTTATTTTTATTTTTTAATCCAGAGAGAACCTTTGAGAATCTTCTATGAATCATTGTCAGAGCAGATTCCAACCAGCGAAATGGCTGAATTCTAGTACATTTCTTAAACCCCAACTTATCTCACCTAGGGAATTTCATAACCTCTAATAGCATTGCCAAACATTCAAATTCCAATCATGGCCCAGCAAAATGAGAAGTATCATGAATAGCCCGGAAAACATAGGAAACATCAACACTGGTATTCACTTTTCCCCACAAAAAGGAGGTCAAAACTGCATGTCATTTTGCACCACTTTTCTATAAAATGTCGATAATCAGGGTCTTTAGGTAATTTGAAAGAATGCTTAGGCTAGAAGGTGCTTGTCCACATGCTTAGAAGCGCAGTATCTGGGTGTGCATGGTACCTTTTATTTTGCAGCATAAAACATTTATTACAAAGTTTTGTAGTATTATATATGAAATTCTTTCTTCTAGGATTCGTTAAACAAATACAATACACATTTAATATAATTTATTGTTGCATTATATTTCTCTCGCTATATAGGATGATGGAACATGGCTTGTTATCTCCTGAAAAGGCAAAAAAGGCATTTGAGAAAAAGCAAAAGAAGCAACACCAGTTGAGGACTGGTACACCAGTAAAGTCAGTTGTTAAATTTGAAAGACCAGAAAGCTCGAGAAAAGCACCGTCAACAAATAATGGGGACACGAAGGCAAAGAAGAGGGTTAATTATAGTGACGATGATGATGATGATTTCATTGTTAAGACAAAGAGGTTCAAGGCATGAAACTAGGGTTTCTGTACCGACCGCCAGTACACATCTGGTATCACAACTATTGCCCACAAGGGAACTCAAATTGAGAAGTTGAGCAAAAGTAGCAAGGTGAAATCTGATGTCCTTGGAACATGCTGGTTGGTACGTATGGTATTGTGCGGCCCGGTACAATATTCCTTGGTTTGTAACTGAAGAAAGAGGGATCAAGGCATTGTTAACTTGTACTGTTAGATTATTAATAGGAGAAGACATTCTTTGTATTTTTACATTTTATTTATATTTTAAATAATACAATTTATACAGTACTCTGTTAGCATCAAGTGTTTCCAACTTTCCATAGATTCTTTGCCAACAGTAAATCATTCCTTGCTTTGCTTGTCAATGAAACCAACCAAGAGAAGATGAAGTGACTTTATAGATTATAATTTGTTTTCTTTTCTTTTTGTTCATTGTTTTTCAAGAGGTTCCAAGTAATGTACTTGCAGGGGCAGCCTGCCACCCTGCAATTTAGTATTTTTAAAATTCAATACACAAAAATGTCTTGGCTTGAACGCAAACAATCCTAAACCCGAATGTTCTGTGCAATTAGTTGACAGCTAATTCAATTACACGTTAATTTACCATCATTTGAAGTATCATTTTATCTGACATTTTTTTTTAAAGGTTAGTTGGTAATTGCATCTTCTCTGAGATAAACTGGCAAACAACTTTGATTTTTATTGAAATTGCTCAGTCAGTAGTCACGAAAGGAAAGGCAATAGCAAACTGTAACTAAGTTGTATCTGATGCATCTTTCCAGGAATTCATATCACCTAAGGTAACAGAATATTTTTGTTTAGATCCTAACCGTCCGATCAGAATTTGCACGAATATTAAAGGGGGTCCATGCATTCCACCTCAGGGCGGATCGGCTTGGATTTTGATCGGACGGTCCGAATCGAAACAAAAATATTTTGTTACCTCAGAGGATATGGACTCTCTTTTGAGGAAGTGAATTTTATATTTTTTTAAGACACAAGGAAAATGTAGCAAGGTTGAGAATCAACATTTGATTTAGTGACAAAGACAATGCTATTTGTGTGAGAAGTTGCAGTTTCGAAACTCGGATAGAGAAATTTCTTTTACATATTAAATAGTTGTGTGGCTTGATCTCCAACCTTTACTCAATAAAAGAATGTATTCTTTCTTTAAAGTTACATTATTTTTTATTCAATTCATGTCTGATTTTTCGTTTGCACAATCTTACAATCCATTCAACAAAAATACATTATGTTTGTTTATTATATAATGATGCATATGCTTAAAACAAAAGGCTAATGAAATAAATTAAAATTTTGCAAATGAAAAACCAGATATAAATTAAACATAAATTATTATGTAACTTCAAAGAAAGAATAAATTGAATGAATTTTGTTACAAATAGTGAAAAATTATCTATGTTAAAAATACAACTTCCGTATGAAATTTAGATGTAAAAGTCTAGCCTCACATAATTAATTTTATTGATATATTATAGCAATAATAGTTTATGTTTTCATATATACTGTTGAAATATTTTCCTCTTGAACTTAATAGTCGCTATCAAAACTTAAAAAAAAATCACAAAATAATTTTGTTGTTAATCTCAAAAGGAACTTTATAGCATACCATACTTTACCTTTTTTTTTTAAACAGTGCACTGATGCACAAGTTTATCAAACTAGGAAGATATAAATTAAGAATAAATTTGATATAAAAACATAAAAAATAAAAATTTGCATTGAGCATGCAACTCTCAAAATAGCAGCGTGACAAAAAATAAAGACAACAATCCAAGTCATTCTTTCATTCTCTTAGCATTTAATAATTTTATTTTATATATTTGATACAAGGTTAGAATTCCTACCATAATTATTTTTAATAAAATAATTTGGACAAGAAGAGAGAATATTTTGTCTCAATTGTTGCTATCAAAATAGTGCCTCCCATATAATATAATTGTTTCTCTCAAAATAACACCTCCCATAATATAGTTGTTGCTCTCCAAATAGCGCTACCATGCATGATAAAATGGTGCTATCAAAATAGTGCCTCCCATAATATAATTGTCTCTCTCAAAATAACACCTCCCATAATATAATTGTTGCTCTCAAAATAGCGCAGCCATGATAAAATGGTGCTTTCAAAATAGCATCCTTTCAAAATTCACTCTCTCCACTCTTTCTAATTTATCTCCGTTATTTATGGAAAATGTAGTTTTTAGAAAACTGCTCGTAGGTCCTATAAAAGACAGCTTGATGGGATGAGCATCCATCAATTGCTTAGCTCACTTTAAAGAGTGGTTATTTTTAGTCAGCGATCTAACCGATGATTGTTTCTTGTTGAACATCTACTCGCTTAAGAAGATTCATCTTCCGCCTATTGATGAGGAGTCACTTGAATCCGTTAGATTGTGCACTTTAACATCATTAGCAACTTCTCCTGACTGCACTATCATATTCTTTGGCGAAGAAGATAATTATCTTTTGTTTTGCCAACCGGGCGATGAAGAATAGACTGAGTTGCCTGTCGACTTAGATGTCACTCATATAACAACGATGCTCAAGTACAAAGAAAAATTATATGTTGTGATTCTAAACAGTATAGAGATAATCGATATAGCATCCCTCTTGACGGACGCCAATACTACTTTTGTGAAAACTATAAGCATGGATAATACACCTAATCACTTTTTTTCCTTTGGAATCGGAGGTCTTGATCACTTGGTGGAGTCATGTGGAGATACTTTCTTTGTGAAAACATGCTTTCCTGGTACGACACAAACTGTTATTGATCTTGATATTTTCAAGTTAGAAGAAACAAAAACAAAAACTGATTGGGTGAGAGTGGAGAACATTGGCGATTGTGCATTTTTCCTCAATTCGCATGGTAAAGATGGACAGTCGTTTCGTGCAAAGGATGCTCGAATGGACCAGAATTGTGTTTATCAGTTGCTATCAGGCTATGATGGGAAAAGGCTCTACAAAAATATGCTTGGATAATCAAACCATCAGTTTTAAATTACTAACTGAAGAGGCAGTACAGGGCGAATATTATTGCTCTTTCAATTGGTTACTACCTGTGAGGTATATATATATGTCACAAAATATATTAAAGATTGCATGCATAATTTATTTTCCTTTTTAATTGGTGTTATTTTAATTTTGTTGCATGATACATAAACAAACTAACTATAATATTAATTGTAGGCGACTGTCCTCGAGCCTGAGCTCTATATTTCATCTGAGATCACTTCGTGCAGTACTAAGGTATTTTTAATTATATTTGTGACTATTTTGTTAGTAATTAAGAATTTATTATTATTATCTAAATTAATTAACTAATTAATTAGTAATTACCAGCTTAATTTATTATATTTCAGCAGGTTTCTCAAAAAAGCTCACAGTCACAGGTAAAAGAACATGAAAGCAAGGAAAATCTATTTTTTGCAATTCGCTAATTATCTGCCATGCACATGGTGCAGTTAATTTTAGAAAAATTACCTTTCAAGGATTCCGGTGGCATTCGAGCCATTTCCAAGCCATGCATGAACCTATCCAACCCGATCAAAGAAGAACAACTGTGGCTTATGTATTGCCCAAAAATATCATGTACATGTCAAATGTACAATCCTTTCGAAGGCAAACAGTTTATGCTAAATTTGAAGAACAGTTTATGCTAAATATCAGGTACATGTATATTAAAACTAACAACTGGATTTGAATATGACACTGCACTGCACTACTATTACTTAAACCCTGTTTCAATTTATTATTCACCATATCTAATCCAAGTCTGTAAACATGAGCAAAACGGGAAAGAAGACAAGGGCCCCACCACTGTCGTCAATCAAGTCAAACATACCAGGCTCCACTGAAAACAAGTAAATGGGAGAAGCCGGCGGCAAGATTGTGATTTGGGTCAACGTTGAGTTCTAATATATATATTTTTTAGTCTATGACACGTGTCATTATTAATTTGTAGAGGCACTTCATCCCAACTAGTCCGCCAATAGCATGACAAACATTCTCGAATTATATTCGAAAAATCCTTATAAAAGATTTACAGGATTTATTTGTCAGAATATTTTGAACATAATTTGCTGTGGCATTGGCGAGTGAGCCCGACATTTTTATTAATATCCGAAGTTTAATACAAATTATTAGTTATGCCCATATTCTGAGCCAATATCGAAATATGCTCAAGCCGGTCAGAAAATGGCCGGATTACTCCCCCCTAAGCCGGCCATTTTTTGACCGGCTTACCTTTTCTTTTTCTTTTTTTTAAACCCGCATTTCAACCTATATATACCTCTTTTTCTCTCTCCTCCTCACAAGCTCTCATCTCTCAACCACCGAATTTCTCTTCTTTGAGGTAATTTTTTTTTATCTAATTTAATTTTTAATTTATTTATTTTAGGATTTAGGGTTTAGGTGTTAGAATTTAGAGCATATTGTTGTAATTTAGTGTAATTAGCACAGTTGACCAATATTTAGTGTATTTTGGTCTTTTTTACCATAATTAGGCTAATTAAGCGTAATTTAGTGTAATTAGCACAGTTGACCAATATTTTGGATATTTTGGCATTTTTTACCATAATTAGGCCAATTAAGCGTAATTTAGTGTAATTAGTACAGTTGACCAATGTTTATGGTATTTTGGCATTTTTTACCATAATTAGGCTAATTAAGCTTAAATTTAGTGTAATTAGTACAGTTGACCAATATTTAGTGTATTTTGGTCTTTTTTACCATAATTAGGCTAATTAAGCTTAATTTAGTGTAATTAGCACAGTGGACCAATATTTAGGGTATTTTGGCCTTTTTTACCATAATTAGGCTAATTAAGCTTAATTTAGTGTAATTAGCACAGTTGACCAATATTTAGGGTATTTTGGCCTTTTTTACCATAATTAGGCTAATTAAGCGTAATTTTACCGAAATTAGCACAATTGACCAATATTTAGGGTATTTTGACCTTTTTTACCATAATTAGGCTAATTAAGCGTAATTTTACCGAAATTAGGTTATTTTAGACATCAGGATGCCTAGAGCACGGTCTACCCGGCGTCCAGTAGTGGACGAGCCGATCAGTACCAGTAGCACGGAGCACATCAGTCCTCTCCTGTGGATTCCCCACAGCGAGCACCGAGTCTCACTGGCTTCTCGTGAGGTACGTTCCTTTTTTTAGATTTTCTTTAAATTTGTTGGGTTTAAATTTTATTATGTTATCACCATGCGGATTACCTTTTTCAACACAGGACACGGGTCTTTTAGATGTGAAGTTGAGGTGCGTTCACATGCAGTACTACGAGATGATGGACCCGTACCTCATCAACCTGGGTCTCTACCAGATTGTGGACATCGTGCGGACAGAGAGAAGCATCATCAATGCATCTCTCATCGCTGGATTGGTGACTCTCCAGGATGTGAGTGCTCTTTGGGGTTTGCCTATCCGTGGCACACCCGTTAGCGGCGTATCTGACAGCACCAGATTCATAGGTGATGTCAGCGAGTTGTTGGGAGCTGATCCGGTCCATATCATTAGGGACAATGGGAGGTCCAAATTTCATTTACGGATGACGAGGTTACGGCAGCACTTCAGCGCGGGTCTCCCGGCAGATTCCACCGAGATAGAGATTCAGAGGTAAATTTTATAACTTATTTCTATTAATGAATTTATAATACGAGAATTCTATTAGAATTTTTATATTTTTGTATTGCAGATATACACGGCTACCGGTGAACCGTCCTATCCCCAATGAGGAGCCGGATTGGGGAGAGCTGAATATGTGGAGATGTCCGGCATACGGCAAGAAGTGGCACGGTTTCCACCACTACTCAGATCGGACCCACGGTGCTACCGTTGGGATCAGGCCAGTCCGGTCAAAGCTTCAGAGTTTGCCTGAAGCTCTTGTTGAGTGGACGCCGTACGAGCAGTTGTACACGGAGAACCTCTTGCCGGGCCATGTGGGTGACGAGCAGGAGTGGGATATGTGGTTCTACCGAGGTCCACTCGTACACTTCTGGGTAGTGGAGCACCACTATCCAGATTGGGTGCTCCGCCAGTTTGGTCGAGCGGCGTTGATTCCCGCAGACCCATCTTTGCCGAGGTCCACGCACGCAGACCTGCACAGGTAAGTCGTAGTCTATTGTCAAATACATCATATTACTTGATAGCTTTGTATTGCAACTAACGTCTTCCTTACAGGATAAACCACCGAGGGCGACTGGATAAGGACTGGAGTACCCATTTTGATGAATACTACAGTACGCTCAGGATTCTCAGTATCTGGATTTCTATCACGAGCCAGAGCCGATCGCTCAGACCCAGGGGGATCCCCAGTTGCGGTACTATGTTTGGTACACGCAGGTCTGCATGGCGAGTGTCTATCTGCAGGGCAATTACGGTGCCCATCTCCGCGATAGGATCAAAACCGATGATGGTTACCATCCCAATGGCCATACATGGGCTCGCCAGGTAATGCATCTAAAACTACATAGTTTTTCTCTAACTTAGTAGTTCATCAAGGTTTGAATTGACATGCCAAATTTTTTTCAGCTTCTGGCCGCGATCAAGGAGTGCAGGCATGGGATCGCCATGCTGGGAAAGAAGAACTGGAGACGGCTTGGGTACCGCGTCCTCAAGAAGAATGCGAATGTGGTTGAGGATGCCGGACACGGTGGAAAGATCATCGGTATACTGCGAGACGCTGGAGAAAACATCAACTGGCGTGAGATAGATCCGACCCGAGCCCGATTCTGCTAGATGATATGCCATTTCCTCCCGATTCGCATCCAGAGTGGGACTACCATCGTTGGGTATTGTCCAGTGTTGGGTGGACGGCATGGTACGATGAGCATGGACGTCCGGTGCAGACTCAGGTATGCCACACTTCAGTATCTGTCAGATTTTAATAAATTTCTTCATTCAAATCAAATTTAATAATTCATGTGTATAATTGCAGGGTCCGGCAAAGATGCCGCCACAGCCACCACCTGCGTGGACCGATACTTTTGAGTACGAGTCCCTTTCGTACAGTCTCCAGGACTTCGGGGTATTCGATGAGGATTTTAGCTCGGCACCGAGGGTACCCCGATATGGCACAGAGATGCCGCATGATGGAGAGGCTAGTGGTAGCGGGTCTCATACTCAGCCTGCCTTTGGGACTGAGTTCGCCGCATTTATCTTCAGTACACCTCCGCCAGTACAGCCAGTCTCCACGGGCGATGCCAGATGGGATACCGCCGAGCAGATACTCAGGTCTGCCGATGCCCCAGATGAGGCCGAGAGAGACGGAGCCTGGCCGCG
Source organism: Carex littledalei (assembly GCA_011114355.1). Taxonomy (NCBI): domain Eukaryota; kingdom Viridiplantae; phylum Streptophyta; class Magnoliopsida; order Poales; family Cyperaceae; genus Carex; species Carex littledalei. The sequence continues at coordinate 4,398,192 of CM022081.1, forward strand.
CTGGCGCCGGGCAAACGCCGAAGTACCGCCTCAGCGATATACCCCCTCTCAGTTTTAGTTGTATTTTTACTATTTTTGTACTATTTATATTTGGTATACTATTTATGTTTGGTATATTTGGATTATCTTATATTTCGGTTCTTTTGTATGTGTGCTTTTATGGTACTATTTTTATATTTTACAGATAAAATAAATTATCATGATAATGCTAAACAGAAAATATTACAACATTAAAATAGTAGTACAACATAAAAAATAAACAGAAAAATATTTAAAACAATTGTATAAGTGCATTAAACAACAAAAATAAACTCATCAAGTTTAAACCACATTTTTATTAATATCCAAAGTTTAATAGAAAATTATGTGCGTAAAAAAAATAAAAAAAAGACTAAGCCAGCCAGAAAATGGCCGGCTTAGGAGGAGAGTAAGCGGGCCGTTTTCTGGCCGGCTTGGACATTTTTCGATATTAGCTCAAAATCTGGGCATAAATAATAATTTGTATTAAACTTTGGATATTAATAAAAATGTCGGAGGAAGACCTGTTCTTGAGCAATTCGTAGTTTCAAACTAGATAAGGAAAATAATTTAACTCTTTTATTATGCAAGAAAAACCATATGCAGAAATGTTCTAAGATTAATCCGTACCTTGGCAAAATTTAAGAAACCAGTACTACAATAAACAAATAAATAAGAATAATCAAATAAAAAAGGATTGAGAAATTAGCAAGAAAAGACTTGCAGGCCTGAGCCTCCAACTTCAACCGTAAAGCATCGAAAACCGCATTCCTCGATTTGAGAAATAATGTTCTCTGTCACTGCAGCTGACAGTTCTGAATTCATGTCAAAGGAGTTAACATATAAAATTTCCCACTTTTATATAAGCTCAAGCTTTTAGGGTTACTAGATTAGATAAAGTCACATAGTATCAGGTGTTGAGTTGAAATCCAATCAGGACCTATTTACAAACTAATTCCTACCCTAATAGTTTCTTGAAATGAGGCTATGGTACTATGCATAGCGCATATTGGTCCGTACTATGGATGGATATCTCCATTTTAAAGTCCAAACAGTCAGTCTGAACCGTTCAACATGATCTCCAGATGAAAATGTACTTCAAGATCAAATTTTACATTTTTTAGAATATTATTACTATTTTTTTAGATAGGTAGAAAATCACTTGATCTAAAAATTCTAAACCATTCAAAAGTAGTGGTTTTCTACCTATCGAAAAAAATGGGAATTTTTTTTTTCAAAAATAATGAAAAATTTAGTATGTAAATATATTTTATTGTGGAGATCATGTTGAATGGTTCGGATCAACCATTGAACTTTGAAATGAAAATATTAATCCATAGTACGGACCAATCCGCGCTATGCATACCATAGCCTCACCCTATTATGCCAGGTGTATATTTCTTTTTTATTTTAATCTAGTATTCGTATGAGCAGTGCTTGTCAGTGATACCAGACTGTAAGAAAAAGGACGAGGAAAAAACAATTTTATATAAAGGAAGGATACGTGTAGGCACAAATGTCAAGACACAGCCACCACCACCAGCCCCTGTAAGCTTTGAAACCAATTTTGATTTCATAGTTGTTCTAACAACTGTCTCTATCGATTCATGGCTAACCCCAATGCATTGAAGCAACCCCTGGTTCATCTCCATTAATTCCATCAATTTCTCTTCTTTTTCTGAGATTGCCACCTGATCTGCTGCTGGGGACTCAACTAACAATGCCAACTCATCACTGATCGAATTGATTGCATCGAATATTGATGACATGGCATGCGGGTGTCTCAATGCTCTTTCTGAAACACTGGCAACTAGCGATTTTGTATTTCTCCCAACTCTTGTGTCAGTGATCAGCATTTTGAGTGGGGTGGTTGAATTTACGGGCGTGATTGAGTTTGTTTTTGTCACTTCTTTCTTAAATTTGATCATGTTCCCTGTCACAAGTGAACCAAAAAGTAACAAATTATGTTATTAGAAAAAATGAAATTGTAGATGATTTACTCATTTTATGAAAGCAGATTCAAAGGAGAGATGTACCAAAGGTGCTAACAGTGTTGTCAATTCCAGAAGGTTTTCCGTGAATTATTCTCTCTCCTTCATAAGCCCACTTGCTTACAAGTTCAAGATCTATCTTTTTCTCATTAGCATTCAAAAACAGCTTCTCAGATAATGCTATCAAAGCACCAGAGAGTGCCACACAAAATGAGGCTGATGAACCAAGACCTGAACCCATAGGTAGTTCGGAGGTTACAACAGCCTTTCCCGGCTTAAATCTGAAAATTAAATGAAATATTGGATAATCAATGGAGATGTCCGTTACACAGCACAATTGGTGAGCATTTGAATAGCTTGGAGAATATTTACCAGAATGCTATTACAAACTTCCAACGACTAACTATGCTTGTAATCTTAGTTAGTAATAGTTAAATCTAGTTTAGACGAAGATTAGATCAAGAATAGCTTCTCTATAAGTACTTGTAATTGTATCTTTACAGAGAATAATGAGAATATACAAACAATCATAATTCCTCTGTACTGTTCACATCACTTAAAAGCAGCATGAGAACAATCCTTTAATCAACTTAGATATTTTTTTCTAATTCAACATGCTGTTACACATGACCTTTTGTCAACATATTTTTTCTAGACCTTTTCACAGTTTTTTATTTGCATTTGTCATTTCCTGGTTTCTCCTTTCTATCTTATTGGGTTTTTATCAGCAATGGAAATCTAGTCAAAATAACCCAAAACAACACAGATTAAGAACAAATTAATATAAGATAACAAAAAATGGTACTGTGTTGCAATTGATAGTAAGCCTTAATTAAATATAAACAGGTAAATATGTTAGAATACTGCTATTGAAGTTTTAACAATACGAAATATTCATATAATTCAGTCCCTGGCACTGTCAGTGCCAGTTTAAATGACTGAATTTTTGTGGGTAAAATGGATATAGCTGGCCTAAAAGGTGTTTACCTTATTTTATAGTTCTGTGGCTTCTTTCTTGTTTAAAAAGAGGGGAATTTCATGTATACCCCATAAAAACTTTGAAATTACGTATTTCCCCCCTAAAATTTATAATATAATATACCCTTCTATACTTGAAAAACTCACGAATTTATTCATTTTATTGTCTTTTCTATTAAAACTCATTTTAAATTTATCAAATGCCCATTTTACCCTTTATTAAGAAACATAAAAAAATATGTAGCATGTTTCAAAAAATGTCAGTCTTCGAATTGGCCGGTTTCCGAGGGGAAATGGGTCATTTCTCTACATCTGACGCATATACAGTAACATTTAGATATATACAGTGAAATTCCCCCTTAAAAAAAAACCAGTATCCTATGCCAGTAACATTACATACCCAAGGATCGAAGTATATAGAAAAAGGAAAGCACAGAGACCAGAGCTGAGCTGAATATTCTCTTGAGGCAATTTTTTTTCGGCAACAATGCCAGCAAGCAAGTCCAATTTTTCAGAGGTACACAGCCTCGGTAATGTAGTGTCACCAGAGCAATCTCCTAAAACCTCCTTTAATTGCGAGCAAGGCCAAGACAGATTTAATTTCATATCTTTCAAATCAATCTCAAGTAAATCATCTTCTTGACCTGTAAAATGAACCAAAAATAAATGCTAAGAGTCGAGATGTTATAGTAGTCTGAAGTCGATTTAACATATATAATTTTACTGATTTGTATGAACAAAATCTCTCATGCACATTGTCGAGCCAGTTCATTACTAACACTAACCAGCCTATGCAAACCAACTTATACTAAATACTAATTTCAGTTTTTCTCAAACTAATGGCTTTCCGGTTTAATTTTTGCTTTTCTAGGATTAATTTTTGTTCTTCTTGGCTTGTTTAGATTTTTACAGCAAAATTAAGGGCAAATTTCAACTAAGCTCTTTTAGGGTGAGAGATTAAGCAAATTGTGCAAAATTTAGCCAATTAAATCCACATTGCAAAACTCAGGGGGACTTGCAAGCATTCAAATCTCAGCCAACACACTCTGGAAAATCACTAATTTGTCCAGAAATTAAACATAATTTGTTTATCCCCCTCCCCATTTTGAGCATTTTTTGGAAGAATGTGTCAACTTAGGCTTCCTTGAGCTAACAATTGACACAACAGGGGCTCAATTCCACAACAGAACATAGAAAATCATAATTTGTATTGAACATAGCACAATAGTGGGATTAAAGAGGCGAACCAGAGGGGCGGAGAGCGAGGTGCACTTCAGTGTAGAGATCAATGGAGGCTGCGATGGCGGCAGCGCCGTGCACCACCGCGTGCTCTCCGGCGAGTATTATCTTTCCCGGCGCTCGACCCTTCACCTCCATTTCTCTCTCCGTTTCTCTTCTTGCAAGAAAAGGGATCAAGCGAATGAATGTGCAAATTAGCAAGTGACACTGTGAGGGACGTGGCCACAGGCGTAGGTGAGAAATGTGAGAAACGACAAATCGTTTTGCACAGAATTGGAGGTTCTTATGTTAAATTTTTTTATAGTAATATTTGTGTAGCGAGTCAGTAGTTAATATAAGAAGACCCGCTAAGGTATTTTTTTAGCTTTCTTCCATATCTTATAGTTTAAAATTTTGAAATTATCATTCTCTATTTTTCAATATCACTGTGAATGTTTTATACTTTTTAATAAGTCTGGAAATATCAAAAGTATGATTTGTCACAACTTTTGGACCATTTGCCCTTTGGCTAATTAAAAACATTTTTAGTCTTTAATTAGTTAGATATTTGAAACACTATAATGGGAGTAGGGCTGGCAGAAAAGCTCGTAGCTCGTGGATCGCTCGTGACTCGCATCTGGCTCGATCGATAACAGCTCGTTCGATAGTGGACCGAGCTGTTAACGAGCTGGCTCGCTAATAGCTCGGGCCAAAATTAACAAGCTGAGCTAAGGCCCAGCTCAGACCGAGCCAGCTCGGCCCATAACGAGCTATACACTGTACATCTTAAATTACAAATTTATATGGCCCAGTAATATCCGTTCAGTTTTAGCCTTTTAGGGTTTAGACATTTTAGCGCTTTTTCTCCCGAGTCTCTACCAGCGGCCGCACTATACACATAACACATTCAAAAATTTGCCTAAATCCCAAATCCCAAGTCTCCACTCTCCACTCTCCTGAAGACCTCGGCTCCTCCTCTCTCCTCTAGAGACTGGGGCGAAGTAGCGAAGAGGTGAAAAAAGCTCTGATCGATTTTGGCGGAGGACAAAAAGGATAGCGTCGCAGAGCCGGAGGGAGGAGAAAAGGAGATCGCGACGCAGAGGGAGGAGAAAAGGAGATCGCGAGTTCGTGACGTAGAGGGAGGAGAAAAGGAGATCGGAAGGAGGATAGCACGTCGGGAGGGAGAAAGGAGATCGATTTTGGCAGTCTCACTGGTTACGCCTCAAAAGCATTTCAGGTTTGTAGATTTTTTTTTTTTGGTAATTTCTTCCGATTAAAGATTTTTTACGCCTCAAAAGCATTTCACTGGTATCTCTCCGTATCTCTTCTAAGTTTCTTATCATTTTTGTTCTTGTATACTTCTCAGAATTTCCCAAGAGAAAAAGAATATATAGGAATTAGTGACACCCAATAATTTAATGATTGACTTTAGTCTTCATCTCTTTGATGTAGGCTTTGCATTGTTGCCAGCTTGGAGATGAAGTCCGGAAGAAGGAATTGAAGCTCGACTCTCCAGGTTTACATCATATTTTAGTGTTTCTGTTTTTGTTATACTAACTTTGTAATTTCTATGATCTCATTATTAATCTTTTTGCAACCAGCACCAAACATTCTCTAATAACTTGTAAAGGCATCCAATATTTGAGATTTTGAGGCCTTCGTAAAGCCTTGGAGAAAAGTATCCCTTTAATTGTAAACTCCACATAGCAAATTCTCATAAAAATTCATGCAAATTAATGAGGGTACTAAAACCGAATTAGTCAGAATGCCTTAGTTCTCCGATCTTAGCAACCCTTTATTTGCCGTGGCAGAGAGCGGAGAGAACTGGAGTGTTGAGAAAGAAAGAAACGTCTTGAATTGTTTATTTTCACATCTAACCTTTTTTTTTTTATCTTTTTTCATTTTCTGTAGTTGGTTCTTACGGTTAAGTTGTGTTCAGTACAAAATTTAGGCCTACGATTTCAATAGAACCAACCATATTGACTCAATTCGATTATATTAAGAGGCAAAGTATAGACCAGCTGAATTATACTCATTAGTTGAGCATATTTCAATCAGTAATCTTTGCTGACATATAATATTGTTTATCATGCTTATTCATGCTTGCTGCCATATCTGTCTTCATTAATCTTGTGGTAATTAATTTTGCTTTGACTAATATTTGTGCAATTGTGGCAGAATGACTCATACATCTTCAGATGGTAACACTGCTGCCGCCGGCAGTAATCCAGTGATGCCGGAAAGTGCAAATAGCACTGCTAGTGGACATGCGTCACAGGACAGTACAGATGAGGCTGGTGCGAATAAAAGGAAAAAAACTTCTGAAGTTTGGGAATATTTCAAGATAATTAAAGTTAATGGGAATGGTAATAAGGCCGAGTGTCAATACTGCAAGAAGCGCTATAAAGTAGTGGATGGTGGAAAACCTCAACATTGAAGCGTCATGTGGAGGCTTGTTCCAGAATTAAGAGATTTAAAGGTAATGTTTCTGGTTTGCTACATTTAGATGAATCTGTGCTCACATCTGTAAAAGAAGGGGAGGACACGGGTGTTGTAGATTATGGGAAGTATGATCATGCAAAGAGTAGGGAGTTACTTGCTAAGGCCATAATTTGTCATGAGTTACCGTTTATGTTACCGAATACCATCGCATGAACATGTTCTTGAATATTGCAATCCTTATTATCAACCAGTGACTAGAACACAATAAGAACGAGTGTGTAAAAGTGTATGAGAATGAAAAAGGCAATGTTAAAAGATTTTTCAATCGGTTGATAGGATTCACTACTAGCGATTGTTGGACTTCCAATCAAACCATCGGTTATATGTGTTTAACGGCACATTACATAGATAAGGAATGGCAGTTGCAAAAGCGAATAATTGGCTTTAATGAGTTTGCCACCGCCTCATAGTGGTGAAGTAATAGCTGATGCAATTGTAGAATTGTTAGGGAAGTGGGGAATTGAGGATAAGGTAGGAACTATAACCCTAGACAATGCATACAACAATGATAAGGCAAGCAAGTATTTTGAAGTGAGTTTTTGATGCCCGGAATAAGTTGCATTTTAAGGGTTTTTTCTTCCATATTACATGTTGTGCTCACATTTTGAACTTGGTTGTTCAAGATGGGCTTAACAAGATTGATAAATGTTTGTCCAAAATAGGAGAAGGGGTAAAATATCTTAAGAAGTCGCCCGGGTCGGCTTCTAAAATTTGGGGAACATGCAAAGCGAGTAGGTATAATCACATCTCGATCTTTGAGCATTGATGTCAAAACAAGGTGCAACTCAACCCACCGAATGCTTCAATCAGCCATTTATTACAAAAAGGCCTTTAATGGCTATGCTGATCGAGATCCTAATTTTATTGAGTGGCTTCCTAAGGATTCTGAATGGGAAGAGGCAGAAAAGGTTTGTAAATTACTTGAGGTTTTTGTCCAAGCCACAAAGATTTTTTCGGGCACATCTTATCCCACCTCAAATCTGTTTTTAGCTGAGATGCTTAATGTGAAAAAGGCAATATGTGATGCCTACCATGACGAGGATAATTTTACACGAGAGATGAGCTTTGCTATGTACACAAAGTTTGAGAAATATTGGGGGGAAGTTAATGTGCTAATGGCAGTGGCTGCCATTCTCGATCCAAGCTAAAGGCCCTGCAATTAAGTTTTGTTATCAAAGGTTTGTACCCTGATTTTGAGGTTGATTCGCGTATTGATGATGTGTTGGAAAAGATGCGAGCTCTATATGAGATTTATGCGAAGGAGCATGCGACCTCTACCGCATCGGGTAAATCCTTGAACCATTTAATGTTAATTTTGCATTGTTTAAAATTGTACATTTGTACTATGCTCACATAATTATATTTTGATAGGTTCCAATGTTTCAGCCTGCATCAGCTGTTGCTGCCAGCGGTAATGAGCATAATGATATGTGGCGTTTTGTACAATCCACATGGAATGAAAGTCAATCTAATTCAGATCTGGAAAATTATTTAAAAGAGGCTGTTTTTAACATAGACTTAGTACACCCTTCGATATATTGAAATGGTGGCAGGTCCATGCAGGGAGATACCCCATTTTAAGCGAACTAGCAAGAGATATTATTTGCATTCCAATCTCAACATCGGAGTCGGCCTTTAGTGCTGTGGTCGTGTTTTAGATGATTATAGAAGTTCCCTTACGAAGGATACGGTTGAGATGTTAGTTTGTGGGGGTGATTGGATTAGAACAGGCACAAAGGCCGAATTGCAGACGTTACAAGTGAGTTCTAAATTGTTTAATTTCAGTTTCTATTTTAGCTTCTATTAATATATTCAATGTAATAACATATTGCATTTTTTAAATTTCAGGAAGCTGCAACTGTAGAGGAGAGTTTGGAATTCAGTTTCCAGCATCAATGAGTAATCTTAATATCAATTGATCTTTTTCTATTATGAATTTTAAGGATACATGCATTGAATCTGTCACAGGGGCATGGCTGTTGGGACTTGGGATTATTTTGGCATGACTTAGTTGTTGGCATGGCTGTTGGGATTTTGGCATGGCTGTTGGGACTTGGGGTATGCATGAATTGTATGAATTGTATGAATTTTGGCATAACTTCTAAATGGGGTATGCATGGCTGTTGGGACTTGTTATCGGTTACAGTTTATGGCATTTGATGTATGAATTAGTTGTTGGCATGGCTGTTGGGATTTTGGCATGGCTGTTGGGACTTGGGGTATGCATGAATTTGTATGAATTTTGGCATAACTTCTAAATGGGGTATGCATGGCTGTTGGGACTTGTTATCGGTTACAGTTTATGGCATTTGATGTATGAATTTAGTTGTTGGCATGGTTGTTGGGATTTTGGCATGGCTGTTGGGACTTGGGGTATGCATGAATTTGTATGAATTTTGGCATGGCTGTTGGGTTTTAGGAATGGATGTACTTGAGTTTGCCTTCGGTCTATGATGAGTTTTCATAAGCGACTGAAATCTTGGTACTGCTCTATTGGAGTTCAGTACCTGATTTAGGAAGTCGGGTGTGTAGCTGAGACCAATAAAGGCGTGGGTTTTTCAGGGTAGTCTGTCATTTTTATTTTCAAACATTGTAGTGTTCTCTTTTTATAATGGAAGGGCATTATGCCTCTTTATCAAAAAAAGTGTATGAAGTTGTGTGAATTTCTATTATTGTGTGAATTTGTATGTTTAAATGTGTTTATAATAAATTAATTGCTATGTTATGTAATAATGTAAATGATTTGTATGGCTTGGATTATGTGTGGTTTTGTATGTCTTAAATTTCTGTTATTTTGGTGCTGATACTTGTGTGGATTTGTATGGCTTGAATTATGTTATTTTGTGTTGATACTTGTGGATTTATATGGATAAATGATTAATGGGCTTTGAAAATTTAATATTTTGAATTTGTATAGTAGCAGCCCAATAAAGCCCAACGAGCCAGCTCGTCAGCTCGCGAGCTAGCTCGGGCTGGCTTGTCACAAGCTGAGCCAAGACTTTTGGCTCGGGACCCCTAGGTCTGGCTCGCTCGGCTCAGGCTCGGGCCAGAATTAACGAGCTGAGCCAAGGCCCAGCTCGGCCCGAGCCAGCTCGTTTACAGCCCTAAATGGGAGAAGCCGATGGCAAAATTGTGATTTGGGTCAACGTTGAGTTCTAATATATATATTTTAATCTATGACACGTGTCATTATTAATTTATAGAAGCACTTCATCCCAACTAGTCTGCCAATAGCATGACAAAGATTCTCGAATTATATTCGAAAAATCATTATAAAATATTACAGGATTTATTTGTCGGAATATTTTGAACATAATTTGCTGTGGCATTGGCGAGTGAGCCAAAGGCAATTAATTTTTTTTAACATAATTCACAATACAATTCCATTATAAAATATTACAGGATTTATTTGTCGGAATATTTTGAACATAATTTGCTGTGGCATTGGCGAGTGAGCCAAAGGCAATTAATTTTTTTTAACATAATTCACAATACAATTCCATTGACAAGTCGGAGGCGAAATAGCCTCTAGTGAAAAAAAGGTTATATTAATTGTGTAACAATTTGTCCTCATCATATTATTTGTTATCGTTGCTATTTTGGATTACTATTTTGGATATGCTTAATAAATTTTGGTAATACATGAATACAAAATTAATTTGTCTCACGGCATAAATGATAACACCAACAAATTTCGTGTTACGCGCAGAGTTTCGTGTGATGGTTAATTAAGTGGATTATTCATGAAGGAGGATTTATCTTAAAATGGAGAACTAGATAACTAGTTTATATTTGTTAAGTTTTTTTAATTACAAGATTATGACAAATTAACTTGTTAGTGAAAAACTAAAAGTGTCTTGAAATTAAAATGAATTAAATATAATTATCATATAAGTAATATAAACTAATTTAGAGCATATTTATTTCTAAAATAATTACATATTGTTACATAATTACATTTAATTAAAAATTAGAATTGAAAATCCAATATACAATTAACAATTAATAAACATCGAATGAGAATTCATAATTTTGCCAACGTGAGAATTAGAAAATAATTTCTTTTAATGAAAACTTGATAATTATGAATTCTCATAAACCCAAAAAATTTAACAATAATTATTATTACGTTGGATTTGAAATTAGAAAAAAAAATATCTAACACAGATGCTCTAAGCTACTAAAAAGTCACAATTCCAACTATATGAAATTAAGCACACAAATGTGGTAAACTCTAATTTTTTTGGTTGCTACTCTTTGCACACATGAGACATGCATGAGTAATGAGTTACATACAAATTAAATGAATAATAAATTTAGTATTGTTACTTGTGACAATAAGTGTTGGTTACAATGCATTATTAGGTGTCAGGGCTCATGTGTGATCTCACCATCATACAAATGCAAACACTATGAATTAATGGAAATTGTTGCATAATAAGGACCTTCAAGTAGAATAAGTTCTAATTTTCTCAACACTAATTGCAAATAACATAACAAGAGAGATCATATAATGTGATACAAATTAATTCATTGAATTGAAGAACAAATATAATATATAATTAAGATATTAGAGGATAATCAAAGTCCCACCGTTGTCAGTCAAAATGGTCAACCAAAGAAGCAAGCGGGACCCACCACCGGCGCCATCAAAGAAGTCCAAGAACTATTGAGACGTAATTTTATAATATTTTGTATACTAATTAGTATTTGATTTTAATTCTTATTTTCAGTCTTTTTTTTTAAAAAAAACTTTAGTAATCTTTTTTTGCAGTGTGTTTTTGTAATTATTAATTAATGTTGTGCTTATTTTAATAATTAGGGTAACTCTCATTATATGCGACCCACCAGACACGCTTTCTCGAGAAGACGGCTTCAAAATCCCTTACATTCCTCTTCCTCGAGAAAATATTTGCAAATATTCAGGCGTTGACAGATCATGGTGGTGTCCCGACAAGAATACCACCACCGAGCAAGAGGTGATCTCCAACAAATAATTTAGATTATTTTCTTTTAGTATTTGGTAGATCATTTGTTTATTCAATATACAATCCAGGCACTGGTTTGTAGTTTATTTTGTTTCTTTTTCCAATTTCACTGGTGTAGTGCATTTTGCTTGTGTATATAGTATGTTTTTTTACTTCAGTTTCTTTGAAAGATTGCGTCTTGGGATGTTATCATGTTTCATATGATACTTTTTTTACATGCAATCTTCATTAGATATGACTATTCTTTATTTTATTTAAAAAAGCAGTTTTTAAAGATTTTGCTCCTTCCTAGACCCAGTAAGTCCAAACTTTCTTCAAGTTTCAGCACAGTTTAAAAAAAAAAAAAAAAAAAATAGGCCAAGCCCAATTGAATAAAATTCCCTTCAGAGCCCCCAGTTGATTAAAAATAACACTTGTTATTCGTCGATAGAACTGGGCCTGTTGTTGGGGAGCTGACCACTTTTTTTTTTTTATGTTGATTCATGAATTAAAAACCTCGATGTGTGGCTTCTTCTGCGCTGGATATTTCTCATGTATTTTGTATTTTTTTTTTTTTGCCCCTTTTCTTTAACCTTGGGAAGAGGAAAATAAATCTGCTGTGATTCCGAGGTGGATCGCAGGATCCTGCGATCCCATCTCAACTGTTGGTATTTCTCGAGATGCGTACATGAAAATTTACTTTTTAAGAACGTTTCCGAGATCCGCGCTCAGAAAAATTTGAACCGTTGATCTCAAAATTTTAGGATCCTGCGATCCACCTCGGAATCGCAGCAGATTCGGACTCTGGGAAGAGACGTGTAAAGGTTTTATCTTTTTTTTTTTTTTTTACAGAAGTAAGGTTTTATCTTTGTATGCAATAATATATCTTTGTGTCTGATTTTGTCCTCTGATAATAATTGATTCATTAACTGCTATTTCATTCGGTATATTTATTCTCTTACCATCTAACCTTCTGTTGTTACTTTGTTAATCAATTGTATTAGATATTATATTACACCACAATATTTCTCTTAATCAATTGTTTTTTATATAATACCCGATTAATAAAAAAAATTATGACATTCAAGGTACTGTGGTGTAATATTATATTACACCACAATATTTCTCTTAATAAAAAAAAGACAAAGCTGAGAATCACCGACATTCGAGGAATTGTTTTAGTTACGCTTCGATATTTCAAAATTCTGACATTATAATTGATTTCTAAATTCAAAACTTAGTACATTCACACCGTGGTGTTGCGTACGACTTGAGAGTCATGCGCACCACAATATGTTTATTGCTAGAATTTTATTGTTTTTATTGGTGCTATTGTATTAGATATTATATTACACCACAATACCTTGAATGTCGTAGACAAGCTAGCCCATCGATACTGACTCTGCAGTCACCAAATACACACTACCACTGGAATTAAGAACCAGAACTTGATACTTCCAAGTCGTGCGCAACACCACGGTGCGAATATGCTAAGTTCTAAATTAAGAAATTAATGGTAATATCAGAATTTTGAAAATATTAAGGTGGTAACTAAAAATATTTCCCGAATGTCGGTGATTCTCAGCTTTGTTAACAAATTCCCGTTAAGTCAATAGAAAATAATTTAGAGAAAGACCTGATGGTGGCCTTTGGTTATGTGGTAGTTCTTTCTTCTCTTTTTCTTGATGATTATTACATCAAAGTCTAATTTAAAAGGATTGTTCCTTTAGGTTTTGAACATGCGATCTCCCACACGAAGACTATTATTTTTGTCACTAGATCAAAATCTGATTCTCAAAGATACATGATTTGTTTCAAAGAAAAAGATTATTCAAGAAAATCCACGTGAACTTTGAGTGTTAGCATACACAAATTATTCCGCTACAAAATATGGGTAGTATCTTATATGTCCCTTATAAAGTGAGAAACATAAAATGAAATTATCATTCAGAAATCAGAACTCTCCCAAAAATCTCCTTAAATATCATTTATTTGCCACACATCCTCTTGTCAAAGAAGGTGCGAAAAAGGAGGAGCCAAGGAGCTTTGAAAAGAAAATAGAATCAGGGAAATGGAGAATACTTCTCTTTTTAAGTTTTAAATGAGCAAGTTGGAATTTTCTCACTTTTGCAGGTAAGTACATGTCAATATTTCACATGCACAAATGAAAACTGCCAAAAAACATTAAAAACCCCAACAGCACCAATAAAATTCTAACATGACTACAAAAATTCTAATGGTATGTAGTATGTACTAGATCAAGGAAAAAATAACAGTTTATTGGACTAGAAAAAGGTTGATTGAGCCATTGAGATATTATGCATAGCGCATATTGGTACATACTATGGACCAATAACTCTATTTTTAAAGTTCAAATAATCAATCTGAATTGTTCAACATGATCTCCATATAAAAATATATTTGTAGATCAAATTAGTCATTTTTTTTACTATTTTTTAAAATTGGTAGAAAATCAGTTGATTTAAAGATTCTAGACCGTTCAAAAATAGTGAATTTCTACCTATATAAAGGATTCATAAAAAATGTAAAATTTTGTCTTCAACTACATTATTATATAGAAATCATGTTGAACAGTTCAAATATACTATTTGAACTTTGAAAATGAAAATATATTGATCCTTGGTACATACCAATTAGCGCTATGCATAGTCTTTCTCACTTTTTAACAGGAAAAGGAGGAAAAAAATTATGAAATTAGTACTTGAGAGCGAATGACATAATGAAATTTAGAAATTAGAGAAGATAATGAAATTTAGAAATTAGAGAGAAGATTTTTCTCACAAATTTTTGCCAGCAATCAATGTCTGACAGTCAACATAATTCTCTTTTATCCGTGTTTAATTTTGAATTTTGTAAAGAAATTAAGATCTGTCTTTCAGAGCTGCCATATCCAATTCGGAGCTGTAACCCAGTTTGCTCTAGAAAACACATAGTTTTCTTTTGTTTTATCTTGGGGTTTACCTTACACAGCACACTTTTTGTGAACAACTTTGGAGCTTCAATGTCATAAAAAAAGTCAACAGTTGGAGCTTTATAGTGTGATCTTTGTGCCACCAATTCTAACGTTAGAAGAATTTTGGAGCCATACAAAATCAGATTGGCACGTTAGACCTATTTTGTCATTTGGAAAATATAGAAATTTGCATCCATTCTGAAGCATATATGCAACATAATCACTGATCATCAACTACAAAAATCTATGATACTAAGACATAAAAACCTAACAGAGAAGTGCAAACTGATAGCCCCTCAAACATAGAAATTTATCAAAATGTCACCACAAAAGTTTCAGACGAAGAAAGCATTAAAGGACAGTATTCATGCATCACCATCACTCTCTTCATCACTATCACTCACTATTCATGCATCACCATCGCTCTCTTGATCATTATCATCGCTCTCTTCATCACCATCTCTCATCATCATAAATATAATCGAGAAGAACGAGTTTACACTTCTTTGATAACTTGGGGAAAAACTTGAGCTCCTCAAAAACTACTATGGCTTCCCCTAAGTGGAATTCCTCTAACAGAGGTGCAGTGCTTAACACAAGTTTCGCAAATTCTAGCATTGACTTGCCCCTTTCCGACCCAGGGACCACAAAACACATAATGTTCACAACCTTCAAGCATTTAAACAAGCAGTATGGAATTGCTTTTGATTCCCACAAACCTTCAACATACGGTGGATCAGCAACGCTCAAACACTAAATATTGGAAAAAAAATGAAGCCCTGTCAATGGTATACTTGTATGATTAGGCAGTAGTAATAGATAGAATGATTTAACTAATTTGACAGTAACATATGATTATGTTGATCCAATCCAAGCACCAACATTATATATATTTTCGACTATTGGAGTCAATGTATACAGAGGAGCTATTGATGTTTATTTTTTGAACAAGTACGGAGTTGTTTGCAGAAAATATGTAGGCAAGTATGGAGGTCAATAAGCTTATTTGTAGCAATTTTACCTAAAATCCAACACATCATCGTGAAATTTTTACAAAATAATGGGGCTCAGTTGACCCCCTAGTATTTGGTACCTGTATTTCTTTCTAATTTCCTTACCTACAATATTACTTAAAAGGATTTGCAACTAATCGAGCATTCAGTTTTGCCCAAAAATATAAAAAATAATATAAAACATAAATAGAAAAATTGATTAAATAATATATAAAATGTAGAGAAGTAGTGAACCCTTATTTCGAGTTCTTTTAAGTTCGGTGCATTTTGAAACAAGTAAAGGGCAGGCGCAATCACATTCGGGCCATTACTAAATCCCACAGAAAGCTTAGACAAATGATTGAACATTGCTGGAAGATTCTTTGGAATAGGTCCCATGGCCAAGTACTTGCAAAGAAAGTAGAAGAAATCATAAACATCTAGCCAAATAATAAGCTCATACATTATTACAGTATCAGAAAAATCTATGCCAGTTGGATCTGTCAACACTACAGTACCACATGTACATACCAAAATGTATTCAACTCATATCCATTGATACTAACTCTTTTTTCTGTATTAAGTGCATAGTTTGAGGCTCTACTAGAAAGAATATAACCATTATATACAAAAGTTTTATATTAATGGTATTAGGAAGGATAGGTATGCTAATATCATTGTAAATTTTTTTAACCATAAATCAAACTTACATCAATGAATTTACCCCATATCGCTAGCCTTTCAATGTTAGAAAGATGACCAAGAGCATGCGTAATGTTGCTTTCCTTCCCATCTTTTGCCGCACTGAACGACCTGTAATCTCCATGTTGTCCATAGAGATAAATGATTCCCTCAACCAATTTTGGAGTTTCCAAACATATATCAGGAAAATCACCACGGATAGCCAAAAAAGTGAGTTTTGGTGCAAGAATACGAAGGCAACCTTGCTGGACACGAGAATCCAGATCCAAGTGTTCTAGCGAAGGGCAACTCGAAACCAATTTCTCTATACCAAACCCCGACAAATTACAACGATATAGGCAAAGGGTGTGTAGCAGAGTAAAGCCATTGAAAAACTGAGGAACATTGATACTGAAACCTGACAGGCACACAGATTTCAATGTATTGCAAGAAAAGAAGTGGGAAGGAATTTCTCCTTCCATCCATGCATCACCACGAAAAACTAGATGAAGATGCTCAATTTCATTTGTAGATAAGATGAGCATCCAGTGACCGATCGCCTCATTGCAGGCATGCCTACTGAGAAGCCTGAATTTTTGAATTGGACCCCGATGAACCCGTAGTACCTTGTCAACCAATTCAATAAGCCCAGACTCCGTAGATTTTTCTTCAAAAAAGAAATTTGGAAACACCAAATTTGGAAGTGAAGTCCATGAATCCTTCCACCTGCTGGAGAGGATGCTTGTTCTGACCGCCTCTTTGAGTGAAAGTTCATCTAGAATTTTCTCTTTTATATCAGCAGGCAGGTTGCTGATATAATCACTATTTATATTGCTATCGGCACAGTTATTTTTAGGCTGAGGTCCATCCATTGAAAACTTGAGTCAATTTCAACCTGCAGGCAGCATTAGAATACTTTTATGGTTATAAAAAATAGAAGCCTCATACTGAATCAAGAAGAGTAGTACATAAAAACATATCAATAGTTACTCAACAAGCAGTAACAGATCACTATTCAGCTCACTAAACAAAATATGGTCTGTAATTTAGTAGCCAAAGATTTGAAAAAGTAACAAATAATGCATTATTAGATTAGACAACAGGGGAAAAAGGCTACATGGCAACAAAATATTTAGTAAATAAAAGACTATTTAATGAACTAAAACCTCAACTGTAGAAATGTTGATAAAATACAAAATTCGTTGTTTGCTACTAACGCAAAAAAGGCAAGAGGAAAATGAAAAGAGAAGATCTGATATCACTTGACATACAGAACATTAGTGTCACACTAACGATGCATTTTTCTAATAAAACATGAAAAAAAAGAAAAATGTTGAGTTAATTACCCCAAGTAAAAGTGTAGAGGCGAGAATAAAAAAAAATCAGAGAATTGTAGAGGCGAGAGGGACAAGACGGAGAGACAGCAGCGATGTAGTGAGAGGAGGGTTTAGATATGAGACTATGAGAGAGGCGGAGGGTTTAGATATTTATTTTCAAGCTATTTTACGAGGAGGCGGAGGGCCCAATTAAGCCCTTTTTTGCCGATATTTTTATTAAAACCCCAAAAAAAAACAAATTATCAAATCTGCTCCCACCCCAACTTTATTTTTATTTCTACCCCAACCGCCCGTGGGCTGGGCGGTCCACTTTTCCCACCAGACCGCCCAGCAGCCGGGCGGTCCACTACCCTTATCAGACCGCCCAGCAGCTGGGCGGTCTGCTATAAAACCCTATAAAAGAGCATTTTCTCTCTCCTGAGCAACACAGTGTTCATTCCAATCCCAGAAATTTTCCAGAACCGATCGAATGAGAGATGAGAGAGCCGTCAGAGGCGATTTTGAGGCGATTGTGCACAGTAATCTGTGCACAGTAATCATGCACAGTAATCCCAGCACAGTAATCCCAGCACAGTGTTTCCAGCACAGTGTTTCCAGAACAGTGTTTCCAGAACAGTAATTCCAGCACGGAAATATGTTGGTTGCACTGTATGTGGGCGGGAAGTTTACCCGGGGTGCGGAGGGAGCACAGTACACCAAGGAAGCAGCCTACGGCTTTGAGGTAAATGAAAATACCTCATTTGTTGAACTGAAGGGAATAGTGTATGAAAAAATTGGTGTGAACCCCAACCGGTGTGATATAGATTTAGCTACCCGGATTAACACAGTAAGTGGTGGTAGACCTTACTATACCAGGTTTCCAATAACTGATGAGTCGGTATGGAGGAGTGTTTACAACACTTTTCAGTCACAGGGGGTAATGATAATGGACTTATATTCTAGGAGAGTTCAGTGTGAACCCGGGGTTGGAACATCTAGGGAAAATAGAGGTTATGATCACTCGGGTTATGACAACCCGCGTCACTCGAGTTATGGCAGCTCGAGTTATGATCACTCGGGTTATGACAACTCGGGTCGTGAGCACTCGGGGTATGACAACCCCCGCCACTCTAGTTATGACAACCCCCACCCCTCGAGGTATGACAACCCTCGCCACTCGAGTTATGAACCGCCCGTATCATCCGTTTTTGAGAATTTTGTACCTGATTTTACCACCGATCTACCACCACCACCACCTCCTCCTGAAACCCCAATCCAACCCAGATTTCCATCTGTACCACCATCAATACCTATAGTGTCACCCGTTGCTATCCGGAGAGACCTTGACCTTGATGCTGAGCTCGATGCCGTACCACAAGGAAATTTGGAAACATGTGACGAATGGGAAGGGGATTGGGATTCTGATCACCTGTCAGAAGGTGATGGAGATTATTTACCTAAGGAAGACAGATTTCCGATTAGAGGTCGGACAGATAGGCATCCGTGCCCCACATTCAACGATACCACTGCTTTTGAAGAGGCAGACATCTCATTTTTTGGGCCGCGTGTCAGGTACAGTCAAGAGCTTACTCCGCAGCAGGTTTGCACCAACATAGATGAACTTGTGAAGAAAATACATGAGGTCCATGTTCACGGCAACTGGGAGTGCATAACTGAAAAAAGGGACCGAAGAAGATTAGTAATTGTTTGTAAAGACGAAGAGCATTGCCACTTCCGTCTCTACGCAACCCCTGTGGGTAAGGGCGAGGCATGGATTATTAAGAAGTGTGAACCACCTCACACATGCAAGGCTGCGTCATCAAGGAAAGACCATGCAAATCTTACGGCTTCACTTATTGCCGATGTAATTGAGAATGACGTTAAGGATGACCCATCGATGAGCCTTAAGGAGGTGGCTAGACATGTCAGACGCGTTTACAAGCATGTCGTCCCAAAATACAACAGGTTGTGGAGAGGGCGTGAACTTGCGATTTGCCGAATGTTCGGTAGCTGGCATGGTTCATACAACTTGCTTGCACCATTGCTGCAGGCCATAGTAAGTACAAATCCCGGCACTGTCTTTGAACGTTGGAATATAGGCGTACGGGATGTTGACAATGCGGTGCAATTCAAGGCCATAGCATGGGCGTTCGGTCCATGTATTCAAGCTGTGCCATACATTAGACCGGTCATCAGTGTGGATGCATGCTTCCTGTCTGGCCGTTACGACGGGAGACTGCTGATCGCATGTGCATATGATGCTGAAAACCAGTTGTTGCCTTTGGCCTTTGCAATTGTTGAGAAGGAGGACGGGGAAAACTGGGGATTTTTCATGAGGTTCGTAAGAAGACAAGTGGTTGGCGACCGGTTCTTTTGTGTCATATCAGACCAGCACAAAGGAATCAAATATGTTTTTGATCGCCCAGATTTCGGGTGGTCGACAGCGAACGGCGAATGTGTGCACAGGCTGTGTATGCAACATGTTACAGACAACCTACACAAGAACTGCGGATCTGGAAAATGGGTTGCAGATACATTCAGAATTGGTACCAAGAAGAAGAAGCCGAGAAGGGTGGAAGAGATGTTCAAAGATTTTGCCAAGGTATGTATATTTTCACAGACTTATATTTTCTGAATTATTTAATCAAACGTTTTCTCATCTGAATTTTTTTTTTGCAGTACTGTCCAAAGGCAAATTTGTACTTACTCAAGGTGGGAAAAAATAATCCCGCCGATATGGCTGAGCCACCTCGATATGAGAAGATATTGCAAGCCCGTGATGGAGGTTTCCGATGGGGAATTATGACCACAAATGGGTCTGAGTCCTTGAATGCTGTTTTCAAGCAGAGCCGGCAGTTGCCCGTGGCAGCAATTGTGGAGGACACCTTCTACAAGTTAAATGCATGGTTTGTTGCACGGCGTGTTAAAGCAACTGAATTACTGTCCAGGTATGTATATTTTATTCAGAGATTTTGCCAAGGTATGTATGTTTTTATTTGTTGACTTATATTTTCTGAATTACTGTCCAGGAATCAAACGTTTTCAACAAGGGTGGAGGGGAAACTAAGGAAACATAGGGAGAAAGGTGCAGCTATGAGAGTTGTCCCGTACGGGGATAACCAATTGGAATTCGAAGTGCACTGTCCAGATGAGTTTGCTCCAACCGGCCGTAGACCGGATGGGACTATGGAGTTTGTGAAAAGGATGTTCAAGTATGTTGTTATTTTTGCACCTGACAATACTGTAACATGCACTTGCCAAGGAATCCAGTTGGCCCACATACCTTGTTCTCATGTTATGGCGGTGTGCCGGGAGAGAAACTTCTCTGAGGATGATTATGTCGCAGACATGTACCGTACCGAGTACCTTGCGAGTACTTGGGGTGCATCTTTCCATCCTTATCCCAACCAGTATCAGTGGCCGCCCTATGTTGGTGATAAAGTCTGTCCCGCAAGCGGGTGGATCAGAAAAGGAAGAAGACCCCACAAGCGTCAAGTAATGAATATGGACGAGATGGAAGGTAGGCGAATGGGACATCAGGCCCGCCGTTCAACAACTGACAGGCAGCGAGCAGGTACGGTTGATTCCTTTTATTTACTTATATTTTTTTTATACACCAACATATTTTATTTGTTTACTTATATTTTGTTTTGATTTTATTTCAACTGGAATGCAATGCAGATGCCATTAACGAAGCCAACGAAAGAGAAAATGCTAGAGTTGTTGCTGAGGCTACCGGTAGTAGTCACCGCAGGGGTGAAAGCTCAGGAACCGGTAGTAGCCGCCGCACTCATGAAAGCCCAGGAACCGGTAGTAGCCATGGAGAGACATCCGGTAGTGCCGCAGAACCAGCTGCACCCAGATCCAGACGTCGTATTTTGAGTTTGTTCGGCCGTCGTCGCTGATTACCAAGTTTTGTTAAATTATGTTATGAACTATTTTAGATGTATATTGTGAACTATTCTAATTGGTAGTTTGTGAATTATGCAATTTTTTATTTGCCTCGATTATTTTATATGCTTCATTTTTGTTATTTTTATTACTTAATTACGTATACAAAAAGTAACAACATAAAATATAAACAAACACAAAACTAATGAAATAAAGTCTGCGACATAAATTTCTAAAATTCTACAACATAAATATCTAAAAAATCTACTTCTTACAACGAGCTTTGAAAGTGCATGGAACAAAGTCATCATCAGAGTTTGCCTGATCTGGATCAGTCACAGCAGACGAAGTGGTAGCCTTACCAGTACACGGAACAAACTTATCATCCGATGCTGGAGGCTCTGGATCAACTTTCTTCTTTTTCAAACCAAAGCCGTAGGGGTTTTCCACAAAGTCATCGTTTGAAATTTCATACTGAACATGTCGTTTCTTCCATTCCTCCAGCTTACATGTCTCACAATTAAAAAAATCACGACATATTTGACACTCGTATTTTTTTTCCTCATTTTTACCTCGATCACTAATTGACCCTTCTCTCGCTACGCCACGATCTCGGTTGCTCGCTTTCTTACCTCGTTTGTTACTGTCCATACCTCAAAATCGCCTCAAAATCGCCTGACAGCTCTCTCTTTCGGTTCTGGAAATTTGTGGGATTGGGGAATGAACACTGTGCTCATCAGGAGAGAGAAAAAGCTCTTTTATAGGGTTTTATAGAGGACCGCCCAGCTGCTGGGCGGTCTGATAAGGGTAGTGGACCGCCCGCCTGCTGGGCGGTCAGGTCCAGAAAGTGGACCGCCCAGCCCACGGGCGGTTGGGGTAGAAATAAAAATAAAGTTGGGGTGGGAGCAGATTTGATAATTTGTTTTTTTTTTGGGGGTTTTAATAAAAATATCGGCCTTTTTTGTATTGTGTTGTCTCCTTGGGAAGTGTTGTGTTGTGTTGTCTCCTTGGGAAGTGTTGTTGACCATCATGCTCTGTGCTATGCTCTATGCCTAGATCTAGACTCAATTTATCAAATCTCACAAGATCTTGTTTTTTTATTTTATTTCAAAATCTTGCTTTTTTATTTTATTTTATAATTATTTGATAATATTTGTTGGATATTTATAATATTAAAAAATTAGGACTTTGATAAGAAATAAGGGTCTTGATGAAATATTATTTTCAAATCTACCTAACAATGATTGATAAAGTAAAACAATTGTTAAATTATTTTAAAATTATAATTTAATAAATTATAATGGTACTAATTCTCTCTTTTATTTTGTTTGTCACACTCCCTCTATCTTATTTACATTTGATGTTGTCCCCTCTCTAATAATCTTTCCATATGAATGAGAACATGAGATTTGTGTTCTAGCTACAAGTACCATTCTGTGATACATTGACTAGTTAAAAATTGCGTCATTGATCTAGGTGCATGCAAACATTGTGTGGTAATGTATAACTACATATTAAAGCAGTGGATTCAGTCAAAGAGAAACATAAATGTACCTGTTATAATGGTGTTAAAGTTATTCATATATTTATATTTTAAAAGATACATTTTTTTAATATATATTGAACCCTTTTTTTTTCAAAGTATTTATAAAAAAATCATAAGTTTTTTGGCTCATAACATCCGAGAATAACCTGGAAAGTTGAAACAATTTACTCGGAGATATAAAGCGTCATGTAAAAAGATATTTTTAGTCAAATTTATATTTACAAAAATGAAGAGATTTTGACGTTGTTGTTTCCAAAGCAAGCTCTATTATTTTTGCTGAAATATTTGTTTCGTTGCAAATATGTAGGACGAGAAATCAATTATAAGAAAAATAGAAAGGTACTCAAGGAAACACAAGATTTAGCTCATAAAAAGATAATTTTAACAAAACTTAAAGCCTACAATGAGACCAGACATATCAAATTTCCACAAATTCCATTACAAATTTGTGTTTTAAGGATTTTTTTTCATATGTGTATTGCACGTATAAGCACATTTTTAGAAAATCATTATGTTTGTTTATAAATTCTTTGTACGAGATATACACCTAATTTATTCCTTAAAAATATTTCTAAAAAAGGAGAGGACATTAAAATCATAAAGTGCAGAAACAAAAAACAAATAGAAATAGTAGCATTTCTTTTAATGTTCCCAATCTATATCTGACACCGATTTAAACCCTGTCAAAACAAGATTATCAAATTTTATAAAGATTTAGAGAACTTGTCTAACTTTTTTATGGGCTGCTAATTTACCAAATCTCGTTGACTTCTAAATTCATTATCTCTAGCAATTATGTATATTATGTGCTTAAAAAAATATTCAACAAAATTTTCACAAAAAAAAAAACGTTAGGCTAAAACTTACATTTTGATTTTCACAAAAATAATTGGAAGCCTATTTTCACAAAAAAATTAAGTAGTGAATATCTTTTAAGGGAGAAAAACATAACATCCTAAAATTTGGATTTGTATTTGATAATTGTAGTAAACTATTGTGTAATGATAAGAAACACAAGGCATTAATAAAATTGGATGCCTTTGAGAAAAATATTATAAAATAGAATATATTATAAGATATCAGAATTGTTTAATTATAATGAAGAAAAATACACTAAATAAGTGTGATTTGAACTGTACAATATACATGATTGACTTTGTATAATGTTAATAAAAATTTAAGATTTCATATGCAAATTTTTTTTTTTTTTTTTTTTTTTTTGAATAATTCATGCCCTTAGGCCTCTGATTACAACGAAACTGAGAACAAAGCATCCCAGAAAGTCCTCCCTATTACAAATCTATTAGATAGGAGTAAGTAATAACTCCTTTTCAGATGCGACAATAACTTGCAATAAAATCTAATCTACTGGACTATTTGGTAAAATGGGAAAGGTAAATCCAATAAAAGATTCCCCCGTTGCTGTACCCCGTTTTGCCAGAAAATCAGCTAGCCCATTGTGATTTCTTTCCACATGGCAGCAAGTAAACCCCCTGTTCCGCTTCAATTTCTGCCAGGTATCAAAGACTTCTTGGTATGCCCTCCAGTCAACCTCCATAGGTGGATTAATTGCAGTACAGGCCTCCGCCAGGACCATGCAATCCGTGAAGAAAATACAGTGGTGGATACCTTCAGAGATAGCATAATTGACAGCTTGTAGTAGCGCCGAGGCCTCTGCCTGAAGCGGGCAGCAAACCACCGCCCTGGCTGATTTGTATGCGACCAGCTGGCCTTCCCTCCTGATCACAAAACCAATCCCTCCCGTCCAGCCCGTCAGCCACGAACCATCAATAAGACATGTCACTGAGGAAGAAATTTGTCCAGGATGTTGAGTACTAGTACCTGTGTTAGTTCGCACTATGGGAGCCATCTCCTTGGTGAGCATGATCTCAGTTCGGATTAAGGCCGAGTATGAGATAAAGGATTTGAAAGTGGGTGGTTTTGCTTGGAACACCAGATCATTTCTGCAACGCCAAACCGACCAAATTGCAATTGCGACTTCCTGCCACAGATCAGTCGGTACCAGCGTAACTAGCTGGAGTAAGGAGTCTTTGATTGGGGAATCGAAAACCTCTGATTTTAGGGCCAAAGGCCCCGCAAACCAACAGGCTCTAGAGAACGGGCATTGGAAGAAAAGATGCAGTTCATCCTCCTCAGTTAGTCCGCACAGTTGACAAATAGGATCCCCTCTTCTGAGCCTTGATGCCATAGTTTGACCCAGGGGGATTGCACAATGTGTTAATTTCCACAGAAAGTGACGAATTCTGGGGGGAATCACTCCCTGATGCCAAATATGGTTCCAAAGTTTCTCCAGGTTCTGCTGGTCTTCTCTTTGCGATCTCCCTTGCACCACTAAGTGTCTGTTGAGCAGATGGGTGTATGCCTTTTTAACAGAAAATTGACCATTCGTGTTTGGAGTGAAGATTAGCCTGTCTCGCCCCCTAGTCCTATCCGGGGGTCTGATCTCCGATACGATCAGCAGTGCAGCCATATATCCAAAAAGGCCAGAGAGTAATTCGATGCTCCAATTCCCTGAATCCTCATCCAAAAGTTGGTTTACTCTTGTTGATCTATCTCCCTGATTCTGAGGCAAGTGGGTAAGAGCCGTAGGAAACCATGGTTGGGCGAAAGCAGTGCAAGTGTCCCCGTCACCCAGGTTCCAAGTGACCATTTGCTCCAGGTCCGATCTAAGGTTCATAATCCCCCTCCAAAAGGCTGTGCATCTAGACCCTCTTTTGCTCAGCCACAGTTCACTGCGCGGCAGGTACTTTCCTCTGACCTGTTGCACCCATAAGGCGTCTGAACCCGCTGCTATTTTAAAAAGCATCTTCATAAGCATCGCTTTGTTCATGAGATTTAAGTCCCTGAATCCCAATCCACCCATGCCAATTGGCAGTGTGATTTTGTCCCACGCCAAGAGGGCCATGTATCTCTGTCTCTCCACTTTGCCCCAATAAAATTTCTTTATCAAAGACGTGAGCTTAGTAAGAATTCTCTGTGGGATTAATGTCGTGGCCATGAAGTAAATCGGAAGTGCTTGCAGGACCGTTTTAATAAGAACAACCCTCCCAGCTTGAGAGAGAAGTTTGCTTTTCCACGAATTGAGACGAGAAGAAAAGGACTCCACTAAAAAATCAAAAGCCTGGGCTTTTGTTGCTATCGGTGCACCCAAATAGGTGGTGGAGATGACCTCTTGTTTGACCGAGAAGATGTCAGCCACTACTTGTCTCTGTTGGGGATCAGTTGGTTTGCTAAACCAGATTGAACTTTTGGCCGGGCCGATCTGTTGGCCCGAGACGGCAGAAAAGGCCTCTAGCGTTTGGCTGATCAATGATGCTTCCTGAAACTGTGCTTTCCCAAATAAGAGTAGGTCATCTGCGTATAAAATGTTAGTGATCGGTTGACAGGAAGGGGCAATCTTGACACCCTGTATCACACTATTCTGTACCATGCTAGAGAGACTTCTCGATAAGAGATCCATACCGAGAATAAACAAGTAAGGTGAAAGGGAGCAACCTTGTCTAAGACCGCATTCAGGCTTGAAAAAACCTCCACCTCCTCCTCCATTTAGCACAATAGAGAACTCCGCTGATCGGACGCAAGTCATAATCCAATCCCTCATCTTAGGTGGCACCCCATAGAGGGGCAGAATAGACTCCAAATAGCACCAGTCCATCCGATCAAAGGCTTTTGATAGGTCGACCTTTAAGCAAAAATCCGAGTTAGTGTAAGAGGAAGATTTAAAGGAGTGCAATACCTCTCTGATTAGAATGACATTCTCAGAAATTTCCCGGCCCGGAATGAATGCCGATTGAGATGAGGAGATGCAGCTTGCTATGAATGGCCTAAGGCGGGAAGTAAGAATCTTAGATACAATTTTGTAAACCACATTGCACACCGAAATTGGTCTGAAATCAGTCACCTGGCAGGGGTCTTTTGTCTTAGGAATTAGGATCAAGTTTGACCTCGCAATATAATCTGGCATAACCCCCGAGATGAAGAAGGCTCTGACTTCTGCAAGGACAAGGTTACCAAATAAATCCCAATGTTGTTGTAGGAGATTGGCATTAAAACCATCTGGCCCAGCGGCCTTGTGTGGGCCCAACGACATAGCTACTGTTCTGATTTCTAGGTCCGACGGGATAGAGTCTAGACTCGGCCCCATAAAGTCCGGTAGCTTAGGAAGATTCTGCAGCAGTGCCGGGCCATAAACCTCTTGGACCGACCGCCTAGGGCCTTTTGAATAAATGCCTCTGAAATGTTTAACAAAGGCTGCTCTTATTGCCCCTTCTTCAGTTATCCAACCCGAACCCTCAACAAATAAAGATCCGACCGTGTTACGTCTTTTCTGGTTACGGCTGTCGCGTGGAAAAAGGCAGAATTCCTGTCTCCAAACATTGCCCACTTAATTCTCGCCCGCTGATGCCAATACTTTTCTCTCATTAACAAGCACCTTTCGTGTTCAAGCTGCAGCCTACTTTCTTCCTCCTTCTGGATCAGATCAGGCCTTGAGGAATTAATGTGCAGCATTTGTTTTTCCACTTCTTTTAACATTTGGTTGGGAGTCTTTGTTTTCTTAACCCAGGCTTGAACCTCCTTTCTGAATCTGCGATTCAGACCCAACCAGTTAATACCCGGCTGCTGTACCGCCTTCTCACAAACGGTTTTGAAATCTTGGGTAAGAAGCCACCAGTCTTCGCATTTGAAGTTGGGTTTGGGATTTCTTTTAATCGGGCTAGGTCTCAATAGGATTGGCAAGTGGTCACTGTTGAATCTAGGTAGATGGTAAACCGCCGAATTGGGATACTGCAAGGTCCAAGATAGGTTGCCCAAAGCTCTGTCAAGTCTTTCACTTATGTTTAATCTCCCCTCCTTCTTGTTGGACCAAGTGTAAGCGGGTCCTCTATGGCCCAAATCAATAAGACCGGACTCATGCATCCAATTCCGAAATGCCATGTTGCCCGATTTAAATGTTTCGGATCCTCCCCATTTTTCATCCATGGAAGATATTGCATTGAAGTCCCCAATTACTAGCACCGGTGCGTCTTCGTCCCTTGTGAGGTTGTCTATGTCCTCCCAAATTGCCGGATTCGAATTTCTTTTCGGATCCCCATAGACCGAGATAAGTACCCAATCTGTGAGAGGCCCCTTTCCTTTAATTCTTGCTGCAATCATGTGGAAGCCCTTACGGATTAGTGTAACCTGAAAATCATCTCCCCAGATGAGCCATAAACTACCTGACTTACCACGAGAAGGCACCACAATTGAGTTCTGTAACGATAAAAGATTAATGCGCTGACTTGCTCTTCGGGTTCCACAGCGAGTCTCGGATATGAAAGCTAGCTGAGCACCCGTACATTGGAGGTACCGGTTTAGCGTCTGGACTGTCGAGCCTCCACTTCCTCGACAGTTCCAAGCTATTATACTCATATTTCCCCTGTCAGCGGTACTTGCCCCGCTGACCTTGGCTTCTTGGGTTTGACTTGAGAGGATGAGGCACCAGACGCTGTTTCCCCCTCTAAAACAGCGACCGGCCCATTTAAATTCACAGTTGGGGTATTTTGGGGAGGAACAACTGTTGGAGATGGGTTAAGTACTGGTGATTCTGTGAGTTTGAATTGTCTCTTGAGACCCATTTTCATGGTTGGTAATTGGGCCCTGGGGAGGAGAGTAGAGTTTGTGATCCATGCGCCTCTTGTTGGAGAAAGTAGTTGCTGGCCCGAAACTCAATTCAAGCCTTCTGGGGTTTGTAGAATATTGGATAGCCTGTTGTAGTCAGCGCAGGATACCAGCTCATGGCCAAGCACACCACAAAACAAACAGATACGACTGACTTTCTCATAAACACAGTATATTGTAAGTTCTCCCAACAGGGGGTGAGTGAGTCTAACCTTATCCTTGACTGGCTGAAGCAAATCAATAGTAACTTTTATCTTGTAGAACCTTTTCCCACCCACATACCCCTCGATTGGCCTTGAGACTGGGGTGCCTATCTCCTTACCCGCCAACAGCAAACCTTCCTCTGTTAATGCATTAAAAGGAATGTTGAAAAGTTGCACCCATAGCTGTGCATATCTAACCTTTGCCGGGTCAATGTCTTCATGAGAGGCGACTTGTTTGAAAGCAACCAGGTCCCCCTTAAAAGTCCACGGACCCCTATGCAGAGCATTCTCTAAGTCTTCGGGATCCTGGAACTCAAAAATGAATGTGTTCTTGGCAACCGATTGGACTGTAGTCCTTGGATCCGCATTCCAAGCCTTCATCATAGCAACCTGGATTTGAGACTCGACTGCGGTTCTATCCGAGATGACGCGAGACAGGAGACACTTTGACCAGTCTGTACTGGTAGTAGCCCGAGAAGGCACCTTGATCGATGGCCCTCTCTTGTCCTCCGTATGCAAACCGATGAAGCGCTGGATGAGTGCCTCATCATCCGCAGATAAGCCTGCCATTTTCGTATCCGAGGAAGAATGAAGGTTGGGTAGTGAGGAGCTGAGGAAAGTTAGAGTAGATTGGTGGCCGCACCTAAAGGGTTGAACAGAGCAGCTTGGGATGGGAGAATGAAGAAGATGGGTTTTTGAACAATTTGGAATGGGACCCAGAATAGAGTAACACGTGGGAGCTTGGGATATAAGAGAATGATTTTGGAAGGTTCCAGGGTTTGGCTTGTAGTGGGGGTGGAAATTGAAGGGAGTTGTTTGGCTGGTGGCGGTGCTATGTTTAGTTAAGGAATTAAAGTGGTGGGTATTTGGAGCTTTTGATTTTGGAGGGGTGGGATTTGGAGAAGAGGGACACTTGGATGATTCAGATTGCTCCTGGGCATAACTAAATGAGTTTGTTTGGACCCGTTGGTTGTGTTTTGTCTTATGTTTCAGCAGAAAGACTGACATACCCAGCTGGCCTGTCACTCTGACCATTATCCGTTTCATTTTGGGTGCATCCGGACTTGGCGCACCCGGGGGGGTTGTAGACCAAAACATTTGTTCAGGTGTTGCCGCCGGGGCTCCACTGCGAGAGGGATCTCGGTTGGGGATCTGCACATTGAGGATTCTCCTTCTCCATGGCGGTATGTATGAGGAGTTAAACCGGCTTGGATCTTCCACCGTTTGATTTTGAGCTTGATCCCAGTTGTCAGGCTCTGGTGGTGTTTGTGGTGCCGGGGGAGGGAAGCTGCCATATGGGTCTGCCCGACCTTCCATGAATATCCGGCAGATAGAGTGGGTTTCCTGATGGCCAACACACAGCCAATACGGGATGAGTTTTGTGTCCGGGGTTTCCAGCCATAATCTGACCGCCGTAGAATCGTCACCGTTCAAGCAATCTCGGTGGATCCCCGTGACTATGCCCATGGAAGCCATCGCCTGCCTAATATAATAAGGGTGCCAGAAATCAATTGGGAAATCAGTGACAGTGATATTAACTCTCTGAAGAGGGGGAAGGGGGTCTGAGCCATTCAGAGCTTGCCATGGATGGGGGAGGAGCTGGTGCTGTTCCCAAAAATGGGAATCAAGGTGTAGCTCATCGCGGTACAACCAATGTGGTAGATAGACCAGAAATCCTCGTGGGACCTTTCGAATTCTCCAGTTTACCGGATTTCCCCCATATCTCTCTGAGAGAATGTGCTTGACTTGGCTGGAATTTAGTGACGGTATTGGGGTGGAAGAGTATAATAGAACAGCAGTATCTAAATCTTGAACAATTCTCTCGTGGCCATCAAGTGTGGAGAGGAAGCAGTGCTGTGTATGTAATTGGTTTGGAATGGGGTAGGTGAAGTTCATTTGCTGATTTAGAAGAGTGGTAGGTACATCTAGGCTGAGGTGTCAGAATTTAAGATAGAAGATGAAAGGTGGGAGAGTAGGTGAGGAAAAGAAAGGCAGCGTAACAGTGGGAGGAGAATAGGTAAGAGAGGAGAGGTGAGGTGAAGGAGAAAAGGTAAGAGAGGAGAGGGGATGGGAGGTGGGAGGAGAATAGGTAAGAGAGGAGAGGGGATGGGAGGGCGGAGGAGATGGGAAGGCGGTGGAGATGGGCGGAGTAGATTTGGGGCGGAGTAGAAGGGCTCAGTAAAAGGGCTCATTTTATAATAAGAAGAAAAAGAATAAAATATGCATTTTTGCAACTTCCTATGTGCGCCATTAACTACAAGAAGTTATAGACTCTAGCTATAGGTTGTCTCTCTCTTTAAATGTAAGAAAATAGATTAAAAGTACAAGCAAAATTCCTACGTGTAATGATGAGAACCATTTTGCCCTATGGTAATGATAAGAAACCATATGCAAATTTCTCTGTGTAATGATAAGAAACCATATGCAAAATTTCATATGCAAATTCCTATGTGTAATGATAAGAAACCATTTTGCCCTCCTTGATTGATTCTTTGAATAACATGGTAATTAATTGGGAAAATGTACAATTTGCCCTTCTTTTTCAAATCAACAAACAAAATACCCCTCCTCATAAATTATTAACAAAATGCCCTTGTAGGTCCCATTTCCCCCTCCTTTCCCCTCCCTATCACTTCTCCTTATTTACTCCTACAACTTTATATTTGAAATCAAGGATACATTTAATACTATGTGGAAATTTTGTGAACTTAGAAGTGCATATATTTTTGTCTCATTTCTTGATCTATAGTTTGAATTAATTTTCTTGGCTTGCTTTTCTTAAACTTTCTAATATGAGACATAGGTCAACTTATATTAATTAACATGTGACTATGACATCATTATTAAAAAAAAAAAGATACAAAATCATGATGTGTACTGGTTAGTTACTGGTAAAAAGTTTTACTGTTTTCCAAAGTTTTTGTTGGTTGGGAGCATTTTTGTACTACTAATAATTGCTAGTACAAATTATATTCTTCTAAATTAAGCCAAAAATAATGATAATCCATTGTAGCACCACTAATTTCTACTTCTCATTATTAGTTCAAACAGAGAAAACAATAAAAATAATAAAGGCGTAAAGATTAAAGATATTTGAACACTTCATAATTATCGTTACTCTGAATAAAAACAATATTGAAGTGATTTTATCAACAATCTGCATGAAATGACAAAAAGTTAGGTTCAACATTCGTGTTTCATCTTGTACAATTCTATTATAACAGATCTTGTGCACTCTAAATAAACTTTTCGAAACAGTGATTCATTTTTTTTATTTTCTTGCTGGTTCACATTATTTACTTACTGATTCACATATTTGTATTAGTCAAACATAGTTTTAAATTAATTTAATTGAAGTCATTTTCAAATAATTTTCTAATTTTGAAATTTGCAAACATATATATAAGCTATTAATTTAATTGAAGTCAAAGTTTCAAATAATTTTGAAATTTTGAAATTTGCAAATATATATAAGCTATACTCCTTTATTGTGATACTTAAAATGACTACAAATTTATTAAAAAAAATTCTAATTTTGCAACCCAAGTTTCTAACCTTCAAACACAAACACAGTATTGAAGTGATTATATTATGTAAAATTAATTTAAAGGAATCATATGCTAAAAATATAGTATTAATGTATCCTCCATTTCAAATATAAAGTTTACAAAATTTTCATATAGTATTAAATGTATTCTCCATTTCAAATATAAAGTTGTAGGAGTAAACAAGGAAAAGTGAGAGGGAGGAGAAAGAAGGGGGAAATGGGGCCCACAAGGGCATTTTGTTAATAATTTATGAGGAGGGGTATTTTGTTTGTTGGTTTGAAAAAGAAGAGCAAATTGTACATTTTCCCGTAATTAATTACTAATTTCTAGTCCAACAGAATTTGTAAGTTTATATAAACTGTGTATTATATAATATAAACCCCCACTGGGCCACTGCGCAGTCGCAGCCGACATTTTTATTAATATCCAAAGTTAATTAGAAATTAATATTTATGCCTAGATTTCGTTAGTTTCACCAAAAATGTCCAAATCTGTCACAAAATGGCTGGTTTTCTCTTTCTCAGAAGCCGACCATTTTGTGGCAGGTTTCCTAATTTTTTTTTTTTTTAGAGACACTATGAAAAACAAGATAATGAAATCTAACACTGAACATTTGAATTTTTTGTTTAAACTATTTGTTATATTACTTCTTTTGATATACAATTAGGACATTTGTATAAAAAATATGCTAAATTACTTGAAATCAAGTTGAATTACACTATATTAAGTTAAATTACACTAAATTACATTGCATTATGCTAAAATACGGTAAATTACGCTAAATTACATATGAATAGGGACGATATCTTCACTGAAAAAGCGAAAAACGATGACGAAACTTCAAACGGTCATAAAACGGCGCTTGAGTGTCCGATTTCAGCAAATGACCACTTTTCGGAAAGCTTGAGAAAAGACGCATGCGTTCGTGCCCGCTACGTCGGATTTCAAAATTCAAAATTGCCAAAAAACTAAGTGAAGAGCTTCAAAACTTGAGTTGAAGTTTCCGATTAAGATTTTTATTTCTATTATTCAATCTAAGTAGCTCAGTAAATTATTTACATAATGAACTTGTAGAATACCAAACTTTACTATTTTCCGAATTTTTTTAATTAACTTTGGATATTAATAAAAATGTCGGCAGTCTTCCGCCAGGTCAGCTGTAATAATTTAGAGCATCAAGGCTCAAATGGCAAATCCATCATATCCATCAAAGAGGCGGGGCCCACAGCAACGGGAAGCAACTTCAAGAAGAAGCCGAAACTCTAAAATTGTAGACACGTACGTAATTAATTTGTCTACTATTTTATTTACTAATTAATTAAAGTTTATTTTATTTACTAATTAACTCAAAATTGCTGATTTGAATGGATTATAGGGGATCTTGGATTATATGTGACAAGTGTGGGACACGATTTTACACCGTGCAGTTCCTCTGCGAGCACGGAACATGTGGAGGAGGGAAAGCTACAGGAGGGAAGCAACTCAAAGGGAAAAGGAAAACTAAGAAGAAGTAGTAGCGTCTAATTTGTTGTGTAGTACTGTGGATTTTATAGTATTATAACTTAACATGCATGTTTAATTGTGAATTTGATACATATCATGTATGAGTATTTTTCTTTCTGTTGTTTTGTTTGTAAATTAATGTTTGCTTGTGTTAGTTAATGTAAAGATTGCATCTTGATTCTCCGAGATTAATGGTTAAACAAAGCTCGGAATGCTTAATTAATACTGTAAATGTTAAAAGTTAAGTTGATCCAGAACCAAGATTGAGGCCCATGCAAGGCCCATTAGGCTCTTAGGCTCTTCCGACCTCCTATCATGGCAAGTTGGCAACTCGCCGCTGCCTAGTCCACCTCTGCAACAGCAATCATCTGATTTGGGGATGACCGTTAGAGCATGTGATTCAATTGAAGGAGAAAGAGGAACGGGCAGTTTGGTCAAGCGTTCTGGGCAGAATCCATTTAATGAAGGAGTCGCTGTTAGTGGTCCCATGGGCAGGACGAAAAGGGATAAGGTAAAGAGAGCGTTTGAGTCTGACGATGCGGGCCCAAAATTAAGTAATGGAGATAAGGGAAGGAAGGGAACACTGGAGAAGAGGGCGTAACTAATCGTCCTTTCGCAGCAGAAGGTTGTTAGCGCTAGTTGGGCCACATCAGCCAAGCTATTATGCCAGCTCAGTCTTTCTTGCTGAGTTGTCGTCTCGTCAATAAAAGTAGAGATTAGTTTACTTAATCACTTTACTTTCTTTTACATTTTTGATCGCCTATATAAGGCCAATCCTTCTGTGGAGAGTTCTATGCTTTTGATGTAATGAACTAGTCGAATTGCTGTTTGCTTTTCGCTATTGGTTATTCTATCGTTTCTTCTATTTCTATCCAAATTACTCTAAATTGATAACTAAGATCGATATTAGTTGATCTTACCTGCATCACCTATCTAAGGTCATTGCAATTGTGGTATCAGAGCTTCCCGATTACATCTGGGAAGAGATAGGCGACATATAAAATGCCACCAAAACAGCCACAACGTGTACTGGAACAACCAGAGGAGGTAGCACTAGATCTGATGTCCATGAACGATAGGCTCACTCAGTTCACTAGAGATGCTCAGTTCTCTCAACAAGCCCGGGATGAGCGGATCCAAGCTCAGTTCCAAGATCAAGCTAATCAGATGAATGTGTTACGAACTGAGTTCAGAGAATTTATGGGCATGATGAAATCCATGGTGTTGGATAAGCATGGTGATACCGGTCAAAACAGCAACCAAGGTTATAGAACAGATCGATTAGCTCGTGACAAAGATGTGGAGAGGTCTGACGTACCACCCGAATTTGATCCTGATGCGTATAGTGATGCCCGGAAACCAAATCGAACTCCAGACCCGGATAGGCAACAGCGGGGTTTCATGCCTCATATTGAACTGCCCGTTTTTGATGGGAGTAAAGCCAGTGATTGGTTAGAGCACAGTAATTTTTATTTTAATTACTATCAAACCGCTGAGATGTACAAGGTGGGTATAGTGACAAGAAATTTCACGGGTGATGCGGCTGAGTGGTATAGCTGTTACCGGGTTGAACACCCGAATCCGACATGGCCAGCTTTGGTCAATGCAGTGTTTGAGAGGTTTCAAACAAGGAGTCACCTCAACCCAGTGGTTCAGTTCAAGCGGGTGCAGCAGGTGAATTCAGTAGATGACTATATTAGAGATTTTCAAAGGGCAAAGGCTCGACTCCTAATTGAGACTGGCATAAAAAACGAGTATTTCTTTGTATGGAGTTTTATTTGTGGTTTGAAGGAGGAAATCCAGAATTCAATGACCTTGTTTAAACCCCAAACTGTGAATGAGGCATTCAATTTAGCACTAGAACTGGAGGTAGCAGTGGGACCATCTGCCAGAAAACCAAATTTTCTCAAACCTCAAATTCAACCAAATTACAAACCTCAAAATAGCATCAGCTACAGACCAGCCAGAACCATTGAGGGAAATTTTCGAAAAAACCCAGAACCTTCACCAAATTACAAACCTCCACAGAAAAACCAGAATACTATGACTTTGGACCAAAAAAGGGCACTTGGGCTTTGTTTTAAATGCAATGAGAAATGGGGCCAAGGTCATAAGTGCAGCAAGGGGCTGCATACTCTTGAAGGGGAAGAGGAAGATGAATTGGAGGAAAGGGAAGAAGAAGAAGAAGAGGGGCAAATGGTGAATTATTCTAAGCCTGAAATTGAGGAACTAGAGGAGATAGTTACCCTCAGTATGGGAAATGGTGCAAGCAGTTTTAAAACTCCAAAATACCAGGGGCAAATTGGTCACCTTTCCATCATGCTACTAGTAGATACTGGAGCCACTCATTCCTTCATTCATCCCCACATAGTTCAAAAACTAAACTTACCCACCACACCCACTACAACCTTGCTGGTAAGGAGTGCAAGTGGAGAAAAATTGGTCACTAGCAACACATGTCAGAATGTTCATTTCAACATACAAGGCCATCCATTTTGCACTGATTTTCGGATACTAGAGGTTCAAGGTTATGATTTAATTCTTGGGGTTGATTGGATAGCTAGTTTGGGGGATATTAGGATGAATCTCATGAAAGGAGTGTTTGTTGTGGAGTATGAAGGGAAGGAGGTGAAGTTACTGAATGAGAAAAAAGATAGTGAACTGAGGATGCATGAGGGAGTTTTAGATGTAGAAAAGGAGCATAAAAAGGGGCACCAAGTTTATGAGGTTCATCTGTATAAAATAGAAGAGGGGGGGTATGAGAACAGTAGTTGAGACTGACCCCAAGTTGCAGGAAATACTGACACAATTTCAAATCGTTTTCGATGAACCTAAACACCTACCTCCAAAAAGGCCAGTAGACCACAAAATCAACCTACTACCTGATGCAAAACCTGTGAACTTGAGACCTTACAGAATGTCACACCACCAAAAGGGAGAAGTAGAGAAAATTGTGCAAGAACTATTACAGAAAGAATTCATCCAACCTAGTGTCAGTGCATACTCCTCTCCTGTACTGTTAGTGAAGAAGAAGGATGACACATGGAGAATGTGTATTGACTATAGGAGGCTGAATGAAGGAACAGTGAAAAACAAATTCCCAATTCCAATTATTGAAGATCTGCTAGATGAGTTGAATGGAGTTCATTATTTTTCAAAATTGGACCTAAGATCTGGTTACCACCAAATAAGAATGGATGAAAATGACATCCACAAAACAGCCTTCCAAACTCATGAAGGGTTGTATGAGTTTACTGTTATGCCCTTTGGGCTAACAAATGCTCCTGCTACCTTTCAAGCATTAATGAATGGTGTTTTCAAGCCATTTCTGAGAAAATTTGTACTGGTTTTCTTTGATGATATTTTAGTGTACAGTAAAGACTTGGAGAGTCATATGAGTCATTTGAAAACAGTATTGCAAACACTAAAAGATCATCAACTGTTTTGCAAGAAAAACAAGTGTGAGTTTGGGGTCCACAAAATTGAATACTTGGGACATATCATTTCTAGGGAGGGTGTTGCCACTGATCCAAAGAAAATAGAATCCATGATTAGTTGGCCAGTTCCACAAAGTGTTAAGGGATTAAGGGGATTCCTTGGGTTGACTGGGTACTATAGAAAGTTTATTCAAGGTTATGGCATCATTTCCAAACCTTTGACTAATCTTTTGAAGAAAAATGCTTTCAGGTGGGACAGTACAGCTCAAGAAGCTTTTGACCAGCTAAAGTCAGCCATGGTTCAGGCACCTGTGCTCAAGTTACCAGATTTCAAGATGCCATTTGTGGTAGAAACTGATGCAAGCCAGGATGGCATTGGAGCTGTGCTCATGCAATCCAGAAGGCCAGTAGCATTTATGAGCAAAAAGTTGGGAGTTAAGAGTCAAGCACTGTCTACTTATGAAAAAGAATTGCTGGCCCTCTTTACAGCTGTTCAGAAATGGAGACACTACCTGATGGGTCAGGAGTTCATCATCAAGACAGATCAAATTGCTCTCAAATACTTGCTTGAACAAAGGGTAAATACACCCATGCAACACAAGGGGTTGAGTAAGCTGTTGGGACTAAATTACAAAATTGAATATAAGAAGGGTGTAGAGAATAAAGTTGCAGATGCCTTATCTAGAAGAGAAGAGGGTAATACAACACCAATGTTGAAACCAGCTGAATTGAAGGAGGTGAGTGTACTCATACCAAAGTGGGTTGAAGAGCTGAAGGAGAGCTATGAAGGGGATGAATGGATAAAGGAGTTGAGAGCAAAATTGAAGGAGAAAAATACTGAAGAGACAACCCACCCCCTTACAGAATTTCAGGGACTGATTAGATACAAAGGGAGAATTTGTGTTGGATCCAAAGGAGAGTGGAGGCAGAAAATTTTGCATGAGCTACATGGTTCATGTCTAGGGGGACATTCTGGTATTACTGCAACTTACCAGAGGGCAAAGAGGTCTTTTTTCTGGCCTCTGATGAAGGAAACAATACACATGCATGTGCAACAGTGCTCAAACTGTCAGCTGAACAAAGGAGAGCATGTGTCCTCTCCTGGACTCATCCAACCCCTTCCCATACCCAACGAAGCATGGTGCAGTATTGGCATGGACTTCATTACTGGACTGCCAAATTCTAAGGGCTATGAGGTGATTTTTGTTGTGGTTGATAGATTGACCAAATATTCACATTTTATCCCATTAAAACACCCTTACACAGCTTCTAGTGTGGCTCAGGCTTTTATGGAGAACATTTACAAACTGCATGGATTACCTACTAACATTGTATCAGACAGGGATCCAGTGTTTACCAGCAAATTTTGGAGTGAGCTGATGCACAAAATAGGGGTGAAGTTGAACATGGGAACTGCTTACCATCCTCAATCTGATGGTCAGACTGAGAAGGTGAACCAGTGTCTAGAACAATACTTAAGGGGAATGGTTTTTGACAAGCAAACAAGATGGAAAGATGATCTCCATCTAGCTGAGTGGTGGTACAACTCAAACTGGCACAGTGCCATTCAGTCCACTCCTTTTGAGGCACTGTATGGCTACCCACCCCCTCAGTTAGCTTTGGGAAGCATTCCTAAGAGCCAAGTGGAGGCAGTCAACATTGTGATGAGAGACAGGCAAGCTGCATTGGTACAACTGAAAAACAATCTAAAAAGGGCACAAGAGAGGATGAGAAAGGTTGAAAACCGACATAGAAGTGAGAGGAAGTTTTCACAAGGGGACTGGGTCTACTTAAAGTTGCAGCCTTATAGGCAGATTTCAGTTGGGGGAGTAAGAAACCAAAAATTGAGCTCCAAATATTATGGTCCCTTTGAGATTATCCAGAAAATTGGGGAAGTGGCATACAAGCTCAATTTACCACCAAATTCATTGATACATCCAGTTTTTCATGTATCACAACTCAAAAAGAAGCTAGGGGATAATCACATTCCTTCTCCCACCTTACCTGTTAATGGATCGATTCCAGTTGACAGCCGAGTACCACAGGCGATTCTAGCTCGCAGAATGGTGAAAAAGAAGAATGCAGTACAGGTTCAACTGTTAATTCAGTGGCAAAATCAATCTCAAGATGATGCTACTTGGGAGAATTATGAAGAAATTGCTAGTCATTTTCCTAATTTAATTCATGAGGACATGAATTTGCTTAAGGGGGAGGGAATGCAACAGCAATCATCTGATTTGGGGATGACCGTTAGAGCATGTGATTCAATTGAAGGAGAAAGAGGAACGGGCAGTTTGGTCAAGCGTTCTGGGCAGAATCCATTTAATGAAGGAGTCGCTGTTAGTGGTCCCATGGGCAGGACGAAAAGGGATAAGGTAAAGAGAGCGTTTGAGTCTGACGATGCGGGCCCAAAATTAAGTAATGGAGATAAGGGAAGGAAGGGAACACTGGAGAAGAGGGCGTAACTAATCGTCCTTTCGCAGCAGAAGGTTGTTAGCGCTAGTTGGGCCACATCAGCCAAGCTATTATGCCAGCTCAGTCTTTCTTGCTGAGTTGTCGTCTCGTCAATAAAAGTAGAGATTAGTTAATCACTTTACTTTCTTTTACATTTTTGATCGCCTATATAAGGCCAATCCTTCTATGGAGAGTTCTATGCTTTTGATGTAATGAACTAGTCGAATTGCTGTTTGCTTTTCGCTATTGGTTATTCTATCGTTTCTTCTATTTCTATCCAAATTACTCTAAATTGATAACTAAGATCGATATTAGTTGATCTTACCTGCATCACCTGTCTAAGGTCGTTGCAACCTCCGCTCCATTCTCCTCTCCATTCGTCCTCAGAAAACCCTAGTTTCAAGTTCCAAGTGTTCTAGTATAAGTCTCAGAAGGAAAACCCTAGTTTCAAGTTCCAAGTGTTTAGTAAAAGTCTCAGAAGGGAAACCCTAGTTTCAAGTTCCAAGTGTTCTAGTAAAAGGCTCAGAAGGAAAACCCTTGTTTCAAGTTCCTGATGCAGAGGAGGCCTCTTCTTCGGAACTCTTGACCGAGTCAAAATTGAGTTCCCCTTCCATTATAGCAAGCCCCACTCGTGACATGGTGAAGAGGAAGGCTGTGGAGGAGAGGTATTCTGTTACTGGCTCTCCGAGGAGTGGTTCTTTCTCATTTGTTCAGGTATTGTCTTTTTCATTTCATGGTTTGCTTTTTTCTCATTTGTTTTGTTTATTACCTGTTATTCAGATTTAACTCAACATTGATAAATTGTAGATCTTTAATCTTTGCAGTCTATGAAAACGTTAATTTATATTCTGTGGCATCATTAATTCAGTTTTCAGAGTTAAAGCATGTCTTCCAAACTAAACATTTTGGACTAAAAGATATGGCTACTTGGAAATTGTTGTCAGTAGTGCAAGCCATTTATCCAGTAATTGTAAAAATTTAATCTCTTTAAGATTTAACATAGAGAAATTGGGTAATTTACTTATTTTGTGTCTTTACTGTCTTATAGGGTTCCGGAACAAAGCTGAAGGATATCCCAAATGGTATGGTGTTGCCCCTTTTGGAAACTTGTATTAGTTTCTTTCAAGTTGTCAACAAGAAGGACCGACGAGACACTCCATTCTCTTCATGTTTCACTCTTTGGGAGAAGATCTAGTGTAATTCTCACTGTTTCTCATTCACTTATAATTGCACAACTGAATTACTTGAAAAATTATTGCATAATTAAGCCCCAATTGCACATAATTTGGCGTTTGTTGCAAATTTAATCGTAGCCTTTACCAGTATGTAGAACATTGCATTGAGCATATAACCTTGTTTTTTAAATTTGAAGAGGAATTTTCTCTAGGCTTTTCATTTGATTAGGAATATCATCCAGTTCACTGGCTTTGTATGAAGGATGGGATGAAAGCGATAACATGGGAACAAGGTGCATTGTGCAAAGCGGGAAATCAGAGGAGGAGTAGTTAAAGGAGGCAGAGGAGATTGGATATCAGGTCGTAGGCCCACTTGATCCCTCTTCAGAGAACCCCTTCAAGCCATATGAGACAGCCTTTGCTGTTGTTCAGGTTTGTTTCTGGTATCTAATTTAACTGATATGTGACACTGTAATGATACTGGTAAATTAGGTATCACCTTAGATAAAGCTATTTCCAATTGAACTTAGGTTAAAGTACTTGGAGTGTCAATTAGATACTAATTCGGATCTAAAATCATAAATGCATGCAACGATTTTTTAGGTGAGTGCAATCTTGTTTGTACAGGTTAGGTTACCTGACATGATTAGTGAACGGGAATATACTGATTTTAACACATGCTGGTACATGCTGGTACGGATAGGTATTACTACTCCGAATGGCTTGGCAAAGTCTTACTTGAAAGCCCTTAATGAGACCAACTTTGCTAATATTCTCAATACTTATGAGACCAACATTGCTAAATATTCTCAATAGTGCCGATTGCAACATACCTGCTCAGATCTTTCACTCTAATCTTCGATTTCTTTCGATATCTAATAAAATTTTATGATCACGCAGATTGGTTCTCACCAGTTCAAGGTCAGCAATGGGGAATCGATTTTCACTGAGAAGCTAAAGTATTGCCATATTAATGACAAGGTAAACCTTGAATTTCATATACTTTTTTTTGGCTGATTTCATTCAATTCATAATAAAGGGTTATACTATACTGTGCACAACAAATTTTCAGCTGGTAATGTCTATTTATGACTCACAGACTGGGAATTTAGACTACCTATATACATGGCCAAAACTATTGAGATATCTCAATCTCAACTTTTCAGTTGATGTCAAAACCGGGCCAAAATATATTTTCGGTGCTTATTTAGATGAACGGGGCAGTATTAATACAAAATGAGTTGCTTAAAGATCCGTGCCGGATGGTTTAGATTTCTTGTATGACCTTTTGGTGCAGTTAATACTAAAGATGGTCTTGATGCTCGGGTCCAAAAATGAGACAATGATTGGCAGGCCAGTATTGGTCGATGCAGCTGTTCATGCTGTGGTCGAGGAGCATGTGAGATTTTATTTCCTCCTTTTTCTTTTTTCCTTGCTCTAGTATATATAATTAGTATCTTGGTAGCCATGTTGTTAGAATTTTGTTGGTGCTGTTGGGGGTTTTAATGTTTTTTTGCAGCCTTAATTAGTGCATGTCAAACATTGACATGTACATAAAATGAGAACATTCAAATTTAAAACTTAAAAAAGTATTCTCCATATCCTGATTCTATTTTTGTTTTGTTAATTTCAAAGCTCCTCAGCCCCTCCTTTTCCCCACCTTTCTTGACAAGAGGATGGGTGGTGAATACATGATTTTTTATAAGGGGATTTTAGAGAAAGTTCTGAATGAACATTTTATATTAATTCAACTATTCTTTAGATGAGTGCCATCTAGTTTTAAACAGTGATATTTTAAGTTTTCTGTCAGTAAATGGTCAATCCATTTCTTCGACCATTTCTCAAATGATATGCAAGAACTTTTTTTTTTTTTTTTTGGATTAGGCTTTGGATGCTAAAGTAATCATCTTCAAGAAAAAGAGAAGAAAGAACTACCGCCGAACCAAAGGCCACCGTCAGGTTTCTCTCTCTCTCTCTCTCTCTCTCTCTCTCTCTTACCTTACCTCTCCTCCCCCACCCCCAAGCCAACTTTTTCTGTGCATGTGTGTGGTTGTGTGTTTTTGTGTTTTTGTGTGTTGATGTTTTTCAGGAACATGGAATTCTCTCTCTCTAACTTATTTTCTGTTGACTTAGAGGGAATTTGTTAACTAATACTCTCTCTCTTATATCAGTTTTATTGTGTGTTGGTTCTTGGTTGAATTTTTAGGAGCTGACAAAGCTGAGAACACCGACATTCGAGGGATAGATAAGTCCGAGGCTCTTTCTTCTGTGGCAGCTTGACATTATTTCTAGTTGCATCAACTTTTCTTTTTTCTCTTACATTATTTTAATCACTTCTTTTCTTATTTTATCTTCTTCTTTTCTACTTTGTTGAATTCATTGCTAGATTTTGGAATGTAATAGTGATGTGGTGGTCCCTTATTGTAAACTTTAATAAGTCTTTTCAGAGCTAACATTGAAATTTACAATTTTACATAATATTATAGGCTAAACTGCCAAATTAGATATGCGTATGAGTTGTACCAGTTGAACTGGGACTACCACAGATTCTTTGAGAAAGCAGCAAAGCATTTCAATAGTTTGTTTGTTCAACATTCTTGCTATATTATATTTTAATTTTTCTCTTTTTGAACTTACCTAGTCAAAATAGATTCTTGCATGAGCACCATGAAAGAAGGCATATTATTGGGCCCTCTTTATTCTTAATTTGATTCAAAATTCTATGACAAGTTTTACAAGTTGTCGAGTCAAATTTGTTATCCGTAGATGTTTTTTTTTTTGAGAGAAAAGTGAAGGTCACGCCTTCAACTTCCATTTGTTATCTGTAGATGTATTTTGGTTAGACTGAGAAATGTTAGTTTGGAGGGATTCAAGAAAGATTGAATATATATAGTGGGTTTGGTTTTTGAGCAGTGAGAGAAGAAAGAAGAGAGTAATGGATTTGGTTTAGTTTGAAAATAGAGGTTTGAGAGAAGAAAGAAGTATTTAAATAGAGTAGAATAGAGGGATTGAGGGAAGTTTAAAACTGAATTGTGTAAGATGCCAACGACTTCACAGCAGAGATATTATTTGTGTAAAAAAATATACACTGATTACAATTCGAACTTCACCAAAGTACATTTACACGCAAAGCAAATTAAAACAAAATAAAGTAAAAATCCAGGGGTATCTAAGCAAACAGGCAGTACTTATCGTCCTCTCTGCAAAGGGATCTGTATCCTCTAAGGTACCTGACTCAACACAATTAAAACGGACGCCCCAGATTTACTCCGTCGTCCCAACGATTTCAAATCTCCTAAAGTAACTTATAATTTGTGTTTGTAATGGACCGTTCGATCTGATCCAGCACGAATTCCACCTCGGACCAGGTTGGGTCGATTTCTGATCGAACGGTCCGATTCCAAACACAAAATTTAAGTTACAAGGGTCCTGTGCATTGCTCCTGTCTGGCCATATTTTTAGATTCACCCAATTTTTTTTTTCAACCATGTACTGCCATTTCATGCTTCTTCAAATGGCAATTGCTTATGTGCTCTTCCAATAGCATAAAGGTGACATGTTTTTAAATGTATGTGGATTTTCTAATATTTTCTAAAAATTCATATAATATGTCACCAGT
The DNA here is from genome assembly GCA_011114355.1 of Carex littledalei. NCBI lineage: Eukaryota > Viridiplantae > Streptophyta > Magnoliopsida > Poales > Cyperaceae > Carex > Carex littledalei. Next base: position 4,442,884 of record CM022081.1, read on the forward strand.
AAAGGTGCATATTAAGTTATTATATGGATTTTTAAAAATCTACATTTAAATTATGTCGCCGCTAGCTGTTTTAGAAAATCCAGATAAAGGTGCATATTAAGGTTACATATATGTATGTGCTCTTCCAATAGCATAGAGGTGCATATTTTGAGCAAAAAAATATAATTTTTTTAAAGAATGAACAAGAAATAGAAAATATTTAAAGGATTCTAAATAGATAATTTGGACAAGAAGAGAGAATATTTTGGCTCGGTCGCTCAATAATATAATTGTTGCTCTCAAGATAGCGTCTCTCATGATACAATGGTGCTTCCAAAATTGCATCCTTCAAAAATTGACTCTCCACTCTTTCTAATTTCTCTCCGTTATTTATGGAAAATGCAGTTTTTAGAGAACTGCTCGTAAGTCCTATAAAAGAAGGGTTGATGGAATGAACATCCATCAATTGCTCATGCGCATTCACAAATGCAAAAGAGAAAATCATAACACTATCTTTTATAAACTGGCAGAGAGAGAAAGCAGGAAGAAATTCCAAAAAACTAGAAGGGGACGGCTAGTTCGTGATACCAGCGCATCGACTCGCAAACTTCTATCTGTTTGTGCGAATACCGGTAGAAGAGCAGTTGCTATTGTTGTGCAATTTTGGCCATTTTCCTAACACGTAAACGAGAGGAGGAGAGAGGAAGGACACACGCTCTTCCGCTGCGTTGCTCCTTTACGCTTCTAGTGGTAAATTCTATCTTCTCTAATTTACAAATGAATCTTGCTCCATATACAGATTAATTATATACTATTCAATTTTCAAGTAACATGCATATGCATAATCATACCAGCTGTTTGCATAATTAGAAAATATATAACTTTAAACAAATGCAATTCTGAAATCCATTTCTTACAAATTAATAATGGAACTCAAACTTTTTATTATATTAATTTGACTCCAAATATAAACAAGAAAGATAATTAAATTGATTGTACCCAAACTAAAAATCAATTTCCAAACCAACAATAAATATTTTTAATCTAACGTTGGAAATTAGATTCCTATAGCTTACCCTTCAATCTAGAACTTGCACCAGAGAGCTCCTAATTAAAGAAACTGATAAGGTGGAGCTTCAATCTCTCTCAAAATTAGATTCAATCCATAAATATACCTCTTTAAAAGCTTATTAAGAAGAAGAATATATTGAGATATCTTTTATTAGTTTTACATATATATTTATATATAGTGGATAATAATTTCGTTGTAAATAGCCTTAAGTAATTAGTTTGACTTTGCCTTAATTAATTAACAACTTAACAAGTCTTCTAATATATATTGTAAATTAAACTTAGGTAATTATATTGATCAAGAAGGTAGTAAACATGGTCTCGTGTGGTTTCGACGATCAAGCTTGGCTGATAAGAACACTTGGATCAGATAAAGAAACTCAGACCTTGATCAATCCCTTGAATGGAAGCATTGAAGAAAGAAAAATCCCTGAAATGGAGGGGCAATTGTGCTTAGCTCACTTTGAAGAGTGGTTATTTTTAGTCAGCGATCTAACCGATGATTGTTTCTTGTTGAACATCTACTCGCTTAAGAAGATTCATCTTCCGCCTATTGATGAGTCACTTGAATCCGTTAGATTGTGCACTTTAACATCATCACCAACTTCTCCTGACTGCACCATCATATTCTTTGACGAAGAAGATAATTGTCTTTTGTTTTGCCAACCGGGCGATGAAGAATGGACTGAGTTGCCTGTCGACTTAGATGTCACTCATATAACAACGATGCTCAAGTACAAAGAAAAATTATATGTTGTGCTTCTAAACAGTATAGAGATAATCGACATAGCATCCCTCTTGAAGGACGCCAATACTAGTTTTGTGAAAACTATAAGCATGGATAATACACCTAATCACTTTTTTTCCTTTGGAATTGGAGGTCTTGATCACTTGGTGGAGTCATGTGGAGATCTTTTCTTTGTGAAAACATGCTTTCCTGGTACGACACAAACTGTTATTGATCTTGATATTTTCAAGTTAGAAGAAACAGAAACAAAAACTGATTGGGTGAGAGTGGAGAGCATTGGCGATTGTGCATTTTTCCTCAATTCACATGGTAAAGGTGGACAGTCGTTTCGTGCAAAGGATGCTCGAATGGACCGAAATTGTGTTTATCAGTTGCTATCATGCTATGATGGGAAAAGGCTCTACAAAATATGCTTGGATAATCAAACCATCAGTTTTAAATTACTAACTGAAGAGGCAGTACAAGGCGAATATTATTGCTCTTTCAATTGGTTACTACCTGTGAGGTATATATATATGTAACAAAATATATTAAAGATTGCATGCATAATTTATTTTCCTTTTTAATTGGTGTTATTTTAATTTTGTTGCATGATACATAAACAAACTAACTATAATATTAATTGTAGGCGACCTGTCCTCGAGCCTGAGCTCTCTATTTCATCTGAGACCACTTCGTGCAGTACTGAGGTATGTTTAATTATATTTGTGACTATTTTGTTAGTAATTAAGAATTTATTATTATTATCTGAATTAATTAACTAATTAATTAGTAATTACCAGCTTAATTTATTATATTCCATCAGGTTTCTCAAAAAAGCTCACAGTCACAGGTAAAAGAACATGAAAGCAAGAAAAATGCTATCTCTTTGCAATTCGCTAATTATCTGCCCATACACATGGTGCAGTTAATTTCAGAAAAATTACCTTTCAAGGATTCTGGTCGCATTCGAGTCGTTTGCAAGCTATGGATGAACCTATCCAACCCGATAAAAAAAGAACGACTGTGGCTTATGTATTGCCCAAAAATATCAGGTACATGTCAAATGTACAATCCTTTCGAAGGCAAACAATTTATGCTAAATTTGAAGAAACTTAATTCCAATGAGCCAAGCCGCTTGCTCTTCTCCAAAGACGGATGGGTTCTAGCACTACAAGGTCATGATCAGCTTTGTTTGCTAAATCCGTTCACCAATGATTTTCATCATCTCCCGATATTAGAGTATCGTTATTCCTACAGTGGTATCGCAATGTCTTGTGCGCCAAACTCTTTGAGTAATTGTGTGGTATTTGCACTTGTCAGTCCACCTAGAGGTGAAGTTACGACAATTATCGCATGGCATTATGGGCATGATGAATGGTGTCATATGGAATTCGACAACAATTTCCCATTCCCTGTGGCTAACAATAACCCTGTTTTCATTGACGGGGAATTCTATTGTTTGAGTAGATTGGGTAACCTTGGTGTTTTTAATCCAGAAAACAACACATGGAGAATTCTCGATAAGCCGTCGCCTATTTATTCAGATATATATCATGCACCTGAGATTGCCTCAGAATATTGCTATTTGCTAGAGTGCAACGGTGACTTAATCTCCGTGTTTCGAGCAGTTAACATGGATTATGTCCGAGTTTACAAGTTGGATAGATCAAAGATGTCTTGGACTCAACTCGAAGATTTAGGAGATCTGACATTATTTTTGGATTTTAGAACTTCTATTGCAAGATCATTGCCATGTAAGAGTTACAGTAACAAACTGTACTTGCCACGGCTTCGTGACGAAACCAGCACGACGGCATTTTACTACAACATGAAAACCAAAATGCTTAATCCTGATTTCAAGTGCTTGAAGGAACCGTACAATTGTGTCTGGTTGGAGCCCAATTTAAGTAGTCATATTTAAATTTACAATTAATTTATGTGTGAGTGTTTTTTTTTTTTTCTTTTGTTCTGTTGGTTGGGCTTCAATTAATTACATCACATGTTGATACGTGGAATTATTAATGGAAAGTATAATCTTATAATTTTTCTATCTGAATTTTCTTCAATAAATTTTTAATTTAAAACAGTTTGAGTTATATGTAAGTGTTTGGGAATCAAGGGATCGAATAGATTAAATATTTGATTTTGGCTTTTTTGTTGTTGTTTAAATAGATAAAACAGAATTAGTAAATTGATTTTAATGCATTTATAGAAATAAAAATATTGATTGCTAAAAATAAATGAATAAATCTAGTTAACTACGAATAGATTGATTTTAATATCTTGATATATTGTAAAATAAACTACAAAATTATGAAATATTATCTTGAAGCATCCCTCATATATAACGACATCAAAATTAATATTTGAATTTTTAAAATATTAACGACATCAAAAACTTGTGAGTTAGATGTTACAATCCTTTCTCAGTGTGTATAAACCCTCTAAGGAGTATTGATGTTACATTCTTTTTGAGAAAAAATAAGGGTCATGCCCTCATTTGATTAAACGGATTAGGTTTACACGAGATGTATATCCCGATTTAGATAAGATACAAGAGCTCAATATGATTGAGCTTGTGAAATAAGTAAAATAAACTAAAGAGGAATGAAGAAAGTGTAAAATGTGCTAGTTCCTAGCTACAACCAGCATGGATACTGGTACGGTACCAGTAGAGTGGAACCGGTGCAGTATTTTGAGTAGTGGCCTATGTTAATGAGTGTCTTCTTGTTATCATAGTGGCTGTCCACTGGTCCCTAATCTGCTGTACCAGCTGGTCCAGCTCGGCTGAGTTGTCAGTGAAAGTCCTTGAGCATCGTTCGCGCCAGACCACAAATTGAGCAATTAGAAGTAGTGATCTTTCTTCCTTGTTGAGCTCCTTACTGGTAAATGCTTGCCTTGCATTTTGCATGGGTAATTTCTTTCCCATGGTTACTGTTAATAGACGGTATATCTCCTTTGTTATCCGACAATGATCAAACAAGTGTGGTACAGACTCCAATTGGTCCTTGCACATGATACACCGGTTAACAATATTCAACCCTCGCTTATTGAGGTTGTCTATTGTTAGTACTTTATTCATCAACATTAACCAAGTAAATACTTGCATCCTAGGAGGTGCTGGAATTTTCCAGACCTTGCTTATTGGGTATTCGAAGGTTGGTCTGTGCTTGATGAATTGATAATAGGAGTTGACAGTAAATTTTGTCGAAGTTGACCATCTCCATTTTGCTTGATCCGGGTTAGTGGTAAGAGTTATTGGCTGTTGCCTCAAGGTTTCATGCAAGCGAGTGAGCTGTTCTATCGCCTCTAAGGATAATGCACTTCGAAATAGTTGCCTAATGTTCCCTGTAGCAATAGCTTGCTGTACTGATATCTTTTCCTCTAACACAAATGTGAATAGTATTGGGAACTCATTTTTTAGCACTCCTGCACCCCAATCGTGCCACCAAAACAGAATTGAGTCGCCCTTCCCAACTATTCTTATGACTGATGCATCCATGAATTTGTAAGTGTCTTGTAGGGTTTTTGAGAAGAAGTGTGATTTTGGAGTTGGCCATAGGATGATGTTGGTTTGGTGAAAGATTGTTTTCCATAGTCGTGGTTCCGGATTGATCCATTGCCAATACCATTTAGCTAATAAGGCATTGTTGAATTCGGTTAAATCCATAACTCCCATGCCTCCCACTCTTTTTGGTTTACAAACGGTTTCCCATTTAACCAAATGGAATCCTTTTTTCTGATGTGAGACACCATGCCAAAGGAAATGTCTTCTGATTCTATCAATTTTCTCAATAACCCAAACCGATAGTTTGAAACTTGTCATATAGTATGTAGGTAATGCAGAGAGAACGGCATTTAGTAATGTGAGTCTTCCCGCTATCGATAGGTTTATTGCTGCCCACCCTTCTAATCTGGTGCTGAATCGTTGTATGAGGCGTAAGTAGGCGGTTTTACTGAGTTTTTTGTTTGAGAGCGGCAGACCCAAGTAAGTCAATGGGAATTGGCCGAGCTTGCAGCCCATTGCCAGCGCCAGCTCTTGCCCCATTTGTGAGGGTGTCCTGACTGTTACGAGCTCCGATTTGTCTAAATTTACCGCTAACCCGGAGATTGTTTCGAAGGCAGTAAGTATAATTTTCAGAATCTGAACCTGGCGAAGCTCTGGTTTTAGGAAGAAAAGGGTGTCGTCCGCATATAGCAGACACGGAGACATGTCAGCAAAAGGCATCCGAATTGCCCCTGTTGCTTTCAACTTAGATACCCATTTATTTATAAAGTCCATTGCTATTATAAATAAGAAGGGCGATAGGGGGTCACCTTGCCTCACACCACGTTTTAGAATTAATTTCTTGCCCAGCAGCCCATTTATTTGTATTTGCGAAGTGCCACTGAGAACAGATATTTCAATCCAAATTAACCAATTTTCCGGGAATCCTAGGTTAGTGAGTACCTTGAGTAAAAATTCCCAACTTATGGTATCGAATGCCTTGTGCACGTCCGCCTTGAGAATTGCCAATGGGATGTTGTTTTGCTGAGAATGGTGTAGGGCTTGTTGAGCATATATAAATCCTTCCGCTATTTGCCTATTTTTGATGAATCCCGTTTGCGCTTCATGCACTAGTTGAGGTATGTGATGCTGTACCCTATTTGCAAGAGTTTTGGAAAAAATTCTTTGTATTCCGTGGATTAGGCTAATAGGTCGATAGTCTCGTGGATGTAGGGATGCTGATTTTTTTGGGATAAGAATGATGTGGGAGGTGTTTAAAGGGTGAAGTGAAGGTCATGTTGATGTGATATGTGAAATTACGGCATGTATGTCTCGAATCAGGATGCCTTGGTATTTTTTGTAGAATTCACCCGTAAACCCATCCGGGCCGGGACTCTTATTTTTCGGCCATGCTTGGATTACCTGTTGTATCTCTTGAATTGTGATCGGGTTTTGCAATGCTTGAAGGTCGGTTTGGGCTTGGCTGTACAAATTTTGCCAATGAATATTCGGTGTTGGCTGTGACTCTTTGCCCATGAGTTCTTTATAAAACTGAAAAAAGGCTTCCGCTTTGGCTCGCTGATCGGAGAATTGTTGGCCATTCCATTCGATTTGTGATATAGAGTTATTTCTCTTAGAGCTCGATGCTATGGTGTGAAAGTACCGTGTGTTTTTATCACCTTGTAGTTCCCACCTTAGCTTAGCTCGCTGCCTCCAAATGTCTTCCTCTAAGATGGATAGATCCGTATACCTTCGCTTGATTCGACATGTTATAAATTTTTCCAGCTGAGTGGCATTTCTTGTTTCTTTGGCTTTGTCTATCCAGCCAAGGAAGTCTCTACATACTTGAATTTGTGATTTGATGGAACCCACCCTCTCTGCTGCCCAGTTTTTGATTGATTTTTGTAGCTCTTTAAGCTTGGACTGGAGTTGCAATGGTGTATTTGCCACTCCCATTCGGTCCCACTGCTGTGCTACTAATTCATCCAACTGTTGGAATTTGAGCCAACAGTTCTCAAATCTGAACATATTGGTTTTTCGAAATTGCGTTTGTGCCGTGTAGAGGACAGGACAGTGGTCGGAAGAGGTATTGGGTAGTGACCACTGTTGTGAATTTGGGAATTTGTTATTCCAATCGGCTGAAATTAAAAATATGTCCAGCTGAGCCATTTATGGGGAGTTTTGGCCGTTAGACCAAGTAAATTTCCTTCCTTGTAGAGTAATGTTCAGAAGATCCAGATCAGAAATTAATCTCGCGAATGTGATTGATCCTCCAATCCGAATTGGAATTGTTTCTTTCCTCCTGTCTCATGGTGACATTGAAGTCCCCGCTTATTATCCACGGTGTATTGTTGGTAGGTTTGAGGCTTGTTAGCTCTTGAAAAAAGCTTCTTCTGTTTGATCTGACAGAGGGGCCGTATACCCCCGTATATAGAAAGGTGGAGGAATCTTCACAATTTTTGAGGAGTAAAGATAAAGAGAAAGTTCTTACAGTGGTGGTGATGAGAGAGAATTTTTTATTGGACCATGCAATGAGAATCCCTCCCCGAGTGCCTTCGGCATCCCGAGTGGCAAACTGGTCTAACTTCCTTCCGCATAGTTCCTTTGCTAGCCGATTAGTCATGTCTGCAATCTTTGTTTCTTGCATACATACTATATCAGGCTTCTCCAAGATAATGGTTTGTCTAATCGCCAAGCGTTTTCCTCTTTCGTTTGCTCCTCTCACATTCCAAGAAATGAATTTATAAGATGGTCTATAATTCATTTGTTATGGTAGTTCTCATATACAGGGCCGAAATACTTGGCTGAATTTTGAGAACTCATCAGGTATGACCCTTTCTGGATATATAGAAACTCCAATTCATAAAAAGCATAAGTTGTTGAGCACCTAGCAGAGAGCACATGAGCAGCATGATAAAAAGAAAAGCTTGATTTCATTCCCTTAACTGCGGATACCTTACACCTTGCCTTTTGCAAGTTCACAAATACATCTGCCCTAACACAGGATTAAGAAATAAATTCCCCTTTCTACTATGCTGGCACTGTCTCCAGCTAGCAAAGGGACCCATGCTACAGCTCTGATTATCCACTAATCTAATATTTCGAACTACCATTCCTAACAGAAAGAAAGCATTTATAGTTACTAAGGTGGTATGTGCGGGTCTGATTCCCGCCCGATGCAAAGAGTCACTAATCATGGAACCAAAATGTGACTCTGGATACTTTCTTCCCTTCTTCAGTTGCTGCCTTGGCTCTGCGCCACTAAGTCCAGATTGACCAGCGCTGCCAATTTCTCCTCTAATTTCTCATCAATTTCAATGCCCGCGGTGTTTACCACGATTTCCGCTTGGGTAATAGACAACGGGTCCAGAGTTTGTAAGTAGGTGAGGTCTGTTGGATTGAACTGTTTCCTTGGTTGGCTTGCTTTGCTCGGTGTGGTGATTGCCTGATTTTCTTTGAGCCGGCGGGCCTTATCGACGGCGGCGACATATGGCCCCGTGTTCTTCTTTGAAAGTCTGGGGCTGCGCCTTACTTGCTCTACCTCAGGAGGCGGCTTGCTCCCCAATCCAAACATTGTGTAAAATACATTCTGTAAAATACAAATACATTATGAAAAACACAAATACATGATACAAATATATATTGATTTAATCTAAAGTTAATACAAATACATTCTGTAAAATACAAATACATTATGAAAAACACAAATACATTCTGAAAAACACGGACATTTAATAGAACATGAGTAATTTAATCTAAAGTTAATTACATTTATTGATTTAATCACTTAAAAAAAAATATTTATAAAAAACTATTAGATTGACAGTTTTGCCCCTTGTCTAAAATATAGTATTAGTAACTGTTGGGGTCTTGGGGATGATATATATACCTAATACCCTGCTTCTATCTCCGCCTTATTTCTTTTCTCTTTACTTCTTCTGTTCTTTACCAGTAACAATGTCTTATTTCAAAGGACGGTAAGAAAGACCCGTTAACCCATTAATATAAAATAACTTCGGCCACAAGTTTTTTCTCGACTCTCCAATATAATCTTTCTACTTCAGTCTTCAACCCATCGGCAAAAAACAAACTATTTTTTATCTTCATTTGGTTTTTCAACTGTACACGTGGCAGTGGGATGTAAATACGTGGAAATGCCAAAAGAAGATTTTTTTTTTTTGGAGATTGAAAGAGGTTAAGAGAGAGCCTGAGGAGGGTACAAATTAAGCGCCTCATTAATTGGAGGCTGCATTCTTTTGTAATCTCTATGCAACAGATGGAGCTGGAGCCGCTTGCATATGTAAGCAAGTGCATATCAACAGTAAATGCTGATGTGGCAATTGCGACAACTATTGCACGGATATAAAACTCATTGTCCATTTGACTTTTGCTAAATTTGACACATCAGCAATTGCAATATTTTTGCAAGACTATTACAGGAATGTAAAAAGAAATGGGGGGTGAATTGCAAAGATAAATCACATGGTATTTAGGTGGGCATGTTATGCTTTATGTGCTATTGATATGCACGGATATAGTTTTTAGCTCCGTTACGGTTAGGGACTTAGGGTTAGGGATTAATTTAAGCAAGCCCGGTGCAAAGGAGAAGAGGAGAGAAGAGATGAGAAAAGTAGAGGTAAGATCAATTTCACATACCAATTAATCACTGAAGCAAGATCGGAGAAAACAATGGTGTGAGAGGTAAGAGAGCAAGCTTTGCTGAGAGAGAGAGAGAGAGAGGCGAAGGTACAGCTTGGTAGCCTCTACCAAGTTATTCTCAAAAAAAAAAGAGGGGCGAAGGTAGAGAGAGGAAGTGCTGTGTTGTAGTTGTGTGTTTGAGTTGTAATCGAGGGTGGCAGTGGTGGTTGTAATTGAGACTTTATTTAATATAATTAAGCTTGGTAGCCTCTACCAAGTCATTCTAAAAAAAAAGAGAGAAAGGGGGACTGGGGAAGGATGGCAATTAAAAGAAGAAAAGAAAAGGTGTGTTTTATAAATGCCAAATGGCAAATGCGGTTTTTTCTAGTTTTGTATTTATATGGGGTTTATTTGTAATAATACATCAAAGTATCATCAAAGTATATTTGAATTAAAAGAAACATGAAGGGTCCTGTTGATAATTTTCCATGCAAAGCGTGTAAAAAGTCGCGGGTCAAGATACTGACAGAGTAGTTTTTACTTCATGCAGCTTATTAACAATAAAGTTCAAACTGTGTTTCATACGATTTGTACGCTGCATGAAGCAGAAACCACTCTATCAATATATTTACCCAAAAGTCGCTGCGTATAAGAACAAAGATTTGTGACTGGTGGGGTTTATACGGATAATTATTCAAAATTACTTGAATCAATTTGATAATTGTTATAAAATAAAGATGAACAAGCATAAAGAAGAATAAACAAGATAGAGAGGAAAAAGATGACAATCTCTTTATTCATACATTTCTCATATGTGTTACATATGTCTAATACAATATTACAAAGCCTCTATTTATAGGCTACAAATTGTAAATGAAAAGCCACTACAATAATAAATAAGAAATTGAATTCCAAATAGTAGTGGGATATGAATTCCAATGGTAGTGGGGTAGTGGAGAAGTGAATGAGGATTAATATTGAGAGTTACTAAAATGAATGGACTATCCACTATTATATTCATAACACTCCCCCTTGGATGTCCATTACATAAGAATATGCCTCATTAAAACCTTACTAGGAAAAACCCTATGGAATAAAAACATAGTGAAGGAAAAAGAGTACATTATTCTTTTAATACGCAACTACAACCTCACCAGGAAAACCCTGTGGGAAAAACCATAGTAAAGGAAAATGTAATGCATATTAACTCCCCCTCATGACAACATTAATCAAGATCTTTAAGTCGACCAACTCCAATATCACATTTTCAAATATTAAAGTATGGAGTGTCTTAGTGAATAAATCTGCTAGATTCTCACTTGAACGAATTTGCTGAACATTAATAACATTATTCTTTTGAAGATCATGTGTGAAAAAGAACTTTGGTGAAATATATTTTGTTCTATCTCCTTTAATGTATTCTTCCTTTAATTGAGTAATACATACAATATTATCTTAATATATGATCTTCAGGATCATTTCTCCAGAAGACAAACTACATGCCTGACGAATGTGTTGAATCACAGATCTTAACCAAACATATTCTCGGTTTGCTTAGTGTCTTGCTAAAATTTCTCAAAGTTAGCGAAGTATATTTTTAATTTCATTCCAATGTCTTGGCATAGGAGAAGAATTATATCTTGCTGATAAATTTACAGCAAATGATATATTATATCTTGTATGTCCAGCAAGATACATAAATGTTACTATTGCACTAAGATATGGTACTTCAGGACCAAGTAGTTCTTCATCACTTTCTCAAGGTCTAAAATGATCTTTATGCACATCTAATGATCTTACAACTATCATAGTGCTCAATGGATGTGATTTTATCCATATAAAATTATTTCAACATTCTTGCAATATAATTTTCTTGATGCATAAAAATGTCATTTTTAAATGTTCAATTTGCAATCCAAAACAAAATTTTGTCCTCCCAAGATCTTTCATCTCAAATTCTTTCCTTAAATAATTTATTGCTTTTGGAATCTCTTCAGGAGTTCCAATGATACTTAGATCGTCAACATAAACTGCAATTATAACAAAATCATTTCTATATCTTTTTATGGACAGATCGTATCATTATTATATCCATGTTTCAATAAATATTCACTTAGACGATTATACCATATGCGTCCAAATTTCTTTAATCCATATAAAGATTTATTCAATTTAATTGAATAATGTTCTTTAGAACCTAAATTACATGCTTCAGGCATCTTAAATCCTTCAGGGATTTTCATATATATATCATTACCATGCGAGCCATATAAATAGACTGTAAAAACATCCATTAGGCGAAAATCAAGTCATTCATGGACTGCCAGACTAATTATGTACTGAAAAGTTGTTGCATCCACCACATATGAGTATATCTCAAAATTTTCACCTTTCCTATTTTATTTTCGCATAAATACTCATTTATATCCTACTGGTTTTACACCTTCAGGTATTGGAACTACAGGCCAAAAAACTTTTCGTTTTTCAAGAGAGTTTAACTCTGCCTCAATTGCACCTTTCCATTTTAGCCAATCATTTCTTTATCGATATTCTTTAATAGACTTCGAGTCATGATCCTCATTATTCATTATATTTAGCGCTATATTATATGAAAAATATCATTGATATCAATTTTATCTCGGTTCCATCTTATTCTATTTATGATATAATTTATCGAGATCTCTTTATTTTCATGAATTTCAGATACCTGAGTTTCTGCTGGAACTCCAATATTACTTATAATTTGATTCTCTTCTAGAGTTTTATCTGAAATTATCATATCCTCGACTTGACCATTTTCATTCTTTGCTCTTTTTTTTCGAGGATTTTTATCTTTGGAACCGATTGGTCTTCCACGCTTCATGCGTGTTATAATTTCATTAGTCTGTCCAACAGGGACATCGACTTTAATTGGAGCATTAGCAGCTGGTACATGTGATTTGGTCACTTTCTTTGTAAATGCGTCTGGTGATTGATTAACTAATCTTTCCAAATGAATTATCTTTTAAACATCTAGTGCATATTATTTATGAGGATCTAAATTAGACAATGATAATTCATTCCAACTAATATATTTTCCCAGCTGATTGTTTTTCTCCCCCTAAGGTTGGGAATATTAATTCATCAAAATGATAATCGGCAAAACTAGCCGTGAATAAATCTACCATCAATGGTTCTAGATACTTTATTACATATGGAGATTCAAATTCAATATAAATTCCCAACTTTCTTTGATGTCCCATTTTAGTGCGTTGTGGTGGAGCAATTATAACATATATCGCACATTCAAAAATTCTTATATGGGAAATATTAGGTATGTGACCAAAAACCAATTATAAAGGGGAAGTTTTATAATAGCTTGTTGGCATGATGCGAATTAGTGTTGTTGCATGCAAAATAACAAGTTCTCATTTTTGTGTATGAACATAAGCTACATGATAAACAACATCAATTCTAATAGACATACATTGTCTGAGAAATAAATTTATCAACATTGTTTAGACGTATTTTCTTAATTGAATAATCATAAAATTATGCTCTTAATCAAATCAATTGAGCAAATAATCTTGCAAACGTCAGGTTGCGAGTTGATAATGTGACCATACTATTGATGCATCAATTATAACCATAAAATATCTAAATGGTTCACATGGTGGATATATTGGTCTACAAATATCATCTTGTATACGTTCTAGAAATGAAATCAACAAATAAAAATTTATAAGATTAAAGAATCTTCTGGTTCTTTAATGAATGTCCACATTAATTATCTATTATTTTTTGTATCATTATTGATCCGGAATGGCCCAACCGGTCATGCCAAGCTATGAACATATTTTTATTTGTAAACTTCGGGTTTACAATCACATGTGCTTCAATTACACTAATATATGTGTAATACAAACCGGAGGAAAACATAGACAATTTTTCCAATATGCATTTTTTATCTGAGATTTTGTTAGTTATATAAAGATATTCAACATTTTCTTCATTAGATGTCTCAACATGATATCCATTTCGGCGGATATCCTTAAAACTTAATAAATTTCTTTGAGACTTAGAAGAATATAATGCATCATCAATATAAAGTTGAGTTCATCCATGTAACAACAATGTTGCTCTTCCAGAGCCTTCTATTAAATTTGTACTATCCGAAATAGTACTAATATTGACCTCTTGAATTAGTAAATAAAATAATATTTATTTTATTTTAGACTAATAAGCAAATGAAAAGTAAAGACATTAAAAGACCTAAAAGGTATATTATGCTGCAAACAGTTTCCGATTGCAACTTTGATGATATACCATGTAATGAGCAGTTATTATAATGATTTAGCTAATGGTTAAGAATCATGAATTCTGGGTAACCGTCGATCAACAGATCGATCCTATGACAATTATTTTAACCGATTCTAAAATGGATTTGACTCTTATTGGCTTTTGTTTCAAATTTTGAAAAAATAATAAACAAATACATTTCGAAAGTTATTTGTCAATTATACACAATGAAATAATAAAATTGTTGATTCCATCACTACCGGTAAGATTCATATCTTTATTAACCAACACAATACAAACATTCATTGAAACAAGAAAAATAGACCAGTGTCAAATACTCAAATTAAGAATATAATATAAAAATGCCATTTTTGACACAAAATTACTTTGCCATTTATCACTAAAAATAAAATAAAATATAATATAAGAATCACAATCTTTATAACCGCTTAATTAATTTCTAAGTTACTTAAAAGTAAGAAAATATGTTAAAATATATTTCCAATCAATTCTGTTTTACAAGACTAATCTAGTTTTCATATAATAATTGACTCTATAATAAATACTACTTCAATAAAAATAAAAATAATTTATTTATTTTATATACTTTATTACTAATTAAGTAATTAGTTTTTATTTTCTTCGCTAAATAAATCAACAACATCCAAATGAATAACATCAATTTGGCTAGGATCGAGATCATCTTCACAAACAAAATTTGTCTCGATCTTTTTCTCATTTTAGTGATGCTTGATATAAATTAACATGATGTTTCGGCGTACTGCATGTATGTCGACGTACGACAGGTACGTGACTAATGAGCTTTATCACCACAATGATAACATGAATTCTCTTATTTGCTATTATGTCCATTATTCTCTTTTTCATTATTTCTCCACTTTCGGTACAAGATAATAAAAGGCAAGCTTAATACAAACCATGTCCAGAGCCACACTCAATCCGAGCAAAGGAGCAAATAGGTTTTTCTTTTTTTTCTTTTTTTTTTCTTTTTTTTTCTTTTTTTTTAGTACCAAGCAATAATTAAATTTACGCTTAGACAAGCAGCATGGTTTTCTTTCTGCTAATGCTAATCCCACAGTAGCATAAATAGCAGGGAGTTCAAGAGTCACCATCCAACTTAGATCCTACAGTTAGGATTAAGTCTCAGATTTGAAACTGAAATTTTTGAAATCTTCTTCAGGAAAATTAAATTATTGAAAAATAATAATATAAACACCATGTAAAATTTGCGCATCATACAAATTTTCTTGGAATTTTCTTCAGGAAAATTTCTTAAAATTTTCTTGAAATCTTCTTCAAGAAGATTAAATTATTGAAAACAAAATTAATATGATCATCATATAAATTTTCTTGAAATCTTCTTCAGGAAGTCATTCTTAATATCTCTTGAAATCTTCTTCGAGAAGATTAAAATTATTGAAGAAAAGAAAAAAAAATATGAACCACTATATAATATTTGTACATCATATAAATCTTCTTCTAGAAGATAAAATTATATAAAAAAAATTGCAATTCATATAAAATTATATGAACCAAATTAAACATCTTAAAATAAATGTACATAAACTATCACTTATTCCATTTAGTAATTACTTATTAGAAGTATTATTTATTAAATGGAATTGAAATAAAAGATATCAAAGTTACCTCGAATCTTCAACTAGTAGAGCTCTCGTGCTGATAACGTGTTATAAAATAAAGATGAACAAGCATAAAGAAGAATAAACAAGATAGAGAGGAAAAAGATGACAATCTCTTTATTCATACATTTCTCATATGTGTTACATATGTCTAATACAATATTACAAAGCCTCTATTTATAGGCTACAAATTGTAAATGAAAAGCCACTACAATAATAAATAAGAAATTGAATTCCAAATAGTAGTGGGATATGAATTCCAATGGTAGTGGGGTAGTGGAGAAATGAATGAGGATTAATATTGAGAGTTACAAAATGAATGGACTATCCACTATTATATTCATAACAATAATTTCATTTTGAGAGTTTTAAAGGAAACAATGATTCAATTTGATAATTTGGAATAATTTCTTTCTAACCAAATTACTCCAAATTATCTTAAATAGGTTTATCATTGTTTCCAAATTGATTCAAATTGATGATTTGGAATAATTTCTTTTAGACCTAGTCTGCATTTCATATCTGAGTGAAGCGCACTGTGTATCTGCTAAAATTTGAATTTTTCGCAAATGGTGTCAACGGGTACGATACGGATTGGGTGGAGGCATTTTTATACCCGTACCCGTTATGATAACGGATAAAATCTTTACCCTTACTCATTTTTTCGAATACGGTACGGGTCGGGTAAACGGATAAAAAAATGCCATTGGCTTCTCGATTTGTGCTTTCGATAAAATATTTTTCAAAACAACAAAATAAAAGAAAAAATAATAATGAATGCAACTAATTTGTATTATGAAAATTTAGTCAAATATAAAACTTTATTGTATCATGTATTATCTTCATACAAATATATATCTATATATATAATTTTATTTTTAAAAATTATCTTTGATAACGGGTAAGATAATGAAAAAAGATCGGTCGCTTACTGTATTTAATAAGTTAACGAAAAAAAAATCTTACCCTTATCCGTTTTTTCGGATACGATACAGATCGGATAAACAGATAAAGGAGTGTCATTGACACGTGCTACTTTTTGAATTCTATTTTTTTTAAATGCAACAAATAAAAAAATCGGATAAATATTGACTTCTTGGAGTCCGTATTTTGCTATGTAAAGTAATACTTCTATTAAAAATTGTATCTTGAATACATGACGCCGACATTGTGATAAACAATGTATAATTTATCATCAATTAAAAATATTGCAGATATGTTTTAATGTATTAGCTAATCAGTTACCAATTTTTTTTTGGCAATTTAAAAACATTTCATCATCTATAAAAGGGATTTGAATTTTTAATAATATAGCCTTATTGCACATGATTAGTGCCAAAACAATTTTTAAATTACACCAAATATAATATGCAGTCGATAAATGATAAAACATGCATTATTATTTTTTTGTTTTTATTTGACAAATATTAATTTCAATTTTCGGTTATCATGATTTTCGATATGTCAATTTCTCTTATTTATATGTTGCAGATTTATCTAAAATTCTAAATCCTCTTATAAATATCTCTGATTTTTGTGTTGTTCATGCATTAACATCTCAAATAATTTAAAATAAAAACATAAAACTCAAATGAAAGAATAAAATATAGTTACAACCAAAGCTGCTCATTCTACATGCATGTAAAAATTACGGATCTCGTACTTGTTTCCATCATTATAAAAAAATTTATAAACAAACACCAATGCGGACAATTTCCACAAAATATTTGTCCATCAAATTTGCAAAGAAATATATTAATATTTTAAACGCAGAAACAACAAAAACTTGATATTTGATATGTTTTATTTTGTTAACTTGGATTTAGGCTTTCATGGATACATTCTTGAAAAGTACAAGCATGAAAAAAAAAATAAGAACATCTAAATCCTACTCTTAAACAAACTATTGAAATGCTTTGCTGCTTTCTCAAAGCATCACTATTACATTCCAAAATCTATCAATGAATTCAACTAAGTAGTAAAAAAATAAGTAAACAGTAATACGAATAATGTAAGAGAAAAAAGAAAAGTTGATGAAACTAGAAATAATGTCAAGCAGTCATAGAAAGAGCTTTGCTACATATCATACATTAACTCGGTGTCAAATGAAATCATAATTTCTTATTTTAAAAATATATTAAATATTTTGTAATAACTAGAAAGATGACAAAAAAAATTGATTCCATAGAAAGCTTCTTTAACAGACAGCAAAGGGCACAAGAAAATAATTAATTTTGTGTCCACTACACGCTTTACATCACATCTCTCAGTTCAGATGTGATTGTTGGATATAATCTTAAATTTATGGAGGAGGGAAGAGAGAATACAAACTCAAAACATATTTCTTATATTAAAACAAGAGTACAAGAGGCTTCTATTACATGGCTTTCATACTTCACATATCCACTACATTCTACAAAGTTTATACCTTTATTTATACTAATACAAAAGTAGGTTAAACTCTAGACCTTTCATGAAACTGGGAATGGGGATATTTATTTTCCACTATTAACGAGGAGGCCTAAGCCCTGATCAGGTTCGATTGACTTGTCTCCTGGAAAAGTGTTTATTGATCAGGTTCTGTGCGCTATGCTCTTATCTGCATCTATGCCTACACCTACGCAATTTATCAAATCTCACGTGATCTTAGGTCTTATCATGCTGTCTCTGCCTTCCAGCTGCTGCCCTTTGACCTTTGTGACTCTGTCAAAGTATTTCAAAATTTTCTATTTTTTTATTTCATAATTATTTGATAATTTTTGTTGGATGTTTTTTATGATATTAAAAAATTAGGAATTTTATGAGAAATTAAAGGGGCTCAGTTCAATATTATTTTCAAAGGTACCTAACAGTGATGAATAAAATAAAACAATTGCAGAACTATTTTAAAATTACAATTTAATAAATTATAATGATAGCTCTCTTTTATTTTGTTTGCCACACTCCCTCTCTCTCTTATTTACATTTGATATCCCCTAATTATAATGAGATTTGTGTTCTAGCTACATGTACCATTCTGTGATACAATAAATGACTAGTTAAAAATTGTTTCATTGATCTAGCTGCATGTAATCATAGTATGGTAATGTATAATTATAACTAAAGATTAAGGCAGTGGTCCAGTGAAAGAGGACCATAAATGTACCTCTTATACTTAGTGTTATTGTTATATATTTTAATATGTAAAGTGTTTAAATTGAATATTTTTTTATCAAAGTACAACATTCGAGAATACTATCTGGGAAGTTTAAACAATTTAATCGGGATATAAAGTGCCATGTAGAAACTAGATAGATATTTCTAGTCAAATTTATATTTACAAAATTGAAGAGATTTTAACGTTTTTGTTTCCAAAGCAAGCTCTATTATTTTTGCTGAAAAATCAATTATAAGGTATTTGAGAAAACACAAAATTTGGTTCATAAAAATAGACAATTTTAAAAAATCTTAAAGCCTACAGGTAAATGAATAACTGAGGCTGAGGGTCATATCAAATTTGCACAAATTCCATTACAAATTTCTGTTACTGTGTCAAATGTTTTAAGCGCCTCTTTAATTAATTTCATGTGTACTGCACATATAAGCACATTTTTAGAAAATCATCCTATTTGTCTATGAATTGTTTTCTTTGTGCGGGATATACACTTAATTTATATTTATATCTAAAAAATATTCCTTAAAAGGAGAAAGACTTTAAATCATAAAGTGTAGAAATAAAATGCAAACAAATCTCGTTTGACTTCTAAATTCATTATCTCTAGCAATTATATGTATATTATGTGTATAAAAAAGTATTCAACAAAATTTTCACAAAAAAATAGCGTTAGGCTAAAACTTACATTTTGATTTTCACAAAAATAATTGGAAGTCTATGTTAACAAAAAATTTAAGTAGTGAATATCTTTTAAGGGAGAAAAACATAACATCATTAAATTTGAATTTGTATTTGATAATTGTAGTAAACTATAATGTCATGATAAGAAACATAAGGACTTAATAAAATTGGAAGCCTTTGAGAAAAAATTTATAAAATAGAATATATAATAAGATATCAGAATTGTTTTTTTTTATAATGAAGAAAAATACACTAAATAAGTGTGATTTACCCTGTACAACATACATGATTGATTTTGTATAATATTGAAAAAATTTAAGATTCATGCAAATTTTATGAAAAGAGAAAAAAAGATTAAAAGTTGCACTTTGCAACTTTCAATGTGCGCCATCAATAACTAGAGGTTATAGACTTTAGCTATAGGTTCTCTTTCTCATTTTTTTTTCATACCGAAATTAAAGTTCGATTTACATTTGAACTTCTGTTTTTACAATTGAAGTATTATTTTAATTAATACGTAAAAAATATTGTAATATTATTATTTATCTTGATTTAGGATTTGACCGGGAATCAAGTTCATACCGAAATACAATTTCAGTTTTTTGGATTTTGAATTTATGTGGCCGACTAGGGGAACGGACTCCGCTGCTTTTCTGAGAGAAAAGCAGGGTCCTCCTTTTTCTATCTCAATCATTCAAAATTATTGAGATTTGTGCATGAAAAAATTCTTTTATCGAGATACGTTAATGAAAAATTTTGAATGATTGAGATCGAAAAAGCAAGATGCTGCTTTTCTCTAAAAAAAAGCAGCAGAGCCTTATCCCCAGCTAGGAGGAGTAGAAGAGAACCGGGTAGAAAAATTGAATTACCAAAGCTGAATTTTGGAATCCAATGTGGCAAAAATATATATCCTCTTGCTCTCATCAAATGCAAGACAAGATATGAAAAGTAAAAGCAAAGTGAAGGATAAGACCGAAATTGAATGCTGGATGCCTACGGGCTTAAATAAAAAATAAATAAAAAAAAAGATTTTTTTTTTTTCTAATGTTAGATCCAAATATATTTTTTAATCTTATAAAACATATGCAACTCTCCCTAAATTATACTCAAACTTGTTAGAGTATTATATTTTATCGATGAGCCATGGTCATGATTACTAATGATATAAATCAAGTCATTCTGCATTTTGCTCCTATGTAAATTTGTCGTTTCATCTAAGTTGTCAAACTAATTTTTTAAATTCAGACTAATTGGTTTGAGTATTGTTTAAATTATTTCAGAGTTTCATATTACCTTATTAAAATTATATATCGGTGTGAGTTTCTTTGTTTTAAATTTTTAATTATACATGCATTGAAATGATCCACACAAAACATTATATTTTTGGTATATATGCTTTGTGATTGGTTGGTTTCTAAAAAGATTATGTGATTTATGTAGAATATTAAATAAAGTATATATTCACGTCGCTATCATAATAAGTTTGTAATTCAGTAATAATTATGTAATATCTAAAGTTCATAACTAAAGTATATATAATATAGATATAATTTGAAAAGGAAAGTAAGCGTGTGTTATACTCACTGAGAGAGTTTGATGAACATAATTTCAAAATCTATCGGATTGACTTTAAATGATGAATTCAAATCGCTGAAAACGATCTACTTCACGAGTAATGTATGTTCATGTAAGCTTGAAAATTTTCAAATTCATTTAATATAAAATCAAGCGGTCAAAAAATAATGAAAAATAAATTCATTAAAATAACTTATAAAACTCCATTTTTTTTTTTTTTTTTACCTCTTGACTTTATCACTCTTCATACTCAACAGGTACAGTCCCAAATTCAATTTTGCATCATGCATTAAAAAACCGGCACCTCAAACAAAGACATTTATCAAAAGGTCACCACAAAAGTTTCATACTACTGGAGCATGAGGGGACACTATTCACGCTCATCGTCATCGCTCTCTTCATCACCATTGCTCAGTCAAACTTGGTTCTAAATTGATTTCATACAGGATAATGCAAATTGCAAATGCAACAATAGTATCTGATGCAAAGCTGAAGGAACTCCTTAGTTGCGATTGTGTACCAGCTTCTCGTGTATTTGATATGCCATTTTATTGCGGAGTCATGATAGTTTTCTCTTAACTGGTTAGTCCCTCTTTGTTTCAGATCTATAGTCATAAATACTAGCTTTCTCAATAAAGTTCATGTAGTACAGTTTGTAAAGTTCTGTAAAAAATAATTAAAATTGCTCATTTTTATATCTTTTTTTAACAAGTGGTGAACCCAAGTTTACTGTCTAACAGTTTGGTAGAGGACAGATGGATATACAGTAATATTTTGTACTTCTATCTAATTAGATTAGCTCAATTGTATGAAAATCATAAGGGTTTGTGTTCATGTTGTTTGCGATCTGTGTAGTGTTGGAAGATTCTTTTTAATTTTGCTATAAGTTTGATTGTAGTTTGCTTTGTTAGTTGTTTGTTGTAGTTTAGTTCTAATTTAGTGCATGGATTTATTGTCGACTCCTATATGTAAATGTTAAATTATTGATTGCAACTTGCAAGAATTGCCTTTTGTAGTTCCAACTGCTTATTTAATTCTCTCGTTGAGGGAATCAGAAGGTAGGAGTAGATAATGTTCTTAACCAAATCTGTTCTGTAGATGTGAACAAGAGTAATTCTGTTTTGCTATGCCAAATTTACACTATTTCGATAAAAAAGTAGGAATGAGAGCATAAAATTTCCACCAAAGTGTCCAAAAGACATGAACGTTGAATACTGACAACATAAATTTCATATGTATTAGAAGGCCCAAATAAAAAATCGGATCAGAAAGCTTAAATCACCAAAGATCTATTATACTTTTACTTTTTGGTGCGTCTGATAACATGACTCCATTTGAGCCTCTTATCGTCTTACCAGTGTATCTGTTTATAGACAATGATTCTAACATGATTAATCAGATCAACACAATGTAAATAATTTATGATGATGAAAACCATCGATCACATGTACAAATTAAACTATAACGTATATTGGTTTATCCTATCGTCATAGCAAGTTGCGCTCGAAATAAAATTTAACAAAGTTGAAATTAAACTTCCATTCATTCACGTTCCAATAAAATCCAATAAAACTGATATTAATCCGACTGCAAAATGATAGACCCTCGAACATAGAAATTTATGAAAATGTCACACAAAAGTTTCAGACTACTGGAGCATGAGTGAACACTATTCATGCATCATCATCATTGGTTTCTACACAACCATCGCTCTCTTCCCGAATCCTTGAGAAGAACGATTTTACACTTCTCTGATAACTTGGGGAACAACTTGAGCTCCTTAAAAACTACCAAGTGATCCCTTAACATAGTGACACGGAATTTCTCTAACAGAGGTGCAGTGCTTAGCACAAGTTTCGCAAATTCTAGCATTGACTCCGACTTTCCCAAGTCTAATTTCCCAGGGATCTGAAAATACACAATGTTCACAACCTCCAGGCGTTTAAACAAGCAGTTTTGGATTGCTTTCGATTCCCACACACCTTCAACATGCAGTGGATAATCACAGTACGAACACTAAAAATTGGAAGAAAAAAAAAGCAGTAGCCCTGTCAGTGGTATGAATAGGCAGTATGAATAGATAGAAAGATTTAACTAATTTGCCAGTATGATTATGTTGATCCAATCCAAGCACCAACATTATAAAGATTTTCGACTACGAGAGTCAATGTATACAGAGGAGCTATTGATGTTTATTTTTTGAACAAGTACGGAGTTGTTTGCAGAAAATATGTAGGCAAGTATGGAGGTCAATAAGCTTATTTGTAGCAATTTTACCTAAAATCCAACACATCATCATGAAATTTTTGCAAAATAATAGGGCTCAGTTGACCCCCTAGTATTTGGTACCTGTATTTCTTTCTAATTTCCTAGCCTACAATATTACTTAAAAGGATTTGCAAATAATTGAGCATTCAGTTTTGCCCAAAAATATAAAAAAATAAAAATAAAACATAAATAGAAAAATTGATTAAATAAATATATAAAATGTAGAGAAGTAGTGGACCTCTATACAGAGTATTTTTAAGTTCGGTGCATTTTGAAACAAGCAAAGAGCAGGCGCAATCCCATTCAGGCCATTACTAAATCCCATAGAAATCTCAGACAAATGATTGAACATTGCTGGAAGATTCTTTGGAATAGGTCCCATGGCCAAGTACTTGCAAAGAAAGTAGAAGAAATCATAAACATCAAGCCAAATAATGAGCTCATACATTATTACAGTATCAGAAAAATCTGTGCCGGTTGGATCTGTCAACACTACAGTATCACATGTACATACCAAAATGTATTCAACTCGTATCCATTGATACTATCCTTTTTTTTCTGTATTAAGTGCATAGTTTGAGGCTCTACTAGAAAGAATATAACCATTATATACAGAAGTTTTATATTAATGGTATTAGGAGGGATAGGTATGCTAATATCATTGTAAATTTTTTTAACCATATATCAAACTTACATCAATGAATTTACCACATATCGCTAGCTTTTCAATGTTAGAAAGATGACCAAGAGCATGCGTAATGTTGCTTTCCTTCCCATCTTTTGCCGCACTGAACGTCCTGTAATCTCCATGTAGTCCATAGAGATAAATGATTCCCTCAACCAATTTTGGAGTTTCCAAACATATATCAGGAAAATCACCACGGATAGCCAAAAAAGTGAGTTTTGGTGCAAGAATACGAAGGCAACCTTGCTGGACACGAGAATCCAGATCCAAGTGTTCTAGTGAAGAGCAACTCGAAACCAATTTCTCTATACCAAACCCCGACAAATTACAACGATATAGGCAAAGGGTGTGTAGCAGAGTAAAGCCATTGAAAAACTGAGGAACATTGATACTGAAACCTGACAGGCGCACAAATTTCAATGTATTGCAAGAAAAGAAGTGGGAAGGAATTTCTCTTTCCATCCATGCATCACCATGAAAATCTAGATCAAGATACTCAATTTCATTTGTAGATAAGACGAGCATCCAGTGACTGAACGCCTCATTGCAGGCATGCCAACTGTCAAGCTTGAATTTTCGAATTGGACCCCGGTGAACCAGTAGTACATTGTTGACCAATTCAATAACCTCAGACTCTGTAAATATTTCTTCAAACCAAAAATCTGGAAACACCAAATTTGGAAGTGAAGTCCATGAATCCTTCCAAGTGTTGGAGAGGATGCTTGTTCTGACCGCCTCTTTGAGTGAAAGTTCAGCTAGAATTTTCTCTTTTATATCAGCAGGCAGGTTGCTGATATAATCACAATTTATATTGATATCAGCACTGTTATTTTTAGGCTGAGGTCCATCCATTGAAAACTTGAGTCAATTTCAACCTGCAGGCAGCATTAAAAAACTGAGTCAAGTTATAAAAAATAGAAGCCTCAGACTTCAAGCAACTCAATTTCACAACTCAATTTTTACACAGATCAGAGAGGGGGGTTTAATAGTTCAAACTCATCGATTTCACAACTCAATTTTTAACGACTTGAAGCAATCAAAGCCTCAATATCAAACAATTCATCACAACAGATTTCAAGGGATTCAAAGGGTTGATTTTCACCTTCCAAACCACAAGCAAAGAGCCAACAAAGCTCAGCTCACAAAGCTCGAAAATGAAAAGAAAGAAATCAAAGCCTTGGATAACTTACCGGAAATTTCAATTTCTTCAACCCGCTTGACGGCCACACGCGACAGTAAGCAACAGGGACACAAAGAATCCTTAACGGGTTGTGACTGAGCAAAGTCGCAAGTCAAGATGAAAGAGGGGAGAAAACTCTAAATTCGAACCCACAAGGAAGTGTGACAGAGAGAGAGAGGTAAAGAGATAAAGGGTGGAGAGATTGTTCAAAACCCTAGAGCGAGAGAGGCGAAAGGACGGGTCTGAGCGGGAGAAGGGAAAGGGAAAGAGAAAGGGCGATAGGTAATGTGGGGTGGGGTCCGCATGTAAGAGATAGAAATAAGAGAAAAGGTGGTGTAGTAGGTTGTGCTTCAAGTTTGACATGAGAGCCCACATGTCAATGAGTCATATTCTAAATCTCAAAATTTCTTTATTGAGATGCTGATTGATCAGAAAATTTTCTGATTGATTAATGAAGTTTACTTTATTTTAATTGTTGAAGCTTATTTAAATTAATTTAAAGGTTCTAATTATTCTTACATTTATGTTTTCTATCAATTTGTATTCATTATAAAAATGTATGAAACGCTTAATTATATATTCATTATTGATTAACTTGTTATAATTTATTAGCATTTTAATTATCTAAATTTATTTTACTCCACATGTATAAAAAAGGTCGATTGAAATCCAACGGACCCATGTTTATTATTTAACTTCCTTTTTAAAGTTTAGTGTACCAATTCATAACTGGCACTGATCTAAACCCTATCAAGACAAGATTGTCAAATTCTGAAGTCCTCAACTCAAATGGCAGCTCAGTTCTTGTTGAGCCCATTGACTCAAATAGCAGGCCTAGCTGTGTTTATTGAAGCTGTATCAGTGGGCCAAGGTATTGATAGTATATCAGTATATGTACTGAAGTAATAACAAAGTAGTAAAAAATAAGAAAAAGAAGTAATAACAATAATGTAAGAGAAAAAAGAGAAGTTGATGAAACTAGAAATAATGGGATAGTACATGTACTGAAGAGTATATCAATCACTTCTGATCCATTAGTATCAGAAAGACAATCAAGTGCCATTGATTCAAATATAATCTGACCATTAACTACAAAAATCTATCATACTAAGGCATAAAAACCTAACAAAGAAGTGCAAAGTGATTGCCCCTCAAACAAAGACATTTATCAAAAGGTCACCACAAAGTTTCATACTACAAAGAAGTGCAAAATGTCCCTGTTCATGCATCACCATCGCTCTCTTAATGATAACCCTTGAGAAGAACGATTTTACACTTCTCTGATAACTTGGGGAACAACTTGAGCTCCTCAAAAACTACCATGTCATCCCCTACCTTAGTGACACGGAATTCCTCTAACAGAGGAGCACTGCGTAACACAAGTTTCGCAAATTCTAACATTGACTCGGTCTTTCCCAAGTCCAAATCCCCAGGGAACTGATTATATATAATGTTCACAACCTCCAGGCGTTTAAACAAGCACTCTCGGATTGCTTTTGATTCCCACGAACCTTCAACATGCAGTGGATCAAAGTCCATACACTGAAAATTGGAAGAAGAAAAAAATGAAGAAGCCCAGTCAGTGGTATGATTAGGCAGTATGAATAGATATAAAGAAATAACTAAATAGCCAGTAACATATGATTATGTTGATCCAATCCAAGCACCAACATTATATAGATTTTCGACTATGGGAGTCAATGTATACAGAAGAGCTATTGATGTTTTTTTTTTTGAACAAGCAGGGAATCGTTTGTAGAAAATATGTAGGTAAGGAGGTTAATAAGCTTGTAGCAATTTTACCTAAAATCAAACACATCAACATGAAATTTCTACAAAAGAATGGGGCTCAGCTGACACCATTCTGCCTAGTAATTTGTAACTGTATTTCTTTCTAGTTTCCTTGCCTACAGTCTTACTTAAAAGGATTTGCAAATAATCGAGTATTCAGTTTTGCACAAAAATATAAAAAGTAATATAAAACATAAATAGAAAAATTGATTAAATAATATATAAAATGTAGAGAAGTAGTGGACCTGGATATGGAGTTCTTTAAAATTGGGTGCATTTTGAAACAAGCAAAGAGCAAGCACAATCTCATCCGAGCTATAACCTAATTCCACAGAAATCTCAGACAAATAATTGAACATAGCTGGAAGATTATTTGAAATAGGTCCCATGGCCAAGTACTTGCAAAGAAAGTAGAAGAAATCATAAACATCTAGCAAATAATAAGCTCATATCTAATTACAGTATCAGACAAATCTGTGCCCATCGGATGTGTCAACACTACAGTACCAAATGTACATACCAGAATGTATTCAACTCATATCTATTGATTCTATCACTTTTTTCTGTATTAAGTGCATCGTTTGAGGCTTTACTAGAAAGAATATAACCATTATGTACAAAAGTTTTATATTGATGGTATTACGAGGGATAGGTATGCTAATATCATTGTAAAAAAATTTAATCATATATCAAACTTACATCAATGAATTCACCACATATATATAGCTTTTGAATGTTAGAAAAATGACCAAGAGTATGTGTAAATATGCTTTCCTTCCCATCTTTTGCCGCACTGAACGTCCTATAATCTCCATGTTGTCCATAGAGACAAATGCTTCCCTCGACCAATTTTGGTGTTTCCAAATACATATCATGAAAATCACAATAAATATTCAAAAAAGTGAGTTTTGATGCAAGGATACGAAGGCAACCTTGCTGGTCAAAAGAAGCAAGTTCCAAGTGTTCTAGTTAAGGGCAACTTGAAATCAATTTCTCTATACCAAACCCAGACAAATTAAAATGATATAGGCAAAGGGTATGTAGCAGAGTAAAGTCATTAAAAAACTGAGGAACATTGATACTGCAACCTTTCAGGCACACAGATTTCAATGCATTGCAAGAAAAGAAGCGGAAAGGAATTTTTCCTTCCCCCCATGCATCACCATGAGAATATAGATCAAGATGCTCAATTTTATTTGTTGAAAAGATGAGCATCCAACGACCGATCGCCTCATTGCAGGCATGCCTACTGACAAGCTTGAATTTTTTGATCGTACCTCAGTGAACCCGTAGTACCTTGTCAACCAATTCAATAAGCCTAGACTCTTGTAGATTTTTCTTTAAACACCAAATTTGGATGTGAAGTCAATGAATCCTTCCACCTGTATTGAGAGGATGCTTGTTCTGGCCGCCTCTTTGATTGAAAGTATAGCTAGAATTTCATCCCCCTGATATAAAAGAGAAAATTCTAGCTATACTTTCACTGAAAGAGGCGATCAGTGGGATAGGTGGCTTATATAATAACTATTCATGTTGATATCAGCACTGTTATTTTTAGGCTGGGGTGCATCCATTGAAAATTTGAGTCAATTTCAACCTGCAGGAGAGGCAGCATCAGAATACTTTTCATGGTTATAAAAAAATAGAAGCCTCAGACTGAATCAAGAAGAGTAGCACATAAAGCATATCAATAGTTACACAACAAGTAACATTAATGAATTCAGATCACTATTCATCACACTAAACAAAATACGGTCTATCTATGATTTTGTAGCCAAAGATTTGAAAATGTAACAAACAATGCATTAGATTAGACAACAGGGGAAAAGGCTACATGGCAACAAAATATTTAATTTGTAAAAGACTATTTAATGAACTAAAATCTCAACTGTAGAAAAGTTGATAAAAATACAAAATTCTGTGTTTGCTACTAATGCAAAAAAAAGGCAAGAGGAAAATGAAAAGAGAAGATCTAATAAAACATTAACTATTACACTCATGAAAAAAAAATAATGAGTTGATACCGCAAGTATTTTCCTCTGTAAAAGCCACAAATGCATGGAATGAGTGTCATAATCAAGGGACGAATTATTTATATAAAGGAAGAGAGGATTTGATTAATTACCCAAGTAGAAGTGTAGAGGTGAGAGGGAGAAGACGGAGAGGCAGCAGCGGTTCCAATATATTGTTTGGAACTGGGAATGGAATGGGGATATTTATTTTCCACTATTAACGAGGAGGCCTAAGCCTTGATCAGGTTCGATTGACTTGTCTTC
This sequence comes from Carex littledalei, assembly GCA_011114355.1. Classification (NCBI taxonomy): domain Eukaryota; kingdom Viridiplantae; phylum Streptophyta; class Magnoliopsida; order Poales; family Cyperaceae; genus Carex; species Carex littledalei. The sequence continues at coordinate 4,472,338 of CM022081.1, forward strand.
TTGAAAAGTGTTTATTGATCATGTTCTGTGCGCTTTGATCAGGTTTGATTGACTTGTCTTCTTGAAAAGTATTTATTGATCATGTTCTGTGCGCTATGCTCTTATCTGCATCTATGCCTACACCTACGCAATTTATCAAATCTCACGTGATCTTAGGTCTTATCATGCTCTCTGCCTTCCAGGTTCCAGCTGCTGCCCCTTTCGTAATTATTTCAAAATTTCCTATTTTTTTTATTTCATAATTATTTGATAATTTTTTGTTTGATATTTTTTATGATATTAAAAAATTAGGAAATTTATGAGAAATTAAAGGGGCTCAGTTCAATATTATTTTCAAAGGTACCTAACAGTGATGAATAAAATAAAACAATTGTAAAACTATTTTAAAATTACAATTTAATAAATTATAATAGTACTGCTGCTCTCTTTTATTTTGTTTGCCACACTCCCTCTCTCTCTCTTATTTACATTTGATATCCCCTATGTAATAATAAAACAGAATTAAATATGTGAGTTTTGTGAATGAACTGAGAGAGAGAGAGATAGAGACAGAAGAAGGATTACGGATCAGATAAGCTTGAAAGATACATACAGGAGCTGAGACTGAGAGGAGTCCATATCCTCTAACAGAGGTGCGGTGCTTAACACAAGTTTCGCAAATTCTAGCATCGACTCGGGCTTTCCCAAGTCCGACAACTCCCCAATGATCTGATTATACACAATGTTCACAACCTCCAGGCGTTTAAACAAGCAGTCTTGGATTGCTTTCGATTCCCACGAACCTTCAACATGCGATGTATAATCAAAGTTCAAACACTAAAAATTGAAAAAATAAAAATAAAAATAAAAATTGATTTCAACGGTCGGATTCGTCGATGAGTTTTGGACTTGAGTTCACCAAGAGCTTGGTGAACTCGAGAGCACCCTAGTTCTACTCATAAAAGAGAATTAAATATGTGAATTTTGCGAATGAACTGAGAGAGAGAGATAGAGACAGAGGAAGGATTACGGATCAGCTAAGCCTTGGTCCGATTAGGTTTTATTTATTAGTTAATCATTTAAGATATCAATTAAGCCCGTATATGCTATCGTCATGTATACTTGAAGTACTTTACTATTTTCATTTTTCTTTATTTTTTTGACACGAGATGATGCACCAAAACATGTATTGGACTGGACAAAGCCAACCATCTAGAGTTACAATTATCAGGCTAGCTGGTATATCTGGATTGCCGAAATTTTTATTAATATCCAGAAAAATATTAAATTCCAAAATCTATATCAGATTTTGAAAACGGTCCGAATTGCAGATTTATTTTCTGGTTTAGATCGAATTATCGCAGATTTATTTTTCTGTTTTGGAATTTCAAAACCGCAAAAAAAAAGATTGTATTTTTGGTTTTGGAATTTCAAAACTGCAATTTTAAATTTTTTTTTTAAAACTGAAAATGTTTATAATTTATTTTTTTGTATTGAAATATTAGAAATATTTTTTTTTAAAATAGATGGAATACTATATAATTTGATTTATTAGAAAGACTGCGACAAATAACTCGGATCAATATTTTTTAAGCCGGATTTTTCGCGGATGTAAGAAAAATTAAAATATTTCTTTGTGTGTTATTGGAAAAAAATAAAAATATTTTGAATCTGAGTTATTGATCCCGGTTCAAAAGTCACTTCTAGATAAATACAGAAAATATTGAGATCCTTCTATTAAAAAAAACAAAAAACTTTAAGTTATTTAACATCCTTTGTCAGAGAATGTCAGAGATTTTTGTTTGTTTTTTCAAAAATAGAAGTGACTACTTATAAAAAAAATAATATAAGATATGCATAAAAGTTAAAATGATAAAATCACCATATTAATTATATTCATGCTTTTATGTTTTCTTCCAACACTTCAAAATGACAAAAGCACCATATTTATTTAGGAGATATAATAAGATGATTCCCTTTTGTACATATAAGAGAAATTGACGTAACTTTTATGATAAGTTCAATTTACACTCATCTCAATTGTTTTTCTTTTAAAAAAAATTAAACTAATCCAAGATAAAAAAAAATTGTAAATAACTAAAAAAAGTAAATGAATTTCAAATTAAGACCAAGAAGCATGATACAATTCTCAAACTGAAATGTTTTATATATAGTTTCTGTAGGCCGTTGGGGATGTAATTTATATATGGCCTTAAAATCTAATTAAGTTTGCTTTCTGCTATGTAAACTCTCCGTAGTATTTAACAACGGGGATGGGCCCATTTAGAGTGGGAAAAATAGCACGACGGAGCTTCGTCACAGAATGGCACGGCACGTGTATAAGTTACGTACAATGACTCGTGTGTTCTGTAACGTGACTATTCGCGTGCCGTGACTAATTGTTGGCAAAAGAGACACGACACGACAAGGAATTGTCTTGATCACGGCATTTTTTTTTCTAAAATTAATTCTTCATTTTAATATTTTAAAGAATCTTTTCGTAATTTTTTAGAGCTGATATTGGAACAACATCGTTTACTACTGACACAATACAAGATGTAAATTTTTAATTGGTGAACAATTTTGCCCTTCCTTAATTATTTCCTCCGTAGATAATTCTTTCACATTAACTAATAGACCAAATTAGGTTATTAAAGTTGTTATCTAGTAAAGCAAATAACTTATGTCCCCTGATTAGTTTCATAATATTTCCAATCAAATTACTAGTCAATAGAAATCAACAATTAATGTTAAATATTATCGATAAAAACATCAATTTTATTAAGGCAAATAAAAAATAGGACATAAAATAGAGGAGGGATCCACTTATACCGTTTTTGGTGACATCCGATTACATCTTACATTTTCAAAGTTTCCAGTCGCAAGGATCTTCATAGTCGGTCGCGACTATTGTCATCCTGATTCGAGTAATCATTTATTTAGTACTTCCCAAGGAGCGGGAACTGCCATTCTAACCCTTCTTGGGGGGTTCCATCCACAAACACAAAGTTTATGGTTGACCGATATCGCTCATCATCATTTAGCTATTGCCTTTATTTTTCTAATTGCTGGTCATATGTATAGAACTAATTTCGGAATTGGCCACAGTATCAAAGAGTCCAAACATTCGATCCAAACCATTCAACATGATCTATATATAAAAATATGCTTGGAGATCAAATTTTATATTTTTTAGAATTTTTTTACTATTTATTAAGTATTTTACAATAATGTTGTTTTCAGACCGTTGAATTTTGTACCCATCTTAATAAATAGTAAAAAAAATAAACAAAAAGTAAATTTTGATCTGCAAACACATTTTGATATATCCATCATGTTGAACGGTTTGAATCGACTGTTTGAACTTTGAAAATGTAGGGTGTCATTCGGTATCACAAAAAAATGATGTAAGTGGATTCCTACTCCATAAATAACATATATTCTTAAATAAATACAATGTTGCCATAAGTTGGTTGAAGTTGATCAACATATATTAACTTCCCATTTTAAGTGTAACGTGATTAACCTGACCAATTAATCATGAAATTAAGAATTGTAGGCTTAGTGTAGTGGTACACAAATTCAATTCTCGAGAATAATATTTAAAAAATACTGGAATGTAGCGGGCCCTTTAATCAAAAAAATCATGAATTTTGATTTTATTTGGTTAGATATGGATTGAATTTGATTAATCCAACAAAGAGCAAAAAAAAAAAAGATCGAGTGAAATCCAACGGACCCATATTTATTATTTAACTTCCTTTGAAAATTTAATTGTCCGCAACCAACATAATAGTGTTATTTTGTTTTATTTTTAAATTAAAATTTGTTTAGTTGTAGCATGTTATATTTATTTAGTTAAATTAAAATAAGAAAAGAGAGGCCCGTATAAAAAAAAGAGTGAGTTTATGGTACTATGCGTAGTACGGATTAGTCCGTACTACGAAGTCATATTTTCATTTTGAAAATTCTGATGACCGATCCGAACCGTTCAACGTAATTTTCATATGATAATATACTTGTGGGCTAAATTTTATATTTTTCAGAATGTTTTACTATATTTTTAGATAGGTAGAAAATCACTATTTTTGGATGTTTCAGAATTTTTAGATCAAGTGATTTTCTACCTATCTTAAAATATAGTAAAATAATTCGAAAAAATATAAAATTTAGTCTGCAAATACAATTCATGTGGGGATCACGTTGAACGGTTCAGATTGACCATTAGAATTTCCAAAATGAAAATATGACTCCGTAGCACGGATTAGTCCGGGCTACACACAGTGCCATAGACTCACTCTAAAAAAAAGCTTGTAGAAGAAAATAATAATTAGCTGAAAGAATGAAAAAGCAAGTATTATTTTATTTGGACTATCAGTCTAGAAAATTGTTCAAGCAATTTTTTGTTAAAAGATTTGAATTGATATCATTTATACTCTCTTTATGTGCTACTGACATTGTTTCCGGCACCAGCTTTTGGTTCAGAGATTCTCGCAAGCAAATCAACTCTCTTTTTTTGAAAAACCGATAGTGGCTATCAGCTTGAGTTACAACCTTCAATCATTAACAACTGCTAAAAAGAAAGAAGCTACATCTAAGAATTATACAACTGAACTATCTACTCAACTATATTTCAACCAAAGACTTGCTTCTCTTCGTGCATGGCATGCTATCCACTCAGGAGATGTGTCAGCATCATCAAAGATTTTTTGGTTGCGGGCTCTCCAGAGGAACCATAAGACCGCAAAGAAGTATGAATCCCAATGAACACGAGATAGCCTTCTCTTGCAAACCCGCCAAGATCTATCCACAGTAGCATGCAACGTAGGCCCCAGGTGAATTATTGAAAATCCGAGCATCATCTTGATTTTGGACCAACAGCGCCGAGCTTGAGGGCAGAGGAAGAACAGGTGAAAGGCAGTCTCCAAAGAACAGCAGTGGCATAGCTCACATTGCATGTTACACTCTAGTCCACGGCGTAGCATAACATCATGAGTTAATAGTCTATCCTGCAACAACAGAAATCCACAAACCTTAACCGTAGGGGGGATCTTAAGGCACCAAATGAAGCCATAATCCCACTTCAAAGCTCCAGCCGATATGACCCTCTTATATACAATCATGGGAATGTCCTTGCTGAAGCTCTTCCTGGTAGAGACCGCTATCCTTTGCCATTTGCAGTGAGTATTTCCTGGTAGAGACCGCAAGCAAATCAACTCAATGTCACAATCAATCAAATAGCAAATTCAATCCTTACTTCAATTGTTTTTTCTTTGGTTTCTTTATTTTTTCAAATGATAAGCAAGAAAAGTAGGAAGATACTTGAGAAAATTTTAAAGTCTAGAGATACACGAAGACCGGATTTGTTAAGGTAGAAACCTTTCCTTATAATTCATACTAATTCAGTCTAAGATAAAATGCAGAGATTTCTTTAATATTTATGTAAATTTTAATTGGACGGTTCAGATCTAATCAGAAATATTATGTCACCTTGGGGTGATATGAATTCCATGAAGACCTGAGGGATGTCATACGAAACACATACCAAATTTGCACCAATTTCTTTGCAAATTTATGTTAACTAGTGTTGCAAACGGATCGGATATTATCTGACTGTATCTGAATCAATTTGAGCCTCTTACCAGTGTATCTGTTTCTAGACAATGTTTCTAGATGTATGATGATGAAAACCATCACATGTACAAAGAATTAAACTATCACGTATATTGGTTTATCCCATCGTCATAGCAAGTTGCGCTCGAAATAAAATCCAATAAAATTGATATTAAACTTTCATTCACGTTCCAATAAAATACAACAAAATTTATATTAATCTGACTGCAAAGTGATAGCCCTCTGGAACATAGAAATTTATCAAAATGTCACAACAAAAGTTTCAGACTACTAGAGCATGAGTGAACACTGTTCATGCATCACCATCACTCTTTTCATCATCATTGGTTTCCTCACCACCATCACGCTCTTCCTGAATCCCTGAGAAGAACGATTTTACACTTCTCTGATAACTTGGGGAACAACTTGAGCTCCTTAAAAACTACCAAGTGATCCTTTAACATAGTGACACGGAATTTCTCCAACAGAGGTGCAGTGCTTAACACAAGTTTGGCAAATTCTAGCATCAACTTGGCCCTACCCAAGGAACCAGAGACCTGACGATAGAAAATGTTCACAACCTCCAGGCGTTTAAACAAGCAGTCTCGGATTGCTTTCGATTCCCACGAACCTTCAACATATGGTGGATCACCATCGTACCAAGGCTAAAAATTGGAAAAATAAAAATAAAAAAATGAAGAAGCCCTGTCAGTGGTATGATTAGGTAGTATGAATAGATAGAAAGATTTAACTAATTTGCCAGTAATAGATGGTTATGTTGATCCAATTCAAGTACCAACATTATATAGATTTTCGACTATGGGAGTCAATGTATACAGAGGAGCTATTGATGTTTATTTTCTGAACAAGTAGGGAGTCGTTTGTAGAAAATATGTAGGCAAGTATGGAGGTCAATAAGCTTATTTGTAGCAATTTTACCAAAAATCCAACACATCAATTTTTTACTAAAGAATGGGGCTCAGTTGACCCCATTCTTGCCTAGTAATTGGTAACTGTATTTCTTTCTAGTTTCCTTGCCTACAGTATTACTTAAAAGGATTTGCAAATAATTGAGCATTCAGTTTTGCCCAAAAATATAAAAAGTAATATAAAACATAAATAGAAAAATTGATTAAATAATATATAAAATGTAGAGAAGTAGTGGACCTCTATGCAGAGTTCTTTTAAGTTCGGTGCATTTTGAAACAAGCAAAGAGCAGGCGCAATCTCATTCGGGTGATTATTAAATCGCACAGAAATCTCAGACAAATGATTGAACATTGCTGGAAGATTCTTTGGAATATGTCCCATGGCCAAGTGCTTACAAAGAAAGTAGAAAAATCATAAACATCTAGCCAAATAATAAGCTTATATATTATTACAGTATCAGACAAATCTGTGCCGGTCGGATGTGTCAACACTACAGTACCACATGTACATACCAGAATGTATTCGACTCATATTTATTGATTCTATCACCTTTTTCTGTATTAAGTGCATCGATTGAGGCTTTACTAGAAAGAATATAACCATTATGTACACAAGTTTTATATTAATGGTATTATGAGGGATAGGTATGCTAATATCATTATATCATTATTAAATAATTTAAGCATATATAAAACTTACCTCAATGAATTCACCACATGTATGTAGCTTTCGAATGTTAGAAAGGCGACCAAGAGCACGTGTAAAGATGCGTTCCTTCCCATCTTTTGCCGCACTGAACTTCCTATAATCTCCATATCGTCCACAGAGACAAATGCTTCCCTCGATCAATTTTGGTGTTTCCAAATAGATATCATGAAAATCACAATAAATATTCAAAAAAGTGAGTTTTGGTGCAAGGATACGAAGGCAACCTTGCAGGAAAAAATAACTAAGATCCAAGTGTTCTAGTAAAGGGCAACTCGAAACCAATTTCTCTATACCAAACTCCGACAAAATAAAATGAGATAGGCAAAGGGTGTGTAACAGAGTAAAGTCATTGAAAAACTGAGGAACATTGATACTGCAACATGACAGGCACACAGATTTCAATGCATTGCAAGAAAAGAAGCGGAAAGGAATTTTTCCTTCCCCCCATGCATCACCATGAAAATATAGATCAAGATGCTCAATTTTATTCGTAGAAAAGATGAGCATCCAGCGACCAATCGCCTCATTGCAGGCATGCCTACTGACAAGCTTGAATTTTTGGATCGGACCTCGGTGAACCCGTAGTACCTTGTCGACCAATTCAATAAGCCTAGACTCTGTAGATTTTTCTTCAAACACCAAATTTGGAAGTGAAGTCCATGAATCCTTCCAACTGCTCGAGAGGATGCTTGTTTTGGCCTCCTCCTTGAGTGAAAGTTCAACTAGAATTTTCTCTTTTATATCAGCGGGCAGGTAGCTGATATAATCACTATTCATGTTGATATCAGCAATGTTATTTTTAGGCTGGGGTGCATCCATTGAAAACTTGAGTAAATTTCAACCTGCAGGAGAGGCAGCATAAGAATACTTTTCATGGTTATAAAAAAATAGAAGCCTCAGACTGAATCAAGAAGAGTAGCACATAATTAAAGCAGATCAATAGTTACTCAATAAGTAACAGATCATTATTCATCTCACAAAACAAAATACGGTCTATCTATGATTTTGTAGCCAAAGATTTGAAAATGTAACAAATAATGCATTAGATTAGACAACAGGGGAAAAGGCTACATGGCAACAAAATATTTAACAAGTAAAAGACAATTTAATGAACTAAAACCTCAACTGAAGAGATGTCAATAAAATACAAAATTCGGTGTTTGGTACTAACCAAAAAAGAAAGAGAAGATCTGATAGTCACACTAACGATGCACTTTCCTTATGCGTTCACCGCAAGAATCTAATAAAACATGAACTATTACACTCATGAAAAATACCGCAAGTATTGTCCTCTGTAAAAACCAAAAATGCATGGATTGTGTGTCAAGATCAAGGAAGGAAATATTTATATAAATGGGGAGATCGAGGAGTTGATTAATTACCCGAAGTAGAAGTGTAGAGGTGAGAGCGAGAAGAGTAGAAGACGGAGAGGCAGCAGCGGTTCCAATACATTGTTTGGAACTCGGAATGGGGATATTTATTTTCCACTATTAACGAGGAGGTCTAACCCCTGAGCCCTGATCAGGTTCCATTGACTTGTCTTCTTGAAAAGTGTTTATTGATCATGTTCTGTGCGCTATGCTCTTATCTGCATCTATGCCTACACCTGGATCCATATCCTCGACGGTACCGTAAACGATTCCCTATTACAATTATCTATTTACGGTTTCAGATTAATTTTCAGCCGGTTTGGGATTCGAGCTGACTGAGGGGGCAGTATTATTGGCGTGCCAAGTTAAAAAGAACGGTCCAGATCAATTAAATGTAAAAGATTCCCTATTACGGTACTGCACTGGATGTGAATTCGCCTACACCTACGCAATTATCAAATCTCACATGATCTTTAGGTCTCATCATGCTTTCTCTGCCTTCCAGCTGCTGTCCTTTGGCCTTTGTAACTCTGTTAAATATTTCAAAATTTTCGAATTTTGTATATTTTTTTATTTCATAATTATTTGATAATTTTTGTTGGATATTTTTTATGATATTAAAAAATTAGGAATTTTATGAGAAATTAAAGGGTCTCAGTTCAAATTAATAAAATAAAACAATTGCAGAACTATTTTAAAATTACAATTTAATAAATTATAATAGTACTACCTCTCTCTCTCTTATTTACATTTGATATCCCTATGTAATAATAATTATATATTATAATGAGATTTGTGTTCTAGCTACATGTACCATTCTGTGATACAATAAATGACTAGTTAAAAATTGTTTCATTGATCTAGCTGCATGTAATCATGGAATTTGTTTATAAAACGTAATTAAAATAATTAATTTAAAAAAAACAACTTGATTATTGATTTTTTTACGTAAAACCGTAAAAACCGAACTGCCATTTCGGTTTGAAGGTTTTTTTTTTGCTAAACCGAATTCGCAATTCGGTTTATACTTTTTTCACAGTTCCCCGCATCCAACTGTGTGGCCTTGCGTGTAACTCCTCCTAAACCGAATTGGCAATTCGGTTTAGGGGTTTTTTTGGCCTAAACCGAATTGGCATTTCGGTTTCGGATTTTTTTTTTTTAGACACTAAGAAGGGCAAAATAAAAAATTTAACACTGAAATTTGAATTTTTTGTTTAAATTATTTGTTAGATTACTTCTTTTGATTTATAATTAGCAAAAAAAAATACACTAAATTACTTGAAATTATGTTGAATTACACTATATTACAATAAATTATGTTGAATTACACTAAATTACGCTAAATTACAATAACTCCGCTAATTATGCTGAAATACGCCAAATTACGCTAAATTAGGCAGATTTTGTGCCATCTTTCATAAATAAAAAAAATAGTAAAAAAATTCCAAAAATAGTAAAAATTGGTATTCTACAAGTTCATTATGTAACTAATTTACTGAGCTACTTAGATTGAATAATAGAAATGAAAATCTTAATCGAAAACTTCAACTCAAGTTTTGAGGCTCTTCCCTTAGTTTTTTGGCAATTCTGAATTTTGAAATCCGGCATAGCGGGCACGGACGCATGTGTATTTTCGCAAGCTTTCCGAAAAGTGGTCATTTGCTAAATCGAATACTCGAGCGCCGTTTTATGACCATTTGAAGTTTCGCCGTCGTTTTTCGCCTTTTCAGTGAAGATATCGTCCCTATTCATATGTATTTTAGCGTAATGTAATTTAATGTAATTTAACTTAATGTAGTGTAATTCAACATAATTTCAAGTAATTTAACGTATTTTAGTATAAATATGCTAATTATATATCAAAAGAAGTAATCTATCAAATAATTTAAACAACAAATTCAAATTTTCAGTGTTAGATTTCATTATCTTGCTTTTCATAGTGTCTCTAAAAAATAAAAAATAAAAAATATCCTAAACCGAAATGCCAATTCGGTTTGCTCACTTTTTTGATTTTTTGTGGCATGGTAGCGGAAACGCTGTGAAAAAAGTCTATACCGAATTGGCAATTCGGTATAGCAAAAAAAAAAAACGTTTAAACCGAATTGTCAATTCGGTTTTTATGGTTTTTGTAAAAAAAAAAAGTAATCATGTTGTTTTTTTTAAATTAATTATTTTAATTACGTTTTAAAAAAAAAAGTCCTGTAATCATAGTATGGTAATGTATAAATTTATAACTAAAGATTAAAGCAGTGCTCCAGTCAAAGAGGAACATAAATGTACCTCTTATACTTAGTGTTATTATTATATATTTTAATTTGTAAAGTGTTTAAATTGAATATTTTTTTATCAAAGTACAACATTCGAGAATACTATCTGGGAAGTTCAAATAATTTACTGGGGGATATAAAGCGCCATGTAGAAATTAGATAGATATTCTAGTCAAATTTATATTTACAAAATTGAAGAGATTTTAACATTGTTGTTTCCAAAGCAAGCTCTATTATTTATGCTGAAATATTCATTTCGTTGCAAATATGTAGGACGAAAAATCAATAATAAGGTATTTGAGAAAACACAAGATTTAATTTGGTTCATAAAAATAGACAATTAAAAAAGATCTTAAAGCCTACATGTAAATGAATAACTGAGGCTGAGGGTCATATCAAATTTGCACAAATTCCATTACAAATTTCTGTTACTGTGTCAAATGTTTTAAGCGCCTCTTTAATTAATTTCATGTGTACTGCACATATAAGCACATTTTTAGAAAACCATCATGTTTGCCTATGAATTTTTTCTTTGTGCGGGATATACACTTAATTTATATTTATACCTAAAAAATATTCCTTAAAAGGAGAAGACTTTAAATCATAAAGTGTAGAAATAAAATGCAAACAAATATCGTTTGACTTCTAAATTCATTATCTCTAGCAATTATATGTATATTATGTGTATAAAAAAGTATTCAACAAAATTTTCACAAAAAAATAGCGTTAGGCTAAAACTTACATTTTGATTTTCACAAAAATAATTGGAAGTCTATGTTAACAAAAAATTTAAGTAGTGAATATCTTTCAAGGGAGAAAACATAACATCATTAAATTTGAATTTGTATTTGATAATTGTAGTAAACTATAATGTCATGATAAGAAACATAAGGACTTAATAAAATTGGAAGCCTTTGAGAAAAAATTTATAAAATAGAATATATAATAAGATATCAGAATTGTTTTTTTTATAATGAAGAAAAATACACTAAATAAGTGTGATTTATCCTGTACAACATACATGATTGATTTTGTATAATATTGAAAAAATTTAAGATTCGTATGCAAATTTTATGAAAAGAGAAAAAAAGATTAAAAGTTGCACTTTGCAACTTTCAATGTGCGCCATCAATAACCAGAGGTTATAGACTTTAGCTATAGGTTCTCTTTCTCTTTTTTTTTCATACCGAAATTAAAGTTCGATTTACATTTGAACTTCTGTTTTTACTTTTTACAATTGAAGTCTTATTGTAATTAATACGTAAAAAAATTATAATATTATTTTTTATCTTGATTTAGGATTTGACTGGGAATCAAGTTCATACCGAAATACAACATGATGCAAAATATATATCCTCTTGCTCTCATCAAATGCAAGACAAGATATGAAAAGTAAAAGCAAAGTGAAGGGTAAGACCGAAATTGAATGCTGGATGCGGGCTTAAATAAAAAAAAAAAAAATTCTAATGTTAGATCCAAATATATTTTTTAATCTTATAAAACATATGCAACTCTCCCTAAATTATACTCAAACTTGTTAGAGTATTATATATATCGATGAGCCATGGTCATGATTACTAATGATATAAATCAAGTCATTCTGCATTTTGCTCCTATGTAAATTTGTCGTTTCATCTAAGTTGTCAAACTAATTTTTTTAAATTCAGACTAATTGGTTTGAGTATTGTTTAAATTATTTCAGAGTTTCATATTACCTTATTAAAATTATATATCGTTGTCAGTTTCTTTTGTTTTAATTATACATGCATTGAAATGATCCACATGAAACATTATATATATTTTTTGTAAGCTTTGTGATCGGATGGTTTCTAAAAAAATTATGTGATTTATGTAGAATATTAAATAAAGTATATATTCACGTCGCTATCATAATAAGTTTGTAATTCAGTAATAATTATGTAAGAGTGAGGCTATGGTGCTATGCATAGCACGGATGACTAATGTACTACGGCTCAATATGGTACTTTTTAAAACTCTAACGGTCGATCCGAACCGTTCAATGTGATAACCATATGAATATGTACTTGCAAACTAAATTTTATATTTTTTCGAATTTTTTTACTATTTTTTAAGATAGGTAGAATTTTGATGGTCCAGAATTTTCAGAAAACACTGATTTTTCTACCTATCTAAAAAAATAGTAAAAAATTCAAAAAAATATAAAATTTAGTTTGCAAGTACATATTCATATGGATATCACATTGAATGGTTCGGATCGACCGTTAGGATTTTAAAAAGTACCATATTGAGCCGTAGTACACTAGCCATCCGTGCTATGCATAGCACCATAGCCTCACTCATTATGTAATATCTAAAGTTCATAACTAAAGTATATATGATATAGATATAATTTGAAAAGGAAAGTAAGCGTGTATTATGCTCACTGAGAGAGTTTGGTGAATATAATTAATTTCAAAATCTATCGGATTAACTTTAAATGATGAATTCAAATCACTGAAAACGATCTACTTCACGCGAGTGATGTATGTTCATGTAAGCTTGAAAATTTTCAAATTCATTTAATATAAAGTTAAGCTGTCAAAAAATAATGAAAAATAAATTCATTAAAATAACTTATAAAACTCTATTTTTTTATTATTTTTTTACCTCTTGACTTTATCACTCTTCATACTCAACAGGTACAGTCCCAAATTCAATTTTGCATCATGCATTAAAAAACCGGCACCTCAAACAAAGACATTTATCAAAAGGTCACCACAAAAGTTTCACACTACTGGAGCATGAGGGGACACTATTCACGCTCATCGTCATCGCTCTCTTCATCACCATTGCTCAGTCAAACTTGGTTCTAAATTGATTTCATACAGGATAATGCAATTGCAAATGCAACAATAGTATGTGATGCAAGGCTGAAGGAACTCCTTGGTTGGGATAGTGTACCAGCTTCTTGTGTATTTGATATGCTGGTCCGCCATTTCATTGCGGAGTCATGATAGTTTTCTCTTAACTGGTTAGTCCCTCTTTGTTTCAGATCTATAGTCATAAATACTAGCTTTCTCAATAAAGTTCATGTAGTACAGTTTGTAAAGTTCTGTAAAAAATAATTAAAATTGCTCATTTTTTATATCTTTTTTAACAAGTGGTGAACCCAAGTTTATTGTCCAACAGTTTGGTAGAGGACAGATGGATACACAGTAATATTTTGTACTTCTATCTAATTAGATTAGCTCAATTGTATGAAAATCATAAGGGTTTGTGTTCATGTTGTTTGCGATCTCTGTAGTGTTGGAAGATTCTTTTTTAATTTTGCTGTAAGTTTGATTGTAGTTTGCTTTGTTAGTTGTTTGTTGTAGTTTAGTTCTAATTTAGTGCATGGATTTATTGTCGACTCCTATATGTAAATGCTAAATTACTGATTGCAACTTGCAAGAATTGCCTTTTGTAGCTCCAACTGTTCAGTTAATTCTCTCCTTGAGGGACTCAGGAGGTAGGATTAGGTAAAAGTTCTTAACCAAATCTGTTCTGTAGATGTAAACAAGAGAGATTATTTTTTGCTATGCCAACTTTACACTATTTCGATAAAAAGTACGAATGGGAGCATAAAATTTCCACCAAGGTGCCGCAAAGACATATATGTTGGATACTGACAACATAAATTTCATATAGATTAGAAGGCCCAAATGAAATCGGATTAGAAAGCTAAAATCACCAAAGATCTATTATACTTTTACTTTTTGGTGCGTCTGATAACGAATTCACATCCAGTGCAGTACCGTAATAAGGAATCTTTTACAATTACTTAATCTGGACCGTTCTTTTTAACTTGGCACAAATCTCAAATCCCAATAATACTGCCCCCTCAGTCAGCCCGAATTCCAAACCGGCTGAGAGTTAATCTCAAACCGTAAATAGCTAATTGTAATAGAGAATCTTTTACGGTACCGTCGAGGATATGGATCCTCTGATAACATGACTCCATTTGAGCCTCTTATCGTCTTACCAGTGTATCTGTTTATAGACAATGATTCTAACATGATTAATCAGATCAACACAATGTAAATAATTTATGATGATGAAAACCATCGATCACATGTACAAATTAAACTATAACGTATATTGGTTTATCCTATCGTCATAGCAAGTTGCGCTCGAAATAAAATTTAACAAAGTTGAAATTAAACTTCCATTCATTCACGTTCCAATAAAATCCAATAAAACTGATATTAATCCGACTGCAAAATGATAGACCCTCGAACATAGAAATTTATGAAAATGTCACACAAAAGTTTCAGACTACTGGAGCATGAGTGAACACTATTCATGCATCACCATCACTCTCTTCATCATCATTGGTTTCTACACAACCATCGCTCTCTTCCCGAATACTTGAGAAGAACGATTTTACACTTCTCTGATAACTTGGGGAACAACTTGAGCTCCTTAAAAACTACCAAGTGATCCCTTAACATAGTGACACGGAATTTCTCTAACAGAGGTGCAGTGCTTAGCACAAGTTTCGCAAATTCTAGCATTGACTCCGACTTTCCCAAGTCTAATTTCCCAGGGATCTGAAAATACACAATGTTCACAACCTCCAGGCGTTTAAACAAGCAGTTTTGGATTGCTTTCGATTCCCACACACCTTCAACATGCAGTGGATAATCACAGTACGAACACTAAAAATTGGAAGAAAAAAAAAGCAGTAGCCCTGTCAGTGGTATGAATAGGCAGTATGAATAGATAGAAAGATTTAACTAATTTGCCAGTATGATTATGTTGATCCAATCCAAGCACCAACATTATAAAGATTTTCGACTACGAGAGTCAATGTATACAGAGGAGCTATTGATGTTTATTTTTTGAACAAGTACGGAGTTGTTTGCAGAAAATATGTAGGCAAGTATGGAGGTCAATAAGCTTATTTGTAGCAATTTTACCTAAAATCCAACACATCATCATGAAATTTTTGCAAAATAATAGGGCTCAGTTGACCCCCTAGTATTTGGTACCTGTATTTCTTTCTAATTTCCTTGCCAACAATATTACTTAAAAGGATTTGCAAATAATCGAGCATTCAGTTTTGCCCAAAAATATAAAAAATAATATAAAACATAAATATAAGAATTAATTAAATAATACATAAAAATGTAGAGTAGTGAACCGTTATTTCGAGTTCTTTTAAGTTCGGTGCATTTTGAAACAAGTAAAGAGCAGGCGCAATCTCATTCGGGCCATTACTAAATCCCACAGAAAGCTTAGACAAATGATTGAACATTGCTGGAAGATTCTTTGGAATAGGTCCCATGGCCAAGTACTTGCAAAGAAAGTAGAAGAAATCATAAACATCTAGCCATATAATAAGCTCATACATTATTACAGTATCAGAAAAATCTATGCCAGTTGGATCTGTCAGCACTACAGTACCACATGTACATACCAAAATGTATTCAACTCATATCCATTGATACTAACCTTTTTTTCTGTATTAAGTGCATAGTTTGAGGCTCTACTAGAAAGAATATAACCATTATATACAAAAGTTTTATATTAATGGTATTAGGAAGGATAGGTATGCTAATATCATTGTAAATTTTTTTAACCATAAATCAAACTTACATCAATGAATTTACCCCATATCGCTAGCCTTTCAATGTTAGAAAGATGACCAAGAGCATGCGTAATGTTGCTTTCCTTCCCATCTTTTGCCGCACTGAACGTCCTGTAATCTCCATGTAGTCCATAGAGATAAATGATTCCCTCAACCAATTTTGGAGTTTCCAAACATATATCAGGAAAATCACCACGGATAGCCAAAAAAGTGAGTTTTGGTGCAAGAATACGAAGGCAACCTTGCTGGACACGAGAATCCAGATCCAAGTGTTCTAGTGAAGAGCAACTCGAAACCAATTTCCATATACCAAACTATAAGGAGAGATAGAATGATTGAATGATTTCATTATATTGATCTTTACAATTACAATAGAGGGCTTTATATAGCCTAGTAGAATCTTGTAGAAGAAGCTACATAATTCCTAACTACCAAGCTTAACAGATTTGACTATCTCTAACAACCTTGACTAATCCTATTACGCCCCCTCAAGCGAAACATGGTGCGCGGTAGCAATGTTGAGCTTGCTCCGAAAAGAAGAAGAATGATGCCAATATCTCAATGCCAATGTTCTTGCGATTTGAATCGTCAAGTTTGGGTCTCCTTGAAGAAAGAGGTAGGTAGGGAGAGAAGAATGAGCTCTTTTGGCTCAAGAATGCTTCCATGTACTCGAGAGGTTCGTTTGAGTCCTCTTTGAAAAATAAAAACAAAAAGAAAGAAAAGAAAATTGAATAGCTCATGGCTTTGAGTACATGGGTTCAAGAGGCTTTTTAGCTCTCTTGTCTCATTTTTTGTGAGAAGCATTTTGGAGATAGAGAATAAGAGAAGAGAAAAGGAGCCCGGCATTGGCTCGGCTTGGTAATGTAATTTGATTTGAGAATTTTGGAGGGGTTGTCTGGAATGATAGGTAGGTATCAGATTCGAGTTTTGCAAAATTAAGAAATGGTCTGTTTCTGGGAAGCCTTCAGTAGGTAGTGATGTAATGGGCTTGTACTAAATGGGTTCTTGGACTTGTGCCAACTTGAGAGACTTAGGAAAAGGAAAGAAATGTCTAATCGAATTATGAAATGGGCTGTTGACAGAAGCCCAGTAAAGTTTCAAGCATGGTACATTGAATTGCATAGAGATGAAGACCTGGTTCGTTCGTTCTCCTCTGCGAGACAACTCAAAGTTCAAAGTGTGTGTTCGACCTAGATTCTAGAATGCTTTCTCATTGGCTCAGGTGCGGCGGATCGGCGGAGCACGATCTAGATCAGAGAGGGTCGTGTCTCTTGCTGAAGGGGCTTCGATCTGAGGTAGAGAAGAGGAGAGCCGCCACTTGGTTCTGGGATGAGGATCAGAGAGGTGTCGAGTCAACTCACGAGAAGCTTCGTCTCAGGCGACGAGGCACACCTATGGGAATTTCACGACTCCGGTATAAAAGAGCGAGTTGCTGCAGCGAGGGGTGCTCCAGTCGTCAACCTCCTCTAGACGATGTTGTGAGGTGACAAATCGGAGTGATCGAAGCAGCGGCGGCGCTTTTGTCGTCCGATGTGGTCGCAAATCTTGCGGTGGCTTGGCACGGTGAGCACTGGTATGCACCGAATTTTTTTTTGATTTTCTTGATCTGTTGACTTCGATTGAGAAGGTGATCAGGTCGGATGTTCTGAGCCTAATCGAGGTGAAGATGGAGGACAGGCGGTGATCTGGTCGGATTCTATCGATCTCGACTGATGTTCGGCGCTGAGAACTGATCTGGTATTACACCGATCTAAATTTTTTCTTGTCTCGTTTTGTTGCTGAGATAAGGTGGTAGTGGCGGAGATCAGAGGTGGCAGTGGTGGAGCTTGTCCAGTCGTCTCGTCACCTCTCGATCTGGTCGAGGGCTTGGCGCGGTAAGCTGGTGGAGGAGTTTGTCGGTTGGCACAACCAGGCGGCGGCGAGAGCGCTACCGTGACAGAGCTGTTGTTCTTCCTTTAGAAGAGAGATTTGAGGAATAGAGGGAATAAAAAGAGACTAAGGAGTGGGGGAATAGAGTAGATAGGAAGTAAATCTGTGGGAATAGAGAGAGATAAGGTGTTTAGAGAGGAATAAAGTGGAATAGAGAGGAATAGAGATTTATTTCTGGAATTTTTTTTTTTTGTATAAGCTGGAATAGGGGATTGGATTTGAAGCATAATTCCTGGAATAGGCGTTAGCATAATTCCTGGAATAGGCGTTAGCCTAATTCCAGTTTACCAAAGCTCTGATACCATATAAGGAGAGATAGAATGATTGAATGATTGAATTATATTGATCTTTACAATTACAATAGAGGGCTTTATATAGCCTAGTAGAATCTTGTAGAAGAAGCTACATAATTCCTAACTACCAAGCTTAACAGATTTGACTATCTCTAACAACCTTGACTAATCCTATTACAAACCCCGACAAATTACAACGATATAGGCAAAGGGTGTGTAGCAGAGTAAAGCCATTGAAAAACTGAGGAACATTGATACCGAAACCTGACAGGCGCACAGATTTCAATGTATTGCAAGAAAAGAAGCGGGAAGGAATTTTTCCTTTCATCCATGCATCACCACGAAAATCTAGATCAAGATACTCAATTTCATTTGTAGATAAGACGAGCATCCAGCGACTGATCGCCTCATTGCAGGCATGCCAACTGTCAAGCTTGAATTTTCGAATCGGACCCCGGTGAACCAGTAGTACATTGTTGACCAATTCAATAACCTCAGACTCTGTAAATATTTCTTCAAACCAAAAATCTGGAAACACCAAATTTGGAAGTGAAGTCCATGAATCCTTCCAAGTGTTGGAGAGGATGCTTGTTCTGACCGCCTCTTTGAGTGAAAGTTCAGCTAGAATTTTCTCTTTTATATCAGCAGGCAGGTTGCTAATATAATCACAATTTATACTGATATCAGCACTGTTATTTTTAGGCTGAGGTCCATCCATTGAAAACTTGAGTCAATTTCAACCTGCAGGCAGCATTAGAATACTGAGTCAAGTTATAAAAAATAGAAGCCTCAGACTTCAAGCAACTCAATTTTTACACAGATCGGAGAGGGGGGGTTTAATAGTTCAAACTCATCGATTTCACAACTCAATTGTTAACGACTTGAAGCAATCAAAGCCTCAATATCAAACAACTCATCACAACAGATTTCAAGGGATTCAAAGGGTTGATTTTCACCTTCCAAACCACAAGCAAAGAGCCAACAAAGCTCAGCTCACAAAGCTCGAAAATGAAAAGAAAGAAATCAAAGCCTTGGATAACTTACCGGAAATTTCAATTTCTTCAACCCGCTTGACGGCCACACGCGACAGTAAGCAACAGGGACACAAAGAATCCTTAACGGGTTGTGACTGAGCAAAGTCGCAAGTCAAGATGAAAGAGGGGAGAAAACTCTAAATTCGAACCCACAAGGAAGTGTGACACAGAGAGAGAGAGAGGTAAAGAGATAAAGGGTGGAGAGATTGTTCAAAACCCTAGAGCGAGAGAGGCGAAAGGACGGGTCTGAGCGGGAGAAGGGAAAGGGAAAGAGAAAGGGCGATAGGTAATGTGGGGTGGGGTCCGCATGTAAGAGATAGAAATAAGAGAAAAGGTGGTGTAGTAGGATGTGCTTCAAGTTTGACATGAGAGCCCACATGTCAATGAGTCATATTCTAAATCTCAAAATTTCTTTATTGAGATGCTGATTGATTAATGAAGTTTACTTTATTTTAATTGTTGAAGCTTATTTAAATTAATTTAAAGGTTCTAATTATTCTTACATTTATGTTTTCTATCAATTTGTATTCATTATAAAAATGTATGAAACGCTTAATTATATATTCATTATTGATTAACTTGTTATAATTTATTAGCATTTTAATTATCTAAATTTATTTTACTCCACATGTATAAAAAAAAAGGTCGATTGAAATCCAACGGACCCATGTTTATTATTTAACTTCCTTTGAAAATTTACTTGTCTACAAGTAAAATAATACATGCTATATTGTTTTATTTAAATTAAAAGTTGTTTAGTTGTAGCATGTTATATTTATTTAGTTAAATTAAATAAAAAGAGAGGTCCGTATAAAAGAAAACTGTAGAAGAATAGAATAATTAGCTGAAACAATTAAAAAAAATAGCAGAAACAATATATGAAAAAGCAAGCATTATTTTATGTGCTACTGACATTGTTGAATTTGTATCCTCTGCATAATAAATCCGGACCGTCTGATTCGTGTTGGCACGAGTATTAAAGATGTTTCGTGCGTTTCACCTCGAACCGGATTAGTCCGAATCCTGATCAGATAGCCGAGATGCATTATCTCAAAAGTTGAGTTATTGCCAAAGATGCGGACTCAACATTGTTTCCGGCACCAGTTTTTGGTTCAGAGGTTGTAGCAAGCAAATCAACTCCATCAATCAAATAGCAAATTCAATCCATATCTATTGAAAATAAGAAAGTAGGAACAAAATATTATGTTGTCTTGGGTGATATGAATTCCATGAAGACCTGAGGGAGGTCATAGGAGACACGTATCAAATTTGCACCAATTCCTTTGCAAATTTCTGTTAACGTGTCAAATGTTTTTATACAAGCAAAGTTTTGGAAAATCATTCTGTTAAAAATATTTCTTAAAAGGAGAGGATATTAAAATCATAAAGTGCATAAAAGGCAAACAGAAATAGTAGCATTCTTTTTAAAGTTTAGTGTACCAATTCATAACTGACACTGATCTAAACCCAATCAAGACAAGATTGTCAAATTCTGAAGTCCTCAACTCAAATGGCAGCTCACTTCTTGTTGAACCCATTGACTCAAATAGCAGGCCTAGCTGTGTTTATTGAAGCTGTATCAGTGGGCCAAGGTATTGATAGTATATCAGTATATGTACTGAAGTAATAACAAAGTAGTAAAAAATAAGAAAAAGAAGTAATAACAATAATGTAAGAGAAAAAAGAGAAGTTGATGAAACTAGAAATAATGGGATAGTACATGTACTGAAGAGTATATCAATCACTTGTGATCCATTAGTATCAGAAAGACAATCAAGTGCCATTGATTCAAATATAATCTGACCATTAACTACAAAAATCTATCATACTAAGGCATAAAAACCTAACAAAGAAGTGCAAAGTGATTGCCCCTCAAACAAAGACATTTATCAAAAGGTCACCACAAAAGTTTCATACTACAAAGAAGTGCAAAATGTCCCTATTCATGCATCACCATCGCTCTCTTCATGATAACCCTTGAGAAGAACGATTTTACACTTCTCTGATAACTTGGGGAACAACTTGAGCTCCTCAAAAACTACGATGTCATCCCCTACCTTAGTGACACGGAATTCCTCTAACAGAGGAGCACTGCATAACACAAGTTTCGCAAATTCTAACATTGACTCGGTCTTTCCCAAGTTCAAATCCCCAGGGAACTGATTATATATAATGTTCACAACCTCCAGGTGTTTAAACAAGCACTCTCGGATTGCTTTTGATTCCCACGAACCTTCAACATGCGGTGGATACTCACAGTTCAAACACTAAAAATTGGAAGAAAAAAAAAATGACGAAGCCCAGTCAATGGTATGATTAGGCAGTATGAATAGATATAAAGAAATAACTAATTAGCCAGTAACATATGATTATGTTGATCCAATCCAAGCACCAACATTATATAGATTTTCGACTATGGGAGTCAATGTATACAGAAGAGCTATTGATGTTTTTTTTTTTGAACAAGCAGGGAATCGTTTGTAGAAAATATGTAGGGAAGTATGGAGGTTAATAAGCCTATTTGTAGCAATTTTACCTAAAATCAAACACATTAACATGAAATTTCTACAAAAGAATGGGGCTCAGCTGACACCATTCTGCCTAGTAATTTGTAACTGTATTGCTTTCTAGTCTTACTTAAAAGGATTTGCAAATAATCGAGTATTCAGTTTTGCACAAAAATATAAAAAGTAATATAAAACATAAATAGAAAATTGATTAAATAATATATAAAATGTAGAGAAGTAGTGGACCTGGATATGGAGTTCTTTTAAATTCGGTGCATTTTGAAACAAGCAAAGAGCAAGCGCAATCTCATCCGAGCTATAACCTAATTCCACAGAAATCTCAGACAAATGATTGAACATAGCTGGAAGATTCTTTGGAATAGGTCCAATGGCCAAGTACTTGCAAAGAAAGTAGAAGAAATCATAAACATCTAGCAAAATAATAAGCTCATACATTATTACAGTATCAGACAAATCTGTGCCCGTCGGATGTGTCAACACTACAGTACCTCATGTACATACCAGAATGCATTCCACTCATCTCCATTGATTCTATCACTTTTTTCTGTATTAAGTGCAGAATTTGAGGCTTAATTTACTAGAATATAACCATTATGTACAAAAGTTTTACATTGATGGTATTACAAGAGATAGGTATGCTAATATCATTGTAAATTTTTTTAACCATATATCAAACTTACATCAATGAATTCAGCACGTATCTCTAGCTTTTGAATGTTAGAAAGATGACCAAGAGCACGTGTAATGTTGCTTTCCTTCCGATCTTTTGCCGCACTGAACGTGCTATAATCTCCAGTTTTTCTACAGAGACAAATGCTTCCCTCGACCAATTTTGGTGTTTCCAAACATATATCATGAAAATCACCACTGATAGCCAAAAAAGCAAGTTTTGGTGCAAGAATACGAAGGCAACCTTGCTGCAGAAAAGAAGAAAGTTTCAAGTGTTCTAGTGAAGGGCAACTCGAAATCAATTTCTCTATACCAAACCCCGACAAATAAAAATGAGATAGGCAAAGGGTGTGTAGCAGAGTAAAGTCATTGAAAAACTGAGGAACATTGATACTGAAACCTGACAGGCACACAGATTTCAATGTACTGCAAGAAAAGAAGCAGGAAGGAATCACAATTGCATCACAATCATCAAATGCTAGAACAAGATGCTCAATTTCATTTGTAGATAAGACGAGCATCCAGCGACCAATCACCTCATTGCAGGCACGCCAACTGACAAGCCAGAATTTTTGAATCCGACCCCGGCGAACCAGTAGTACATTGTTGACCAATTCAATAACCTTAGACTTTGGAAGTGAAGCCCATGAGTATGGAAACACCAAATTTGGAAGTGAAGTCCATGAATCCTTCCAACTACTCGAGAGGATGCTTGTTCTGACCGCCTCTTTGAGTGAAAGTTCAGCTAGAATTTTCTCTTTTATATCAGCAGGCAGGTTGCTTATATAATCAACATTTATATTGATATCAGCACTGTTTTTTTTAGGTTGAGGTGCATCCATTGAAAACTTGAGTCAATTTCAACCTGCAGGCAGCATTAGAAATTTAGAATACTTTTTATGGTTATGAAAAATAGAAGGCTCAGACTGAATCAAGAAGAGTAGCACATAAAGCATATCAATAGTTACACAACAAGTAACATTAATTAATTCATATCACTATTCATCACACTAAACAAATAAAATACGGTCTATCTATGATTTTGTAGCCAAAGATTTGAAAATGTAACAAATAATGCATTAGATTAGA
This sequence comes from Carex littledalei, assembly GCA_011114355.1. Classification (NCBI taxonomy): domain Eukaryota; kingdom Viridiplantae; phylum Streptophyta; class Magnoliopsida; order Poales; family Cyperaceae; genus Carex; species Carex littledalei. The sequence goes on from CM022081.1 coordinate 4,496,337, forward strand.
CAACAGGGGAAAAGGCTACATGGCAACAAAATATTTAACAAGTAAAAGACAATTTAATGAACTAAAACCTCAACTGAAAATATGTCAATAAAATACAAAATTCGGTGTTTGGTATTAAAGCAAAAAAGAAAGAGAAGATCTGATAGTCACACTAACGATGCACTTTCCTTATGCGTTCACCGCAAGAATCTAATAAAACATGAACTATTACACTCATGAAAAAAAGGAAATAATAATGAGTTGATTAATTACCGAAGTAGAAGTGTAGAGGTGAGAGCGAGAAGAGTAGAAGACGGAGAGGCAGCAGCGGTTCCAATACATTGTTTGGAACTGGGAATGGAATGGGATATTTATTTTCCACTATTAACGAGGAGATGAGGTTCTGTACGCTATGTTCTTATCTGCATCTGTGCCTACACCTACGCAATTTATCAAATTTCACGTTATCTTAGGTCTTAGGTCTTATCATGCTGTCTCTGCCTTCCAGCAGCGGAGTCGGATCCTCCAACTGCTGCCTCTTTCGTAGGATTTTTTTTAAAAACAGTAATTAAAATAATAAAAGTTAAAAAAATAACATGATTGCTTCGTTTGTTATAAAAACAGCAAAAACCGAATCCGGAATTCAGTTAAGTTATTTTTTCGCTTAACCGAATACGCTATTCGGTTAAGCTGGTGGTTTTAACAGGGGATACAGTGGGTTGCCACAGAAGATCCTATAAGCTATTTTTTTTGGCTTAACTGAATAGGGGATTCGGTGAAGTCGATTTTTTTGTTTTTTTGGCTTAACCGAATCCGGAATTCGGTGAAGGTGATTTTTTTGCTTTTTTGCTTTTTTTACTTAACCGAAAGTCAACAAGGAGGTCAATGACCTCCTTTTTTGCTCTAAAAAAGGTTGCAGTCCAGTCATATGGAATTCATGAAAAAATATGCTAAATCCTAATCCAAAAGGTAATTTCATTTGCATATTATTAAGTTACTGTATGTAATTTCATTTTTATATCTAGGATGGCTATGCAGATTCTGCCTCTCCGGAATCTGACTACCTCTCAGCCTCAGCATCTACACCTCCAGATGATAACACCAATCCTCAAACAGATGGTGTTAATTCATTTCAAGAAGAAAAGCAGCTCAAGCCCTCAACTTCTGAAGAGAGGAGATATACAAAAGAGGAAATAGAAGGGGAAATTGAAAATGAAAATATAATAGAGGATGCAGAAGCGGCAGGGCTGGATGAAACCAAATTATTTCCATGTGTGCATCACCACGTACCGGCTTGTCATACAAGATTCAAAGATTTTCAAAAGAAAAAAATGGAAGTACCTCATTTTAGATGAGGCACATTTGATAAAGAATTGGAAATCTCAGAGATGGCAAACCCTATTAAACTTCAAACTCGAAAAGGCGAATTTTACTAACAGGCACACCGCTGCAAAATGACTTGATGGAACTGTGGTCGTTAATGCATTTCTTAATGCCACATGTATTTCAGTCCCACCAAGAGTTCAAAGACTGGTTTTGCAACCCAATTTCAGGCATGGTTGAGGGTCAAGAGAAAGTCAACAAGGAGGTCATTGACCGGTTGCATAATGTGTTGCGGCCTTTTATTCTTAGGCGTTTGAAAAGAGATGTCCAAACCGAATCCCCTATTCGGTGCAGAATAAAAAATAAAAAAAAATAATGTAAACCGAATTGGGTATTCGGTTTACAATAAAAAATAAAAAAAAAATCTTAACCAAATTGGGAATTCGGGTGTTACACGGAGTTTACATAGTTTTCGGGATCTGTTTTGTGAAAATATGCTTTAACCGAATAGCGTATTCGGTGAAGCGAAAAAAAATAGCTTAACCGAATCCCGGATTCGGTTTTTGCTGTTTTTATAACAAACGAAGCAATCATGTCGTTTCTTTAACTTTTATTATTTTATTTACTGTTTTTAAAAAAAATCTTCTTTCGTAATTATTTCAAAATTTCCTATTTTTTTTATTTCATAATTATTTGATAATTTTTGTTGGATATTTTTTATGATATTAAAAATTATAAATTTTATGAGAAATTAAAGGGGCTCAGTTCAATATTATTTTTAAAGGTACTTAACAGTGATGAATAAAATAAAACAATTGCAAAATTATTTTAAAATTACAATTTAATAAATTATAATAGTACTGCTGCTCTCTTTTATTTTGTTTGCCACACTCCTCTCTCTCTTGTTTACATTTGATATCCCCTATGTAATAATAAAAGAGAATTAAATATGTGAATTTTGCGAATGAACTGAGAGAGAGAGATAGAGACAGAGGAAGGATTACGGATCAGATAAGCCTTGAAAGATATATACAGGAGCTGAGACTGAGAGGAGTCCATATCCTCGACGGTACCGTAAAAGATTCTCTTTTGCAATAAGCTATTTACGGTTGAGATTAACTCTCAGCCGGTTTGGGATTCGGTCTGACTGGGGGCAGTATTATTGGGCTTTGAGATTCGTGCCAAGTTAAAAATAACGGTCCAGATCAAGTAATTGTAAACGATTCCCTATTACGGTACCGTCGGTGATATGAATTCGACTGAGAGATGGGAAAAGAAGTCGAGGGGAAGTGACATTAGGTGGCAGAGAGGCACGGGGGTCTCGTACGGTAGACAGTCGTAGCGCGTGAGAGGAGTTATGGCGTGTCGGGACTCGGGAGGGAGAGGGGTGATGGGACAGAGGGAGAGAGAAGCGGGAGCGAAGGGATTGACGGGTTTTCGTTTCCTTCTCCAGGAAGGAAGAAAAGAAATGAATGGGTTTTCGTGGGGCCCGCTGCCATTGAAGAGAGGTAGAAGGAAATAGAGAGGGAAGAGATGAGTTCAATTCTGTGTGGTCATTCGTGCGCCGGGTTGTTTTATTTTCTTCTTGTAAGTTGTAAACTTTGTAACTTGTAACCAATTTGTTATTATAAAATTCAATTCTGATAGAATTTAAAGTTCCAATTCTTTGTAAAGTCCAATTTAGACTCCATTCATTGATAATTTTGATCCTTCTTTTTTAAGTTAAACTTTAATTTGGTCCGATTAGGTTTATTTATTAGTTAATCATTTAAGATATCAATTAAGCCCGTATATGCTATCGTCATGTATACTTTAAGTACTTTACTATTTTCATTTTTTTTTTTTTTTTGACACGAGATGATGCACTAAAACATGTATTGGACTGGTCAAAGCCAACCATCTAGAGTTACAATTATCAGGCTAGCGGGTATATCTGGATTGCCGAAATTTTTATTAATATCCAAAAAAATAATAAATTCCAAAATCTATATCTGATTTTGAAAACGGTCCAAATCACATATTTATTTTCTGGTTTAGATCGAATTATCGCAGATTTATTTTCCGTTTTTGGCATTTCAAAACCGCAAAAAAAAAATTTGTATTTTTGGTTTTGGAATTTCAAAACTGCAATTTTAATTTTTTTTAAAAAAAAGAAAATGTTATAATTTTTTTATTGAAATATTAGAAATATTTTATATATTTCTTTGAAAATAGATGTAATACTATATAATTTGATTTATTAGAAAGACTGCGACAAATAACTCGGATCAACATTTTTTAAGCCGGATTTTTCGCGGCTGTAAGAAAAATTAAAATATTTCTTTGTGTGTTATTGGAAAAAAATAAAAATATTTTGAATCTGAGTTATTGATCCCGGTTCAAAAGTCACTTCTAGATAAATACAGAAAATATTATGATCCTTCTATTTTAAAAAAAACAAAAAACTTTAAGTTATTTAATATCCTTTGTCAGAGAATGTCAGAGATTTTTGTTTGTTTTTTCAAAAATAGAAGTGACTACTTATAAAAATAAATAGAGTCCACAAGGTATTTTATCAAAAAAATTGGAAGGAGGATATTTTGTAAAATTTCCTATCAAAGATCTGCATAAAAGTTAAAATGATAAAATCACCATATTAATTATATTCATGCTTTTATGTTTTCTTCCAACACTTCAAAATGACAAAAGTACCCTGTTTATTTAGGAGATATAATAAGATGATTCTCTTTTGTACATATAAGAAGAATTGATGCAACTTTTATACTGGAGATAAGTTCAATTTACACTAATCTCAATTGTTTTTCTTTTAAAAAAAATTAAACTAAGCCAAGATAAAAAAAAAATTGTAAATAACTAAAAAAGTAAATGAGTTTCAAATTAAGACCAAGAAGCATGATACAATTCTCAGGCTGAAATGTTTTATATATAGTTTCTGTAAGCCGTTGGGATGTAATTCATATATGGCCTTAAAACCTAATTAAGGTTTGCTTTCTGCTTTATAAACTCTTCGTAGTATTTAACCACGGGGATGGGGCTCATTTAGAGTGAAAAAAATAGTACGACGGAGCCGGCTTCGTCACAGAACAGCACGACACGCGTATAGGTTACGTACAATGACTCATGTATTCCGTGACGTGACTATTCGCGTGCTGTGACTAATTGTTGGCAAAAGTGACACGGTACGACAAGGAAATTGTCTTGGTCACGGCATGTTTTTTTTTTGTAACATTAATTCTTCATTTTAATATTTTAAAGCATCTTTTCGTAATTTTTTGGAAACTTTTATAAATTTTTCAATAAACAAATTTAAATTACAAATAAATAATGTGATCAAACGTGACTAGAGTGACCGGTTACGGCACGAGTTAGTTCCGGCGTGACTTATATAGTGTGACCATTCGCGTGCCGTGACCACTCTTCAATATTTTGATCATGGCACAACACGATTTTCCACTCTAGACCCATTACAGAAAAGTTTCCTATAAAATTAAGTTGCTTGGCTTGTAAATAATTTTTGTTCTATCAGTACATTTGTTAGTGGACTATTAGTCACTAACCTTATTATTATTATTTTTTTAAATTCAATTGCTTGAACGACATTCTTATACAGTGGGAGCTGATATTGGAACAACATTGTTTACTACTGACACAACACAAGATGTAAATTTTTAATTGGTGAACAATTTTGGCCTTCCTTAATTATTTCCTCCGTGGATAATTCTTTCACATTAACTAATAGACCAAATTAGGTTATTAAAGTTGTTATCCAGTAAACAAATAACTTATGTCCCCTGATATAATATTTCCAATCAAATTACTAGTCAATAGAAGTCAACAATTAATGTTAAATATTATCGATAAAAACATCAATTTTATTAAGACAAATAGAAAATAGGACATCAAATAGAGGAGGGATCCACTTACACCGTTTTTTATGACATCCGATTACACTTTACATTTTCAAAATTTTCAAAGTTCAATCAGTCTATCCAAACCATTCAACATAATGGATATATTAAAATGTGCTTGCAGATCAAATTTTATATTTTTTGAATTTTTTTACTATTTAGTAAGTATTAAAATTTGCTTGCAGCCTAGCTGTGTTTATTGAAGCTGTATCAGTGGACCAAGGTATTGATAATTTTCTTCTATAACCAGCTTCTCTAACATGGATTTTTTTTTAAAAAAAAAATTAGATAGGTACAAAATCACTATTTTCAAAAAATTCAGAACCATCCGAAAAAATAATATTGCACTATCTAACAAAATAGTAAACAAATTTAATTTTAAAAAATATAAAATTTGATCTCTAGGCATATTTTATTATACATATCATGTTGAGCGGTTCAGATCGACTGTTAGAATTTTAAAAATAAAGATAAAGATGTGAGGCATAATTAAGAGTACAAAACCATGTTGCATTTAAACCCTCCTCTTAAAAAAATAACTTCGAGGATCACAAAAATTAAAACTAAAACATGAAGCTTCAAATTTTATTTCCTTTAATTCAACAATTAACGAAATAGAATGACATCCTACAATATTACAAAATCTAAAATATGATATATATAATAGATAGGGACTTATATTATGCCAATTTCTATCAAAACTTGATCCACTAGTTTGGTGTAGCTGGAACTTCAAACTTCAGTGCCAGGAGCGAATTTACATTCAAAGTCAAGAGATGCTCAGTCATGTGGACACGTGAGTCATGCGTGATCAAAATCGTTCGATTATAATTAAATTGTGAGTATTAAATAAATTAATTTAAATTACGAAAAATATAGTTAAATATTACCAGTTAGTTGCCTCAGGAGTTGGTCCCAAAAATTTTACAAAACGATTCAAAGATAACAACTTAAACTCAATAACTAGTTAAACTTGCGTTAGAATTGGGAATCAAAGAATGAGGGTCCAATATATAATATGCTTTCTTTGACGGTGGTCGGGCAAGAATCCATTTTGACTAGGTTAAGTTCAAAAAGAGAAAAATAAAAATATAATATTGGGAGAATGTTGAATAAACAAACTATTGAAATGCTTTGCTGCTTTCTCAAAGCATCTGTTTGAGAAATGGTTGAAGAAATGGATTCACCGTTTACTCACAAAAAACTTTAAAATATCATGAGAATCAATCTTTAGTCTAGTATTAAAGACAATTTTTTCTGTGTAAGAAATCACAGGTTCAAAATCCAGAAAAGACAATCTTTTGTGTGAATTGACCTTCAACTTTAAATAGTTAGATGACTTGACTTTTAATTTTTACTCAAAAAAACTTTAAAATATCATTGTTTGAAACTTGAGGTGAAAAAGGAAAAATAGCAATTGCTTCCACAGTTTCACAAATAAATTTCCACTGCCAAATACCCAAAGTAAATATCTGAAAAACTATATAAGGTTATTAGTATTCTTCCAACTGGTAAAAATAAACTTTGCAAATGCCATTTCATGGGCAATTAATGCCCAAAGCATCATCTTCGGTGCAATATAATCAGTAATCACTGATCATTAACTACAAAAATCTATCATACCAAGACATAAAAACCTAACAGACAAGTGCAAAGTGATAGCCCCTCAAACATAGAAATTTATCAAATGTCACCACAAAAGTTTCATACTACAGAGAAGTGCAAAATGTCCCTATTCATGCATCACCATCGCTCTCTTCATCATTAATACACAATTCTATTACCCTTGAGAAGAACGAGTTTACACTTCTCTGATAACTTGGGGAACAACTTGAGCTCCTTAAAAACTACCAAGTCATCCTTTAACTCAGTGACACGGAATTCCTCTAACAGAGGTGCAGTGCTTAACACAAGTTTCGCAAATTCTAGCATCGACTCGGTCTTTCCAAAGTCCAAATCACTAGGGAACCGAATATACATAATGTTCACAACCTCCAGGCGTTTAAACAAGCAGTCTTGGATTGCTTTCGATTCCCACAAACCTTCAACATGCAATGGATAATCAAAGTCCAAACACTAAAAATTGGAAAAAAATAATAAAAAAAATGAAGAAACCCTGTCAGTGGTATGATTAGGCAGTATGAATAGATAGAAAAGATTTAACTAATATGCAAGTAATATATGATTATGTTGATCCAATTCAAGCACCAACATTTAGATTTTCAACTATGGGAGTCAACGTATACATAGGAGCTATTAATGTTTATTTTTGAACAAGTCGGGAATCTTTGTAGAAAATATGTAGGCAAGTATGGAGGTCAATAAGCTTATTTGTAGCAATTTTACCTAAAATCCAACACATCCACATGAAATTTCTACAAAAGAATGGGGGCTCAGCTGACACCATTCTTGCATAGTAATTTGTAACTGTATTTCTTTCTAGTTTCCTTGCCTACAGTATTACTTAAAAGGATTTGCAAATAATCGAGCATTCAGTTTTGCACAAAAATATAAAAAGTAATATAAAACATAAATAGAAAAATTGATTAAATAATATATAAAATGTAGAGAAGTAGTGGACCTGTATACGGAGTTTCTTTAAGTTTGGTGCACTTTGAAACAAGCAAAGAGCAGGCGCAATCTGATCCGGGCCATTACATAATTCCAAAGAAATCTCAGACAAATGATTACAGATAGCTGGAAGATTATCTGGAATAGGTCCCATGGCCAAGTACTAGCAAAGAAAGTAGAAGAAATCATAAACATCCTCATATATTATTACAATATCAGACAAATCTCTGCCGGTTGGATGTGTCAACACTACAGTACAAAATGTACATACCAAAATGTATTTGACTCATATCCATTGATTCCATCGCCTTTTTTTGTATTAAGTGTAGAGTTTGAGGCTTAATTTACTAGAATATAACCATTATATACAAACGTTTTATATTAATGGTATCACGAGGCAGTGGTATGCTAATATCATTGTGTATTTTTTTAACCATATATCAAACTTACATCAATGAATTCACCCCATATAGCTAGCTTTTGAATGTTAGAAAGATGACGAAGAGCACGTGTAATGTTGATTTCCTTCCCATCTTTTGCCACACTGAACGTCCTATAATCTCCAGTTTTTCTACGGAGACAAATGCTTCCCTCGACCAATTTTGGTGTTTCCAAACATATATCATGAAAATCACCACTGATAGCCAAAAAAGTGAGTTTTGGTGCAAGGATACGAAGGCAACCTTGCTGGAAAAAAGATTCAAGTTCCAAGTGTTCTAGTAAAGGGCAACTTGAAACCAATTTCTCTATACCAAACCCCGACAAATTAAAACGATGTAGGCAAAGGGTGTGTAGCAGAGTAAAGTCATTGAAAAACTGAGGAACATTGATACCGAAACCTGACAGGCGCACAGATTTCAATGTATTGCAAGAAAAAAAATGGGAAGGAATTTTTCCTTGCTTCCATGCATGACGAAAATTTAGATCAAGATGCACAATTTCATTTATAGATAACCTGAGCATCCAGCGACCGATCGCGTTATTGCAGGCATGCCTACTGACACGCTTGAATTTTTTAATTGGACCCCGGTGAGCCCATAGTACCTTGTTGACCGATTCAATAAGCCTAGACTTTGTAGATTCTTCTTCAAACACCAAATTTGGATGTGAAGTCCATGAATCCTTCCACCTGCTTGAGAGGATGCTTGTTCTGGCCGCCTCTTTGAGTGAAAGTTCAGCTAGAATTTTCTCTTTTATATCAGCGGGCAGGTTGCTGATATAATCACCATTCATGTTGATATCAGCACTGTTATTTTTAGGCTTGGGTGCATCCATTGAAAACTTGAGTCAATTTCAACCTGCAGGAGAGGCAGCATCAGAATACTTTTGTTGGTTATAAAAAATAGAAGCCTCAGACTGAATCAAGAAGAGTAGCACATAAAACATATCAATAGTTACTCAACAAGTAACATTAATTAATTCAGATCACTATTCATCACACTAAACAAAATACGGTCTATCTATGATTTTGTAGCCAAAGATTTGAAAATGTAACAAATAATGCATTAGATTAGACAACAGGAGAAAAGGCTACATGGCAACAAAATATTTAACAAGTAAAAGACAATTTAATGAACTAAAACCTCAACTGAAAATATGTCAATAAAATACAAAATTCGGTGTTTGGTATTAAAGCAAAAAAGAAAGAGAAGATCTGATAGTCACACTAACGATGCACTTTCCTTATGCGTTCACCGCAAGAATCTAATAAAACATGAACTATTACACTCATGAAAAAAAGGAAATAATAATGAGTTGATACCGCAAGTATTGTCCTCTGTAAAAAACCACAAATGCATGGATTGAGTGTCAAGATCAAGGAAATATTTATATAAAGGGGGCGATCGAGGAGTTGATTAATTACCGAAGTAGAAGTGTAGAGGTGAGAGCGAGAAGAGTAGAAGACGGAGAGGCAGCAGCGGTTCCAATACATTGTTTGGAACTGGGAATGGAATGGGATATTTATTTTCCACTATTAACGAGAAGGCCTAAGTCCTGATCAGGTTCGATTGACTTGTCTCCTTCAAAAGTGTTTATTGATCAGGTTCTGTGCGCTATGCTCTATCTGCATTTATGCCTACACCTACGCAATTTATCAAATCTGACATGATCTTAGGTCTTATCATGCTCTCTGCCTTCCAGGTTCCAGCTGCTGCCCCTTTCGTAATTATTTCAAAATTTCCTATTTTTTTTATTTCATAATTATTTGATAATTTTTTGTTTGATATTTTTTATGATATTAAAAAATTAGGAAATTTATGAGAAATTAAAGGGGCTCAGTTCAATATTATTTTCAAAGGTACCTAACAGTGATGAATAAAATAAAACAATTGTAAAACTATTTTAAAATTACAATTTAATGAATTATAATAGTACTGCTGCCCTCTTTTATTTTGTTTGCCACACTCCCTCTCTCTCTCTTATTTACATTTGATATCCCCTATGTAATAATAAAAGAGAATTAAATATGTGAATTTTGTGAATGAACTGAGAGAGAGAGAGATAGAGACAGAAGAAGGATTACGGATCAGATAAGCCTTGAAAGATACATACAGCCTACAGGAGCTGAGACTAAGAGGAGTCCATATCGTCGACGGTACCGTAAAAGATTCTCTTTTACAATTAGCTATTTACGGTTGAGATTAACTCTCAGCCGTTTTGGGATTCGGGCTGACTGGGGGGCAGTATTTTTAGCTTTGAGATTCGTGCCAAGTGAAAAATAACGGTCCAGATCAAGTAATTGTAAAAGATTCCCTATTACGGTACCGTCGGTGATATGAATTCGACTGTGAGAGGGGAAAAGAAGTCGAGGGGAAGTGACATTAGGTGGCAGAGAGGCACGGGGGTCTCGTACGGTAGACAGTCGTAGCGCGTGAGAGGAGTTATGGCGTGTCGGGACTCGGGAGGGAGAGGGGTGACGGGACAGAGGGAGAGAGAAGCGGGAGCTAAAGGATTTGATGGGTTTACGTTTCCTTCTCTAGGAAGGAAGAAAAGAAATGAATGGGTTTGGTGGGGCCCGCTGCCATTGAAATAGAGGTAAAAGGAAATAGAGAGGGAAGAGTTGAGTTCAATTCTGTGTGGTTACTCGTGCGCCGGGTTGTTTTATTGTCTTCTTGTAATAACTTGTAACCAATTTGTAATTATAAAATTCAATTCTGATTGACTTTAAAGTTCCAATTTAGATTCCATTCATTGATAATTTTGATCTATCTATTTTAAGTTAAACTTTAATTCCGATTAGGTTTTATTTATTAGTTAATCATTTAAGATATCAATTAAGCCCGTATATGCTATCGTCATGTATACTTGAAGTACTTTACTATTTTCATTTTTCTTTATTTTTTTGACACGAGATGATGCACCAAAACATGTATTGGACTGGTCAAAGCCAACCATCTAGAGTTACAATTATCAGGCTAGCTGGTATATCTGGATTGCCGAAATTTTTATTAATATCCAGAAAAATATTAAATTCCAAAATCTATATCAGATTTTGAAAACGGTCCGAATTGCAGATTTATTTTCTGGTTTAGATCGAATTATCGCAGATTTATTTTTCTGTTTTGGAATTTCAAAACCGAAAAAAAAGATTGTATTTTTGGTTTTGGAATTTCAAAACTGCAATTAAATTTTTTTTTTTAAAACAGAAAATGTTATAATTTATTTATTTTTTTATTGAAATATTATAAATATATTATATTTTTTTTAAATAGATAGAAAACTATATAATTTGATTTATTAGAAAGACTACGACAAATAACCCGAATCAATATTTTTCAAGTTGGATTTTCCACGGTTGTAAGAAAAATTAAAATATTTCTTTGTGTGTTATTGGAAAAAGATAAAAATATTTTGAATCTGAGTTATTGATCCCGGTTCAAAAGTCACTTCTAGATAAATACAGAAAATATTGCGATCCTTCTATTTTGAAAAAAAAAACAAAAACTTTAAGTTATTTAACATCCTTTGTCAGAGAATGTCAGAGATTTTTGTTTGTTTTTTCAAAAATAGAAGTGACTACTTATAAAAAAAATAATATAAGATCTGCATAAAAGTTAAAATGATAAAATCACCATATTAATTATATTCATGCTTTTATGTTTTCTTCCAACACTTCAAAATAACAAAAGCACCCTATTTATTTAGGAGATATAATAAGATGATTCCCTTTTGTACATATAAGAGAAATTGACCTAACTTTTATGATAAGTTCAATTTACACTCATCTCAATTGTTTTTCTTTTAAAAAAAATTAAACTAATCCAAGATAAAAAAAAATTGTAAATAACTAAAAAAGTAAATGAATTTCAAATTAAGACCAAGAAGCATGATACAATTCTCAAACTGAAATGTTTTATATATAGTTTCTGTAGGCCGTTGTAATTTATATATGGCCTTAAAACCTAATTAAGTTTGCTTTCTGCTATGTAAACTCTCCGTAGTATTTAACAACGGGGATGGGCCCATTTAGAGTGGGAAAAATAGCACGACGGAGCTTCGTCACAGAATGGCACGGCACGTGTATAAGTTACGTACAATGACTCGTGTGTTCTGTAACGTGACTATTCGCGTGCCGTGACTAATTGTTGGAAAAAGAGACACGACACGACAAGGAATTTGTTAGTAAGTAATAATCTAGAAGTCAATAATACGATAATTTAATTATATAAAACTTTGTTCATGAATTGAATGATTAATAAAATATCATTTTGTTCTTTGAGTTTTATCGAATTATGGATCATTTCGGCATTCGGATTCGAAATGAGTAGAACTTCATAATATAGATGATAAATACTCTTAATAGTCACTGACCGAGGTAATTAGCAAAGAACACTAATTACCCAATTAAAGGTTAGTATGTGGATTAAATGATGGTTAAGTTTTACTGACCATAGACAAGGAGTTGTCAATTTAATCACATAGATACATGTTAGAGAACATGATATTTGACAGACCCCGAATGAAACATTATACGGAATTGTGTTCGTGTCATTAATGCTTTCATTCAGTGTTAAGTTCTACAGTATGAGGTATTCATCTTTCCTAACTAAGAGATGTGTATGTGTGATTGTTACCTAACGCTATCTGTAAAAAGTAGCTATAACGGTAGCTCTTCGGTATACATAACTTAGCTGAGGTAGTGATGGTCTACCAAAAGTACTATTGTCCCTCGTATTTATTATACGAGTTATAGTGTCACTGGGCCCCTTGATAGAGTAAGAATATCTGCTAGCAGTATGAATACAAGAGTAATCATATTTGATAATCTGCTCAAGATCAAGAAAAGATTAATTTGCAAGGATGACACAAACCTACCTTGAAATTAATCTGACAGCTATGAGACAAAAGAATTAACACGAGTAAAATAGTTTACTGGATCGTGATATTGTACTGTACAGCATCATCTGTGTAATTGGATGGTCATGATGCGTTTTGCCAGATGCCTCTCATGATTATAGAAGTTAAAACGGTTTTAATTCTATTTACCAACATAACACAGATCCTATCGGGTCACACCAATAGGAGTTAATCGGAGAATCTTATTGATTGATTATAAATTGATTATGATCAATAATAAGATGGTTTATAATTAATTATACGTGATATAATTATATTATAAATGTTATGTAAAAATGACAAGCAAAAACATTGGTTAATTTATAAACGTGTATGACACGTTGTATAAAAGTTAACCGGTTAATTTATAAACGTGCATGACACGTTGTATAAATTACCGAAATTAACAACCGCAAGAAATGTAATTATTCAGAATAATTATACGGATATTAGTTGTGTTCGGGGCGAGGGCATTCTGGTCTTTTCAGATTCGTCCTTATCCGCATGACACGTCACTGATCCTATCCACATGACATGTCATCGATCCTATCCAGATGACATGTCATCAATCCTATCCACATGACACCTCACCCCTAGGTGGCATGCCTTGTCATGGGGGTATTTTGGTCTTTTCACAACATTTCAAAGGCTATAAATAGAGGGGTAGGGGTAGAGAAAAATGATAGAAATCAGATTCGACTCGATTCGATTCGATTATAATATTTTCTCTCCCAAATAGTGTTGCGGTTTAAACGAAAGTTATACGTAACAGTTACGTATTATCTTTCGAGTTGTTGAATAGTGTTTGCGGGATTTTAGTGAATAGTGTTTTCCCGAAATTCGCGATATTTCTGTTTTGCCTTTTAGTAAAATCAGAATAACTGCGGGTCGGGAATTCTGCTATTTTGTCTTTTTCTCGTGAATAGTGTTTTTGCGTAAGACTGCGGTTTACAGTATTTCTGGCAAAAGAAATAAACCGCTCTCTGGTTAGTCCTGGTGGATAACCTATAGAGGCACCATATGTTTGGTGCTCCGAGAGAAGTCATTGCTCCGAAAGAAGACATTGCTCAGATCCGGTCTTCTCGCTCGGTCTGCATTCCAATTGTAATTTGGAAACAAGGTATAAATGTTATATAAATTTATTTACTTGGTAAATAGATTTAAGTTTTAGAAATCAATTACGGGAATAGATCTATAAACTGATTAAAATACAAGTAAATACGGTTTTACTACTTTGGGTCTATACAGGATTAATCTGGTATGTAACTCTCGGTTATTATCCGACATACTACTTAATCTATGATCTGAATGAGTAAAGTTTTACTTACGGCTTTTAATCTAAGAAACGGATTGAACAGGTATGTAACTCTCGGTAGATTATCCGACATACCACTTCAATCCTTTTGGCTTGAGTCAGCCGTAGAAATTTTTTGTTCTACGGTCTTTCCGCAGCTTAAGTCTAATGGCTTTGGGTAGCCTCAAAACCCAACAGAATTGTCTTGATCACGGCATTTTTTTTTCTAAAATTAATTCTTCATTTTAATATTTTAAAGAATCTTTTCGTAATTTTTTGGAGCTGATATTGGAACAACATCGTTTACTACTGACACAGCACAAGATGTAAATTTTTAATTGGTGAACAATTTTGCCCTTCCTTAATTATTTCCTCCGTAGTTAATTCTTTCACATTAACTAATAAACCAAATTAGTTTATTAAAGTTGTTATCTAGTAAAGCACATAACTTATGTCCCCTAATTAATTTCACAAAATTTCCAATCTAATTACTAGTCAATAGATATCAACAATGTTAAAAATTATCGATAAAAATATCAATTTTATTAAGACAAATAGAAAATAGGACATAAAATAGAGGAGGGATCCACTTATACCGTTTTTGGTGACATCCGATTACATCTTACATTTTCAAAGTTTCCAGTCACAAGGATCTTCATAGTCGGTCGCGACTATTGTCATTCTGATTCGAGTAATCATTTATTTAGCACTTCCCAAGGAGCGGGAACTGCCATTCTAACCCTTCTTGGGGGATTCCATCCACAAACACAAAGTTTATTGTTGATCATCATCATTTAGCTATTGTCTTTATTTTTCTAATTGCTGGTCATATGTATAGAACTAATTTTGAAATTGGACATAGTATCAAAGAGTCCAAACATTCGATCCAAACCATTCAACATGATTTATATATTAAAACGTGCTTACAGATCAAATTTTATATTTTTTTTGAATTTTTTTACAATTTATTAAGTATTTTACAAAATCGTTGTTTTCAGACCATTGAATTTTTGGACCCATCTTAATAAATAGTAAAAAAATAAACAAAAAGTAAATTTTGATCTGCAAACACATTTTGATATATCCATCATGTTGAACGGTTTGAATCGACTGTTTAAACTTTGAAAATGTAGGGTGTCATTCGGTATCACAAAAAATGATGTAAGTGGATTCCTACTCCATAAATAACATATATTCTTAAATAAATACAATGTTGCCATAAGTTGGTTTAAGTTCATCAACATATATTAACTTCCCATTTTAAGTGTAACGTGATTAACCTGACCAATTAATCATGAAATTAAGAATTGTAGGCTTAGTGTAGTGGTACACAAATTCAATTTTCGAGAATAATATTTAAAAAATACTGGAATGTACGGGCCTTTTAATAAAAAAAATCATGAATTTAGATTTTAATTGGTTAGATATGGATTGAATTTGATTAACCCAACAAAGAGCAAAAAAAAAAAAAGATCGAGTGAAATCCAACGGACCCATATTTATTATTTAACTTCCTTTGAAAATTTAATTGTCCGCAACCAACATAATAGTGTTATTTTGTTTTATTTTTAAATTAAAATTTGTTTAGTTGTAGCATGTTATATTTATTTAGTTAAATTAAAATAAGAAATGAGAGGCCCGTATAAAAAAAAGAGTGAGTTTATGGTACTATGCGTAGTACGGATTAGTCCGTACTACGAAGTCATATTTTTATTTTGAAAATTCTGATGACCGATCCGAACCGTTCAACGTAATTTTCATATGATAATATACTTGTGGGCTAAATTTTATATTTTTCAGAATGTTTTACTATATTTTTAGATAGGTAGAAAATCACTATTTTTGGATGTTTCAGAATTTTTAGATCAAGTGATTTTCTACCTATCTTAAAATATAGTAAAATAATTCAAAAAAATATAAAATTTAGTCTGCAAATACAATTCATGTGGGGATCACGTTGAACAGTTCAGATTGACCATTAGAATTTCCAAAATGAAAATATGACTCCGTAGCACGGATTAGTCCGGGCTACACACAGTGCCATAGACTCACTCTAAAAAAAAGCTTGTAGAAGAAAATAATAATTAGCTGAAAGAATGAAAAAGCAAGTATTATTTTATTTGGACTATCAGTCTAGAAAATTGTTCAAGCAATTTTTTGTTAAAAGATTTGAATTGATATCATTTATACTCTCTTTATGTGCTACTGACATTGTTTCCGGCACCAGCTTTTGGTTCAGAGATTCTCGCAAGCAAATCAACTCTTTTTTTTTTTGAAAAACCGATAGAGGCTATCAGCTTAAGTTACAACCTTCAACCATTTACAACTGCTAACAGGAAAGAAGCTGCATCTAAGAATTATACAACTGAACTATCTACTCAACTATATTTCAACCAAAGACTTGCTTCTCTTCGTGCATGGCATGCTATCCACTCAGGAGATGTGTCAGCATCATCAAAGATTTTTTTGTTGCGCCCTCTCCAGAGAAACCATAAGACCGCAAAGAAGTAAGACCCCCAATAAGCACGAGATAGCCTTCTCATGCAACCCCGCCATGATTTATCCACAGTAGCATGCAACGTAGGCTCCAGTTGAATTAATGAAAATCCGAGCATCATCTTGATTTGGGACCAACAGCGCCGAGCTTGAGGGCAGAGGAAGAACAGGTGAAAGGCAGTCTCCAAAGAACAGCCGTGGCATAGCTCACATTGCATGTTACACTCTAGTCCACGGCGTAGCATAACATCATGAGTTAATAGTCTATCCTGCAAAAACAGAAATCCAAAAACCTTAACCGTAGGAGGGATCTTAAGGCACCAAATGAAGCCATAATCCCACTTCAAAGCTCCAGCCGATATGACCTTCTTATAGTACGAGCTGGCCGAGTACTCCTTATTATTGGACCATAACCACTGTATACAATCATGGGAATGTCCTTGCTGAAGCTCTTCCTGGTAGAGACCGCTATCCTTTGCCATTTGCAGTGAGTATTTCCTGGTAGAGACCGCAAGCAAATCAACTCAATGTCACAATCAATCAAATAGCAAATTCAATCCTTATTTCAATTGTTTTTTCTTTGGTTTCTTTATTTTTTCAAATGATAAGCAAGAAAAGTAGGAAGATACTTGAGAAAATTTTAAAGTCTAGAGATACACGAAGACCGGATTTGTTAAGGTAGAAACCTTTCCTTATAATTCATACTAATTCAGTCTAAAGATAAAATGCAGAGATTTCTTTAATATTTATGTAAATTTTGATTGGACGGTTCAGATCTAAACAAAAATATTATGTCACCTTGGGGTGATATGAATTCCATGAAGACCTGAGGGATGTCATACGAAACACATACCAAATTTGCACCAATTTCTTTGCAAATTTATGTTAACTAGTGTTGCAAACGGATCGGATATTATCTGACTGTATCTGAATCAATTTGAGCCTCTTACCAGTGTATCTGTTTCTAGACAATGTTTCTAGATGTATGATGATGAAAACCATCACATGTACAAAGAATTAAACTATCACGTATATTGGTTTATCCCATCGTCATAGCAAGTTGCGCTCGAAATAAAATCCAATAAAATTGATATTAAACTTTCATTCACGTTCCAATAAAATACAACAAATTGATATTAATCTGACTGCAAAGTGATAGCCCTCTGGAACATAGAAATTTATCAAAATGTCATCACAAAAGTTTCAGAATACAGGAGCACAAGTGAACACTATTCATGCATCACCATCACTCTCTTTCCGAATCCTTGAGAAGAATGAGTTTACACTTATCTGATAACTTGGGGAACAACTTGAGCTCCTCAAAAACTATCAAGTCATTCTTTAACATAGTAACACAGAATATCTCCAACAGAGGTGCAGTGCTTAACACAAGTTTGGCAAATTCTAGCATCGACTTGGCCCTATCCAAGGAAGCAGAGACCTGACGATACATAATGTTCACAACCTCCAGGCGTTTAAACAAGCAGTCTCGGATTGCTTTCGATTCCCACAAACCTTCAACATATGGTGGATCACCAAAGTACGAACGCTAAAAATTGAAAAAATAAAAATAAAAAAATGAAGAAGCCCTGTCAGTGGTATGATTAGGCAGTATGAATAGATAGAAAGATTTAACTAATTTGCCAGTAATATATGATTATGTTGATCCAATCCAAGCACCAACATTATATAGATTTTCGACTATTGGAGTCAATGTATACAGAGGAGCTATTGATGTTTATTTTTTGAACAAGTAGGGAGTCGTTTGTAGAAAATATGTAGGGAATATGGAGGTCAATAAGCTTATTTGTAGCAATTTTACCTAAAATCCAACACATCAACATGAAATTTTTACAAAAGAATGGGGCTCAGTTGACCCTATTCTTGCCTAGTAATTGGTAACTGTATTTCTTTCTAGTTTCCTTGCCTACAGTATTACTTAAAAGGATTTGCAAATAATCGAGCATTCAGTTTTGCCCAAAAATATAAAAAGTAATATAAAACATAAATAGAAAAATTGATTAAATAATATATAAAATGTAGAGAAGTAGTGGACCTGTATATGGAGTTCTTTTAAGTTCGGTGCACTTTGAAACAAGCAGAGAGCAGGCGCAATCTCATCCGGGCCATGACATAATTCCACATATATCTCAGACAAATGATTGAACATAGCTGGAAGATTCTTTGGAATAGGTCCCATGGCCAAGTACTTGCAAAGAAAGTAGAAGAAATCATAAACATCTAGCCAAATAATAAGCTCATATATTATTACAGTATCAGACAAATCTGTGCCGGTCGCATGTGTCAACACTACAGTACCACATGTACATACCAGAATGTATTCGACTCATATCCATTGATTCTATCCCTTTTTTCTGTTTTAAGTGAAGAGTTTGAGGCTTAATTTACTAGAATATAACCATTATGTACAAAAGTTTTATATTAATAGTATTTCGAGGGATAGGTATGCTAATGTCATTGTAAACAATTTTAAGCATATATCAAACTTACATCAATGAATTCACCACATATCTTTAGCTTTTGAATGTTAAAAAGTTGCCCAAGAGCACGTGTGAAGTTGCTTTCCTTCCCATCTTTTGCCGCACTAAACATCCTACAATCTCCGTGTCGTCCATAGAGACGAATGCTTCCGTCAACCAATTTTGGTGTTTCCAAATAGATATCATGAAAATCACAATAAATATTCAAAACAGTGAGTTTTGGTGCAAGGATACGAAGGCAACCTTGCTGGTCAAAAGAAGAAAGATCCAAGTGTTCTAGTAAAGGGCAACTCGAAACCAATTTCTCTATACCAAACCCCAACAAATTAAAATCAGATAGGCAAAGGGTGTGTAACAGAGTAAAGTCATTGAAAAACTGAGGAACATTGATACTGCAACCTGACAGGCACACAGATTTCAATGCATTGCAAGAAAAGAAGCGGGAAGGAATCACGCATGCAGCATTGAAAATCTAGATGAAGATGCTCAATTTCATTTGTAGATAAGACGAGCATCCAGCGACCAATCGCCTCATTGCAGGCATGCCTACTGACAAGCTTGAATTTTTGAATCGGACCCCGGTGAACCCGTAGTACCTTGTCGACCAATTCAATAAGCCTAGACTCTGTAGATTTTTCTTTAAACACCAAATTTGGATGTGAAGTCCATGAATCCTTCCACCTGCTCGAGAGGATGCTTGTTTTGGCCGCCTCTTTGAGTGAAAGTTCAGCTAGAATTTTCTCTTTTATATCAGCAGGCAGGTTGCTGATATAATCACTATTCATGTTGATATCAGCAATGTTATTTGTAGGCTGGGGTGCATCCATTCAAAACTTGAGTCAATTTCAACCTGCAGGAGAGGCAGCATCAGAATACTTTTTATGGTTATAAAAAATAGAAGCCTCAGACTGAATCAAGAAGAGTAGCACATAAAGCATATCAATAGTTACTCAACAAGTAACATTAATTAATTCAGATCACTATTCATCACGCTAAACAAAATACGGTCTATCTATGATTTTGTAGCCAAAGATTTGAAAATGTAACAAACAATGCATTAGATTAGACAACAGGAGAAAAGGCTACATGGCAACAAAATATTTAACAAGTAAAAGACAATTTAATGAACTAAAACCTCAACTGAAAATATGTCAATAAAATACAAAATTCGGTGTTTGGTATTAAAGCAAAAAAGAAAGAGAAGATCTGATAGTCACACTAACGATGCACTTTCCTTATGCGTTCACCGCAAGAATCTAAAATAAAACATGAACTATTACACTCATGAAAAAAAAAGAAATTATAATGAGTTGATACCCAAGTATTTTCCTCTTGTAAAAGCCACGAATGCATGGATTGATTGTCAAAATCAAAGAAGGAAGTATTTATATAAAGGGGGCGATCGAGGAGTTGATTAATTACCGAAGTAGAAGTGTAGAGGTGAGAGCGAGAAGAGTAGAAGACGGAGAGGCAGCAGCGGTTCCAATACATTGTTTGGAACGGGGAACGGGGATATTTATTTTCGACTATTAACGAGGAGGCCTAACCCTCATCAGGTTCGATTAACTTGTCTCCTTGAAAAGTGTTTATTGATCAGGTTCTGTGCGCTATGCTCTTATCTGCATCTATGCTTACACCTACGCAATTTATCAAATCTCACATTACCTTAGGTCTTATCATGCTGTCTCTGCCTTCCAGCTAGACTTCTGCTAACGGGTACCTCGGGCAGGGCAGACCCGTACCCGTCCCGGGCAGCGGGCAGGAAGGGTACGGGTACAACGGGTTGGCGGGTACAACGGGCACGGGTAGGCGGGTTTTTTTTTTAAAAACTCCGCCCTGCCCGTCTCAAACCCGTGCCCGTTGCGGGTAAACGGGTACAACGGGCAAGGGTACAGCGGGCACGGGCAGGACGGGCACGGTAGGAATTTTTTAATCTGGACCGTTATTTTTAACTTGGAACGAATCTCAAAGCCAAATAATACTGCTCCCTGCGTTATGCCGAATCTCAAAGCGGTGAGAGTTAATCCCAAACCGTAAAGTGAAGGGAATCTTTTACACATATTGGAGAGGATCCTGCGCTACACCCAATAGGCACCGTACACATCCACTTTTACACGAATAATATTATAATACTAGGCCCCTGCGCTAGTGCGCTACACCCAAAAGGGAATCTTTTACAATTACTTGATCTGCACCGTTCTTTTTAAATTGGCACGAATCTCAATATTCACATGAAAAGGGAATCTTTTACAATTACTTGATCTGCAGTCTGCACCCTGCGCTACCGTTCTTTTTAAATTGGCACGAATCTCAATATTCACTTGACGGGTACGCGGGTGCGGGTACACCCGTGGCGGGTGCGGGCAGACGGGCAGCGGGCACGGGTTTGGCGGGTACGGGTACACCCGGGTTTGGCACCAAAACAGGCCACCCTGCCCATTTCAAGCCCGTACCCGCGTACCCGTTTACCCGTCTATACCCGGGCACGGGTACGGGTACCCCGGGCACCGGGCACGGGCGGACCGGGCACGGGCAGCCCCAGGCGGGCAGTGTCAAATGTCTACTTCCAGCTGCTGCCCCTTTCGTAATTATTTCAAAATTTCCTATTTTTTTTATTTCATAATTATTTGATAATTTTTTGTTTGATATTTTTTATGATATTAAAAAATTAGGAAATTTATGAGAAATTAAAGGGGCTCAGTTCAATATTATTTTCAAAGGTACCTAACAGTGATGAATAAAATAAAACAATTGTAGGTCTATTTTAAAATTACAATTTAATAAATTATAATAGTACTGCTGCCCTCTTTTATTTTGTTTGCCACACTCCCTCTCTCTCTCTTATTTACATTTGATATCCCCTATGTAATAATAAAAGAGAATTAAATATGTGAATTTTGTGAATGAACTGAGAGAGAGAGAGATAGAGACAGAAGAAGGATTACGGATCAGATAAGCCTTGAAAGATATATACAGGAGCTGAGACTGAGAGGAGTCCATATCGTCGACGGTACCGTAAAAGATTCTCTTTTACAATTAGCTATTTACGGTTGAGATTAACTCTCAGCCGTTTTGGGATTCGGGCTGACTGGGGGGCAGTATTTTTAGCTTTGAGATTCGTGCCAAGTGAAAAATAACGGTCCAGATCAAGTAATTGTAAAAGATTCCCTATTACGGTACCGTCGGTGATATGAATTCGACTGTGAGAGGGGAAAAGAAGTCGAGGGGAAGTGACATTAGGTGGCAGAGAGGCACGGGGGTCTCGTACGGTAGACAGTCGTAGCGCGTGAGAGGAGTTATGGCGTGTCGGGACTCGGGAGGGAGAGGGGTGATGGGACAGAGGGAGAGAGAAGCGGGAGCGAAGGGATTGAGGGGTTTTCGTTTCCTTCTCCAGGGAGGAAGAAAAAGAAATGAATGGGTTTTGGTGGGGCCCGCTGCCATTGAAAGAGAGGTAGAAGGAAATAGAGAGGGAAGAGATGAGTTCAATTCTGTGTGGTCATTCGTGCGCCGGGTTGTTTTATTTTCTTCTTGTTGTAAGTTGTAACTTTGTAACTTGTAACCAATTTGTTATTATAAAATTCAATTCTGATAGAATTTAAAGTTCCAAGTCTTTGTAAAGTCCAATTTAGACTCCATTCATTGATAATTTTGATCCTTCTTTTTTAAGTTAAACTTTAATTTGGTCCGATTAGGTTTATTTATTAGTTAATCATTTAAGATATCAATTAAGCCCGTATATGCTATCGTCATGTATACTTTAAGTACTTTACTATTTTCATTTTTCTTTATTTTTTTGACCGAAATTTTTATTTTTAACATTTTAATAAAATTCATTAATAAATTAACCATCGTTTTGGGGTCAATTCCAAATTTAACACGGCCGCAGAATGCCGGAGCGGACCCATATGGGGGGTACCGCAGAATGCCGGAGCGGACCCCCATATGGGTCCGCACAATGCCGAAGCGGCCCCCGGGGCCGCATAATGCCGGAGCGGTCCCCAGCCTATATATAGGGCCGCAGAATTCGGATTTCATTACATCTCATTTGAAGTTTCAATCCCTTCGACCTCGGGTAATTTTTCTTCTTCTTCTCTTGTTTTAATTTTTAGTGTAGAGTAGTAATTAGGTGTAGGTTTAGGGTTTAGGATTAGGATTTAGGGTTTAGGGTTTAGAGTTTAGATTTAGGATTTAGAATTAGAATTGTACCAAAATTTAATTCGATTGTATCCAAATTTAATTAGAATTGTACCTAAATTTAATTCGATTGTACCGAAATTTAATTAGAATTGTACCCAAATTTAATTAGAATTGTACCCAAATTTAATTAGAATTGTACCCAAATTTAATTAGATTGTACCCAAATTTAATTAGATTGTACCCAAATTTAATTAGAATTGTACCCAAATTTAATTAGAATTGTACCCAAATTTAATTAGAATTGTACCCAAATTTAAACCGGACTTTTACCAAACTCTCATATTTGACCAAATATTATCCAATACAGCATGAGTACCAGTAGAGATATACCATCCTCCAGTAGGGGTACACAGCATGCTCCTACAGCCACGCCATACGAGATGTCTCAGTACATCGAGACAGCGTTGGCGGATGTTCCGGGTATCCGGAGTCGCACCGACAGGGTCAGCGACTTCTTGTGGTATCCGAATGCGGAGCATCGGATATTAGAGGCTGCCACTGGGGTAAGTAAATTTGTCATATTTATAAATTTGTCATCTCGAATTTTTGATGAATGAACTTGATCTGATTATTTACTTAAATGCAGGGTTTGGATGCGGTTACGGTTCGTCACAACCGCCAGCATCTACGGTACCAGTCGGCGTACGGGGGGGTTTTACGCTCGATGGGATTGTACCAGATATCCCAGATGGCCGAGGAGAATGCTGACGAGGGCTTATCTTCTGGCCTCGTTGAGCGATGGCGTCCGGAGACGCACAGCTTTCATCTCCCCCATGCTGAGATGACAGTCACCCTACAGGACGTCAGTTGCCTGTGGGGTATGACTATTATTGGGGAGCCGGTCACGGGCGTCGAGTACGGAGATTTTCGTGCATTGTGCTTAGAGCTATTGGGTATCCCGCACGAGGATCTCCAGAAAGCGAAGAAGAGAGGTGAGAAGACTGTGGTCTCGCCCAGCTGCATCAGCTTGGTAAAGCTGCGGGCGAGATTTCAGGTCTTTCCGGATCGACCGGATCAGGTATTTGCTTGTACAAGATTTAATTTAAATAATATTATATTTATTTTCTTGTAAGTAATGTTCTAATTTAAATCTATAACAGGTGGTTATTGACCGATATCTGCGCGCCTATATTTTGGAGATGATCACCTATCGGTTGTTTCCGGATTCGCATGGAGATCAGGTGCGGCTGTGTTACCTCGAGCTTTTGCGCGACCTGTCCACTGCGGGCAGGTTCAACTGGGGAGGTGCCACGCTGGCATGCCTATATAGGTAAGAAACACCTTATAAATATTTTCAAATAGTATACTGTTAGTGTTATGATCTAGAAGCCAACCATTTATGGATGTATTCTATGTTTTGTTCATGAAATGAAAGAATTATTTTGTTCCTTGAGTATTTAATTACATTATGGATTTTTCGAGTTGAGGACTTGAAATGTAGAACTCTATAATAATAATATAACGAATACTCTAAATGTCCCTAATCTTGGTAATTAAGAAGGAACACTATTTACCGGTACGAGATTAGTATGTGGATTAAATGATGATCATGTTCTACGGATCATATGGTAAGGAGTTACCAATTTAATCACATAAATACCTGATGGAGATCAGGGGATTGGACATGGCCCAAGAATGAAACATAACATGGATTGTGTTAATGTCATTAATGTTTCATTTGTGTCTTGAATTCTTTGGTATGAGATGATTATTTTTCCTACATGAGATACATGTATCTGTAGGTGTTGTCCAACGCTGACCGTAACTGGCAGCTATACAGATAATATCTCAATATGTGTGTCTTGTGCGGAGGAAAAGATATTTATCAAGAATACCAGTGTCCCTCATATTTCATATGTGAGTGATGATATCTTCGGGCCCCTTGATAGAGTAATAAAGTATGCATGCAATTATGATCAATGAGTTTGATCATTATTTACTGAATTACTTGGAATCAAGAAAAGAATAAATTTGCAAGGATGACACTCTCCTGCCTTGGATTTATTCCTGATATCATGTGACACGTGAATTGACACAAGCAATTAAATATTGCTTTAGGATCGTGATGTTGATTGGTTCATATCATCTTTATCTGTTGAGTAATTATAATGCATATTGCTAGGTGCCGCTTATAATTTATAGAATTAAAAGAAGTTTTGATTCTATTGTCAACACGATATAGATCCTACGAGGTCACACCCAAGAGAGAAAACGAAACAAATAAAAATGTCATGGAGATGACTAACTTGATCTTAGAATAAATTTATTACATGTTGGACATGGTATACAAATTTATTTCTCAACAAAATTGAGCAAATACAATTAACCGTAATAATTGTCCGGTGGGCCAAAAGTTGGCATAAATGACAAAAAACGAAAATGGCATAAATATAAATTGGCCCAAGCCCAATTTAACATTAAATGGAGAAGTTCATTTGATAAAGTGGGTTTGGAATAAAGTGGGATAAAGGTACATCTAATGGAGAGCTCCATTGGATGGCAAAAGTAAAAGTTGCTTTTGTCATGTTTAAATCTAGCCATCCATTGTGGTTGAGATGATTAAAACATACCCTAAATTAACATTATAAATACCCCACCTTTTTCCAAACCCTAGCCACCATTCTCATCCCTCTCTTCTTCCTTCTCTTGCAAGAAAAAATAGAAAAACGTTTTTGTAAGAAGAGGTGAAAAAGAGAAGAGTTTTTGCAATTTTGTCTCCACCATTTTGCTCATGTGTTGAGCACAACTTCTACACTAAAATTAATAGTTGATTGAAGAGGTTGAAGCTAAGGTTAAGTTAGATTCTTGGTTGATTACCTCTAGCAAGGGAAAAACAAGAGTTTCGTTTAATCTCGGGTGGATACTCGTAGAGGCTTCGTGCGTTCGAAGCTGGTGTCATTTCGAGACCGACTTGGAGAAGTGAAGGCTCGACAAGGAGACAACAACCTTACATCTCAAGTCCCTACTTCTTGGTTTAGAGACCAAGATTTGAGGTATAAAGATTAAACAAGTTAAAATGCTAAATACGGTTCATCGTTAGTCAAATAAGTATATCTATGTTGGTTTCTTTGAGTTAAAATTTTGAAATTGGCTCTTGCATGAAACTAATATTTTCTTCAATTGGTATCAGAGCTTAAGGCTTTATTTGACTAATTTTTGGCCGAAATTAGCATGAGTAATTAATTTAATTAAGTCTTGGAAGCTTATGACCTTTCGATTAAATCAATCGTCGTTGTTTTTGAACATCTTGCATTTAATTTTAGGATTATTTTTACAAAATTATTTTGGATCATTCTAAGGTGTTTCAACATTAATTAGTAATGTTTTAATCTCTGCAAATAAATTTATTTAATGGTTAAATTAAATTTAAAGCATATGGATCAAAGAAAGAAAATGATGAAATAATAAAAGGTTGCCTTTATAGGCTCGGGTTCAAAGTTGGAACAAATTTTTTTATCATATTTTTTTTAGATCCATTAAATCCAATTTAATAATGTTGTTATAAATATCATAAGAAGTGCATCTATGTATAGTTTGCATTTTTATGAGTTATTTATAAATAATTCTAATTAAGAGGATAATTAAGTGCTAATTAACAAAATGTGTAAACCCAATGATTAAAATGTATATTTATTTGATGAAATGCATTTTGAAGTAATTGGGATATTGTTATTCCTCTTTAGGAATATTGAAAATTATTTTAAAGGTTAAAATTAATTTTCTAAGCACATTTGTTAATTAGGCATAACGGGTTGACTATTGCTTGTGCTATTTGGAATAGTTCATGGTGTAGTTTGTAAATTTTAATTTGCATGAATTATGTGATAAATCAAACCTTCTCCTCTGTTGAAATTTTGTTTTTGAAACAAATTTTTATTGGTCATAAGCTTAAGGAATTAATTTAATTAATTGCATATGCATGAATTGTTTATGCATGTATGGTGCAATTTTGCACATGCACCTAACTTGTTTTTGTAGGGACAAAAAAAAAAATGTGAGTTTTGTATGGTCATTTCCAATGCCTTGTGGGATGTAATGAATGTTTGTTGAATGGTTGTAATGCGGCCTAAGGTGCCCCATAATAATTAATTAGATTAATAATTAAGGCACAAATGTTAGGATGCCTTTCAATGTAATTCATTCAAGGCTTGCATGCCTATATTTAGAAATTTTAGAAATTCTAAATGTAACTTATTTTCTTTTAAGAAAGTCTTGATAGAAAATAAATAGGCATAGAAAAGTTGTGAAATGTGGTGGCCACATCCAAGGAGTTGGCGCAACAAGTGACAAATGCGAGAAAGGAGTTTTTCGCACAAGGCCATACAAACTCACAGCCGCATGATGTGTTTATGTCATTTATGTGTATTTATGAAATATAAGAGTCATAGGATAAGTATGGGTGTATGCTTACATGACCACCATAAATAACAAAAGAGTTCCAAACAAAATCAAGCGTCATTCCCTTCCTTCTCTATCCATGTCAAACTATCGATCGTTAGTCGGTGAGACCTACACAGTAGGCATCGCTTTCTATCTTTAGTAGATGTGGGGCATGACCGTCATGTCAAACCAAATAGAGAGAGGTTTACTTGACATGGATAATCCAAAACAGTTTTGGGCCTTGGGGAATAGTTTATTCATACATGAGTTGCATGGATAAACACCAAGAGTCACCCGGATGTGATTAGCAAGGAGTTGCTTACCTAAAATATCTAAGTTTAAGTTTCATGCTGACGCTGGCTTATCTTAGTGAAAATATGGATCTTGGACCTACTACAAATGGAACTAAATTAATATTGTAGTGGGAGTTTTATTTTAAAATAAAACATTGTCATGAACTAAACGCAAACCTTTAAATTGTAGATCATGGCAAAAGAAACCTCTTTCCTGCGATCATTGTTAGACAAAGAAAAAATTAAAAATGACAAATCGAATTTTCTAGACTGGCATCGTGCCTTGAGAATTGTTCTCAGGCATGAGAAAAAGGAATACGTCTTGACTACTCCCATCCCCGATTTACCAGATAATGAAGCTAAACAGGAAACTAAGGATAAGCACAACAAGGCCGTAGAAGACGACCTTGAAGTACAGTGCCTCTTAGTATCAATAATGAACCCCGAACTGCAAAAGCGGTTTGAGGAGAATTCTTGTTACTACATCATGGACCAGCTCAAGAAAATGTTTCAAGAGCAGGCCCGTGTAGAGAGGTACACCATGACCAAAAGTTTTCTGGGATGCAAGATGGCTGAGGGTACCTCCGTAAGTGCTCATATACTTAAAATGATAAGTTGTGTAGAGCAACTGGAGAAGCTTGAGTGTGCCGTGGACAAAAAGTTGGCCACGGACATCGTTCTTAACTCTCTCCCATCAAAGTATTCTTCATTCATCATGAACTATCACATGCATGGAATGGAGAAAAGTTTGGGTGAATTACATGGGATGCTCAAGACTGCAGAGGCTGACATGCAGAAAGGTGTTTCTCATGTCCTTGCGGTCAGTGAGGGAAGTAGGAAAGTCAAGAAAGGCAAAGGCAAGCGTAAGGGCAATGGCAAGGGCAAGGGGAAGGTTCCAGTGGTGACTGTGAGCACTCCCAAGGTCAAGGTTGCCTCCGATTCTGAGTGCTTCTACTGTAAGATGAAGGGGCATTGGAAAAGGAATTGTCCTAAGTACTTGGAGGACAAGAAAAATGGGAAGGTCCCGTCTTCCTCAGGTATTTTTGTCATTGAAGTTCACTTAGCTACCTCTATCAATGATTGGGTATTAGATACTGGATCATGTGCTCATATTTGTATGAATATGCAGGCGTTAAAAGATAGAAGAATGCTAAGAAAGGGTGAGGTGCAGCTCCGTGTCGGGAATGGTGCAAATGTTGCAGCAGTTGCCGTCGGGTGTGTCGAGTTGCATTTGCCTAGTGGGCTTGTAATGGAACTTAAAAATGTTTATTTTGTTCCTTCTATTTCGAGAAACATTATCTCTATTTCTTGTATGGACATGGATGGTTTTTGTTTTACCATCAAAGACAATTGTTGTTCTTTTAATAGAGATGGTTTGTTTTATGGATGTTCTTATATAAGGAATGGTCTATACTTGCTTGAAATGGATAAACAAGTTCTGAACATCAATAACAAACGACTCAAAACTTGTCATGAGAGTGCGACTCTCATGTGGCATTGTCGCCTAGGTCACATAAATGAGAGACGCATCAAGAAATTGCAAGAAGTTGGACTTCTTGGTCAATTTGATTTAGAATCACTTGAGACATGCGAACCTTGTTTACTTGGAAAGATGACCAAGGCACCATTCACCAAGAAAGGTGAAAGGGTAAGTAGTTTGTTGGGACTCATACATAGTGATGTGTGTGGACCAATGAGTACAAGTGCCCGAGGAGGTTATCGATACTTCATCACATTTACTGATGACTTCAGTAGATATGGTTATGTCTATTTGATGCGACATAAGTCAGAATCCTTTGAGAAATTCAAAGAATTCAAGAATGAAGTTGAGAACCAACTCAACAAGAAAATCAAAGTCTTAAGGTCAGATCGTGGGGGTGAGTATTTGAGTCATGAGTTTGGCGACTATCTGAGAGAGTGTGGAATCGTTACACAACTCACTCCTCCTGGAACACCTCAATGGAATGGGGTATCCGAAAGAAGGAATAGAACCTTATTGGATATGGTTCGCTCAATGATGAGCCAAACTGGCCTACCACTCTCATTTTGGGGGCATGCGCTTGAAACCGCCGCATTTACACTAAACAGGGTTCCATCGAAATCTGTTGAAAAGACTCCATATGAGTTATGGTATGAAAATGTTCCAAGTATGTCTTTCATAAAAATTTGGGGATGTGAAGCTTATGTCAAACGCATGATGTCTGACAAGCTTCAGCCCAAATCAGACAAGTGCATTTTCATAGGATATCCCAAAGAAACTAAGGGATATTACTTCTATCACCAGTGTGAGAACAAAGTGTTTGTTGCTCGACACGGTGTATTCTTGGAGAAAGAGTTTCTCTCAAGAGAAAGTAGTGGGAGTAGTGTAAGACTTGAAGATGATCAATCTACACTACAAAATGAAATGATCAATGATGATCATGTTCAACCACCCATGGATATTGTGGACAGTGGGAGTCGAGATGAATCAATTTCACAAGAAGTTGTGGAAGAGATTCAACACTCACCCCTAGAACCGAATTCACAAGAGGTTGAGAATGAGGATCAAGGAACGAATCCACAAGAGTTTGTGGAAGAGATCCCTGAACCACAAGCACAAGTCCTTCGTAGGTCAACGAGAGAAAGTCACCCACCTGAAAGATGGTTGGGACTTCACGAGGTGACAGTGTTAGACACTGAAGATCCTTTGACCTATACGGAAGCGATGGCGAGACCCGACTCTGCAGAATGGCTTGGAGCCATGAAATCTGAAATACAATCTATGTATGACAACCAAGTTTGGTATTTGGTTGATCCTCCAAGTGGGGTAAAACCTATTGAAAACAAATGGGTTTTCAAGAGAAAATCAGACATGGAAGGTAATTTGACTACTTACAAAGCACGGCTGGTAGCGAAAGGTTTCAGACAGATTCAAGGTGTTGATTATGATGAGACCTTCTCGCCCGTTGCTATGTTTAAGTCAATACGGATTCTCTTAGCAATTGCCGCATTTCATGACTATGAAATATGGCAAATGGATGTCAAGACCGCCTTTCTAAATGGAGATTTAGAAGAGGACGTGTATATGACACAACCGATTGGTTTTGAAGATACCAATCACGCTAAGAAAGTATGCAAGCTTCAGAGGTCCATTTATGGCTTGAAGCAAGCATCGCGGAGTTGGAACAAGCGTTTTGACAAAGAAGTCAAAAAGTTTGATTTCGTTAAAAGCGAGGAAGAACCTTGTGTATACAAAAGGATTAGTGGGAGTGTAATAATATTCCTTGTGTTGTATGTGGATGACATACTCCTGATCGGAAATGACATCCCGTCATTGGATTCTGTCAAGTCTTCATTGAAGAAAGTTTTCTCAATGAAAGATTTGGGCGAAGCCGCCTATATTTTAGGCATTAAGATCTATAGAGATAGATCAAAGAGACTTGTTGGATTAAGTCAAAGCACATATATTGACAATGTGTTGAAAATGTTCAACATGCAAGATTCCAAGAAATGATTCATACCTATGTCACATGGAGTACATCTCAGCAAGACTCAATGTCCTACGACATCTGATGAG
This sequence comes from Carex littledalei, assembly GCA_011114355.1. Classification (NCBI taxonomy): domain Eukaryota; kingdom Viridiplantae; phylum Streptophyta; class Magnoliopsida; order Poales; family Cyperaceae; genus Carex; species Carex littledalei. The sequence continues at coordinate 4,528,172 of CM022081.1, forward strand.
CAAGAAATAATGAGCAAAGTTCCATATGCTTCAGCAATTGGATCAATCATGTACGCCGTGCTATGCACTCGCTCTGATGTGTCATACCCATTGAGTGTGACAAATAGATATCAGGCAAATCCAGGCTTGGTGCATTGGACTGCTGTCAAAAATATCCTGAAGTACCTAAAGAGGACTAAGGATATGTTCCTTGTCTATGGTGGGGAATCTGAGCTCGTTGTAAGGGGTTACACCGATGCTAGTTTCCAGACCGACCATGATGACATGAGATCACAGTCAGGATTCGTGTTCATCCTCAATGGTGGCGCTGTAAGCTGGAAAAGTTCCAAGCAAGAAACAACGGCGGACTCAACCACCGAGGCAGAGTACATAGCCGCTTCAGAAGCAGCTAAAGAGGGTTGTTGGATTAGGAAGTTCTTGAATGAACTTGAGGTGGTCCCCAGTTCCATGGGTGCTCTGGAGCTCTATTGTGACAACAATGGAGCCATTGCACAAGCCAAGGAACCAAGGTCACACCAGAAATCCAAGCATGTTCTGCGGAGATATCACCTGATTCGAGAGATCATCGATCGAGGTGACGTCAAGGTTTGTAGAGTAGATTCGGCCAGCAACACAGCTGACCCACTGACAAAGTCTCTGTCTCAGGCCAAGCATACGCTGCACACTGCATCTATGGGGATTAGATTTGTTAGTGACTGGCTTTGAGATTTAATACATGGAGTTGTATTAGAGACTACACTTTTTAGGGCTTTTATGCATATAGATGTATATGGGATTGGCTCTAGTTCAAGTGGGAGATTGTTAGTGTTATGATCTAGAAGCCAACCATTTATGGATGTATTCTATGTTTTGTTCATGAAATGAAAGAATCATTTTGTTCCTTGAGTATTTAATTACATTATGGATTTTTCGAGTTGAGGACTTGAAATGTAGAACTCTATAATAATAATATAACGAATACTCTAAATGTCCCTAATCTTGGTAATTAAGAAGGAACACTATTTACCGGTACGAGATTAGTATGTGGATTAAATGATGATCATGTTCTACGGATCATATGGTAAGGAGTTACCAATTTAATCACATAAATACCTGATGGAGATCAGGGGATTGGACATGGCCCAAGAATGAAACATAACATGGATTGTGTTAATGTCATTAATGTTTCATTTGTGTCTTGAATTCTTTGGTATGAGATGATTATTTTTCCTACATGAGATACATGTATCTGTAGGTGTTGTCCAACGCTGACCGTAACTGGCAGCTATACAGATAATATCTCAATATGTGTGTCTTGTGCGGAGGAAAAGATATTTATCAAGAATACCAGTGTCCCTCATATTTCATATGTGAGTGATGATATCTTCGGGCCCCTTGATAGAGTAATAAAGTATGCATGCAATTATGATCAATGAGTTTGATCATTATTTACTGAATTACTTGGAATCAAGAAAAGAATAAATTTGCAAGGATGACACTCTCCTGCCTTGGATTTATTCCTGATATCATGTGACACGTGAATTGACACAAGCAATTAAATATTGCTTTAGGATCGTGATGTTGATTGGTTCATATCATCTTTATCTGTTGAGTAATTATAATGCATATTGCTAGGTGCCGCTTATAATTTATAGAATTAAAAGAAGTTTTGATTCTATTGTCAACACGATATAGATCCTACGAGGTCACACCCAAGAGAGAAAACGAAACAAATAAAAATGTCATGGAGATGACTAACTTGATCTTAGAATAAATTTATTACATGTTGGACATGGTATACAAATTTATTTCTCAACAAAATTGAGCAAATACAATTAACCGTAATAATTGTCCGGTGGGCCAAAAGTTGGCATAAATGACAAAAAACGAAAATGGCATAAATATAAATTGGCCCAAGCCCAATTTAACATTAAATGGAGAAGTCCATTTGATGAAGTGGGTTTGGAATAAAGTGGGATAAAGGTACATCTAATGGAGAGCTCCATTGGATGGCAAAAGTAAAAGTTGCTTTTGTCATGTTTAAATCTAGCCATCCATTGTGGTTGAGATGATTAAAACATACCCTAAATTAACATTATAAATACCCCACCTTTTTCCAAACCCTAGCCACCATTCTCATCCCTCTCTTCTTCCTTCTCTTGCAAGAAAAAATAGAAAAACGTTTTTGTAAGAAGAGGTGAAAAAGAGAAGAGTTTTTGCAATTTTGTCTCCACCATTTTTGCTCATGTGTTGAGCACAACTTCTACACTAAAATTAATAGTTGATTGAATAGGTAGAAGCTAAGGTTAAGTTAGATTCTTGGTTGATTACCTCTAGCAAGGGAAAAACAAGAGTTTCGTTTAATCTCGGGTGGATACTCGTAGAGACTTCGTGCGTTCGAAGCGGGTGTATTTTCGAGGCCGACTTGGAGAAGTGAAGGCTCAACAAGGAGGCAACAACCCTACATCTCAAGTCCCTACTTTTTGGTTTAGAGACCAAGATTTGAGGTATAAAGATTAAACAAGTTAAAATACTAAATACGGTTCATTGTTAGTCAAATAAGTAGATCTATGTTGGTTTCTTTGAGTTAAATTTTTAAAATTTGCTCTTGCATGAAACTAATATTTTCTTCATATACATCGTAGTGTAGTAAAGCTGATTTTGTTTTCTTGTAAAGGGGTCTTAACACAGCCTGCCTGAAGAAGAACAAGACCTTCATAGGACCGTGCATGTTACTACAGCACTGGTCCTATGCACATCTGATTGTTGGCCGTCCAGTCCTGGCTAGCAAGACAGATGTGCCGCAGTGGGGCAAGCCCGAGCCGGACAACTACCCTGCATTTGCCGCCAAGTACTGCTATCCCAAGATTTGGGTAGGTGCAGGGCATGGCGCGTCTCTCGGCATCACATTTTGGAGACAGGAGATCGAGCACCTCAGAGATGATGCCGAGTTTGTCACTTGGGAGCCCTACAGAGATTATGTAAGTTTACTTTTATTTTTATTTAAATTTTTTCCAGTTCGAATTGATATATGATATTAAATCTATACTTCCAGGTCGAGGTGGATGGCGCACATCGCTCATATCTTGAGATATTGCCGGAGCGATGTCGTCAGCAGGAGCGTTTCTGGCGTGCAGAGGTGCCGCTCATATGTTTTCAGGTACCGTAATTTATTTATGCTAGTTATTTACACAATCAACTTAATTTAATAAAAACAGTCTAACGTATTAATATATATAGATCATCGAGCACCATTACCCCGGACGGGTCATGAGACAGTTCGGGATGCGCCAGCTTGCTCCGCCCCCGGCACCGATCAGCGAGGATGTCTGGCGAGCTCTGCACCATGCCAGGGAGACCACTGCAGGCAAGGACTGGGGGATTGCTCGTGCCGATTACGTGTTCGAGGCAGGACAGGCAGATCCCCCATTGGCCGAGCCCGACCGTCAGATGGATGTCGTGCCCATGTAAGAAATTTTATTAATTCATTACTTCAACTATGGTTTTTTGATTGGAATATCTAACATTTGTTGTAATTCGTACAGACCTTACAGAGATTGGTACCAGGATCATGGCGCGTACACCATATTTCTTGAGGGATGCATCGGCGACAACCCGCATGAGCGGGTACCGAAGCCGAGGGATCGTATGGGAAGGATCCACGGTATTATCCCCGCCGGCGCACCTTTCGCAGCCACGGTATTTTTAATTTGAAGTTTCAAATTTAAAACTATTAATATTTACAATTGTACAACTACTTCATAATTTTTTCAATTTTCAGGCATTATATCTTGTCAAGAGTTGCGTCATAGGGGCTACGATGGCCGTCACCAGGGGATGGAAGAGGCTCGGGAAGGTCATCCTCAAGCACAACGTACCCGCAGTGTGCCAGTGTGGGTACAGGGCGCGCCTCGACTCACTACTGAGGTGCGCTGGCTTGGGCGGTGTTGATGCGGTCGACGACATATCTGACGAGCCCGATGTCTATGTCCCCTACACTGGTGATGATGACGTGTTTGCTCCCGTCCATGATGCTACGACGGTCGATCAGGTGTTCGACCGAGGTGCCGAGTTGATGCGCCGAGCAGCACATGTCCAGACTCAGCCTGCCGAGGTATAATTTAAATTAAAATACGTAACTGTGGTTTTTTTCTTATTCAATACATTATCTAATTTGTAAGTTACTACAGGGTGGAGACGGGGAGGACCTGGACTTCAATATTGGGTGCGATTATGGCACAGAGGGAGATGGACTGTATTCCCCAGGTTACAGTCCCACTCAGACAGTACCTCCTGCCTATGAGCCAGGGTATGTTCAGACAGATCCCATCCCGCCGTTCCCTGGCCAGTCCTCACAGCAGGTACCTCACCCTTCCCTCCTCGATGACCCTATTGCCAGACAGGCGTTTTTATTCACGCAGGCTGAGTCTGGACAGACCACAGTTTTTGGTCCTGGGGTCCAGCAGACATCCGAGATTGAGGAGGTTCACCACGAGCCGGTTCAGTCTACGGATGTCGAGGCTGACGACTCTACATCCTCCGTCGATACTGACGAGACGCCACTCTGCAGGCGGGGTCGGGGGTTTAGGAAGAAGAAGGCGAGGACGGTGTTTAGTCCAGAGCCATAGATTGTTAGATGTTTTGTTAGATTGGTAGATTCTTATTTGTAGTATTGGTAGATGTTTTGTCAGATACTTATTTATTTCGTTGATTAGTTTCTTGTTTGTTTGATTTTGTTGTTATTTATTTATTTTGTTGATTTTTATTATCTCAGAGTACACAAAAGAACTACATTCGAAACTAAATCAATTTAAATAACACTTAAACTACATTCAAAAATCAATTTCGTATTTCTAAAATAAAAAATAAAGGGACCGCTCCGGCATTATGCGGCCCCAGGGGCCGCTTCGGCATTGTGCGGACCCATATGGGGGTCCGCTCCGGCATTCTGCGGTACCCCCCATATGGGTCCGCTCCGGCATTCTGCGGCCGTGTTAAATTTGGAATTGACCCAAAACGATGGTTAATTTATTAATGAATTTTATTAAAATGTTAAAAATAAAAATTTCGGTTTTTTTGACACGAGATGATGCACCAAAACATGTATTGGACTGGTCAAAGCCAACCATCTAGAGTTACAATTATCAGGCTAGCTGGTATATCTGGATTGCCGAAATTTTTATTAATATCCAAAAAAAATATTAAATTCCAAAATCTATATCAGATTTTGAAAACGGTCCAAATCACAGATTTATTTTCTGGTTTAGATCGAATTATCGCAGATTTATTTTCCGGGTTTGGAATTTCAAAACCGCAAAAAAAAAAATTGTAGTTTTGGTTTTGGAATTTCAAAACTGCAATTTTAAATTTTTTTTTTAAAACAGAAAATGTTATAATTTTTTTTATTGAAATATTAGAATTATTTTATATATTTTTTTTAAATAAATGGAATACTATATAATTTGATTTATTATAAATACTACGACAAATAACTCGGATCAATATTTTAAGCCGGATTTTTCGCGCTGTAAGAAAAATTAAAATATTTCTTTGTGTGTTATTGGAAAAAAAATAAAAATGTTTTGAATCTGAGTTATTGATCCCGGTTCAAAAATCACTTCTAGATAAATACATAAAATATTGTGATCCTTCTATTTAAAAAAAAAAACTTTAAGTTATTTAATATCCTTTGTCAGAGAATGTCAGAGATTTTTGTTTGTTTTTTCAAAAATAGAAGTGACTGCTTATAAAAATAAATAGAGTCCACAAGGTATTTTATCAAAAAAATTGGGAGGATATTTTGTAAAATTTCCAATCGAAGATCTGCATAAAAGTTAAAATGATAAAATCACCATATTAATTATATTTCCAACACTTTCAAAATGACAAAAGCACCATGTTTATTTAGGAGATATAATAAGACGATTCTCTTTTGTACAGGTAAGAGAAATTGATGCAACTTTTATACTAGAGATAAGTTCAATTTATACTAATCTCAATTGCTTTTCTTTTAAAAAAAAATTAAACTAAGCCAAGATAAAAAAAATTGTAAATAACTAAAAAAAAGTAAATGAATTTCAAATTAAGACCAAGAAGCATGATACAATTCTAAGACTGAAATGTTTTATATATAGTTTATGTAGGCCGTTGAGATGTAATTTATATATGGCCTTAAAACCTAATTAAGTTTGCTTTCTGCTTTGTAAACTCTTCGTAGAGTGGGAAAAATAGCACGACGGAGCCGGCTTCGTCACGGAACGGCACGGCACGCGTATAAGTTACGTACAATGACTCGTGTGTTCCGTGACGTGACTATTCGCGTGCCGTGACTAATTGTTCGCAAAAGAGACACGGCACGACAAGAAAATTATCTTGGTCACGGCATGTTTTTTTTTCTAACATTAATTCTTCATTTTAATATTTTAAATAATTTTTCGTTATTTTTTGGAAACTTTTATGAATTTTTCAATAAACAAATTTAAATTTCAAAATAAATAGTCAAATGTGATCAAACGTGACTAGAGTGACCGGTTACGGCACGAGTTAGTTTCGGCGTGACTTATATGGTGTGACTATTCGCGTGCCGTGACCACTTTTCGATATTTTAATCACGGCAGAACGCGATTTTTCCACTCTACACCCATTACATAGAAGTTTCCTGTAAAATTAAGTTGCTTGGCTTGTAAATAATTTTTTTTCTATCGGTACATTTGTTAGTGGACTATTAGTCACTAACCTTATTATTATTATTTTTTTAAATTCAATTGCTTGAACGACATTCTTATACAGTTGGAGCTGATATTGGAACAACATTGTTTACTACTGACACAACACAAGATGTAAATTTTTAATTGGTGAACAATTTTGGCCTTCCTTAATTATTTCCTCCGTAGTTAATTCTTTCACATTAACTAATAGACCAAATTAGGTTATTAAAGTTGTTATCTAGTAAAGCAAATAACTTATGTCCCCTGATATAATATTTCCAATCAAATTACTAGTCAATAGAAATCAACAATTAATGTTAAATATTATCGATAAAAACATCAATTTTATTAAGACAAATAGAAAATAGGACATCAAATAGAGGAGGGATCCACTTACACCGTTTTTTATGACATCCGATTACATTTTATATTTTCAAAATTTTCAAAGTTCAATCAGTCGATCCAAACCATTCAACATAATGGATATATTAAAATGTGCTTGCAGATCAAATTTTATATTTTTTGAATTTTTTTACTATTTAGTAAGTATTAAAATTTGCTTGCAGCCTAGCTGTGTTTATTGAAGCTGTATCAGTGGACCAAGGTATTGATAATTTTCTTCTATAACCAGCTTCTCTAACATGGATTTTTTTTTAAAAAAAATTAGATAGGTACAAAATCACTATTTTCAGAAAATTCAGAACCATCCGAAAAAATAATATTGTACTATCTAACAAAATAGTAAACAAATTTAATTTTAAAAAATATAAAATTTGATCTCTAAGCATATTTTATTATACATATCATGTTGAGCGGTTCAGATCGACTGTTCGGATTTTAAAAATAAAGATAAAGATGTGAGGCATAATTAAGAGTACAAAACCATGTTGCATTTAAACCCTCCTCTTAAAAAAATAACTTCGAGGATCACAAAAATTAAAACTAAAACATGAAGCTTCAAATTTTATTTCCTTTAATTCAACAATTAACGAAATAGAAAGACTTTAAAAAATCTAAAATATGATATATATAATAGATAGGGACTTATATTATGCGAATTTCTATCAAAACTTGGTCCACTAGTTTGGTGTAGCTGGGCCTTCAAACTTCAGTGCCAGGAGCGAATTTACAGTCAAAGTCAAGAGATGCTCAGTCATGTGGACACGTGAGTCATGTGTGATCAAAATCGTTCGATTATAATTAAATTGTGAATTTTAAATAAACTAATTTAAATTACGAAAGACATAGTTAAATATGACCAGTCAGAGTGTGACTAGTGTATCGTAACCATTTACGTGTTGTGATCATGCTTTAAAATTTAATCACGACACAAAATAACATATAAAAATATAACTTGATCACGGAACGACACGTAATTCTAATCACGACATGTATATATTTACATCCTGCAAGCTATCAACCGATTTCAAAGGTCTCTCTAGGTTGATTAGTTAGGATTCAAATTAGTTGAAATCCAAGATACATGAACAGTATTTCTGAAATTTCTGAAATTTTGAATCCAGCCGTTCAACTTTTTCTGTGCAAGCATATCGAAACAGATAGTTTTTCTGTGCACGTATCTCGAAACAGTTCAACGGTTGGATTCAGGATTTCAAGGATTTCAGCATTGTTGTTCATGATTTTGGATTTCAGTAGATTTGGATCCGATTAGTTAAGGTGTCTGATAGGAACAGTATCAGCGTCTCTCTAGGTTGATTAGTTAAGGTTTTAAAATGAAGAACTAAATAATTGGTTTATATTTGTTCTACTTTTTTTAATAGCAAGAATCTGACAAACTTGTTAGTGAAAAACTAAAAGCATCTAGAAATAAAAATAAAAATTAAATGCAATTATTATAGAAATATTAGAAATTAACTTCGAACATATTCATTTTTAAAATTAATTAAAAATTATTATCTTGGATTAGAAATTACACTTGAAAATTTAATATAGAATTAACAAGTAATAGACGGCGAATGAGAATTCATATGAGAATTAAAAAGTGATTTCTTTTCAAGAAAACTTGTTAATTATGAAAATTTATATATCCAAAAAATTTAACAAAAAATATTACCTTGGATTTGAAATTAGAATAAAATGTCTAATATAAATTCTCTAAAGCTACTAGAAAGCACACAGGTGTGGTCAATAAGTATTAAACATTTAGTTAAAATTCTATTATACCCATTTTTTCTATGTTTCTAATTTTTGGTTGCAATTGATCTCTGCACACGTGAGACATGAATAATGAGCTACACCTACACACAATTTAAGTGAAAAATAATTTTAGTGTTGCTATGTGTGATAAACTGACAATAAGTGTTGGTTATAATGGATTATTAGTTGCCATGTATGTATCATGCAAACACCATGAATTAATGGAAATTGTTGCATAATAAGGGTTTTCTCAAGTAGAATATAAAACAACAACAATGATTTTAAACCAATTTATGTTGTCTTAAAATAAGTTCTCAGTTCCTCAACACTAATTGCAAAATAACATAATAAGAGAGATCATATAAAATGTTAAACAAACTTATTGAATTGAAGAATAAATACAATATATAAATAAGATATTAGAGGATAATTAAACCCCATCTTAGTTTAAGCGCTCAATTAATTTATTAGACAGTCCCATCGTCGTTAGTCAAAATGGTCAACAAACATCAAAGAAGTTGAAGAACTTAGCTCCCCGAAATTTTTATTAATAGCATTTTCAAAAAAAATAATAAGCCAAATAACCACCGTTTTTGGTCAATTATATATCTAGCACGGCCGCAGAATACCAGAGCGGACTCATTTTTTGGAGGCCACAGAATGCCGGAGCGGACCCTGTTCTTTATAAGTCGAAAATGATAGCGAAATTTCATTCCACACTCTCACACATTCTCTCTCCTGGATTAGCTCTCTGATCTGTAAGTTTTTTCTCTCTTCTTTTAAATTTTTTATTTTTATTTAAGTAGATTAATAATTAAATTAGAATAATTAATTTAGAATAATTAATTTAGTTAATTTTTAATTGTAGGTTTCTTCTATATTGGATTGAAAAAATGGCTCTTATGGTATCCACATACACTGGTGGGGATGTTTTAACGGGTCCTAATGGGGTTTACTATAGTATTGGACCTGTTATTGTGATCCCGGTATTGTCGGGTACTGATTATTTAGGACTTAAAATCAAGTATATATGTCAGAATTTGGGGTTGGATCAGGGTCAGTATGACCTTAAAATTGATGCCAAAATTAGCATGACGACTAGTTTGGCACAAACCTGGTTCCAACTATTTCCAATTCAAAATGAGGGAGTCTGGCAGGTATTGTACAACCAAACCATGAGTTTTTTTGGGGGTGCATACAAGATAATTGACCTATATGTGGAGGTTACCAGAGCCCGGCGTTCGAACCCAGTTATGAGGTTAATCCAGGGTCGTAGTCGGGGTAACTCATCTGGCTCCAGTCCGTCCCCTGTCCAAATTGACCAACCATCCAGTAGTCGGGCTCCAGTTTAGAGGGATCGACCCTCCCGTCGGGCTCCATCCCAGACTGACTAGCCTTCATCTAGTCGGACCGCTCATTGGGGTCAAACCTGTGATCCGGATGAAACCGATGAAGAAGTGGATCCGGAAATACTAGAGGCAGAGGAAAATTGGGTTGATAGTGATCCGGAGGGTATGAGCGATCGGTCTGACCAGGAAGATACCGGGCCTATGCTCGGACTACCAAGGACTTTCAAGATGGATCGCGGGTTTCAGCACCCGATTCATGCTTTCAATGACACATCAGGGTTTATTGAAGCAAATTCGAGTTTGTTTGGAGGAGGGCAGAGTATGAGAATGAATTGTCTGAGGGACAAACATATGACTCAAAAGAGGCAATGAAGAGCGCAATTGCCAGGTTTCACATCCTTTGCAACAAAGAGATAAGGAATACGCACAGTGACCGCACAAGAATTAGGTTCAAGTGCAAGGACAGTTATTGTGGGTGGTACATACTCGCAAAGGCCACCGATTATGGAACAAAATGGCGTGTCTCTAAGTGCCCAACACAACATTCATGCCACGCGGATGCGACAAGAACATATCACGCCAAGTTGTCGGCTACTATGGTTGCCGAGTGTATATCCGCTCACATGAGGAACGATGTCGACTTGAGTATTCAAGCTGTCCGGATTGCTGTTGCTAAAAGGTACAACGGTCAGATACCGGCGTACAACAAACTGTGGCGTGGCCGTGAGTTGGCAATAGCCCATCAATTTGGTAGTTGGGAGGGGTCATACTCTCTTGTAGTTCCATTGTTGGAGGCAATCAAAAGAAGCAACCCAGGTACTACATTGTTCCTTCATTTTTTACGTCATTTCATTATCAATCAACAATTGAACTTATTTTTTTAAATTTATTGACAGAAACATTGTTTGAGGTGACCTCATATCCCACCGGTAAACCTGGACCATACAAGTATTTTCATAGGGCGGCTTGGGCATTTGGACCGTGCATAGCTGCTTTTCAACATATCAGACCGGTCATCACCGTTGATGCATGTTTCCTGTCAGGCCGGTATAAAGGTAACTAATTTGATTGTTTTCACTTTATTTATTTTAGTTGATTTCGGCTCTTACGAAATTAATTTGATTGTTTTACCACAGGCAAGCTGTTGATTGCAACCGGGTACGATGCTGAAAACCAGCTCCTCCCGTTGGCTTTTTCCCTGGTAGAAGAGCGCACAAATTTCTCCATTTTCCTACGGTAGATCTGCCCATCGGAACCAAACTAGGTCCGATGGGCATCGGACCTACACCTATCTCATTATGTTTAGTTTCTCTTGTTTTTGCTTATGTTAATTTTTTTTTAACGGCATCTCAGGAAACCTCCAGTCGAGTGGAACTGGAGAGCATCTGAACCCTACTAAAACCCTCAAAGGCCCAAGGCCCATTATACAGTGGAGATTCCAGTCTCCTTCTCTCTTAGCTCCTCCTCCGATCATGGCAACTCGGCGCTGCCTAGCGGCTCTCCCTCTCCACCTCCGCTCCATTCTCCTCTCCATTCGACCTCAGCAAACCCTAATTTCACCCCTCCCTTCCCGTTTCTCCATATCACCTCCAACCCTAACCCCCTCCATTTCTTCCTTCTCTCTCCTCCGCCACTTCTCTCCTTCTCCTCCTCCACCGACCGACGGCTCGGACGGCGAGGAAGACGATGAAACTGGAGAGGACGATGAAGGATGGGATGAAAGCGATAACATGGGAACAAGGCGCATTGTGCAAAGCGGGAAATCAGAGGAGGAGAAGTTAAAGGAGGCAGAGGAGATTGGATATCAGGTCATAGGCCCACTTGATCCCTCTTCAGAGAACCCCTTCAAGCCATACGAGCCGGCCTTTGCTGTTGTTCAGGTCTGTTTCTGGTATCTAATTTAACTGATATGTGACACTGTAATGATACTGGTAAATTAGGTATCACCTTAGATAAAGCTATTTCCAATTGAAGTTAGGTTAAAGTACTTGGAGTGTCAATTAGATACTAATTCGGATCTAAAATCATAAATGCATGCAACGATTCTTTAGGTGAGTGTAATCTAGTTTTTACAGGTTAGGTTATCTGACCTGATTAGTGAGCGGGATTCTACTGATATTTAATTCATGCTGGTACGGATAGGTATTGCTACTCCAGATGGCTTGGCAAAGTCTTACTTGAAAGCCTTTAATGAGACCAACTTTGCTAAATATTCTCAATAGTGCCTATTGCAACATACCTGCTCAGATTTTTCGCTTTCATCTTCGATTTCTTTCGAATTCTAATAAAATTTTATGATCACGCAGATTGGTTCTCACCAGTTCAAGGTCAGCAATGGGGATTCGATTTTCACTGAGAAGTTAAAGTATTGCGATGTTAATGACAAGGCATGCCTTCAATTTATATACTTTTTTTGTGGCTGATTTCATTCAATTCCTAATAAAGGGTTATACTGTGCACAACAAATTTTCAATGCTGGTAATGTCTATTTATGACTCACAGACTGGGAATTTAGACTCTCTATAACAGGGCCAAATATATTGAGATACCTCAATCTCAACTTTTCAGTTGATGTCAAAACCGGGCAAAAAAATATTTTTGGTGCCTATTTAGATGAACGGGGCAGTGTTAATATAAAATGAGTTGCTTTAAGATTTGTGCTGAACGGTTCAGATTTTGTACAGATCAACTCAAAATTTGAGATATCTTAGGGGATGCGAATTCCCTTGAGGTTAGGATAATGTAATCTGATTTCTTGTATAATCTTATGGTGCAGTTAATACTAAAGAAGGTCTTGATGCTTGGTTCAAAAAATGAGACAATGATTGGCAGGCCAGTATTGGTCGATGCGGCTGTTCATGCTGTGGTTGAGGAGCATGTAAGATTTTATTTCCTCCGTTTTCTGTTGAAAAGTGAGAAAGACTAATGATATCTATCACCAAAAGTTGGCATCGCTGATTAATTTTCTACAATAGACTATTTTATTTTTTCCTTGCTCTAGTATATATAATTAGTATTTTGGTAGCCATGTTGTTAGAATTTTGTTGGTGCTGTTGGGATTTTTAATGTTTTTTTGCAGCCTTCATTCGTGCATGTGAAACATTGACATGTACATAAAATGAGAAAATTCAAATTTGCTCCTATAAAACTTAAAAAGTATTCTCCATATCCCTGATTCTATTTCTTTTTTAACAATTTCAAAGCTCCTCAGCCCCTCCTTTATTGACAAGAGGATGGCTGGTGAATAAATGATTTTTAAAAGGGGATTTTAGAGAAAGTTCTGAATGATAATTTCATTTTATGTTTCTCATTTTTTAAGGGACATATCGGATACTTTCCATATTTTGTAGCAGGGTAATTTGTGTATGCTTACACTCAAAAGTGCATGTGGATTTTCACGAATAATCTTTTATCTTAGAAACAAGTCATGTATCTCTAAAGAAAACCTAAGAAAACACTCATGTAAGACCTGAAAGAAGATGCTTTGGGCATGCCCATGAATTGGCATTTGCAAAGGTTATTTTTTCAAGCTGCAAGAGCGCATAATATCTCATGTAGTTTTTGAGATATTTTCGTTGGTATTTGGCAGCGGAAGTTTATTTGAGAAACTGTGGAAGCAATTGCTGTTTTCCCTTTTCTCCTGAAGTTTTAAACAGTGATGTTTTAAAGTTTTCTGTCAGTAAATGGTCAATACATTTCTTCGACCATTTCTCAAATGATATACAAAAACTTTCTTTTTTGGGTTAGGCTTTGGATGCTAAAGTAATCATCTTCAAGAAAAAGAGAAGAAAGAACTACCGCCGAACCAAAGGCCACCGTCAGGTCTCTCTCTGTGTCTAACTTATTTTCTGTTGACTTAAACGGGAATTTGTTAACTAATACTTTCTCTCTCATATAACTTTTACTGTTTTGATTGAATTTTTAGGAGCTGACAAAGCTGAGAATCACCGACATTCGAGGGATAGATAAGTCCGAGGCTCTTTCTGTGGCAGCTTGACATTATTTCTAGTTGCATCAGCTTTTCTTTTTTCTCTTACATTATTTTAATAACTTTTTTTTTTCCCTACTTTGTTGATTTCATTGCTAGATTTTGGAATGTAATAGTGATGTGGTGGTCCCTTATTGTAAACTTTAATACGTCTTTTGAGAGCTAAAATTGAAATTTACAATTTTACATAACATTAGAGGCTAAACTGCCAAATTAGATATGGGTACGAGTTGTACCAGTTGAACTGGGAGTACCACAGATTCTTTGAGAAAGCAGCAAAGTATTTAACATTCCCCTTATATTGTATTTTTATTTCTCTTTTCGAATTTTTATTTTTTGGGACCAACTTTTGAGGCAACTAGTATCGTTCAATTGAATTATGCCTTTTCCATTGGCTAATAGCAAAATGCACCGAAAGTGCTTTTTATTTGCAAAAGATTTCCAACATAAAAAATAATTGCATGGTGACAATGAGATTCCAGCTTAGATTTATTTAAAAGTACTTGTGTGCGTAATAACCTTATTATTATTTTTCTGAACTTCTTGTATTACCAATAGATATTTATAGATGAACAAAAGAAAAAAAATAAAAAAAATGAAAATAGTAAAGTACTTCAAGTAGGGCCTTTACATGACGATAGCAAATACGGGCTTAATTGATATCTTAATGATAAATATGTGGGCTTAATTAATATCTTAAACATCAAATCGCCTAATTTACATAAGCGCTGTAGATGCTGAGATATTCAATTAAAACCAACATGTTACATCAACATATGTAAATCATTAAATGAAGATGTAATACTTTTGTACGAGATCCTCTAAGAAACTCTCCGTAGTTTCTTCCAATATTCCGTTATCTTCTTGTGGTATGAAGCCCTCTGAAATTCACATTCGAAGTAAGGATGGGGCATTGATTGTATAGTCTTCGGAAAATGCAGCAAAGTACATGAAACATGACTTGAGAGCAAATGGCAAGTCCTCATAGCTAGTGCCTATGATCTCGCTACAATCTTTTAATCCTTCAATATGCCAAGTCATTGTCCAGAACACGCTACTACATGCAACATGGCTACATGGCTTCTTTGATAAGAGACCACCTAAAACCACCAATGCGGGAGGCAACCCACCACGCTTGTGGACAAATTGACCTATGATATCAGAAAGATCATCAAAAGAACTTTTATTTGGATCATATTTAGGAAAAACTGTTTTTAACAAAAGCTCTCGGCTTAACTCCTCAGTTAGGAACTAGAGTTTGTGTGGTTCACTTATGGGATCCATGCCCTTAGGAATATGAGCGAACCTAGTGGTTACAAGTACTCTACTCCCATTGTTTTCATCTGGGAATGCTGCACCAATTTGAGTCCATAGATCGGTTGTCCAGACATCATCAAGGACTATGAGGTATTTTTTGCCTCTAAGAAATTTGTGAATCTAGGTAAGAATCACTTTTGTTTCATTTGGTTGCACTGTTAATTTGATAGGAAGCCCAAGTTTTAGCGCTATCTTCCTCGAAACATCAATTACTCTGAACGTTTCAGAAATGGCTACCCATATGCAAACTCCAACTGTCCTTTGACATCATTACTGCGAAAATAAAACATTATATTAGACATTAATATAACCAAAAGGGAAAATTTCTAGTGTACCCATATAAATTTTTAAAATAGCCAATATCCCCATAAAAACATCATAATTTCCTATATCCCCATAAAAACTTGATAAATTTTCTTCCATCCCCTTTGATTCATTTAGCATTTTATTTAATTATTTTAAAACTTGATAAATTGTAAAGAAGTTGATTCCTCGGACAGTTGTTAGAAACCTTCTGAAATCGAAAGGACAGTGGCAAAAGAAGTTTTGCTTGTATTGTGAAATTAACTGAAAAACAATTTGTGGCGAAGTTTATTTTGCTATTTGAACCTGCCTCTCCTAAAGGCCTCATCTACTAGCAAATTGTCTGTCCCATTTACTGACAAATCTACAATTTCATCTGCTGCCAAATCATCAAATTTATCTACTGTCAAATCCTCTATTCTATTTTCTAGTTGCATACCAGAAAATTGAAGAAACTTCGAAGTTTCTAAAACTCAAGAAATTGGGAAGAATGCGATCAACCATTTTATAATTACGAGGTTCAACTGTTGAAGTACATTAGTGAATTCCAGTATAGTTTGGGAAGAATGAATCTGGCAAGTACTTGTTTTAAGAGTCAAGGTATTTGTTTGGGAGAGATGAGGGTAGAGTTGTCAATTTAATTTTTAAAATAATTAAATAAAAAGTTAAATGAATAAAAGGGATAGAAGAAAATTTATTAAGTTCTTATGGTAATATAGAATGTTATAATGTTTTTATAAGAATATTGGCTATTTTAAATGTTTATATGGGTACATCAGAAATTTTCTCTAACCAAAAATGCGAAGACGGACTCCATAAAAACTTAATTATAAGTGAATATGGAAAAGTGGGTAAATTGAAAATTATGATTTGCATTGCCAATCTATCGGGTTAGGGTTGATCTTGTTGAGCCTTGCGCAATGTCAATAAAACCCATGTAAAAGTGAGAATTCAGATATGCACGTAAGCATATATGTACACAATTAAAATCAATTTAACAAACTCAATATAATATACTAAAGTGTGTAATTTTTAAAATTTATCATTAAAATGGGGAGAAAGGTGAATTTGAATCAAATTGATAGTAAATGAAAAAGGCGCATACCAATTGTACACTTTTTGTGCAAGAGTAGTCTTTCCGAGTCCACCGGTCCCGCAAATTGAGACCACATATCGTCTTTTGGTGGTCTCATCAAGCAACTCCTTGACAATGTGGTCGTGGTCTGGCTTGAAGGCAACAATATCGGGATCAATATCAGGTAGTACTGTTGGCCTGACGGGTAGTTTGACATCTCCAGTACTGCTGGCCTCACCCAAATGATTTATTCTATATCTGACTCTGCTCTCTTCGATCTCTTTCATCTTTTGTTGGATCTGGTTTATCTCATCTACAAGGTTTTGTGGATTTTGAGGGATCTCCATGAGAAAGATATTGTCTATGACATCTAGATCAGCCAGCTTGCCGAGCACCAAATTTACAATGGTCTCTGCCATCAAGCTTAATTCTTCTCTGTTGTACGTATAAGCTTCTCTGTTATATGAAGGTCTCAAATGGCCGACTGTTTGATGCATTCATAAGATTAATTAATTAGTAGAAAATTATCATTATTAATTATGTGTTGACTTTATCTTAATTGTTTAAGAAAAATTGATTGATCTACTCCATTGACTTAATTAATTTAGATCAGATCGCGATGTGCACCATATTAAAAATGTATTTCTTAAAGCATCTCAAGGAACGAATCTGATTCAAATCATGCCTACCATGTCTTCAATACTGCGGATGCATGTGATGGCATTTAATGATGTAACGTGTATAATTAGTAGAATTATTATTTATTATTCTTTTTTATCGAATTGAGGTTCCGTTATAATATTGGAGTGAGGCTATGTGCCCATTATGAATAAATAAGACAATATGCAAGAACCCTGGTTTTTTAATTTAATTATATTGGGCCCTGGACCAAAGCCCATTAGGCCCACGCAATTTTATTATTGAAACCGTGTGATGATTAAGCAGCGCTCACTAATTATTAGTAAAAACTTCATTTTTAATTTGCAGTATGATCCATTAAACATCATTTGGCCCAAGCAAATTGCACGGATATAGTTTTTAGCTCCGTTACCGTTACAGTTATGGTGTTTTGTCATTGGAACCGAATCTCTTGCCTCATGTGGGTAGGAAATTTCTATTTCTAAAGTCACTGATACGTGAGTCCTGAGTGAAGTTTTTGATTTTTGAGGCAAAATTATATCCAATATTTAAATGTCAAAACTCACTCCGAACCCACGTATCAGTGATTATAGGAACAAAAAATTTCTGGTCACAGAGAAGCAAGTGATCCGGTTCCTTTACCATTTGGAAGAAATATAAAAGCATGAATATAATTAACATGATAATTTTGTCATTTTACTTTTATGCAGCTCTTTGATGTGAATTTTATCTCTGAATGCTCGTCTTGGCTTTGTCCAGCATTCAATTTTTCTCTTACCCTTCACTTTGCTTTTACTTTTCATCTATTTTCTTGCATTTAATGAGAGAGAGAGACACCCTATAGCTAGTCTATAACCTCTAGTAATTGATGGCGCACATAGGAAGTTGCAAAAGTGCATATTTTATTATTTTTCTTCTTTTTATAAAATTTACATATGAAATCTTAAATTTTTTTAACATTATACAAAGTCAATCATATATATTGTACAGTGTAAATCACACTTATTCAGTGTATTTTCTTCATTATAGAAAAAACAATTCTGATATCTTATAATATATTCCATTTTATAATTATTTTCTCAAAGACTTCCAATTTTATTAATGCCTTGTGTTTCTTATCATAACACAATAGTTTACTACAACTATCAAATCCAAATCCAAATTTTAGGATGTTATGTTTTTCTCCCTTAAAAGATATTCGCTACTTAATTTTTTTTTAGTGAAAATAGGCTTTCAATTTTTTTTGTGAAAATGAAAATGTAAGTTTTAGCCTAATGCATTTTTTGTGTGAAAATTTTGTTGAATATTTTATATACACATAATATACATATAATTGTCAAAGATAAACGAATTTAGAGGTCAATGAGATTTAGTAAATTTGCAGCCATAAAAAAAGTCAGACAAGTTCTCTCAATCTTTCAAAATTTGACAATCTTATCTTGACACTTGACAGGGTTTAAATCGGTGCCAGATATGAATTGGTACATAATACATTAAAAGGAATGCTACTATTTCTGTTTGCTTTTTGTTTCTACACTTTGATTTTAAAGTCCTCTTCTTTTAAGGAATATTTTTAAGGTATAAATTAGGTGTATATCCCGTATAAAGTATTCATAAACAAACAGAATGATTTTCTAAAAATGTGCTTACATGTGCAGTACACATATGAAAAGAGGCCCTTAAAATATTTGACACAGTAACAGAAATTTTTTAATGGAATTTGTGCAAATTTGATGTCTGGTTTGACCCTCAACCTTAGGTCTTCATTTACATGTAAGCTTTAAGATTTTTTAAAATTGTCTTTTTTATGAATCACATCTTGTGTTTTCTTATAATTGATTTCTTCCTATAAATTTGCAACAAAACGAATATTTCAGCAAAAATAATAAAGTTTGCTTTGGAAACAACAATGTCAAAATTCACTTCATTTTGTAAATATAAATTTGACTAAAAGTATCTTTTTACATGGCGCTTTATATCTCCGAGAAAATTGTTTCAACTTCCCAGGTTATTCTCGGATGTTATGAGCCAAAAAGCTTATGATTTTTTTATAAATACTTCGATAAAAAAAGAGTTCAATTTAAAAACTGTACATATTAAAAAAAATGTGTCTTTTAAAATATAAATATATAAATAACTTTAACACTTATTATAATAGATACATTTATGTTTCTCTTATTGGAATGTAACTTTAATACTTCTTATTTTTTACCATGTTGAATTCATTGATATATTTTGGAATGTAATAGTGATGTGGTGGTTCCTTATTGTAAACTGTGCAAGTCCTTTCAGAGCTAAATTGAAATTTAGGTAACATTAGAGGCTACACTGCCAAATTATATATGCGGATGAGGTTTTTTTTTAATTTCAAACCCGTATGTATTTTCATTGATTTGTAAATGTATTACATTATTAGTACCTAAACATAACAAACTACTTAATTTTAATTGAAGAAGTATATGCAGATTTAATTGTTTGGTTTAATGCAGAAAAAGTTGGAGGAATTGAAACAAGCCTATTACAGTATCAAGGAAAAGGACTTCATAAATTCTAAGCAAATAAAAGTATGAATAGAGCAGTGCTACATAGAGATTGTATCGGATGCCGCAACTGATGGAGGCACGGGGTCTAATAGAGCATGTCAAAAGCATGAATGACATATGTATGAAATTGTGTGGTGTTTGGATACTTGGATGTATAAATGAGTAGTGCACACGCGTGAAAAAAAAAAACATACGGTTTTTATATCGTAATTAGAGGAATAACAGCTTTAGGTTGTAAATTACTTCTTAATTCAGTAAAATGAAATACTCGACTTCTTTTGATAGATACTCGATAGTATATATATGCTTGAGCATTGTCGTTACTTGTAATTTCCATTACGCCAAAATTCATTCAATTCATCTTTGCATTTTCGCCAAATCCAATTCTATCTGCCATAACAGATACCAGCATGAAGCATCCTTCTCTCTCGTGCCCAGTATATATGATTGGCCCACTGATACAGGTTCGATAAACACAACTAGGTCTGTTATTTGAGTAAATGGGCTGAACAAGAACTAAGCATTACACATATGAAAAGAGACTATAAAAACATTTGACACGTTAACATAAATTTGAAAAGGAATTGATGCAAATTTGGTATGTGTCTCGTATGACCTCCCTCAGGTCTTCATGGAATTCATATCATCCAAGGTAACATAATATTTCTGTTTAGATCCGGACCGTCCAATCAAAATTTGCATAAATATTAAAGAGATCTGTGCATTTTACTTCGGAACTAATTAGTCTGAATTATAATCGAAAGGTCCCGATCGACTTTAACAAAAATATTTTGTTACCTCAGAAGATAAATATCCGGTCTTATACCTCTAGGCTTTAAATTTTTCTCAAGTACCTTCCTAGTTCCTACTTTCTTTGAATAGATGAGGATTGAATTTGCTATTTGATTGATTGAGACATTGAGTTTTTTTTTTGTTTTTTTATTATAGCCCGTAGGCAACACACACTTTTTCCTGCTTTTAGCAGGGTTCGAACCCACATTCTCCCGTAGGAGAGTGGGGTGTCCTAACCAGCTGCACTAGGCAGCGGTGACATTGAGACATTGAGTTGATTTGCTTGCGAGAATCTCTGAACCAAAAGCTGGTGCCGGGAACAATGTCAGTAGCACATAAAGAGAGTATAAATGACATCAACTCAAATCTTTTAACCAAAAATTGCTTGAACAATTTTCTAGACTGATAGTCCAAATAAAATAATGCTTGCTTTTTCATTCTTTCAGCTAATTATTATTTTCTTCTACAGGCTTTTTTTATACGAGCCTCTCTTTTTTTTATTTTAATTTAACTAAATAAATATAACATGCTACAACTAAACAACTTTTAATTTAAAAATAAAACAATATAACACGTATTATGTTGGTTGTGGACAATTAAATTTTCAAAGGAAGTTAATAATAAACATGGGTCCGTCACTCGACCTTTTTTTAACAAAAAGGTTGCTCTTTTTTTAATTCATGATTTTTTTTTATTAAAGGGACCCGATACATTCCAGTATTTTTTAGATATTATTCTCGAGAATTGAATTTGTGTGCCACTGCACTAAGCCCACAGCTCTTAATTTCATAATTAATTGGTCAGGTTAATCACGTTACACTTAAAATGGGAAGTTAATATATGTTGATCAACTTAAACCAACTTATGGCAACATTGTACTTATTTAAGAATATATGTTATTTTATGTCCTATTTTCTATTTGTCTTAATAAAATTGATGTTTTTATCGATAATTTTTAACATTGTTGATATCTATTGACTAGTAATTAGATTGGAAATTTTATGAAATTAAATAGTAAAAAAATTAAAAAATATATAAAATTTGATCTGCAAGCACATTTTAATATATCCATCATGTTGAACGGTTTGGATCGAATGTTTAGACTTTGGAAACTTTGAAAATGTATTGTGTAATCGGATGTCACCAAAAACAGTATAAGTGGATCCCTCCTCTATTTTATGTACTATTTTCTATTTGTCTTAATAAAATTGATGTTTTATCGATAATTTTTAACATTGTTGATATCAATTGACTAGTAATTAGATTGGAAATTTTATGAAATTAATTAGGGGACATAAGTTATTTGCTTTACTAGATAACAACTTTAATAAACTAATTTGGTCTATTAGTTAATGTGAAAGAATTAACTACGGAGGAAATAATTAAGGAAGGGCAAAATTGTTCACCAATTAAAAATTTACATCTTGTGTTGTGTCAGTAGATAGTAGTAAACGATGTTGTTCCACCGAATTTTTTAATTTTAACATTTTAAAGAATTAAATTAATAAAATAACCACCGTTTTTGGTCAATTCCATATTTAACACGGCCGCAGAACACCGGAGCGGACCCATTTGGGGGAGGCCGCAGAATGCCGGAGCGGACCCCCATATGGGGCCGCAGAATACCAAAGCGGACCCGGGTCCGCACTATGCCGGAGCGGACCCTGGTCTTTTTTTTTTTTTCTGATTCTGAATTTGATTATGGTTTTGTTTTGGAAATTTTTATAAAAAATGTAACGTTTGTGAAGTTGTGTATAATTACTTATATTTGAAATGTCGTTTAATCTGAAATTGTTGTTCGTCGTTTGTTTGATCAAAAGAAACATTAAAATAGAACAAGGGGCCATATAAAAAAGCATACAATAAAACATGCGAATGTTATCGGAAATTACAAATACGTCTAATTAACCGAAAATAAACAATAGTTTTACAAGTACAATTAGAAAAACAACATTAACTCTCAATCTCGTGCAGCCCGAGCAGCTCTGTTTTGTCTTTCTTGCGTATCTCGGCCGGCTTGGTGTCCTCTTCTCCTATTATGCAGAACATCCATCCACATCGAAATTCTGTCGTGCTGTCTTCTGCCCACAGCAATATTTTTTTTCTCTGGAACAAGGACCGGGCCATCGTGTGGAGGCCATTCCGACTGATTTCCATAAACATGCCATTGTGCGCTCCATGTGTTGATCAGTGTAGGGATGTGATAATAGTGACTTACAAATACGCCAGGGTCGATGCCTCGGAGACGACACACAGACAGAACATGAGAGCACGGTATTCTCTCCAATTGAGGCTTCTGGCACGTGCAAGTTACCGTGTGATCATCCCCGATTATCACCGTGTATTTGTAATTGGCCTTGGTAAACCGACCAGAATCGTCAGGTATGAAAGCGTGAACTCTCTCCTGTGTGGCGGTTACCTCGAACTCGTTGTTGTTTCCAAAGCCCCCCAGCGTCTTCATTTTATCGGACCTCTCAAATCGTTTGTTGATCACCTACGAAAAATTAAAAAATAATGAAGAAGTCAGATATTTTTTTTAACAAACTTCATTAAAAATTATGAAGAAATAACTACAAATAAAAGTACCTTATGCACACGACACGAGAATTGCTGACCTTGACTGACTTCCCATTCCGCTTTGGCCCTCCTTTGCGCAAACCATGTCATACATTTGTAAAATGTGTCTTCAATTATTGCTGCAACCGGTAGCCTACGAGAGGACTTGAAGACCTTATTAAGCGACTCAGACCCGTTTGTAGTCATGATGCCCCAACGGTAACCACCGTCCAGTGCTTGAAATATCTTCCATGGTTTGGGGCACTCGTTCTCATCTTGATCTAAATATTTACCCACCCTGTCCAGCCAATTGAGGGCAATGTCACATGCCTGCCCCATTGCTTGCATTCCTTGCTCGTACCTCCTCATCTTCCTCTTAGCCACACATATTCTAAAAAAACGGATTGCCTTATCACTGCAACCGTTCTTCTTCATGTTCTCGGCTATGTGAGTAGCACAAAGACGGTGAACACATTGATCCTCATCCTCCTCGTTCCACCCCATATCATCTTGTCTGAACACCTTCTTGATACCCTTTCCCCTATCAGTGATGACACACATGAATCTGGAGCGGATTACATTGATCCTCAACCATTTCATGAACCACGCACAATCGTCATAACTCTCTGATTCTACCAGAGAAAAAGCCAACGGGAGGAGCTGATTTTCAGCATCGTACCCGGTTGCAATCAACAGCTTGCCTATGGTTAAAACCCATTTTGTAAGAGCCGAAATCAACTAAAATAAATAAAGTGAAAACAACCAAATTAGTTACCTTTATACCGGCCTGACAGGAAACATGCATCAACTGTGATGACCGGTCTGATATGTTGAAAAGCAGCTATGCACGGTCCAAATGCCCAAGCCGCCCTATGAAAATACCTCCATGGTCCAGGTTCACCAGTGGGATATGAGGTCACCTCAAACAATGTTTCTGTCAATAAATTTAAAAAAATAAGTTCAATTTTTGATTGATAATGAAATAACGTAAAAATTGAATGAACAATGTAGTACCTGGGTTGCTTCTTTTCATTGCCTCCAACAATGGAACTACAAGAGCGTATGACCTCTCCCAACTGCCAAATTGACGGGCTATTGCCAACTCACGGCCACGCCATAGTTTGTTGTACGCCGGTATCTGACCGTTGTACTTTTCAGCAACAGCAATTCGGACAGCCTGAATACTCAAGTCGACATCGTTCCTCATGTGAGCGGATATACACTCGGCAACCATAGCAGCTGACAACTGGGCGTGATCTGTTCTTGTCGCATCCGCATGGCATGAATGTTGTGTTGGGCATTTGGAGACACGCCATTGTGTTCCATAACCGGTGGCCCTTGCGAGTATGTACCACCCACAGTAACTGTCCTTGCACTTGAACCTCATTCTTGTGCGGTCACTGTGCGTAGGTATTAACTCTTTGTTGCAAAGGATGTGAAACCTGGCAATTGCGCTCTTCATGTCCTCCTTTGAGTCATATGTTTGTCCCTCGGACAATTCATTCTCAAAATCTGCTCTACTTCCAAACAAACCCGAATTGGCTTCCATAAACCCTGATGTGTCGTTGAAAGCATGAATCGGGTGCTGAACCCCGCGATCCATTATCTGAAACCCGCTATCCATCTTGAATTTCCTTGATAGTCCGAGCACAGGCCCGGTATCTTCCTGGTCAGAATAATCGCTCATACCCTCAGGATCAACATGACCCCAATTTTCCTCTGCCTCTAGTATTTCCGGATCCACTTCTTCATCAGATTCATCCGGATTACAAGTTTGACCCCAATGAGCGGTCCGACTAGATGAAGGGTGGTCAGTCTGGGATGGGGCCCGACGGGAGGGTCGGTCCCTCTGAACTGGGGCCCGACTACTGGACGGTTGGTCAATTTGGACAGGGGATGGACTAGAGCCGGATGAGTTACCCCGACTACGACCCCGGATTAACCTCTGAACTGGGTTCGAACGCCGGGCTCTGGTAACCTCCACATATAGGTCAATTATCTTGTATGCACCCCCAGAAAAACTCATGGTTTGGTTATACAATACCTGCCAGACTCCCTCATTCTGAATTGGAAATAGTTGGAACCAGGTTTGTGCCGAACTAGTCGGCATGCTAATTTTGGCATCAATTTTAAGGTCATACTGACCCTGATCCAACCCCAAATTCCCACATATACTTGATTTAAGTCCCAAATAATCCGTACCTGGCAATACCGGGATCACAGTAACGGGTCCAATACTGTAGTAAACCCCATTAGGACCTGTTAATACATCCCCACCAGTGTAGATGGATACCATAAGAGCCATTTTTCCAATTCAATACAGAAGAAACCTACAATTAAAAATTAACTAAATTAATTATTCTAATTAATTATTCTAATTTAATTATTGCTAAATTAATTATTCTAATTAAATTATTAATCTACTGAAATAAAAATAAAAAATTTAAAAGAAGAGAGAAAAAACTTACAGATCAGAGCTAACTCAGGAGAGAGAAGGTGTGAGAGTGTGGAATGAAATGTTGCTGTCATTTTCGGGATATGAAGACCAGGGTCCGCTCCGGTGTTCTGCGGCCGTGTTAAATATGGAATTGACCAAAAACGGTGGTTATTTTATTAATTAATTTATTTAAAATGTTAAAATTAAAAATTTCGGGTTGTTCCAATATCAGCTCCCACTGTATAAGAATGTCGTTCAAGCAATTGAATTTTTTTTTAAGAAAAAATTAAGGTAAGTGACTAATAGCTAGGGGTGCAACCGGATATATGGATCGGATTAAACGGATACGTACGGATACGGATTGAATTTTGGATATCCGTAGATATATACATAAATATTATCATAATATATATTAAAATATATGGTATATATAATACTATTTGGATACGGATAATTAAAATTCAAAATCATATCCGTATCGTATCGGCACGGATATTCGGATATTGGATGTCCGTATCTAATTTTCGAATACGGATCCGGATACGGTCGAATATTATCCGATCCGTTTGCACCCCTACTAATAGCTCACTAACAAATGTATTGATAGAAAAAAAAATATTTACAAGCCAAGCAACTTAATTTTACAGGAAACTTCTCTGTAATGGGTCTAGTGTGGAAAAATCGTGTTGTGCCGTGACCAAAATGTTGAGGAGTGGTCACGACACGCAAATGATCACACCACATAAGTCACGCCGGAACCAACTCATGCCGTAAACGGTCACGCTAATCATGTTTGATCATATTTGACTATTTATTTTATAATTTAAATGTTTATTAAAAAATTTATAAAAGTTTCCAAAAAATTACTGAAAGATTTTTTGAAATATTAAAATGAAGTATTAATGTTAAAAAAAAACATGCCGCGACCAAGACGATTTCCTTGCCGTGTTGTCTTTTTTGTCAACAATTGGTCACGGCACGCGAATAGTCACGTCACGGAATACACGAGTCATTGTACGTAACCTACACACGTGCTGTGCCGTTCCGTGACGAAGCCGGCTCCGTTGTGCTGCTTTTCCAACTCTAAATGGCCCCATCCCCGTGGTTAAATATTACGAAGAGTTTACAAGGCAGAAATCAAACCTTAATTGGGTTTTAAGGCCATATATTAATTACATCCCAACGGCCGACATAAACTATATATAAAACATTTCAGTCTGAGAATTGTATCATGCTTCTTGGTCTTAATTAAGTGCAATACTACTGATCTGGCCTACCTACGAAATCACACTTTACCTTAGGTTGTACTTGTATGGAGTAAATATAGTATTTGTCTATAGTCTATGTTGGGACGATGAATTAATGTAGCAGTTGAACTAAATATATGCATTCAGTAATGATAAATCTTAATTTGAAATTCATTTACTTTTTTTAGTTATTTACAATTTTTTTTTATCTTGGCTTAGTTTAATTTTTTTTAAAAGAAAAACAATTGAGATGAGTGTAAATTGAACTTATTCATTGTATAAAAGTTGCATCAATTTCTCTTACCTGTTCAAAGGGAATCATCTTATTATATCTCCTAAACGAATTGTTCAATGAAATAAACATGGTGTTTTTGTCATTTTAAAGTGTTGGAAGAAAATATAAAAGCATGAATATAAATAACAGGGTGATTTTGCATTTTACCTTTATGCAGCTCTTTGATGTGAATTTCATCTCTGGATGCTCGTCTTTGCTCTATCTAGCATTTAGTTTCGCTCTTACCTTTCACTTTGCTTTTACTTTTCATATCTTTTCTTGCATTTAATGAGAGAAAGAGACAGCCTATAGCTGAACTGCTGAAGTAATCTATAACCTCTAGTAATTGATGACGCACATAGAAAGTTGCAAAGTGCAGCTTTTATTTCTATTCTTTTTTTATAAATTTTGCATATGATTTTTTTTAATATAATACAAAATCAACCATGTATATTGTAGAGTTTTGAATAAGTGTTTTGTTGTGCCCTTTGCTACTTGTTAAAGAAGTTTTCTATGGAATCAATTTTTTTTGTCATCTTTCTAGTTATTACAAAATATTTAATATATTTTCAAAATAAGAAATTATGATTTCATTTGACACCGAGTTAATATATAATATGTAGCAAGGCTTTCAGTGGCTGCTTGATATTATTTCTAGTTTCATCAACTTCTCTTTATTCTCTTGCATTATTCTTATTACTTTTTACTTGTTTTTTTTTATTACTTTGTTGAATTTATTGATAGATTTTGGAATGTAATAGTGATGTGGTGGTACCTTATTGAAAACTAAAACTACGTACCACATATGCTTTGAGAAAGCAACAAAGTATTTCAATATTTTGTTTATTCAACATTCTCCCAATATTATGTTTTTTTTATTTTTCTGTTTTTGAACTTAATCTAGTCAAAATGGATTCTTGCTCAGCACTGTCAAAGAAGGCATATTATATATTGGGCCCTCCTAAGTTCTTTGATTCCAAATTCTAAGATGAGTTTCACAAGTTGTTGAGTCAAAATTGTTATCCATGCATGTATTATTTTTATTTCTTTTTCTTTTTGCTATTTTTTTTTTTGGTTGAAAGTCGGTTGTTATCTTTGGATCGTCTTTTATAAATTTTGGGACCCACACCTAAAGCAACAACTATCGTTCAATTGAATTATTCTTTTTTCATTGGCTACCAGCAAAATGCACTGAACATACTTTTTATTTGCAAAAAGAACGCCATAATAGAAAGAAAAAGAAAAACAATTGCACGGTGAGAATTATATTTCACCTTAGATTTTTTTTTTTTTTAAGTTAGTGGCTTTTATGTTTACTAACAATTTGATTAATAAAAAACATATTTATAACAAGTCAAGTGACTCTAATTCTTAGATCTACTTATTTATTCTCACCTTAGATTTATTTATCATCATTTGTTTAAGAGTAGGATTTAGATCGATGTTCTTATTTTTTTCATGCTTGTACTTTTCAAGAAGGTATCAATGAAAGCCTAAATCCAAGTTATCAAAATAAAAAATAAAAAATATCAAATATCAAGTTTTTGTTGTTTCTTCGTTTAAAATATTAATACATTTTTTGCAAATTTGATGGACAAATATTTTGTGGAAATTGTCCGCATAGGTATTTTGTTTATAAATATTTTTATGACGACGAAAACAAGTACGAGATCCGTAATTTTTACATGCATGTAGAATGAGCATTTTTGGTTATAACTATTTTATTCTTTCATTTGAGTTTTATGTTTTTATTTTAAATTATTTGAAATATTTTATTCTTTCATTGCAATATAAAAAGGGCAATTTTTCGCAATCATGGATTTCAAGGTTAGTATATTTTCCATTGCCAAACACAATGTTATTTTAGGGGGGAATTTCATGTATACTCCTAAAAAATATCAACATTATGTATTTTTCTCTCTAAAATTCATAATATCATATTTATCTTTCTAAATTTCAAAAACTTATAAATTTACCCATCTTATCATATTTTCTATTATCTCATTTTAAATTTATAAAACGTCCATTTTACTCTTTATTAAGAAAAATAAAATATGTAGTATGTTTAAAAAACTGTCAGTCTTCTAATTCATTCGTTTTTGAAGACATATTTGTCATTTCTCTACTTTTGATGCATACATGGTGACACTTAGATATATGCTTCTGTAAGTGTTAGAAATAGAGAAATGACTCATTTGTCCTCATAAACCGACTAATTAAAAGCCTGACATTTTTCTAAAACAAGCTACATATATTTTATCTTTCTTAATAAATGATAAACTGTGTATTTTATAAATTTTAAATGAGTTTTAATAGAAATGACTCTAAAATGGATAAAATTGTAAGTTTTTGAAATTTAGAAAAGTAAATATGATATTAAGAATCTAAGAGGGAAAAATATGTATTTTGAAGTTTTTGAGGATTATAAACGAAATTCCGTCATTTTTCTATCGCTTTTCAATTACTATTTATTCACTACACTCTCTCAATTGTTATTGATTATTTCGTATATTACCAAACGACTCTTGTTGTTAGAGGTTTCCATGATCCATTCAAAATTGCAAAACATTCATCCGAAACTGAGCAAAATTTACGAAATTTTCTAAACCCTCAAAATAAAATTATCAAATTCAAATTGATTCAAATCCGACATTTTTATTAATATCCAAAGTTAATTAGAAATTAATATTTATGCCCAGAATTCCCAACTTTCGACAAAAATGGCCGGTTTACTTTTTTTTTTTCTTTTTAGATTTTTTTTAGAGAGACACTATGAAGAGCAAAATAATGAAATCTAACACTGAAAATTCTATTTTTTTGTTAAATTATTTGTTAGATTACTTCTTTTGATTTATAATTAGCATATTTATACTAAAATACACTATATTACTTGAAATTATGTTGAATTACACTATATTACACTAAATTACGTTAAATTAAGCTAAATTACAATAACTTCGCTAATTATGCTGAAATACGGTAAATTACGCAAAACTAGGCAAAATTACGCTAAAGTAGACCGATTTTGTGTCATCTTTCATGAATCATAAAAAATAGTAAAAAAGTTCGAAAAATAGTAAAAATTGGTATTCTACAAGTTCATTATGTAACTAATTTACTGAGCTACTTAGATTGAATAATAGAAATAAAAATCTTAATCGGAAACTTCAACTCAAGTTTTGAGGCTCTTCCCTTAGTTTTTTGGCAATTCTGAATTTTGAAATTCGGCATAGCGGGCACGGACGCATGCGTCTTTTTGCAAGCTTTCCAAAAAGTGGTCATTTGCTGAAATCGGACACTCGAGCGCCGTTTTATGACCGTTTGAAGTTTCGTCGTCGTTTTTCGCCTTTTCAGTGAAGATATCGTCCCTATTCATACGTAATTTAGCATATCCGTATTTTAGCGTAATGTAATGTAATTTAGTGTAATTTAACTTAATATAGTGTAATTCAACAAAATTCAAGTAATTTAGCATATTTTAGTATAAATATGCAATTATATATCAAAAGAAGTAATCTAACAAAAAATTTAAACAAAAAATTCGAATTTTCAGTGTTAGATTTCATTATTCTTCATAATGAAAAAAAAGAAGTAAACCGGCCATTTTATGACCGGTTTGAGCATTTTTGACGAAAGTCGAGAATTCTGGACATAAATATTAATTTCTAATTAATTTTGAATTAATAAAAATGTCGGGATTCAAATTGATTCAAATAATCTGGAATAATTTCTGTATAAACCCCGCCAGTCACAAATCTCTGTTCCTCTGTATTTACACGCATACCGTACGCAGCGACTTTTTAGTTTTACACGCTTCGTCTGGAAAATTATCAACAGGACCCTTCATATTTCTTTTAATTCAAATATACTTTGATGATACATTGATGTATTATTACAAATAAACCCCATATAAAACTAGAAAATACCGCATTTACCATTTGGCATTTATAATACACACCTTTTCTTTTCTTTTTCTTCTTTTAATTGCTTTCCTTCCCCAGTCCCCCTTTCTCTCTCTACCTTCGCCTCTCTCTCTCTCTCAGCAAAGCTTGCTCTCTTACCTCTCACACCATTGTTTTCTCCGATCTTGCTTCAGTGATTCATCGGTATGTGAAATTGATCTCACCTCTACTTTTCTCATCTCTTCTCTTCTCTTCTCCTTTGCACCGGGTTTGCTTAAATTAATCCCAAACCCTAACGGTAACGGAGCTAAAAACTTAGCGTTTTCACTTTGTAATTTGGTTCGTGTTGTGTTAGTTCTGATTTCTCTGAAATTAGTGTTTATATGTGGCAATTGCATGGAGTTTTTAGTAAAATTGGTTGTGTGACAGTCTGATTAACTATTCGACTTGTATATTTTGTTTATTAATTTTTGTTTTGTTTTCTTTGTTTAAAGGAAACAATGATAAACCTATTTAAGATAAAAGGACAGAAGAGGGAAGAAGCAGCAAATGCAGTTGGAAGAGGTAATGTCAAGAAACAAAGTGCCGGCGAATTGCGTCTTAACAAAGGTATCTTTTCATTTTGTTTGCTTTTGTATGAAACTAAACAACTAATGTTAATAACTAGCTGTTATTGCATGAGTGGAAATATTATAATTTTTAAAATTTTCTCTTCGGAAATAATTAAATCTCTGAACCTTAGGTACTAGCTAAAAAGTTAGCCAGGCTTCTTTTCGATTTCATAGATTGCGGTATGTTGATTCTGTTTAAATTTGAGTCAAATTTGATTGGATTCTGATCTTATTTGTTTGGTTAAAGTCATTTGATTCAAGCTTAGGTCTGATGCCCATTTGTTGATTGGTTAGGCAGTTGATCGAGGGATATTGGAGGTTCTTATGGAAACCTTGGTGGTGTTAATTTACTTTGTTTTTATTTTGTCTATTTCCAAATTTTTAATTTAGACTGTTTCTTAGTTGCTTTGATTTGAGCCACATTCTGCTTTTCTCGCTTCTACCTAAAGGAATTTTGAGGCGTTGCAAGTCTGGTTTAGG
This sequence comes from Carex littledalei, assembly GCA_011114355.1. Lineage (NCBI taxonomy): Eukaryota > Viridiplantae > Streptophyta > Magnoliopsida > Poales > Cyperaceae > Carex > Carex littledalei. Next base: position 4,560,528 of record CM022081.1, read on the forward strand.
TTTTCTCTATTTGGTTAAATTTGATAGGTTTTTGCAATTAAAGTTAGCTTTGTCAATTTGCTTTGATTTTTCATGTTGTTTATTTTAAGTTTTAATATTAGGTAGTTTTATTGTTGCTAGTTCTGTCAAAGCCTACATAAGAGTTCATACTGTTTGTAATGGAGCAAGTTAATGATAAATTAAAATATTTTCTCTTTCTAGAAATTCCTTTGCCCTCCTTATTTTATTTATTTTGTACTCTCCATGATCCCCCTTTCTCTCACTAAAACTCTTTAAAAACATAAAAACTCTTTAAAATCTTAAAACTCTCTTTAAGTTAGTGATTGAGACAGCTGTAGAACAAGGGTTAATTAAACAAGCAGCATTAATTAGATAAATTGGGGCATTTTGTCTGTTTCAGGGTATGTATCAGTTAAAGTTTCTACTCGAACGACCAAGTTTCTATATCCTTAAAATTATGCGTACTATAATTGACTTGCATTCAGGTGTACTTATATTCTGTAATTTGCTTTCAATTTCAGATATTAGTGAGCTTAACCTTCCGAACACCACCTCCATTTGTTTCCCAAATGGAAAAGATGAGTTGATGAACTTTGAGATTAGCATTCGTCCTGATGAGGGATATTACTTGTATGTTTCCTCTTTTTCTCTCTCTGTTTTTTTTTTTTGAAAATCTTGGCAGCGGCTGCCAAGCTCTTTCTCTCTCTTTTGAAAACTTGGCAGAAGCTGCCAATTGAATGTATTGAAGAAACATAGTAACGTCATTACATACATCTCCATCTCAGATCATAACTGACCTGGCTTAACATAAAATAGAAGAAACAAAAACAAAACATCTGATTCAGCATCACATCCCTTCACAATTGATGCTCTTTGCAAATCTGATTCAATCCGGATCTTAACAAATTGGTACCCATCAGTCGTCTCTCTCTCTCTTTCTCACACATGCAGATCTCCTCCCCCCCCCCCCCCCCCACACGCGCGCGCGCGCACCACACACTTTGTAGAAGAAAAATTAGTTTCTGTAGAGACTTGTGGGTCTAAACCCAGAAAAAAAAAAAGAATCAACATTTAACCGGTTGATGCTGGGGTAGTACTGGTTGAGCTCTAAAACTTCCCTTTAACTTTGGCTTGTTCTGTGTTTAATTAATTCCACTGTATAGATCAGTTCCTTTTGTTCTATTTTGTGGACCTCCCCCCCCCCCCCACAAACACACACCTGGCTATTATAATTTGTTTTTTTTTAAGAATTCAATGCAAGTCGTAAAGTCGTACAGTTGGCTTTTTAAATGCAGTTTTTCCTATTTTGTTTTCTAATCAATTCCAAATATTGTAACATTTTCTGGAATTTTATTGTAGCGGTGGCATGTTTACCTTCACCTTCCAAGTATCGCCGTCTTATCCTCATGAGCCACCAAAGGTTAAGTGCAAGACCAAGGTACTAAAGCTTACTCCTTTTGCCCTGTTTTGACTGCGCTATTTTGGCCATATAGTTGTAAGACCTCATGATATGTTGCAACCGCTTGTTTCAGCAATTTAAGATGTATTTCTTTTTTTGCCTTTCTGTTTCTGCTTTGTGCCTAGTTGTGCTATTGAGGATAATAGAGGCTAAGACAAGGAAAAATATGCTAATCTGAGTTTACTTGAATAACAAGGGTTAATTGACACCAAATATGTTAAATTGAAGGGGTAATTGACATGAGAATTGGTTTCATCTAGGCTTGGCTGCACTATGAAGGGTTAATTAGGGTTTGTTTCATAACTGATCTGGTAAAAGTTCTGCAGTAAGGCCCGTAACTGCATGGTACTATCCTGATCAGGCCATTTTTCTCTTATGTTACAATGAAATTTTGGTGTAAAAGCCAAAATTGCAGTCGTTTTTTGATGATATTTTCTAATCTCATGATTTTTAAAATTTTAATCATGTATAAATTTAATTGAATTTTCATTTTTGTATATAGTTCAACGCCCCTCATGAATTGCTAGATGTGTGCTTGTAGCATAGTGGTTAGAATTTAATTTTAGTGGTTGTGGAAACTTGGGTTCAAATCCCAGTAACCACACATTATGTAATTTCACATATTATGCATTTTACGTTTCAGCCCCTCCTATCTAATTTTTTTTAGTTCAGCTCCCTGATCATCATCTTATTTGTGTGTTTGTGAAAATTGAAGGTTTACCACCCAAATATTGACTTAGAAGGGAATGTGTGCTTGAACATCCTACGTGAAGATTGGAAACCTGTACTCAACATAAACACCGTTATCTATGGACTCAATCTTCTTTTCTCAGTAACTTTTTATATTGTTTTTTTATTTTAGGGGAAAATTTTCAAGTGCACTAACAAAGCTCAAAATATCACCTATGTGTGCTCTACTAGAAAAATAAAATATCACCAAAGCCTCTTTGTTGTTGTTTCAAACATACAAACTACCCTTTGCTTTCATCCTGTTTGTTTAGATGGAAACTGTAATAAGAAGGGGGGTTGTTTGGGGCATCTTGCTATGCATTGAGATACTTGATTTCATCTGTTGTGGGGGTTTTCTAGATATTTGAGGTTTTCATAGACATGAAGTTGTTCCTCTTGCTAAGAAAAATAATGAGGGTTTATAAAATTGGGGTCCGGATCCGCTAAAGTAACCCAAATACGGACTGTTTGATCAGAATTCGGGCCAATCCAGGCCGAGGTGGAATGCATGGGGCTCCTTTAATATTCGTGCGAGAGCAGATTGAACGGTCAGGATCCAAACTAAATTTTTTTGAGTTACTTTAGGGGATTAGAATTTATAAAATTGGGTACTACCTGTACCAGTTGGGTTTGGAGTTCCCTCAGATCAACACTTAAGTAGGCTCATGCATCTGATTTCTTTCTTTTTGTAAAATGAAGCAACCAAATGACGAGGATCCATTGAATCATGAAGCTGCAGCAGTGCTGAGAGAAAACCCCAAGCTGTTTGAATCTAATGTCAGACGTGCCATGTCCGGTGGATATGTGGGCCAGACCTATTTCCCTAGGTATATCTCTAGTAGTTTTTTTGTTAATTTATATGCAAGTTTTTTTTCCAGATTTGTCCCAATCTTCTTCGTTTTTTGCAAATCAAACCCTACGTATCTCATGTCTGCAACTAAGACCGCAGATGTGTTTCGTGAACAACCTGACTTGTTTTGGTACGCATAAAATATTGTACATAATTTGCAAAAGATCCCTTTAGCTTGATGTTTTACTTTTTTGGTCTCTCGTTGAAAGAGTGAAAATTGAGATACATGCCAATTCTGGGATCAAAACTTCGAAATACTATGGTGCCATTTTCGGGATTTCGTATAATTAATTATAAACCAGCTTGAATTGTAGCAGTGTCAGTGGGATCATTTTTTGTAGTTCTTGGTTTGTTTGCCATGTTTGGTGTTTAGTTGTAAATATTGATGGTGAACCAAGTAAATTTAAGTAAATGCATCAAAATCCATAAAATCAATCGTAATTCAGTTTCCTTCTATTTCGTATCTTACTAGTCCGATACATCCGCTGTTATTAAACCAGGTGCACTGATGTAGTACAAAAGGTGTCTCATCTCTCCACTCATTTAATTAATTTATGTCTGATTTCAGGTGTCTTTTTGGACCTCCAACTCGGTGAAGTCTCTTGGGTGTTGTGAAATATGGTTATAACCATTGATTGAACAAAAAGAAAAAGGAAACCGATGGTTTGTGTGATGATGATGCAAGTTGAATATACTGTTGCAATTTCTGAGGTGGGATTGTGTTGTATGTGATCTATGGATTTGTTGCTCTAATATTGGAATTGCTGGGAAATGAATGGATTGTTGTGTAGCATGTGTTCCGGGTTTTCTGTGGCCTACTATTCTATTTCTACTATTGAGTGAGGCTATGGTAAATATGCATATTACGGATCGACCTGTGCTATGGATCCATATCTTTATTTTCAAAGTTTAAATAGTTGATCTGAACCGTTAAACATGATGTCCATATGAAAATGTACTTGCAGTTCAAATTTTATATTTTTAAGATTTTTTTTACTATTATTTTAATTAGGTAGAAGATCACTGCTTTTTGGATGGTCTAGATTTTTCAAATCAAGTGATTTTCTACCTATCTAAAAAATAGTAAACAAAATAGAGGTTGGAAGGACATGTCTCAAAATTATAAAAGGGGAACATGTCACCCTTCATGTCAATAAACAAAATATATAAAATATAAAGTAACTTGAAGTGTCATTAAACAATAGGTAACCAACCTCGTATAAAATTTATTTCACTCAATATGCTGAGCAGAACTTATTTAGTGCCGTATACTCTATAAGATGAACTTTCAATTATTTAGTCTCAATTCATGACAAAGAATCACAGGGGTCAAAATACCTGAAATGTAATACAGATATGCGCGAAGTTTAATTTTTATTACTTGTCAGTTGATTTATGGCAAGTTATTATTTTTTTTTTACGTTTTACTAAGAGAGAATCATCAAATGCTATTGGCACCACAAAGCAATTCATGTTAAAGAACTGCCAGATTTGCTAGACTCATAGTAAGTTAAGATAACATCAAAGCCCAAAATTTCATGTTAAAATTAGGAGAAACCAGTTCTTTTAGTTACCTTTCTAAAGATGCTTAGTACAATTGGTTCGCCACGATTCATGCAAAAAAAGCACAAAGGTCTATAACAGGACCACTTTCTTAGTAATAAGCCACAAATGCTTTGATCACTATATAAATGAATCTAAACATTGAAGAATCATGACTACAAAATGTCTCCGCACAAATTAATTCTATACAACCACCTCTATTCTATTACACAACAAAAATGGTTTGCAACCTGATTCCTATCGTGTATTTCTGCAAACTAACTAGAAAAATCACCTCTCACTGATCTTTGGAACGTCATCAAGTATGCTAAAAATCTTGAATTGGGTCAGATAAATAATCAAGAAAACCAATACAAATGAAAAAACGTAAGACGAAATTCTAGGCTAAACTAGAGAGTTTCAGGCTATAACTGGTATCCTTGATCCGAATCCAGGTGGTGATAAGGGTGGAACTGCACTGTGCATAAGTTCATTTACCTCCAATACCCTTCTTGCAGATGAATTTTGCAAAAAAGACCCTGTAGAATTTGATATGGGGCTTTCGGTCTTGTTTCCACCTGATGCAAGCTTTTGTTTTAAGCGAGGTTGGCCGTCTTCTATGGCAGATGCAAAAACACCCGACTCACGCAATCCTTGAATGATCGACTGTTTAAATGAATACTCACCTTATATTAGGAATTCAAACAAGTAGAGAGGAACAAAATAATATTTTACCCAAGAAAACCTACTCTATTATTTTTATATATAATTATGAAAGCAGGCCTCAATTATGAGCTCAATATATGCAAAAAAAGAAAAAGAAAAAAACATCCCGTATAATTTTTGGGAACATAAAATGCACCCTGTAAGGACTGCACTGCTACCTTCTCTTTCCTATTTTAGAATCAATGCAGAAGAATGTGCTCCATATACCCATTTCCATTAGTAGAATAAATTGGTCCCGGTTTGTACTAATTCGGTTCATGCAGCAGGGAAATTTACTCAGTAATTTTTTAGCCTTACTCAATTCCAAACCAGAGATCTCTTTTTTTTCACAAAATTAAATTGACTGGGAAAAGAAAATACCATTGGCGCATAAATACGGGTCAATATACCCTTTCTGAGAAGCTTCAAATTTGATTGTTTGTCGTTCCACACAACATGGTCATTATACCTTGAAAAAAAAAAAAATGTTACCTAAAGGATCTACGAAGGATCCATGTTCATTTTAAAGAATACATCATCCCTCCTTTTAAAATAATAAAATATAATTAAAATCATAAACAAAAGTATATGAGATCTCTATTCCCCATTAATTGACATCAAGAGATGGAAAATTTTGTCCAGAAATTATTTATATCATGAATTTTCACATCATTTGATTTGTTGATGCCTAACTTCTATTTGAAGCCAATGAAGGCACCGAGTTCTGGAGGCAACAGATACTTCATATTATATACATGATAATGTTAAAAACATAAAACAGTACCAGTTTTTCATCTCCTCTTCAGTTGCAGTGGATGCAATAATAAAAGCCTGTGGAAAAGAAAATGAATATATTATTCATGATTTCAAGTAATTTTGGTACAAGTTAATACAAGCACAGTCCTGTTAGTACTTTCAAGTTTCAAATAGAGCAAATTTAATTAACAAAATAAAACATTTATATAAAAATCAACCATTGTCACATGATTTGGGGTTTTGTAATTTAGAGACAGCATTTGAAGAGGCAGCGGAAGCAGGATGATGATCATTAAAGGAATTCTAGATTTTTGTGTTTTCTAGGGTTGTTTGTGCTTAAAAAACTTCTGTTTCAGTTGTTGAAATACTTTACTTTTATTTGTTTGTAGTAGGTATTATCTGCTAATACCTAGTAGTCAGTTTAAGATTGTAAGGGTAAGACCAATGGTACCAGAGAGGTGGGTACCAGCTTAAAAACATTGTAATGGAAATCGGTGGGATACCCCACTTTTCTCAAAAAAAAAGAAAAAAGATTAAACATTATGGTTCAGGGCTTACAGCTCTGTCAAATTCAAGCATAAAGCATCTTTGAACATCATCTTTTGTTGGCTTACAGCCGCATCGATCACGCCTAGAAGTCAAGTCTGAAAACTTTGTGTATGTGTAATGCAGAACTGCTGCCTCCTCCAGCTTTATCTCCCTACAATAAATCAGAGATAATCAAATTAGAAAGAATTGGTATCACATTTGGTCTATATACAGGTTTTGGTAAAAGCTCAACGAAAGATATTGAATGTGTTATTCCAATAGTCCATTAAAATCCGGCACCAAGTGAGCCAATTTATCCTCATTTGTGCAGTAAATTTCAAACTTAAGTCAAATATTGAAATGTATAGGGCGGGGGGGGGGGGGGGGGGTAAAGAAAGCATCAAGCAATACAAAATGATGTGCTCCAAAGAAAGAAAAAAAAAATACGACAGTAATAATTAACCATACTTTGGACTTTTCATATAGTTGTGCCATCTATGTGCACCATTAGGTCGGAGATTATCTTGAATTCTGGCAGCTGACTTGCCATTGCCATAAGTGAGGAAGTAATTAGGGTTGTCACGTGTAGCTTCCTTATACAATCCAAAGTACGTCTCCTTCGGCAAATGATCATAGTTTTTCTTGAACATAGATACCTATAATATTATAATAGTAAGCTAACAACTTATCACTTGTTCATTCACTTATGGTATATAGCAGTTTATGGTCTGACATTTGCTTTTTTATTTGCTTGATGAAATTTTTGGCAACAAAATAAGAAACATGTCCTTAATTAACGGAATAATACCAAACCAGCAAAGTAGTAGTAATGGCTACTTACTGGAAGAAGTATCCAATTACTAAAGTAAAATTTACTACTAGCCTATTTATTTGATTCTCATCTATTTCTTCAACCAATGCTTAAGATCATTTGAAAAGCATGTAATTAGAATACAGTCAGATAACAATGAAAGCCCTGAAAAGCTACTGTAACAATAGAAAATTAGTAATCCTTGGTACCAGTAGTGACCGGCTATGCAGCCTCTGCCAAGGTTTCAAGAGAGAGAGAGAGACCAGTTATACCTCACTAAACGGGTCTTTTATGTCATCCTTCTCTATGCTACTTTCCTGTAATACAAAATAAAAACTTACTCTCACGAATTAATTCAGATTTGAAAGCAGGATACAAAAAGAAATTTAAGGATTAGATTCTCGTTTTCGAATGCTGTTCAGCAAACTCCAGACCCGCAATATTTGGTTCGTGTACCATTACTAATACTTTTCTTTGGTTTATTTGATTTTTTTAACTGCACAATTGAAATTATTTATTTGCGAAACTAACTTGCATTGATCAACAGCAACCTTTTTAAAAAGGAAAAAATTATACTTACATAGTTCGGGAAAACAACCATATCAACATCACTAGGAGTATCAGCTAAAAGCCTTCTCAAAGAATATTCTGCGGCCCCCGCTGGATGCAGCAATTCATCGGTATCTAAATGGATTATCCATTCCATCCCAGCTTCCTTTTATTTTTTATTCAATACATAACAAGTAACATATATTAACACAAATTTTAGAATTTGGAGACTACCAGTGTATTTCATAAAAAAAAAAAATTAAATGTACATACTCGTGCCATAACAATAGCCATCTCCATGTTTAGTGATTGCTTAACAAAAAGCTCATAATTGCACGGCTTGTAGAAGAACCCTGCTAGCCATGTCTCGTTCCATATTCGACTACATGTAAAAAATGCCCAAGAATTTATATCACATACATGTAATTATTTTAACTTAGATAATAGTCATAAGTAAGAACAACAAAGCAAGAAAAAAACTACAGAAGACAACCTTCTTGCTTGTTTCTCCTCCAGATCTCGAGTTCTGTATATAACTTTAACACCCTACAATATGTTAGAATACATATAGAAAAATATCAGTAAAAAAAAAACCAAGATTGTAATTTTAGGATAATATACAACAAATAACTTGGATATAAAAACAGCCAACTTACTGGAATCGACTCCAGAATAGCAGAGACCTGAGGCTTCGCAGCCTTTCCCTCGACAAATAGCAAGAACTGTACAACTCCCATTACTTTATGGTAGAATAGCCATGGCAAAATCTGCTCCAAGCCGGCTGAAGTACTAGTTGTGATACATATCTGCATAATATATTTACACACAAACACTCATTTCTGGGCCATTTTTTGAATATTTTGGTGTAATCATATATAACAAGATTGCTCCTTTGAGTGAATATTCAAAATTCACTCAAAGAGTAACTTTCAAGGGCAAAACTGTCAGATTTCCAAAAAGAGACCTTTTTGAAAAATTCAAGACTTTGCATTTTAAGCATAACTAGACTTAATTGCATTCAAAACATATTTTGCTTGCTTTCCCTCACATCTAAGGTCAAAAAGGTAAAAAGAAAAGAACTTTCTCAGAATTGGTATCAAATCTAGCTAACCTTAGGCTTGGGATCGGGTTCAAATCCGAACTTCCACCCCCTATAGTACGGAAAAGATGGTTTAGAACTGCCCCCTAGTATCTCCGCACAATCCGATGAGCGCGAATGCGCAGATACTGGGGAAGAAGAAACTTTTACAGAAACCGTATCAGACGAAGGACTGGAGTTCTCCATTCCAGGAAAACCAGCGGAGTGGTGACCAGGCCAGCGTCCAGTAGGGTCATCCAAGTCTCCATCTCCCCGCCATTGAAGGATGAACGCAAAGATCGCAAGACAGAGAGGGAGACACGTGAGGAGGAGGAGGAGACGATGCATAGGAGATGAACGGTTAGGGGAAACCATTGCTTTGCTCGGATCGAATTGTAGAGAAAGACAGTTTCTTTATAAATGATTTTCCTTTATGAGGTGTTTCAACGATTCTTGTTTTCTTCTTCTTTGTTGAGTTTCTGGTATTTCCATTGCTTGTCTACTTGATTTGGTCGAAAGAGACCTCAACTCGAACTCAAGAAAGAATTCATATGACCTGAGGTAACTCAAATTTTGAGTTTAGATCTGGACCGTCCAATCTTATTTAGCGCGAATATTAAAGTTATCCGTACCCGGATCTGATCGAACGGTTGAGATCTAAATTCAAAATTTGAATTACTTCAGAGGATCCGGACTCTTAAAGTTAGCCTCTGGAGAGGAATGAAACATTGTTTGATCTACCTTGGATATGCAAATGTGTCGTTAGATAAACAGGAGGGCCCATGTTCTGTAAGCGTAATGCCACGACAATAATGAACCTAGTCCATATATGTGTTGTTGGATGAGAAGCGCACTCAGGCTTGGGAGGTGTAATGTTACTACTAAGACCTGGAACATTCGAGCTGCAAATGTAGGACCTAGTTCTCAGTGAAAATAAACGACAGACCAAGTCTAGAATGCGTATAGAGTTGATAGAAGAGCTAGAGACTTATGTTCTTGATTGGACCCGGCATAAACAGGTTAAGATTCTGCTGCCTCTGCGTAATAGAGCCCACAAGCATCTAGATGACATTGACCAACGTATTAAAAAACGGGTCTAAGGAAGGAAGGTACTAAAAGCCGCGACGAGAAAGCGAATCGTGAGACGGTGATTGGTAGACTAGGTCAGCGAACCCGCTGATTAGGTAGGACGCCCTGATACCCGAAATGTGCACGTGTTAAGCGTCTTTATTGGGTCCGAATTTTTCCAAGTAACTTAATTTTCGAGTTTGAATCAGACCGTCCGATCGATATCAGGATAATGTTTGTGCGAATTCCAATTGAACGGTTTTGGATTCAAATTCAATTTGAGTTATTTGGGGATTCGAACTTGTCTTTATTTAATATATTTTGTATTCTTCAGTTCCAACTACGTAGTACAGTCTTGTTTATGCGTATTATTGTAGAAGGTTGAAATAATATTTGTATTATTTATTTAATATATTTTTCAAATACCTTTTAATTTATTTAATTGTATGAATAATTTATTTTTACAATCTTTTATTTGCACATAGTTTAGAGCGACATCATTATATATGGTTGTCATCGATGTTGATATAATAATAATAATAATAATGACGATGACGGTGACTTTAATAATGACTACTATAAACATAAAGAAAACAAAATAATAAGTATAAAATTGTAATGCAAAATAACATAATAATAGTATCAAACAGTAATAACATTCATTGTAGTAATTACTGATAATGATATTGATGTTGACGCTTTATGATGATAACATTATCATCATGATGGCGCGGGAAATATATTTTTAAAAAAATTAGGAGAATATTGATATGACGATCAAAAGTAGGTAACACAAAGAGAGAATATTTCATTACATGGATATATAACACTTTCTTTCGGTTTTTCTCGATGAATTAGGGCGGTGCGATGTCAGATCAGAGTCATCTAATTTATCAAAATTTGTACGGATCAAGTGCACATAAATTTTAATGCAAATCACACAGTTTCGAAAATTACTCGTAATCTTGCTGACCTATTTATTAATTCACGAGCTCACATTTGTTGTCATTAAAATATCAGCATGATCCTATTCCTACCATAGCATATTTAATTGTCAAATAAATTTTAGAAAACCCAAATTTATTTCACCTCAATGCATATTCATTGTTAATCTTTCATATTCTTTTTTTTTTTCAAATTTCAAATTTCATTGTTAATCATGTCCAAGATTTTATAAAAAAAAAAAATTATTAAAATTCTCTCGTATTGTTTTACCAAGGGTTCTCATGCATCTAATTATGTTATTTTCTATCACCTCACATGCATATTCATTGTTCCACAAGTTGGTTATTTTACAAATCTTAAAAATTAGTCCTGAAGAAAAAAGTTTTAGCGAAACTTTTCTTATTATTTGTGCAGAGGTGGGGTCCGCTTGTCATGCTCTAAATGACGGGACCCTGTCAATGTCATAGGTCACTATGGCTGTGGAGGTGAACTACTCATTAACCAACTTTAAGCTATACGCTAGAAACCAAATTACAAGCACAATCTTTAATCAAACCTATGACCTCAACAACAAATTAAAATATCTATGATAATTTTGCAATTGAGATTAAGAAATAACGCCAACCCAAGGAAGCACACTTTCTGAATCTGTACTATGTTGCATGTGAAAATGTATGCACTTTAATTATCACGTAAATGCTTTACAATCAATAGTAAACTTGGTACAATATTTTCTTAATAGCAGAGATTAAGCTTCACTTACAAAAATGCTAGAATGAGGCTCTGGTAATATACATATTACAAGAGCGATCTGTAGTATGGATTCATATATTTAGTTTTAAAGTTTAGACGGTTTATTCAAATCATTAAACACTGAAAATGTACCCGAAGACCAATTTTACATTTTTTTTAAATATTTTTTACTATATTTTAAATAGGTAGAATTTTTTTTACAATTTATTTAGAGTTCCTTTTTTTCAATTTGACCCTTCGGAACTGTCACTTTCACGTTGTCATCCTTATAAAAAAGATAAATTGCAATCCTGTCGTAATATATATTCCTAAAAAATATAATCGTAAATGCCTCAATCGATATTATGAAAATAATTTCTCAAGGAAGTAGAACAAAAGATGTACTTACCTTAGACTTAGGATCTGCTTGAATCCCAAATTTCAACTTGCGGTAGTACGGAAATGACGTGTGCACCGGAGAAGATGAAAAGAAAGGGCTTGAATTTTCTAATGTCGGAAATGCGGCACCATGCCTCATAGAATCATCTAATGCGTTCAATTTGGCATTGCCTCGCCATTGAAGGATGAATGCGAACCCCGCTAGAAAGAGAGGGAGCAAGGTGAGTAAAGCAAGGAGACGATGCTTCAGAGATGAATTGGGAATCAATGGCGCCATTGATTGGGTCTAGAAGAGAGAAGATCAAACAAAGCTGTTTGCTGAGAAATCACAAATTTATATTTATATAGAAGTAAAGATATTGACAGAGCAATTTTTTCTCATACAGCGCACTAACAGTAAAATGAAAGCCGCACTGCATATGATTTGTGCGTTGTATAAAGACAAAACTACACTGTCAATATACTTAGCCTACTCGACCGCCCTTTATGATACTGGAGCGTCCTCTCTTAAATGATAAAGGGGACCAATTATAAAGGTCTCAGGGCCCAAGATGAATTAAACTGGAGGCCGGGTCCAGTTGTACCAAATGGAGGCCCAAAATTAAATTTGTTGCAGGAGTCAAGGGCTCCATACAAATCGCAAATCGTAATAAATTGGAGTCAGATGGATTTAATTAGGATAATAAAAGCCCATCTAAAATAACTTTTACTATGGAGATCATGTTGAAAAAATAGTACAAAAATTTGTAAAAAATATAAAATTTAATCTACATGTACATTTTCATATGGAGATCATGTTGAATGGTTCAGATTGACTTTTTGATTCCAAAATAGAGATAATATCCATAGTATGAACCAATCCGCACCGTCAATCACTATGAATAGTACCATTGATGTTAATAAGAGAAAGCGAGGAAGAACTCGCCTTTGGTCTAGTGGCAAAGACACATGATTTCTATGTGAGAAGTCATGGATTCGAAACCCACAAAGTGGAAAAATTCTCTATATTAATACACATGAGTTTGAAATGTGTTGAGTGGCTTGACCTCCAACCCATATTTCAAAAATAAGAGAAAGCGAGACGGGTGCAAAACCCAAAACCATGTCTAAAGAGGAAGCGGAAGCCATTAAAGCAAGAGAGGCCGCGAGAAAAAAGATTTGAAGATTGGGAGAAACCATTGTTGGGTCTCTACAGGTCTTATTAATTTGGTAAAGATAAATATAGTTGCAGGGATTCACTATGTTGTGTATTTAAATTGTCTAGTTCAAGGGAGAGATCGAGGAGGAATTATAAAAATCTTCGTTTCGAATTGTAGACTGTTTTCTACTTTTTTTCACCTTCATAAAGCACAATTTATTATTTGTTGATATGATTTTCTTTAGCTTTATAGATTCACCAATTAATTTTATGCTGCATTGTATCATACAGATGTGGTTATATCATACACCCTAAATCAAGAGTGTTGGTGTGCCATGTTCAATTTTTTTATACTTGTTGTTGTTGAGTAATAAGAACAAACTTATTTTCTTAGGAACAGATGTTTTCTGGTAAAGACAGCGCAGTTTTTAAAATGATTTGTGCTCTGCATGAAGAAAAAATGCTCTGTCAATATCTTGTCCCCGTCATTATTTGAGTACCTTGTGATTTTATCTGATGCTTGATTAAATTCTTTTCGGTGCCTATTCGAAATACAGAGAGCCAATATTATTGTTGCTTTGAGATTCATACATAAAATATTTGAACTCAAAGTTTGAGATACCTTAGAGGATGCGAATTCGAATTGGTTAATTATCTACGGAGATTCAGTGCAGTGCAGTCAAAGCCACAATTCGCATCCTCTGAGATATCTCATATTTTGCGTGACCTTTTGGAAATCCTAACCGTTCAAATACGTTCTGAACGAATCTCAAAGCACCAATAATACTGTCCCCTGCTCTATCCCCGAATAGGCACCAGACACGTCGGTCACGTAAAATATGAGATATCTCAGAGGATACGCACTCGTCAAAGCCAGACCTAGACCTGATTTTCTTAAATTTTCTGAGAACGCCCTCCTCTTTCGTCTTGTTATTTCGGTAAGATTGATTTTGCCATTATATATATGTCATATATGCTTGGCACGTTTTTCAATGTTTTCGCTCATGGATCCTACAAACATTTTTGCAAACTTGTTTGGAACATTTTTGCAAACTTGTTTTTGCTCACGGTTATATGCATGCAATCAAGGAGATTATAAACAGAGCATTTGTCAGTGGCAACTAAGTAGAAGAACTAAAACTTGCCATTGTATGCATGAAGAAAGAATTTATCTCCACATAAAAATTATTCATTCTTAGACTCAATTCGCCACTTCCTTTCATGATCTCTCTCTCTCTTTTTTGTGTCATTATTAATTCAGACGCTTGAACACTCAATGCAGAGAAAGCTAGATGCCAAATTAACGTTTATTTCGTTTACTTAATGGACCAATTAATCAGAGGATTATAAATGTCAAGTGAGCGATTGTGGATATTTTGCTGATGGAGGGCAATTTTGTCCATCAAATTTAAATTAGTAAGCACCCAAATTGTATGAATTAAACCATCCATTAATATCTAACAAGAAAAAATTTGTCATTAATTTGTCTCATAGTCCCACGTACTTTTGCATACTTTTACATTTGAATCCCTTCTTTCATGTTAGGTTAGGTTGCTCCTTAAAATTAAAATTAAGGAGGATTAAATTGCTTATGATTTAAGTTATTCATGCATCAACTCTTCCCACCGACTCTCTTTTTCTTCAAATTATATTATATGACCATGCATCAACTCTTCCCACCAACTCTACAGGAAGAGTAATAATTAAGAAAGCGAAGAAAACATTTAATTTGTTAGTGCCATGGCCTTCAAGTTGTTTCCCTCTCTGCTGTTGCTGTTTTTCCTGTTAAATTCTGTTATTCCTTGCGTTTTAGGATTTGGTGTTTTTCAAGTGAAGCACAAATTCGCCACTCGAGTACAGAGGCGGAATATACATTTGCTGCGCCCCCATGATGTCAGGCGACACGGATGGTTGCTCTCTGCTCTTCATTTACCAGTCGGTGGTAACAGATTACCTAGCGGAACCAGGTTCGATTTTCATACTCATGATTTAATTCAATCCATTTCGTGATAAATTTGAATTCCTTATTTTTGGCGTTATTTCGCACCAATTTCCAGCTTGGTGCAGCACATGACTAAATTTCGTGATTGAAATTTTGTCATCATTAATTTTTTTTTTTAAGGTTAGTGGCTACTTGCTAATTGCCGCCTAGTGATTGCATTAATAACAAAAAAAACATTTACTGGTTCTGGTTCTGGTTCTGCATAATTTAGGAAGAATTTTAATTATTTTGTTATTTCAAATATAGCAGACTGTCAAGATCAGGACTAAAATTGGGGAAGAAAGAGGCTAATTTGGACTTAGTCAACGTAGCCGTTGGGGAGAAAGGTTTGAAAGAGACAGCGGGCAAGGGGACGGTCAGCCTGCTACTTAAACCTGAAGCTCTGCGCGTGGGACCAAGCGAGGAGACCGTGACCGAAATATTAAAAGAGCATCCTGACTTACAGGTGGGGACAACTCGATCAGCACAGGAGATCACTGCAGCTCGCGCAACTGGAGACGATAATAGTGGCAGCGGTTGAGAGTTTGTTAGAGATGTATGTCAGCAGCTAGTTGCTGACATGGCAGTGCGCGGTTAATTAGCGCCATCAAGTGTATCTTTTCCAAATTTACTTTCTCTTACAGCATCGCCTGTATAAGGCCAACTATTGTACCGAATCCGATTATGCCATTGAATATGAATTTTACCTTTCGTCCAAGTAACCATTTCCTTGGTTCAATTGCTCTGAGTAAGTTGGAACGAGGATCTGACATTTGGTATCATAGCATGAAGGTCACAACTGGGGAAGCAACGAAACACTGTTCAGAGGAGATCAATGACCATGACAGCTCGCACTAAAAACACGATTCCGATTGAGGAGCAAGCGATGAATATCGCGACGATCCATGAGAGGATCTCGAATCAGAAATGTCGCAAGGCGAGCTCAACTCTTGAGTAGGTCGAATCAAAGCACAACTCCACTGTTTGAACTTTGAAAACGAAAATATTGATTCATAGTACATACCAATATGCACTATGCACAGTATACCATATCAGGGAATACAATCGGCAGTAAACTTTGTAAAAATATTTTATTAATAGCAGAGAATAATTATGCTGCACTGACAAAAATGCAAACGGTGAAGTATTGTCTGCAGTAACTCAAATTTTGAGTTTTTGAAGAGCAATTCCAGACCGTCCGATCGTATTAACACGAATATTAAAGAGACCCCGTGCATTATACCAATATTCTGATCAAGCAACACGGTCGATACTACAAACTCAAGATCTGAGGTAATGCAGAGGATACGTACTCCACGATGAATTTGTATGCAGAATGACTTGTATTATGTAAATTTTAATGAGTTATATAGGGTGAATTCAGATCCAGTGAAGTAACTCAATTTTTGGGTTTTAGATCGGGACCGTTCGATTCGAATCCGCGACAATCTATTTCAAAGTGGAGCGCACACATTCCGAGCGATAGATTCGAATCCCGAGGCGATTCTGAGCGACGGATTCGAATCGGACGGTCCCGATCCAAAATCCAAAAATTGAGTTACTTTAGGGGATCCGGACCCCAACTGTATATGATTGGTGCATTGTATGAAGCAAAAACTGCACTGTCAATATATATACCCAAGGGCTAGCAGGCTAATACGCTCTCGAGCTCCAATCCTCCATTTAGGACTCAGGAGCGTCCTCTCTTAATTAATAAAGGGGACCAGTAATAAAGGTCTCAGAGCCCAAGCTGAATTAAAGGCCGGGTCTAGTTGTACTAAATGGAGGCCCAAAAATAAATTTGGATAATAAAAGCCCACCTAAAATAACTTTTACAACGACCCAAACTTTTGTTATATACATGTTATGTACTTCTTTACTAATAATTAATTTTCAGGGTCTCTTTTCAAAAAGAGTCGGCGAACGCTGTGAGAAGTCTAAAATTCTCATCGTCGCGTTTAGATAAGAAAACGGATAGAGCTCTGGACAGCTCACTGAAGAAAATCCATGGCGTCTCTCTCCTTCGCTCCCTGCGGCCTGACGTCTCTCTCTCTCTCTAGCAATGCCAATCGATACTTTTCGTTCGCCTCTTCCTCCTGCCGTACCAGATCCCTCAGTGCTTCTCTCTTCTCTCTCCAGACAGGTACGCAGTGCACAGGATTAGTAAATTGTGGTAAATGAGAAATTGGTGAAGAAAGAAATTGATTATTTGGAGCAGCTGCAGGTGCAGGTGCATTTTCTTCTACATTGAGGTTATCTAACAAGTCATATCAGAGAAGGGGTGCTTTGGTGGTTTGCGAAGCGGGTACGGGTACAGTAAAGAAACCCGATCAAGCTGCAAAGCGCATGCGCCAGAATGCAAAGAAGCGGCTCCGCAACAAGTCTCGCAAGTCTGAGATCCGTACCCGCACCCGCAAGGTTTTTTTTATTTTAGGAACAAATTATGATTCTTTTAATTATTTGGTCATGACATGGGATTTGGGTAGTGATTTAGTCAAATTCAAATGGTTTCGTCACATAATTGGAATAAATTTCAGGTTAGTTTTGCTAATTTGCAAGAACTGAACAAAAGTGGACTAGAGGAATAGAGTGGAAAAGAGGTTCTATTTCCGATGAACAAGAGAAGAAGTGAGTGGAATTGGGAAATTGGGACTATTGGAATTGGATTTGAACTTTTGCAGTTAAATTCTTGTTTTTTACATTTTAGTCCCTCCTCTATTTCTCTATGAGCCAATTCCCTATTCCATGAGAAAGGTGGAATAGAGGAATTGACATTTTTCAAGAGATGGGTTTGGCTCGTTTACCAATACTCTTCCACTATTCCACTCTTCCACCATCAACCGAATACGACTGGAATAGTGAGGAATTGAAGTCTATTCCAAATTCCACTTTTCCTCTATTCCAATGGTTTACTGAACGGGCCAGTTGTGCCTAAATTGGGTCTAATATAAGTAGTTGAGTAAAATGGGTTTTAATTGAGGTAAAATTGCACAAGTGCTTGCTTATAAAATTGCTCAACTGGGAGTACTGTGCTATTCTGCTAATGCTGCCTCCTTGAATTAGATTGAAATTTTCAATAAATTATAAAGTATACATTTATATTTGTCTTCTTTAGCTATTCATCATAATTCATAATTTCTATAATGGAGTTGAATAGGTAATATTTTTCACACTTTTTAGGGGTATATAAATGATACTGAAGAATTCCAGGGGTGTCTGTGTTTTTTAAAGTGTTATAGGCAACCATGACATTCTTTGCTATTTTTAATGTAGGTGGTATGGGAATTAGGTGCTCTGAGAAAGAAAAAGGATGCAACACCTGATGATGTGCTCCCAATTGAAAAAATGATATCAGTTATATACTCGAAAATAGACAAGGCGGTTCGGAAAGGTGTTCTTCACAAAAACACCGCATCGCACCGCAAGTCCAGGTTGGCAAGGCGCAAGCGGGCCCTACTAATTTACCGTGGCTGGTACAATCCTGCCGCTGCAGCTGAAAACCCTACCCCTACTTCGGTCTCAGCATGATTTTGATTTTACTGTGTTGTTCTGTTCTCTCCTTTTGAAATGGAACATTTTTTTTGTTTCCTTGGGAAGGACTTGATTGCAAACTGATTGTGAGTTCTGTCTGATTTGTTTTTGCACAAATTTTCAGGCTAAATTACATAAAAATGTTCAGCCTTGCACACACATTTTACATTTTGCCTCTTTAAGTGCATGTTTGATTGTAAATCAAGTGGTGGAGTAAATTTCTTACTTCACTTTTGATAGATGTTAAACGAGAAGTAAATTTGAAGGAGTGACATGGAATAAGATTTTGAGTGAATTTAGAGTAAGTTACTCCACCTCTCCAATCAAACATGATTAACTTAATCCACTTTAACTTGACGTAAGTAATTTAATCTGGAGTAACTTTACTTTCCATCCACCTCTCCAAACAAACATGATTAACTTAATCTACTTTAATTTGAAGTAAGCAATTTAATCTGGAGTAACTTACTTCTCAACCAAACATGCACTTCACATTTAGAGTCAACCATCAGTGGATAACAAAGTTTCACCACAAGAAGAAAAAAAAAAGCAACTGATGTTCAGCAGTTATCAATTGACAGTAGTAAGCATAATTCTCTGCTACGATAATCTCTGAGAAGCACTGATGTGCCTTTTTTTTTTCAAAAATTCGATTATTTACTTAATTTACATTTAATGACAGTACAGTGTGTTAAAGTGAAGCAGAAATTAAAATATTTGTGTTTGATTGTTAGTATAGTAGATTAAGTGGTATTTAATAAAATCTTCATGTACTATATTGACAAGTGAAGCATTAAGAATAAATTATGATATTAACTAGATGCTTGTATTAGGATATGGAGTTGTAATCTCATCTATTTTTGTACACTTGGTAGCCACTACCAAGCCTTTCAAAAAAAAAAAAAAAATAAAAAATAAATTATGATAGAAGTTACCAAGTTTCAGTGCATTAAGTTTGAACCAGAACAGTTCAGCTTTACTTAAATAGTTTCACTGCTAAAGCACGTGATAGATTTGAGGTAGTTCAAAACTAAAGTAACAAAATAAATGTATTTAATGCGATTTACATTACATATCACTTTGTTTTGATAGCATAAAAAAGATTATAAAAATATTTAACTCTCAGTGGGCGCAAGCCTCCACCGTTAATTACATCAATAGACGGGTTGGGTCTACTGAACACTTCGTTCATTTTAAAATTTGTGCCTATATGAAGGTAACTTAATGCTAGGACTTAAAAGGGGGCTCAAGTTATTTTCTATAAGCAAGTTAATCTATAAAAGCATCCGTCAATTCATTTGCATACTTGTATTAGTTGATTTTAGTGTTATACAATGATCTAAGACTGTAGTTATCTATTAGCCTTGAATGCTTAACATGTTTCTTAGAAATTTGGGGAGCAAAAAATCTTATATATCACGCAGAAGTTCTTTGTCATGCTTTTGTCTCCTTGAATGATATTTTCATGAGATATCATTTACTATGCAACTAATATCATACCAGTCTTGAAAAGAGATCTTTTATCTGGGCCGAAACAGTATATATATTTATCATCACAAATTACCCGGCCCATATCTCCTATCCATATCGGCCTCGCCTATATATTTGGATCCGACCATCCGATATGTTCTGGCATTAATATTAAAGAGACGGATTGATCTGATCGGGATTCAGATCGAATGGTCCAGATACAAACTCAAAATTTGAGTTACTTTAGAGGATCTGGACTCATATCACCTATTCATGTCGAATTGATATCATCTAAAGTAACTCAAATTTTGACTTTAGATCCGGACCGTCTGATTGTTATGACACAAATATTAAAGGGGCCAGTGCATTCCACTTCAGGCCGGATTGGCC
Organism: Carex littledalei; assembly: GCA_011114355.1. NCBI lineage: Eukaryota > Viridiplantae > Streptophyta > Magnoliopsida > Poales > Cyperaceae > Carex > Carex littledalei. The sequence goes on from CM022081.1 coordinate 4,581,189, forward strand.
CGGATCTGATCGGACAGTTTGAATCCAACTCAAAATTTGAGTTACTTTAGATTAGGGAGGAATCGGAAGGGAGAGAGGCGAGCGTTGGATAGTGGTCTGGTACTTGCCATTTAAATTTTATTTGATGTTTATTTGCAATGTTGGATAGTAGTCTCTTGATTAGTAATTTACATTTTAAAGTAGTAAAACAAGATATCAGTTTCTGCTTTTGTCCCTTCAAAACCTTTTATTGCATTTGTGCCCCTCCATTATAAACCTTAATTTGCAAATACGCATCTGGCAAGGTAATGATACAATGCTTAATGTAAGCCTACATTTCAAATGTACCAATCCCAAATAGCACCGTACCAGTGCAATTCACATTGTACAAATCAATTGTGTGCTGCCAGAAGGGTAATCGAAGAAGGCAGGCTGGCAGATAGGGCACTAATCTCTTGCCAGTACTGGATTAGTAAAGTGGATAGGGGTGCAAATGGATCGGTTAGTAGTAAAATCATATCCATATCCACTTTTGTTTTTCGAATACGGATAAGATATCAGACATCCGTAGATATATACATAAATATTTTCATAATACATATTAAATTATATGGTATATATCTACTATTCAGATACGGATAATTAAAATTCAAAACCATATCCGTATTCGTATCCGGATATCGGATATCCGTGTCTAATTTCAGATACAGACGGATAATATCCAATCCGTTTGCACCCCTAAAAGTGGATGAGGGTTCTATGTTCTTATTTTTTTTTTAATTTGATTAGCTGAATTAATTTAGAAGTTGGGTTAGTAAAAGTGGATGAGGGTTAGTACATAGAACCCTCATCCTCTTTTAATTTAGATATAGGCAGATTAGTAAAAAAATAAACATTTAACTCCGCCCATATCTACAAAAAGTTGGGTTAGCGCTGTTCTCAAAATCTGAGTTGACTCGCTGTTCTAGCTATTCTCAGTTCTCATCTAAAAATGCATTTCTTGAGTTCTCAAAGAAACAAGTCAACACATATAAAAACTAAAGTTCAACTCTTAGCTAACCAACGGCAGGAAGGAATAGCATCTAGTACCTATAGCAAAAATCTTATCATTTGCAAAACATCAAGTGTTCCTTCCATATGAACAAAAAACGAATAACAGTTGAAACCAACAGATCAAAATCTCTCCATGGTACCAACCACTGGCTGTGCCTCAACATGTTTCTTCGCCAGGTACGGGCCCCTTCTCACTGCTTCCTGCAACTAATATAAAGTAAAAGAAATGTTTAAAATTTGACACAAGAAATACTAGCTACTCTTAACCATGAAGAGGAGGGTTCAAATGCCTCCATTTTTAGAATTAAAATAACTGAAAAGTCAAAACTTAAATGTCTAAATAGAACCGTTAGATAAGATCTATATTATTTTCTCTATGCACACATAAATGATCATGGCATTTTAATTTTGTTTTGATTAGTATGAAGAGTTTGCAAAAATACACCGATGTGGATAAATTCCGGACGTTGATTTTTCAATTTATTGATTCGTATAATACCAAAATCGAAAAGTGATAGTTTGTTTATGTGCATGCAGAGAAAATAATATTGATCACATCTAACAGTTTTATTTTGACATATAAATTTTAGAATTTTTGTTATTAGAAAATTAAAAAATGAAGGCACAAAAATAGAGGCATTTGAACCCTCCTGGCAGTATTATAGAGATACAATTACATAATCAGGGGTAAATGGAGTATTATATAGCTTCACCAAACTAATCTGGAGGTGGATGGAGTAATATATTAGGGTTTTACGCATAGCAAATTGTATTTACCTTTCCAGCAAAACCAGCAGCAGTTGCATCATGGAGCAAGCTAGAAGCTGATAAAGCTTTGTTTATTGCGACACAACAGTTATGTCGTGCATCCATCCCTGTATGTAACGGCAATGAATAAAAAAAATAACTATCCATACAAGGAATATTTATATCCAAGATTAGATTAAATTAAACACTCCATAATACTTAACATTGAATTAATGGATCTCGAAATAACTCCATTATTTTATAAAATCAATTTTTTTGTCTCTCTTAATTTATCTGTTAGAAGTACTAATACTATATAAAAAGCAAACAGTGGGTGTATTTCTTAGCTTCTTCTACAATGCAGGGATAATTAGGTTCATGTTCTCAAACTGTAATTTCTTGCCAAAATTTAAATTTTAGTATAAAACTCAAAATAAGTTGAAAATAAAGAATGAGGCTATGGAACTATGGATCAATATCTTCTTTTTCTAACTTCAAATAGTCGATCTGAAACGTTCAACATGACCTATGAAAATGTACCTGCAGACTAAATTTTATATTTTTTAGAATTTTTTTACTATTTTTAAGATAGGTAGAAAATCACTACTTTTGAATGGTCTAGAATTTTTAGATCAAATGATTTTCTACTTACCAAAAAAAATAGTAAAAAATTATAAAAATTGTAAATTGGATCTACAAGTACATTTTCATATGGATACCATGTTGAACAGTTCAGATCGACTGTTTGAACTTTGAAAACAGAGATATGATCCATAATACGGACCAATCCGCGCAATGCATAGTACCATAGCCTCACTCGAAAATAAATAAGACAAACCATTTTTTGAAGTCTCGATGTGTGGATCAGTGACAATAGAAATGATCTCTTGTTTGGAGCATACTTCAGCTAGGCACCATTGCCGAGTAACCAAGACAGTTACAACTCTATAGCCCTGTTTACAGAACCCAATGCACGTGAAATAAAAGATATAAATTACAAGCTGAAAAGCTAGGAAATATTAAATTACGCATTAAAATACATATTTAGGTCTTAAGACAAACTCACAGCCAATCGCACTTCAGATTCTTGTTTTAGTACAGACAGAAGGAGACCCTGAAATATAAGCAAAAAAATTGCAATTTATCTTTCTTTGACTTTATAATCTTTTATGGAAATCCAAAACTAAACACTAAACAACAAGAGAAGAAGAAGATTAATTTCAGAAAATAGGAAATTTGGGTTTCAATGTTTATATGGAAAACTCTTGTCAAATATTAAATATGGCCAATGTTTCATAAAAGTATCAACAGAATATTGTTTGTAAAAAAAAAAAATACGAACTGATGGTGTGAGCTTGAAACTATTAGCAGCAGTAGTATAAATCAAGTGCTTGAGACATCCCTCTGCTCTCTCATTTAATATTATGTTATCCTCTGATCGATCAGCCCCACAAATACTTCCAAGGGCAAGTAAAGCTGCCTGTCACAGATATAAAACATGGTGAAAACAACTTCAATGAATTAAAGGTATATATAACCTGATCTAATGTCACTTTTTATGCTGTATTTCCTATAGTTGTATGAATATACCAGTTGTTTTCCTCTGTGATGGCCATTGAAGGCTGACTCAACAACTAATTTTGCGGCATCTTGTGAACTTGTTAGCAACAAATTTGCACCAGGTTTTGCTGAAAAACGTTTTAAAAATTGTTACAATTATTTTAAGTCCAGGTAACAAGAATAACAAATATTTTGACCAACCCAGTATTACAACATGTACTAAGATAATCTTTGCAATATATACGACTCAACTACGCCTCAATAAATCAAAAGAAAAAAAAAACAAGACCTGACCGACAAATACATAATATAAGAAAAAATTGTTGATATAATTCGAAGAAAAAAAATACAGTTGAAAGTTTTCAAAATATCAAAAAATAGATAATCTAAATGACTTTTTTTTCCTATTGCTAGGATTAAACAAAAGGATTTGCAAATAAAAACATATTTCATGAAAAAATATTAAAATCTAGACTCATCAATTCATCAATTTAAAAAAAATTATAAACACTAACTTGTTCCAATTAGGCCCAAAGATTCCAATGCTGCCTCGATTTCATCATTCATTTGACTCTCTAGCTGCAAGAGTCTTCCCCCAATGGCTGACAGTAGGCTTGTCACAACTGTTACCAATTGAAAATCCACAATAAATGCATGACATATATATCAGGAAGCACGAAATTGTGAAAACATTACAACACATGTATAAAATAAAAAGAATTGGTGAGCTACTTTTGTATTAGAGAGAACGGCACCAGTTTTTTGGTACCCACCTCTTTTTTATCTAATGATTTCAATAAAATCAGTGGGATAACCCCCACTTTCATAAAAAAATATTAATAAAATAAAAGAATTGTTTTTTTGCAAAATTAACGCTAGTATAACCATGTTTTGCAAAAGCAATAGTATTGTTAGGGGTAGATGGAGTAAGAAACAATGGGGGCCAATTGACTCCTATTCTATTTCACAACTTACATATTTATGTGTTATATTTTAGATTAAAAAAAATGAAAAAATTAACTTAATTGATCCCCCATATTTCCCTGCAAATTTTCTAAGACTGAAGGTAGGGTGTAATTTGAAGTTAACTGAAAATATGTTCAAGTATTTTTAGTTGCAATATATGAGAATTAATTGGTTTAGTTCCCAAAAGTTCGAAAAGAAGTTCAAAAATTGATATATAGTTCATTTATAAGCTACACTTCTATGGAAGTATAAATTATTGTACTACCAGATTGGTCAACAGCTGTGTAGGCATCAGCTGACCTAAGAAGCCTCCCACCAATTAAGGCAGCTCTTGATCGAAAAATTGAATCGACCGAAGAATTGCTGGAGAAATGTTTTGAAAACACGATTTAAAAACTCTTAAAATAAATACTGCACCATCAGGGAAATAATTTTTTGAAGAGTACCTGATTATGTCAATCAATAATTGAAGCAAGGTTGACCTTAGCAGAAGAGTGGCATCATTCGAAGATTCAACCAACTGTTTGAAACAAAAACATCAAAGGGTAAACAAATTAATCCTAAAAAAAGAACAAATTCACAAATAACAACCAAACTTGCTAAAATTTTTACAGTTTTGAAGGGCTTAATTATAAATGCTGATGTTATACCTCATAGAGAAGCTCCATGGCATTAAGGGAAGTAAGAGGATCCTTTACATTGTTGATTTCTGATTCATACAAACTAAGGAGGTCGCAATCATGAATTGCTTTTGCAACTTGGCTAGAAACCGGGTACAATTTTGTTATTAGTGCTAATATCCGAATCCGTGCCTGAAAAAACAACCCAAGAAAGAAATGTAGAGCATAAATACTTTAAAAGAAAAGTAGTAGTTACAAGACTATAGCACAGTATAATTACAATAATAGATGGCTTATACAGTAAATTTCACAGAAATTTCCATCGAACATTTATTCTAATGTGTTAATTTCTTAATAATATTTATCTGTAATGCCCTTTAGTTAGATTTGGAGGTGGCAATAGTCAGGGTCAAGTAGGATTCAGCTTGGATTGATGCCATTTTATTACAGCTGCATTAAAAAAGAATGAAGCAAGTGTAAACTATAGAAATTTTTTTCATAGTAAAAGAATATAAATGTATTGGTCATCTCAGATCCAAATTATTAGCAGGTTAGGTTGAGTAAGATCAGCTCAGAAAGAAGGGTCATTGCAAATTTAAATAAATCTCATTCGTTGGGACCACTTCCAAAAAATTTGACCTTGTTTTCTAATATGTTCCAAATTCAAAATAAATCATTCATGCTGGTTTGTTAATTCTCACCACTATTTCGATTTCACTTAGAAAAAAAACTGGCACTACATATCACCAAATATTTAAGGTGCTAATTTTATTCTTAAATTTAATTGCTTTAATGTTGCCAACTTGCTATAACAAATCCAGTAATTCAACATTCATAAATGAGGGAAAATTGTTCAGTGTTACATCTTACTGATCCAAATATCAGAATAATACAAAAATATTAGGACTGGACTGGTATGCCTTAAACTGTGAGTACATCTTATTGCATTTTATAGATGAATCAATATCAATTATTAAAAAATACTTCAAGAGATTACTAACAATAAAAACAAATAAAAAGATGACATTGTTCACTCACAAGGGAAGAGGATCTAGCTGCTAGATTTCTTAGTTGAATTGGGTCTTCACTACTGGCAGTAAATATAACATCCTGCAAAAAATCGATAGTAAGAATCCATGCATTAAGACCAATGATCTGAAATAGAATATGGAAAGTAAATAATATTCTTACAATTCCCTGAGGTGTTTGTGCTATACTTCTTATAGCATCCGAAGAAGCTGCTGACGTTCGCTCGTTCCTGTAAAAACATAAATTACTAGATAGTAACAGCTTGCCAAGTCAGATACCAATACATAAAGATACCAGTTTAATACCGGTTTTCTCCCAATATTAACCATGAATCTTCATGACCAAGATTTTGTTTCAGTACCACCTAAAAATTTGTTAGTGCCATATATTCTTGTACTGGTCACTGTGGCCATCGTTAGTTCAGAAAATATAAGTAGCGGTATATTTGTACAATACCCATCAATCAAGCAGTTAAGCAGGAGTGGGTAGATATTATGATCTATAATAATATGCGTAGCAGCTCCTTTGTCATCAGACATGTCCATAAGATGGCAAACCTAATAAACAAAAAAAAAAATTAACTCTTTTAGGACTTCTTTTGTTTATTTTAAAATCAAGCAAAAATAGAAAGAAAAAGAAAACAATTAAAATGTTCTGGAACTAAGTATGGAAACAGAGAAAAATTCCTTGCAAATAGGAATAATTCATTAATGTTGTTCATAAAGTTTATTATTTCATAGACTCTATATGATCCTTTGCATGCACCATTTTTCTTTTTCATTAAAATAGAATAAATTCCTACCGCTCTACATGCCAGCCACTTTATGGTCTCAGATTTCGCTTGCAATCCCACTTGTAAAAAAGACTGCAAAGATACAAAACCGAAACATCATTTATTAGATTACACAACAAAACAACAACTTTTCTTATAAGATTTTTGAATGCATCTGAATTTCAGTTTAATCTTTCAGCCTCAATTTATTGAATTCTTAGCATTTAGTTAAATCAAGAAATGATTTGTTGTATGGAGTGTGGCTATGGTACTATGCATAGCGCGGATTGGTCCGTACTATGGACTAGTATCTCTATTTCAAAGTATGAACAGTGCATCCGAACAGTTCAATATGATCTCCATATGAAAATGTACTTGATAACTAAATTTTATATTTTTTACTATTTTTTAGATATGTAGAAAATCACAACTTTTTAATGGTCTAGAATCTTTAGATCAAGTGATTTTCTACCTATCTAAAAAAATTCTAAAAAAAATGTAAATTTTGATTTACAAGTACATTTTCATATGGTGATCATGTTGAACGGTTCGTATTGATTGTTTGAACTTTAAAAACGGAGATATTGATCCATAGTATAGACCAATCCACACTATGCATAGTACCATAGCCTCACTCTTTTGTGTGAAATTTGGAATTTAAAGTTCAGAAATCAAGGCCTTGAAATTTAGGAACTAAGTTCCAAACCTGAACAAAACAAGATAGTTCAATTAAAAGTAGTGCTAGTTTGGCTTATAACATGACTATTCTTAATTGGTAAATACATTTGCTTTAGAGTGGTAATCCTTGCTATCTAAAGTTCTAACTTGAAACCTTAAAAGAAGAACTAAGCACGAAAAAGAAGTTAGATAAGTTATAGTATGATGTGTACCCACCATGAGGTTTGGAATGAATGATGCGCCATATTTCGTACCAAATATTTTATCTAAGCAAGAAACAACACTATCCTCCAGCCCTGGTACATACACCTCACTCTGCAGTGCACTGAAATTAAAATAAAAGGAAAATGATACAAATTGAAATATTCTTGTGCCTAACATAAGTAATTTTGATAACTCTTTCATGAGATGTGTCTGATTTAGGCCACAAAGGACTGAATATGCTTTGCATGTTATGGTCATAATGTGATTTATTTCATATTTATATAGTTTCCAAACACTGGATTGTGCTCAGGAAAGAAGAAATTACAAGAACCAATTTTCATGGTTCACAGTGCAATAAATCACAACTTTTGTAGGTCATAACTGAAAATTCTGATTACTTGGAGAGTTAACTTGGATAAAGATTTTAACAGAGCAGTTTTAGCTTCATGCAGTGCACAGACTATAGAATCGAAACAACATTGCATATGGTTTGTGCGCTGCATGAAGCCAAAACTGCACTGTTAAAATCTTTACCCTAGAAATACTCACCCCAAAAGCACCTGAAGGGGAAAACGATCGAGGAACTCTTTGACAGAGGCATCATGCTGTAAACCTGTAATCAGGAATCAAAATGAAAAAATAATTATAACGAGAACTTCTAGAATCCCTAGCATTTCAAATTGCTTGTGTTGGATAGATACCGGGGTAGGAAGCGAACTCGGAGGAAGCTTCTAGAACCTGAACCAACTCTGGCGGCGGGGTTGCACCTCTTTCTCCTTCCATTGCTCTCTCTCTCTCTCTCTCTCTCTCTGTGGCGATGGCAGGTGGCAATGTCTCCCTGTAAGAGGTGTTACTGGAGATTTTGTTTGTTACTTGGAGAAGTGGGATATAATAAATCTGCTGTTATTCCAAAGGGATCACAGGACCTGTTATTCCTATCCCAACCGTTCAAACTTTTTCATGCGCGTTTCTCAAGGAAAAAAGTCTTTCGTGCCCAAATCTCGATAAAGGTCAACAGCTAGGATCGGAATAACAGCAGATTTATTTCCGGAGAGGTGTAGAAGGAACGCATATCTTCTGAGGTAACAGAATATTTCTGTTTTGGATTACGACCGTCCGATCGTATCTGAGCCAATCTGGTCGAGGTGGATAGTCGTGCGGATCTCCATTTGACGGTCCAGATTCAAACAGAAATATTCTGTTACCCCAGGTGATACGATTTCAGAGTAGAAGAGGGTTTATCAATTTATCACTTTGATCGGAATCAATATTTAAGTTCTAATATGATAAATTGGTGTCTAACTTTTTCTTAAATTTTTTAATAATTTAAAATTTAAAACTTAAATATTAAAATAAAATAATTAGATGTGATATATATTATTTTCTCTATTTATATATAAAAAATTGCGATCTTACAAAAATACACTGATGTGAATAATATCTGGATGATTATTTTTCAACTTAATTAATTTGTATAAAATAAAACCAAAAAATGATAATTTGTTATGTGCATGTGGAGAAAAAATAATATAGATTGTATCAAACTGTTTAATTTTGACAAATAAATTTAGAATTTTTGTTATTAGAAAATTAAAAAGTGAAGTCATTATGGAGACAAAAAATGAAGACATTTTAGCCATTCTCAAATTGATTTAGGGTTGAAATCTTTATAACTATAATGAGTAATGTATCGAGAATAGTTTATTACTAATTTTTTAAAGTTCTAATTTTTTGGGAATTTTTTTAAAATATTCTAAAATTTTCGTTAATATATTATTTGTGCCATTAATTTAAAATTTCAATTTACTAGACAAAATAAAGAGAAAATAAAAGAAATTAGGACCGAACTCTCACAGTGCTTCGCCCTGTTTAATTATTAAAAAAAATTATTATATTTTGTATCGTTAAAGAGTTGGGTGAGAATCTGCTGCGATCCGGGTACTGTGAACAGTATCCTGCAATCCCTGCTTTTCCAAATCCAGCTGTCGAATTGTTTCCAGATGCGTGCACAGAAAAATCAGCTGTTTTGAGATACGTGCACTAAAAAGTTGGACGGCTGGATTTGGAAAAGCAAGAATTGCAGGGTTACTGTGCTCAATATTCGGATCGCAGCAGATCTCAATCCTAAAGAGTTTAGACGGATTATAATTTAACAAATATTTTTTGTAGGGAATTTCATGTATAGCCCTCAAAAACTTCAAAATTACATAATTCCTCCTCAAAACTTCAAAAACTCACAAATTTTCTCATTTTATTGTCTTTTCTATTAATGCCCATTATACCCTTCATCATATATACCCCTTTCCCTGAACCAATTCTTGATTATTATTGCATATTACCCTTCTATTGAGGAGAGAATTATCAAGCATGGATATTGGAAGTTTTGTTGGTCCTCTTTTGTGAAGCGATCTCAGAAAATTCTTCTAACTAATTCTAATAAATGTTTTACCAATTTCAAACTCTTTATGTTACATATGACTCCCTTTTTTATATAAAAAAAAACTGAATTTTTTTGAGAATTCAGATTTCAGAAAATAGAAGGGATAAAATTCCATTATTTTGGAATATATGGGATTATTTATACCTTCATTTTGTGCCATTACACAACATAAGGAATTGACTAACCCGAAAAAATATTTTGGCAATCTAAACCTACAAATGAACAATATGAAACTTCTAAGGAAAACTAACTATAAGAAAACCAAATTGAGCAGTTTCGTACATGCTTTGAGGCATGATTTGCTCTTGTAAATTCCATCTCCTTTGTAAATGATAAGAAACTGAGTTGGTAGATTTGTATTTTGATAATCTTGAAGTTTCCATGCCTTTATGAATTTGAAAATATGGTAATGTGTAACTTTGAAAAGTAAAAGGAGGCCAGAATGTAAGGGTTTCAGTACCAAATCTTTACAGCTAGAACTGGTATGGTCAATTCAATACCGAACCAGTACTTTTTTTTTCTTTTCTTACTGGCATCCACTATGGTAATGCTAATTTCATACCAAAACAAACTCTTGGGCTGTAAATATTTTATTGGGAGGATTCAATTTCAACGGTTTCTATATTCAATTGTTCTAGCTGCTTTTCACAGTAAATAAAATCAATTGTTCTCGTTGCAATTAGTTTTTATATGAAGTAGGTGATTGCCTCATGTAAAAGGGAAAAATTACATGAGTTCATATGTACAAGACACCTCAAAAGTGGAAAAACCAGAGGAGCAGAGAAAATTCAGAGAACAAGGGTCACTTTTCTACTAACAATGAGTTCTCGAACCTGATAGCTGGCATATTTTTGTAGGTTTTAATTGTGAGGATGTTGTTCAAGTCTAGTAGAAACTGGAAGCACCACTTATATTTTTCATAATATAATGCCTCAAATTCTTACAGAAATTATAAGTAGTCATCAAAATCTCTGAAGAGAAGGTAACACCCCTAAGTTACAATAAAGCTTTAATTCTGTTCCATATGTATTTGGTTCAAGTCAATAAAATCTCTTTACTCAAAAAATGTAAATATTTTTTTTGCATTAATTACTTGTAGGAGCAATATCCTTAGGTTGAGAATTTGTCGTCCTGTCATTAGATTTATTTCTTATGTTAATCATGGTATAAAAATGAGATATTTTTTAGGCTTGGTCTCCCCAACCTATAACGGATGGATCTGACCACACTAAAATATTTCACATAAAAATTATCAACTGATCTGATTCTATCTTGAATTGATCTGATTTTATCTTAAATTTGATTCATTCATTATTATTAGACGAGCCATCGATAAAAAAAAAGGCCTTTTTTTCATAAATTTATATCCTATGCATTAACGCACCGTTTGAGTTTCGATCCGATCCATTCGTTACATATTAGCACAAATTTCAATCCAATCCGATCCGATCCATTTGTTACATATTAGCACACATTTTTTCATAATGAGTTTCGATCCGATCCAATCCATTCATTTTTCTTGTAAAAACTGTGTATGATCGGCATAGGTCGTACACGGTTTCTTATTAAAAAACCGTGCACAAATATAGGTTCGTGTACTTGTTTTTTAAATGATTGTGTGTGTATAGTTGAGCTCATATTCGCGCAAGCGCTTCCTCTCTTTACACACTTTTTATTTGAAATTTTCTTGCATCCGTGTATGATATGCTGTGTATGGTTAACGTTTTTGTAGTAGTGTATAGACTATATTCTATATGAATCACTATTAAACTGACACAATAATATAATGAAAGAACCTATTTCCACCTAAAAACGACCAGGGTAAAAAAAAAGAGTTTCATTATTAGTAATTTCTATATCTTTGTTGTGTACACAGACTACAAAAAATTGTCACTATTTGTGAGGATAAAAGTGCATTTTGTCGACGGTATCTTCATGGATACTTCTGTCTGTAATGATACGTTTGGAAATAACAATTTTTGTCGGTGTTCTCTCAGCAATAGTTACTTTTTACCCTCGCGGATAGTGGGATATTTTTGTAGTTTTTAATTGTATGGATGTTGTTCAAGTCTAGTAGAACTTTTATAGAACTAAAGCTAGGCTATAAGTTTAATTGTACGTACTTAACAAAATAGTATTATTTATTAATATCCTAATTAATTTGCTTACGAAACTTTATTCCATTTAAGTATTTTTTTTTGTAGACTAAAGCTTTCTATTCTCATTGCTTCACACCTCTATACCAAACAGTAAAGGAGAAAAGAAAAAAATGACACGGATGCAAACATCTGCAAACTGCAATTTACATGCATAGCCAACAACTGCTGCATTCTCTTTTTCTTTCTCTCTTTTTTATGCTTTGCTTTAAGTAAATGTATAGATTCGTTCTCCTTTTTTTTATGCTTTGCTCAAAGGTGTGGCCAAATTGGACTTTAATTGGTGGAAAGTGAAAACTATATTCCACCAAAATCGGACATGTTCTTTGCTTGCACTGATTATAATCTCCTTTCCCTGTGTATGAAGCAATTAATTAAGTAATGGCGAGTGTACTGATCTCGAACCTGATATTTGTCCTGCAACAGCCCGGGTTGATGCCGAGAATGGAGGAAGAGCGTCAGCAGCTGCTCCAACTGTTTACTGCTATACTGCCGGCCATGATGCCAGCTCTTGGCCAACTTATTTGTGCTGATCAAGGTGAAGAAGAAGAGATCAGAACCTTGGTTAGGACCCTAAGTGAAAATAGTACCTGGCTTAGTGACCTCGATGCAGCGGCATATGAAGTTGATGACATAATAGATGAGTTCAGATATGCAACTCTTCGAGCAGGAAAGAGTATCCTCGCTAGGTTAATATGTCGTGATGCCCGAATCAAGGATTATTTTGAGATTATTCTATGGGTTGATGTCGGAAATGAATTTAATATTGATAGAATTGCAAAGTCCGTGATTGATCAGGTAATAGGGAAAGATTGTTGCTTGTCTGAAGGTGACCCTGATTTACTACAGCGCCGCATTTATCAAGAGTTAAGCGGGAAGAGATGCCTTCTCGTCTTGGATGATGTCCAGATTGAGGGTAATTTTGAAGAGTTGCAGATATTGATATCATGGCTTAACCAATCTGCTGCTGGGAGTTCTTTAATAGTAACGAGTAACGATGCTCGAAGGGTGGAAAAAATATATGCGTTCTCTAGTGGTGTGCATTTTATACGTGATTTAACAAGTGATCACCTTTTGCATCTGTTTTGCAACAGAGCATTCATTGATAATAAAGAATTTTATCTAAAGGTATGTCCCATTATCGAAAATATACTCACGAAATGCGAGGGATGGATTCTGCTGGTGAATCTGATGGCTGGTTTGATGAGGTTCAAGAAACAGCTTGCGGAATGGCAAGAAGTAATTAACCAACTTAAAAATTATCCCAAAGAATACTATCCCGAACTGTGCTTCAATCATTTATCTTCTGAAATTAAAGAATGCTTTGCCTTTTGTTCTGTTTTCCCTAAGGGCCATTACATGGACAAAGAGGTGTTGGTCAAACTTTGGATGGCCAATGGTCTAATCTCTTCAAATGGACCAACATCTGTAGAAGAAAAAGGTAATCGCATTTTTAATGAGCTTGCCATGAGGCACTTCTTTGAGGATGTCAAACTTGTTCCCAGAAGTTCATCCAGGGACAAACATGGATATCGTAGTAGAGTAATATGTAAGATGCATCCCCTGATACATGATCTGGCGATACATGTTTCACGAAATGTACAAACAGTATCATCAAGGTATAATCAGAATCCTGAAATCCGTGTTCTATTTATACTTGGTGATTCACCGGTAGATATTCCTGTGTTATTAAAAAATTATCCAAATGTGCGTACCTTGATTTCCCTGGATGTTCTCTTCGAAAGAACTGTCAATTGCAGTGTGGTGCCCGAATCAAATTCTTTGAGAGCTTTACACTTGCACTCCGCTAAATTTGACAGAGATCTGTTTGAAGTGAAATATACAAAACACTTGAGATATCTTGATCTATCTGGAAGTAGAATCAAGAGATTACCTGAATCCACAAGCTCATTATACTTTTTACAAACTCTAAATCTCTCCAAATGTTTGCTTCTTTGCCGGCTTCCGGAAGATATGAGATACATGAGGAGCCTTAGGCATCTCTATGTAGATGAATGCCCAAAGTTGAAGAAAATGCCAGTACATCTCGGGCAGCTGAGTTGCCTAAAGACCCTGACAACATATATTGTCGGAGAAAGTGCCGGCAACAATATTGATGAACTAAAGTGCCTGAATCTCAGCGGCTTGCTAGAGATATATAACCTACGTAAGGTGAAGGATGTCACAATTGCCAAAGAGGCCAATCTGCTTTCGAAAAAGAATCTGGAGAGGCTAACTTTATGTTGGGGGAGACAACAACTGGTTATACCAAAAGAAAATAATGATTGGGAGGTGTTGGAGGCTCTACTGCCTCACAATGGATTGAAGGTGTTGAAAATACAACTGTACGGGGGACATGAATTTGCAAATTGGCTTGCTTATCCAGTGGGCCTCCAGAATTTGGTTGAACTTCATTTGATTGGTTGCTCACAAAGTAGCACCATTCCTGCAGTGTGGAAGTTGCAATCCCTTCGAGTTCTTTGTTTAAAATATATGATTAATCTGACTTGTTTCTCCAGTTTCACTTCCTTCCCTGATATAGATGAGAAAGATAGCTCGGAGCTATTCCCAAGCCTCAAGAGACTGGTATTGGTTGGTCTGAAGAGGTTGAAAACATGGCGAGAAGGAGAAGCAATGCAGAGAACAATACTATCATTTCCCGTGCTTGATGAGATGGAAATCACAAATTGTCCAAAGCTAAAAACCATGCCTAGTGTTCCCATGCTTAAATATTTAACCATAAGCATAGAAAATCATGGGCTACTCCGGTCTGCCATTGATCTGATAACACAATCAAAGAGCTTAGTTGATGTCAACATGGCAAAAGCAACCGGTTCTGATAACGAGGCATGGTCAGCATTAGGAGCAGAGGTGGAGGGATGTAATAGCCATAAGCTCCGAGTAATGCGACTGGACTCAACTAATAGTTTATTCATGGATAGAGCGATACTGCATCTACAGTTGGGTTTCTGGAGATCACTGGTATCACTTGAATATTTGGATATTTTCAATTGCAGCAGCATTGTTGCCTGGCCATTAGAGGAGTTTAGAAAGTTGAACAAATTGAAACGGCTATCTGTTCGGAAGTGCCCAAACCTAACTGGTTCGCTTCCTAGCGAGTTGCAAGAAGGCGAAAAGCTCTTACCAATCCCTAGAATTCTATGAATGCCCTTCTTTGAAGGAGGTTCCCAGATGCTCATCGATCCTTTACTTGGAACTGGACGAATGTCCTGAAATCAATTCAATTTCAAGTTTCAATAACCTGAAGATGTTGTTCCTCTCATGCTTAAGCTGGATGTCTTTGCCAACTGGTTTCGGAGACCTCAAGAAATTGGAGTCTCTTCGGGTGTCCGAATGCTACAGCCTGACAAGCTTGCCAGATGAGTTGGCAGGTCTCACATCGCTCCAAACCTTGATCATTAACAAATGCCCAAGAGTGACGTCTCTACCCGAAGGTCTCGACCAAATCCTCTATGGTCTTAGAAAATTCCAAATTTCAGAGTGCCCTGATCTTGAAAAGTTCTGTGAAGAGGGACCGTATTCTTCCATAATCTCACAAATTGGTAAGAGGAGAAACGATTCTGCTGGACCATCTACTGATGCTTGAAGGTACAAAGCCTTCCTATATATTTTATCTTTCCTTTAAAAAAAAAAAATTCGGTCATTGATGGTTAATTTAATAACTAGTGAGAGTTGATACATCCAACAAATTATTTCTATTTGTCTTAATCTGTTCCTTTGTCTCCACTGTTGTAGTTCATCAGAAGAAGACTTGGCGTAGGGTGGATTTTGCATCTCTTGATATGTTGTTGTGTAGCAATTAGGTACGTATTATAGATAAGTTTAAATTTTTCTTGTTTTATTGAATTCGGAGTTACTTAAAATATTGTATCAATTTGATTATTGCGGTTCACTTGGTGACACAAATCTAGAGAACAAAAAAAAATGAAAAGAAGCGTTGATTGTGTTTTTTAAGTAATTTGTTGTTTTACAATTTATATATGACAAATTATGGAATGGACCAAAAAAATTCTGAACCGTCCATCTAATCATGATCGAACGGTTCAGATATTTTCTAAGGATCAAAACTCTCCGTTAAATTTAACGGGATTTTTTTTCGGAAGGGTAAAATCAGTATTTAACTGCTCCCCGTTAGTCGCTCCGTTAACTCTTTCATCCAATCCCCTCATGCCGCTGTGAGACGCAACCAGTCTGTGACGCTACCACTCCGCCTCTCGTTGCTCTCTCCTCCTTAGCCGGACGACGGTAGCGATTTCTCGTTGCCTCAAGCATCGTGAAAATCGGTGAGATTCAGCGGGTTTATTTGGTAAAGGCGGGGCCAATTTATGTCTAGCGACAACCCTTCATTCTCCTTTTTTGTGTTCTGACTCACCACTTAATTAGTTCTCTTCCCTTCTACCATCTACCAGCTTCTAATCATAGCTATGAAGAGGAAGAAGAAGAAGAAAGGTGGAAGGGGTCCGACGATCCTGACCGAAGCGAGCTTCCAATACAGCCACTGCGGTTATTCAGGCAAGTAACTATGTAGTCTCTTCTTATTCTCCATTATTGTCATCTGATTTTGGTGAATGGTGTAAATAGAGATGTGTTGCGCACCACATACTTGACCTGCTTGAGTATTGTTACGTCTAATTGATGAACCAAGTTAGCAAAGTAGCTCCTCTTGTTCTCATTCAATCAGTTTAGTATATACTAATTTTAGGAAAATTGGTTCTTTTTCTTAGAACTGGTAACCATCAGAATTGGATTTTTTTTTTCTTTGTTGGTCAGATTTGGGGTAATATCTAATTGAAATTCAACGTGCAACTAAGCATTATACTTGGAATGACACTAACAGTGTTCTTGGGGTTGCAATGGAGTTTGGGTTAGTAATTTTCAGAAAAAATATAAGCGTGCTAAGTGTGATCCACAAGAGCATTCCGTATTTTTAAAGACTTGTTTCAACTTAAAAAATGTCATTTTCTTTCTTAATTAAGAAAATAGTTGAATCTCTTTAATGTCTCTGTTTGTTGCGGGTATGCAAATGATGAACTCCTTGGCTTTTGTATTTGATGGAATCAATTTTGCAATGAAAATACCGGAACAATCTAATGAATGATGATTCGATTTGGCGAGGGGCAAAATTGTCAACTGTGGAGTATACAATTTTCACCAGAATAATCTAAAATTTTTGGTGTTACTGTACACTAGTTTGTTCATTGTTAGTCAAAGTATGGAAAATTAATTTGCAAATCTTATACACTTATTTGTGTAATTTGCAAACCTTTTTCAGTTCTCTATCATTACTAGGTATTTGAAATGGTGCTGGTTAGCCAACTCTATTAAGTACATTATATATTTGTACAAATTGTATTTTGTACATAATTATGACATCTTGTAGAAAGTATCATTAGTGCAATATGCACTGATGATGTTACCTGTTAGTATTACCAGCTAGTACTTCAATTTGCAACTTTCTTAGTTATTGTTACTTCTTGCATTTTTTATATATTGTTTTTTTAACTTTTCTGGGGGCAAGCCATCTGATTTTGGACATAATTACCCAATCAAAGCCAGACCTTCGCTAAACTTATGATATTTATTTCTTTTCATTCACTTTGCCTCAACTTTGAACTAATTTAACCTTTTTGTAGGACCCGAACAAGCATTAATGTAATTTCTTTGGTTTTTTCTCCTCATGTTAGCTTTATTTAAAAAAATAACTGAAAAAATCTTCAAATTTAACTTTGAAACTTGGAAATTTTATATTAGTTATTATATATCTTTTATTCTTTTAGCAAGAGTTGGCCCTACCTGCAGCCCCATCACAATGGAAAACAAGTAATTGCCTGCAGATTCTCATTGGAAAAGGTAGCACCTCTCCTCTTCTCTCATTTCCAATTTATATTATTTCTGAGGATTTGTGCTCACAAATCACTAATTTTGAGTTAATTATGCGGAGTTTCATTGTACATGGTCATTTAGTTTCGTTCCAGTTTCCGAATTTCCTCTCATCATGAATTAGTCCTGCAAGGGCTCTTCAGTTGCGCCATTGTCCTGTTATATGAAGTTCATGCGAATCACATTGAAGCATCAGACTAGATGCCTGACCACCTTTCCTTGTCAGCAGGGTTTTCTGGTAACAAAAAGTTAAGATAAAAAACCCACATGTCTCATTTTCTTTTGTGATCAATTTCTTCTAAATTTTTGCTCTTTCATTCACGAAATGTTAGGTCAATAGAGGGAAGGGTCGGTGTGCACCACTTGGGTGACTCACAACAAGGCGAGGACTTCTTTCAAATGCTATCAAGATGCATGGGCTACAGATTTATTTTGTCAACTCTTTGAACTTTCATCCTGTTTGGTCCTTGTATTTTATGTTATTTGTTTATTGTGATTATAGATGGACTATATTTATATGTCATTTCCTTCAGTTTTATCTTTTGAGATCCTCATCCAAGTAATGCTATATCTCTCTTTTTGTAGATACTGGTAATTTTGGACACTTCAAAAACAAAGGGGAATAAAAATGGTTCTTTTCAAAGGAGATTGGCTGGGTACTGCATGGTAATGTTGGTTATATCATTATGTGGTTTATTGCAGAGTTTCATTTTTTTCTTTCGATCAATCTGATCTGTTGTATAGGTGCATCACGCATATGCAACAACTGGAACTGATGGTGCGATTAATTTTTTAGACAAGGACAGTAAAATGAGACTCAACCTTGATTAACAAAAAGAATGGTGGGTAAAATATTTAAAGACCTGAAATGGTACCAAGTTTACATAGTACCTGATTCTCCAGACGTACGTTAAGGGCATCTATGTTAGACATAGTTCCGTCTGCTCCCGTATCGTTATTTATTGCTTCAATCTATGACAATAAATGGCATAGCAGAAATTACTCCGTCAGGTTTTGCTAAGAATTTATACTATATACAATTCCATCAGGAAGTTTTTCCTCCCAAAATATACACAATAATTTTACAATATTCGCAAAGACAAACAGACAATTTTGATCTGTACAATAATGTTCAACACATTTGAATTATATCACAACAAACAACAGTACAAAAAATGACCCAATTCCCCTGACTTTCTATGTTATTTACAATTTTTTCCTCTTAGTTGCAACCTAAAAATTAACATGACTCGATCTTTGTTCAATTCATGTTTTGGAAAAAAAAACAAGGTAATTCCAAATTGGGAAAAAAATTGTCAATATTTAATTAACTATACTATTTCCTCATTTCACACTTAACTAACTGTCAATTATTCTTGCAAATTAAAAAAAAAAACAAGAAGAAGCTGCAGATCTAACTAGTGTTTGGCACAATTTGCAAAGAAACCCCACAATGTTGTAAATAGTAAACAGTAAATTGCATACCACACCCTTGTAGAAGGCGATTTGAGGAGCCGAATACTTAGTGCCGAGTTTTGACTGCTCATCAGACACATTATTCACCACACCATAATACACCTGGCCATCATACTGATTTCTACATGCTCTCAGCTCGAATTGCACATAGGCCAGTGCATCGTTTATCTTAAGAAGAGCTTGATTAAATATATCCTTGTACTTCACTGTTATTCAAAATGCAAAGTTAAAATTATAGGGGTAATTTACAATTGTATCCACTTGATAATGTTTATTTTGTATTTGGCACCTGAGAGATCTGATTTTATCATTAAACCCAGCCCACCCAAGAAAGAAAAGACAAGAAAATAAATCAAATATTTGACATTCTACAACTCCCAGACCCATCAGATTAACAATCAAAATTAAACAAGATGAACAGGCACAAACAAATTCAGACAAGACTCTAATTTAGATTACCAATAAAAGAAAAAAAAATTATTTTCAGAAAATGAGTTAAATTTCTGAAACAAAAAAAAATTGGAAAACAACAAAAAGTACCTGGATTTTTTCCGCTAACGCCCACGAAAATCTCATGGAACTCCTCCTCCTTCAAGGGACCACGAGACAACAGCGCTTGTATTAGCGTGTGGTACCTCCATATAAGATTACTCATTGCCTCCTCCTAATCAGACGAGCATAAACCCTAATTTCGGACAGATCGCAGCCGAACAAAAAAAAAACCCTAATTTCGTGGGCCTTCATATTAGATAGGGTTAGGTCTCGCGATTTTTTTTTTTTTTTGAAATGGGGAGAAGGAGATCGCGGGAGAGGAGGTTGTGTGAAATTACATTTTTACCCTTCCGACAAAAAAATGGAGTGAAAATCTATGAATGTAACAAATTAATATGAACCGTTTGATCAACAAGAAATGAACAGTGCCAACTGTAGTTTTAGTCCATAGAAGCATTTGCCAAGAAAGAATATTGAATTCTAGCAATGGTATTTGAATGAATCAAGTATGTGTTATTGTTACTTGTATCTCAACAAAGGTCACATGACTTGCATACTACACTAGTTGGAAGGGCCTGGACAATTTCCAAAAAAAAGGAACTTTCTATAAAGGACCATTTTTTTTTTAATATAAAAATATATAAGCAGCATGCTTCAAATCTCAGTAATAATAGAACTTGAGATAACAAAACAACAGTTTGCAATTACACTAAAACTTCAAATAATCCAATACCTATATCAAACTATTTGGCTCTCATGAAGAAGCAATATTGATGGACTATTAAAAGGTCACCATGTGGAGGGATGAAAAAGTAAAGGAAAAAATCAACATACTACCACTTTGAAGGCAGTGAGGAGGGAACCCATTCAGAAAATATATCCATCAAGCCTATACCAATCAGGCACACCAATTCTCTTAGTCACTATCCCAAAAGAGCTCGTCCCCCATCAACAACGAGCCAATTATACCCAAACCACCATCGTCAAAATCCATCTCAACACTGAACTCCTCAAAACCCCCATCCTCATCTGAGAAATTCGACCTCCCCTTCCCCTTCCCCTTCCCTCTCCCCTTTTTCCTTCCCTGAGAACTCACCCCGGTAATCACCTCAAACATATCGTCAAAGCCATCACTCTCTTCATCCTCACCAAACTCTATCCATGAACTCGTAAAGGACGCATCTTCGTCATCCACTTCTTCATCTTCTTCCCTGTCAAAGCCCCCGCCCTGCATTTTGGACTTCAACATCTTGTCAGTTATTTCTCCTCTCTCGACTTGGGCCCACGGGAGCCAAATGTCTGCTCTTCGACCCAGAGCCCGTTGCCTATCACCAACCACAACTGTACGCAACTCAGCCTCGCGTGCCATTTGGATTGTTTCAACAAAATCAGAGTCGTCTGATACTAAGACCATCCAGTCGACCCCACGTGCCAAAGATTTCCTCACTCGCTTTTTCAAAGCTTCATCTGCAGCTTGTGGCTTAGATTTCACAGTTTGAACATTTACACCAGCACGTTTCAACTCGGAGGCGAGACCATAACCAACTTTAGGAGTTAGCAGTTCCCTTGCTGTCTCCTCATACTTGGGGTTACCATTGATGTACCGGTCCCGAAACCTATCAAACAGAAATGTCATCTTGTCAGATATTTCACAACAAAATATCTGGCACTCCTAATTACTCTGATAGAAATCAATTAGCATTGTAAAGAGAAACAATACTTCTGCTGCTTCTTGCCCTTGAGGGACCGCATCCGATTGACCTTCTTCATGCGCTCCCTTTCATGCAACTGCTTAAAATGTCGCTTCAGCTCCGGTCTGGTCGTAAACTTTCTCCCACACATTCCGCACGTGTACGGATCAGTCGGTGTCACCAACCCTTTCTTCTCAAGCAAGTCGAGTTGGCGCCGTTCGTTACGTTCCGACCGTACCCGTTCTGGCACGTACGAGAAGGCGTGCTGGTTTGCATATGCCGAGAAATCCCCGACTTGTCCGAGGAGTGAGGAGGTGTGCTTGAGTGAGGCCGCGGCGTCAAAAGGGGGCCCACGTGGTGGCTTGTTGTCGAGGTCCCAGAGGATGACGACCGAAGGAAGCCGGGCCAAGAAGACTCCATCTCGGCCCGGGAGCATTTCGATCTCCGCCGCCGAGGCGAGAGGCGGTTCCGATTGGTCAGAGTTGGCAGTGGCGAGAGTTGTAGTTAGGCGACGGGATGGGATATAGCAGAGGGGTTTGAGAGAGAGAGGTGCAAAAGCGGGGGCATGGGAAGAGGCGCGTAGGAAAGGGAGGAGGCATGGCGAATTGGTCGGAAGGGGGAGAGTGGCGAAAGCGAGTGGAGGCATTAGAGGCATCGTTCAATTTCCAGTGATGTGAATTCGGGAGCAAAAGGGTTTGGTAGAGAGGAAGAGTCTAAACGGAGGGATTACCATATGGTTGTTCCAATTTTACCCTTTTTAAAATCAACGTCTGTGATTAATTCGGACAAAATTTTTGTAAAAATTTTCGATCCATGACCATGACAGACTCACTCTTTGTATATTTATAAATGAGTGAGGCTATGGTGCTATGCACAGCACCAATTGGGTCCGTGCTACGGCTTAAAATTTGACTTTTTAAAATTCTAACGGTCGATCTGAAAAGTTCAACATGATTATAAAATAAATATGTACTTGCAAATCAAATTTTACATTTTTTCAAATTATTTACTATTTTTTTGAAAATCACTTGATCTAAACATTCTGGACCATACAAAAACAGCCTATCTAAAAAAATAGTAAAAAAATTCAAAAAAATGTAAAATTTGGTTTGCAAGTACATATTCATTTTATAATCATGTTGAACGGTTCGGATCGACCGTTAGGATTTTGAAAAGTCAAATTTTGAGCCGTAGTACGGACCCAATCCGTGTTATGCATAGCACCGTAGCCTCACTCTTTATAAATTAATTGTGCCATTCGCTGCTACTTTCGTGTGGCTTGGATCTCATCTATTCCCAAAGACTTATATGGGGTAAAGATTTTAACAGAGCAGTTTTTGCCACTGATTATAATTTTTTCATTTTCGCTTCTTTCAAATTCTTTCATGTCGCCACGGTAAAAAAAAAAACTATTCCAATTCGATCATTTTTTGTAGTGTTTTGAGTTTCCATGAGTATTGACGCACATGTAACATTTTTACTTTTCACCAGGATGTATGAGAAATGAGTAGGCAGAGAAAGAGGAGAAGCGTCTATTTGGTGAGAATATGTCCATGTTATGTGGTTGAAATCTTGAATTGTAGTTAGTTGAATGAGTTTGTCTGTATAAATTATCCTCCAAAATAAACAAGTATTAATAAATTTTGTTTCGTCCCTGAAACTTATAAATTTACTCTATTAATACAAGATGGAATGAACAGATATCTAGTGGCACTAGTTAGAAGACCTGTTATCTTCTCTTTTTGGCTTATTTCAAAGGAATAAAATATGATTCAAGGGGGTTTTGTGAACAATCAGTAAGGAATTTGGGTAGCTGTACTATTTCCTTACTCTCATTTTGGTGTAAATCCAAAGGTGGTGGTTTGTTTTTTAAATTAACTCTTATTTTATCACATGATATGACATAATTACCCTTACAAGTCCTGCCAAATCAACAGGAGAGAACAGAGGACAGAGGTGCAACATCCAATGCCTAAAGAACTTGATTTGCTCTTCTGCTTATATCTTCCATACAAATTGTTATTTGCTTTGAAATACTTTTTATTATATCTTTGGTTTGTAATAGTTGATACAGTTCTTATATTTAGGTTTGAATGCATCCAAAAGTCTGTAATAGTTCAAAGATCACACTTGGATTTATGATGCCAGATGTTTGAAATCATATATACTCTTGTAAAGTCTTTATTTCTTTAAGTTTAGCCTAACTCACAGTATGAATATGTAACTAATCTAAGAATAAGCATACATACAAGTAATCAATGATAATTAAGGATCACACCATTTTCAGTTAATAATGTTCAGATTTAATTGACTAGTTAATGTTTTCCAACAAGTTTTTTTAGTACGGTGAATTCTGCACATAATGTACTGATTAATTACCTCATCTCCTGAATCAATAAATCCCCACAGTAAGAAAAATGAGTTGCCTAATTGATTTTGTAAAATAAATAGTACAAAATTTCCCACCTCCTGAAGCTGCATTACCATATGCGACGAGAGATAGCAGATTTGGGGATGACCGTTGCAATCAAAGATTTGAATGAAGGAGAGGAAGAGGAATTGGGCAGGAAGGTCAAGAGGGACGGTCAGCTATCCATCTCACAGTCTGACATTGGGACCTCAGGAGCAAGTATCAGGTTGGGCAATAATAAGGGCTGTGTCACTGACAAGGAGGGGACGCTCGTTCAGAAAAGGAGACACAAGTTAGGCGCCACTGGAGAGTAGCCTCAAACGAATGGTTCACTGACATTGAGCAGAAGTAGTTAGAGTTTGTTTAGCCATGTCACCGTTTCATGCTGACGGGGCATTTCGTGAATAAATCTGCACAATTTCTTTACCAAGTTATCTACTTTCTTTTACTTTTCACATCGCCTATATAAGGCTTATACTCCTGTGGAGTTGTATCGAAGAATTATTCTATAAAATTGGCGAATTGCTTTTCTGGCATTCGAGTTCTTATTCTGTCTGATTTTCTCCTTTATCCAAAATTACCAAAAATTACTTCTTCTTTTCTATTGAGTTTGATTGATTCAGCAAACGAGGTTTAGGCTCGTTGCACCATATATATTGATACATAGTGTAGAACTTAGAGTGCATAAAAATCACCTACCTTGCTAACGACCCCTAAAGTTGTTCATATATATTCACAGACAAAACTGACACAGAGAAAAGAAGTACAGAAGAACAACATCTACCAAACAAATATATAAGAGGAAGATAAAGAAATTCAAATTTTGCCACAAATCCACGATAATGGCAAATATCAGAATTATGTAACTAATTTTTTGCATGTTTGCTTATGCAGATAAACTCTTCAAAGAAAGATGGGTGTAATTGCTCCAAAATGGTTTGTTCAGAAAGTGAACAAGCAAAATGAGTACTTTCTGAGCTACATGCGCCAGGTCTTGAATCTAACTAGCTACCAGTTTGTTACTTCATCTCATAGTTAATTAAGTATATATTGTTGGTTGAGATTGCTTCGTAGTGAATTTTGAAGCACTTGGAAGAATGTTCTTTTACATCCAATAATTACAAATATATATGAGGGATCTAGTTACAACAAAGTTACAACAAAGATTTTCTACATTTTCAAAGTCCAAATTGTCGATCCAAACCGTTCAGCATGATCTCCACAATAAAATGTGCTTGCAGATCAAATTTTATATTTTTTTGAATTTTTTTACTATTTATTAAGATGGGTACAAAATTCAATGGTCTGAATTTGACTAGTTTTTGTAAAATACTTAATAAATAGTAAAAAAATTCAAAAAAATGTAAAATTTGATCTGCAAGCACATTTTATTGTGGAGATCATGTTGAACGGTTTGGATCGACAATTTGGACTTTGAAAATGTAGAAAATCTTTGTTGTAACTAGATCCCTCCTCAATATATATACCACCCATCTATACAATTTCTAATATATCCTATATAACTTATTAATTTCTGTTGTACATAACTTTTTAAAGTTTTTTATATACAAACAAATAAATTATAGTTCGTGTAATTTATGTAATTCAGAAAATACTTATATCAATAATTAAGTAAAATATGCATGACATATCACACAAAACTTCTTCCTTCCTTCCTCTCTCACACACACTACACTGATGTAATTTTGCAATGAAGACTTGCAAAACGTCTGAAATTTCAAGTACACACATGCTAGTGGTTTTTAAGGTAGAATAAAAAAAATATTTAGAGCGATCAAAATGGAGTAGAACTAAGGTGTTCTTAAGCTCACCAAGCCTCTTTGTGAGCTTAATTAACTCAAAAACCTATCGGATTGATTTCAAACGACACATCTACACCGTTGAAACCGTTCTACTTCACGAGTGATACATTTACATGTCAAATTTATAATTTTCCGAACTAGTTTAGTATAAAGTCAAGCGGTAAAAAAATATTAAAAAATGAACTCATTAAAATTAACTTATAAATCATCTTCTTCTTTTTACCGCTTGATTTCATACTAAATTAGTTCAAAAATTTTAAAATTTGACATGTAAACGCATCACTCATGAAGTAGATCGGTTTCAACGGTTTGGATGCGTTGTTTGAAGTCAATCCGATAGGTTTTTGAGTTAAGCTCACAAAAAGACTTGGTGAGCTTAAGAACACCTTAGTTCTACTCATCAAAATGTTTTCTCTTCACTGGGTAGAGTATAATTTTGCTGACCGTACATAAAATTGTTATCAAAAGACGAAACATATATAATAATAAACTCCGCTATTGATAGTTTTAGTTTTGCATATTTTATGTTGAAACTTCTAAAATAATTTCTGCGCTCAACCTAAAAAAAATTGTTAGATTTTCAGGTTTATTATTTGAATTTAGAGTTCAGAACTAGAATGAGTATGAATTTCATATTATAAATTTTTCGACACTGCATGCTCTACTATAACAGATGAATTCTTACTGACTTAATTTAAGGTTCTCTTTTAATTTTGGAAGGACTCATATTATATATTGAATTATAGAATATAAATCACAAATGAGTCGGAACAATAAAATTATAGTAAAACTACAGCAATACATGCACCTAAATCTAATGTTGAATGAATATTATAAGTCTAACAAAATTTTGTAATAAGGTGTAAACTTATTACAAAAAATTTAGAATAAAAAACAATTGTATAATTATTTTTGAAATAAATCACAAAAAGTTATATTTTGAAAAAGAAAAAACTGAACCAGAAATAGACAAGTGTCTTTCTCTGATTTCATGTGGGTCCGTCACTAAACATAACTAATTAATGATATATCTTATATATATTAGTTTTGTTCAAGTAAGCAATGACATAAAATTGATAAAGACTAAAAAATCATATTTTCCTTTCTCTATCTTGATTATGTTTTAAGAAAACATTTCAATATTTATACTCCAGAAATTAATCAAATTGACTTCTTTTATGAAAAAAGAGAAAAACATATAAGATATAGTAGAGGGACTGAGACCTAAGCTCAAAAAAGCTAAACATGAATTCAAATGCAATCAGGTACCTGATATGGTAGAATGAAATCTAAACCGTTTATTTTAATTTGATTCAGATCTCAAATATCTTCCGTGCATTTAAGACGCACAAATTAAATTCGCTCGGCTAAAATTATCACTTATAGATTAGAGAATTTTTTGTCAATAGAAATATTAAAAAAGAAGAGAGAATAATCAAGAGAGTACCAATAATTTTTCATGAGTAGAAGGATCGGCAGGAGATTTATCTATTTAAAAATTAAAAATTTAAGATTGGTACTAATTCCATCGATCCTAACCCAATTGTTTTTTTTTCTCTGTTAAAATATAATAAGTTTTTAGAAAAATAGATGAAATATCTTAAAATTTTGATATATTAGAAGGACTACATTAAAAAAAAAGAACAACTGGGTTAGGATCGGTGAAATTAGTACCAATCTTAACATTAACTTTTTTTCTATCGGTAAAATTAGTACTGATCTTTCTACCAATACAAAATCACAGGTAATCTTCTATTTCTCTCTCCTTTTTTATTATTTTCTATAGAGAAAAAAGTCTCCTATAGATTGGGTACATCAAGGATAATCACTGACCAAACATATCTTGAGTTGGCGTGAAGAAGAACAGTTAAGTTGCTTCCTGGAAAGAACCAACGACAACTGACAAGTGATTACTTGATTACCGACAGGACACCATGTGAAATGGTCATCAAGTCCTTGGCATTTATCTTCTCAGAATTGTTCATTAATGTCTAACACTCTAGTACAGATGCCATAATAACACTATTGCTTCTTCTAGGAGTAGCATTCTCAAATTAATTAATGTGCCTTCTCTCAAATCAACTTCTCCTCCAACCAAATTTTTAAGTCTAGTTTTGACCAAAACATGTCTACTAATCTAGCCTAGCAACTAGAAAGGCGATACATTCTCCTTCCTTTATATTTATTTTTTTGTTATAAATTGAAGATAAAAAATATATAACAAAGAGAATATATAAATAATTATTATTTCTTATTCATATCTTTTTCTTGCATACAATACAATAAATGGAGAATTCAGATAAATCATATTTGGAGAGATGAAGATGAACCATATTTATTTGTGGAGAACAATTGAAGTGATTAATGGACATCCATTAAGTATTTATTCATAATAGATATTATATTTTTATTATTCTTCCATTTGTTTTGATATTGCACTGAAGCTTCCATAATGGGTATTTATTTAGCATTTTAATTTAATAGTTGTCAATTGTTAGTTTGTTGCCTTTAATGAATCACTAATAATAGTCATTTTTCTCCAGCTTTTGCACTTACAATATTCTTATCTCTATAATTATTATCGTCATCACCAATTCTGATCATCATTACAATTACATTTCACATTTCACGTCATAATTCACACAAGCAAAAAAAAAAGGAAAACACAAAAAGAAAAGAAAAAGTTGAAAACCGCAAAAAATAAGTAAAAAATTTCTCAAAAGAATCACATCCTTTGGATCTCTGCCAAAACAAATCAGTGTTGTTGGCACTTCGAGTGCTCGAATCTGAGCTGTTTCTTCCTTATATCAAACTCCCATACATGCTCCTGTTGCAAAATATTTCCAATTGTCGATGTTCCTGGCCATGGCGCCGATGTAATTCCTATACACTTCACTCCATTTGCCACGTCAATTATATAACTCTTAGATGGAGGTTCCAGCCGTGCTGCGCCTTCAAAATGCAATACCAATTTCGGTATGTGAACTTCAGGTTTTGCCTTTATACTTGTCCAGTTGTAGCAATAGTCAAACGGGTCCATCTTGACCTGTGGCAACCCGGCAAGCTTCCGACTCAGAGCAGACACTACAACCTTATATGCCGGGTCCGCTAAAACTGTCAGACTGGTACCCGAATCCAAAATTGTGCCGCCGCCAGAGTTTATATCCCAAACCTTAGACGGGATGTCTAAGGTTTCATTATCTACAGATATATATTTGACTGAAACAGAATAGAAAGGGCTCAACCGGGAGTCAAGGATAAGAGGTGTGATATGTGGGGTTGATAGGACAAGGGATGTGAAAATTGTGGGGCCGAATGTCAGGAGGGAGGAGAGGTTGCGGGGTGCTAGGTGGTCGACTAAGCAATAGGAGAAAAGCCCACCAAAAATGGATGAAGCAAGTGAGGCGAAAGAGGTGGTGCTGTAGCCCAAGCCCAAAACACCGTCAGAGGAGCCGAAGCTTAAGCCTGACGAGTTTGTGGTGCAACCGACCACCAGCCCGTGTAACTTCGTCTTGTTCCCGCTTGACAATGTGATGGTAGCAGATTCATTTGCAAATATTCCTTTCGCGCGGGACCCGTCTGAGTAACTGCAGTTGAGAAGTAGATTAGCATTTAAGTTGAAATAAACATGGGGACTTTGGTTTTAGGTACAATAGTTTGTTTTACAAAATATCAAAAAGCAAATCAAATCCCTAACATGCAAGAGCAATTGAATAGTATTATGTATCTATAAAGCAAGGAGACATTAATGAGGGACACTTGCACCTGGAGAGAAAGGCATTGATGGCCTATCCATGCAGTATGCATAGGGGGGCAACCAATTGTACCAAAAAAATGTGGAACCTGTGGCTAGCATTTAATCCTTTATAAATCTTATAATAATAAATACATTGCAAATTATGAATTTATCCATGGCATATCAGGCATTTTGTGGAGATTTATCATTTAAGTGAGTTGAGTTAAAGAGTAAATAATAAATAAGAAGCCTGTGGGGTGCTACTATGCTACTTTGATGAGGAATATAACAAAGTTTGATTCTGATAATGTACAAGCCCTGATTAAGGAATGGGGGTGTCTAAGTATTCTTTTCTACTAGAATACTCAGTTGGGATAGAATAACATGGGATATTTACTGACAGAATAGCTGAATAGAGCAGGAAATGTGTTTTACAGTTGCAAAGATATTGCTAGTCTTAAAAGAGACGGCACTAATGGATTTACTCGTCTACATTTTTATTTTATCTGTAACACTAATACTGTCATAGTAAAGCTAGTATGAGCTCACAAAGGAGTTCGTGAGCTTACCTCCAAAGGCACTGGATTAAATTCAGATGATGAATTTAAATTGTCAATCTTAATCTACTTGACGAGCCATGCCTTAAATATAAATATTTAAGTTTGTTTTGTAGGAAAGATCAAGAGGTCAAAATTCTTGAAAGGTCCTCACCCAAAATAATTCATTTTGCAACCTCTTGACCATATAAAAAATGTACTCAAAAAAAAAAAGAACAACAATGGAAGGTAAACAGTTGGCTCGTTAAGCAGATTAAGATCAACAGTCCGAATTCATAAGAGATGGCTTAATTATTAAAAAAAAAATGGAGCCCAATATAATATTTGTACTTTAATATCTTTTGTAAAATATTTTAGAGAGCACAGACATCTATTTAACCAAAAAGAATGAATTTTATTGTCTGATTGTTCTGTAAATCTTCTTGATGTTTTCAATTTGAACGCAAGAGTTCCCATTGCTAGAAATTTTATTCTATTTGAGCCTAATTCCTGCCCAGATATGAAACAAAAACCTATGATCCTAATAGTATTTAGTATCTGCTGCATTTGTAATCTCACCTAGAAGCAATAAATATTCCCCACAACCACCCCACCACTACTACTTAATTTCTGCTGTTCAAAATTGTATGGTCCTGCTTTATAAGTTTGGGTCATCCAATCTAAAACAATTAGATCAGAGTCGGTCTGAGAATTCTTAAATTCAACGATCCAAATAAAAAAGCAGATCATAATTTCCCTCGAGAATAACAGCAGATACAAATGCACGTTGCTACTGAGATAAGTCATGCCTTTTGGTGCCAATATGAACTAGTATAATGTTAAAGCAATTGAATTTTAACAATTTGTCACAAATTACAAAATGTATAACTTTAGAAAAGGTGCTGATACTTCTTCTCAGGCAGCCAAATTCAAACTAAGTTAGGAGAAATTATTTAGCTGTGGTAATATTGTCATAATCAGTACTGTTTAGGAATCTACCGCAAACAAAATTTGCAAAATATTCTTATCAGTTTTACTTAGGATCGAGGCCAAGAAGGGGGGTCAGGGGTGGGGGTTTGGTACCTGGGATCAGAGTATTAAGTACTTCAGTACCGAGACGGGACCACACAATAGACAACCTTAGTTTAAGGTACATAAGAAAAATGGTTTTGAGTTGAATCCTTCACATCATTTCAGTACTTTTTTTTGCATCCAAGACATCAAGCTTTTGCTAATTACTCAAATTTTATGAAAAAACTTTACATCAATGAAATCAATTGCAGTCAACTAAACAGCTAAACTTTAATTACACTGCAGTTAACATGCTAAGAATCACTAAATGGAGAGAACAGCTCCGGCTGTTTATTTGATCCGGTTTATTTGATTTTCAACCAAACCGTGAAATTTTGAATTAAATGGTTCAATTTTCGGTTTAGATGGGGTTCGGTTCGGTTGAATTTTTTAATTACTTGGGGGTTTTGTATTTGGTTTAATTTTATCTCTCTTATTTCGGTTAAATCAAACAAACCGAAATTTACTCAATATTTACTTGAATTACTTCGGTTTTTTATATTTGGTTTGGTTTAATCTCTCTTATTTCGGTTCGACGGTTATATATCTTAATATCTATTTCTATGGTTGTTAAATGTATATGTGTATGTATTGAATTTTCACCTTATGAAATTTAACCTCTCTTATTTCGGTTCAACCAAATAAACCGAAATTTACTTCATTTTTTTTTTATAGTTTGGTTATTACTCATTTGACAAGTTTAGTTCGGCTGGTTCAGTTAGATTTTTAAAAAACAAATAAAAACAATTTGATTATTTTAATTTGATTTTAGCCTAACCGACCATTTGAACACTCCTAAAAACAGAGGGTCCGGATCCCCCTAACTAACCAAAATTTTGAGTTTTCATCCAGACCGTCCGATCAGAATCAGGCTGAGGTAAAATGCACGGAACCACTTCAAGATTCGTGCCAAAACAGATCAGCCAGTCCGGATCCAAACTCAAATTTTGGTTTACTTTAGGAGATCCGAATTCAAAAACACGAAGCTTAGTCCAGGAAAGTGCCAGCTTAAAGGACACAACTGCAAAGATATGACCATTTATTATCAGGTGGGAACTGAGATATGGGGAAAATAATTTATATATATATATATGAGGAAATTACAAAACAAACCCTAAAAATCTGCACACCGCGGGAATCAATGCAACCACCAAATGCAATAGCACATGCACTAAGCACCAACTAACCAACCTACTTCCCGGCACAACTATTAAAGAATTGCAGAACTCTGGTGGAAATTCAAAGTGGTTCTTCACTACAAGGACCTATTTACAGCTATGCTACATTGCTATGCAGTTATATCACACTACTAAGATTTAGAGGAGGATGGGATTCAATGTGATGTGCTGGTGCACACTATTTTTGTACCGCTCAATTTATAGAATTCCAATTTCCCTTCAGAATTCAAATAGATACTACTTTCTACTGGAAATAAATTTGGATTTTACTTAGATTTTACTTCAGCAATGTGAGATTAGTAATTTGGATTTTTCATCCAACTTTTTTTACCGGCAGCTGCAGTAGGATTTTCTGGGTGCATTACGGGCGTCCTTAATTAGCGCACTACGCCAACAAAAACAATGTGCGAGCTCGTGGACAAATTGGTCAGATAAGGTTCGCTGACCGTAACGATCACGGCGCCTTCTAATCTATCCTAATCTCAAAGCAGTACACTCCAAACAAAAACAGCATAACACCAATATGGCAATATCCCTCAAGCCCGCAACTCGAGACGAGTAAATTTATTGACGGAACAGTTTTCACTTCATGCAGCAAACGGACAGTAGAGCCGAAACCGTACGGCATATGATTAATGCGGCGCATGAACCAAATAACTGCTCTGTCAATATCTTTACCCACGCGATACTTTTTGTGAGCGACATTACTACTGAATGGAAAACAAAATATTGTAAATGCATTTGCGTACCCATAGTCGTACACGCAGGGGCTATCTGGTACCGGGCAGGTTGCCAATGCGAAAGGAAGCGTCTTTTTGCACAGGTCGGTTGAGCATCCGATCGGACTCCACGATGACGATTGCTCAGGCTTGAAAACCCTCGCTCCGCCACTATATTTCTTCTCTTTGATGCCATTGCTGTGATGCCTCCGACACTTAACCCAGGTGAGATCACTCCCTGTGTCAGCCACTAGAAGAAACGGTTTTGCGGGGGTCCCTACCCGTACCCGCACAAAGTACTGCCCGATGCCGGTGTACGCACCCGATCCGATTGGCATTTCGAATGCTTCACTGGTTGATTGGTGGCATGTGGGATGGTAGTTGTCAGAGTTTGCTAAGTTTCGTTTGATGGTGGATCTGATCCAATGCTGCCGTTGGAGATCGGAGAGGTAGAGGGGCTTGAGGTGGAAAGCATGGTGGCGCCGGTGGGGACTGCGGCGGTGGAGTTTGTACCGGAGAGATTGGGATTGGAATGAAGAGGAGGAGAGAGAGGGATGGAGGAAGTAAAGGAGAAAGAAAACGAGAAACTGGAGTTGGCGCATTGTTTAGTGGAGAATGAAAGAGAGAGAGTACTGCGTGCAGTGTTAATGGTGGTACAAGTTGAAGCGCATTCTCTCTCTTCCTCTTTCTCCTTACTGCAAAAAGCAGAGAGAGATTACCACTGTACCGTCTCTCTCTTGCTCTGTTCTAGAGAATTTGTAATTGTATCGAGAAAGGAGTAGTCCGATGTCCATCGAAACTATTTTGGGTTTAATGGACTAATAACCGTCCGATACACTTCAAGATCCGTCAACACGAATAATAAAGTGAAGCGCACAGATCATAAAGCAGATCGTACGGTCTAGAGCCCATCGAACCTAAAGTAGGTCTGGGCATCGGTCTTATTTCGCAGTGATATCACAAAATCCTGCCTCTCTCTCCTACTCTGTTACTTTTCTCTTTGTTGGTTGCTTTTATTAGATCCTAATACTCTGAGGTAACAGAATATTTCTTCTTAGATCTGGATCGTTCGATCAGAATTCAGACCAAGGTTCGATTATAGCACGTTAATAATAACGTTATAGCTTTTGAGAATCATTATAAAAGAAAAACAATTAATAACGTTATAGCTTTTGAGATCTAAAAAAGCTATAGCGCAGCTATTACGCAATTATAGTTAGCTATTTAGAACTCTGATCCAGACTAATCCGATCCGAGATGGAAATGCACGTGCTCCTTTGATTCTGATCTGACGGTCCAGATCTAAAGGGAAAAATTATGTTAGCTCAGGTGATATGAATAACTTTAATTAGGGGTGCTGATATTAACACCGTATTTTTGTTACGTACACAACATTTTTAAATTGTTAAGTATTTTTTTACAAATTTTGTCCCTCATAATTTACTCTCTCTTATATAATACTTCTTTTCTTAATAAAAATAAATACGAACTTTTTTTTAACAATAAAATTTATTTCTCATCGATATAATTGTAATTGGTGATGTTGAGAAGATTAAAAGGTTTACTTTCAAAGTTATGGTTAAATTAGTTTTTTGGAAGAATGATAACAATAAATTAGAAAATTTGAATAATTAAAAATATTCATTAAAGATTTCCTAATAAATAATTTGTTGGTCGGGTGGAAAAAGATCATGAGTTTAAAATCATGGATATTAAATGAAAGTTAGAAGCTATATATATATCTCTATCTTTATATCTCAAAAAAGACTTATTAATAAAAAAAATGAAAATATGTTTAGAAAGTAATTGCAAGATAATACCGTGCATAAAATTAAAAAATTAAAAAATATATTATATATTTTCATTAATAAAAATACAGGGTATTTCACTGGATGTCACTAAACTTTGACCTTTGTCAGGAATTGGTTACTCAAGTTTAATTTGTCCCTCCATAGCCACTGAATTTTTAATTTGTCCCAATCAAGTCACCTTAAAACTTTTCCGTCCAAAATACTAGCAGAAAAGTTATATTTTATTAATTTTTTTGATAAAAAAGTTATAGACTGACTTGATTGAGACAAATTAAAAATTCAGTAACTATGGAGAGACAAATTAAAACTTGAGTGACTAATTCGTGACAAATGATAAAATTTAGTGACCTCCGGCGAAATTACCCAAAAATATATTACGTTAGTAACAAATGTTGGGGTGTCAGCAGGTAGATAGTAGATACTATACACATATTACATAGTACTAGCTGGAATTCACATCATTACCTGACTCAAGCAAATTATGATCGGACGGTTCTTTTCACATGGTACGAATCTCAAAACAGACCCCTTACAGTCTTCATAGGCACCGGATTGAGTGTGACCCTGATAAGATTAATCTGAGCCGTCCGTTTCAATTTGCTTGAGTCAGGTACCTGGGAGGATACGGATCCGTACTAGCTGGCAGGTTCAGAATATATTAAGATCGTCTCCATTCCAGTGTACAGAAAATATCCATTTCAAACGGAGGATCCTGAAGCAGGATCGCAATGGAGAGGTAGGAACGGAGGGGAAAGAGGGGAGAAAGCCAGAAAGGTGCTGAGGAGAAAAGACGAGGTTCTTTTGTCCCCTGCTATATTCCCACTAATTAATTATAGTATATTGAATAAAATATTATTATTGGAGGGCATCCAATGCGGTTCGGGGTTATTATTGTACCTGATGATTTGGGATTTTTTTTATAAAACGTAATTAAAATAATTAATTTAAAAAAAACAACTTGATTATTGATTTTTTTTACAAAAACCGTAAAAACCGAACTGCCATTTCGGTTTGAAGGTTTTTTTTTTGCTAAACCGAATTCGCAATTCAGTTTATATACTTTTTTCACAGTTCCCCACATCCAACTGTGTGGTCTTGCGTGTAACTCTCCCTAAACTGAATTGGCAATTCGGTTTAGGGGCTTTTTTAGCCTAAACCGAATTGACATTTCGATTTAGGGATTTTTTTTTTTTAGATACTAAGAAGAGCAAAATAAAGAAATTTAACACTGAAAATTTGAATTTTTGTTTAAATTATTTGTTAGATTACTTCTTTTGATTTATAATTAGTAAAAAATAAAAAAATACACTAAATTACTTGAAATTATGTTGAATTACACTATATTACAATAAATTATGTTGAATTACACTAAATTACGCTAAATTACAATAACTCCGCTAATTATGCTGAAATACGCCAAATTACACTAAATTAGACAGATTTTGTGCCATCTTTCATAAATCATAAAAAATAGTAAAAAAATTCCAAAAATAGTAAAAATTGGTATTCTACAAGTTCATTATGTAATAATTTATTGAGCTACTTAGATTGAATAATAGAAATGAAAATCTTAATCGAAAACTTCAACTCAAGTTTTGAGGCTCTTCCCTTAGTTTTTTGGCAATTCTGAATTTTGAAATCTAGCATATCGGGCACGGACGCATGCGTATTTTTGCAAGCTTTCCGAAAAGTGGTCATTTGCTGAAATCGGACACTCGAGCGCCGTTTTATGACCGTTTGAAGTTTCGCCGTCGTTTTTCGCCTTTTCAGTGAAGATATCGTCCCTATTCATATGTAATTTAGCATAATTTACAGTATTTTAGTGTAATGTAATATAATTTATTGTAATTTAACTTAATATAGTGTAATTCAACATAATTTCAAGTAATTTAGCGTATTTTAGTATAAATATGCTAATTATATATCAAAAGAAGTAATCTATCAAATAATTTAAACAAAAAATTCAAATTTTCAGTGTTAGATTTCATTATCTTGCTCTTCATAGTGTCTCTATAAATAAAAAAATAAATAAAAACCCCTAAACCGAAATGCCAATTCGGTTTAGACTAAAAAATCACCTAAACCGAATTGGCAATTCGGTTTGCTCACTTTTCAGATTTTTTGTGGCGTGGTAGCGGAAACGCTGTGAAAAAAGCCTATACCGAATTGGCAATTCGATATAGCAAAAAAAAAAGGTAATTATGTTGTTTTTTTAAAATTAATTATTTTAATTACGTTTTTTAAAAAAAATCCGATGATTGGACCCGAAATTTTTATTTTTACCATTAAAAAAAAAACATAAACTAAAAAATCACAATTAGCTCAAAATTTCATTTTTTACATGAACGCAATATGAAATTGCGGTTAAAAATTGAATGGCCGTAACTTCACGTTGCATTGCAATTCACAGCAAACAACGTGAAAACCAAAAATTGAGTGAGCCTATATTTTTTTGGGCCAATCAGATTCAATCAAACCATTTGAATTCAAATGGTCAAAGTTGAGAAAAAAATTTCACATTGCGGTTACTCAATTACTGGCCGCAATTTTAGTCAAAAATATAATTTCTCATATTTCATAATTTTTTGAATTATCATTAAAATGGTAAACATAAAAATTTCGGTGATTTGGCGGAGGGAGAATGTTGTCAAGAAAAGTGATGATTTGGAAATTAAAAATGGAGGTTGAAATGCAAAATTGATAAAGATTTTAAAAAATGGTAGTTGTGAAAGTTTGGTGGTGCATAGTGCATACAGTGTTGAATTGAAGTAAAGAAGAGAAAAGGCGGGATGCGATGCACTGAGGGTCTGAGGCCAACTAAGATCCTGTCTCGCCAACCCAACACGCTAACGTGCGCTTCTAAGTTACCTTACCAGCTACCTTATTTTTTTTTTAATATTTTTTGTTATTTTTCTAAATTAAAAAAAAAAATCAAATTATCAATTATTGTTTTTTTTCTTCCATAAATAATAGATAGAATCGTATCATTGGACAGGCTAGTGGAACCGAACTAACAAATAGTTCAATTTCATTGATTTTTATAATTTATCATACCAATGACAATACAGTATGGAAAATCAATTAGACTTGTTCGGTCTTATTGGTCTCTTCTCAATAGAGCTCAGGTGGAAAAGAGAAAGGAAATGATAGGATCTATGAATTTCACATATATTACTGGAACCGAATCAATAGTTTAGTCATAATATTATTCGAATTTTCTTCAGCAATTACACGCAGCAACTCACGAAAATTATTGATCCTAGTATTTACTCTAACGGGACCGAATCCATCTATGTAATCGAAAAAAATAATAAATATTGTTATCGATAATTAATTTTTTTTGTTTCCAAAAATAAAAAATTACATTAATAGACCGCACATAATTTCAATATATACAGTAAACAACATGGACGGAATTGAACCACGTTCAACTAGAGGTAGAGGTAGACAGTTGCTTACTATAGATTAAAAAATCGATATAATTTCATGTGAACATGGACTGTTGTTTACCCAGCAAAAAAAAGGTTGCATACTCTACACATTTTTTGTCTACATCCGGTCTACGTCCTAAGTAAACAACGATGTTTTAAAGTAAACCGAGTTTAATATGTTAATACTACCGGAAAATAGTATAAAATATACGCTTCATGCATGCAGCCACGACAGGTAATATTGGGACCGCATGGCCATGGTCATCATTATCAAGTACACAACGTACTTTCCTATTTCTTTTTCTCGAGATTTGGTAATTAAATATTTTCAAGAGGAGAGTTCAAATGTCTTTATTTTTCATGCATTCACTGTGTTTTTATTTTTAAATTTTTTAATAATTTAAAACTTAAAACTTAGAAGTCAAAATAAAACCGTTGGATATGATCTACATCATTTTATTTATGCACGTATAAAAAATTATGACATTTCAATTTTGTTTTGGTTGTCATCAAGAGCTTGTAAAAAACGTACTAATGTGGATAATTTCTAGATGTTGATTTTTCAACTTATTGATTCACATAAAAACAAAATCAAAATGTGATAATTTTTTTATGAACACATAGATAAAATGATGTAGATCATATCCAACGGTTTTATTTTGACTTTTAAGTTTTAAATTTTGAGTTATTAAAGTTTTTAAAAATAGAGGCATAGTGGAGGCACAAAAAATGGAGGCATTTGAACCCTCCTCATGTTACAATATGTTTTGACGCATGAGCGGGTTTGAAGAGTTTACTTGGTTTCCACCTGACAGAGCTTGTATTGTCATTTTGAGGAGGTAAATGTTGTACCTTTACACCTTGTTTGAATGGAGAGTAGAGGAAGGGAAGGGA
The DNA here is from genome assembly GCA_011114355.1 of Carex littledalei. Taxonomy (NCBI): domain Eukaryota; kingdom Viridiplantae; phylum Streptophyta; class Magnoliopsida; order Poales; family Cyperaceae; genus Carex; species Carex littledalei. The sequence continues at coordinate 4,620,562 of CM022081.1, forward strand.
GGTGAAAAATATAAGGGAATTGAATGGAATATAAAAGAAGATTAGCATATTTAATCTTTTGTGTTTGGATGATTAACGGTGAAAAATAAATTTAAATTTTCTTTCTGTCTTATTTCTTGTTTGGTTAATTAAAATTTAGAAGGTTAATTAGAAATTTTGATGGGTGTTGTAGGTTTGTGACAAATAAACTTAGATGAGAATTATATATGTAAAATATAGGGTTGGACATTTGTGTCATTTTTTCTGAAAATATTTGCAACAAATTTTTTTTCCATCCGTTACATTCCAAATTGAGAGGGAAATCGATTATATTGATTATAATTATGTAAGATTAAATCTTTCACTTCCTGTACAGGGGCGGATCCAGGATTTTCGTCAGGGGGGGCAAAAAAATATCGAATCGGGTTTAAATCCATTAACCAATTGGGTACTCAACAAAAAATAATGCTTTAACTTATACTTTCCAATGCTTTGACTTGTAATTTCTGATGCTCTGACTTATAATTCTAATTACCAATAAAAATTCAACAGATTTATTTCAATTTTAACCCTAAATTTAACTCGAATTACAAATTAAACGTTCAGAGGGGGGCAAAAAAAATTCCAGGAGGGGCAAAGTCGATCGGAACCGATAAATCTCCACTAAAACTCAAAATCCAGGGGGGCCCCCTGGAATACTCTGGGTCCGCTCCTGCCTGTACCCTTCACCTCCCACATAATTTTGTCAACCAAACACGATTCGAAAAAAAAAAATTTCGTTCCATTCCCTCCCTTCTACTCTCCATCCAAACAAGGTGTTAAGTGGATGGCTTTTTTTAATATCACAGATGTGAAATATTATTTGATGCGAAAAGTATTAAAGGAGGGTTTAAGTGTTTTTAATTTTTAAGTTTTGATCACAAAAATTTAAATGTTAAAATAAAGCTGTTAGATACTATGAATATATATTTGTATAGGTAAATATAAAAATTATGATATTTTGAGGTGGATATTGTAACTTTTAGCGAAAAAGCGAAATGCTTTTCTCTTCAGATCACAAATGTGAAATATTGATTATTCCGAAAAGTAGATGATGTGTCAAGAAAGCATTTGAATTGATCCCTCTTTTTTGGGACTGTTTAATAAAATATGAACTCACACTAAAAGCGTCATAATTGGTAAAGAATTATAGTTGAAAGTGTAATAAAAAGATGTTTTTTTTAAGGTTGTTATAAAAAAATGTTATTCGATTGAGTAATATTTTGTGTCTGATAACTGAAATAAATGCCACAACAAATAATATTATTTCTCTTTTCTTGTCTCTTTATTTATTTATTTACTAGTATCATGCTCGTGCGTTGCGACATTAACATATTATTAGAGAACAAAAATTCATATAAAATGACATCTCTTAATACAAAAAAATAGACTAAATAACAAATAACATTTCTTAAATGACATATTAAATAACATCTATATGTAAATAACGTTCCTTAAATGACATATATATTTTTTGATATTTTTGATATATTTTCATAAAAAAAATTCATACAAAATAACATATTAAATGACAAATAACATTCTTTATATGATATAAAAAATAATAAAAAATGTATACATAACCAATCAATTATCAAACAATTAAATTTTTTCTTAAATGACATTTTAAAAATGGAAAGAAATTAGGACCAATCAAAAAGATAATACAATTTGCCTGTCGCGAGTACATGTCTAACTAAATTTGGACTTCACACGTAAAAAAAAATATTATTTAATTAGAATGTTGATATTCAATCTGAAATTTCATCTTTTAATCGCAGCTGTTGTTGAATCAGATATCTACGTTCGTAATATAAAAATAGAGATGTCTTTCTACTAAGATAAACAAAGAAAAAATTGCTCTTTCAAATAACATTTTTTAAAAAAGATTGTGTCCAAATTTTACTTTACGGAATAGCCGCATGTGAATTTCAATTGTTTGCTTGCATTAATTGATATTAATGTTTGCGAGATTTCTAGCATGTATACCATGCACGTGACTATGTGAGAGGAGAGCACGAACTTCATTTACAATATAAAGGGCCGAATTAGAAAATTTAGATTGAGGAACTGAAAAATAAAATGCTTAGAGCATCTGCATCTCTGAAACTATATAAAGGGCCGAATTAGAAAATTTAGATTGAGGAACTGAAAAATAAAATGCTTAGAGCATCTGCATCTCTGAAACTATTAGAGTTTCTAGTTGCTAAACCAGTTTTAGGGATGTAGATGGATTTCTTATTTAGCAACTTTGCTCAATAATTTTTTATTAAGAAATCGTTTATAAACTTTGACGTGGCAAAACAATTGGCCTGTATTCGCTAAAATTAGTTTAGTTTACTGCTGATGTGGCTTATCAATTTTAATTTACTGATGATGTAGCTTATTAAAAACTCTAAAATTAGTTTCAAGAATGTGAACATTTAGAAACTCCAGAGTCTATAATTTCTTAAAAGTAGCTAGCCGTTATTTAGAAACTCTAAGAGTTTTAGGGATGTAGATGTTCTTAGTGTGGTAATTGAGAATTGTTCCAAAGTCTTTACAATTACAAAGTAAAATTCTAATTAATAGACTACAAACACGCATTTTAGTATTTTATGTGAGACTAAACTATATAACTTTTAAACAATACAGTTAAATTAAATTTTTATATACATAATTAAAAAAATTAAAATTATAGGTATAGCTAAGTTAAGATCCGCTCCTAATAACATATAATCTACAAATAAATTATTTATGTAAATTTTTTAGTCCCAATCCATTATTGTACTTATAGTTATCTAGTAATAGATGTCACTAAATTGTTGATTATAAATTTTGTAAAATGATTTTTAAAAAGGAGCTTTTGAGCCTCTCTGGCTTTCATTTAATAGTATCTGATGTCATTGATAATTACTACTAGATATGCTATTTTCATATATATGTGTTATAATTCAAATTTTACAAAAATTATGCTTCTCTTAAGGAAAGAGTTAATTTTTGTCTAACCTAAAATGAAAAATAAGAGAAAGAATGAGAGATGAGCAAAGAAGTTCAAATTTCGCATACGCAAATATTAGATTATGAAACTCCAGCTACTAAGAGCATCTACATCCCAGCAACTCAAATGAGTTTCTAAATAACTATTAACTACTTTTTAGAAATTAAGGTCTCAAAAGTTTCTAAACTCTACATCTCTAAAATTAATTTTAGAGTTTCTATTAAGCCACGTCAGCAATAAATTAAAAAGGAGAAATAATTTGAGCCAATCATTTAGCCAGAATTTATAAACAGTTTCTTAATAAAAAACTTTCATGCATAGTTTCTAAATAAGAAACTCTCCCACATCTCTGAAACTGAATTAGAAACTGCCACATCAGATTAGAAACTCTAATAATACCAGGAATGTAGATGCTCTAACATCTTGATTGATTTACTTACAAGAGGTAAAAAGAAAAAAAGTTGTTAAAAAAATAGAAGTGAATTAAAGAACAAAACTGATATAGTAAGTTATCATAATTTTTTCAATTATGATATTTAGTCGTTATGTTTTTCTCCGTTACATTATAATTTTATTTTAATTCGAAGAGTAATTAATTATATTTTACAAAAAAAAAAAGTAAAATTTATTATCCTTTCTTAATAGTAAAAATTTATCAAAATAAAAATTGCTTATAAAATTGTTTACTCAGACTGTCAGACAAGACGAGCGTGCGCCAATAACTGCAAGTAAAAAATGGTTACCGGGTATTTTCTATAATCTTTAATTAATACTATATAATTTAATTAATGTTATTATATTCTCCGTGTTTGCAAATAATGCATTAATGGAATAAATCTAACTCTGCTCTAAATATGTCAGATTGTAGTCATATAAGGGGAAGTACACTGAATTAGGGGTGAAAATGGAGCGGATAGTGGTAAAACCATATTCATATTTTTTTTTTTTCTAGATACGGATACAGATTGGATATTAGACGGATACATATACTGATATAAATTGGATCGGATAAGATATTTATTAAAAATATTTATATATTATTGTTATTTATATTTCTTTTTAATTTTTCGGATACGAATATAGATCAGATATTAGACGGATACATATACTGATATAAATTGGATCGGATAAGATATTTATTAAAAAACATTTATATATTATTATTAAAAAATACTAAAATTCATAATATTTATCTAATTATAATGGTAACTAACATAATTTGTTCATAATATATATTAAACTATTTCATGATATATATTTACTATTATAATACAAATAATTGAAACGTAAAATCATATTTGTATCCATATCTACACGAATATTCAGATATTAGATATCCATATTTAATTTTTCAAATACAGATCGAGGACGAATCGGATATTATCCACACTGTTTTCAGCCCTAACACTGATTGATTGTTACTACATTCTTATTTGAACAACTTTAACTTTATCTATGTTTAATTATCAGAATCATAGATGAGTCCGAATCCTCTGCATTACCTCACCGTTCAAGCTTGAATCTGGACCATCCAATCAGAATTCGGATCAACTCTTCCAAACCGGCCAGTACGAGTCCCCCCTTTAACACGGAAGCGAATCTGCTGCGATTCTATGGGATCGCAGAGTCCTGCGATTCTAATCCCAACCATTCAAACCATGAAACCCATAATTCTTTTAAAAAATCAGTTTTTATACACGAATCTCGAAACATATGAACGGTTGGAATTGGAATCGCAGAGACCTTGCGATCCCAGAGGATCGCAGCAGATTTATTTCCCTTCAACACTCGTTAACCAAAGGATAAAAGTTAAATTGATGCGTACCTTAATTGATTTGAATTCATGCGTAGATGCGGGTTCAGTTCATATTCGTTAACTAAAAAGAAAAACAAAAAAAAAACAAAAGAAAAAAGAAAGAAAGATGCAACACGTAACATACCATCATCTTAACACGTGAAATTTAAACAACTTTAGAAAAATGTCGCTTCATGAAATAAAATACTCAACTACTAGTTATCTTAAAATTTCAGTATTATTGTTCGTCTTTTACAGGGTAGACTAGGTACTTTCAAGCTCAATAATTTTTTTAAACGAATTTAAATTGTTGAACCGATATACTTCACAAGTGATATATATACATATTAAATTTACAAATTTTAGACTTAATTTAGTATAAAGTATACGGTCGAGAAACAGATATTTATAAGTTAATTTTAATGCATTTATTTTTATTTCTTCTTTTACTGCGACATTATACTAAATAATTAAAAAAAAAAATTTGACATGTAAACGCAACACTTGTGAAATAAATTAGTTTCAACGGTTTAGATTTATCGTTTAAATCAATTAGATAAATTTTTGAGTTAACCTCACAAAGAGTTTGGTTTAGTGAGCTAAGAGCACCTTAGTTTTTCTCTCTTTAATTTTACATTTATCTTATTTTATTTCATAAAAAATAGCCAGGTTAACTACTACGTTTATTTTATTTCACGTAAAATTGATGAAATTTATCTTTTTATCTCGACCCACAACAAGTAAAAAACCAAAATAAAAAACCAAATAAACGGTTGAAAGGGAAAAAAAAAAAACAAACCAAATCAAATAGGGTATGTTTAGAGGGGAACTAGAATAACAAAATTTGAAATTAGTAGATGATAATATAGAAAAAATAGTTATATTCAAATTAGTGTGAAAGTGGTGTTATTCGAATTAGTAAAAATGTTATCTGAATTGTACATTTGAAATAGTAAATAGCTGTAACCGAGAAATAATAGTGTTAACAATGTGCTAATTAAGAAGAAATATAAGCAATAGTCTCAAATGAATTGTCACGCTGTAGAAATATGTAACTTTGTCATTTCGGAACTGAGTTGGCGGAAATTCGAAAAAAAAATATTTTTTTTTTCTTTCTTCACACTTTCAATATTTACAAGAAATAGAAAATAACAGTTGTTCTAATTATTATGAATAATAAAATATTATTTGTGTGCCCATTACTATTTCAAATACCTCTATTCTTAAATCACTTGAGAGTAGGTCCGATGGGCATCAGACCTACTTTGATTCGATGGGTTTAATCACCGTCGATTTGCTTTGATTTCGTGCAGAACGCTTTAAACTTCGTCCGTGTATGTTTCAATTTTCATACGCACAAATCTTAATTAGATCGGACGGTCATCATACTCGTTGAACCTAAAAATAGGTCAGATAAACATCGGACTTATTCTTTATCCCCATTCTTTATCCACGAAATTTTAAAAATTCAAGTGCATATATCTAAGTCTTCTTGACCAGAAAAGAAAGCCAGTCAGGTGCACAGCTGGCAAGCAGCTGCAGCCTGCAGGACGCCGTAATTATTTGAAAACGAGGGACCCAAAACTTGGGTTTCGACTTTCGAGTCATATGCTCATCTCCACGGCCCGATCTACTTCCAACGGCTGAGATTTCTCTTCCTAATGCAGTAGTGTTTCTTTGTTATTTTTTATAGAAAAGATATTTCGGTGTTTTTAGTTGTTTTCTGAGTATGAATAATGAATGTATAGTGTTAGGTACTGACATGTAATTGTATCGTATAGAGAGGCGTGGGACCCACCACGAGAGAGAGAGAGAGAGAGAGAGGGAGGCAAACGGTGGTCAGTGCCGCATGTCTCGCTGCGCAAATCCATTTTTTTGGATTTGGATGGTAGAAATGAAATAATTTGTGAATTAGGTTACTAACTATTAATCGAATCCCAATTTTGATAATATGTCGTTGTCACATGGTATGTTTTATCAAGTAGAGCAGCTTGGGTCCGATGTGTTTCGGGACCGTCCGACCTGCTTTAAGATTCGTGCGCACATCAAAGCAGACGCGGAAGTTGCGAGCGCGAATCTTAAAGCAGATCGGACGGTCATTGAACGCATCAAACTCACTTTGAGTCCGATGGGCATCGGACCTAAATTGACCTCTTTATCAAGATATGAAATGAATTGAAATTCGTTCGTTCAATTCAATTAGCACCGTAATCGATAAAATGACATGAATTAATGAAATGCTGTAATCAACTCATAGGACCAAAATATAGATAAATATTTTTGTTGTGTGAGAGGTTATGAGTTTGAAATCTGAATAGAAATTCTTTATGGATAATTAAATTAAAGTTGATAGATTAGACTTTCATCGTTCTATCTAAAATAAATTATTTGCTATACATTCATTATCATTTGTCCCTAATATTTAAGAACATGATTCAAATAATTGATAATGTTAATTTGTAAAAGTAGCATATCAATAAAATCAATTCTTAATGAGTATGTATGGACGGATCTAGACATTAATTAGGGACGACTAATTCATCTCTATAAATTAAAGTTTACAAATTTATCTTTATATTTTATAAGTTTTGTAAATATTTGTATCCTTTAATATTTCTAATAAAATAAAATTCCACTACATTAACTTATTCAATTTCAGGAGGTCCAAAATATGTATTTTTTGTCATATTTTTTCAAAAAAAATACAAAAAATATTTGTATTTAAATAATTATACAATTATGTTTTGTTTTGAAGAAAAAAAAATTCTCTATCATATTCTCTTTCCTGGCTGCGGTCCTTATAGCAAGTGTATACATTCAATTGATAACTTATGATCAAACAGGTAATTAAATTTAATAAAAGATTACACCATTCCATCTATTACAACGTTGACGGTATAATTTAGACAAATGTTAGCGCGTATAATTGTCGAAGGAATAATAGAGCAAGTCAACGGATTAATAGACTATGAGCTGTTTGTTATATATTCCTACTTTACTTTAAATTTTGTTTGATTCATGATTTATGAGCTGTTAAAAAAGCAAAATGAGAGGTGCTTACAAAAAGTATACGGAACAGTGAATCAGGCCACATCCTACATCCTGATAGCGACTTTGGTTCGGTACAATTGTACAAAGGAAATTCTCTCTGTGCTTGTTGACCAAGAATCACATGGACTCTCCAACGACAAAATTTTTTATTTTTAAAAATAAAAAAAAATCAATTTATCGAAGAATTCATGGATCGTTCTGCTGATCAAATGAATAGGAATCGAAGTAATGATTCAGTTTTATTGAAATATTTTATGAAATTGAATCCAGCGGCGTAGCTAGAATTTGAGTCAGGGTGGACGAAAACCAAATTCGGGTTTTATCTCTAATGTTGATTTGCATTTTCTGAACAAATTGAATTCAGACTCTTTTTTTCTAAACGGGCTCGGATTCGAATCACCTTCATAACTCCTTTTTGTCTTCGCTATACCCGCCTACTGAATCGTACCTCCCTTCCCGCCTATGCCTCCGCCTGAGCCGCCTTTTTTTATTTTCAAATTGCACTTTTACTTGTTTGGAATTGCTCTCGCTCTGTTCTTTTTCCTTCCGACAAATTGCATTTAATGAGATTTTTTTCTGAATCGTGCTCTTCGCACAAATCGGGTTCGGGTTCGAACTTTTTTTTTTTTTTCTAAACGGATTGCTGCGGAATTGGGATGCGAAAGGAGTTGGACTGCGAAACAGAGGTAGCTAGGCAAACCTAACTAATCTATATAAGACTAATTAAGTTTCAATTTTCAAAAGTAGACAGTTGCCTACTCCCGTAAAGAATTGCCTCCATCCCTAATTGAATCAATGGTTCAGTTTTATTAGGTAGCTTAGCCATTGAGATCGAACCATTGATCTAGTCTCATCTATGAGTGAAAACAAGTAATCCATTTATTTATTGAGAATTATTTTTTCTAATTTCTAAAAATAAGAAAATTCTTTAATGAGACTAACAAAGTGAAAGTGTGTCTCTGCTGGATTGTTAGGTTGGCACTGTTCTGCTATAAGTTGATACCAACCGTCTGATATGATTAGATTGGATTCAGGCAGGGGCAGATCCACACTTAGCCCAGAGGTGCTAAGTCATCTCATGATTTTAAAATTTAATTGAATTTTTATTTCCTTAAAGTTTTTATATAGTGTAGCCTCCTCATAAAATATTAGATTTATACTTGTAGTCTAGTGGTTAAGACTATTTTGTTTTTCGGAGATTTTGAATTCAAATTTTACAAAGCACAAATCAATAGTTATTCTATTTAAATTTCAACCTCCACTAACTAAATTTTCTAGTTCCGCCCCTCAATTCAGGGGCGCGCATCCTCTGCGGATTTTATAAAACTCCGCACTGCGAACAAAACGAACGGACCAGATTAACTCTCAGCCGCTTTGAGATTCGGGCTAACGGAGGGGGCAGTATTATTGGGCTTTGAGATTCGTGCCAAGTCAAAACGAACGGACCAGATTAAAAGAACCGCAGTGCGGAGTTTTAAAAACTCTGCAGAGGATTTCATTCCTCAATTCAGGGCATCTTGAGAAGTCGATAAATGTTTTGCTCAAGACATGAAATCCCAAACAGTGCCTCTCTCCTTTTATGTGCTTTTTTGTTAGTAGTGGCAGCCTGGCAATGGATGTGAAGAAGGGATCTGATTTTGATTTTTATTCCGGGAATAGTAGTAATAGAAATATCTGTTATTGCACTAATAGTGGCAGTCTATTTGAATCACTTTTTCTTTTTGTAATGGATTACTCAAATGAACCTTCTATAAAAGGTTAAGTAGTGTGGACCTCAATCATCCTTTTAAGATGGACCAGATTTGAAGCTGCAAGCTGTTTTTTTGTTAAGATAGATCAGTACTATGTAGAGATGCAAATGAATTAGATAGTGGTAAAATTATATCTGTATTCGTTTTTATTTTTCGGATACAGATATGAATTGGATATTAGACGGATACGGACACGGATCGGATATTAAACGGAGGATATCCGTTTTTCAATACTATTATTTATTAAAAAATATTAAAAAATATCAAAGTTCATAATATTTATCTAATTATAACGGTGAAAAACGTAATTTTTTTCATAATATATATTAAACTATATGGTATATATCTACTATTCGAATACGGACAATTAAAATTTAAAACTATATCTGTATCCATATCCGCATGGATATTCGGATATTCATATCTAATTTAGGATACGGACAAATAATACCCAATCTGTTTGCATCCCTAATACTATGAATCCATCTCTATTTTCAAAGTTCAAACAGTGAATCCGATTAAACATAATCACCATATAAAAATATACTAGAAGATCATTTTACATACTTTTTGAATATTTTTACTTTTTTTAGATAGGTAGAAAATCACTTGCTATAAATTCTGGACCATCCAAAAACAATGATCCTCTACCTAATTAAAAAAAATCTAAAATAAAGTAAAATTTAGTCCCCAAATACGTTCTCATATGAAAATTATTTTAACAGTTCAGATTAACTATTTCAACTTTAAAAATAAAGATATGACTCCATATCAAGAGTCGATCCTTAATATGTATATTACCACAGCCTCACTCCTATTTGTTTGAAGAACAGCCATAAAAAGTAAAATTCAGCAAACATGGTAGGGGGAGAACATAATGAACCACAAGTTTTCAAAGAAAGATCTTGCAAACAAAAATATGAGCTCGGATCCTGAGATGAGACAAAAAGACTATTGCAAAATCATGTTCCGACTCTAAACCAAAAATATAATAAAATGAAGTACAAATTCTTATCAACCCTAAACACAACATAAATTCAAACTAAATCAAACAAAACAGACTTTGGTTCGGTACAAAAGAAATTCTCTCTATGCTTATCTGCTGGATTGTTGGGTTGCCAGGGTTGGCACTGCTGTGCTATGACCTATGAGTGAATACCAACCGTCCGATTTGATTAGATTGGATTCAGGGTCAATTCAGAGGCCTAGACAGTTGTTCTACTTCTGAATTTTGAAAAAGAATATTGGATTCAAGTATTATTGGGGCTAGCGCTAAATGAACGAAAGATGTCTGAATGTTTCATGTGGGAGCACAGATATATGGGCCAAGCCCAATAATGTTTCCAGTAAATAGAACTTTTTACAAAAAAGCCCAATATGTACTATTCGACTAATCATTTAATTTTGCAGCCACCTTTTTTACTTACTGACTACTTAATTGTGTTCATGGTAATGGGCAACTATGTCATTATGATAATTTAACATGAACACAACTAGATTTTTATACTACTTAATGTTTTATGATTGAATTTCAGATAGGTCAAATCTCAGGCTCAGTGCTGAAGAGGTGGCAATAGTGCAATATGTTGAAGATGCAGAATTGAGCAAAGAAATTGTAAAAATGACAGGAGTTCTGACAATATACTTTTGGAGAACGGAAGTAGGTCCGATGTCCATCGGACCTACTTTTAGGTTCAACGAGCAGGTGACCGTCCGATTTAATTTAAGATTTGTGCGCATGAAATTTGAAACAAATGCGCACAATTAAGCATTCCGCACGAATCTTAAAGCAAATCGACGGTGATTAAACCCATCGAACCAGAGTAGGTCCGATGCCCATCGGACCTGCTCTGACTTCATAGTTTTGACCGGGCAATATAGCAATATTTGCTTGAGCAGTTGATAAATAATATTGAATGCCCTCTTAAGTCTTTTGCAAGACTAATTTTTTTTTTCTGAGCTTTTTTCAGGATTTATAGTTTGCGGAAGAGAATCTGCTGTTTTTTTTCCTCATTCAACCGTTAAATTTTGTCATTTGCGAATCTCGATGGAGATCAACGGTTGGACGAGGAAAAATAGGTTCCTGTTTTTTTGAAAGAAGAACAACATATTTCATTCCATAATTTATTTTGAATTTATGATTCAAGCCATTTGATATTACAACCAGTTAAGAACAATCTATTTTTAGATGCTCTAATTACTTCCGTTACATTTATTTTATTACATAACATGCTCATACTTTTTATTACATCACATAATTTGAATTGTGTGCTCAACCTAATTATCTATATGTTATATACATTTGTGTTCTATTATGATTCATAATATCAACATACAAACAGTTAAAAACATAATTTTACATTTAATGATTTTTGTGTAAGATTTATTTTTGACATCGCATAGGGACAAGAAAAAGATCTAAAGAAGTACATAGAAAAGGGAATATTTTAATACTTCTGATTTTTCATTCAATTATATCATGTTATATATATTGTTCATCTTTGAAAGAATTTTTATTTTTGTTGTTTATCTGCATTGCATCTTTTATACTTCGTATCATCAGCAACTCGTTAAACTTATCACAATAAGCACTAATTATTGAATAATTACTGATTTTAGGTTGAAATTATGGAATGGACTCTGCTGCTTTTTTTTAGAGAAAAGCAGGGTCCTGCTTTTCCGATCTCAACCATTCAAAATTGTTGAGATTTGTGCATGAAAAAGTTTCTTTATCGAGATACGTGAATGAAAATTTTTGAATAGTTGGAATCGGAAAAACATGACTCTACTTTTCTCTAGACCAGTGGTTGAATGGTTGGCAGTAGAGTCGGATCCTGAAATTAGGTTAGGTCAGATTTTAGGCCGGTGTCTAGACTAGACTGGAATTCAGACATAGGCCATTTAAAGCATAAAATTAATACAAAACAGAGCCCATTTAATTCTCTTGCTTGTTTTTGTTTTTCTGGTCTCATAAATTAAAAAAAGGGAGAGAATGAAAAAGGAATGTGTTGATTTTTAAATTAAAAAGTTTGTACATATTGCTTGCAACAATATTTTGGTTCATAAATAATGTATACAAACTTAAACTATATTGTATTTGTAAATAAAGACAAATATTATTTGAAAGTAAAAATAATCAATTTTATAATTCATTTTTCTCAATTACAACTTTTAAACTACCGGATAAAAGAAATGCATATATACTATACAATAGTTTCGTTGATCATACGTTGCAATTATTAAATTATTTTAATGCACATTGTTCTAGGTTCACACGGATACTTTATTTAGTTTAAAAGATTTTTTTTTTATAATTTTTAGAATCTTTTCCTTTGAGAGAAATTTTAGAATTTTTTTGAGTTAATTATAGATAATTTGACATCTTTACAGCTATAACAATTTTCGAAAAAAAAATCATTGAGCTAAAAAAAGTATGGGGGTCAAATATATATCAGGAGTCAATCATTTAAAAAATTTTATAAAAAATATCAGTGTCGATTTTGTAATACCCATAATATTTTACTTTAAACTATATTAGAAAAAGTCTCCTTTACAAACAAGTCTCAAAGTAAAAGCGTGATCTACGAAAAGTTACAACTCTCCTCTCCTCTCCTTCGCTCTTACTAACTCACACTAGAAACCATAGTAGTATCAACAATCCGACAATAACACCTCTTTGTATCTAATATTAAATTTTATAAAAAAAATTAGTAGTTGATTTATTCTAATATAATATTAAAAATTGTAGATTAATATATCAATTATGGCTAACAATATAACATGAACAGTTTATTTTTCATACATTCCATTTAACAACTAAAAGATATAAATAATATTTTTTTCATACACAATTCATTTTTATTCATGACTTAAGAGTGTGCATAGATTCTAAAATTCACATCAAAATTATGAAACGAATCTAATAATTAAAAATCGTATGAAAAAATAATTACAAAAATAAACATGAAAAATATGAAAAATAATTACGTTTGGACACGACGTGACTCACGTGGCGTGACCATTCGCGTGCCGTTACCATCCCTCGACATTTTGGTCACGGCACGGCACGTGAAAAATTGACTTAATCACGGCACAACACGACACGTTTTTCCAACAGTAACTGTTGTGCTGTGAGTTGATACCAACCGTCCGATTTGATTAGATTGGATTCAGACCATTCAATTTTTTTTTATATTTATATTATTGAGAAGTCCATAAATGTTTTGCTCAGGCATTTTTATCTCTTTTCATATGCTTCTTGTTAGTAGTGGCAGCCTGGCTGGAGATGCGAAGGGATCTGATTTTGCTTTTTATTCCCCGAATAGTAATAGAAATATGAAATATCTGTTATTGCACTTGTAGTGGCAGTCTATTTGATTCTTTCGAATCGAATCACTTTTCTTATGGATTAATAGTTTTGTTTTCAAAATAAATCCTCTATTAAAGGTTAGTACTTAGTAGTGGGGATTATATTTGAAGCCAGCAAAATAAAAAAAATTGAGATTCTAATATGCTGAATAAATTTTATAGTGTAATTTTATTCTATAAGGATAACTAAAAATTAAAAGTATTAATAAAAATGAGTGAGGCTATGGTACTACGCATAGCGTGAATTGGCCCATACTATAGATTAATATTTTTGTTTTTAAAATTTTAATAGTCGATCCGAACCGTTCAATATGGTCTGATATATACTTGTAAACTAAATTTTACATTTTTTAGAATTTTTTTACTATTTTTTATATGAGTATAAAATCACTGTTTTTGGATGGTCCAAAATTTTCTGATCAAGTGATTTTCTACCAATCTAAAAAAATAGTAAAAAAGTTTTAAAAAATTTAAAATTTAGTTTACAAATACATATTCATATGAAGTTGTTAATTTTTAATCTATAGACCCGCCTCTAAAGCTAAATAAATGGACTTTATATCCGTTCCTGAAGCTACATGCAATCAAGTTTCTTTCTACGTGATATTATTTTTTTTAGATAAACACAAAATCTTTAAATATTAATCAGTATTATTTAATCAGATTTCAAATATACGACCTTCCGCACACGAAGAACAATATTTTAATCACTAGGGTAAAATTAGTTTTCAAAATGTTAATATTTTAGCAATAACTAATAATTATGTGGTTTTAATTATTATCAGGGAGAACTACAGAAGGAGTTTAATTAGTTTTAAATTGAAGTTTACTCAATAAAAATTGATTTTTTTTTAATTCAAGACCTCTTAAGATTGTCCAAAAACTTTATTAACTAGGACTATTGTTTGAACTTTGTTCCGAAAAAATAATATTGATAAAAGATGTTGAATTTTAAAATGAGACAATTTCTATTTAGAAAAAACAGCGAATTTACAAATAAATAAATTATTTTTTAAAATGAGATAATTTCTATTTAGAAAAAGCAGGGAATTTTAAAATGAGTGATGCGTTTACATGTCAGATTTTAATTTTTTTTGAACTAATTTAGTATGAAGTCAAGCGGTAAAAAAAAGATGATGTAT
Organism: Carex littledalei; assembly: GCA_011114355.1. NCBI lineage: Eukaryota > Viridiplantae > Streptophyta > Magnoliopsida > Poales > Cyperaceae > Carex > Carex littledalei. Next base: position 4,635,667 of record CM022081.1, read on the forward strand.
AAGTTAATTTTAATGAATTCATTTTTCATCATTTTTTGACCGCTTGACTTTATACTAAACTAGTTCGAAAAATTATAAATTTGACATGTAAATGCATCACTCGTGAAGTAGAACGGTTTCAACGGTTTGGATGTGTCGTTTGAAGTCAATCCAATAGGTTTTTGAGTTAAGCTCACAAATGAGCTTGGTGAACTTAAGAACACTTTAGTTCTACTCATTTAAAAAAAAAATATTAAAAGCTGCAAAGTAATACACAGTAACCCCTCAAATTTTCACAAGAAGGATGATACAATTGTTCTTGTTTCTCAAATATAAGTGCAAAGATCTCTCAAAAGCATGCAATCTTGTTGTTCTATGTTGTTCTATTGTTTAGTTTTCGGAATAAATAAGGGAGCACCGACATTTTTATCTTAAGTATTTAAAAGAAAAATAAACTAAAATTTAAAATAGGTCCAAATTCATTATCATTTTCTCCTTCGCTCTCACAAACTTCATTGTTGATAAATTTCAAATGTGATCAAATGTACGAGAAACTATATTCAACAATTAGCAAGTACTGGCAACTTTTTATATCTAATAGTAAAATTTTAAAATTTTGATTAGTGTTTGATTTACTCTAATATCGAATATTAAAAATTGTAGATAAAAATATATCAATTATGGCTAATAATATAACATGAACCGTTTATTTTTCACACGCATTTCATTTAAAAAGTCAAAAGATATAAATAGTATTTTTCATACACAATTCAGTTTATTTTTCACATACATTACATTTAAAAAACTAAAAGATATAAATAGTATTCTTTTCATACACAACTCATTTTTATTCACGACTTAGGAGTGTGCATTGATTCTAAGATTCACATTAAAATCATGAGAAAAATCCAATAATTAAAAGGTCGTATGAAAAAAGAATAATTACAAAAATTAACATGACATGACAAGTTTTTTTTAGTTTTTATGTAAAAAGTTATTTGCGAGTTGTAACTTATTATGACACTATATATTATAACAAAGACAATATTTCCAAACTATTTGTTTCACTTTTAGAAAATGAAAGAACAGCCGAGAAAAAAAAAATTCAGCAAACAAGAAAGGGAGAGAACACAATAAATCACAAGTTTTCAAAGAAAGATCTAGCAAACAAAAATATGAGCTCGGATCCCGATATGAGACAAAAAGACTAGAGCAAATTCATATTCCGACTCTAAAGTCTAAACCAAAAATATAACAAAATGAGCACAAATTCTTATCAACCTTAAACACAACATAAATTCAAAATAATCCAAACAATATTTACAAAAGATAAATGCATTGAAGAAATCAGAGCGGTACAAGGATCGCAATTTCAAGTATGGGTCAGTATTAGAGGTGTTATCGGGTCGGGTAGGATCCGGATACTATTATATTTGAATCCGTATCATAAAAATATTCGGCTCCGAATTTCGATCCATATATTTATTAGTTTAAAATTGGGTTGGGTCCAAAATCCATTAATAGATTATTGGAGATGAGATATAATTTTAGAAATTAAAATATTGGAGATGGTGATTTCATTTTATGATTCCAAAATCTATGAATAGAATATTAATACTAATTTGTTTCAATCAGCAAAGAGAGCAATAAATTTCAATGATCCGTGCAGAAAGACTTATGGTAGACAAAGAGATCAAGAAAGAAATTAATTAGCTTCGAAAATTTATAGGCAAAAAGTGAACGTCACATTTGATTTCAATGATCCGAGCAAAAAGAGCAATAAATTTCATTTAAAAAATTAAAAATTAAAAAAAAAATACTACAAATGATTGTCTTTTCATAGTTATTAATATATATTTTTATATTAAATAATTATAAAGAAATGGTATTATCATTTTATCGGGTATTTATACGGGTATCGGATCGAGTTCGGTTATAGGTCGGATAACTAAATCAAACTCATATCCTATCCATTATAGTATTAGTTCGGATTCGGATTCGGATCGGATATTAAATTATTAATTTTGTAACCGTATCCATAATTTAACCGGTTATATTTTTTAAACATACCCTATCCAAATTAATCTGATCCAGGTCGGTTCCGGTTCGGATTCGGATCGGATCCGAGTAATCGGGTAAAAGTAGCACCTCTAGTCAGTAAAAATATAACAATTGGCAGTATATAATAAGGAAAAAAACATACATAATGTGGATAGTGGGAATTAAACCCATTACCTTACTAATAAGGGAAAAAACTCTTACCACTAGACTACAAGTACACATTTATTATTTTATGAGGAGGCTAGACTATATTAAAAAAAATTAAAAATTAATTAAATTGTAATATACATAATTAAAAATTTTAAAATCATTGCGGCGGCTTAGCACCGCATGACATATATGTAGATCTGCTCCTACATATAACCATGGAAAATCTTAAAATATCACACATTAAACCCAGATTAATTCTTGCCCCCATATTATAATATATAAAACTGTACAAATTATAATATATAAAATAAATATGAATTAATTAACACGCACTTAAGACTGTCACTAAGAAACGCAAGTAAGAACACAGTAAGGGGTACGATTTCTCTGTATTAATCCAAAACAACTAATAAGAACATTTATACTTGCAATACAACATATGTGTATCTTTTTACTTTTTTTTGTTCTTATATTTAAATATAATAAGAAGCATCCACTTTACATTATTTTGTGGGAAAGTACTGAATGATTCTTTCGACTCCAATCACTTTTCTTATGGATTACTCATAACTCAAATAAACCTTCTATTGGATGCGTTTGGATCGTCAAAAATAGCATGAGGTTATCACTGTTTTTGGGTTAGTGACTATTCTTCGTCACTATTCTACGTTTGGATCACTCTAAGAATAGAGCTATTTCTGAAGTTAGCGTTATTCTTGCTAACCCATCCAAACGATGTAATAGCGCTAACCTAGGTTAGGACTATTCTTGCTATTCCTGAAGTTGCATCCAAACGCACCCCTGAACAGTGGGGACCTGAATCGTCCGTTTTAGGATGGATTAGATTTGAAGTGAGCAAAATTAAAAATTTGAAATTGAAGATGCTGAATAAATAAATTTTGTAGTGATAATTTTATTTTATAATAAGGATTAAAAGATATAAATATTAATAAAAATTTATAAAAGATAAAGAATAAAGCTGATAAGTTTTAATTTATAGACCTGTCTCTAAAGCTGAATAAATGGACTTTAGATCCGTTCCTGAAGCTACATGCAATCAAGATTCTTTCTACGTGATATTATTATTATTTTTAGATAAACATGAAATCTTTAAATATTAATCAGAAATTTTTAATCAGATTTTGAATATACCATTTTCCACACAAAACACAATATTTTATTCACTAGACTAAAAATTAGTTTTCAAAATATTAATATTTTAGCAATAACTAATAATTATATTGCTTTAATTATTATCAGGGAGAACTATAGAAGGAGTTTAATTAGTTTCAAATTAGGCTAGAGATTTGGAGATTAAGCAGGGAAACTTCTCCTCACATGGTTCATCAAATCAAAAATGCAAAATAACATTTAGTTCGAGAATTTGTCAATTTGTGAAATAAATTCGAGAGAAACAAAAAAAAACCGAAACTTGATAAATTAGATCTAAGATTTCTACATTCGTAAGTTTACTCAATAAAAAATGAAGTTTGTTTTAATTCAAGACCTCTTAATTTATCATTCAAGACAATTTATTCTACGTTGCATTACATATAGCAACGCACCATAAGTACTTGAAAGAAAATTTAAACTAGGCCCAAATTCATTATCCTTTTAGCAGAGTTGTCAACTTTTTGTATCTAATATTAAATTTTTAAAATTTTGATTAGTAGTTGATTTACTCTTTTTTGTATCTAACATTAAATTTTTAAAATTTTGATTAGTAGTTGATTTACTCTGATATCTAATATTAAAAATTATAGATGAATATATCAATTATAGCTAACAATATAACATCTGTTTATTTTTCACACGCATATCATTTAAAAAACTAAAAGATATAAATAGTATTCTTTTCGTACACAATTCAGTTTATTTTTCACATGCATTTCATTTAAAAAACTAAAAGATATAAATACCACTCTTTTCATACACAATTCATTTTTATTCATGACTTTAGTGTTGCATTAATTCTAAGATTCACATCAAAATCACGAGAAGAATCTAATAACTAAAAACTTACATGAAAAAAGAGTAATTTTTATTTGCGAGTTGCAACTTATTATGACATGATATATTATAACTGAATCAAAGATTAACTCCATGTTATACCTCTCGTGACATATATATGCTTTGTTTCCCCTCATACTTCTAATGTCATAAGATATATTAACACTACTCGTCTTTTTATTATCATAATATTTACCCAAGGAGCGCAGAGTTATCAAAGATGACCGGAAAAGTATAATAAATCACAAGTTTTCAAAGAAAGATCTTGTAAACAAAAAGATGAGCTCGGATCCCGATATGAGACAAAAATACTAGAGCAAAATCACGTTCTGACTCTAAACCAAAAATATAACAAAATGAAGTACAAATTTTTATCAACCCTAAACACAACATAAATTCAAACTAAACCAAACAAAACAGAGTTTCATCTAACTCTCGGTCTGTTCTCTCAGACGACGAATCGTGCTCCTCACTGTCACGGCACTAGCAGTGCTGAAAATGCAAAAAATACAATATATAAATGCATTGAAGAAATCAGAGCGGTACCAGGATCGCAATTTTATATATAGAACATATAAAAAAATCACATATAACCCTGGAAAATCTCAAAATATCACATTCAACCCTGTAGATGGAGGATATCATTCATACCCCCCTCATGACAGAAAAACTATGTATACCAGAGAAAATATCAAAATAATACTCAATTAAGAAATATAAGAAATTATAAGTCTTAAATAGTTCTCATGCTTTGGAGGGCCATGCTTGTTTATTAGCATTTCTTCGGGGTATGATCATCTTATCCTATTCTATGATAAGGGTATTTGGTAAATTTTACATATTGAGCAAGCCTTAAAACCTCATTACAAAATTTATCTTAATAGACTAGCAAATTTGATATCTTATGAAGTAGGTTAGACAAGAAAAAATAATCCCATATTTTCATAAGAACAAGTCGTGAATAAACATACTTCAAGGTATAAGCACCACCAGCCTTGATTTTGCCGCAATCCTTGCATCCCCATATTCCTACTGCCTTTCTCTTGACAGCAAACTGTACAAATTATAATATATAAAAATAAATATGAATTAATTAACACGCACTTAAGACTGTCACTAAGAAACGCAAGTAAGAACACAGTATTGGGGTACAATTTCTCTGTATTAATCCAAAACAACTAATAAGAACATTTATATACAACATATGTGTGTACATTTTTACCTTTGTACTTATATTAATCAGAAGAATCCACGTTTACATAATTTTGTGGAAAAGACAAATGATTAAAAAAAATCAGGTACCTTCCCGCAAAACTCGCAGAAGTATTTGGCATGTTGAGAAACTTCCATTTTCTTGATTTGCTTCCTCAAACTTGCACCATACCTGGTCCCTTTTTTGTTAAAACAAAAAATAAAATTCAATAAATAAAGTTAGACAAATAAACAGTAAATGGGAAAGGCATGACAGTAAATATTCTTCTCAAATTACGTACCATATTTGCCAACAATTCCAGCCTTCTTGGTACGCTTTGTCTGGAATAAAAAAAATTGTATGTTAGAACTAATAGAATTGAAAAATGAAAGGCTTTACATAAAAAACTTCATTGAACAAAAAGAACTGTAAAAACAGATAACAATACATACATAAAGAACAGTTGGTATCTGTCAGTACATAAGTACAGGCTAGAATTGATCTCATACAACACACTGCATACTGGTACGTACTAAATTTCATCTTGATACCACAAAAGTGCAAATAATTCTTACTAAACAACTCTTCTGGATAGTCATCTGATATTTAAATTACAGACAACAATACAAACCATATATAACATAGCTAAATTCCAAAATCAAAGATCTGATAAAACTATCGTAATTATGTAAAGAGTGAGGCTATGGTGCTATGCATAGCAAGGATGGCTAGTGTACTACGGCTCAATATGGTACTTTTTAAAATCCTAACGGTCGATTCAACCGTTCAATGTGATAACCATATGAATATGTACTTGCAAACTAAATTTTATATTTTTTCGAATTTTTTTACTATTTTTTTAGTTAGGTAGAATTTTGATGGTTCAGAATTTTCAGAAAACACTGATTTTTCTACCTATCTAAAAAAATAGTAAAAAAATTCGAAAAAATATAAAATTTAGTTTGCAAGTACATATTCATATGATTATCACATTGAACGGTTTGATCGACCGTTAGGATTTTAAAAAGTACCATATTAAGCCGTAGTACACTAGCCATCCGTGCTATGCATAGCACCATAGGCTCACTCTTATGTAAATATTTTCGAAATCTACACAACCCATAATTTACAACAACCAATGTCATCCAACAAATGCACTTTCGTGCATTTTTGCCAATTTTTTTATAGCATTACGAACTTAACAACAAGCTCCGCCCACATCCAATTAGTACTAAACGATAGCAGATCGAAACCACATCCAATAACCAACAAAGAGAAAACTAAAAGGGGAGAAATTTCGAGAAAAATACCATGGCTGAAGATCTGCGATTAGCAACGCCTGGCGCGAGAGGCAGAGAGATGGACGAGAAAGAGTGATATTTCGGCGCTAGTTTTTATTTGCTTTAGGGTTTCGAGCAGATGCAAAAACTGGGTCTAACAGTACTGGAGAGGGGGTTAGATGGGCATTGTACGAAAATTTGTCCGATTAGTATACTAACTGTTCGATCAGCAAAAAGATTCGTGCAAACTTGATCCGTCCGATTCTTTTAGAAGGAAGCGTAAATCTTGACGCAAATCTAACGGCTGTTACTGAGCTTAGGATCGAATTTGGTCTGATTCCCACTGGAACGGTCCAGATTATCTAAATATGGGGTTTGGGGCCCAATATGAAGGAAATTTGGGCTTCTCGGATTGACATATTTGGGCTTTTCTTGTTTGAAAAAGTTACTCGGAAAAGACGGTGTTTGGAAATGAAAGTTTTAATGGGCCTGGGCCTAGGTTCAATATTAGAGATTGTATTTCAAATGGTTTCACCTCGTACTATTTTCAATTCGCATATCCCTCAGGGGAGCAGCTTGGGTCCGATGCTCATCGGACCCAAAGTGGGTTCGATGGGCTCTATGACCGTCCGATTTGCTTTAAGATTCACGTCAGAACTTTCGCGGCTTCTTTAATTTAAGTGCGCACGGATCTTAAAGCAGATCGGACGGTCATAGAGTCCATCGAACCCACTTTGGGTCCGATGGGCATCGGACCCAAGCTGTTCCCATCCCTCAGATGTCAGATATCTCAAACTTTGAGTTGATATATGGAAAATCTGGACCGTTCAAATTCGTTGCGAGTGGTCAATGGTCAACATTTTCTAGAACATTAGCAGATTATAATACTCCAGATTTAACTATTAAAAGTAAAGTATGCCTAGGCCCAGAATCGTCAAGAATTGAATCATAATCAAATTGTTTTGAATCAGTTATCAATTTCAATATTAGAGGTTGTATTTCAAATGGTTTCTCCTCATGTTGCATGGATATGAGCACGAGTATGGTATTGCATACGATACAGATATAGTAATACGGTATTTTTCAACGCAATACGGGTATCGGGCGATATAGATACATGTAACGATACGACAATACAATACATATCAGAACCATACGGGACCATATATGAAGTATCAGGTTGACAGAGTTTCTCCTCCTCCTGAGTATTCCCGAGATACCACAAGTGTTTGAGGAAATTCTAACCAAATAATTTTATTTCGAGCATGTTTAGATGTACGGAAAGTCTTTGAGATTCGCATCAGATTGAAATAAACGGTTCAAATCTCATTCTACGGAGTCAGTTACCTGACTAGATATAAATTCCCTCTTATGCTTCTCCTACTACTACTATTTTCCCCTTCTTTTTAGGAAGAATTTTCTTTTCATGGAAGCCAAGCTGTCAATGTCATGGGGTTAATTCAAGCAACCTTTAGTTTATAATATTAACACAAATGATTACTTATATTTTGGAGCAACAAAAGTACCAACGAATCAACGACTTTTCTGTATGACATCATTTGGAATAGAAAGCAGATGAAAAAAATTAGAGTGCAACAAAAATTGAAAATAATGTATAATCAAATAAACAAGCATTTTTAATATATTGTACCTACATAAAAATATAGGAATTTTCATTAAAATAGGACATTATTTAAATGTGTATATATATTTTTCTGTTTTTATCTTTTATTTTAACCGTCATAGTAAAAAGAAGTCACCTATGTTTTTTCATGTCATGATTCCATGATAGAAGAAAACATGAGAAATACTGTGCTTATCTTCTTACTACAAATTTTGTATATTTTAGTTATAAGTAGTCTCACATTTTAGTTACAAGTTTTGTGATGTCATCACGAGTAATTTCATTGAATTTTTTTTTTTTTTTTGCAAACAAGCCCGTAGGCAATCTCAGTTTATGATTAATAATTGATTACTATAATAATAACCCATTAATTTTGGGAGCGGTCAATAGTCAACATTTTCTAGAACATCAGCATATTTTAAATTTATAATTCTCCTGATTAACTATTAAAGTAATGCTCCACAATTAAAAACAAAAAAAATTGGAAGACTACAAAGTAGCTTTGAAATTGTACTTAATTATTTCTTTATATTAATCTCCTTTTATTTTTTATGATCTTTGTCTTTGTCTCTAGATTGTAAACCCTATCAATTCTTACTACTCTTGTATTTTTTTTGTTAATAATCAAATTTTACTAAGTCCTCCGTCCAATTAAAAGAAGAAAAAAAGTTTCAATATTCTGAATTTTTTATTCGGATAATGTACAAAACTTTTGAAAGCAATTGAGCTACTTGTAGAAATGTTCATGTTCTCTATTATATGTGAGGCTCAGATGACATTGGACCAAATTTGGTCCGACTCCCGTCACATCTGTTCGATCAGCATGAAGATTCGTGTGCATTCGATCCGTCCTAATTTGTAGCTGTGAGCGCAAATCTTGATATAAATCGAACGGCTCCAACTGGGCTTAGGACCGGATTTGGTCTGATTCCCACCTGACCGCTCCCGATTCCCTTAAAATGGGGTTTAGGGCCCAATATGAAGGAAAATTGAGCTTTTCAGATTGACATATTTCGGGCTATTTTTGTTTGAAAAAGGAAGCCGGAAAAGCCAGTGGTTGGAAATGAAACTCGTAGTGGGCCTGGGCCTAAAATTGTCATGAATTGGATTATAATCAAATTGTTTTGCATCAGTTACCAATTTCAATATTAGAGATTGTATTTCAAATGGTTTCACCTCGTACGATTTTCAATTCGCATATCCCAGATGTCAGATATCTCAAACTGTTGAGTTATGTACGAATCTCAACGCACAATAATACTGACTCCTGCATTGTGGATAGGCACTAAAAATATTTGACTTGCCTTTAGATAAACTGAAAATAAATAATATAAATTCTAATAATTAACTCCTCAAATTCTTTATTATTGGTCAATCTAAGAAGTGATATTTTTCTTTTTTGTGGTCACAAATATATCATTTTTTTTTGCACAAAGAAGCATGTGTACTTGAATTTCCGATATTTTTATTAATACCCAAAAAAAAAAAAACAAATTATCAAATCTGCTCCCACCCCAAACTTATTTTTATTTCTACCCCAACCGCCCGTCCACTGGGCGGTCCAATTTCCCCACCTGACCGCCCAGCAGCTGGGCGGTCCGCTCTTTTTTTTTTTTTAAGGTTTTATGTTTTAATTTGTTTGAATGTTTTATATTAAATTGTTGTAATGATTTGTTTGAATGTTTTATATTAAATTGTTGTAATGATTTGTTTGAATGTTTTATATTAAATTGTTGTAATGATTTGTTTGAATGTTTTACATTAAATTGTTGTAATGATTTGTTTGAATGTTTTATATTAAATTGTATGATATATATTTATTATTTGTTGACGATTATTTTTATATGTTATGTAATTGTGTAGTTTTAATATAATTGATTAGTTTTATATTAAGTTTGTTAATGTTTAAATGTTTCTAAATGGTAATCTAAATAGTAAGTCTAAACAACAAAAGTAGGTAATCTAAATGGTAAGTCTAAACATAAAACATAACAGTCCAAGCATGAAATATAATAATCCAAACTAAAATACTAGAAAAATATAAAAACCCTATCAAACTAAAAAAAATATAAAAACCCTAACGGCAACGACGAGGGCGAGGTCCGGAGAGCCCTAACCTAGTAGGTGCATGGCGGTCCCTCTGCGAAGGCGGACGCCTCTGGTGAACCTCATCCACCTGCATGTCATCGTGTACGGCCTCGCGCGCCCATGGGTCCGCCCCCAGGTGTAATGCATGCTCCCCATGGATCCCCGCCTGTGTACGCAACACCCACGGATCGGCCTCCCAAGTAGGAGGATACGTGGCCGGAGGCGGTGTGCCAAATATAGCAGAGGCAAAGCCATCTGCAGTCTGTGCCCTACTCCCACTGGCCTCGCCGTCGTGCTGTCTGGGCTCCATATACTGCGGTCGGTGGGAGCTAGCTGGCTCCCATCCGCCCTCATCTCCAGTGAGGTCATCCAATGAGAAAACGGCGGCGGCAGCTTCATCCTGCATGTAAACAATGTTAAATTAGAGACATAGAAGTAATGAGTAAATTAATTAAATAATGAACTTTTGCTACCTCGGTATGCTGCACTGGAACTCCATGCTCGTTGTAGTATGCGTTCCACGCGTTGTTGTTCAACACCCATTGGTGGATCGCCTAACCCGAGTCATCATCTGCAGAAATTAAGATAAATTAATAAGAATGATCTTTTAAAGAGACGCTTAATAATAATCATTTGTATGACATATTATTACCTGTAGGAGGTGGCGACATCTCATCAGCGTAGATAGGGGGCTCTAGGCTGCTCCGGATCTGGTGGTGGGGCCTTTATCTCGCGCCAATTGATGTCCTCCCCAGCATCGTCCAACATACCAACGAGGCGCCCGTCCCAGCCAGAGTCCTCCACGATCGGTGCACTGTGTTGGAGCATTTGACATCCTATCGCTCTCCAACTTTTTCTCGCCATGCACACCAAGCTGTGTGCTACTCCTCTAATACCAGTCAAAATCTGCACACAATGTATTTTTATTATTATTATTAGAAGTTGAATAAATAACTATAATTTTTAAGCATGTCAGTTTCATTTCAACATACCGAACGAGCATGGATCGGGCCGAAAGGCAAGTAAGTCCTAGATCCGTCACCCGTGAGTCTCCGTCGAAGAGCATCACCATAGTCCCCCTGCAGATAAACCGTCGGCATGCCCCATCTCTGGTACCAGACTAAATATCGCAATCTCCAAGGCCCGACCGGCATAGGGGATTCTGGAGCTGGAGGCGGGGTCCATAAGTGAAACTGGGGTGATACATCATGCTGGTAATGCTCCCAGAAACGCGTGCTCCAGTCGATTTTGGGCTTGTTGTGTTTAGTGCTGCAATATAAATTAATTAGTAACGTGTATGGCTGAACAAGTAATAAAATAGACAAACAATAAGGCAGTGGGTAGTTACCTGTGCAGCTGGGTGGTCTGCTGCTCGCCTAACTCTGGAAAATCAGGGACATAGGCATCCAAGCCAAACTGACGGGGCACTCGATCAGGATAGTGATACTCAACTATCCAGAAGCATACGCACGGCCCCCGATAAAACGAGAGATATCTCTGCTCTAATGTCAGCTGGCACAGAAGGCCCTGATCGTAGAACAGACGATAGGGGTACCAGGTGATGCTCGCCTCGTGAAGCATCTGGAGCTGACCCCGGACATACGAAATCCCCACGGTCCTCCCCCTGCCCGTGTCCTCGTATGTGTGGGGAGTACCCCATATGGCACCGTACCCCGGACGTCTCTCGGGGTCATCTCCCATCCATAACCCCGCCTGAGCTGGAGGAACAGGCCGACACACCGGTATATGTGACTAGGACCACTGCTGGAGTAGAAGAAGCGGTCTGGAAATTTGCTTGTTCGTCGCCTAAATTTTGGACATGCGATGCACTTCTGGTAAATATGAAACCCTAATATTTGTAATAAAAAAATTAAAATATTTGTACAAACTTACCAGACAAGCATGACACAAGCCCCGGTATAAGTGGGCGAGCACGGCTCCACCCCAATTCCACTTCGACGGCCGCTGAATGTCCCTCAGCAGAGAGAGGAACATAATCGGGACTGCGTCACCGCTGGAATCGACAAACATGACGCTGCCACATAAATCCATGACAAACGCCCTCACGTACCTGCAATATAAATTAGAGACATAAATAACTACATTTTTTGTTGAATCCATAACATATTTTAATTTGCAACTGTTTGTGATTACCTCAGAACGGCCCGCTCGTCACGTGTATCGGGGGTGATCCTACGCCGGTGGAAGTAACTGCGGAGCGCCGCAAGACTAATGCAGTATTTGGAATACCGGCACTCCTCCTCCTCCTCTCCTTTCTTCTTCTTCTTCTTCTTCTTCTTCTTCTTCTTCTTCTTTTGCAAGTCCGTCGGAGCGGCCCCCAGCAGCTCTGGTATCATCCCCGTCAGGTCCGGATGGTCTGAGACACCACCGATGGGGTCGCCATCTATCCGTAAACCCCATAAGGCGCTGACGTCACCTAGTGTGACTGTCATCTCCCCAACCGGAAGGTGAAATGTATGCGTCTCCGGTCGCCATCTCTCCACCAGACCGCAAACGAGAGCCTGGTCAATATCACAGTGAGGCATGGTGGCCAACTGATACAACCCGAGACGCATGATGCACTGCTCCATCAACGGGTGACAGACGTATGGTATCTCGGGGGTGCGATGCCTCACTGTCAACATCGTCGTGTCCTGCATTTTACAATGATTTCAATATAAACGTCTAATTATATGTAATATTAAATAATGCTATTTAAATTAGGAATACAAATCTAACGTACCTCCATAGATGCAAGTGAGACACGGTGCCTGACATGTGGGGTCCACAGAAGAGGACTAAATGTGTCAGGATGGTGAGGGGGATAATCTCCAAAGGGAGCATCTGCACTGGACGTCTCTGCACCGGATGCCGCTGCACCGGATGCCGCTGCACCGGATGCCGCTGCACCGGATGCCTCTGCACCAGAATCATGTGAACTCTCCCCCGTCTCCAGAGGGGCATCCCATGCACGTCCCCGTCTAGTTCTGACCATACTACATTTCAATAAACAGAAGATTCTATCTTATAAATCCTGATTTATAAACCCTAACTTATAAACTCCAATTTTGTCAACCCTGAACCCTAATTTAACAATTCAACCCTAATTTAACAATTCAACCCTAAACCCTAATTTAACAAATTCAACCCTAAACCCTAATTTAACAATTCAACCCTAATTTAACAAATTCAACCCTAAACCCAAATTTAACAATTCAACCCTAATTTAACAATTCAACCCAAATTTAACAATTCAACCCTAAACCTAATTTAACCATTCAACCCTAATTTAACAATTCAACCCTAAACCCTAATTTAACAATTCAACCCTAAACCCTAATTTAAACAATTCAACCCTAATTTAACAATTCAACCCTAAACTTGGAAACCCTAATTTTGAACAATTCAATCGTGTCGGGAAAATCAACAACCCGCACAAGATAATTAACAATTCAATTCTACCAATCGTTCCAATGCCAATACAAGATACAAAATATAAATTAAAAAAATTATTTAGAAACTTACTCAAAAATAATCGGATTGTCGCGAGATGGCCGAAAATTAGGGTTCGGGTGAGAGAGAGAGAGAGAGAGAGGAAGAGAGAGAGAGAGGAAGAGGGAAAGGAAGAGAGAGAGAGGGTGGCAGATTTGAAGAGAGAGAGGAAGAGAGGGAGAGAGAGAGGAAGAGAGGGAGAGAGAGAGAGAGAGAGAGAGAGAGGGAGAGAGGGAGAGAGGAAGAGAGGAGAGAGAGAGGGACAGTGGCTGGTTTCGGGCGGCGGGGCGGCGGGGAGGCAGAGAAGAAGAGAGAGAGAGATGGGCGGTTCAGTGGGGGGGTCGGCCCGCTTTAAAAAAAAAAAAGAGCGGACCGCCCAGCAGCTGGGCGGTCAGCTATGAAGAGTGGACCGCCCAGCTGCTGGGCGGTCAGGTGGGGAAATTGGACCGCCCAGTGGACGGGCGGTTGGGGTAGAAATAAAAATAAGTTTGGGTGGGAGCAGATTTGATAATTTGTTTTTTTTTGGGGTATTAATAAAAATATCGGCTTGAATTTTGCGACTTTTGCATGATTCATTTCAACTATCGTGAATGTACTAGAAATTTGAGACATTTTTTGATACTTAGAGCTATGATTCTTGTCGCAGATTTTCATAAGAAGTGGTTTCAGCAAGCTGTATGAACCCTCCCAATTCTTAAATTGTCGGGCTATTGCAAGCTCACAAACCCTTCACAGTCGGTTGTATTTCGGAGTTACATTGTCATACCTAACCCTTACACAGTTTGCCACTCCTTGGATGCTCATACATGGGTCATCCTTAATGCTGGTCTCAATGACATCAGCAATGATTGATGCCGTGAAACATTCATGGTCGGTCCTTGTATACTCAGACCTACATGTGTGAGGCTTGTCTTGCCTCGTTATAACCCATGCATCTCCAAAACCCGTTGCTTTTCTCCTAAGTTCGTAATCACAACCCGGATTCTTGCACACCACCTAAATCCGATCCCTGTCACTTTTCTTCATTTTAATCTCCTGATTCTTATCAATATGATACTCTCTAATCTTCTTAATCAGTTCTTCTTTACTTTAAAAAAAATGTTCTGGCACCAGCTCACCTTTGTACTCAATCTGTCTCCCATAGTAAGCAACATCTGCTTCTTGAAAAGAAGATATATCGTTAAAGTCTGCGAACGAGTGCGTATCGGTCCGGCCACTAAGCGGCATATTCCCATATTCTCTTCGAATATTTAAAAAAAAAATCCAGCTAACGTGGGTATATTTATTAATTTATAATTAACTTTGGATATTAATATGATGTCACTGATGCGCGTAAAAGCGCAACGCAAGTTTCGGTACGCTTGAGGGCGTACCTTTTAAAACCGCGTTTACACTTCACGAGTAAGGGTTGCAAGTGCACAACCCCTATCGAGTAGTATAATCGGGTATCGATCCACAGGGACGGGCAATTACTAGGTTAGAATCTACCTAACTCGATTAAAAACTAGAAGTGAAAAAGGTTTGGTTTGGTGTTTAATTTCCTAAAGGGTCAGATCAAACAATTCAAGAAGATGCAATAAAATGCTAGAGGAAATGTAAATTGTGTTTTGATTATGGATAAAAGGCGTTTCCAGGGTTTCAGACTTCATCTCTGATTTGCCTCTAGTGGTACGGCCCGTACCAAGTTGGTACGGCTAGGCCGTACTTCACTTGGTAAGGCAAGGCCGTACCACCCTGGTAAGACCCGTACTGGCTTCCCAGAACAGAACCTACCAGTTCGAGTGAATGCATTTCCTTGCTGGTACCTTGTGCTAAACTCTTTAGAAATGTTCAATTGACCATACCTAAGGTTCCTAACCCTCAACCATCGTTTGTTGGATCAAGATCTAGGTTGGAATGCAATTGATTGCCTTTTAGGGATTTCTACACCTCAACTCTCGTGTGTTGGTACAGATCTACCCTAGCTGGTTGATTGGAGGTCTAAGGCACCCTCTAATCTGTCGATTAGAGGAGAATTCAACCTCTCGGCTTCAATTCGAACTATTCTACCCTAAGCATTTGATTTGGATGAGAGATTGAGATGATCACATGACCTTGATAGGTTCGATCTAAACCTAGAGGCACATCATACAACAATCACAGCAAGCAAAGCAAAAGATATCAAAGTAAATCACAATCAATCAAACTAAAGAGTTCATACAAGATACAAGTCAAAGAAAGTCAAAACAAATCAAGAATCAATCTCTAACCCTAGAAACTAAAAGAACTACTCACAGCACATAATCAGATCTAAAAATACAATAAGAGGGATAGAGATAGCCATGGATCGAAGGGATCGAGAGGAGGAAGCTAGATCCGTCGAGTTTCGCCTCTTCCTCTTCCTTCCTTCTTGCTCTCAGCTCCTTAGCTCTCTTTCTCTCTCTTACTGTGCTCTCAAATGGATCTGGAATGGAATGGATGTCGAAATTGGAGAGTTCCCCGCTTTAAATAGCCTCTGCCAAAATTTGAATCTGTCAGGCCGCCTTTATGTACGGCCCATACCAAAGTGGTACGGCCTGGCCGTACCGGGCATGGTGAGACTGTAGATATTCTCGCTAGCTTTCCAAAAAGTGGTCATACGCTCAAAACGGAGTTACGAGTCAAAAGTTATGACTGTTTTAAGTTCGGTGCTGAAATTTCTGGATCTGACGCAGGTCGCGTGGGGGAAGTCAGAACTCTGCCTGCTTTGCTTGTTTTCGCCTATTTCCTGCAAATCAACCACAAAACTGCAGCAGTACCATATTCTATTGATTTTCAATGTAAACTATGCAATTTAGTGGTCGAAAACATAAGGTCTGGTCTGAAAATAGGTCGAAATAATAGATGAAATATGGACATATCAGTCACTATGAGTCATTTCATTGAATCTCAGCTTATTATTAATAATTGATTAGAATAATAAACCATTATTTTTGGAAGTGGTCAATGGTCGAAATTTTCTAGACATCAGCCGATTATAATACGCCTGATTAATTATTAAATGTAATACCATGCACAATTAAAAATAAATAAATTGGAAGACTACAAAGTAGCTTTGAAATTGTACTTAATTGTTTCTTTATATTAATCTCCTTTTATTTTTTATGATCTTTGTCTTTGTCTTGGTCTCTAGATGTAATCCCTCTCAAGTCTTACTACTCTTGTATTTTTCTTTAATAATCAAATTTTACCAAGTCCACCGTCCATGAAAATTCAGAGGAAAATTGGAATTTTTTATTTGGATAATGTACAGAAGTTTTGAAAGCAATTGAGCTGCTTGTAGAAATGTTCATTTTCTCTATTATATGTGAGGCTCAAACAGTTGTTCATGAAAATTCAGAGGAAAATGGATGTATGCAAGGTACAAATCTGTTGTCTCCTAAATTAGATAAACAAATAATAAATAAAAGATGCAAAGCTTGATAACAATTTCTGTATATTTCAAAAATATTGTGAATTTTTTTTTTGACAAAAGTGGGTAGAGAAGATTGTGATAATGGTACAATTACAAGTTAACACAATAATTCTCATTCGTTTTTATAGTTGTCATAATTGTAGAATTATAAGTTTATAACACATATAATAATATGCAACAATTACAACTATGACTGTAGATATAGATATAAACCAATGAAACACAAATATCGTATTATCTGAAAATTAAGTGCTACTAACATGTTATTAATTGCTATAATTAACTTATCTATAATATAATATAACAGGTTCCATGAGTCCGGCTAACGCGCTTCCCGATCTAGTATTTCAACAAATTATTTTTGGCCTCCAAAATCTATTAAATCGGTTTCAAATGAAAAATTTAAAATGTTCAAATCGATCTTCTTAATGAGAGTTTCGTTTCCATATAATTTTTTTTTCAATTTTAGAATTTATTTACTATCAAGTCAAGAGGTCAAAGATTTTAATAAAATAGTGCATTAAAATACGCACATAATCCTACATATTTTGACTGCTTGACTTGATAGTAAATAAATTCAAAAATTATTTTTTTTTATATGAAAACGAAGCTCTCATTAATT
Organism: Carex littledalei; assembly: GCA_011114355.1. Classification (NCBI taxonomy): domain Eukaryota; kingdom Viridiplantae; phylum Streptophyta; class Magnoliopsida; order Poales; family Cyperaceae; genus Carex; species Carex littledalei. The sequence continues at coordinate 4,653,598 of CM022081.1, forward strand.
AAGGAGATCAATTTGAACGGTTTGGATTTATCGTTTGATGATAGATTTTGAAAGTCAGAAACATATTATTTAAATACTAGAGGAAACGCGTTAGCCGAACTCCAGGTTCCATTATGAAATTGAAATTTTTTCTTTCTAAACAATGTTTTTCTTGGTCTAGAAAAAGGAATGAGAAATTTAGATTTCTAGAACGATTTTGAACGTAGATGCGATTTAAGATTTATTCACACAATTTTCTTTTGAAGAATTAAACCACACATTATTATTTAAAAAATAATATTGCATGGTGATAAGGATTTTGCTTCTTGATATGTACCTTCTAGGTAATATTCCACTTATTATCATATTATTATTATTACTATTATTTTCATATGCATCTTAGGCCCACCTTTTATTATTTTCATATGCATCTTAGGCGGCCTCAAATTGGGGTTTATTTAATTGAAAATCGATTTCCGGATAACTTATTAGAAATTGACAGAGTCGTTTAGATCTAATGAAAATCGTTTTCCGTATAAAATAATAGCAACTTCGAAGCGAATTTGCGGTTAAGTTGGAGATTAAATGGATGCAAGTGCGGTGTTTGTTGTTACACACGATTTGCTGGCTGTTTTCTATTAATTTAAAGGAAAAAAATTATGTCTCCAAGTGTTAAATTTCTCAAATCAAGCATCAAATTATTTAATTTTTTTTTGTATTTCAACCTTGGATTTATGTCACCAAGTTTTTTTTTTTCAAAAATATATTAATATTTGAGGGGTTCAAATGCCACAATTTTTAAAAACTTTAATAACTCAAAATTTAAAACTGAAAAGTCAAAATAAAACCGTTGGATATGATCTATATTATTTTATCTATGCACGTATAAAAATTATAACATTTCAATTTTGTTTTGGTTGTCATCAAGAGATTGTAAAAGACGTACTAATGTGGATAATTTCTAGACGTTGATTTTTCAACTTATTTATTCACATAAAAACAAATTAAAATGTAATAATTTTTTATGAGCACATAGAGAAAATAACATAGATTACATCTAATAGTTTTATTTTAATTTATAAGTTTTAAATTTTGAGTTATTAAAGTTTTTAAAAATGGAGGCATGGTGGAGGCATAAAAAATAAAGGCATTTGAACCCTCCTCTTAATATTTTGTTGGAAAGAAGATAGAAGGAAATTTTTTTCAATCTCATGGAAGGAACCAATTATTTAAACATGATTGGGTTCTTTTATACATTAATGCATGTAGCTAAATTTGATCACAAAAAATTCGAAAATTAAAAGAACTGAAGCATTGTATCAATGCATAAAGAAACCAAAGTATTGATTCGGTTCCTTCAGAAATGCGCCCTTCCTCTACACATTCACCTCCTTTATCCAAACTCACGAGCACACCTTGGTCCACTTGGTAATAAATAGAAGAGAAATTTGTATATAGAGCGAGGCAGTGGTACTTTGCAAAGCACAAAACGGTCTGTGCTATGGATCAATATCTCCATTAGCAAAGTTCAAATAATCGTTTTGAACCATTCAATATAATCTCCATATAAAAATGTACTTGAGATCAAATTTTACATTATTTTTAGAATTGTTTTACTATCTTTTTAGATAGATAGAAAATCACATGATCTAAAATTTTTGAACCATCCGAAATTAGTGATTTATACCCATCACAACTTTGTAATTTAGTACAACATCTTATCAGAATTCAAACAAAAGACATATTTTCTAAATAAATTAAATTAATGATTTAGTTTCTTCAATGTTTCATCTTTCTTCCTCCGACAAAATATTTAATATATTTCTAAGAATGAAAACTTCTCAAAATTCAAATGGAGATCCCTGTAAATATTAAATAATTTGATGATTTGATCTTCAAACTTTACTCAAAAAATTAAATAGTTTGATGTTCCATCTTTCTTCATAGTGCCATTTTTTTTTAAACTTCTTATTATAATTAGCAATCACATCATGACATAGGTGGAGCTCAATTTCCATGTAGTTTGACTGCAACTAGTGATTTATTTATTTTTCTAAGACACAGTTGGTAGGTACATTGGTAAACCCCAACACCAAGTATCTATTATTAAATAAAATTTGGGCAATTTTGGCAGCTAGCTGGGAAATACTAGGTGATTTCCACCGAGAAAGGCTTGGGTCCGATGCCCATTAGACTCAAATTTAGGTCTGATGGGTTTTGGGACTGTCCGATCCACTTTACGATTCGTGCGCACGAATTTTAAAGCAGACACGAAAGTTGCGGGTGCGAATTCTAAAGCATATCAGATGGTGAGCGAACCCGTCGAACTCACTTTGGGTTTGATGCCCATCGGACCCAAATTTCTCCCATTTCCATCTAAAGGCAACAGTTGACAATTCCTTGATACTAACATGCTAAAAAGAAAGGACCCGACTAATTGTCCCCAAGCTTCAATCCCCGGATTATCCCCAAAAAAACTGTCATTTGCCTTGCGCGAATACTGTAAAACACTGCAACCAATACTGTAAATTCAACGACACATCATGTATAATAAGAGGTTAAAAAGTCCAACAATCCAAGTTAGTTGGAAGTGGTCCCCAAGTTAGTTGCAAACAGTTAGCAACTTGCAAAGCCACTGTACTTCCGGTTGTACTTGAAAAATTGACGGCTTCTAGAAGGTTTCACAAACAAACCTAAAATTGTGCAAAATTAATTTTTTTGCATCAAATTTTATATTTTTATTTTATTTTTTTCGTATTTCTCTTTTTTGTTCAATTATTAATATTTGTATATAGATCTATATCATGTAAAATAAGGCTTACATACTGTAAAATTAGAAGATGTAAACTATAAAACCGACATATATTAATCACAGAATAAACTGACATACTGTAAAATAAGGCTTACATACTGTAAAATTAGCAGATGCACACTATAAATTGACATATGATAATAGCAAAATATAAAACTGACATCATACTATAACATACTGTAAAATCATACTGTTCACATCATACTATACATACTGTAACATCATACTATAACATACTGTAACATCATACTGTTCACAAGCACATCATCATAAAATTCAACAAAAAAAAATTCACAAGCATATCACTTCATCATGTTCACAAGCACATCATCATCATAAAATTCACTTCACTTCATTACCCTCTGGTGCACATTGTTCGGATGAGTGAGAAGTTTCATCGCCAGAACGACACGCTCTTTTGATATATCATCCTGCAAAAAAAAAATAAATAAATAAGCAAAGTTAAATATTGGAGTTATGAACCATTATCAGATGCACATAAGCTGTAATCTAAAATTGTTATATGTACCCTGTAAAATTGTCCCATATATCCTGTAAAATGTTTAGATGTTTCCTGTTAAATAGCACATAAGCTGTAATCTAAAATTGTTACATGTACCCTGTAAAATTGTCCCATATATCCTGTAACTCTTTTAGATGTATCCTGTAAAATGGCACATATGCTGTAAACTAAAGTGAATCACAGTAAAAGAATACTGTAACCAAATTGAATCACAGTAAAACTAAACTTTGCTTAAATTATGTAACCTGTAAAATTGCACTATGTATCCTGTAAAATTGTGATATGTATCCTGTACAGTTGCACATCTGCTGTAAACTAAATCTAATCACAGTACAGTTGCACATAATTTGTATCCTGTGAAATTTATCATGTAAAATTACACATAAATTGCACATATACTATAAAATGTTAAAGTTAATAAAATTACCTGATTGAAATTGATAGCGCTCTCGGTTATCAGGTTGTAGACATAGCGCAACACAAAAATCGCGCAGTCCAGAGAACCTTCTACCTGCTGAGGGCCATTCACTCGAGTAGTGTCGAGATTTTTCCAAGCCGTGTTAGCTGATAGAGAAAAGGATATCATCAAATTTCAGGCACACTAAAAGTCATAATCCTGTAAATTAATTGCATACAACCTGTAAATTAACTGAAACTTTTTAAATAAAACACTCACAAGTCCTCCAGGCAAGGAACTCTCTCAGCCACTTGATCGTGTGCCAGTGGTACTCCAGATATCCATCTTCTCCACCAGCAGAGGTGTAGTAGTGAATCTTCACACCAGGAACATCGACAGCAACAACAACCCAATGCTTCTTCTTACATATCGGAACGAAGAGCCATTTGATCGTGTCAAATTGAGCGGTAAACAGCTGCGGAATGGCCCTGAGCGCTGCTCGTTCATCATAATCATGCATGATTATCTGCAATACACAAAAAACACAAACATCAAAATATTAGTGAGGTATTTGAAAATTTAAAGTCTCAAAATTAAATTCATAATATACAAAAGTACACCATAACTTACGGATAAATATGGAGAAATAAAAAACCATCCTGCCCTCACCGGAGTCTCAAATTGCATCACACCAAGGACCACATCGACAAGCTGCAAAATCAATCCATAATATGTAAACTTAGTTAATAAATACTGGAATTTTGAATTAGTACAACTGTTAAACAGATCCTGTAAACTTATTAAAGTGAATACTGTAAACTGTGTCACATATCCTGTAAAATTGTGATATGTATCCTATAAAGTGCATCATGTTATAAAGTGCATCCATAATGTAAATTGTTACATTTATATCCTATAAAATTACTACATGAATCTTGTGAAACCACTACATCAAAACTGCAGATTCAATCCATGAAATGAAAAATAAATAGAATGAAATTATTGCATGAAACCTGTAAAATAACAAATAAATACTCTAAAACTATCAAGTAAATAATGTAAAATATTGTACAAATCATACCTCACTGCTAACTGGCAGGTCAGGATACATCAAGTCTTTTATTGCTGTCAATCTGCAATGAAAGCCTCCTGGACTGTGGCGAAAAGCTTCTTCATTGTCTATGAGCCTCCTGTTCTTGACATTGACCCACCAGTCATCAAGTATCATGATGACCTCACTTGATAACTTCTCCCTATGTTGGTACCCAAATCTTTTTATAGGTGGAGGCTTTTCGGCATCTGGGTCACCTCCATCACAAAACAAAGAATTCTGATGACTCCATTCGGTAACATCATGATTGAAGTTAAGGGGTTTAGGATGTGTGTAATTGTCTATTATATGAGGTACTAATCCTTCAATCTCTTGCCAATTTTGATCAGTGAGGTTGAATGGTGGTTCGTACGACGGTTCAACCACAAAATCCTGAAGTTTATCTCTTAGTTCATCCTCCCTTGTATTTGGTGATTTTGGCAGTATGACCCTTGCCCTCCTTTGCACCCCCCCTTCCCCTCCTTTGCACCCCCCTTTGCACATTCTGCTTTTTTGTTGGAGGTGGTTTTGACCCCTTTCCTTTCGGCACTGCTTCTCGTTTTGATCCCTGCATCGGTACTTTCGTTTTCTCGACAACCTCTGCAGTACTTTGAGATCCCTTGTCAGACCCTTTGCTCAAATAATCTTGCTTCTTCATCAACATCTCCTGTTTTACTGTTTTTCTAGCAACATCGGAGAAAATCATAGTTGCTAGATCAATAATAATCTCTTGATCTTCATCGGTGACGCCCACCTGCTGACTTTTCGGGTTTTGAGCACCTTCTTGGCTACTCATGCTGTCCCGAATGTCAAATATTTGCTGTACAAGCTATTCAAATGAAAAGAGTGAACATTGTAAAATGACCACATATATAATGTACAATAACAAAGTTATCAACTTAAACAACTACATAAATACTGTACCAAAATTCATCAATCATGTAAATTGTTGCTTGTATCCTGTAAAATTGTCACCATATCCTGTAAAATTGTTCTATATATCCTATAAGTTGAATACTTTAATAAATAGGATCCATACTGTAAACTTACCAGCTATATACTGTAAAATTAACACATATATCCTTTAAAAATAATAAGTATATCCTATTAAGTACTGTACATAACCTTTACAACTGAGTAATACATCCTTTAACAAACTGCATCAATCCTGTAAACTTATTGGATAAATACTGCATGTATCCTGTAACTATGATTCAAGAGAGTGAATACTGTAAAATATTGCACATATCCTGTAAAATAGTTCTATATATTCTATAAAATTGCATACTCTAATAAATTGGATCCATACTGTAAACTTACTAGAAAATATACTTTAAAATTAACACATATTTCCTGTAAAAATATCTATGCTGGTAGAATAACTATGTTACAACTGTGAAAAGTAATATAATTAATAAAAAACAATAAAAACCTCATCTTCTCCTGCAACTTCTTCTGGAATGGTATTCAACCTTCCCTGTAGTGCATCCTAAAACAAATTGTATAAAAACCATCAGTCAATACTTTAAAACAGCTATGTGAATATTATAAAGAAAGTAAATGAATACTGGTAAAATAAGTATGTTACAAATGTAAAACATACTATAAATAAATAATAGAAAATAATATCAGAATAAAAACCTGCTGTGGACCCGCTTTCGCACGGTGGACAATTTCTTCTTGTATTCTATCCAGAAAGTTGCCCCCCACATACGGCTGAAGCGACAAATTCTTCAATAAATTAAATAAACATTTTAAAATTACTGTATGTATACTGTACAATCACACTATAAAACAACAATATGAATAATGTACAACTTTGAGGTCAATAAAACAAAATATCAGAATAAAAACCTGCTCAGCTGTGCTTGTAATATCAGAAAAAGATGGACGTCGAACAAAATTCTCTTCACTCTCTTCTGCACTTTCTACTATTACATCTTCTGCTCTGTCCTCAACATTCACTTCTTCTGACCCCAAATTCACTTCTTCTGACTCCAAAACATTCTCACTCTCCTCACCACCTTTCTTGACATCTTTTTTTGCATCCTCTTCACCACCTTCCCTGTCATCTCCACTCTCCTCACTCTCCTCTTCACTCTCCTCACCACCTTTCTTGACATCTTTTTTTGCATCCTCTTCACCACCTTCCCTGTCATCTCCACTCTCCTCACTCTCCTCTTCACTCTCCTCATGACTCTCCTCACTGTCCTTGTCATTCTCATCACCAACTTGCCTGTCATCTTCTTCTGTTGCATCCTCTTCACTCTCCTCTGCACTTTCTACTAGTACACGGTCACTATCTAGACCAGTTTGTTGAACCTCTGGACTTTCTGGTTGACTCTGGCTCTGTGTAAGATCCATTTGTAGGCTAAATGTAGGTTCGCTTGTATCATGTACTCTCTTTGTTCGCCTTTCATATCTTTTTTTAACTTCAGGACTGCTGTCAAAGTCCAACCTCTTCCTTTTACCTGCAGAATAGACAAAGTCAATCCAGTAAAACAAATGTATGTATACTGTATAATAACTAGGTGAATCCAGTAAAACAACAATGTGTTCTCTTGAATCTTTTTCATTTACAATATTTTACCTTCAGAATATGTATACTGTATAATGACAAAGACAATCCAGTACAAAAACTTATGTATACTGTAAAATAACCAACTGAATCCAGTAAAACTTACATTTTTCTTCCGGAGTCTTGTTCTCAACTGCCAACTTCTTTGCTGAATACCTCAAGATAATTTCATCTGCATCTTTGATGATCTTATCCATCACTTCAGGTTCGATATCGTCAAGTTTTGGAAAACTTGAAACAATGTACACTATCTTCGGATTAAGATCGTTGATGGAATCCCGCAGATATTGGCAGGGTACAACTCCAAATTTCATTAAAACTGGAGTGACTTCCAACAACATGTCGAAGGTTGGCGTATTACGAACACTTTGGAATTTTAAAGGATCACACACAAATTCCAAGTAATTGGCAGCGACAAAACCTTTCTCCTTCAAAGGTTCCTCTGCCATAAAAGGCGTCACTGCAGATTCTTGTATGTTTGATGCTGAAATGGTAAACAGCTGCCTTTCAAAATTCGGCCTCTTGACTTTATTACATAACCCGTTGTACCAGTCCAGGTACCGGGGAATGTGTCCTGTCGAGCTTCTCATCTTCTCAAAGCCCGTTTGCTCATAAAACCACACCTGAAAAGAAATAAAAAAGTCAAACAAATTGTTATATATATCCTATGATTAACCAATGTAAATACTATAAACCTACAGTTTGAATCCTGTAAAATTAAGATATATATCCTATGAATTACAAACTGAAACTAAACTGCAACCATACTGTAAACTCATCATGTAAAATACTGTAAAATGGTCGCATGTATCCTGTAAAACTGTGAAATATATCCTATCAGGCACTGTACATAACCAATGTGAATACTATAAACCTACTGTATGAATCCTGTAAAATTAAGATATATATCCTATGAATTACATCCTGAAACTAAACTGCACCCACACTGTAAACTCATCATCTAAATACTGTAAAATGTTGGATATATCCTGTAAAATTGTAAAATATATTCTATAAAGCACTGTACATAACAAATGTGAATACTGTAAAATCTATTCATTAATCCTGTAAAATTAAGATATATATCCTATAAAATTAGTGTATCAAAATTATAATTATATATTTGCAAAAAAACTTACAATTAGTGCCAGTGAACAGCCTGGCAGGTAGCCACTTTCCCTCACTGATGTCTGCGTCTGGCTTTCTGGTTCGTCATCTGTCATGTCAACATCTGACATATCTTGAAGTTTGCACCACATGGCAGCATTCGCAATGTGGGTATGCAGCATGTTATAAACTGCTGCACCCCAGTTGTATTTTGGCAAATGTTCAAGACGCTCGGCGTACCTGAAAAAGGTTGAGGTATACTATATTAGAATTAATTCAAAAGATTATATAAGATATCAACTTCCATATTAATTCTGCGTACCTGAACAGATGCAGAGGGACACTCCCAGCAGTGTTTAGGAACAGAATTGTTGTAAACAAATACATCACCAAGAGAGAAACCACATCTCTTGGTGTTGATGCCTCACTGTCTAGAAGTTGAACAATCACTTTTTCCAGCTCCTGCCTCCTGATTTGGGATTTTCTCCCAAAATACTTCTCACGAAGAAGTGACGTTGAATTCCTTACCTGACTTAGGTCAACAACGTCACCCTTCGACGGCAGACAAATGAAGTGTGATACACTTCCAGAGGTGAAGTACAGTTTTTTGTCTTGAAAAACAAAATAACCGTGGTCATTGTTATATTTTGTTAAAATGGTATGCAATATCGCATTGGACACTTGCAATTTTTTGGGAATTACAAAAAGATGGAGGAAGGGTGTGGAAAACAGGAGCTGGCGATGTTCCACGGTCAATTTGTGAAAAACTTGACCGTGGATAAATGTCATGGCAACGTCAACAACACATTTGTTGGTGACTATGCCATATCTATCCAATTTCTTGGCTGCAAAACAAAAACAAAGTTGTATTGAGATAAATAATGTAAACTTACTAGATCAATACTGTAAAATTAGTAGATAAATACTGGACTTTTAGATCAATAATGTATGCTGTAACTATGATGAACAAAGTGAATACTGTAAAATGGTCAACATATCCTGTTAAATTGTTCTATATATCATATAAGTTGAATACTTAAATAAATAGGATCCATACTGTAAACTTACAAGCTATATACTGTAAAATTAAAACACATATCCTTTAAAAATGTTAAGTATATCCTATTAAGTAATGTACATAACCTTTAGAACTGAGTAATACAACCTTTAACAAACTTCATCAATACTGTAAACTTAGGGTTTAAATACTGCATGTATCCTGTAACTATGATTCAAGAGAGTGAATACTGTAAAATATTACAAATATCCTGTAAAATATTTCTATATATCCTATAAAATTGCATACTCCAATAAATTGGATCCATACTGTAAACTTACTAGATATATACTGTAAAATTAAATCATATTTCCTGTAAAAATATTATTTTATCCTATTAAGTATTGTACATAACCTTTAGAACTGAGTAATACAACCTTTAACAAACTGCTAAACTTACTGGTAAGCATATCTGTAACTATTAATAATCAAAATGAATACTGTAAAATGTACCACATATCCTGTAAAATAGTTCTGTGTATTCTATAAATTGTATCCTCTAATACAACTGTTAAACAGATTTACTGTTAAATTACTAAAAAATGATGTAAGCACAAACTGTGAATAATCTTTTAAAGAAAAATAAGAAGCAATACCTTGTTGAACCTGAGAATCTTTATTGACAGCATCTTTCCCCTTCCCCGTCTTCATTCTCTTTTGTGCATCTGAGAAAAAATTTAGAGTTTGTTTACTATACTGTGAAATAACTCTGACAATAATGTGAAATTACCAATGAATAATGTAAAATAACACTACTGAACAGATCCTGTAAATATGATTAACCAAAGTTAATACTGTAAACTTTTGCACATATCCTGTACAAATGTTATAAATAACCTATAAATTGCATCCTGTAATAAAAATTGCATACATACTGTAAACTATTTGCATATATCCTATAAAACTGTTAAATATATCTTATAAGTACTATACCTAACCTTTACAACTCACTAATACATAACCTTTGCAGATTTACCCTTTCCTTTATTTGAATGTTTCATTTGATCTGTAAAAAAACAATATCACAAAACTTGACAAAATTATACTGCATACTGTAAAGAATAACACTTACCTTTGGACTGCTTACTAGCAAATCTTGGAGAAGAACGAGTTCCTTTCTCCGATGCATCTGAAAAACAAATTTTAATTAAACATTAGATCAAAAAATCTGTAAAATAATTACTGTAACTCTAACAAATCAACACTGTGAAATACTTTCAAATATCAGTGTATTAGTATGAAAATAACAGATTGAAAAAGCAAAATCTGAGAAATACTGTAACCCTAACAAATCAATACTGTGAAATACCAAATCAATACTTTAAAATATCAGTGTATTAGTATAAAACTAAATGATCAAAAAAACAAAATCTGAGAAATACTGTAACCCTAACAAATCAATACTTTAAAATTAACAAATGGAAACTTGAAATTAACAAGTGTAGCGATTTAAATAACAATTTCTCCCATTTCACTAACAAACTGATGAAAATAAAGACAAAGCGATTTAAATATCAGTGCATTACTGTAAAATATCAGTGCATTACTGTAAAATATCAGATCCAGTGGCGATAGATAGAAATCAGTAGGGAAATAGAGTAAAATAAAGTAAAATATCTCAAAATCTGATGAAAATAAAGTAAAATCTCACAACCTTTCGCTGTTTTCTTCATTTTCTTCAAATCGCGAAGTGAGAGAGAAATCAGATCCAGTGACAGTAGAGAGAAATCAGTAGGGATAGAGGGAAATGGCGATCCACTGGGGATGGATTGACAGCGAGAGAGTGAGAGAGTGATAATCGCGAGAGTGAGAGAGGGAAATGGCGATCCAGTCGGCACCGAGAGATTTTGAATAAGACTGAGAGATTTTGCGAGAGCGTGAGAGAGTGAGAGAGTGAGAGAGAGAGAGAGAGTAGGGTTTAGACGAGGTTTAGTTGGACTCCAGTCGGGGTTTAGTCGGACTCCAGTCGGAAAATGACGCAAATGGCAACGGTTCATATATAACAGAGTGTTATATAGTTTTAGTTAGGGTGATATAGTTAGATCATATGAAATGGTGCGAATGAAATGGCGCAAAGTATAACTTCTGGTGTTTAAATTCTAATAAATTGGGGACCACAATACTAATCGTCTCCAGTTGAAACTGAACTTGACAGAACTGTAGACAAATTCATTCAATAAGAATACTGTAAATTAAGTAACTAAATCTTGTAATTTAATTCAATAAAAGTTATAAAACATTCCCATTTATTAATTCCACCAATTTATATGATGAATAATCTTGTAATTTAATTCTATAAAAGTTATACAACCTATTTATTAATTTATATTATGAATCATTTTACTTTTAACAATGAAATCTGAAATAATTTATTTTCACCAATAAGAAAACTGTAAATTATTCCAATAAATCTTGTAAATTTATTCTATAAAACTTATAAAACATTCCAATTTATTAATTGCACCAATTTATGTTATTAATCATTTTACTTTTAACAATGAAATCTGAATTAATTTATTTTCAACAATGCAAACAAATAATCTAAATCAACAGCTAAATTGCCAGTTGCAAACATATAATTTTGTACATCCAACAATGTTAAAAAAACAAACAAATGTATTTACAAACATCTCACTCGAAAAAAAAATCTTGAAAATTACATTTTTTTCTCATAAAAATTATATTACTCCCTTATATCTTCAAAAAATTATTTATTGCCTACTATTTATTCCCTACTATTGATTGTGTGCGATTCTTCTTCACATTTACATCCATCGGGTTCTTATAAGCATGTTTCGGTGGTCGTCCCTTTCTTTTTGATTTCTGCGGTGGCAATATATTTATCAATGGTGCAGAATTTAGTACTTCATTGGCAGTGGTATTCACTTCTTCATGATTACTTGACGAAGGATGCAAAAGAATTTGCTCACCTGTAATAATAATACTGTAAATATAAGAGACTAATGTGGTAAAATCTTTCAATAAACAACACAATATATACAAGATATGTGATACCTCTACCAACAGAACCAGGCATTGACTCCCCATTTCTTTCATGAATTACAGCTTGATTTGTACCAAGTCTAGCAATGAGTGCATCCCAATCATGAGTGATTGGATCACCTAATATAACAAGTAAATTATTATGAAGAAGATTAAATATGCCAACAACAAGCCAAAATGCAATTGTTTCAATCCTGTAAATTACTAGCACAAATCCTGTGAATTACTTACACAAATGTTGTAAACAAGACAGGACAATACTTCAAAACTTTCAACAAATACAATAACATCGTACAATTAATACTGAAAAAACATGTTAACAACTATACAAATTAATTACAGTATTACCTCTTCCTGTAGTTGTGCCAGTTGAAGTTACATCACAATTTGTTTGACCAATTACCGCCTGGCCTGTCAAAATATTTACAGTGAGGTGAATCCTGCAAATTACTTCTACAAATACTGTAAAAAACTTAATACAATACTTTAAAAGATTCTTGCAATACCTTTCCCTCTACCTCTGGCTCGTTTTCTGGGGACTGTTGAACCATCACAGACTTCTTCTCTTGATGCACCACTTCCCCTCCCTCTAGAAGCCCTTCCTCCAGATCCACCATTATCAATTGCACTTGTACCATCTACAACCTGTTCAACATCTCCTGAAACAAATAAAAATGAAATAAGGAACATAATAAAGAAGTGCAATACCAAACAATTAAAAAATCATTTTTTTGCAATATTCAAAAGTAAACCTTTTAGTCTGTTTAGAAGATCTTCTAGTCCATTGAGAACTTTATTTTCATTGTCATCACTGACACAACCAAAGTTGAGGAAATCTTTAACTATTGGATTCATCTTCCTTGTCAGATCATACCTCCTGCAAGAAATTGAAACATGATTTCACATAAGAATACAAAACCACATCAACACCAATACTGTAAAAATAGTAAGTAAATCCTTCAAAATTTCAGTTGTTACCTATTAATTTCAACACTGCCACCATCAGGACATGCAGCAGGAATCAAATCAAATCGAATTTTGTCCTTCCTCCATCGATCAACCAAGTACTTATCATTAAGATGCAATTGTTTCTCATGCTTCAAAACCATGATCGAGTGAGCGCAAACAATACCAGAAGACTCAAATTTTTTGCAAATACAAAAAACTTCTTTCAGCTGATCCTTGTACTGTACCTCAAAGATATTTCCAAAAATATCTTGAACTTCATAAACCTTTGTAGAGTCTTCCAGTTGCAGTTTAAAAACACAAGTTAAATTCACAGATTGTCTAACCTCGTGTTGAAACCTATAGAATATCGTATTCGTGTATAAACTACAAAATTGTTTCTCAAATTCTAAATCAGAAATCAACACGGGTGTTGTGGTCTTGTCCTTATGGTCCATAAAATGCTCTCTCTCCCAAATCCTACTCAAACCAGACTCAAAATTGACCACGAATTCAGCCAGTGTTGCCTTAGACCGGAGATAATTATCAAAAAAGGCATTCATACTCTCAACCCTTTGGGTGGTATTCATACCAGCCCAAAATCTGTCATTCAAAAAAACTGGCACCCATTTACGCCTCTGTCTGAATATACTTTTAAACCACGGTGCATCTTTGTACCCAATTTCCACCATCAGCTTCCTCCAATTTTCTTCAAAATCCAATGGAGTTTTTGCTTCGTATACTGTTGCCTTAACCAAATAGGTTAAAGCCTCCTTATCATCTTGCCCACCGAATTTACTCGGTAATTTATGAAGAATGTGCCAAGCACAGTACCTATTTGGTGGAGGAAATAGTATCTAATCAGTAAAACCAGACATTCAGCTAACAAGACAACTGTGAAAACAATTGGATATATCCTGTAAATTAATGCCTATATAGGGTAAAACTATTCACCATATCATGTAAAAACAATAAAAGAAAACAAAATGCATCAATCCTATAAACTGCTGCACATATCCTGTAAAGATGTTAAGTATATCCTATGAACTACTGTACATAACATCCAAACTTGATTCCTATATCCTGTAAAACAATGTACATATCCTGTAAACCTCTTAGATAAATATTGCAAATATAAACCACTGAAAGCATTACCTATGGACAGTGTCATCTCCCAAAACATGCCGAACGCCTTTCTCAATACTTGGGCACTGATCTGTCAGGATACCGCCAGGCTTGACACCGTTCATGCAAGCTACGAATTTCTCCATGCACCATTTATAGTCCTCCTCAGTCTCTCTTCCAAGTAGAGCACAAGCGAAAATTACTGTCTGCCAGTGATGGTTGACACCAACAAACAGAACAAGCGCCATATCATACCTGGAAAACAATTTTTAATATTCGGTAAAATCAGATATTCAGATAACAAGAGATATGTGAAGACAAATGCATACATCCTGTAAACTAAAGAATATATAATGTAAAAATACAGTACATATGATGTAAAACAGAATACAAGAAAAACAATGCATAGATCATGTAAGCTGTTGCACCTATCCTGTAAAATTGTTAGATATATACTGCAAAATATTGTACATACCCTTTGAACTTGATTCATATATCCTGTAAAAGCAATGTATATAACCTGTACAACAATTAGATAAATACTGGAAAATTGATATCAATAAATATTACCTATTTGTAAGGTATGTGGCATCCATAACAACGACATCATGATAATATTTGTAGGCTGCACGACCTCGTCCATCGGCCCAGAAAATATTCCATAAATGAGCATCATTTGTATGCTTGTATGTATACCAGAAATTTGAATCATACAGCTGCTTCTTCTCGAAATAATCCGCTAATAAATTAGCATCATGCCCACCAAGAGCCCTCAATTTGCCCCTCTTATAATTATCAATGTGGTTTCGAGCATCCTTTCGTGTAAAAGTTCCCTTAAAATAACCACCAGCCATCTTTAACACCAGCTCAATGTTATTTGCTGGCGACAACCCTTGATCTGAGTTAAATTCGAGCATATCCTTGAATCTCTTTGGAATATACCGATAACCCGGAATGAGAAAGGATGAACCGGGAGTCAGTTCATGGTTATGCTCCAGAAACAACTTGTCTACTCTCCAAGATCCAGTCAACTGAGAATATTTAATCTTCAAGAAAACCTTACAGTTTGAGTTTCCAGAAGGCCTCCGCCTCTCTGGAAAAGGCTCTCCTTCTTCAACTTTTTCGCATTTTTCTCTGAACTTAGTGCATTCAAATCTGAAATCAACCACATTCCCCCCCTTCTTGTGAAATGTCCTCTTGCAGACACCAAAACCAGTCTGAAAACCATAAATTTTCCAGAAATCATACGCTTCCTCAACAGAATCAAAATCATCCCCAACAACAGGAGCACTAACTATCTGGTTTTCAGCAACTTCTAACTCTCCTGATTGCTGTCTTACTGTATCGAAAATTACATTCGGTTCTGGTTCTACATTCAAATCAAATTGATGAATCTCAGATTCTCCTGACCCCTCTCTTACTTCTGGTTCTACTTCTGCATTCAAAATCTCAGGTTGTACATTCAAATCCCATTCACGTACAACTCTATCTTCTACAACTTGATCAACTTGAAGAACACTAGCTACAGAAATATCACTTCCCAGATCTTCATTTAAGTCAAAATCCATTGCATACAAACTGTAAATATGAATCATAAACAATGTAAGACACCACAACAAAAGCAGACAATCAAATATTCCAGATAACAACAAATCTGTGAAAACAATTGGACATATACTGTAAAATAATACCTCTATCATGTAAAACTGTTAAATATATCCTATAAAGTAATTTCCTTCATCATATTACTTATACCATGTAAAAAACAACAAACTAAAAAGTATTAATAGATCCTGTAAACTGTTGCATATCCTGTAAAACTGTTAAATATATCCTATAAAGTACTGTACATAACTTTTACAACTGATCAATATATCCTGTAATAAAATCCATCCATACATTAAAGTTAATAGATAAATACTGGAATTTTAAACAAGTACATATATCCTATGATTTACTGTCAAACTGTAAATCTATTGCATGAATCCTGTAGAATTGTACCTATATCCTGTAAATCTACTGCATGCATCCTGTAAAATAATAACTACAACCTGTAAATGTATTGCATGAATCCTGTAAAATAATAACTACAACCTGTAAATGTATTCCATGAATCCTGTAAATTACTAAATAACTACTGCTGGCATTAAATCAGAATCGAAAGTGAATCCTAAACAAAACAATCGTGTAAAATAATAACTACAACCTGTAAATATATTCCATCAATCCTGTAAAATAAAATCATTAAATAACTCACCGAATTTACAGTTCACTGCTAGCCTTCAATCCAAATTGACTCTGATGAATTCGAACGTGAAATCGAATACTGTGAAACAAAATACAGAATGAATCAAACAACAGAAAAAAACGATATTAAGACAACGATCGGTGTAATTTTGATTTCAACAAAAGAAACGAGATCGGGAATTCAATTCAAATAAAAAAAATGAAATTAACAAAACGATCGGTGTAATTTTGATCAGCAAAGAACTCACTCAAATTCAACCTCGATTTCTTCGCCTGAAGCTTCCGTCGCCTGAAGCTTCCGTCGCCTGAAGCTTGATCCCTCGCCTGAAGCTTGATCCCTCGCCTGAAGCTTGATCCGTCGCCTGAAGACTCCGTCGTTTGCCTGAAGATTCCGTCGCCGTGATCCTTTGCTCTCGGCGAGGTTCCGTCGTACGCCTGAAGGCTTCCGCCTGAAGGCTTCCGCCTGAAGACTATCGCTCTCGCCACAAAATCGCCACAAATCGCCACAAAATCGCCACAGAAAAGGAAGAAGATCGCGAACAGAAAAGGAAATTCAAAAAAAAGGAAATATGCGGGGAAAACGGGTTTTAAATGACGTTATTGTGGGGACCACAATTACCGTTAACCACGGTTTAAATCAGTTGGAACCATATCCGAATAGTTTGGGGATAATCCGGGGATGACTCCGTGGGTATAGAAACCTTTTCTCAAAAAGAAAATAAATATTATATTTGTTTTATTTTAGTAATTTAGATTATGTTGTTGTCACTATGAAGATTTCATCTGAACTCAAATTATTCTTTGGTTGTTCTCGCATTATCTTGGAAAACACATATACTTGTCAGTATCATTTTTCAATATAGTTATTATATTTTAATTCAATCAGTTGTAAATTCCGGCATTTTTATTAATACCCTACAAAAAACAAATTATCAAATCTGCCTTCACCCCAAAATTATTTTTAAAACTACCCTAACCGCCCAGCCACTGGGCGGTCCGGACACCTGACCGCCCCACGGCTGGGCGGTTCACTACCCATACCAGACCGCCCCATGACTGGGCGGTCCGCTATAAAACCCCTATAAAAGGGGTTTTTCTCTCTCCTGAGCAGCACAGTATCATTCTAACAATTCCAGAATCGAAAGAGAGGCGATTTTGAGGCTAGTAGAGGTATGGACAGTAACAAACGAGGTAAGAAAGCGAGCAATCGAGATCGTGGCGTAGCGAGAGGAGGGTCTATTAGTGATCGAGGTAAAAACGAGGGAAAAAAGTACAAGTGTCAAGTATGTCATGATTTTCTTAATTGCGAGACATGTAAGATGGAGGAATGGAGTAGACGACATGGTCGGTATTCAATTTCAGACGATGACTTTGTGGAAAACCCCTACGGTTTTGCTTTGAAAAAGAAGAAGGTTGATCCAGAGCCTCCAGCATCGGACGATAAGTTTGTTCCGTGTACTTATACTGGTAAGGCCACCACTTCGTCTGCTGTGACTGATCCAGATCCAGCAAATTCCGATGATGACTTTGTTCCATGCACTTTCAAGGCTCGTTGTAAGAAGTAGACTTATTAAGAATTTATGTTGTAGACTTATTAAGAATTTATGTCGTAGACTTTATTTCATCAATTTTGTGTTTGTTTATATTTTATGTGGTTAGTTTTTGTATATATAATTAAGTATTGAAAATAACAAAACTGAAACATATAAAACAATCGAGGCAAATAAAAAATTGCATAGTTCACAAACTACCAATTAGAATAGTTCACAACATACATCTACAATAGTTCATAACATAATTTAACAAAACTTGGTAATCAGCGACGACGGCCGAACAAACTCAGCCGACGTCTGGGTCTGGGTGCAGATGGTTGTGCGGCACCACCGGATGTCTCTGCATGGCTACTACCGGTTCCTGGGCTTTCATGAGTGCGGTGGCTACTACCGGTTGCCTCAGCAACAACTCTAGCATTTTCTCTCTCGTTGGCTTCGTTGATGGCATCTGCATTGCATTCCAGTTGAAATAAAATCAAAATAAAATATAAGTAAATAAATAAAATATAAGTAAATAAATAAAATCAACCGTACCTGCTCGATGCCTGTCAGTTGTTGAACGGCGGGCCTGATGTCCCATTCGCCTACCTTGCATCTGGTTCATGGTCATTACAGCACGCTTGTGGGGTCTTCTTCCTTTTCTGATCCACCCGCTTGTAGGCATGATTCTATCCCCAACATAGGCCGGCCACTGATACTGGTTGGGATACGGATGGAAAGATGCACCCCAAGTACTCGCAAGGTAATCGGTACGGTACATGTGTGCGACATAATCATCCTCACAGAAGTTTCTCTCTCGGCACACCGCCATAACATGAGAACAAGGTAGGTGGGCCAATTGTATTCCTTGGCAAGTACATGTTACAGTATTGTCAGGTCCAAAAATAACAACATACTTGAACATCCTTTTCACAAACTCCATAGTCCCATCCGGTCTACGGCCGGTTGGAGCAAACTCATTTGGACAGTGCACTTCGAACTCAATTGGTTCTCCCCGTACGGGACAACTTTCATAACTGCACCTTTCTCCCTATGTTTTCTTAGTTTCCCCTCCACCCTTGTTGAAAACGTTTGATTCCTGGACAGTAATTCGAGGGCTTTAACACGCCGTGCAACAAACCATGCATTTAACTTGTAGAATGTGTCATCTACAATTGCTGCCACGGGCAACATCCGGCTCTGCTTGAAAACAACATTCAAAGACTCAGACCCATTTGTGGTCATAATTCCCCATCGGAAACCTCCATCACGGGCTTGCAATATCTTCTCATATGTGGGTGGCTCAGCAAGATCTCTGGGATTATTTTTTCCCACCTTGAGTAGGTACGCATTTGCCTTTGGATAGTACTGCAAAAAAAATAATTTTAGATGAGAAAATTTAAGTAAATAATTCAGAAAATATAAGTCAACAAATAAAAATATACATACCTTGGCAAAATCTCTGAACATCTCTTCCACCCTTCTCGGCTTCTTCCTCCTGCAACCAATTTTGAATGTATCTGCAACCCATTTTTCGTATCCGCAGTTCTTGTTTAGGTTGTCTGCAATATGTTGCATACACAGCCTGTGCACACAATCACCGTTCGCTGTCGACCACCCGAAATCTGGGCGATCAAAAACATATTTGATTCCTTTGTGCTGGTCTGATATGACACAAAAGAACCGGTCGCCAACCACTTCTCTTCGTAAGAAACTCATGAAAAATCTCTAGTTTTCCCCATCCTCCTTCTCAACAATTGCAAAGGCCAAAGGCAACAACTGGTTTTCAGCATCATATACACATGCAATCAGCAGTCTCCCATCGTAACGGCCAAACATGAAGCATGCATCTACACTGATGACCGGTCTAATGTATGGCACAGCTTGAATACATGGACCGAACGCCCATGCTATGGCCTTGAATTGCAACGCGTTGTCGACATCCTCTACGCTCAGATTCCAACATTCATACTTAGTGCCGGGATTTGTACTTGCTATGACCTGGAGCAATGGTGCAAGCAAGTTGTATGAACCATGCCAGCTACCGAACATTCGGCAAATCGCAAGTTTATGCCCTCTCCACAACTTGTTGTATTTTGGGGTGACATGGTTCTAAATGCGTCTGACATGTCTAGCGACCTCCTTAAGGCTCATCGATGGGTCCTCATTAACGTCCTTTTCAATTACATCGGCAATAAGTGAAGCCGTAAGTTGTGCATGGTCTGTCCTTGATGACGCAGACTTGCATGTGTGAGGTGGTTCACACTTCTTAATAATCCATGCCTCGCCCTTACCCACAGGGGTTGCATAAAGACGGAAGTGGCAATGCGCTTCGTCTGCACAAACAATTACTAACCTTCTTGAATCCCTTTTTTGAGTTCTGCACTCCCAGTTGCCGTGAACATGGACCTCATTTATTTTCTTCACAAGTTCATCTAAGTTGGTGTAAACCTGCTGCGAAGCAAGCTCTTGATTGTATCTGACACGCGGCCCAAAAAATGTTATGTCTGCCTCTTCAAAAGCAATGGTATCGTTGAATGTGGGGCACAGATGCCTATCTGTCCGACCTTTAATCGAAAATCTATCTTCCTTAGGTAAATAATCTCCATCACCTTCTGACATGTGATCAGAATCCCAATTCCCATCCCATTCGTCACCCGTTTCCAAATCTCTTTGTGGTATGACATCGATCTCAGCATTAAGGTCAAGATCTCTCCGGGTAACAACGGGTGCCACTATAGGTATTGACGGTGGTACAGATGGAAATCTGGGTTGGATTGGGGTTTCAGGAGGAGGTGGTGGTGGTGGTAGATCGGTGGTAAAATCAGGTACATAATTCTCATAAACGGGTGATACGTGCGGTTCATAACTCGAGTGGCGGGGGTTGTCATAACTAGAGTGGCGGGGGTTGTCATACCCCGAGTGCTCATGTCCCGAGTTGTCATAACCCGAGTGCTCATAACTCGAGCTGTCATAACTAGAGTGACGCGGGTTGTCATAACCCGAGTGATCATAACCTCTATTTTCCCTAGATGTTCCAACCCCGGGTTCACGCGGAACTCTCCTGGAATATAAGTCCATTACCATGGTACCCTGTGACTCAAAAGTGTTGTAAACACTCCTCCATAACGACTCATCTGTTATTGGATACCTGGTATAGTAAGGTCTACCACCACTTACTGTGTTAATCCGAGTAGCTAAATCTATATCATACCGGTTGGGGTTCACACCGATCTTTTCATACACTATTCCCTTCAGTTCAACAAATGAGGTATTTTCATTTACCTCGAAGCCGTAGGCTGCTTCCTTAGTGTACTGTGCTCCCTCCGCACCCCGGGTAAACTTCCCGCCCACATACAGTGCAACCAACATATTTCTGTTTGATAATTACTGTTCAAAATCGCCTCTCTTTCTTTCTCTTTCGGTTCTGGATTTGTTAGAATGAATACTGTGCTGCTCAGGAAAGAGAAAAACCCCTTTTATAGGGGTTTTATAGCGGACCGCCCAGCCATGGGGCGGTTAGGTGTCCAGAGTGGACCGCCCAGTGGCTGGGCGGTTAGGGTAGTTTTAAAAATAATTTTGAGGTGAGGGCAGATTTGATAATTTTTTTTTTTGGGTATTAATAAAAATGCCGGTTGTAAATTGGTTTAAAGTCCAGCAATGAAATATTAAAAGCATGCTTTATTATTCAATCAGAACCATTAATCTTGTTTTTTCTTCACAAGACATGCTGATAATTATTTTTACTTTGTTTCGTATAAGACTATTAATTAGTCTTTAAAATAAATGGATCAAGTTAAATGCAATAGATTAATTCTAGTAACTTAATTTTATGTGATGAATATAAAAAATTATAACATTAGGACATTCTTGGTAAAAAGGAGCAAGCTCACTAAATTCGTCGTTTGAATTTTTAAAATTTAAAATAATAATGGAATGAAGAGAATTATATAATTTGTGGCACTGAAATCATACTCATTTAATAAATATAGAAGATCTAGTACTATTGCATCTATATTGTGTCTAAGAAAATTTGAATTAGTTACTCTTGGAATCAAGGGTACTTTTAGTTCCTTTCAATTATCTATTTCTGGTAAATAATTTGTACTTTGAAGCTTTTATAAGTTTTGTTTCTTTTACTTTCATTTTTCTGTCTAATTGAATGTAATATTTCTTGAACTAAAATTACAGATAAGCCAGTTGATTCACTAAAAAAAAAAAAAAAAAATGAGCATCTTCTACATAGTTATATGTAAAGGTTTTGTAATTACTTAGATATTTATTAAGTATAAGTTTGTAGGGACATACACATTTCTAAATTATATTTTAGTCCAATTTTTGTTGAAATTTGATCTTAAATTTTCATGACGAGAGACTATGTCATTAACATCGGACCGTATAAATTAATATAATATTTCGCATCCAAGAACACAAAATATCAACATTAGATTATTAAAATTATATGCATCAAATCATCATCTATTTCAGCTTCTAGTTATAAACTAACACGAGTGAGGCTACGGTGCTATGCATAGCACCGTTTGGGTCCGTGCTACGGCTCAAAATTTGACTTTTCAAAATTCTAACGGTCGATCCGAACCGTTCAACATGATTATAAAATGAATATGTACTTGCAAACCAAATTTTACATTTTTTCGAATTTTTTTACTATTTTTTCGAAAATCACTTGATCTGAACATTCTGGACCATCCAAAAACAGCCTATCTAAAAAAATAGTAAATTTTTTTGAAAAAATGTAAAATTTGGTTTGCAAGTACATATTCATTTTATAATCATGTTGAACGGTTCGGATCGACCGTTAGAATTTTGAAAAGTCAAATTTTGAGTCGTAGCACGGATCCAATCCGTGCTATGCATGCACCGTAGCCTCACTCAACTAACACAATTCATAGATCTTTTTTATCTAACAAATTTGGAAATAAAGTTGTAGGTTCACTTGAGAAAATAAATTAATAGGGGTCACAAAATGGCTTTAAGTTAAGGAGATAAGTATATTTTTTTAATGTGGAAATTGGCTATTTGTATGTTTTGATAAAAAGTTTATTATTTTGAATGTTTTGATGGATAAGTTGACAATTAACCCTAAAATTATTTATTATTTCCTAGTTATCCAGAGAAAACCGTTTTTGCTTCTTCTCCTAGATTGAACAATTAAAATAGAATCTACAGTTAGACATTAGCCAAGTTGTTGATTGGTACGGTTTTTTAACTATTTAATCAATAATTGAGTGGTTTTATTTTTGAAAGGTTGCAATATATTTATATATGAACTTATAATTAAGCTCACTCGAAAAGGTGACGCCTCTTCAATTTAGTGTTATGTAATTGACTTTATTTTATTTTTATTAAATTTCCTTTTAGTTTGTAATTGGATATGAATTAAATATTTTAACAATGATTAATTCTTTGTGGAAATTAATGCATTTTAATTATTATCAGATATAATGTACAAGAGAAATATAATTTCTTATGAGTGAGGCTATGGTGCTATGCATAGCACCAATGGCTAGTGTACTACGGCTCAATATGGTACTTTTTAAAATCCTAACGGTCGATCCGAACCGTTCAATGTGATATCCATATGAATATGTACTTGCAAACTAAATTTTATATTTTTTTGAATTTTTTTTACTATTTTTTTAGATAGGTAGAAAAATCAGTGTTTTCTGAAAATTCTGGACCATCAAAATTCTACCTATCTAAAAAA
The DNA here is from genome assembly GCA_011114355.1 of Carex littledalei. NCBI lineage: Eukaryota > Viridiplantae > Streptophyta > Magnoliopsida > Poales > Cyperaceae > Carex > Carex littledalei. The sequence goes on from CM022081.1 coordinate 4,677,721, forward strand.
ATAGTAAAAAAATTCAAAAAAATATAAAATTTAGTTTGCAAGTACATATTCATATGGTTATCACATTGAACGGTTCAGATCGACCGTTAGGATTTTAAAAAGTACCATATTGAGCCGTAGTACACTAGCCATCCGTGCTATGCATAGCACCATAGCCTCACTCTTTTCTTATATATATATATATATATATATATATAGGAGTTGGCTACGGTGCTATGCATAGCATAAAGGGCCTCCGTGCTACGGCTCAATATTTGAGTTTTCAAAATCCTAACGGTCGATCCGAACCATTCAACATGATCTCCATATGAATATGTACTTGCAAATCAAATTTTACATTTTTTAGAATTTTTTACATAGGTAGAAAAACACTTGATCAGAAACATTCCGATCAAGTGTTTTTCTACCTATCTAAAAAAATAGTAAAAAAATTCTAAAAAATGTAAAATTTGGTTTGCAAGTACATATTCATATGGAGATCATGTTGAACGGTTCGGATCGACAGTTAGGATTTTGAAAACTCAAATATTGAACCGTAGCACGGAGGCTCTCTATGCTATGCATAGTATATTAGCAATTTTCTATATATATATAGGGATGAGCTATGGTGAGACGTGGAGTAAAACAAGTTTGTAATCCACGTCATATTTTTTTTTTGAAAATCCAAACAACTGATATGAACTGTTCAACATTTTCTCTATATTGAAATGTGCTTGGAAACCAAATTTTACATTTTTTGGAATTTTTTACTATTTATTAAGCCACTTTGAAAATCACTGATCCACTGTGAACAGTAAAAATTTCTGGACCACCGGATCAGCGATTTTCAAAGTGGCTTAATAAATAGTAAAAAAATTCCAAAAAATGTAAAATTTGGTCTCCAAGCACATTTCAATATAGAGAACATGTTGAGCGGTTCGGATCGGTTGTTTGAATTTTCGAAATGAAAATATAGTGTCATGGAGTAAAAATTGGTTTTACTCCACGTCTCACCATAGCTCATCCCTATATATATATATAATATGCGGGTCAGTATATTAGTAATGTTTTTACATTTGACATGAGAAATATAATTAAAATAAATTCAATTTATATTTGAGTGAACTAGAAGTTCTAACAATTAGTGATATCACATACGATTATTTTTCTTGCTATTTTAAACATTTTTTACATAAAAAATCATTGAACTTTGTTATGTGCAACAGAAAAATTGGGTAGTTTTATATTAATTAAAAAAAATGAGTGTAAACGACACATATTTAAAAAAATAGTGGTAAAATATATTTATATCCATATCCTATTGAGTGGATATAAATATGAATATGAATATGAATATAAATATTACACAAATGTCAAATTTAAAAAAATTAAACCACACCAAAATTGTCCAAAGAAAAAAATTGTAGTAAAGAAAAAATTCGTACCTAAGTGTTTATTGGAATTTGGAAACATTTGAAAAAAAAAATAAGAGAGGAAAGAGAAATAATAGTCACTTGGTTTCAGACATCTACCATTATACTCAATCTCTTAGTGGTTTGTCATTTCTTCAAATAAATGGATACATATATGGAATATGTAACTGACAATAATAATTGAATCCGCATTAATTGATATGCATAATATAGCAAATATATTAATCCATATTCAATCAGATAACAAGTATATAAAATATTAGTAGAAATTGAGTTTCACAATAAAATTATAATAATCTAACACCGCTGTATAAAATATTTTTTTTTAGACATTTAGCAGGCTCCGTTCATTTTCTTTATTATTTTGGATTTAGATAATTCAAGTTTTGCATCTTCTTAAGAGTTTATAAATTATTTATATTCACATTCACATTATTTATGAGAAAAGAAATAATTATTTACAAATAGAGGAGGGTTCAACACCTACCTGGATACCAGAAGACCTAGATGCAACAATACCCATCAGGGTTTGGGACCAGCAGACACTTGATCTATGAAGGAAATGTATGTTTCATTTACAAATAAATTATTCGGGTCCGGTTCGGCGGGGTCAAAAATTTGTAATTCAGAAATAATTTGGGTATAATTCGGTAATGATTTGAATTATACATTGAGTTCGGACCAGAGATCTCAGTTTAAAAAAAAATTGCTAATTATTCGCGAATAATTCGGTAAAAATTCAGTCAACCGAATAATACGACTTTCAGTTCGCTGACATAAAAAAAACGAATTATTCACGAATTATGTCACTGTGCCTAAAACAAAATCATCTTGTAATATAATAATGATTGTTCACAGGGATAACACAATGCTTGCCACAAAATATCGGTTGACTTAACCAAGTCACACTTTAATACCTAGATAAGTCAAGTTGATATTATTAACCAATAGTAAGCTAGGAGGCAGGACAGAATATACCTGACTAATTCCCCACTTATCCAACCCTAGAATTTAATAGACACAATTTAAATTTTAAAGTGCATCTTCCAACTGGTCCGTGACCTTCAAAAAGTTCAATTAATAATTTAATCTAAAATATATATAAATTAAGACTCACATTCTCAGTAAAAAGTTAGTAACTTGTCTGTGATTTAAAATTCAATTTTCAAGATCAAACAATGACTTGTGACTTATCAGTTTACTGCAGTGCATAAATAAATTTCTTCAGTAACTCAAACTACCAAAAATTTTATTTTTACCATTAAAAAAAGATAAATAAAATACCATGAATTTGTGAAAATTTTATTTTTGACACGGCCCGCAACTTAGACGTTGCATCCAACACTTTTTTTTTTCTACTAACATCCACTGCAACATTTTTGTGGGCCCCATTAAAAGTTAAAAGTAAAAGTTGGTGCAAAAAAAAAAATTGTTTGGCTGCAACTTGTAACACCATTTCTTGGCGCAACTTCAAGTTGTGTCCGTGTTAAAAATAAAATTTCTCAAATTTTGTAGTTTTTCTGTTTATCTTTTTTTTAATAGTAAAAATAAAAATTTCGGCTCAAACTACAGTAATGACTTTTGAAGTATATCTATTTACTATATTCAATAATATATTTGAATTAGAACTTAAAAAATTTTAGATATGGTTTCCATAATTTGGATAGTTTGTATGTCAAACTTGTGCAATCTAGATGTTGTCAAGTTATTCATCAAATAATTTTAAAAAATTAGCGGTGATTATTTTGAAATTATTAAAATTTAACATCATTTGATAGGTCGCCGAACCGCTTTTAAATTGAGCAAAATTCGGTCAATATTAATCTTGCATCTAGAGAATATTCTCAGAATCATCACCATAAAAAAATATTTGATATTGAGTCTCCACCATATTATAAGAAATTAGAGGGGAGTCTCGCTTTACTTCGGCGGCAACGGTTGAGATATAACATGATAAAAATAGTATATATAGTGAATTAATTAGTTTACATATGAAATGAAAATGATGCATGTTGCTGATATAAAAGAGTGAGTGAAAGCGGTATATAGGCATATCAAAAACTGTATACATAAGGAGATCAATAATGAGTAATGACAGAGATAAAATGATGATATATAAGCCAGTCAAAAGCTATACAAAAATTTGGCAGTATCAATTTACCTTGACAAATTAAGATACATAATATAAGCTACATTAATTATCTATTTGTATTTGGAAGATACATAACATAGTACGTTATTCCTATGTTTTGGTACTGCCAAACGCAGTCGTTTTGTACTATATTTTATCAAGATAATTCTATGTGTTCTCTGCATGAAGACTTCAAAATGTTATTTACAATTAACAAAATATGTAAAATTGTTTCTGCAGGCACTGTGTAGTTACCATGTCTTTTCTCTTGCTTTGATGTCCTCGCTGCTGCTAGAGAGAAAATCTGTTAGTTTGTTTTTAAGTGTGTTGTAATATTCAATATAGAATATTTAAGTTTTGAAGTATTGTTTTTGATGAAACTACAACAGCTTTGATTGTTGTGATTGTACACTGAAATATAAATATTGCCGACATTTCTATTAATATCCAAAGTTTAATAGAAATTATTTAATATACCCAGATCCGCTGGGAAGTTATAAAAATGCCCGTACCGGCCATTTTCTGGCCGGTACTCAATTTTTTTTTTAGTACAGTACTGGCCATTTTCTTGCCGGTACTTTTTTTTTTTTTTTTTTTAGGATGGGCATAACATAGTTGGCTAGAAGAAAAAGTTGTAGGAAACTCGGATTGAAGTTTGCACTCGGTTTGGCTAAGATCAAACAAATGCATTTGGTTGGATGCGTGTGTTACACCGGTTGCATGTATCGGTGCGTCGCTGATGTTTTTGTAATGAAATATCGATGTTTTATTAAACTTAGCATTGGCAATTAAGCAGGGTAGTGCTAAAAAAACATCGGTGCGTCGCTGATGAGGGAAGACGCTCTTGTGTTGGTGTGGTGAGGAAGCACCAGGGAGGAAACGGAATTAAAGGTTGTCCTGGCATCTAGGTTTTTGCCAGAGAAGAGAGACGGAGGAAGAAAGGCGAAGGAGACAGCAGGAGCGAAGAAAAGGGTAGAAGTTTCCGGAGAAATCTCGGAGAGATGAAAATCTATGAGAGAGAATGATTTTATTTTGAGAAATTGTATAGACGGAGAAAGAGAGAACAGGTGTCGAGAGATGAGGAAGGAAGACAACAGATGTCGAGAGATGAGTAAGCTAAGAGAGAGGAGTAAGCGGGACCATCAGATATGAATCAGACGGTAAAAAAAGGATGGGTTTCTGTTGGAGTACTGTAGCTCCGCGACGCGGATTGTATATATATAATAGATGTCATAATATCAGCTTTAGTTTCAAATATATTTCTTCAAAATTGAATTAAAGACTATTTTTTTTGTACATCCACAGTTAAAATTTCTATGATCAATCTTGTTTGCACACTTCATGCTGATTGCCAAACATTGAGACAATAATTTTTACAATTGATGTATCTTTGAACTGCTTTTAATTCAAAGAAATTAACTAGTAATTATTTTATGATTTTTTTTTTTTATAAAAATGTATCATGAGTGAGTCATTCTAAAAGGTTAAAACTTACTATCTTGCCTGACTACATAAAAGATCACACAATAAATTTGGCTCTTAAACCATTTAATTTCATGGAAGCTTGTGAACCACAGTATGTCCATGTTTCTCAGAGTCGATAACATGGAATCGAGGCCGTTTACATAAACGGCTCTTTTAATATTTTTCTTGGTCATTTTGGTTTCTCTCCTTTTTTTATTAGAAAATAAAACAATGTGAATTCTAATATACGATATAAGATCATTTATTATTTTTTTCAGAATTCAGACGGAATAGAATCCCATATTACCGGATCTAATACTTAGAATATTCATATATAGAAAATCCAAATAGCTAAAAGAAACCGAATCAATAATTTGATTCCTTTGGAAATACATAAATTAATTTGGTTCCTTTTAAAAAAATATGGATGCAATCTATATAATATCCTTTGCTATTTTAAACATTTCTACAAATAAAAAATTTAGAGCTCTTGATGTGGTATGGGCACATTCTGTCATGCACAGAAGATCTGAATACATGACATTGACCACTTCAATTTAATCACATCCAACCTGCATTTGACTATTGCGGCACAAAATTAATTAGCTGCCTTATTTCTTTTATGAGAAAATATTTTATTCACCCTTCATCTCCCAATTCTTTTCCTTGATGCAATTATTTTCTTTTAGTGACTTTTCATAACTCAATTTTGTTTATTTTAACAAAATTTCGAACTTCCGGCCTCCCACCCTCTATATTTTTTTTATTGGCAAAATTCTGTTTGCCTACGCTATATACATAACAAAAACATGAAGTTTGAATATAAATACAATAGGGACAAAATTGGCACTGTGAATACCAATTTGCACAAATATAAACACATAATTATATTTTAATATTTTATTAACATTTAAAGAGTATTATGTTCTAATTATGAAAATAACGAGAATATAAATTCCCTCTTAAGTATATGAGAGTGCAAATATACCTAATAATACATTCATAACATATAATAGTTTCAGATGTTAATGCCTAAAGTTATAGAATATGAGAACAAATATTTCACTGAGTGAGATTATATTTATATGCATGCTATATATTCATATCTCTATTTTCAAAATTCAAAAATCCAACCTGAATCGTTAAACATAATCATCATATGAAAAAAAAAAAACTTGGAGATCAAATTTTACATTTTTGAAATTTGTTTATTAATTTTTTAAATAAGTAGAAAATCAATTGATCTAAAATCTAGACCATCCGAAAGTAATAATTTTCTACCTATATAAAAAAATAGTAAAAAGAATCTAAAAAATATAAAATTTGATCTATTATATATTTCATATGAAGAATATGTTTAACGTACAGTTCGCATTGACGGTTTGAATTTTAAAAATAGAAATATGAATTCATAGTACATATCTATATGTAATATCATATTACCATAGCCCGTCTCACTTAATTTCAATTATTAACATTTGAAAGTGTAAGAAATCGATTCATTCTTAACACCTAAAATTTATGATCTTAATCCATATAATTCTAAACATGTAGTTCTAAATCTGCTTATTACAGCATGCATGATGGATGTACCTAGAATATCAACCAATTTAGGCAAAATCTGGAAATTAGCGGTGCCTCCAAGAATGAGAGTTTTGGCATGGTTTTTGATTCTCAATAAAATTCTGACGATCGACAACCTAATCAAGAGGGGATGGAATTCGATCAATAGATGTATATATTATGTGTAAAAACAGTTTGGAGCAATCACATCATCTATACAATCAGTGTACTTTGACAAAAGACTTGTACAGGATGCATGATATATAGCGGTACGCCTTGAGATAATAAGGATGCCGACAATTTCAGATCGAGCTAATGAAGATGCTCATCTTTTTTTTTCGGCTGCCACAGCCGCTGTCGCAGAAGATGCTCATCTTTTCGTTTGTGATATGGAGAGAAAGGTGTTGCAGAACCTTCCGTGAATCTACGAAGGATATTAATTGAAGAACTGGTGGATTAAGTAATTACACAGTGGAGATATAGTTTCAATGTCTACATCAAGGAGCTAATTCATAGATTTCTTTTTTCTTGCATACTTTATTCTTTTTTTATGCTCATCTTTTCGTTTTCTTTTATTTCCCAAAGCTCAAATGTTTTGAGCACTTTTATCTTGCATACCATAGTTACAAACTCCATGTATCTTATCATTTAATATAATCAAATGAGGGCATGATCCTTGTTTTTCCTCAAAAAAGTTAGGAATGGACTTAATTCTAACTCTTCAAAATATATAATTAAACTTAATTTCTAGGTAGCTTGTGATGTCGCTTGGCATGAATCTTAATTTACTAGTACCGTGCCCGTGCGTTGCAACGGAGACATATTATAAAATTGAATAGAATATGAAGAGACCTTTTTGTTTGACATTCACACAAAATTAAGAAAAAATATATTTAAATGAAAATAAAAGACACAAATGAAAAAAAAAACGGAGATCCAAATAATAAATAACAATAAAAGAAACAACAACAAATGAAAAAAAAACGGATCAAATATAACATGAAAAAAATTCTTGAAGTATCATTGTACGATTTAATATCTAATTTTCTCCACAAACAAGACAGGTCATTAAACGATTTAGAGGAGAAATAATATGTAAAGAAATAAAATTGGGAAAGATATAATTAAATGATTCAAATAAGGTGTCTACAGATATATTTTTGATGGAAATTATTTTAATAATGGAAATTTCTCTATAGATCATTTCTCTACACGAAAATTCTTCATATTAATTCTTCATTCCCTCAAGATCGGAAAGATATGATTGTTTTTGTCAGCACAAGATTTGCTTATCATCTATTCACAAAGATACAATAGCCCTAAACAAAATTCTGAAAGATATAATTGTTTTCATTTTCATTGTCGAAAATATAGAGGAAGAGGAGAAATGAAACGGAGGAAACGGAGAAATAAGAAAATAATTTAATTGCAGGAATCGGAGATAGCTGTAAAGAGAAATAAGGAAACGGATCGCTAGGGATTCATTCAATTTTAATTGTGACAAACCATGTAGCAGTCTGTGTGGCAAGTATATTTTTAATTAAATTTAGACTTCTACACATAAAATAGATGTATTTAATCAAAAGAAGACAGATTATATGATTGGAGGACTGATATTCAATTTGAAAATTCATCTTTCAATCTCAGCCGTTGACGGATCAGAACAACTACATGCATAATATAAGAATATAAGAATGGAGATACGCCAATTATAGAAGAAGAAAAAAATAATACAAAAATACTGTAAAACCAATGGACTTTCTTGCTGAAATTGGAAAAGATTAGGACAACAAAAAGGCATGGAGATGTTTAATTTTATTTCTGTTGCATAATTGCATTCTTAATTCAACAGAGACAACACTCACTAGTCGCCAATAAAAAAACAGAGAAAAAACAACAGCACTTCTGAGTGTCAAGCAAGTAACTTTTATAAAAAAAAACACAAATTAACTATGTAAGATTCTATTGGTGCTCATGTCAGCATCCAATCCATAGTTATATTTTATGCATCATGTCTTAGCTAATTGTTGCTCTAAAGTCATAATAATGTCCATATATAGTCCATATCTTTCAAATATATAATAAGTCAAATTAGACAGCTAAGCAGCCAGTGCTATTAAATTAAATAGAAAGAACTTTCAATCACCATCACACAAATGAGCAGTTAGTGATTAATACTTTAGTCATTTTCATGATTCATTCATTATACATAGTTACATACACTACTATCTTTTGAACAAAACCTGTATTTACTCTCATAAGTACACCCATCCTTTTCTTTCCTACTCCTCTCCCACTAAAACTAACTGCCACAAGCTACAAACCACCACTAACCAACCCCTTTAATTATTATTTTTATTAACTTACAACTAACCAAATAGTATATATATACTTTTGTACAATATATACTGCTATATATGTTGAAAAGACACCCCCCCTGTCATACACTGGTATATACAAGGAACATTCTCTTATGCTCTTATCTTCATGTTTTGAAGACACTTTATTCTAATTAACATATGATATGTGGTGCTTAATTTTTTTTCTAAATTAATCTATCTATTAATTAAACATTATCAATAGCTCCCTCAACACTGCCATACTTTGTTTCAACTACTGCTCCATTGCTCTCCTCATCTCCTTCAATGGCAACATCTTCTTTCTTTTTAGATAAATCACCATACACATAAGAAGAGAACCCCCATACACATAATAGCATGGCAATAAATTTCTCGGGCCCAAGGTCATCACCGAATATTGCAACACCTGCCATTACATTTATAGGTAGAAGTGCCGTCATGCAGATACCGCTGTGTAGAGAGGAGGTTAAAAATATCATCCCGGCCGTGCCTATGAAGCAGAGTTGCCATGTTAGCACGGTCGCTCCTAAGACTACCCAGTAGGTGGTGGGGCCAAGGTCCCAGTTCTCTTGCCAGTCGTCACTGGCCATCGCCATGCCGGTAGCTGCTAGAGCAGTGGCAACAGCCTCCATGACTATCTGCAATTTGTTAATGAAAAATCAGATTAATTGTTTTTTCTCTTGCAATATATATTCACTTGCTTAATGTTTTTTTTTTTTTAAAGGACGGCATGATATTATATATATTGCCAATGAATGAGAAAATAATAGAGGAAATTTAGCATAAAACATGGCTTAGGTCAGGTTGGTCTAGTGCTTTTGACCAATCCAAAGTTTTGGAAGGAAAAACATTCCTCAAAGAGATCATAATTAACAGATATAGAAAAGGAAATAAAATGTAAACATAAAAAAATGAGCCGGCGAATAGGTCATTAATTCCCATTTAATATATGTACATTCAACAAGTTAAAATTAGAAAAAGGGTAAAAGAAGTTCATAGAATTGTTCTTTTCAGATTTTTAAAGTTGAAACTGATTAACCGAAATTAGTTCTTCAGGGTGTTAAAAATTAAAAAAAAAGCCAAAAAAACCGAGCAAAGTTTTAAATGCATGCCAATATTATCTAATTAAGGTCATATATCCAACAACCGAACATAGTAATCTTATTTCGTTCCCAATTTGAACATTAAGTAGGTATACATCCTAAAAGGGCAAAAATCAATGATACTATTAATTGAGTTAAAACAAAAGTATTCCACTAATTGTGAGAATTCCCTTTCGCAATTTAATTGCCCCTCTCTCTTTCATCATGTACTAATTAAATTCGTAAAGGAAGGAACCTTTATCTCAAAACTTTAACAATACGTGTAGAGCACTGTGTATATCTAATATCTACCAAACGCTAATGAGAGGTTCATATCATAGCATGAAATAACAGACATACAACTATAAAATAAATGCATATATAGACCCAAAAAAAAAACATTTAAACTGATCATTTACCTGCACTTCCATCACCATGCGAAAGCCGGTGACGCCTCGGTACACAATCTCCATTACGGGAAGATATAAAGCAAACAAGAAAGCGGCACCAAGCATAGCAAGAAAGCCGAGGTAATACTGAACCTGACTCTCTCCAGGCAATATATCACCACCAGATGACTTCTGAAATGCGAGGAGCATCGAACTAAGCGTGAGCAAAATAACTGTGTTGAGATTCGTAAAAGTGAGCGGGGTTTTAACTAGAACCGCCGTGAACACAAGCGTGAATGCTAACTGAGTGGAGAGGAGAAGAGACGACGTAGACACCGGGAGGTACGATGCGCCACAGGCACATAGTAGGTTATTGACACCCATCAGGAGGCCGACGAAGAGAGAGCAGATGAATAGACGGGGAGAGATGTTAGCGAAAGGCCGGGAGGAGGTAGAGGAAGGAGAGAGACAAATTGGCAGGAGGAGAAGAGGGAACCCGACAGATTGCACGAGAGTTGCTAGCCACCGGCTGGATCCTCCATGTTTAAAGTAGAAGCGAGATAGTAGACTTGACCCAACGGTCCCCACAAAGAGACATATGTAGTTTAGAATTCGGAGGAGGCGGAGATGTCGATTTTGTTTAGATGCCGGCGAGGTGTTCTTGCACCTTTCCTCTGGCTGTAGGAGGTCGGTGGTGGTGTTTGGTTGCTCTTGGAAGGGGATTGCCATGGATGTAGAGAATAGAGCTAGATAGAGAAAGAGAAAGAGAAAGAGATGGGGGAAGAGAGGTTGGATTATTGGTAGTTAGATGTAATTTGGGGAGGATAAAAATGAATTTAGTAAAGGGGTTAGTGGATATTTTATAGTTTTTAAGGAGATCTTTTCTTCTCTCAATTGATAAAATATACATTCGATGTCGTCTTGTTTGCTATTTATTAATTGATGAGGAGGAGACTAGGCAATATATACTTGGTCAGATAGTATATAGAGGGAATCATGCTTAATTTTTTATGGGATTAATTTAACCATGACAAGATTTTGATAATGATTCTGTGCCTTTTTGTACAACTAACATCGACCCATTGGCCATTGCATGTGAGAAAGTGATTAATGACTAATGATATATGAACTAATGATGTGAGATTAGATGCCATGGAGCATTCGCAATAGTGCACGTGGGGCTATATAATGTATTAACAAAAAGTTTAGAGCCATGAATTAAGGAATTTTTGTAATCATGATTTTAAAAAATATGAAAGAGAAGTGTAGGAGAAGTTTTGTTTGTTTTCTAGCTTTTGTTTTGGTGGGAAGTTGAGCCGTTTCAATATTCATAGATGAATTGATAGTAAAACAATTAATCATATATATAACTTAAGATTTAGTTACAAATGGCCCAAAATTGCTGATGAGAAATTTTATTTTTGGGCCGGGCCTACTTTATTTAGTCTCCAATTTTGGCAGCATTTTACCTATCAAGTTTCAATGTAGTTCAGAAGCCAATCCAAAACACTAATTACAATTTCATTTTCATTATTACAGAGAGAAACTTTTATTTTTGGTCCCTAAAATATTATATTATATTCAAAACAAATTACAATTGGTTGACCTTGTGCATCTTGACATGTTTCTCATGATGAGCATGCTTGATGGCAAATGGTAAGATCTACCGAATCTAGGCCACTTCAATAGTTCACCACCTCAGAAGATTTGGACCATCTAAAACAGTGATTTTGTACTTTTCTAAAAAAATAATAATTTTTTTTAAATATAAAATTTGATCTCTAAGCACATTTTAATATGAAGAATATGTTAAGCAGTTTGAATTGACTGTTCGAACTTTGAAAAACAAAATTTATGTCTTTAATTCAGGCTGGTCTCAATTGTTCAGCATGTAGGGTAAGTTACATAACTAACATAAATGCATGAATGTGCGACGTTTCAAATCAGCTCTTTCAGAACCAAATAAAATTTATAGAACTAAAATATGTAAAAGGTGGATTTTCCAATAACATTGTCATTATATAATGGTAAAAGTAAAAGAAATTTTAAAAGGAAACTACTGAAATTTTGGGACCACAACAAAAAGGATCAAGTCCAGATTCAACCCAGATAAGCTACAAAAACAAACTATTGATGCACAACCTATCTTATTGAAGGAAATAAATTAAGGGGGTCCATTTGAAATGATTGTGACCTTTCGATCCCGATCCGATACTCTCTCATTCTATGGAATTGTGTTAGCATCATCTACATCATTGTATTTCTCCTCTTTCTTTTTTTTTGAGAAAAAATGTGAGTCAAGCCCACATTTGATTTCATTGATAATGACTTTGCTACAAGAGTTTTGTAAGCAGATAATAAAACACAAGAAAGCGTTCAAACAGCTAAGCCTAGGAAAATAAACAAAGGAAAACTTAAAGCTAATAAAAAGTGCTCAAACAGCTGAGCATGAAAGGATAAACAGAAAAAGCGAAAATGTATGAAAATTCATAAAATTAAAATTAAATGCCATCCGGATGTGAATTCCTTTTGGTCAAGTAGTCCCCTCCTGATTTTAGCTTTCCTCATATTCATATTCTACATATTGCCAGTTGCCATCTCATCCGTTATTTTTTTTTTGAAGGTCAGTTAGCAAACTGCTTACCGACTATTTCATTAAAATAAGAAATTAAAGTACACAGTTATTTACACCACCACCGGCAAAATAAAGGAAAAAAAATAGCAATATAAGGTGCCTTAATCTACCAATCATAAAGTATACAAAACACCAATAAATATAGAAAACATAGAGTCACAGTTGAGATCCGGTCCCACTCTCGATCAGATGACCGCGATCCATTGTTGTATGTGTAAGTTGGTTTCATCCTTCAACCGCGAAGCAGTCTTTTCGTTTCCCGCAAACGTTCACCTATTCCTCTCCCTCCACAGTGCCCACACGCCAGCCGCCCACGTCACATCCCAGCGGACACATGCATCTCATCCATTATTCCCCCCTCCCTGTATGTTGTTGATGAGTATTTTAGGTATAGGGTTTTTATACTCTTTAGACTTTTAAATTTATAAACCTAGTACTCGAAAATATGGTTGATTGCAAGCGCACAACCTAATCTTTGTAGTACTTTAGGTATCGATCCACAGGGAGATAAGAAAATACTAATTTTTAATAAAGAAAACTACTTCTAAAACTAAACAATAAAAGTAAAGAGGGGGGGTTTTGTTCTAAAATCCTAAGTTTGGGTTCAATACCCGGAAGAGAGGAGTTTTAAACAATAAATGTAAATAAAATAAAGAAAAGAAAGATTGGTTTGTTTTCAAGTTTGAGGAGATCTAGGGGCATTCGGTCTACAATTCCTTGCTAATTCTATTTATTCGGTTTGTTTGAATTCATGTTTGATTTGATGAGGTTTCTAACCTAAAAGTGTTAAAAAGGGTCACTGTCGTGAATTAATAACGTGCCTAGATAGTTTCGGACTTCACGGTCGTTCTTCACCCTAGCTATCTAGACCCATTAAGCTCTTGTTAGTCTATCATATCCTCAAATATTGGTACTTCACGGTCGTTCTTCATACCAATATCCAATTTAATTCAAGATGTCCTGATTATGGGTTTAACTTCACGGTCGTTCTTCACCAAACCCTAACCTTAATTTCTGTAATTCGGGGTTGGATATCAAAGTACGGTCGCTTCTAATCCAAATCCTAAGGTATTTGTACTCATAATTTGGTACTCTCATATCCCATCCTAACTACTTTGGTTCTTTCGAATCCAAAGCGGGACTTGTCCAATTCAAGTACTAAACTATGTAATTAGCACAAATGATAAATCACAGAAATTAACAATCAAATCCGATAAAACAATCATAATAAAAACAAATATCCGAATAAGCTAGAATTAAACAAGTTCATGCATTGACCTAAACCCCTAGAAAGAGAACTACTCTCTCTTGGAGAGATCCATAACAAAGTTTGGCAAAAACAATAAGAAATGAAATAAAGAAATGATTACACCCTTTCTTAGATCAAAAACCTCGATCTTGCCGACTCCTTGCTTGAATCTTCTTCTTCTCCTTCCTTGAAAAGCCTTCGGAACTTCGAGAATTTCTGCAGATCTCTCTCTCTCAATTTGTGGAAAATGGATATGTAATAGTGGATGATGAGAGAGATGAAATTCTTCCTCTTTTATAGCCAAAGATCTTGCCCAATTTAGAAGCTAGAAGTGGAGTTAGTGGGTGCACTCCTCAGACTGCCATGTCTATTTTTTGCCTTCTAAAACGTGTCCCTGATGTGCCAAAAATAGAAAACCTCTTGAAAATGTGAATTTCTGGCTGTCTGCGGGTCCAGTGCGTCCGCACTGGTGGTGAGTGCGGGTGGTCTGAGTCGCACTGGCTCCAACTTTCCTTTGGTTCCAAGTTTCCTTTTCTGGATTTTCTGCGGATTTTCCTGAGTGCGTCCGCACTGGATCTTAGTGCGTCCGCACTAACCTTGGAATTTTCTGTTTTCCTAAAGAATCTGAAAGTTGCAAAAATCGGCTAAGTAGTGAGTGCGGATGACCCCACTCGTACTGGAGGTGACTGCAGACGCATTAAGCTCAGACTTTTTGTCTGTGAAGTTCAGCGATGCTGGAAATTTGTCTAAGTACTGAGTGCGTCCGCACTGGGAGACTTTTTCTTCATTTTGCATCGTTTCCTGCATTGTAAAGCCGACCGAACACAGTAACTTGATTTTAGGTGTATTCTATTCACTTTATATTAAAATACAAGATATTTTGTGTTATTTTATGATAAAAACTAGATCGACGATGTATATAATTTACACCTATCAGTTGTGCCAGTACCTGTACTCGTACCAGTACCGGTACAATGACAGTTCCTGTTACCAGTTACTGTACCCAGTGCATTTCTTCCCCCGCATCCACTGATACCATACCAGTATTGGTACCAGTACCAGTAGCGTTGTTTGCCACAGGAGCACTTGTCAGTCCACGCCTCTGTCCGTGTGACGGTTTTTGTGCCTTGCTATCATAGTGCTTCATTGTATTTCTCCTCTTTCAATTCCACAAGGCCAATATGGAAGATAGAAACTTGCAAGAACAGAATGACACATCCAATTATATGCACATTTCTGCTGCCTAGCTAGTTATGCATTTCAATTCTCTGATTTTGGAGCAACACCCATACCACGTTAAAATCTCTGTGTTCGTTTGATCCTCTTTTCTGTGATGCTGCTGTGAATTTGACAGACCTTAATTAGATAATATTGGCATGCATTTAAAACTTTGCTCTGTTTTTTTGGCTTTTTTTTTAATTTTAACACCCTGAAGAACTAATTTCGGTTAATCAGTTTCAACTTTAAAAATCTGAAAAGAATAATTCTATGAACTTCTTTTACCTTTTTTCTAATTTTAACTTGTTGAATGTACATATATTAAATGGGAATTAATGACCTATTCGCCGGCTCATTTTTTTATGTTTACATTTTATTTCCTTTTCTATATCTGTTAATTATGATCTCTTTGAGGAATGTTTTTCCTTCCAAAACTTTGGATTGGTCAAAATCACTAGACCAACCTGACCTAAGCCATCTTTTATGCTAAATTTCCTCTATTATTTTCTCATTCATTGGCAATATATAATATCATGCCGTCCTTTTTAAAAAAAAAAAACATTAAGCAAGTGAATATATATTGCAAGAGAAAAACAATTAATCTGATTTTTCATTAACAAATTGCAGATAGTCATGGAGGCTGTTGCCACTGCTCTAGCAGCTACCGGCATGGCGATGGCCAGTGACGACTGGCAAGAGAACTGGCACGGCCGGGATGATATTTTTAACCTCCTCTCTACACAGCGGTATCTGCATGACGGCACTTCTACCTATAAATGTAATGGCAGGTGTTGCAATATTCGGTGATGACCTCGGGCCCGAGAAATTTA
Source organism: Carex littledalei (assembly GCA_011114355.1). Taxonomy (NCBI): domain Eukaryota; kingdom Viridiplantae; phylum Streptophyta; class Magnoliopsida; order Poales; family Cyperaceae; genus Carex; species Carex littledalei. The sequence goes on from CM022081.1 coordinate 4,694,054, forward strand.
TTGCCATGGTATTATGTGTATGGGGGTTCTCTTCTTATATCTATGGGGAATCAAAGAAATATGAAGATGTTGCCATTGAAGGAGATGAGGAGAGCAATGGAGCAGTAGTTAAAACAAAGTATGGCAGTATTGATAATGTTTAATTAATAGATAGATTAATTTAGAAAAAAAAAATTAAGCACCACATATCATATGTTAATTAGAATAAAGTGTCTTCAAAACATGAAGAATAGAGCATAAGAGAATGTTCCTTGTATATACCAGTCTTTTCAACATATATAGTAGTATTGTACAAAAGTATATATATACTATTTGGTTAGCTGTAAGTTAATAAAAAAAGGGGTTGGTTAGTGGTGGTTTTGTAGCTTCTGGCAGTTAGTTTTAGTGGGAGACGCGTAGGAAAGAAAAGGATGGGTGTACTATTGAGAGCAACTGCATTACAGGTTTTCTTTAAAAGATAGTATGTATAATATGAATCATGAAAATGACTAAAGTATTAATCACTAATTATTGGTCATTTGTGTGATGGTGATTGAAGTTCTTTCTATTTTATTAGCACTTGCTGCTTAGATGTCTAATCTGGCTTATATATATTCGAGATGTATGAACTATATATAGACATTATTATGACTTTCGAGCAGCATTGAGCTAAGCCATGGTAGATAAAATATAACTATGGATTGGGTGCTGACATGAGCACCAATAGAATCTTACACAGTTAATTTGTGTTTTTTTTATAAAAGTAACTTGCTTGACACTCAGAAGTGCTGTTGTTTTTTCTCAATTAATAGTATCATTGATTTTTGCCCTTTTAGGATGTATACCTACTTAATGTTCAAATTGGGAACGAAATAAGATTACTATGTTCGGTTGTTGGATATATGACCTTAATTAGATAATATTGGCATGCATTTAAAACTTTGCTCGGTTTTTTTGGCTTTTTTTTTGAATTTTTAACACCCTGAAGAACTGATTTCGGTTAATCAGTTTCAACTTTGAAAAATCTGAAAAGAACAATTCTATGGACTTCTGTTGCCTTGATATACCTTTTTTCTAATTTTAACTTGTTGAATGTACATATAATAAATGGGAATGACCTATTCGCCTGCTCATATGTTATACATTTTAATTATTTCCTTTTCTATATCTGTTAATTATGATCTCTTTGATGAATGTTTTTCCATCCAAAACTTGGGATTGGTCAAAATCACTTGACCAACCTGACCTAAGCCATGTTTTATGCTAAATTTCCTCTATTATTTTCTCATTCATTGGCAATATATAATATCATGCCGTCCTTTTAAAAAAAAAAACATTGAGCAAGTGAATATATGTTGCAAGAGAAAAACAATTCTGATTTTTCATTAACAAATTGCAGATAGTCATGGAGGCTGTTGCCACTGCTCTGGCAGCTACCGGCATGTCGATGGTCAGTGACGACTGGCAAGAGAACTGGCACGGCCAGGATGATATTTTTAACCTCCTCCCTACACAGCGGTATCTGCATGACGGCACTTCTACCTATTAATGTAATGGCAGGTGTTACAATATTCGGTGATGAACTTGGGCCCGAAAAATGTATTGCCATGGTATTATGTGTATGGGGGTTCTCTTCTTATATCTATGGGGAATCAAAGAAATATGAAGATGTTGCCATTGAAGGAGATGAGGAGAGCAATGTGGTAGGAGGCACTGTTGCAAGAAAGTATGGCAGTATTGAGGGAGCTGTTGAGAATGTTTAATTAATAGATAGATTAATTTAGAAAAAAAAAAAATTAAGCACCACATATCATATGTTAATTAGAATAAAGTGTCTTCAAAACATGAAGAATAGAGCATAAGAGAATGTTCCTTGTATATACCAGTGTATGACAGGGGGGGTGTCTTTTCAACATATATAGCAGTATATATATATTATACAAAAGTATACTATTTGGTTAGCTGTAAGTTAATAAAAGAAATAATTGAAGGGGTTGGTTAGTGGTGGTTTGTAGCTTGTGGCAGTTAGTTTTAGTGGGAGAGTAGTAGGAAAGAAAAGGATGGGTGTACTTATGAGAGCAACTAAATTAATTACAGGTTTTGCTCAAAAGATATATAGTAGTGTATATGTATAATGAATTAATCATGAAAATGACTAAAGTACTAATCACTAATTGCTCATTTGTGTGATGGTGATTGAAAGTTCATTCTTACACAGTTAATTTGTTTTTTTTTTTTCTAAAAGTTACTTGTCTGACACTCAGCAAGTGCTGTTGTTTTTTCTCTCTTTTTTTGTTGGTGACTATTGAGTGTTGTCTGTTGAATAGATAATGCAATTATGCAACAGAAATAAATTAAACATCTCCCTGCCTTTTTGTTGTCCTTATCTATTCCAATTTCAGTAAGAGAGTCCATTGGTTTTGCAGTATTTTTGTATTTTTTTCTTCTTCTAATTGGTGTATAAAGATTCATGCCGAGCGACATCACAAGCTACCTAGAAATTAAGTTTAATTATGTATTTTGAAGCGTTAGAATGAAGTTCATTCCTAACTTTTTTGAGGAAAAAAGCCCTCATTTGATTATATTAAATGATAAGTTACATGGAGTTTGTAACTATGGTATGCAAGATAAAAATGCTCAAAACATTTTAGCTTTGGGAAATAAAAGAAAACGAAAAGATGTGCATAAAAAAGAAAAGAAAAAAGTATGCAAGAAAAAAGAAATCTATGAACTAGCTAGCTCCTTGATGTAGACATTGAACTATATCTCCACTGTGTAATCACTTTATTCACCATTTCTTCAATATCCTTCGTAGATTCACGGAAAGTTCTGCAACACCTTTCTCTCCATATCACAAATGAAAAGATGAGCATCTTCATTAGCTCGATCTGAAATTGTCGGTGTCGATCCTTATTTCAGACGTACCGCTATCATCCTGTGCAAGTCTTTTGTCAGAGTACACCTATTGAAGAGATGATGTGATGACTCCAAACTGTTTTTACACATAATACATCTATTGATCAAATTCCATCCCCTCTTGATTAGGTTGTCCATCGTCAGAATTTTATTGAGAATCAAAAGCCATGCTAAAACTCTCATTCTTGGAGGCACCGCTAATTTCCAGATTTTGCCTAAATTGCTTGATATTCTAGGTCCATCCATCATGCATGCTGTAATAAGCAGATTTAGAACTATATGTTTAAAATTATATGGATTAAGATCATAAATTTACGGTGTTAAGAATGAATCGATTTCTTACACTTTCAAATGTTAATAATTGAAATTAAGTGAGACGAGCTATGGTAATATAATATTACAGATTTATCTGTACTATGAATTTATATTTCTATTTTTAAAATTCAAACCATCGATGCGAACTGTTAAACATATTCTTCATATGAAAATATATTAATAGACCAAATTTTACAAATTTTTAGATTTTTTTTTTACTATTTTTTAGATAGATAGGAGATTACTACTTTCGGATGGTCTAGATTTTAGATCAAGTGATTTTTATTTAAAAAAATAAACAAATTCTAAAAAATGTAAAATTTGATCTTCAAGTTTTTTTTAATATGGCGTTTATGTTTAACAGTTCATATTGGATTTTTGAATTTTGAAAATAGAGATATGAATATGCGTATAACCGTAGTCTCACTCATTGAAATTTTAGTTCTGATCATCTTCTGTAACTTTAGGCATTAACATCTGAAACTCTATTATATGTCATGAATGTATTTATTTGGTTTGTTTACACTCTCAGATACTTAAGAGTTGGAATTTATATTCTCGTTATTTTCATAATTAGAACATAAAATTCTTTAAGTGTTAATAAATATAATTATGTGTTTATATTTGTGCAAATTATTATTCACAATGCCAATTTTGTCCCTATATATTTAAAGTTCATATTTTTGTTATGTATATGGAATTATGGATGGCTAGGCAAACAGAATTTTGCTCAACCAAAACAAAAAAATAGAGGCTGGGAGGCCGGAAGTTTGGAATTTTTTTTTTTTTTTTTATCAAGGTAAAGAATTGGGAGATGAAGGGGGGCTAGAAGATTTTCTCATAAAAGAAATAAAGGCAGCTAATTAATTTTGTGCCGCAATAGTCAAATGCAGGTTGGATGTGATTAAATTGCAGTGTTCAATGTCATGTATTCAGATTTTTTAGGATATTTGTAGGAATTATTCAAAAATAGTATAGGATATTATATAGATTGCATCCATATTTTTTTAAAAGGAACCGAATCAATTTAGGTATTTTTAAAGAAATCAAATTATTGATTCGGTTCCTTTAGCTACTCAGATTTTCTGTGACAGTGGTTCACAAGTTTGCATAAAATTAAAGGGTTTAGAAGCCGAATTTGTTGTGTGATCTTTTGTGTAGTTGGGCATGATAGCAAGTTTTAAATCTTTTAGAATAACTCATGACTCATGATGCATTTTTATACAAAACTTTTCATCAATTGTAAAAATTAAGGTCTCAATATTCGGTAATCAGCATGAAGTGTGCAAACAAGATTGATGATAGAAATTTTTACTGTGGATGTACAAAAAAAATAATCTCTAATTAAAGTTTGAAGATATATATTTGAAACTAAAGCTGATGGCTTGTGAGATTAGAGATCAGGTTTTCTATGATGGCTTGTGTTAATATTCTTTTTATAGCATGGAATAATAACTAATGTTCTGGGTATGTTTGGTTAGATTGAGAATATGCTATTTTTGGAGTTAGGCTATTCAGAATAGATTATTCGGTGTTTAGTTGAGTTAGAATAGTAAATTCAAATTTTTTGTCTTATTAGAATAGACTATTTCTAAGAATTTTGAGATTTGACTATTCTAATAAGACAAACAATAGCTATTCTTGATTTGACTATTCTAACTATTATTGTTTTACAACCCTGAAATCTACTCTAATTTAATTTTTATCTGGATTTTGAGTATGTAATTTTCTGATGGACGATACATTAATTAATCACTGAACTAAAACCTTTAATTTTTGTTAAAGTTGTTAAAGCATAACATATATAAAGGAGAGCAAGACAAGCGTGTGCTAGGCTCACCAAGAGGGATTGGTGAGCGCACCTCCAAAAAGCGCATTTTCAAAGTTCAAATAGTCGATTCAAACCTTCCAACGTGTTCTTCATATTAAAATGTGCTTGGAGATCAAATTTTACATTTTTTGGAAATTTTTTACTATTTTTTCAGAATTTTTGAAAATCATTTGTTTTTCAAATTTCAAATTATTGTTTAGTTTGTTTAGTTTTTTCAAAAATTCTGAAAAAATAGTAAAAAATTTCCAAAAAATGTAAAATTTGGTCTCCAAGCACATTTTAATATGAAGAACACGTTGGAAGGTTCGAATCGACTATTTGAACTTTGAAAATGCGCTTTTTGGAGGTGCGCTCACCAATCCCTCTTGGTGAGCCTAGCACACCCTAGTCTTGCTCTATAAAGGATGTCCATGTTGTTTATTTATTTTTTATCTTACTTTTACTTGATGGGGAGGTAGTGGTAGCTCGTACTCTAAAATCATTTGATGTAAAATTATAAAATCTTTTGAAAAAGAGATTTAATGCGGAAGGGTAATTCTAGTCCCCATGTTATTATGATATATTTATGAATATGTATGTCAATATTATTAAAATTTAAAAAATATAAATTGTAAATGTATTCTCTAAATGCAAGATTGAACCAAATATTGCTCAATTTCAAAATAATTACCGTTAAAAATTTAAATTATGACAACATCTAAATTGCACTATTTTTTACATACAGACCATCTAAGTTATGGAAACCATGTCTAAAATTTAATTTCTAATTTGAAAAATGTTATCAAATATATTAAATAGATATACCATAAAAGTCATTACTGTAATCTGAGTTGTTAAAAAAAAAAATTTATGCACTACAATAAATGACAAATCTGGTATTATTTTCTCCTTAATTAAAATTGAATTTTAAATCACACGAGTTATTAATTTATATTATATTTAGAAAAAAAAAACTTCTCTTGAAGAAATAGATAATTTTTTATTTAAATATTAATTGAACTTTTTGAAGGTCACGGACCAGTTGGAAGATGCACTTTAAAATTTAATTGTATCTATTAAATTCTAGAGCTGGATAAGTGGAAAATTAGTCAGGTATATTTTGGCCTGTCTACTAGCTCACTATTTGTTAATAATATCAACTTGACTTATTATCTAGGTATTAAAGTTTGACTTGGTACAGTCAACCGATTGTTTGTGGCAACCATTGTGTTATCCCTGTGAACAAACCTTATTATATTACAAGATGATTTTGTATTTCAATTAGTTGTGTTACTTAAAATGAAACATGCATTATCCGTGTAGTTTTTGCTCACATGTTTTATCTATATAATTATTACGAATGTAGTATGTATATTTGTAAATAATTATTCCTCTCCTCATAAAAAAATGTGAATGTGGATATAACTAATTTATAATTTATAATCTCTTAAAAAGATGCAAAACTTGAATTATCTAAATCCAGAATAATAACAAAAATGAACGGAGACTTCTAAAAATAACTTGATATAAATATTTTGTAGAACTTTTTTACTATTATTTTAATTAGAAAAAAAAATCTAAAAAATGTAAAATTTAGTCTGCAAATACATTTTCATATGAAGATCATGTTGAACGATTCAGATCAACTGTTTGGACTTTGATAATAGAGATTTGATCCATAGTATGGGACAATATATATATACGCTGTTCATATTACCATAACCTCATATTTGTAATATATATACCATGCATATCAGATAATGCGTATCAAAATTATTATTCGTCAGTCACATACATGTCTGTATCCATTTAGTTATGATTTATTTTTAATTTGACACACATTTATATTTATATTCATATTCACATCTCCATTCGTACATTAAGCACGTAGATGTTCTGTTCCGCCAACAACAGTGATTAAAAAAAAATGAAATTTTGGATTGAATATCAACCCTCCAATTTAATAATCCGCCTTCTTTTAATTGTATGCATTTTTTTAATGTTTCTCTACGTGTAGAAGTCTAAATTTATTTAAACACGTACTCACCACATGCAAATTGTATCAACTTTCTTATTGGTCCTTATCTCTTTCTATTTCTTAAATGTTATTTAAGGAATTTTTAAATTGATTGATAATTAATTGCTCAGGTCTCATTTCTTTCTTTTTATATCATTTAAGGAATGTTATTTGTCATGTAATATGTCATTTTATATGAAAATATGTCAATAAGAATAAAAAATATGTATATCATTTAAAGAATGTTATTTACGTGCAGATGTCATTTAATATGTCATTTAGTAATATTATTTGTTATTTAGTCTAACTTTTTTTTATAAAAATATGTTATTTTGTATGAGATTTTTTTTGTTCTCTTATAATATGTCATTTATTAATAGTTGGATATTATCCACTCAATAGGATTTACCACTCTTTTTTGTCAAATATGTTTCGTTTGCAGTCCTATTTAGAACTAATATAAAACTACCCAATATTCTGTTGCACATAACAAAGTTCAATGATTTTTCATGTAAAAAATGTATAAAATAGCAAGACAAATAATTGTATGTGATATCACTAATTGTTAGAACTTGTAGTGTAAGGACTCAAATACAAGTTTAAATTTTCTTTTAATTATATTAATTTCTCATGTCAAATGTAAAGACACTACTCATACACTGACCCGCATATAATATATATATAAAAGAAATTATATTCTCTTGTACTTTATATTTGATAATAATTAAATTGCAATAATTTCCACAAAGAATAATTATTAAAAAAATATTAAATTCAATACAAAATAATATACCTATAAGATTTAATAAGTGTGTATCTTTGCGTTCAATCAATTCCAATTACCAACAAAAAGGAAATGAAATAAAAATAAAATAAGGTCAATTACATAACATTATAGGCCTCACCTTTTCGAGTGAGCTTATAAGTTAAACTTATAAATATATTACAACCTTTCACAAAATAAAACCACTCAATTATTGATCAAATAGTTGTTGAGTGTTGATTCTATTTGAATTGTTCAATCTAGGAGAGGAAGCAAAAACGGTTTTCCCTAGATAACTAGGAAAAAATAAATAATTTTAAGGTTAATTGTCAACTTATCAATCAAAACATTCAAAATAATAAACTTTTTATCAAAACATACAAATAGCTGATTTTCACATACAAAAAATTGTCGTTCTTTTTATCTCCTTATCTAATGTTGATATTTTGTGTTCTTGGATGCAAAATATTATATTAATTTATGTGGTATGTGGGGATTTGAATTAAGTTCTCATACTCACAAATAGAGTTCTAACTACTAGACTACAAGTAAACATTTGATATTTTATAAGAAAAACTGGATTGTATGAAAAGTTTCAAAAAAATTAAATTAAATTTTCGTATACATAATTAAAATTTTAAAATTACAGAGGTGGCTAAGTATTCTTAGCTAATCTTTAGATCTGTCCCTGTATAGAAGATGCTTATTGTCTCTTTCCAATCAATCAACTAGCTTATATGTTAAATGAAACATTACTTACAAAAGCTTCAAAGTACAAATATTTTCTAGCTACCAGAGATGGACAATTGAAAGGTACTAAAAGGACATTATTTAAATTTCACTTTTCTTTTGGCATTTCTAAATAAGATTAGATAGATATGTTATGGTACCAGCTTTTATTCAGGTGTAATTAAGAATTGACATCTTATCGGCTAACATTTATATCCCAGCGTTCCTAGCTATTTTTTCATGAATAGGCTGTATGATTGTATAACTTTATATTAACTTGGTTTGGGTGGTAACACACTAATGAGTTAGAGGTTGTTGAGGGATGAAACTTGACAGAGGCTATTTAGCTCCATCTCTTATCAGATGATAAAACAATGGGTAAAAAGACACATAGATAATTATTTTTTCATGTTATTGGTTATTTATATATATGTGGGCCTGGAATTTTATCTTAAATTATACTATGTTAAAGACCCCTGATAGAATAGAAGAGGTAATACTACTAGCTCTTTTATATTTATTAAACAAGGAGGATTTCAGTGTCACAAAATGTAAATTCTTATTATTTTAAATTTTAAATATTTAAACGACGAAATGTAATATTTATTTTTAGTCAATTTTGTACATTTTTAATAACCCTAGCAAAGAGCCACCAAACATAGGCGAAGACATGCCCTGTAAATTGATTTTATTTATTTATTTTTTCATTAAATTATGTTATTTTATTATAAATTAATGGTCTTATCCGAAACAGAGTAAAAAATATGCATCATTTTTTTGTGTGGACCATGTCTCGTGAAGAAAAAAAAATTAATGGTTCCGATTGTCTTATTATTTTGAATTTTTAAATATTAATGAAAAAATTATGCTAATTCATTGATTAATAAAGGGCATGTTTGTTTCTCTAAATATAATTCATGGTGACAACAACATAATATAAATTACTAAACTAAAAACCAATATAATATGTATTTTCCTTTTAGCATGACAATATGATACGTATATTACTGACATAATACATTAATAAATTAAGTTACAATTTCGCATGAATTGTTTGCCAACTGTTGCCAAGGTGGAAATCACCTAGAATTTCCCAGCTAGCTGCCAAATTGCACAATTTTTATTTAATAATTTACACTTGTGGTTAGGGGTGTTCATCGGTTCGGTTCGGTTGAAACTAAACCGAACTAGGCAAACCAAAGTTATAATTCGGTTTCTTAAATAGAACCGAACCAAACCGATATAGCATTACAACCGAACCGAACCAAAGTTTTATTTTGGTTTGTTCGGTTCAAACCAAAATATATTAATTTTTTTATTTAAAGAAATTGATTTATAATAAACCGAAGTATATTAAGAAATAAACCGGGTATTAAGAAATAAACCGAAGTATTTAAAGCAATTGATTAAGAAATAAACTGGGGTATTAAGAAATAAACCGGGGCGGTCCGGACCAAATTCATAACATATCAAAGTTCGGTCGGTTCGGTTATTTCGGTTTTGAAAATTTCCAAACCGAACCGAACCAAAATTATAATTCGGTTTTAAAAAGCAAACCGAACCGAACCATTAAACTGAAAAAACTGAACCATTTGGTCCAAACTAATTCGGTTCGGTTCAAAACCAACTAAACCGGACCCAAGGAACACCCCTACTTGTGGTCTACCAATGTACACACCAACTGTATCTTAGAAAAATAAATAAATAAATCAGTACTTGCGGTCAAATTGCACAATTTTTATTTAATAATTTACACTTGTGGTCTACCAATGTACACATCAACTGTATCTTAGAAAAATAAATAAATAAATCAGTACTTGCGGTCAAATTGCACAATTTTTATTTAATAATTTACACTTGTGGTCTACCAATGTACACATCAACTGTATCTTAGAAAAATAAATAAATAAATATGTACTTGCGGTCAAATTGCACAATTTTTATTTAATAATTTACACTTGTGGTCTACCAATGTACACATCAACTGTATCTTAGAAAAATAAATAAATACATCAATACTTGCAGTCAAATTGCACAATTTTTATTTAATAATTTACACTTGTGGTCTACCAATGTACACATCAACTGTATCTTAGAAAAATAAATAAATAAATCAGTACTTGCGGTCAAATTGCACAATTTTTATTTCATAATTTACACTTGTGGTCTACCGATGTACACACCATATGTATCTTAGAAAAATAAATAAATAAATCAGTACTTGCGGTCAAATTGCACAATTTTTATTTCATAATTTACACTTGTGTGGTCTACCAATGTACACGCCAACTGTATCTTAAAAAAATAAATAAATAGATAAGTACTTGCGGTCAAATTACATGAAAATTAAGGACTACCTACCTATTCGAGTTAACTATAGTAAGAAGATACAAAAAGAAGAAGAAATGGTACTGCCTACACAGAATTTTATTTTTTTAGAAATATATTAAACATTTTGTCATGAAGAAGAAAAATGGATTTTTTTTTTCGATCACATCGAAATAATCAACTGATTGATTTGGTTGTTTTAGACATTTCTATAAAGTAACGGAATAATTAATTTGATTCCTTTATTCATTTTAGCATTGATGCTAAAGAAAAATTTCGGATTTTTTTTTATCAAACTTGAAGACATGTATCAATAGAAACATAATCAAACTTTTTTTAAAATAGAAATAAAAAAACGGATTTCAAGAGAACAAGCACTTTTTATATTGGAATTCCAAAATACATTTTCTCCCTCAAGTGCCTCAATGGAGGTGTTTTTTGGAGAGGTGATTGTTCCCTTGAAATTATTTTTTTATTTCTATTTAAAAAAATTCACATAATCATGCCTAAATAATTTAGTTCATTCCGTAGGATCAAAATAAAAATTCTCAACTATCTCTTTTCCAACAAAATATTTTATATGGCCAAAGTTGAAGTTAAAAAAAATAAATTGAGGCTTCATTTGGGGCATTGAATTGAACAATTGGGAACATAAAATAATTTCCCTTAAATTAATAGGAAAACAGCAAGCAAATACCCCACTTGCATCCATTTATAATCTCCAATTTATCCGCACATTCGCTTCGAAGTTGCTATTATTTTATATGGAAAACGATTTTCATTAAATCTAAACGACTTTGTCAATTTCAAAGAAGTTATCTGGAAAACGATTTTCAATTAAATAAACCCCAATTTGAGGCCGCCTAAGATGCATATGAAAATAAATATCAAGAAGCAAAATCCTTATCACCATGCAATATTATTTTTTAAATGATAATGTGTGGTTTAATTCTTCAAAAGAAAATTTGTGTGAATAAATCTTAAATCGCGTCTACGTTCAAAATCGTCCTAGACATCTAAATTTCTCATCTTTTTTCAAGAAAAACATTGTCACGAAAGCAAAATTTTTAATTTCATAATGATACCTGTCATATTATATTATAGATTTATAGATAAATTAAGTATAGCAGTTAATAACATGTGAGTAGCATTTAATTTTCAGATAATATAATATTTGTGTTTCCTTTGTCTATATCTACGGTCATAGTTGTAATTGTTGCATATTATATGTGTTATAAACTTATAATTCTACAATTATATATGATCACAACTATAAAAACGAATGAGAATTATTGTGTTAACTTGCAATTGTACCATTATCACAATCATCTCCAACCACTTTTGTCACACACAAAAAAAAAAAAAACAATTCACAATATTATTAAAGAAAAATACAATAGTAGTAAGAATTGAGAGGGATTACAATCTAGAGACCAAGACAAAGACAAAGATCATAAAAAATAAAAAGAGATTAATATAAAGAAATAATTAAGTACAATTGTGTAGCATTACTTTTAATAGTTAAATCTGGAGTATTATAATCTGCTAATGTTCTAGAAAATGTTGACCATTGACCACTCGCAACGAATTTGAACGGTCCAGATTGTCCATATATCAACTCAAAGTTTGAGATATCTGACATCTGAGGGATGCGAATTGAACCGATATTTTTATTAATACCCAAAAAAAAAACAAATTATCAAATCTGCCCCCACCCCAAACTTATTTTTAAATCTACCCCAATCGCCCGCTATTATTATTTTTTTTTTTTTATAAGCGGCCGACCCCCCCCAGACCGCTCTCTTCTCTCTCTTTTCTTCTCTGCCTCCCCGCCGCCCGAAAACCTCCACCAGTGGTCCCTCTCTCACTACCAAGTCTCTCTCTCCCTCTCTTCCTCTCTCTCTCTCTCTCTTGAACTCTCTCTCTCCCTCTCTTCCTCTCTCTCTCTGCCTCTCTTTTTTTGAAAAGGCTTGGTAGAGGCTACCAAGCATATATTAGAATAATAGATAGTATTGTTACACACAAAAAGCCCTGCCACCTCACGGTATTTCTAAACAACTATACCGGCCTACCTAACCGCTCTAATAAATACTACAAACAACAGGCAGCGAGAGCAACAAGTTTAAATATAAAAATGGAAGAAACAACAAATTAAACAACCTAGCCGAGACCACCGTTAATCAGCCATACTTCAACCACAGGTTACTATCCTGCCATGCTCTTTCCGCCAGACTACCTGGGTCGATCCGCGCACCACCAAAAACCACATGATTCCTGTGTTTCCAAATGGACCATGCAGTGGCAACAAACCTGACTACCCATTGCCCGACCTTACCTCTGCCTCTCAATGTCCTTGAAGACTCCCATATTTGGGGAACTGTACCTCTTGGTTGCATGAGCCGATAGCCCAACCTGGCTGAAATCAGATGCCAAACATGTGTCGCATAAGGGCAGAGAAAAATAAGGTGGGCTGCCGATTCAGTAGGGCAGTTATCACACATCTGGCATTGGGGATTGACTTCCATTCCTCTTCGTCTCATGATGTCGTGTGTGAGTAGTTTGTCTCGCAGTAACATGACTGCAAACACCCTTACCGTTGGTGGCACCTTAGACTTCCAGATTTCCATGAATGGCCACTTGATCGTTCCTATCCCGACTAGAATCCTGTACATCGATTTTGCTGAATACGACCCTCCGTTTTCCCATTTCCATGTAATAATGTCATCCTCATCAGTGAGGTGCAGCAGGCGCAGCTCATCATTGTCAGGAGCGAGGACATGCGAAATGGAGAATGCATCTGCCAGTGAAGCCGTCGGCTGCTCTGGCCGATCCTGTCCCGGGCCAAGCTGTGCCAAGGCCTCTCCCGACCATGCGTCATACCAATACGAGATGCTAGTTCCACTTCCAATATCCCACTGTGTGGAGCGTTGGAATAAATGGTGAATTTTGATCAAATTGTTCCAAAAGAAAGATCCAGCAATCGCCCAAAGATTCGGTCCGTTGATGTAAAGGCCCACCCATCGGATTCTCCTAATCACCGTTGCCCAAAGTGATTCGGGGTCTGACATAAGGCGCCACCACCATCGTAATAAAAGGGCCACATTTGTACTCTGCATGTCTCGAATCCCCAGGCCGCCCCAGACTTTAGGGAGGCAAATGGCATCCCAATTAATGAGATGAACTCCTTGAGTCGGACCTTCATTTTTTCGCCATAAGAAATCTCGTCTGATTTTATCAATTCGGTTTATAACCCATTTTGGGAGGCGAAAGCTAGCCATTGTGTAAATGGGTATCGATGACATCACCGAATTGATCAACTGAAGTCGCCCCCCCCCTCGAGATTAATTTGCCTTTCCAACCCTCTAGTCTCTTCTCAATCTTCTCTATTAATGGCATAAAACTCACTCTCGGGGGTCTACGAATTGTGAGTGGCATGCCCAAATAATTCATTGGGAGAGTCGTGGGGCAGCAGCCAATTAATGTTTGCACTAGCATTTGGCTATTGGTGTCAAGGTTTATCGGCACAAACGAGCTTTTCTCAAAGTTGATTTTTAGACCCGATAACTTTGTAAACAACCGTAAGATAATTTTGAGAGTAACAATTGTGCTTACATCCGAATTAGCCACAAATGCCGTATCGTCGGCGTATTGCATGGCGATAATGGATTCCGGCATCCTTGGTGAAATGGGTACCTGTAGGTTTGCATTTGCAACTCCCACCATTTTTTGAATGACATCAACGGCCAAGTTAAAAAGCAATGGTGAGAGCGGGTCGCCTTGTCGCAACCCTCGCTTGTGCCCGAAAAAAGCTGATACTTCACCATTTATTACCACTCTAGATGAGGCTGAGTTGAGGATTTCTTTGAGCCAGCCGATCCATCTTTGAGAGAACCCCCTTGCAGCAAGAACTTGAAACAGGAAAGGCCATTCTAGAGAGTCGAATGCCTTTGCAAAATTGACTTTTACCAAAACTGCCGGTTTTCGCGTATCTGAAATGTGATGTAGTAATTCTCTCGTTGCAACGAAATTCTCTGAAATCTGCCTTCCTCGAATGAAAGCTGTCTGAAAAGGGGAAATCAAATCTGGCATCTTATTTGCCAGACGTGATGCTAGGATTTTAGAGATGAGCTTCGGGATGATGTTTATGACGCTGATGGGACGGAAATCAGAGACTCGCTCCGGTGTGTCCCTTTTGGGGATGAATATAACGTTGGCCTTGTTGATTGAAGACAGATCCAGTCGGTTTTCGTGAAAGGCAATTGCAATGTTCATGATCTGAGGGCTTAAAGTTTCCCAATTTCGCTGCAAGAATTCGGCCGTGAGACCGTCCGGGCCCGAGGCCTTGTTGTGTGCTAGGGCCCGGACCGCGAGAGTTACTTCTTGGGCCGAGAATGGTTCATCCAGGTCTGAGAGCTGAGAGTTCCGATTGTATAGTGCCTCTGCCCTGAAATGCATCGTTGGATTTGCTATCCCCAGTGTTTGATTTAGGTGGTGGAAGAAGACTCCTTTGATGGCCGGCCCTGTGGTCAGAATGTCACTGGTATCGTAAATCGCATCCACCCTATTTTTTCTGCAACGAGCCGATGCGCGTGCATGGAAATAGCGAGTGTTCTTGTCCCCTTCGTGAAGCCATCGGCATCGAGCTCTTTGTCTCCACCGTAATTCTACAATGTTAGCAAGTTCAAAAACCCGCTCTCTCATGTGAACCCGCTCCTGAAATTCATGTGGAGCGAGATGACCCCGTTCTTCCTTTTGATCTATCATTAAAATTGTTGCCTTGCACTTCTCCAGTTCCTCATTGCAATTTTTGAAATTAGATAAATGCCACTGTCTCAACTGCACCTGTAACTTGTTTGTTCTCAGTAGAAAATCATCAGTGTGGTTCGGGTCAGTTTGTGGTGCTGCCCAAATGGAATCTATGATTTCCTTGACTTCCGGATAATTCAACCAAAAATTTTCCAAACGAAATGGTTTCCAAGTTGTATAATTTTGTTTACAATGCAGCAGGAGAGGGGCATGGTCTGAGACCGCCATCTCCAATGCATTGAGGGTAATCACTGGAAATTTGTTTGAAAAATTATTAGTTGTAAAGATCCGATCTAATTTAGAGAAAATGGGTTGCGGCCGTTTATTAGACCACGTGTAAAGTCTATTTTTGAGTGGAATGTCAACTAAGCCAATTTCTCTAATTAGATCGTTGAAAAGGCACATAATGTCCATACCTCGATAGTCCGCCGATCGATCGATTAGCCATCGCACTATGTTGAAATCCCCCGCAAGAATCCACGGGTCTGTAATTAATTCGGCCAAGTATTTGATCTCACCCAAAAAAGGAATTTTGAGGTCATCCCGTGATGGGCCATACACCGATGTCACCGCCATAGTTGTACCGGTTTGGCCATGTCGTAAAACGGCTGTTACCGTATGTTTTGTCACCCAACTTGAGAGCAGTTCATATTGTCGTTTCCAGGCGACGAGGCAGCCCCCCGCAGTGCCTACGGCATGCAACGTTGCGCAATTCGGTTCAAAAAAAGATGGCAGAAGACTCATGTAATAAGATAAATCATACGAATTCCATTTCATTTCTTGGAAACACACGACATCACACCTTGATGTCCTAATGACGCACAACATTTGTTCTTTGGGGACAGCCCAAACCCCTGACATTCCAACTAAGTATTTTAATTTTCTTCCAATTCATGAAATATAATTACAACAGAGAGCAGCACAACTCAGGGCAGAGATTTATAAACTCGGGCTTCCCCCTTCACTTTCATCGTCCAGCTCATCGTCAGAGCAGGGCTCGAAGAATCGGTCTGGCTCAGAGCCATAGATAGCGGTGTTTTCTCTGAGTAAGGATGGGTGTTCGGGAGGTTCAGTCGGTGCCTGCTGAGGGGGCGAAGTAATATGGGAGTGGTGAGCCCTTCTCTCTTCATTATCCTGTGACACTACCTGTAATATATCCTCAGCCTGGATACCAAAGCCCAGTGCCAAATTTGCAGCCATCTCATAATGCACAGTAACCTCCACAAGGCCTGTTTCGGACTGGGCCATATTTATAAGATTTTCGGAATGGGCTTCGGTGATGGGATTGTGAGGTTGGGCCGCGGCTATTGGATTGGAGGGGCCTGCTAAATTCGTTTGCTGCTGAAGCTGTTGGGCTTTTTTAGATGAGGCCGCCTCTGGTGTGTTAATAGCTTGGTGCTCCTGCTTTCTCTTTTGGCGTGTACTAGCGCGCAGGGCCCTAGGTGGATGTTCTTTTATCGGTTTGACTTGGGAAGCACGCTCACGCCTCACTAGCGTGTTTGGCCCAGGAGTAATTAATGTCCCACGATCATTTGGGGCACCTGTCAAGGTACTAGGAAGATCAAGTACAGTAGCTGTCTCAGTACGGGGGGTAGGATTTGGGGATGATGTTTGACCTTTCTCTCTGAGCAAAAGAGAAATTTCTTTTTGCATTGTTGGTTTCTGAAGGATCTGGTGTGGCTGACTATGAGGTGAGTTTGGTGTAGCAGGTGATGTCGAGTGACAAAACTGATTCATTACACGCTGTTCATGGTGAGCACTTTCCTTTTGGGGAGTTGCATGCAGCAACGGATCGGGCGTGGCTTGGGGTAGTGTGATTCTTTGTGTGTCTAACAACCTATGCATGGGCTCCCAGCTTGCCAGTGTCGAACACTCTCCGGCCATGACCTGTCGGAGCTCAGGGGGGATCTGTTCCAGTGCCATGTCTCGGCATAGGTCTACTAAAACTCTCTTGGAGATGTGAATTTTCTCATCTAGTGGAACTTCTGTCTCAATATCGGTTGGCCGTGGGGAGTGAGTAGGAGAAGGTTCTTTCGGCGCAGGCTTAGTGAAGGTCTTAGGCAGTGACGGTATATCTTCTCCTTTGTATACTGGTCCCCTACTCCACATGAGGAGTTGCACCGATGCCTCATGTTCAAGACCGCCTGTGATAAAGCCTAAACGGAACGGTATTTGCTCCAGCTTCTCAACCGCTACAACGGCCGTCCATGCCGATAGGTCCTCCTGTTTTTCTCTCGCAATAGACCCGAGATATAGGCCGAAGCCGCTCACTGCTCTGACCACTTGCCGCTCTCTATAAAGATGCGGTGGAATGTCGTGTATATCAATGACCACTCTGTAGGCCGGATTGAGGAGATTAGCATCATGCAGAGGGCTCCAACGTTGAAAGGAGAGGCCTAGGTCCCATAGGTCGGCCGGGGTGGCTTCAATGAATGTATCTGGTGCTAACCCTTCTGGCAATAGAATTACATACCGACCTCTGGAAAGCATTGAGATCGTCACTTCATGCTCGGTTACAAGTTTCGTTTGGGCAGCATATTCTGCGATTTTGTCGACCGAGAGCTGAAAGTTAATGCCCATGTCGTGGGTATGTACTATAACAGCTTGGTTAAGCCTAGCTACCTCATGTTGGTGGACGTCATCACGGTCTACAAAAACTCGTAGTTTACTGGGTCTGTTCTCAGGTGAGTTCGGGGGGTTGGTTGGTTTAGGATTTTTCAGCAAATCTGCAAAACCAGGTTCAACTTGGCCGGTCCTTGCGGTCTGAGCACGATGGTTCGCTGGCCAGAATGGGGGAGCAGCCGTGTTCATAATAATCTCTTTGCACTGGTTTCCTTTGTGGCCCGTCTTCCAGCATTTTCCACACTTTGTAGGGTTTCGGCATTTAGAGACCCGATGGCCTTTCCTGCAGCAGTTAAAACACCTCTCTTTCCATTCAGGATATGTAGAGGACGGGGGGAATCGGAGGTGATCTGGGCTGTGGGGGGAGATGTAGTACCTCGGGCTTTGTGGGGAGTTTGGGGGAGTGGGGGAGGATGGTGAGGTGGGTCGCTGGGGCACCTGCCTGAATGGGTTAGTCAGTCTACCCGGTAAGGGGTTGGTTTGTGCACAGACTTGGGCGTAGGTTGGCTTTGTGTTGTATGGAGAGTATGTCTTGGTTCGTGGGATTAGGACAGCCGGGTTTGCTATAGGGCCGGGACGCCAGTGGTCTGGGTAGCCTCGGCGACGTCGCACCACTAGTGTCCACTCTCCATCAGAAGCGTTCGAGAGGTTGGGTTCCATCTGAGCCGATTCTCTCTTTTCTCTCTCAGAGTCTGTCTCTGTTTCTCCCTCTAATCTCTCTCTCTCTCTCTCTCTCTCTTCTTCTTTTCTTTTTTTTGAAAAGGCTTGGTCTCCAGCCCTCTCTCTCGGTTTTTATTCTCTCTCCTTTCCTCTCTGCCTCTCTCTCTCTATCTTCCTCTCTCTCTCTCTCTCTCTCTCTCTCTCACCCGAACCCTAATTTTCGGCCATCTCGGTGATAATCCGATTATTTCGAGTAAGTCTCTAAATAATTTTTTTAATTTATATTTTGTATCTTGTATTGGCATTGGAACGATTGGTAGAATTGAATTGTTAATTATCTTGTGCGGGTTGTTGATTTTCCCGACACGATTGAATTGTTCAAAATTAGGGTTTCCAAGTTTAGGGTTGAATTGTTAAATTAGGGTTTAGGGTTGAATTGTTAAATTAGGGTTGAATTGTTAAATTTGGGTTTAGGGTTGAATTGTTAAATTAGGGTTTAGGGTTGAATTGTTAAATTAGGGTTGAATTGTTAAATTTGGGTTTAGGGTTGAATTGTTAAATTAGGGTTTAGGGTTGAATTGTTAAATTAGGGTTTAGGGTTGAATTGTTAAATTAGGGTTGAATTGTTAAATTAGGGTTGAATTGTTAAATTTGGGTTGAATGGTTAAATTTGGGTTTAGGGTTGAATTGTTAAATTTGGGTTTAGGGTTGAATTTGTTAAATTAGGATTTAGGGTTGAATTGTTAAATTTGGGTTGAATTGTTAAATTTGGGTTGAATGGTTAAATTTGGGTTTAGGGTTGAATTGTTAAATTAGGGTTTAGGGTTGAATTGTTAAATTTGGGTTTAGGGTTGAATTTGTTAAATTAGGGTTTATGGTTGAATTGTTAAATTTGGGTTTAGGGTTGAATTGTTAAATTTGGGTTGAATTGTTAAATTAGGGTTGAATTGTTTAAATTTGGGTTGAATGGTTAAATTAGGGTTTAGGGTTGAATTGTTTAAATTAGGGGTTAGGGTTGAATTGTTTAAATTAGGGTTGAATTGTTAAATTAGGGTTCAGGGTTGACAAAATTGGAGTTTATAAGTTAGGGTTTATAAATCAGGATTTATAAGATAGAATCTTCTGTTTATTGAAATGTAGTATGGTCAGAACTAGACGGGGACGTGCATGGGATGCCCCTCTGGAGACGGGGGAGAGTTCACATGATTCCGGTGCAGAGGCATCCGGTGCAGCGGCATCCAGTGCAGAGGCATCCGGTGCAGAGACGTCCAGTGCAGATGCTCCCTTTGGAGATTATCCCTCTCACCATCCTGACACATTTAGTCCTCTTCTGTGGACCCCACATGTCAGGCACCGTGTCTCACTTGCATCTATGGAGGTACGTTAGGTTTGTATTCCTAATTTAAATAGCATTATTTAACATTACAGATAATTAGACGTTTATATTGAAATCATTGTAAAATGCAGGACACAACGATGCTGACAGTGAGGCATCGCACCCCCGAGATACCATACGTCCGTCACCCGTTGATGAAGCAGTGCATCATGCATCTCGGGTTGTATCAGTTGGCCACCATGCCTCACTGTGATATTGACCAGGCTCTCGTTTGCGGTATGGTGGAGAGATGGCGACCGGAAACGCATACATTTCACCTTCCGGTTGGGGAGATGACAGTCGCACTAGGTGACGTCAGCGCCTTATGGGGTGTCGACGAACAAGCAGATTATCGGACTGCTTCTTCTACTCCAGCAGTGGTCCTGGTCACATATACTGGTGTGTCGACCTGTTCCTCCAGCTCAGGCGGGGTTATGGATGGGAGATGACCCCGAGAGACGTCCGGGGTACGGTGCCATATGGGGTACTCCCCACACATACGAGGACACAGGCAGGGGGAGGTCCGTGGGGATTTCGTATGTCCGGGGTCAGCTCCAGATGCTTCACGAGGCGAGCATCACCTGGTACCCCTATCGTCTGTTCTACGATCGGGGCCTTCTGTGCCAGCTGACATTAGAGCAGAAATATCTCTCGTTTTATCGGGGGCCGTGCGTATGCTTCTGGATAGTTGAGTATCACTATCCTGATCGAGTGCCCCGTCAGTTTGGCTTGGATGCCTATGTCCCTGATTTTCCAGAGTTGGGCGAGCAGCAGACCACCCAGCTGCACAGGTAACTACCCACTGCCTTATTGTTTGTCTATTTTATTACTTGTTCAACCATACACGTTACTAATTAATTTATATTGCAGCACTAAACACAACAAGCCCAAAGTCGACTGGAGCACGCGTTTCTGGGAGCATTACCAGCGTGCTGCAAGGCCGGAGGATCACTTATGGACCCCGCCTCCAGCTCCAGATGCCCCTATGTCGGTCGGGCCTTGGAGATTGCGATACTTAGTATGGTACCAGAGATAGGGCATGTCGACGGTTTATCTACAGGGGGACTATGGTGATGCTCTTCGACTGAGAGTCACGGGTGACGGATCTAGGACTTACTTGCCTTTCGGCCCGATCCATGCTCGTTCGGTATGTTTAAATGAAACTGACATGCTTAAAAAATTATAGTTATTTATTCATCTTCTAATAATAATAATGAAAATACATTGTGTGCAGATTTTGACCGCTATTAGAGGAGTGGCACACAGCTTGGTGTGCATGGCGAGAAAAAGTTGGAGAGCGATAGGATGTCAAATGCTCCAACACAGTGCACCGATCATGGAGGACTCTGGGTGGGACGGGCGCCTGGTTGGTATGTTGCACGATGCTGGGGAGGACATCAATTGGCGCGAGATAAAGGCCCCACCACCAGATCCGGAGCAGCCTAGAGCTCCTATCTACGCTGAGGAGATGCCGCCACCTCCTACAGGTAATAATATGTCATACAAATGATCATTATTAAGCGTCTCTTTAAAAGATCATTCTTATTAATTTATCTTCATTTCTGCAGATGATGACTCGGGGTGGGCGATCTACCAATGGGTGTTGAACAACAACGCGTGGAACGCGTACTACAACGCGCATGGAGTTCCAGTGCAGCAGACCGAGGTAGCAAAAGTTCATTATTTAATTAATTTACTCGTTACTTCTATGTCTATAATTTAACATTGTTTACATACAGGATGAAGCTGCCGCCGCCGCCGCCGTTTTCTCATTGGATGACCTCACTGGAGATGAGGGCGAATGGGAGCCAGCTAGCTCCCACATACCGCAGTATATGGAGCCCAGACAGCACGACGGCGAGGCCAGTGGGAGTGGGGCACAGACTGCAGATGGCTTTGCCTCTGCTATATTTGGCACACCACCTCCGGCCACGTATCCTCCTACTTGGGAGGCCGATCCGTGGGTGTTGCGTAAACAGCCGGGGATCCATGGGGAGTATGCATTACACCTGGGGGGAGGACCCATGGGCGCGCGAGGCCGTACACGATGACATGCAGGTGGATGAGGTTCCCCAGAGGCGTCCGCCGTCGCAGAGGGACCGCCATGCACCTACTAGGTTGGAGCTCTCCAGACCTTGCCGTCGTCATCGCCGTTAGGGTTTTTATATTTTTTTAGTTTGATAGGTTTCTAGTATTTTATGTTTGGATTATTATATTTCATGTTTGGACTGTTATGTTTCTTGTTTAGACTTACCATTTAGATTACCTACTTTTGTTGTTTAGACTTACCATTTAAAAACATTTAAACATTAACAAACTAAATATAAAACTAATCAATTATATTAAAGCTAGACAATTACATAACATATAAAAATAATCGTCAATTATAAAAATATAATCGTCAACAAATAATAAATATATATCATACAATTTAATATAGTAAACAATCAAACAAATCATTACAACAATTTAATATAAAACATTCAAACAAATTAAAACATAAAACCGCCATAAAAAAAAAAAATAATAGCGGACCGCCCAGCAGCTGGGCGGTCAGCTATGAAGAGTGGACCGCCCAGCTGCTGGGCGGTCAGGTGGAGAAATTGGACCGCCCAGTGGACGGGCGGTTGGGGTAGATTTAAAAATAAGTTTGGGGTGGGGGCAGATTTGATAATTTGTTTTTTTTTTGGGGTATTAATAAAAATATCGGCGAATTGAAAATAGTACGAGGTGAAACCATTTGAAATACAATCTCTAATATTGAAATTGGTAACTGATGCAAAACAATTTGATTTTAATCCAATTCATGACAATTTTAGGCCCAGGCCCACTACAAGTTTCATTTCCAACCACAGGCTTTTCCGGCTTTCTTTTTCAAACAAAAATAGCCCGAAATATGTCAATCTGAAAAGCTCAATTTTCCTTCATATTGGGCCCTAAACCCCATTTTAAGGGAATCGGGAGCGGTCAGATGGGAATCAGACCAAATCCGGTCCTAAGTCCAGTTGGAACTGTTCGATTTATATTAAGATTTGCGCTCACAGCTACAAGATTAGGACGGATCGAATGCACACGAATCTTCATGCTGATCGAACATATGTGACGGGAGTCGGACCAAATTTGGTCCAATGTCATCTGAGCCTCACATATAATAGAGAACATGAACATTTCTACAAGCAGCTCAATTGCTTTCAAAAGTTTTGTACATTATCCGAAAAAAACATTCAGAACACTGAAACTTTTTTTCTTCTTTTAATTGGACGGAGGACTTAGTAAAATTTGATTATTAACAAAAAAAATACAAGAGTAGTAAGAATTGATAGGGTTTACAATTTAGAGACAAAGACAAAGATCATAAAAAATAAAAGGAGATTAATATAAAGAAATAATTAAGTACAATTTCAAAGCTACTTTGTAGTCTTCCAATTTTTTTTGTTTTTAATTGTGTAGCATTACTTTAATAGTTAATCAGGAGAATTATAAATTTATAAGAATAATTATTTTAGTACCCACAGTTGAGTACCCGCATCGTACCCGCACTTACTCCGTCCCGAATAACTTCCATAACCGTAAGCGGTCCCCGCAACTACCGATTAACTTCCAGTTTGAATTTCAAACTTTCCTTTCTCTCCGTTTCTTCCTTTTTCGAAGCTTCGTCGATTTTGAGGCGATTTTAGGTCGATTTGGAGGCGATTTGGAGGCGATTTGGAGTCGATTTGTAGGCGATTTGGAGGCGATTTGGAGGCGATCGTCTGGCTTTCGAAACTGGAAGCGATTTCGGTGATTTTTCAAAGGTGATCAGCTAGGTTAATATTGTTTCTGTTCTATTTCGGTGATTTTGTTTTTGTTCTGGCGATTTCGGTGATTTCGTTTCTATTTCATATACACAATCTGGATTTTGAATTTTGAGATGTTTTTGACAATTTGATTTGCGAAGATGATCTAATTGTCTATTTTGTGTTAATTTCATCATTTTATTAAGAAATCTCTTGATAGAAATCGGTTGATATTTCTTGTTATGAGTTCTTTATGTGTATAATAAGTAGGGGAATAAATCTGTTTGTTATGTGTAAACTTATAATATTGTGTTTATAGATGTTAATACTTCATTACATCTCTATGAATACTTCAGTTGGCAGGCCTTATAACATATAGAGTAGAATCTACATTTTGCTATTACAGGTATTAATACTTGGATACCTTGATGCCAATACTTCTCATTTTGAATATTAATACTTGAGAGTGTAGTCATATACATTTTGCTATTACAGTTATTAATACTTGGATACCTTGTCGTCAATACTTCTCATGTTTAGTATTAATACTTGACATATTAGCCATATACATTTTGCTATTAAAGTTATTAATACTTGGATACCTTGATGTCAATACTTCTCATGCTTAGTATTAATACTTTACATGTAGCCATATACAGTTTGCTTTTACAGTTATTAATACTTGGATACGCTGATGTCAATACTTTGCATTTTATTGTTGAATATTAGGATGGATATTGATCTCAATGAGTCTTTTGGAGATGAATTATGCATACAATATAATGGTGATGCAGTGGATGAGGTGAATCTGTATCGTTTCTATGAAGATTTGCATCGTGAAAATGATGTAATAAGTGATGATGTTGGCATTAGAGAGTTTGACTGGGATCTGAACACCATATTGGATGTTTCACAACCTGAAACAGACAATTTTCAAGGTGAAAAATCTAATGTAAATGGAAATGCAAGAGTGGAGGTTGATGTTGTTGGCATCAGAGATTTTGACTTGAATCTCAACATGGAATCTGTCAACAATGAGTTGGATGAAGAAGTTGAGGTTCAAGGTGAAAGATATGTAGAAGAAGTTGAAGGAGTTGTAGAAGATGAAGTAGATGATATGGAAGATGAAGATCATGAATTATTGCCACCAGCTGTTGGTGATGTATTTGATTCGATTGATGAAGCACGCCAATATTATGAGCTATATGCGAAGAAAATTGGATTTGTTGTTGTCAAAAGGTCAAACCAAAAGAAGAGGGGTACTACCTTAGTCAACCATGTAACATTTGCCTGTGGCAAATGCAAAGAGCCATTACGTCTTGAGGATGGACCTATCCCACAGAGGAATAAGGGTTATATAGGGACAGGTTGTAAGGCATGTGTTAAATTAAGAGATTCTGATTTAAGTGGGAATTGAGTAGTAAAGAAAGTGATTTTAGGGCACAATCATGATTTGGTACCTGAAACAACATTCCTTATTGCAGGATTCCGATATATCCCAAACCAATACCAGAGATTATTGGAGTTTAATGAAGACCAAGGTCTTGTGGTATCAGTTAATATCAATCTTGTAATAAAAACTGCTGGAGGTTATATGCGGTGTCCTTTTACTCGTAGAGATGCGCGGAATCATATTGACAAATACAAGAGGTTGAAATTACAGTCTATTGGTGGGAATGATGCTCAACTACTCTTTGATTACTTTGGAGTGAAGGAAAAGATCGATAGAGATTTTTTTTATAGATACGAATATACAACTGATGGGCGTTTATGGAGCGTATTTTGGGCTGATGGCCGTAGTCGAGCATCTTACAAGTATTTCCACGATGTTGTTGTTATGGATGCAACATACTTGACCAATAGGTAATAATTCATTTTTTTTTTTCAGAATAAATGTCAGTATTTTTTTTACTAGAATATGTCAGAATATGTACAAATAGTAGGATATATAAAGACATGTGTAGGTATAAATACTTGGTGTATTCAGATATAAATACTTGTTGTTTCAGATATAAATACTTGGTGTGTTCAGATATAAATACTTTCTATTTTAAGAGTGAATACATGGATCAGTTGAAATTAATACAATAATATATATGTATATTTACTAATTTGTCTTTTTTGACGTGTCTCAGGTACGATATGCCTCTTGTGTTATTTGTCGGTGTTAACCACCATGGTCAGACTATTATCTTCGGTTGTGCTTTGCTCGGTAGGGAAAGTGTGGAAGATTACAAATGGTGCATTGCCAGGTAAAAATACTTGATGTGTTTAGATATTACTAACTAATTTGAAATGTTAGGGTAAATACTTTAGATATTTAGATATAAATACTTTAGTAGTTTAGATATAAATACTCTAATGGTTTAGATATAAATACTCTAATGGTTTAGATATAAATACTCTAATGGTTTAGATATAAATACTCTAATGGTTTAGATATAAATACTCTAATGGTTTAGATATAAATACTTCAATGGTTTAGATATAAATACTCTAATGGTTTAGATATAAATACTTTAGATAAAAATACTTGAGGTGTTAGGTATAAATACTCTGGATGTTTATATATAAATACTTGGTAGTTGCTTAGTTGGCTGTTAAAACTTTTTCATTGTCTAGGTTTTTGGAATGCATGGATGGTGTGAAACCGGGAGGTATTCTTACTGATCAGTGCGCAAGCATTGAATCTGGTATACGACATGTATTGGGACCTGAAACAGTACATAGATATTGTTCTTGGCATATTTTGCACAAGCTCCCTAGCAAATGGGGATTTGTGTCTGATAATGTTAAGTCCAATAAAGTTCAGGAGAAAAAAACTGCAAAGTCCGATAAGGTTAAGGAGGTTGTATACAAGTCGAAAACCAAAGAAGATTTTGAAGAAAAGTGGTTGAAATTAATGGATGAACTCGGAAAGGAAAATGATTCCTGGTTTAGAGGGATATTTGCATTAAGAGAGAAATGGGTACCAGTATTTTTAGATGGGCAATTTTGGGCTGGAATGACTAGTACCCAAAGGGTAGAAAGTATGAACCATTTCTTGAATTCTTATCTGACAAAGAGAGAGAGAGTCTTAAAGATTTTGTTGAGAATTTTGAAGCAGCTCTGAAAAGTATTTGGCAAAATGAGAATGATGCTGATCACAAATCGAAATATAGAATTCCTATGCTGCATTATGGATTGCCGATGGAGGCTCAGTTTCAGCGTAGTTATACAAATGATATTTTTTACAAATGTCAACAACAATTCAGAAAATGTGTTAATTTGTCATGCAAATTAATCGAAGAAAAAGACGAAGAAGCAGTTTATGAAGTTAGTGATTGTTGGAGCAAAATGTTTGTTGTTATTTATAGGAGAGCATTAAGGGAAGTGCATTGTATATGTAGAAAGTTTGAGACAATGGGTATTCTATGTGCACATTCCATTCAAGTTTTAAAGCAAGAGAAGATATTTGCTGTTGAAGATAAATATATTGTGGAGCGGTGGAGGAAGGATGTCTGTCGTTACAATTTGTCCATAGTTGACCCACATTTGCCAACTATACCTGAACAAAGCAGGTAAAATAACTGATTAATATTTTATAATATATATTTTATGTCACAGGTATATATACATAAGCTGATATAATTAAATACTTGATATTATTGTTCTTACATTTTTCTTTAGGCTCTATCAATTGACAATGGCTACAAATCCAATAATTCAAGAGTTGCTTCATCTTGGCAGTCTTAACGAAAATTTGCATAGTGCAGTTTTCAATGGTTTTCAGGAATTGAGAAACATAATATTAGGTTTGTTATTTTGTTTCATATAATTTCTTTAATTATGTTTATATTTGAAATAATTTTTTTATTGATATTTGGAATTCAAACTTGTATGAAACTAGCAAATGTCAATGGTGAACAAAGTGGTGCAAAAGTAACTTCTCAAGTTGTGGGGAGACCAGCTAGAGGTAGAAACAATAAAAATATTTCAGCAGTTACAAGAACAGGTATAAATACGTACTGTTTCTGATATCAATACTTTATGATTTTGATATCAATACTTGATGTATTCAGGTATAAATACTTATTGTATTCACGTATAAATACTTTCTGCTTCCAGATATAAATACTTGATGTGTTCAATATTTTATAGGTGAAGTAATTAATGATGAAGTGAACGTTCAGGCGGTAGTTACTGGTTCAGGAACAGGTATTGGGGAAAAAACTATTTATATTTTTCAACATAACTCATAGTATAGTTACATATAGTTGTTATAATTGGTATTAATACTTTTTTATATTTTGAGGTGATACAATGCAAGAAGAAAATGTTGAGACTGTGCTTAGTGGAACACGATCTGCATCATCTGATCAACAGACTAGTACTGTAGTGAATTATCAACCATCTACAAGTTTACTACCACCTGCTAAATCTAAAAAAAGAGTACGCCCCCCAAAAAGTACAATTAAGAGTAAACTTGATATTGCCATTGGCAAAATGATTACAAAGGAAAAAAAGGAGAAGGAAAAAAAGGGGAAGGGAAAAAAAGGTAAAGGAATAAAAGAAGGAAAAGGAGAAGATATTAATACTTCAATTTAATTGTATAGATATAGATAGAAAAAATGATAATATAGATGTTCATAGAAATACATTTCATATAGTATATTTTTGTTGATTTTCTTTACATTAATAGAGGCAGAGGAACTATGAGAAGCAATATATTGTACAAATTTTTTTTTCATCTATAGTTGATATAGTTTACTAATTCATTATGTTTTCTTTTTTATTTGTTTCAAAGTAATAAATACTTCGTGATATAGCACAAATTCATTATATAAAAAAAATTATAACACATTTATGTTATTATAAATACTTCATTGTATAAGAAAAATAATATATATTAAATGAAATTTAAAGTTTATAATTAAATGTTTTATAACTGTAGAAATACTAGATGTGTTCACACATAAATACTTGATGTGTCCAGATAAATACTTGGTGGTTCAGATATAACCACTTGATGTGTCCAGATATAAATACTTGATATCTTCAGATATAAATATTTGTTTGTTCATATATAAATACTTGGTTTGTTCAGGTATAAATAATTGGTAGTTTCACATATAAATAATTGGTAGTTTCACATATAAATATTGGATTCTTTGTGTATGAATACTTGCTATTTAGCTAATCAATACTTGGTATCATCAGCATGCATATTTTAGTAAAGAAGACTTGAGCGTAGGTCCGATGGGTTTAACCACCGTCGATTTGCTTTAAGATCGTGTGGAATGCTTTAAACTTCGTGCGAGCTTGTTTCACTTGTCGTGCGCAAATATCTTAAACTAGATCTGACGGTCATCTTACTAGTTGAACCTAAAAGTAGGTCCGATGGGCATCGGACCTACTCCGTTCTCTTTAAAGAAATGCTTGGAGATGATTGTTATAATTAACGAAATGGAGACGGTCCTCGCATTAAATGGTCCCCACACATTCATATTTGAAATTATATTCATATGGGTTGCGCCATTTCGTATGATTGAACCTTCACATATGCGCCATTTCATATGATAGAGTATTTATATTTGTACCACTTCGTATCTACCTCGAAGCGGTGCGCCTTTTGAACCGTGTTCAACTAATGTCATCAACTTCTGTCCTTCGATCACATCACCGAACAGACCACTGTACCACTAAGTGAGCAAGCAACCTCCTGTCCTTCGATCACATCACCGACTAAGCAATCTCCGTCTTTCGCTCTTTCTCTCTATCTAGGGTTTGTCTTTCCACAACGATCAAAGCACCGATCAAAGCACCGATCGAAGCACCGACCAAAGCACCGATAAAAGCGATTGTCTATCCACACCGTCTAAGCACATTTGCTATCCACACCGTCGCAATGGTGATTCTACGCCAGTTAAGCACCGATAAAAGCGAAGGAAATCCTTCCGAGCAAGTGAGCAACGACGGAACTGTCAGTGTTCCTTCCGAGCAAGTGAGCAACGACGGAACTGTCAGTGTTCCTTCCGAGCAAGTGAGCAACGCGAAAAAGCAGATCGTACTATTTCAAAGTGTGAAACCCACAGAAAAGGCTGATGAAGGTACAATCTGTTATTTCTGAGAAATTTTCAACAATTTTCGAGTATTAAATGTAATTTTAGGTATAAATACCTTAGGTTTTAGTTGTAAATGATGTCTGACTTTTCAATTAGGAACAGAGAGAGTAATTTCTGGTTCTGAGAAATCACCACAAGTTACAATCTGCTCGATGAAACCCGAAGAAGGTACAATCTGTTAATTTTTTGAAATTTTGAACAATTTTTGAGTAATAGATGTAAATTTAGGTATAATTTTTGAGTAATTTATTCCTCATATTTTAGGAGTACATGAAATTTTAGTTATAAATACCTTAATCATTAGTTAATAGCTGTGCATAAATACTTGTCAGCTATAAATACTTGATATGTTCAGATATAAAAACTTGACTTGTTCTGATATAAATACTTGATGTGTTGAGATATATAATACTTGATGTGTTTAGTGTGTAGGGTTTAGGAGTAATACCTTATATTGTCAGATATAAATACTTGATTTGTTGAGATACTTGATGTGTTTAGGGTTTAGGGTTTAGGGTTAAGGAGTAATACCTTATATTGTCAGATATAAATACTTGATGTGACTTGTTCAGATATAAATACTTGATGTGTTGAGATATAAATACTTGATGTGTTCTGATATAAATACTTTATGTGTTGAGATATAAATGCTTGATGTTTCAGATATAAATACTTGTTAGATTCATAATAATACCTGATATGATCCAGCATGCACACTCAAATATTTAATATAAATATTGGACTCTTTATATATGAATACTTGTTACTTATTTATGACTTTTCAATCAGGAAAACTAGAAGTTGCGAAATTAGTAGAAGTTGCTAAACGTGGTCGTGGACGCCGACCTGGTTATAGGAAAGGTAATTATTAAATACCTATTTTAATTGTTGGACATTAATACCTTATAATGTTGCTATCTGTACATTTTTACATATGTATAATTACTATATTAAATATTAGTAATTAT
Organism: Carex littledalei; assembly: GCA_011114355.1. NCBI lineage: Eukaryota > Viridiplantae > Streptophyta > Magnoliopsida > Poales > Cyperaceae > Carex > Carex littledalei. Next base: position 4,725,222 of record CM022081.1, read on the forward strand.
ACATACTTGGTATGTTCAGCTATGTTCAGATATAAATACTTGGTATGTTCAGCTAAAATAGGTATTTTAATTGTTTGACATTAATACCTGATATGTTTAGATATAAATACTTGGTGTGTTCAGCTATAAATACTTCATATGTTCAGATATGAATACTTGATGTGTTCATATATTAATTGATATGTTTAGATTTAAATACTTGGTAGTTGTTTAATAATACCTGATATGTTAAGATATAAATACTTGTTGTGTTCAATATAAATACTTCATGTGTTCAGATATAAATACTTGATGTGTTCAGATATAAATACTTGTTGTGTTCAGCTATAAATACTTGATGTTTTCATATATAAATACTTGATGTGTTCAGATATAAATACTTGTGGTGTTCAGCTATAAATACTTGATATGTTCAGATATAAAGAAAACTCTTCTAACACTTGTTGAATTGAGATTAACCACTAAACCTTCTCTGTTTTTTCTTATATGTAGGTACAATCTGTTAATTTAAAATTGGTATTTAATAATTACCTTATATTAAATATTTGTTATGTTGTTTATTCTTCATAGGTGATCCACCAATAAAACCACGAAGGGTGTCAGATTCTTGTATAAAGAACAAATGCTGTGTTGACACCGCTATGAGGTTCTTTCACTTGAGAGTTTTGAAGAAACTAAACGAGCATCACATAAGGTTATTAGCAAAAACTCCTTTTCTCCACCTCTTTGGATTTCCAAAAGGAACTGAAGTGAACAACGCCATCTTACATCAAATTTTGTTGATGTGGGATGGTAAAGGATCTTTCATTTTCAAGACTGGTAGTGGTGCAAGCACTACTGCCCACTCCCTCAAATTTACTGCAGATGAAGTGGCTTTAGTGATGGATCTTTCCACAGAAGGGAAACACGTACAATACAAGAGGGACTGTGTGACTCTATACGGTCTCCGGACGAGACATTTTGGGAAAGGTACTGGTGAGATCACTCGCAGAGAACTTGAAGATGCAATTGTGAAAGTAGTTGATGATACGTCATTGTGTTCATAAATTAACGATAAAGTTGCTGATGTTGTACGATTACTGGTGCTGTATTTGTTTACAACTATTGTTATAACCCGTAACTTTAAACCTAATTAATTAGTCTAATGATTGAGTTTTGCAACTAATTAAAACTTGAGTTAAGTAATTAACCAAAGCAAAGATTAAATCATTAACTTGATGATGTAGTTTTTTTATAAAATTGGTTATTTTAAATCAATTTGTAGTTTCATCAATCTTAGATTATATTAAAATTTCATGTTAAATCAATCTAAGATTTACGAAGTGTAAATCAAATTTGGTAATTACAATTTCCTAATTAAGAATACGCGTATTAATGACCATTATAATTTATATCAAAAAGAATTAAATGAAGTTATAAAATAATATCAACGAATAATTGTAGGAATTCTAAACGTAAATTTTAGTTTAAATTTTAGTTGATTGATCAAAAAGAAATCGTTGGTTTCGTTTGATCGCAAAATTTAATTTTTGAATTCGGAATTTTCTGACCAGATAAGATTATGATTTTAATTTATAAATTTATCACGACTAATGGCCAATAAATAGGCAATTAAATTTTGACCACGAGTCTCGTTTAATTTCCTTAATTAGATGTGGATAGTCCATGAGATAACACCAAATTGAATCCTTTGTAGTTATCAGAGAAATCCCAAACCGTTCAAATACATTGGCACCAATCTCAAAGCCATTCCCTCTCTTTGACAGTTGGCCCCCACTTCCTTTCTTCCTTTTCTTTCAATTTATCGGACCAGACCCCTCATTCCTCTGGGTTCCTCTCTGTCCGCTGCCCCACTAGAACACCGCTCTCCCTTCCTCTCTCGCTGACAGGGAAACCCTACTCCCTCCATCTCGGTCACTGACCACCGAGCCCACTGTCACCGATCTCTCCATTTCGCTGTTCTCTGGAGAAGAAGATGAACCGATTAATTCTCTCCCACGCGCGCTGCGCTCAAAATTCTCCGCTGTCTTCTCCCCCGTCAGAGAAACTTGTACTTGCGACGATTTAGTCGCGTTTAAGCGCGTGGGTTGCGCACCTGCTCTCTGAGAGCGTTGAATTTATGATCTCTCTCTCTCTCTCGGGTTATATAACCTCTTACCTTTCTCTCTATATTGTTTTTCGGTTCTTGCTTTGTATAACTCTCATGTGCTGAGGCTTTTACCATTTCTCCCTCTTTTCCGTTTTCCACTGTGATTGTTGATTATCAAAGCCAAAAAGGCTTTGATTGTGCTTGGGTTACGATTTTCTCTCGGGCGCCTTCCTTGTGCTGTCTCGGTGCTAGGTGGTGCCTTTCTTTTGGTGAAATTGCTGATTTGAGAAGACCGAGAGGCGAGCCATTCGCTTGGTACCGGCCAAAATAAGAGCCCCGCTTGTTTACGGTAATTGTCCCTTCTCAATTAATCGATTCTTGTTCCGTGGAATTTGTGAAATATCGCAAGTGTGGGTAGAACTTGAATTGATAAATATTGGGTGCAGGCTGTTGATTTTCCTGACCTAATTGATTGCTTGAATTTTGGCGTTTACGAGTAATTGCGATTGGATTTTTCTGTTAAGTGTCATTCGGCCTTATTTTGCCTTGCTGACTCTGGGTTCTGTCTCTGTACCGGCCTTGTGCATGGTACCTTGTTGGTGCTGATTTTGCTAGTTCGGTACCATGCTTTCCTTGTTCCAGTGTTGGCCTCTGTTGTTGCCTTCACTGATTCTGACTTGTGCCTTTGTTTGTATTCTGTGTGCTTGTTCCAGAATTTGTGTGACTTGCTTGCTTGTGAAACTTGAACATTGGGTGTTGAACTTTTATGGCACTCGGTACCAGTCGTACCAGCCCGGTGTTGTTTACTGATACCAATCCTTCTTTCCATTTGTGCTCTGTTGTTTGTTGTGCGTTCAAATCACTGGTAATCGGTACCAAGTGACCTCTGTTGATTGTTGTTAATTGGAAAAAGATGAATATTAAGAGAAGGGTTCGGCCCAAATGAAATTAATTAAAATATAGGCCTTTTTAAATTGCTGTTGGGTCATATAAATTTTGAATGTTAATGGGCCATTGATTTTTTTTTTAAAATGGATGTATGATTTGATTGGGACTTTCGGACTCAATCAAAGAAACAATTTAAATAAAAAGGAGTATATAGTGCCCAAATCCTAATTCAATATGTAAGCTTAATTAAAAAGCTTTTGTGACTACTTAGTTAAGCATGCCATAAATAAAAATAAAACGTGGATAGCATTACAATGCATAATTAACATGAAAGAAATTTAATTAGTATAACTAGTATATTGTAATGATAATATAATATATCTTATCTACTTAGTATCGGCTATGATTAAGTTATATCATAATATAGTATTTTAATGTGTTAATATCTATCCTAAGAACATATAAACACAAATATATTATGTAATCTAATGGTTTTGGAAATCCAATTAGGCTTTGGTAATTTAAATAATAGGCTTGACCCAAATCGAATTTAAAAGAGAAAGAAATTAAAATAGTTTAACACATTTAAATTAATTAGGATTTTAAATAAATTAATAAATTAAGTAGTTAGCATTTTAAATTTAGTAGTTAGATTTTTAAAATAATTAGTTAAGTAATTAGATGTTTCAAATTTAATAATTAGAAGTTGATAAGTTAAGTATAAATTTTAATTAAAGAAAATAACTTTCAAATAAAATATGTTGTTAATTAATAAAGGACAATTAATTAACAACATATTAATATTTTCGAATCATTTCGATTACAAAAGTTTAGTTATTAGGATAACTAGATAATCGCGTAATATTTTGTGATTATAAATTAATCAACTTGTACAAATTTTTAAAATGAGTTCGTATGACTTTAGAAATATTCTAATTAGGAATTTAACGTTTATTGAGTAAGTACTTAGGATTTAAATTATGTGTAGCTAAATTAATTAGGAAACACTTTTATAATACACATAAATAGTTAGGGATCAAATAATAACAATTTAAAGTGCGTAGATTATGTTTTAAGTAAATAAGCAGTTTATCTTCAAATTAAAATATAACGAATGATTTAAGTGAGTCAAATTAATAATTAGATTCGAACTCTAGTTAATAACTAATTAAGTACGAACACTTAGTGAAAATAATCAAACGGGGTAATAAGGGTTACGAGTACTTAGTTTAGACTCTAATTAAGTTACGTCTAAATTACAGGTTAGCCGACCTACGTAGATTTCGACCCGTGGATCGATCCCGCTGACGCTTGTACAGGAGCAGGCGAGGATTACGTGGATCCCGGAGGCTATTAGCGCGTTCTATCCCTACAGCCATCAGGTGTGGGATATCTGAATTATCTTTTCGTGGCGTACTCTTACCAGTCGACCACTTGACCTGTCATTCGCACCTTTAAATTTTGTAGTTGCATTAGAGCATGTTTAATCCTTTCTGAACTGTAATTAGGAAATTGCATAACCCCTTCTAAATTGAAATTTAATGCTTTCTTAGGAGTAGCGTAACTTAATTAATATATAATAATTTAGGATATTAGTTGTCCTCTTCTCGTAGAGGGCAACATATTATCGTAGTTAAGCATGTGCATTGGTGAGTGTGAGATAGAAGACCGAATGACTGCTTTCCGTTCTCGTAGGCATGGGATGCGAGGCGGCTTGTGGGTCATTGGGCTGAGGGATTACTTGATCCCTTAGAGGTCTTATTAGGATTATTATTATTATATGCATGGAATTGGTATCATATCATTTGTCGATCATTTTACATTTGTGCGGACCGATCTCGAGTCCGGAGACGATTCGGGAGCTATCCCCCCTACATTAGGAGCTACTTGCCTAGTACGGCTGCCGAGGTTGCGGTGGCAGATTTTATTTTTATTGTTGTTACGGGCCGCTCATGAGCCCTTGTCCCATTGATCCGGTTGGATGGTGGAGTTTCGTCTCTGCTCATGAGGAAACGGATTAACTCATTCTTACGACCTGCTTGTAGTTTTCTCCTATTGGATATGTTTGGATGAAGAATCATCTAGAGTAAGGAAAATACACGAAATTTGGATATAACCATCGGCTAGCGTGCCTTGCCTACGGGTTGAAGTCTTTGGGGCAAAGCTCGATGCTATTAGGCATCAAGTATCTTTGCATCCACTGATCGCAGTCCTTGTGTTATGTCGCATTGAGATATAAATTCAATTTGGTTGAATTTGGCACGGCACGGGGTGACAAAATTATCCGTATTATTACTATATCAATTTGTACACACGGTACCTATTGTACTGGACTCCGGTTGAGTATAATATTCATCCTCATATTTTATTTTGGGAAATTTCATCATTTTGGCATAATAGGATAATCACATCATGTCATCTATTATATGTATATTTTCTTTTGTAGTTATTATGATAGGTTTTAAATTCCGCAGCATGTGCATTAAAAGTGAATAATTACCGACTTTACGTAGATTTCAAATTAAAATGTGCTTTGACTTGAGAGGATCCCTGAAGGGATAATACTGGGTCACATACTGGGCGATCATTCGCTCATCCCCTCCTTTTTATGGATGTGGGCAGGTACAGAGTCTGACGGTCCGCAGCATGAGTTCTCAGGAGCTGTCCCCGACGGTCATATCGCCTGATATAGATTAGGGACCTTTGTTTAGGGTTTTACGAGTCCGATGTTTTTGTTATACATATTGGACTCGATAGATTATGTATCTCTGACTAGTTTGTGTTTATTCTATCCCGAGGTGGATTGTATGGATATTATGTATGTATGTATGTTTATTTGATATTTATGACTTTGCTTGATCATTTTATTATTGCTTCCGCTGTGTGATTATTATTATTGTTTAGCCTTGCGTGTCATTTCGATTAATTAACACGAGGCGGGGACTGATCATACTCTAATCCGGAAATCCTGGTTTGGGGTGTGACAACTATATTGTTCCCGCAATCTACTGGGAATGTGCCAATTCACATGTTCGGTATCGCTGAAAATCTGAAAAAACTCAAGTTTCTGAACTGGTCTGAGTCGGTGCACCAAATGTTCATGGACAACATTCCTCATAATGCTGCATGGTGTAAGTTGAAAAAAGATGGAGAGGAAGTTGTTGTAGAAAGTTCTCAAGAAGAATTTGCTAAGAAAAAGAAGAAGCCGAAAAAGGCTTCAGGTACACTGCCAGGGTGTGCTTTGGCTCTGATTGTAAGTCATAGGAACTTTTATTCTAACCTAATAATTATTTTATCTGTTAATCATCAAATGAAATATAAGGGTAAATACTTGGCATGTTTGTTCTAAATACTTGTATGTTTAGATATAAATACTTGGTGTTTAATAATTCCTGATATGTTTAGATATAAATACTTGGTATGTTCAGCTATAAATACTTGATGTGTTCAGATATGAATACTTGATGTGTTCATATATTAATTGATATGTTTAGATTTAAATACTTGGTAGTTGTTTAATAATACCTGATATGTTAAGATATAAATACTTGTTGTGTTCGATATAAATACTTGATGTGTTCAGATATAAATACTTGATGTGTTCAGATATAAATACTTGAGGTGTTCAGCTATAAATACATGATCTGTTCAGATATAAATACTTGAGGTGTTCAGATATAAATACTTGAGGTGTTCAGATATAAATACTTGAGGTGTTCAGCTATAAATACTTGATATGTTCAGATATAAAGAAAACTCTTCTAACAATTGTTGCATTGAGATTAACCACTAAACCTTCTTTGTTTTTTCTTATATGTAGGCATGGTTCTATGAGCATGTCAAGATCAGAGGTATTTACAATTGTGGTGGCCGCATCCCTAGATACCTCAATTGGAAGTTGAATATTACATGGAAGAGGACAACTTTAGAGCCTCACTTGAGGGATGTGAAAGTTTCAGATGTGAACAGCAATCCACTGAAAAGGGGCAGAGGCGAGAAACTGATTTTTCATGGGTTTACTGCACATAAATTCTTGCATCTTATTAAAAGGTATGCGCCTCTTCAGAGTGTGTCGAACCTGAAGCTTCTTCACTTGTTGAAAGAAATGACTCCAATTTTCTGGCTTTTGGCCATTGAACCTTGCCAAGAACTTATTGATCTTAATGAAAAAGAGAGGTTTGACGATTTGTCATTTGAACAAGATGAACACCCACAACTTTCAGAAATGTCACCGAAATCTGCAAGCAAATTGGTTGAGTTTGTTACTGCTATTGAATGGCGCAACCACATAAGCAAGAGGTTAATGGAATCACGTAAGTTTTTTTTATTAATTTTATAAGAATAAATATTTGGATGCACCATTGTTTATGCTTTAATATTTCAGTATTAATATTTGAAAGTGTCATTATGCACATTTTTAATTATATGTTTTATTTTTCTTTGTAGCTCGTAAAGAGATTAAAGGTGATAAGCAAGAGGAGACTGATTTCTCTTCTAAGAAATCAAGTAAGTTTTTTTTAGTTTTGTGTTATGTTTTATGTTTTTTCAACATTATGATGATTGAACTACATTGTACAGATGTTTATTACTTCAAACAAACTTTAAACATAACTTTGTTTGTGTTCTTTTTAGATTGGTAATTTCACAATAATACTTGATGTGTTCAGATATAAATACTTGATGTGTTCAGATATAAATACTTGTTGTTTCAGATATAAATACTTGATGTGTTCAGATATAAATACTTGATGAGTTCAGATATAAATACTTGATGTGTTCAGATATAAATACTTGATGTGTTCAGATATAAATACTTGATTAATTCAGATATAAATACTTGATTTGTTCAGATATAAATACTTGATTTGTTCAGGTATTAATACTTGACTTGTTGAGCTATAAATACTTGGTAATTCAGATATAAATACCTGATATTTCTCATCAGTATTGATTTGTTTTTTCTAACAGCTCCTGCACATGGTAAACGTAAGCTTTCTGAAGTCAAGAACAGCAGTGGTAAAGCTGATAAAGAAGGAACAAAGCCATCTCAAGTCAGGAAAACACCTCCTAGCGGGAAACACAAGAGGAAATTGGACTACAGTGTAACCCCTACACCTTCAGTTGGGAAAGATGCACCAAAGAAGCCTTCCAAAAGAGAAGTAGATCAAATGAAAGCTGAAGAAATAAGAAACCAGAAAAGGAGGAGAAGTCCTAGAATACTAGAAGCTGAAGAAGAAAAGAAAAGAGTAATGCAAGGAGGTGAGAAAGAAACGCAAAGAAGGGATGACATTGGTGAACAGAAAGAGAGGAGAAAGAAGAGAAGAGAAGAGAAAGAAACAAAAACAAAAGAAGAGAAGAGAAGAGAAGAGGAGTCTTTAGATGAGGAAGGAGAACCGAAAGGGAAGGAGTTTTTGGGAGAAGTACCATTGTGTCAAGAGGCAGGAGAGGAAGAAAAAACAACAGGTGAGGATGTTGTAGTAGAAGATGTTGATTATGAAACAGAAGGGGAGGTAGACGGGCTAAGTAGTCAATTCAGTGATCTGAACCAACTTGTAGAAACAATAGTTGCTTCAGTGGATAAACCAAATGAAGAGGGAGGAAACAATGTGAATTCTGAAGTGGGGATGCAACAAAGAGAAATTGCAATCCCCACTGTAGTGCCAGAAGTTGTGAAAGAATCTGGGGTGGAAGAAGTTGTGAAAGAACCAGCGGTCGGGCAAGAAGTTGAAAAAACTGGAGTGAAAGAAGTTGGGCAAGAAGTTGGGCAAGAAGTTGAACGACCTGTAGTGAAAGAACCAGTGGTTGTTAAGGAACCTGGAGTTGATGTAGTTGGGCAAAAACCTGTAGTGCCAGAAGGTGGGCAAGATGCTGTATTGGAAGTTTCACAAGAATCAGCGATTGATCTTTCTAAAATGGATCATCCAACTTTCAGCCTTGGATTTACCCCGCCTGGCCCCAAACTGCAACCAGAAGTTGTGAAAGAATCTGGGGTGGAAGAAGTTGTGAAAGAACCAGCGGTCGGGCAAGAAGTTGTAGTGCAAGAAGTTGAAAAAACTGGAGTGAAAGAAGTTGAGCAAGAAGTTGGGCAAGAAGTTGAACGACCTGTAGTGAAAGAACCAGTGGTTGTTAAGGAACCTGGAGTAGATATAGTTGGGCAAAAACCTGTAGTGCCAGAAGATGGGCAACATGCTGTATTGGAAGTTTCACAAGAATCAGCGATTGATATTTCTAAAATGGATCATCCAACTTTCAGCCTTGGATTTACCCCACCTGCCCCCAAACTGCAACCAAATCCAAAAAAAGAGAAAGAACCAAACCCCAAGGATATTATATATAAGAGAAAACCGAAGGCAAAAAATACACGTCAACCACCAAAACGTAGGAGTTACAAACCGAGGAAAGCAAAGAAACAAATAAGAGAGGTAGAAAGTACTCCTGAAATGGAGATAGTGGCAGCAGAGGAAGAAATAGAAGATTTGCCTTATATTGCCGATTTACCTCCATTGGATATTCTTTTTGATGATTGGGTTGAGTCAGCTGTTATTGAAACAGAGGTAAAAATTGAAACAGTGCCTATCAAATCTACCGAATTTTATAAAGACTGGAGTTATGGTAGAGATAGCTTGTTTGCTGACAATGGTAGCTTGCCATTAAGTGAACCGATGGAAATGCCCGATGAAAAATGGGATTATGGATTTAGGAATATCATCAGTGAGCAACAATGCAGACTTCTTGATGATTGGGCTATTAAGTACTTTCAACTTGAGCTGAATGAAACAGATTATGCATTCAAGAACTCAGAGTTGAACATTTTTGCCACTGTTGCACAATTTTATGATTTGTTGTTCAGTAAGAGCTTCATTGTTGATAAAATTCATAAAATTGTGCAACAGTGGCAAAAATGTTCAACTCTGAGTTCTTGAATGCATAATCTGTTTCATTCAGCTCAAGTTGAAAGTACTTAATAGCCCAATCATCAAGAAGTCTGCATTGTTGCTCACTGATGATATTCCTAAATCCATAATCCCATTTTTCATCGGGCATTTCCATCGGTTCACTTAATGGCAAGCTACCATTGTCAGCAAACAAGCTATCTCTACCATAACTCCAGTCTTTATAAAATTCGGTAGATTTGATAGGCACTGTTTCAATTTTTACCTCTGTTTCAATAACAGCTGACTCAACCCAATCATCAAAAGGAATATCCAATGGAGGTAAATCGGCAATATAAGGCAAATCTTCTATTTCTTCCTCTGCTGCCACTATCTCCATCTCAGGAGTACTTTCTACCTCTCTTATTTGTTTCTTTGCTTTCCTCGGTTTGTAACTCCTACGTTTTGGTGGTTGACGTGTATTTTTTGCCTTCGGTTTTCTCTTATATATAATATCCTTGGGGTTTGGTTCTTTCTCTTTTTTTGGATTTGGTTGCAGTTTGGGGGCAGGCGGGGTAAATCCAAGGCTGAAAGTTGGATGATCCATTTTAGAAAGATCAATCGCTGATTCTTGTGAAACTTCCAATACAGCATGTTGCCCACCTTCTGGCACTACAGGTTTTTGCCCAACTACATCAACTCCAGGTTCCTTAACAGCCACTGGTTCTTTCACTACAGGTCGTTCAACTTCTTGCCCAACTTCTTTCACTCCAGTTTTTTCAACTTCTTGCACTACAACTTCTTGCCCGACCGCTGGTTCTTTCACAACTTCTGGTTGCAGTTTGGGGCCAGGCGGGGTAAATCCAAGGCTGAAAGTTGGATGATCCATTTTAGAAAGATCAATCGCTGATTCTTGTGAAACTTCCAATACAGCATCTTGCCCACCTTCTGGCACTACAGGTTTTTGCCCAACTACATCAACTCCAGGTTCCTTAACAACCACTGGTTCTTTCACTACAGGTCGTTCAACTTCTTGCCTAACTTTTTGCCCAACTTCTTTCACTCCAGTTTTTTCAACTTCTTGCCCGACCGCTGGTTCTTTCACAACTTCTTCCACCCCAGATTCTTTCACAACTTCTGGCACTACAGTGGGGATTGCAATTTCTCTTTGTTGCATCCCCACTTCAGAATTCACATTGTTTCCTCCCTCTTCATTTGGTTTATCCACTGAAGCAACTATTGTTTCTACAAGTTGGTTCAGATCACTGAATTGACTACTTAGCCCGTCTACCTCCCCTTCTGTTTCATAATCAACATCTTCTACTACAACATCCTCACCTGTTGTTTTTTCTTCCTCTCCTGCCTCTTGACACAATGGTACTTCTCCCAAAAACTCCTTCTCTTTCGGTTCTCCTTCCTCATCTAAATACTCCTCTTCTCTTCTCTTCTCTTCTTTTGTTTTTGTTTTTCTCTTCTCTTCTCTTCTTTCTCATCTCTTTCTGTTCACCAATGTCATCCCTTCTTTGCGTTTCTTTCTCACCTCCTTGCATTACTCTTTTCTTTTCTTCTTCAGCTTCTAGTATTCTAGGACTCCTCCTCCTTTTCTGGTTTCTTATTTCTTCAGCTTTCATTTGATCTACTTCTCTTTTGGAAGGCTTCTTTGGTGCATCTTTCCCAACTGAAGGTGTAGGGGTTACACTGTAGTCCAATTTCCTCTTGTGTTTCCCGCTAGGAGGTGTTTTCCTGACTTGAGATGGCTTTGTTCCTTCTTTATCAGCTTTACCACTGCTGTTCTTGACTTCAGAAAGCTTACGTTTACCATGTGCAGGAGCTGTTAGAAAAAACAAATCAATGCTGATGAGAAATATCAGGTATTTATATCGCAGAACATCAAGTATTTATATCTGAATTACCAAGTATTTATAGCTCAACAAGTCAAGTATTAATACCTGAACAAATCAAGTATTTATATCTGAACAAATCTAGTATTTATATCTGAATTAATCAAGTATTTATATCTGAACACATCAAGTATTTATATCTGAACTCATCAAGTATTTATATCTGAACACATCAAGTATTTATATCTGAACACATCAAGTATTTATATCTGAAACAACAAGTATTTATATCTGAAACAACAAGTATTTATATCTGAACACATCAAGTATTTATATCTGAACACATCAAGTATTTATATCTGAACACATCAAGTATTTATATATGAACATATCAAGTATTATTGTGAAATTACCAATCTAAAAAGAACACTAACAAAGCTATGTTTAAAGTTTGTTTGAAGTAATAAACATCTGTACAATGTAGTTCAATCATCATAATGTTGAAAAAACATAAAACATAACACATAAAACTAAAAAAAACTTACTTGATTTCTTAGAAGAGAAATCAGTCTCCTCTTGCTTATCACCTTTAATCTCTTTACGAGCTACAAAGAAAAATAAAACATATAATTAAAAATGTGCATAATGACACTTTCAAATATTAATACTGAAATATTAAAGCATAAACAATGGTGCATCCAAATATTTATTCTTATAAAATTAATAAAAAAAACTTACGTGATTCCATTAACCTCTTGCTTATGTGGTTGCGCCATTCAATAGCAGTAACAAACTCAACCAATTTGCTTGCAGATTTCGGTGACATTTCTGGAAGTTATGGGTGTTCATCTTGTTCAAATGACAAATCGTCAAACCTCTCTTTTTCATTAAGATCAATAAGTTCTTGGCAAGGTTCCATGGCAAAAAGCCAGAAAATTGGAGTCATTTCTTTCAACAAGTGAAGAAGCTTCAGGTTCGACACACTCTGAAGAGGCGCATACCTTTTAATAAGATGCAAGAATTTGTGCAGTAAACCCATGAAAAATCAGTTTCTCGCCTCTGCCCCTTTTCAGTGGATTGCTGTTCACATCTGAAACTTTCACATCCCTCAAGTGAGGCTCTAAAGTTGCCATCTTTCATGTAATATTCAACTTCCAATTGAGGTATCTAGGGATGCGACCACCACAATTGTAAATAACTCTGATCTTGACATGCTCATAGAACCATGCCTACATATAAGAAAAAACAAATAAGGTTTAGTGGTTAATCTCAATGCAACAATTGTTAGAAGAGTTTTCTTTATATCTGAACATATCAAGTATTTATAGCTGAACACCTCAAGTATTTATATCTGAACACCTCAAGTATTTATATCTGAACATATCAAGTATTTATAGCTGAACACCTCAAGTATTTATATCTGAACACCTCAAGTATTTATATCTGAACAGATCATGTATTTATAGCTGAACACCTCAAGTATTTATATCTGAACACATCAAGTATTTATATCTGAACTCATCATATAAACAGAATAAAACATCATGCTGAAGTTTAGTACCTGCAAACCCAACATGCTTGTCAGACGGTTGCTTTGTAAGCTCAATTTTTTAATGCATTTCAAGCCACATAAATTGATAGCTTTGATTCGGTTTCGGCCAAGCCACAGCTCTTGAAGATTTGTTAAGGTTTCCAAGTTTTCCATTATCTGATATTCAATTGAATTCCAACAAAAAAAAGAAAATTTCAAAATTAAGAAAGGAAAAGAAGACGAAGATGTCATTTCAAGGTTTCTAACTTCTATTTGATAATAATTATTTGAAATCACAGGCATGAAACAATATTGATACAGGTACAGCCAGCTGGCACAGAATTATTAGTGCCAGTTGACACAATTTAGCAAGTTCTACTTACTTCGATATACCAGCAACAGGAGGTTTCTAAACCATTTTCACCAGAATGAACTGTACCATATGTACATACACAGATATTGAGCCAACAACATAACAGACCCCCTTCACCTTGGTTATGGGCATAAACAGAAAAATACCAGTATACCAGCAAAATAGAAAGGATCACTTAAATCCTCAAGTGTACCAGTATGGAAGCATACAATACCAAGATGAGATTTGGAGGCTAACCCTGAGTCTATTTGAACCAAGTTCAAGAATTTCTAAGGAATGGAAATGGTCCAACGCCTCCATTTTCAGCACTTCATTTTTGGAGACATAAAGCTCTTTTAATGCCAGAGACACCTTGGAAAGACCCATCAGAGATGTTATCTCATTAAATGCGACATCAAACACTAGGAGACTCTTGAAAATGCTCATGTCCGGTGTGTTTGTGAGCTTGTTATCCCTCAAAACCAGCTCCTGTTGAAAGGACAAAAAGGGGAAATAAAAGATGTGGTATGGGAATAAGATAAAAATATCATGTATATACTTCTCAGGTTCAACAGCATACTCAGGTTCAATATCATGTAAATACTTCTCTTCTTGTTGGTTCTTAATTGAGGATTTTTTTTTCAATATTTGTTCTGGATTGTGTTTACGAAATAACTCAAACATGTAACATCTGACCAGAATAACATAATATCAAACTCTGAAGCTTGCCACCAAGCTAATTGCTGGCCAGAAGCATACAAGATAAAATTCTCTAACTTATCATTTTGTCTGGCACAAATACTGACGTACAGCAGGTATAAACAGATACACATTGGTTAACCATTACCATACATATAAATAGCAATAAAAGCAATACCGCTTATAAGATATCAGCAAAAAGAAAGGGGTGAAAAAGAAAAGTACTAAACTTTTGAGGGGCATAAACGAAAAGCTAAGTATCCTACTCACCTCTAGACCAGAGATTGTATTCCAGTGAGTGAGGGGCTCGACAGCTTGATCGTCGAGCAAATTCTGACGCAGCGACAGCTTTTTAAGATGGGACAGGAGAGAGATGCGCTCGTCGAGCTTGGTGAGACGGTTAGCGGTGAGATCGATCTCTTCCAGGATTTCAGGTAGGTCGATGTCAGCCAGATCGTGCAACTGGCAGCTCGTCAGGTCTAGAAACCGCAACTCGTCGGTCGGATTGGTTTCCATTTCTGATCGGAGAGGAAGAAGAGAGGACCGCTTTCCCTTGTTTTTTTCTTTTTCTTTCCGGTTTTTCTAGTTTCTAGTCTACACTAGCGCTGAGGTTGCTGATTTCCAAAGCAAGCAAAAAAAGTGAGAATCGGCAAAGAGGACCGTATGGTCGCTGACTTGTCGGTCCCACATGGGAGAAACATAGGCTGGTTTGGATCCGACTTTGACGAGACAACGGACCCTGCTTCCATACTACGGACTCCGGTCCTACATGATCCATTTTAGTCTTTGCGGTTTTTCAGTAAAAAACCAGCCTAAACGGGCTAACCCTGAATTGCATATTTCAGTTTTTGGAAGGTACTACGTAGAAGTACGAGGTATATATGTATATATATAGTGCTTGGCTATTCTACTTATATAAGCATATGATGGCATATGCTTACAACTCATTTTTTCGTTTTTAAAATTCAAAAAGTCGATTTGAACCGTTAGATGTGATCTCTATATTGAAATGTGTTTGGAGACCAAATTTCACATTTTTCTTAATTTGTGAATGAAACTGTTTGTCTTAATTTGGTTTAGGAACTGTGATAACTGATATGTTTGTGAATAACTGATATGTTTTGTGTAATAACTGATATTTTGATATGTTGCTAATTGATATGCTTTTTGGTAATTGATATGAATTTTTCTAAGAAAATTTATATGTGAAGTTTGTTGTTTGTTATAACTCTGTAGATATAAATATACTCTATTCAGATTCTTATTCATCCAACGTAATATAGATATAAATCAATGTTTTAAATAGCGTTTATAGCGTCATAGCGGGAAGGCTACAAAAAAAGCTATAGTGAATAGCGAATAGCGTAGCTATAGGGGAAGCTATTCCAAATAGCATTTTTTTTTTACAAAAATTATATTATATATTTGTACTATATATTAACATTATCTAAAGTTTCATAGAACAATAAATAACACCAAATTAATTAAGAAACTATAATATTCACATTGAACTAGTACAAAAGTCCATGGTTCAAAATATCCATAATAATATCATAAATTATCGATCTTTTTCTATACAAAATATCTTAAGCATCATTATTCATTCTATTTTTTTTTCTATACAAAATAAATTTTATGGATCTTTATTTAAGCCCATATAAATTGTCTAAAAAAGCCCAATATGCATAGCGCGCAAATAGCGCGCTACACGCTATAGCGGACCGCTATTACCGCTATAGCGGCCGTAGCGCAATTAGCGTATTTTCATGCCATAGCTTAGCGTTTAGGGTCCAAAAACGCTATAGCGCGCTATTTAGAACACTGATATAAATACTTGATACGTTCAAATTTTATACTTGATAGTTTAGATATAAATATTTGATGCGTTCAGATTAAATACTTAATGTGTTCATATATAAATACTTGATTTGTAGATATAAATACTTGATTGTTGGTCAACATTTTTTGTTGACAATTTTAGTGGTCCCCACGTCGTTTATTACCCACACGTAAGCTAAGTCAACGTTTTTTATTGACAATTTTAGTGGTCCCCACATGCCGTTTGATGGTCCCCAAAATGCGGGTACGAAGAGAGGATTTTTGAAGAAAAGGTGCGGGTACGGTTATTTTAGGAAATCATATATCACAATATGTTGTTCTTTGTATAGATATAAATACTTGTCCTGATTAGATATAAATACTTTACAACGGTAGTATTAATACTTGTAAAACAAAATTACAGTTTTGGAAACGGTTGTGGTCCCCACAAGCAGTTATGGCAGTTTAGGTGCGGGTACAGTGCGGGTACTCATATCAGCTTCCAATTTATAATATGCTGAGTTCTAGAAAATGTTGACTATTGACCGCTCCCAAAATTGATGGGTTATTATTGTAATCAATTATTAATCATAAATTGAGATTGCCTACGGGCTTGTTATAGTAAGAAGATAAGCACAGTATTTCTCATGTTTTCTTCTATCATGGAATCATGACATGAAAAAACAAAGGTGACTTCTTTTTACTATGACGGTTAAAATAAAAGATAAAAACAGAAAAATATATATACACATTTAAATAATGTCCTATTTTAATGAAAATTCCTATATTTTGATGTAGGTACAATATATAAAAAAATGCTTGTTTATTTGATTATACATTATTTTCAATTTTTGTTGCACTCTAGTTTTTTTTATCTGCTTTCTATTCCAAATGATGTCATACAAAAAGAGTCGTTGATTCGTTGGTACTTTTGTTGCTCCAAAATATAAGTAATCATTTGTGTTAATAATATAAACTAAAGGTTGCTTGAATTAACCCCATGACATTGACAGCTTGGCTTCCATGAAAAGAAAATTCTTCCTAAAAAGAAGGGGAAAATAGTAGTAGTAGGAGAAGCATAAGAGGGAATTTATATCTAGTCAGGTAAGTGGTAACTGACTCCGTAGAATGAGATTTGAACCGTTTATTTCAATCTGATGCGAATCTCAAAGACTTTCCGACTTTCCGTACATCTAAACATGCTCGAAATAAAATTATTTGGTTAGAATTTCCTCAAACACTTGTGGTATCTCGGGAATACTCAGGAGGAGGAGAAACTCTGTCAACCTGATACTTCATATATGGTCCAGTATCGTTCTGATATGTATTGTATTGTCGTATCGTTACATGTATCCAGATCGCCTGATACCCGTATTGCGTTGAAAAATACCGTATCCCTGTATCTGTATCGTATGCAACAATACCCGTGCTCGTATCCATGCAACATGAGGAGAAACCATTTGAAATACAACCTCTAATATTGAAATTGATAACTGATTCAAAACAATTTGATTATGATTCAATTCATGACGATTCTGGGCCTAGGCCTACTATTACAAGTTTCGTTTCATAACACTGGCTTTTCCGGCTTTCTTTTCCAAACAAAAATAGCCCGAAATATTTCAATCTGAAAAGCCCAATTTTCCTTCATATTGGGCCCTAAACCCCATTTTTAGAGAATTGGGAGCGGTCCGAAGCCCAATCGAAGCCGTTAGATTTGCGCCACAGACATAAGATTCGGATGGATAAATGCGCACAAATCTTTAAGTGCATCGAATCGATCATACGGGAATGGGACCAAATTTGGTCCAATGCCCATCAGACCCCCTGCATTATTTTATGACCTAGTAATTTTTGCTTCTGCCCGAAACCCTACCGAGATTTTTATTAATATCCAAAGTTTAATAGAAATTAATATTTATGCCCAGAATTCTGGATTTTCGCCAAAAATGCCCAAGCCGCCCACAAAATGGCCGGCTTAGGGGGGAGGAGCAAAATAATGAAATCTAATTACGCTATGAATAGCAAAATAATGAAATCTAACACTGAAAATTTGAATTTTTTGTTTAAATTATTTGTTAGATTACTTCTTTTGATTTATAATTAGCATATTTATACTAAAATACAATATATTACTTGAAATTATGTTGAATTACACTATATTACAATAAATTATGTTGAATTACACTAAATTACGTTAAATTACGCTAAATTACAATCATTTATCTAATTACGCTAAATTACGCAAAATTACGCAAAATTATGAATCATAAAAAATAGTAAAAAAATTTGAAAAATAGTAAAAATTGGTATTCTACAAGTTCATTATGTAACTAATTTACTGAGCTACTTAGATTGAATAATAGAAATGAAAATCTTAATCGGAAACTTCAACTCAAGTTTTGAGGCTCTTCCCTTAGTTTTTTGGCAATTCTGAATTTTGAAAAACAACATAGTTGTCACAGACGCATGCGTATTTTCGCAAGCTTTCTAAAAAATGGTCATTTGCTGAAATCGGACACTCGAGCGCTATTTTATGACCGTTTGAAGTTTCACCGTTGTTTTTCGCCTTTTTAGTGAAGATATCGTCTCTATTCATATGTAATTTAGCGTAATTTACCGTATTTTAGCTTAATGTAATGTAATTTAGTGTAATTTACCTTAATATAGTGTAATTCAACATAATTTCAAGTAATGTATCATATTTTAGTATAAATATGCTAATCATATATCAAAAGAAGTAATCTATCAAATAATTTAAACAAAAAATTTAAATTTTCAGTGTTAGATTTCATTATCTTGCTTCATAGTGCCTCTATAAAAAAAAAAAAACGAGTATTTTGTGGCCGGCTTAGGGAGGGGGGCGTAAGCCGGCCATTTTGTGGCCGGCTTGAGCATTTTTGGCAAAAACTCAGAATTCTGGGCATAAATATTAATTTCTATTAAACTTTGGATATTAATAAAAATGTCGGGAAACCCTAAAGCAAATAAAAACTAACGCCGAACTATCAGAATTCAGATCCTCCCCGGTATCGTAACAGGGAATCTTTTACAATTACTTGATCTGGATCGTTCTTTTTAACTTGGCACGAATCTCAAAGTCCAATAATACTGCCCCCTCTGTCAGCCCGAATCTGAAAGCGGCTGAGAGTTAATATCAAACCGTAAAGTGAAGGGAATCTTTTACAGTAGTGGTGAGGATACTTGTCCCTTTCTTCTCCGTCTCTCTACCTCTCGCGCCAGGCGTTGCTAATCGCATATCTCCGACATGGTATTTTTCTTGAATTTTCTCCCTCTTTAGTGTTTTCTTTGTTGATTATTCGATGCTATTTCGATCTGCTATCGTTAGTACTAATTGGATGTGGGACAGTGGGAGGAACCTGTCGTTAAGTTCGTAATGCTATCTATAAGAAATGTGGCCAAAATGCACGAAAGTGCATTTGTTGGATAATCGCTGGCTGCTGTAAATTATGCGTTGTGTAGATTTCAAAAGTATTTACATAATTACGATAGTTTTATCAGATCTTTGATTTTGGGATTTAGCAATGTTATATATCATTTGTACTGTTGTCTGTAATTTAAAGTTGCAAATTTTAACATCAGATGACTATCCAGAAGAGTTGTTTAGTAATGAGTTATTTGCACTTTTGTGGTATCAACATGAAATTTAGTACCTACTGGTATACAGTGTGTTGTATGAGATCAATTCTAGCCTGTATTTCTGTACTGACAGATACCAACTGTTCTTTATGTATATATGTTATCTGTTTTTATATACCTTGTTTTTATTTTATATACCTTGTATGAGATCAATTCTAGCCTGTATTTGTGCACTAACAGATACCAAATGCAACATATATATATATACCTTGTACTTCTATCTAGTATTTTTCAAAAATGAAATATACAACTCATGTGATCAACATAACATATATCACTTAATAAGATATATTAATAAGATTTATTATAATGTTTGCATCAAAATTATGTCCTGATCACTTAGTAATCATGTGATCAAATTTTAGCGACCGGTTGAGGTAGGAAGTGGAGATTGATTTTGGCGAGGCTCTAGAGTCTAGCCAGTTTCAAGAGTTGGGTCAAGTCGTTATAGTCGAATCAATTTGGGGTTAGCCCGTTTTAACCTTGTATTTTACTGAAAAATTGCAAAGACTAAAATGGATCATGTAGGACCAGGTTTGTAGGGGTCCGGATCCCCTAAAGTAATCTAATCTTTGGGTTTTGGATTGAGACCGTCCAATTGAAATTCGTCGCTCGAAATTATCTCGGAATTCGAATTCGTCATCGGAATGTGTGCGCTCACTTCAAAAATGAATTTTCGCGGATTCGAATCGGACGATCCCGATCCAAAACCTAAAAAGATTGGGTTACTTCACTGGATCCGAATTCGGTCCGTAGTATGGAAGCAGGGTCCGTTGTCTCGTCAAAGTCGGATCCAAACCAGCCTATGTTTCTCCCATGTGGGACCGACAAGTCAGCGACCATACGGTCCTCTTTGCCGATTCTCACTTTTTTTGCTTGCTTTGGAAATCAGCAACCTCAGCGCTAGTGTAGACTAGAAACTAGAAAAACCGGAAAGAAAAAGAAAAAACAAGGGAAAGCGGTCCTCTCTTCTTCCTCTCCGATCAGAAATGGAAACCAATCCGACCGACGAGTTGCGGTTTCTAGACCTGACGAGCTGCCAGTTGCACGATCTGGCTGACATCGACCTACCTGAAATCCTGGAAGAGATCGATCTCACCGCTAACCGTCTCACCAAGCTCGACGAGCGCATCTCTCTCCTGTCCCATCTTAAAAAGCTGTCGCTGCGTCAGAATTTGCTCGACGATCAAGCTGTCGAGCCCCTCACTCACTGGAATGCAATCTCTGGTCTAGAGGTGAGTAGGATACTTGGCTTTTCGTTTATGCCCCTCAAAAGTTTAGTACTTTTCTTTTTCACCCCTTTCTTTTTGCTGATATCTTATAAGCGGTATTGCCTTTATTGCCATTTATATGTATGGTAATGGTTAACCAATGTGGATCTGTTTATACCTGCTGTACGTCAGTATTTGTACCAGACAAAATGGTAAGTTAGAGAATTTTATCTTGTATGCTTCTGGCCAGCAATTAGCTTGGTGGCAAGCTTCAGAGTTTGATATTATGTTATTCTGGTCAGATGTTACATGTTTGAGTTGTTTCGTAAACACAATCCAGAACAAATATTGAAAAAAAAAAAGATCCTCAATTAAGAACCAACAAGAAGAGAAGTATTTATATGATATTGAACCTGAGTATGCTGTTGAACCTGAGAAGTATTTACATGATATTTTTATCTTATTCCCATACCACATCTTTTATTTCCCCTTTTTGTCCTTTCAACAGGAGCTGGTTTTGAGGGATAACAAGCTCACAAACACACCGGACATGAGCATTTTCAAGAGTCTCCTAGTGTTTGATGTCGCATTTAATGAGATAACATCTCTGATGGGTCTTTCCAAGGTGTCTCTGGCATTAAAAGAGCTTTATGTCTCCAAAAATGAAGTGCTGAAAATGGAGGCGTTGGACCATTTCCATTCCTTAGAAATTCTTGAACTTGGTTCAAATAGACTCAGGGTTAGCCTCCAAATCTCATCTTGGTATTGTAAAGTGATCCTTTCATACTGGTATTTTTCTGTTTATGCCTATAAGCAGGGTGTGAAGGGGTACTGTTACATTGTTGGCTCAATATCTGCATATGTACATTGCTATGGTACAGTTCATTTCTGGTGAAAATGGTTTAGAAACCTCCTGTTACTGGAATATTGAAGCAAATAGAACTTGCTAAATGGAGTCAACTGGCACTAATAATTCTGTGCCAGCTAGCTGTATCTGCATCAATATTGTGTCATGACTTGACTATTGTTGCCAAATATATTGTCTGTGATTTCAAATAATTATTATCAAATAGAAGTTAGAAACCTCGAAATACATCTTCGTCTTCTTTTCCTTTCTTAATTTTGAAATTTTCTTTTTTTTTATGTTGGAATTCAATTGAATATCAGATAATGGAGAACTTGGAAACCTTAACAAATCTTCAAGAGCTGTGGCTTGGCCGAAACCGAATCAAAGCTATCAATTTATGTGGCTTGAAATGCATTAAAAAATTGAGCTTACAAAGCAACCGTCTGACAAGCATGTTGGGTTTGCAGGTACTAAACTTCAGCATGATGTTTTATTCTGTTTATATGATGAGTGCTTTTGCCACAAGCACTTAGTAAACTATTTTGAAATACATCTCTCCTTGTGCATAAATACAACTTGACAAACTAGTTCCTTCGTTATTTCCAATAACATTTTAGTCTAACCCAAAGTTTTTTAATGTGAAAAGTGGTGGCAACCACTAATTCCAAGAGAATGCAGATGTAACTTTGGAAGGTAGCACTTTTGTGAGTAGCATGATGGAAGGCTTGTAATAAGAGAAGGGATATATTGACAACCACTTATACATGACAAATGTGACAACCGTGAAAATAATTATGAAAATAAAAAAAAAGTAAATTGTAGAAATGTTTTTTATAGTTTAGATGGATTGTGTTTCAAATTTGGTGCAATTCGGAAATTGTTTGGTACTGAACCATTAATTTTTCAAGCTGTTAGATGGATGATCAAAAGTATTTTCAAATTGCACCAAATTTGTTACGCAACCTATCTAAGCTACAGAAATATCTACAACTTTACTTCTACTTCTACTTCTATTTTTTATGATAACTGTTTGATCGGCTGTTCGGCTGTCAAATAAGTTGGCTGTTAGTATAACCTATCCCTTTTAGTAAAAGATGCACACAATATGCATCTAATGGTGCATTTTGACAATTTATCAGTTGGATCCTTTTTGTAATTGTGAACAAAAAGCTCATGTTTTAAACATTCAATTATTACATTCTTTCCATTACTGATGATTTTTTTCTGACAAATTATCTACAGGAGTGTGTTGCTCTAGAAGAGCTATATCTGAGTCACAATGGCATTCAAAAAATGGAAGGGTTATCTACCCTGCACAACCTTCAGATATTAGATGTTTCTTCCAATAAATTGAGCTCCGTTAATGATATTGAGAACCTGACCAAGTAAGATCAACTTTATTAAAGTGCTGTATATTTGTTGCAGTTAAATAAATTTTATTTTTAATTTTCCTTTGTATATATTTGTTTTGATAGGTTAGAGGATCTGTGGCTTAATGACAACCAAATAGAATCTCTTGAAGGAATGGAAGCAGCTGTGGCTGGTTCAAGGGAGATACTCAGTACAATCTATCTTGAGAGGAATCCTTGTGTATGCTTTTCTTTTTCTCTTGCTCGATTATATAGACTGCATTGCAAATATTGTGCATCTTTATTTACGGATCTCATAATTTAAATTCGAATCTTTTCATTGTTTCTGTGTTGATTTTCAGGCAAAAGTTCCAGAGTACACAGCCAGGCTCAAGGTGATATTTCCCAATATACAGCAAATTGACTCTGATATAATGTGAGCTGTTGGTTTCCAAGAGATTGGGGTTGGCTTGCATATTTAGTTGACGCCAACTAATTTTTTGAAGCATCTTTATATATTTACTTCTCTTGCCCTTTTTTTTTATAGTTTAGGTTGTAGTCTATCGGAAATAAATCTGCTGTTATTCCGATCCCAGCCATTGACCTTTGTCGAGATTCGGGCACAAAATACTTTTTTTCTTGAGATTCGCGCATAAAAAACTTTGAACGGTTGTGATAGGAATAACAGGGTCCTGTGATCCCTTTGGAATAACAGTCAAGTCTTTTTTTGGATGTACTTTATTGGATTGTCTTATACAGTTTTCCCCAGTAGTTTGCTTACTGTTAGATATGAGTTGATGTGTATATCTTACATCTTTATGAATCTCTTCGTTTCTACTAAAATGATATTATTTTCGGATTTGACTTTATGTGCCTCGGAATACAATGAAATATATTTAAGGCGTGATTGAGTATTTGATTTGAATGCTTTTACTTCTATACTAGAAATTTAATAAAAATGGATTAGAGATATTAGTGATTCCACTGTATGAAATTCCAAGGCTTGTTAATGATACGTTAGATACATTAGGGGATTAGGGAATAACTAAACTGATTTAACATATGTATACTTCTCTGAACTTCAAGGGACGTCAAAGAAAAAAAAAACATTCCTGGGGAACCATGAATTCATATTTAGATCCAAGCCGTTCGATCAGAATCTCTGCACAAATTTAATGGGCTTTGTGCATTTCACCTCGGGCCAGATTGGCCACTGAACGGTCCAGATCTAAACAGAAATATTATGTTACCTCAGAGGTTTTGGATTCAGCGAACCATGCCCTTTGGATCAGGTTTTGTAACTACCTCCTTTGATAATTTTTAAAACTGGCAAATTTAATTTCTCAAATTCAAACAAGAAGCGCCTCCCGCCTGTTAACTGAACCCATTATATCGCCTATTTAAGGCCTCAATGTCATCTGATATGATCATAATTAAACCCAGACGCGACTCTCTTTCACAACTTCAGAAATCCTCTCCTTTTTCCCTTCTTCCAATCGTTGCCAACCATGGCCAAAACCAATTGTCTTGGCATAATTGTGTTTGTTACCATCATTTCTACAATTTTTTCAACAGGGTCTGCTTTCCAGTACAAGGTCGGTGATGCCGACGGGTGGCGTCTGCCAGATGATAACAACCAAGAGATGTACGAAACCTGGGCGAGCAATATCAATTTTCATGTCAAAGATTCATTACGTGAGTATTATATACGATCAATTCTCTCTTTTTTTGTTAAGAATAAAATTAAAATTTGTTGAGGTTTTCCTGGTATTTCTGTTAGTTATGAAGAGAAGTACAATTTTTTTGTTATAGAATTTTACTAATTTTATTAGTCTTTGAAACATTTTTTTTATTCTTTTCGTAGGAAATTAAATATTGTTGTTTTTCGTTTAAAATAATAATAATAATAATAATAATAATAATTATTATTATTATTATTATTATTATTCATGATGTAATTGTACATAAGGTTAAACATGTTTTCATCAAAATGAACTTAAATATATCATAAAACTCTATCCTCTTATTTCTGAAGCATTGAAGCCAAATTAAATGTTTAGTAGTATTTGATATTCTTCAGACTTAACAGATATCATGTTTGCGTTGCCTTTTTATGTTATTCTTTGGCCACGTTGGTATCAGTTGTCACATAAAAAGTTGTAGTAATAGTTATACAAAGTTACAAACTAAAAATATAAAAATACAATACTGAATAAAATTATCAAAATGTGAAAATTAATCAAAATAACATGATTATTAGGTACCACGTTTCTTTAACTTCCCCTTTTTCTTGATTTCTAATTAATTTTCTTTTCAATTACCTTTCCAGTGTTTGTGTACAAAAATGACTCGGTGATTAAGGTCTCAAAACCAGGCTACTACCACTGCAATGAGTCAGCCATCGGTGTAGCGCCAAAAGACGGGAGTACCCTTTTCACTTTAGACAAACCCGGTTTCTACTATTTCGTGAGCGGCAACCTTGACCATTGCATGAGGGGACAGAGGCTTACGATAGAAGTGCCGGACCCGGCATCAGGCCCCTCCTCCCACTCGAAGACTAATATGGCTGCCTCGTTGTCCGTGCTGGGGTTAGGCATGCAGTGGATGCATCTCTTGGTGTTGTTGCTTATTTGGAAGTAATTGTTTGGTTTAAAGCATGTGTTGAACTAATGAAGACTTAATTATCTAGTAGTTTTAATTTGGTCTAGTGTTTGCTTTCTGTATTATTATGTAGGTGCATGTGATTTTGTATCAGACATTTGTAGTCTTTTATCTCTTGTTGAAGAAGACTTTAATTTGAGTAATTGTATTATGCTTGGTAGTTTCGTTATGAAAAGTTTTGGTTAGTTCTTAAAATATTCCATGGTTCCATTGCTTGTTATTTATTGCACAGACAGGAATTATTTGAAAATTAGGAACATTTTTCATTCAAAACTCTTCCTTTGAAACAGGCATAAAAAATTTAGTGTAGTATTTTGTTTCAAATTAAGAAGCGGTAATTTGAAATTGAGAAAACTAATTAATTGATTAGATGCACCTATGGATAGATACAGGTATACACAAATTTACATATTTGTTACTAAAAAAAAAAAAATTATATAGTTAAATTCAAATTGGTCAAGCCCCCATTAAATATTAACCTCAATTAGTTACATATATGTCAAATAAACAATAGTATTTAGCATAAAAGTTCAACAGCAATAATTTGAAATTTGATGCATCGACAAATAGTTATATTCAAATTTGACCTATAATTAAGAACCTGAATAAGCCTCTTTCTTAGAACAACATAGATTTCCCATAATTTGGGCTAAAATTTATCTGGATTCCAACTCCGCCCTTTAAACTTTCTTGGGCTGAACTGTTACTTAATCAGTCCTTATAATTTCTCACCGAGGCCTTAAATCTTCTATACCAATTATTGCTCTAAATAGCCCGCAAAAGCCTTCTATAGTTTCTCTCTCTCTCTCTCTCTCCGTTTTTTTTTTCTCTGGTGCTCAACGGCTTCGTGTTTCATCTTAAATCCAACACGATACCATTTTCTCTACTATACAACTTTTTACTTGATTGCGTTTTCTTCTACTAATTTATACCATTTTTAATTAGAACATTTTACCTTAATAAATTGGATACACACCTTTGCTAAAATTCTGAACTTTTTGTTCGTTTTCAATTAGTTCATTATCAGCCCTTTCGCCTTCATGTTGTTGATATAAACCTAGTACGGAAATGCACAATCTAAGAACATATGTGTGTTAATTTGATTTTTTTTTGTATCATTCTATTGATATATTGCCGATTTTTTTTATTAATATCCAACATTAAATATAAAATATAAAATATACCCAGCTTAGCAGAGTATTTATAAAAATACTCAGACTGGCCAAAAAATGGCCGGTCCTAATTTTTATTCAAACCGGCCATTTTTTGGCCGGTGCAGTATATATATATATATATATATATATGAGTGAGGCTATGGTGCTATGCATAGCACGGATGGCTAGTGTACTACGGCTCAATATGGTACTTTTTAAAATCTTAACGGTCGATCCAACCGTTCAATGTGATAACAATATGAATATGTACTTGCAAACTAAATTTTATATTTTTTCGAATTTTTTTATTATTTTTTTAGATAGGTAGAATTTTGATGGTCCAGAATTTTCAGAAAACACTGATTTTTCTACCTATCTAAAAAAATAGTAAAAAAATTCGAAAAAATATAAAATTTAGTTTGCAAGTACATATTCATATGGTTATTACATTGAATGGTTGGATCGACCGTTAGGATTTTAAAAAGTACCATATTGAGCCGTAGTACACTAGCCATCCGTGCTATGCATAGCACCATAGCCTCACTCTATATATATATATATATATATATATATATATATATATATATATATAGGACAGTGCTACGGTGCTATGCATATATAAGGGCCCCTCCGTGCTACGGCTCAATTTTTGAGTTTTCAAAATCCTAACGGTCGATCCGAACCGTTCAACATGATCTCCATATGAATATGTACTTGCAAACCAAATTTTACATTTTTTAGAATTTTTTTACTATTTATTAAGCCACTTTGAAAATCGCTGATCCAATGGTCCAACAGATTTTACTGTTGTGTACAAATTAGTGTTTTTTCAAAGTGGCTTAATAAATAGTAAAAAAATTCTAAAAAATGTAAAATTTGGTTTGCAAGTACATATTCATATGGAGATCATGTTGAACGGTTCGGATCGACCATTAGGATTTTGAAAACTCAAAACGTGAGCCGTAGCACGGAGGGCCCTTATATATGCATAGCATGCTAGCCAATTCCATATATATATATATATATATATATATATATATATATATATATATATATATATATATATAGATAGGCTAACGTGCTTCTAGAAGTATTTTGGCCTTGTGCTTCCGGGGGCATATCTTAGTGTTGGATGTTCAAACAACAAATTCAAACCGTTAGATGTGATCTCTATATTAAAATCTGCTTGGAGACCAAATTTTACATTTTTTGGAATTTTTTTACTATTTATTAAGCCACTTTGAAAATTCCAGATCCGGGTGAACAGTAAAAACAGTCTGGACCATATGATCTGGAATTTTCAAAGTGGCTTAATAAATAGTAAAAAAATTTCAAAAAATGTAAAATTTGGTCTCCAAGCAGATTTTAATATAGAGATCACATCTAACGGTTTGAATTTGTTGTTTGAACATCCAACACTAAGATATGCCCCCGGAAGCACGAGGCCGAAGTTCTACCAGAAGCATGTTAGCCTATCTATATATATATATATATATATATATAGAGAGAGAGAGAGAGAGAGATGGGCTATTGTGCTTTGCAAAGTAAATGGGGGGTTTACTTCGGGTCATATTTTTATTTTTGAAAATTCAAAGAACCGATCCGAACCGTTCAACATGTTCTAAATATTGAAATGTGCTTGCAGACTAAATTTTACATTTTTTGGAATTTTTTTACTATTTATTAAGCCACTTTGAAAATCACTGATCTGGTGGTCCATAAATTTTTACTGTTTACAGTGGATTAGCAATTAAAATTTCTGATGTTCTGACTTATAATTCTAATTACCAATTAAAATTTCAACAGATTTATTTCAATTTTAATTCTAAATTTAATCCGAATTACAAATTAAATGTCCAGAGCAAGTAAAACAAATTTCAGGGGGGGCAAAGTTGGTCGGAACTGATAAATCTCCACTAAAACTCAAAATCCAGGGGAGGCAGCTGCCCCCCAGAACACTCTGGATCCGCCCCTGGCCAGGCCAGGATGCTCATCTCCTAATTTATTTATTTTTCTTAATAAGAGGAGGATCTTTATTTTTCATAAATTTCAGTTGGCGTTGAGTTATGAATTTATAATCTCCTACATACTAGGCGTTTATTTTTTCATTGGTAATGAGATTACATTTTTTTTATTTTTAGAAATTTAAAAAATCAATTTGTTAGAAACATGATGATAAATAGATAGAACCGTATCAATGATTAGTGTATTGAAAAGGGGCCGGTTCGGGTCGGTCCGGTCCAAACCCGCCCGGTCCCCGGGTTGACTCGGGCACGGGTTAGCCCGGGTCAACGGGTTGAGTCGGGTAGGGGGGGGCGGGTTGGGGTCTGACTCGGCCGAACCTAACCCGGTCTAAACCCGGCGGGTTAGGACGGGGCGGGTTAGGTCGGGTCGGGGGTCGGTCCGGTCCGGGTAGGGCCGGTCCGGTTTGGTTTTTTTTTTTTTTTTTTTTTCGGTTTCTGTTTTAATTTTTTTCTGTTTCCTGAGAGGCAGAGAGGGGCAGAGGGCAGCGGCAGAGAGATTTTTTTTCTTTTTTTTTGCATTTTTTTTTCTTTTTATTTTATTTTAACTCAATATATTTTTGTTATAACTTATAACAAAATCAAATTAAGTTAAAACCAAATTTTGTTAAAACCAAATTATTCTAAAACCGAGATATACCGAATTAGTTTAAAACCGAATTATTTTAAAACAATAGATTTAAAAACAAATTAGTTTAAAACCGAATTATTCTAAAACTAAATTATTTTTTATCTTTAAAACCGAATTATTTTAAAACAAAAGTTAATTTAAATACTAAACAACAATCATTAAATACTAAAATTATTGAAAGAAGAGAGAGCTGTTATGTTGAAAATAATATTATAGGTTCTCCGTTCTCATCTTCTAAACATTTCTAATTTTTGGTCAATTTGTTTAATAAACAATTAATTAAATACTAAATCGTACTAACAGTCAAGTGTCTCCTTTAGAATTGAAAATGATAAATGTGTATTTTATAAATTAACATGATTTATGTAATTTTTATGACTGAAAAAAATGAATTACACTAGATTACTTTGAAATTATGTTGAATTACACTAAATTACGTTAAATTACGCTAAATTACAATAACTTCGCTAATTATGCTGAAATACGGTATATTACGCTAAAATAGACCGATTCTATGCCATCTTACATTAATCATAAAAAATAGTAAAAAAATTCCGAAAATAATAAAAACTGGTATTCTACAAGTTCATTATGTAACTAATTTACTGAGCTACCTGGATTGAATGATAGAAATGAAATCTTAATCGGAAAATTCAACTCAAGTTTTGAGGCTCTTCCCTTTGTTTTTTGGCGATTCTGAATTTCGCAATCCGGCATAGCTAGCACAGACGCATGCGTATTTTCGCAAGCTTTCCGAAAAGTGCTCATTTGCTGAAATCGGACACTCGAGCACTGTTTTATGACCGTTTGAAGTTTCATCGTCGTTTTTTCGCCTTTTCAGTGAAGATATCGTCTCTATTCATATGTAATTTATCGTATTTTAGCGTATTGTAATGTAATTTAACTTAATATAGTGTAATTCAACATAATTTTAAGTAATTAGCGTATTTTAGTATAAATATACTAATATATATAACATGATCATGATTAGATGGACATGATATGTATACATATGTTAATTCGAATATACTACTATATCAAATATACTAATATATATATATACATATGTTAATTCAAATTAAAGTTTATAGAATTAACATATCAATTAGCATATATGAATATGTTAATTTTAATTAAGATGTCAAATAATATGTATATATGTTAATTCATATTTTTAAAAACGAAGGATACGATACGGCTATTATATATATATATATATTATTTTTTATTATTTATATATTGTATTTAGATAATCATAAAAATTCTAATAAAGGCTCAAACTATAAAGTTATTGAAATATATTAAAGGCTCATAAAAATTCTAATTAAAGGCTTAATCTAAGAATATATTAAATATTAAAGTTATTGAAATATATCACAAGTTGATAGTGGCCTAGTGGTTAAAGGTATTGGTTGTAAGGTTGTTGAGAGAGAGGTCAGGGGTTCGAATCTCGCTGACAACAAAAAAATCCAATTTTTGCGCCGGTGTATGCGCGGCTCACAGGTGCGGGTCCGGTTCACGGTCGCGGCTCACGGGTGCGGGCGTGGTTCAGGAGTTCGGGTTCGGGTCAGCCAACAGAGGCAAAAAAAAAAAAACCGAATTAAATAAAAAAAATTCAAATTTGACCGGGTTGGCTCGGTTCCCGCCGGGTTTTCGGCGGGTCCGGGTCGGGTTTGAGAGGGGTTAGGTCGGGTTCACCCGGGTTCGGCCGGTTTGGGATCGGGTTCACCCGGGTTCGGCCGGTTTGGGGTCGGGTTCACCCGGATTCGGCCGGTTTGGGGTCGGGTTCACCCGGATTCGGACGGTTCGGGTCGGATTTAGGTCGGTCCGGGTCGGATTCGGGTAGGCGGGTTGAAACGGTGGGGGTATGGTCGGGTTTCGTCCAGAAAACCGCATCCGACCCGTTTCAAACCCGACCCTACCCTTTAGGACGGTTCGGGTCGGATTCAAGGTCGGGTCCGGGTCGGTTCGGGTTCGGGTCCCGGGTTTGGTCGGTCCGGGTCGACCCGCCCGGGTTTAATCAATACACTATCAATGATTCGGTCTAATTGAGAGAGACCAATAGAATTGAAAAAAAAAAAAAAACAATTCATTATTTCTGATAATTTGATTTTGTTTAATTTCTAAAATAAAAAAAATGATTGAAATTGACCGCAATTTCAGCACAAATTAAAATCCTTATTTGGTTACAAAGATGCTTGATTGTACCTTAGTCTATGCAATGATGAGCTATAGTTCATGCAGAATCATATCATGATAAGAAGGGAATAAATCAATAAAATATGGGGAACACTCATCAATTATCCTAGTGACGGATCCATGGTAGGTCTTGAGCATGCTACTACGCAAATTAATTCGCATGTTCAATTTTTTATGATTTTTTTTTTGCTTTACTGTTTTATAATTGGAAATTTGTACTCCAATGTTAATACCCCAGAAGTTGGGAACCAGAGGCGTTCTGATGAAAAATCAGATTCACCCGATTTGCTTCAAGATTAGTACGGACTAAGTGTGTGCAAATCTTGATGAGAATCAGACAGTTCATCAAATCGAATTTGATCTGATGCTCGAACTGACTGTCCCAACTTTAATTCTCCCAGAAATCACACTACTCGTTAAAGATATATGACTGAGTATGAAGTTCTATCTTAGATAGAAGCGAAGGAAAGAAAAGATAACGGAGTGAAGACTAATTTTGACTGCACTCGGTTACTTGTTTCAGCGCGATAAAATCAGAAGAGGAGCATATGAGAATATATGCTTATAAGTTACTTTTTGTGTTTTCAAAATTCAAATAGTCAATCTGAAGTGCTTATATATAGAGAGAGGGAGTTGGCTACTTTACTTATATAAGCATATGAGAAAATGAAGCGAAGGTGAAATTGATGTACAACTCTTAACGATTTTTTTCACCGATTCTCGTCTCCAAATCAGAGTGTAAAAGATGTGGCTTTTTTACGTTGTCCTCCACCTCTTCTTCATTTACTTTTCTTTATACCCTCCGTTCTGAAGCAGGACCTAAAGTAAAATTGTAGCAAAATTAGCAATCAATTTAGCTAAATGTCAAATGTTTGAATTTTTAATTTTTTTTATTAAAGATCGGAAGTCAAGCCATCAAACTATATGTAATATTCACAAGAAATTGTTTGTCCGGATTTCGAACATACAATTTTTTACATATAAAACATTACCTTTGTCACTAAACGAAAGGACAATTCTCAATTTTTTTTCAATTTTCAAATTGTATATTTTTTTTTTAAAACCTGATAGAGGCTATCAGGGTTAAAATTGTATATTTACCGTTCAATTTTAACCATGTATACATTTGTGACGTGATGAAAAAATAAAGTATATATGATGTCAAATTACCAATGATATATTCTCTCTAGAAGACTAGAAGACTAGAAGCAACCCCACCACCTGTCTCTGGAGCTCTTTGTGTTTGCACAGGTGGTACAGAGAGCATCTCTCTTTTGACTGAGTACTGTTCAAGGTACATGCTAGCTACCAACACATGCATGAGAAATATGGGGCATCTGACAAGTGCTAAATTTGTCCCCTCTTGTGTTAACCTCATTCATGCTGTTTCTACTTCTGTTTCTACTTCCAGTTGATTGCTACCATATATGCCAAATTTTGCTTGTCTATTTTGTTTTGTGCTTTCCTTGCTACACTTTCAGAGCAGTAGCAATTTTCAGACCAGCAAACATTTTTGATATTTTGTTTATGGAATTTTCTTGATTGCACTCTGAGACCAGAAACAGTGTTTGCTATTTTGTTTCTGGATTTTTGTTACGAAACATTCAGACAAGACAATTTGCAATTCCTCAGTAGAAATTTTTTGACACAAACATATACACTGAGAAGTGAGAAGAGCTTCGGAGCTCTCAAATTGTACGGATCTCAATGGATAGTTTTGAACTCATCTGAGCCGTAGGTTTTAAATTTTCATACAATTTTTTTAATTTTTAGATTCTTTCTCATAATTTTGGTGTGAATATTAAAATCAATGTACACTCTTAAGTCATGAATAAAAATGAATTTTGTATGAAAAGAATACTATTTATACTTTAGTTGTTAAATTAATGAAATGTGTGTAAAAAATAAACTGTTCATATTATATTGTTAGCAATAATTGATATATTAATATATAATTTTTAATATAAGATATTAGAGTAAATCAACTATTAATCAAAATTTAATTTTTTTAATATTAGATATAAAGAGAAGTCATATTGATATCTTAATTTTATACTGACGCAAAACTAAAGCTCCTTTATTAAGGGGTTGTATTTGTTTTTATATTTGCTTATGGATGTATTTGATTGTGATCTCACTTTTGTTTTGTAGATATGTATATTATACTGGTATTAGTTGTTATACCAGTTAGATTTTCAGTTACAAAAAGCTTTTAAGTTTATGTTTATTAGGATAAGGTAAATGATGTAAAATAGGTTTGGGCTGATATTTGAACATGTTTTACAGCTCCTGTTAGTAGCTGAAGATTTTTTCAAAAGAGTTAAGAGTGTTGATACCTTATGCTATGAATTGGGTTTATTAGGTTACGGGGTGCAGTTTAGAATATCATGCATTGTGTATAAAAATATTTTTTTAGTTTTAATATAGCTAGTCTTTAGGCCTTTTTAAAAAAAAAAAAATTATGAGTGATGCTATGGTAATATACATACTATCGATCAATCTGTGTTATGAATTTATATTTTTATTTTTAAAATTTACATAATCGATTTGAACCATTAAAGATGGTCTTCATATGAAAATCTACTTGAAGACCAAATTTTTTTATTTTTTTTTTAAATAAGTAGAAAATCACGTTGATTTACAAATTCTAGACCATTAAGAAAATGAGTGAGGCTATGATACTATGCATAGGGTGCATTGGTCCGTACTACGGATTAATATTTTTGTTTTCAAAATTCTAACGGTTGATCTGAACCGTTCAATATGATCTCCATATGAGTATGTAATTGTAAACTAAATTTTACATTTTTTAGAATTTTTTACTATTTTTTTAAATGGGTAGAAAATGACTGTTTGGATGGTGCAGAATTTTCAGATCAAGTGATTTTCTAACCATCTAAAAAAATAGTTAAAATATTCTAAAAAATGTAAATTTTAGTTTACAAGTATATTCATATAGAGACCATGTTGAACGGTTTGGATTGACCGTTAGGACTTTTAAATCAAAAATTTATATCAATAGCGTGGGCCAATATGCACCATGCATAGTACCATAGCCTCACTCTAAGAAAATAGTGAAAAAGATTTAAATAATGTAAAATTTGATCGTCAAGTAAAATTTTCATATGAAAATAATGTTTAACGATCCGAATTAATTATTTAAATTTTAAAAAAGAGATATAAATCTATAGCACAGATCAATCGGTAATATCAGTGTTCTAAATAGCACACTATAGCAACGCAATAGCGGCGCTATAGCGTTTTCGGACCTTAAACGCTAAGCTATGGGATAAAAGTCCGCTATTTCAGTTACGACCGCTATAGCGGTAATAGCAGTCCGCTATTTGCACTACACGCTACGCGCTATAGCGAACGCTATGCTACATAGGCTTTTATTTAAAGGTCCAAATTGAAACTTTTTTTAAGAATCAATTTTTTTCAAAGTCCGGATTGATTTTGCTTTTAAATAGAAAAAAAAAGATAAATAATTTATGGCTTAGGTTTTTTTTAATAGAAAAAAATATATAGGTTATTTTGAATGAAAAAAGATAAATAGTTTATGATATTATTAGGGATATATTGAATAGCAATTTAGACTTTGTACTGGTTCAATATAAATATTCTAATTCCTTAATTAATTTTACGTTACTTATCGCTATATGAGACTTTAAATAATGTTGATAATTAGTAGAAATATAAAACATAATTTTTTAAACAAAAAACACTATGTAGGATAGCATTCGCTATAGCTACGCTATTCGCAATAGCTTTTTATTTAGCCTTTCCGCGATGACGCGATAATCGCTATGTAGAACCTTGGGAAATATACATATTACCATGCATATAGTTTCACTCAAAGACCATATATACTCAACAGAGATTTAGCGTCCCAATTTTGTGGGACCAGATTGAGTTGGTTTGTCAATCACGAAGCTCCAGTATCGCAACCAGTTACAAACACCATCATATTAAAGCGGCATCAGGCTTGATAGGTTTAATAGTGCCCACCAACAGAAGACGACCACACTTGTTGTCGTATTAAAATACTTTTCAAAACACTAATTATATATATTGTGTAATTTCACTTTACATTCTGTTTCAAAATTTAAAAGATCAATTCGAATTGTGTAATGTTCTTTAGATTTTGAAATTAATCTTATAGGGAGCAATAAAATTTTATATTTAGGTCTTTGAGTGAGCCTATGGTGCTATGCATAGCAAGGATGGCTAGTGTACTACGGCTCAATATGGTACTTTTTAAAATCCTAATAGTCGATCCAACCGTTCAATGTGATAATCATATGAATATATACTTGCAAACTAAATTTTATATTTTTTTGAATTTTTTTACTATTTTTTTAGATAGGTAGAATTTTAATGGTCCAGAATTTTCAGAAAACACTGATTTTTCTACCTATCTAAAAAAATAGTAAAAAAATTCGAAAAAATATAAAATTTAGTTTGCAATTACATATTCATATCACATTGAACGGTTGGATCGACCGTTAGAATTTTAAAAAGTACCATATTGAGCCGTAGTACACTAGCCATCCTTGCTATGCATAGCACCATAGGCTCACTCACTATTACTATTTTTAAAGATGGTTCAAAAATTTTAAAATAATGAATTTTTCTTTCTTTCAGAAAAATTGTTAAAAATATTAAAATGGTTAAAATATTGACCAAATCATTGATCAATCAAAATCGGTAGCCCCTCTCCTCTTCTTCATTTATTTATCGAAGAAAAAAAAGATTTGGTAAGACCGAACACGGTGAAATTAAACTAGTAGGACTGAAACACGACCAGTAAGACCGAACAAATGATTTGGTACCATTTATTTATCGAAGAAAAAAAAGTCTTATATCCAATAATTTAATTTTTAAATTTCCAAATATAAAAAAGTTAGCAATATATATCGTTTGGTCGAATAAATCCTATTAAATATTCTGTTTACTAGACCACTACAGGACAGGCTGAGAATATGTTTCCAAAATTTGTACTTGTACAGTAAACTGGATTGCTGACAAAAGCACTATTACTATAGAAGCACCATCTCACGCGAGAATTCGGATCCAGTGAAATAACCCAATCTTTGAGTATCTATGCAGCAAATGTTGTCAATTTACTGGTCGAACAGATGTTTCTTTGTTTCTCTTTGCCGATATATATGGATATATATATATATGTTGAGGAGGGATCAAGTTACAACAAAGTTACAACAACCATTTTTTTCATTTTCAAAGTCCAAATCGTCGATCCAAACCGTTCAACATGATCTCCACAATAAAATGTGCTTGCAGATCAAATTTTACATTTTTTTTGAATTTTTTTACTATTTATTAAGTATTTTACAAAAATAGTCATATTCAGACTATTGAATTTTGTATCCATTTTAATAAATAGTAAAAAAATTCAAAAAAATGTAAAATTTGATCTGCAAGCACATTTTATTTAGATCATCATGTTGAACGGTTTGAATCGACGATTTGGACTTTGAAAATGAAAAAAATAGTTGTTGTAACTTTGTTGTAACTCAAATTTGTTGTAACTTGATCCCTCCTCATGTATGTTATACATTTCATTTCTACAAGCATGCATGTCTCTCTCCATGCTTTCCACAGTACCAATCACATGACCGCACTGGACGAATTATTTGTGTTTAAAAAATATAGGATAGATTTGGTGCGACTGTCCTTTTTAATTTAAAAAACAGCACTGGAGGAACTATCGGATAGATCTTGTATCATATTTCTTTTTTTAAAATTATTTTGTTTGATGATGTGTCGAAGGTGTAACGTAATTCTTAAAACAATATAATAGCTAGTATATTGTTTAACATTAATTATAGGCGTCTTCCAAATTTTGAAAAAAGATAATTATTTTTACTTAAAAATTTGTAGATAAAATTTTCTATAAATTTGGTATAATTTCAAAAAATAACATTTTTAGTAGATTTTTTTAGTGAAACCTAGCTAAAATACAACTTTAGTACAAAGTAAAGATTTAAATAACGTTTATCGTGTCATAGCGGAACGGTTAAAAAAACAGCACTATACCGATATTACGCCGCTATGTCGCCGATAACGTCATAGCTTTTATGGTCCGAAAACGTTATAGCGCGCTACTTAGAACCCTCTCATACAAAGAAAATGACATACTAATTTTCAATTCATATACTGACTATTTTGTTTTGCCAACAAATTCAAAATGTACAAACTAATTTTTTTCGGATGCAAATTAAGTGCCTGATTCAAAATAAAGAAAATCATAATTGTAAAAACTTTCCTTTGTATATATTACTCTATTATTTTAACATAAGATTAGAGTTAATACTTAAAAGTTTTCAAATCATTTTTATTATGGATATTGAATTTTAACTATATAATCTTCCACTTATATAGAATTCGTCACTAGGTTAATTAGACTTAGACATCATTTTTTTTATTAATGCTGCCCAATGATTTAAATTATTGAAAATGCCACACAAAATGAAATATATAGCTAGGACATATCTAAATGCTATATATTTATCCATTAATCAATCAATCAAGTAAAAGCAACGGTCCCTATATTTGTTCCCTCACATGAAAATAAAGTTCTTCTGTGATACATTTTCTTATATTAATTAGCGAAATAATCTCCAACAATTCATGAATCATGGGCATGCATCAGCAAAGCTTGGATGCATTTTCATGCAATGTACAGAACGCTCAGCTGCTGCTGCTTCATCAGTCATCACCCCCACTTTATAAGCACTCATCAGTAGTTATCATCACTTTACCCTTTTTCTTTTGTTCACAAAAGAAGAGAAATAAATCATATATCATATAACCTCACCAGTCACCATGCCATACATCTTGTACAACAACACTCTCACAATCTCTCTCCATGGCACCTTCTCTCCTCTTTCTCCTCTGCCTCCTCTTTCTCTCTCCTACCTCTCTCTCCATTAACCCCCTCCTTCTCTCCAAGAGAAAACAAGCTTCCATTTTGGTATCTCTGAAGAATTCTCTATCCACACCAAGCCCTGGTCTTTTCCAACCATGGAATCTCTCAAACCATACCTTGCTTTGTTCATGGCCAGGTGTGCATTGTGACCCGACAAACGAACAAGTTGTAAAGCTTGACTTCTCGAATTCAAACCTCACTGGTTCGATATCGGTTGTAACCTCTCTTACATCACTTAGATACCTTAACATATCAAATAACCAGATAAACTGCTCATTATCTTCTTTCAACTTCTCTTCCTCGTTACAACTCGAAGTTTTCGATGCTTACAACAATAATTTCTTTGGCACTTTACCTTTAGGCTTTGTTTCGATTCCTAGCCTCCGGCATTTAGACCTAGGCGGTAACTACTTCTCAGGGGAGATACCAAAGCTGTATGGTTCGTTTCAGTCTATAAAATTTCTCTCTCTTGCTGGTAATGATTTATCGGGTCGGGTACCAGCGGAGATCGGTAACATTACAACCCTTGAGCAATTGTTTTTGGGCTATTACAATCAGTTCGTCGGAGGTATACCGGCTGAAATTGGTAAGTTGGTGAACTTGTTTCATTTAGACTTATCGAGTTGCGGGTTATCGGGTCACATTCCACCCGAATTGGGAAACCTCAAGAACCTTGACACACTCTACTTGCAAACTAACCAGCTCACTGGTGAGATACCAAAGCAGTTAGGTAATTTAACCAGGCTAAGGTTTCTTGATTTATCTAATAATGGGCTTGGTGGGGAGATACCAGATGAATTGTCACAGTTGCAGCAACTTGAGTTACTGCAAATGTTCATAAACCGGCTTCACGGGCAAATACCAGGGTATATAGCTGACTTGCCGAATTTGTCAGTACTAAAATTGTGGCAAAACAACTTTACGGGTGCCATACCCGGCAAACTCGGCCTTAACGGGAGGTTGCGTGAACTTGACCTATCAACCAACAAGCTTACAGGTTTGATTCCTAACTACTTGTGCTATGGAAGGAAATTAGAAATTTTAATTTTGCTTAACAATTTCCTTTTTGGGCCTCTCCCTGATGACCTTGGAAGGTGTTTGACTCTGTTCCGGGTCAGGATCGGGCAGAATTACCTCACCGGGTCAATACCGAAAGGGTTTCTTTACTTACCGGAGTTGACCTTACTAGAGTTGCAAAACAATTACTTCAATGGGAGTTTAGAGGAAGATTTATTTAACAAGCCAGCACGGTTGGGTCAGCTCAATTTGTCGAATAACCGCCTTTCGGGATCACTACCGATATCAATCGGTAATTTCTCTGCATTACAGATTTTACTTGTCAGTGGAAACCAATT
Source organism: Carex littledalei (assembly GCA_011114355.1). NCBI lineage: Eukaryota > Viridiplantae > Streptophyta > Magnoliopsida > Poales > Cyperaceae > Carex > Carex littledalei. The sequence continues at coordinate 4,765,349 of CM022081.1, forward strand.
TACCGGCCAAATCCCTTACCAGTTGGGGTATCTCAAGCATGTCTTAAAAATTGACATGAACCAGAACAATTTTACTGGAAACATTCCCGAAGAAATCGGTGATTGTTCATCATTAACATACATAGATGTGAGCCGAAACGGGCTAACGGGTCCTATTCCAGCCCGAATTGCCCAGATTAAGATACTTAACTACCTAAACGTCTCTTGGAATAACTTGAATGGAAGCATTCCAAAGGAGATTGGATTTGTGAAGAGTCTAACATCAGCTGATTTCTCACACAACAATTTATCGGGCTGGATCCCACAAGTCGGGCAGTTTGTATATTTAAACTCCTCATCATTTGTTTCAAATCCCGAGCTCTGCGGGCCTGGTATCAACCTGTGCAATCTTACAAACCCGTTTCTATCTCAAGGGGGTCAAGTCGGTATAGGCGCTAAACCGTCTATGTGGCCGGGCAAAGTGAAGCTTTTCTTTGCAATCGGGCTCTTGTTTTGCTCGATTGTATTTGCCATAACCGCAGTATTTAAAACCCGGTCTATGATGCTAAAACGACAATCCAACGTGTGGCAGCTTACTGCATTTCAGAAACTTGATTTTGGGTGCAATGACATCGTTGAGTGCTTGAAGGAGAATTATGTGATTGGTCGTGGTGGCGCCGGTGTAGTCTACCGCGGAACAATGCCGAACGGGGACCTCGTGGCAGTGAAACGATTGCTTGCAATAGGTAATATTAAATTACACGTAAACATTCTACTAGTTTAATTTATGACATGTTAAATCCAAAACAAACATTTTAATTAGACTAAAAATTTATGAACAATTACAGGTAAAGGATCAGCGCACGACAACGGCCTATCTGCCGAGATACAAACCCTAGGAAAGATCCGACACCGCAACATCGTTCGCCTGCTAGCCTTCTGTTCTAACAAAGAGACGAACCTACTTGTATACGAATACATGATGAACGGTAGCCTAGGCGAGGTTCTCCATGGTAAACGAGGCGGCTATCTAAACTGGTTGATGCGTCTAAGGATTGCAATTGAAGCGGCAAAGGGGCTCTGCTATCTGCACCATGATTGTACGCCTCCAATACTGCACAGAGATGTAAAGTCGAACAATATTTTGCTCGACTCTGATTTTGAGGCACATGTCGCAGATTTTGGACTCGCCAAGTACTTGAGGGACACCGGTGCATCAGAGTGCATGTCTGCCATCGCCGGGTCTTATGGCTACATTGCTCCAGGTCAGAAGCAAAATAAATTACCATCTAATATTTCTTCTTGGAATTTTTCTAATATATGTTATATATCTATTACTAAATATTTTGTTTTCAAAATAAGAAATCTGAAGTTAGCACGGCTAGTTTTGTTTTGAAGTGACAACTTGATCATTGAATAATGGAGATCTCCATTTAAGAAAACTGGAGAGAAAGGAACAGAATAGAATTTGATTATAGTATATTAAGGTTATCATTAGAAGGGGTGTGACTGACATGATAGTAATATTTCACTTAGACCAATGACTTGTGGATACTGAGAGATCTCCCTCATGTTGATTCTTTTCATGTGCATAGAGAGGGGATATACTGAGCAGGAAACAGTACCAACTGGGGTCCCTATGCCATGCTTTATCAGAATCTGTTTCCTTCCCATGACACCAAAAAGAAAAAGAGCCATTTCTATTTCTTCTTTTCTTTTTTGTTCAACAGGGAAAATTCTTAATTTTTGGTTATCAGGTACTGGCCCATGCCCCCTCAATCAAAGAGATAGCACCATTCTCATCTTTCTTTTGTCTATCAGAATTCTAGTTGTCAGATTTGTGCCCCATTTAGCAGTATTTTTCGTTTATAGAAATAATATTAAACAATATAGGGTTCTAGACGGATTACAAGATATTATTTCTATAAATAAAAAACCTTCCCATTTCTTATATAAGAATGTAAAATTTCAAAAAAAATGGAATCTGGTATTTTTTTTTTTTAAATTTTGGAGGTGGACCCACTACAACCATAATAGGTCTCCTCTAACACTAACACATGTTTATGATTCACCACACAGTTAATCCATGTGATCCGTCTCAGAATATCTTGTCTCCTCTTCTTTTGCTTTTGTACACACCTTACAGTGTACTTTTAGTTAGTTTTAATTCCTCTTTTTCATCTTATAATAGTCTCTTTTTCTTTTTGGAGCGCCTATTTGCCTTGAACATGCTCAGTTTGGTCTCATGTACAGTCTAAGGCCTCTTTTTGACCCAAAATACACCATCATTCTGTCAATAACAATTCTCTGATTCTATCAATAAAAAAAAAAAAATTCTCTGATTCTGACAAAGTTGGCAACAAGGTACACATTTTGCTTGGGATCTATGCACTGTCAAGTTTACATCGTTGCATAATTATATACAAGGTACCCCAGCTAGGGAAGAAATTTTATATACATGCCAAATAAAAAGAATTAAACTATGCACAATTATATACAAGAAATTTTAAGTTTCCACAATACAAGAGATATTGTTTGGTTCACATTTAGGGCTGCCAAAAAAGCCCGTAGTTCGTGATTCGATTGACTTCGATTTGAAAAAAAATTCACAATTAACTCGTTCGATTGAAGTTCGTTATGAAACAAATCAAATCAGTTCGGTTCGAATCTTATTCAAACTCAAACTCAAACTGGGTATAGTTCGTTCGAAATTGGTTCGCGAACTATTTAGGTTTGAATCTCAAATTAACATGTACCATTTAAATTAGAGCAACGCCAGTGGCTCAGTGCAAAATTAAGATTTCATTTCAAATAGGTATTGATATGATCAGATAAGATCCAATGCAATACTTTTTTTTTTTATGGTTGGCGGCGAAATGCCGCCAACAGATATATTGATACTAAAAAAGATTATTTACAAAACCAAATTATAAAAACATCAAAATCTCTAAAAATACAAAGCTATTCAACTCGCAAAAATAGCCAATCCAATGCAATGCTTAGTTTAAGCTATCCAATTTTCAAAAAAATAACTAAGGGCGGTAGGGCTGCCAAAAAAACTCGTAGTTCGTGATTCGATTGACTTCGATTCGAAAAAAAAAATTCGCAATTAACTCGTTCGATTGAAGTTCGTTCTGAAACAAATCAAACCAGTTCGGTTCGAATCTTATTCAAACTCAAACTCAAACTCAAACTAGAGTAAGTTTGATTTGGTTTGATTCGTTTGCAGCCCTATTCACATTTTTGTTTTTGCAAATTTAAACAATATTGTGTGTAGGTCATGGAATTTGAAAATTTCCTGTAACTTCACCTGTTTCTTTTGAAGGAATCTAAGAGAAAGTTTAAATAAGACAACTTTTAATAAAGGTCCTTTTTTTGAAAAAAAAAAAAAATTAACTTAATTTTTTTGGTCCTTTTTATACTCACATTAAAAGTATCATCTCACTTGTAAAAGCATGTCATTTCATAAATCAGTCTCCTTTTTTCAGACTTCACATTTTTTTCAAAAGGGTGACCCCTATTTGAAGTACTACTACACATTTTAGAAAAAAAAGATAAAGCAAAGCAATTTCTTTACAAACATTCCACCTTTATCTAATACCATAACAAAGTGTATTTCTTTCTTTAACAGAATATGCATACACTCTAAAGGTGGATGAAAAGAGCGATGTATACAGCTTTGGAGTAGTTCTTTTGGAGTTGGTAACGGGTCGAAAACCCGTAGGAGATTTCGGTGAGGAAGGCCTAGACTTGGTCCAATGGGCCAGGCTCAGCACAAACTGTTTCAAGGAAGCAGTGGTGAAGATCATCGACTCGAGGCTTGTCAACGCACCTATAGAGGAGGCAATGCATGTGTTCTTTGTTAGCATGCTCTGTGTGCAAGAGCAAAGTATCGAGCGGCCGACCATGCGGGAGGTGGTGCAGATGCTGGAACAGGCGAAGCAGCAGTCGCTGTCACATGGGTCCCCCCAACTTGTTGATTATTGTGAACTATAAACTTGAGGGAGATTTTATTTTTGTACACCCTTTGGTTATAATTTTGATGTCTTGTAAATTATAATTATGTGATGAGTGTTGGCTGATTTAGAATTAGTTAATATGGTGCAAATTAATTAGTCATTGTTTGATGAGCTTGTTTGTAAAATGACTAGTGCAGGATGTTAATTATAGTTTTCTTGTACTATAACTTTGTTATTGTGAAAACTTGGATTAATTACGAACCAAGATAACATTAGAGGTAAAACTATTGACAGCTTTGTTTTGGCTTTATGCAGTGCAACAATAGAGTCTAAATGTAAAAGTGTATGTCTTAATATGCTGCATGAAGTCAAAACATCTCTGGTAATATTTTTTACCCAAACATTATCAAATCCATATATCATATTCAATTTTCTTTATTGTCAAGTACCCGTTAGAGATGAGCCCATCTGAGGAAGGCACAGTATAATCAGACAGTGTCGGTGCCAATAGCATTTAAGCTGCCGCTGTTGCAAGGAACAATGACTTGAGATAAACGAGGTGTTTGACACTTAGCTGTTATCACTTATCACTGTTCACTTGTACGTCATAATGAATTTTTTGTTTGTTTATTTTGGAATATCGAATAGTATATTGGATTCTTCTTGTGGAAGCATATGTTTGAAACTCAATTTTTTTTAATGTAAGTGATTAACAATTTTGATAATAAAAATTATTAATATATTGAATTTACTAAATTTGAGAATAATTTGTTCAAAACTAAATGTATATGCATTTTTTGTTTGTTTATTTTAATTTTTTTGAAATAGTACATATTGGATTCTTCTTGTGGAAGCATATACATGTTTGAAATTCGAGTAGAACTAGAGTGTTTCTAAGTTCATCAAGCCTCTTTGTGAACTCAACTCTAAAATTTGTTGGATTGGCTTCAAACGACGAATCAAAACTGTTGAAATCCTTCTATCTTACGAGTGATGTGTCTACATGTGAAAAATTTTAAAGTTTCAAATTAATTTAGTACAAAGTCAAGTGGTCAAAATTAGAAGTTTGGTAAATTAATTTTAATGCATTCATTTTTTGGACGCCTTTTGACCACTTGACTCTATACAAAATTAATTTAAAATTTTAAAATTTTTGCATGTAGATGCATCACTCATAAGGTAGAAGGATTTCAACAGTTTGGATTCGTCATTTGAAGACAATCCGATAAATTTTAGAGTTGGATTCACAAAAGAGCTTGATGAACTTAGGAACAACCTAGTTCTACTTTTGAAACTAATTTTTTTTTTAAATGTAAGTGATTAATAATTTTGTACTAAAAAAATATTACTATATTTAATATTTAATTTACTAAATTTGACTTCTTAAAAAAAATACTAAATTTGAGAATAATATGTTCAAAACTATATGTATGTGCATTTAGTTCCGCTAAAAATAAAGTTGTGGCATTCAGTTAAAACAGTAGAAGACGCGCTAGAAAATCAAATAAAATACTGTTGACACTTGACAAACTTTTAATCCGAGATATTATATAGTATTAGTTTCTTAAAAAAATGCAGAGCAGAAAAATAAAATGTTCGTCTAATTAAGTTCTATACAAGTTATATGGAAGGGATCATGTTATAGTCAGTGAGCAAATGAGACACAATTTTTCTTTTTGAAACCAGGAGAATATTACAGATATTGCACATTGCCACAGTTACAGAAGATCCGTCCTACTCTAACATATATGTGAAAGGATTGTTCCCTTACAAGTGGACCTGTTTCTGCTACCTCAGCTGCTCTCTGCTTTCAACTGTCAGAACGGCACAAATCAGTCTTTTCATTTTTTAGTCTTTTTTTTTTCTATTTATTCTCTTTTTCTTTTTTGTTTCTTTTTTGAAAGGGAGAACTTGACAATTAATGTTTTTTTTTTCCTTAAAATGGGATAAACAATATATTTTATGAGCCACAGTTTGGTACACTAATTTTTTTTAATGACCCGTACTATTTTTTTCAGATGATTATAATTTGATAAGAAATTTTACTGATAGGAATATCAAGGTCATATTTATACAGAAATATCTGTCAAATATATGTTTAAAGATTAAATCCACAAAATCAAAGGGAAGAATATACGTTGGGCCTAGAGTACTGTAAAAGCACGGTGTGTCGGGCACACGTGCCGGTATGTACGGCTAAGGATATGGCACAATAATATGGTACGTATTGTTAGGCGTGTCGTGTTAAGACGTGCCCGTACCGTGTTCTTAAACGTGTTGTGTCTGAATTTTCTTGAAATTAGCACTGTTAAGTACGGCACGTCTAGGCACGAACACGGCACAAGTACAGTACGACACACCATGTCTAATTTTTCTACTTTTAGATTTTGTTTAGAAAAGTTTGTTTCAAAACACAAAAATACTACAATATATTTAAAAAAAAAATGAAACTGACCTAAATATTTTTTCATATTTGTTTGAACATTTACACAATTTTTAAAGTAACAATTTACCAAAATATAAAACAAAACAAAAAATCACAGCACGTTGAATCACATCGTACCAAACCGTATCGTAATATTAAACGTGTTGTGTTCATCTCCGGCACGGTACATCTAAATTTTTTGACATATTAATACAATACAATCTTGTTCCGGACACACCTAAACACTGTACATAAAAAAAAAAAGACACAATATGACTGCAATACACTGTACATTGAAACGATTCAGATATAATTGAAGCCGTGTGATGGATTTTGAACGATTCAGATGAAAAAAAAGAAGAGTGCTCCTTTTCTTAAGAAACGAAGCAGATTTGGATCCAGCCTCTTTGAACCTCACACTTGTTTTGAGCTCTCCAATCTCTATAGGGGAACTTTTGAGTCTATAAGCAAAAATTAACGGAAGACGTAAGAAAACTTAATATTGAATTTGTTCACAAAAGACAGATCCAAACATAATTTTTTTTTCCATATTGACTTTGATTAAAAAAAAAACTGAAATTCTAATATGTCTTTAATTAAATTCATATTTTATCATTACAAATTAGAATTATATTTAAATATGTGCTCTCTATTATTCAGATATGTTACATATATGATTTGGTAAAATTAAAACTTGTATATCCTTTCGGATAATACTTTAATTTTTCGATATACCAATTATGACGGCTCATGATTAGGTGTGTTCAAATGATTAGTTCGGTTGAAACCGAAGTATAAAAAATAGAACCGAATCGAACAAACCGAACAACCGATTAAGAACCAAACCGAAGTAAGTCTATTGGTATCATTATTAATGAAAAATATACATTTTCATACACAAGTTGTTCAATTCCATACAAAATATGTAGATGTTCTAAAATAGTTAAACCAAAATGAAATAAAGGAAGCGATGATTGAACGAAACAAAATATAAACCATACTTGAACCATTATAATTCGGTCGGTTCGGTTTAGTCGGTTTTGAAAAATCTAAACCGAACTGATCCATTTAAACCGACATAATTCAAAAATTCAACAGAACTGATCCATTTAAATCAAAATTTATCAGTCAGTTAAAAACTCAACCAAACTGAACCGTTTGAACACCCATGCTCATGATGACCACATATTTTCAATTGTAGTATAAAATTTAACCATGGTTACAAAATACAAAATAGTAATAATTATATCTACAATTTTAGGTTTTCAATCTTGTGAGTTTTGAGTTCAGTATTCAACTTTTGAATAAATTGAATATTAATATAACATATCTCTTCAATTGCACCAATTTCAAATTTGCATATTTAAGCTAATTTTATAAATTCTAATTGTGCCTGTATAGGCTTTTATTTGAGAGAGAAAAATGCTCATGTTCCTCCATATTTTAGTTCAACGATAGGATTCAAATTTTCGTTGCTGGTGTATCATTTATTTGCTAGTTTCTTTTGGTAACCTGAAAAAAAAATCGAAGAAACTAGTATGCTTTTACTTTCTTTAATTATGATATGATAGAAATAGTAGTTATCTTACTTAGTTCCTTTAGTTTTTCTTTAACAGACATTTTAGGTTTTTTGTGTAACCATCACTTTAGCCTTTAGGACAAGGGCGGAACTAAGCACAAGTGAAAGAGAACTAAGCCATCCCTATAAATTGAAAATTTCATAAAATAAAATTATATGATACGAATTCATCTGGCCTCCTTTCAATTTTTTAGTTTTACCCTTACTTTAGGGTGGAAAAAACAAAAAAAAATGTAGCAATATAGTTTTTATAAGAACTTGGAAGAAACCATAACCTAACATTGTTAGGTTCATTTCATATATTATACTATTTTTATCAACTATTTTCTAACTATCGGAAAAAAAAAAAACGAAGTAACCTATTCATGTGGAGTTAATTAAGATATCGACAGAATTATTTTGACTCCACAACGCACGATTAACAGCGACAAAATGCAAAACAGTGTTTGTCAAGTCCCTTGTTTGTTTGCCTATGTAGCTCACACAATTGTGTGCTTAAATGTCACTCTGTATATATCACAAGTACAAAATGAATCATTTGTTTTCAGAAACAGACCAATTAAAAGACAACATTTTTCTTACACATACTACATATTTTTATTTATTAATAAAGGGTAAAATGGATACTTTATAAAATTAAAATGAGTTTTAATAATAAAAAAGTCAATAAATTAGATAAATTTGTGAGTTTTTGAAATTTAGAAGGATAAATATAATATTGTGAATTTTAGAGGGGAGAATACATAATTTTGAGATTTTTGAGGGGTATACATAAAATTTCCCCTCTATTTTTTTTATGATGACAAGTAAAGTCAGATCTAAAATAATATATACTAGGGTTTACAAATTACATCCAAAAATTTGTAAATTTTCCCTCCACTAAACTCGTTGGAGAGCAAGCTGCTGTTCAGTTACTTAATTTTCATTTGTAACAAAATTAATCTGTGCAAGTGATCCATAAACTAGTGTACTTCTTGATTGAATGAAAGACACCCTTAATAAGCTTTACATAATTAACCAGCAGCTTCACTTTTTGATCCAGGTGCCAAAACTATTTGAATATCTAATCCAGTAATACCTTAAGTGTTCATTAATTCTCATTAATTTCCTCTAAGAACTATGACCAACCAATTACCAAGCACAAGTCATAGAGATTGCATTCCAAACTAATTACTGAGCTTTCTCATGACTTGGCCAATCTCCTTAACAATTGTTCTTTAACAAGTCAAAACTGACTCTCTCAGTTCACCTGTTTCACCTCCAATTTCCAAAGTTCTTGCATAAGCCCCTCAAGCTCCTGGTACGAGCTCCCGCCTTCCCTCACTGCCTGAGCTGCCTCCCTTCCCATCTCCTTTGCTCTATTTTGCACCTCCGTTCCTTTTAACGACACCGTCTCTTTTAAGACCTTCGCCAACTCCTCTTCTTGTGGCACCTCACTGCTACCTTCCCATACTGGTATCGCCACCCGTGTTGATTCCACCAGAAGCCTTGCATTCACAAACTGATCAGCTGCCATTGGCCACGTCAGTATCGTAACTCCAGCAGTCAATGCCTCCAGCACCGAGTTCCACCCGCAATGTGTTATAAACCACCCAACAGCACAATGTGACAGTATTGCAACTTGTGGGGCCCACCCTTTTATTATCATTCCTTTATCTGCAATTCTCTCTTCAAACCCTTCTGGTAGTATGGTACTATCACGCATTGCCCATACAAAGTGGACCCCACTTTTCTCCAATGCGGTGGCCAGTACCATGGCTTGCATCCGAGGCAATACTGCTTGGCTACCAAAACTGATGTACAACACAGATTTTTCATCCCACCTATCCAGCCACGTTACCACCTCAGAAGCTGATCCTGACATGACCCCACCACGGTTGATGCCACAGTCAATCGGGGTTAGCGGGCCCACTGTCCATATTTTTCTGAAACCGAGATCCACAAGCGGGTGCTCCAAGTAGGCCCCCTCGAGCGCCTTGAAGGTGTTCGACGCAAATCCCCAACTGTCGAAATTCCAAAGGAAGTTCTGCCTCACAGCCTCTGAAACAGGATCCCCCTCCCTATAGCTCCTATACAAGAAGCTCAACTCCCTGAAAGGAAAAACCGGCGAGCCAGGTATTTCAGCAAATGAAATCAGTTCCAAATCATCAGTCGAATCAAGTCTTTGAGGGAGCCGGCGAAACAAGGAATGTAACACGGCCGTGCCAAATACCGCGGAGGATGAGAACGCAATCCGAGGGACACCAACCTCTTTTGCAAGAGGTTGAGTCCACCCTAGAAAGAAATCTGATACAATTGCTGACACAGGGTTATCGGTCTGGGATTTGATCCAAGAGAGGATAGGGGAGTAGAGGCCAGCGAGAGCGTGGATGAATAGGCTGAATGAGGATGGAGGTAGATCTTTGGAATTCTCGACGTTGGGAGGGAGGTGAGGGGAGGAGGGGAAGGGGAGGGATAGGGTCTGGATGGAGGGGGATAAAGAGAGGAGAGGGGAGAGCAGAGTAAGGTTAGATGGGGTTACAACGATTGTCAGAGAGAAGTTTTGGAGGGAGAGATGGTGAGAGAAGTCAAGGAACGGAATGATGTGGCCTTGTGCTGGGAAGGGGATGAGAAGGATGTGTGGCGGCTGCCGCGGCTTGGCCATGGCTGATGGCTGGTAGGATTTGACGTGGCTACTGGTAAGTAGTAACCGCTCTCTCCCTATATCATAGTAGTTGTACCGTGAATTCAGTCAAGAAAAGGAATCAGAAGCTATGTGCTGATGCTCTGGCCCTGAAACTCTTGCTTCTGTGTTTAAGAAAAAAAGTTAAAGAAAAAAACGCATTTATCCATAAGAGAAAAATGAAAAAAAAGGCACCAGATTTACCCACAAGAAAATTAATATAAACCTTTTCCTTTTTGAGTTTCGAGTCTGGCAGATTATTTCTACCTAGAATAATTTTTCTAGCTCCACCCCATTCTAATGTGAAGCTAATCATTCAAGTATAACTACTGACTGTATGGTACACCAACTATTTCAATGTCAAAACTTCACCAACAATTTGGTATCATACTTCTACATTATTCCTTCCATGTCTGGTACCACAACAATAAATTATTACAATATCAATACTGGTACCACTGCCGTAAATTCCAGGTTGCTGTTGCAACTTTTTTTTTTTTTTGGTTTTTTAGTGTTTTTTTGGTTTTTTAGTGTTTAGTCAAAGTTTCGTGTATGCATAAAAGCTTTAACTGAACCACTCGGAAAATATAAGCATATACCGGCAATGCTGCAATGGGAAATAAATCTAACTATACAAAAGATATTTACCTTATGAAGATGAAAAACTGCTTCACCAACCTTTACTATTATATCATTTTTTAGCCTTGTAGTGCAATACCTACAACATCATATATAGTGATCAATAAAAGACAATCAACTACAAAACATTTAAAAAAACAAACTAAATGATTATATAAAATAACTGTGAAGAACATTGCACACATCTAAAAAAATGCAACTTAAAATGAAAGGTTACATTGTTATAATGCATTATTGTGCTAAAAGTTATAAAAGGCCAATTAAGAAATGTCAATGCGACATGAGAAATGCAGCAGAAAACAGAGAAATCTGTTAAGTTTCCTTTTTTTTTACCAGAAAGTATTAAATTTCCAAATCTGATCAGTTTTTGTAGAAAGAAGTATTATTTAGATGTAAAAAGATCAGCATGAGATCAGATCCAGGGAAGAAAATGATGACAGAAACAAGTGAAAATTAATGTGAAGTCCCTATGCTTATTCCTTTTGCAAAAGTTGCCAAAGTTTGTTTTTTTTTTATTGAAGCAGCAAACAGGTTCTTTCTATTTTTACTTGGAACTAATGCCTAAATGTCAAATTAATAAAATTAAAAAAAATACCTGAAAGGCTTGTACAAACCGATAGAACTGTTCCTAATTCCCAGCAACAATACTCCTGACAAAAATGTAAGAAAGAATCAATTATTCCTGAAGCATAATCGTGAACAATAAACCCTAAAATTGGCCATCTCTTCTCAATCATTAAAATCACAAAGCTGAAAACTTGAACAAAAATGACTTATCCAAACAATTAACTCAAAATCATGAATCGAAAAAACTAACGGAAAGCAGATTGACAACTCTAAACCCTAAACCCTATATCATAAACCCTAAATCAATCATTTTTTAACACCATTACCAGAGAAAAAAATCTAAAGCAACGAAAAAGTAAATGAAATCAGTTTGTAATGTTACCTGGACTTGGCGATGATCGAAATTCTTGGTGCGCAGAGAACTGACAGCGTGTTAGAGAGTAGAATCTGAGAGGAACAACAAACTTTCTATGGTGATCGGGGAGTTGAAAAAAAAGGAGATTTTTTTCTTAAGAGAGAACATAACTTTCCAGTGTGGGGGGGGGGGGCGATTGGAAGAGATAGAGGAAGCCATGACTTTTTATTGGACACAGAGGCGGAGCCACATACATTGAATGGGGGTCAATTGACCCCATTCATTTTTTTTTTTTTTTTATACTCTATTTTAATATAGATTAAAGTAAAATGTTATAGATAGTGTCAAATTGACTCCATTCGTAATAGAAAAATTTTATATGCTTGACTCCCATTCACGTTTGACCCCCATAGTTTGAAAGTCTGGCTCCGCCCCTGATTGGACAGGCTGACAGTGGGACCCATCTGTCGGTTTACTTTTAGGTGAATAGTAATTTTTTATTCAAAATTAGATATATAGATAGATACTATATATTTAATTTTGGATCCAGATTCGATTCGTACTTCATCCGATCTCTTACGTCATAATCAACATAATTCTTTATAGTTATTTCGGATAATGATCATTAGGTAGCTTTTTGTTGTTTGTTCTATTTTGGTGGTGATTGTGTGTGATTATTATTTCTATTTTTGTAATTAAATCATTACCATTTTCTATATTTTGTAACTTCTTATTTTTTTCTTTTAAATATCTCTTGCAAATCTTAACCATGTAATCCATTGCTTTTCAATAATAATTTGATTACATCTAATATTCATACTTCGAATAAAATACGAATATAATTCAAAATAAACCATTCTTATTCTCGAACTCCATTGTAATGAAATTTTACCATATTTTATAATATTTTATAGGGAAAAAAAAATTTGTGCCACTCCAAAACATGAAAATTAGAAAATTGCCACCCCAAAACATGAAATTAGTTATTTGCCACTCTAAAATCATTAAATTTATGAAATTGCCACAATTATACATCTAATATACATATTTGATTAAAATTATTCTGAAAAATATTGTATAAAAAAACGTATTTTGATATTTCTAAAATTACCTTTCAAGTGAACAAATAAAATTAGGAAATTGATCTCTCCAGTACCCTTCCCTTCGTCCCCTTCGCCTCTCTTTCACCCTTCCTCCGCCAGAACCCTAAACCCGATTCCGCCCCCCTCCTCCGCCAGGCCGACGTCACCTCTCCTCCGCCGAACCTCCTGCCTCTCCGCCACCAGTTCTTGCTCCACCAGCACTGCTCTCCGTCGAACCTCCTGCCTCTCCTCCACCGCTAAATTTGTTTCAGGTAACTATCTGTCTCTATATTCCTCCAGAATATGACACAATATTTGGACAATTTCAATAACCAAAATTGCATTGTTGTTCCTTATCTGTGTTAATGATGGACTATTTTTGAATGCAGTAATAGAAAATAGACAGGTGTGCTTGTCACTCGTAGGAAAGAAAAACTCAACCTTGTTGGTTAGTTGGTTAAGATGGTGCATGCTTTAGGGAGGGCATTGGAGGTGTGAATAAGATGGACAAGTCATGGATTCCCAGTGGGTAAGATTTCTATTTCAATTTGAATGGATGTTGCATTAGTGCGTAATCTAACATTATTTCTAAATTATGTATAGGTGTGACCCAGAAACTGTGTTTAGGATAGAGGTTAAGATTGAAGCATTCGTCAATAAGCAAATTGACGATCGAAAGGATTATGTCAAGGAAAAGACATTAAAATGGGTGGTGGATTCAGATAGATTCTCTTTGTGTGATTTGAGGAGTGACTTATTTGACGATCTATGTTGGGGGAGTTGTCAAACACCAAAGATATGGATGTTTGACAAAAATGATGGTAGAGAAGTGGAAGTAGTGTCTGAGTCACAAATATCAGAGATGTTTAGGATGTTCCAAAATGAAAGAAAAATCTCACTTCTTGTAGTAGTTTGTGATTTGGATGGAAGCTCGAAATGTAGTGGTACGAATTACACTTATCCATGCACTCCATCCCAACCATCACCAACCATAGCACTTGGTAGTCAAAGTCATATAGGGAGCTCCCAGGGATGTAATATGTCAGGTTAACCTGATCAATCTGATAACCTTGACGAATATGTGGGATTCAATGAGGAGGGCCTGTATAGTTCCGATGTTGAGGGTGATCTTGCTTATGAGGGTGCTAACCATGCTATCGAGGGGGTACACGTTGATCCAGAGGAGGATAATGTGGACGAGGAGCCAACGGTAGAGGCTGTTGAGGATAATGTACACGAGGAGCCAGCGGTAGATGATGTTGTGTAGTGCGAACCTATCATTGCGTTTGACCCTGAAAATCCTAGAATAGAGGTTAATGCGTTATTTCCTGATGTCGATGCCTTCAGAAAGGCATTAAGGCATTTTGCCATTAAAAATGAGTTTGAAGTCCATACACTGAAGTCGGACAAGAAAAGGTTCATAGGAAGGTGCAAACATCCTGATTGTCCTTGGAGAATTCGTGCTTCTATACTCCAAGATAACAAAACCTTCATGGTATGCAGGTATATTTACGTGTAATTCAAATTTGTAATGTACTGTGTAATGATAAATTTGAATTTTTATAACTGCATAATTCAAATTTGTAATGTACTGTGTAATGATAAACCTTCATGGTACCTTCATGGTTGACGGGAAGATGGCTTCTAAGTCTTGGGTTTCTGATAGGGTGGGCGATTGGTTACGAAAGCATCCCTCGGCTGGAGCAAAGGAAGTAAAGAATAAGTTAGAGGATGAGTTCCATGTCAAGGTGACTTATAGCAAAGCTTGGTCGGGAAGGCAAGTTGCTCTTGATCAAATCCACGGGTCGTGGGAGGAGAGCTTCCAATTGCTATACAATTTTAAGGCGGAGTTGGAGAAGAGATGTCCCGGTAGCATTGTTGAGATAGATTGCAAAAGTGATGGCAATAAGATGTTTTTTAGCAAGATTTTTGTGGCTCTAAAACCTTACATAGACGGGTTTGTACAAGGTTGTAGACCATATTTAGGGGTTGATTCGACTCATTTGACGGGCAAGTGGAAGAGACAACTAGCAGCTGCTACCGGTATTGATGGGCATAATTGGTTGTTCCCAATTGCATACAGAGTTTTTGATACAGAAACAACGGAGAATTGGACGTGGTTTATGAGTCAGTTGAGGAATGCAATAGGAACTCCGCCAGGGTTGGCTATCTCTTCAGATGCATGCAAGGGATTAGCAGCTGCTATTGCAAGCGTATTTCCCGATTCGGAGCATAGGGAATGCATGAGGCATCTGATGGAGAACTTCAAAAAAAGGTACCATGGTGATGTCTTTGCTACTCATATGTGGCCTGCAGCGAAGGCGTACACCATAGAAAAGTTCCAGCACCATTTGAGTGAGATTAAGAAAGTATCACCCGAGGCTATTACATATCTCGAGAAGAATCACAAGCAACTATGGTGTAGAAGTAAGTTCTCGGAGCTATCAAAGTGTGAGTATGTCAATAATAACATATCAGAGAGCTTCAATAGTTGGATAAAAGACTTGAAGGATTTGCATATCGTTGATCTCGTTGATCAGATTAGGCAACGATTAATGGTGACATTTGACAAAAGGAGGATTGTTGGTGCCAAGCTTCAAGGTGTGATTCTTCCAAATGTGATCAAGCAATTGAATGCAAAAAGCAGGAATGTCGGGAAGGTGAGCATTAGTAGAGGTGGTGATAAGTGTGCAAAAGTGAGTGGAATGGACTCGGATGGCAATGCTTGGAGGCATGCGGTGGAGTTGGATAGAAAAGAGTGCACTTGTAGAGAGTGGAAGATCAGTGGAGCACCATGCATTCATGCTATTGCATTTATTTGCTCACTTAGAGGATCCCGTCTTGAGGATTATGTACACGACTATTATTCACTTCACAGATTCAGAGTTGCATATGCCGGTGTGATCAGACCCATGACCGACAAATCACAATGGATCAAGCATGATCCGAGGTTCACGGTTTATCCACCCAAGACGAAGAGACCACCCGGGAGGCCTAGAAAAGAAAGGATCCCTGGTTGTCTTGAGAAGAAGTCCAAAAAACAACACCAATGTAAGAGATGCAAGCAGTATGGCCACCAAGAAAGAACATGCAAAGCTCCACTTCCCGGTGATACAGAAGACGCCTCCAATTCTGGACTAAGCACCAACAAGAGGTATTGTTGCATTGTTTTTGGTTTTCTGAGTTTATTATGTCAATCTACTTTTCAAATAAATAATAAGCTTGATGTTTTCTTATGTGCAGGAAGAGAACAAGGAAGACTCGGATGGACACAGAGGGTTGAGAGTGCTATTGTTTTTTTTTAGGTTTCTTTGTTGTTTTTGCTTTATCATTTATCTAAGGAAAACTTGGATATGCTTTCAAATAAAAATGGAGTGAAAACTCTATTCTATATGCATTCTTTGATTTTAAATAAATAGTAAGTAAATAATATAAATAGGAACAGGTAAACAAGACCGGTAAAAACAATAGGAACCCTAAAATTCAAAATAGCATCCAGACATCGTCATCTTTACAAAGCAAATTCAACAAGGTAGCTAAAATTAAAACATAACCCTAAAAGTCTAACAGAACCCTAAAATTCTAACATCCAAACATCAACGCTACTTGCATATCATTACAATTAAAACACCGATCATCACAAAGACAATGATAGCAACGAGAAATTTGATTTGCTCCACTAATTTAACAAGGTGAGAGTTGTGTTCCTTCCATGCTCCCATCTCAATATCATATCGAGCTTCATTTCTACGAACGTCTGATACCACATGCTCGACATCACTCCGTTGTTTCACAATTCCTAATTCGCGAAGAAATTCCTCATACTCCTCCTCCCACATAAAGAAATTGCAACTATAAGTCCACTGCAATTACAAAAAAAATAAAAAGTTCCATTTAGTAAATAACTAAGAAAATACATGAATTAATTACAAATTGCTCTTCAGAAGAAATTGTGCTAGTAAATGCTTTCTCTATTATGCCAAGTTTCATGATTTTTGGAATTTAATTTCTATTTCTATTATTATAGCAACATTGATCAGAAATTAATGTGCCTTTTTCTTTAGATTTTTACCAATTTTGGCTGTCAAAAGTTAACATACCAATTTTGTACTGTGCAAAGATAACATACCGTTGTGTTTTTTTGGCACTTGTAAAACACTTTGTTCCGATTCAACGGAGTTTGGCTCATGAGCTTGATCACTTTGTGGCCACAGTTGGGGCACGACACCATTGGCGACGGAGAGGAGCGACTTGGCTGGGCTGAAGTTGTGGAGATCTCTGAGGAGGACGTCGTGTGATTCTCCACCAGTGGCCGATGGCGATGCATGGTGGAAGGCAGGAGGTTCGGCAGAGAGCAGTGCTGGTGGAGCAAGAACTGGTGGCGGAGAGGCAGGAGGTTCGGCGGAGGAGAGGTGACGTCGGCCTGGCGGAGGAGGGGACGGAATCGGGTTTAGGGTTCTGGCGGAGGAAGGGTGAAAGAGAGGCGAAGGGGACGAAGGGAAGGGTACTGGAGAGATCAATTTCCTAATTTTATCTGTTCACTTGAAGGGTAATTTTGGAAATATCAAAATACATTTTTTTATACAATATTTTTCAGAATAATTTTAATCAAATATGTATATTAGATGTATAATTGTGGCAATTTCATAAATTTAATGATTTTAGAGTGGCAAATAACTAATTTCATGTTTTGGGGTGGCAATTTCCTAATTTTCATGTTTTGGAGTGGCATAAATTTTTTTTCCCTATTTTATAATGCTCCATAAGACTTATAGTGATAACATTAAAATTCGAAAATAATTGAGTGAAGCCTTCAATTCATATATAATATGGACATAATTCAGAAATAATTTTTATTTTATAATATAAAAAAATAAATTATAATAATATTATTTTTGCAAAATAAATAAAAGAAAAACTTTGTAAATTTTGCGAATAATGTAAAATAAATATAATGTTGTATATAAAAGTAGACAAATTCGAAAATATTTCCGATATACTGAAAAAAAATAATTCAAGTATAATACAGATATTATACGAAAACCTTGTTACTGTGATAGGAATGTGCTATTAAGAATAATTGTCAACTTAGTAGTTAAATTTTTCATTTTTGCTTTATTTTCAAATCATTTTCTTGTCAAAGGTTCTCTCCCATAACAAGCAATTAAACCGTACAAATTTCCTAACAAATTTGAGTACCTCTTACGATTTCGCATCAAAACTTTTCATAAAAAAAAAAGTTTCCAAACCAAAAAAAAGAAAATTCGATTTACTCCAGGGAGAATATAATTGGAAAAAAGAAAAACGGGGGCAGGTAAACATAATTAGACGATCTGGAAGGGTAAATTTGTCTTTTAACTTTTCCCTTCAGCTTTTAGCCGACAGATAAGCCAACCACCTAAATGGCCAAGTAGCGGTCCAGATCTTCTCAAGTAGCTAAATATTTGAGTTTAGATCCAGACCGTTCATCAAAATCCGAGCCAATCCGTCCGAAGTAAAATGCACAGATTACGGTACGATCCGAACTCCAAAATTTGAGGTACCTTAGGTAAAATGATTCAACACTTTTCCCGCATTGGCGGGACCCATTTCCCGGCAGAAATAAATCTGCTGTTATTCCTTGGGAATAACAGGAACTTGGTATTCCAATCCTAACCGTTCAAACTTTTCGAAGTGCGAATCTCAACAAAGTAAGTTTTCCATGCACCAATCCTAACCAAGATAAACGGTTGTGATCGGAATAACAAGTTCTTGTTATTCCTTTTGAATAACAGCAGATTTGTTTCCTTTCCCGGCATCTTTAGCTCAATAGTTCTTCTTCGACTTGAATAAGAAGAAAAAAAAGAAAAAACAATTCGGAGAAAGCGAACAGTTTCATCACCAATCGTCAACGTAACTTGTGCAAATTCTTCAATTGATAGGTATTTCAGTCTCATAGTTTGATCGGATCCACTACGGAGTTATCTCGTTGGTAACTTCTCTTTCGCTTCTATCATAATTTTTTCCTATTTTAGCTTGAATGTTTGCTTCATTTTAGTGTAGCTTTGATCAGACTGTTTCTCCAGTAAAATTGTGTTAAATAATAGATGAAATTGTTGTTTTCAAAAGTAATTAATAAATATAGTTTAATTATGGTTGATCACGTAAATTATGTACTTGTGGAATTATTCTTTATTTGGAGGAAAAAACAATTTTCAGTACAACCATTTTTGCCATCTCCAGCTGTACCAGAATTGAATTAACATCTAGTTGTATTGAAAATTAGAAAATTGTTCAGCTCTCAAATTGTGATTCTGTTTTTTTGTTTGATTTTTGTCATGGTTTTGTTTCCAGTACCCACCTTAATACCTAATTATGCAACTTAAGTATAAAAAATATTATAATTAGTTTAACTATTTACTTATAGATTGGGAGCAACGAACTCTGCACATTTGAAAATTATTTTGTTGTCTAAATTCGTAATTGTTGGCTAACTTTTTATCCCTTTCTTCCTCATTCAGAATTGAGATTTGCTGATTTGAAGGATTCAGTGATGTTTATCATGCACTGTAAGTTTGAAAATTTGCTTTTAGTTAGTACATTACTGGTTTCAAAAGAAAAAAAATACTTATTTTGTCAAAATCTATTGTTTTGGTAACTGGTACATTATCACAAGTTCACTAGTGAAGCTAGCAATAGGATAAAGTTTTCACTCATGTTTTCCGTATATTAACTCATCTGTACCAGTACTGAGTTGACTCTTCATATATTTCATCTAAGGCTCTGAGGTGCCAAAACAAATTGATCAAATTAATGTGAAAAGTTAGTTGTAGTTATATCTTGTTCAGCTTGACCTGAATTGTACTGTTTAACTGTTTCTTTGCCAATGTCTAAAAATGATTAGTGTTGAATTGCATTTAAGAAATATTTTGGGGCTTTAATTGCAAATAGCCTAAAAAAGAATCAAACTATTTGGCTTAATCACAGAGAATACAGACCGAATGCATGATCTACATACAAGTAAAAATCATGTCAGTTGTTCTTGGCAAAAAAACTTTGTACTTAATTAAGTAAAATTTACCCTATATTTGTTACAAATAGGAAAAAATAATTTCAATGGATGGTGTACATGGAAAGGTAGAAGTTTTCCCAGAGCACTTCCAGTCAATGATAGATTCTCCTGACGAATGCATTTCTGATGGAAACTCAAGAACAGATTCAAAATTCAGGTTATAAATCCTTTTTAAAATTGCTTTTACTGGAAAAAATATGTGTGGAAATAGTCAATGGTGCCATCAGTTACCAATTACTTTTTAGGTTTTTATGGGCACGAACATTATTGCAAAAAGATAATAGCACCATCATGTCCCATTTACTATGTACCAGTACTATTAGGGAATGTACCAGTAGGGAATTTTCAGTACAATTTGTTGAACGAAGGTCTAAGAAGAATGAACTTGATATATAGTTGAAATATACCACCATTACCATACTATTAAATTTAATTACATGTGTAATTTGTGTGTATATTTCAGACATAGCAACACAGTATCTTTAAGGAGTGTAATGGGGGCAGCATCTATTCTTAATCTTCTTAACTTGTCTCGATTTCGGTGGCCTAATAGTTCTGATGAAGACGACAAGGTTAATATTAGCAATTTTTTAAATTCAAAATGTATTTGTCATCCATCATAAACATTTTTTAATATCTCCACTTGACATCCAACATGTTTGGGGAAAATTTGCAAAGAGTTCTAAGCATTTAGGATATTCAAATGCATAATGGATCATATTTTGATGTGGGTTCTATGATTTATGTGAATAGTCTTCAAGTGATTTGGTTAGGTCAGTGTAAAAGGATTGGGACTATTCATTCAGTCACTTTTTTCTTGACACGACGTTGGTTTTTCGAAAAATGTCGGTTGGCATTTGCAAATGGTATAAAAATCCTGTACGTTGTTTGTAAAATATTATTTAATAAGGTTAGTCTAACAGAAGACTCTAGTGCTGAGAATTAGTTTATCTGAGATTCAAACCTCTTCAGAACCTCTTTTTTTTGGACTTTAAGTTTCCATACTTGCACCCAGGGGCGAAACTAGAAAATTTAAATTGGGGGTCTGAAATGTAAAATACATAATGTGTATATACAATGTGTTGTCACTGGGATTTGAACTCAAGTCTCCATAACCAAAAGTGGAATTATAACCACTAGATTACAAGCACACATTTGACATTTTATGAGGAGACCAAACTATATAAAAAATTTAAAAATTTTAATTAAATTTCTGTGCACATAATGAATTTTTTTAAAATAATGGGGGTCGCTAAGCACCCCTTACACTGCCTTAAGATTGCACCATATCTTAGGGGTGTTCATTGGGTCCGGTTTAGTTGGTTTTGAACCGAACCGAATTAGTTTGGACCAAACGGTTCGGTTTTTTCGGTTTAATGGTTCGGTTCCGTTTGTTTTTTAAAACTGAATTATAATTTCGGTTCGGTTCAGTTTGGAAATTTTCAAAACCGAAATAACCGAACCAACCGAACTTTTATATATAATGAATTTGGTCCGGACCGCCCCTGATAGGGCCATGTTCCACAGGCCCTTTTACTTATTGGGCCATGAAAGACTGGGATTCGGACCTTTACAAGGCCAACCCGACGTCATATGAAAAAGCCCAAAAGCTCGTTAAGCCGGGGCCCAATATGCCGGCCCCAAACTAGAGCCTTAAAATAGGCCCATGCCAACCGACATACGGGATAGCCGGGGAAACGGCTAGCTTAATGCCGATGTCCCAGTAACGGCTAGCTTAATGCCCACGTCCCAGTAACGGCTGACATAACTGCCCACGTTCTCCATAAACGCCCGAGATGGCAGTTATGGCTGGACTATATAAGGCAGTGATTCCCATGAAACAGGGGACGCAATTTTAAAACTAAGAGAGAGATCATACAGGTCAGAGTCCGAATCTCTCATAATCTACCCCGAGTTCTTAACTCGACCCACACCTCGGCCTGCCATCCCTTGGCAGGGCGAATCCAGTTCAGCCCAACTTCCCATACGGCCTCATCTCCCGAGATAGGACGTATCAGCCCCGGTTTATTTCTTAATACCGGGTTTATTTCTTAATCAATTGTTTTAAATACTTCGGTTTATTTCTTAATATCCCAGTTTATTTCTTAATACCCCGGTTTATTTCTTAATATACTTCGGTTTATTATAAATCAATTGCTTTAAATAAAAAATATTAATATATTTTGGTTTGAACCGAACAAACCGAAATAAAACTTTGGTTCGGTTCGGTTGCAATGCTAAATCGGTTCGGTTCGGGAACAGGGGCGGAACTAGAAAATAGAGATTGGGGGGGCTGAACAATCAAATATAGTGTAATTTCATTTTATAGAAGGGGCTAAAAGATATTAATGCATATAAAAATTACAAAATTTAATGGACCAAACTACAAATTTTCAAACTATAGGGGGTGCTTAGCACCCTTTCCCCACCACTATGTTCCGCCCCTGTTCGGGAACCGATGAACACCCCTACCATATCTCAGCGAGCATATTTTGAGCACCCATTACTTTGGAGGTGGGACCCAGGGCATTGTACTTGAACCGTAAACTACTTGTTTGCCTTTTTCAGGTCATCTTAACAAAAGCAGAGGTGGAAACACTTCGTTCTGAAATTGCAGATGCTGAAGAGAGAGAAACTCATCTTAAAGCTCAGTAAGATTGACCAAGTTTATATTTGTTTTCTTTGATTTACTTTGGTTATTTGCTTATATTATGTTTTCCTATTCAGTTTAAGAGAGTACATTAGCTTTTTAGGTAAATATTTTTTGTTTGTTTTTATATTGCAATATAGCTTTTTCGATAGATATTTATATTTTATTGTATTTTTGTTTTAGCTTATTTTATACTGGCATATCTAATGTTTCTAAAACTGGAAATCAGAATCTAATTTTTTTTTCTTGTGATTTGGAAATTATTTTTGCGCAGTTTTTAACATTGACAAACCACTCCCACTGGCTGATATGATGTTATCAGGGGTCCGCTAATTACAACTGGAGTCTCTTTTATGCAAATACAGTAGCAATCTGTTAGTTTAGTTGTATTTTACTTGTATTGATAGGTGCACTTATTGCAGGCTTGAGAATGTTGATGAAGTATTGAGGTCAGCTCGCTTTTCCGGCTACCTCTACATTAGAACTGTATATTGATCTCCTTTTGAAAAGGAATACTTTTATTTTTCTTTGTTTATTTGCTGCACAGTTTTAACTTGAAGCTAAACTGAGGCTGATTTTGGTTATTTGGACCAAGTCTGTTAAATTCAGGTTATAAGTGAGGCTATGGTACTATTTATAGCGCATATTGGTCCGTACTATGGATCAATAACTTCATTTTCAAAGTCCAAACAGTCAATCCGATCCGTTCAACATGATCTCCATTTGAAAATGTACTAACAGACTAAATTTTATATATTTTTTTAGATAGGTAGAAAATTAGTACTTTTGAATGATCTAGAATCTTTAGATCGAGTGATATTCTACCTATTTAAGAAAATAGTAAAAGAATTCTAAAAAATGTTAAATTTGATCTACAAGTATATTTTCATACGAAGATCATTTGCACAGTTCGGATCAACTGTTTGAACTTTGAAAAAGGAGATATTGATCCATAGTACGGACCAATCTGCACTATGCCTAGTACCGTAGCCTCACTCTTCAGGTTATAGTTACATGGTAAACCAGTAAATTCTGTCAAGTTGGAGCAATCAGTGCCATGCTATCATTGCCTTTGATATTGATCCATCTTTCCCCTTATCCTAATATAATTAGCTTTTTATAAAATTTAATGTTTAATTAATATTAAATATAGAGATGGACACAGCTACCGGGAGAACCCCCAATCTTAGAAGATTCAGATATTGACGATTTTCTCCCTCGATTTGTTGTTCTTCAAGGCTCATGCCTCTACTATTTTCTTAAATCCACTGGTGACTACTCTTTGCCTTTCTGATTTGACATTATTTTCTTTCAGAAAATATTTCTGCATAGTTTTTTTTAGGAGACCAAATGGCGATTAAATGTGACACTTTTGATGTAGACTTAAGCCCACAAGACACAACACTGCTATCTGATGTGACAGAAATTGGGACCCGGCCAAATTTCAAGCAAGAAGATGGCCAGACTAGATACGCCTTTTACATCCTCACTTGTCAAGGCTTGCGGTTTGAGTGTTGTAGTTTATCTGAAATTCAGGTACAATTGTTGGTCTAAAATACCATGTGCCCCTGCAAAATTATATTACCTTTATCTATTGTTTTTCATTATATTCTCGTCATTTTTTATGTTAACTTTCCAGAAAGTCTTGTTGGTTTGTTAGTGGTAATTATGAGATCAAGAATTATTAATTAAGAAGCGGCCTTAATTAAAAACTATTTATCATTGGTGTAAAACTTGTTTTATAATCATGTATCACATCTTAGTATTATGCATGAATTAATGAATAGATCTTTAGCTTAGCTTAATTACTCTTATTAAAAATAGTTTGCATCATTTTGCTATTAAATTTGTTTAAAACTTATCACTGATGATGTTGAGGGGTCCTTTTACAAATATAAGAATAAGTATAGACTCTCTTTGCAATTCTATTAATTTTGCAAATATTTTGTTCTATATTAGGTGGAATTATGGATGAGGGCATTGAGAAAAGATTGCAACTTAGATGGCGAGACAGCTATTAAGTGTGAGTCATAGCAAAGGATTTGTAGATAAACTTTGCAACTTTGTAAAAATCAAATAATGATTTGTATTAAAGGGCTTTATAAGGGACTTTATGGTGTGATAGGATTTAACTCTTTCTTGCACATAGTTATAGTTTTGAGCAATTGTGATATATAATAGCAGAGTTTCAAAGAATATTTGATTTTATGCATGGGATGTAATTTTTGTAATAGACGTATTAGATCTAACCTTGTGAAGTTACCAGTGATATTTTATAATCAGGTCCATTAAGTATATTCAATACAGTGTATTTTTCATGAAAGTGTGATATTGATGGTGCTCAATACAATGAATCTCTTACGTATTAAGTGGCTAAATTATTAGCTTCACTTCCTACCTAACTAATCAATTTAAGAAGAACAAATTGTAAAGGAAATATTGCGCTAGGAATTTCTTTACCCAAAATCTATGGTAGCAAGTTGCTACCAGACTGACTTAGTACATTAATTCTGGAATTTACATAACACCATAAATAACAAATGAAACAAGTAGCTACACAAACCTAACAAAACACCAACTCTCCTACCAACTCATTGATCAAACATCCCAAAACCCCGCTCGCCAAACACACTGCTACTTCCTGTTGCTCCTCCTCAAAGCATCTAAATCGGATCTCCATTTCGCCACAATTGTCCCATTGCTCCCAGCAGTCGCTTTGACTTTCAATCCAATTCTTTGCAGCATCTACCAATTTTGATTTTGTTGCAAAAGAATCATTTCGAGTCTTACAATTTAGACCTTGTACAAAAAATTCCAGCAGCAGCTTCTCATTGCATCCCTCTATCCTAATAGGTGAGTTGGACTTGATATGATCAAGCAATTTCCATGCTTGCATCTCAACAGTGGTTTCTTTTTCATTAACATCATCATCGTCTGATGCTGGATTTCCACTAGATTCTTCATCAACATCTGAAAATTGGTTGTCAAGGTTCACAGGTACCAGCTCAGCTAGACTCTCGAACCGCCGGATCTTCTGTAGTAGGGCTTGCCTTGCTCCTGATACAACAACAAAAAAAAGGGGAAACATCAGTTAGATAAATTTTGCGATTAGTTTGTTATTTCATAATGCAAATAATATGTCAAAATATTAATATTTTGTTAAATAAATAAAAATTTCATAAATGACGTGTAGTCTGTACAGTTGGACAGATTCTAAAACAGTACTAATTAAAAGGTGATGAAAAAGAATAATATGTGTATAATATATGGATATTAGTTACTCAGAAACAATATTGTTACAATTAGAGAAGAGACAAAGATGTACTGCAGGAACAGTAGAAATACAAATAGATTGAACTGTGTAGAGGAAGAAAACAACGTAAGAGAAATTGTTTGGTTGAAGAAATATGAGGTACACATGTGAAGGGCATTAATTAAGAAAAAACAAAAAGAGGTACTGGGTACCACTTTGATTATGCATGTATTAGAGTAAATGAGTAAAGGACAAATAATCATGTACAGCCTCTAGCTATAATTACACCCAATCAATCATGTACCCGAACCCAATCAATTTAAAGTTACTGTACTAAAATAAAAAATATATAGTGACGCTTTACCCATTATCAAATAATGATACTTAACATATTATAATTATACTATAAAAAAAGTTTTGGTAGCTTAGATAGATGGCAGTGCGCATGAATTCGGATCCAGTGAAGTAACTCAATTTTTGGGTTTTAAATCGGGACCGTCCGATTCGGATTTGAGATCATCCATTCCGAAGTGGAGCACACAAATTCCGACGACGGATTCAAATTCCGAAACGATCTCGAGCAACATAATTGAATCGGACGGTCCCGATCGAAAACCCAAAAGTTGAGTTACTTTAGGGGATCCAGACCCATGCGCACTGGGTCCGGAAATGGCAGCGATTTGTGTGCTTAATGGGCTAACAAAGTAAGGAGCCTGGACACAACAACAGAGGAAAGAAAAGAAAAGGTGAGAGAGCTCAGTTCTAACTGCCCAATAGAGAAGCGATCCCCACAATAACAGAGAAAGTCACAATGGCAGTTGTTACAATGTTGTGTTCACTCTATTAGAATTGCACACCAGCTACAGCTATGCTTAATTCGATGTGTATCTAAACAACTGTACTAGGTTGGTTTTCAACTTTCAAATTAAAGGTGGAGAGACAATTCAAGGAGAGAAAGAAAAATGACGTACTCTCTATGGTGGCGAGGTTTTCTTGGAAGGAAGAAGAATCAGAGATACCCTCTTCTTCTTCTTCATCCGGAAAATCCATTACAGATATTGGACTGAATTGATCTTTCTCTTCTTCCTCCGTGTTGCATCCTGTTAATTCCCTTGTAACAACCTGTATGTATGTTGCGCAAACATTAACATCACTTAATTTCTTTCCAAACTATGCATCTATAACAATAATAAATAACATCATTCATGTTACAAGACTGCAAGTCACTGATCGAGTTAAACAAAGTAAATGTATTAATATATTCAGTGCCGAACTTATAAATTACTAATTGAAGAGCAATTATAAATTATGATAAACCCCGCATTTTTTTTTTATTTCAAGGAGCTTCTGTTCTTAAAATAATCCATGGTAATAAAATAATTTATAATTGAAGAACAATTATAAATTATGATAAACCACTTAGAGGCCAAAACGCCAATAAAGAAAGGTAGGGATGGGGCATCCAATGTGCACGCGCGGCCGTCCTTTCCGCATGTCTATTGGATTTTTCTTTCCACCATTTAGCCACCTTTCTTTCTTTGCCAAATTAAATATGCCACAAGCTTCCAACCCAAATAAAGGCTAATGGACAACAATTGTAAGCTCTACCTAAAATAAGGTAATGTGTTTTAATTAGAGGTATACCCACCGACAGTTGTGAAATAATATTTTAGTGACACTTCTAGTCACATCACGTTACGTTACGTTACGACATGTGATGTAACTCCCATGTCGTGTGACATGACTATTCTCCACCATCTTAGTCATGTCATGTCACGTAAATTGATTCAGTCACGTTACGTCACGTCACGTCACGTGACATGTTACGTGACCAATATTTTCAACATTATTTCTTAATTATAATTTATTTTGTAATAGTTACTTCTTTTTTGATATTTTTTGTTATTATTTTCTTTGAACTAACTTAAACATGAAAATAATAATTAAACATAATCAATTACGTCACGCGAATAGTCATGTCATGTGTGGTCACGCCGTGACCATACGTGACGTGACTATTTGCGTAACGTGACTATCTTTCACTATTTTAATCATGTCACGTGACACGTTACGTAAAAATAAATTTTAATTGCGTGACATGACGTGACGTGACCAAATTACTATCACGTTTTTCCTTCTCGAGTAACACTCCAACAAGTTATTTTTTGATTTCCAATGCTAATTATGCTTATATTGGAACTGACAAAGTAGTTAGATTAGGTACAGCATGAAAGCATGCTTGCTGTCAATTCCTTGGGAATCGGACCGCTTTGAACATTAACCAGTTAAAAAGGCTTAGAAGTTATCACTTATTAAAAACCTTTTCATTTCAAAATTATAAACATTGCTGTCAATTCCTTGGTTTCTCAACAAGATGAATAATTACTCCATCTTAACCGTCCATTAAGAGGGCACCTACTAGGATTCGATTAAAAAAAAAATCTACGTGCAAGAGCAATTATGGAACCATGAAAGAAAAATAACAACTGTAAATGGCTGCATATTCTCTGACCTTTTTGTCGGTCCCACCAGGGCTGGCATCGGTAATATCGGGTATGAACCCTGAGCTACCATTGGATGAGGGCAGGAAATCAGACCCGTTAAAATCCGATTCGGACCAACTGGTGGAGCTGCTGCTGGTAGGCAAAGGAGAAGTGGCGATGTTGAATGATGTCAACCTGACAATGTCTTTAACCCTGACATCTTCAACCTCATCAGTATTAGTATTAGTTCCTCTCTTCTTCCAAAAGCTACCATTTTTGGAACTAGAACGACACCTTTTACTCTTATTGATGGAACTGGGGGAGCGGGAGCAAGACAAGAGAAGGAAATCCAGTTTCAGTTTCATCAATGAAGAGAGCTTCAAGAGGGCATTTTTGGATCGGGTTCGGATTAACTGCCGCCTGTCTGATCCACCACGGAGCTCCACCTGAAGGAGGTGCCACATTGAATCGGAATTGGAGTCTAGCTCGAGGTAATCCTTGAGCATTAGCGGTTTATTGTGTGACATCATCTTAATTAATTGCTTCCCTGATGAAAGAACGAGAGAGAGAGAGAGAGAGAGTTGGAAGGTTGGAATGGAGGGAATTGGGGGGTTTTGTAGGGGGTTAGAGAGGAGAGACAAAAGGAGGAGGAAGAGAGGTAGCTTCCAATTTGTATTTTAATTTAGACAAAATAAAGAATGCATCTTTTGTTGATGTGTTGGGGTACAGAGGAGATGCTGCTCACACCTCACAGAGAAGAGACGAGGAGAGGAGTTTAAAATATATTTAGGTTGTAGAGGTGGGAGGATGCTCGCTCGAATTTGTATATGTTTATTGGGTATTATAAATAAAAGAAGAAGGGGTAATAAGCCAAGAGAAAGTGGTGGTCACTCAATCCGTTTTTGTCAGCGGTCGCCACGTCGCTTATATTTTGTTTTGTTTTGTTTTGTTTTGGTCTGGTCAAAAGAGTTCAACAGGAGAGGGGAAATAAAATAGTTTTTTGGGGTATTGCTGGTAAGGATAAGTGAAAGCAGCAATGGAGAAGGGGGACGGCGGAGATACTGGTAAAAGAAGAAGAGGCTGTAAGGAAATGTGAATTTTACCAAACCCCCTGTAATTTCTAGGTTTACTCGGAAGATGAAAGGAGCCAGATGTGGACTTAATTTTATCATTCAATGTAGCGTAGCGTTTTTATTTCTTCTCTGTGCTACTTTAAGACAATGTAATTCAATAGCTTATTTTTCAATCAATGCAACACCTACGGGTTTCAAATCAAAAATAAAAAAGTTTCTACCTACGTATTTTTCATTAAAAAAAATAAATTCTACCACTTGAGTTATTTGATTAGTTGATTTACTCAATACTGGACTACCCAGTTCCTGCGAAAAAAAAAAAAGACTACCCAGTTCCAATTTCAATTTTTTTTTTTTTTGGAAGCCTTGTCAGTGACTGACAGTTCCAAATGTTACCAACACTTTTCTTACACTCGAATACTTTTTTTCTTGAAACTTTTATTTATAGCACAGCTTCAAAAAAAAATAAACCAAAAAATCACCGTTTTTGAAAATTTCGAAACCATAGCCGCACAGGTGTTGTGCGGACCCATTTCAGAGGGACCACACAATGCCGGTGCGGACCCTGAAATGGGTCCGCACAATGCCGGAGCAGACCCAGGGCCGCATAATGCCGGAGCGGTACCCCATTTTAAAAAAAAAAAAATTGAAATATGTTATTTGTTTTTTTGTTATAGAAATGTTTTTATGCTGTTTAAGTTTTAGTTTGAAATGTTGTTTAAATTGATATATTTTTTGTCGTATCGTATTTTAGAAATGTCGTTCGTTTGAAAAAAAAGTTTGTGCACGACGAGATAATGATATAATGAATAAAATAAATAAATAACAACAAAACAAATAAAATAAATAACAAAGCAATGAAATAAATAAGTGACAATATCTAACAAATAAGTATCTGACAAAACATCTAACAATACTACAAATCAAAGCCTACGGATCAGGACTAAATACCGTCCTCGCCTTCTTCTTCCTGAACCCTCGATCCTGTCTGGAGAGTGGCGTCTCGTCAGTCTCTACTAAGTTTGTAGAGTCCTCCGCCTAGACATCTAAAGACTGAACTGGCTCGTCATGAACCTCCTCAATCTCGGATGTCTGCTGGACTCCAAGACCAAAAACTGTAGTCTGTCCAGACTCAGGCTGCGTGAATAGTACGCCTGGCAATGGGGTCATCATGGAGCGAAGGGTACGATGCCTGCTGTGAGGAATGTCCAGGGAACTGCGGGACGGACTCTGTCTGAACATACCCTGGCTGATAGGCAGGAGGTGTCGTCTGAGTCGGACTGTAACCCGGAGAATACAGTCCATCTCCCTCTGTGCCAAAAAATTGTGGAGATATTGAACCCCAACGGCTCCTCCTCCTCACCCTATAGTAACTTACAAATTAGATAATCAAGAAATTTGGAAAAAATCACAGTTATGTATTTTAATTACAATTATACCTCGGCATCCTAAGTAGCATGAGATCCTGATGTGCGGCTCGGCGCATCAACTCGGCACCTCGATCGAACACCTGACTGACAGTCTCACCATCATGGACGGCTGCAAACAACGCATCGTCACCAGTGTACAGGACGTAGACATCAGGCTCGTCGGATATGTCGTCAACCGCATCAACTTTGCCTAAGCCAGCGCATCTCAGTAGAGAGTCGAGACTCGCCCTGTACCCACACTGGCACACCGCGGGTACGTTGTGCTTGAGGATGACTTTCCCGAGCCTCTTCCAGCCCTTAGTCATGGCCATCGTAGCCCTTATGACGCAACTCTTGACCAGATATAATGCCTGAAAATTAAAAAAATTATGAAAAAGTTGTACAAATGTAAATATTGCTAGTTTTTAATTTGAAATTTAAAATTAAACATACCGTGGCTGCGAACGGTGCGCCGGCGGGGATAAGACTATGGATCCGTCCTCTCCGATCCCTCAGCTTCGGTACCCGCTCATGGGGGTTTTCGGCGAGACACCCCTCCAGAAATATGGTGTACCCGCCTTGATCCTGGTACCAATCTCTGTAAGGTCTGTACGAATTACAAAAATGTTAGATATTACAATCAGAAAACTATAGTGAAGGTTTTAAATTAATGAAAAAAATTCTTACACTGGCGCAACATCCATGTGACGGTCCGGCTCGGCCAATGGGAGATTTGCAGATGCTCGATCAAATTTGCATATGAAAAAAATTTAAATCAAATTTGAAACAAAATTAAACTTACATAATCTCTGTAGGGATCCCAGGTCACAAACTCTGGATCATCTCTGAGATGCTCAATCTCCTGTCTCCAGAATGTGATGCCGAGTGACGAGCCATGCCCCTGCTCGACCCAAATCTTCAGATAGCAGTACTTGGCGTCGTATGCAGGGAAGTTGTCTAGCTCGGGCTTGCCCCACTCCGGCACATCTGTCTTGTTAGCTATGACTGGACGGCCAACGATCAGATGTGCGTAGGACCAATGCTGTAGTAACATGCATGGTCCAATAAAGGTCTTGTTTTTCTTCAGACAAGCATTGTTAAGACTCTTTTACAATGTACAAAGTCAGTGTTACTTATACTGAGATGTATAATATTTGAAAAAATTAAAATATTATAAGAATAAGTTTCTTACCTATATAAGCATGCCAGCGTGGCATCACCCTAGTTGAACATGTCCGTAGTGGACAAATCGCGCAGAAGCTCAAGGTAGCACAGCTGCATCTGATCTCCGTGTGAATCCGGAAACAACCGACAAGTGATCATCTCCAAAATATATGCGCGCAGGTATCGGTCAACAACCACATGTTATTTATTTAAATTAGAACATTGTTTACAAGTAAATAAATATGATATTATTTAAATTAAATAAGGTACAATTTACATACCTGATCTGGACGATCCAGATAATCCTTGAATTTGGCCCTCAATTTTGACAAGCTGATGTTACTGGGCGAGATCACAGTCCTTTCACCTCTCTTCTTCTCTTTCTGGAGCTCCTCGTGCGAGATACTCAACAACTCCAAGCACAATGAACGGAAGTTCCCGTACTCGACGCCCGTCACCGGCTCCCTGATAATAGTCATACCCCACAGACAGCTGACGTCCTGTAGGGTGACTGTCATCTCAGCATGGGGGAGATGAATGGTGTGCGTCCCGGGACACCATCGCTCAACGAGGCCAGAAGATAAGCCCTCGTCATTGTTCTCCTCGGCCATCTGGGATAGCTGAAACAATCCCATCGCACGTAATGTCCCTCCCGTACGCCGGCTGGTACCGTAGCCACACGCAATTGTGACGAACCGTAACAGCATCCAAACCCTGCATTTAATTAAAAAATCATATCAAGTCCATTCATAAAAAAAATTTAGGTTATTAGTATTTTTATAAATATGACCAATTTATAACTTACCCCAATGGCAGCCTCTAGAACCCGGTGCTCCGCATTTGGGTACCACAAGAAGTCGCTGACCTTGTCAGTGCGACTCCGGATACCTGGAACATCTGCCAACGCACTCTCGATGTACTGGGACATCTTGTACGGAGTGGCTGTAGGGTCATGTTGTGTACCTCTACTGGAAGATGGTACATCCCTACTGAAAGACGGTATATATCTACTAGATGCCATGTTGTATTTGATAATTTTTAGTCAAATATGAGAATTTTGGTATAATAAACATAATTAAATATTGGTACAAGTCCAGTTTAATGTTGGTGTTCAAACAATTAATTTTGGTAAAATAAACCTAATTAAATTTTAGTACAAGTCTAATTTAACTCAAACAATTAATTTTAGTAAAATAGACCTATTTAATTTTTGGTACAAATCCATTAATTTTGGTGCTAAAACAACTAATTTTGGTTAAATAAACCTATTTAATTTTTGGTACAAGTCCAGCTTAATTTTAGTGCTCAAACAATTAATATTTGATACAATTCTATTTAAATTTTGGTCATATTCTAATTCTAAAACCTAAATTAATATCTAATTCTAAACCCTAAACCTAAATCTAAATTCTAAACCTAAATCTAAACCCTAAATCTAATTACTACTCTAAACTAAAAAATAAAACTAGAAAAGAAGAAGAAAACTTACCCGAGGTCGAAGGGATTGAAACTTCTTTGAATTGATACAAAAAATGAAACCAGCGGACCCCTTATATAGCTTCTCAGGGGTCCGCTTCGACATTGTGCGGACCCATTTCAGAGTCCGCACCGGCATTGTGCGGTCTCTCTGAAATGGGTCCGCACAACACCGGTGCGGCCAGGATAAATTTCGAAATTTTCAAAAACGATGGTTTTTTGGTTTATTTTTTTTTAAGTTGTGCTATAAATAAAAATTTCGGCTTTTTTTTCTTTTCTTCATATGAGCATAAGCACATTTTCTTTAGGTCTAATGCACTTGTCACCATTAATAATTTTTAATATCTGATGCAACTTGTAAATTGACGGAAAATTCATTGCAACCATAAATCTCACTCATTCATTTTCGTTGAATTTAATAACCTGACGTAACTTTTTTATATAAACGCCATGTTTTATCATGTCAGTAAGATCCGGACCAATTCAGTCAGAGGTAAAATACATGTAGACATTTAATATTTGTGCCAACACAAATCGGGCGATCGGACGGTCAGAATTCATTCTGCATTACGATACAAATTCTCCATCCCACCCCAAATATCATCATTAATGAATTAATGAATTGTTGAACATGTGCTTAAAATATTGCCACCAACCTACCATTCATGAACCATCACAGCTGTTTCATTTAATTCCTCCTGCTCGTGTGCAATTAAGTCAAACACACTTAATTATACTAAACCAAATTAAATTAATTAAGATTCGGCCTGCGTGGCATGTCATAGGCTGTCTCCACGTTTGGTATCTGCCTTGTTATTTTGCTCGCTCGGCTCCTCCTTCCACAAATAACGAATCGCTTATAGATACCTTCAATGAGGTACTCGAGATTTTAATGGGCACCGAATCACTTTTATGTTATATGGGAATCTCTCGTGTCAAATTTTGTCTGAAGAACTGTTGAGAAATAGAATAGCCTCGTAAGATTCATCATATGCAGTAAATAGGCAACAAATTAGACTAGCATCGATCTAAGGTATAGCTGTCAAAGCTATTCTTGGTATCTAGCTTGTATTTAGAATGTAATTAGACAAAAGATCAAGCAATCTGTTATTTTATGAAACAATACAACGGCTAATAGAATAGAATAGGCTATAAGTAATTATGTATATTGAGCTTGTAAGAATTAGAACAAAGCAATAAAATTAATATGTTCATCATATTATGTCTCTCGTAAATTTTATCATGGTATCAGAGCAGGACTAATCCTGCACCAGCAACAAACCAAAATTCCGCAAACTCTGTTCTTATCAGTATCTCCACAAATCAACCATGTCTCAACAACCAGATAACACAAAACTCACAACAATAATACTCAATGACAGCAATTACATTCCTTAGTCCAGATCAGTCACAATAGGTCTTGGTGGCAAAGGAAAATTAAACTTTGTCACTGGAACCAAACAAAAACCCAAAGCAGCGAAACCTAACGAGGCAACTGCCGAAGAAACAGCAAAAATAGAAGAATGGGAGACCATAGATCAGATGATCATGTCGTGGCTACTGAGCACAATGGAGCCTAAAATTTCGAATGTTCTCGTGTACTCCTACATATCAAAGGAGATTTGGGACAAGGCAAAAAGAAGGTATGGCCAACAAAAAAATTTTGCTCATATATTTAGTCTCAAACAAGAACTTGCTCAAATCAAACAGAGTAGCCAAAGCAACAATGAATTAGTAACCGAAATCATGTCAAAATGGGAAGAACTCAATGTCTATCTTCCACCAACAACAGACCCAATTGAAACCCAAAAAAGAGTCGAACAAGACTTAATTTTTACTTATCTGGGCACTTGAGCCGAGCTATGAAGCAATCAGATCTCAGATCTTGGCCTCAGACGAGATGCCAAGTTTTGATGATGTGGTGGTTAGAATCCAACAAGAGGAATCAAGGCGAGCACTCATGAACCCTCGACAGTCGAAAAATGCCGAGAACAAAGCTTTCAAGGTACAAAACTCAAACCCTAGTTTTAGGGATCCGACCAAAGGGAAGGGAGCTCCAAGCACTGAGCGATGCGACCACTGCAAACGAGCAGGGCACAACCGCAACGGGTGTTGGTGTTAGTGTAATAATTAGAAGTCAATCATAAGATAATTTTATTCTATATATTTGTTCATGTAATGGATGATTAATAAAGATATCATTTGTTCCTTGAGATTTATCGCATTTATGAATCATTTCGAGTTAATGACTTGAAATTGTAGAACTCCATAATATAGATGATAAATACTCTTAATAGTCACTAACCGTGGTAATTAGCAAGGAACACTAATTCACCAATTAAATGTTAGTATGTGGATTAAATGATGGTTAAGTTTTACAAACCATAGACAAAGAGTTGTCATTTTAATCACATAGATACATGTTAGAGAACATGGTATTTGACAGACCCTAAATAAAACGTTAAATGAAATTTTGTTTGTGTCATTAATGTTCATTCAGTGTTAAGTTCTAAAGTATGAGGTATTCGTCTTTCCTACATGAGAAGTGTGTATTCGTGAGTGTTGTTCAACACTATCCGTAAAAAGTAGCTATACAGATGACATTTCAGTATACATGACTTGTGCGGAGGGGAGATGTTCACCAAGACTACTATTGTCCCTCGTATACATTACGGGTGATGATATCACTAGGCCTCTTGATGAAGTAGGGTTATCAGCGCTCGATATGATTAAAAGAGTTAATCATATTTGATAATCTACTTAAGATCGAGAAAATATTAAGTTTGCAAGGATGACACATACCTACCTTGAAACTGATCTGATACTATGAGACGAAAGAATTAACACGAGTACATTGTTTACTGGATCGTGATATTGTACTGTACAAGATCATCTGTGTCAATTGGGTAGTCATAATGCATTCTGCCAGATGCCGCTTATGATTTATAGAATTAAAAGGAGTTTTAATTCTATTGCCAACATAACACAGATCCTATCGGGTCACACCAATAGGAAAGTAATCAGAGAATTATTAATTAATTATAAAGAGTTATAATTAATAAATAAATGTCATAGAGATGACAAGCTTAAACAGATTAAATTTATAAGCGTGTACGACACGTTGTATAAATTTATCGCAACAACAGTCGCAAGAAATATAATTATTCAGAATAATTATATTGATAATAAATGGATTAAAAATATTAATTATGAATTAATATTTTGGGTCAAAAGCCCATTTGAATTTGGGCCTAAATTAAATTTAGAATTTAATTTAAAAGTCCAATCAAAAGCCCAAAACAAAGCCCAAATTGAATCAATTGAATTTTGGGTTTATGGCTCGAGGGGTATTTCGGTCAATACACCCCAAAACCGACCTTGTGAGGGTATTTTGGTC
Organism: Carex littledalei; assembly: GCA_011114355.1. Classification (NCBI taxonomy): domain Eukaryota; kingdom Viridiplantae; phylum Streptophyta; class Magnoliopsida; order Poales; family Cyperaceae; genus Carex; species Carex littledalei. The sequence continues at coordinate 4,802,552 of CM022081.1, forward strand.
ATTTGGCAACCGGCCCTAAGCACTATATAAAGGCTTGAGGGGTGAGAGAAAATATAGAACTCGATTCGATTTGGTTATCATTTTCTCTTTCTCGTGTTTCCTCCCAAATAGTGATTTGCGTAGAAAAGAAAGGAATACGTAATCCACGTATATTCTTGCAAGTTGTGAATAGTGTTCTAGCAAATAGTAAGTACAGTATTTCTGACAAAAGAAATACCAGCTCTCTGGTTATTCCTGGTGGATAACTAGAGGCATCAGACATCTGGTGCTATGTAACCGAGTTAGACTGCATTCCAATTTGAATTTGGAAAAAGGTATAAATGTTATTAAATTTATTTAAATGTTAAATAAATTTTATTTTAGAAATCAATCGGGGAGTAGATCATCGGCTTATGGTAGAATGTAAAATTTTGATTTTACGTTCTTTCCGCACCGTAAGCCAAATCAGAATTTCGCGGTAAATTACCAAGCAGAATTTAATGGGAAATTTTCTTGAAAAGTAATTTGGCAATAAATTCTCAAACAGAATTTCGCGGGAAATTCTCGGTCAGAATTTTATGGCTTTTCCCGAAAATCAGAATTTATCGGCTGGATTACCCAACAGTTGGTTCCTTCACCCTCATCTCCGGTCGGTCCGAGAAAAAAGAGAAAGAGGAGGTAATTAGGGCGGCGCAAGAAAGGAGAAGAAGTTTGGGGTGTGAGCAAGGGAGAGGATACGGGTTCAAATGAGGAGTTCGTACTCGATTCAACTCAACAAAATAACCCAGCCGACCCGTCTGGATCTTCTGTGGCTCAGATTGTGCAGCTGAATCAGCTGCTATTGCAATTGAATAGTTTGTTATAGCAACAAACTCCAGGTTTTGTACATTCTAAAGCTACTTCTAATTCCTCTAAAATTGAGAATCAGTTTAAATTTGCAAATTTGTGTCATAGTACAAATAGATGGATAATTGACTATGGTGCAACTAATCATATGACATGGGACCAAAATAAATAAATTAATATTACACAAACTAAATACCCTCAATATGTAATTGTTGCAAATAGAGATAAAGTCAAAATTCATGGTTTTGGTGCAACCAAATTTCTTACAAAAGATGTGGAAAATATTTTGTATTTACCAGACTTTAACTCAAATTTGTTATTAATTAGCAAAATAACCCAAGAATTAAATTGCAATGTAATATTCTCACCAAACAAAGTGATCTTTCAAGACCGAGAATCAGGGAAGAAGATTGGTGAGGGATGTTTGAAAAATGACCTCTATTATCTTGATGAAAACACCAATAAATGTCATGTGTCATCAAATTTAGTAGATCGTGATAAGTTGTTGCATTGGAGATTTGGCCATCCATCTGGTCAAATTTTAAATAAGCTTTTTTGTTATAAATTAGATTAAACAAATTGTGATGTTTGCAAGCTTTCAAAACAAACTAGATTACCATTTTCTTTATCTACCAATATGTTAGAAAAATGTTTTGATTTAATTCACTCTGATGTTTGGGGTCCAGCCCTTGTTGATTAAATATTTTGTCACATTTATTGATGATTTTTCTCGTACAACTTGAGTTTATCTTTTAAAAGAAAAAAATGAAGTTTTTTCATATTTTCAAGAATTTTACAATTTTGTTGAAAATCAATATAATGCAAAAATTAAAAATTTTAGATCAGATAATGGGACAGAATACGTTAACAAAAAATTTATAGAATTTTTTAAACAAAAAGAAATTCTACACCAAATCACATGTATTAATACTCCCGAACAAAACGGAGTTTCAGAGAGAAAAAATAGACATTTACTTGAAGTCACTAGATCCCTTCTTTTTCAAACTAATGTTCCAAAGTTTTATTAGTCAGATGCTGTGTTAACTGCAACTTACCTCATAAACAGATTGCCAAGTGTCAGACTTAAAAATATAAGTCCCTTAGAAATCCTTAAGAGTAGGATGAAAGTAGATCTTGATCACATAAGAGTTTTTGGGTGTACATGTTTTGTGCACATAAAACGAAATGACAAGCTAGATAAAAATGCTGTTAAAACCATAATTTTAGGCTATTCTTTTCTAAAAAAAGGGTACAAATGTTATGACCCAAAAAGTCATAAACTTTATATCTCACGAGATGTCTCATTTTTTGAAAATGAACCATATTATCAAACAAATGAACAAGAAAATGCACAAGGTCAACCAGTCATATTACCTCCAAATAATTTTATGTTTCTTGAAGAAACTAATCAAGAAGAGGTTGAGCATACGGATGCAGAACAAGATAGCGAAACAAGTGCAATTTCTTCAGGGGGGGAAATGAGATAAACGAAGAACCAACTCAAGAAGAAACTGCCTTGAGAAGATCTACAAGACAAAAGAACCATGCAAATGTACTGTGACAATCAAGCTGCACGACATATTGCATCCAATCTGGTCTTTCATGAGAAAACAAAACATATAGAGGTAGACTGTCACTTTGTCAGAGAAAAAGTACAGTCTGGAGAAATAGAAGCCCCATTTGTCAGAGCAAAGAGCAACTAGCAAATATTTTCACAAAGGCACTCGTCAAGGCTAGTCATATGAACATACTCGACAAGTTGGGTTCAATCAACTTATTTGAACCTCACTTGAGGGGGAGTGTTGAGAAATATAATAGCGTTAGAAGATTCATCATAGGCTGTAAATAGGCAACAAATTAGGCTAGCATCCAAGGTACAGCTGTCAAAGCTATACTTGGTACCTAGCTTGTATTTAGAATGTAATTAGGCAAAAGATCAAGCAATATGTTATTTTAGGAAACAACCCAACCGCTAATAGAATATAATAGGCTATAAGTAATTATGTATATTGAGCTTGTAAGAATTAGAACAAAGCAGTAAAATTAATCTATTCATCATATTCTGATTCTCGTAAATTTTATCAAGAACAATTAATGCTCATGCATGCATCTTCAGACTAATCTTATCCGATAGCAAAGCCCCAATATTGTATTATTAGGAGAACATCGACATGTGATTTTTTTTTGTGATTTTAACGGAACAAGCACAAAGCAGTTGGATTTTACAAAAAAAACAGCTTAAATTAAGATTGATTTTGCTAAATAAACTGAGAGGTTACAAAATTACAATACATAATTTAAACTAATCAATTTATATTATTTTATATTGAGAAGAGATCCAATGCCCTTGATCTATAGTGCCACATCATTTTCAATAAAATTAAATCCCAAAGAAACATTATTGAAATTAAATAGATATGTTATATATATGCATACACTACAAGTTTACATCATTGAAATTTATTTCGATATGCATCAAGTGCTAACTAAATAAACAGACTACATTTTAGCGATTTAACCTCCTTTCTTGATGGCTATATATTTGACATGATGTTAAAATCCCACGGTGTAAAGTATGGGAATGAAAATATCTTCACCCTCTGATCAAATTAATGTACATATAGACTTCTACTGGGGAGGAAATTTTTAAGTTTACACTGAATGATTCAAAAGATGCTTGCTCTAGTAGAGTACTCGATGAAATGCATGTGATCAAATACACATATATATGCATGATACATAAAAATCTTGTTGCATTGATTGTTTGGATGATAATGAGGCAACATCATGTGCAAATGATATTTGTTGCTGCCCTACGAATCTTTTTCAGCTCCCACGTTGCTTCGTTTTGCCATATACTTGAAGAACAAATATATTTTTCTTACTGGTGATCCAATCATTCCGATCTGATTCTGTTTTGAAGGCCCATGATTAGCTCAGGTTAGAGCAAATACTGACAGTTGAGGCCCAATAAGAGGCATCCATAATTTGAGGCCCAATAAGATCCGGATATTATCTCAATATGAAGAACAGTTCCGGATTCGGATACGGGTATCTGAAACTGTTAATTAAATTATTTTGTCTAGTCGGGTTCGAACCAGTTCGAACCAAGAACCTTCGATGTGTAAGGTGGATATCATAACCAACTACACTACTCAGATTTTGTTATTTCATTAGCACATTTATACTATAAGAATATTATTTAAATTGCCAGAACCTGACGGTCCTGAGAACCACCAGAAATTCTAGCAATTTGGACATTACAAAAAAACAATGGGCATTTTTGTAAGTTTTTATTTAATTGAGGATATTAAAAAAAATTCGGCAGTCTCTGCTTTCCTCTTTCATATTTTTTTATTTATAACATTTTAAAAAAATTAAATTTAGAAAGATAGCAAATAATTAGAGAAATTTCGAAACTATGTGTGGAACACACACTTAGTATGCATGTCATTAGAAGTGAAACGCAAACTTAGTCTACATTTTACCTTTGAGTCATTCTATTTTTTTTTTCTTATATTTTATTTTAAAAGTTCGTTGTAAAGAAAAAAGTTATGTACTAATATTTGTCGTTGTAGTCGTTCAAAATGATCTTCAATATTATTTAAAAATAAAATATTCAGAATCAGAAACTTCAACTCAATTTTTAATATTTCATACTATCTTTTTTATTATTTTAAAATCCTACAAATAATAAATTCGGGTCCTCTTTTTTTATGTGACCCGGTTCTCTTCAAAGGGCCTAGGTAATTTACAACGATTTTTTTAAAATTTTCCCTACATGGCACACCCTTCTAATCTTAATCTGATGAACCAAGAAAAATTATCTTCTGCTTTTCAGTGTTGTTACGAAAAAAAATATTTTTTTTTACGAAAAAGTATAAAACAATAATTTTTGCAGGCATGAAAAAAAATCATAGTTCATGGATTTAAAAAATGTTCCTCCTATTTTGTAATTTATCATGTCTAATAAATTAAACCCATCTGTGGTCATAGTTTTGGTAAGAGGATTTGGAGTCTTTTAAGATAAATTTGCAAATATTTAATACTTTAGATCAATGTTAATCAGAACCGGACCGGATGTCCAAATTTTTTTTTTCTTTTTTCGTTTTTGGGTTGGCGGTCCAGTTTAATATATATATATATATAGAGTAGAACTAGGGTGCTCCTAAGCTCACCAAGCCCTTCGTGAGCGCGACTCTAAAACCTATCGAATTGACTTCAAACGATATTTCCAAACCGTTAGATATTCAATCTATATTAAAATGTGCTTGGAGACCAAATTTTACATTTTTTGGAATTTGTTTACTATTTATTAAGATGGTTTGAAAATCGCTGTTTTCCAATGGTGCAGAATTTTAATAAAAACAGCGATTTTCAAACTATCTTAATAAATAGTAAAAAAATTCCAAAAAATGTAAAATTTGGTCTCCAAGTACATTTTAATATAGATTGAACATCTAACGGTTTGGAAATGTCGTTTGAAATCAATTTGATAGGTTTTAGAGCCGCGCTCACGGAAGGGCTTGGTGAGCTTAGGAGCACCCTAGTTCTACTCTATATATATATATACATATAGAGTAAGGCTACGGTGCTTTGCAAAGCATAGAGGCCTCCGTGCTTCGGGGCTACTTTTTGGATTTTGAAAATCCAAACAACCCATCCGAACCGTTCAACATGTTCTAAATATTGAAATGTGCTTGGAGACCAAATTTTACATTTTTTGGAATTTTTTTACTATTTATTAAGCCACTTTGAAAATCTGAAAATCCGGTGGTCCAAATTTTTGTACTGTTTACCGTTGGATCATCGATTTTCAAAGTGGTTTAATAAATAGTAAAAAAATTCCAAAAAATGTAAAATTTGGTCTCCAAGCACATTTCAATATTTAGAACATGTTGAACGGTTCGGATGGGTTGTTTGGATTTTGAAAATCCAAAAAGTAGCCCCGAAGCACGGAGGCCTCTATGCTTTGCAAAGCACCGTAGCCTTACTCAAATTTGTTTTTTTTCCGACAGTCTTGAGTGTGTCATGGCGTCCCGCAGGGACGCTATAGCCCTCTACTGCCTTTCCATTTTTCAAATTCTCACGTGATATTTTTTATTGTTAATATTTTTTTTTTATTTTGTTATGTATAAAATTTCGGTAACGTGTTTGTTAAAATGCCTCTCATGAGATGTGCTCCTAATTCAAGTCTGATGTCACCAGGGCTGCAATGACCTTTAATAAGAGTGCTGTAAGTAATCACAGATGCGTTTTCTAATTCAAGTCTTGATTATTTACAACACTCTTATTATAGATCAAGGCTGCAAATACCTTCGATAATAAGAATGTTATCTGCATCTAAGGTGTTTGTTAAAATGCCTCTCACGGTATGTGCTCCTAATTCATGGTCTCTGCATCCATGGTGACACATATACTGCTTTGAGGATGTTTGATGACATGGCTGCTAATGGCGTTGTTCGAGATGTGCTTACCTACAACATTCTCATTCATTTCATCAAACATCCTCAAAGCACTATGCATAGTCTGTGTAGCCTGGGTAACATGCATAGTGCTCTGAGGATGTTTGATGAAATGGTTGTGAAATGAGTTGCTCCGGATATCTATACCTACAATGGTCTCATTCTTGGATTTTGTTTAGTTCAATAGTTTAGTTCTCTAATGTATGATTTTATTTTTCTCTTGTTATTTTTGTTGTGGTCATCACAGGGCATTTGGTTTGTGAATTGGTAATTGGTTAATTCAAGGAGGCATTTGGATATTGCTGATTAAAAATGTTGATCGATAGATTTTGAATTTCTGGTACGGACCAAATGGGAGACCAGTCATGGTTTATTTTATGATGCTCATAAGGTGTTTGACAGATTGACATAGTGAAGTAAAGTTATGGTATTTTTGCAAATTTATTTGTCGAATTTTAGTCATACTAAAAATATTCAGATTGGTATTTGTCATAGGATGAAATTTGTCGTACCTACTACAAAGCCACTGTGAATTGCTTCTTTAAAAGTTAAATTACTGCCGCTGAACAAGTCACATGCTTCCATTTCCCCGGCCACAACCGTGGTAAGGCAGCACCACCTTCTCTTTTGTCTCTAATCAGATCGCGTCCATTTGTCCATGACCTGCCCGAATTGCCCGAGCTGGATGACCTCTTCTCACCTCAAGGACGGATACTAGAGGCACATAATCTGGCTTCCCAGCTTTTTGGTGCCCGCAACACTTGGTTTCTCGTGAATGGGAGCACCTGTGGCCTGTGGGGTCCATGCAGCTATAATGGCTACATGTAACCCAGGCGAAACTCTTATCACACCTGTCAGCCACTTCTGGTATGGTGCTGATATGGTAAAATCAAGGCATTTCACCTAATGTAGTGACTTTGAGTGCATTAATAGATTCCTTGTGCAAGCAACGATTAATTTTTGGAGCAGAGAAGCTGGTCGTTTTATGGTGGAAAGAGGGGTGAAACCTAATGTAATCACTTAGAATGCACTGTTGCAAGGTTATGTGCTACAAGATCATCTTGACGAAGCTGCAGATTTACCAGAAACTAGATTAAACTTTTTCTTCTCATAGAATGAACGAGTCCAATATGTGATTTACAATTCTTCGTTATAAATTGCTTTCTAAATGTTTGTACGTCAGACATGGTTTCTCCTCAAGCTAATGTTAAAAACTCTTGGACCTGTTATGTTAAAAGCTAAAGGGCATTGAAGAATTTCTCCATGACCGAGAAATACGAAAGGAATAGGAATCCGCCCCTTGCCAAGAACATGTTCATAAAAAGCTCACAAAAATTTAGTTAATTAGTTTGCTGTGTCTAAATCTACTAGTACCAAATAGGCAAATATCATTTTCCAATAAAAAGGTTAAGAACACCCTTCTTCTACTCTAATAAAAAGGTTAATATTATAATTTTGAATGTTATAAAGCCATTCTCAGTATGATTATGAATTTGATATATACGTTGATTCAATATATATTAGGTTAGCTTAATAATTCTCTTGATTCAATTTTCAATCTATTGGTTGATGAGTTTTAAAATGTTACATATGATTTAACAATGGTGTTGAATAGTTTAGCATTGTTCAAGATCAGTGCAAAAGCACTATATATAATTTAAGAGTGATGTAGACTAAATTCTCAATTTTATAAATTATTTCTTTTAGTTTAATAATATTCCAATTTAGTTTATGTACTACTAGGTGTAAGGATAAACAATATTATAGATTTCCCATTTATTATTCAATTACATACCAATCGAAAAAATTACATATTTAATTACATTCTTGATAAGTACATCAATTTTTAAAGAGCAGCATGTGTGACTAACAGCCAAGATAGCACACAAATAAAATTAATAAAATTAATGTAGATGAAAATCACACCTAATTGCAAACAAAATCTATATGCCTAAAATTATGGTGCTAACTAATTTAATAGTTAAATGCCAATTAGCAATTATTAAAGAACTAGGAATAAATCCTAGTAGAGGCACTTTTCCTTGTGATTAAGTACATGAAGAACCTCTGGATTAGAATGAAAAAATTCTGAGAGTTCAACTAATTTCAATAGAGATGAATTTTATTAATTAGAACCTAAAATGAAAATAATTGAATTATTCTCACTCCCTTGATTGGAAACCATTAATAAAAGGAAAATGATTTCATTTTATACACTATGACAGTTTTTCTCTTTGTGATTAAATCTTTAGAGAGGGAGGAGAGGCTGACGGGATGGGGTCAGCCTGTCAGTCTCCCATAGCCCGACCAATGGCATCGTTTGTTCATGTTGTTGACTTGGGTGAAACTGTTTCACGTGATCCGTGTATAGATCTGTTGCTTTGTTCACATGATCTGGGTGCATACGGAGCAAAGGGATCAAGGTGTGTTGCAGCTGACAAGGCACTTTGTTTTTTAATTGTTTGTGATTAGTAACTTCTTGATTGATTGGTGTTGAACAATTAAGAGAGGGCTTGCAACTTGTTTCGAACGAGACTAAGAAATCGGTATGAGTCAGCGAAAAATAAGAAAATTGAAAACATTTTTCCAGCACCCCATTCACAGTATCAGTACGGTCATAGACTGGTAAGTGGTAACGCCCTATAGTATATATATATATCCCCTCAGATAGCCTGCATAATTTAAACACCTACAATCTGAAAGAAAAAAAATGGGAAAGGTTTTGAGGAATTTTATAATTGAGAAGGCGGTATGGCGTCCAGAAACAACTGAAAACTGGGACATTGCAGGTTTTATGCTTGTAGAAATTCAATTATCGCCGAGTGACTATATAGATTTTTTTTCCGCAAGTTATAGGCTTAGAGATACTTACAACTTTTTTACTCTTTCGTCTTTGAATTTTTTTTTATTGCACCTGACATTGTAAAATGATAGATAGATGGAGATGCGGGGGACAGAGATGAAAGAAAATTTTCTCTAAAAAAAGAATGTTCATTTATTTATAAGACCGCCTTGAGAATCAACATATGAAGTAGAGATATTAACATGTTAAAGAAAATAGCTTCAAGTATACAAGCATTACACTATAATTATTTTAAAGATAATTCTAACGTACACCCAAAAAAAATTGATTATTTGACTAGTCACCAATAAAATTTAGGACTGAAATTCTATTAATGGAATAAAGGACTTATTAGCAACAACATTCCAAATGTAAAAAGATCAACATCCTTGATCAAGTTTTGGTTTCCATGCCGTCACACCAAAAATTACCCTTCCCTTCCAACCCTGCAGAAGCCAATTATCTTCTTGTTCAATAAAATATCGCTTATCATAAACATTTCTCACCAGATTAATGCATCCTTTCACTATGTCAGGATCCACTGGTAATTGTTCAAAGCCGGCTCGTAGGATCCTGCGATGCCACTGCTTCAGGGTCTCTGGTCTCTCTATCCAGTCCGACCCCTCGCATGCTATAATATTGATAATATCATGTACAAGAATCATATTTTCTAGCAGCTGCCTATGTTTATTTCCACGTGGAATTGTTGTGTCTAGTAGATCAAATAACGCAGAGTAAGTTGACAAGACCTGCCTAAAGCGGGTGAGGAAGTAGGGGCTGTATGATGTGCACAACTCTCCTAGGATGAAAATTTGGGGTTTGATATGCCAAATGAGTTTGAGAACTTGATTTCTTGAACTATCAAGATCAAAGGATTCATCTTTTACTTTTCTGAAACTCACCATGCTATTAACAATAAGCACTTCATCATCTTTAATATTTAGATCCTCAATACGAATCGATTCCCATTGTGAAGCAATTCCTTTGTACTCTAAAGGTACGCTAAAACTTGTAGCATACTCTTCAAACCTTCTCCCCATATCTTCTACCCGTTTAGCTGGGCGAAACCCCGGCTCAGGAAATTCTACACCAGTAATTCGAAGTTGCGGAGGCCCGCCTTCCCTTTTAGAAAGAGCTTGGATCAGAGATGGCCACTTAAAGCCAAATCCAATACCTAGATCAATTACATGCAGTTTTCTGGCATTTTTTGCTGCATTAAGTATATTGTGGTTAGAAAAACAGGAAAACACCCTTGCAAATGGAGCTGCTTTAAGGAACAAATGGTAGGCCTTAAGATTAAGAAAGCCAATTCCAGGGGTGCTAACTCGTTTAGCAACAAGTCCATGATAATGCTCACTCCCGGCACCAGCCAAGCGAGCTTCCAGTGCATCAGCAAGGACAGATGCAAGCCTTTGGATTCCATTTCCATTAGGAGAGGATTGCATTCTTATCTTGTTTAGTAGCTCCTGAGCTCTATGCTGATCATATATAGCTACTGCCTCAGAACAATGGATAAGTAGTGTGCAAAGATCGGTATGATCCCCTTGGAATTGGATTTCTGCTATACAGCTTGAGCTTGCTTCATGTTGCAAGATTTCTCGTAGATTCCAAATTTCTTCTTTCATGTGGTCCTCTCCATGGTCAAGCAATACTTTGTCATAAACATCATCTGTAATAGGCTCTTCAGAGTATATCATCGACATTTTGCGGTTTGGCCCCTCTAAAGTATCCAAGTCCTTCCTTTTAATCATGGACCTCGACATCGCCCTGACATTTTCTTTTTCAATCAATTTGAAACCTACTGAGTTTTCATCTTTCACCTCAGAAGTATCTACATAAATCATCTTCTCATTAATATCAGTAGCCAAAAAGTTGATACTTGGAAGGAACTTCAATCCTTCTTCAATTCCTTTATGGAATTCCATGACCGGTATTCTCTCTACCAATGTGTCATGCATGGAGATCTTACTTGTTGAATTGAAACTAACTTGAGCTTTTGAAAGGCAAAAGGTGGAGCTAATGTCTGCTTCTGATTGGCAAGGAGCTACCAGCTGTTTATCTGGAGAAAGTGGGTACTTTTGCCCAAGGATTTCATAGAAGGGCTTCTCGATTTCCCGGAGAGCAGCCTCATCTTCACGAGCGGTAATGCTTAATTCATCTATTTCTTCTTCCAATAAATACCTGCTTATGAAATCCAGTGCTGGGTCCATCAGAAAGGCTTGCTCACCTGTGTTCAGCACAAGATTGTTATTTGGTTGTTTTCAGGGAAATTTGTGTAAAATTTGTGGAATTGTGATGTTTCATCAAGTGCGGTTTTTCTCCTGGCCAAAGTTGTCACACCTGGAGGTCGAGTGCTTTGTTTGATAAAATTGACCTGAAAGTTAAATTCAACGAACCAAATTCAGTGCAGATACATTTTTTGGATTGGTGAAGAAAAAGTTTGCAGTGCATAACTAGAGAAGATTCCATGTATAAATACATGCAAGTTCAAATGAATAATTGTCTGCATATAATGCCACAATATTCAGCTGAAACTATATATCCTCCTTTTAGTTCCTGTTAGCAACAAATTAAGGCATAACCAAACTTTATGATAACAGATCAATATCCTCCCTTTTTTTTTATTAAGAGTATGACAGATCAATTTCTACTAGCTACAACCATATTTAATTTATACTGATATATTTTTGATACAGCAATTATGAAGCCCTTTATTAGTATCTTATTTTCTTAAATATGATGGTTTCTCTAATTGCCCACCTGCGCACACCCGCTCTTCACTTACATGAGAATCAAGATTAAGTAAAATGACAAAGAGGTTAATAGAAAGCCTTAATTAGGCAATCAATTCAGGTAAAGAAGCCAGAACATGGACACATTTTTTGTCAATACATCTTTCTATATTAGGTGAGGCACAATTCCCCAATTATTATTTTGGTTACAAGCATACTTTGTGTTTTCTTTCTCAATTACCTGAAGTAAATATTTTCAGCCAGGTGGGACTGCACCTCTGGCTAAAGAATTATTAGAAAATTCTAAAAAAAGTGACATGCTAGAAGCTATTAAACCTCAAACTCCAAAACAATAACCAAACCAACGATACAAACCTAAAAACATAAAAAGAGTGTTTAAAAAAAAAAGGTTTGAGGTAATAGAAACATCTTACCTCAAGAAAGTCCTGGGTAGTTAGGATGAAGAGGGGAGAATGCTAATTGATAACTCATCTCGGTATGAGTAGTAGGTATGAGTAAGGATTCTGAGTTGGGACCCGTGGGTCATATTATTGGTTTGATTCTTTGGTGGCGGAGGTAGCCAGCAAACTTGACTTTGAGGTTGAACGCCTGTAGGCTTAGTTTCCATTCACACCGAACACCTTATAATTTTAAAAATCTGGTTTTAATTAACAAGAATTGCACAAACTTTGCGCAAAACAATACTATATATTGTCTATCATTTCTTCTCTTAAATAGCCAACAGCAATGCAAAACCTCATTGTATATGTAGATTCATACTGTTTTAATGAATCCTTAGACCGGTCAACTAACAGCAATATATGCTACATATACATGAAGTTTTTAGAACCTATTCCGTCGATATAAAATATTAATAGTTTATTCTCCGTGTTGTCACAAAATTACCCGATATCTTTGTTAATATCCAAAGTTAATTAGAAATTAATAAATATACCCAGATCCGCTGGGATTCGATAAAAAAGTCCATACCGGCCATTAAATGGCCGGTACTGTATTTATTTAATTACCGGCCATTTAATGGCCGGTACCGTATTTATTTCAGTACCGGCCATTAAATGGCCGGTACCCTTATTTATTATTATTTTTCGTTGTTTTAGACCCTATAATATCCATCTTTCTCTCTCCCCCTCACAATTACCTCAACTCCGTCAAGAGAAAGGGAGGAAGGAATAGAGAGAAAGAGAAGACGATTTTTGAGGCGAAAATGACGATATTTGAAGGGGCCAAAAGGATGAACAATAGCAACTGAGGTAGGTCGTCCTATTGTGGCCTAGCGAGAGGAGGGTCAAGTAGTGATCGGGGTAAAAATGAGGGAAAAAAGATCAAGTGTCAAGTATGCCCTGATAAATGACATGTCAATCATTCATACAGCCAGAATTTCTTAGCTATGAAATTTCGGACGATGAGTTTGTGGAAAACCCCTACGGCTATTTTAAAAAAAAAAGTTGATCCAGAGCCTCCAGCATCGGACGATGAGTTTGTTCCGTGTACTTATACTGGTAAGGCTACCACTTCGTCGGCAAAATCGGCGCGTTCTAAGAAGTAGTACTGTTAGGGTTTAAAATTCCGATGCATTCGAGCTGGGTTATAAGAAGTAGTGTTATTGTAATTTGATGAATTAGGATTGTAAAATTAGGTTGTAAAATTTGTATGTATTTTTAGAATTACTTTTTATTTAGTAGTCACATGTTGTTTCTTTTAAAAATGAAGGCGTGAGAAAGAATTCAGAGTCATAATTAAATTCGCAGTTAAGTCAAACTTGCATCATCTCCAACATTTTATGCAAATGAGGTAATCTGATTCACCTCAACAAACTATTCATGCATTAGACATATCGTACAAAACAGTAAAGTACACACAAATTACAAATAAAAAAGTCCACACAAATTGCAAATAAAAAAGTTCTGAAAGCAGCATCTAAATAAACAAAGTTCACAACATGCATCTAAATCACCTATTACTACTACGCCTAAAACTAAATCCGCGAAACAAACCAGTTCCGGAAGATGGCCTACCAGATTGCCTACCAGATGGCTCTGCTTGGCTTCCAGACGGCCCTGCTTGGCTTCCAGATGCCCTTGTTGTACGCCTACTAGTTGACCTCCTCGGTTGGCTTCCAGATGGCTCCCGTTGCACTCCAACCGCCTCTCCTCCTATGACAACTGCCTCTCCCATTGCTTCTACAAACATAGCAGATGCATCTAAACGGCTTGTAGTTGTGCTACCCCGTGACCCTCCGGACCCACTTGCCTCTCTGCCATAACTCACTCATTTTTTGTCGCATTTGCTGCGTTTTTTGTCTCTGCATTTGCATTTGTTACTTAGTAAGTAGGTATAAATTGAAAATAAATATAATTTTTTTATGAATGTTACGTACCTCTTTGTTGCCTATCGGTAGTGGAACGGCGAGCCTGATACCCCCTTCGCCTACCTTCTATTTCATCAATGGTCATTACATGATGGATGTGTTTTCGCCTCCCAACCCTAATCCAGCCCCTGCTCGGAAGAATTCTTGCTTCAGTATTAGCAGGCCATTCTGGCATATTGCCAATAGGAACAAACACCCCACTCCAAGTACTTTCAAGATAGTTCACAGTATACCAGTCTGCAATGTACACGAACTCCCTGTGACTAAGTTCCATATTTCCTATGTCGCTGCGAGTGCAAGGAACATACTCATTTGGGGATGAAACTTGGTACTGACCTAGGCCGTGCGTATAAACGACCATCGCATCATTAGATAGCTCCATCGCATCATTAGAACGTACTTTGCCCACCTTTCTTAAAAATGCATTACACTTTGGATTTAGCTGCACAAAACAAAGAGATGTTATTTCATTTTCAGAATAGTCTTATAAAATAATTAAACGAAATGTTATAAATTAGACATACCTAAGCAAACTCTTCAAACATCTCTTTCAACCTTCTTGGCTTCTTCTTCTTGGCTCCTTGTCTGAACCTCCATCCGTACCACTTTTCCTTTCCACAGTTCTGGACTAGGTTGTCAGCAATATGCTGCATACAAAACATGTGCACAAAAAGCTCTGGAGACCATCCATATTCTGTTGTCAGTGCAGCTTTGATCCCCTTGTGTTGGTCCGATATAACACAGACGAATTTATCATATCCAAGCACTTCATTCCTCAACCACCGCAAGAAAAAATCCTAATTCTCGGTATCCTCCTTATGCACAATTGCAAATGCAATAGGCAATAATTGGTTCTCGGCATCATAGCCGCAAGCTATCAAAAGCCTCCCTTCATACCGTCGAGACAAGAAACATGCATCTATGCTGATTATTGGTCTCAAGTACTGAAACGCTGCAATGCATGGACCAAAAGCCCAAGCGACGGCCCTAAATTGAATAGCATGTCTCATAATTTCTCCGTCTTCATCTCGTATCGGACTGGTCAGAAATTGGTATTTCGAGCCGGGATTCTTGTCGTAAATTGCCATCATCAGTGGTCTCAGCAAGCTGTATGAAGTCTCCCAACTCCTAAATTATCTGGCTATTGCAAACTCATGGTCCCTCCACAGTCAGCTGAATTTCGGGATTACATTGTCATACACAGATAAAACACAGTCTGCCACCGTCTGGATGCTCATACAGGGGTCTTTCTTAATGCTTCTCTCAATGACATCGACAATGATTGATACCGTCAGACATTCATTGTCGGTCCTTGTATACTCAGTCCTACATGTGTGAGGCTTGTCTTGCCTCGTTATAACCCATGCATCTCCATATCCCGCTGGTTTTTCCCTAAGTTCGTAATCACAATGCGGGTCCTTACACACCACATGAATCTGATTCCTGTCACTTTTCTTCATTCTAATCTCCTGATTCTTAGTAATATGTTGCTCTCAAATCTTCTTAATTAGATCATCTTTGCTTTTAAAATATTGGTTCGACACCAGCTCACATTTGTACTCAATCTGTTGCCCATAGTAACCAATATTTGCTTCTCTAAACTCAGATACATCATTGAAGTCTGGGAATGGGTGCGTATCAGTCCGGCCACTAAGCAGCATATTCTCATATCTGGTTAGAATGTGCCATTGAGCTGTTTCAACTGGACCATCTTCACCACAACCCTCCAGGTGATCAGAGTCTCAGTTTTCTCCATCAAATTCATCCCCACTTTGCAAATCTTCCTCCGGAATTTCATTAATTTTTTCAAAATTTGACCTAATTTCATCGTCTACTAGTGCAGGTCTGGGGTGAGGTTCTTCTGAGGTACACGGACCACGCGATCAGACTCTTGCATCAGAAGAATCCACAAGATTTCTTTCGAGTCCTTGATCGAGCACCCGATAGCGCCTTTGTGAGCTTTCAATTTCTCCAAGAGCGTAGCAGTCCGATCAGGTTTAAGATCTGCACTTATGATCACAGGACAAGATTTATCTGGGTCCAGGAACTCATACCTGAGGTTAGCTGGCAGAGGCTTGAGCTCAGGAGTCGGCTGCTCTGTCTGGGCTGTTGCACGGTCCGTGTGAGATATGTCCTGTCCGTGTGAGGTTCCCGTGTGAGCTTTGTGTGCCCCGCGTGCCATCTCCAGCTCCTCTGGCTGTGGTGCACGGTCCATGCAAGATGCTGTAGGGTTTTGAGCTGTTCAAACCCGTTGATTAACTTTTAGGCTCAAGCTGCGGAAAGACCATAGAACAAAAATTTTTACGTCTAACTCAAGCATATGATTAAAAGGTGGTATCGTTCTTTTAATCCTTTAAGGATCTATTCCCGTAATTGATTTCTAAAACTTAAAACTATCTACCAAGTAAATAAATTTATATAACATTTATACCTTGTTTCCAAATTACAATTGGAATACAGACCGAGCGAGAAGACCGGACCTGAGCAATGTCTTCTTTTGGAGTCTCGGAGCACCAAACATATGGTGCCTCTATAGGTTATCCACTAGGACTAACCAGAGAGCGGTTTATTTCTTTTGCCAGAAATACTGTAAACCGCGGTCTTACGCAAAAACACTATTCACGAGAAAAAGATGAAATAGCTGAATTCCCGACCGGCAGTTATTCTGATTTTACTAAAAGGCAAAACAGAAATATCACGACTTTCGGGAAAACACTATTCACCAAAATCCCGCAAACACTATTCAACAACTCGAAAGATAATACGTAACTGTTACGTATAACTTTCGTTTAAACCGCAACACTATTTGGGAGAGAAAACGAGAAAGAGAACGATAACCGAGCCAATTCGAATCGAACTCAGACTTTTCGAACTTTTCAACTTATGAATTCTCTTACCCCTACCCCTCTATTTATAGGGTTAGGGAGGTACTTGTAAGCTGCTTGCAGCAGAGGTGCTTACAAGGACGTGCTTGTAAGCTGCTTGCAGCAGAGGTGCTTGTAAGCTGCTTGCAGCAGAGGTGCTTATGTGGATAGGATTGATGACATGTCATGTGGATAGGATCGGTGACGTGTCATGCGGATAAGGACGAATCTGAAAAGACCAGAATGCCCTTGCCCCGAACACAATTAATATCCGTATAATTATTCTGAATAATTACATTTCTTGCGGTTGTTGATTTCGGTAATTTATACAACGTGTCCTGCACGTTTATAAATTAACCGGTTAACTTTTATACAACGTGTCATACACGTTTATAAATTAACCAATGTTTTTGCTTGTCATTTTACATGACATTTATAATATAATTATATCAAGTATAATTAATTATAAACCATCTTAT
Organism: Carex littledalei; assembly: GCA_011114355.1. NCBI lineage: Eukaryota > Viridiplantae > Streptophyta > Magnoliopsida > Poales > Cyperaceae > Carex > Carex littledalei. Next base: position 4,820,148 of record CM022081.1, read on the forward strand.
TATTGATCATAATCAATTTATAATCAATCAATAAGATTCTCCGATTAACTCCTATAGGTGTGACCCGATAGGATCTGTGTTATGTTGGTAAATAGAATTAAAACCGTTTTAACTTCTATAATCATGAGAGGTATCTGGCAAAACGCATCATGACCATCCAATTACACAGATGATGCCGTACAGTACAATATCACGATCCAGTAAACTATTTTACTCGTGTTAATTCTTTTGTCTCATAGCTGTCAGATTAATTTGAAGGTAAGTTTGTGTCATCCTTGCAAATTAATCTTTTCTTGATCTTGAGCAGATTATCAAATATGATTACTCTTGTATTCATACTGCTAGCAGATATTCTTACTCTATCAAGGGGCCCAGTGACACTATAACTCGTATAATAAATACGAGGGACAATAGTACTTTTGGTAGACCATCACTACCTCAGCTAAGTTATGTATACCGAAGAGCTACCGTTATAGCTACTTTTTACAGATAGCGTTAGGTAACAATCACACATACACATCTCTTAGTTAGGAAAGATGAATACCTCATACTTTAGAACTTAACACTGAATGAAAGCATTAATGACACGAACACAATTCTGTATAATATTTCATTCGGGGTCTGTCAAATATCATGTTCTCTAACATGTATCTATGTGATTAAATTGACAACTCATTGTCTATGGTCAGTAAAACTTTAACCATCATTTAATCCACATACTAACCTTTAATTGGTTAATTAGTGTTCTTTGCTAATTACCTCGGTCAGTGACTATTAAGAGTATTTATCATCTATATTATGAAGTTCTACTCATTTCGAATCCGAATGCCGAAATGATCTATAATTCGATAAAACTCAAAGAACAAAATGATAATATTATTAATCATTCAATTCATGAACAAAGCTTTATATAATTAAATTATCGTATTATTGACTTCTAGATTATTACTTACTAACAGATGCATGCGGTCCGTGTGTCAGTTCCCCCAGGTTGTCAGCCCCTTTCTGCACGGTCCGTGTAGATTCTGCATGGTCCGTGTTCTCAGTAGTCTCGTTGATCTCGGCTGGTCGTGTGGGCTCTGCACGGTCAGGATGCTCAGTTTCTGCAACAGGTGGGGTCTGCACGGTCTGTGTAGATTTTGCACGGTCCGTGTTCTTGGCAGTTAAGTCAATGGGCATGACAGGTCCCTGGTAATGAGGTGGTGGACTAGAGTCAGCTTGGTGACTCATTCGCGTCTTTATCACCTTGCTTTGAGCGGCCAACTGGGCATTGATCGCTTGCATCTGCTCGAACATCATCTGATTTATCTTCCCTTGCTCGTGCATGAAGTCGCTCACAGCGGGATCAATATACGGCTCGGGTGGATCGGATTGAAATGCGTGATTGTTTGAGTTATTGAATGGTGCATTGTTGTAGAAATTGCGATTGTTGTTGCTGAGATAGTTGACCTGCTCGGGTTCCTCATCCCATTCCGCCAGTGGGCAATACTCGTAAGAGTGCCTCCTGTCTCCACACATGACACATGGCTGTGGTTGATGGTTACTGACTTCTTTCACGCTCATTTTGATTAAAGCCTTCTGCATGGCCTCCTCCAGCTCGGCAGCTCTAGCAGATAGAGCTGTGATCTGATCAACTTTGGATCGGCCGCCTCCTCCAGCTCGAGAACTGTCACGGCCAAACCACTGTTGGTTTGTCACCATGTTGTACATCAGATCCATGGTGTCTTGAGCTCCTCAAATGGTAATCGCCCTTGAGTTTGACTGCACGGACCGTGTGCAGGAACAAGCTTATTCCTGTAGAGAGAAAAAAAAAGAAAAAAAAGAAAAAGAAAAGAAAAGATACAAGTTAAAATCTAGAATTTAGCAAAAATAAGCAAAGATCCAAAAAATTTCAATGCCGTCTCCGGCAACGGCGCCAAAAACTTGTTCACACAGAAGTGTATGCACAAAGTTTCAGTATAGCAAGCTATACCTTTTAACCTTGGTACACCTTTCGATTCAGATTGCAAGTGTACAATCCTATCGAGCAGTATAATCAGGTATCGATCCACAGGACGGTTGAAAATAGATTGGACTCTACTTAAATTATATAAAAACTCTAGAAGTCTGCAAAAGGTTGATTTGGTGTTGTTTAATATCCTAAACAAATTGAAACAGTAAAGGTGTTTTAAAATGAATAAAAAGGGTTCCTAGGGTTTCTGACTTCGTCTCAGCTTAGCCTCTTGGTGCCCGGTCCGTGCACTCTCATGCACGGGCCGTGTACTCTCATACACGGTCCGTGTGGCCCTCGAGTTAATACAGCAGCTACTGGTTTCCGTGTTATTTCTTTGTGTAGGGTTCTATTGACCGTACCTGAGTCCCTAAACCTCAACTCTCGCATGTTGGCTTAATTACTTGGTACAAAACTCAATTTCTTCCCTCTTAGGGTTCTTAAACCTCAACTTTCGGTTGTTGGCTTAATTAACCTAAGTTACTTGTTGGTTTACTAAAGATAACCTCGATCTCTCGATACGAGGAAAGCTTCACCTCTTGTATAAACCTTCAGAATTCAGATTTTTCCTCTGTTTCGTCCGTTTCCTGCAAAATAAGAAATAAAAGCGCAGCAGTACCACATCCTATAGATATTCAATGAAATAAACACGACTTAAGAGTTTTAGGCACATGTTTTAACACAAAGTAGGGTCGGAATATGGACAAAATAGCGGGACATCAAGTTGTGAGGGGAGAGAGAAAAAGATGGGTATTTATAGGGTCCAAAACAGCAAAAAAAATAAAATAAGGGTACCGACCATTTAATGGCCGGTACTAAAATAAATACGGTAACTAAATAAATACGGTACCGGCCATTTAATGGCCGGTACGGACTTTTTTATCGAATCCCAGCAGATATGGGTATATTTATTAATTTCTAATTAACTTTGGATATTAATAAAAATCTCGGCAAAATTACTTTTTTTTCCAAAAATAATAATTTGGAGGTGTATTTAGGAGTGGAGTTAAAAAAAATAGAATTGAAAAGACCGAATAAATAAAATATAGTGTTATTTAATTTTATGCGAAGACCAAAAAATATTTGTGTTGTTAAAAATTATAATGATTTAGTAGAAAAAAAAATAATTTTACTTGCGGGTGCAATCATATAAAGATTCATGCAGTCTCTTTCAATTATTCCAGAATAATATTTTATTTTTTTTATGGAAAAAGTAATTTCTAACACTTAGGACGTAGAAGAGGGTAAAGTAACGGGGAGATTTTCACTTCTAATTTGTCCGGTGTGCGCCGATGCCAACAAAGCCAAGTGATGGTGGTCAGTAGTCAGTAGATATGTGGATGCAGAGGCGGAAAGGGTCAGTGGTCAGTAGATATTTGGCATCCAAGTGAATCCAAGTGATGGTGGTCTGTGGTCAGTAGATATGTGGATGCAGAGGCGGAAAGGCGGGGTCCACTTTCAGCTTCCCCATCCCACCCCAAATATCATCATTAATGAATTGATGAATTGTTGAACATGTGCGTAAAATATTGCCATCAATCTAGTGTTGTAAAAAACGTTTGTTTAGCTAGGCCGTGATCAAACTGTTAAAGAATTTTTTGATTAATTGGCTGATTTTTTTCGATTATGACCAATTATTTCTGATTATTCCCGATTAATCGCTTGACGGTACCCTATCCGTCCAACAAACGCATACCGTTATTTACAAAACTGCATCAACCTACCGTTCATGAACCATCACAGCTGTTTCATTAAATTTCTCCTGCTCGTGTGCAATTAAGTCAAAGACACTTAATTTTACTAAACCAAATTAAATTAATTAAGATTCGGCCTGCATGGCATGTCATATATAGGCTGTCTCCACGTTTGGTATCTACCTTGTTATTTTGGCAAGTGCATTTTCCAAATTATAAAATATAGTCTGTAAGTGCATTTTTTTTTAAATACAACTAATTTTCGTGATTTGAACGGAACAAGCACAAAGCAATTGGATTTCAAAAAACAGCTCCATTGTCAAAATCCAAATGCTTTGTGCTTGTTTCGTTAAAATCACAAAAATTAGTTCTATTTTAAAAAAAAAAAAATCTCGATATGTTTCTTTTAAAATGGGAAGTCAATAATGAATTAATCAACAATTATGGAATCGTCCAAACTATTTCTTTTATTTTGTAATTAGATCTCCATAAATTGATTTACGCTAATGAATAAATAAAGGGTATGGTACAACACAGATTGATCCGTATTATGGATCAATATCTTCATTTAAAAATTGAAAAAAAATCAATCTAAACCGCTCAATACAATTTCCACATGAAAATGCACTTGCGGACTATATTTTATAATTTTAGTATTTTTTTTACACAATACTTTCGAATGGTCTAGAATTTTTAGATCAATTGATTTTCCACCTTCTAAAATAATATTAAAAAAATTGTACATAAAAAATAAAATTTGATGTACAAGTATATTATCATTTGATGTGCATGTAAATTTTTTTGAAGAAAAATACTAAAATATAGAGGACATGAGGTAATAATTAATTAAATTCAAGACGAAACGCATGCTCTACTAACAATTAACAATTAATTAAATTTTATGTAAAAGTATATATAACGAGGCAACATGATGTGCAAATGATATTGTTGCTGTCCTACAAATCTTCTTCAGCTTCCACGTTGCTTCGTTTTGCCACATACTTGAAGAACAAATATTAATATCAAATTGAAGACGAATATATTTTTCTAATTGGTGAGTGGTGATCCAATCATTCCGATCTGATTCTGATCCGATTCGATTTTGAAGGCCCATGATTAGCTCAGGTTAGAGCAAATATTAACAGTTGAGGCCCAATAAGAGCCATTCATAGAGTGGGAAAAATGGCACGGCGGAGCCGGCTCCGTTACAAAACGGCATGGCACGCGTGTCAGTTACGTACCGTGACTCGCGTGTTCTGTGCCGTGACCATTCGCGTGCCGTGCTTATTTTTTTAAACTTTAACACGGCACGACACGACACGTAGTCACGCGAGTCACGTGTAATTAGGACCATTAGATATTAATTTAATAGTGAATCTTGAATAAACTAACCTAAATTACGATTATATGGTCACGGCACGTTTAGGCATGGCGTGACTCACGTGGTGTGACCATTCGCGTGCTGTGACCACCCCTTGACATTTTGGTCACGGCATGGCACGTGAAAAATTAACTTGGTCACGGCACGAGACCAAAGTCACGACGTGTTAGTCACGGCACGACACGTTTTTTTCACTCTAGCCATCCATAATCATTCCGGAGCAAAAAAAAATTTCCTTTTTTCTTTTTCTTTGTTTGCATAATTGGATTGCTAAAATAATATCGTTTCGATTATAATACTTGTATTATATATTTATATTATATAAGTGGATTATTTAAGTGAATTATTTATATGACTTAATTATCCGACAATAATTCGTTTTGTAACCGTATTCGTGGATTATCTGCTTCGTATTCGTTTAAGACAGATTTGGTTTAAATTTTGACATCAAATAGTAAACCCGTATTCGTATCCGCTCATTGAAAAACATATGCAAATATGATATTAGCATTATCCGCTCCGAATTTGCTCCGTTTAAGACGATATTAGCTGTTCCGTTTTAAATATAATATTAGCAGTATCTATTTAAGACGAATTTAATTTAAATTTTGACATCCGTCTACTATCCATTTCGTATTCATATATGCTCATTGAAAAACGGATACGAAAATGATAGTAGCATTATCCGCTCCTAAGTCGCTCCGTTTACACCCCTAGCTCGACTCGAACACACGACCACAATGTTAAAAGTTCTAAAAAGTTAGACGCGCATTGCTTATATATAAATCATTAATTACTCATTTCTAATATTTAATTAGGAACCAACAATTACTCAAAAAAAAGGTTTAAGGTAATCAAACTTCCTTATGCAAATATAGTAAACATTTACGGATAAATCAGTTAAAATTGAACATTTTTTCATAAAATGTACAGTATGTGTTGGATTATGTCATAATCTACTTGTCTGTTTGACTAGATTTGCAAAACATATATTTGTTGAATTTTACAGTTTCTTGTTTTGAGATATTGTGCAGATTCGTGACGATATAAATTACTACATATACATCAATGATGAATGATCAATTGTTATACTTATTAAGATAAGTCACGAAAAATCAAGCATTAGACTAAGAAGCATCAATTGCAACATGACTGTTGAAGCACTTTTCTTTGTCTTTGAGATAATTGACTGCACCATTGTTCCGATGAAGGCTAAGACTTCAAAATCAATATATATTCTTCACAAGCTTTTCAAAAAGTGGTCATATGCCGAAATCAGATACCCGAGCGCCGAGATACGCCAGTTTGAAGATTGCTGAAGGTTGTTGAAATTCCACAACGCTTGACAAGCGTTGTAACGGTTGTCACAACGGTTGATCTCTGAAGTGTCTGCAGAAAACCGGCTCTGAAAATTATTTATTCCGGTGCAACAGTTGATTAAAACGTTGCAACGCTTTAAATCGAGCAGCTTACACACTGTTTGTATTTTAGCCGTATTTTAGTCATACGAACTCCGATTTGAGTGAATCAAACCTTGAAAAATCCAAGAGAACGAGATCTACAGCTTTCATGTTGTAACTTTATTCAAATTATGAAGTGATGGGTTGCTATAGGCCGTGGAAGGCAGACATCAGATATGGTAATGTTTATAAACCTAGATTTGCTTCTCTCCCTATATATTTTTGATAAGAGCTTCTCTCCCTATATATAGAAACAAATATTAGGTTTTCTTAAGGAGGCTCCAGCCGTCAAACACTTCTTCCTCAACTGAAAAAGAGAGCCACCATGATTGCTTGATCTTGAAACTTCAATACTTATTTAACAACCGAAAATCTACTCCACCATACTCAATCTATTGCAAGAATTAGAGTGATTTGTGAGAGATCTTTTATTTACTACAAACACTAGAGCCTTTGTTGCTCGCTTCTCTTGTATTAGAGCCTTTAGTGCTCGCTTCTTTTGTATTAGAGTTTTTAGTGCTCGTGAGCCATTTTCGTGCTCGAACTGAGTGATTTCCCAAACTTTGCTAGGACTCACCGGTTCCACCTTGTACTCCTTTCTCATTGAGTAAAAAAATGCGCATCATCTCGAAGGTCGCAAGCCCTAGAGACGTAAGCGTTAGTGCCGAACTCCGTAAACAACTCTCGTGTCAAGTGTCTCTTAATTCTTTTATTTATTTTACGCACATTTTTTTAGGTTAAAGTTATTCTAGTTTCCACCAAGAATAACTTATACACACGTTAGTTAAAATAACTTAGTTTTAATTTTTAAAAGGCCCCATATTCACCCCCTCTAGATGCCTTAAGGACCAACAGTATGTTCATCGGAGAAAATGTGGATACTGTCATTATCCAAATTTCTATTTTACTACTAAAATTATAATTATTTTTTTTTGTTGACATACTCTTATATTTTATTTACTATTCAATCCATATCACCGTTTCCAAAGTTCAAATAGTTGATCTGAACCGCTCAACATAATGATCTCTATATAAAAATATATTTGGAGATCAAATTTTAGATATTTTGAAATTGTTTTCTATTTTTTAATTAGGTAGAAAATCACTATTTTTGGATGGTTCAAAATTCTTTAGATAGGGGGTGATTTTCTACCTATCTAAAAAATAGCAAAAACTTCTAAAAATGTAAAATTTGGTCTCACTGTTGTGTATTTTAGGTATTGAATTATGATGTCAATTGGATACACCTTTTCACATTTAAATTTATAAAAACCTTAGTACACAATGATAGGTCGGTTGCAAGCATACAACCTATCATTATAGTAAAATAGGTATCGATCCAAAGATAATAGGAAATATTACTTTCTACTAAAGTAATTAATTCTAAAAGATGCATGTGGGTGCAAAAGGTGCGGTCAATGTTCCAGGGTTCGGTGCTCTTTGATATCTCAAGTATCATGCCTCATTCTCTGGTGGATTCGAGAACTTGGGTGAGGGAAGGCTCTATGGAGCATTAAATCTTGAAACATTTCTTTTGCTTCCTTTAGGTTCACTCTCGATGGCCTACTGTTCATGATCGGTCATCGAGAGAATTTATTGATTGTGGGGACGTTTAACTCCCGGCGGGCGCAAGCCTCCGCCGTTAATTACATCAATAGACCTTTCGAGTCTAATTGAACATCTCATTCATTCCAAAATTTGTGCCTATGGTTAATTGAACTGAATAATGAGGCTAAGAAAGGGGCTCATGTATTGGTTGGTTTTCACTATGTATCAATTTGGATTTTAGGGGTGCCAGTATAGGACCTTGTCAGTACTGGTACTAACTTGGGTACCGGGTTGCTTGTTCATCTAATGTAGATTGAGTTTTGGTTGAAATTGAAGGTGCAGGAGGCTTCTTTATAGTTAAAGGGACATAAGTGACTGATTTGGTATCATGACTGGCAAAGGAAAAGGTATAGAAAGCTCATCTCCATTTTAGCAATTAGCAGTGCACTTCTTCATTGGGTTGGACTAAAGATGGGGTTGTTTGGGCTCAGGGAAAGGAGTTCAGGACTAAAGATGGGGTTGGAGGGCAGTTAGAAGGACCCAAGAAAATAATTACTTAACCTTAATCTGGAAAACAGTAGAGAGAGAGAGATCGTTTGAAAATATAATGAAAGCTAAAGCCTTGTTCTCTATTTGTACTTGATATTACAAATCAGTCTTAACTCTTAAGATGAGCCAGCCATCTTGACCATAAATTACTTTAGTTGTTTCTTGGGCCTTTTTATGGGCCAGGATCAGAATCTAATCGAAATAGTCAGTTTCATACATGTCAGTTTTTAATTCGTTATTTTCTCCCTTTCAGCTATTCCTAGGGTTTACCGTTTATGATTTGAATATATCGAAATTGTAAAAACTGTCGAAAATCTCTAAATCCAGAAAATCAGGAAACAAATGGACAATTTAAAAGCCCCTTAAACAAATTAAACCGACAGGTGGGTCCCATCTGTTAGCCCCTCGAAACCCTGTTTATATCTGTTCCCAAATCCCAACTCTCTCTTTTCTCTATGAAATGGAGATTCCTCTTGCAATTTGATACGCTTCGGATCCACCTTTAGTACCCTTCCTTCTCCATCCCTAAAATAATCAATCAATCAATCACAAAATAATTAGAATTTGATAAAAAGCAGATAATAACTACTCGACCTCTCCATTACTAAAAATAATGGAGACCAACCAAACCCTTACCAAGGATTTTGAACTCAATCAAGCAAACAAAAAAATTTGAATTAAAAGACAATGAAAGGGAGAAATGATATTTGAATTTACCTTCTGAGGAGTTGAATTAAATCAGAAAATAGCTACTGGACGTCTCCAGTATTTGAAAATACTGAAGACCAACCCAATCCTTATCAAGGATTTTGAACTCAATCAAGCCCAAAAAAACAAAAAAAATATTGAAAAAATAAAAAAGACAATAAAATTTGAGTTTACTCTCTGAGGAGTTGAATTGAAGGAGAAATCGAGTTTCCAGTTTGGGAAACAACTGAGCTTTTGCTTTCTGATCATCCCCTTGGAATTAATACTCAAGAGCTTCCTTGAAGAAATTGATTCGAGGGAGAGAACAACAGAGGTGACCAGATGCTGCTATGTGAGTAGTTAAAATTGTAGGCTGACGAGTCGGGAATTTTGTTTTCGCCTCTTCGATTCCTATCGGTAGTGGAACGGCGAGCCTGATGTCCCCTTCGTCTACCTTGCATTTCACTAATGGTCATTACATGACGGATGTGTTTTCGCCTCCCAACTCTAATCCAGCCCTTGCTCAGAAGAATTCTAGGTTCATCATTAGGAGGCCATTCTGGCATATTGCCAGAAGGAACAAACACCCCCTCCATGTACTTTCAAGATAGTTCACAGTATACCAGTAGGGCTGTCAACGAGCTAGCTCGGCTTGCTAATTCTGGACTGAGCTATTACCGAGCGAGCTGGACCTATGGCACCCGAGCTCAAACCTCAGCTTGAAATCGTGACAAGCTAGCCCGAGCTGGACCGAGCTAGCTCACGAGCTCAATGGGCTTTATTGGGCTGCTATTATACAAATTCAAAAATATTAAATAAAAAACCCATTAATCATTTATATAATCCAAGCCATACAAATCCACACAAGTATCAGCACAAAATAACAGAAATTCACACAACTTCATACAAATTCATACAACTAAATTCATGCATAGTTAAGATTACAAAAATTCATACAAATTCATATGACACGTGATTAATTTAGAAGTTAGAACCAACAGGCAACATGCCAACAGCCAAGCCAAAATCCTCCAAAATACCAGAAAAATAACCCTAACAGCCAAGGCAACATGCCAACAGCCAAGCAAAAAAAAAAACCATAGTCAACATACCAGAAAACTTCATACAAGTATCAGCCCTGCACAAGCACAAGTCCCCACATTGAAGCTTGCTGAAAATAAACAAACAATTAATTAACAGAGGAACAAAAGACATTTTTGTAAAGTTTCATGCAAGTGTTTTGAAAGTATTCAACTCACATGTAAATTGTAAGGGTCGAGATAAATCAATACTAAGATTACTCGTTGGAAACTGAATTTCCAAACTCTCCTCCACATTTGCAGCTTGCTGAAATTTAAAAATTTAATATGTTATACATTGAATATATTAATACAAGCTAAAACAGAAACTGAAATTAAAAAATGTAGAACTCACTTGTAAAGTCTGCAATTCAGTATTTGTGCATGCTCTAATCCAATCACCCCCACAAACTAACATCTCAACCGTATCCTTCGTAAGGAAACTTCTATAATCATCTAAAACACGACCACCAGCACTAAAGGCCGACTTTGAGGTGACTGTTGAGATTGGAATGCAAAGAATATCTCTTGCTAGTGTTTCTTAATAGTGTTTCTAGTCACTGGTTGATAATACATATTGCAATACTTCAAGAACATGTTCATGTGATGGTATTCGGCAAACATGAACGGCAACTCATGACAAATTATGACCTTAGCAAGTAACTCCCTACTCTTTGCATGATCATACTTCCCATAATCTACAGTACCCGTGTCCTCCCCCTCTTTTACAGATGTGAGCATAGATTCATCTAAAGGTAGCAAACCAGAAACATTACCTTTAAATCTCTTAATTCTGGAACAAGCCTCTACATGACGCAACAATGTTGAGGTTGTTCCACTATCCACTACTTTATAGCGCTTCTTGTAGTATTGGCACTCGGCCTTATTACCAACCCCGTTAACTTTAATTATCTTGAAATACTCTCAAACTTCAGAAGTTTTTTTCCTTTTATTCCCACCTGCCTCATCTGTATTGTCTTGTGACGCATGTCTACTACTAGTGCTATTTGCACTTTCTGGCATCACTAGATTACTGTCGGCGGCAGTAGTAGTACCATCTGAAGATGTATGAGACATTCTGCCACAAATGCACAAATATTAGTCAAAGCTCACAATACTGGCATAGAACAACGAAAAGAAAAGGAAGCAAGGTCAAGCAAATATTTTCTTAAATTACAGAATTCATATATTTTCATAGCTATTGGGCACAATATCAGTAATAACTACTGGGCACATACATGTTTAGATTTGGATATGAATACAAATTTCCTGAGATATGATTGAATGAGATATATATGTTTGTAAGCTAAATTTTTGTGATGTCAAGAAAAAGATCCATAACCAAGATAATTTAGGGAAATATGCATGAGTACAAGAAGACCAAGAGAATTCAATTGGGATTGCCAAAAACATTTCAGGTAGCATATTGTGCAGAGTTAAATGTCATTTCAATATGTGAAACAATCTAGTTAATAGGTCTGAGAAGTAAACTCATATCAAAGAAAAAATATGAAATTATAGAAAATACTTTGAGCTGTAAAAGTCGACCAACTTATAGATCTATTCAAAAAGGAAGTTGCCTAGCAAGTTTGTACTTAAGCTGGAGCACCATTGACCAAGTAATTTGTTACTACCGCTACAAAATTCAAAAAGGAAGATATGAAATGTTGCATTAGTTAGACTAATTTTTTTTTCTTACAATCTACTAATATGACTGAAATTGCAACTATTTACCTTAACGATACTTAGTAGCGACAATGACGACGCGAGGTCGAGTCAGATGCGTCTGAAACTGGGGCGCGCCACGAGCGAGGTGGGTCTCTTGTCATCTGGAAATGTGGCGTGTGAGGTGGTGCGACTGTGCGAGCAACGAAGTCACAGAGGTCGGAGGGTCGCTAGGCCTAGAGGAGGAGGTCAGGACTCAGGAGAGTGGAGAGTGGAGACTCGGGACTTAGGGGAATTTTCAAATGTGTACAGTGCGCCGCTAGTGGAGACTGGTCCGATATAACACATACAAATTTATCATATCCAAGCACTGCATTTCTCAACCACTGTAAGAAAACTCCAATTCTCACAATCCTCCTTCTGTACAATTACAAATGCAATAGGCAACAATTGGTTCTCGGCATCATAGCCGCAAGCTATCAAAAGCCTCCCCTCATACCGCCTAGACAAGAAGCATGCATTTATGCTGATCACTGGTCTCAAGTACTGAAACACTGCAATGCAATGGACCAAAAGCCCAGGCTACAGCCCTGAATTGAATAGCTCCTTGCACAATTTCTCCATGTTTATCTTGTATCGGATAAGTCAGAAATTGGTACTTCGAGCCGGGATTCTTGTCGCAAGTTGCCATCAGCAGTGGTTTCAGCAAGCTGTATGACTCTCCCAACTCCTAAATTATCAGGCTATTGCAAGCTCACGACCCCTCCACAGTCGGTTGTATTTCGGAGTTACATTGTCATACACAGTTTGTCACCCCCTGGATGCTCATACAGGGGTCAGTCTTAATGTTTTTCTCAATGACATTGACAATGATTGATGCCGTCAGACATTCATTGTCGGTCCTTGTATACTCAGTCCTACATATGTGAGGCTTGTCTTGCCTCGTTATAACCCATGCATCTCCATATCCCGTTGCTTATCCCCTAAGTTCGTAATCACAACCCGGGTCTTTGCACACCACCTGAATCCGATCCCTATCACTTTTCTTCATTATAATCTCCTGATTCTTAGTAATATGGTGCTCTCTAATCTTCTTAATCAGGTCTTCTTTGCATTTAAAATATTGGTCCGACGCCAGCTCACCTTTGTACTCAATATGTTGCCCATAGTAACCAATATCTGCTTCTCTAAACTCAGATGTATCATTGAAGTCTTCGAACAGGTGCGTATCAGTCCGGGCACTAAGCGGCATATTCCCATATCCGGTTCGAATGTGCCCTTGAGCTATTTAAACTAGATCATCTTCACCACAACCCTCCAGGTGATCAGAGTCCCAGTTTTCTCCATCAAATTCATCCCCACTTTGAAGATCTTTCTCCGGAATTTTATTAATATTTTCAAAATTCGACCCAATTTCATCGTCTACTGGTGCCGGTCTGGGGTGAGGTTCTGGTGGTGGTAATGGTAAAGGCGCCACATGCACGGGTCTAGGTGGGGATGAAACTTGGAGTCTTTGTTGGAGTCGTGATTGGGGTGCTGGTGGAGTGAAGGGACTATATGTTTCTGGGTCAGGTTCGAATAAATGAACGGTGAGAGTGTATGGTTCTAGTTGTGTTGTATAGGTTAGCGCAACTGAATTTTCGTCAGAACTTCCAACCCCTAGCTCTATTGGAACTCTTTTGGCATAGATTTCTATTATAAAAATTCCAGTGGCCTTTAAATGGCCGCACATACCTCTTCAAGTACTTTCATCTAATAGTTTCCTAATGGTATATTTCTCGGGGTTTCCATAGCAAATTCGGGTTGCCAATTCTAAGTTCTATTTTTCTGGGTTACAACCAGTGCATGCGTAAATCATGGATTTCAAGTCACAAAGTGAGATATCATCGGAAATCATAAATGAATTAATTGCCTCTTTGGAGTAATAAGCCCCGTATAAATTAGTAAGAAACTTTCCACTACAGTGTAATGAAATCATGGCCATGGCAAACAAACTACATTTTAGAAAATGATAAACAATTGTCAGGTTACTAATTTACATGTATAGGTTACTGAAAAATAATTAAAAAAATAAAAAATATTAAAAAAATTAAATTTAAATTAAATAAAAAAAATAACTTGAAATATGGGTTGAAAGTGACGGAGTTGAGTGAGTTGTAATGGGGAGAGAGAAATATGGATATTTATAGGGTCTAAAATAGCAAAAAAAAAAATTAAGGGTGCCGGCCATTAAATGACCGATAATGGAATGCGGAGCTGATATATTAATTAATTTCTAATTAACTTCGGATATTAATAAAAATGTCGGCAGCTAAAATAGGGCATCTCGATTCTTCTACCTAGGGCTGCACAAAAATTCGTAGTTCGTAATTCAATTCGAGTTTGATTCAAAAAAGTTCGTAAAAAATTCGATTCGAAATTGAGTTCGTTCGAAATTAATTCAAACCAAACTCAAACTGGATCTAGTTCGTTCGAAATAGGTTCGCAAACCAAACTTAGTTCGAAATTAACTTAAACGTGAACCATTGATTTCCGCTGATAATGAACTTTAATGTTTTATTTAGGATAATATTTGGATTTGTAATAATTCTAAGACTTTGGTGATTGTTCTGTACTTCTATTGATATTTAAATTGTACTTTGAATACTTTGGATATTTGAAAACTTTGGTGATGTTGCTCCTGTTGACTATTTGGAAAACTTTGGATACTGTGATTGTACTGAACTGATTGATTGTACTAAACTTTGGTGTTTGATATAAATTTTGGTATTTGTAATGAACTATGATATAAACTCTGGTGTACTGTGTAATTATAATTCAGAATGCTTGAGTTTTTATTGAAGTGCTGTAATTTCAAACTATGGCTCAGCTATAAGTCATAACTCGTAAGTCGTAACAAAGTTCGTAAAAGTTTGAAATTGAGTTCGTAAAAAATTCGATTCGAAATGGAGTTCGTTCTAAATTGAGTTAGTTCGAAATTAATTCAAACCAAAGTCAAACTGGGAGTAAGTTCGATTCGGTTCGTTTGCAGCCCTACTTCTACCCAATTGCCCCAAAGAAACGGCAACATGACAACATCTAGTAGAAATGGAATCCTCCAGTATTTTTTCCCGGAGATGATCAACCATGCCCAACGGCTGAAACGAACTACCCAATCACATGGTTCCACATGGCAATACAAAAAATACCAATATACCCCTGTAGTGCACACAAACCAACAATTTTGTTCTCCATATTAGCCCAAAAATCGAGGGGCAATAATGTCAAAACCCACGACAGTATCCGATCCTCCCATAGTCGCACTGCACCACGAATGGAATAAACTCTCGACCGAGGAAAGCATCGCCTCATCATTCCGAATTTGCACAACCAAACCCTACATTGAAATAAATTATTAATCAAAACCCAAAGTAGAGAAGAAAGAGATGGCATCTCAGCTTATTAGGTCTGGCTCGAAGGCGGCTCGTGCCTTGCTCTCAGCCTCTCGCAACTCTCCTCTGTTATCTGGTGAGAATATGAAACAATAGGTTCTTTTTGTTATTGATGGATCTAAACCCCTGATTTTGATCAATTTGATGCTATTTGTGGGTTTTTATTCATCCTTCTTATAAGAAAAGGGTAGCTTGTGTCAGGTCTGTTTTTGAGATGAGACATACTTTTTCTAATAATTGGTTTTAAATCAACGATTTGATTCTAATTAGATTTCACATCTTGTGCCGTTTTTATGGAGAAAATTAAGATTTCTTCTAGTATTTGATTTTATACTTTTGATAAATAAGTTTGTTTCGTGGCACATTGTCAACCTATCATTTAATGGTTATTGGTATTTTTCTTAATTAGGTCCCAATTGTTTTGAATATTCGTAAAAGAGTTATTTCATTAATTTCTTATAATACCACAATTTCACAAATTAATTTATTGAAAAATTTATGATGACTATAGAGAAAGAACAGATCCATGCTGGCCTGATCTTATATAAAGAGTTTAAAATTAAATCTGGAAAAACCCTTATTGCAAAAGTCAAAATTTCTGTTATTAATATATAATTTTCTGGATCTGTTTTTTGGTCTAACATGCAATTAATTACGTGATCAGTGTAGGTGTACAGTTTTTGATTTGTTTATATTAAAAAAATACTTATCTTCTCATTGAATTCTGTTGCTTAATAAAAAAATATAAGAATTAGATCACTTGAGATACTTTGACATTTAATAAAAAAATTAAGGTCATGTTCTTGCACATTTTGATTTGTTTAAATAAAACAACTGGTCAATTATTGGGTATCAATGCATTAGTAAAGGTAGATATGATTTGTGCTCATTTAATTAGATCGGCACTAAATACTTTTCCTTAACAAGATGAGTGAGGCTATGGTGCTATGCATAGCACGGATGGGGTCCGTGCTACGGCTCAAAATTTGACTTTTCAAAATCGTAACGGTCGATCCGAACCGTTCAACATGATTATAAAATGAATATGTACTTGCAAACCAAATTTTACATTTTTTCGAATTTTTTTACTATTTTTTCGAAAATCACTTGATTTGAACATTCTGGACCATCCAAAAACAGCATATCTAAAAAAATAGTAAAAAAATTCAGAAAAATGTAAAATTTGGTTTGCAAGTACATATTCATTTTATAATCATGTTGAACGGTTCGGATCGACCGTTACGATTTTGAAAAGTCAAATTTTGAGCCGTAGCACGGACCCCATCCGTGCTATGCATAGCACCATAGCTAGCCTCACTCTTACAAGATTACTGATTTTATGTTGTTATTGTGATTTCTGAAGTTTTGAACAATAGGAATGTTCACAATTTAGTTTCATAAGCAATACTGGAAAGTGGAAAGAAAGTGTGAAAAATGAGGCTATGAAAGACTTAACAAGAGCCCATTACAAATAGCCCAAAACAGAGCCCAACCAGATAAGGTTTCAACTAAACCCAAACCAGTTAAAGTGCCAACCAGGTTCAGTTATGTTAAACCTACCAGGGAAATGATGCAATTCATATGCAACTTTAGACCTATTGAAGTGTCAACATGTGTATATTTCTGTCAAACTATTAGTAAATATGTTCTAAGGGATTTTTACTGGTTGATACAAAACATTTTGTCTGTTCAAGTAAAGGAAATGGCTCTCTTCCGTATGATATCTTCTTTCTGATGGGTGGGCCATTGTGTATTTGTGTGATTTAGGAACAATAAATAGGCAACTAATTTACTGGAATTTTCTTTTCTTTTTTCTTATTTACTATGTAGAAGGCAAGGGTGTTGCAGTAGCAGCATTAGCTAATGCAGGAAGAAAGCTAAGCACAGCTGCTTCCTTCTACGAAAAATCTGGTGGCAATAACACCTCACAGAGCAAATGGTTCTCGGCTGCTCTTGCCATCCCAGCTGCTGGTACGTGCTCAGAACTTGCTATCCTTAGTCTTGTGTAAGGAATTTGGTACCAGAGACTAGCAATTTTACTCCTAACTTGTATATACCAACCCACCGGATGTCGCACACGTACATCAAGTATTGTTGAAGGATTTCATTACCTAATACTTGTACCATTTCATCTTTAGTTGTTACATGCTCAATTGTACCCTTTTTCCATGGTGTCTTTTGTTAGCTGTGTTAAATTCATGTTGCCAAACTCAATAGTGTTTCTATGCTCCTCTATGGAAAGGTTTATTGATTTAAAACTAAAATTTTAAGGTACTTTTACCTAATATTTGTACCACTTCATCTTTTGTTGTTACATGCTCAATTGTACCTTTTTTCCGTGACGTCTTTTGTCAGCTTTGTGTTAAATTCATGTTGCCAAACTTAAAAGTGTTTCTATGCTCCTCTCTGGAAAGGTTTATTGAATTAAAACTAAAATGTTAAGGTACTTTTATTAATGTCTTTCATTTTCTCTTACTTATAATTTACTTTGGTAATCAGGATACATGCTTATGGACAAGGAAGCTCATGCTGCAGAGGTACTATTCTTTTGTTTATATCTTGCATAGTTCACAACATGTTCATTTGTTTCTTTGTGGTGCATATATGAATCTAATAGTCATTTACTGATTATTACTTAATCAGATGGAACGAACCTTTATTGCGATTAAGCCTGATGGAGTGCAGAGGGGACTGGTATGAATTTAATAGTCATTTTGATTATTACTTTTCTGTTAAATGTGCAGATTGCATAGAATGAAAGTCATACATATTTGATATTTTTTTGTCACAGATTGCAGAGATAATATCCCGTTTTGAGAGGAAGGGATACAAACTGGTAGCAATAAAACTGGTGGTACCATCAAAAGAGTTTGCTCAGAAGCACTACCACGACCTTAAAGAGAGACCTTTCTTTAGCGGTCTATGTGACTTCCTCAGCTCTGGGCCTGTTCTCGCCATGGTAACTTAAGTTCCATCCTCACATAAATTTCCGTACCACCCAATATTGGTACGGTTTAGTTACAAAATCAATAATCCAACATAATTGTTTCTGATATTACAATTTTGCCCCTTATTAATACTTAAGCCTTGATTAAGCTTACTATTGCCTTTGTGTTCGTACCATCTGGCCTATACTCTACCGTACCAACAGCTTATTGTTACCTTTTTATTTTTTTTCGTAGGTATGGGAAGGAGAGGGGGTAATAAAGTATGGTAGAAAGCTAATTGGAGCTACCAATCCACAAGCATCCGAGCCTGGCACCATCAGAGGTGATCTTGCTGTTGTCGTTGGAAGGTAACTAAGTCGAATTTTAACTAGCTAATTTGAATCTCAGTTTTCTTTTTATGTTTGAGTGCTTGACTTACCCTGATTTTCCCAATTGACCTCCAAAGTATACTCAATTTAACCCAGTGATACTTATGTTAAAATATTTCTCCATATTTTTTCATATTTGACAGTAAAAGCCAACATTTTGGGAAACTCAATTTAATTTGATTGTTGTTTTAGTTCTTAAATATTGACAATTTTGCCCCTGGTTCTAGGAACGTCCAAAGAAATAACTATGATTTTGCAAAACTTAAATATTTAGTTTGATATTGCATAGACTTATTATCAGTGGAATTGATTTAGTTAATGTAAAAAAAAAATGGTCTGATTTTGTTTGCTAACACAAGCCCAAAATCTGCTTTATTATTGAATATCAGTGGTCACTTATAAATAAGATAAAATACTGGGAAAATTTGCAAAGAACTCTTGAAATTCTTGGTGCTAACTGTTAAATCCATGTTTACTACATTTAATAAGTTTGTTAAATTATTTTCATATATTTTTTTCTGTTTAGAAATATAATCCATGGAAGTGATGGACCTGAGACAGCTAAAGATGAGATAGCACTTTGGTTCAAGCCGGATGAACTGGTTTCTTACACCAGCAATGCCGAGAAATGGATTTATGGAGTCAACTAACCGACAACCCGTCAAGCTCTACTATCCATTTAATTTTATTCATTTTCTTTATATCAGGTCTTAATCTTCATTACTGCTATAACTTAACATATAGAAAAAGCGTTAAGGTGCGGGATACTATTAAATAAGTACGCCGATTGAGGTGGTTTTCGAGCTTTTAGTTGATTTGCTTTATTGTAATAAAAGTTTTTGAGAAGATGATCAAACTATATTTATCCTCAAAAATAAAACAAAAGGATTTAAAATGTCTGCTAGACCAAAAATTTATAAATATTTCATTAGCTATGGAGGTTATAATTTTCTGATTTGAGATATTTATTTGTAGTTCCAATTCATATTTCAAGCATGTTTTCAGTATCTTTGTTACCAGTTGTTTTTTTTAAGTAATCCAATTGATTTGTATTACATGTAAACTGATCCGATGCACTTATAGTGATTTTCAAAGGGTGTTTTGAAGCGTGCATTTAAGATTTCAAAGGGTAAAAAAAAAAATCATTTCTGACATTATATCAATTTAAGTAGTTTTTTTACATGAAAATATTTTATCACACTTGATAATTTGTACTATTTTGATCTCTCGGTTTTCTCTACATTAAATTTAAATTATCTGTTTCAATATTAAACGAACTAATGCTTTTATTATTTGTTGAGATGGATCACGAACACGAAGTGCCGACCTTTTTCTCCAACGTTAACATAGTCATGCCTTTTAATTTTCAAATTTGAATGTTAAAAATTAGCCTAGTCTAGGGGGTATATATTCCTTCTACTTCTTTTGGTTAATGGTTATTCCATTGAAAAATTTCTGGGAAGAAAAGGTTGTAGTTTTGAAGCTGTGTATGCTAAATTTTAATAAACACTACCAGAGAGAAATAAAGTTTAAAATATCAATATATGCTCTATAGTTGAAGCCGAATATTTATTCCTCAAATTCATATTCTCACTTCCTTCGAGACTAATAAAGGAACATTAAAAGACAATGTTAGTCGTGTGTAAGGTTATAGTTTTGAAATTCGAACGGAAGACATTTGTGAATATTAAAAGATAGTTGGATGGTCTGAACTTCAATTTTTATTCAAAAGAATAAAAAATAATTTTGCAAGTTTTGTGATGTTAGGATGTTCTTTCAAGTGTTGCATAATTTTTATTCGTTAAGAAAATCATTTGGTGTCGTTTATTCATTTATATTAAATTTGAGGCAAATAATGCGAGGAGCTTAACCCCGACATTTTTATTAGTATCCAAAGTTTAATAGAAATTAATTAATATACCCAGGTAGCTGGGAAGTTATAAAAATACCCGTACCGGCTATTTTCTGATCGGTACCTAATTTAATTCATTACTGGTCGGAAAATAGCCGGTACCCAAATTTTTTTTTTTAATACAGTATCGGTCATTTTCTGGCCGGTACTTAAATTTTTTTTTTTTTTAGGATGGGCATAACATAGTTGGCTAGAAGAAAAAGTCGTAGGAAACTCGGATTGAAGTTTGCACTCGGTTTGGCTAAGATCAAACAAATGCATTTGGTAGGATACGTGTGTTACATCGGTTAGATGTATCGGTGCATCATCGATGTTTTTTGCAATGAAACATTGATGTTTTATTAGCCGGTAGTGCTAAAAAAATATCGGTGCATCGCTAATATTTTTGTAATGAAACATCGATGTTTTATTAGGATGCTGATTATTGTCAAATTAAATTCACTAGCCGCATGCGAACACTAAACTAAATTTTTTTTTACAGTGTCGTATGACACTAAAGTTTAGTGTTCGCATGCAGCTAGTGAATTTAATTTGACAATAATTAACATCATAAAATTGAGTACCGATGCTTTATGCACGGCCTAACGACGGCAGAAGTGCATCGATGTTTCATTACAAAAACATCAGCGACGCACCGATGTTTTTTTAGCACTACCCTGCTTAATTGCCAATGCTAAGTCTAATAAAACATCGATGTTTCATTACAAAAACATCAGCGACGCATCGATATTTTTTAGCACTACTCGGCTAAGAAAACATCAATATGCACCGATACATGCAACCGATGTAACACACACATCCAACTAAATGCATTTGTTTGATCTTAGCCAAACCGAGTGCAAACTTCAATCCGAGTTTCCTATGAATTTTTCTTCTAGCCAACTATGCTATGCCCATCCTAAAAAAAAAAAATTTAAGTACCGGCCAAAAAATGGCCGGTATTGTATTAAAAAAAATGTTGGGTACCGGTTATTTTTCGGCCGGTAATGAATTAAATTGAGTACCGGTCAGAAAATGGCCGGTACGGATATTTTTATAACTTCCCAACGGATGTGAGTATATTAATTAATTTCTATTAAACTTTGGATATTAATAAAAATGTCGGAGCTTAACCTTTTTTTTAATTGGCAAGCATAAACTTAAAAAAATCAAATCCAAAAATATTACAACATTGGATTTTCATTAGCGATTAATGCCAATTGACAAGCAATATCAAAGTGCCATAATTCCTTTAGTTGTACATAAAAGAATGACATATCACATCTAGTAGTTTTTATTTCCACATCTATGTTTCAAATTTTAAATTATTTAATTTAAAATATACAAAACACAGTAGAAGCATAAAAGTACATCGGTTTGAACGGTTTGAATTTGTCGTTTGAAGTCTATCTAATAAGTTTTAAAGTTGATGTTATATGACACTGATGTTATACTAGTTGGACTCACTATATTGATATTGTTATATCCCGTCTTTTGAACAGATTATAATTAACTATAAATCAAAATTTTCGATAAATTAAGAACATTATTTAATAAATAATTCAAGATGAAAATTTGAACCTAAACAAATTACCCCTAGATTAAAGAAACAAAAGTTCAAAAGACCACAAACTTTGAGTTCAAATGGAATTTGAACTTTGCATTTATAAAGAAAAATGAGATACCCGGCCCTACGAACGGCCACACGAATCCCACCAAACCTTTCTCTCCCTCTCTCTCTCTTACCAACGGACCCCACTCTTTATTAATTTCTTTTCCTATATTTCACTTCCAATCGGACCCCACACCAAAACCACTCCCCTTCTTTCCTTCCTGGAGAAGGAACGATTTCTCCCTTCCTCAGACTGTCTCTGCGCAAATCCTCTTCACACGCTAACGATCGCGCCGCACGTCCCGTCGCCATAACTCTGAGCCATGCCGAGTACGGCTGAGTCACGCCTTTCAGATTCGTGCCTGGTGAAATTGGACGGTTGGAATTCCTCGTTGTAGGGTATGATACTGTATCTGAACTCTATTTAATATTCCTCTCAGGTCCGCGAACATATTCAATGCCACACTATTATATAAATGAACTTGTGATTCATCATTTCGTCGACCAACCCCGCTCCTCTTTTCAAAATATATTTCAAATCGCTCTCCTCTCTTTCCCCATTCATAGAACCACTCTCGACCGATTTAATACTGAGGCAAACAAGCGTAGCTTTTGGGTCTGGTAGGTGTGTTCATTTTGATGGAGATATTGTAACAATATGGTAAGACTATGAATAGAGAAAATGATCAGGTAGGTGTTCTATGTAAGAATGTAGTAAAATGAACACCTATCGATTCCGATAACTATGTTTCTTTTCTCTTCAGTTTGGAGGACCCTTTCTCCTTCAACTACAGGAAGCACAAGAAGAATCCTCAATCTCCCAAACAAGGACCCCTCTCTCCTTTTCCTTCTTTCTTTTTAATACATTTTATTTCTACTCTGTTCAAATATGAGATTAACAATTTGTGCTTGGAAATTGGTTAAATCACTAGCAGGTCTACAGAGGAAGCAACAAAGCTGAAGTGACTTGCATGTGGATGAAAGGAGACGAGATATATAACTGGTTGTTTGATACTTGATTTGAACAGTCATTGATTGACTTCTGAATTAGTTCTATATTTAGTCTAGTTTTCTTGTATCCTATGTATTTAGTTAAGTGTTCTTTTAACGTGTGTTAAATTCTTTTAAAATTATTTTTGGTTTAGTTCATGTAACTCGTTATTTTAATATAATAGAGCTGGGACCGTCGTTCATTATATGATGGTTCATTGCCATTGGTCAGATTATAGAGAAAAATTCAGAAACTTGAAAATTAATGAAAAATAATATGTTGGAAACGTAACTAGCATAAAAAATAGTAAGATCAGAAAGAATCCACTTACCTCATATTTTGGTGACACATCTTGACACTATCTAGATCACACATCTAAATTTATGCAACGGTTTAGATCAAAGGTGGTCCTTTGTGCAGGCCCTAATGGTCTGGAAAAGGTTGTTTTCACAAATGCTGAGGGATGCACAGTTGAGGTGTGTTTTTGTTAATATTCTAGTTCATTTAGTCTGGCTTGTTTCACCTCTTTCAGTTAGGCTAACCATCGCATATCCTTCAATTTGCATCAATTTTTTTGTAAGTAGTGTCAATGCTACACTCGTCTTGGTTATTAAATGTGATGCAATTGGTTACATTCTGTTGATTTGGGCGATCAATGGTTGCATTTGATTGTTGTATTCCTTGTTCAAATGCTGATATTGCAGTGGTTTAATCTTGCATACGAGTTAGAAAGTAGTAGTTTGCTCATTTTTTTCTTCTGATAATTATATATCACAATGGAAGGCATCATCATCCTTTGCTAAATTCTTGGTAAATGAATGATAGAACTTCCGATTAAATCATTTTCTTATGTTTTGTAATTAGAGGAAGGTCGGCTTCCAAGTGCCATTTTCTAGGAAGGCGAGTTTGGAGGTGATGAAAGATCATGCTAAAGAAAAGGAAAAAATGAGATGAAGATGATGGCATGAGTAATGAGTAGTCCAATTTGTCCAAATAAATGATATTGCTCAGCTTTTGTACTTTATTTTGATTTCTGTTGGTGCAATTCACACTTGAGATGGTTGTAACAGCATGTCGAGATTGAAGGCAAGCTTTGCTTAGTTGTAGAACCTTATTTTGATGTTTGTATTAATCTGAAATGGATGGTAGTAGCTTGAATGTATTTTTATTTTTTATTTTGATTTTATTGAGATGGATGTAACACTGTGCTTGAATGATTTTGTTACTTAGTTGTAGCACTATTATTTTTTATTTTGATTTTAATTTTGCTACAGTACTATGCATAGTGCATTATGCATATTGGTCCATACTATGGATTAATATCTCCTTTTCAAAGTCCAAACAATATATCCGAACTGTTCAATTTGATCTCCGTATAAAAAAGTGCTTGTAGTTCAAGTATTATATTTTTTAGAAATTCTTTGCTATTTTTTTAGTTATGTAGACAATCACTTGGCCATTTTTTGTTGATCAACCTTAACATGTGGGATAATCTTTTGTTAAAGAAAATAAGATAACTGCATATTTATATCGGCAGTACTGCTTTATATCTTTTGAAAATATTTGTACCGGACGACAAAAATGTTTATATCTTCTGAATTGTAAGTATATATAAGCATTTTTTTTTGTAACAGCTTGGATGCGATAAACTTCAATATAATATGAACTGTATAAAAGATGAACATAAAAGGTTGCAGAAATAATCTGAGACTTTTAATCAAACAGAACATGAACCAGATTGTACCTCTTGCGTATATTACGATGGTCATTTGTTTAATTCACAAGCTACAATTTCTCAGTGGAAAGGCGTACCACAAAGAAACAAATTATTTCGTTTTATAAAACTCAATAATTTGTTTAGTAACTAGATAATGCATTCGTGTTAAAGATTACATTATATTCGAAACTCTTGGAAATCCAATTTTTAAATTAGAAACGTTGACGTCCATCTTTTATCTAAAAAAAAATAGCAAAAGAAGGATACTCTCTCTATTCCGAATCTTAAGAATTAGCAGTTTGGTCAGATCAGATGCTTCAAATCAACTTCTAATTCTCTAAAAGAAGATCAAAGATGGAACTAATCTAGAATCTTAATACAAGAAGGTTTAAAGATAATAAACACTAATAGAGGTTATCGAGATTAAGGTTAAGAGCCTACTGAGAGTGCACCGGCCGCAAACAAAAGATTTCTTCTGGTGAACTGAAATTGTCATTGTCGAGGACATCACATTAAAGTTAATATAAGCAAATAGTTGAAATCTGAAAACGTAAATATATTCAAATTTGAATTACTTACTCGCAGATTATAAACAGGAGTTGATTTGGTAGGGAGAGCCTTTAGCAGCCTTAGTCTGCTTGTAGGCCCAGATATGCTGCATTATAAATGGTTGACAATTTAGTTCCTCACTGGGTTAGTGATATATTTCTTTATTGAAAATTTCATTCCTATTCGTACTTCCATTACAAAATGATTTACAAGTGACTTGAATACATAAATTGAAACAGAATTGCAGCTTAGCCTTAAAGAAGTACCAAACCAAGTGAAAGATATACCTCTCGTCTGTTTTAAGGGCTTTCATACTGGAAGTGACATCCCATAATTTTACCATACAATCAGCTGATCCCGAAGCAAGCAATGTCCCTTCGCAACTGAGACCACAAAAAAGAATATCATAACTTAGGTAGCTTTTGACATTATATACCAATTGAGAAACCCTACCAGCATAATAGTCTGATTGGTACAGGTACTCTCCATTCCCTTTAATACCAGTTCATTTTCTTTTATTGTTTAGTAAGTTATTGAGGCTATTGAGAGCAAACAGATGCAACAACATCAAGACAAAACAATGTAATTAGCTGTTAATATGCTATAGTGGTATCCACAATTTAGGCACTATTTTTCATACCCCTTCAAAACAAACGATATTTTAGCCATTTAAGACATTTAAAGCACTATTATTCATTAGCTGTTAATTTAATCATTTCCCATAAAATAAATAAGTCTTCGTGTATATATAAACGTCTTCATAAAAACAAATAGTATTTTTTTTGGTGCCTAAGAGGAGTCATAATTAAAGTATGTGTTTGTCAAAAAAGAAAATTCAGGGGTATATGGTGGGACTACAAAAAGAAATATCATGCATACCTCCACAAGAGAGGTATCATAGCCTTCCAAAAATACACAGTACATATCTAACCTACCATATGAACCCCCTCACCTCCTCATTTCCAAAAAACAATCTGGGAAGGTTAGAGATGATATGTTTTTCCAGGAACAAAGAGTATACCTGAAAGCTAGTGTCCAGACACAGGAATTATGGCCCATGATGGGCGATACAGATCGACCAGTGGAGAGGTCCCACATAATGATCGTACCATCCTCATCCCCAGAAGCCATGAAACGGCCATCAGGTGAAATAGCCAATGAGAGCACCATGCTCCTATGGCCTATGAAGAGTCGTGCGCATTCCCCTGACTGCACGTCCCATAATCGGACTGTTTTGTCGCTTGAACCAGTCACGATGTAGTTACAGTTTGGATGCCATTGCACACACTGAAAAGATTTTAAAAAAATGAACCATTCCCCTAATTGCACGTCCCCTAGATAAGAGGAAAAGACACTTGATGGTTTATTGTAAAGGAAAGTGCAAAGTAATGTAAGGTACAATCTTTGACCACAACTTTATAAAGGATAATACTCTGGTCCTTAGCATAGGTCAGCACAAGGAAAGGGATCTATATAAGGACCAGAGAATAAAAGGACTCCAATGGTCTGAACTCTGAACTTATGCAAAGTACAGTATTGGAGAGATTTACTGAAAATATGAATATTCTTTCTTACATCTACATCAGAAAGATGGCCGGCCATGACACGAAGAGGCTGTATTCTCTCCATTGACCAAACTCTGGCTGTTCTGTCATGAGATGCAGTTGCAAAATAGTGGCCCACTGGGCTGAACTGAAAAAGATAGAAATATGCATTAGAGCGATGGATAAATTAAAAGGTGGATACCGGACCAATGAGTAACCTTTTATGCCAATAAAAAGGTACTCTGACAGTTTCGGCATACATTGGTAGCTTAAAAAAAATTCCAAAAAGTGAAAAATTTAACGACAAAAGGATGAAGCGGTTACAAGGTGAACTTTAAACAACCATGACGGGTCAGCATCATGCTTCATGGCTACCCAAGCTAATGCAAGTCAAATTAGCAACTAAGAATAACTACATAATTGTGCAAGATATGAGAGATATGAGGGATTAATGGATTACTTGAGCATCCCACACAGGAAAGTTGTGACCCTTGTAACAAACTAAATTTGCATTCAACCTCGTGCTCCATAATCTAACTGTATCGTATAAATAAAAAAAAAATAATATGCAACGGATTGACCGATCCTATTAAAAATAAGACAACAAATGATAGATGTTCGTGAAAACTTGGACCCAACAATAAGTTCGCTTTGTTTTGTTTTGATTCAATTTCAGCTAAAAGTATGCTTGTAACATTACAATAACTAAAGGAGAGATTTAAGTTAAAAATATATGGTTTTATCTCTTCTTATATTAAGCACGTAGATGTCCTAATGCGCTAACTGTTGTGATTTAAAGATAAAATTTCGGATTGAATATCAGCCCTCCAATCAAATAGTTTTCTTTCTTTTGGTTTTATGCATCTTTTTTATGTTTGTTTGCGTGTAAAAGTTTAAATTTATTTAGATATGTACTCACCACACGTACTCGGCACAAGACTTTTTAGTCTGCCTTCTCTTGGTCTTGATTCATTTCCATTTTTAAAATATCATTTAAGGAATTTTTAGATTGATTGATATGATAATTGATTGGCATGTCCTCATTTTTTTCCGATTTTTTTATATTATCTCATTTAAGTAAACATAATTCTATTCTCTATTTTAGATACACAAATGCATATAAATCCTAGGGAGAGGAGGATAGCCCTTATAACCAATGTTATCAGAATTGGACCGGACATCAACCCGGTCGAGACTCGAGTCACTGGTTTACTAGTCGGACCGATGGATCAACCGGTTGGACCATTATTTTTCAAATAACAAAGAATATATTTTTATACTAAATTTTATAATTCAAATATTTATACATACGTTTAGCATACTTTAAGACGAGAATCACTTATCATATAATCACTAAAATTTTAAAAACAGGAGGGTTCAAATGCACCATGATTTTGTGCTCTAATATGCTCCACCTTTATCTCCGTTTTCAAAGTCCAAACAGTCGATCCGAACCACTCAACATGATCTTCATAATAAAATATTCTTGGAGACCAAATTTTATATTTTTTAGAATTTTTTTACTATTTTTTTACATAGGTACAATATCACTTTTTTGGATGGTCCAGAATCTCCTTAAAACAGTGATTTTGTACCTATCTAAAAAAATTCTAAAAAATATAAAATTTGGTCTCCAAGCATATTTTATTATGAAGATCATGTTGAGCGGTTCGGATCTACTGTTCGGACTTTGAAAACGGAGATAAAGGATGTAGAGCATATTGGAGCACAAAATCATGGTGCATTTGAACCCGAGACTCTTTTAAAAAATAAAATAAGAAAATATATTCTATGTTTCTTCTTTGAAAAAAATACTCATATTTTAAAACTTAATAGTATACATTTATTAAATATTTCAATATATATGTGTGTTAAGCGTAGTATACTAAAATATACTAAAATGAATTAACTTTCATCTAAAAGGAATAAATTTAATGTATGATTGATATCTGTATGGGATCAAAACCAATGACTTCCCTATTGAAAAAATAATGTTCATAACTTTTAACTACAGATTCTACACATGCAAGAAATAAAATATAAATTAGATCTTGATTGGTGGATTACTTTTTTGGAATTTATGTACAAACCAAAACGGTCTAAATTAGATCATATTAGCATATTTTGTGCCCTCCCTTATTTGTTTCTTTTAATTTGGTTGTTTTTTTGGAATCTATGTACAAACGAAAATGGAATCCATATCCTCTCATTAACACACCATTTGAGTTAATTTATCCGGCCGTGTGATCAGAAATCGGACCAATTCAATCCACGCCTATAACGGACCTTTAACATCAGTGCGGATTTAAATCGGATAGTCCAGATCTTAACTCAAAATTTGAGTTAACTTAGTGGATACAAATTCAATGAATTGTGGGTTTATGGTCCACCAGATCCTTTTTTTTTTTTCTTAAACCGGCAGGAGTAATTATTATATTTTTCCGGTTGATTTACATATCTGGTCTTAATAATGAACCATACCGGAAGCAAATCCGGTTCGGTTATTCTGGCCGGACTGGCCGGTCCATTCCGAGTTTAATAACACTGCTTATAACAATAACAAGAGCCATAATATGACAACATAAGTCGTCATAATATGATAACATCATAGATTACAACTTATTTTGATGATTTTTTTTTCCTCTTGTTTCTCCGTTAAGCAACATAACAAAAAAAAAAACGTTCATATGTATGTCATCAAAGAATGAGTTTTGCATTTGTATGAGAATATATTGGTCTATTTTTTTATTTTGGAATAATTATTCTTTTCATTAGTCTATTTTTTTTTTATGAAAATATGTCATTTCGTATGAGATTTTTTTTTTCTTATAATATGTCCCCGTTGCAACGCACGGACACGATACTAGTATACTGTTATGATTGATATTAGCTACTATGTAAGAAAAAGCCCCTTAAAGCATATATGCGACTAAAATTAACTGAATTACTTGTATTGTCCGAAGATGATGATAAAAGAAAATCTGCAAATGGGCTGAAAGAGACGGAGTAAACAGGCCCAGAATGCCCCTGTAAAAGGGAATACGGTCTCTTAGCCTCATCAGAAGCCAGTGAATGCATCCCTTGCATTGACCTGTTTTCTCCTTGCGAATTAGCTGGAAATAATTAGGTGTAAAAGCAATATAAAATCCTTCACCCTTAATTACTAGAGATAAAAGAAAATATACTAAGTTCATTAATTTGGTTTTTACATATCAATTCAAGCTCTAGTACCATTGACAAGGCTTAACTGAGAGGAAACATTTATTTCCAACCAAAACCGGTTAATACTACAAGCATGATAATGCTAGTAAAAACATGTGCAATAATAAAATTATCATCATAGTGTGCTTTTAACTTTGCTGCATTGTTATTAGTGTCTACAGGCCTTTTTTCCAACTTGAAATGATATTATATATATTCATATAAGCTGTTATTCAAAAGAACAATATATTTTAACAAGCCAAAGTTAGCAGAAACTAACATGCTCTGCCAGGTTGACCGATCTTTGCCATGTCCCAGACCTGAAAAATAACAAAAGACTTCAAAAAGAAGTGCAAAATAATTAAAAAAAATATGTGTGCGGGCCTCACAAAAACCTTGACAGAAGAGTCAGAGAATCCACCAGCAACCAATGATCCATCATGTGATATGGCAGAACAGTTTAATCTAAAAAAATGTTATCATACTAATTAGTTATTTGTCACAAAGATTACAACATAGAAAGCACCAAAACTTCTAAAATTATATAATTTCTCAGTACCCATTATGTGTATGACGAAAAGTGTAGAAGCTGACAGATGGCAGTGCTAGGCTATTTAACTGTGCTCTATTTCTTAGATCCTCAAAAATAGACAGCTCCACTTCAGGAGGCCTGAAATTAATCCAAAGAAAAAAATCACAACATATCATTTCTTTACTGAAGTAAATGAGAATAAGAGTGGTTGAATTGATCTCATTTAGTAGAAGGTTCTGGATATTAGTACCCTGGACAGAAGATAAGGGACCCTTCACATCTCTTCTTTAAGAGAATAAGGCGGTTTCATGTATACACATTTAAGTGATCAAAGCAGCATGCCACATGGCCATTTAAAACTTGAAAGGTTATGGATATATCCCCACTAGACATGCACTATATATATAGGCAAAAAGATTACAATGTTCTCAGACTATTTTAGGCTACTTTACCCTCACAAAACCCTTCACTGTTTAGAGCCTTATTTCTAACATAACATTTTTAGGTTTCAAATTTTCTATGCAAAGTTAAGCTGATTGTTAAGGAGCAGCAACTAGAGCACTGAACATACAGCTGAGGTAGGGTAAGCTCAGATTTGACACGTGGCGCCACAGATACCATGCTAGTCTCTGATCGTGTTGTCTTTCCTGTCGCACCAACCATCTTATCTTTCTTCTTTTTATTGCTGACAGATGTTCCTTGCTTATTTCCATCTGTCTTTTTCTGATAGCCAAATAATCAACATAAATCAAGATGTTAGAAAGAAAATAAAAACAGAAGGGTGCATTTGCTACACTCTTAACACTTTTATTTTTTGATAAACTGACAGAAACTGTCAGGGTGAGTATATTAAATAGTGCAAAATTACAATCAGGGTAGCGAGCTTCTTATCTCTGTCCCTCTTAATTGACAGAGAGCTACACATTTGTACAATCCCAGAATAAACACAAAATTAACAACAGTCTAACAAAATTTTAACCACAAACTCATCTCCTGCACCGTTGCGTTTGCTACGATTTGAGCCGGCTTCCTTTCATTTCTGAAAATGATTGCATTCCTTAACTTCCAAATATGCCAAGCCAGACAGAGAAACTTCACAGACCATTCTTCTTTTGTCATCCTTGGCTGGCCTTTTACCTTTGCCCAGGATCCGCTCCACACCTCTTGCACATTCGCTCCTATTTGTAAAATGGAATGACCCAGGATCTGCTGGATATGAAACCAAATGGCTATTGCCGATGGACACAGGAACATGAGGTGCACCAGTGACTCAAAGGGGCAATTCTTGCAGAGAGGGCATTGAGAACCAAAATTCATTCCTCTTCTAGCTAGGACCTGTCTTGTCAGGAGTTTGTCTACAAATGTAGTGTTTTCTACAAATGCAGTGTTTTCTATTCCTAGGTGGCTCCCACCAGTGGTTCACAAACTCAGCATCCAACAGTAAATTTTTCCAATGAACAAAAATCAGCCTGATTTAGATTCAACATGATCAAACATAGCCCAGCATGAGGTATGGACATATTGGTCAATATAACACAGTATGCCTTATATCCATAACACTGATCTTACTATTAGGAGTTGTTAAAATATATTTCAAGAAATGGTTGGTAAAAGTTTAAAAATGAAAAATCACAGTTGCTATTTGCAAAAACAAAAAATTCTGCACCATTTTGCAAAATGATAAGCACACCAATCATGCTATGAGAGATTTCAACAGAAAATATATTCTTAAAACTGAACAATTACAACTACCTTATTATTCTCTTCAGGATCACCCTCCTTGTTACCTTCAACTTCAGTTTTATCCGAGTCAGATAGAGCCTTCTCCATCCTTTCTTCAACTGAATCTTCAAGCAACTGGTATGAAAATAAATAGATGAATAGCTAATAATCGTCAAAGATAATAGACATCAGGAACTAGCATTTAAGGTCAAACCTACCCCCCAGTGTAACTCTTTCTGATTTATCTCTCTTTCTAGGTCTTGACTTGCTCCAACTAGTGATACTGCCTCTGAATCATCAGAGATTGAAGTGGGCTGACCTGGGGTAACTGTCAAGTTTACAAGATCAGAGTCATAAAAAGTAAACAAAACCAATTTGACAACAAAAAGTACAGTACACACCTTCAAAATTGATGTGCTGATTAATTACCCCAAGCATGTCAAGAGATTTTTTGTGAATAAATTGTAGAAGGAGTCCATATGAATACTACAAAACAACAACAGAACTGTATAA
Organism: Carex littledalei; assembly: GCA_011114355.1. Classification (NCBI taxonomy): domain Eukaryota; kingdom Viridiplantae; phylum Streptophyta; class Magnoliopsida; order Poales; family Cyperaceae; genus Carex; species Carex littledalei. The sequence goes on from CM022081.1 coordinate 4,853,220, forward strand.
ACAAACAGAAGACTAATTAATTCTATCTATATATTGTTTAATCATCAAAATTAAAGGCATCTGATATTGTACCTGACACAATCTGATTTTGACTTTGTTTTGCCTCAAAAAACGTGCCAACTCCATCTCCTGTACATAGTCAAAAGGTCAATCAGGATGTTTAATGCAACAAGGACAAAACAAACAACACAAAAGGAACAGATAAGGACAAGAAATTTTCGTATAACCTCCAAATGCGATGGAGAAAGAATGCCTTCTAATTTTTGCAGGTCTCTCAAATGCATCATCTCATGATCTTCACGAAATGTGTGAAAAAATGTTCTAGCTGAATCATTTAGATATTGAGCATTATTAGTTTATTGAAGTGAATTTCAGAAACATGTTTCTATTTGTACTTGTGACATGACAATTGAAACCAAGTACAGTACAATACAAAACATGAAAATTATTTAATTGAATGGAAAATTTTTTTGACAAGAATATCCTTGCCTTGTAGATATCTGGAAAACAAGTACTAAGTGCTAACTTGGAGAATAATATACCTTCTTGCATATAGCCTTGCTCAACTAAATCCATGAAGCAGTGAATAAAAACAGGATAAAGCACACAAAGTAGTTCATGCTGCACAGTAATTAATGAAGAATTAAAAAAAAAAAAAAAAACTGGCAACAGTATTTGTAACAAGTTCGATAAGAAAAAAAAGTGAACATTATATGACATGAAAATATACAACTAATATATATATCCTTTACCTTATAAGAATCAAGCGAATTATATGCCCAAGATCTAAGTCGACTATAACCATCAAAATATCTATCAGCAACATTCTGAGATCTGCCGAAACAAACAAAAAAGAAAAAGATAATACCATATGAAATGCACATATCATTTTCTTCTTACATTATCTATCTGCAATCGAAAAACAAATCTTTATGAAAACTGGTCCACTTCCCCGAAAGCCATAGAGAAGCATTTGGCAACAATTAGTCTCAAACTGACTCAATAACCGGCTATTCAGGTCCAATACAGGTATATACTGAATTTGAACTCAGTTACTTTACCATGAGAATTTGATCCATATTTTACTTTTAGTAGTTGTACATAGTTGCAGTTGCATGGGCAAACATTACAATCAACCACTCTAGGAAACAAAAACGAATAAAAGTAGATCCATCAGTAACTATGCACCTATTATCTTTTTCTCCTTAATTTAAAATCACGCTCAATTTTACTCACCAGGCCGTATAGGTCAAAAAAGTGCATTTTATTCAAGCAAATGTTATATACTTTAAATATCAGAACATGCCAGCTACAGAAGAAGTACAAAAAAGAAGGTGATTTAACTAAAATTCCAGAAGATTAAGGGGCCAGAGACCTATGTTTTCTCCATCCTAAAATTCGAACGGATCCTCAATAAATTACCTAGAGTGCGATGCGTCGGAGGAGAGACGACTCTGCTCCTCTTGAAGCGCTAGTTCAGTGAGGTTGAGCCCTTTCTTTCTCAGGTAAGCTAACACAGCCTTCTCGATATCTTCGTCCTCCATTAGCAATTGACAAGATCAAATCCTCGTCCCTTTCTTCATCTTCATCTCGTGGTGGAAGGATAATGGTTGAGGCGATCGAGGGCATAACCCTGAGGGGGAGAAGAAGAAGAGCGGCGCATCGCTGGAGCAGCTCAAAGCATCGGACGGGGCGAAATGAAGAGAGAAACAGGGTCCGATTCTAACGGATCCGCATCCATAACCCGCTCAGAAATTCAACATATTCTTTCTTCACTTAGCGGGCTTTTAAATTGGGCTTCAGAGCCCAACTCAGGTTTATCTAAAAATAAAAATTTAATTAAAGCAAATTGTATCATCTATTTGATTAATTGGTCATGTCTTTATCTCTTTCTATTTTTCATATCATTTGAAGAATATTATTTGTTTATAATATGTCATTTTTTTGAGATTTTTTTATGAAAATATATAAAAAAAATGAAAAAGAATATGTCATGTATGAACTCAAACTCTAAAACCTATAGGATTGACTTCAAATGACGAATCCGAACTGTTGAAACACATCTACCTTACGAGTGATACGTCTACATGCAAACATTTTAAACTTTCGAATGAATTAGTATAAAGTCAAGCGGTTAAAATTAGAATTATAAATTAATTTTAATGCATTCATTATTTCAACGTTTTTTTTACCACTTGACTCTATACAAAATTAATTCTAAAATTTAAAATTTTCACATGTAGACACATCACTCGTAAGGTAGATGCGTTTCAATGGTTTGAATTCGTCGTTTGAAGCCAATATGATAGGTTTTAACACTCTAGTTCTACTCGTCATTTAATATGTTATTTAAAAAATGTTATTTGTCATTTAGTCTAATTTTTTTATAAAAATATGTCATTTTATATGAGATTTTTTTTATTCTCTTATAATATATTCTCATTACAACATACAGGCACAATACTAGTTTTTTTATTAATTTATTTGGGTGGTTTTATATACCTCCATTATATATCAATTTAGAAATTAATATATATAAGTTATAAAAAATTCAAAGAATAACTTCTATTAATTTTATCGTTTTATTAAGTATGTAATCGAACAAGAAATAATTATGTGATTTTCTTTTGCTCCGCTCTTTTTTTATTTTTTTTTATTTTTTTATCACTACTACCAAATATCAATATTTAATAGGATTAAGTATTTACTTTGCTTTAATTGTACTTTTCATAATAGGTAAGTTTCATTTCATTTCTTTAATTTACAATTCTCGATACTACTTTATCTATTAAATATTTATAGTTACATTTTCTTTATCGATCATGACTCTTTAACTCCCCCCAACCATAAAAAAAAAAAAAATCCCAAATCCCCCCTCCAACATGTTCTCCATTAAGAGATGAGACGATAGCACAATTGACTAAGAAAAAATTCTAAGATTATGACTACTAAAAAATAGAGAACTCGAGCCTCGCTCACGACTTCACAGCTTCTGCGAAGATTTAAAAAAAAAAAAAACATGAGAATTGTTCTCCATTGGATTTGAAATGGATCTGACATCGTATAACTATTCACAAATCAAACTTCAATAATTGTATTATCTTTATATGTTCTCCTTTATTATTCTTCCAACTAGTAAATGAGGTCATGCTTCATTGTTACTTTTAATTAAAGAGGATCAAATTTCTTACTTCAAGTTAAGTTAACTTAAATTAACCTAGGTTATGTTTGATTATGGAGTAAAATTAATGAGAATTAAATTACTTACTCCATGTTACTTCTCATATTTACACTTTGTTTGATAGTTGAAGTTATAACTTAAATTAATTCATTGAAAGAGTAAGATGTTGAAGAATATGTTTTTGCTTATGACAGTGGGCCATATAAGTGGAGTAAGTTACTCCGTATTAACTCCCTTCTTACTCCATCTTATTTCTTTTATTTTACTATTTATTTGACTACTTAAGTGTAGAGTAAGAAGTTTACTCCACCTCTTGCTCCATAACCAAACATAACCTAGGTTATGATTTAAATTTTTGACTAGTGAGGAAAGAAATAAAAAAAAAAAATACTATCAAAGACAATGAGCCCTACAGGTGGAATAAGTATTGACTAAGTGATCCATCTTAACTTACTCTGTCGTTTTATCTTTACTCTCCATCTTACTCTGCGACTAAGCATGACCTAGAGAAAATCTGATGCTAGTGAGACCAATGGGCCTCATGGTCCATTTAAATTTTGAATATTTGATTGATGAGTCGGCCTACGACTAATGGGCCCATCATACCTCAAGAGGCAAATCTAAGAGATCAAAAGTGAAATTAATTTACCTCGTCAATTTCCAAAATTATTTTACTATATTAAAAGATTTAATTCAAATTTTTACTATATTATTTCCGGTCTTGTTTTTTTCATTATAATCATTTGAAATTTTATGACAGATAAATTTATAAAATTGTTTAGAAGGGTTTCCAAAAAATAATTAATGCATGAATGTCTCATGTAAAACTAAGTTTTGTTCATAACAATTGTATTCTCGATACACACAATAGGACAAAAAAATTCCAACATGTATAGTGAAATGTTATATTCATATATTATAATTCACAATTGATTGATCATATCGAAAATAGCTTATAAGCTAGTCTGATTCGGATTTAACGCATGTATAATTATTCTTTGGATTTTGCCTCGAAGGAAAAACGTAGCAATTTTTTTTTCTTTAAATTGCGATAAATGTTATTAAATGAAATATAAGACATAACAAATATATAAAAAAATTAAATAGATAATGACATAATAAAATAATTAATATTGTAAATTAAATTAGGAATATCAATATCAAATAATTAGTATCAATTACATATAATGATATTTAAAAAGTGATAGAACGTTTTACAACATTCTATCACTTGAAACGTTTACAAAAGTCAATCTTTTTGTCCCAACTAAATGCATTGAAATTTCCTGCATGTAACCGGTTGAAAAATACTTGTCATAGAACGTTTACAAAATTTATATAAAATGCACATGTCATTCATTTGGTTGACAATATTTAATGATTAACCGAAAACTTACTGAAACGACCATTTTGAGTTCTCTGCGAAGATGTTCGCCTTTCATTTCTTCTTTGATTTATCCGCTTTGACCCGCTACATAATTTAGTGAATACAAACCCATCAAATCTTGTAAATCTAATGCTGACGTCTCGGGTCGCTTCCTTAATTTTACCTGATTTTTTTTTGGCTGAAAGTTACGTAGGTAATTGCAATAATTGAGGAGAGTTATTATAAATCCCTTAATTCTGGATGGGATGGTACTGTAGAATGAACAGTGCCACCCCGCTTTTGTGCTGTCTGATGGACAATCAAGGACTCTGGATTATCCCAAATTACTCACCCACCGCCTTCCCAAGTTACCCCCAAAATGAAAAAACGCTGTTCAATTCACAAATTCGTTTGTGTTGTGCCACCCGTCATTTCCCCCCCTCTTCCACGGTCGCCACGTGCTCAGCCCGTGCTACGTGCTGCTCGCCGCTGTCTCTCCGAGTTCCCCTTCTGTTCTTGTCACGGGTTTCCTTCCTTGGTTCCTTGGGGACACCGACTCACATTTCTCCCCCCTTCTCCTCTTGCTCCAGACCTCTTCTCCATTTACCTTCTCCAAAATTTGAAGACGAGGAAGCTCTACTGCAGAAAATTTAATGTCGTTCTCCCATATGTTCAAATTGGTCCTCTTCTCCGCTACCTGTTCTTCCACATTCCTCGTCGCATCCGCCTTCCGCTTAAAATAATCCTTTCTCGCCTTTCTGTCCACATTTTTTCTCAAAATGGGCTCAACTGTCACACTCTCCTAATTATTAAGAGCATGTCTCTCTCCTGCAGCCAGTGAAGGTCGAATATCGCATCTCTTCACCTACTGTATTGCCGACAGCCTCCTCCAACAGGTGGGTCCCAGTCTCTATTTATTCCTCTTTTCTTTTAGGCGGTAAAAGCAAAATTACCACCCATTTCATGTGGTAATTTCCTGGTTTGTACTCTTATAGGAAAAAAGATTATGGATTTCTTCAGTAGTCGTTTAATCTACTCGCATTTAGTTCAAATGTTCAGTTGTCCAAATCTTTCTTCTTTGTGTGTATCGAGCTTTAACATATATAAGAAATTTGTTCATTAGGGCCAGGTTTTTGCAATTACCTTATTGAAGCTCAATAATTAAATATTTTGATAGAATTAGTTGTTTGGATTAGATTATTTTAATAGTCCTGAGTCAATCAAGTTTTTTTGTAATAATAATTACTTATTGCAGCTTATGCCATAAATCACGGATTGTACTTTAAAACATAGGCTTAATGATACAAAATTGGTCCAATAAAAATAAGAAACTGCCGTGCTAAATTTGAGGTCATAATACTATATTCAATGAAACTTTAAGCAAACAGTAAACCTGACATTTCTTAGATAATGAAATATATGGGAAACATATTCATAGTAATTTGTATAATTCTCAAATTAATACCAAATTATGCAGAGAAAGTGTACTAAAAAATAATATTAAATTTATAACTTGATTTAGGTGGTGCAAAGGCATGATTTTGTGGAGCAGCGGAGGAATTCACTGAACAAGTACCTGCACCGACTTGCAGCTCACCCTATCGTTGGATGCAGTGAGGAGCACTGCGCACCTTCTTGCGGGACCCTGCAGCAGCTTCATCTCATTCCCAAACAGACAATGAGACGGATTCAGAGGAGGGGTTGCCGGTGCCAAGTCATCTTCAAGGTAGTGAGAGATGGTTTGGTGGGCAGTGTGCCAGTAAAAGGCGGTACGGACTTTTTTGGCATGTTAAGTAATATTAAACAGACATTGGTTAACAGGTGGGGAGGAGGTGGATCGGTGACAGGGTCCAGGATGCTGGAGGAGGACGAGTTCTTGCTGAAACAGGCCAAGGTTCTCGACTTGGCGCAACAGCTGACCACCATCTCTCAGCAGGTTTGGATCAATGCACATCTATGAAATTATTGAACTTATTTTCTGGCTATTGTAGTATTTTATGTAATGAAGTACTATCCAACTAGATCTAGATGTTCTGATGTTTTCGCTGACATGTACTGGTACACTGCTTGGGTATACATTGTCTCTGCTAAAAACCAGTTCAATTGATTGAACATTGTTGCCAGTATGAAAAATTACAACCTGCAACTTGAAACACACAATATTGTGGACCATATATGACAGTAAACTCATCAGATTATGGAAAAATTTAATATCATGCACAGTCAAGATACAATCTGAATTTTTCTGTTAATATAGTATCCGTGAATTGAAATCTATCAACCTTCATTTACATTTATATTATTGCATATACTATATTTTTAATTCATTGCAAATCTAATTTAAATGCCCAATTTTTTTCCTCAACATCATTTTTAGCACGGCCAATAAAAAGTAGGAACTCCTTTGTTGTTGTCGGCCTCTACTCCTCTCTACTGTCTTGGTGAGATTTCTAAAATCTATCGTTGCATATATTTTTTCTATTTTCCTATAAATTGTTTGACCTCTACTTCTTTACTTCCTTTTTCCATGGCTCCGAAAATCGGCCAATTCAACTCGGAATTGATTGAATCGGACCGGAATCAGTCGTTGCCGATCTGAATTTTTTTCAAATGGGCTAAATTAAGCAATTAAACTACAAAATGACATTCAAAGGAAAACAAATATTGGTAAGTGAAAAAGGGGAAAAAAATTGGGAACAACCAGTACACCAAACGGGACTTAAATGGTACCAAAAGTTAATACCTTGATAAGAAATTATTGGAACTAGAGATAAAAATAATATGACCTCTTTAATATGTATCATAAAAATATTGATTCATATAAGTATTTACAAAGCATAAGCTTTGACAGGAAGAGTTCAATAACGGCGAACCAATAACTGAAGAGTTCTTCAGCGCTAACATAATTGGGAAGCACAATGATGAGATCACAAAATTTTTATTTCCTGACTGGGATCATGATAATGAAATTCATGGACGATGAAGGAACTTTATTTTGCACATAATAAAGTCTCCTCTACTGTTAACAGTGTGTCAGTGCTAATATCTGTAGATATTTTAGAATTTATTATTCAAAAGCCAATGGAAATAAAATGGAGGTGGATTGGTTGTCCTGATTAAGCCACAAGATCCTCAGATAATAGCAAAAGTGCAAATCAAAGCTGACAACACATTTGCAGCATATTTAGTCCCATTTTGCTTCTTCTTTTGTTTAGCAACTGAAGTATTCAAGGATTTATATCTCCAATTTGACCCCTGATGTTTCTATTGATGAGTTACAAGAACTTTTTTGCGGTATTGGTCTGCTAAAGAATCACACTTGATTTTTTTTTTCTTTTTGTAAACCATCTTCTATCTTTATCTTACAGTTGAGTGTCTCAACACTGTTTTTATGCCTAAGATTGTGGTCTCTGTTGTTTTTTTTTATTAAGGATCAGAAGGAAGGAAAACAAAGCAAAAACATTTCAATTTTATGCCTCGCTTAAATGAGAATGCCCAATAAATGTATGAAATAGACGCAAGCAGTTGTGATTATGTGTAATTGACTTACAAGTTGGCACTTTTTTTATAAATCATGAAATAATTAATTCTTTCCTTTTTTACTTTGGTTGGAATGTTCAGGTGGGGAGCATCAAGCAGAAGAGAGGAGGGTATAAGGGTCAGTGGCCATATAATTAAAATAATTAAAATAATGAAAATGGGAAAAATAAAGCTGATGCTCGTCTTGCTTATGAAGATTCATCTGTTTCTCATTATGTCAGTGGTTTTTACAACAATATGCTCTCTCAGTCCCTCTCTCTCTCTCTCTATCAGATTTACGCAATGTTATACTATTTTTTTTTTTTTAATAAGATGAGACCTTCAATAGTTGATGCATTTTGAATATTCTTTTTTGGTTGCTGACTACAATTTGAGAGGGGGTTCAAATAAATGTCACAATGGCTGAGAAATCTGCTCCCAAACCTCAATCCTCTTAGTCCCATGGGTATAACCCATTTTTATTTTTCTAATTAATGCAATTATAGGTAATCGTCGATTCATATTATACTAAAATTCTGGATCATCATTCATCTAACAAAGCATTATATGGTTTCCACAAACTGTCGTTTGTAATATTGCAAGTGTTGTATCTTCATCTAAATTTTAGGTAAATAAAATAAAGAAGGGGGTTGATCCAGCATCTGTTAACCAAATCCAATTCACTGACTCATATGCTTTTAAAGGATTTTGAATTTGGGTTGTTGCTGGCATGATAGGCTTCACAGTAATGAAACTATTTTTTTTTGAATTCTTAATTGTTGACTTCTGAGAAATTCATAGTCTGTGATATGTGTCCTATCGAAATGTCTTTCATACAGCCTCCTCTCAACCAAGAAAGATATTGCAAAAATGTTAATGAGTTGTTCCTCAACTTTCTTGGGTAAATTCAACTGACTTATGTACCTTTGTAGGAAGCTATAGCAATTGGAAGAACTGCTACTGACATGAAAGATTATCAGTTAGATGGAAACAATGATGTAATATAAGATCCTAATATAACTAAACTATAACTTTTACGGAAGAAAATATGCCTATCCCTCTGTTATTTTCTTATTATCTTTTAGTCAAGTAAATTCGATTATTTCAAAAGAAAAGAAGTTCAAAGCAAGGATAAATTGAGGCTTGACTACCACACCATTTGAATTAAATTCCCTTTTGTCTTCTATATTTTTCAGAAAGAGATGAATACAGCTGTGAAGCAGAGAGAATTGAGCGTACCAATTGGAGATACGCTGTCTGCAAAAACTGTATATCTTAACTCTTCATTCTGCTTATATCAAAGAGCTTGTCTTCTAGGATAAATTATGTACTTTTGGTCTTTTTTATTTCAATTCTTTAGGAAATTTCCCTTATGTTATTGTAATTTTAAATTTTCTAAACTTCAGAATATTCTGCAAACTGGTACATTACGTATCAGGCCTGGTAGGAACTTATGTAATTTTTCTTACAGTACCTTTATGAAAGACCAACGCCTACGGGCTTTTCCCAAAAAAAAAAAACATGCGTTTGCCACGTTACAAATCTGACAGTATGTCCAATTAATTCAAATTATTTTTTCATCTTCTGTTTACTTATTGCAGCACATATTCCATTCAGAATCAAAATTTAAAAGAAATACAACTGGTACAAGTTAATTGAGATGTAACTTATAATTGAGATGTAACTATCGAGAATTTAAAAGAAAGGTTCCAACCAAAGAGGCCTACCTCTGCATGGATAGAAACAACAATCCACACAGAAACAAAATTTCAGAATTGCTGCTTACTTGGTATTGAGAAAAAGCTGAACTGCTAAGCAAATGTGAACTGCTAAGCAAATATAAACTACTTTATGGATATTAATTGATTATTGCATTGGTACTTATAAGGGTATAAGATACTTACCTTCTTCAACTTCAATTTTGCACTTATCTAAATAGTTATGTATTGTATTTGTAAACTACCAACAATATTTGTTGGACAAATTTAGTTTGCTATTTCAGTACCGACTTATATTTCGATTTGTATATATATCTTTGGCTTTTCTTGATCCTATTAGTTACTATTCCAAATCCCATCCAAGGCAAATATTTGCTACAATAAACACAACAAATTGTACCCCCTCTTTACACCCAAAAACAGTTGCGGCAACGCCGCAACAAAGCATCTAGTTATTACATAATATTAGATAATGTGTGTTTTTGAATGTATTCAGCTATAGATAAATTAAAAATATACAGATATATGTGCATCATGTGGACACAAAGTTGATCATCTTTACTTGATTGTAATAATAGGAGCAACATGTTCTTCATATGAAAACGTGCTACAAAACCAAATTTTATATATTTTTTATTTTTTTACTATTTTTTAAATAAGTAGAATATCAATACTTTCGAATGATCCGGAATCTTTAAATCAGGTGATTTTCTACCTATCTAAGAAAACATAATTTTTTTAAAAAAAATATATAGTTTGATCTCTACATACATGAGGTTATGTTGAACAGTCCGTATTGATTTTTTGAATTTTATAAACAAAAATATAAATCCACAACATAGTCCGACCTGTGCTTTGCAAAATATCCTAGCCTCACTCAAATCTTTTTGTTTGTTCCTTACGCGCCCGCGCCCTAGGTAAAATATCGTAGAATTTGAGCGTGCCAGTGGCACGCTAGTTTGGCTCCATAATCCATATCAACAGGAACTTCTTTTTTTTTTCCTTAAAACAAGCCCATAGGCAGAATTACATACTACTCAGAAAACTAATTTGCAGAATTAAAGGAAAAATGAAACCCGAGTATTCCCACCCGTGCTCTTTCTAGTTTTGCTAAACTATCAGCTATTACATTCCTTTCTCTATTAAGAGCAACTAAAATCTTTATATATCTTCAGCAATTCCCAAGACTTTTATAGAACTCGCTAAAAGCCCTCCAGTCAGCCTAGCTCCATGGGCGGTTTAAGCTGCGTACAGGTGAAGCTAGCCCCTGACAGTCCGTGAAGAAAGTTCTTTATATATCAACAGGGACTGAAATCAGCGGTTATAAGTGTGCCCAAAATCAACTAATTTTTTTTAAAACTTTCGTAGAGACTGCGAAGTCGTGAGGGAGAATCAAACTCTCGATCGTTGGGTAGTCAATAATTCTAGGACTTTCTTCTAGACAGTAGAGGAGCTTGATTTTTTTTTTTTCAAAGTATTAATGATGTATTATGTGTTAGAACGAGTTAAAATATTTTTTTTTAACAAGTACATGTTAAAATATATTGAATCAGCCTCCCTCACTTTTTTTTAAAAGATCTCTAGATTGATTTGCATTCAATAGAAAATTAAATTGATCATTGATTAATTTAATCAATAATTAATCAAGATCCTCTACTGTCTGGAAAACTTAATAGTGTATATGCTAGAACCCAATTTGATCCCGTTTTAGAGAGATTTCTTCCTTTTTGGGCCCTAGTTAGAGTAACTGGTTTTTCATTTTTGGGTAATATATTGCACAATATATTATTCTTTTTTTCGAACTTTTTAATTGTGACAATGGCTTTTAAATTTTTAATTTTGACAATCCAAAGTTTAATTGTTTTGTGGGATGTGCTAACTAGCCGTATTTTTTGTTTGTTTGTTTGTGCTTTTAACATACATCAGAATAAATTTAGTCATAACTCATGTAATTGCTATATATAAAATAATTTTTAGAAAATTCCAACTAAAAGTACATGTAACATATTACATATATATGCAGAAAATGATCAATTATTTTCTCTCCACACTTTATAAAAGTATAAAGATAATAAAAGTTGGGTCATTCAAATTGAAGAAAAAGATGTGGATAAAGTTTGCTTCCCAACTTCCAAAAGTCTTATACCGTGATCACACTACACATATATACCGGTTTCCTTCCAGGGCTTATTGGAAAAGAAAAAAAGTAAAAAGAAAAGTTGTACCGGTTTCATACGGTCCATGCTCTAAAGTTAGGTATTGCACCGCCACCCAACTCCCCCTTCTATAAATTAAGCATCCAACCAACCATGTATATATATATATATTCAATTCCTCATGAGATATATTATCACCACACAACAAATTAATTAAGTACACATACCTTACCAAATAAATTTATATATATGCATGGCAGCAATTTCTTTAATTATTTTGCTTCTAATCCATGCATTTCTATGCATGTCTATTAGTACTGCTGCTGCTCATGCAAGGGACGCATTCTCTGTCAAGGAAAAAAGTCAAATAAATGTAACCAAGTCAGCATCAGTTCAACCGGGTGTGTTTGTGGGCACAAGTGGAAACCCTAACGGTTCGGATCTTACAATAGGCATAGGTGGCGGTGTTGGAGGTGGAGCGGGCACTTCACGCGGTGGTGGGGTCAGTGCCGGAGGTGGAGTTGGGGTAGGTGTTGGCATCGACGTAGGAAGACACGGTGTCGATGTAGGAGTCGGTGTAGGTGGTGGAGGAGGCATAAGTGCTAAAAATGGATCAATAAATGTCGGAGGTGGTGGGGGCCAGGGAGTCGGTGTCCACATAGGACGGGGAGGCATAAGTGTAACTACCGGAGGTGGTGACGGTGGCGGAGGTGAAGTTGGTGGAAGTGGTGGCGGTGCCTTGGGATGTGGAAGCGCAGTTGGTTGTGCTGGAAACACAGTAGGTAGTGGTCAGGGTTGTGGTGGAGCTAGTGGTAGTAACGGTGGAGGTGAAGGTGCCAGCCAAGGCTTAACTGGAGGTTCAAGCGGTAATGGTGAAGGGGGTAGCGGTGGCAATGGCAGGTCTGGTGGAGGTGCCGGTGATGGTGTCGGGGTCGGGGTCGGTGTCGAGCACTGAAAATATATAACACTAGAACTTGATCATCATGCATGCCACCATGCCAATATATATACATCCACGCGATTCATCGCATTGTCTCATCAATAATTAAGCACCCCTGTACAAAATTGTATATGGCTCATCAATAAACTATTTGTGATGTCTCCCAAATTTGTTCGTATAGACAAAGTAATATTATTAAATCAGTAAAGCTGAAATCATAAAGAAGAATATATGTGTGGAAGAATGATCTCAGAATAAGATTTCATCGTAGATCGGGTATATGTGCAAATAGACATAGAAACTTAGAAAATAATCCAAACGGTACACTTATTGTACCAAAAGTAGATACACTGTATCAAAAGTAGAAATAATCTCCAACAGCTATATATATTGAGCATTGTAATATAAATAGCAATTTGTAATTGAAAAAAGACACAACATATCAATATACAATATTTTCTTCTTAAGCTGTGCATCTCTCTACAAAATTAACATGGTATCAGAGCCTCAAGTTCTGTGACCGACAAAAAACAATCACAAACACTGTACCAATAAACTGGTACTCACGCAACTCAAGCAAAAAAAACATAACAGAAAAATCAGCAAGAGAGCAAAATAGCTCAAGTGGGACAACACGAGGCTAACAAAACCTCCATGCTCACGAATACTTTGCTCAATGGCAAGAATTATCTATCATGGGCAAAGGTAGCAACTAGAGCGCTCAGCGGTCGAGAGATGCGAGAATATATCACAGGAGAAAACAAAGAACCCAAAGTAGCAGACCCAAACATGCCAACTGAAACCGAAAAAAGGCAACAAAGAAATGGAGAACCGAAAATGACAAAATCATAACATGGCTCATGAACTCCATGGAGCCATCTGTTTCGGACCTCTTTCTCCTCTCTGACACAGTTTTCGAACTATGGGAAGCCGTGAAGGCCATGTACGGGCAATAAAATAATTACTCACGTATCTATCAACTCAAACAAGAGATCCAACAAGAAAAGCAAGGCATGAGAAAGCATATCGAGTACCTTGGTGCTCTCAAAAAGAAAAAAGATGAGCTCTGATCATATAGGCCGCCAGCCACTGACTTGGCCATAATAAAAAAGCAAGAAGAAGAAGATGATATATTTGAGTACCTTGCAGGATTAAACCCTAGCTATGAGGCCGTACGATCTCAGATCATGAATACTATTCCTCTTCTATCATACTCTCAAATCCAAAACATGATCCAACAAGAAGAGAGCAGAAGAGAGGCCATGGGTGGTCCACAAGTCTCAATTGACGAGGGACACGACACCCACAGCCTTGCCGTAACCAAAAAATCAAATTTCCCCAAATCCGGCCATAACCCTAACTCTCAAAATCGCCAAAATCAGGGAGGAATTGAGAAGTGCTTAAACTGTAAAAAGGAGGGACACACTCAGGAGAACTGTTGGTTTCTCCACCCTAATCTCAAACCGAAGCACTGAGGGCGAAGGAGAAATGAGGGAGAGGCGACGAAAATGAGGAAAAAAGAAAGGAGAACGAATAGGACAGGGGCAACACGTGGGTCTGGGGAGAAAGAAGTGGGTTTACGACTCAGACTCGACCCAACCAAACTAATTCGACCCATTTCACTGGCGGGTCAAATGGATTGAGCGGTAACGGGTCAAACGGGTCTGGGGATCAATTGCATTCTATTGTTCAACAACTCTCGGTGTTGCTAGCCAAACAAAACCCTTCATTTTCTAGTATATCTTTGCACTCAAAGGATTTAAATTTATTAGATAGAATAATTATTGATAGTGGAGCTACGGACCATATGTTTGGTAATAAAAAATTTCTAAAAAATTTAGACATGACAAAAAATAAATAATTTGTCTTGGTAGCTAATGGTATGAATGCTCAAATAAATGGCATAGGTGAAACAAATTTTTGTAATAAAAATATTTATAACGTGCTATATTTGAAAACCTTTCCTATAAACCTACTTTCGGTACAAAAATTAACACAAGAGTTAAATTGTGACATCATTTTCTCTTGCAAAAATATTTTTATTTCAGGACCGGAAAACCAGAACGAAGATTGGTGAAGGATTTCTGAAAAATGGACATTATTTTTTGAACTCAAAAAATCAAAAAATTATCTTTGTGCTTCCGCTAAATCCATTAATATTGATCTGTGGCATAGAAGACTTGGGCATCCATCCGACAAGATTTTAAATTGTATTTTAGATTGTAAAAATTTAAATTGTACTAATTGTGAAATTTGTAAGTTGGCAAAACAAACAAGACTTCATTTCCCTCATTCTATTAGTAAAAGCGAAGCTATGTTTGATTTGATCAACTTCGATGTATGGGGTCCGGCTCCAATTGAATCTTATAATGGATTTAAATATTTTGTCATTTTTATTGATGATTTTTCAAGAACCACTTGGTTATATTACTTAAATTTAAAGATGAAGTTTTTCTTTTGTAGATTTAAAGAATATTTTTTGTCTAATAGAAAATCAATTTAATGCCAAACTCAAAATATTTAGATCAGATAATGGGACATAATTTGTAAACAAAAATTTCTCAACCTTCTTTAAAGAAAAAAAATTATACATCAAACAACTTGCATAAATACTCCCGAGCAAAACTGAGTATCGGAAAGGAAAAATAGGCATTTATTAGAAATGACACGAACCTTATTATTTCAAAATAACGTTCCTAAAAATATTGGTCAGATGCCATACTTTGTGCCACACATTTAATTAATATATTACCAAGCTCAAGACTAGAAAATAAAATTCCACTAGAAATTTTTTATCAATAAAAAATTACTTTTTATCACTTGAAAGTATTTGAATGTACAAGTTTTGTGCATATTAAAAGAAAAGATAAACTAGATTTTATGTCAAACAAAACTATTTTCTTAGGATACTCATCATTTAAAAATGGATACAAATATTATGATCATATTAATAACAAGGTATTTATTTCTAGAAATGTCATATTTTTTTAAGATGAGCCATATTTCAAAAAATGGGGGAAATTAAAGTGCCTTGTCAAAATGAAAAAATAGATTCGGTAATATCATACATTGAAAATCAAAACCTTATTCAAAATGATTATCATGGAAATGACACAAGTGACCATGAAGAAGAAATAGATGAAAATAATAACGACACAAGTGAAACCGAATTAGAAAATACTTCGGAACCTAGACGGTCATCTAGAGTATCACAACTGTCTAGTAGACTTAGAGATTATATGACTTATACGGTCCAACATCCCATACAAAATTTTGTTTCATATGATAAAATTTCGTCTTCATACTAAACATTCATCACAACCATAGAAAAAGAAATAGAACCGAAAATTTACCAAGAGGCCGTTCAAAGTCCAACTTGGGATAAAGCCATGAAAAAAGAGCTAAACGCTCTAGAAAAAAATAAAACATGAGTAATTGTTTCATTACCAAATAAATAAAAAACCGTTGGTTGCAAATGGGTTGTTTTTAAATTTTTTAAGTCGGCTTTTACATGTAGTCCTTTCTTACTCGACAATTTTGAGGAATTTCATGTATCCCCTCAAAAGTTTCAATATTACTGTTATGGCTCAAACCAGCAGCAATCATTTCTTTTTTCTTGTTTGGTTGTCTTGTTTATCTCTGTTCACCTCAATTTGGAGATTAACAAAATGAAAGCTTTACGAGGTTAAAGGAGGTTACATGAGTACATCTATTAAATATCCAACCAAACAATAATTAATCATGAGATTTTCTTTCCCTCCCCTTCCCTCCCATCCTCTACTCTCCATCCAAACAAGACCAAAATGTAAGTTAAAAGTAAAAGACAATGCAAGTAGAGGAAAGAAAAGAAGACCAAATGTAAGTAAAAGTACCTTTATCAAGTGCTATTAAACTTAGTTGTACTCAACCTGATGTGTATAAATAAAGACAATCCAAAGTACTACAACAAATAATTAACCAACATTGTCTGGAATTGCTTTAGAAATATGAACAACAAATGTAATTTGCCTTGCGGCCTTAACCATTTCAAACAAGCACATGTCACCTTCCTGCAAATTGTTTTCTTGCACAAACTTTCTCCACAGAGTGCCTTCAAAAGATTGGTGGCCTTTCCTGTAGTAGTACTTGACTGGCCACATCATTTCCTTCTTGGGCCGATGAAGCACCACGTCTCGGGTCTCTTTTGGGAGATGCTCAGCAGAGAACTTTATCGGTATACACTGATTAATTGAAACAATAATAAGATTTATGACATTGACATCAGACATGTTTGGAAGGAACCCGTATCCTTTGAGATATCTCAAATTTTCAGTTAATCTAAAGCCGGGCAAAAATAAATTTCGGTGCCTATTCGGAATGCACGGGGCCAGTATTATTGTGGTTCTTTCAGATTCGTGCAGAAATGATTTGAACGGTCCGGAATTTCCACATATGAACTCAAAGTTTGAGATATCTCAGGATAAGCGAATTCGTTTGAAAGTAGACTGATAAGACATTACTGAAATAAAAACATGGATATATAAATCACTTTCTAAATATGAACCTGTCATTGGTTCTTATTGACTTACAATGTTACATTTGCTAGTAATATTGGATCTTCTTATAACTATCACAAATGCAGGGTTCCCGGCTTGAACTTCACTTGCCAGCTGTTTAGCCCTTCTCTTTTGCCTGGCATTCAGTACTATATACCGACCCTGGTATATAACTTCATTATAAGGGGCAACACACTTTCCTACATACAAAAATTATGTAAACCACAGTGCCCAATTAATCAAAATCTTTTTTAAATTAGTTAGGCATATATACTTGGATTTTGACTTAGATCATCCAGTTCTTCTTTAATGGCAGGTATATTGATCTCAAGTTTATGTGATTCCTCAATAAACTTTTCGTAACCCGTCGAGTCAAAGATTTGCACTTCAAATTTGGATTCACCCATGAATTTGAAATGGAGAAGGTCGTTCTGTGATATGTTGTTAGCACTAACAAAAGTACTCCAACCGGGTTGAAGTATTAGTTTGCCACCCGACCTGATAAGCCCGACATGCCAGGTGCCACCACTGCCCTGTCTTTCGAGCTCAAGAACTTGACCACTAAGACCTAAGAAGTGTGTCATAACTTTCTCTGGCAAACACTACACATAAAAAAGCTGATGGAAATTAAAAATTTATAAATCAACAAAGGGCTCTGTAGATGTGGAATAACTATCTGGTGAAGATCATCGTTGCATTGAGATTCGTGCCAGAAGAAGGAGAACAATCCATGGGTGAGAAGAAGGAGAACTAACCACGCTATGCATGAAAAAGCCGCTCATCTCCTTCTGGAAATCCATCTCCCGATAATCCGAGCAAGTCGAGTTGCACGCAAACCCACTTACTGCAGTTGCTCTTGCTTTCCCGCCTTTTTTGGAAGGGACTTCTAAAAGTTTTGTGTCGTATCTGGGTCACACAAAAATTTGATCTTGATTTTGGCCGAGTATATAACTGATATTTTAACTACAAAGACCTGGTTCATAGACCGCATCACTTTTAGTAACGAAGAACCACTGCCAGTGAGCCAGTCGCATACTTTCACATTGATAGACCTGGTCCAAAACATGAACATCGAATCCGTCTTGTCCTGATTTCCCTATTATAAAAGAATTCTTATCACCTAAGGTAACAAAATATTTCTATTTGGATATGGACCGTCCAATCAAAATTTGCACAACTATTAATGCGGCCCCATTGCGTTCACCTTGGGCCGGATTGGCCCGGATTCCAATCAGACGGCCGTGATCCAAACAGAAATATTCTGTTACCGCAGAGGATATGGATTCTTAAGTGGCACATAGTGGGCCTGTTCGGTATACTCAGTTCCCATGGGTTTTTAAAGAAAAAGTTACTTTATGGGTCATATTTTCTATCAAGTGTTCGGCAGCCCATTTTTGTTTCCCATTTTTGTTCCCAATCGACTATATTCCCATTTATTTACTCTCTTCCTCTCACAAAAAAAAAAAAATCAACTCAGACTTCCGTTTTTTTTCCCTGACGCTGAAACTGAGTCAATCACAAAACGTGGGAGTGAAAAAAAAAACGCGGGACTGAAAATGAGGAGCGCGAATGAAAATTTGATTGAAGAGTTCTCCAAAATTGATTCAATTGAAGAGTTACTTAGACCTCCGCTGCAGCTTTCTTTCTCTAAGGGGCTTTCTTTCTCTCTCAGAGATAATCGTCTACAATTTTCTTTGTCTGAAAATAATTGATCGGGTGCTTGCTTTCTTACTCAGACCTCCTAGTTCGCTTGTTGCTCTTTCTCCAATTGGTACGTTGGGCATCTCCTAATTTGTTTCTTGTTACTTGTACGAATTATAATATAATAGGTTATTGATTTGAGGAAGCTCTCTCTCCAGTAGGTTCTTGATTTAGAAGATTGACCACTCTAGAGCATACTGGTTTTGTGGTTTTCTGATTTTAGTGTTTAATATTTTACACATTTAACATCTGGTACCATCTATGTGAATTGGATTTTTAGTTTATGATAGTATGATGTGCTATGGATTTTTATGAGTCCACATGACCTAATTGCTTATTCTCTATGATTCTTGACAAATCCTTCAGTTGTAGACCTCCCTGTAGGGTATGGTACAAATACCAAGCACCACTGGTACCAGCCAAGTCAAGTAAAACCAAAATAAACACAAATTGACATGTTTCAGACCCTCAAAACAGTAAATGAAAATAAAAATGTAAAATGCCTTTACAATTTGAATTAGACCATGTCACCTGCACAGTAGGTAGGCAACATCCTAGAGATCATGCCTAAATCAAAATTTTCATTTTTAGGATTTTTAAACTATTTTTAATGTTTTTCTGAAATTGCAATGTACATATAACGTTATATATTGCACAAGGTTAATATTCATTGACTTTCTAACAAAATTTCCATGTCGCCGAACACTTATATTTTAAATTTTCCATGGGTTAAAAGCCTTTGGGAATTCACAAATTGATATTTCCATTACCATATTAAAAATTCCCATTCCCACAAAATTTCTATGTTGCAATCTTTTTGAACTCTATCTTTATTTGATTATCATTTGTCTCATTGTCTGTAATCAACAAAAACTGAAATAGAATCTTTGATTCTTTGGTCCAAAGAAGGAAGAATACTAATTAAAATACAAGTAATATTAATGCCTACCGGTAATTGGTTCGGTAAATTGGTAAAATCTCTGACACTAGGGACGTCCTGCTTTCACGCCACATTGTAGCTCTCATCCTGAGGAAGTTGTGAATAAGAATCTCCATTTGTTTTTAAAATGGAGATGATACTACTCTCTTTTTTGGGTTCTTAAAGGCCCGTAGGCCAGAAACTACCAACTCTTACAATTGATAATTTTGGGCTCTACGAAGCAATTTATTAACAACTTGGAGTAATATTATGCTTGAATATATTTTGACCGTAATTTTGTGTTTTTTTCATTAACTTTGATCAAATTTATAATCTAAAAGAACTGCAAACTAGTTTTTATTTGTGCTAAATCAAATAGATACATCACAAGCCATCCATGGGATGAGCCACAGACACAGTAGTACTTATCATTCTTGTACGGCAACTGAAACCGATGTGTTTTTTACTCAACGATATCATAGAAGAATATGTGAGGATAAAAAATAACAACTAAAAAAAATAAAGCAAACCATGCACAATTGTAAAAGTAAAAATGAAAAATCTGAAGAAACTTAAAAGGACATTAAAATGATTTTCATATTCAGCATGACATAAGACACAAACGAATAAATGAGACAGAAAACTTCAAGATACGAAATTAGATATTGATAGTAAACACAATTTTGTTATTTAGAAAACCATTATATTATAAAATTGTGTAAATATTGGTTAGAAATACCCATTATTCTTGATGCCGTTTTCTATTAAACATTAATTAGCCACTTACTACATTAAGCCCACGAAATTGTTCTTAAAATTTTCTCTTAAATTCTCGGCCCAAGGAAAAAATACAGCCCAAGTCTTAAAATCTCATCTCTATTTTTATTCACAGAGCCCAATAAAAGCCTAGCCTGATTCATGTTTTTTTCTATTTCTGGGCTTGAACGAAGCTCAGGCCCAAATTGTTTTCCATTTCCTTCCACTCGATTTTCAATTTTAGATCAAAATAAATTTATTTATATAAATTATTCTTGTATTTATGAGAGAAACAAATTAAATTTAAATAAGTTTTACTACAATGTGGATAATATTTTTATTATCTTTTAGATTAAACACATAATATAGTCCAAAATGCCACCCATTTCGGCCCAATATTTTGATTTATTTCTCTGTATATTTAATGATGGTCCAAAATGATATTCAGTTAATATTTCCTCTCAGAAAGAAGCATAAAATAGTGTATGTTAAAAAGATGGCTTTTAGCTGCATGGAAAAATCAAACTGTACACTTAGTACAAATTGTGATGGATCTCATGTTTTTTTTTTTCAGAAGAGATGTTTCTTCAATTTCTGTAACATGTATCTAGAAAGAAAGAAAAAAAATAAGAAGGTTTCAATACCACAATTTTTTTGTATCACTATTTCACCTTTTTATTTATATTTGTAAATTTAAAATCTAAATTATAGTTAGTGAAAGGTCCAAATTTTTTTTTTTATCAAAAATCATTTATTTCAAAAAATTAATAGTTGAAAAAAAAACAATATGATATGATGAGGTGAAAGAGGGCTAAGCAATCCTTATGAATTGAAATTTTTTATTTTTACAAAAATTATTACTATTAAGCTTCCTCATAAATAAAATTACATGGTACATATTCATCTAAGTCCTTCCTATTTTAGTTTTTTATTCCGTCCCTGTAAATTAGGTTGGTACGTTACATCATTCTGTCAGGTTATATCCAAACAATTCAACACAAATTTGCATGAATCTTAAAATAAACCTCTTACATTTCAGTTAAATCCAACTTTTATGGTTGGTGAGACTTATCCTTACGGTGCCGACATTTTCATCAATATAAAGTTTAATAGAAATTAATTAATATATCCAGATCCGCTGGAAAGTTATAAAAATATCCGTACCGGCTATTTCTGGCCGGTACTCAATTTAATTCATTACTGGCCGGAAAATGAACAGTACCCAAAATTTTTTTTAATACAGTACCGGCCATTTTCTGGCCGTTACTTAATTAACTTTTTTTTTTTTAGGATGGGCATAACATAGTTGGCTAAAAGAAAAAGTCGTAGAAAACTCGGATTGAAGTTTGCACTCGGTTTGGCTAACATCAAACAAATATATTTGGTTGGATGCGTGTGTTACATCGGTTGTATGTATCGGTGCATCATTGATGTTTTTGTAATGAAACATCAATGTTTTATTAGCCAGGTAGTGCTAATAAAAATGAATTAAATTTTGGGTACCGATCATTTTCTGACCGGTAATGAATTAAATTGAATACCGGCCAGAAAATGACCGGTACATATATTTTTATAACTTTCCAGCGGATCTGGATATATTAATTAATTTCTATTAAACTTTGAATATTAATAAAATTGTCGGCTTACGGTGTAAGCAGGGAATAAATATGCACTGAACGACAACAGTAAATAGTAATAATGGCCCGGATCCAGAACTCTATTATTGACAGTAATGATTAAAAGAAGCCATGAGGTGATGAACCAGGTGGCCCAATAAGCTGAAGGCAGCAAACAAAATTAAATGGTCTCTCCATGTGACTCGTCCCCACAGCAATGTCTTGCTTATGTCTGTATTTAATACACATGTCATTATCTGATGATATCTTCTGTGGGGATCACATTGTCTCTATTTCATCGCCACCTATTGTTCTTGAGATGCCAAACATGTCGCACAACATATCTTATTTGAACTACTTTCATAAAAGGGTTTTAAATGAGACTATAATACTTTACAATGCGCATATAAATTTGTTTTATAAAAATGAGTAGTGTTAAAATGCACCAATGATTTTCTGACAATTATACATCACATCTTTATTTCTTATTTTAAAGATCAAACAGTCAATTCAAATCACTCAACATTATCCCCATATTAAAATGTGCTTAAAAATCAAATTTTATATTTTTATATAAGTACAAAATTTGATCTCTAAGCACAAAATCACTGCTTCTAGACCATTCAAAATTTTGTATTATTTTTAGATAGGTACAAAATCACTACTTCTAGACCATTCAAAAACAACAATTTTGTAACCTAAAAAAACAGAGTTAATTTCTCATGTACCCTAAATATTTTTTTTAATTTCTTATTTACCCTTAAACACTTCAATATATCTAATTTGTCCTTTAACTCTTAAAATTCTTTCTTTTTTACCCTTTGAATTAATTACCCACTGTCAAAATTTATTTCTTCCCATTGTACCCTTGTGTGGGCCCTCTTATCAAACACTTGTTTTATTATATAGAGATTTTATTGGAAACCCGTTGACTATTCATTAAATTGTTGAAATCCAAAGTACACTGCAAGTAATTTAAAACAGTAAGCAAAACTAACTACTCTAAAGCCATGCAGGTGTGAACATCAACCTGTAAGAGCTATCTAAATTCAAAGCACGAACAGAAAAAATCAAACTACCCTATTAGAATCAAATAACTACTGATCCCTAATCAATTTGTTCGGGAGTGATTGTTTGCTTATAGACTAGCCTCTTTTGTTATTCTCCTTGTATCTCAAAGACAGTACTGTCTAAGCGCTGCAATTCTTCTCTAAACTTCTGCTTGGCATGCCATTAAAAACTCCATTTGTGCGACGCGCCCAGTTAGCCAGCAGGTGAGGCTGTAGGAGGTTCCTTCTTCTGGTATGATGAACTATAACTGATTATGTTCTCCTCAATAAAATAAGTGTTTGATTAAATCAAAGGGTAAAAAAAAAGTAAATAGTAAATTTTGACAATGGGTAATTAAATCAAAGGGTAAAAAAAAAGATTTTTAAGAGTTAAGAGACAAATTAGATATATTGAAGTGTTCAGAGGTAAATAAGAAATTAAAGAACTTTTTTAGGGTATGTGAGAAATTAACTCAAAAAAATAGTAAAAAGTTTCCAAAAATATAAAATTTAGTCTCTAAGCACATTTTAATATGATATCATGTTGAGTAGTTCGGATCTACTGTTTGGACTTTGAAAACGGAGATAAAAATGTGGGGTATGACCGTATGGTTGGGGCACAAAACCAATTGTGCATTTTAACCATACTAAAAAAAATACACTTAGAGATAAAATATTATACTTTGCAATAGTAGATCCGAACTGCTCGACATAATTTTCAAATGACAATATACTTGAAAATAAAAATATTATATATATATATTTTTATAAAATTACTACTTTTGGATAGTTTGCAAATTTTAGTCAGGTGATTTTTTACTTATCTAAAAGATAGCAAAAATAAAATTCTAAAAAAATGTAAAATTTAATTTTCAAATATATTTTTATGAAAATCATGTTGAATAGTTCAAATATATATCACGAGTCACGACCCAATGTGCATATTATAAAACATCATAATATAACTTATAAAAGTTTGTTCTTTTTTTATTAAATTCGGATGGTGAACTGTCGCTTACAAAGTTGAGTCTTGAGACATGAGAACAATAGTGCTAGATCTGCATTACTTGCTATAAACATCATAATATAACTTATAAAAGTTTGTTGTTTTTTTATTAAATTCGGATGGTGAACTGTAGCTTACGAAACAAGCTTCTTCAGTAGTCTACATGTTTTCAACGAACTTTCTCTTCTGATAATAAATAAGAGCATTGTGGATATAATTGTATATTTGACTTTGTAAAAAAAGTTCGGGGACACCGTATTAATTCTTAAATTTTTTATCTAATTTTTATTATTATTTATAGTAATAAATATTGATTTCTGCAGTTTAAATAGCGATCTTACTGCTCAAGCGTAGCATTTTTATATATCAAATATTACTTGTACATAAACATTTAACTTACCATGCCAAAATATTATAGTATGAAAAGTGTGTTTTTGAGTTAAGACATGTTTATACATTTCATTATCTCTTGGATTTTGAAAAATAATTTTAATTTAATAAGTATGGATTAATTTGTTTTTAGGGAAATTAATTTTGTTCCTGTCGTTTTTGTTGTTTTTAATATAAAAGAATACTATTTTGTTGCTTTTATTATGTAAGAGACTATTTTTATTTTATTTTTTTATTATGTAAGAGATTATTTTTGTTGTTTTCTTATCTAGTATCGGATAAGTTATTTAAACCCGATCAGTTAATGAATTTCAACCCTATAAGCTATTTGAATCCGATTTTTGCTCCACCCTGGCTGAAATTTTGAATCTGCCTTTGAAAATAGTCCATAACAAATGAAATGCGTTATGAAATTGAAGGTCGAATTAGGTCACAACTTGTTCGACAACTAAATTAGATATCTACTAAAACAAGACCTTTAGGTATAACACATACAAAATCAAGAATAATGTATTCACATCTTTATTGCCTTGAACTAATTACCTTGTTATTGATCTTTATAGGATCTTTGTCTTCAAGGAGGAGACAATACACTGTGTATTAATTAATTTAGGAACATGTAATGATTGAAACATTCCTCCTCCAAATAGGTTTAGAAATCTGTATGCTACTTTTATGGATCTCCCCGCTCAAGTGTAGCATTTTTATATATCAAATATTAATTGCACATAGATATTTAACTTACTATGCCAAAATATCGTACTTTGAAAAATGTGTTTTTCAGATAAGACATGTTTGTACATTTGTAGTTATTTTTATTGAGTGCGGAGAGCAGTCTACCTCTTGAAGTGTACTTTATGTCAACTCTTAAACATGTCGCTAACGAACTGTACTAATTTTTATCATTTAACTAGTTATGTTTAGCATATATCCATAAAGAAAATGTGACCGTGTAACGAGTTACCTCAACTCACATCTTCTAAATTTGTCCCCTTACTATTTTACAATTAATATTAACTAATAGTGGCCCTTCGTACTATTAGCTAATGTATATCAGGGTGCCTTCCTGAATTTTGAAAAGTAATTTTAATTTAATAGGTCCAAATTAATTAATATACTCAAATTCGCTGGAAAGTTATAAAAATATTTGTACCGGTCATTTTCTAGCCGGTATCCAATTTAATTTATTACCGGCCGAAAAATGGCCGGTACCCAAATTTTTTTTTAATACAGTACCGGCCATTTTCTGGCTGGTACTTAAATTTTTTTTTTTTAGGATGGGCATAGCATAGTTGGCTAGAAGAAAAAGTTGTAGGAAACTCGGATTGAAGTTTGTACTCGGTTTGGCTAAGATCAAACGAATGCATTTGGTTGGATGCGTGTGTTACATCGGTTGCATGTATCGGTGCATCATCGATGTTTATTAACCGGGTAGTGCTAAAAAAACATCGGTGCGTCGCTGATGTTTTTGTAATGAAACATCGATGTTTTATTATGATGCTGGTTATTATCAAATTAATTACACTAGCCGCATGCGAACATTAAACTACGTTTTTTTTACAATGTCGTATGACACTAAAGTTTAGTGTTCCCATGCGGCTAGTGAATTTAATTTGACAATAACCAGCATTCTAAAATTGAGTACCGATGCTTTATGCACGGCCTAACGACGGCAAAAATGCATCGATGTTTCATTGCAAAAACATCAGCGACGCACCAATATTTTTTTAGCACTACCATGCTTAATTGCCAATGCTAAATCTAATAAAACATCAATGTTTCATTACAAAAACATCAGCGACGCACTGATATTTTTTTAGCACTACCCGGCTAATAAAACATCGATGTTTTATTGCAAAAACATCGATGATGCACCGATACATGCAACCAATGTAACACACACATCCAACCAAATGCATTTGTTTGATCTTAGCCAAACCGAGTGCAAACTTCAATCCGAGTTTCCTACAACTTTTTCTTCTAGCCAACTATGCTATGCCATTCCTAAAAAAAAAAAAAAATTAAGTATCGGCCAGAAAATGGCCAGTACTGTATTAAAAAAAAAATTGGGTACCGGCTATTTTTCGACCGGTAATGAATTAAATTGGGGCTCATACGAAAGCTCACTCGAAAGTTGACTTCTGCCCCGTTGGGAGTTTGGAGCCATTATATCTGCTAGGTTATGCTTACCAAATACATCCCTAACAGCCGCTACCCGCCAGCAAAAGATAAGGGCCCACCAGGCACGCTTCCTCAAGAAGTCCTAGATAAGCGGTAGGCTCGTACGAAAGCTCACTCGAAAGTGGACTTCCGCCCCGTTGGGAGTTTGGAGCTTACTAAATACATCCCTAACAGCCGCTACCCGCTAGCAAAAGATAAGGGCTCACCAGGCACGCTTTCTCGAGAAGACGGCTGCAAAGTCCCCTAAATTCCTCTAGCGGGGAGGCCAAAGGTACCTCCGCCTGGCTAAGGCAAGTAGAGATGGCTGTAAATTATGACCGATACGGATATTTTTATAACTTTCTAGCGGATTTGAGTATATTAATTAATTTCTATTAAACTTTGGATATTAATAAAAATGTCGGTTAATTTAGGAACTTGTAATGAGTGAAACATTCCTCCTCCAAATAGGTTTAGAAATCTGTATGCTACTTTTATGGATCTCCCCGCTCAAGCGTAGTATTTTTATATATCAAATATTAATTGTACATAGATATTTAACTTAATATGCCAAAATATTATACTATGAAAAGTGTGTTTTTCAGATAAGACATGTTTGTACATTTATAGTTATTTTTATTGAGTACGGAGAGCAGTCTACCTATTGAAGTGTACTTTATGTCAACTCTTAAACATGTCGCTAACGAACTGTACTAATTTTTATCATTCAACTAGTTATGTTTGGCATATATCCATAAAGAAAATGTGACCGTGTAACGAGTTACCTCAACTCACATCTTCTAAATTTGTCCCCTTACTATTTTACAATTAATATTAAATAATAGTGACCCTTCGTACTATTAGCTAATGTATACCAGGGGTGTCTTCCTGAATTTTGAAAAGTAATTTTAATTTAATAGGCCCGAATTAAATTGTTCTCCTGGATATTAATTTTGCCCCCTGTCGTTATTGTTGTTTTTAATATAAAATAATACTTTTTTAATCTAGTACCCGATTTGTTAATAGATTTGAATCTGATAAGCTATTTGAATCCGATTCCTGCTCCACTATGATAGAAATTCTGAATTCCTCTGAAAATAGTCCATAACAGATGAAATTGAAGATCGAATCAGGTCACAACATGTTTGACAACTAAATCAGGAGTCCACTGGAGCAAGACCTTCAAATATAACACATACAAAATAAAAAATAATATATTCACATTTTTATTGCCTTGAACTAATTTTACATTTTTTAATGGTTTTTATAGGATCTTTGTCTTGAAGGAGGAGACAATACACTGTGTATTATTTAATTTGGGAATTTGTAATGATTGAAACATTTCTACTTCCAATTAGGTTTAGAAATTTGCCTGCTACTTCTATTGATTTGTGATGATTAACTTTCTATTGTGATATAAATTTCCAAATAAATGATATATACTTATACTTAATTAAATTTAAACTTACAGTAACTTGATGCGATCGCCTATTAATCAATTTATAATGATTCAATATTTCAGATCTTTCAAAAAAAAAAAAATTATAATAAATTCAGAAAAAGGAAAACAGAGGGATTTCTTGTGGCTATCGGCTGTGTATCAGTTGGTAAGCTAAGGAACCGCACCATTTATTCCTAGCAAATGCCTGAAGAAATCATATCATTTTTATGGTTCCTTCTAAGACATATACAAATATTTTCATAATTCTAGTTCATTTTAAAAAAAAAAAATTACATCTAAAAATGAAAAAAACCGGGTGTGGTTGTACTCGCAAGTCAGGACAGAGATGGCACTATCTCGAGGAATTCACATCACCTTAGGTTATCTGTCTCAAGCAAATTATGATCGGACGGTTCTTTTAACATGACACGAATCTCAAAACAGCCCCCCTACAATCTCCATAGGCACCGGATTGAGTTTGACCCAGATAGAATTGGACCGTCCGTTTCAATTTGCTTGAGTCAGGTACCTGGGAGGATACGGATCCCTATCTCGAGTGCAGACAAGATGAGAGAGAACAAATGATTCTTTGTGGCAGGTGTAGCCTCTAACTTTGGTGTAACGAGTTCATAGCAGAGGCGAATTCTCAAATTTCACTTCGGGTGTCATCACTGTAACGCCGTGATGGTTGAGAAATGAGAACTGCATTTGGATCGGTTAAAATTTTAATTCCTTAGCAAGAACTGCATTGATTTCAATCTAATTTGGACTTGTTATATTGATCAAACAATTGTTAATGTATGGGTTCGTAATTATTATCTATTATTTAATTTAGTTTTTTTTACAAGTACTATGCATAAAACAAAATCTAAACATATTACACATAAAATTTACATTTGTCCTGCAAATGATGTAATGTTCGCTTCTAAGCAAGATTTTAAATAGCGATTATAGCGGCATAGTGGGGAGACAAAAAAAAACTATTGCAAATAGCGTAGCTATAGCGGAAACTATCATACATAACGTTTTTTTTTTCTTTCAAAATTTATATTCTATATTTCTACTAATTATTAAATAATTAATATTGGAGAATTGGGGTAACAACT
The DNA here is from genome assembly GCA_011114355.1 of Carex littledalei. Classification (NCBI taxonomy): domain Eukaryota; kingdom Viridiplantae; phylum Streptophyta; class Magnoliopsida; order Poales; family Cyperaceae; genus Carex; species Carex littledalei. The sequence goes on from CM022081.1 coordinate 4,882,779, forward strand.
AAATGACAACTAATCTAAGTCTATACTTTTTTCAATCATGCAAATAAGAAGAAGAAAAAAAAAGAATATGCAAGGTAACATTATTTAATAGTTCATAGTTTATAGTATTACAGATTATAATAGACGAAGAGCAATAAATTTTACAAGTGAAATGAAGTCAGTGTACATAATTGAACATTTTATATATTATAATAATCAAAATCAGCTTTCAATGAAACGAACGACAATAATTTTACAAGTGAATACTAGACGAAGAGTAAACAAAAGGAAGAATTAATATTTAAATATTTTCCGATATAGAATGAGAGACTAAATCACAAATAGGAACATAAACACATAGTTCAGTTTAGCATACTTATTATAGCAGACCATGTAGCATCAGAAATAAAAACAGAAGCACATAAACCTATGTAAATCGCAAACAAAAAAACTCATGTAGCATAGCGGTAGCAATAGCGCGTGTGATGAGTCCAAAGTGAACTACTACTTTTAAAGATTTATAAACCCTAATTTCTACTTACGTTCAGATCACAAGCGCATGATCCTACCGTGTAGTATGATTTCGGTGTCGATCAACAGGGATAATGTATTAGATTTTAAATAATTTTCACTAGTCTAGGTTATCGGAGTTTTTAAAAGTTTGATGTGGTGGCACTAATTGCAATCAAGGTTAAGGTTAAACAGTAAATAGAGAGCCTCTAGGGTTCAGGTTTTATCCTTCTTAATTATGCAAAATATAAATTTCGACGTCTCTCTATGTCGCATGCGGCACTGTCACTGTCGCATGCGGCTTAGATTGTCCCATAGCTATCCCGCATGCGGCACTATCACTACCCGCAGGGCGTGTTGGGTGTTTGTTTATGCGATTTGAAAAGTTTTCCAATCTTGCGATCGACTTTTGGGCTACCAAGACTGAAGTATTTTAGGTATGCAATTATATTTTTTCCTTAAACTACCCCGTAGTTGAAATATCCCAAAGACCCTACCTAATCTAAGTGCTTCCTAATATAATCTAAATATACAATTTACGCTATCCTGCCAAGGGAGCCCACTGGGTTCTAACCCTAGTCTTTGAACTGCTGCCAAGCCTCGTTAACCGAAGTGTTTGGAGTACTTACATGTATTATCCTTCTCACACAAGGATGCAACGACTTAACATCTATTGGTATGTGGAGGGTCATTGGCATATATAGTGAATTCAAGTACAACTCTCACCATAGAGATGAGAAATTTAGCTTCTCATGGTTATGAAAAAATAAAAGAAATAAAATAAGGAGAACATAAATTATAACCCAATTGAAGATGGAAGAACCTATGTCTCGTCAGATGACACATTCTTCTCTTGTTTGGCTTCAAATGGCTACCCTTATCTCTCTAAGTAACTCTCTAACCAAAATTAACAATGAGGATTGCTAGTCTACTACTATGTACTTGACACAATTAAATACGTATACTAAATCCTATTACAATAGATGTATTTATAGTCTTCCTAAATGAGAGGTGAAGTAGTGGAAGTAGTGGAGGTGGTGGAAACTTGGAGTGCACTCAAAGTTTGGATAGATGAAGCCAAAAATAGCTATAATAGCTTAGCTCTGAAGCAAATGCGTCATTTTAGAAGGCCCATCAGGAATTCACGCTCTTCTGAAAGGCCCATTAAGAAATCTCCTATTTTTAGGACAGTCCACGGATCGTGCGGCATCAGGGTTATGACGCATGCGGCATAGAGGAGGCCGCACAGCTTCCTGACTAAGCGGATTTTCTTGTATAGTTCGCCATTTCGCATGTTGTGCACTTCGTGTGAGGTGTTGCATGTTGTATGTAATGTCCCATTTTAACGTCTTATTCAGAAATCGTCTAAATATGACACTTTTGCTCTGTTTTTCCCTAAATACGCAACTTTCTCAAAAACCTGTTAAAAACACCTAAAAACACGTTTGTGATAAATAAATCGGGAAAATGACTACTTTGCATTCGCTTTTCGCCATTTTTCGGAAGAAAAGATAGTGATTTTAGCTATATGTTTTGGCTTCATCAGTTGTGCACTTTGTGTGAGGTGTTGCATGCTCCATGTAATATCTCATTTTGACGTCTTATTCAGAAATCGCTTAAATACGACACTTTTGCTCTGTTTTTGCCCTAAATACGCAACTTTCTCAAAAACCTGCCAAAAAGACCTAAAAACATGTTTGCGGTAAATAAATCGGGAAAATGACTACTTAATTTGCATTCGATTTTTGCCATTTTCCGGAAGAAAAGATAATAATTTTCGCTATATGTTTTGGCTTTATCAGTGTGTCAGTTATTACAGCTATAGCGGTCGTAGCTGAATTAGCGCACTTTTATCTCATAACTTAGCTTTTATAGTTCGAAAAAGCTATAGCATAGCTAGCTATTTAGAACACTGCTTCTATAAGATTGATTTTTTTTAGTTTATGTGCTATTGTCTCGCCTAAAATGATGTGATTAATTACTAAACAATTAGACATGTTGGACCGACATTTTTATTAATATCCAAAGTTTAATACAAATTATTATTTATGCCCAGAATCTCATCTGATTTCGAAAAATACCCAAGTCAGCCAGAAAATGGCCGGCTAGGGGGTAGGAGTAAGCCGGCCATTTTCTGGCCGGCTTACTCGTTTTTTTTAGAGACACTATGAAGGGCAAAATAATAAAATCTAACACTGAAAATTTAAATTTTTTGTTTAAATTTTTTGTTAGATTACTTCTTTTGATTTATAATTAGCATATTTATACTAAAATACACTAGATTACTGGAAATTATGTTGAATTACACTATATTACAATAAATTATGTTGAATTACACTAAATTACGTTAAATTACAATAACTTCGCTAATTACGCTAAACTACGCAAAATTATGCTAAAGTAGACCGATTCTGTGCCATCTTTCATGAATCATAAAAAATAGTAAAAAAATACCAAAAATAGTAAAAATTGGTATTCTACAAGTTCATTATGTAACTAATTTACTGAGCTACTTAGATTGAATAATATAAATGAAAATCTTAATCGGAAACTTCAACTCAAGTTTTGAGGGTCTTCCCTTTGTTTTTTGGCAATTCTGAATTTCAGAATCTAGCAATGCTAGTACGGATGCATGTGCATTTTCGCAAGCTTTCTGAAAGTGGTCATTTGCTGAAATCGGACACTCGAGCGCCGTTTTATGACTGTTTGAAGTTTCGCCGTCGTTTTTCGCCTTTTCAGTGAAGATATCGTCCCTATTCAAATGTAATTTAGCGTAATTTACCGTATTTTAGCGTAATGTAATGTAATTTAGTGTAATTTAACTTAATATAGTGTAATTCAACATAATTTCCAGTAATCTAGTGTATTTTAGTATAAATATGCTAATTATATATCAAAAGAAGTAATCTATCAAATAATTTAAACAAAAATTTAAATTTTCAGTGTTAGATTTTATTATTTTGCCCTTCATAGTGTCTCTAAAAAAAAAAAACGAGTAAGCCGGCCAGAAAATGGCCGGCCTACTCCTACCCCCTAAGCCGGTCATTTTCTGGTCGGCTTGGGTATTTTTCGAAATCAGATGAGATTCTGGGCATAAATAATAATTTGTATTAAACTTTGGATATTAATAAAAATGTCGGCATGTTGGATGTAGTTACCATCATATTTGGATTTAGAGAACTTTAATACTATAAAATTATTGAAATGTTATCTTGCTCACTTTCATGAGAGATACATTGACGTAAAAGTTTTTACATTTGTAATTATTATTTCATACTAGATCAAGATGTTAAGAGTACATGTATTAAAATTATTGGTGAAGATATTATCCATAGATTCTAGCAATCTACTTTGTAAAAGTTTATTATTAGATTAAGGCATCAACAATTATCATAACAAGTTTCCATGAAAGTGATATTGTGATGACAGATCTTGTCATTATTCAAACAGGCTGATTAAAAATGAGATGGCATATATCAGCATCTCAAATATATACAGACAAAGTTTAATGTAATGTGGACCATCTGATTAAAATCATCAACTTTAATGATACATGATAAAATTAGCAAAAAACTATATATGAACCTTTTTAAGAAAAGTAATACTTCAATAATAGAATGCATGGTTCATTAACCATTAGAAAATTATATGTCAACAATTTATTAGTCATGATGTGATCTTTCAAATAAAAAGATAGCAAAATTTAGAAGGTTCCAGTGATGCTCTTGAGTGATGAACTGGGGAATCCATATCCTCTAAGGTAACAAAATATTTATGTTTGGATCACGGCCGTCCGATCAAAATCCGAGTTAATCTGATCTCAGGTAAAACATAGAGGACCACTTTAATAGTCGTGTGGATTCTAATTGGATGGTCAGGATCCAAACATAAATATGGAGGGTCATTGGCATATACTAGACAGAACTATGTATGCAAGAACGTAATAAAAATGAATTTAAAATAATAAAGGAAACTCAAATCATCATAAACAAAACATAAACATATACTAAAATATGATTAAGAATTCAAGTACAACTCTCACCATAGAGATGAGAAATTTAGCTTCTCATGGTTATGACAAAATAAAAGAAATAAAATAAGGAGAACATAAATTATAACCCAATTGAAGATGGAAGAACCTATGCCTCGTCAGATGACACATTCTTCTCTTGTTTGGCTTCAAATGGCTACCCTTATCTCTCTAAGTAACTCTCTAACCAAAATTAACAATGAGGATTGCTAGTCTACTACTATGTACTTGACACAATTAAATACGTATACTAAATCCTATTACAATAGATGTATTTATAGTCTTCCTAAATGAGAGGTGAAGTAGTGGAAGTAGTGGAGGTGGTGGAAACTTAGAGTGCACTCAAAGTTTGGATAGATTAAGTCAAAAATAGCTATAATAGCTTAGCTCTGAAGCAAATGCGTCATTTTAGAAGGCCCATCAGGAATTCACGCTCTTTTGAAAGGCCCATTAAGAAATCTCCTATTTTTAGGACAGTCCACGGATCGTGCGGCATCAGGGTTATGACGCATGCGGCATAGAGGAGGCCGCACAGCTTCCTGACTAAGCGGATTTTCTTGTATATTTCGCCATTTTGCATGTTGTGCACTTGTGTGAGGTGTTGCATGCTACATGTAGTGTCCCATTTTAAAGCCTTATTAAAAAATCGCCTAAATATGACATTTTTGCTCTGCTTTTGCCCTAAATACGCAACTTTCTCAAAAACCTGTTAAAAACACCTAAAAACACATTTGCGGTAAATAAATCGGGAAAGTGACTACTTTGCATTCACTTTTCGCCATTTTTCGGAAGAAAAGATAGTGTTTTTTCTATATGTTTTGGCTTCATCAGTTGTGCACTTTGTGTGAGGTGTTGCATGCTCCATATAATGTCTCATTTTGACACCTTATTCAGAGATCGCTTAAATACGACACTTTTGTTTTGTTTTTGCCCTAAATACGCAACTTTCTCAAAAACCTGCCAAAAAGATGTAAAAACACATTTGCGGTAAATAAATCGGGAAAATGACTACTTTGCATTCGCTTTTTGCCATTTTTCGGAAGAAAAGATAGTGATTTTTGATATATGTTTTGGCTTCATCAGTGTGTCAGCTATTACAGCTATAGCGGTCGTAGCTGAATTACTGCACTTTTATCTCATAGCTTAACTTTTATAGTTCGAAAAAGCTATAGCATAGCTAGCTATTTAGAACACTGCTTGATTGATTTTTTTTAGTTTATGTGCTAATGTCTCGCCTAAAAAGATGTGATTAATTACTGAACAATTAGACATGTTGGATGTAGTTGCCATCATATTTGGATTTAGAGAACTTCAATACTATAAAATTATTGAAATGTTATCTTGCTCACTTTCATGAGAGATACATTGACGTAAAAGTTTGTACATTTGTTATTATTATTTCATACTAGATCAAGATGTTAAGAGTACATGTTGGTGAAGATATTTTCCATATATAGATTCTAGCAATCTACTTTGTAAAAGTTTATTATTAGATTAAGGCATCAACAATTATCAGAACAAGTTTCCATGAAAGTGATATTTTGATTACAGATCTTGTCATTATTCAAACAGGCTGATTAAAAATTAGATGGCATATATCAACATCTCAAATATATACAGACAAAGTTTAATGTAATGTGGACCATCTGATTAAAATCATCAACTTTAATGATACATGTATAAAATTAGCAAAAACTATATATGAACCTTTTTAAGAAAAGTAATACTTCAATAATAGAATGCATGGTTCATTAACCATTAGAAAATTATTTGTCAACAATTTATTAGTCATGGTGTGATCTTTCAAACAAAAAGAGCAAAATTTAAAAGGTTCCAGTGATGCTCTTGAGTGATGAACTGGGGAATCCATATCCTCTAAGCTAACAAAATATTTATGTTTGGATCACAGCCGTTCGATCAAAATCCGAGTTAATCTGATCCCAGGTAGAACATAGATGACCACTTTAATAGTCGTGCGGATTCTATTTGGATGGTCAGAATCCAAACATAAATATTTTGTTACCTTAGGTGATACAAAAGTCTGAACGGAGACGTGATAAGATGAGATTGTGGAGCGAGAAGGCATGGCAGAAGTGGGGCCCAACCTGACAGTGACCCGTTTGGCACCAAGTGTTAATTCCACAGGAAGGGACAAAGTGCCTTTCAAGGGCCGTCATGACCAAGTGTGTGATTTTCTATTTCTATTAGCTGATGTATGCATGGAGGTCACAATTTTTATTTTATTTTTAAAAATCCAAAAATAAATTGTTGTAAACGAGAATGATTATCTAAAATAGATGTGATTGAAGTGTGCAGACTAACGGGACTAAATAAATGGTTCGGTTACATTGGTTTCTACAAGTGCACATCAATGACCACACAATGCGGTAATTAGTGAAACAGGATCATTGATTCAATTCCATTGGTTATTCTCCATTTAACTTTATATAGTTTTACATTTTTCATAAAGAAAAAATAAAAGGAATAATACAGGAAAGAATGGAAAAATGAGTTGAACGCTTGGCACAGTACAACCGAGTTAAATATATAGTACAATTATTTAATAAGCTGAGAGCTAGGAAATATAATTATTGTTTCGTAAGATGTCAGTTTTGTTTAATTTATGTAATAGCATGAGCGATGTTAATTGATTTTGAGTGGAAGCATTTGCAAGGATATATACATGAAAACTTAGTTTTTAGTTATTAAAAATAAATCGGTTAATTGATTAATAATTGTTTATTAAGAGAAGGTAGGAATTAACTAGAACAAACAATGACAGATTAATTATTTTGTTTTTACATTAATATATTAGCTTCTTACATGTTTGTTTTTTAGGGGCTACTTGCTAGAAATTTTAATCATAAATACAAAAGATTACTTCGTAATGATAAATTTATCCTATGATATTTTATAAATTCATCATGAGTTCGTCAATTATTTTCTTACATGATAAACCAGAGAGAATTTTTAACAATTGATTTGATAAGAAGAAATCAGGTCACGTACATATTCACAAAGGATTAATCATAAAATGATAAAATGAGCAAAGTTGCTTTTGAAAAGTTATTAATAGTTTTATAGCTTTTTTTTCAGAATAATTGTCATTAGGCTTTTATTGCATTAAAAATATAGTACCGGAAAAAACTTAAGAAAAGAAATGAAAGAGTGGTTCTTTCACCACAACATCGCACCTGTAAACAGAGAAAAAATAAAAACAAAGCATGGTGCGGACATACAACACACAATATATTGCATGATGATATAATTTGGTACACCAGATAAGTTTTATAGTTCTTTTGGATGCTTATAGCTTTTATTAAGCATCCAAAAGATAATGTGTATCAAATGTAATTAATATGTGAATCTAATGGGTTTGGTTCTATTGGTATTTACAAGTGACACACTAATGACTAGCGACACACCAACGACCACACAGTGTGAAAAATTAATGGGACCGAATCATTGATTTGGTTTATTGGTCTTCTCTCCAAATGAAAAAGGAAGAGAGAAAAGAAAAGAGATAATAGAATTGCAGATTTCATAATCTCTATTAGAATCGAATCAATAATTCGGTTTCAACAATTTTTGAGTTTTCTGTGAACTTGTCGCATTGCAACCAACTATAACTGCTGGTATCGAACCATTGATTTCGTTTTGAAAAATATCTCAAATTAATGATTCGATCCTATCTATGGAATAAAAAAAAGCAATCATTCTTGTTTTCCCTAATTTAATTTTGTAATTTCTAAAAATAGAAAAAAATTGTGGAGGTTATGCTTAATTGATGTATTGGTCTTGCTTCATGGCCCTTTCACAAAACAAAAAATAAAGGACTACATCGTGATGAGACAGGTACTTCGTACTTGTCCTCTCCAGATGCAATGTAATTCTAGCCGTTTGATCTTCTCTAGCACATGCATGTCTTGCAAGAAATATTGTGCTGGGGAGGATCTCAAATTGTCAATTTACTTGCTAGTGAATTCATTTTGTCTCTGGGGCGACAATTTCATGGTTTTCAAAATTTTTTTTTAAGAGAGTTATTAATTTCTTTTAATGGTGTTTAGGATGGTAACTAAATAATATATATGTAATTACTACTTATCGCCACATATGCATATTGATATGTGATTTTATTTTACGGTATTATTGTATATTTTTTCACATGATATGCGACTAATTATACATTTTTATGTGACACGTTGTGAAAAATCCGTCTAAGCATCTTGCATAAATTTGTTAAATAGTCACATAATTAATTACGTATTTCACATATACTCATATTTTGACCTACATATCAAGATTCATATATGTGAACACAAAGATAACATTTACAAATATTCAACCACACATATTACATTCCAAAAGACACATCCTTACTGCATTTAATGGTATCCATATAGTTTCTGGTAACCAACTAATATGTGGTAAAATTAAACAAATGATAAAATTTGAAATAAGTCGCAACAATGACATTTGTAAATAGAGACTTCCACCTTTGACTGTGTGTGGTCATTGGTCATAGGGAATCCAGCCTCGTTAAGCTGTCAATCATTGCCATTGTCTGGTGGTGGCCCAAAAGTGTCTATTGTCTCCTCCTTCATTTCAATTTCTATGCCGTGTTAAAAAAAATTTAGCGCACACCTGATTTATTAAAATATATCGAAATTCGTGTTCGCACCCATTAATTTTTTTTTACTTAAATTTAAGACGTGAATTGAGTGAGGCTATAATTTTTTTTTACATTAATTATTTTTATATAAATTTATTTTTTTCATTTTAAAAGTTCAAACCGTCGATCCGAACTATTCAACATGATTCATATGAAAATGAATTTTGAGACCAACTTTTACAATTTTTATATTGTTTTTACTGTTTTTTTTAGATAGGTAGAAAATCAACTTATCTAAAAGATTATGGACCATCCAATAATAGTAGAGGTTTTCTTTTTATCTAGAAAAATAGTAAAAAATTCTAAAATATATAAAAATTCTAAATAAATTTTCATATGAAGATCATATTAAGCGGTTCATATTTTTTTTTTAATTAAAAGGCCGAAGCCCATTTCATTTAAGAAATTTAACTTACACCTTGCATACTGTTTGTTCACCTTATAGCACCAAAATACACACCCTAACAAAAGTATCAAGAGATAGATGTGTCTCATCTAAATGTAACCACAAAGCATCAAAGAAGTTCATACAAAATAGAAATCGAAGCCACTCATTGGGACTGTGGACAAAATATGTAACTACAAAATTTGGCTGTAAAGCCCAAGGTCTTCTACTTGTCTTCTTCATAGAGCATCAGCTGGTCCATTGTCTCCAACACAGTGGAGTTGGCCACTTCATCATCGACATCATCTGGATGCCAGCTAGAAATAGGGAGTACGTCTGTATCAACTATCAACTGTCTGTACTTTAACAACGAAGATATAAGTTCATTGTACAACTTGATTTGGGTATTGGAAAGTATCATAGCCTCACTCAATATAAAATATGCACTCATGCTTTCGAATTCGGATCACTTGTACGACGGTGTTAGATATGAACCGTTAATTATGTCTTCGCATGAATTTCAAAGCAGCTCCATGAATATAAATAAGTCTAATTTTCTTGGCTCGGCTGAGAGCTAATTTGACCGCATCAAGTACAACAGAGAATGAATACTCTATAGTTATTAGTATTATGAAACTTTTTTAGATAGAAAGATGGATGTCTAGCCTACTAACTTCTATTTAATGATACATAAAGGACCTCTTCATCCGAGTTTTAAATCCACGATCTCGCATACAATGAGTGTTGTTATTTGCTATTAGATCAAAAGCTGATTATTAGTGTTGCGAAACTTGTATCTGGACTTTGAAGAAATTTCTCTGCAATAATTATAGGTGAAGCATTTGAAAAATAAATTAGAAATACTCCAATCTCAGAAAGTGACTATTTTTTTAGAACCGTAGTAATTTTATTTTACAGCTTTCCTGAACCATGCTATTACTTGCCATCGCTGTCATTTTTAAATTCCTTCCACGTGTCCTTCTTTAAGAAGATGGAAAATGATTGCCAATGAGAGACAAATAAAGAGATGCTGATAGCTTGGAGTTGGAGCTTGATGGTTTTCAATTTCATACTTGCCATGAAATGCACGACCTAATGAATGAATGGAGAGGAAATGAGAATCCTACAATAGAAAGAGAAAACAAGTTCATGTTCTTTTTTAAAGACTTTATTTCCGTTTGAGATAGATCTGAGAGTGACCATTGCTGCAATTGTGTTGAAATAATAGTACAGTGGGACAACATATTATAAATTATTGGCCATGATTTTGACAAGTAAAAAATAAAATTATTCGTGCGAGAGGTCGTGGATTCAAAATTTAAATGAAGGTTTTCTATGGATATTAAAATTCCAAAGACTTAGACCTCCATAACAACAACCACCAACAACCAAGTCTTTAGTCCCAAATAAGTTAGCGTAGGAAAGTAAAATCCGACCGGAGTTACAAAACCAAGATAAACTTATACCTCCATCTTTCTCTTGAAAATAAAATAAAAGATGAAAAAGTGTGGAATAAAAAATACTTATCATATTTTTAAAAAGTTAAATAACAAAAATATGTAGAAATGTCAAGTTTGGTGCTTTAAGTTTAAGCCTTTTAAGGTACCAACTAAGTTTTCTTTGCTCTGTTATATTTTAAATTTACCTTAGAGAACTTAAATCACTTTTAAAATACTTATCAAACACACATTAAGGTTTGTAACTAACAAAAGTATTTTTCTTAGAAAATACATTTTTTTTTAAATTGTGAGACAAATAAAGATTAATGATGAATACACATAAATTACGATGAAAACTTTTTCTTAGATCACCTTTCAAGTATCATGTTTTATTACTTTTTGATTTATGAAAGGTTAAATTTGAGCTAATATAGTAAAAACTCGTTGAACCAAAACAAAACATAAAAAACAACCTTATTAAATAAAATTAACTATCTAATACGTTGCCTTTTGCCACTATATTAAAGACTTGTTTTTTTAATCTTAAAAAACTTATTAATTGCCAATATAATCAATCAAATTTCAATTGTAATTCAGATAAACAATATGATTCCACCTCTCTCTTTTTGAAGTAAAATTACTTTTTCTACCTTGAAAAGGAAAACTTATTCCCCCTTTCCTATCTTGATATTGAGCATTTGAGCTTCTTTCTAATAAAGAGAACATAATTCTAAAAAGGGAATAACTAAAAAACATGTACATGTATGGACTTGAAAAATGTACACACTCACTTTATTCTTTTTTATTATTTTATTATTTTTTCCATGTTGGAAGTTTCATTTGATAGCTGTAAAGTGCGAAAGTGATGGAGAGCACACAAGACATTTTGCGGCTACTACTACTAGCTACTTTGTCTTTAGTTAAACTTCTCCAAGGTCCGATTCGATTGAATCATGTCCGGTTTTATATCAATGGAGTTGTCAATTATTTCATTTTATGGTGCACTGTGAATCTGTGACATTCTTTTTTTTTTAAGCCACATTATAATTAGGGTGTTCATCGGTTCGGTTTGATTCAAATTGAATTAAAATAGGCAAATCAAAGTTTTATTTGGTTTTCAAAAATCGAACTGAACCGAACCGAAATATAATCAAAACCGATTAAGAACCGAACTGAACAAACCGAAAAAATTTCGTTTTGTTCGGTTGAACCGAAATATGATATTAATCATAAAAATATAACTTTTTTAGTTAATTTTTGAATTTTTAACAGACGAATTAAAATTTTTGTTTAGTTCAGTTTAACCGGTTTTAAACCGAACCAAGCAATATACATTTTTTGTCGTAATTTTTTGAATTTTATGAATGTTTGGTTCTAACGGGGGATGAGTTTTAAAATTTCGGTCGGTTCGGTCAAACCGGTTTTAAAATTTCTAAGCCCAAGCGAGCCGAACAATTAAATCGGTTTTAAAAAATAAACCGAACATATCCATTTAACCGGAAAAACCGATTATAATCCCCAATTATAATATATGAGGATTTGTCAGATTTTAAATTTATAATTTATTGTCCTGCAGAGAGCGTTATCTTTATTTACTAAATCAAATTAAAGGGTCTAAATCTGTGACATTCTTGTGTAAAAGATAAAAGAAAGAAATTGAAAAAAAAAAAAAAATATCTGAAGGCGACGACGGTAATATTGCTGGTAAAATCCTGTAATAACATGGCACTTTAACCTTTTAAAAAAATATATTTTTTTTAAGATTTATTACAGAAAGTAAACATATATCTCTTTATAAAAAGCTAAAGTTGATCACAGTTCGTGCAAAGTCTAAGATAAAAAAGGTACTCTAAACTGAGTATATAGCTTTTAATTTTATTTGAATTGAACCAATTAATTAAAATGAGTTTTTGATGTATGACACATATTTAGATGTTACTTTTTAATTTGGGTTCCTGCAATTTTATTCATACACATATTTGGAAAATTGAGAGGAGTTAGCTAGTCATTAATTCCGTCAAATCGAAGAGAGGGACTGACGGTGGGGTCCCACTCTGTCAGTCCCGTTAACAAATTAAACGGAGATAAACATCAAAGGAGAAGCCCAGAATATAAAAACAGAGAATGGAGAGCAGGCGGTTGAGAAATTCGGTTGAGGTTTTGAGCTATTATTTGTGCACAAATTTGCCGACATTTTTATTAATATTCAAAGTTAATTACAAATTAATAAATATACCCAGAAACGCTGGGTATTTCGAAAAATGCCCATACCGGCCAGAATCTGACCGGGTTTTTTTTTTTTTTTTTTTTTTTAAGAGACTATGAAAAGCAAAATAATGAAATCTAACACTGAAAATTAGAATTTTTTGTTTAAATTATTTGTTAGATTACTTTTTTTTGATGTATAATTAGCATATTATACTAAAATACGCTAAATTACTTGAAATTATGTTGAATTAAACTATATTACATTAAATTACGTTAAATTATGTTAAATTACGATAAAATACGGTAAATTACATGTGAATAGGGACGATATCTTCACTGAAAAGGCGAAAAACGACGACGAAACTTCAAACGGCCATAAAACGGCTCTCGAGTGTCTGATTTTAGCAAATAACCACTTTTCGGAAAGCTTGCGAAAATACGCATGCATCAATGCTAGCAATGCTAGTTTTCAAAATTCAGAATTGCCAAAAAACTAAGGGAAGAGCCTCAAAACTTGAGTTGAAGTTTCCGATTAAGATTTTCATTTCTATTATTCAATCTTAGTAGCTCAGTAAATTAGTTATATAATGAACTTGTAGAATACCAATTTTTACTATTTTTGGAATTTTTTTACTATTTTTTATGATTTATGAAAATGGCACAAAATCGGCCTAATTTTGTGTAGTTTAGCGTAATTTACCGTATTTTATTATAATTAGCGAAATTAGTGTAATTTAGCTTAATTCAACATAATTTAGCGTAATTTAATGTAATATAGTGTAATTCAACATAATTTCAAGTAATTTAGTGTATTTTAGTATAAATATGATAATTATATATCAAAAGAAGTAATCTAACAAAAAATTTGAATTTTCAGTGTTAGATTTCATTATCTTGCTCTTCATAGTGTCTCTAAAAAAAAAAAAAAAAAGAGGAAGAAACCAGTCAGATTCTAACCGGTTTTTGGGAGAGGAGGAAACCGGCTAAATTCTGACTGGTATGGGTATTTTTCAAAATGCCCAGCGGTTTTGGATATATTTATTAATTTGTAATTAACTTTGGATATTAATAAAAATGTCGGCAAATTTGAGATGCTCAAATGATAAAACGCGCTAGAGAAATCGCATAAATACAGGGAAACTTGAAGCATAAGAAACTTGTCTTTCACAGACAAGAGGTCGACACCAAATGATAAGATAACAAAATGAAATTATCATGTGCATGCATATTGACAACTTTGCCCTAAATTGTGGCGAATTGGTTAAAGCTTAAAAGGCCATAGTTTCATGGAAATTTTCGTGACATACATAAGCCACAATTTTCTTTCCACGTTTTATTTTGTGCAAAGGGAAATTTTGAGTTTCAAAGCACTAATTTCTCGAATCAACAACTTTGAATCAGAATTGCAAAAAGGACACGTGTTAACTGATCTCAAATTCAATCTCTGATTAAATTTTCCAAATAGTGATTTTTGGCTGGGATCTAGGGGTGAGAATCTGCTGCGATCCGGGTACTGTGAACAGTACCCTGCAATCTCTGCTTTTCCAAATTTAGCTGTCGAATTGTTTCGAGATGCGTGTACAGAAAAATCAGCTGTTTTGAGATGCGTGCACTAAAAAGTTGGACGGCTGAATTTGGAAAAGCAGGAATTGCAGGGTTACTGTGCTCAATATTCGGATCGCAGCAGATCTCAATCCGGGATCTTGAAGGTTGCTACGCTTCTACCACTAGTTGGCGTGTACAGGTCTTTATACTTAACATACATTTTTTTTATAAATGCTGAAATATCAACTCTTTATGAAAACTGGATTGCTAGCGCTAGTTGAACTTTAATTTGAATTGGAATCTTCCATAAAGACTTTGTATCAAAAGTAGAACTAGCTAGTGTAAAATATTAAAAAAATTATTGATTTTAAACTTTTATTAATAGTAGTAAGACTTTATACGTGAGTAGAACTAGGGTGTTCTTAAGTTCACCAAGTCCCTTTGTGAACTCAACTCTAAAATCTATCGGATTGGCTTCAAACGAAGAATCCGAACCGTTGAAACCCTTCTATCTTACGAGTGATGTGTCTACATGTGAAAATTTTAAACTTTCGAATTAATTTAGCATAACTTCAAGCGGTCAAAACTAAAAGATTTATATATATTAATTTTAATGCATTCATTTTATAATCGTTTTTTTGACTACTTGACTTCAAACAAAATTAATTTCAAAATTTAAAATTTTTGCATATAGATGCATCACTCGTAAGGTAGAAGGGTTTCAACGGTTTGGATTCTTCGTTTGAACCCAATCCGATAGATTTTAAAGTTGAGTTCACAAAGATGTTTTGTGAACTTAAGAACACCCTATTTCTACTCCTTTATACGTAGTATATCAAGTCTTTTAAATGTTTAAAATGCAAATCTTAATACATAACATACAAAGTTTTTATACCTAGCATATCAACTTTTTAAAAGGTTAAAAGTGCAAGTCTCAATGCATATGATTTGAAATTGGGATTGAGATCGAGAGTTTGGTGCTGGAAGGAGAGAGAGGAAATGAGAGAGTAGAGGAATTGAAGAGAACTGTGGAAATGTTTTTGGCGGCATAGGAAAGAGATTGGAGAAGAGAGTAGGAGGGACCGCTTCGGTGGAAGTGAAGAAGACAGGGTGGGGTTCTGGTTTCATAGCGGCATCAGTAGACGAGAGAGAAAAAGAGTGGAGGGGAGGGGGGGGTTAAAAAATTTTAACGGGAGAGAAATAAAAAAAGTTTAAAAAAAAGTGGTTACCCAAGTTTGAAGTTGGAAGATAATTTAGGAGATTGAGGTTTAGGGGTATATTTTTTTCTCTTACAAAAAGTACTTAATACTGAATTATGTCCTTTCATAAATTGATTCCAACCAACAAAAATTAATCCATATTTTCTAAGATATCTGACCACATCAGATTAGTCAAAGTCGAGTTAAAAATATTTCAAATATATTTAAAATCTAAGAGAACTTCTTTAAGATTTGTACAAATTAAAATTAAATAATTTGAATCTTGACATAATGTCGTCAGTACTTATTTTGAATTAAGTCCAACAAAATACACCCCAGTTCAAATAAGACAGGCCCAAGTGTTGATAATTATCCCATCATGTAGATATCTATTTTTAAAAGTTCAGCTAAGGTGGAGAGGATAAACAAGTTGAAAATGAAGTTTTTTATGGTAGATGTAATATATTTGTATGGTAACAATTTGTATAATTTATATTAATTGAAAGATTATTGAATCTTTATTTAATTAACACTTATATAAAATGACCGTCCTTATATTTTTTGTGAAGTAATTTAATGATTTGGCTGGTTAGACAAAACTTTGGAAAAGAATGTAAAAAATACATAATTTGTAGTCATGAATTAGGTTGTAGGCTCATATGAATTTGGGAGTTAGAAAACAAAGAGCAAAAAAAAAAGCACATAAAAAGGTTTTTCCATAGAAGAAACTAAAGGGACATCCACTACTCCACTACTTGGAACTCAAAGATTGAAAGCAATTTTAGGATTAGGGGCCATCTTTATTTATTATTCTTTTTCATATTATTATTTCTGTTTCTCACATCGCCAATTTAATATGTTTTTTTTTTTTTTTTTAAATCCCCCCCCCCCCCCCCCCCCCCCCCCCCCCCCCCCCCCCCCCACACACACACACACTGTAAACAGTGGATATGCAGTTATGGACTTGTCACTATGAAGCACTTAGAAGAGAGCACATGCTCCCCTCATTTCCCTTTTTAGTGGCAAACCAAATTATAGATTTCGACTGTTTTCTTCTTCAGGTTTTTTTTGCCATATTATTATAATGTTTGCATTTTTGTTTGTTTTTTCCATTTCTTTCATTTTTTTTTTTCTTTTCATATTCTTCTTCCAAATTAAAGTATGAAACTTTAGTAGCTCACTTGGGGAAACAAATCATTGGTCCAACTCCTATGAATTGTTTGCCATTTATCAAATAATTTCAAAAATATTCGCAGCTAAATTTTAAATATCTTTTCGATGAATAAACAAACTTAATATATATTAGAATTATGTGTAACAACACATCTACAATTTAAAGTCTTTGATTTGAACAATTACAATAACAATTGTAAAAGTATCAAATAAAGAGGTAAACTAAGGTGGTTTTGCAAAAACAATAATAATAATAATAATAATAATAATAATAATAATAAATAAATAAACGCCAATCAACTGTGTTTTAGCTTCCAATCTTCAATTTTGAAATTTGAACGGTCGATTTTAACCATTCAGTATGGTTTGCATATTAAATTATTATATAAAAATATTTATTTATATGTTGATCTTATTTTTTTTTAATGGAGAGAAATCTATTAATTTCAAAGAGCGGGGCTAAGGTAATATGCATATTACGGATTGACTCATGCTATGAATTTATTGTTGTCCCTAACAGCACCTAGAGGGCAGGGGGGGGTTGAATATAGGGTTTTTAAAATTTTAAATCATATTCGGTTGGATATTAAAGTTTAACTAAATCTCGTGTGCAAGTATATAGTTCTAGGCGGAATCAAGAATTTGAAATATAAAGTGCAGTAAAGTAAATAGATAAAGTTAAAGAGAAGTTGACACAAGAGATGATAACAGAGTTCGGCAACTAAATGTTTACGTCTTCGAGGCACCGCGACCAACACTTGACGCGTCTCTCTATTATCCAGTGAGAAATGAATACAAGTTAGAACCGATGAGACAACACTCCATAAATAGCCCAAAGAAAAGGAACACAAACTGCTCAATCAGAAAAAGAGCACAACAACTCAAGTAAGCGAGCACAACAGCTCTAAGTCCAACAAGCACTCCTTAACTTTTACTCTAATATCAACACTGATCAATTTAAGTGAAGTGAATTTCAGGTTGTTGAAAGGATATTGAACTTTAAGCACAAGCAACAATGGACTAGGCTAAACCTCTCGAAATATTTAAAAGTGGCGGCTCAAAGGCTGCTAGATTTTATGTAATTGTTGCACTTAGAGGGAAACAAATGAACCCTCTATTTATAAATGAGATATTAGAGAATCTCATAAAATGGAAACAAATATAGTGTTTCATCCACACCCGTTGTGATAGTTAGTTAATCATCACAACGGCTGGGGCAGATCTCAAGTTTGTTTTCGTTATTGACTTGCCTGGATAATTTGAATTTTGAAGTTGGATTTCTGTCTTACAACGGCTAGACTCAGGCAGTCACAACCTCATACCTACTTTACCATATTTTCGGATAAATATAAAAATTGATAAAATTAAAATGACAAAGTATGATCTTCATGATCCAGCATCCAATCAGTATCCAATCAATTTATATAGCTCGTGTGAATCATGTATCCGATCATTCCATATAACTTGTTATCATCATGTATACGTCGTAATTCTTGTCTTTGACTTTTCTTTGACAATCATATTGATATAGCAATTAAACCTGCACACATCTCAAACAAAGAATCCGTAAAATTCAATATATATATGTTTTGTAAATTTGTCAAATAGAACAGCAGATTGCTTATAACAACATCCATATCTTTATTTTCAAAGTTTAAACAGTCGATATGAACCATTAAACATGATCTTCATATTAAAATGTACTTGGAGATCAAATTTTATATTTTTTAGAATATTTTACTAATTTTTTAGATAGATAAAAAATCACCTGATCTAAAAATTTTGGACCATAAAAAAGTGGTGATTTTCTACCTATCTTTTGTTAGAAAAATTATAAACAATATAAAATATAGTTTACAAATATATTTTCATATAGAGATCATATTTAATTTAACTGTTAGGATTAACTATTTAAACTTTGAAAATAAAAATACAAATTGGTACTACATGTCGATCCCTAATATCCTAATATGCATATTACTATATTCTCACTCAAATTCAAATACTGAATTGTCAAAAAGAGCATTGGTTTCTTTATTTCAATAGTACGATAAAAATATCTAAAAGTATAAGTTAAAATTTTCTACCAGGTTTATATTTGTACTTTATATTAAAGACAAAGAACTGATTGATTGTTCTTGGCATATTAGCCTCCCTTCCAACAAATGTAAAATAAACACGAGGAATCAATAATTGTAATATAATAAGATTGGCCATCCTGACAAGTCACAAGCAAGAATTTAGTGAGAAATATCGTTAAGAGAATTTCCTTTCTCATGATGAAATTATTGATCATTAAATGAGAATATTGTACATGTATAATGTGAAAAAATCAACAAAAAGTTAAAATCAGAAGTATTTTTTATCTTTTAGTTTTGCTCAAGAATGTAAAATTGGCTTGGTACAAAATAAAAAAATGTTGGGTGGCCATTATAATTTGCAACGAAAAAATTTCTAAAACAAAAAAATTGATGATAATATAGGTATATTTTGGATTCTTATGAGGATTACCCTTCCGATTCCATATCCTTTTAAGACTGTTGATATGTATATCACTTTTTAGATATTGTATTTTTTTCTAGAGTTGATGAGTAGTTTAATCATACCATGAACCTTCATAATTAACACTATGAACCATAGTTAGTGTCATCATATTTACCCTTTCTTAACTTAGAAGTTCCTATCCGACCTTCCGCAATTGATTCATTTGACATTTGTGATAAAATGAATGTTAAAGTTAAACACCTTTTAGAGATTTAGTTTCAATGTTGATGCTTAAGAGTGTTGATTTAGTTTCAATGTTGATATTTATAATTTATATCATCTTTTAGAGATTGTTTTTTTGTAGAGTTTCTTTTTTGTTGAAATCTCTGCAGAGACTGCGAAGTCGTGAGCGGAGCTCGAACTCTTGACTTTTGAGTAGCCACAATCGTAGAACATTTTTTCCTAACCAATTGTGTTACCACTCCATCTCGTTATTTTTGCAGAGTTGATGAGTTGTTTTATCATATGACAAACGCTCATAATTAACACTCTGAACCATATTTAGGAAGGGGTGAAAACGAATTGGATACAGATCAGATAGTGGTAAAACCATATTCGTATATGTTTTTTTTTTCCGAATACAAATACAGTTTGAATATTAGACGGATACATACGGATACGAATCAGAATCAAATCAAAATCAGATATATACATAATATTTTTGTAATTCATATTAAACTATATAGTATATATCTATTGAGTATGGCTAATTTGCTGCTGGCAGCATTTCGGCCAAGTGCTGCCAGCAGCAAATCTGCCATTCTGATGTTCAAACAACCGATCCGAACCGTTCAACATGTTCTAAATATTGAAATGTGCTTGGAGACCAAATTTTACATTTTTGGAATTTTTTTACTATTTATTAAGCCACTTTGAAAATTCCAGATCCGGGTGAACAGTAAAACAGTCTGGACCATATGATCTAGAATTTTCAAAGTGGCTTAATAAATAGTAAAAAAATTCCAAAAAATGTAAAATTTGGTCTCCAAGCACATTTCAATATTTAGAACATGTTGAACTGTTCGGATCGGTTGTTTGAACATCAGAATGGCAGATTTGCTGCTGGCAGCACTTGGCCGAAATGCTGCCAGCAGCAAATTAGCCATACTCATATCTATTATTCAAATATGGATAATTAAAATTCAAAACCACATTCGTACCACTATCCACATCCACATAGATATTCAAATATCATATATTCATATCTAACTTTTGAATACAGATTCGAATTCAGTTGGATAATATCCGACCCGTTTTCACCCCTACATTTAGGATCACTGTATATATACTTTCTTAAATTATATGTTCCGACCTTCCACAATTGATTCATTTGACATTTGTGATAAAATGAATGTTAATGTTAAACACGCAACAATTTATTTCATTATTTTTTATAGATTGATGGTTATGTTATGTCGACTTGATAACCAACAAGTGTGATGTTTTATATTATTTAAAAATAATGCATGACAATGGTAAAAAGTCAACTATTCGCGAGTACCTCTCCGATGAGTTGAAAAGACTATATGATGGAAATAAAATAATTATATAGTTCAACATTCCTCAAACTGTGTAATATAATAATGTAGCAGAGAGAAGAATAAAACCTTATAAGACATTGTCCTTTTCAGAATAAGATAAATAATCTATTTTATTGGGAGTAACATATCAAAGTTTGTATCATGGTGTGTAATTTCTGGGGCTCCAAAGAATTTTACCTTCTTAAAATCCTATATGAAAAAAGTGCTAAATAAATGAACTGGTAACAACTATTAGCTTTTCTTTTTCTTCTGAAGAATCATACCAAAAGCAATTGGTACCAAATTGCTAGTTTCATCTTTCAACCAATCATGTTGCTCATAAAGGATAGAAAATAAAAAATAAAGGTAAAATATCGATTCGACCACTTGGTGATATGCAATAGGTGATATTTGAAAGAAAATATATCATAAACAAACAATGTTGAGAAGGAAAATACTATTTTTGGTCATTTTGGTGGAGAATCTGAATCATTTTGGACGAATTGGAGGACAGAATATTCCCCCCCTTTTATCATATTTTTTTCCAGAGGTTCTCTTCATGAGTGATGCCACTTGGGGCTGCTAATGAGCCGAGTTCATGAGCCAATGAGTTGAACAACTCAATAAATTATATCGAGTCAGATCCTAAACTGAATAAAACCCGAACTCGGCTCAGCTCATATTTTATCACTCAAATAGGGCCAAGCCCGAGCCGAGCCGAGCCAGGGGTATTTTATAAAATAATCGAAGTGAAGGGGCATGAGTTGAGCTCACGAGTTATGAGCCGAGTTTGAGCCGAGTTGAAGGCTCAAACTCATTAAATTGAGCCGGGCTTTTTACTTCAAGACCGAGCTGAGCCTGAGTTGGACCTGTTTAGTTATATGACGAGCTGAATCAAGCTTGACTCATTAGCAGCCCTGTGCCACCAATAGCATTGTTGTCATAAATGAAACTTAAAAAAAAGGAATTCAGTCAAAAACATATCACTATATGCGCTGTTCAAAAATGTATATTTGAGCAAGAAATCCTTCCATGCTAAGCGTCCACCTTATAAATTGTTAGATAATTGGGGAAAATGTAATTATTGACTGCCATAAAAAGGGGTCGAGATCGGAGTAACGTCTTGATTAATTCGGTAAATTTTATAATTAGTGAATCAGATATAATATTAAAATAAGTTACACAAAAAAAATTATTATTGTACAATAAAGATAACATATTAAAATATTGTGTTGTTTATACAACTCATAAAATAGCAAAATTATTCGAAGAGGTGAAGTCAAAATAATAATTTGAGTATAAAACAAATGTTATTAAAAAAACTTTGTTATTATGCTTTTTGACAAAACTCCTGTTACCTTTGACCAATATTATCAAAAACTTTGTTATTATGCCAGAATGACTTGATTTATTTATTTTTATCATTTTTTTGGATTGAATGCGGAGGGATAAATGATCAACACAAAGAAACTTTTATATTTTTATATTGGATCCTGATAATTGTCCCCGCACCCCTATCCCCGCATTATCCCCACACTTAACTTCCATAACTACCATGGGGTCCGTTCCAGCACAATTTCCTTATATAATCTATATTGTCCCTGCACAATTTCTAAAGTATAAATACCTATGAACGAAAGTATCTATACATATGCACGGAAGTATTTATACCTATGCACGAAAGTACTTTAACGTAAATAATTGTCTCTCCAACCAAATCTCCTAAATTGTCCCTGCACCATAAATATCTGTAGGGGACCATTCAAACTAAATGGGGAGACCAGTGGGGACCATACACGTTTCTAAAAATATCAATATTGCCATAACTATATGGGGGACCGCAATACTTAATATTTTTTTTACATATGGTGCTGGATGACGTTTGAAAATATTAATATCAAATATTGAAAGTATTTATACATATTCACTGAAGTATTTATATGTATATACATTGTACAAAGTTTAATCTTCAGGCGTTTGATCATATTAAGTTACACATCAAAGTATTAATATCTTATTTTGCAAGTATTGATATCTATGTACTAAAGTATTTATATCTATGAGGTCAACTATTTTTGTTATTAAAAGGTTGATGCGGGGATACGAGATCCCCACTACTTCATTAGAAGAAGGTTGACGCGAGAAACATTGGAGGACTGAAAAAAGGTGATCATCATATCAATTTACGCATGCAAGTAATAATATCTTACTTTATAAGTATTAATCTGTTATTTTCTAAGTATTTATATTTATGAAGGTTGACACGGAAACAAGTGCAGGAACTGGAAAATGGACCATATAATTAGTGGGGACCATAGTACAACATTCTTTTTCTGTAGCTGCGGGGATAGAGGGGAGACAGGAGTGCGGAGAGTAATATAATTATTCTCTTATATTAAACTTTACATAAATATATTAGGTTTGTTTAATATCTAATTGATTCACGTGCTCAAAACAAAAAGACCGAGGAAACAAATTAAAACTGTGCAAAGGAAAAAGTGGACATTAATTGAATAAAAACTAATAAGTAACTTTAAAAAAAATTGAATGAATTTTGTTGCAAATAGTTAAAAAAATGTCTACGTAAAAATGCAACTTTAATTATGAAACTTGATGTTATAAGTCTAGACTCACTAATGAATTTTATTATTGATATCATACAGCATAATAGTTTATGTTTTAATGCAAATGAGACATTTTTCTATACTAGAAATATAAAACTAACACATGTAAAAATAATAATTAGATAAAATTGGGAAGGATAAATAAATTTGTACCAAACATTACTTATAGCTTGTTGTATTTATTCTAAATGCTTATTAAATATTTTTATTTAATAAAAAAAGTTTGAAAAGATTGAAGGGTAAGCAAGCAATTGAGTAAAAAGATAAAATAAAAAAAGCGAGAGAAAGAAACATTATGCGCCTTATCGACATACATTTGTTGTGTAGATATACATTTGTCATTTACAATGGATTTCGTATGAGAAGCAACATCTGTTCAGTATTGTAGACATACACTTGTCATTTACAACTTCCTGACATAGTGACATTACAAAAGAAAAAAAAAAGATTGAACACAAATTTATTATTTTTGAGTTTCAAATATTAGAAAAAAGGCGCGGCGTGGGCTAAATGCTACATGCTTGAACTAAAGGTAGAAATTAAGTAATTTCTATTAAAATATTGGAGAAAACCATTACTAAATCACGATATCATAGAGAAACGGGTGGGCCGGGAGAAAAGAGTTTGGATCAAATTGTGTAGAATAAATCTGTCTCTTTTTTTATTAGACAGCGTAATAAGTATTGTAATTGATTAAATCTAATATGAATAGTCTGATTTGAAATAAATGTCATAAAACTGGATGGCTACTAATAAATTCCATATAATTATGCTTGTTTTGATCCGAACCTCGACGGACACGCGTAGAAATATGTTGCTAAATTATTTACATTAGTAAACAAATATATTTCACGAGAAACTGTTTTTTAGTATAGTGACAAAAACAATATTTTCTATACGAAAGGTTGCATATTCGAAATCCTACTGGAAATCTCTTTCGAATATTAAGGTTTTAAATGCCTTGTAGTTCCAACCCTTTTCTAAATAAATGAATACAAAGGGGCCTCATGGCATAATAAACCTCTTTTTATTTGTTCGTTGGGTTGCAATCTTAGAATAGCTAGAATAACAAAATTGACGTTTGTCTTATTAGAATAGCTTATTTCAACTTTTTGTGAGAATAACTTGTTATAATAAGATAAACAAGTTTGGTTCTCTATTCTAGCTATTATAACCCAACCAAACACCGAATAGATTGTTCTCAAGAATAGCCTATTCTCAATTCAACCAAACATAATTGTTGCTGCAAGAATAAAATTAAAAAATAATAATAGTAATTTGAGTAGACTGTCATTTGATCCTACCTGTGACATTATGAAAAAAAAAAAAAAAATTTTGAGCTGTTGGACCCAAAATGTTCCAGACGTTTGTTAAAACGTTGTGACGTTTTCAAAATTCAAACTGGGTTTTCCAATTCCCTGCGAGTTTAGTTAAATCGTTACCAACGATTATAAAACGTTCCCAACGTTTTAGCACGATTTGAACTTAAGTTTTCTGTTGCTGCGAGATTTCTCAAAACGTTACCAACGTTATAAAACGTTTCGTAACGATTGGCTCTGTAAAAATTTGATCAAAAACATGACTTCTGAATTTTAGAATTTATTTAAAACGTTACAACGGTTTCGAAAAACGTCTACAACGTTTTATGGTATTTCCTGAACTCGATCAGGGTCTATTTTGCAAAATTATCTCTCTCTCCCCTCATTCTCCCCTGTGGTCCGCCCCTTCCCCTTGTGTGTGCCTCCCAAAGAAAGAGAAGGAGAAAACCCCTCTTCTCCCTCAAAATTTCACCGAAATCCTTGAAAATTTTACGAGAGGAATGGAAATGGCGGTCTATTTCTCCTTCTAGTAGCTATTTAGCTCTCCATTGGTATTTCCTTTCTCTCCTCTCTTCTCAAGATCTGAAATTTTCTCCATTGTTGGGGTTTTGCCCCAAATCTGAAATTTTTGTATAAGTTTTGAGTAATCCATCTCCATTAAGCTTCTATGTTGCCAATTTGGTAATTCCTTTCTCAATTTCATCTTAATCTTGGTTTTCTATCTAGGGTTTGGTTCAAATCCGAAATTTTGAGAAGAGTTGTGATTAATCTAGGCTAATCCAACAAAGAGAGGTGTTAATTGGTGTAGGCTCGGTCGAGCATGATTTTGCGGGACCTTTCGAGACGTTTGAACCATAAGTGTGAGATACGCTCTTCGTAATCAGGTGCGGGGTTCTTGTACTTGTTTGATGTTTCATTTTCAGAAATTAAATTCTTCTCGATTGTCATGTTGGATGCTTGATTGTTGCATAATTTGGAATTCATGTTGCATGTTTGATTGTTGCATAATTAGAATGGTGTGAATTGATGTGCATAACCCAATCAAATTAAAACCAAATTGTTGTGATATGGTTGATTTGCATGTTTGTATGGTTGTCATTTGGATTGTTCCATTGTGATCTGATTTTGGTTGGAAAGTCACCACGAATTGAGGATTGAAAAAGTATCTGTGAATGAGTTGCAAGGCTGACCTGTATAGGTGGCTTTGATCCCGAGAACCAAGGTTGACCTGTATAGGTGACTTTGATCTTACGTGAATGAATTTGCAAGGCTGACCTGTATAGGTGGCCTTGATCCCAGGAACCTTTGGCGCATTGGTGAACGGCCCTCATTGTTTCGCAGTACCGGTTGGGACGAGGGGTGGGTGACTATATATACGTTGATTGTGATTGTGAGTGACTAGTGTGTAACGTCTGTGGCTCGGGGGCATTATCCTACGTGATAATGCATTTGGAAGGTCAATTGAATATTACGACATTTCGAACGATTTCAAACTGAATTTTCATTACATGACTTTGAACCAGACTTTAGTAAATGGTTAAGCCAAAGCATTACAGATGGGTGTCAGATAAAGGGTCCAGCTCGGTGGAACATCTGTAGGTGCTACCAGCCTTAATAAAATGAGTTAAGCCAAATATGTGTTTGTTTGAACTTCATTTTGGAAATTCCGTAAGTTGTGTTTCACTTGATTATTGTTGTCGAGCATATGCATTCATTTATATACTGATATAGAACTGTTAATATACTTTTGTATGGGTTTCATTTTTGGACATGGATTCTGATTGCAAGTCCAATAACCTGATTGTGGCAAATTCGCACTGAGAAATTATTCTCACCCCCACCCTTTGGGTTATTTTCAGGTTCACTACATGAATACAGAGATATTGTTCTGGATTGCATCTGATGGCATAACCATATGAAATTGGGGATTTGGGTTGTTGAAACTGACAGGATGCGGGAGGCATTTCTCAAACATCGTTTGCCGTATTCTGTCAGATATACATTTTGTAAGAAATATTGGGATGTGGTTATTATGTAATGGTGTTATTGGTAATGCATATAAAAGATCCACTGCCTTACGTATATGTCTGAATAAATATACGCGGCAAGCTGTTGTACCCGTGAATTGGGGTGTGACACTACCAGATTATTATTTAGTCAGATAATTAGTAAAATATGTTTTGTTAGCACTTGCATGCCAATTTTTTAAGTGGAAAATAACTGGTCTGTCTTTAATTTGCATAATTACATATTTTTGTCGGGGAAAATGATCAATGTTGAAGATAAAAAAATATACAAAATCACAAGTTCAAGACCAAAATGAGAAGTTTAAAATCTTAATTACAGAGGCAAAATGTAAGCAAGGATTGTTTTCTTTAAGATACAAATGAATCAAGTTTTTTGTAACTTTAAATTTTCACAAACGATCTCTCAAACGGTTTTTAAACATGTATCTTATTACATAAACAATATTGTCTTAATTACTAGATTATTAATTGATTTTTACATTTTGTTTTTTTTATTAACATAATGCTTCCTAACATAAATCAATATTTTTGCAAAAAAAATAAAAAAATGATCTACTTTTTATATTAACAAAAGAGATTCTAACAAATTTCTGTTTTGTTTTGCTATTTTTTATTCAAACTAATTTGTGATATTTGTTTTAACTTTTGTAAACAGTAAATTTGAGGTTAGCTTGGCTTCTTGCACAATAAAAATGAATCCTATGAGGCTGCTACATTTTTTTTTAAGATCAGTTGTGATTGATATATAACGTTATATCATTAATTAAATGTATAGTACTACACAAAATTTATTATTGAAGGAAAATATAATAAAAGGGACCCAACCGAATGAAATATTGAATACTTTAACAAAAATATACAGAGAAGTCGCCCGAAGAGAAGAAAAACGAAGAAGAAAGGTATTGTTGGGTGGGAATAGTCCGTGTCTCCAGATTGTCCCCAAAAAAATTACAGAATTTGATAAATTATAAAAGTGATGAGTTGGACTCCACGTGGCATTCCGTTAGTATTCTAAACAGAAATATTAACTGAGTGACTTAATCGGAACAAATTAGAAGTTCAGTGGCTTTGGAGAGACAAATCAAACTTGAGTGACCAATTCGTAACAAAGAGCAAAGTTTAGTGACCTCCGATGAAATTTACCCCATAAATTTTATATGACTTAATTATCCGACAATTATTCATTTCGTATCCGTATTCGTAGATTATCCGCTCTGTATCCGTATCCGTTTAAGGTGGATTTGGTTTTGAGTTTTGATATCCGTTTACTACCCGTATTCATATCCGCTCATTGAAATATAGATGTGAATTTGATATCAGCATTATCCGCTCCGTTTACACCCCTACTCATATGCTCAAATAAAAATGCTAAGGAAACAAATTAAAATTGTGCAAACGAAAAATTAGACATAAATTGAATATAAATTAATAAGTAACTTTTAAAAAAATTGAATTATTTTTGTTGCAAATAGTAAAAAGAAATTGTCTATAAATTGAGGGTAAACAATCAATTGAGCAAAAAGATAAGGGAGAAAAAAAACGAGGGAAAGAAACATTTTGCGTCTTGTCAACATACATTTGTTGTGTAGACATATATTTGTCATTTACAACGAATTTCGTATGAGAAGCTATATATATTCGTTACTAAAGATATACATTTGTCATTTACAACTTACCAACATTAAAAAAGAAAATGAATTGTGTACAAGTTTATCAGTTTCGAGTTTTGAATATAAGAACAAAAAATAAGGCGCGGCTAGGGCTAAATGCTACATGTTTGAACTAATGATAGAAATTAAGTGATTTCTATTAAGATAATGGAGGAAACCACCACTAAATTAGAAGATAGCAGCGAAGCGGGTGGGTCTTATTTGTAATTTAGACCTTCTAATTATGTAAATTTTCTTTCAAAAAAATTTCAATGTTTACTGAAATTCAATTTACCATTTTATATCATTAAAATCAGTGCTATTTTTTGTAGATGAAAAAAGAGAGATTTATTCAGAAAAGGAAGAAACTTAAAATAAAGCAAATAAAGTAAGATATTGAAACCTTCTCTAAAGTACTTAGCCGAAAATGTCTGAATCCTCCTCGTTCCTTTGTGGGAATGATTCAAGAGACAGAAAACACAAGTATTGTGGATGCACAAGTATTTCGAACACTAGATATGAGGTAAATATATTTTCCTATTGATATGAAATTAAGTTTTTACGAAATTGAGTAAAATATGTTTGTACTGATTTGCATTTTTAAAGAATTCTGGACTTATTTGTTCATTGAAGAAATATTGTCTATTTTGCATTTCTCAAATTTGGACTATTTTGACCCTTATTTGATTATACGATATACAAGTAAATTGAGTACATTCTAAAAAATTATTCACTCTGTTTGGAACTTAGTCAAATTTCTAAAATGAAATAAGACTAATCTTTTATCCACTAATATATTAATTTGCAAGAGAAAATACACCATCAATATTTTACAGCCTCATGAGTTTGTGTTATAAATTATTTTACGAAATTTGTTAGGTACCATCAAAATTGTTGTGATACAATATGTGAAGAATAATATGCTTGACAACAGGTAGTTGGAGACAATAAGAACTTGTAACATTTTTTATAACGGTTGCTACGGAGAAAACTCAACACTTGATTTTCTTACACTAATTGCAAATCAAATGGTGTCTCTTCTAAAGACAAAACAAATATCATAAGAATTATGTAATAGATGCTGTAAGTTTAGTATAGTTATTCAATTTTTATAGGAAATGAATCTTATTCATATGATGATTTTGACATACCAGATTATCAATTGCTATATGAGGATTATGACAGGGTTCTTTTAATTTTTTTTTAATAAGAGTTTCATTATTTCGAGTTTTTTTTTTATATTTCTTACTGAAATCAAACATATATCTCGTCATAAAATCTAAAACGGATCATATATAAACTAGGATTGTCACTAGACTTCGCTCCAAGTCGAATTTGAATATTGATAATTTCTATTAAAATAACATAAAAAATAGTTTTTAAAATTTTAAAAATCTATATAATAAGGAAATAATATGATCAGATAGATGAAAATGTTAATGATCTGACATAAAAAATATTAAATTTTACCTCTATTTATAAAGTATAATTACGATAATTATTTTAATGTTGCCATTTTATTATTTTACCTTATCCGGTTAATGTGTTATCATTTTGTAAAAATGCTTTTTCCAGTACCAATCCTTCTCTATACAAAATATCTACGTTAACCCTTGGAAGTACATTTATTTATTTAATTTAGCTATACACCAATTCTAACTATATAAATTACTATTGTAATTAAAAATTGTTATGTGTTGAGAATTGGGGTCAAAATGCACTCGTGGCGTAATGACAACACTTACAAGCACATTGTTTTGGCAAACTATATTCCTCGACGTGACATATATTATGATTAATATTATTTAGTTTTAACTCTAATTATAAAACTATATTGTATTTACGTCATTGTTTGCTTAAAGCCAGACACGTGTTATTTTGTCATTGATGACTTAAATGTCAAATTATATTTTAATATATATATTGTTAAGGTTTAATAAAAAAATAATAATCTTACCCCTTCGTCCTCATCCACCAAACACTCTAACTCGGGATACACGTCATATGATGTTATTTCACATCAATATTTAAAATTTCAAAATTCAAACTTTAAATTTAAGTTATTAATTTTGGTCTACATCATAAATTAATGATGCAAACAGCTAACTTATAGTATTTTTAGTTGAGCAAAGTTAGGGTGTGATGTGCTCACCAAGAGGGTTTGGTGAGCACAACTCCAAAAGTATATCGGATCGGCTTCAAACGGCGAATCTAAACTGTTGAAATTCATGTACTTCATGAGTGATGCATGTACATGCAAAATTTTGAAAGTTTCGAATTTATTTGCTACAAGATCAAGCGGTCAAAGAAATGATGAAAAATGAATATATAAAACAACTTATAAATAACTTATAAAATATTCATTTCTTTGACCGCTTGACCTTGTAGCAAATAAATTCGAAACTTTCAAAATTTTGCATGTACATGCATCACTCATGAAGTACATGGATTTCAATAGTTTAGATTCATCATTTGAAGCCAATCCAATATACTTTTGGAGTTGTGCTCACCAATCCCTCTTGGTGAGCACATCACACCCTAGCTTTGCTCTTTTTAGTTTATATCTTATAAAATTAATAGAATGAAACACGATTGCACTTAAATAAATATATATAATTGAGCTATGGTGAGACGTGGAGTAAAACAAGTTTGTACTCCATGGCACTATATTTTCATTTTAAAAATCCAAACAACCGATCCGAACCACCGTTCAACATGTTCTCTATATTGAAATGTGCTTGGAGACCAAATTTTATATTTTTTGGAATTTTTTTACTATTTATTAAGCCACTTTGAAAATCGCTGATCCGGTGGTCCAGAAAATTTTACTGTTTTTTATTGTTCACAGTGGATCAACGATTTTCAAAGTGGCTTAATAAATAGTAAAAAAATTCCAAAAAATATAAAAATTTGGTTTCCAAGCACATTTCAATATAGAGAACATGTTGAACGGTTCGGATCGGTTGTTTGGATTTTCAAAATAAAAATATGGCGTGGAGTACAGACTTGTTTTACTCCACGTCTCACCATAGCTCATCTATATATATATAGAGTGAGGCTATGGTGCTATGCATAGCACGGATGGGGTCCGTGCTACGGCTCAATATGGTACTTTTTAAAATCCTAACGGTCGATCCAACCGTTCAATGTGATAACCATATGAATATGTACTTGCGAACTAAATTTTATATTTTTTCGAATTTTTTTACTATTTTTTTAGATAGGTAGAATTTTGATGGTCCAGAATTTTCAGGAAACACTGATTTTTCTACCTATCTAAAAAAATAGTAAAAAAATTCGAAAAAATATAAAATTTAGTTTGCAAGTACATATTCATATGATTATCACATTGAACGGTTGGATCGACCGTTAGGATTTTAAAAAGTACCATATTGAGCCGTAGCACACTAGCCATCCGTGCTATGCATAGCACCATAGGCTCACTCTATATATATATATATATAGAGTATGGCTAAGTTGCTGCCGGCAGCATTTCGGCGAGGTGCTGCCGGCAGCGTTTCGGCCATTCCGGTGTTCAAACAACAAATTTTTTTATATAGATGTTCAATCTATATTAAAATCTACTTGGAGACCAAATTTTATATTTTTTGGAATTTTTTTACTATTTATTAAGCCACTTTGAAAATTGCTGATCCGGGTGAACAGTAAAAACAGTCTGGACCATATGATCTGGAATTTTCAAAGTGGCTTAATAAATAGTAAAAAAATTCCAAAAAATGTAAAATTTGGTCTCCAAGTAGATTTTAATATAGATTGAACATCTATATAAAAAAATTTGTTGTTTGAACACCAGAATGGCCGAAACGCTGCCGGCAGCAACTTAGCCATACTCTATATATATATATAGAGCTTGGCTACTATGCTTATATAAGCAAAAGCCCACATATGCTTAAATGAGCATTTTTGCGTTTCCAATGTTCAAATGGTCGATCCGACCGTTCATCTTGTTCTCCATATTAATATGTGCTTGGAGACTAAATTTTACATTTTTCTGAATTTTTTTACTATTTATTAAGCCACTTTGAAAATTGCTGATCTGGGTGAACAGTAAAAACAGTGTTTCCAAAATTCTGGACCACCAGATCAGAAACTTTCAAAGTGGCTTAATAAATAGTAAAAAAATTCAGAAAAATGTAAAATTTAGTCTCCAAGCACATATTAATATGGAGAACAAGATGAACGGTCGGATCGACCATTTGAACATTGGAAACGCAAAAATGCTCATTTAAGCATATGTGGGCTTTTGCTTATATAAGCATAGTAGCCAAGCTCTATATATATATATATATATATATAGAGTAAGGCTACGGTGCTTTGCAAAGCATAGAGGCCTCCGTGCTTCGGGGCTACTTTTTGGATTTTGAAAATCCAAACAACCCATCCGAACCGTTCAACATGTTCTAAATATTGAAATGTGCTTGGAGACCAAATTTTACATTTTTTGGAATTTTTTTACTATTTATTAAGCCACTTTGAAAATCCCAAAATCCAACGGTAAACAGTACAAAAATTTGGACCACCGGATTTGGGATTTTCAAAGTGGCTTAATAAATAGTAAAAAAATTCCAAAAAATGTAAAATTTGGTCTCCAAGCACATTTCAATATTTAGAACATGTTGAACGGTTCGGATGGGTTGTTTGGATTTTCAAAATCCAAAAAGTAGCCCCGAAGCACGGAGGCCTCTATGCTTTGCAAAGCACCGTAGCCTTACTCTATATATATATATATATAGTGCTTGGCTACTATGCTTATATAAGCAAAAGCCCACATATGCTTAAATGAGTATTTTTGCGTTTCCAATGTTCAAATGGTCGATCCGACCGTTCATCTTGTTCTCCATATTAATATGTGCTTGGAGACTAAATTTTACATTTTTCTGAATTTTTTTACTATTTATTAAGCCACTTTGAAAATTGCTGATCATATGGTCCAGAATTTTGGAAACACTGTTTTTACTGTTCACCCAGATCAGCAATTTTCAAAGTGGCTTAATAAATAGTAAAAAAATTCAGAAAAATGTAAAATTTGGTCTCCAAGCACATATTAATATGGAGAACAAGATGAACGGTCGGATCGACCATTTGAACATTGGAAACGCAAAAATGAGTTATAAGCATATGTGGGCATATGCTTATATAAGCATAGTAGCCGGCCCCATTATATATATATAGAGTATGGCTAATGTGCTTCTGGAAGCATTTCGGCCTCGTGCTTCCGGGGGCATATCTTAGTGGTTGATGTTCAAACAACAAATTCAAACCGTTAGATGTTCAATGTATATTAAAATCTGCTTGGAGACCAAATTTTACATTTTTTCGAATTTTTTTACTATTTATTAAGACACTTTGAAAATTCCAGATCCGGGTGAACAGTAAAAACAGTCTGGACCATATGATCTGGAATTTTCAAAGTGGCTTAATAAATAGTAAAAAAATTCCAAAAAATGTAAAATTTGGTCTCCAAGCAGATTTTAATATAGAGATCACATCTAACGGTTTGCATTTGTTGTTTGAACATCAAACACTAAGATATGCCCCCGGAAGTATATCGCTGAAGTTCTAGAGGAAGCACGTTAGCCATACTCTATGTATATATATATATATGAGGAGGGATCCACTTACAACAAATTTGAGTTACAACAAAGTTACAACATTCATTTTTTTCATTTTCAAAGTCCAAATCGTCGATCCAAACCGTTCAACATGATTATCTAAATAAAATGTACTTGCAGATCAAATTTTATATTTTTTTTGAATTTTTTTACTATTTATTAAGATGGGTACAAAATTCAATGGTCTAAGTATGGCTATTTTTTGTAAACTACTTAATAAATAGTAAAAAAATTCAAAAAAATGTAAAATTTGATCTGCAAGCACATTTTATTGTGGAGATCATGTTGAACGGTTTGGATCGACGATTTGGACTTTGAAAATGAAAAAAATGAATGTTGTAACTTTGTTGTAACTCAAATTTGTTGTAAGTGTATTCCTCCTCATATATATATATGAGAATGGTTCAAATGCCTCCATTTTGTGTGTCCCCACCATGCCTTCATTTTTAAAAACTTTAATAACTCAAAATTTAAAATTTAAAAGTCAAAATAAAACTGTTAGATATGATTTACATCATTTTATCTATTGACATGTAAGAAATTATAACATTTTAATTTTGTTTTGGTTGTCATCAAGAGCTTGCAAAAAACGTACTACTGTGGATAATTTCTAGACGTTGATTTTTTAACTTATTGATTCACATAAAAACAAAATTGAAATGTGATAATTTTTTATGAACACATAGAGAAAATAACATAAATCACATCCAACGGTCTTTATTTTGACTTTGAAGTTGTAAATTTTTTAAGTTTGTTGCTTTCCGACGTTCAAACGATGTCTAAACTACTCTAGTTCCAATGTCTTTTACATAAATGAGGGAGACATGAGGAGGTAGTTTGTATACTTTAAAAAGGTATTAAATAGAAATAGTATAGGCTTGTTCTCTGAGTTACGGTCTGAGTATATGCAATTCTATAGTTATTTTACAGAGATGGGAACTAATTTTCTAGGAATTGGTCGGACATATAATTACTAACTTTGCTCAGTGCATTGAAGCCTACTGACATAGATTCGCTATGGGTACATGTGACCTGTGCTTGGTTTCAACCTCAAGTCTCTTTTGCTAGTGATGAAACAATGGAACCTACACCTATCACTTTCCGGGAGGTTAGCATTTAACTTCTATGTATGAATGACTCAATGAAAAAAAAATTAACTTCTAGTAAATTGTTTTTATTTCATCGTTGATACTTTTGTTCTCCAGATTTGTGTTATATGCCGACAAATACATGGTTCTTGCACACAGTGCAACAGGTGGTCAACTCATTATCATGCTACGTGTGCATCAAGAGCTGGCTATACATTGGAGGTAAATTATTATAATAACATGTGTAAATTATATATATATATATAGAGAGATGGGCTATTATACATTGCAATGCATAGGCACCCTTGTGCATTGGACCATAAATCACCGATTCAAAGTCCAAATGACCGATCCAAACCGTTCATCTTGTTCTCCATATTAATATGTACTTGGAGACCAAATTTTACATTTTTTGGAATTTTTTTACTATTTATTAAGCCACTTTGAAAATCGCTGATCCAATGGTCCAGCAGATTTTATTGTTGTGTACAAATTAGTGTTTTTTCAAAGTGGCTTAATAAATAGTAAAAAATTCAAAAAAATGTAAAATTTGGTCTCCAAGCACATATTAATATGGAGAACAAGATGATTGTTTTGGATCGGTCATTTGGACTTTGAATCGGTGATTTATGGTCCAATGCACAAGGGTGCATATGCATTGCAATGTATAATAGCCCATCTCTCTATATATATATATAGAGTAGAACTAGGGTGCTCTCGAGTTCACCAAGCCCTTGGTGAACTCAAGTCCAAAACTCATCGGATCGGCTTCAAACGACGAATCCGACCGTTGAAACCCGTCTACCTTACGAGTGATGCGTCTACATGCAAAAAATTTAAATTTTGAAATTAATTTTGCATAGAGTCAAGTGGTCAAAAAACGTCAAAAAATGAATGCATTAAAATTAATTTATTAACCTTCTAATTTTGACCACTTGACTCTATGCAAAATTAATTTCAAAATTTAAATTTTTTGCATGTAGACGCATCACTCGTAAGGTAGACGGGTTTCAACGGTCGGATTCGTCGTTTGAAGCCGATCCGATGAGTTTTGGACTTGAGTTCACCAAGAGCTTGGTGAACTCGAGAGCACCCTAGTTCTACTATATATATATAAAGTGAGGCTACGGTGCTATGCATAGCACGGATTGAGCCGTGCTACGACTCAATATTTGAGTTTTCAAAATCCTAACGGTCGATCCGAACTTTTCAACATGATTATAAAATGAATATGTACTTGCAAATCAAATTTTACATTTTTTCGAATTTTTTTACTATTTTTTTAGATAGGTAGAAAATCACTGTTTTTGGATGGTCCAGAATTTTCAGATCAAGTGATTTTCTACCTATCTAAAAAAATAGTAAAAATTTTTGAAAAAATATAAAATTTGGTTTGCAAGTACATATTCATTTTATAATCATGTTGAACTGTTCGGATCGACTGTTAGGATTTTGAAAACTCAAATATTGAGCCATAGCACGGACCAAACCGTGCTATGCATAGTACCGTAGCCTCACTCATATATATATATATATATAGAGAGAGAGAGAGACTACAGCAAAAAGGAGCATCAGCGACCGGTTTTCCGGTCGCTGAAAGTCAAGGCGCCGGTCGTAGAAAGACGATTCCGGTCGCTGAAACCCCGGTCGCTGTAAGCATGGTCGCTGATACTCTTCTGATGACGTCACCGGTCGCTGAATGACGTCATCCGGTCGCTGATACTTTTTTTGCGACCACTTTTTTTTTGTCGCTGTTATTTTTTCTGACTTCAGAAGAAGGTATCTGCGACCAAAAAAACGGTCGCTGATACTTAAAACCGGTCGCAGAAAGTCTTTTTTTTTTTTATTATTTAAATTTGCACCATTTAATAATTGATTCAATCTAAAACGTATACCAAGCGACTTGCAAAAGCAACAAATATTTCGCACCTCATTCATCTCTAGTGGAATGAATCATCATAGATTAATCACTCATATATTTTACAACAACAGAGAAAAACATAAATGAGTCCCAATACAAAATTTCAAAGTAACAAAACTAGAAGAAAGAGGAAAAAGTTAAAAGGAAAGAATTTCAAAATTTTCCAGCCTGAAGAAGTGTAGCATAGTTCTCCATCGAAGAAAGAATCGATCTCTTCTTAATATCACCGTATCCCTACAATATATGACAATTTGTGATCAACAACTATTACTTATTTCCAGCAAAGCTAATCAATACTCGCACAGGTTATAAAATTAAAAAGGGGACTTACAGCTGCCTTAGCAAGTAGTCTGATTTGAGAGGTTTTTTCTTTCATATAGATCTACCCGATCTTATTGATCCAAACGAGCAAATAGTCTGATTTGAGAGCACTCTCTTTTGAATGATAAGATGTGAAATTTAATGTACCTGGCCAAAACAGAAACAGGAAGAAGGGGGGAGCCCATCTCAATTGCTAATTTTATAAATCCTTTCCTTGAGTTGAGAAAAGCAACCTACAAAACAAAACCAGATTAAGTATGTCAAGTGAGATACTCTGCTAATCAGCACTAGTCATATATGATATACTCTGCTAATTAATAGAGAAAATCAACTAATACATCTCCAATAGCAGAACCAAGCTGTCCGGTACCAAGCAACCTCTGAACCAATATAGATTTATTTTTTATCCCAAATTAAATGTAGGGCCTGATTTAAGCTCAAGATGTCACGTAATTATTAATCACCACAAATTAAAAGGCTTGAATTTACCTTTCAAACACAGCTTCCTTCTCTTGAATTAATTTGCTGCGTTGGTTTTGATCCCAATCAGGGAATAGTGACAGAGCATTCTGTTCATTCGTCTTCCCCGTCATGTTTTACTCGCTAAATTCAACTTGTTATGTATGTGGGCCTGATTCTAGAAGTATGCGGGGGGTGGCAGGGGGGCGGCAGCCCCCTGCGAGCGGCGTCTGAGGTTACGAAGCTGCTTGTGTAAACCATTAAA
The DNA here is from genome assembly GCA_011114355.1 of Carex littledalei. Lineage (NCBI taxonomy): Eukaryota > Viridiplantae > Streptophyta > Magnoliopsida > Poales > Cyperaceae > Carex > Carex littledalei. The sequence continues at coordinate 4,921,289 of CM022081.1, forward strand.
TCCTACCTGTTGATTTTCACTTCTAAGAGGTTTCAGTACATATAACTGTAGCTGCTTGTGTAAACTATTCAATTTTTCATGTTTGCTATAACTAATTCCAACAATTGCAAATGGTTGTACTATGATACAGAAAAAGGGAGGTACTGGTAAGATCAGACCCGAAAGACCCGAAACCCAGCAAGAACACAAGAAGTCGGTACTGGTAACGGTACCAGTAGGGCAGCAAAGCCAACCCGCAAAGCAAACCCCCAATTCAAAATTGTCAAACCGGGAAAAGCAACAACCTGCAAGAGACATCAATCCATCTTCGTAATCATCACAAAAATCGCACGACCAAATAAAAAGGGTGTGCATGAGTATTTACCCGAAAGCAAGAATCTCAAAGAGGCAAGATAGGCCGGTTCCAAGGCGATTGCCTTGCTTCCAACTTTGAAAATCGAAACCAGCAGGCAATCACAGAGAAAGGCTCCGCTAGGCACCAGAATCACCAAGCAAATGGAGCAAAAACGCGATTTTACCAGAATCACCAAGCAAAGAGAGAGAGATTTCTTTAAGAACGGAGAAATGGAGCAAATCGCGGCGGAGACATGGAGCAAAAACTGAAAACCTAGGCGAAATTGAAATTTAGGCGGAGAGGGTTTTGATTCTGACGCGGGAGGGTTTTCGATCTGGCGCCCAAATTGCGATTTTACCAATATTTTCAGTGACCGGTGCTCTTGCGGTCGCTGAAAATTCGCAAACCCGGTCGCTGATAATATTGGTCGCCGAAGTAAATGATTTTATTTTATTTTTTTGGAAAAAAATACTTTCAGCGACCGGCGACAGCACCGGTCGCTGTTATCGGTCGCAGATACCTTATTTTGCTGTAGTGAGATGGGCTACGGTGCTTCGCGAAGTAAATGGTTTTTTTTACTTCACGTCATATTTTCATTTTGAAAATCCAAACAACTGATCCGAACCGTTCAACATGTTCTAAATATTGAAATGTGCTTGGAGACTAAATTTTATATTTTTTGGAATTTTTTTACTATTTATTAAGCCACTTTGAAAATCGCTGATCCACTGTGAACAGTAAAAACAGTAAAAATTTCTGGACCACCGGATCAGCGATTTTCAAAGTGGATTAATAAATAGTAAAAAAAATTTCCAAAACTGTAAAATTTAGTCGCCAAGCACATTTCAATATTTAGAACATGTTGAACAGTTCGATCGGTTGTTTGGATTTTCAAAATGAAAATATGGCGTGAAGTAAAAAAGACCATTTACTTCACGAAGCACCGTAGCCCATCTCTCTCTCTCTATATATATATATATAAGGAGGGTTCAAATGCCTTCATTTTTTTGCCTCCACCATACCTTTATTTTTAAAAACTTTAATAACTCAAAATTTAAAACATAGATCACATCCAACGGTCTTTATTTTAACTCAAAATTGCTTTCCGACGTTCAAACGATGTCTAAACTACTCTAGTTTCAATGTCTTTTACATAAATGAGGGAGACATGAGGAGGTAGTTTGTATACTTTAAAAAGGTATTAAATAGGAATAGTATAGGCTTTGTTAATTCTATAGTAATTTTACAGAGATGGGACTAATTTTCTAGGAATTGGTCGGACATATAATTACTAACTTTGCTCAGAGCATGGATAACTGATAATGAGTATTATGCTTGTAATTTACAGGGGGTGCATTGAAGCCTACTGACATAGATTCGCTATGGGTACATGTGACCTGTGATTGGTTTCAACCTCAAGTCTCTTTTGCTAGTGATGAAACAATGGAACCTGCTGTAGGGATCTTGAATATTGCACCTATCACTTTCCGGAAGGTTAGCATTTAACTTCTATGTATGAATGACTCAATAGAAAAAAAAAAAAAATTTAACTTCTAGTAAATTGTTTTTATTTCATCGTTGAAACTTTTGTTCAGAGGCGGAGCCACTTGTAATAAATGGGGTCAATTGACCTCCATTTATTTTTAAAATTTTTGTTTTTATTGGTAAATTTATATATAATTTAGTAGAAAATGCTATGAAACTATCAAATTGACCCCCATTCGCAGAATATAAATTTTATATGCTTGAACACCATTCACGTTTGACCTCCATAGTCTGAAAGTCTGGCTCCGCCCCTGCTTTTGTTCTCCAGATTTGTGTTATATGCCGACGGAATGGACTCTGCTGCTTAGGGTCCTGCTTTTCCGATCCCAACCATTCAAAATCGTTGAGATTTGTACATTAAAAAGTTCCTTTATCGAGATACGTGAATGAAAAAATTTGAATGGTTGGAATCGGAAAAACAGAGTCCTGCTTTTCTCTAACAAAAGCAGCAGAGTCGAATCCCAAATACATGGTTCTTGCACACAGTGCAACAGGTGTTCAACTCATTATCATGCTATGTGTGCATCAAGAGCTGGCTATACAATGGAGGTAAATTATTATAATAACATGTGTAAATTATATATATATAGAGGAGGGTTCAAATGCCTTTATTTTTTGTGCCTCCACCATGTCTCTATTTTTAAAAACTTTAATAACTCAAATTATAATCTACATCATTTTATCTATGCACGTATAAAAAATTATGACATTTCAACTTTGTTTTAGTTGTCATCAAGAGCTTATAAAAATGTACTAATGTGGATAATTTATAGACGTCGATTTTTCAAATATGATATTTTTTTTATGAGCACATAAAAAAAATAACATAGATCTAACGGTTTTATTTTGATGTTTATGATTTAAATTTTGATTTATTAACGTTTTTAAAAATAAAAGTACGGTGGAGGCATAAAAAATAAAGGCATTTGAACCCTCCTCTATCTATCTATATATATATCCTGACTATGATTTTTGTATAAAATAAACTCTAAAAATATTACACAAGAAAAGATCCTAAGTGAAAAAAAATCAAGATTGGCAATTCAAATTTATTATTATAAACCGACATATTGATGCCTTGTAGAGAGGATGACATCGTGACAGAATATACAGGATGCACTGACATATGTATAGATGTACATTTCTTTAATAAAATATATGTCAATACATGACATGTAACATTATTAGTATATTATATAGATGTACGATACCTTTCATGAATAATGTTACTTTTTTAGTTGTGGAGTGTAGAACAAAACTTGCCGACATTTTTATTAATATCCAAAGTTAATTACAAATTAATAAGTTTACCCATGATTCTCGAGTTTTTTCAAAAATGTCCAAACCGGCCATCCAGTTTTCTCTCTCCCAAAACCGGCCATTTTATGGCCGGTTTTTTTTTTTTTTTTCAGAGACACTACGAAAAGCAAGATAATGAAATCTAACACTGAAAATTTGAATTTTTTGTTTAAATTATTTGTTAGATTACTTCTTTTGATTTATAATTAGCATATTTATACTAAAATACACTAGATTACTTGAAATTATGTTGAATTACGCTAAATTATGTTAAATTACGATAAAATACGGTAAATTCCGGTAAATTACTGTGTCTTCATAGTAATGTATAATTAGAAACTATTTTTTGTTTCTCTTTTATCTTCATAGTGATTTATAATTAGAAATAATTTTTTTTTAAGAGACACTGTGAAGAGCAAGATAATGAAATCTAACACTGAAAATTTAAATTTTTTGTTTAAATTATTTGTTAGATTACTTCTTTTGATGTATAATTAGCATATTTATACTAAAATACGCTAAATTACTTGAAATTATGTTGAATTACACTATATTACGTTAAATTACGCTAAATTACATTACATTACGCTAAAATACGGTAAATTACGCTAAATTACATATGAATAGGGACGATATCTTCACTGAAAAGGAGAAAAACGATGAAGAAACTTCAAACGGCCATAAAACGGCGCTCGAGTGTCCGATTTCAGCAAATGACCACTTTTCGGAAAGCTTGCGAAAATACGCATGCGTCAGTGCCTATGACGCCGAATTTCAAAATTCAGAATTGCCAAAAAACTAAGGGAAGAGCCTCAAAACTTGAGTTGAAGTTTCCGATTAAGATTTTCATTTCTATTATTCAATCTAAGTAGCTCAGTAAATTAGTTACATAATGAACTTGTAGAATACCAATTTCTACTATTTTCGGAATTTTTTTACTATTTTGTATGATTCATGAAAGATGGCACAAAATCGGTCTACTTTAGCGTAATTTTGCGTAGTTTAGCGTAATTTACCGTATTTCAGCATAATTAGCGAAGTTATTGTACTTTAGCGTAATTTAACGTAATTTAGTGTAATTCAACATAATTTATCATAATTTAGCGTAATTCAACATAATTTCAAGTGATCTAGTGTATTTTAGTATAAATATGCTAATTATAAATCAAAAGAAGTAATCTAACAAATAATTTAAACAAAAAATTCGAATTTTGAGTGTTATATTATCTTGCTCTTCGTAGTGTCTCTAAAAATAAAATAAAAAAGAGGAAACCGGCCATTTTATGGCATGTTTGGACATTTTTGGAAAAACTCGGGAATCATGGGTAAACTTATTAATTTGTAATTAACTTTGGATATTAATAAAAATGTCGGCAAAACTTGGGTTAAAGAGAGAATATATTGGGAAGTTGAATATTAATTGAATAAAGTAATAGAGGTTCACCCATGAAATTATTTAGGTCAAAGTGTTAGATTAATTGGTCCACGTGCACACAAAATATCTTATAATTCATCTAATTATATAATCACATGAGAGTTATCATTTGACCTACTTCTAATTTGATGGGACCCAATCCTCTGCTTCCGATGGATACATATTATTCATATTTTGACAGAACAATTTTTAATTCATACACAATATAGATAATAGAGTGAAAATTGCTCTATGTATATTTCATTATTTTGTGATCTGCATGAATTAAAAACTGTTTTGTTAGAATGTATATCTGCTTCTGATCATGCAAACAGATTTGTGATGAAATAATGCTTTTGTCTACTATTTTTCTTTTTTTTGAGAAAAGAGTCTAGTTATTATTTATTTTAATTAATAACGGTCAAAAGTACAATTTGAAGATTATTCTTTGATTTAATATAAATAACAATGTTATGAAAGATTGCAGGTTTAAAACTCAGATAAAAAATCACATTAAATATTAGACAATTTGATGATTTGATTCTCAATCTCTTTAAAAAAAAAAGGAAACAAAATTGGAAAAGGTTTAAACAGAGTTTAACAATGAAAGTAAAAAAAATGTGAAAATATTTAAATGTTGAATGACTCAAAAGGTTTGAATCATCCGATTAAAATGAAAGGAACCAAAAGTAAAATTTGAAATAATAGAAAATTAATAATGTGTTTTCAGTGATTTTCGCTTCTATTCGGTTGATTCAATTATTGTGAAAAAAAGAAGTAAGGATTATGTCTTTGTTTATAAAATTGTAATTGATTACAGGAGGGTAGGATTTTGAATCAAAATCCAATAAAAAGAAAAATCAAGTTCAATAATCGCCATTGCTTGAGAACTTGCACTAGCTCATGTTCTTGTTTGATTTGTTCTCCAAAAAACTTTATGACACCTCTCTCCCAACATATAAAGTAGTTGGTAGATTCATTGTTTGTTGTACATACGTAGCACATACTAATCATAAATATAGTACCCTCTCTTTATCAACTTTTTCGTTGTTAGACCTATCTGTAATGCACAGGGCAGTAGAGTGGGAAAAATGGCACCGCGGAGCCGGCTCCGTCACGGAACGGTACAGTTACGGTATGAAACGGCACGGCACGCGTGTCAGTACCATTCGCATGCCGTGTCGTGACCATTCGCGTGCCGTGCTCATCTTTTGAAACTTAAGCACGGCACGTGAAAGATTTAGTCATGGCACGGCACGACACATAGTCACGCGAGTCATGTGTAATTAGGACCATTAGATATTGATTTAATGGTGAATCTTGAATAAACTAACTAAATTATGATTAAATGGTCACGCGATTCACGCTAGTCACGTATGGTCACGGCACGTTTAGTCACAGCGTGACTCACGTGGCGTGACTATTCCCGTGCCGTGACCACCCCTTGACATTTTGGTCACGGTACGGCACGGCACGTAAAAAATTAACTTGGTCACGGCACGGCACGGCACGAGACCAAAGTCACGGCGTGTTATTTATGGCACGGCACGTTTTTCCACTCTACAGGGCAGTATTAATTAGAAATGTGTTGCTTTGAGATTCGTGCTTTAAGAATTTGAACAGTTCAGATTTTTTTTAAATGTCAACTAAAATTTGGAGATATCAGGATGTGGCGACTTAAACTTCCATATTCTTGAGACTATGGACTTAATTCTAGGACAATTTTTTAGTCCTTGATTTTGAGGAGGGTTTTTATTTATAGAAAATATTATAAATAATAAAGTAAAGAGATAGAGTACTTAAAATTTTTGATGTATAGATGGATATGTAAAACTTTCTCCGATTTAAATTTTGGACCGGAATTTTTTTCCGATCCAAAGGGTTATTTTTTCTTTTTTCAAGTTGCCTTGAATTCTTTATAGCAACTTTCTTCCAACTCTAAATTTTTTTTCTTCATAAGATAAAGGCCACAGAGGATCCAAAACAACTGAAATAAACCCTTTCTATACATGAAAATTTCAAGATACTCTTTCTATTTTTCTCTATTATTTTATAATATTTTGATTATTTTCTATGAATAGAAAATTTTCCATTTTAGGGGCACAACACGAAGTCATGATAATTAGAAAATGGGAGACTGCCTTTGTATAAGTTCCTTAATTAGAAAATATCAAACTAAATGGATTATAAAATGGACAGAAAAATTCTAAGCAAAATGAATATAATTGTTTTTTTTCTAGAAAATATAAGATTGGTGCCTTATTTTTTATACAGAATCTCGAGATAAAAGTTCATTACAATTGCTTGAAATTGTTAAGATGAAAGGGATGAAATACAAATAAAAATGCAAATTCATGTGTACTGAATTCAGTTATAAACAGCCAATATTAAAATTAGCGTAAATGCATCCAGTCCTCCTACACCTCCCCAACTAAAGTACATTTGCATTTTGTCCCTCCAATAAGCAATGTCAAAATTAGCGTAAAAAGTTCATTTTTTATATTTTTTCTAAAAATAAAATTAGGTTTTTTCTCCCTCACAAACAAAAGGCAATTGTCAAAATTACCAAAATTTTCTAGATCTTTTTATCTCTGTCAGGTCAAGCAATGCACGTTGAACGAATGATCCATCAAATTCTACTGTGAAATGCTAATTTGTTTTATGTAGAATAAAAAAAATTAAACACGTTGGCAAAATTTAGTAACGCTCCAGATCATTGTAAATTACTGCGACTATCTTCCGATTTACTGAACAATAAAAAATTATTACAAATAAACATAAATATTTAATTATTGGGCAATTCAGAGACGATCAGGAACGGATACGGTAGGAAGTTATGGAGATTAATATGTTGTAATTTTAGATTAAAAATAAAATATTACAAATAAATATATTTTTTAAATTGACTTCAAAAGAAAAATTTTAATTGGTGTAGTTGATTTACTTGTTTACATACAAAATTTATCATTTTTTTAATTAATTTAATATAAAATCAAGCAGTAAAAATGATGAAAATAAATGTATTGAAACTAACTTATCAATCTTTTTTTTTTACTGCTTGACTTTATACAAAATTAGTTCGACAATTTATAAATATAGTATGTAGACGTATCACTTGTGAAGTAGGCCGGTTTCAACGGTTTAAATTTGTCGTTTGAAATCAATCCGATGGATTTTGAAGAACACCCTAATTCTACTCAAATAACTTAACATCCAACACCCCCCTCTCGGATCCCCTAAAGTAACTCCAATTTTGAGTTTAAATTTGGATTGTTCGATTTGCTCTGGCACAAACATTAATGGGGGATGCTCCATCAAAATACATCATTAAAAAGGTTCCGTGTATTCCACCTCTAACCATGACACAGATTCTAATCAAATAGTCCGGATCTAAACTCAAAATTTGAAATACTTTAGGGGACCCCCACCCCATGCTCACCAATAAATGTTCTAAAATTGACCTCTACATTTTTTTTTTCTAAAAATAAATACATATGAATTTTCATTGTCTAAATTTTTGCATCCTTCCTGGAGACAACCGGGTCCCCATAGTGAATTAGTGGTAGAGAAATTGGTCAACTTAATATAGGGGTGCAAACGGATTGAATACGGATCGGATAGTGATAAAATCATATCCGTATCCGCTTTTATTTTTCAGATACGGATTGGATATTAGATGAATACGTACGGATACGGATCGAATAACGGATATCTGTAGATATATACATAAATATTTTTATAATATATATTAAATTATATGCTATATATCTACTATTCGGATACGGATAATTAAAATTATCATATCCGTATCCGCACGGATATTCAGATATCGGATATCCGTATCAAATTTTCAGATACGCATCCGGATACAGTTGGATATTATCCGATCCGTTTGCACCCCTAACTCAATAGCACTTTAGCCTCTATTAATATATCTTCTTTAAATGGTATATGCTGAAAATATTCGTATTGGATTAAAAAATAAAATAAAATAATAATAGATATTAGAATAATATGTACAGGGGACAAAATCAGCACAAATGAAAGATACTGGAAATAATTAGTTGTCATGGGAAAATTGAAAACTTATAATTTTTATTCACTATATTTCGCAAGTGGTCATAAATTTAAAAATTAAATAGAGTACATTAGTTATAGCGTTCTCAATTTTTGGTTGCTTGATTTTTATGTATATGCATCATATCATGAAAAGATTAAAACCAATGACACGGTTTTTGTTAATTGTTATTTAAAATTTGAAATATAGAAGAGAATGAGAGTTTATGACAAATTTTAATACACAAAAAAAAAAACCAAGGAGCAAAACCCTCCATCAGCCAAAACTTACATGAAGATACTAATCCCAACCATTCAAACGATGAAACCCAGAATTTCTTGGAGAAGTCGGTTTTTGTGCACGAATCTCGAAACATGTGAACGGTTGGAATTGGAATCACAAAGATCCTGCGATCCCAGAGGATCGCAACAGATTTATTTCCACTATTTGCAGCGGAAGGTGAATGATTTTCATAATTAAATTTTTGTAGTGGAAAGCTAATGATTTTTATTTATTATGATGAGATCCCTCTAAAATGAAGGAGATTCCATGGGATATGCTTTTTCATTGTCATGTGCACTTTGGCCCTGTCCCAGTGTCCCCCCAGATGCTTCCAGAATAAATTTGGATATTTAGGAGGAGGGGATATTTTGAGTCTTGGATTTTGTAATTTAAAGCATAATAAGATCCAAAACTACTTAACAGTGAGTGGCACGGCTAGGGCTGCTCATGAGTCGAGTTGAGTATGAGTTTAGAACAACTTGGATTCAACTCGCAAACTCATGAGCCGAGTGAGTCCGAGATGCTAATCCAGTTCCGAATCAGAAACTCTAATTTGGAATCAACTCACGAGCAACTCGAGTCAAAGCGAGTCGACTCGTGACTCATAATATAGTACATAGTGAGACAATCTAATTTAATTCTAACAAAAAAAATATTACATAATTTACCAAAATAATACACAATTAAAGACAGTACATAATGAGACAATGACCAATACATAATTAAAAATTACGAAAATACCAAAATAGTACATAATTAAAAATTACCCAACAAATAAAGTCTAACAAAACAATACAGAGTCTAATAAATTAACAAAACAAAAGAAATAGTGCATAATTTATCAAATTACCAAATATTGTGAGAAACACGCACTACTACAAAAACTGGCTTTGTACACTGCACATTGTACACGGATTTGGCAATTATATTAAAAACAGTGTACCAAATATGAGTCCAAAAGATCTGCACGATTTCTACACGGATAATTAGTTAATAATCAGTGTAGAATTATTAGAGAGAGCTACACGGTTTATTAGAAACCACAAATCCGTGTGTAAAGAAGTGGGTGTGCAAATAATTGAGAGAGCTACACGGTTTATAACTAAATATCCGTGTAGGAACATTACACACGGCTTTTTGATAATATAGCCGTGTAGAATTCTTATAATTGTACACGGATTTATAACTAAATAGCCGTGTAGAAATAGTTGGAGAGCTACACGGATTTATAACTAAATAGCCGTGTATAATAGTGTAGGGTTTTTATCTCTTCCCTTACAGAGCGCCGTTTTGATCAAGTCTTTTAGTTAATACATCTCGAACTGAGCTTTTTATTTCTGCGAATTGATCGAGGCCAGCAGCTGAGATCTGAGATCTTTGAATTAAGTTTGTATTTTCTCCTCTCCATCTTTCTAAAGTTAGTAATATGTATTTAAATCATTTTCTTCCTCTAATTTTCTGTTATTTAGGCTTATTTAATTAGGTCATTTCATGCATGCTTGAATTCTTAATTTTAGATGTAATTAATTAGTGTATTGTGGTCCAATAACCGACCTTTAGATGCTTTTAGGTCCATATCCATTCAAAATCAATCCAATATGGATTAATTTTGGATAGTCCCCGTTTTGGGACTGCTCTTTGAATATTTTGTCTCATATAGAATGTGAACATATATTAGAGGGATGTAATTAGTATGTCAGAAAAATTCGACAGTATTTTCCCTTATTACTCCTACGAGTATGTGGTTTTTACGCATACTTGGAGAGTTAAGAGAAAATGCTGTCGAATTTTACTCAAATACTAATTAAATTTGCTAATATGTATCAACATATGTGACAAAAATATTCAAAAAATGGGTTATGATTGTAAACTGGCCCTTTGTAAGCCCAAAATTTTGTACACGAAGGAGAATGTTGACCATGCATGATTAATTGATCAAATTATTTTTTAATTTAATTTACAGATGGATCGAAGTTGGATGTATGAAATGCGACGTGACAGTGAAGAATATTTGGTCCGCTTTGATGAGTTTATAAAAGCTGCTGAGAATTATAGAGTGAAGAAAAAAGAAGAAGACATTTTATGTCCTTGTAAAGATTATAAAAATTTATTAAGATTTTTGGACATCGAAGAAATTAGAGCTCATTTGATTTGTCGGGGATTTAAGAAGAGATATACATGTTGGTTCATGCATGGTGAGAAATTTGGGGAAAGTAGTAGTGCCAATAAAGATTGTAATCGTGAATTGAATGATGAGAATGTTGGAATTTCTGATAATTTTGAACTTGATTGGAACGAGGATTATGAGAGTGCCGAATATTCTGATATTAACGTCGAACCCGAAAATGACGATGATGAGATGGAGAGGAATTTTGATGAAAATGTAGAACACGAGTTTACTGAAAATTTGGAGGATATGTTACGTGATGTGGAAGATGAAATTAGTGATAAAAATTATGATAAATTTCAAAATTTGTCTAATGAATCCAATAAGCCGTTGTATCCCGGGTGTACCAAATTTACAAAACTGTCAGCTGTGTTGAAATTATTAAACTTAAAAGCAGACAATGGTTGGAGCGATAAGAGTTTCACGTTCTTATTACAGCTTTTAGGAGAAATGCTCCCAGATAACAACGAGTTACCCGGTACAACATATCAGGCAAAGAAGTTGATATGTCCAATGGGGTTGAAGATCGAAAGAATACATGCATGTCCGAATGACTGTGTATTGTATCGTAACGAGTACGAGGCCATGCATGTCTGTCCTAAATGCGGTGTTTCACGATATAAACGTCGTAAGGACCAGGACACTGATGATTGTAACGAGGACACAAGTGGCCGACCTCCGGCTAAGGTGTTGTGGTATTTGCCGATAATACCGAGATTCAAACGGTTGTTTGCGAATCCCAAAGATGCAAAATTATTGCGCTGGCACGAAGAAGAGCGCAAAAATGACAGCAAACTAAGGCACCCGGCTGATTCTCCTCAATGGAGAAACATTGACAGACATTTCAAAGAATTTGGTTCTGAAACGAGGAACCTTAGGATTGTGGTGAGCTCAGATGGAATGAGTTCGTTTGGAAGTATGAGCAGTCGGCACAGTACTTGGCCAGTTCTTTTATGCATCTACAATCTTCCTCCTTGGTTGTGCATGAAACGCAGATATATAATGATGTCATTACTAATCCAAGGACCCAGACAACCCGGAAATGACATAGATGTATATCTCGCACCATTAATCGAGGACCTCCAAAAATTGTGGCGTGATGGCGTCCCGGTGTGGGATGCGTATATGAAAGAGACCTTTAACTTGCGGGCCATGGTGTTTTGCACCGTAAATGATTTCCCCGCGTACGGGAATTTGTCGGGTTACACTTGTAAAGGAGCAAAAGCGTGCCCGATCTGTGAAGATGACACGCAGGTGCTGAGGTTGAAAAATTGTCAAAAGAATGTATTCATGGGGCATCGTAGGTTTCTTCCTATTAATCACCCATATCGTAAGAAGAAGATGGCATTCAACGGGAAAATTGAGCTTGGAGTGGCTCGTCATCCATTAGACGGGGAGAGTGTCTTCGAACGGGTAAAAAATATTGATGTTGTTTTTGGAAAATGCGCCAAAGCACTACCGAAGAATATTTGGAAAAAGAGGTCCATATTTTGGGAGCTACCGTACTGGAAATATTTAGAAGTGAGGCATTGCCTAGATGTCATGCATGTCGAAAAAAATGTCTGTGACAGTTTAATTGGTTTATTATTGAACATTCCGGGGAAGACGAAAGATGGTATTAAAGTGAGAAAAGACATGGTAGAGATGGGAATACGACCCGAGCTCGCACCGCAGGAGAAAGGGAAGCGCACATACCTACCCCCCGCACTGTGCACAATGTCAAAGAAAGAGAAAACAAGCTTCTGTGAATGCCTCAATGGTATAAAAGTCCCATCAGGATATTCTTCGAATATTAAGAAGTTGGTGTCGATGAAGGACTTGAAACTGGTCGGTCTGAAATCTCACGACTGTCATGTTTTACTGACACATATAATTCCGGTTGCAATTCGGGGAATTTTACCAAAGCACGTTCGTCAAACCATTACGAAGCTTTGTTCTTTCTTCAATGCAATAAATTCCAAAGTGATAGACCCTCTAAAATTGGACTCTTTGCAAAAGGAGGTCGTCGTTACTCTTTGCCAACTTGAGATGTATTTTCCGCCATCTTTTTTCGATGTCATGGTTCACCTTGTTGTTCATCTTGTGAGAGAAATTAAGATTTGTGGTCCCGTGTTCCTTCGGTATATGTATCCATTCGAGAGATACATGGGCATCTTGAAAAAATACGTAAGGAACCGACATCGACCCGAAGGTAGCATTATAGAAGGATATTCTACGGAGGAGGTGATTGATTTTTGCACCAACTACTTGACCGGTGTGGATCCTATTGGCGTTCCAAAATCTCGATACGAGGGAAGGCTCCAAGGAGTCGGGACAATTGGGTTGAGAGCCGTAGTTGCTGATCTAAATGAACTACAAAAGGCACATTTTATTGTACTACAACACATGACAGATGTTGCTCCCTATATAGATGAGCACATGACAATCCTTCAACAACAAAACTACACCAGGAGTCAGAAGTGGCTTACTAACGAGCATAATCGTTCTTTTATAGGATGGCTAAAAGAAAGAGTGCAGTCACACCCCGTACCTGAAATTGTTAAACTGCTTAGCGAAGGACCCCAAATTGTTGTTAGAACATTCCAAGGATACGAGATTAACGGATATACATTTTATACTAAATCCCAGAGTGATAAGAGCACGATGCAAAACAGTGGGGTGACGTTGGTGGCGACCTCTCAAGAATTCAGTAGATCCGGAGATGGCCGGGCTGTAATAGCATCAAAGTCATATTATGGCGTTATTCAAGAAATTTGGGAGCTCATTTACAGTCCTCGCCTGAGCATTCCCGTGTTTCGGTGTCAATGGGTCGAAGACCGAGGTGTTAAAGTTGATAACGACGGGTTCACACTCGTTGATTTAAACAGGGTTGGGCATGTTGATGATCCGTTTATACTCGCCAAGCAAGCCACCCAAGTCTTTTATGCCACTGACCCGAGTGATGCCAGGTTGAGCGTCGTCCTATCCGGAAAAAGAAGGATTGTCGGGGTAGAAAATGTCGTCGATGAAGAAGAGTACGACCAGTTCGACGAAGTACCTCCATTTTGTACCGATGTGCAAACTGAGGTAGCAACACTTGAAGGGGTAGACGAAGCTGACTACATGCGGTCCGACCACAATGAAGGATTATGGGCCGAGGGTACTGTTCAAATAGTGGAAAAAAGGAGAAAAAGGAAAAAAAAAGCATAATGTGTAATATTTATTTTGTTTAAGACCGTGTAGCTTTTAATATTGCAACTTTAGCTTGTAATATATCAAATAAAAAAGGAAAAAAAAGGGAAAAAAAGAAAAAAGCATAATGTAGTAATAGTATTATCAAATATTATCAAATATTATCAAAAATTAGTTTAATGCTTATAATGAAGGATTATGTTTAATGCTTATAATATTATCAAATATTAGTTTTCACTAAATATTAGTTAAAATATTTAATATTAGTTAAAATATTTAAGGAAGGATTATGTTTAATGAAAATATTATGTTTAAAATATTATGTTCAACTTTATCAAACATTTAATATTAGTTAAAATAAATATTAGTTAATAAATAAAATAAATATTAGTTTATGTTCAAAGCATTTTACTGAACCTGGGACCCGCCTGTCGGAACGATTTATACACGGACTTTTAGCTAATAGTCCGTGTAGAAATGGAAGAGAGCTACACGGACTATTAGCTAGATGTCCGTGTAGAAAGGTGATTTGCACACGGACATTAACTTAACAGCCGTGTATAATGAGGAAACATTGGTTATTTCGAAATCCTTCTCTGCCAAAATTTTCATAAGTTCCGAAAACCCTTCTCTGCCAAAAACCTCCCAAAGACACGAGCTCGATCTTCACTGCTCACCGCGCGCCTCACCGCCTCACCGCCTCACCACCTCGGTCTCTCTCACCCGTGGTCTCTCTCACCTAGGTTAGCGTCTCTCTATCTCGTTCTTTTTCTTATTGGGTTTGAACCCGTTAGCCAATTTAATAAAAGTATTGCTATTTGCGGCTTGGCTGTTGTTATCGTGCTGCCCCTTTTTGACTATCTGATACTGTTGTGTTGCTGTACCAGTTGGTACAGCACAATGACAAGCACTGGTACCGGCCTCTTTCCTTTGTTCTGCTGGTTTGTGTACCAATTTTGGCTACTGGTATGGTGTACCAGCAACCCCTGTGCTTGTTCTCTGTTGAAATTGCGCTATTGAGAAGAAATTGGGAAATTTGAGTTTAAATAAATGGCCGGCCTTTAATTTTAGGTTATTGAATACATTGTGGTTTTTCATAATTTGTATATAGGGTATTTTAGGGTATTTTAGGTTATTTTATGGTACTTGTTAATTTTAGGGTATTTTAGGTTAATTTAGGGTACTTGTTAATTTAGGGTACTTGTTAATTTTAGGTTATTCAAATAATTATGGTACTTGCATGTTAGGGTATTTTAGGTTATCTCTATTTTGTTCATTTATCCCTACAAAAGACAAAATATGTAATAGACCATGTCGAATGTAGTAGACAAAATATGTAGTTCATTTATCTCTATTTTGTTAATTTATCTCTTTAATTTATCTCTTCAATTATTGGTCACTTATGATTTGATCTTTAATTTCATGCAGAACCATGTCGAATGCGGATGAGTACTTCGATATGATGGAAGAAGAGGAGCAGCAAGCTGCTGCCTCGTCAGAAAGAAGGAGAAGAGGGCCGACAATGTGCACGAGCCATTCTGAGCAGACCCATCAAGAAATCTGGTTCACAGAAGACGGGCGTGCGCAGGGACCAAAACGGCAGAAATACTCAACTCGGGTGCCCGGAGTGTCGAACGACAAAATGATTCCTTGTCCGCAGCGCTCGAGAATCCAGAACACCCGGGTCGAGTAAGAGGTGTAGGGGTCTACAGGGGCTGGAAGGAGGTGTTCCGAGTGGAGGGACAAAAACCTCGAAGAAAATCTCGTGCCAAGGTAAACAAAGACGAGATAGTTGCGCAGATACGCGCGGAGGTGAGCGCAGAGTACGACGCAAGGTTTGCTGAGATGCATGCAATGTTGACACAAATTAGATCAGCAACTACGCAGCCATCCGAGCAACCACCTCCCATTTCGCCGGGAATTCGGCGAAGTAGTCAAGCATCCGGCATGTGGGGCGCCTTAGACGATTTGGATAATCTCAAGGTAATCAATACTTCTTCATAATCTAAAGGTATTTAAAACCTGTTTGCAACCTTGTTAGACAATATCGCATCACTAAAATAAACAACTTTCCTATAAATTTGCAGGACCCCAGAGCATGCGACCTCGTCCTGCGGAATGGCAGTGTTTCTATTATCGTTGCTAAGGGCGTTGTACATCCACTCGCCAAAAGTGTACACAATACTCAGCTAAGACCCGACCATGCATACGTGCAGGTTGAGTTAGTCGTGGATGGATGGCAGCGCGTACCCCTTCCTGTCCCTACCGACGATGCGGTTGTGATTGATGACGCACGGATGTCATTTGTCCAATGGCCTAAGAGTCAGATTGTTTTGGATCAGGTAATCCATAAAAAAATTCATTTATTTTGTTACATTCAACTCATTCTTTTTGAAATACTAGAATAATACATCTATAACTTGATACAGACACGAGGAGATGATGTTACCGGTACGGCTCTCTCACCGGTACGTCAGGAGGTGGCTTGCGACGTCGCGCCTGACGCGCCACAATCACCGCCCCGTCCTATGGTCACAGAAGAAGAATACAGCCGTTTGCCCAATGATTTGCGCCTTCTCCACGACTATTTGATGACGGCGCCCGACGGCATGGAGGCTATCGTCATCCCTGTCCCACCTGGGATGTTTCTACACGAAGGCAGGGAGCTCCTGCTGTCGTTCAGAGACTTCAAGGACCTCTTCCACCACTCGTCATCCGACAAATGGCTCGATGTTTCACACATCACCATTTTCCTCATGTTAGTGATATTAAAATATTTTCATTATTGTATATAACTCAAATATATATTCTAATTACAATATGATGAGTTTTCAGGAAGCTAGTCCGACTCTGTGATGAGATGGTTGAAAGGAAGAACTTTTGCGTGTTTCTGGACCCCGAGAAAGTGAGTGGTACGGCAGGGACATATTATCCGGATATGGCTATCGAGTACATGTGTTCTGCGATGCATCGTGCTAAGGCGGAGAAGAAGAAATTCATTCTCATGCCATACCACGAGGGGTTAGTTCTAATCTTAACTTATGTGTTGTTTATATTTTAATTAAAGAATTGTATAAAGGAATTAAAAGTTAAACATAAAAAAATGAAATCACACCATCAATCATAGCAAATACTCGTGTCACTTTTATATGCTAAAGTACTATAATTCTTCTCCTCGATCCCACAGCAAACATTGGTGCTTGATTCTCATTGTGCCGTACCTAAATGTGGGCATAATTGTTGATTCTTGTAAGCCCAAAGGAAGGACCGCGGCTGCCAAGTGCAAAGTTATCTTGCCTTTTGTGAATAAGTAAGCAATAATAATTCTATAGGTTTGCATTTCTTTCAATCATATCAAATTATACTTTTGCTAATTACATTCACTCACTTTTGTAAGGGCTTTTGTGAAATATATTAAAGAGGGAGGATCAGATAGCACGGGCCCGGGCAAGAAAAGCAAGTTGAATTGGAAGTACATGTTGGTGAGCACACTTTATGAGTTAGAAATTTCATATCTTGTTAAAAAAATTATTGTCATTCTAACAAATGCCGCTAAATGTAAATTTCAGAGCCCGCAACAGAAGGAGGGTTGGGAATGCGCTTATTACACGATGATATTCATGTTTGACTTTGTCGAAAGAATACAATTCGAATTCCCAAAAGCGGTATGTACTTCATATGAATTTCCTATATAATAAGCAATTGATATCTACCTTTTCTGAAATACTAACTATTATCAAATTATAATTTTGTAGAATGTGACAAAGCAAGATCATTACACTTGGGGTCAGATCGACGATGTGCGGTGCATGTGGGCAAGGTGGTTTGCCATGGAATTTTGTAATCCTCGATATGGATTTGCATAATTTTGTATAATTTGGTGTATATGAATATTGTATAATTTATTGCATATGGATTTCTGGCTAATCTGAAAAATATGAATTTCTTGCTAATCTGGAAAATATGGATTTATTGCTAATCTGGAAAATATGGATTTCTTGTTATATGAAATCTGGAAAATATAGAAAATCTGGAATAATTCTGTAACAAAAATGGCTAGCAAAACTGGAGGCTAGCCGAAAAACAAAAAATACAAAAAAAAAAAATGTTCTTTCTACACGGACATTTAACTAAAGTCCGTGTAGAAAAAAAAGAGCTACACGGACATTTAGTTAAATGTCCGTGTAGAAAGAGGAGAGCTACACGGACATTTAACTAAATGTCCGTGTAGAAAGAGTCAAGCTACACGGTTTTTTAGTTAAAAGTCCGTGTACAAAAAGAATCGTACACAGTTTTTTAGGTAATATCCGTGTAGCTCGGTAAAATGGAGAGCGACACATTCTGGTCTTTGTACACGGCTGTTTGTGAAGTTATACGTGTAGAATCTTTAAAATTGCACACGGCCAAAAGTCCGTGTGTAGTTATTGAACTAATCGTACACCCTCGATTTAAACACGGTAGGAAATCCGTGTAGCTCCTCCTTTATTGTCCGTGTATAATCTCTTTTTTTGTAGTAGTGACGTATAAGGTTTGGGGACGCAAAAAAAAGGAATATATGGATTAGGGTTTGGTGTGAGTCCAACCGAGTTGATTCCGAACCGAGTTGGATGTAACTTGGATTCGACTCATAAATCAACCGAGTCAGTTAACTCGAGTCAGTTTCAACTCAAGTAATTAGCGAGTTGAATCCGAATTGATTCCGAACTGAGTTTCGAGTCATGAGCTTTTTGTGCGCCCCTAGGCACGGCCGGCATTTATTCTAAAAGATTTTTTTAGTAGGGTTAAAAAACCTCATTGTTTTTGTGTTCTGATTGTGTTTACATTTTTTTTTCGTTTTTAAAGTCAAGTCAATTTGAACTATTTAACATGATTTCACATTATAATTTATTTGAAATAAAATGTGTTTGGAGATCAAATTTTATATTTTTTTTAGATAGATACAAAATTAATATTTTTGTATGGCCCAAAATCTTCTAATATTTGTAATTTTATATCCATAATTTTTTTTAATAATAAATAGATTTTAATTTCCAAGCACATTTTAATAGAGATCATGTTGAGCAGTTTAAATCGACTATTTGGATCTTCAAAATAGAGAGAAGAATGCGAGATACGATTGGGTCACGAAAACACAATGAGGCATTTTAACATATTCTTTTCTTTAAGGAAATTAATGTAAAATTTCAAAGATGAATAACAAATGTATAACTCAATTCCTTCCAGAACGCTCTGAGGTTGTTTGGTTTGGTGGGAAATGAGAGAGAGGATGGAGGAACAAAAAAAATTATATTTTTTTCTTCATATTGTGGGAATGTTAAATCTTTTTCTTAGAATACAAGTCTTAATTATCTCCTTGTTGTCCCTCCATTTTCCTCCATGTTTCACTGGTACTATAATTATAGTGATGATATTAGTTGTTAGTATTATTATTTCAAACTATTATTGATATTATTTTCATAGTATGATGATTATTATTATGATAGTTATTATACTTAAGATTGTGATGATGATCATAATAAGAATATTTGATTCTTTTTTTTTAAATTAAAGAATCTTTCATTTTTCTTCCACATCAAACGGGCTTTCTGTGTCAAATTTCTAGTACCGAAGTGTAACATTTCAAAAAGTCTAATTTATATTTGATAATGTTTTGGTAATAACAAAAGATTCAAGGGCACAGTGGAAAACAAGGGCTTCAGTGAATTTTTTCTAAAAACTTCAAAAAATTTATATAATTTCAAAAAAATTGAAAAAAAAAAAACGAATCAGCTATCGAATTTAATCCGTTTGATCATTGACTGATTGTGGTTCGTTTCAAATAATTAAACTTTTTTAGGACTTCAAAATCTTGTTAAAGTTTCTTAGCCATTTAATAAACCGTCATTGTTCTAGTGACAAAAGACAACATTTTTATGTGAAAAGTCCCAAATTAAAATTCAAATGAAATTTGAAACAAAGAAATAACACCTACACATTTGCCGCCTCTTTTGGTTCAACCATGCATGTTTCCTTTGCCGTTCTCCATGAGTGCATGGCAACTAGAGTGGGAAAAATGGCACGGCGGAACCGGCTCCGTCACGGAACGGCACGGCACGCGTGTCAGTTACGTACTGTGATTCTCTTGTCCCGTGTCGTGACCATTCGCGTGTCATGCCTATCTTTTGAAACTTTGGCACGACACGTGAAAGATTTAGTCACGGCACGACACGTAGTCACGCGAGTCACGTGTAGTTAGGACTATTAGATATTGATTTAATAGTGAATCTTGAATAAACTAACCTAAATTATGATTAAATGGTCACGCGAGTCACGTATGATCACGACACGTTTAGGCACCGCGTGACCATTCGCGTGTTGTGACCATCCCTTGACATTTTAGTCACGGCACGGCATGGCACGTTAAAAATTAACTTGATCATGGCACGGCACGTTTTTCCACTCTAATGGTAACAACCAATTTGCTCTTCAATGTCAAATTTCCAAGATCACTTAAATTCAAATTTGATGTTGTAATCAGGACACTTGGGAAGTTTTAATAATGAGACTAGGGTAACATGCATATTACGGATTGATTCCTGCTTTGGTCCTATATTTGTATATTTAAAGTTCAAACAATCAATCTGTTAAACGTAATCTCCATATAAAAATGTACTTGAAGATCAAATTTTATATTTTTTAGAATATTTTTACTATCTTTTTAGATAGATAAAAAATCACTACTTTTGAATGATCTAGAACTTTTAGATCAAATAGTGTTTTACCTATTTAGAAAAACAGTGAACTTTTTAAAAAATATATATATATACACACATATATATACGAAATAGCTAGCGTGCTACGCGTAGCATAGAGGCTCTACCGTGCTACGGCTCATTTTTTGAGTTTTCAAAATCCTAACGGTCCATCCGAACCGTTCAACATGATCTCCATATTAATATGTACTTGGAAACCAAATTTTACATTTTTTTGAATTTTTTTACTATTTATTAAGCCACTTTGAAAATCGCTGATCCAATGGTCCAGCAGATTTTACTGTTGTGTACAAATTAGTGTTTTTTCAAAGTGGCTTAATAAATAGTAAAAAAATTCTAAAAAATGTAAAATTTGGTTTCCAAGTACATATTAATATGGAGATCATGTTGAACGGTTCGGATGGACCGTTAGGATTTTGAAAAATCAAAAAGTGAGCCGTAGCACGGAGTGCTCTATGCTACGCGTAGCACGCTAGCCATGTCCCATATATATATATATATACACACATATATATATATATATACACACACACAAAATTTGATCTCGTGGTACTTTTCCTATCGAAATCATGTTTAACTGTTCAGATCAATTGTTTGAACTTTAAAAATAAATATATGAATCTATAGCACGGATCGATTCATAATATGCGTATCACCGGAGCCTCACTCAAGTTTCAATATTGTAATCAGCTTGTAATTTTTTTCAAAT
Organism: Carex littledalei; assembly: GCA_011114355.1. Classification (NCBI taxonomy): domain Eukaryota; kingdom Viridiplantae; phylum Streptophyta; class Magnoliopsida; order Poales; family Cyperaceae; genus Carex; species Carex littledalei. The sequence goes on from CM022081.1 coordinate 4,943,019, forward strand.
ACATTGAGTGAGATAAAATACATTGGGCCATTTCTCTATTTCTGACGCTTTTAGGTATATGCTTGTGTAAGCGTTAGACATAGAGAAATAACCAATTTGCTCTTGGAAACTGTCAATTAGAAGATTGACATTTTTCTGAAACATGCTACATATTTTTTTATTTTTTTTAATGAAAGAGTAAAATAGGTACTTCATAAATTTAAAATGAGTTTATAAAAGACAATAAAATAGATAAATCGGTGATTTTTTTTATGTTTAAAAGAGTAAATATGATATTAATATTGTCTTTAGTCATTAAGTTAAAAACTTGCTCGTTTCTTTTAGATAGTTTTGTTAGAAAATGATTTGGTGCATGTGTTGTGTATGTGCAAACATTAAGAGTTTATATAAAGAATTTCTATTGTTCATGACAACTAATACCGACATTTTTATTAATATCCAAAGTTTAATACAAATTATTATTTATGTCCAGATTTCGAGCCAATATTGAAAAATACCCAAGCCGGTCAGAAAATGGACGGCTTACTCCCTCCCTAAGCCGGCCATTTTCTGGCCGGCTTAGTATTTTTTTTTTTTTACCGAAAATAATCTATAAAAAGGCACCCCTCCCTTCATCCCAAGGGCACACACCCCGAGGCATCAGCGGAAATTACTGTTAAGGTAATTTTATATTATTTTTATTATTATTTTTTATTTTATAGAATAATTAATTATATTATTAAAAAAATTAAATTTAATTAAAAAAACCCAAAACCCAATACCCAAAACCCAAAACCCAAAACCCTATACCCTAAACCCAAAACCCAAAACCCTATACCCTAAACCCTAAACCCTATACCCTATACCCTAAACCCTATACCCTAAACCCTAAACCCTATACCCTATACCCTATACCCTATACCCTATACCCTATACCCTATACCCTATACCCTATACCCTATACCCTAAACCCTATACCCTATACCCTATACCCTAAACCCTAAACCCTATACCCTAAACCCTAAACCCTATACCCTATACCCTAAACCCTAAACCCAAAAAGAAGTAGTAACCTATCAATTGTTTACTATTTAGTTACCTGACAATTGTTTACCATTTAGTAACCTGACAATTGTTTACCATTTTCTAAAATATAGTTTGTTTACCATGGCCTTTATTTCATTACACTATGGTGGGAAGATGCTTACTAATGCACACGGGGCTTATTACAACAAAGATGCAGCTCATTCATTAATGATTCCAGATGACATCTCACTTTTGGACCTGAAATCCATAGTTTACACACACACTGGTTACAACCCAGAAATATGGGACCTAGAATTGGCAACCCGATATTGCCATCCCTCCAACGGGAAATAGATGGTTGCGAAACTGGTAGATGAGAGTACGTGGAGAGGCATGTTCGGTTATTTGAGGTCCGAAGGGAATTTTCTAATAGAAATATTTGCTAGAAGAGTTCCGGTAGAGCCCGGGGTTGGAAGTTCGGGCTCTGGATCAGCGGCACCACATTATACCCCACAACCAGAAACATACAGAAGTGAGCTTCCTTTAATCGAACCTGACCCAGAAACCTACAACTACGTCACTCCACCAGCACCTCAATGAAGACACTCAGTTTCATCTCCACCTAGACACCATCGAGGCACCACCTAGATCCATAAATGTGGCTCCTTTACCGTTACCTCCAGTATCACCTTAGACCTGCACCAGTAGACGATGCAACCTGCCCGAACTTTGAAGATATTAATGAAATACCGGAGGACGGTCTGAGGAGCGGGGATGAATTTGAGGGAGAAATGTGGGGGGATTCAGATCACGTGGAAGGTTGCGGTGAAGACGGGCCGGTTGAAACAGCTGAAGGGCACATAGGTCGTACTGCTGAGGGGGGGCCGCTTAGTGGCCGGACTGATACGCACCCGTTCCCAGACCTCAATGATGTTTCTGAGTTTAGAGAAGCAGATATTGGTTATTATGGGCAACGGATTGAGTACAAAGGTAAGCTGACTGCAAACCAATATTTTAAAAGCAAAGAAAATCTAATGAAGAAGATCAGAGAGCACAATATCAAAAATAATCAGGAGATTAGAATGAAGAAGAGTGACAAGGATCGGATTCATGTGGTGTGCAAGGACCCGAATTGCCGTTACGAGCTTCGGGCAAAGCCGACGGGATGTGCAGACGCATGGGTTATAACTAAGCAAGACAGGCCTCACACATGTAGGACTGAGCACACGAGGCACGACCACGAATGTCTGACGGCATCACTCATTGCCGATGTCATTGAGAACAACATTAAAAAGGACCCGTGTATGAGCATCCAGACGGTGGCAGACATTGTTTTGGCTGTGTACAGCAATGTGAAGCTAAATCTGAAGTGTAATGCATATTTAAAGATGGTGGGCAAAGTACGTCCTAATGATGCGATGGAGCCGTCCAATTATGAGAAGATTTTCCAAACCTGTGACGGAGGATACCGGTTTGGTATCATGACAACAAACGGCTCCGAGTCGCTCAATAATGTCTTCCGAACGAGTCGTAGATTGCCTGTTTGTGCCATAGTGGAGGATACGTTCTACACGTGCAACAGATGGTTTGTTCAGCGGCGACAGCGAGCAATGAAATTAAAAGACAAGGGGCAGGTTCTTTCTGACCGGGTTTTGCAGAAGATCAAAGAACGTTGGGTGAAAGCTGCAAAAATACGGTTGGTGCGTTACACGCACGGCCAAGGTCAGTACCAAGTTTCATCCCCAAATGAGTACGTTCCTTGCACCCGTAGCGACATGGGCAACATGGAACCCACTCACAGGGAGTTAATGTATATTGTGACAGCGGTCCCGACAGACAAATGAAATGCACTTGCAGAGGTATCCAATTAACTTCTATTCCGTGCGCTCATGTCTTAGCTGTTTGCCGTGATCGAAACTGGCAAGAGGACGACTTTGTTGCAGACTGGTATACTGTGAACTATCTTGTGAGTACTTGGAACCATGTGTTCAATCCAATTGGCAATATGGGAGATTGGGCTGCTAATACTGGAGACAGAATCCTTCCGAGTAGTGGTTGGATTAGGAAGGGGAGGCGAAAACACATCCGTCATGTAATGACGATGGATGAAATGGAAGGTAGACGAAGGGGGCATCAGCCTCGCCGTTCCACTTCCAATAGGCAACGAAGAGGTATGTAACATTCATCCAAAATTATTTTTCTTTTCAATTTATACCAACTTACTAAGTAACACATGCAAATGCAGAGGCAAGAAACGCAGCAAATGCGGCAGAAAATTAGCAAGTAATGGCATCGGGAAGTGGGCCCGGAGGGTCACGTCGTAGCACTGCTATAAGCCGTTTAGATGCAACGGCTATGTATGCTGAAGCAATGGGAGAGGTAATTGCCATAGGAGGAGAGGCGGTTGGGGTGCAAGGGGAGACATCTGGGATCCAACTGAGGAGGTCCACTACTAGACGTACAACAAGGGCATCTACAAGCGAAGCAGCGCCATCTACAAGCCGAGCAGCGCCATCTACAAGCCAAGCAGCGCCATCTGGAACCCAGGCCGGCCCATCTAGTGAGCAACTAGAGCCATCTGGTAGACCATCTCCTAGGGCATCTTTCGCAAGTGGTTTACTTCGGGGATTAAATTTTAGACGTAGTAGTAATAGGTGATTTGTATGCATGTTGTAAAAATTGTGTGAACTATATTTGCAATTTGTGTGTACTTTATTATTTTGTACGAAACTGCTAAATAAGAAGTAATGAAATTAATTAATACTCAAAGAAATTACAACATAATCCATCCAACTACAATAAAATACTAATTCTTAGAACCAAACTCAAATGCATTCAAATTTTAAATCCTACTAATACAACATGAATTCTAAACAAGTCTACTTCTTACAACGAGCCTTGAAAGTGCATGGAACAAAATCATCATCGGAATTTGCTGGATCTGGATCAGTCACAGCAGACGAAGTGGTAGCCTTACCAGTACCCGGAACAAACTTATCGTCCGATGCTGGAGGCTCTGGATCAACCTTCTTCTTTTTCAAACCAAAGCCGTAGGGGTTTTCCACAAAGTCATCGTCTGAAATTTCATACGGACCATGTTGTCTATTTCATTCCTCCATCTTACATGTCACACAATTCCGGGGATCACGGCATACGGGCCAGTTGTTCTTCTTTTCCTCTTTTTTACCTCGATCACTACTTGATCCTCCTCTCGCTGGGCCACGATTGGACATCCTTTTGGCCCCTTCAGACATCGGCCTTTTCGCCTAAAAAATTGCCTTATATTTCTCTCTGTCCCTTCCTCCCTTTCTAAAATATGAGTTGAGTGAATTGTGTGGAGGACAGAGAAGAAAAGGCCTTTTTATAGATTATTTTCGGTAAAAAAAAAAAAATACTAAGCCGACCAGAAAATGGCCGGCTTAGGGAGGGAGTAAGCCGGCCATTTTCTGGCCGGCTTGAGTATTTTTCAATATTGGCTCGAAATCTGGGCATAAATAATAATTTGTATTAAACTTTGGATATTAATAAAAATGTCGGTAACTAATATGTTCTTACTGTAGTTGAGATTAAAGGAGGAGTCAGAAGGTTGATCAAATGATATAAACCTCTTTATAATTATTTGAACAACAAACATATTTTTATATTTTGTTTTGAAAAAAAAATAACAAAAGCTTTTCGAGATACTTAAAAATTTGGTTGATAGCAATAATTTATCATGAAGGCATGTGAATAAATGTGAATTTAGTAAAAGCGACCGTACAATAATGCTGATTCTTTTTTTAAGAAAGTGAAGGACAATTTAAGCAAAATATTAGCACTGTTACTTAGAGTCTAACTATGCTACTTATATAAACATATTATAATTCATGACATGTGTTTATAAGTCATATATTCATTTTTAAAGTCCAAACGACAAGTTCAAACTGTTCAAACCGATTCCCTTCTTGAGAGCTTCATTTACATATAAATTTTTTAAATCTTAACATTGATTTAGTAACAAAAATAAATTTTGTGCGTATCTTAATGTATATTTTTTCTGAAAAATCTTCATTTTCAAAAATTCTAAAAAAATAGTAAAAAAATGAAAAAAAAAAATGAAAAATGTGCTAGTCTCCAAGCACATTCTGATATGGAGATCATATTGAATGGTTCAAATCAACTGTTTGGACTTTCAAAATAGATATATGATTTATTGACATATGTCATGATATATTTATATATGTAGCGTAGTCAGACTCTTAATACTTATATTTATATATGTCATGATATAGTCACTCTTAATACTTCATATATAAGTAGTTCAGTCAATAGGGATAATTCCTACAACCACAAGTTCTACAACTTATTTCTAGTACCATACCCTATTGTGTAGAATGAAATTTGCATCGTTTTAACCTGATATCAAAAGGAACATTTTACAATTGAAATCGACACTAAAATAATATTGATCGGGCTAAAAATTATTTTATCCACTGCGGTAACACAAGAGATACTCACCCCAACCGTATATATTTTTCCTTTCTTTCCTTTCTATAATTCAAATAAACTTGTTTAAATTGGTTGATTGTTTTTATTTTTATTTTCTTTCCTTTTAAATGGTCGGCAGTTAGGGGTGTCAATGATTTTTTTTTAAAATAGAATTACTTAAATTGATTTAACGGAACAAGCCTTTGGCAGAAGGAATTTCGAAAACTAGCCTCCACCGATCCTAGGGACCGGTGGAGCAAAAAAAATCCAACCTACACTGGTCCTAGGGACCGGTGGAGCCTGTTTTGCACCAGCCACACCATGTTACACGGAAGACCACACGAAAAACACCCTGCACCGATCCTGTGAATCGGTGGAGCTTGAAAAATGCCTCCACCGGTCCTGTGGATCGGTGTAGGTAGGTTTAGGGTTTAAACCAGCCAGCCGCACCTTCTCCTCTCTTCTTCTCTTCCCAGCCTCCATTCTTCTCTCTTCTTTCTTCTTTCTTTCATTATTTCGTTTTTCTCAAATTCTTAGAGGAGTTGCCATATGAACAGATCGCCACCACCATTGTACTCAGCATCATCTTTTGATTATTATTGTGAGTTTTTTTTTACTCATCTGTTTATATTTAGTGTTGTAAAATTGAAAAATATTTAGAGTTAATTTGGTGTTTGAATTTTGTTCAGCAAAATGTCCCTGCTATTGATCAATGTGTATTATGGTGGTAACCTCCAAAGCACTTCAACAGGTGTTGGTTATGACATAGGGGCTGCATTTACCTTTACCGTATCTGATTCTACCAGTTTTGCTATTATAAGACGGCAAATATACGTTGGACTTGAATTGCTTCCAAGTCGAGTCAAATTGACAATCATGGTACGTATGAACACAGCACAACCCGGATCGTACCATTTCTCACTATTTCTGATAGAAAATGAGGAAACTTGGGATGTCATTAAACAAACTGCAGCTCAAGTGGCTGGATTTAAGGTTATAGAATTGGTAGCTGAGGCACACCAGGGTAGAACCCAAATCAGTTATGAGGCACACCAGGGTAGAACACAAACTAAGCTCAAGTGGCTGGGAGAAGTCTTACGAGATGCTGCCATCGTTGTTGGGTGCCATCAAAGCATCTAATCCAGGTACACAGTACCTAATAGAACATGAACCATCAAACACGTTTAATACCAATATTTTCAACCGGGTTGCATGGGCATATGGGCCATGCATTGAAGCATGGCCTCATCTTCGACCCGTTATCAGTGTTGATGCCGGGTTCTTATCCGGAAGATACAAGGGTAAACTTTTTATGGCATGTGCTTATGATGTAGAGCAACAACTCGTGCCAATTGCATTTGCAATTTGCGAAAAAGAATCTTTGCAAAATTGGGGTTGGTTTATGAATTGGTTGCGGATCAATGTTGTTGGACCAGGAAAAATATGTGTCATTTCGGACCAGCATCTGGGTATACGAGGGGTGTTTGAAGCACCCAATTTAGGATGGTGTGAGGAAGCAGGTGAAGCTGTCCACCGACTATGTTCACAACATATTGCTCAAAATATTTGGAAAAAATACCCTGAAAAGTGGATCAAAAAGGTATTCAAGAAATATGTTGAGAAGAAAAAAATCTGGAGATTTGAAGAGGGGATGGAAATGATTAGGCAAAGAGATGCAGACGTATATGACTACATTATGAAATTTGGTAAACGGCTCCGCAACTCTGATGCAGAGCCTTTGGCTCTGCATAAGTGGGCACAAGTGCATGATGGATATCTCAATCGATGGGGTATAATGACAAGTAATGGCTCTGAGGTACTAAACAGTGTATTTAGGATTGCCAGACAACTACCTGTGTGTGCAATTGTTGAGAAGACCTTTTATAAGTGCGTCGACTGGTTTGTAAATAGGCGGGAGGCCGCGATTGGATGGGAGGCATCGGGATTGGATTTTTCAATGCACATTACACTGCTTTTACATCGTCGTAATGAGAAAGCAAGGAAACATGATGTAAGACCGATGTATTATGGCCATAACAACTATGAGGTTATTGATAAAAATGGAATTCTCGAGACAGTAAGTCAATAATTCAATAAATCTAATTATTTACTTTCACGTAATACATTTGATGTAAATTGCATTTTTTAATTGAAGGGTGTTCGGGGCGAAGTGAAGTACGATGTTACCTTCCCTGCAGAAGGAATGCCTATATGTGTGTGTCGGAGACCTCAATTAACAGGAATCCCATGTAACCATGTTCTGGCAGTTTGTTTCTTTAGGAGGCTAAATCCTAACGACTATGTTAGCCCATATTTCAGCTTACAAAATTATATAAACACCTGGTCTGGTCGTTTCAATGGATATGGAAATAAACGGAATTGGCCATTGGTTGATGGCCCCATTATAAGGCCAGATCCGGATAAGGAAAAAATAAATAAGGGTAGGAGAAAACACAAGCGAAGAATAATGACTATGGACAAAATGGAGGCCCCTGCCACGAGGCGGAATGCTCGACAACATAATCAAGAGTCAACTACAGCAAGACATTCGGGTATAACAATTTAAAAATTCAAAATACAATTCGTTTGCCATTTTATTTGAACTAAGTTGTACTCATTTTGTAACAGGTGCATCGACTCGATAAACTCGTAGGATTTAGGGATTTCTAAGAATTTATGTTGTACTCATTTTATTTGAACTAAGTTGTACTCATTTTCTAAGAATTTATGTTGTATTCTAAGAATTTATGTTGTATTCTAAGAATTTATGTTGTATTCTAAGAATTTTTATTGTATTCTAAGAATTTATGTTGACATTTTTATTGTATTCTAAGAATTTATCTTTGACATTTTTATTGTATTCTAAGAATTTAATCAAGAAATTATGCTTCAGTGGTACAAACATGAATTTCAAATATGATTCAAATAAGCATAATTTAAACAACACATTTAGCCATGCTACAAAAATTCAAATAAACATAATTTAAAGGATAATTAAAGTTAGTCCAATTAAAGTTACAATAGTCCATTTAACATTACAGATAACATACATATAATAATGGATCCAATCTAACATTAACCTAAGAATTAATGGATCCAATCTAATTACTCTTCAGGTACCTCTGCAAAAAAATAAAATTAAAATGTATCATGCATTAATCAATAAATAATGGATCCAACCAAAAAATTAAAATGTATCATGCTTAACAGAGACACTTACTCAGTCGAAACATGTTAACGCCTTCGTCGGCGCGCACGCGGTGGTCCAAGGGCGTCAGTCCCGGGAGTGTACGGCTGAGTAGGCTGCCTTGTACGGACTCCAAGAGGTGGACCTGAAGTGGATGGAGCATAATCTGCTGTAAGATTTCCCGGATCTGCAGTGGATAGTCCCATCATACTAAAGTCTCCCGTTAGTTCATCGAGCATGAACTGAGATATAGATCCAGGCTCTGTGCCGCTCATGAAGTTGTCCCACGTCGGGGGAGGCTCTGAAGTTGTAGGGCGACGATAATGCTGATCAGGGAAATCATCATCCAAATTGATCATGTCCAAGTCCATAGGGATCCCAGCACTGTCGAGTATGCCTCGGAAGATGTGGATCTGATCAATATCCTCTATAATGTCACGAGCATTCTCGAGCATCATCTTGCCATATGCCATTTGTCCCGGGGTCTTCACCATGTCTATTGCCTGCATAGTAAATTGTATCGTCCGAGAAATCTGCATAATACATTTCGAACTGTGACATATTGCACATTAATATTGAAAAATCTAGTTTGATTGAAAAAAAAATAATGTACGAACCACACGAGAATGCCTATGACCATGAGGAACGTATGCCAGTGTTGCAACATCTCCTGTCCGCGGGGGAGCCTGACGTCGTAGAGCTTCCGGATTGTTATCTGATAGATACACTGATCTCATACCACGCGCGTTGAACCAATGCATGTACATATGATGCCTACTCATGTCATATGGTCTCCGCTCTCCAATTAATACTGCAGGCTTCTCGATGTACTCACTAAGAGTAATCGCCCAACAACCATCCCTTGTTGAATTGCCATCGTGATACCACGTCTTTCGTAAATAACTGATCTCATCCCATGGTAGAGGAGGAGGAGGCGGGACCTCTTGATACCTACCTAACTGGCGCATGACCCTATCCGCATGCTGGTAATCCACCATCCAAAAATGGACCACATAACCGCATCTCATCCAAAAATGGATCACGTAACTGATCATAGTAATCAACGTATGGTCGCTAGTTAACTGTCTCATCAGCTAGTCTATCGAAGTTATCTCTATACGTGGCTGTACCACCTGTAAAAAAAAATATAAATTTTAAAAAACAATTATAAATCTATCGAAGTTATCTCGAATTATAAATCTTTTTACCTAAGTGAGGGTTCTCTGGCCACAGATGAAAAGTGGTCCACTTCACACCGAAAGCATTCCTCCTATCCTCATCGGCACCACCAAAGGGAAGTGGCTCTGATCGGGGTATAGGCCGACCAACAGAAAATCGAGTCCATGACCATATCTGTAATAACAACATAGGACCCGCTATCGTGTCTACCCCCGCGTGGCAAGCACGTGACAACTCTCGATAGAGATGTGCAAGTACAGCACCTCCCCAATTGTATTCTCGTGGAGTCTCTAGATCAGTGATGAATTGCAAGTACATCGCAGGGACTCCATCCGCACTTGAATCTGGAAACATAACCGACCCGAATAAATCCATACAAAAACCTCGGGTGTACCGTGCAACTATCTCATCATTGTGCCAATCTTCTAAGGGTAAACTAAATTGCGCCCGCAACCATTTTAGTCTAAGCGCATAAGCAGAGACGGACAATCGTTCTTTCGGTGTGTTAGGATTATAAATCCTATATTTATATGGCATTGTCTGATGGAGGTGATTGTAAAAAATAGCCGGATCAGCCCCTAGATCAAACTCTAAGTATGGGTCCCAATCAGTATCGCTGGTGCCAGTAATCGTGTCACCTGCAAATTAAAAGAATTATACAATTAACAATTTATTTTTTATAAATAGTTAATTAAATTAACCGATAAACAACTTCTGATTATTAATTACCCTTAATCGATAAGCCCCATAGACATGCAACATCTTCCAACGTCACTGTCACCTCACCGACAGGTAGATGAAATGTATTGGTCTCCGGCCTCCACCTCTCAACCAGAGCAGTAATCAAATGCGGATCAATCTTGCAATCATTAAGGCGAGCAATTTGATACAACCCTAACCTCTTCAGAGCACCGTCCATCCGACTGTTGTAAGCAATACTAGTCTGATGTGAATTTACCTGCAATGAAGAGGTAGGCTGCCAAAAAGAATTAAAACATTATAAACCCTTCAAATACTTCATATAATATTTATTTGCAACAAATAATTAATAAATATAATCAAAATTACCATATCACGAACTTGCCATGCCCTGTGGTTCTGTGGTGCTAATTTCAACAACTCTGGATAATCCGGATTATCCATTGACTCTGTTAGAAAATTTGATAAACAAATATTTTTGCAACTGATGAGAGTCATCACACGTAAATATATAAACAAATATTTTTTCAAGCATATGGCTACAATAATGAAAATTGAACTATATGTAAACAACATATCATCTAATTTTGATTTTCAAAATAAACTTCATGAACACTTAATTACACAAATTTATACTACATATTACTAAGTTTACACATTTATAATTTTATCTAATTTTAAACTTCATGAGAGTCATCATCACACATTTATCTAATTTTACAAAAATTATAATACATATTACTAAAAAGTTACATTATACTACATGAACACTTAATTACACAAAATTATACTACATATATACTAAATTACACTAAATTAACATCAAATAAACTCTAAATTAATACTACATTAGCACTACATTACACTAAATTAACATCAAATGAACTCTAAATTACACTACATTACCACTAAATTACACCAAATACTAATTTAACACTACATTTCACAAAAACAATCTAAATATACTAAACAAACTAAATTAAATTAGTTATTCATTTTAATTCGGCTAAAATAAAAAATTATCAAAAGAGGGATATTTACCTCGTCAAAATCGTAGATCCGAAGAGTTTCTAACTCTCTTAGACGATCCATAAATTTTAAAACAATTGGATGGAGAAATGGTTGAGTAAATTGAGAGGATAAAAGAAAAAGAAAAAAAAAACAAAAAGAGTTCGGAGAGGAAACGAAGGAGAAGAAAGGGAGAGACAGAGATGGAGCTCTCGGGAAGAAAATTAGAGATCAAGCCTCCACCGGTCCTAGGGATCGGTGGAGCTATAGATGGGGATTTTCTGTGGCGAGGGGTGTGGCTGGTGCAAAAGAGGCTCCACCGGTCCCTAGGACCGGTGTAGAATGGGTTTTTTTTGCTCCACCGGTCCCTAGGATCGGTGGAGGCTAGTTTTCGAAATTCCACCCAGCGGAGGCTTGTTCCGTTAAATTGATTTAAACTAATTCTATTTAAAAAAAAAAATCGGTGTCAATGGTACCTTTTTAGTCATTTATAAAACCGTATTCCATTTTTTAGATAATATGTATATATCAGGTTTTAATTAATTTGAAAGTTGCTAAGTGTTAAATAGTACGTGTAAATATGTTTTAATAACTTTAATATGGATGATAATTAAATTCTAAATCGACTTAAATTTAATATAAGTGCTATCTAAATAATTAAATAGAAAAGCACAGCGCACTACAACACAACACGACGCACACCTGACACATTATGTCACAGCACGGTGTTTGGCACACGCCATAGAAAACTTCAGCATTTTGGCACATCACGGCTTAATATTACGGATGAAAAAGGGTCGGATAATATCCGATCGAAACCGGATCCGTATTCAGATATCCGATATATTTGCAGATATGAATTTGAATTTTAATTATCCGTATCCGAATAATATATATAGAGTGAGCCTATGGTGCTATGCATAGCAAGGATGGCTAGTGTACTACGGCTCAATATGGTATTTTTTAAAATCCTAACGGTCGATCCAACCGTTCAATGTGATAATCATATGAATATGTACTTGCAAACTAAATTTTATATTTTTTCGAATTTTTTTACTATTTTTTTAGATAGGTAGAAAAATCAGTGTTTTCTGAAAATTCTGGACCATCAAAATTGTACCTATCTAAAAAAATAGTAAAAAAATTCGAAAAAATATAAAATTTAGTTTGCAAGTACATATTCATATGGTTATCACATTGAACGGTTGGATCGACCGTTAGGATTTTAAAAAGTACCATATTGAGCCATAGTACACTAGCCATCCTTGCTATGCATAGCACCATAGCCTCACTCATATATATATATATATATAGAGAGAGAGAGAGAGTGGCTAATATCAAAACGTTTGCACCAAGGTCCTCGTGCAACCAAGTTGTTTTCGGATTTTCAAAGTCCAAACAGTCGATCCAAACCGTTAGATGTGATCTCTATATTAAAATCTGCTTATAGACCAAATTTTACATTTTTTGGAATTTTTTTACTATTTATTAAGCCACTTTGAAAATTGCTGATCACATGGTCCAGAATTTGGTTGCACTGTTTTTACTGTTCACCCGGATCATCAATTTTCAAAGTGGCTTAATAAATAGTAAAAAAATTCCAAAAAATGTAAAATTTGGTCTCCAAGCAGATTTTAATATAGATTGAATATCTAACGGTTTGGATCGACTGTTTGGGCTTTGAAAATCGGAAAACGAGTTGGTTGCACGAGGGCCTTGGTGCAAACGTTTTGATATTAGCCACTCTCTCTCTCTCTCTCTCTATATATATATATATACCGAGTAGAACTAGGGTGTTCCTAAGTTCACCAAGTTCCTTTGTGAACTCAACTCTAAAATCTATTGGATTGACTTCAAACGACAAATTAAACCGTTGAAATCCTTCTACCTTACGGGTGATACGTCTACATGTGAAATTTTAAACTTTCGAATTAATTTAGTATAAAGTCAAGTGGTCAAAATTAGAAGGTTTATAAATTAATTTTAATGCATTCATTTTTTGAACGCCTTTTGACCACTTGACTCTATGCAAAACTAATTTAAAATTTTAAAATTTTCACATGCAGATGCATCACTCGTAAGATAGAAGGATTTCAACGTTTGGATTCGTCGTTTGAAGTCAATCCGATATGTTTTAGAGTTGAGTTCACAAAGGGGTTTGGTGAACTTAGGAACACCCTAGTTCTACTCTATATATACCATATATTTTAATATATATTATGAAAATATTTACGTATATATCTATAGATATCCGATATTTGATATCTGATCCGTATTCTATATATCCGTCTAATATTCAATCCGTATCCGTATCCAGAAATAAAAATAGATACGAATATAGTTTTACCACTATCCGATGTATCCAATCCGTTTTCACTTAATATACTTCATATTTTGAAATTAGGAAAACAGGTCAAAAATAAAAAAGGAGTCTTTAAAAAAATGAGTGTGTCCGCAACGTTAAATTGCGGACACATATTCTGTTTGCTATTTAACGTGGCAGACACCCATTTTCTGTTCTCTTTGTCATTGCGGCCGTGACAAAAATAGAATTTATAGAAAATTGTAGTTAAATGGTTTATCTTTTTTTTTTTATGGTAAATATCAAATTTCGGTGTAAGTTTTGAATTTTTATTGTAACTTGTAATAATTCACAAAAAAATGAAAAAAAAATAAAAAAGATCATAGAAATTATGCAGAGAGCCAGTTGATATGTTTAAATGATTTGATTATGAGGATAAGTTTAACTGATTACAAATTATTTGAAAAACTATTACAACTATTCAAACGATAATGATTTGGTTATCTATTAAAGCAGTCCGAAAGATTCATCATTTTGTTTTTACCCACATTTGATAAATTACACAATACTTTATTATATCAAATGTAGTACAAAATATATTTATACTGTAGAAACATGTGTCTTCTTTCTTTAACTTTAATTGATTATATAATTAGTTATGAGTAAGGTTAAAATGTCCCATTGGTTGTACCTCAATCATATTTCACATTCTTATTTTTGTATTTAAAATTTAGACATTTGATTTGAACCGCTCAAAATGATCTCCACATTAAAATGTGATTGGAGACAAAATTTTATATTTTTTATAATTTGTTTACTAACTTTTTTAATAGATACAAAATCATTATTTTTAGATGGTCCGAAATCTGAACCAATCATGCCCGCATACCTATATCTCTATTTTTAAAGTTCAAAGAGCCAATCTGAATCGTTCAACATGATCTTCATATGAAAATGAACTCGGAGACCAAATTTTGCACTTTCTTTAGAATTTTTTTTATTTTTTAGATAGGTAAAAAATTGTGGACTATTTAAAAACGACGATTTTCTATCTATTTAAAGAAAATAATAAAAAGCTTCTACAAATGTAAAATTTGTTCTCTACAAACATTTTCATATAAGATCATATTTAACGATTTGAACCGATTGTATTAACTTTGAAAATAGAGATACAAATCTTTAGCATGAATCAATTGGTAATATAATATTCGACAAAAAAAAATGTTTGAATTACTAAAGGTCTAGTGTGATTTGTTGAGAATTATTTTATTCATAGAAAATATTACAAAATAATATATAAAAGGAGAAAGAGAACTTTTATTTTTTGATACAAAGAAGGATCAAAAGAATTTTTATCGATTCAAAGTTTGAAACAGTAAAATTTCTATTGATATATTTTTTTTTCTTAATAAAACTGTCTGAAATCTTATGTGACAACCAAGGCAAGAATTTTTAAGACAATTTATTTTGAAGGTCCAAAATTTGTCCAATCCACAGAGAATCCAAGGCAACTGGACAAAAAAAAATTCTTTGGATTGGATTTTTTTTTACCGATTTAAATTTCTACTAATCTTTCTGTGCATAATTGAAGATACTCTTTCTATTTTCCTATATAATTTTTATAATATTTTCTTTGAATACAAAGTTCTCTGATTTGTTAGTGCAATGTAAAATTGATTTACAGTGAATATATTTATTAAAGTTCGTACTAGTTGCATGTGCAGTGCTTACATTCGGGTTGCACGTGCTAGCAAGAGTCAAGCACGTGCTTAACCAATATGAACCCCACAGCCCACAGGGTACTACTTTCCAAATATAGAATAAAAACAAGTTCAGAACAAACCCTGTCTGCTGTTCTTCTTTCACAGCGGATCCCAACAGGTCGGTTCACGGTGGGTGTATGCACCTCTCGCTCTCTATTTCCAGAGAAAGAAAATAACACTTAGGGCCTAAGATGTTTTGTCGTTTTCCTCCCCCACTCGAGTATAAATCTCGCTCTACGGCCGCCTCTCACTTCTCTTAAGTTCACTTTATAGTTTCCCCTTTCTCGAAAGAACTTCTGAAAGAAGCCAAAGCCAAAATTGCAAAAGATTGAAAGGACGATAACGGGTTGAGAGATGTATGCGGATGCGGGTTGGGAGATTGGAATCTCTCCCGGATTCCTGACTAATTACGGGTTCGGGCACTACGACCAGTATCAGCAGCGATTTCCGATGGCCGAATCGGGGCTGATCTCCTCCAGCTCCTGTTTCACTGACGTTGGGTCCCACGTGGTAATTTCCTACTCTCTTGCTTGCTTTTTTTGCTTGTAACTACAGATTTTAAGTTCCTCTCCAATTTGAACGACACTGGAGACGTCCATTATTGTATGAATCCACATGGCAAGCTTCCAATTATAATTGATGAAGATCGGTGAATGCCTGAATTGAGAGGAGGGAAAGGAAGAAGAGAGAAAGAGTGGAAATTTACCTTGCTTTCTGAGTTTAATTTCAGAAGATTAAACGAGGTGAATAGAGAAAAATTTAATTTATCCCTCGATTCAATTCTTCCATTTTTGTTCCCTCTCAGTTTGAAAGATAACAAATTTGAATTCATCCTCATTTTCTTTCCTTCCCTTTTACTTCCCAACTACGGAGCAGTCTTAGTTGATTGACTGAGCTGATTTGAATGATGTTCACCATGCTCCTTTTTTTTTCAATTGCTTGCTTGAAATTAGTAATATTCTTTATGAAATAGTGGAAGTTGTTATTTTGCTGATTCCGTAAATTCAAATCATTTATGTCTAATAGCAGTGGCAAAAATTTCGATTCCCAATTTGTTGTGTGTGTGTTTGTGTGTTGAATTATCAAATTCGGGTACTGAATTACTGAAATTTCTCGAGAGGAACACTAATTGAAAAGCTAATTAAAGCAGATTGACTAGATCTTATATCTATGCAAATTATCTTTGATCTTGTGGTACAATTTCAACTTATAAGTGTCTCGTGATGCTTTTCCTATGAATGGTGTATTTCTATTTGCTGTAAGATGCAAGTTTAATTCCACTACTGGTTCAATGTCACATCAGAGCTCCCATTTGATGTAATGTCGGCCAATTTAGAAAAATATTCTTGTTAATTTTATACACAAATCGTGTACTTCAATGATGTTGGGTGGGTATTTTCTTAAATACTTGATTGTCTACTTCTAGAGTTTTCTTAGATCAGTGACGTGAGTATTTTCTTTAATTAGTTATGTTCTTATTTATGCAGTGAAAATTGAAAAAAAAAAAAAAAACATCTGAAATCGTGTGTCAAATTTCTCTTGGTTGACCAGAGAATTTGTTATATTTACAATTATAAACTCTTTTTCACAATCAAATAAAGAATAATTATTAAACTTCTAAAGTTTCATTTTTTTTATCAATAAGGTCTAAAGTATTGCATCTAATTAATCATTTAACTTTAAAATATAATTTCAGTGCTGAGGATTGATTGGACCCATGAATTAGTTTTAAATTTCATCCTTGATATTTTTTAAAAAGGAGGTATTCTGATTCAAGACATTTTAGCCATTAGAATCTATCATTTCTAAACCAATAGATTAGGTTTAGAGATTGGTGCCAAACAACTGTTTATTGGTATCTGCTTTAAATTTTGATAGAGACACTAAAGAAGTTGACTAGCACCAAATAATAGTCTTAAATAGAGTTATCTTTGCATAGTTGTACCCTAAAAAGTGTGTTTGCATAATTTACATTTCTTAAGTTAGGGAATTTCATCAACTTGTAAAAAGGGGCAATAAGCACCATAAATTAGCACCCAAAAAGGGAAAAAAAGTGTGAAACCTCTGCTCTTCTTTAAGCAGTTAGCACCATTACTTTATCAAAATAAGAAAGAGAAAAGGGACTTCTCAGTTGTACTTCCACAGAAAATGACATGTACTGACTGTACTATCAAAAATATCTTTTTTTGCTAAGTTGTAGATTTTGTGTTTTTCTAGGGTTTCTTAATAAAAAATCTCTCTTTATTCTTCTTTCATTTCTATAAACAGTTGATAAATCCTTGGAACTGTTCTATGCAGGGTGCCATTGGTCAACCTTCGATTATGTCAGAATATGACCTAGGTGGAGAGGGAGACCTATTTAAAGCGCCTGAAACGATAATAGAAGAACCGGTTTTGGGTATAGATCCGGTTGCCGCTGCTGCCATTTCCATTATCTCTAACACCGATGACATCATCTCTGACACAATCAACGTCTCTGACATGCATTTAATGCAAACAGACCAACTGCTAAATGATGTTTTTTTCGAGTGCAAGAAGGATCTACTTGAGAAATCGGCCATAGAAGAGACCACTGATTTTACTGATCTGTTGGATGTGAAGATACCTCCTGTGCAGGAGATAATGGAGGCTCCAGTTCAAAATGTACAAGAGAGTGGGGCGAAAGGTGTTGCTGAAATATGTGCACAAGGGGAGGGGGTTATTCAGAAAAGAAGCATCAGTTCTGGCTGTTTGAATTCGATGGAGTGGGTCCCGGGATGCTCTGTCAGACCAAATTTTCTCGACTTTCAGGGGCTCGATTTTGAAGCTGCTTTTGGATTGAGGAGAGCTTACAGTGATGGAGATATTCAGGTGAATTTTATTTTTGTCACAAAACTCGGTTCGCTGTAGTGTACAAATCGTGCTATTCAATAATTGTTTGGTGCAATCATTCACCGTTCTTTTTTTAATGTACCACTTGACTGATCCTCCAATAATTTATATATCACATATAAGTAGAATTTGACTAAAGATGCTTTTTTTTATTACAGAATTTGGGAAGTAATAACATGAAAATGGTGAACGTTCAAACCTCATTCGAGCGGCTTCTAACCATAAATGATTTGAAGAGCGAAGAAAGGAAGCAAAAGCTTTCTAGGTATAGGAAGAAGAAAATCAAGAGAAATTTTGGCCGAAAAATAAAGGTATCTAAAATAAAGATCAATTTATTTTTATTTACCAGAAGGCAAACAATAATTGACTTTACAACCAAGTATCACATAAATATTGCCACTAAGAACTTATTTACTGGCACTATAGTTTACAACATTAAATGATGTTAAATAATCTATTTCATTTATTTTATTTTTTTAATTCTTAATTTTTTTTTTTTTATATAGTATGCATGCAGGAAGGCATTGGCAGATAGTCAACCGAGGGTGCGCGGTAGGTTCGCAAAGATCAAAGAATGAACTCTTACAAAATCTGAGGGCAAATAAGTAAAAAATGTAAAAAGTTAATCACCAAAAGCCACCACCTTCCCTGAATCTCAGTAAGCTTCTTGAGAAAAAAGTTGCATGCATTCTTTCTTTCAATGGGTTTTCTGAGAGACACCATGCGGCGTGCCTCGAGCACTCGAATGGTTCTTTTGTAATAATAAGTATCTATTAGTAGATATGTATGGTGTTCCAGCTGAAACTCGCTATATATATTCTGTAAAAATATGAAATAAGTATGTATGTAGTTAGCTGGCACCTGTATCAGGCTCTAATTAGAGTAGAATTCTCATATTAGTTTGTTATTTTATGTTCTATTTTCTTGTACAAGTTTAATTATGTTGTTCAAGTTTAGTGATTTATTATGCTTTCATATTACAAGTCTCTGATTCATAATTTATGGGGTTAGCTTTCAGTGAAAGCTAAGTTTGCATTGATCGAATATAACACCGACAAAAGAGAGAAAAAATAAAAAGTTTGCATTAATGTTGTCGAACTTTCCAATCATTGCAATCATTTAATATATCTAAGAGACTAGATAGGATTTATGATATCGAAATAACATAAAGAAATTGCGCAACCCAATGAGATAGGTGTTAATAAAATAATTCAGATACATTTTAAAAGTAACTCAGAGTAAACCAATGTTTTGGGCTTCCAAAAATGGCAGGCCCATTGGGCCGACAATCCGTGTTTTACATTTTAGTTTTTGTTGAAAGCTGTGCTCAAAGTGTCTTTTACTCTGTTCACTGGGCCTTTACAAGCCCAGCATACTTAAAATTTTAAACAAAGGCAAAAGGCCTTAGACTATAGTTATCGCATAATATATATTGGCCCGTTCGGCTACAGGTGGAACAATGAAGGAATAGAGGTAAAATGGAATTTGAAATATGTTTATATTTCGCATTATTTTGGTCGTGTTCCGTTGAAAGTAAAAACATGAAAGGTGAAATAGTATCAATGAATGAGTCAATTTTCATTTTGAAAGAAAAGTGGCAATTTTCACGTGAGAAGAAGTGAGAAAACGGTACATCAGTTGTTTGAGAGATTAACTGTAAAATACACAAGGGCAGTGCAAAACGATGTGTGTTTATTTACTTATTTATTTTATTTTTTTAAGTTTCTTTTCCAAATAAAACTTGCAGTTTCACTACTCATGAGACAAATATTCTTTACCACTTTTGTCTATTTTGTTTTACTTCATTTTAGAGCTTTAATATTTGTTATCTTGTAACCAGTGTTATTAAAACCAGACCGGACCAGTTAGTTCAACCGGAAAAAACCGGACACTAATTCGGTTTGATTCGATAAAGAGACTGCCTATGTAATTCGACCGGGTTAAAACCGCCTATATATGTTTGTTTGCTCTTCCACGGTTCAGAAATTGAGATAAAAAAAAGAAGGAAGCATAAATGCTAACAAAAGTAGCCGAATAGAAATTCAAACTTTGCAAATTTATGGAGACAAACAGGGATATAATCTAAAATTCTAAACCATTCAATTTTAAATTTAGAATGTTAAACTTTTAAGCTTTTTGTAAGAGGCTACTTGCATAATTATTCTACGTCACATTTTTTTTCTACTTTGTTGTTGCTTTTTTATTTAATTGTTCACAACATGTACGTCATATACCTATCAGTCCGACAAACGCATACCGTTATTTAAAACACTGGTTTGTAGTCGAGAAAATATGGCATTTAGTTGCAAATTTTAACATATCAGGCTAGCTGTCATTTTTTTTTCATTAAGAAAATCAATGTGATCGTTTAGCTTTATAACTGTTGGGTCTTTAAGAAAATACTAAACTTTTATAGAATTATATTAAATGTGTCTGAACTTCTTGTGTAGCAAAATAATCAAGAGGGGACAAACAAAGTCTCCTGTAAAGCAATCTTTCTAATGCAAAACTTTCCCTGAGTAAGATTTTGGATATAATAACACTAGTCTCATGTTAAGCAATCTTATTATAAGTGTTCTTCTTCTCTTTTACTACTACAAACTAAACCTGTTCCTTAATCTCCTCCATGATTAAATACAATATAATACATTGCACTAATTTACACAAGAGGCCCACCCTTCAAATACTCGGTGAAAGCCAAGGCCACCGAGCCTAGCATGGCAAATCTTCCATTCCACATCTCGGCATTCTCATTCATGATCCCGGTGGTTTTCGACTGCACATTTTCTCCTTTAAACAAGGGTACCAATGAGGCAACCGAGAATAGTACCGCTGTGCCAAAAAACCAGGAGAAACCACCGTTCGATAATTGCACAAATAAATCTTCACCGCTTGCGGCCTCTGCAGCTATTGCTGCAACGAAACCAAGCATGGCTAGCCGTCCATTGATTCTCTCTGGTGCTGGACCGCTGAATGCTAGCACATCCGAGAACTTGGTGCTCACCTTAAAAATATTTTCAATTAAGTACTAGTTGTAGAAACTAGAAACTTAAATCATGTACAGTAGTTTAAACTGTTCTCTTTTTTATTTCAATTATTTTGTTAAGGTACCTTAGGTTTAGGTTTTGGAGCTCCAGAGGTTGCTGCTCCGGCTGCATATATAATTAATGAGAATAAATAAATTGTTAGTTTTAAATCAAGTATATATACTGACAGTGATAAGAAATAAGTACAGTATTTGATACTCTTTTTACATGTCTATTCAGTATTTTAATATAATAACAAATATCCGGGTTCAATATATATAATGGTGACACTTAAAATCCAAGATATTATATTCTTTAAAAAGAAAAAAGGATGGATGAACAAATTATATATGCCCATGTAAATAGAACTCAGACACAACAAAGGTAAAAAAGAAATTTATGAGGATATATATATAATACATGCTTGCCTCATTTTGGCAACGTACAACAGTCCTCCGTGGCAACGATCTAACGGAGGGGAGGCCGACAAGGCGGCTCCTCTGAGCAACAATTGGTGCTCTCACTGACATGTAGGAGCTGAGTGCAAATGATGAAGTTGCCATTACAGCTGAGCTCTTACTGAGAGAAAACAGTAAAGCTTGTGGATTATGTAGTGATCAAATCACAGTGCAGCTGATCTTCTTTTTAGGGTTTGAGAGAGGTGTCAATATATAATGGTTTTGGTCCTGGCATCCTGGTGTGGTTCTAAGTTCTAACAGAGAACACGCGCGTCGGTTCAATAATTAGGACCGCTGGATGGATGCCACGTGGCATGCATTGTGCCGTCATGGTATGTGATAGTGAATTTTAAAGAAATTTTTGGGAGGAGATTGGCGCTTAGCATGAGTGTGCAGTGCAACGTGTACGCTTTTGGCACGTGAACTGTTGGTTCTTCTCTCGTCATATAGAGCTCTATCATGTTTGATAATTTGGTACTTAAATTTAAGAAATAATAAGTTGTTTACTTTGTTTAATTTCTTTATATTTATATTTTATTTATGAGTGAGGCTATGGTACTATGCGTAGCGCGGATTGGTTCGTACTACGAATTAATATTTTTTCGTTTTTAAAATCTTAACGGTCGATCCGAACCGTTCAACATGATCTCCATATGAATATTTACTTACAGACTGAATTTTATATTGTTTTAAAATTTATTTCCTATTTTTTTAGATAGGTAGAAAATCACTTGATCCGATCATTCTGAACCAACCAAAAACAGTGATTTTTTACCTATCTAAAAATAGTAAAACAATAAGAAAAATGTAAATTTTAGTTTGAAACTACATTTTCATATGAAAATCATGTTAAACAGTTCGGATTGACTGTTAAGATTTTGAAACGAAAATATTAATTTGTAATACGAACCAATGCATAATATGCATAATATATACCATAGCTTCACTCTTTATTTATTATTTAATAAATTAATTTATTTGAAAAAGTAAGACATTGAAAATGTATCTTATCTAGTGGACTCTACGGGCAAAGTAATTGTGTAGAATAAGTTAATTTGTCAGAAGAAATAAAATATTTTTTCAGAATTAATTAATTTAGCTTAAGCCTATCTATATTTTGCTGATATTTTTCTCGTTTGATGATGAGTGCAAAACCAATATATATTTTGATAAGGTTTTACTTGGCATTTTAGTCGAATACCTTGTTTTTATGCTATTTTAGCAACAATATCGGATTACTGTGGTAGTTTTGGACTTTATTTTGTAGGTGTGAATTAATAAAGAAAATTTGATGAAGAAAAAATTGTTTAAAATATCAACTTCACGGATGAGGCCGCAAGAAAGAAGAAGATCCCGGCAAAAGGAGCCAAACTTACTGATGAGGTGGCAAGAATTTATTGCAGGCTGCACAAAGGAGAAAAATTGGTAAAATAAATTTGCTTGCTAGGTGAAAATATATTTGCGTTAGATGTTTGATTTTGTTAGAGCATTTATATTTCTAAAACTCCTCTTATGTTTAATCTGACGTGGCAATTTTTATTATAATTTTAGATTTATAATTTTAGAGATGTATCTCAGATTATTATGTAAAAATTATTGGACAAAGTTTCTTATTAAGAAATTGTTCTAAACACTATGCTGACTAAATAATTCGCTCAAATTATTTAAAATATATTATTTCTAATTTGACGTGGCTTAATAGAAACTCTAAAATTAATTTTAAAAATATGAAAGTTTAGAAATTTCAGAGACTTTAATTTTTAAAAAGTAGTTAATAGTTATTTAGAAATTTATTTCAATTGCTGTGATAGAGATGCTCTTAGACAATTTGTTCACATCTCCACATTCTGAAACTTCTCAAAATCGTCACCCATATCCAAAATAGAGTTTTCACGTTGTTAACCTCCAAAAAAGCTACAAAAAGGAGGAAGTTAACAAAAGAAGGGGATGAATTAAGGATTTAGATACAAACAAAGAAGCGAAATTCTTGCTTTAAGGTCACAAAGAATTACTGTAACAATGAAGATCTATAGACAAGGATATCATAATTCAAGAGTTTCATCTCTCGTCTTGTTTTTATAATTATGTTGTATTACTTGGAAATAATCGTTGTATTTGTGAACCAATGAGAGGATAAATTTTCCTCCTACTATTTTGACATGTAAATCTGATACTTTGATTATGTTTTAGTTAATTTTACTTGGAATTTAATCTTTGTTGTGCTCTTGATTTATTTTTCCAGAGCCTTTCCGGTTTGGTCGGATAAAATGACCGCATTTGCAATTGGACCGGTAGAAAAACGACTGAACTTCCGATTTTTATTAAAAAAAACAAACAACCCAAGGAGCCCAAAACCCCATTTTTTAAAAGATACAACTTTACTCCTCGATCCGTTGTTTTTTTCTCTTCCACTCTCAATCTAAAAAAAATGAAAATGAACTTAAATATATCAGTGATTGGAAACGGCTTCGGATTGTGAGAAATTAGTATCCAAAATCCTCTATATGAGAGTTGTCAGTAGCCCTACAGCTAAGCTGTGAAGTTTGAGCAAAAGCACAAAAGCTGTTGATCAAGTTCAAGCTAGCTTGTGTGATCTGAATTTTCCAACAAATGTCTCGGTGGTAGATATCTCATCTAATTTGTTAATTTATCCTTGCAAATTGCATCTGATAAGCTAGTATTTGATTTCTACTAATTTTATAGTTGGTTGCTCATAAGGTGTTTGATGAATTGCTCACGCCAAAAAAATAATTACTTCTTTGCTGATAGCTCGATGAATGTTTCGAATCAAAATATACTTCTGTTGTTGAATGTATCATGTATGAGACTAAATCTGTAAATGTTCCTATTAAGTTGCATCGATACTCATGTGTCAATTGTGATCATAGTGACAAATCAATAGTTCGGATTTGGTTCGGCGAGATAAAAAATTCGTGATTCGGGTATAATTTGGAAATGATTCGGTACAACAAGGAAGCAAAAAAAAAAAAAATTTAAAAAAAAATTTCGCGTTTTATTCGCGAATAAAACGTATTATACATTTTTCTGCGTTTTATTCGGAGTTCGGTTCGGTAACGTCGAAAAACGAATTATACGCGAATTATATGCGAATTATACGCAAATTTTGTCACTATGATTGTTATAGATCAAATGTAAAAATATTCGAAAAATCAGCGGTTGAACCGGTTGACCTACCGGTCCAACCAGTAAACCGTTGATCCGAATCTTTACTTGGATCAACATCGGTGCGGTTCTGATTACATTGATTGTAACAAAACTGAATTAATGAAAAAAAAAAAAAAAAAATCTTTCTGGCCTTTCCGCGACCAGAAATTCGTTCAATTGATATCATTTGCAATTTTTTCCGTGTAAAATTATGTTACCGTGAGCCTGTAATTAATAATATTCGATGATTACCAACAAAATTAAAGCCACATGTACTATATATACATAAATACACCACATCAATCATATTGTATTAAAGCAACAAAATAATCAAATCATAAATTACCCATGATTAGGAAGACAAAAAGAAAAATAAATTAAACAAACAAAAAACAATCCTTCCCTATACATACATATAATCCATCAAAAAATTCTTCCCCTCCCATTAAATCAGTGCACAAACTTTTGGTGGTTCTTGACGGGCCAGTGACCGTGGATGTTGCCGCCCGGGTAGTAGTCGCAAGTTATAAATATGAAGGTGGCATTGCAGTGGATCTTGGCACAGCCGACGGCCTCGGTCTGGGCCCAAATCATCTGCGTAAAATGGCCGCACATTTTGTTGGCGTTGCAACTGTTGTCCTTCCAGTGGTAGTTGTTCTTCTCCTTGGCCCACTCGTCCACTGCTTCCTTGATCGTCCATTTTCCCTGCCCGACGAATAAGTTCTCTCCATAATGCGATTGAGAGTGCGTCAGGCTGCATGCATTATGCATCTTGTAGGCCCAGTGCCGGGCAGTGCGTGCCAGACTTCGATCCCACCTGTGCAGCAAAGAGAAAGAAAATTATACTATTTGTAAAATGTATATTTACGCAATTTTGTATGAGGCCTACCAGAGGTGAGGTACATTCAAGGAATTGGGGTCAATTGACTCCATTTATTTTCAAAAAAATTGTACTTGTACACAATTTTCTATATATTTTAGAGAAAAATGCTACGAATACTGTAGAATTAATCCTCATTTGTAGCATGAAAATTTTATATGATTTGACCATCGTTTACATTTAACTCTCATAGCTTGAAAGTCTGACTCCGCTCTTGAGACCTGCTAAATATCATCCGGAGCAATTACATTTAAAATTTTGTGAAAATTACAAAAGCTACATAATTGTGACCTTAATGGTTTGACACCGAAGTTTGCGCGGAGCTCGTTGTGAGCTTTGAGGAATGCTCGTGCAGTTCCCTTGTTAGCCCATGCCTTGAAATGAGTTGCGACTTGCGACTCAGTCAATGTAGGAGGCAATGTCAGGTCCAAGGTGTCGGAGGTGCCGAAGGAGACTGCGGCGGAGGAGAGAACAATTAGGAAAGGGAGGAGAGATATCGCCATCCCTTTAAGAAACAAGTAATGGATTGAAGGAAAGGGAGATGCAATTTGGATTCTCCTAACAGGCATCAATTGCCTTTCTTTAGAGTTTTTATGGTCATAGAGGATGAAAGGTGGATGGAAAGGAGGTTAGTGGTTTCTAATTAAGTTTATAAACACAGTTATTTTCTACAACTGTAAACAAAAAAATTCTATCATTTTTTCTCACTATTTCTGTTCAGGAGTTGTGTGACTTTCTAAAAAAAGAATCTGTTAGAATCTCCCTTTGACTAAAACTCTCTCTCTGCTATATTTAAAAAAATAACTGAAAAATATGTCATAAAACAACTCCCTGTAAATCCAACAGTAGAAGCTCATTCAATTGTACCTAATATCTGATGTACGGAAATAAATCAGCTGTTATATTGATCTTCGTTGAAATTCATGCATAAAAAACTTTCTTCCTTGAGATTCGCACATGGAAAAATTTGAACGGTTGGAATCGGAATAACAGAAGATTTATTTCCCTGATGTACATGTACCGATATCAGTTAGAAGAACAAATAACTTGCATTCACATCAAGTACTATACTGATAAGCACTTCTTGTATATATAAAATTAGGTATATAAAAAATAATAACCCATTAATGGTTTAGTACAATACCTGAAGTTGTGTCATAAATTTATAATGAATCAGTAAAACAATTACAACTCATTCAGCCTAGGAGTAATTAGCCTACTCTGCGCCTCAGTAATTGAGATTTCTTTCTATTCTTGCTAAGAAATGCCAGGAAATTACTTCCTTGCTGCACCTTTTTCTTATCATCACCTCCAAATTTGTGCGAGTCCTGTAACGTAACGCATATCAACCAAATTAATTATTCTCTTTCACACGAATCGTAATTAAATGTATATATACCCCTTAATAAAAATTACAAACTAAATAATGCATGTTTGTGAATATTTGGTTCAATTTTTCTGATAAACATTTTTTTCTCATACAGTTCCTTCTTTAAATCTCAACTGGTAATTCATCTGTCCCGACCGATTTTTATGTTATTATATTTTCGGATCATCATATCCTTTCTTCAACAATTCTCTTCCCTTTACTTGGAAAATATGATTTTTCATTAGAGTGAGGTATAATTTTGTAATATAAGCATGTTTCTCTGTTTCTTTTCTAAATTCCCTAACTAATTTGCAAATTCTTGGGAATTTTAGAAAAGAAAGTATTTGCTTTACCTTGAGTCTACTTGATGGTGTTAGAATCATGAGCTGCTCTTTTCCTGAAAATAAAAATCAAGCACATGAGAAGAGTCAAAGAATCTTTCGTGAAAAAACTAATTTCTCACGGAAGGATTTTGAAAGAAAAATTATGTTCGCTTATTTTATTTTCGTGCAATATTCGGAAAGAAGAAAGGAGAAATTTATCTACCAGATGTTTGGTTAAAGCTGTACCAAATACCATGTAATTTGATCAAATCTCATCAAACTCCCTTTAATAATTAATTATCAGCATATATAAAGTTTGAGTTTAGTTGGTTTATGGTAAATAATTAGGGTTTATACAAGTAATGTTAAAGGGTTTATATGCTGTACCACATTCGGTACGCTGCAATCTCCCCGATAATCCAAGTTTCTCTTCTCTATATGAATCCATCAATTTTTGACAACCCCCTTCTTCCCTGTTACTAAATAAAGAAAACTTTTATATCAATCTTCTCACAAAGAAAAAAGCTATTGAAAAGGAAAAAAAAACCTACCTTGAGCTAGAGTCATGTTGCTTCAAAATTTGACCTGTAATTTCAATGGCAATAAAATCTTGATTTAAGTGTTCGTAATTTGATTTAAAACATTGAAAGGTTCGGAATTATGACACCAAAAAATAAACCATGCCAAAATTACTGGCAAAAGAAACAAAATTATGGTGAAGTAACAGAGAACTTATTGATCCCCCGCCATTTTTATTTAGTTACAATTGTTCATGACTACAGTTCCACTAAATTATAAAGACTATAAATTTACTTACAAAATGACAAATAGAAGAAATAGAATAGGACACATGAAAATTTGTCTTAAATCATAAAAGAACCTAACCGTCAGACACATAGCGATGGTGGTGTTGCGGTAACTTTTCTCTGTACTGGATTGTAGCTAGCTCAGCAGTAACTGTGAATTGCTGGCACATCAGAAGCCTCTGATAGAATCTCTTTTTATTAGAACAGCAAATAAAAACTAACAATAAATTAATTATAAATTTTGTTCCTGTTACTGACCTGACTCAACAAATCCATCTTTTGTTCGGTTTGTGAGGCCTTTGAAATGTTGCACAATTCGAGCTCTAGTTTTGATGATACTGTCCCCAAATGATCGATCACGGCCACAATTGCATCACATATGTAGCTCTTTGTACTGTCTAGTATCCTTCATGGTGCAAATAAGCACATATAATGTTTACTATAATTTAATTCGGACAAGAAATTATTATGGATTCGTGAGAGGGGTTACTTTCAATTACATATTTTTACTAATATTTCAAAGTTCATTGTACATATTTATGTATGGAGTGAGGCTATGGTACTATACATAGCACGTATTGATCTGTACTACGGATCAATATTTTTGTTTTCAAAGTCCAAATAGTCGATCTAAACCGTTCAACATGATCTCTGTATGAAAATATACTTGAGGACTAAATTTTACATTTTTTAGAATTTGTTTACAAATTTTTAGATACTTAGAAAAAAAACTATTTTTGAATGATCTAGAATCTTTAGATCAAGTGATTTTCTACCTATCTGAAAAAATAGTAATTTTTTTTTATCTACAGTTACATTTTGATATGGAGATCATATTGAATGATTCAGATCGACTGTTTGAACTTAATTTGAAAATGAAGGTATTGATCTATAGTACGGACCAATATGCGCTATGCATAGTACCGTAGCCTCACTCTTTATGTATGACCGGGAGGAAATATTTTGTTCAACTGAAGCCTACAAAACCTTGTCTCAGCAAAAAGAAACCAAAACTACAAGAAAAAATAATAAGGCTCACATTTTCTTCTTCTCTTCCTTAAGAAATGCATCCTCACAGTAATCGGCCGCCTGGTGAAGCTGAGAACGCAAGTCCTTCAGTTCCTGGTATCATTTTACACAAAATTAGTTATTCAATTGTTGTCCTTTGTTTTACACAAATAAAAAGTACATAATGATTAAATTATAATCAATTAATGGGACAGGTGGCATTTATATATGTGTAAAGTGTATAATTAACATGTGTTCGCAGATTAAATGATTTATCAACTTGAGTTATGCAAATTTTATTATTTATAATGCACAACAAGTACAAAACCATTTAATTTGAAAAAATAAGTTCAATAATCGCCTAATAAATAACTCAAAGCCAGTTCACATGGGCCCGTTGGGCAAACCATTGGAATAGAGGTGAGGAAAAGTGAAATTTGGAATAGGTTTCAATTCCTCACTTAGGGTATGTTTGGTTGCAAAATAAGAATAGCTAGAATAGTCAAATCAAGAATAGTTGTCATTTGTCTTATTAGAATAGCCAAATCTCAAAATTCTTAGAAATAACTTATTCTAATAAGACAAAAAGTTTGGATTCCCTATTCTAACTATTCTAACCAAACCAAACACCGAATAGGCTATTCCGAATAGCCTAACCCCAATAATAGCCTATTCTCAATCCAATAAAACATATCAGACCTCACTATCTTGGTCATGTTTGGTTAATGGTGGAATAGTGGAAGAGTATTGGTAAACGAGTCAAATTCATCTCTTGGAAAAAGTCAATTTCTCTATAAATTTCACATTTTCATTGGAATAGAGAATTAGCTCACAGAGGAATAAAGGAGGGACTAAAATATAAAAAACAGGAGTTTGACTGCAAGACTGCAAAAGTTCAAACCCAATTTCACTTTTTCAATTCTCCAATTCCACTCACTTTTTTTCTTGTTCGGTAGAAATATAATATATTTTTCACTTTATTCCTCTATTCCACTCTTGCCGAACGGGCCAATAGGATGAATGTTTTAGAAAAAAAATTGTAGTACCAAACAGATGATCTAAAACCTTAATTGATATTAACAGTTAACAGTCCAAAGAAGTAAATAAATAAGTAAAAAAAGAATAAACAATTAATGAGAAATGGCAACTCAACTCTAAGAGAACCTTCAAACTGCTCCGCCTCAGTTGTAGCCTCTGAGCAGAGAAAGGAAGAACATCTACTCACCGGAGCTACACTAATCGCTCCTGCTTTCGCTTCTGGTTTCTCATTCTCACTCTTCTCCATTTTTCTCTTGCAAAACTGTGGAGAAAAGAGAGACTGTGGGATTAAGCAAGGAAACAAAAGAGAGACTGGTCATGACAACCGACAACGGGAAATTTTTCATTCAAATTCTCTGTTTCAGATTCTGGGGTGAAGTTCCTGTAACGAGTCACTGACAGGTAAAGATATCTATGATTCAGTGACTTGTTACATATGACTAATTCAGGAATGTCAATAGATGTGAAAAGGTTGATAAAAACCCGCAGGTACCCATACTCTCGTGAGTTTTGGGGGCTATATTCCAGGAAACATAGGACAAGATGTTAATCGGACGGCTGGCCGACATTTTTATTAATATCCAAAGTTAATTACAAATTAATAAATATATCCAGAATTAGTGGAAATTTCGAAAAATGTCCAAACTGGCCAGATTCTGGCCGGTTTTTTTTTTTTTTTTTTTTACCGTTTACACCCTATAAATACGTACCCTTCTTTTTTTCTCTCTCCCCCCACAACTCACTCATGCATATAAATCACTTATTCATACCACGCCTAAAACTCCCTCCGTGAAAGAAACCATTTCCAGAAGATAGTCTACCAGATAGCCCTGCTTGGCTCCCAGATGGTCATGCCTGGCTTCCTTGCACCCCAATCGCCTCTCCTCCTATGGTCATACAGGGGTCATCCTTAATGGTCAGTCCACTAAACTCTAAAAAATTAAATGAGTAAGCAGTAATTACTTTTAAAGGAATTAAATTAAATATTTTTATTAATTAAATTATTTTTTTTAATAATTAAATTAATTATTCTAAAAAATTAAATTAAAAATTAAATTAAAAAAAAAAAAACATTACCTGAAACCTCTAACGAAGAAAGAAGAAAGAGACAGTTATTATGTTGTAAGGAAGAGGAAAGACTCATATTTATAGGGTGTAAAAAAAAAAAATTTGAGGCCGGCTTCTGGGGGAAGAGGAAACCGGCCAGAATCTGACCGGTTTGGACATTTTTCGAAATATCCACTGATTATGGGTATATTTATTAATTTGTAATTAACTTTGGATATTAATAAAAATGTCGGGACGGCTGGGATTCCCCCATCTTACCTAGAGAAGTTACACTGTGTATAAAATATGTGAAATATTTATTGTACCTAAATAAATAAATGAGAATTCAAATTAAAATGAATTAGTAAAATTGAAGTACCGGATTTTAAATTTCAACATGATATGTACAATTTTATGTTATTACAAAGATTTATCAAATAAAAGTATAAAACAATAATGAATAGTGCAAAAAATCAAAATCATAATTTCATGGGAGCCTCTCTGAATAACTGCAGGAATGTACGATTGGCATCACAAGCAGAGGAACGATTGGATTGCTTAAAGAAATGAAAGTAATTGAATCACAAGCTCAAGCTTGCTCTTGAACTACGTAAATACAGTACGTAGCCGATCATGTGCAATTTAATGTGATTGTTGCTTCATAGGCTGAACGCTCTGAAAGACTGAAGGTAGATAAGGTAGATACCACAAGAATACAAAAATCCGTGATAGAAAAGTGAACTTGAAAATTGAAATGCGTACCTTCTTTTTAACTTTGCCACATATATACTTACTCTGAACTTATAATGTCAAATGAAAAGTGAATAAGAGGAGTTGAAGTAATTGCCGACATTTTTATTAATATCCAAAGTTTAATAGAAATTAATAAAGAGTGAGGCTATGGTGCTATGCATAGCACGGATGGCTAGTGTACTACGGCTCAATATGGTACTTTTTAAAATCCTAACGGTCGATCCGAACCGTTCAATGTGATAACCATATGAATATGTACTTGCAAACTAAATTTTATATTTTTTCGAATTTTTTTACTATTTTTTTAAATAGGTAGAGTTTTGATGGTCCAGAATTTTCAAAAAACACTGATTTTTCTACCTATCTAAAAAAATAGTAAAAAAATTCAAAAAAATATAAAATTTAGTTTGCAAGTACATATTCATATGGATATCACATTGAACTGTTCGGATCGACCGTTAGGATTTTAAAAAGTACCATATTGAGCCGTAGTACACTAGCCATTGGTGCTATGCATAACACCATAGCCTCACTCATTAATAAATATACCCAGATCCGCTGGGAAGTTATAAAAATATTCATACCGGTCATTTTCTGACCGGTACCCAATTTAATCCATTACCGGTCAGAAAATGGCCGGTACCCAAATTTTTTTTTTATACGGTACCGGCCATTGCCGACATTAATAAAAATGTCGGTAATTGTGTTTTGAGTTATGAAGAGAATTACATATTTCACACTTACTATGTTGAAAATTAAGTTCGAAAAACTCAAAATTTCCATTTTAGTATATATTTGCTTAAAATCTTTATTTATAATATTTGTTAATTTGAGGTCTAAACTGAACTTTTTTTTTATATCTAATTACACTGCTAATGGGTTGTTAATGAATTATAAATTATCATCAATCGCTTCTATGGTCGTGCTTAAGGAGCGACAATCCCGGATTAGCTTGCATGCAGTTCTAAGTCTTGTATGATAGAGACGTAATACGCTTAAGGAGAGTGTTTCGTACACGATCCAAGTATTATTGTTTCAACTTGATTTATTTTATTTTATTTACTAATT
Organism: Carex littledalei; assembly: GCA_011114355.1. Classification (NCBI taxonomy): domain Eukaryota; kingdom Viridiplantae; phylum Streptophyta; class Magnoliopsida; order Poales; family Cyperaceae; genus Carex; species Carex littledalei. Next base: position 4,976,441 of record CM022081.1, read on the forward strand.
TATTAACTATCCGAATTTTTAAAAAGTTTATACAACATACTATGCATGTGGGGTCCACTATCATAGACAAAAATCAATTTTTCTAAATCTTATTTTTCAAAACAGATTAATTTAAGTCATGATTTAAACAAATCCATATGAGGTAACAAAATAATTATGTTTGGATCATGGTCGTCCGATCAGAATCCGGGCCTTCTTTCTAAGCTCAATTAGACTGAAAACTAATTGGGGACCGTGTTGGTGAGTTAGAGTGCTCTAAACTTATTCGTCCATTTTGTTTTTAAAGTTGAATAAATTAGTAGATAAGCTTTGAAATAATGAATAGATAAAAATGAATACTGGGAATGTATAGTTCTTCATGTCTGAATACATGTTACGATAAATTATTGATCACATGGTACACACGGTTTAGATCCGTAATTTATTTTTTTCTTTTTAAATACCAGTATGTAGATACATAGAATGCACATCTTTAAACTATAACCTCCAATTCAATTTTTGTTAAGCTTATTATCCTCTAAATTAGAAGAAAATAAATGATGAATAAATAAATAAAATGCTTCTCCTCATTCACATCTTAAAATCTCCAGTTTCATTTTTTTTCAGAGCTTGACATAACTTTTTTTATTATTAATACTATTTTATTACCATTATTTTTTATCTTGATCCTTTTATCTCTTTTATTTTTTTAAACATAAAATGAGATTTAAAGTTTTCATCTCCTCCCAGTGAAAACACTGAATTTGAACCAGTAACTTTTCATATGGAGACCAACGAGTTCACCAATAATTAAACTAGACGTGATTCTCATCTTTTAGCCTCTGATTTTGTACTTAATATATACTCCAAGTTTTATAATTCTTGGTGAACAAATATTTTAATTATGTGATAATAGACAAGATTAATTAATGGTTCAAATTTTTTTTTAAATTAAATTTTATTATTAATGCAATAAAAATTAGTATCATAATGTATCACAAGAAAGAACTGTTATAAGACTGTTTGACGTTTGAGGTTCTATATTCTAACAAGGTTGGTTGGATGAATTAAAGATACGAATGATGTAACATAGTTAATCTTTTTTTTTGTATATATAATTATAGTATTGGACGTAAAGCATTGGAGATCTCAATCAGATTCAGCCAAGCCTAATGGTATTTTAGACAAAAAAAAAAAAAGATTCAGCCATTTAGGCAATCTAGCAAGTCAGATATGGATTGAACATTTGAACTACAGTTCAACAGCTGACCATGTTATCACACATACAGTTAAATCCGATCTGAACCATTCTATCTGCAATGGACGGTCCGATCTGTCCGAGCGTCATCAATACTTACAAGTGGAGAGGCGCTGAACTCATGCCGAAATTTTTATTTATACCGTAATCACAAAAAAAAAATCAAAACACTCCAGTTTGGTGATAATTTGAAATGTATCCGAACCGCTAATTGACCCTGCGGCTCCAATCTAGAAGCTTCTAAATGGATTAGCGGTCCCATTTTTTCTTTTTTCTTTTTTTGTAAGTGGCACAAAGATTGTCTGAAAACTGAGCTACTCCCAGAGTGATCTTCTTTGGACTTTGAGATTCGTGTTAGATTAAAATAAACGGTATGATCTCATTTTACTGGGTCAGGTACCTGACTGGAACTGAATTCCAACATTCGTTGCAACCATCCATTTCTAATCCACTCTGCGAAAGCGCGCCTTCTTTTCTTCTCTCTGACAAGCAGAGTGGAACTCTGGAAGGAGGCAATGGCTCTCAGCCTTCTCTCCCCTCCCCTCTCTCCTCTCTCTCACTCCTTCAAAAACCCTGCTACCATCGCTATTTCCCACTGTACGCTTTTCTCTTCTCTCTCTCCTCCTACTCCTGTATTAAGAGCATATTGCACCAGCAAAGATGGAGTAACCTCTGAGAAACCCTCCATTGGATCTCTCGATGATGAATTGCTGAGGCGTCTCTCTGGAGCGAAAGATGCAGATCAAGTGCTCGACGTTATTACTGAGTCAGGAGGGAGTAATGGAATGGATACCTCAGATTGCAATTCTCTCGTTGCAGCTGCACTTGAGAGGGGAAATGCTGAGTTGGCTCTATCTTTGTTCGATGCCATGCGATTAGGGTTTTCTCCAGGTTTCAAATTTTGGTGTTTTAGCAAAACTTTTTGGAATTAATAGTAACTTAATTAACATGCTTTGATCGACAAATTCTATGAATTTAGATGATGGGTTGGATGGGAAGGTAGTCACTAAAACCTGGAGGTGGCCTCGGCCTGATATTCATACTTATGCACAACTTGTTCAGGGATTAGCAACTTCATTGCGTGTGAATGATGCGCTTAGGATTATGGGTTATGTTTGTGGAATGGGTATTTCTTCCGAAGAAGAGGTAACATTCATAGCATTCTCTTTTCTTTGAAAAGGATGCCAATCTTATTTAGTTATTTACATGAAAAGCTGGGAATTCTGTTAAGTGCCAATCTTGTTTAAACTCATATTCTAGGTTCTATTTGGGTTGGTTATTCAGTGCCCAACTTGTAAGGTTGCAATTGCCGTAGCACAACCTCAGAATGGAACTCAGGTTAGTATACTCTCTAGTCTAATTGAGTATCACTATGTAAAAATAATAATACCCCTGTAAAAATAATAATACCCCTGTATTTGTCAAGTTAGTATTTCTTTTGCAGCCATGAAACAATATCCCAGAACTATCTCAATCAATAAATCTTGGTTCAATTTTATTGGCAGGAAAATTTACTTATTTTCCTAATTTAGATTGCATCGTGCTCCAAGTGCCGTTACCAATACGAACTCTTTTCTGGGGACATAGTCAGCATTGAGTCTGAAGAAATAAGGTCAGTAGTTGCTGAATAAACTATCAAATGAAGTTCTACTTTGGACACATATTTTAGCAGTGAAATACTAATTACAAGCCGTCTTTTCTGCTATGAACCGGCATATTCTAGCACCTGTTTAGAACAGCATGATTTAAAACCAAGTCTTATGTGGATGTGTTACTAAACACGGTATTAATGGTATACATTGACTTCTCTAAGGATCTCTCCCTGCCGAACGCAGCATGGACACCTCTGGTTGGGAAAAGGCTTTGATTTTTCTCAAAGTAAAGAAAGATGAACTTCCCTCTGCTATCCATTCCATTGTGGTATTCATCCTTTCTTAGCATCGTGAGATTTCATATCTAGGGGTAGCCATAAGTTAATCAGTAAGTTGGTTCTGGTGCTTTCTATGCTTTTTATTTCATGTAACAAGAAAAAGAAACCAGATGAGGTCTGACCTCCCAGCCAGGACCTGACATGGTAGCCCATTGTCTCAGTCCAAAGCAGGTCGAGTCTGGCAACCTGTGGGTTGGAATGCTGAATTGTCAAATACCATACCTGGATGGTGTTTTTGTAATTCCTATGGGATGTTTCAATTAAAAGCATTGCGGTTGATAGGAGTTTAGGCCTTTTGTTTTAAATAAAGTTCAATAATTAGTTCCTGTTGGTTGCATGTGACCTGCTGTTCCAGACGGTACCTAACCCTCTAGCAATAAAGAAATCTAATTCAATTTGAGCTCATTTGCTAGGCTAAGCCCAATCCAAACCCAACCTTGGCCTTTAATCATACCAGATAATGATACTGTACTGATTTATCAGCTGCTATGGAATCCGTACTGGTTATCCGCTACTATTCAGCTGCCAATTTTGAATGTCCTACTAAATTGTTAATAAGTCATCATAAACTAGTGGTATAACGTCCTTATGTTGAACTATTTCTTATAAAGAGAGTGGCCATTTTTTGCTTTCTCAATACTCCACCTCAGCTGCAGCATTTTGTCAACAGATCCATCACGTGCAAAATTATCACAGGAAGTAAATTATAATAATAGAGGCCTTGCAGGATTTGAATTCGGGATCTCTAACTCTGGTACCTTTGGACCAACCAGTTGCTCTTAGAGCTTAAAAAGGTTGTGACAATATATAACAATACCGGGAATTCTGGGGCTGATTGAATTGGAGTCCATTAGTATTTTATATTTACAATTTTTTCTCTAATATGATACAGGTACAGACCCCTTCAGGAAAGGCCCGCACACACCGGTTTGCTACCAAAACACCTGAGCTACCTGCTCAAGAAGGAGAAAGAGTCACAATCTCCCTATCGGCACCATCAAGCTCATACAGGGAACTGGGCCCATTGAGACTTGCCCCAAGATCATCTGGGCGTAGGCCCAGCGAGCCCATGTGCATCACCAACCATGCCACTGGTCAGGTGTCAGAGTTGCTCAGACCTCCTGATGCAAAAGCTGGGTCAGGTTTGATCAATCCATACGTAGTGGCTGGTTCACTCGCAGTGCTTGCTAGTGGAGATGTGATATCAGGATTTATTGATCCAGGGGTCCCTAGAATTATATCATCAACTGTGCTTGTGTCAGCTGCTGTAAATACTGTGGTTAACAAACTTGTACTGCCTGAGTTGCGTAAGGTAAAATATCTTCAGAAAATCATTTTTTATTGTTCGATTTATAACCAATTTGGCCATGTCACTGTACCATTTCATGCAACTTTTTTTTACCAAGAATGTAGTGCCTACTTAGCTTCTTTGTCAAATAGTCGAATTCCACTAGGATTCTAGGTAGATTCTTCTCGACTCCCAAATTTTGATATGTAAAACTATCCTTATAATGTTGTATCACTGTCAAAATTTATCATACTGCTTTTTAGGGAACTTAGGGAGTAGAAACTAACTATCAAGAAGTCCGATATTTCAGTTATTTCCTAACACCAAATCTTAAGATTTTCTTCCCTCTTTTCCACTTTTCTTTGTTTAGCTTCCTCAAAAGATGGTAGATGTAATTGCCCTGAAGCAACAGCTTTTATCACAGTACGAATTGCTACAGAACCGTATAAAGGATCTAAGAAAAGCTGCTGAGAAAGAGGTTTGTCTTATCCTTTCTTCTCCCAAGGTCAATACCATTGCAGTTAGGTGTATTGATGATATGAACCGGGAGACATTGACCAGCAATACTTGTACCGAAAAAGTTGAAAATTTCTTGTTTATTTCCTTCTTTTCTTGTGTAGCACTTGTTTGCACTGACAAATATATCATATGAATAATTGAGCATAGACAGCCAAACTTTGGCAAAACAAGGCAAGGACATCCTTTCATATCATATCATTCTCAGTGCTTTGACAAAAAAAAAATATATTGTAAGTTTGTTTCTATGCTTATTTGGGGATTACTTTTGAATTAAAGGTGTGGATGCTAGCTCGGATGTCTCAGTTGGAGAATAAAATAGTAGCAGTGGGAGAACCATCATATCGGTATATTTATGCTCACTCAATTCCATCGATCTAATGTTAAGTACCACACCTTTATGAATTCACTAGTGGATATTGGTTAACTCTCTACACAGTGCACGGCGTGGTAGAGTAAAACGGGTGCGTGAAAACCTGGAAAATGCCCTTCTAGCAAGAATCGAGCTGATAGAAAGCTACGCTAAAGTAAATAATCAGTACGATATATTAATTTTAATTTGTATTTGACGAAAGAGTTGATGATCGATAATATACTTCTTGGTTGTATAGATATCTTCCATGATCGAAATTGAAGTGGAAATGAACTCTGATGTTCTTGCGGCTGAAGCGGCAAGCAGTGCTGTGAGTTTTTTAAACTCTTTTATTGGTAATATATTATTAACCAAATTGCATAACCTAAGGATAAAGATGATAAAGTGTTGCTATAATTCTATGCCCTTGCTATAATATGTTTTTTAGATAATTAATTTGTTAATTTGCTAACATTGGTGGATTTTTTTTTTGTGCTCTTAGCCTTAATTTATTTCTTGGTGGTTTTCAGGAAAGAATCTCAGAACAAATACAGCAGATGATGGAAATAGATAATCTTGAAGAGGCAAGTACAACTTTTCAGCATGCAATTTGTGAAAATTTTCAAATTACTATATGTGAAATGCGAGTTATATTATATGGCTCCTAATTTTAAGATATTTTTTTTTTGTACCTGATATTTACATAGCAATGGCGCATACAAGCTGAGGCAAATGATGAAGTGGAAAGGCTTCTCAACTCGGAGACATTGTGAAATGAACGTACCTAATAGAATTGTATTTCAATATGCTTTGACTAAATCATTTGTAGATAGTTGTAATGTCAATATTTCTTCTTTACTCTTTAGATTTCATTAAATTTTGGAATCATGAAAGTTTTGGGTAGGAAATGTTATAATAACTAATAAGCATATGGCTTCATGATAATAATGTTATAGTTAAAGTGCCAATTTAGGTGATAAGTAGAACAACCAAGTATGATGGCTTATGTCACATAAATAAAAATTTCAAAAGAGCAATATGATGCATTGTTTATCAGCAGCAAGCATAATTAGTGTTTTTTTTAAATGTAGTCACATAAACCACATATGCAGCTGCATATGCATATGAAATGCTTTACGGAACGCCTAATAGAATATGTGGTCATAGAATATCTCTGCTGTTTCATACCACACAGAATCAAAGTGTGACTTAAGACACAGAAGATCTATGAAACTCTTATGTGACTCCAGAGCAAAATTAGATGGAAAAACAAGCTTTGTGTGGACTAGGCCATTGCGTAGAGGTCGAGTAGAAGCAGTAGCAACATCACAAGCAGTATCCTTTCGTATACATATTCAAAACTAGTGAAGAAAAAACCTAACATTATGTGACTAACACGTGAATGGTGAGATGTAGTTGCGTCACACGAATGATCACATCACATGTGACCACATGTTATACGTGACATGACAGATGGCATTTAATTTTTTTTTTTTTAGATTTTAAGTTAGTTCATAGAAAAATATAAAAAAAATACTAACAAATAAAAAAAATGTTGTCAAATAAATTAAAATAAAGAAACAATGCTGAAAAATTAGTCACATAACATGATATAATCGAATTATTTTACATGACATGTAGTGACGTGTTGTTTTCAATTGAAGGAAGACGTGTCACGCGACATGCAAGTCACATCACATGACCAACATATGTGACATACCTTGACAGAATTAATAATGACATGACTAATTTTCTTCACTATTCAAAACTGTATTTTACCGCAACAGATCTCAACGAGCCAGAATATTACAAACTTACATAGGCACAATGTCACAGTAAAGCAAGAAATAATTAGATAACATTACAAGCTTCATTATATTTGAACAAAAGAATATTCTCTAACGTAAAATACAACATAAGCCACAACTACATGTCATGATTTATTCTGTGAAATGATAGAAGCACGTGCAACATGCCGAAGAGATGGCCGGTTCCCATTAACCAGAATTTGTTCAGCAAAGTCGACACGTATCAGTTTGAATTGATAATGCTGCTTCATATTAAAATTCAATTAGCTCCAAACAAGATTATTTATTTGATAAATTAACAAAGGTCAACAACAGGTGGAACAACATTTAGCACTCTTTACCAGTTAAGACTCAATTCCAAGTTACTTATTTTTATTTTATGTTAGTGACAAAATAATAAGAAAATTATAGTACCAATACTTACCTTTCCTTTCCATGAAACATCCACTGCCCTGTAATAAGGCCCGAGTAGTGTTACATTATCACCTTCCCTAACCTATTGAACAAAGATACATACATATTTTAGTGGATTACAGATCGTCCTTGGTTCTACATGCTACGATGTATAAAAATACAAAAAATAAGCTGGGGAAATAAATTATTCTTACGGCTTCAAACTGGAGCCCAAAAACCGATAGAATGAAGCAGCACATATTGGAGTCACACAGCAAATAATACCTAAAAAAGCCAAAAAATCTATTAACCCAACACATCATATACAGTCAACAAAAGAACACTGAAAAATAACGGTTAAGCAGTTTTCAAACAGTTTTCATGGAGGACGGTATCAACAGCAGTGCCAACCCTTCATTATTAAAAAAAATAATAATAATAAAGTTCTTAACATAACAAGATCCTTAAAGGGACTCACAATGGAGCAATATTATCATGCTTTATAAAGAGAAGCACTTTTGCCAAAACTGCTGCACCACTGTTGATTCCTTCCGAAAGAGAGTTCACAGTGGCTTTCTTGTACGCCGGTTCTACTATGTTAAAACCAACAATAATTAGTTTTCAATGGTAAAAAAAACATTGCACATGTTTGAATTCAAGGGACGAAAAGAACACTTACACCTGACTTCACTCAAGTTTAAGGCCGTTGATGCTAACCTCTTGTTTCGCACCTTCAGCAGAAGTTACAAAAGAATATATGAGGTGATCAATATAAAACATATACAATTTAATCTAGTGGAATTCAGTATGGTAGAATACCCCTTTCCCCAATTTTGCCCGTAACCCAAATCAAGCCCTATTACCATTGATTAATCTGATGCAACAATGTATAGAAGATGCCATGAACCCAAATAAAGAACAAAAAAATATGGTTGAACTGTAATCATATCAATACCAGTACCATTCTAGTTTGGTACCACCCTGATACAATTATTTAAATACAAGATATATAATTAAGTACCTTAACTGAATTATCTAACTTGTCAAGTACATTAATTATTTTCCGAACTTCTTCATCCCCACCAAGGCTTGGGTCCTGTGAAGCGGCAGCTTCAAATCTATGAAGGGCCCTTTCATAATTTTCCAGATACTTGTTGGCCTAAAAGAAGGGGTTTTTAAGAAAAACAAACTTCAGTAACTTCTGAGATTTGCAAATAATACCCGACATCTTTAGTATCATTCGCAACTAACATCCAGCATTTTTGTGTTAGTAATAATCAACCAAAGACAAGGTTCAGTTGAGCCAAAACAACTAACCTGCACTAGGTGTTCTTATATAAACTCAAATATATATGATCAATATATATATATCAGTTTGACTCTATTTTTGTTCAGTTTGAGCATAAAAAATTATAGCAAAAGATAGGGCAAAGTGACCAATATTTAACACAAATTGCAATATTTGCATTACATAAAACTATCAATGGCACAACAGCAGTGCTAGTTTCTAGTATGATGAATTATTTTAGTGTACTTGATGTAACAATAGAATATGCATGCTAATTTTGAAATAAAAAAAAATTATGTAGCATCAGTTTTTTTTCAAAACTTACAGTAGCACAATTGAAGCTAAGGTCTGGATTTGATTTCATCAACTCGTCCTTCTCCTGAGTATAGAAAAAAGTAAATCAATTTATATTTAATAAGTTATGTTGACCCTGAAATTGACTGGTGCATCTCTTATGTAAATCTGAGATTTCTTACAGCATTTTGGTACGCTTTCAGTGAGTGCTGGAGCTTGGTGTGGTCCCATGCACCACTTACAAAAAAACTGGTCAGATATGCATTTACAAGATTATCTGTATATAAACGCAAAGTATAATAAGAATTTCAAACAAGGTACTTGTGCATATGTATAAATTGTTCTTGCTTGCTATTCCTACAAACATATAGAGAAACCCCCCCAAATTATATTTTGGATGAGAAATGAGCTTCAGCTAAATAAACTTCTGGCTTTAGTTTATTTTGGAAGATGATGTCAGTAGGGGTGTTCATCGGTTCGGTTCGGTTTCAACCGAACCGAACTAGACAAACCAAAGTAATAATTCGGTTTCTAAAATAGAACCGAACCGAACCGATTTAGCATTGCAACCGAACCGAACCGAACCAAAGTTTTATTTCGGTTTGTTCGGTTTGTTCGGTTTGTTCAGTTCAAACCAAAATATATTAATTTTTTTATTTAAAGCAATTGATTTATAATAAACCGAAGTATATTAAGAAATAAACTGGGGTATTAAGAAATAAACCAGGATATTAAGAAATAAACCGAAGTATTTAAAGCAATTGATTAAGAAATAAACTGGAGTATTAAGAAATAAACCGGGACGGTCCGGACCAAATTCATAATATATAAAAGTTCGGTCGGTTCGGTTATTTCGGTTTTGAAAATTTTTAAACCGAACTGAACCGAAATTATAATTCGGTTTTAAAAAGCAAACCGAACCGAACCATTAAACCGAACAAACCAAACCGTTTGGTCCGAACTAATTCGGTTCGGTTCAAAACCGACTAAACCGGATCCAATGAACACCCCTAGATATCAGGTACAGTGATCTGTGGTACCAGGGGGCAATGATGTAGCACCTACTTCATACAGGTACATGCCAGTTATGAAACCCTAATTTATGAAAGAAAAAGTAGAATCTTACACCAAGAATTTCCATCCTTAATGTCCAACATTACCGCTTCTTTTGCATGTTTAATGCTTTCATCAACCAATGTAGCTTGATCTTCCTTGCCTATAACATTAATCACAATATGTTATTCAGATTTTAAGTTATGACATGCATTTGGGTATCAATATTCAGAGAGAAACCGACATCACAGTTGTTCAATGAATATTTATAATGTTTTTTTTACCTTGAGACATGCTTCTCTCCAGCATAGAAAGCTGACACAAAACTTTCTTGTTTGAACCCTGCAAGTTTTTTACATGTTAATATATCAAATTTTTCAATACTTATGCAAAGAAAAAGGAACATTTCATCAAATATTGTGCTTCGTAGCATATTAGCAAAAGTGTCATACATCAAAATATAATGTGCAAGTTGTGAAAAATGTACCTTGCTCAGTGCATGAGTAAAGCAACTTTTTGCAGAAATCAGATCTCCTTTTTTCCAAATGCAATTACCTAGGCATAGCCAGGCATCTACAAGAGATGGGTTCAGCTTTACCTGAAAGCATTAAATTAAAAAATAAGAGGCTCAAGAGATAGCAATTTCATGGTTTACAAGATGTGAAAGAAATTAAATGTACCAAATAATATATTATTTTCAACTTAAGCCAGCAAAACAAGTTCAACTCTTTCACTTATTATTACACACTTGGTACTATGTTTGGTAGTCATATCTTTCCAATTAGTATTACATAAAATAAAGAATAATCAAATTTAAAGTATATTATTGCATACTGCTTTTGATAAATGGTCTTCCGCTTCCTTATGATAATCAGGAAATACATCTAGTATTTTCCCCTTGAGGAATTCGAGCATTGCACGCTGTTGGGGTGATTTCCTTTGTTCTACGAAAAACAAGCCAAATAACAATAGCAATTATAAAACAGCTCAGAACCTCATAGAGTTTCAATTTAAAGTATATCCACGAGCAAACTAAGTAATATTTACAACTTGTAGTTATTTGACAAATCATTTCATACTATCCGCAAATTTAGACATAAAACGAATCAAGTGATCTATTTTGGACAAATCAAAGTTGGGTTAGCAATTTGCCACCCAACCATTAAGAAAATTTTCGAGGCACAACCAAATTTTTTCAACCTCTGTATAAATTTTGCCAATATCTTTTTTATATTTTCCCTCAGAAATCCTTTTTATGTGATAATTACCATGTATTTCATTCTTCAAGTTTTCCAAAGTTTAATCAGCCTTTAACAGGAATAACATGTCAACAATGCTCAAGGAAAACCTCCTAGTATAGTGTCAAGCTCTACTATCACACTGTACACAGTTTCACTAGTAAGAGAGAAGCGAGATATAGAAAGTAATACCAAGTGGAATAGAATCGAGTTGAGCAAGTGCGGCGTCAGCTAGGGTTTGGATCTTGGAGGCCTTGTCGGCGGGGTCGGTCGGGAAATAGGTGTCGCGTACGCGGTACAGCTCCTCAGTCGCCTCCGTCGCCATGGTGATCGCCTTGTCGCCTCCTTCGGACAGTGGCGACGCTTCCTCTGCGCTCATGTCGAATGAGGAAGGGGGAGGGGGAGGAGGAGTAGAAGTGAAATCCGCGGCGGAGAGGAACTGAGGTCTCAGGAGGAAGAGGTGGAATGGAGTGGTCGGTGGTATCGAGGAAATGGAGAGATTCTGGGCGTAGAGGTTTTGAATCTTTTGATTCTGATCGAGGGATTTCAGATTTGTGGAAAGGCAATCTTACGAAAGAGCCCTCTCTAAAAGAGAATTTGTATCCTTCTCTGTATTAATGCATTAATGTAGAGTGAAATAATTCCGAAATTTTATTAATATCCAAAAAAAATATTAAATTTTAAAATCTATACACTGTTTGACAAGATTTCTAAAACTGTTCAAACTGCAGATTTATTTTCCGGTTTTGGAATTCCGAAAACGCAAAAAAAAATTTGCGGTTTTGATTTTAGAATTCCAAAACTGCAAATTTAATTTGTGGTTTTAAGTTTTTTTTAAACAGAAAATGTTATAATTTATTTATTTTTTGTATTGAAATATTAGAAATATTTTATATATTTATTTGAAAAATAGATGAAATACTATATAATTTGATTTATTAGAAAGACTGCGACAAATAACCAGAATCAACATTTTTCAAGCCGAATTTTTCGCAGCTGTAAGAAAAATTAAAATATTTATTTGTGTGTTATTGGAAAAAATAAAAATGTTTTGAATCTGAGTTATTGATCCCGGTTCAAAAGTCACTTCTAGGTAAATACATAAAATATTGTGATCCTTCTATTTTTGAAAAAAAAACAAAAACTTTAAGTTATCTAAGTATCCTTTGTCAGAGAATGTTAGAGATTTTTTTTATTTGTTAAAAAATAGAAGGATCACAATATTTTATGTATTTATCTAGAAGTGACTTTTGAACCGGGATCAATAACTCAGATTTAAAATATTTTTATTTTTTTCGAATAACACACAAAGAAATATTTTAATTTTTCTTACATCCGCGAAAAATCCGGCCTAAAAAATGTTGATGTGGGTTATTTGTCACAGTCTTTCTAATAAATCAAATTATATAGTATTCCATCTATTTTCAAAGAAATATATAATATATTTCTAATATTTCAATACAAAAAATAAATAAATTATAACATTTTCTATTTTTTTTTTTAAACTTAAAACAGCAAATTTAATTTGCGGTTTTGGAATTCCAAAACCAAAAAATAAATCTGCGGTAATTCGACCTAAAACCGAGAAATAAATCTACGGTTTGGGCAGTTTTCAAAATCTTGTCAAACAGGGTCTAGATTTTAAAATTTAATATTTTTTTGGATATTAAAAAAATTTCAAGAGATAATCAGGATTGTTTTTTTAATTTGCACGAATCTCAAAGCACAAATAATACTGACCTCTGCGTTATCTCGAATAGACATTATTTTTTAGTTAATCTAAAGTCGTAAAGTAATGGATCTCATCATACAATACTTTGCTACAAAGGATACGTGTCCCTCTAAAAGATAGAAGGAGAAGGATCCAATTTGAACAGTTTCAGGTCCTGTTTGGCGCTTTACTGTGCGCGTGGAAAAAAAAAATTCACTTTGACTTCGTACAAAAAACCCCAAACACATAGTACCATTCTAGTTCAAATTGGACCCGAGCCCATTCCCAAGGCGGAGCCGAACAGGCCCTCAACCGTTGATTTTGTTTTTTTTTATATTTTATAAGTATCGATAATTTATTTGTAAATTTGTAAATTTTGAGATTTTAATCTAAAATGGGAATTTTGTGTTTTAGAAATAGAAAGATTAATATGAATTTATAATTTTGAAAGAACTTTTTTTAAGTTTTAATAGGAAAAATATTATAAAGTTATACTAATGTACTTACCTTAGCATATACGGATTAATTTTTTTTTTTTTCATTTGCAGTAGATTCAAACCGTTCAATAAGATCTACATATCAAAATCTCATAGAAATAGTCTTCAGTTGTGGCAAAAGATAATATCTTTCGTGCGAAAAGTCGTAATTTCAAAACTCAGTTGGAATTTTCCAATGTTACTATTTAAAATTTTAAAGTATTTTTTAAATATACTAATGGGCCAAGTTTTACTTTTTCATATTCGACGGTAGATTTAAAGCCTCATAATAAAATTTACATATCAAAATCTTATGGAATATCAAATTTTGCTATTTAAAATTTTTCTTTCTACTATTTTGTAGGATTTTTGAAACTACTTGTATATATAAAGGAAATGGATTTTTTGAAGAATATACATAAAATTTTACAGAAATATAATATTAATTTTTTTTTAAAGATAATCGATTACCAGCAAAATAATACGTAATGTGAAACTGATTCTTTATGGTATTTTACTAAACGGTACATGGAAAAGACATCAATCACAAACAAATCCATAATCATGGTAAATGTACACACAGCTTAAGCATTTTAAGAAATTAATCAAATTAAACTTGAACCCAAAAGCAAAATAGCACATCATAAAGACCCTATATGCCATCAGACAATAGAAAACACACAAATCAATTCCAAAAACCTCTCAACTTCTTATAAAGAAGACAAAAGTACCAAGGCAAGAAAATAGCTTATAAAAAAAAACTAAGCCATTAAAATGCCAACTATAAATACCTACAAACTGCTATTAAAATTTGCAACGACATGCTATGCATCTTTCTTCTTCTATGATCATGTGATGTCTAACATCAGATGGTTCACAATACCATATAAAAAATACAAGTACTACAAAACCAATGAGCAACAACATATGGGGCATTCTAGATACCGAGTTTTGAATTTTGCATTCCTTCATTTGTTGATTTATGAGGAGATTAACTGTATTTACACCTGGCATCTCTGATTCAAACAAATGTTTCCCAATGAAAACACCCACAAAAACACAAATCAAGCAGCAGGCTATGATTTGTGCTATCCCAATACCGCTACATTTCTTCTCTCTGGATTGGTACATGGTGAAATGTGAGTTTCATGCAAGGGGTAATACCTAATTTATAAGGCATGCTGCAAAATGCCTCTCTAATTTCAAGACTAATTTTATTGGGGTTATTTAATTGCTAATTTGACACGCAGAACTCAAGAGAGAAATTTAATTTTAGTCGGTGTCAATTAATTGTGTTAAAATTCCAATGTGAGCTAATTGACGGTTAACAGGTACTACAATTTAATTCAATTTGTGACTACTAGGAAGTGGAAACTAAGATGCAATAATTGAAACAAGATTCAAAACAGACCCAGAATACATAATTGGAAATGCCATTATATGTTTTAATAATTACTAGTAGTGAAAGTTGGTAAAAAACAAGAAATAATGGAAGAATTCATTTATACCCCTCAAAACTTCAAAATTACGTATTTCACCATCTAAAATTCATAATATCATATTTACCCTTCTAAATTTCATTATATTGTTGGGGGAAGTTCATTTATACCCCTCAAACATCTCAAAATTACGTATTTCCCCATCTTAAATTCATAATATCATATTTACCCTTCTAAATTTCATTATATTGTTGGCAGAAGTTCATTTAAACCCCTCAAACATCTCGAAATTATGTTATTTCCCCATCTAAAATTCATAATATCATATTTCCCCAATTTATTGACTTTTTTATTAAGAAAATATGTAACCTTTAATTTCAATAAATTGCATAAATTTACGAGTTTTTGAAATTTAGAAGGGTAAATATGATATTATGAATTTTAGAGGGGACATACATAATTTTGAGATTTTCGAGGAGCATACATGAAATTCCCCCAACAATTTAATAGTCACATAAAGGACCTAAGAAAAAAAAAATGCTTTAAACTATACACAGTGCTATTTGATGAAGCTAAGAAAGCCTGGCCAATTAAACAGTGCAAAAATGGAAATTCTCCAGAAAATGTATATCAATGCTAATTTCATTTCAATTAATCTACAGTAGCTTAAAATGGAAACGTTTGGTACTAACATTTGGAATTGCAATCTTCCTCTGATTTTTGAAACAATATTGAACAACAAAAAAAAGCCAACACTTGTAAAAAGGAAAAACAAAATTCAAACCAACAACATGACCTCTTAACAAAAATGAAATAAACCAAAATTTATAAAAGAAAATCTTGGATTACAGGTTTTTCCTGAGATGCACTAACACCAGGCTCAGGCTCCTTTCTATGCCTATGCCTACGCTTTCCCTTGTGTCGATTTTTACTCTCTCCCTCTTCACTCTTCTTAGATTTTATTTCTCTCTCTTTGTCCTTACTCGTTCCCTGTCTTGAACTAGAAGCGTCAAAAGCAGAGGCGGGTCCCTCGCCGTTTTTACCTAATAAAGCATCCATGATTGCACCAGACAAGGCATCATCCTTCGCTTCCTCTTTATTAGAAAGAGAAGATGAGGTTTTCAAATCCTCCCCTTCATCCAATTTAACCACAGTAGGTCTCGGTTTTGTGACCTTAACTCTTCTGGCAGTGTCACCGTTCAATGGCAGTAATTTCTCATTTACAAGTGGGTAATCTTCGGTTAACTCGGATTCTCTTGCCTCTTTATCTGATGAAAGGTAGTAAAGCCCATGCCTTTTACGGTGCTCTTCAAGGGAAGTGGACTCAGCCAATCTTGTGGGCCCCAATTCAACCTCTTCACTAGCATTGTGATTCCGAGGGTATAACAAAATTGAGTCTTTTGACCTAAACTGGGTAGCATTATCAACATCATCATCACTAATAAATTCTGACAGATCAGCGAGATTTTCTTTGAGATCTAGGTCATCTGGTACAGCTACTCTTTTCTGTGCATTTGTAGAAACCGGGCCCATTTCGTCAGAGAACAAATGAACCATACCTTTTACAACTTCATAAATCATCCCATCCTTGTCTTTATCCCCTGAATGATCTTTAATATTTCCTACCAAGCGAACTGCACCAAGTAAGTTCCTCACCCTATCCTCAACCTCAGCCTCGTCAGACTCTGCAAGAGGGCCCACTGTCATTTCAATCAAGCTGAGCATACGCGTTATTACAGTATTGTTCACTGCTGAACCAGATTCCTCGAGATAAGAATTGCAAGAAAAGGTCAAAACTTTCAAAACCGATTGAATATACACAGCCCTTGCTGAAGTTGGGAGGAGGCTAGTTCTTGGTTGAAGTAATGCCTCAACAAGCTCCATTGGATCTTTTGAAAACTCAACATACTCGCCAGAAATCCAAGCGGCTGCCGACAAAACAGTGTATAAAAAATGGTTTCCTAGCAAAGAAGGATCTATCAACAACTCCCTTGCCACTCGCACTAGCTCAGGCCTCGCATCCCTAACTCTCAACCCAATATCCACCAGCTGTCGGCTGATCTCATCTCCTTTCATACAGTGTGGTATCCTTGCCATTTCGCCAAGCAAAGAGACGTACCAATCAAAATCAACAACCAGTTCGTAAAAGTCTTTTGCACAAGAGGTGAGAACAGAGTCGAGGATTTCGTTTGCGAACTCAGGATCGGATTTGGCGGCTTGTTTCACAAGTAGAGTGCAGATTTCTACTGAGTTCCCCTGGAGTGTCATTGCCATCATTAGACGAAGAGCTTCGCAACTGATGCTCCTGTCAGGGTCAATGAGAGATTGGGCCACGACCTCTCGGTTTTCCTCTAAGGCCCACAAGTGTTGTGGGGCCAGCATTCTAAGGGTTTGAAGCCCAAGGTACCTGTTATTACAGTTTCAATTATTGTGCATTCAATAAGTGGCATAATACACATGTTGCCATGGTATTGGTAATGCAAACACAAGTAAACAATGAACATGCACAAAAGGAAGAAAAGAAAAATACATGAAACAGAGATCTAAATGGCCTGGATCTGGTAATCAACTGCTCTTGACAGTATTTGCAACAGTGCGCAGCCTGACTGGCATGGTGCCCATTCTTGGTATAGTTTTGAGGTATAGTGGGTAATCAGTAGGTTTTAATTAATAATGATTCGGTATTCTGATCATTCATTGGACTAACATACGAGACATTGCACCACCAAAAAAACAAAAATGAATAAATAAGTGCACTACCTGAGATTTGGGTCATCGTCTGCGGAGAGGAGTTCCTTTATCTTGCCAATTGCCAGCTGGATTGCTTCAGTGTGTGTAGGCAGACAAGTAACAACAGTTTTTACACACTCAAGCACAAGAGACTTAGCTTGAGACTCACGCAAAAACTGACATATGGGCTCCACAACTCGACTCCCAAGCCGTGGCTCCAAGGGCACCAGCCTAGAAAAGATCTTTAGCACCTTTATCAAAGTCCAATTACTCCTTGAATTAACCAAAACTCTGTAAATTTCCGGCGCAAGGGGGAGGTATGGTGAAGGGTCATTGGGAGGAGCCGAAAGCTCACAAAAGGCACCAACTGCAGCCGAGACAGTAAGCGGGTTGTCAGAGGAGAGGCAATCAACAAGCGGCTTGAACAGAACAGGGACAGTGCTTGGACAGAGGGAAAGAACTCTGTAAGCTGCTGAGACAGCTTTAGGCTGGAGAGGGGACGGGCGAGAGAGTAGCGGCACGAGGTCTGGCGCAAGGTGGGTAGAGAGATCAGGGGAGGCGGCGAGAGAGAGTAATTGAAGGGGAAGGGAGGGTAAGAAAGGGGAAGAAGAGGAGGAATTGGAGAGAGAAGTGAGGTCCTTGTGTAACTGGTGAGTGGAGAGAGTGATGAGGTCGGTGGTGGAGGGGTGAATGGAGAGTGAGGCGGCGAGGTAGGCAAGGCGCTTAGTGTGAAGGGAAGAAGAAGGGAGGAGTTCAATGGTGTGAAAGGCAGCCCATGACATGGAGGTGAAGTAGAGAGAGGAAAGATAGGTGAGTTTCTGAAGTGCGATGGATTTGGTGAGGGGGTCAGTGGAGCGGATCTCGCGGTGGATCTCGGAGATGGCTCGGGAGATGATGACGGACTCGGAGGAGGGATCGGAGCGGAGGGACTTGATGAGGTCGTCGAGGGAGCGTTGGAAGAGGGAATCGGCGAGGGAGGAGGCGGAGGAGATGACGGTGGTGGAGGAGGGTGGAGCTGCCATGGCAGGATGGAGGGAACTGGGCGTGTTGTGACTTTTGGGAGTTATCGGATCCGTCGAGTCAGGTTGGTGTCATTTTTGGGGAATAAATCTGCCGTTGAATCGTGCATACAAAACTTTGAACGGTTGTGATCGGAATAACAGGTTCATGTTATTCCATTTGAATAACAGCAGATTTATTTCCTCATTTTTGGGACTTCGGATGCCTGAGTGAGTATCCCTGCGGTGAAAATCAGTTCGGTGTATAATTCGAATATGGGGGATCTGTGTTAAGATGCGTGCGAGATTAAAACGGACGACAGTGATCTAATTCTACACGGTCAGGTATTGCACTGAATCTGAATTCGGAACTGGTGTCGACTCGTCGGTTTGATGAATACAGATCGACTAAGGTAACAGAATATTTCTGTTTGGATCTAGACCGTCCAAATAGAATCCGCACGACTATTAAAGCGTCCCCGTGCGTTTTTCCTCGGACCGGATTGGCCTGGATTCCGATCGGACGGTCGTTATCTAAACATAAATATTCTATTACCTCAGAGGATATGGATTCGTTTTTTTGCCCTTTGTAAATTGCGACCCAAATATTCTGTTACCTCAGTCAGGTTGAATTCATATCACCGACGGTACCGTAATAGGGAATCTTTTACAATTACTTGATCTGGGCCGTTCTTTTTAACTTGGCACGAATCTCAAAGCCCAATAATACTGCCCCCTCAGTCAGCCCGAATCCCAAATCGGCTGAGAGTTAATCTCAAACCGTAAATAGCTAATTGTAAAAGGGAATCTTTTACGGTACCGTCGAGGATATGGATCCAGTCAGGTTGGTGTGGTGTCGTTTTTGGAAATTAATCTGCTGTTATTCGTCGGGGTTGGGACTTTGGGACCAATTCAGATCCACAGCAATACCTTACCGTGTAGAATGAGATCTGAGTCGTCCGTTTTAATCTGGAATGAAAACGAATCTCAAAGTAGTCCCCATATTCTCAAAGCGGAACCCAGTCCGGTCAGGTACCTTAGGGCACACTCACTCAGATTGGGGTCGGCTCATCGGTTTGGTGAGTGGGATTTTTTTTTTTTTTTGATGAAACAGACCAGGTTTGTTTCGGCCTTTGCAAATGACAATCCATTTCGACCTCCGAAATGATGCGCTAGCTGCTAGTCAACCAAACTTGCTATGACCTGCCAATATGTCTAGATCTCTCTAAAGTAACTCAAAATTTGAGTTTTAATCGTGAATGTCGCGAGGATTTGCTGACAACAATTTGATTCTTTGATAATTGGATGTTATGTTATGCCTTCCCCTCCTCTGCCCCGTCCCACCTTCTCTCCGTCTTCTCTTACACTTTTCATCGAGCACCACCAAGCAGGGCGAATTCAGGATTTTTATAAGAAAGGAGCAAGAAAATAACAAATCGAATTTGAAAATACTCTGACTTCTAATTCGAATTACCAATTAGAATTCAAAAAAATTATGATAATTTTAATTCTAAATTTAACATTAATTACAGACCAAAAGTCCAAAGAGAGGCAAATAAAATTCCAGAGGGAGGCAAAATCAAACCGAACCTATAAATTTGTATAAAACTTCAAAATCTAGAGAGGAACAGTTGACCCCTGGACTACACTGGATTCACCCCTGCCTCCAAGGCAGTTCGAACCATGACCGCACGGGAGAGAGAGGGAACCCTAGTTCCTCTCCAATTCGTGCAAAGAGAGAAAGAGAGCAAGAGGCGGTCTCAAAGAAGAAGGCCCCAACGGCAGGGAGGAAGAAAGGAAGAGGGAGGGTTAATAAACAGGGCCGCTTTGAGATCCGTGCAAAATCAATCGAATGGACAGATAAATTCCAGAAAAAAAAGTTGCTAGATCAATTAATCAAGTGTTATAACTCAACTTAATTTAACAAATTTGCGTTTATAATTTCGTATGGAATTTACCGATTGCTCTCAAATTTATTTTACCATTTACTTATCAATTCGTTAATTATCAAATTTGATTTTGTTGTCAATAATGGTAGTTCTAATTAATAAATCCTTACTCGATAAATTAATTCCACAATTTATACAAATTTCCTATTTGGTTTAAACAATTAATCTTATATAAATTAACTTATTTGTTTAATTACTTACATTTATTCTTCTTAATAATTAAAGTTAATTTTAATTAGTTGAAATTTTAATTATTAGATTAATTAATTATATTTAAGATTACGGATTATAACATAGGCTATCACATACTTCAGCAAACATATAAAAATAATGAAAGAAAAGAAAGATATGCTCCCAAGTTAATTCTAGTTTAAGCCCATTTTAATACAACTTTGGTGTTTAGAAATAAACACTGGAGATCAAATTCTTCTGCCTCAAGAAGTACTACTTTGTATAGACAAAAGAAACCTCTGTTTCTTCTGCCTCAATAAATACTACTTTGACTAGACAAAAGGAACCTCTGTTTCATCTTCTGCCTCGAGAGTATGGAATTAATACGAACAACAAAATAGTCTTCCCAACTCAGTTTCTTTTCCTCCAACGAAGCAACTTCGAAGACCAAAAATGGAGTCCGTACCGGGTGATGTTTGGCACAAGATCCTGCAAATCGGCATTCAAGAAAAACGATTGGACCACATCGACCTCTGCTCTCTCGCAATTGTAAACAACTACTTTAATCAGCTGACGCAGGACCCTGCCTTATGGGCCATCCTCATTTCTCGTGATGTCCCCGACACCTTCCATTTTGTTGAAGCTCCTTCGAAAGACCTTTATAGGAGGAAGCTTGACTGGATCAGTAAGTTCTTTGATTATTTCATTACATGTTCATTGTGTAAGATAATAAACTTGTGAGGTGTGTGATTCATCCTGACTATTTGTTCTGTGATCAATTATTGGACAGGTGACTTTATGAGGAAATGTTTGTCATAAAATCTAAATATGATTTCTCTTTAGAGCTTGTCTCCTGCTAGGGCATTATGCTGCGTAAAATCTATATATGATTTTATGATATATAATTCCATCAATATATCAGATGAATTATAGACTAAAAATTATATGATTTTATGATATATAATTCCATCAATACATCAATTATTAAATTCTACCGATCCAAACTTAGATTTCTCTTTATGCTGCGTATTAGATGAATTATCATCTGCAACAGAAAAATCTATCAAGTTTCAGTAGTAGAAAATAAATGTAACTTTAAGAAGGAAGGATGGAAAATACCAGAGGTACCACTGCTGACATAAGATTGATTTTACAAACTTGTTGTTTTAACACTTTTGTTTAGTTGCTTTAATAAGTTTACAACCTGTGTGTTGATTCATTGTGATGCTTGTGGTTTGATTTTGTCTGAACATGTTGTGTTAGTCGACTAGTAGAGTACCAGTGTTTTTAATTTTGGGTAGGATTTTGCATTCTAGAGATATCTAAGCTGATGAGGTAAACCTTGCTACTGCAGATCTAATTGTTGCAGTTGGTAATATCCATTAGCTAATTAAGGATGCGGGTGTGTGTGATCTTGCCAAGTGCCAACTGAATAACTAATAAGTTGTCCCGATATTTTATTAATGTAAAAAAAATATAAAAAAAGGAGTACATTTCTATGAAATCTCAGTTCATAAAAATGACGGAATGAAATCCCCGTCCACTTAATCCAATATGTAAACAAATCGCTTAAAAAAAACTAGCTGGAAATGTTTATCCTGTCCAAAATTCTCTCAATTTTCTTGCACAAAAATAATCATGTGCAATTACTAATAATTACTTACAAGAACAGTTAAGCAAAGCTAGCATGTATTGTGCTCACCAAACTTTCTTGATGAGTACAACACATGCTAGCTTTGCTCTTATTATAAGTGTCTTACTTAAAGTTACATTTATTTTCTACGACTGAAACTTGATAGATTTTTGTGTTGTAGATGATGATTCATCTAATACGCAGCTTAGTCACAAGATTCGTGAATTATTTGCGAATAATTTGTTTTTTGGTGATGGTGAACTGAACGCCGAATTATTCGGTTGATCGAAGTTTGACTGAATTATTCGCGAATTTTACGATTTTTTTTCCGAATTATTCGCTAATTTTTCCCTGAACTTATTTTTATAATTTTCATATTTTTTAAATCTTTTTCTGAATTTCAACAATTTAAATAAATATAAAAAAAAAGTTTCACGTGATTAATTTACGTCACGTCATATCACGTCACGTCATATCACACCACGTGTAGTCACGGCGTGACTACACGTGACGTGACTATTCGCGTGACGTGACCATCTTCCACTATTTTAATCACGTCACGTGAAAAAAAATTGATCACGTTACGTCACGTCATGTGACTAAATCACGGCGTGTTTGTCATGTCACGTCACGGCGTGTCACGTATTTTCTTCTCTATCGGAATATGGTACCACAAAACTCAAAAGTACGGATTTTCTATGAATTTCTTAAGGTCTGAATACAATTCTGGGTACAAACTATGGGGATTACTAAGCAAAACCAGGGTTTTATTGCCTGGACAAGCATCCTCTCCATTACTGTAAAAGATTTCTTTCACTTTACGATTTGAGATTTACTCTCAGCCGTTTTGAGATTCGAGGTAGCGCAGGGGCAGTATTATTGGGTTTTGGAATTCATATCAAGTTAAAAAGAACGGTCCAGATCTGGTAATTGTAAAAGATTTCCTGTTACGGTACCGGTGAGGATGTGAATTCTTATTGCCTCTGGGTACGCAAAGAGAACTCCTGATAAAGGGACCCACGGGCCAGTGACTCAGGCGCATTTGCGCTGATTCTGGGAGATAGACGAGCGTGGTGCAGGAGATCTGAGCTCATGAACCGAGCTGTCAGCGCTGCGGCTCATAAAAACCTCGTCCACCCAAACTTCACCAGCGGGCGGAACTTTAACTCAGCGCCAAGCGCTCCCCGTTACTCGCTTGCGCCGGATCCTGTGCACTACCGGGCATGACCCTTCTACGCGGCCTACAAGGACCAATCCTACCTAAAACTCAGAACCCCAGGCGCGAGCCGTTTGATTCACTGACAGAGGTCCCCACCCTGTCAGTCCCTCCTCCTTCTCGCGCCAGGAAACGAATTAGGGCAAACAAGAACAAAGAAAGTAAAAGGCTCTTTGGTGAGCACGCTCACCGGCAATCGGAAGGGGGTAACCTTCTCTTCTCCTGGCCAGTCAATTGAATAGAAAGGGTATCTCACGAAGTAGAATTAAACCGAGAAGAGAAGAAAATGATGAAACCAAACTCGGCAATTAGGAAGAGGCAAATCGAAGGAACTTGGGAAAGAGTAATTAGGGTATAAGATACACGATTTAAACAATTAATATAGTTCGAGGAACCCTAATTGGCTTGACACACGAGAGGCAGTAAGGTAAATAATTGACAATAGACGCTAAAAAGTTTATAAATTGACCATAAATATACATAATATTGAAGTAATTTTTTTATGAAGATAAGATGAACAATTTAGACAAAAAGTTATCTTGAGGACGCAGCAAACGGACATTAAAAAATTGAAACTATGTGATACTTGATTAGAAAATTTGATGGGGTCTTTTGAGTAAATATGAGCAGCCTCGGACTCTCGGAGCACATATCTCTACAGTTTTGCATGTGGCGGTGAAGGTCTAAAGTCTAAACTATTGGAAAATTTAATTTCAACATGCAAGATATAATTTAAGGCGCCAAAGAAAATCGCTGCTCTGAAGTTCAAACAATTTTTCGAACCGTGATCTTCATTAAAATATACTGAGATCACGAAAATATACTTAAAAACAAAATTTTATTCATAAAATATTTTTTACTATTATACTTAAAACTAAATGTTATAAGTTTTTAGAATATTTTTTACTACCTTTAGATAGATAAAAAATCTACATTCAAATAGTTCATAATGTTTAGATTAAGTGATTTTCTATCTAACAAAATAGTAAAAAAAAAAAATTACAAAAATATAAAATTTGATCTCCGAGTACATTTTCATATAGAGATCATATTTAACGGTTTGAATTGGCTATTTGAACTTTAAAAAAAGAAATATAGATTCACAACACAGATTAATAGGCATATTAGATATTACCATAACCTCACTCTTCTTTATCAAGAATTTGCTGAATCATTAAAAATTTAAAACAACTGAATAACTAAGATGCGTTGCAGACTTGCAGTATTGAGCTTATTAAGATTAATTTAATATCGAAAACAACTATTTTTGGATAGAATGTGATCAATCATATAAAATTTCCATGCTGCATATAAAGGTCAATTTTACGGTATCCATAATATTTTATAGAAAATTATATAGAAAAGTATTTATAAATATAAAAATTTATAAGAAACAAAATGAGAGTCAATTAACTTCCATACATTAAATGTGCATTTGCCTTGCTTGATATTCATGTATAAAAAATGGCTTTCAGAATCTAATTGCAATTCTCATTTCGACAAGCTAAAAAACTAAAAACTAGCATTCAATTTTTAAAGAAAAACCAACAAATTCAGATTCGTCAGGCATATACAACGAACTAACTAACTATTCAAATGTTTTGTTTATTATCAGTCACATACAAAGAAAATTATCTAGGATGTCTTCTTTCCACTGTTAAACTCAGCCTATGAACAACCCTAAAATTTATTTGATCATTGTGCAAATACAATCAATGAAGCAGCTACCTCCAGTTGCTTTTATTAGATGTACATAGGAGGAAATGTGCTCAAGTATGAAATAAGTAACCATGCTAAACTCACAAACCCTAATTATGCGCTGCAAGATAGCATGCAAGCCGCCTTTCTTCAAACGAATACTCGATCACATGATCTGGTGCATTGATTGATTCAAGCTGATGCTTGACTGGGGTAAGAGGTGGTGTTGGACCTACTTGCATCTGCACTGGCATCAGAATTGGTGTTCTAGAAGCTGAATTATCACCCGATATCATTTTTGGTGGTGCAGAGATGATATTATTTGAGCGAGGTAATTGTGAAAAGGGTTGACGTGGCAACTCAGGTCGACGAGGAGTTGAGTCGTTGAAACGTAACTTTGTGGGAGATGGTGAGCAATAAGCACTTCTTTTATCTATTGGTGGATAAATTTAACAAAAAGATATTTAAATAAAAGAAGAAAAGTGTCAAGGGAGTAAGCACAGCAAGCATGAAACTTAGAAAGGTACTGAAACCTAATTTAGGAAGAAAATTGGAAAGTAAAAAAGAAGAGTAAGGCTATGATACTTTGCAAAGCACGGATCGGTCCGTGCTATAGATCCATATGTCTGTTTCAAATACTAAATAGTTGATCCGAATTGCTCACAAATGTACTTGGAGACCAAATTGTATACTTCTTAGAATTATTTTACTATTTGTTTAAATAGGTAGAAAAACACTATTTTTGGCTGGTTGAAAAATCTTTAGATTAGGTGATTTTCTATCTATCTAAAAAGAAGTTAAAAAATTCTAAAAAATGTAAAATTTAATCACAAAGTACATTTTTACATGGAGATCATGTTGAACGGTTCGGATCAATTGTTTGGACTTTAAAAACAGAGATATGGATCCATAGCACTGACTGATCCACGCTTTGCAAAGTACCATAGTCTCACTCAAAAATGAAAATAAACAAGATCTGGCCATTACTAGAATTGTTGGGCTCAGTAATAATTATGTACCAGTACAGTACTTGTCAATTTGGTCTTGCACCAGTTCTGAGGAAATACAATGTTTTACCAGGAGAGAAAAACAGCCTATCCTTCGTCTTCTTAGCTGAGGGAGTAGTTTTGTTTCGTTGTCGGTCATCTACTCTAGGTGGCTCACTCATGGCCCCACCAAGAGAGAGCCTTTTGTGAGAAGCAATAGAACCTCTTCCCTTTCTTGAATTTTGGCATTTGACAGGGCTTGGTTTGGATCCATAACGCAACTCCTGCTTGGCTACCATCTGCTTGTATAGCTTCTTTTGTTCCTGTATTTAAAATTTACAAATTTATTAGATGACATTTCATATTGATATAGTAGTAGTAAAAGGGCAGGTTCTTTCTTACATTCATATCACAATTTCATAATTAAATGTAATAACCAGATTATAGACTAGTATCAGTAGTATGCATGGATAGATAATAGATACTTTGTAAAATGAGCATGCTTTGCATAAATACTTCAATAATTGGGCAGTAACTAATTCATTAAAGGGTTTGGGCTCCATTGACAACTGATTATCTTGACGATCTTAACAGTATTTTTCAAATCAAACCAATATATTTTCAAAATTAGAAAAAAAAAATTGTAGACATTTTAACCTTATGGATAGGTTGTCTGGCAAACTCCATGCAAGTGTCATTTTATATTCATCATATGCCATTAAATACGGACACTTGTAAATTTCACATATATGATATGCATAAAATAACTCACATTTCAATTGATGAATTTAAAACTATAAATTATTTAACGATTGCAAGATTGTCATGTTAATTAATTATCTATGAAATCTGTCGTTTATTAAATTAGCTAAAAACTTACCAATAATTAATTTAAGATATTACCTTCTGGCGTTCAATTTCTTGCGCTTTCTCCATCTTATGCACATTATATTTTTCAAGCATTAAATGAAGACTAACCTGAAGTGAGATGAATTAAAAGAAACAAATTAATTCCACATACTAATACCGGGATAATCTGAATAAAAAGACACTATGAGAAATGAATTCTCACTCCATCATAAGTAAAGACCTTTCTTCTCTCTCTCTCCCACATGGTGATCTTGTCAGATAGATTATGTATCATTGCTGATAAAGATACAACAGTGAAATTTAGTCAAGTCCGTTTTTTGAAAAAAAAAAACAAAAACAAAGAAAGAAAGAAATTTAGTCATTGGCCTGTTTGCAAACTACATTGAATATAGTTTGCAAACAGCCAACATTTCTTAGTTTTGCAACAAGCGCCCACCAGTTTTAGTAGAATTAGAAAATCATACCGAATTGTTAAATTTCACATGTTGAAAAGAAATCTCCTGTTAAATGCTAACAGTGTTAGACTTGTATTAGAAAACATTTCTTTAGCCCAGATCGAATTAAAATCAAGGCAGTGAGATATATCCCGGGGAATTGATTTTGTTGAGTTAAAAAGTAAACAAATTCAGCTCTATGTTAGTCATTTTGTGACCTTTGATCAACATTGATTAAAGTTTTAAACACTGGAGTATTTTTGAAATATCCCCAAAAAAGTTTGTTCTAAGCTGAAAATATATGAGAACAGTACAAGATGAGGTGCAACTTCTCAAAATTTATCATTAACAATTAATGCAACTTTTTCCGCACAAATTTTAGCCACTCACCTGGA
This sequence comes from Carex littledalei, assembly GCA_011114355.1. Classification (NCBI taxonomy): domain Eukaryota; kingdom Viridiplantae; phylum Streptophyta; class Magnoliopsida; order Poales; family Cyperaceae; genus Carex; species Carex littledalei. Next base: position 5,004,544 of record CM022081.1, read on the forward strand.
ATTTTGTTCACTATGGCACGTGCCTTCTCTGCACGCTTTAGGGCAAGATGAGCCCCTCTTCCAGCATTATAACGGTTTTCATCCTAAAGCAATGGCATATTTTAATGAAGCATTAAATGGTGTTGTAATCGAAAAGAGATACTAGTACAAATGCTCACTAATACTGAACCTAATTGCAAAGTCGTTAGCTGCTATAGATAGCAAATGCAAACCAATCGACTTGGAAACGAGTCATTTTGGGTTCACAATTTCAGGTCTCAAACCAGTCCTAAATGTTATCAGTCAAACAAAGAAAAGCCAAACTTTATATAAACTGTGATACAAGTATTTGCATTCTTTGGATGTTACAGGCTACCACATACTTCAGAAAACATATAAAAATAATGAAGGAAAAGTATCAAACCTTACTGTACTCTTCCAACCAATTTTCCTCTTCACAGGCATTCAACCATTTCTCGACCTTTTCTAGAATATCCTTCCTGCTTAAAACATCCTCTTTAACCAATGAGATTTGATTGTCAATCTGCTCCATCAGTAAAGAGTAGCTTAGAGCTCCTGACAAAATGAAAAATATAGATGTCCACGAGTTAGGCTATTGTACAAGTGTTTATATTTTGACCGAAATATAAATTTCAAATCATACCTTTTCTTATTCTAACGGTCAATCCAAGCAGCTTATTGTGATCTACATATCAATACCTTGTACTATTTTTCTTTTCTTTTCTTTTCTTTTTTGGATTTTTGAAAGATGACTCTTATTTGATATGCAAAAAGAAAATCCTAACTCTGTTCACAAGAGAAAATGTGAATAAATTGAAACAACCTGAAATTGTACAGAGACTAAAATGACATTCTTCAAATACAAAATCCCAAGAAAGGGACAAATACAAGAAGAGCATTTTGCAAAACAGACAATATTTTTACTATTTTGTGAATGAGCCCAAAATTCTCGTATTCGAAACTTACAAACCATCTGCTAAACTACACAAACAGCTGCATGTATTCTGTCAAATATTGACAATTAAAAAAAAAAGTCAAGCAAAAAAGATGGTATACACTTTGTCAATGCCTAGGGCGTAAGGATTACATAAAATTGATCTGGAACGTCAAGGGTAATTTAGTAATTCTTTGTAAGACTTAACTTTGGTTTTTAAGTTGGAGTGCCATTTTGAAATTTTGAAAGTCGATTTGAAGTACAACAAGTTTCATGCAGTTGCAAGCTTGGCAACTGTTGTGTTTTTCACTAAAAAAAGATGAAAGATCCATACAACTTTGAAAAGAGGCTGGTTGAGGAAACAAAAAAACTGATTATTGACTGTACCAGCTTCAACAGCCTCAAGAGCAAAATTAATTTCGCCATCTTCTGGAAGTAGATGTGTCTTTCGTCTCAACTCATCTAGTTCAAATTTCTTCTTCAAAACAATATCTTTCCTCTTGCTAGCTTTCAGCTTCTCCAACCTTGAAACCTCCGCCTCAGCCTGTGGCAATTGAACCTCTCTTTATTAAGCCCTCAGATTGATAGCGCAGTGGTATCAAAACAAGACAGCCAATATCATGCTCTCTTTTTCTGATATCATGCATTAATCCCTCCCAATAACCAATAAGCAAAATAATAAATACATAAATAAATAAACAAACTTAATATAGGAAGAATCTTGAATTTCTCCTATTACTTTTTTCTACCAAAAATACCTAAGCTACTCTCCTCCTCTACCTCTTTATTCTCCAAAAATAAAGGACAATGAGGGACTACTTGGGGTATCTATTGTACAAACTTGTGGGATTACAGCAATGCTTTATACAGGTGAAATGAATATTTGACATTCCTACAAGGGCACATGTAATACTCGTTAAAGAGTGAAGCTACAATACTATGCATAGCGCAGATTTGTCGGTACTATGGATCAATATTTTTGTTTTCCAAGTTCAAATAGTCAATCTGAACCGTTTAACATGTTTTTATATGAAAATGTACTTGCAGACTAAATTTTACATTTTTAGAACTTTTTTAGATCAAAGTGATTTTCTACCTATCTAATAAAATAATAATAAAAAATCTAAAAAATCTAAAATTTGATCTACGAGTACATTTTCATATGGAGATCATGTTGAATGTTCAGATCGATTGTTTGGACTTTAAAAATAGAGATATTGATCCATAGCACGGACCAATATGCGCTATGCATAGTACCATAGCCTCACTCCATGTTAAATAGGGGCTCACATGACATGATTTCTTGCAATTAATTGGCTCATATTACTCCATAGTACTGCAACTCTTTATGATGCAGCATTAAGTATATAGCTTACACTTTTAAGAAAATCGACGGAGAGAATGTTTGGTTCATTTAGTTCATGCTCTGAAGCTGCGACATTACGAGTAATGTTTTGAAACAACTGTTGCTCTTCTATTGGAACATCCATTAGGTCCCAAAGCTCTAACAGTGAAGTTGCGAGATTTTGAAGCTGTTACGAAATATGGAGATGAAAATAATCAATATCTCATGATTACAGCTTCTAATGCTGTTTCGGTCAAATCCAGCATGTGTGAAGCAGAATTTACTCAGTAGTACCAATTTTCTCATTTAATTTTATTCTTACTTCCTCAGCTTGTTTGTGCTCAATTGTACAATGAGTAGGGTTAAAATGCTCCATTGTTTTCGTGCCCCAATCATGCCTCACATCCTTATCTTAGTTTTCAAAGTCCAAACAGTCGATCCGAACCGCTAAACATGATCCATATTAAAATGTTTTTAGAGACCAAATTTTATATTTTTGGGAACTTCTTTACTATTTTTTTTAAATAGGTACAAAATTACTGTTTTTCAGAAGATTCTGGATCATCCAAAAACAGTGATTTTGTGCCTATCTAAAAAATAGTAAAAAAAGTTCCAAAAATATATAATTTGGTCTCCAAGCACATTTCAATATGGATATCATGTTGAACTGTTCGGATCAACTGTTTGAACTTTGAAAACTGAGATAAGGATAGGCATGATTGGGGCACGAAAACAATGGGGCATTTTAACCCTACTCATTGTACAATTAAGGTACATACCTACAGTGTTAACTTAAGAACATAGAAAGCTTAATGGAGGCTTTTCATCAATGGCAAGTTGGTTGAATAGAACCTTTTCTTACTTTTGTTGGGTTTCAATTGCACTGTTGAGGCTTAATATATACAAATTATTGCTAAGTTGCACCTTGCTACCTTGGTATATACTTGTAGAGAGCATTTACCTTCTTCATCCTTTGGATTTTAACCTCTCGCAATCTCTGAATTGTGGATGCTAGCCGATCAACAACATCATCGCTTATGTTCTTTGATTCTTCTCCTTCATCTAAAGTAGGGTGCACCTCTGCAACCATTTTCTCGAATTCTAATCCCAGCACAATGCATAAGGAATTCAAAAATTTTAACTGTCCCATGACCATCTTAAGACGTTCACTCTGTCAAAGAATAAATTAAAATTCAGATTTAATGAAGAATTAAGATGTCGGTGCCTTTGCAAGAGTTGCAACAAGAATATTGTACCACTATATGGTACAAGTACAAACAAGACTTCCTGGTTTTGTCCTTCTCTTCTTAAATGTTTTGACCATATGGCAGTATTCTATCATATTTTACAATAACACCCCCAAATTTCTGTATAAACTAAAATGGTGAACAACTTTTGATATAACTTCCAGTCATTACAGAGTGCAATAGAGTATTTGAAATTCTGCTCCTAACTTTAGTAATTCATTTTTATATATTTACAAATGATTTTGGGTTAACTTGCATAAATTATAGTATTAGTCAATCAAGTGGGTTAGTAAGGTAGAACAATACTGAATTACTCAGTTACTTCTCAGAATGAAAACCAACCTTCTCCTTTTGAAGGGATTGTAGCTCCTTGTGCAGCTCTTCCAGCTTTCTAGTTGTAAGTTCAGACTCATCAAAGGTTATTTCTGACTGATTACAGCCTGCTGCCCTGATCTCAATTGTTATCTTGCGTATTTGATCTGTAACTTCTAGAAATTGACCGATTCTCTCAGCCCTTCTATTTCGCATCTCCTCAAGTAGAGGAACTATGGCACTAACCTCAGACTTTAAACTTCCAGCAATTTGATTTATCTGAAAACTTTACCATGGTAGTTAGAAATTGTAAAAAGGCTTTATACATGTTGATAACTGCATACACTAAAATGTTCAAAACTTTGGCATGGATTAATTATACTTTCCCCACTGCTAGTATATACATGTATCTGACTTTCAGTAGTATTATTCAATGTCTTTAACGAGAATTATTTTTTGGGGGGAATTTCATGTATACCCCTCAAAAACCTCAAAATTACGTATTCCCCCCCTCTAATATTCATAATATTATATTCATCCTTCTAAATTTCAAAAACCCACAAATTTACCCAATTTATTGTTTTTTCTGTTAAAGCTCATTTTAAATTTTTATTAAAACAATAAAAAATATGTAGCAGGTTTAAGAGAAATATTTGGTATTCTAATTGGTCGGTTTTGAGAGCAAATGATTCATTTTCTTACTTGTGACATACACACAAGCATATGCCTAAATGTCATTGTTTATGCTTCACGAGTAGAGAAATTAACCATTTCATAAAATTTAAATAAGTTTTAATAGAAAAGTCAATAATTTGGGTTAATTTGTGAGGTTTTGAAATTTAGAAGGGTAAATATATTATTATGAATTTTAGAGGGGGGAATACGTAAATTTGAGGTTTTTGAGGGGTATATATGAAATCCCCCTATGTTATTGTCAAATAGAGTAAATTTTTCTTAATTTAGATTACCCATTAGCTAGGTATGTAATGACATAGTGGTAAGTATGCTACTGCTACAAATTAGTACAAGGCTAATTAAGCACCTGTGTGTTGTTAACCGGTTTCTCACCCATGGCAGAGCAGATAGCTGCCAGCTCAGCCTCAGCGTCAGCAATGGACTGATGCAAGTGAGCTCGAAGATGGCTGGCCTTGTCGAGTTTTATTTGGTGGGCCTCCACACACTCATTTTCCAAGTCTTTAAGTACTCTTTCTCTATCAGCAAAAGATTCACCGATTTCATCCCATATTACCTAAGAATGGTACATGAAAAATGAAACAAAAGAACAGGAATACTTTAATTGACTTGTAGTAAACCATATTTGACTTGCAAAGTAGCAACCATACCTTCTTTTAGTAAAGGGGGATTTCATGTATACCCCTCAAAACTTCAAAATTACGTATTTCCCCTCTAAACTTCTAAAACTCGCAAATTTACCCATTTATTGTCTTTTAAATTAAAACTCATTTAAATTTATAAAATACTCATTTTATCCTTTATTAAAAGCATAAAAAATTGTTGTTTGTGAGTTTTAGAAGTTTAGAGGGGGGAATACGTAATTTTGATGTTTTTGAGGGGTATACATGAAATAACTACTGAAAATTGTAGCAGAGCTTATTTAACTCTAGATGAAAATTAATTAACTTTTTTTTTGAAAAAGACAAATTAATTAACTTCACTAAATAACTACAAGAAGTCAAAGATTGAGACTCTGTTCAAAAGAAAAGACTTTTAAAGAAATGCACTAATTGAAAGTAAAAGAAAATAATGTGCAATTTATGAGTGAACGATATCTAATGTAACACCTGAAGCTCATGAAGAAGCGACCCGCATGCTTTCTCCATACGCAAAAAGTAGTCCTTGTGAAGTTCGTTCATGTTTCTAGAAAGTTCTTACCTGAAATATTTAGTCAGAGTCGGAGTTTGTCAGTGGTGTTCTAAAAAGCTAAATTCTTTCTTCTTCTTGGAAAAGGAGTTAGTCTTTTTCAGTGATAGGTTTGGCTTTACATCACAAAACAAAAGGTACACAACAATGGTTTCGCCACAAAACAAAACAAAAAAGGTAACTTTTCTCTCATGATCGTTTTCTAAAACCTCAAGATCAATAAAAACATAGAGTATACAAAAACCAATCCGAGAAAATCGAGGGTTCTTGAGATTTTCACATCTTCAAATCAGAGAAATGGAGGGAAAAATCAAGTAGCAACTAACCTGAGTGCACCAGCTTGGGAAGAATAAACCGATCAGAGTACAAAATGAATATCCTTCAGAGAAAGAAAGAGCGGGAATCTCGGGATTTTACGTTACAAGTGATGGAATTAAGAGAGGAGTTTAAAGAAGGCAATGGAGTGATGTCTCAAGCGTGATTTTGGGAAATCGGTGCGAAGAAGAGCGCATGATGAGGAGCAAGCAATGCAAGCCGTTGGTTTCTTGGCCCGATGAAAATAAATCCATCTGAGCCGTTCATTACGGGCAAACATTTGGGCGTTCCCGGCGCTGTCACTGACAAATGGCAGAAGGGTGTCAATGGGGTAAGAATATTAATAGAGTAATGTTTGCTTCATGCAACGCAAGTCAAATGAAGAACTATTTTAACTTCATTGTCCGTGCGCTGCATGAAGTAAAATCTTCTCTGTCAATATTTTACTCCGTCAATTGAGTCGGACGTTTGGGCGGTTTAATTAGGACGTGTTGAAAGTTGAAACTGCTTAGTTATTAGATAAATTATCACCTGCAGCACGAAAATCTATAAAGTTTTAGTCGTAGAAATCTGGTGCAATGCTTCTGAAATCACGGAAAAGAAATGTAACTTCAAATGTTCGACAATAAGATCAGCCCAACATTTTTTAATTTTACAACCATTTTGATAGTGCGATTTGGACTTCAAAAATATATAGGAATATGTTGAACTTAGTAAAGAAATACCAAGGTTCAAATGACTTGTGTATTTCATGTCTTATATTTTTATTTTTATTTCCTTCTTTTAATTTTTAAAGTTTAAATAGTTGATTCAAACTGCTTAACATGATCTCCATAATAAAACTATTTTCATACTTTTGAAACTATTTTACTATATTTTGGAAGAGAAGGGTTCAAATGCCTCTATCATACCTTTTAATTTTCTAATAGTATAAATTTTAAAACTTATATGTCAAAATAAAACCGTTAGATGTGATCTATATTATATTCACTACATGCACATACAAAATTTATCACTTTTCAGTTTTGTTTTTATATAAATCAATAAGTTGAAAAATCAACGTTCAAAATTTATCTATATCAATGTATTATTGCAAACTGATCTAAACAAAGTCGAAATGTTGTAAGTTTTTATATGTGCAATAAGAAAATGATATAGGTCAAAACTAACAATTTTATTTTGATATTTGAGTTTTAAATTTAAATTTATTAATGGTTTATAAATGGAGGAATTATGGAGGCACAAGAAATGAAGGAATTTGTAAAATCAAAACCATCTAAAACAATAATTTTATACCGATCCAAAAACAGAACATGATTATTATAGTAAAAACAAGTTAAATTCAAACCACGCGGGAACTACAAAGCTTCTGATAAATTATGCTCGCATGTTCTGTAGGAGGAGGTCAATTTGGATCCGATGTCCATTGGACTCAAAGTGGATTCGATGGGTTCGATGACCGTCCGATCTACTTTAAGATTCACACTCAGAACTTTCGCGTCTGCTTTAAAGCAGATCAGACGGTCATCGAACCCATCAGACCCAAGCTGCTCTCCTGCAGGAGACGCGCAACAAAAATAAACCGGTGACGTGCATCTGAATCTCACCGGAAATTCCAGTTGCACAATTGCTTCCTGAACTACTGAAGGAAAAGCCCATTTTACTGCTAAGCTATTAAAGTAAGCAATTTGGTCCTTAATCTAGTTAAAAAGTCGGCAAATAACATGTATGGCTGTATCCCATTCCCATTGTTCTGTTGTCCTCTTAACCAAAGATTACCAAGAAAAAGAGCACCATGGGTGAAACTGGAGATGTTCATTGAGGGAAGAGAGAACGGGACGGAAGGAACTGGAGATGAGGGGTTTTAAGTTATGTATGATTTGACGGTCAAATTTTGACCCATGCAATTTGAAGTTTTGACTTTTTGTTCAGATGTCAAAAAAGAAAGAGTGAGGCTACGGTACTATGCATAGCACGGTTTGGTTCGTGCTACGGCTCAATATTTGAGTTTTCAAAATCTTAACGGTCGATCCGAACCGTTCAATATGATTATAAAATGAATATGTACTTGCAAACCAAATTTTATATTTTCTCAAATTTTTTTACTACTTTTTTAGATAGATAGAAAATCACTTGATCTGAAAATTCTGGACCATCCAAAAACAGTGATTTTCTACTTATCTAAAAAAATAGCAAAAATGTAAAATTTGGTTTGCAAGTACATATTCATTTTATAATCATGTTGAACGGTTTGGATCGACCGTTAGGATTTTGAAAACTCAAATATTGAGCCGTAGCACATACCAATCCGTGCTATGCATAGCACCGTAGCCTCACTCAAAAAGAAATATACTTAAAAAAAAAATTCGATATTTTATCAAATGCAATTAATTTGAGTGTTCATTCTAGGAATTTTTTTATGTTGTATGCAACAACCTAAAGCTATTATAAAATCTTACTAAGAGACCATGTAAAAAACGAAATCAACAATTCCAACTTACCGTTTATATTTTAAATTGTTGCAAAGTAAATATGCATTAAGGTCAGGATCTTGTATAGCTTTGTCACTAGATCGATACCAGACCTATGTTATTAAAACCGGACCGGATCGGCCTGGTGAACCGGAAAAAACCAGATCCGGAACCAAGTCCGGTTCGGTTTGAATAAAAGACCGAACAAGCATTTAGGCCCTGTTCGGCTGCCGAATTTTAGTTGGGAATTTGATGGGTTCGGGCCAAATGAGTTTTTGATCCCATTTTGACGTTCAGCAGCAAAATTTTGGACCGGAATTTCTCATGGAGTTTTTTATCCCATTTTGACGTTCAGATACCATAGAATTTCCTGATCCTTTTTTAGTGTTACATTTTACTGGTATTGCTATGTAATTACAATATTGTCATGGTTTTGATGTTTATGGAGGAATGGGTGTTCATGATTCTGGGGGACTGCTATGCAATTACAATTGTCATGGGTCTGTTTTATCTCTCTGTACCGGCACTGGTAATTTTCAGGTCTGGATACCGGAACTGCTCTTGTCACTGACAAATGGCAAAAGGGTGTCCCTGGGGTAAGAATATTAATAGAGCACTTTTTGCTTCATGCCACGCAAGAGTCATATGCAGCACTATTTTAACTTCATTGTCCTTGCTCTGCGTGAAGTAAAAACTACTCTGTAAATATTTTACCCTGTCAATGAGTCGGACGTTTGGGCGGTGTAATTAGGAGTTTAGGACGTGTTGAAAGTTGAAACTGCTTAGTTATTAGATAAATTATCACCTGCACCACGAAAATCTATAAAGTTTTAGTCGTAGAAATCTGCTGCAATGCTTCTGAAATCACGGAAAATAAATGTAACTTTCAATGAGGCACTTATAATAATATAATAAAATTTACAGCGAAATAGTATTTTAACGTGTATTACTCTATGTGTATATCGGTTTTGATGTATTTTTTTTATTCAGATGCTCGTCTCATTTTGGTGAATAAGATGAGCCCGGTATTGTTTAATTCACAACCATTTTAATGATCGTTTATATTTTTTGAATTGGACAATAAAAATATATAGAAATATGTTGAACTTAATATAGAAATTATATTTTTTTTGCTAATATTTGACCATATGGTCTGTAAATATAATATAATTGATGTTTATTGTGTATTGATATTGACCGCGACACAATGCAATTAATGCAGAATGTATACATTTCTAAGAATTTATAATTATAAAATGGTAAAATATATTTGTGTTTGCTTGTTTGAAAAAATTATTCGTGCGCATATTATACATTTATAATTTTAGTGTTATATACTTTATTACTATGTTTATATGATGAGACAAATTTATTCATAAATAGTTATCTGGTATTAATGAGTCTCTCTAGAGGAAACAAAAAAAAAAGATAAACTTAGTAATTTAATTTTTTTTTGTTTGTAGATATTTGATTAAATAGAACTATTTTTACATATGTTTTGATATTGACCATCCAATATTAAAAAAAGGCCTAATTATATTGGGGAGAGCCTAGCTACCCCCCGTCAACCATCCCCCGTTTCATCTAATCAGTTGCATTAATTAAGTGGGGGGCCGCATAACTGTCAGCGCATTTTAGGAATTTGCAGAAAAGTATTTATATGGAACACAACAAGTATTCATCCATCTATATGAAGGTATTCACATTTGCAATAGAAACATATTTGGATATATTACAACATTCAGCGTATAAAAAAGTAGGGGACCACAAACAACATGTGTGGGGGAATGCATAACTGTCAGAGCATTAATTAAGTGGGGGACCGTATAACCGTCAGTGCATTAATTAAGTGGGGGGACCGCATAATCTTCAGCTCATTTTAGAAATTTGCAAAAAAATATTCATCTGTAACACAACTAGCATTCATCCATCTATATGAATGTATTCATCTTTGCAATAGAAGCATATTTGGACACATCAATCACTCATCTTTTACACATTTTTAGAGATGAGTTTTTTTTTCTCCGTTCAATCTAACCAATATTTCTGACGATCTGTGAGAAATTTTGCAAATCTAAAACCACGAACGTCTTCTACACAATTTTCTCTTTCAAATGAGATCCATGATGACATACTTTCGAGTTGTCCGTTGCACAAGTATTCATACCTCGTCACAAGTATTCATCTCTCATCGAGCAAGTATTCATCATCGTCATGTAAGTATAAATAGTTAATGTACCAAGAGTATTACAAATATATGTGCATACCTCAATTAATTTTACAAGAGCAGTCGAATAATATTCATCCATAAGATATCAAGTATTCATACATATAAGTTAAAGTATTTATACCTAAGATATTAAGTATTCATCCATAAACGTTGAAGTATTCATCTCTAAAACATCAAGTATTCATTCATACACCTCTAATTTTTTCAAAATTTGTTTTTCTGTCATTTCTTAGTACTTAGTACGCACTGGCCTAATTCACCATTAATGAAGCTTTGTTCTTTGCAAATAACTCGCTACTACATGAGGAAGAGGAACATAGACATGACGGATCTGACCCGGCGGTCGACAGTGATGAATCTAACCCGACGAAGGCGGAGGTAGGAGAGAGAGGCGGCGGAGGTGGGAGGCGGAGGTGAGAGACGGAGGCAGAGGTGGGAGAGGGAGGCGGAGGTGGGAGAGAGAGGCGGCGGAGGTGAGAGAGGGAGGCGGAGGCCGAGAGGGAGAGGTGGGAGAGGCGGGCGGAGGCGCAGAGGAAGAGGTGAGAGAGGCGGGCGGAGGCGGAGACGGAGGTGGAGAGTGAGAGGTGAGAGAGGTGGGAGAGGGAGGGAGAAAGAGGAAAGAAATAAAGGGAGAAAATTGGGTAATTAATTTGTAGGGCCATTAGGTAGTTAGAATTTGTAATTATAGTTAAAAGAGGTAGTTAGTTAGTTAGTTGGGGGATGGATAGATGGGGAAGATATAATTACCCATTATATTGTGCAGGCTCCTTGGAAATCTTCTCAGCCTTTGCAATGAATAAGATGAGCCCGAAATTTATTGAGTTTTGACCATTCAAATTTAGTCTCTAACATACCCAAATTTACTTTGGTTTTTTTGGTCCAAATGTTATTCAGTTTGTTCAGTTAGATTTTTGAAAAACGAATAAAATTTTGGTTTTACTATTTTAACTCGGTTTTAACCGAACCAACCGTTTGAGCACCCCTAAAGATGAATTCTCGGAAAGGAAATGACATCGCATGACATTAAAATTTGGCGCTTGAAATTTCATAAAACTTAGGTTAAAAAGGAGGTTTGAAAGGACGGAACCTGTCTAGACAGCACAATGGTGGCATCAAGATGGCAAAGGTAGTTGTCAATGAAAAGAAGCACATCCTGGCCTTCAGCATCACAGAAATTTTATTTCACTCTTATTCTACATTGATTTAAAGTTTTAAACATTGTGGTATTTTTGAAATATGAGAACAGGTTTCTCTTGCTAGTACTGTAAAAGATTAGTAGCAACTTCTCAAAATTCCTCAAACTTAACAATTAATGCAAGTTTTTCTGCACAAATTTTAGTCATTCACCTGGAATTTTGTTCCCTATGGCACGTGCCTAGCTTCTCTGCACGCTTGAATGAGGGCAAGATGAGCCCCTCTTCCGGCAATATGTTTAAATGAAGGGCATAACTGTCCTTTTAATTTTTAATTAAATTTAATTGAGAAATGAGTATATTTGTAATATAGTTATATTAAGATGGAGAAATAACTAATTTTGAAGTTTTGATGGAGAAATGTCTAATTGAACATATATTCTAAATTTCTCTATAGGCAAATATAAATGTCTAATTGCTCCGAATTAGAGTGCTTGAAATAAATGTCTAATTGAAGAAGGTTTTGTTCGAGTGTTTTTCTTTTCTTTTCTTCCTCTTCGAACCCAAGATAATTTTTGTCTCTCTCTCTTCCCTCCTCCTTTCGACCTGCTCTGCTTGTCCGACATCGGCCTCTAGTACTCTTTCAATTTTCAAGGTAATCCATCTCGGAACTCCTATATATGTTAGTGATGCATATCTTGCACTTTTTATATCATTAATTTGTCTCATTATTTGAATGAGTTGTCTTCAATTTTTTTATGTTACTTTTTTCTCTCAAACTTAAAGTTTTCATCCGTCATATTTGCACCAAATTTGCTCACTTTTGTGTGGATGCCTGATGGTAATATAAAACCAAGTAACACAAACTAAGTTAACTACTTCTTACTGTAATTATCAATTGAAAGAGATAGTGTTTGTGCACAGACTATGGATCTCATGTTTTGGAAAATTGTTACCTTTTGATGTCATATGTGGGTTATGGGCTTATGGCATGGTGCCTCTGTTGCGAAAGCGAGTTGTGTGTTTCATATCTATTAAATTCCCAATCTTTTATTATTGATGGGTATTGATTAATTTAAGTCATATTCTCTTTTTTAAATTAGACAATCTCAATTGAATAATGACTTTGTATGTACAATGACAATATCAAAAGGGGATATAAATCATCCTTAGTAGTTGTTTTCTTAATTGATTTTCTGCTGGTATTAATACTTTTGTTTTCTTCTTATTTTACATTGTTTTGTGCATAGGTGTTAATTAACTTCAAGGCATGAGCAATGAATAACACCAACAAGTGTACACCCATGCCGAATGACAAGTATGACATGATAAGTAGCTTGCCAGATGAAATGCTCCAACATATTTTGTCCTTCTTAGGGATACAACAGGCGGTTCAAACGAGCGTTTTGTCAAAGAGATGGGTGAATGTTTGGACCTCCTTGTCTAATCTCAATTTTGATCCACATGAGTTTGTTTTAGAGGATGAATATCGTCTTAGTACCGAGGAGAGGAAAAGAGCACTTGATGCAAAGTTTAAAAAGTTTGTTGAGACGTTGTTATCCCGTCATAAGACATCCTTCTTAGACACTTTCCGGATTAAAATCTTAGACCAAGATGTTTGCTCTGACCTTGTCGGCACATGTGTCAGCTATGCCATGAAGGTTAATCCTCGAGTTTTTTCTGTGGAGGCTCCATTCTTCCACAAAGATATATCTGGACCCATTTTCTCTTGTGAATCAATAGAGGAACTCTTCTTGAGAAAAACTTGTAATTATCCTCAACTAATACTAGAAGTTATAAATCTTCCCCGCATCAGAAGGTTACAGCTTACGCATACTAGACTTGATAATAGATGCATCACCAGACTTTTCTCAGGGTGTCCAGTTCTTGAAGACGTGTCATTGGAATATTGCTCTGGTGAATTTTCATGTATTTTCAGCCAGAAGCTAAATTGCTTATCTCTCCGTCATTGCATTTTTGTGCACAATTTTAGATTAATTAGTGTATATCGTTGCCTCCTTGGGGATGCAGTCAATTCAGTGATGATCATTTATCCTTTTTATGTAGAGTTCATGTGGAAAAGTCTAGGTACAATTGAAGTGAGAAACACTTTTTCTTTCATGCGAAATGTTTTATGTTATTTTGATTTTGGTGGCAATATAGGTGGTCTTTCAGATGTTATAGCTCTCGAGTTACATATTACACAAACGAAGGTAAGTACGCAATTTTAATGTAAACTTTTTGTCATTTTGTAACTTGGTATTGTTGGTCTTGACATCACAGAAGTGTTAGTATGACAAACCCATTTTTATTATCAACATTTGTACTTGAATCTTCTGAACATATTCTCCTCTGATCTGTGCAGCATATCTCAGAAGCATCAGTACTAAAGCTCGGAGAGTTCCATAACCTAAAGGATTTCTCTGTTGGTACTTGGTGCATGACTTGTCATTTCGGTCCAATTGCATTGTTTCTTCAGCGGACACCAAATCTTCAGAAGATCACCTTATACATGTGTGCAAGACATTGTCGTGGGAAGAAAATTAACATCCACCTAATGGTGAAATATTTAATGTGGAACGAATTATCTCGATGCAAGAATCTTAAGCGGGTTGATATCAAACTTTTGAAAGATTATATTAGAGCCCATGAAATCGACGAGGCTTTGCTCCCAAGCAGGAAACAAATAGAGAATATAGAGCTTATTATATCAGAACACATTTGATTTTTGCTCTTTTTATGTTTTAATGTGACAAATCGAGCATGGATGATCCTTTAGTTGTTATGACAATAGTAGCATATGTTGTTGTCAGTTCAATTCAGCTATGTTTTTAAGTTTTAACAGGTCGGCTTAAGCTTCCATGAAGCTCACATCTTATAGAGCTTTTGGGCATGATTGAAAGATACCAAGCTTGTAACTCACATAATAATTAGACCCTAAGCAATCCCACAAATGAAATCAAATTGGATTGGATTCGATCAAATGGGTTAACTCATCAAGGGTTCAGACAAATTTTGATTTTTTTTTTTTTTCTGCCAATGTATCTTTTGTAGGTTTAGGTTGACTTGTAGCCATACATAAGGTCTAAAATAGAACGTGGCAAAAGAAATTTGAAGACAAAAGGTGGAACTGATTATTAGAACAAAATGTATGAAATTGCAGCTTTCCAATTCGAAATATATATACATCCCAACTAAATATTTCTTAGTTATTCTAAATTTCTAATAGAAGCCAAAGAATTTGTAGCAACATGTTATACATAATTCGATCTTCATTTTTGGCGTAGTGGTGAGGAACAGAGTAATTTCGAGCTGATTTTCAGCATGAAATTTATATGTCAACCTCTTCGTTTGAATGAATGGCAAGAAATTAACCAAACATACTCGTAACAAAATTTATATGTCGTAGCAAAATTTATATATTAAAATAAAATCGTTAAATGTGATTTATATTATTTTCTCTACATACTCATAACAAATTTTTTATTTTTAGTTTTGTTTTTATATTAATCAATAAGTTGAAAAATCAATGTCCATAATTTATCTATATATTTGTATTTTTACAAACTCTTGATACTAATTAAAATAAAGTCGAAATGTCATAATCTTTTATACATGCATAAAGAAGATGATATAGATCAAATATAACAGTTTTGTTTTGATATTTGAGTTTCAAATTTTAAGCTATTAATGTTTAAAAATGGAAGGTATGATAGAAGCACAAAAAATAGAGGCATTTGAACCCTCCTAAAAAAATTCATCTTCCTTTTTTTGACCCGATATATAGGGAAATATACAAAATATGGTTTGATCGGGGCAAAATTCAGCAAAAATTAAAGAAAAAACGAATAGGAGAGAGAAACGTCCATAATTGTGCTATTTATGAGAGCATAAAATTTGTTTTTGACAATTTAATTCCAATTCTCTTTTCGACAAGCTATAAAAGCTAGCATTAATTTTTTTATAGAAAAACAAATAAATTGGGATTCATCATGCATATACAACGAACTAACTATTCAAATAAATTGGGATTCGTGTATTACGACATATTAATTTAAGGGGCGGACCAAAAAAAATCCTTCTATTTAGGAGGCGGTCCAATATATTTCTATTTAATTATTTTAGATTCAAGATTCTTTTCAGATAATTGAATTATGTTTTGCTCTATGTTATCCCGATACTTCATTTAGAGTCCCGTATCCGTATCGGCTTACGTGACGTATCTTATACACCTCTAATACTCCATCGATACGTTCCGAAACTTTCCGATACGCCACAGATACTCTTTGATACTGTGGACCGTGCCCGTACACCACGCGAATTGGTGCACCGTGAGCCGTGCAAACACCTAAAAAATTACATATTTTGCTAGCAGCGTGAATCGAACCATGGACGTGAATCGAACTATGGAGCTCTAAAGTTGAAAACCAAAGTATCTACCACTACACTAGCTAACCTTTGTTACTAAAATGTGTAACTATAGTATAATATAATCGATGAATTAGTAATATAATTAAAAAATAATATATATAATAGCTGTATCGTATTCTAGATTTTTAAAGTTGTCGTATTGCTGTTTTTGTATCGTATATGGTACGATACCCGTACCCGTATCCATGCAATATAGGTTTTGCTCCAGTGTGATTCGAACCCACGCCACCTTTGTTGGATCCCAATGTACTAGACTATCTTATATGATATATATTAGTAACTATCGTATTTAATTTATACTTAAGGTTAAACATTTAGTTTTTTCCTACTCTTACCCGCTACGAATTACTTTATTCGTATCCTAAACCTACCCGTTATGGTTGTCAGATAACGAAACGATAGCGGATAAATGATGGATAGTGCTAATTTAATAATTGTTTTTATTATTTACTAAATAAAAATTAAACATATTCATTTCACACATATATACGTGTTTTCAAGGTCTAAAATTTTATTAGAATTTGTTGGAATTTATTTATGTGCGTAAATAAGGGTATGCGCTCATCGGACGGATAGAGTACTGCCAAGCGATTAATAGAGAATAATTGAAAATAATTGGTTATAATTGGGAATAATCGGTCGACTAGTCAGAAAAATTCGTAACTGTTTGGTCGCTGCCAATGACTAATCGGCCGATTTAATCGGTCTAAACAGCCGTTTTTTACAACAATGGAGAATACGTTTATTGCTCATTAATGGATATTAATTTTGCGAATAAGTTTATGTACAAACAAAGAGTAGTTGGAGAATAGATATTCATGATCACTAATATATATATAGAGAGAGAGATATAGACTCTGGTGAGTTGTGAAGTAAAACGTTATCACGTCATATTTTTATTTTGAAAATCCAAACAACCGATCCGAACCGTTCAACATGTTCTAAATATTGACATATGCTTGGAGACTAAATTTTACATTTTTTGGAATTTTTTTACTATTTATTAAACCACTTTGAAAATCGTTGATCCACTGTAAACAGTAAAAAAACCAGTAAAAATTTCTGGACCACCGGATCAGCGATCAAAGTGGCTTCATAAATAATAAAAAAATCCCAAAAAATGTAAAATTTAGTCTCCAAGCACATTTCAATATTTAGAACATGTTGAGCGGTTCGGATCGGTTGTTTGAATTTTCAAAATGAAAATATAAGCGTGAAGTAAAAATGACCTCTTACTTCACAACTCACCGTAGCCTAACTCTATATATATATATATATAATTTTTTTTATAATTATCCGATCGGGTAAGAGGTATGGAATAGACTTTATCCGAACCCTTACCGTTTAATAATGAAAAAAAAAATTTACTTGTCCCCTATTGGTTTACGAAAAAAAAAATCTCACTTGTACTAGTTTTATCGAATACAGTACGGGTCGGATAGACGGATAAAAAGGTGCCATTGACACCCCTAGCTGTGCACCACTCCAGAAGCCATCTCCCTGTAACGTGCTCGCCACCAATTAGCGCCTTCACCACCGGAAATTTGATCTTTCTGTTCTCTTCTCTGTGCAGTCATCAATGCATACCAGGTGCTCGATCATTTGCTTCTGAAGAACATATTAGCTAAATCCAACATTCCCCCCACCATCCACCTTGTACTCAACCACCATGTTTCCTACAACTCTTGAACATGGCCGTCTGTTGCTACTTATCTACCTTGACAACCCCTTTACGCACTTTATCACATGCTTACATAGGTGTTTGATAAAATACCTGAAAGAGCCTCTTCTTGCTAGGCTTACGTCAACCAGTTTGGTGCTGCAAGACAAAAACTAAGTGATGTTCTCCTGGACAGGCTTCACTTTCTATGGGGGCATATCAAAGGATTTGTTTATACTTGGCTTTCTTTATTGAACTCTTCTCAGCTGCCACAACACAACTGCGGTTCCAACTATCATCATCACTGCATATTATGTATCCTTCTTGTTAGGTATCTAATTATGTTTCTCAATGAAGAGCGGAATCAAATCTCCCTTCATTTGAATACGAAAAGAAAGTTAAACCAAAAGATTTGAAATTACAAATTAGGCAAATGAACGATGCGCACAAGGTAGTTATGGGGATGTCGGGTACTATTCTACTACCACCCTGATTTTCTTTCTCTGAAATATGCAAAGATTAAGTTCAGTGATAGTGTCATATTTCACCTACATATATCTGGGCTTTATTTTAGTTGAGATGAACAGTTTAGAGACAGGTAACCCCCCAAAAAAAATGGAAAAAGTTGTTGCAAATAGTCAACTGATTTAGTCATTAGTGCTTCTAAAGGCCCGGTCATATTAAACTCAGTTATTCTCTTCTGATATAAACAACTCTTCATAAATCTTCTTTCTGCATGGGGGTATTCTAAAGCCTTATCTTATCCCTACTCCATTAGCTTGTTTTTTTCAGTCAACTTTATGAAAAGCTTTCAAACTGAAAGCAATTTTCTTTCAATGTTGTTGGAAAAATCAATGCGATGGTGGTTTTCTGATGTTGACAGGAGATGACTTTGACCAAGTCTTATGCTCATGTCTATATATATATATATTTTTTTGACGTCTTTCCTACTTCCCCTCTAATGCTGCCCATTTAATTGTGACTTTTCTTATTAAATCAATGGTAGATAGTCTTTGGCTCTTTTACTTTTTCCAGAGAAATTCCATTTTTGAAGGTCGTGAGTTCCAGGAATACTATGAGACCACTTTAGCATGTTCTTATGGCCTCTTCTTCCTTCTTCATCTTTTAAAGAACATGCTTGATTTTTCTTAATGTCTCTCTCATTTATTTGTCTTGCTTCCCTGTTCTTCCTTCACCCCTGCTTATCTAGCTTATGCCCGCCACTGCAACCATATAAACTACCATGTAATACATCTATTGAGATAAAACCTCCTTTCTTCGTAATAAATGGCACAAACAATCTTTGTAAGAATGAAATAAATATCAAGTGCAATTATGATATTCCTCGTTTGCGAGTCTATCCATTTCACACGGCAAACGTCTGGTTTTCTTTGGAAAACATTGTGTACTCCCCAAATAAGTTAATAGTTAGCGATCCAACACTTGAAAATGAATTAAATTCATCCAGCTGTGGGAACCTCCAATTCTCCTTCCTAACACCCTCTAGGGCCTCTACTGAACCCTTTGATTATAACCTGTTTTTGTCTCTTAGTACAAACATCAAGTCCTTTTGTGGATCTCCAAATCTTTCCTCTCAAAGCCTAATCTTTGGTGGAGAGTATACCTTGAACTATTCTGCTACGACTGGAGAACATCTTCCTAGTAACTGTTCTAGGAAAACTCCAAATGCATCTTTTGAGTGGAAGTTTTCATTTGATGATGATGGGATTTTGATTCTCTTGTCAGCTAAATATTCCTATAACATTCTATCTCAGCAAGGATGCTTCAGTCAAAGCATAGTTGGAGGCAACTATCAAGGTTAGTGGCTCACAGCAGAAATATCATATTAAATTCTTTTGTAATTTCTTTCTTTTTTGAAGCTCATAATATGTTTCCAATTCAGAATACTTGTGTTTATTTTATCTTCTTGTTTGTAACACGTTCTGAGTTCTGACACTGATGTACTCTGAAATTTTCAGATTCCAGTACTAATCCCTCTCCACTGAACTAATCTCCATTTTGTTAATTATTATATTAACTGCTTCTTCTTTAAGCTGCTTGGATACCTGCTTCTATTCCCTTTTTTTGTTAATACTTAATACAGCAAATAGTAGAGTAATTTTACTCTTTCAGTTTTTCATACTTAAGTGCTCATTATTATCTATTGACCTCTATAATTTTGCTTCTTTGCGCTACAGGGAAAACAGTTGGAGCAAAAAAGAAAGTTGTTCTTATAGTTTGTAAGATATCATTTAGCCTGCATCCTCTCTATTCATTCCATCTCATTACATTTTTTTTGTGACCATTCTTTCAGTTCAGTTCTGCCCTCTGTTTGTTGAACCTATATTCTTGGATAAGAAACCTAAATATTTGGTTAAAGTGAAACTTAACCAAGTAGTAGAACATAAAGAGTATATAAATATATCAGTTGTCAGACCAGTATCCTAGCCATTATCTTTGTGTTGAGCTATCAATGTAGAATATCCCAACATGCTCTCATTAATATCCAGATAAAAAAGTATCATAACTAGCGGATGGTAATTTAATTTTATCTATTAGTGACTTCAATGGATTATATATGCAAGAGATTGTTTGCCAGTTTAAATGACCGTCTTACTATTTATAATATTTCTTCTGTTTGCAATAAATATGTTAGCTTCTAAAAATAATTAAAAACATTTGCACTCTATAGTTTATAATGTGTATACATACTCATTACATGTAATTGATTTTATTGTAGGTACCGCTACTGGATCTTTAGCATTCATCGTAGCATGCCTTATTTTGATTTTACAGCTTCGAAGTGGCAAAAATTGGGCCGAATGCATTTTATGGAGCAAAGACAGACCTCAAGAAAATATTGAAATGCTCTTAGAAAAATATGGATGGTTTGCACCAAAAAGATATAAATATGCAGAGGTGAAGAAAATTACATGCTCGTTTCAGGATACACTAGGTAAAGGAGGTTTTGGCACTGTATACAAAGGAAGACTGCAGGATGGTTGTTTGGTTGCTGTCAAAATTTTGCACAGCCCTTCAAGTGATAGAGAGGAGCTTTTGAATGAGATCGTGAGCATTGCCAAAACTTCTCATGTCAATGTTGTTAGTCTACTAGGGTTTTGCATTGAAGGCTCCAAGCATGCTCTAATTTATGAATACATGCCCAATGGATCGATCACTCAATAATTATATATACTCGGAAAATCCAAAAGCACTTCTTGGCTGGGCAAAGCTTTATGAAATAGAAATTGGTATTGCAAGAGGTTTAGAGTATTTACACCGAGGTTGTAATGCACGTATTGTGCAGTTTGATATAAAGCCTCAGAACATTTTGTTAGATGAAGATTTCAACCCAAGAATTGCATATTTTGGTTTGGCAAAGTTGTGCCCACCAAAAGAGAGCATTATTTCAATGGCTGAGATGAGGGGAACAATTGGGTATATTGCTCCGGAAGTCTTCTCTAGGAGTTTTGGTGTTGTTTCAACGAAATCTGATGTATACAGCTATGGAATGATGATGTTGGAGATGGTAGGAGGAAGAAGGAATGCAAAACCAAGTGTTGAAAACCCAAGCCAAGTGTACTTTCCACATTGGCTTTATGATCGTCTTGTTGAAGGCAGTCCAATACAAGCTTGTGATGTATTATCAATAGAAACTGAAGAAATTGCAAGGAAGATGGGCATGGTTGGTTTGTGGTGCACACAAACAACGCCGTCTAATCGGCCCTCAATGAACAGAGTCGTGGAAATGCTGGAGAAAAGTTTAGACGAGTTGGAAATGCCACCAAAACCTTACCTGTGTTCTCCACCTCATTCCACAATATTATCAGATACTTCTCATACTCCCAAGTTTGGATTAAATTCAGAGTCTGATTCCGACTGTTTAGTTGGGGTTAACACACTATGAGTATATGTGTGGCAACTCACTAGTGTCTGTCACAGGTTTGATTAATCAGTCCCCAGGTTCAATTTATGTCATTTTTTTACAAGGAGCCTGACATTTTTGATGGGTAGTCAATATTATTTGTGTAAAAAAATTTTAAAATTTGTGTTTATACTTGGAAAGTTTACATTTTACGCTATATCTACATTTGGTATTTTATATTTGACATTGTTTTCATATATTAAGGCCACTAATGGAAAAAAAAAATTTAAGATTTATGTACGTATATTTATGCATTGTTAGATGCTTCGAATTATGTAGATTGAAAGTATAGTGTAGTCAAAATGAAAAGGTAAAAACAAAGCATTTGCTTTCTTATTCACCGCAGCCTTACACAGTGAATGGGGGGAAAGAACAAAAAATGTGTTCAATATATAAATCGTGAGACCCCAACAACATGGGCCTCGGAAGCTTCTATTATTACCCAAAAAAATAAAAATGAAAAGAAAAAAATAATCGCCATTATCAATTATTGTGCAGATTCCTTGGCAATCTTCTCAGCCTTTGCAATGACCTCCTCGATTCCTCCAACCATATAAAATGATTGCTCTGGAAGGTCATCGTATTTTCCATCCAAAACACCCTGCAATTAATTGCACAAAATCATATTTATTACTTGCCTATGAAAAATAAAAGAACTTTAACATGAAAAGATGAACAAATTAAGCAGCTCAGACTTGTCTTGCATTTATAGGCAAAAAGTGACATGAAATTCAAATTTTGTACAGGATTTACACTTTAACCCAAGCAGAATTTGGAGGTGATATTCCACCTGGAAAAAGTTAGAACTACTATTTACAAGCAAGGTTCCTCTCTCACTGAACTACAGATGAAGCTCTCAAAATCATTCTCAAAAGGCACTTAGAATAACTAAACAACTGGTCAACCAAAATCATAAAATGCATGATCAGTAAAAGGGTGATCATATCTTGCTCTTGACTTCCAATAATGTTTGAGTGAGGCTATGGTACTATGCATAGCGCACATTGGTTCATACTTTGGATCAATATCTCCGTTTAAGTTCAAATAGTCGATCTGGACCATTCAACATGATAATCATATGAAAATGTACTTGTAGATCAAATTTTTTATTTTTTTTATTTTTTTTTATAGGTAGAAATCACTTGATCTAAAGGTTCTAGACCATTCAAAAGTAGTGATCTTCTACCTACCTATCTAAAAAATAGTAAAAAAAATCTAAAAAATGTACAATGTTGTCTGCAAGTACATTTCATATGGAGATCATATTGAACGGTTCAGGTCGCCTATTTAAATTTGAAAACAAAGATATTGATTCAAAGTACAGACCAATGTGCGCTATGCATAGTATAATAGCCTCACTCAACTGCATATGCATTAAGGCAGATTCCTTGAACATATTAGAAACTAACCTGGAAGCTCTCCACACCCTCCTTGAGTTCAACATACTTTCCAGGAGCACCAGTGAAGACTTCAGCCACATGGAAGGGTTGGCTGAGGAAACGTTGGATCTTCCTGGCACGAGCCACCGTCAGCTTGTCGTCCTCACTCAACTCGTCCATTCCAAGAATGGCAATGATATCCTGAAGATTCTTGTAGTTCTGAAGAACCTTCTGCACACCACGAGCTGTGTTGTAGTGATCCTGTCCAAGCACATGGGGAGAAAGCATTCTAGATGTCGAATCAAGCGGGTCCACAGCAGGGTAGATACCCAGTTCTGATATCTGTTACATGAAGAGAAAGGCAATTAAATAAGATTGAACAACGTCATTGTATCCGGTTTATTTGGTTTTCAACCGAACTGACAAATTTTGGATTAAATGGTTTGGTTTTTCAGTTTAAAAGGTTCGGTTCGGTTGAATTTTTGAATTACTTCGGTTTTTTATTTTTGGCTCAGTTTAATCTCTCTTATTTCGGTTCAATCGAACAAACCGAATTTTACTTGATAGTTTACTTGAATTACTTTGGTTTTTCATTATTTGGTCTTAACCAAACCGACCATTTGAGCACCCCTAAAGATGAATTCTCGGGAAGGAAATGACATCGCATGATATTAAAATTTGGTGCTCTAAATTTCATATAACTTGGGCAAAAAGGAGGTTTGAAAGGATGGAACCTGTCTAGACAGCACAGTGGTGGCATCAAGATGGGCAAAGGTAGTTGCAGGAGCAGGATCAGTTAAGTCATCAGCCGGCACGTAAATAGCCTGAACAGAGGTGATGGAACCTTTCTTTGTGGTGGTGATACGCTCTTGTAGACCTCCCAAATCAGTAGCAAGTGTTGGTTGATAACCCACAGCAGATGGGATACGCCCAAGCAAAGCAGACACTTCAGAGTTTGCCTGTAGTTTCATTCATTAATGACCTCACTCTTATTCTAAAAGGATAAATGAGAAACAGTAGAAAAAGAGAAGCAAACCTGAGTAAATCTGAAAATGTTGTCAATGAAAAGAAGCACATCCTGGCCTTCAGCATCACGGAAATGCTCGGCAACAGTCAGGCCAGTTAGACCCACACGAGCACGGGCACCCGGGGGCTCATTCATCTGACCGTAGACAAGCGCACACTTGCTCTCAGACTGCCATGAACCACGTTAGATGAGCATCAAAAATTGTGAAATTATCTTCCTAATTACACTGCAACTCATACTAAAAGTTAGGGTATGAAATCACCCAAAAACATATTTGTTCAAAATTGAGTTGCCTTTGAAGTATTCAGCCAAAAATAATACATAGATTTATATCTGATTCATTTTGGATGCATTTGAGACATACTTGTTCATAGATAATCATGACTGAAATCAACCAATTACTTCAACACATAGAGAGAAGATCCTCAGAGTGTGCACGACTGACTTCTGATATTTGGTTCATTGCCTTAGTACCCCTGTTCCAACAGGGCCTCGCAAAATTTATTGCGCTGATTACAACTACTAATAACCAGTAATTCCACAACTAGTGATAAATTTCTATTGATTTTACCTGCTACATCAAAAAAGTACTTGTATTACGCAAAAAAACTTAAGTGGCTTTGTATAGTTGACCACGAGGGTTTAAGGAATGGACACACGATAAAATAAAAATAGAAATATAATAAAGACACTAAACAGCTACCTGTTTATCTCCTAGCTTAATAACACCACTTTCAATCATTTCCCTATACAAATCATTACCCTCCCTGGTTCTTTCTCCAACACCAGCAAAGACAGAGAAACCACCTAGTAATTGAACAAACACTTATATAAATGAGACAAAGATATAAGAAACTCAACATCAGCTTTTGATATCAGTAAAAAATGATGTTAATTAAAGCATATCAGAGCATTTCTACAAAGCTAACCATGAGCTTTGGCAACATTGTTGATCAATTCCATGATAAGCACAGTTTTCCCGACACCGGCACCACCAAAAAGACCGATCTTTCCACCCCTCTGATAAGGTGCAAGAAGATCGACAACCTGCAAAATATGCAAAATCCAGATGCTAAGAAACAAATCATGCACCACAGTTGTATAATATGACGTAACTTCACAGAAAAATGTACCTTGATTCCTGTGACAAGAATTTGCTGCTCTGTTGCTTGCTCAACAAATGCAGGAGCTTCACGATGAATCGGAAGGAAATGGCTGGTTGCTGATGATTAAAAAGTCAACTTCTCTCTTTCAGTTCCTTTGAAAACAGATGGAACAGAAGACCAAAAAAATTAAGTAAATAACTTACTTAAATCGCCCTTCTCATCAATGGGTTCACCGATGACATTCATGATACGTCCAAGTGTAGCCCTACCAACAGGTACCTGATACAGCAAAAGCATTCAACATATTAAGCGATATGCATGTACACAAAAACACAGGGCAAATAAGAAGTAAAAGAAATCATGATAAATGAAAAATTAAACTACAAAACTGTTACTCATAGAAAAACTATTCAAAAGAAACCATGAACATTAACTCAGACAAAAAAAATAAAATGGAATTAATTTTCCTTTGATATACTAAAACGTTGTGAAAGTTTATTAATGCTAAATCATCTCGATGAGGTATTAGAATGCCACGATAAATACAAATAATCTGGGGAGTTCTAATTTCCCCAAAATATCTCCGTAAATCCTTAATGATTTCCCAAGTTCTACAGAATAGCCAGAACACCTCAAAATTGCTATTCCAAACCAAGACGAAAGCAAATGATAACATCACTAAAATTGACAAAAGCAGATCAGTCTACTGATTAACAGATCAAGCAAAAACAAACGAGCATCTAACCCTAAGCAAAAAGATGGGAAGAGAGAAGAAAAAGGCATTATACAGTGATTGGCGATCCTGTGTTAAGAACTCTTTGTCCACGAACTAGCCCCTCGGTTCCATCCATAGCAATCGTACGGACCATGTTCTCTCCTAGATGCTGAGCGACCTCGAGCACCAGCCTGATCGAATTGTCTAAAACCTCAAGCGCAGTCAAGATCGGAGGCAATCCCTCATCAAACCGCACATCTACAACAGCTCCAATAACCTGACAGACCTGGCCCACCGCACCTGCTCCGGTGAACTCGTCCGTGATCTTTCCAGATGGGCCCGATGGTGCGAATGGTTCACTCGGAGCTGCAGCAGCAGCGGAGGCTGCGGATCGGTTTGGGAGAAGACGGGAGGGGGTAGCGGGTCTAGGAGCAAGGTGAGGAAGGATCGAGGGGGCGGCGCGACGGGCGGATAAGGCATAGGAGGAGCGGCGGAGGAGGGAAGAGAGGATCCGACGGGAGGCCATGGCGATGGCCTGAGAATGCTAGTAGAAGACGGGATCTAGGGTTTTGGTTTTCTCCCTATCTAGTTGATTAATGCATGGGGGAAGAGGAGGTAAGTGAGGGAGGAGAGAGAGAGTGTGTCAACGGAGGAAGGAGTGTTATGAACTTATGATTGAAGGGATTATATATGCTGTTTTGGAGTTGAGGAACGCCGATCAATTCCTGGCATGATGGGATTTTCTGTGGCACGATCGCGTAAACAACTGTGAAAACATTGGGTGTTTTGCTATTTTTACTTGATAAATTTAGCTATTTTTTATTTTTATATATTTTATTTTCTTTGAATCTCTGGAGTCTGAACGCAATGTCTGGATCTCTGGATACCTATGAGAAAAATAAGTAAAAGTAATAAGGTGGTCAGGCAGGTCAGCCTCTCAAATTATGACATGTAATATAATACCAAAATTTAGAAATATATCAATTAAAAAAATTAAATCAAATAATCACGATTTGGTTAGAATTTCATTTTTGACACGGCCGCAACGTGAATTTGGAGGTCTGCAACTTCACGTTGAGGACACATTTCATTTTTTTTCTCAAAACTTTGATTTTCAGCGGATTGACCAAAAAAAATCATTAGATTGAACCATGAAATGTGTCCTCAACATGAAGTTGCAAACACCCAATTTCCGCAATTTCACGTTGCGACCATATCAAAAATGGGATTTTGACCAAATTGTGGTTATTTGATTTAATTTTTTTTAGAAATGGTAAAAATAAATATTTCGGAATATAATATGAGTTAAAATTTACTGATAACGGATTGAGTTAATAATCTTAATAAAAAAATTCAAATTAAATTAGAAATTTTCTCTAATAAGAAAATTTTAATGTTATGTTAGTCTCGTAAATTAGTCACATGTTAACTTTTATGAAACATAAAGGTCACCTGATATTTCTAACAAATATAATTAAATATGTTGATTACAAATAATTTATTGAACAAGTGCAATTTATATAAAAAAATTTATCATTTTTATATGGATAATGTGCATCATATATAGATTATGTTTTAACTATCGATTTAAAGTTAAATGTATTTTTCACTGTTGTCAAAATGATCAAATTAATCATTTGCCAGTCGTTCAAATCTACAAAATATACACGTTTTAAAAACACTAATACATGAGCGTCCAATTAGTGTAAAAATCAATAACGATGGAAAATGAAATACACTTATACTTCAAAATAAAATGAAAAAAATACCGGTGCTCACTGAGGATCAAATGAAACAAAGTATCTGTTACTAATTGCATATTTCCATGTGTCATGAGCCGCAGAAGATCTCCACTCTCCAGGATGAGAAACGGTAATATCATGATTTTTAAAATTGTTTTTGTTATAGCCGTTGCTTAAAATTGAAATGTGATATACCGTTTATCATTCCACTAATTACAAAAATTACAGCAACATAACAATAGAATGTGTAGAGTAGTGGTTTGACACAACCCGTGGGGGGCTGCCCGAACCCGGTCCGCCCGTGCCCGGTGCCCGGGGTACCCGTACCCGAGCCCGGGTATACCCGGGTAAACGGGTACGGGTTTCAAACGGGCAGGTCATCTATTTTTGGAAAAAACCCGGGTGTACCCGTACCCGCCGTACCCGAACCCGAATACCCGTGTACCCGAACCCGCCCCGGGTGTACCCGCACCCGTTTACCTGCTACCTTTACCCGTGTACCCGAACCCGTGATTGGACCCGCCTGGAGTGCTGGACCCGATTTGACAGTTTTACTGTAGCACTGTAGATTTTCGAAATTTTTTGAATCCAACGGCTCCAATTACTGTACTACTGTAGCAATCCGAATTCCCCCCCCCCCCCCCTAAAATTTTCCTATAATACACCTCATTCTTCTCTCATTTTCACACCAAGCTCACATTATTCTCAATCTAATTCTCAATTTCTCATACTCTCATTATTTTTATTGTTCCCAAATTAATTTAATTATTAGAAAAAAAATATATAGTTGCAAATTTATTTTATTCCGCAAAGGCGCGAGATACGGTTGAGCAAGTTTATTTCATCCCGCAAAGGCGCAAGATACGGTGGAGCAAGATTATTTCATCCCGCAAAGGCGCAAGTTTATTTCATTTCGCAAAGGTTAGATTAATTTTTAAAATAGATTAAATAAGTTAGATTTATTGTTAATTTTATTATAAATAGGTTAGATTAATTTTTAAATAGCTTAA
Source organism: Carex littledalei (assembly GCA_011114355.1). NCBI lineage: Eukaryota > Viridiplantae > Streptophyta > Magnoliopsida > Poales > Cyperaceae > Carex > Carex littledalei. Next base: position 5,033,407 of record CM022081.1, read on the forward strand.
ATATGTTAGATTTATTGTTAGTTTTATTATAAATAGGTTAGATTAATTTTTAAAGTAGCTTAAATATGTTAGATTTATTGTTAGTTTTATTATAAATAGGTTAGATTAATTTTTAAAGTAGCTTAAATATGTTAGATTTATTGTTAATTTTGTAGAATTGGTTTGATTTATTTCAAAATATATTAGATTTACTTTTGAATAGGTTAGATTTATTTTTGAAATAGGTTAGATTTATTTTCAAAATAGCTTAAATAGGTTAGATTTAATTTTTAATTCGGTTTTTATTTTTAAGTAAGTTAAATTTTATTTTAAATAGGTTTTATTTGTGCTAAATAGGTTATATTTATTTTAAAATTGGTTATATTTATTTTGAAATCGGTTTTTGAATAGGTTATTTATTTTAAAATTGGTTAGATTTATTTTTAAAATATGTGAGATTTAGTTTTGAAATATGTGAGATTTTATTTGTAAGTTAGATTTTAAATAAGTTCTATTTATTTTTAGAATAGGTTAGATTTATTTTAAAATATGTTAGATTTAATTAATTTTTGAAATATGTTAGGTTTATTTATAAATAGGTTGGATTTTTTTAGTAGGTTAGATTTTTCAAATAGGTTATATTTGATTTTTTAAATTCGGATCTAAATTTAATAGGTTAGATTTAATTTTTTGAATAGGTTAGATTTTATTTTTTGAATATGTTATATTTTATTTTTAAATAGGTTAGATTTTATTTTTTGAATATGTTATATTTTATTTTTAAATAGGTTAGATTTTTTTTTTGAATATGTTATTTGATCATTTGAATATGTTAGATTTATTTTAAAATAGGTTAGATTTTATTTTTTAATTTCGGATTAATTTTTAAATATGTTAGATAAATAAGTTAGATTTATATTTTTTGAATATGTTAGATTTATATGTGAATATGTTAGATTTATATGTGAATATGTTAGATTTATATGTGAATATGTTAGATTTATATTTTGCTAGATAAATAAGTTAGATTTGTTAGATAAATAAGTTAGATTTATATTTTATTTTTGAATATGTTGGATTTGGTAGAGTTATTTTTTTGAATAAGTTAAATTTGTTAGAGTTATTTTTTTAAAATAGATTTTTAAAATAAGTTAGAACAAGTTGTATTTATTTTTTTTAAATAGATTTTTGAATAAGTTAAATTTGTTAGAGTTATTTTTTTTGAATAAGTTAAATTTGAATAAGTTATTTTTTTTTATTTACTTTTATTTAGATTTAGATTTAATTTAATTTAGATTTAATTTAGATTTAATAGGTTTTTAATTTAAATTTAATTTAGATTTAATAGATTTTTAATTATTTTCGGTTTTGAATTCTAAATAGGTTTCTAATAGGTTTTGAATAAATAGGTTTTTAATTATAAATTGGTTTTCAATAGGTTGGATTTATTATTTAATTTCGGTTTTAACTTTTAAATAGGTTATTATTTATGAATAGGTTATATTAATTCGGTTTTGAATAGGTTATATTGGGTTTGAAACTTTGAATATGTTAGATAATTTAGATTTAATTTAGATTTAATTTAATTTAGATTTAATTTAGATTTATATTTAATTTAGATTTATATTTAATTTAGATTTGAATTTAGATTTATATTGTTTTTTTTTCTTTTGAAATTCGGCAAAGGCAGCAGACAGAGGGCAGAGGCAGAGGCAGAGGCACCTGCCTTGTTTTTTTTTCTTTTCTTTTGAAATTCGGCAAAGGCTGAAAGCCAGCAGAGGGCAGCAGAGGCTTCATGCCTTGTTTTTTTTTCTTTTATTTACTTTAATTTAGATTTAATTTAGATTTAGATTTAGATTCAATTTAGATTCAATTTAGATTTAATTTAATTTATATTGAATTTAGATTTACATTTAAATAGGTTTATAATTTCGGATTTATTTTTAATAGGTTAAAAAAATATGTTAGATTTGTTTTTTTGAATATGTGAAGTAATTTACATTTATTTTTTTGAATAGGTTTAAAAGATGACATCTCCTAATCACGAGTCGGTAGAGGAATTTCAAGCGAGAATGTCACAAGAAATTTTTGGCCCACCTCCACCTATGCCACCACCTAATTATCCACAAAATTATCCACAAAATTATCAAAGAAGGGATCAAACGCTAGATTTAAATTATCAACAACCCCCCCAAATGTATGCACCGTATTATACTTCAAACGATCCAAACATGTATATTCCACAAGAAACACATCAACCGACACCACCATATGCATATGGAGGCACTTCTTCTGTAGCATCGAGTCAAGTCACCCCCCCCTATAGAAGGTACTCCTTCGAGAAGTGTCACTGAAATTGAAGAAGAACCAATCCTTCATCCGACAAGTGTCCCCCCAGAACAACAAGTGGTAAAGAAGACTAGAAGAGTTCCTGAATACAATCAGCCGTGGGTCAAATGGTACAAGGTGACCACATATGAGAATGGCCACATGCAAACCCTTGAATGTAAGGTAAAAAATTGCAAGAAACCGTTTTTTGTGTATAAACAAAGTAGTGGTATGACCAGCTTTAAAAGACATGTCGAAATGCACCAAAAGAAGGGTGAGATTCCAAGTGAAAATGTTGGACCGAGACAAATCCAAACCCTTATGAACCCGGATGGTACCAGAACTAACCCAAAATACGATGAATCAAGATGCTTAGTGAATTGGCCCGGTACATTGATATCTCGCAAACTTATCTATATTTCGACCTTCAAATTGTACCAAACTTGTGTTTAAACTCATTAATTCAGTTGTATTTCATTGAATATCTTTAGAATGTGGTACTGCTGCAAGTTTATTCTTATTTTGCAGGATTCGGTCGAAATCGAGGAGAAAATCTGGAATCAAGAAGTCTCTACACGGCCCGTATCACATTCCACACGGGCCGTGTCAACCTCGACTCGACCACAAGCAACTGCTGACTCGATCACTGAAGAAACATAAGTTACACGGCCCGTGTCAAGCAAATCCGGAAACAGATCCAGAAATCTGGAAAGTAGGCTATTGATGGAAGGTCGACCAATTGAGCATATAATCGGGATTTCTCTCCAGGAGAGGTCATTCTGGAACAGGAGAGCACGTTCTAGGGTTTGTCTTTGGCGGCTAAGCTTGGAGGCGAATTGGAGAAGCGAAATACGCGAGTTTTCGATTGATCTTCTTTGTACTTTGGGTTTTGTCATGATCAACTCTATCTCTATTTGTATTTGCTGTTTTAGAACTATGAGTGAGTAGTTTACTTTGTTTCTAGGGTTTTGATGTAATCGAATGTTTTGTCTTGCATGCTAGTTATTGAATCTTTGTATTGAAATTTGTGTTTGATTGATTGAGTAGTATTTAATTGCTTAGGTTGTAGTGTTTGACCTATATCGGTTTACCACTAGATGAATGATCACATCTATAAGGTATTCAAGCCCTTAAAAGTCTCTCAACCAAACTAAGTACATGAGGTAGGATTTGTGACCCGAAAGGCGAAACCAAGTAGTAACCGAAAGGCGAAAATTACTCTCTATCGACGGATAGGAGTTACCTTTAGTATACCAATCAAGCAACTAGGTAATTTGGACCAAAACACGAAAGTAGAGGTTTAGAACCCGACGAGGGCATATATTGCAGTTTTCATACCAAGTTGATGAACCAACAAACGACAGTTGAGGTTCAGAAGCATTAGGTCTGGTCAGTAGAACCCTACACAAAGGAACGATACAAAGAAACAATAGCTGCTGCATTAACCCGAGGCTGACACGGACCGTGTAGCAAAATGACACGGCCCGTGTAAACTGATACGGCCCGTGTAGGAAATGACACGGCCCGGACAGGACAGTCTGAGGGCAAAACTGAGATGAAGTCTTAACCCTGGGAACGCTTTTATTTATCGATTAAAACCAGTTTAATCTTCTTTCTTGCACTTTACTACTGCTTTGAATCTGTAGGAATATTAAATAACCAAAATCAACCCTTTTCCAACTTCTAGTTTTTAATTAACCTAGGTAGAGTCCGGATAACACTTGAACCGTCCCTGTGATCGATACCCGACGATATACTACGCGGTAGGATTGTATACTTGCAGTCTGAACCAGAAGTGTATTTTAAGGTTAAAAAGTACAGCTTGCTGTACTGAAACTTTGTACTATACATTTTTGGTGTAACAAGTTTTTGGCGCCGTTGCCGGGGACGGCATCATTTATTTTCTGGATTTTTGCTTATTTTAATTAATCTAGATTTTAATTTGTATCTTTTCTTTTATTTCTTTTCTCTCTTACAGGAACACGCTGGCTCACAATCCACCTCCTCCGGTCGATTACCAGCTGAGGAGCAGAGGGCCAGTACCTGACACGGGCCGCACAGAATCTCACACGGCCCGCACAGCCCTCCCAGGAACCACTATTCCTGCACAACCACCACCTGACACGGGCCGTACAGACGAGACACGGTCCGTACATTCTGATCCAGACAGAGCCATGAGCCAAAACGGAGAGGAAAGAGAAGAGGGGCCGCATGGCGACCGCGACTCTGATGATGACATGGCCGACTTTGTCCCAAGAACTCTGAAGGAATTCAATGTACCGAGATCTGGGGATGTGAGAGGAGCGATCAGGCTCCCGAGAATAGTGGGGCAACAACCGAACTTCAATCCGGGAGTTGTCAACATTGTTCAACAGAACACCTTTTATGGCTTGGATCATGAGGATCCACATGCCCATCTACAAACTTTTCTTGAATGTTGCACCACTATTAAGACCAATGGGGCAACATCTGATTACATTAGACTTGCATTGTTTCCTTTCACACTTAGGGACAAGACAAAGAAATGGTTAGGGTCACTACCAAGGGATTCCATAAACACTTGGAAGGAACTGTCCAACATGTTTTTGACCAGATTTTTTCCCCACAAAAGAACTGCTAAGGTAAGAACCCAACTAACCAGCTTTAGGCAAAGGTCTGATGAACCCCTAAACGAGGCTTGGGAAAGGTTTAGGGAGTTACAGTATTCTTGTCCACATCATGGTATACCTGACTGGTTATTGATTCAGACTTTTTATGATGGTTTGACAGAGAGTACTCGCACATCTGTTGATGCTGTTGCAGGTGGAGCTATGATGGAGAGAGAACCTCAAGAAGCAATGAACTTGATCGACAGCATGGCTCAAAACCAGCAGTGGTCTGGCCGCGACAATTCCAGACCTGGAGGAGGCGGCCGATTTGAAGTCGATCATATCACAGCTCTCACAGCCAAGATGGAAGCCATGCAGAAGACTATCGACAAGATGAGTGTCAAGTCTGTTGGAAACCATCAGTCACAGCCGGAGTCTTGTGCCATGTGTGGGGAGGGGCATTCCTATGAGCACTGTCCGCTGGCGCAAAGGGATGATGAGGAGACCGAGCAAGTCAACTCTCTCAACAGTGAGCCATCCTACTTTCCAAAACCTCCTTTCAACCGAACCTATTCCAAAGATCCGGTTGAGCAACAGAATTGGAGGTGGAAGCAGAACAACCCAGCGCCATACAACAATGCTTCCAACCCCTCTTTCAACAACAATTTCAACAACTCTTCGAGCAGCAACAACAACCGCAACTTCTACAACAATGCCAATTTCAACAACTCGAACAACCGCCCACCTCATTCCGTTCCACCCAAGCCGTATGTTCCTCCTTATGCGACTGATTTCACACACGAGCAAGGGAAGATGAACCAGATGGTGTGGGAACAGATGCAGAGCATGTCCACGCAAATGGCTGCTCAAAACAAGTTGTTGGAGCAGTTGAGTCACATCGTCACCTCAAGCCAACCTCAACCCGGTAAGCTTCCCAGCCAACCAGAAGTAAACCCGAGAGGAGAGGCTAAGGCAATCACCCTGCGAAGTGGGACCAACTACGAAGGTCCAGCCATGCCCACTGATCCACCAGCCAAAGCTGACACGGACCGTATCAATACCACAGGCCCGTACAGACCCCACAAACTGAAGAAAACCCACCCCACGTAGAACCACCAATCTCTGAGACAACAGTGCACACGGCCCGTACAAATCTCACACAGCACGTGTCACCCCCTGAAGAAGGAAATTCTGGCCGTGTCGAATTGACTCGACCGGCAGTCAACACTGAGAACCTTGTGAACACGGACCGTGTCAATCCTACACAGGCCGTACAGAATGAAACTGAAGGTCAGAAAAAGAAAGAGACCTACAAACCACCACCATACCGACCACCTGTACCATTTCCCCAGAGACTAGCTGAGACCAAATTGAACGAGCAATTCGCTAAATTCATCGATGTTCTCAAGCAATTGCACATCACTATCCCATTCACCGAGGCCTTGACCCAAATGCCCACCTATGCTAAGTTCTTGAAAGACATTCTATCCAACAAATGAAGCTTGGGGGGGCACGAGACGGTGAAGCTGACTGAACAGTGCAGTGCCATTCTGAGAAGTGACCTACCGCCCAAACTGGAAGACCCTGGTAAGTTCTCCATTCCTTGCACTATAGGGAAAGCCACGATCAAGAAAGCTCTATGCGACTTGGGAGCTAGCGTGAGTCTCATGCCACGCACCATCTATGATCGAATGGGGGTAGGTGAGCTCAAACCTACACGAATGACTCTTCAGCTAGCGGACTCATCGGTAAGACTACCACTTGGCATAGTGGAAGATGTACCGGTTCAGGTTGGTAAGTTTTATGTACCTGTTGACTTTGTTGTGATGGAAATGGAGGAAGATAAGGAAGTCCCCATTATTCTGGGACGACCTTTTCTAAGAACTGCAGGTGCCATAATTGATGTGAAGGACGGAACGCTGACCTTGAACATTGGAAAAGAGAAGGTGCGATGCCAGATTGGCCGTGCCATGAAGTACCCGTCAAGAGACGAATCTTGCTTCAGAATCGATGTGATCGAAGAATGTCTGACGGATTTGAGCGAGGACTACTTTCTTGAGCAAGTCAACAGCTCGCTAAGGTATTATTCTGACTTTTTATCTGAGTTGCAGGTCGAAACAAATGAGTTAGAATCAGCATGTGCAGCAGAGGCAAAAACAGATCTGCCAGAGAACCTTGAACACGGCCCGGATGGATCCGACACGGCCCGTACAGAGGAGTTCAAGGAGCTGGAGACTAGGCCACACGGGCCGGACAAAACCGACACGGACCGTGTCAAGGTCCCAACAGAGCAGCAAACACTTGAGCTCAAGCCTCTACCAGCTAATCTCAGGTATGAATTCCTTGGCCCAGATAAGTCTTGTCCTGTTATTGTGAATGCAGGTCTGAACCCCGATCAAACCACCAAACTCTTGGAGAAGCTGAAAGTCCACAAAGGCGCGATCGGGTATTCAATCAAGGACTTGAAAGGGATCAGCCCATCTGTCTGCTCGCACAAAATCTTACTGGAAGATGACCACAAACCATCTGTTGAACATCAGCGACGGCTCAACCCGAATATGAGAGAGGTAGTAAAGAAGGAAATTTTAAAACTTCTTGATGCAGGTATTATCTACCCGATTTCTGACAGCCAGTGGGTGAGCCATGTCCATGTGGTCCCAAAGAAGGGAGGAACAACAGTGGTAAAGAATGAGAAGAACGAACTGGTCCAAACACGTGTTGTGAGTGGCTATAGGACGTGCATAGACTACAGAAAGCTCAATGCCGCCACGCGCAAGGACCACTTTCCATTGCCATTTGTTGACCAACTCCTTGAAAGGCTTGCAAATCACTCTTATTTTTGTTATCTTGATGGTTATTCTGGTTTCTTTCAAATACCCATCCACCCACAAGACCAAGAAAAGACCACTTTTACCTGTCTGTATGGTACATATGCATATCGTAGGATGCCTTTCGGTCTTTGTAATGCACCAGCAACCTTTCAACGGGCCATGATGGCCATCTTTTCTGACTTCATTGAGAATGAGGTTGAAATTTTTATGGATGATTTTTCTGTATATGGTGTTTGTTTCGATTCTTGTTTGTCTAACCTTTGTAAGATTTTGCAGAGGTGTGAAGAAGTGAATTTGATTTTGAACTGGGAGAAGTGTCACTTCATGGTCCAAGAAGGCGTTGTTCTAGGACATGTTGTGACCTCCAAAGGCATTGAGGTTGACAAGGCCAAAATTGAGGTGATTGAGAAGCTCGAGATCCCAACGAATGTCAAGGGGGTTCGAAGTTTCTTAGGCCACGCAGGATTTTATCGCCGCTTCATTAAAGATTTCTCTAAAATTGCTAAACCTCTAACCAATTTACTTGTTAAGGATTCTGACTTTGATTTTACTGATGATTGTGTTAGATCTTTTTGCAGTATGAAAGAAGCTCTCATTTCTGCACCTATCTTGCAACCACCTGACTGGTCCTTACCATTCGAGCTGATGTGTGATGCGAGCGACTATGCTGTAGGGGCTGTTCTTGGGCAAAGAAAAGACAAGAAGCCATGTGCTATCTACTATGCTAGCAAGGTGCTAGACCCGGCCCAAATGAACTACACAACAACTGAGAAGGAGCTTCTCGCTATTGTGTTCGCCCTTGATAAGTTCAGATCATACTTGGTCGGCTCAAAGAACATTGTCTACACGGACCACGCCGCACTCAGGTATTTGCTAAGTAAACAAGATGCAAAACCTCGTTTGATTAGATGGATTCTTCTCTTGCAGGAATTTGATATTGAAATCAGGGACAAGAAGGGAGTCGAAAACACTGTGGCTGACCATCTATCCCGCCTTCGTTGGGAAGATGAGGGCTATGCCAACTTGCCAATCAATGACTCATTCCCTGATGAGCAACTCCTTTCAGTTTCGGACAACATTGACACGGGCCGCACAACACCTGACACGGTCCGTGCAGTGCACGACACGGCCCGTACAACTTCTGACACGGCCCGTATCAGCACCCAGTCAGTCCCTTGGTATGCAGACATCGCCAACTTTCTCGCTTCTGGAGTCTTCCCAGCCTCCATGACTTACCAACAGAAGAAGAAACTTCGATCCGACGCCAGGTATTACTTTTGGGATGAACCTTTTCTTTTCAAAGTAGGTGTTGAGGGTATCTTCCGGCGTTGCGTACCATACGAGGAGACACGCTCCATTCTCGGGCACTGCCACTCATCCGCCTATGGAGGGCATGCATCATTCTCCAAGACAGCCGCAAAGGTATTGCAATCTGGTTTCTATTGGCCTTCTATTTTCAGGGATGCAAGGGCCTTTGTCTTGGCTTGTGACAAATGTCAACGGACCGGGAACATTACCAAGCGCAATGAGATGCCTCTCAACCCCATTCTTGAGGTGGAGATCTTTGATGTGTGGGGTATTGACTTCATGGGACCGTTCCCATCATCATGTGGGAATGAGTACATCCTGGTTGCAGTAGACTACGTGTCCAAGTGGGTAGAAGCAGTGGCATGTAGAAAAGCAGACTCGAATGCAGTGAAGAAGCTTTTCACTAGCATCATCTTCCCTCGCTTTGGGGTGCCAAGAGCGGTTATCAGTGACGGAGGCAAACACTTCATCAACCGCCAGTTCGACAATCTCTTGAGCCGTCATGGGGTAACACACAAGGTAACAACTTCCTATCACCCTCAATCTAATGGACAAGCTGAAATTTCTAACAGGGAAATAAAGTCCATCTTGGAGAAAACTGTGGCAAGGACACGAAAAGATTGGTCGCTCAAGCTCAATGATGCACTCTGGGCGTACCGAACTGCCTTCAAAACACCGATTAGGATGAGCCCTTTCAAGTTGGTGTATGGAAAACATGCCATTTACCTGTGGAGATTGAGCACAAGGCGTTTTGGGCCACGCGCACCATCAACATGGACATGCTTGCGGTTGGAGAAAAGCGCATCCTTGACTTACATGAGTTGGAGGAAATGCGCCTCAATGCTTACGAGAATGCAAGAATTTACAAGGAGAGAACCAAGCAAGCCCATGACAAGCGCATTGCATCTCGCGAATTCAAGGTAGGTGATCTCGTACTCTTGTTTAATTCTAGACTAAGACTTTTTCCAGGCAAGCTGAAATCTAGATGGACATTCCAAGTGAAGAGAGATTTTCCTTTTGGTGTGATTGAACTTTGGAGTAACGAGAGCGGAACTTTCAAAGTCAATGGTCAGCGTCTCAAGTACTACATAGCTGACCATTCCCAGAACGAGCATTTCACTCAGGATCTCTCGGATCCCGCTCCAGCTGAGACTTGAAGAAAGGAGGTCAGGCTCGAGACCTAAAACAAGGGCTTCTTGGGAGGCAACCCAAGCCACCTTTTAGTTTTCTCGCATTTTAGATTAATTTAATATCTTGTTCTGCACATTTTTGTTTTCCATTCATATTGCATTTAGGAGATCCTATAATGTAGCACCTAAGTCCAACACTTCACACGGGCCGCGCAAGAATCGACACGGCCCGTGTCACTCCCAACCGACGCCTTTGAAAGGTCGCGCCCGCCCCGCGTCAGTCACGTCTCTTCCTTCCCTTTAAAACCTCTCCTTCTCAACCCGAGCGGACACCCACCCCTTTTTCTCACCTCTACAGTGCACCCGACCGCCGATCCGACCGCCCAAACCATCGTGTAGCCGCTGCCGCTCATTTCTCTCTCGGCCGTCGCATCTCTCCCTCTCTCTCTCTCGAGAGAGAGACCGCCGATCTCTCAGTCTCGCGCCGCCACCACCTCGCAGCTTCTCTCCCGACGGCGCATCTCAGGTAAGTGTTTCTACCCTTCACCTTGTCTCTCTTTCATCACAACCACCACGGCACCATCTTTTTCTTCCGATCGCCGTCTTCTCAGTTCCGCCGAAACCCTAACCTGACACGGCCCGTGTCAATCTTACACGCCCTGTGTCAAATCTGTCCGACCCGAGTCCAAAACCACTCGACCTGTGTCAATCATAACCTGAGCCATACAATGAACCGTGAGCGCCGATCCAAACATGCCCAGGACCGTCGGCAGCTGCGTCCTCGCCCACCACCACCACCACCACCACCACCACCACCACCCGCACGCACTCCCTCCCCATCTGAGTCCAACCCTACCTCTTCTCATCACTCCTCCACACACTCCGGGTCTAGCTCACATCACTCTGAGCACTATGACTCCGATGTCTCCCACCACCTCTCTGGGGAGTACACTGATAGGGCGGACGACCACCAGACATAGTCCTTTCACATTCCCACCCGCCGCATGTTCGAGCACTACGAGTACTTGAGCCGCAAGAAGTTTGAGAACACACGCAAGGTTGACTTCTCCACCCTCCATGCATTCGGAATTGAGGAGGATTTCAACCTTTTGACTGGTAGGGTTGGCTTCACACCCACTTTCTGGGCCATCGAACACCCTGCCTACCAGAGACTCACACTTGAGTTTCTCTCCTCACTCCAGCTCAAGGAGGACAACCAGGGCGGCCACACCCGCATCTACATCAAGTTCCTCCTCCAAGGTCAGCCCCACCGTGTCCCGCTTATCCAGCTCCGCGAGTGGTTTGGTTTCCACCCAGAACCCCAGACTGCTTCCTTTGAGTTCCGTACAGGTCTGGACAGGGACCGTTTCTGGAATTTGATCTCAGGCTTGGCAGTCGGCTCCGTTCACAACAAGGAATTCAAAGGCCTCAACATTCCTCACCCCTCTCTTCGCTGTATACAGCGCATCCTTGCTGTCACTTTCTTTGCACGTGGCGAGACAGTCGCCCGTGCCAATGTTAAGGATTTCAAGCTTATGGATTACATGCTCCGACCAGATGGCGAGCTCGAGCGGCCAGACCTGATGCTCATTATGATCCACCATTGGCTTGACCTTCAGCGCTCCACGAGGCCCAGGGGCTCCATCACCATCGGTGGCTACGTCACTCACATTGCTGAGCAGCTAGGCGTACAGGTCACAGGTGATACGCTCTGCAAAGGCCCTCGTCCCATGGATCCCGAGGCCTTCCGTTTAGGGGCTTTTATCAAGATCGACACGCACTGGGGTCGCCGCAAGGGCTACCGTTGGCGCATGCCATACGGCATTACTGAGTACAAGCTGCCTGTCCACGCTCCTCTCTCCTTTGAGGACAGGTCTACTTGGATTTTCACTGGACCACGTGATGAGCCTACGCAGGATGCCCCCGTCCCCTCTCAGCAGGTGCCTGCCTCTTCTTCTGCACCCACCTCTCAGCCCGCAGACCACTCCATCCAGGACTTATACCGCCTCATGTCTGACATGAGGACCACTCAGCTTGACATGCGGGCGACTCAGATCCAGCATGATGACACACTCTATGACATTCAGTGTCAGCTGACGGACTACCACGACCGACTCGGCGAGGTTCAGGATGAGCTGCGTGATTGGCGTTTCTATGATGAGTATGGGTACTACCCCGATCCACCCCCACCACAGGACTGATCAGGTTTGTTTTCTTTTCCCCTAGCTTTACATTTTCTTTCTATCTGTCTTGAAGCATTGAGGACAATGCTCGGACTTAGCTTGGGGGGGAGAACTTTGCACTTAGGATTTTTATTTTTCACTTTTAGCTCATGTTTACATTTTCTTGCATTTTAGGTGAAAAAGTTGCGTGAATTGCTAGAATTAGGAGCCCTTACGCAAATTTTTGAGTTGTAATTAGGATGACCTTGAGAAACTGGAAATAACCCCACAATTGACGAGAAAATTGAATAGGATGAGATATTTTGAGCATTTGAAAGAATGAAAGCCAAAGTGTATCGAAAAATCATTTTGAAACTAAACTGTGCCTTTTAAATAGGGAAATGAGATTTTAAATTAAAGAAAGATTGGGATATCCATTGGTATGAAAGAATACTAGTGGATGTGTGTATTCATGGTGTATGCGAAAAAAAAAAGTGATGAATTAAAATGAAAAGATGGAGAATATAAGAGTACTGGCAATAAGTCCTGTTGGGCGCCTTTGAGCTCGTCTCCCAAACTTAGAAAAGAAAGGAACTTTTGCATACATCAACACACGAAGTCCGCGACTTTCTAACCTAAGCTTGTTCCAAGCTTGGGGGGGTAAAAAGAAAAAATCACCACAAATGAGGGCATAGTTTCAGTATAAGAATGAAAGATTGATCGATTTGAGCAATTAGTTTTGGCAAATGTTGAAGCATCTCAAAATATGAAATTTGATTAGTAAATTTGTGAGGTGAATCAAAGTTTATCAAGTAACTCCAAATTGTCATTCAAGAGGATTCTCAAGGTTCTTAACAATAGCAAGCTCACGTAAACTTTTCGCACTTAGAGTTTAATTTGCATTTAGATAATCCAAAGACCGACCCGATTCCTAAGTTGGGATTTTTGCTTGAGGACAAGCAAGATTTCAGCTTGGGGGAATTTGATATCTCGCAAACTTATCTATATTTCGACCTTCAAATTGTACCAAACTTGTGTTTAAACTCATTAATTCAGTTGTATTTCATTGAATATCTTTAGAATGTGGTACTGCTGCAAGTTTATTCTTATTTTGCAGGATTCGGTCGAAATTGAGGAGAAAATATGGAATCAAGAAGTCTCTACACGGCCCGTATCACATTCCACACGGGCCGTGTCAACCTCGACTCGACCACTGACTCGACCACAAGCAACTGCTGACTCGATCACTGAAGAAACATAAGTTACACGGCCCGTGTCAAGCAAATCCGGAAACAGATCTAGAAATCTGGAAAGTAGGCTATTGATGGAAGGTCGACCAATTGAGCATATAATGGGGATTTCTCTCCAGGAGAGGTCATTGGGGAACAGGAGAGCACGTTCTAGGGTTTGTCCTTGGCGGCTAAGCTTGGAGGCGAATTGGAGAAGCAAAATACGCGAGTTTTCGATTGATCTTCTTTGTACTTTGGGTTTTGTCATGATCAACTCTATCTCTATTTGTATTTGCTGTTTTAGAACTATGAGTGAGTAGTTTACTTTGTTTCTAGGGTTTTGATGTAATCGAATGTTTTGTCTTGCATGCTAGTTATTGAATCTTTGTATTGAAACTTGTGTTTGATTGATTGAGTAGTATTTAATTGCTTAGGTTGTAGTGTTTGACCTATATCGGTTTACCACTAGATGAATGATCACATCTATAAGGTATTCAAGCCCTTAAAAGTCTCTCAACCAAACTAAGTACATGAGGTAGGATTTGTGACCCGAAAGGCGAAACCAAGTAGTAACCGAAAGGCGAAAATTACTCTCTATCGACGGATAGGAGTTACCTTTAGTATACCAATCAAGCAACTAGGTAATTTGGACCAAAACACGAAAGTTGAGGTTTAGAATCCGACGAGGGCATATATTGCAGTTTCCATACCAAGTTGATGAACCAACAAACGACAGTTGAGGTTCAGAACATTAGGTCTGGTCAGTAGAACCCTACACAAAGGAGCGATACAAAGAAACAATAGCTGCTGCATTAACCCGAGGCTGACACGGACCGTGTAGCAAAATGACACGGCCCGTGTAAACTGATACGGCCCGTGTAGGAAATGACACGGCCTGGACAGGACAGTCTGAGGGCAAAACTGAAGTCTTAACCCTGGGAACGCTTTTATTTATCGATTAAAACCAGTTTAATCTTCTTTCTTGCACTTTACTACTGCTTTGAATATGTAGGAATATTAAATAACCAAAATCAACCCTTTTCCAACTTCTAGTTTTTAATTAACCTAGGTAGAGTTCGGATAACACTTGAACCGTCCCTGTGATCGATACCCGACGATATACTACGCGGTAGGATTGTATACTTGCAGTCTGAACCAGAAGTGTATTTTAAGGTTAAAAAGTACAGCTTGCTGTACTGAAACTTTGTACTATACCTTTTTGGTGTAACATACATTACCCATAAAGAACAACCAATAAGTATGGGTGGTTGCATGAGTTTTGCCCGGTTAGTCATTCGGGGGTGTGCTCAACCAATGTACAAGAGGATCCATCATAGAAAGATGGTTAGTGAAATTAAAAACCAGTTTACCAGAACAAAAGATGAGCTCCGAGCTATATTTGCATACCAACAAAATAAGGTCTCAATTACCTCCGATATATGGACTGCCGGTAAACATGGCCTTGGGTACTCTTGTGTTACCGGCCATTGGATCGATGATCAGTGGGTATTACAAAAAAGGATATTAAGTTTTCGTGTGTTAGATTCCCCGCACTCAGCACATGTAATTTTCAAATCTATTATTGAGGTGTTACAAGAGTATAACCTTAAGAGAGATATGGATAACAAGATTTTTTCTATTTCATTCGATAATGCTAGTAACAACGTAGCTTCCATTGAGATTTTTAAACGGTCACTAAACCCGATTATGAATGGTGCAATGTTTCACCAAAAGTGTGATTGCCACATACTTAACCTCGTCGTGAATGTGGGCCTTAAAACAAAAGCCGTAAAATATTTGATCAATAAATTAAAGGATTGTCTGTCCCACATTGTTTCAAACCAAAAAAGAAAACAACGGTTTGGTTTGATGTGCGTCAACTATGGATTGAGCAAGTTGAAAGTTCCTTGGGATATAGATACCCGTTGGAACTCTACCTATAGGTTTCTGAACCGATGCCTTCCTTACAAAGCCGTCATAGGAGAGTTTTTTAGAGGCTCCACCCCCGAGGGAATGGCATTGGAGCCCAGCCTCGAAGAATGGGAGCAACTACAAACTCTGAGTAATTTCTTAGGAATCTTTTTAATGCAACCGTCAAATTATCCTTCTCGTACTCACCGACGGCATTTGAGTTGATCAGACATCTCTATAACATCTCCAAGGTGTACCATGAATTGGAACAAGCTAAAAGCAAGTACTCCACTCTCACACCGTTCGTAGATGCCATGAAAGAAAAATTTCTAAAATATTGGGACGATGTACCCCTCCTGGCCATTATCGCAAGCTGTCTCAACCCGGCATACAAGAAGTATTTTACGGTCAAAATAGTTGCAGCGTACAAAGAGAATCTACATTTAGACAAAACCGGGGTGGAGGCATTCGCGACTTCGAAGTTCGATGAGATGTTTAACATATACAACTCAAGAATGGGTGACAACCAAAACCTGTCTTCGTCCCGTGCCGCCCCTAGGTAACAATATAAATATACATGTGTTTTTAATCTTTATTATTTATAATATCTACATTATTTGTCCACTAATTTTTTTAATTTTTTAATAGTTCCACTTCCAGGAGCACTAGCAGTGGTGGATTGTTAGCAGATTTCCAATCGGAGATCCAACCGCACACATCCACAAACGAGTTAGTGAGCTATTTTGCGAGGGTAAACGAAAAAGAAGATGAATTTGACATCATGACGTGGTGGAAGAGGAATCAAAGAAACTATCCAACACTGGCGATGATGGCCCGCGACGTATTTGCCGTACCCGTGTCAACCGTCCCTTCCGAAAGTTGTTTTAGTTTGGCGAACAGGATCCTCTCCGATAAACGCAGTAAGTTGGGTGCACATGTTTTTGAGAGACTTGTGTGCTTGAAAGATTGGATTGATGTTGATGAGCGCAACCAACATCGAGATCATCAAGAATCATCATCCGGAGTCGACATTGAAGAAAGCGGTACCGAGCTACGACCCGCGGCTAATTCGGATTCAGACGGTGCGGAAGAAAGCGAACAATGGTATATGAATCCAAACTACTAGATAGGTAGTGTCGGTATACATTTCTAACCTCTTTTAATCTCTATGGTTATTTTCTAAATTATAATTTCTAAACATTTCAATTAGTTCTTAAATTATTCATTTTAAAGAAGAATTACTAACAAAAAAAAAAGTTAGAACTCCGCCTATGTTATTTTACATAGCCGGTCCCAAGCCCGGAATAAAGGAGGAGGGTAACTTTTATTTTTTAATCTATTGTTTTAAAATAATTCATATTTATTTTTAAAGTAATTGATTTAAGAAATTTTTTGAATAGGTTTTATTGTTTTAAAGTAATTGATTTAAGATATTTTTGATTTATATTTTATTTAACCTATTAAAAATAAATGAACGTTTAGAAAATATATTATCAATTTAAATTGAACGTTCACAAAATATATTATCAATTTAAAATGTAAACTACAAATTTCGAGATATAAATAAATTATGAAACTATATAATTAGAATGAGAGTTTGAAAATAAAATAAAATTACTCGTGTAAAGAAATAAATAATTAGACTTGTACTTAGCCGAATAAATATACAAATTTTCGCACAAATAATTTTTATATATAAGTTACAAATTTTATTTATTTAGGAATTATAAAGATGTGACTTGATAATTTTATGTGTATATATATACAATATTTGATATTGAACTATTCAGATTTTAAAAGTCGAATTATAAACACGTAATAATATTCGTACGACACTGTAAAAAAAATAAGAAAAAAAAAACAGAAAATAGAAAAAAAAAAAAAAACCCGTCTACCCATCTACCCGGGACGAGCACGGGTTTGAAACGGGCAGGGCAGACTTTTTCAAAAAAAAACCCGTCTACCCGTGCCCGTTGTACCTGGGTACCCATTGTACCCGTACCCGTTGTGCCCGCTACCTGTCCCGAATTTTGCCCTGCCCGGCCCGAGGTACCCGTACCCGTTGTGCCCGCTACCCGTCCCGGATTTTGCCCTGCCCGACCCGAGGTACCCGAGAGCAAACCACTATTGTAGAGGTAAATAATAACATACTAATATGTAATATAATATGTTTTTTGAGTAAAAACTTTCAAACTAATATTACTCATGCATCTTAATTTAATAAATATTAAATAATGAAATATGTCGAAATAAACACACTACATATATCAAGTTAATTTAAAATAACAATATGTATCTCTCTGTTATTTCAACTAAAATGTTTGATTAAGAACGTTAGTCAAAAATATAAATTTCTAACTTAATTTAGTATAAAAAAATGGTCGAAAAATGGAAGTTATAAGTTAATTTTAATAATTTTTTTGTCATATTTTTACCATTTAAGTTTATACTAAATTAATTTTAAAATTTTATAAATTGAATATGTAAACATGAGTGAGGCTACGGTACTATGCATAGCACGGTAGGGTCCGTCCTACAGCTCAATATTTGAGTTTTCAAAATCCTAACGGTCGATCCGAACCGTTCAACATGATTATAAAATGAATATGTACTTGCAAACCAAATTTTACATTTTTTCGAATTTTTTTACTATTTTTTTAGATAGGTAGAAAATCACTTGATCTGAAAATTCTGGACCATCCAAAAACAGTGATTTTCTACCTATCTAAAAAAATAGTAAAAAAAATTGAAAAAATGTAAAATTTGGTTTGCAAGTACATATTCATTTTATAATCATATTGAACGGTTCGGATCGACCGTTAGAATTTTGAAAACTCAAATATTGAGCTGTAGCACGAATCCAATCCGTGCTATGCATAGTACCGTAGCCTCACTCTGTAAACATATCTCTCATGAATTAAATCGATTTTAACAGTTTAATTTGTTATTTAAAGTCATTCTAATATTTTTTTTAAATGTGAATAGCACTATTCTTTACTAGTCATTTGAGGATCCAAAATTCCAAATACAAAAATCGAGGACCGTGTCCATTAGAAAATATATTTAAAATAGTGCTAATTCAACACTATTTTAAAGAGAAAGAAACGTGTTCGGATTGCATTTGAATGGGTTTAATAATAATATTCTCGACTTTGAGCTGTTTTTATTTATTGAAATGTATCCCTTTCATTATATCTGTATTCTTTTTTATTTTATTTTTCTATAACTTGGCTGTGGCAGCCAATGGACATTATATTTCACTTATACATATTATAATAGAAGCTTAATAATTTAAAAGAAATCATGTGAATTAACTCCAATAACTTTTATGATAATTGTAATTAAAATATTATTAGGATTGTCTCTTAGGTTTGGCTCTAGAAACATTAATACCTATTTCGGAATAGATTGAAATTTTACAATGATAATTTCTATAAAAACAATATTACATTCGAGTTATGTACTATGCATAATGTGGATATGGTACTACGATGCATACGGATTGGTATGTTCTATGAATCATTACTATTGAATGGTCAGGAATTTTTAGATCAAGTAATTTTCTACTTATATAAAAATAGAAAAAAAAAATTTAAAAATATAAAATCTGATGTAGGTACATTTTCATATGAAGATCATGTTGAACAATTTAGATTTACTGTTTGAACTTTAAAAATAAAAATATTAATTGATAGTATGAATCAATCCACACTTTGCCGAAATTTTTATTTTTAACATTTTAATAAAATTCATTAATAAATTAACCATCGTTTTTGGTCAATTCCAAATTTAACACGGCCGCAGAATGCCGGAGCGGACCCATATGGGGGGTACCGCAGAATGCCGGAGCGGACCCCCATATGGGTCCGCACAATGCCGGAGCGGTCCCTGGCCTATATATAGGGCCGCAGAATTCCGATTTCATTACATCTCTTTTGAAGTTTGAATCCCTTCGACCTCGGGTAAGTTTTTCTTCTTCTTCTCTTGTTTTAATTTTTAGTGTAGAGTAGTAATTAGGTGTAGGTTTAGGGTTTAGGATTAGGATTTAGGTTTAGAGTTTAGATTTAGTATTTAGAATTAGAATTGTACCAAAATTTAATTCGATTGTACCCAAATTTAAATAGAATTGTACCTAAATTTAATTCGATTGTACCCAAATTTAATTAGAATTGTACCCAAATTTAATTAGATTGTACCCAAATTTAATTAGAATTGTACCCAAATTTAATTAGAATTGTACCTAAATTTAATTAGATTGTACCCAAATTTAATTCGATTGTAACCAAATTTAATTAGAATTGTACCCAAATTTAATTAGATTGTACCCAAATTTAATTAGATTGTACCCAAATTTAATTCGATTGTAACCAAATTTAATTAGAATTGTACCCAAATTTAATTAGAATTGTACCCAAAGTTAAACCGGACTTTTACCAAACTCTCATATTTGACCAAATATTATCCAATACAGCATGAGTACCAGTAGAGATATACCATCCTCCAGTAGGGGTACACAGCATGCTCCTACAGCCACGCCATACGAGATGTCTCAGTACATCGAGACAGCGTTGGCGGATGTTCCGGGTATCCGGAGTCGCACCGACAGGGTCAGCGACTTCTTGTGGTACCCGAATGCGGAGCATCGGATATTAGAGGCTGCCACTGGGGTAAGTAAATTTGTCATCTCGAATTTTTGATGAATGAACTTGATATGATTATTTACTTAAATGCAGGGTTTGGATGCGGTTACGGTTCGTCACAACCGCCAGCATCTACGGTACCAGTCGGCGTACGGGGGGGTTTTACGCTCGATGGGATTGTACCAGATATCCCAGATGGCCGAGGAGAATGCTGACGAGGGCTTATCTTCTGGCCTCGTTGAGCGATGGCGTCCGGAGACGCACAGCTTTCATCTCCCCCATGCTGAGATGACAGTCACCCTACAGGACGTCAGTTGCCTGTGGGGTATGACTATTATTGGGGAGCCGGTCACGGGCGTCGAGTACGGAGATTTTCGTGCATTGTGCTTAGAGCTATTGGGTATCCCGCACGAGGATCTCCAGAAAGCGAAGAAGAGAGGTGAGAAGACTGTGGTCTCGCCCAGCTGCATCAGCTTGGTAAAGCTGCGGGCGAGATTTCAGGTCTTTCCGGAGCGACCAGATCAGGTATTTGCTTGTACGAGATTCAATCATATTTTCTTGTAAGTATTGTTCTAATTTAAATCTATAACAGGTGGTTATTGACCGATATCTGCGCGCCTATATTTTGGAGATGATCACCTGTCGGTTGTTTCCGGATTCGCATGGAGATCAGGTGCGGCTGTGTTACCTCGAGCTTCTGCGCGACCTGTCCACTGCGGGCAGGTTCAACTGGGGAGGTGCCACGCTGGCATGCCTATATAGGTAAGAAACACCTTCTTATAAATATTTTCAAATAGTATACATCGTAGTGTAGTAAAGCTGACTTTGTTTTCTTGTAAAGGGGTCTTAACACAGCCTGCCTGAAGAAGAACAAGACCTTCATAGGACCGTGCATGTTACTACAGCACTGGTCCTATGCACATCTGATTGTTGGCCGTCCAGTCCTGGCTAGCAAGACAGATGTGCCGCAGTGGGGCAAGCCCGAGCCGGACAACTGCCCTGCATTTGCCGCCAAGTACTGCTATCCCAAGATTTGGGTAGGTGCAGGGCATGGCGCGTCTCTCGGCATCACATTTTGGAGACAGGAGCTCGAGCACCTCAGAGATGATGCCGAGTTTGTCACTTGGGAGCCCTACAGAGATTATGTAAGTTTACTTTTATTTTTATTTAAATTTTTTCCAGTTCGAATTGATATATGATATTAAATCTATACTTCCAGGTCGAGGTGGATGGCGCACATCGCTCATATCTTGAGATATTGCCGGAGCGATGTCGTCAGCAGGAGCGTTTCTGGCGTGCAGAGGTGCCGCTCATATGTTTTCAGGTACCGTAATTTATTTATGCTAGTTATTTACACAATCAACTTAATTTAATAAAAACAGTCTAACGTATTAATATATATAGATCATCGAGCACCATTACCCCGGACGGGTCATGAGACAGTTCGGGATGCGCCAGCTTGCTCCGCCCCCGGCACCGATCAGCGAGGATGTCTGGCGAGCTCTGCACCATGCCAGGGAGACCACTGCAGGCAAGGACTGGGGGATTGCTCGTGCCGATTACGTGTTCGAGGCAGGACAGGCAGATCCCCCATTGGCCGAGCCCGACCGTCAGATGGATGTCGCGCCAGTGTAAGAAATTTTATTAATTCATTACTTCAACTATGGCTTATTGATTGGAATATCTAACATTTGTTGTAATTCGTACAGACCTTACAGAGAGTGGTATCAGGATCACGGCGCGTACACCATCTTCATTGAGGGCTACATCGCCGACAACCCGCACGAGCGGGTACCGAAGCCGAGGGATCGTAGAGGACGGATCCACGGTATTATCCCCGCCGGCGCACCTCTCGCAACCACGGTATTTTTAATTTGAAGTTTCAAATTCAAAAATATTAATATTTACAATTGTACAACTTCTTCATAATTTTTTCATATTTTCAGGCATTATATCTTGTCAAGAGTTGCGTCATAGGGGCTACGATGGCCGTCACCAAGGGATGGAAGAGGCTCGGGAAGGTCATCCTCAAGCACAATGTACCCGCAGTGTGCCTGTATGGGTACAGGGCGCGCCTCGACTCTCTACTGAGGTGCGCTGGCTTGGGCGGTGTTGATGCGGTCGACGACATATCTGACGAGCCCGATGTCTATGTCCCCTACACTGGTGATGAGGACGTATTTGCAGGCGTCCATGATGCTGAGACGGTCGGTCAGGCGTTCGACCGAGGTGCCGAGTTGATGCGCCAGGCTGCACAGGACGCCATGGGATCCCAGGCTAGGATGCCTACCGAGGTATAATTTAAATTAAAATACATAACTGTGATTTTTTTCTTATTCAATACATTATCTAATTTGTAAGTTACTACAGGGTGGACACGAGGAGGACCTGGGCTTTGATATCTCCGCTGATTATGGCACAGAGGGAGATGGACTGTATTCCCCAGGTTACACTCCCACTCAGACAGTACCTCCTGCCTATGAGCCAGGGTATGTTCAGACAGAGCCCATCCCGTCGTTCCCTGGCCAGTCCTCACAGCAGGTACCTCACCCTTCCCTCCTCGATGACCCTATTGCCAGACAGGCGTTTTTATTCACGCAGGCTGAGTCTGGACAGACCACAGTTTTTGGTCCTGGGGTCCAGCAGACATCCGAGATTGAGGAGGTTCCCCATGAGCCGGTTCAGTCTACGGATGTCCAGGCATCCAGCTCAGCATCCTCCGGAGATACAGACGAGACGCCACTATGCAGGCGGGGTCGGGGGTTTAGGAAGAAGAAGGCGAGGACGGTGTTTAGTCCAGAGCCGTAGATTGTTAGATGTTTTGTTAGATTGGTAGATTCTTATTTGGAGTATTGGTAGATGTTTTGTCAGATACTTATTTATTTCGTTGATTAGTTTCTTGTTTGTTTGATTTTGTTGTTATTTATTTATTTTGTTGATTTTATTATCTCAGAGTACACAAAAGAATTTAAAAGAAACCACATATCTAAAATATCTAAAATATTTCAAACGAACGACCAAAAATACGATACGACCCATTATCAATTTAAACTACATTCGAAACTAAATAACACTTAACATATATACAATTTCGTATTTCTAAAATAACAAATAAAGGGACCGCTCCGGCATTGTGCGGCCCCAGGGGCCGCTTCGGCATTGTGCGGACCCATATGGGGGTCCGCTCCGGCATTCTGCGGTACCCCCCATATGGGTCCGCTCCGGCATTCTGCGGCCGTGTTAAATTTGGAATTGACCAAAAACGATAGTTAATTTATTAATGAATTTTATTAAAATGTTAAAAATAAAAATTTCGGCACACTTTGCATAGTATCATAGCCCCACTCATAAAATTTAACATTATTAAAGGTATGGAAGTTCCTACAAAAAAAATATAAATATATAAATATATGTTTTCTTTTACAATATTGAGATAGAACATGAGAAAATATGAGCTCTCCAATTATAAAAAAAATAAGGAGATCAAATCATATCGTTGAGAGGAGTTGATGATGCAACGTAGATTAAAATTCTTGAAACTTAATTCTCTTTATGAAGTATGTAAAGTTATATCGACATCAAAACTTCTCTTTTAAGTACATATCAAGGGAACCACAATAGATTCAATTATGAGTCCAGAATTTTTTTCTACTATTTATTATTATAAAATAGAACTCAAAACGTGAATATCGATCACATCTTTTCTGACACGATTACTAAAATGTCTATTCGTATAAACCATCATATATATTTAGCAGATAAAATTGTCTATCAACAAAATTGAAAGCTTAGTTCAATTTTTTTTCCATTATTCTAATTTCAAACAAGGGCAAAAACCGTGATTATAAGTTCATAATAGGAGATAATATCACAAACCATCCTATATATTGTATAGGATGCTTATCTTCAAGGTAGTTATTATTTATTTCTCACTTAATTTATTATATTTTATTTATCCACAATTAAATCCTCCCTTTTAAATTTAATTTATTTAATATATTCAATATGCCTCCTGTATTTGTTCATGTTTGTTGCATCTGATTTCAGCCATTCAATTTGAGTTGAAGTTTGTCACTGTTGAATTAGGTTAGAGATAATATGTTGAATTAGGTTAGAGACATTATCTCTAGAAGGCATTTCTTTTTTTTTAAATATTAGTGACTTTAATGCCTACTAATAATTTGATTGATAAAAAACATATTTACAACGAGTTAAGTGACTCTAATTTCTAAATCTACTACTTTATTCTCAATAAATCCTCTAAATTACTCAAAATTAATTTAATTACTCTTAATCACCCTCTAAATTCTTAAATCTACTTTTAACTAGATCTACTCTTTTAATCTTACTTATATACACTCATAATCACTTTAATATCTTAATTCTATCTCGTTCCATGACCGGATCAGCTCTTCCGACCACCGTTGTGCTCCGATGATCGGATCTACTCACCGTCGCACTTCGATCGAGACTCTACGCTCTGAGCTCAGACGATATCACACTCTCAGCTTCGGTCGGCTCCGCTCGGCTTGATTTCCTCCCTTCTCTCTCATTCTCCTCTCCGCTCGAAGAGTTAGAGCCGAGCGAGAGAGAGAGGGAAACATGATGTATCAGATATGAGACCTAGAAGTAGTGGAGAGGACAGACGGACGGATGTGGGGTGGTGGGGTGGAGGGGGGGCCGGCGGCTCTAGGGTTTGTCGCTTGGAGAATATCTTGTGTGCCATCTAAACTTTTAAAATAACTAATTTTCTCATAAAAACACCATAATATCTAATTTAGTTAACATTTTATCCATTAAAAGTTGACATTTTATCCAAGATCTCCTTTTATTTATTTAACATTTTATTTAGCTACTTGAAAAATTAATTTTAAACTCTCCTCTCTCTCATTTGCTCTATCCAGTTCAATTGCAATGAAAGGGGCATATTAACATAAAAAAATAAAAAATAAACCACAACTATAACCTAAATTATAAGTTTGCTGAATTCTAAATTTCTAATCATACTTTTGTTTAATTTGACTTTTTTTTTCAATTCCTAATTGTATTCAAGCTGGGGATTTCAAACACTTAGAAATTATTCAAGTGTGCCGCGATTTCAGTTCTCTCAATACCCTAAAAATGGTACACTGCAATGCACTCAGATTTATGCCCGAGTACCTATCTTTTTCTTTGAGAAATCTAGTGGTAAGTTCCTGTAAAGAGCTTATTAACTTTCCTACAGTTCTCCCTTCTCTTGCCAACTTGATTTTGATGGGTGATATTAACAAGCTCTTCAACAAAACAACTGGTAGTACTTTATTACCATAAAAAAAATGAAATTTATTTAATTTACAAATCACTCCAAACTTTGCTTACGGATTTTGTATTGTCATGTTCTAGTTGTAAAGCAGAGAGGTACAGATAGAGATCTTGAAGCATTTGATGATGAGGACTTTTTTGAATGGAAAGATTATAATTCATAACAATGCCTATGAAGAGGCCATTTTGGCAAATGATTACGGAGAAATCCTTAATTTCAATAATGAAATGAAGGGTATTTTTGTCAATTTAATTTTTAAAATAGCTAAATAATGGAGATATTGGATATTATGGTATTTTAATAGGATACTGACTATTTTAGAAGTTTAGATGGGCACACTAGAAATTCTCCCTTCATTTTCTATATATCTATTAGCATCCATTTTTCTTACAGAGAAATTATTATTTCTAATATCATGCATCTGATTGTGCTGCTTCAGAACATTTCAATTTTTTGCAATCAGTAACATTGTATATAACATTGCTTTTACAAATGTTACCTCTGGTTATTTTTATTCGGACTTACCTCACTTTTTAAAAAAAAAAAAATCACTGTTGAAATCAAATCACCATTGTTTCCCCCCCAATTATTTCCTGTATCCTTTACTTTAATTTTAGAAAATTCTGGCCTAATTCAAGCTTCCAAGCTACTAACATTGTTTAAATTAAATTTTTAGTTCAAATTATTACAATTACAATATTTTTTTAAATATTTATAATTTCTTCTCTTTACCCCGGCCCTTTCATTTCTTGATCCTCTTAAAACAATTCCACCTCCAATTCCACTTCTCATCAAACCAATTCCACGACTTCTCATACCAATTCTAATGCTACATCGAATTCCAATTCCATTAGCACAAACCACCACCGTAGATACAAACACAAGGTCCGCAACTGGATACTTGGCTCCATAGCCGGTTGTTTGGGTGTCCTCATCTAAGGCTTGATTGTATCTGTGTTTTTCAGATTTTTGTTGAATTGTATCCGTGGCTGGTATAGAAGTTCATCGGGGCCATCCATTTTCATGCCAAAGGTAATACGTGTCGGAGACCTCGCTTTCTTGGAAAAAGAAGATGGGCTTGCTTCCCTTGAGGTAATTGGCCAAGGGGGCAGTGGCAAGGTGTATAAATCCCAGCTGTCAGGAAACCCTTCAAAAACAGTTGCTATAAAGCAAATCATGAAACGGGCGGGTGGTGGTGGTGACCCTACCAAAGAGGAGACAATCCGCCTTGACAAGTGGATGCGACAGATTAAATCAGAGATCAAGACAGTTGGCTACATCCGACACAAGAACCTGTTACCATTGGTTGCCCATGTTTCGCGTTCAGATAGTCATTTCCTGATCTATGAGTTCATGAAAAACGGGAGCCTGCTTGATGTCTTGATGCAAGCAAAGACGGGGCAGCGAGAGCTTGGCTGGCCTGCTAGGCTCAGAATAGCTGACGGCATCGCAGCCGGGCTAGAGTACTTGCACATGCACCACAAGCCTCAAATAATCCATCGCGATTTGAAACCCGCAAACATATTACTTGACGACGACATGGAAGCACGGATAGCCGACTTTGGTTAAGCAAAAGAAATGCCTCATATGCACACACACATGACCTCATCCAACGTGGCCGGTACTGTCGGATACATAGCACCGGAATACTACCAAACATTAAAATTCACGGCAGTCGGCAAAGTGTGACATTTATAGCTTCGGAGTAATCCTCACGGTGCTGGCGATGGGGAAGCAGCCAACAGACGAGTTCTTTCAAAGCACAGAAGAGATGAGTCTGGTGAAGTGGTTGCGTAACACGATGCACACAGACAATGCTGCGGCTGTGATCGACCCTGTGTTGGCTGGGGGAGATTTCGACGAGCAGATAAAGCTCGTGCTAAGGATCGCGTGCTTCTGCACGGTTGACAATCCCAAGGAGCGGCCGACCAGCAAGGATGCGAAACGCATCCTAACCCTCATATCCAATTACATATTTCTAAGATCTTTTCGCACTTAGGCAGATTCTCCCGCTACAGATTATATTATCATTACAAGGTAGGAGCGAAAACGAATCGGATACAGATCGGACAGTGGTAAAACCATATATTTGTATCTGTTTTTTTTTTTTTTTTTTTCCGGATAAGATACGGATTGGATATTAGACGGATAAAGATTGGATATCAGATATCCGTAGATATATATTAACCTATATGGTATATATTTATTATTCGAATATGAATAATTAAATTTAAAATCATATTTGTACCATTATACGCACGGATATTTAAATATTGGATATTCGTATCTAATTTTCAAATATGAATCCGGATTCAGTCAGATAACATCCGACCTGTTTTCACCGCTATTACAAGGTGTAAGTGGCGCCGATTTAGATTTAGCTTTGTCCATTGAAGTTAGATGAACAGAGTTTGAATAGTAGGGTTTTGAAAAACAACATACAGGGATTCCCATTGTACCAAACATATATCGATCATAGCTATCATTTTGCTAGATAACAGGGGTGTTTTAAAAAAATTGACTGGCAAGGAACAGTCAATGCCTATTTTTTATTTAAATTATAATATTTATGTTCTGATAAGACTCGGAGCTAGTTCAATCTGTTAGATTTTTTTGGAGGAAAATAATCGGAAAATTTTATAATATATCCTCTTACAACAATTATCAGATAAAATATCGTTCTTCTAAAATTATTAACAAAATACTCTTATTTTATTTAATTTTAGAAAAAAGGTCCCCTTTCTATGGTTTGGTCATTGTTTTCCCCCACTGTTTTCACCATTGAAATCATATTTTTTTTTTTTATCAACTCTCTTTGGCTTGCTCATTTATATAAAAAAATCTTCCTCTCCTTTTCTTAGCATGTGGACTACTTAATTTTCTTCCTAGTAAGGCAAAAGACCAGATAGAAATGAAAGCATAAACAGGCTCCCTAATAGAACAAACTTCACTACAAACTTGAAAGAATATATAATAATCATATTTTCAACCCAAAAAGATACAAACAAATTCAAGCGCTTCAAAATTTTAGGGTTTCATTGTCTGGTTAAAGGTCTACTAGCATTTTGTCACAACATCATTTCTCTCTCTTTTGTTTTTTCTTCTTTGAACTCCCAGTATGTTGTTCAGTTTTCTCTGTGGCTGCATTCTTTGCTCTCTGCAAAGGAGAACAGCAAATAAGATACCAGACACTAAAACTAACATTTGATTGCTATTGAAGCATGGCTGATTTTTCATTTATCAATTCTTTCTTTTATTTTGCCTCCATTTTTTAAACCTTAATAAGTTAAAATATTAAACTCGAATATCAATATAAAACAGTTAGATTTTATCTATATCATTTTCTCTATGAATATATAAAAATATACGACATTTTGACTTTGTTTTGATCTATCAAAACCAGAAAGTAATAATTTTTTATGTGCATGTAAGATAATAATATAGATCACATCTAACGGTTTTATTTAACATATAAGTTTTAAATTTTTTGTTTTTAGACGTTTAAAAAATGAAGGCATGATGGAGGCATTTGAACCCTCCTCTAAAAAGCTATGATTGTACATCATATAGAATATTGCAATATAGTAAAAAGCCACTTCAAAAAGCTAATTGCATAGTCAGTTATCTTTCCATTGCTGACTTAAGCTTAGGGATCAGTTAAGCCTTAATTATGCTTCGAGAGTTCAATAAATAACAATTAAACAAAACGGGCCAATTTTTTGTTGGTCATGAAACTGACCTTCTTTCTTCTTAGTCTTTGCCTTTGACGCCCTGTGTCTTTTTTTGGAACATGAGGCCCCTCCTAATATTTTTCACCAAAAACAAGGAAACAATTAATAACATGCCACAACTTAATGACGATAGAAGTAGCGTTTTTTAGTTACACCAAACATACAGGAACACCCTTTAGTGAGTCTTTTATCAATACATTTTCTTTACATGCTAATATTTAAAATAACAAATTACTACAGCACAAAAGTCACCCCCAATTATTCAAGTTTGAAACCAACAGCTAACATTATTCTGGGATACTCATGACTCCCAACTTGCACATATTTTGTTAACCATTTTGCACCTGCATCTTACAAGTCTATTTCAGTGAACTAAAGTTAAAAAAAAAAAAAACACATTATTTGGGTGTCAATTGCAACAAAAGATGTGTTGGATGCTTCTTGCAAATAAAATAAACATTAGATCATTCGCCATGCTATTGCTAGAGTATAATATATATACCTCAGCAAGGGCTAAAGTTCTAGCATATCTTTCGGCATGTGTTTCATAATCCTCTTCCAACTCTCCATCACTATTTAGCATGACCTTCAGCCTCCCTCCTTCAAAAAGCTTCTTTGACCTAGCATGCCTCTATAATTAACAAAAAAAGAGCAGCTAATTTTGATATTGTAAGGTCTCTTTAATTCCAATGAAGAAAGTCGAGTTAAAAAGAAAAAGTAAAAGTTAACAATTAGGATATCGGGTATGATATCTTATGAAAAACTTGACAACCTTAATAAATGACAACACTATTTCAAATCAAGTAAGAAACTTTTCAAAATGGAAAAAAGTTTTAGATAGATTGGGTGTATATAAAATTAATGCAACTCGGATGTCATTTTTTATCCAATCAAATGCTGGTTAATACAAACCGTGGCAAATTCTAAGTCACTTGACAAACAGTCAAACTTACATTAAATTTCATTATTTTTCACATGTATGATGTGCCAAATGCCAGATCTAACACTTCTTTTAAGTTATTTTTTACAGCTATCAAGATGATCAAGTTAATCCCTTGTCGAGCTCAACCCTTAGGATAAATTCCCCTGTTAAGATGCCTCATTTCTTACCTTTGATTCAAGATGTTGTTTAACAATCTTTTCACTTAAGCAAATTATTCGAGGGCAAAGCTTGCATCTAAACACAGACTTCGACTTCAAAATACAGCTGTCAAGCTCTTCTATGCCGGTGCTATTTTCTTTAGCAGCGTCAGCTTTAACAATGCCCCCTTTTTTGTGTTTTTTTATTGGTTTTGTTTCCTTCTCTTCCTCCATATCAGCAACTAAGCCTGTTCACATTTTATGCATAATTGTTTAAAATTGGCCAGATAACTATTTATAATAGATAAAATACGAATGAATGACACCACAGGGGTGATTTGAAAGACATTATTAAGACATATAATAGTATATTATACTACTACGAGACAGACTAGTCATGCTTACTACCAGCACCACATCAGGAAACATACTTGTACTAGTCACATTCTAAAAAAATATGCTGTCTTTTCTATAATATGAATATTTGGGTTTCAAGATCCTAACCATTTGAGTTCAGCAAACTATCCTTTGAAAAAAAAAATGAAAAGAGAATGAAACTGTCAACTGTGAATGTTGATGAACCAGCTAATGTAGTATTCCCTAGTGCCATCTTAATTATCCTAATTTCTATAAGGGCTCTTTTTTTATTGTATACTTGGGGGACTAAAATGCAAACAAAGTATTTTCTCTCCTTTTTTTTTTGAGAAAAGCAAACAATGTATTTGTTATTTATTTTATTTGTAATGTTCAAATTCCCCAAGGCAATTTGGCTATAAGAGATTGTTTACAATTTGAATATGCCTACTTATTTTTTGTCAGATTTTACTTCAGTAATCAGCATGATTAGTTCTTAAACAAAAGGGATTCTGAACAGAGAAAGAGCGTATCAAATTATTTCACAGTAATACCTGGGGAATCCTCGTCAACCTCATTTCCTGAGCTCTCTTCACTCTCATATCCTGAACCTAACAATTCAAAAGCACAGATTCAGAAGGAATTGATGACTTTTGATGGATCTGACTAAAAGAAAAATGTGCCAGGACCTATACCTATTTTCATATTTCAATCAAAAAGCATATAGACCATTGCACATTAACAAAAGCATTGGTAAACAAACAAGAGCACATAACAAGCTCATCCTGCAATTTTTTAGCGATTCTCATTTTAGTACTATAACATTAGACCGCAGTATGCAAATTTTAGATTTTCTCCATTGACTAGCTCCCAATTTAGTTTATTCCGGCATGAAAACAAAGCTAAGTTGTTGCATAGTAACTTTTATACTTTACAATAAAATTATTTAAGCAATAGAGTTATATGAATGCAAAAGAAGTACCAGGGGAGGGTAATGAAGGCTGCTTCTGGTAAAAAACTTCCTCTTCTACTTTGTCTTCATCGTCACTCTCCGGATTCGTTTCTACTGTAACCGCTTGTTCTCCTCCTGATTCTGATTCTGATTCTGATTCTGACACTTGCTCCTTAGGGCGGGCTGGAGCATCCGCATCCGATTCTGTACCCGAATCGGAAGAAGAGGAATCCGACGAGGATCCTCCGCTTTGATCCCCATGATCTACCTTGTAGTGAACCCTCTTTATCATCTCCTCCTACCTCCAACACTAAGAGAGAGAGAAAGGTCGAGAGAGAGAGAGGGGTTTAGGATTGCTGGCGTGGGGAGGCGGAGTGGTGGTTGAAGAGGGTTTTAGATTTGACTCGAGTAACTGATGGGTTGTTAGTGGTCTTGGGCTTTGAAAGGCGCGAGTTCCTTCTAAATTTGGGTGACATTTCCTGAATTTTGAGCCGGGTAGTTTTGGGCCTTTACTTTAATGGTACAGAACTTGTAAATTACGCTCTTGAGTTCAATAGAAGTATTAGTCTAGCCATGGGTTGTTACTGGTCTTCTCTATGTTTGGTTGTGGCTCAAAGGATGGAATAAGGAGTTTAGTTCTTATTATTTCATCAAACAAGAATTAATTGAGCCGGACTAAGATGACATAAGTCAATTTTTAAACTGGCCTAAATTAAACCACTTCACATGATGGTCTAATTTTATTGCACGTCATGACCTAACTCGAATGATTATAATAATATATTATTAGTATATAATTAGTATATAATTATTAATAATTATTATTAGTATATAATTATATAATTAATATCTTATATTGTTAATATATTAAATAATAATTATAATAATATTATATAATTAGTATATTTTTATTAATAATTATTATTAATATATAATTATATAATTAATATGGTATATTGTTAATATATTAAATAATAATTATAATAATATATTAATATTATATAATTAGTATCTTTTATTATTAATTATTATTAATATATAATTATATAATTAGTATATTATTATTAATATAATTAATATCTTATATTGTTAATATATTAAATAATTATTATAACAATATTATAGTTATTATTAATATATTAATATATAATTAGTATCTTATTATCTAACCAAACAAGGAATACCTTAAACTATTATCCAACTTTAGACCTCAACCAAACATGAATAATTTAGACCGGCCTAAGTTGGAATAATCAATTTAGGCCTCCTTAGCTTTAATCCACAACCAAACACCACCCTTGTGTTTTAGCTCTAAACATGAAATTACGGAAAGTTCGATGCATTGAGTGTATGTGGTTGACTTGCCTTACCTAACTATTGACAACCATTATCTAGTCTAGTGACAAATATTTTGTCCCTTCTCATGGCAGAACTAGAAAATTTAAATAATATGATTAAAATTTAAAATGCATATGTATAGTCGGGACTGAACTCATGTCTCAGTAATAACAAATTGAAATTCTAAACACTAGAGTACAATCACACATGTAAATTTGACCAGGAGGGCGGGGGAGGGAATTATGGGGGTGGCTAAGCACTCCTGGGCTATATATAGATCTAGCTACCTTTGGTCCTCTATATGAGAGGTCGCGGATTCGAAATTCAAATAAAAATCTCTTATGAATGTTAAATAATTGAGTAATTTGATCTCTAACATTTACTCGAAAAAAAAATAGTTGTAACTATCGACTCTAATATTAATGAAAAAAAAAAATAGCAGTTTTTCCATTCCAATAACAAAATTGGATGCTGAACGAACTTCAACATACTGGTGAAGTTTAATGCACTGATTAAACAGCAGAACACTAAATTTGCTTGACAAACACTCAAATTCCCCTTTCCGAGGAGTTAATTGAGTATTGCACTATATTTTCAATGTTAACTAAGTTGCAATTGACCAATTAAACACCAAAACACAATGTATTATTGGGCAAGTATAAGAGTAAGACTGCTTCAAAGTGTAATTGTGTAACTGATCAAGTTTGATTCACTCGAAAAAACTTGTGGAATGAGCCTCATTCGTTTTCCAGTCTGTAGCTACACACCTCACCGACGCATCCCTCTCTTGATTTAGATTCTTATTCAATCATTTCGCTCTTGATGAAATCAAATCCAAATTGTCCTCGGAAGTTTGACTGTTAGTCGATGACCAATTTACTAACCAGGGGAGGTGTGGCATTGTTTAGCCGCCACTCGCAATCAATCAAGAAGGGCCCAAATAGAATATATTTTATCTTGTTGGGGGGTCAAAATTTGGTGTTGGGACCTACCACCAAATTGTTGTACATGTGGTATATGCAGATCGAGTCAGGTCGCTAAGTCGTATGCAGTGTTGTAAAAACCGGTCTTAACGGTTGATTAAACGTCTGTTTAATAATTAACGACGGTCAAACCGTTACTAATACACTAATCGGAGGTCTATTAACAGATTTTTCCAATTAATCCGCCGATTATTCTGTTTATTCCCGTTTAATCGTCCGTTTATTCCCATATATTTCCG
Organism: Carex littledalei; assembly: GCA_011114355.1. Lineage (NCBI taxonomy): Eukaryota > Viridiplantae > Streptophyta > Magnoliopsida > Poales > Cyperaceae > Carex > Carex littledalei. The sequence goes on from CM022081.1 coordinate 5,067,492, forward strand.
TTTATTCATGTTTATTTTCGTTTATTCTAGTGAATATTTATTTTCATATTGTTTTTATTCTATGACTGTGAGATACTGTATTATAGTTTTATTTGTACTTGGATATACATCCAATATTTTTTATATATGTTTTTTCTTCTTAATTATTTTGAAAATAATTGATTAATTTTTCTATTATTTATATAGCATATGTTTTTCTTACTTACTGATGTAATTTTTTCAATTAGTATGACATGTTCATATATAAAATTAAGTTGTTATTATTAACTAAATTAGTGATTTTATGTTGGAATGTTTCATTTCTTTCAGATATTATATTATTCATATTTGAAAAAGCTTAATTTTTGAATTTATTTTTACATTAAATAAATGTGTTACTTACAAATGTAAAATGTGTATGTGTTGTTAAGAAGAAATAAGCGTAGTGTCATGTTATAATAATAAAACTAAGTTAAATTAAGTTTATTTGATAAGTTTGATGAGTTAAATAAATCATTTTTAATAAATTATGAATATATACATATAATTTTAATGAAAACAATTAATTGGCTTCATAATTTCGATTAATCGGCCGCATACCGATTAATCGCTTGGCGGTACCCTGTCCGCCCGACGAGCGCATATCGTTATTTACAACACTGGTCATATGACAAATGTCATGGATATTTTTCCCTTTTTAAAATGGGGGAATTTCATGTATCCCCTCAAAAACTTCAATATTACGTATTTTCTCCTCTAAATTTTAAAATACGTATTTCTCCATCTAAATTTTTGAAACTCACAAATTTACCCATTTCATTAATAAAATATATTTAATATATTTAAAAGTAATTAATTAATTTGGAAAACTTATAAAGATTGAATTTTATGAGATTCGTAACATATATGTTGTTGTAAGTAAATTTCAGAATCTGAAATATTATTATTTAATTAGTTTTAAATATATTAAATATATTTTATTAATAAAGTGGATAAATTTGTGAGTTTCGAAAGTTTAGAAGGCAAAATACATAATTTCAAAGTTTAGAGGGAAAAATACGTAATATTGAAGTTTTTTAGGGGATACATGAAATTCCCCCTTTTAAAATTATCCCGTAGGCCGTAGGAAATGCAGAGGATACGGGTGAATCATATCACCTATGTAATTTAATTTTGATATTAAATTTATAATTTTTTAAATTAATTTAATATAAAGTTCAAAAAATAAAAATAAAAATTAACTTATTAATCTTTTAACGTTTAATTGTATACAAAATTAGCCAAAAAGGTGTAAATTTGCTATGTAATGTCCGGCTAGTGTCTAAATGTTTGGATAGATGTTTATATGTAAACATGTCATTTTTGCGATTTTAAAGTCCAAACAGTCGATCTGAAGCGCCAAAAATTCTAAAAAAATAACAAAAAATATTCAAAAAAATGTTGAACTTAGCTTCTAAGTATATTTTAATATGAAGAACATGTTGAGCACTTTGAATTTGTCATTTAAAGTATGTTTTATAGATTTGGAATTATCACCGATGACATAGTAACCAGACTCGAAAGTTAAATTTCTTAAAGAGAAAAAAAAATCCCAAGCAATCTTGCTCCAGGGGGGCATGTTATGATATGAAAACGATGTATCTTTATGGTTGATTATAATTTCATATAATTTTGGTGTGGACATCAACAAAAGTTCCTATCTATTTTAAATAAAAATATCGTAGGTAATTTTCTGTAAAATGAGAAGTTTAGAGACCAAATCAGTGTCCCTAAAAATATAACGATACTGAGAACTATAAGTATAAACTACTCAAACATAAAAAAAATAAAAAAAATGTGTGACTACCCATCAAGCTTTCTTGTATAATATTTAATTTTTAAAATACTTGATGTTGATTTAATTGAGAAGATACAAAAAGGATGGATGTTTCGATGGGTAAATATTTAAATTCAATGAGAATAAGATTTTAATTTAGTGGCTAAAATAATAATTTTGCATGAGAGATTGCAAGTTGGAGAATTATTTAGAATTTTTTTATGAATATTTAAAGTCAAAAGATTATTTTCTCATTTTTATTTCAATAAAGTATTAAAATATAAATTTTGAATGATAAATATTTTAAAAAGTAAAGTTATAATGAACATACAATCAATCTGTTTTAATATTTTTTTTTTTGGAATCCTATATAGTGAAAGAAATCTCAGACAATACTGAGTTGATAAGAGTCATTCTACCATCAATGGATATCATTTTTCCTTTCCAATGATGTAGTTTTTTTTATGAATGTATCTAATAAAAAAACCCATTCAAAAGATTTCAATTTCTTATCTGTCAAGGGAACCCCTAAATATTTAATAGGGAAATGACCAACATAGCATTGGAATAATAGAAATAAGCTTAGTCTTTGAATATTTGAATAATAGCATTGCGCACCAAATATTTTGAATATTGCAAGAATCAACCTCTAAGAATAAAATTATATCACCAGCACAGTGACCATTAATAATAGAGAGCATGGTGACAATTAGTAATGGAGGTGCATAAGGGGGCCCTAACCCGATTCTAGACAAACCATCGGATAAAATGAACGCAAAAAGAGAAAGCGGGTCTTGTCGGAGACTCGGAGCTCTCTTTTTCAAGGAAAATAAGGACCTAATTGTCCATTTATTATATTAATACAGGTATGAGCACTAGTCAATCAACCCCCACTTTCCCTTGAATCCGTATCCTCTCATCAGTGATCTGTTTGCAAAAACTCACGGAGCTTCAACTGGACTCGATCAACACATCACCTCAGTGATCACTCCATGGCGACCGAAACCGACACCAAGAATCCCACCACAACCGAGTCGGCTGTAGTCGACGGGAGCGCGCTGGCGGGGCGAGCCTTGGCCGCGGCGGGAGTGAGCCACATGTTCGGCGTGGTCGGTATCCCTGTCACGGCCGTGGCTACCCGAGCCGTGGCAGCTGGAGTGAGATTCATTGCTTTTCACAACGAACAATCGGCTGGGTACGCTGCCTCAGCTTACGGCTACCTAACTGGCCGACCTGGGGTGCTGCTCACTGTATCTGGGCCCGGTTGTGTGCATGGCTTGGCTGGGTTGTCAAATGCCTGGATCAATAACTGGCCCATGGTCATGATCTCAGGTTCTTGTGATCAGGCGGATTTTGGTAAAGGCGATTTTCAGGTAGGTTTTTCCTAAACCCTTATTCCATGAAATCTGAATGACTAATATGAAAATTCTCATAATACACGGTGAAGTTGTTAACAATCCATAAGACATGATCTTTTGGTGGAAAATTTTCTATTCAGGTCAAATTTACAATTCAATCTTGTAGGAACTAGACCAAATTGCGGCTGTAAAACCCTTTGTGAAGGTAGCCTTGAAAGCCACCTCAATTTCTGAAATCCCTCGTATAGTTCAGACTGCTCTTGTAACTGCCGTTGCTGGCCGTCCCGGTGGCTGCTACATCGACCTCCCAACTGACGTACTCCACCAAACCATCTCTGAGTCTGAAGCATCTTCTCTTTTATCTGAAGCGGCAAATCCAATACCTCCTCAAATCCCAGATCCAGAAATCACAGAAGTCGAGAAAGTGGTGTCTCTTCTCCGGCATGCTCAACGCCCCTTGATTGTGTTCGGCAAGGGTGCGGCATATGCACGTGCAGAGGGTGCAGTAACAAAGTTGGTCGAAACAACTGGGATCCCTTTCCTCCCTACCCCGATGGGAAAAGGACTACTGCCTGACACGCATGAGCTTGCTGCTACTGCTGCTCGGTCTCTTGCCATTGGGAAGTGTGACGTGGCGCTTGTTGTTGGTGCCAGGCTCAACTGGCTCCTCCATTTTGGCGAGGCTCCTAGATGGTCCAAGGATGTAAAATTTATTCTAGTTGATGTTTCTAAAGAGGAGATTGAGCTTAGAAAACCTCAGGTGGGGCTTGTGGGAGATGCTAAAAGGGTTCTCGATTTGATAAACAGAGAGATTAAGGACGACCCATTTTGCATTGGAAGAACACACCCTTGGGTTGAGTCAATTAGAAAAAAAGCAATGGATAATGCGGCAAAGATGGATGTACAGCTGGCGAAAGAGGTGGTCCCATTCAATTTCTTCACACCAATGAAAATTATAAGGGATGCGATATCAGCACAAGGGAGCCCTGCACCGATATTAGTGTCAGAAGGGGCGAATACAATGGATGTAGGCAGGGCAGTGCTGGTGCAGCGTGAGCCAAGGACGAGGCTTGATGCCGGCACTTGGGGCACTATGGGGGTTGGCTTGGGATATTGTATTGCAGCTGCAACAGCAGATCCCGACAGATTAGTTGTTGCAGTGGAAGGGGATTCAGGTTTTGGCTTTAGTGCCATGGAGGTCGAGGTATGTCCACTTCTCGGTCTTTCTGAAATTCCAATTACAGTTTTTGAACTGATTTTGCTATGTTGTCAAAATAACCTGTGTGCTAATCATATCTTGCATAAGAAAAAGGGAAAAAAATAAAGGTTGGATTGATGGATACTTGGGTTAGAGAATTGGAGTGATTTCAAACGGTACCATTTCATTTCTTTTACCGAAACTTTGGATACGGTACCATTTTATTTCCATTTCCAAAGCTACGTTACTATGCATAGCACACATTGGTCTGTACTATGGATGCATATCTTCATTTTCAAAGCTCAAACAATTGTTCCAATGTGTTTGGATACCAAAATTTATATTTTTTAATAATTTTTTTACTATTTTTTTAAATATGTTCAAATCATTTAATCTAAAGATTAGCAGTGATTTTCTTCCTATCTTACAAAATAGTGATTTTTTAGAATTTTATACTGTACCTCCATTTCCTTTATTTTGGCAAAAGCCTTGTCATGTACAGTTGAGTTCCAATCCCTCATAAAGACCATAACAACAAAAATCAAACAAAAGGAGTGCAAGATTTTTATTTCTTTATTCCTGCCACACCTAGGAAGTAATCATATTTGACTTGTGCAGACACTCGTGAGGTACCAGTTGCCGGTTGTGGTCATAGTTTTTAACAATGGTGGCGTTTATGGCGGTGATAGAAGAACCCCTGAGGAAGTCACTGGGCCCCACAAGGATGACCCAGCTCCAACCTCCTTTGTTCCCGGTGCGGCTTACCATACCCTAATGGAAGCTTTTGGTGGCAAGGGCTATTGTGTCAGTACTCCTGACGAGCTCAAATCCGCTCTATCTGAATCTTTTAGTGCAAGAAAACCAGCTGTGGTTAATGTCATTATTGATCCTTATGCCGGTGCTGAGAGTGGCAGAATGCAGCACAAAAATTGAGCCTAGGTTGTCTTGCTTAATAACTTGTAATCTATATATGCTGATTTACCAGTCAGTTTTTTTTTACCAGTCATTGTTTAAATAAGACCTGGTAAGATTGTTTTCTTGCTTTTCTAGCAGAAATACGGTATGGCACTAGTTGGAGGACAAGCTAAACTGGTGAGGCTTTTGTAATTTATTACCAAATGATTAAATAAGAGGTGATTTCTGGGTGCTATATCTTTTATGCTTTCGAATTCGCCAAGAGTTCATTTTCCAAGAGAACACAACACACTCGATTCCAGACATCATGCAATCCAATATGAACCAGTGCTTCAGTTGTAGACATGTTCATGGATAATTCATCTGAGTTTATGTAAAGCTGGAAAAAAAAAAAATAATTCCACCTTGGGCTATATCTTCTTCTATAACAAAAGAATATTCTACATTTAGAAAGATAACACATTCAGTAAAAATAACACGAAAAATAGTGCTACTAGAACCAGTCTAATAATAAGCCTCACAGTATCGAAATACGGTTGATTACAAATTCAAAATTAACGTCCTGTTAATTTCACCATATAAGCTCCACCTAAGTAGAGACCAAGAAGTGGGCCAGCCAACAACATTTGAGTCAAGGGATCAGTTGAGGGTGTGAGCACAGCTGCGGCCACCACCGCACCCACCACAACATATCTCCAAATGGAAAGCATTTGGTCGCTAGACACTAAACCAACTTGGCCCAACAAGAGTTGTATGACAGGGACCTGAAAAGAAAAGGTGTTAACTTGTATAGGCTCACATTCTTATTTTATTTTTTTCTTTAAGGTTAGTGGGCGAATTGTATAGGCTCACATTCACTTGTTAGGGGCTTGAAAGGGTCTGGTTGGGTCGTTAATTGATTCCTATGGAACATATAATCAGGTCAGACCGAACCTGACCTGCCAGGTCATGAAGTAAATGCTAACCTGTCAATCTGTCAGGCCTAATCTAAAATAGATAGGTTAATCCAACAGATCAAGTTGCGAGGTACCAAGATAGTCATTCAGAAGACAAACAAGGTGATGCTGCTTTTTATGTATCTAATTTTGAGATCATTTTGAGACAGGCTTTACTCGAACAAAAATTCATGAGCTAAATGGGTCAGCTAAGCCTGACTTACTTGCACCTCATTGGACAAAACTACAACATGAACCTGCCCCATTAACCCGTAAGGTTAAATCTAAATAAATAAGTCAAGACTAAAAGATCTTTGGAATATATTATACACAGCCTTTGAAGTACAGTTAATAGTAAATTGCCATTCGACCTGGCCGAAACGAAGTTCCTGTTAAAGAAGTCTAATTGTTACCTGGAAAGAGAGACCAGTGCTGAACATGAGAATGAGGATAAATTCAAAGTACTGATCGATTGACCAAATTGACTCGACTGCCCCTTCAGCATAATTGACAAAGAAAGTCAACGCAGCCGGGGCTAGCACTATGTAGGAGAAAGCGATGCCAGCATAAAAAAGCACAGAAGAGCCCAAAACTATTGGGCCCAGAAATCGCCTCTCATCCTTGGTCAAGCCTGGAAGTACAAATGCGATAATCTCATATAAGATTATAGGACTCCCAATAAGCAGCCCGCAATAGCCTGAGACCTGAAAAAAATGCATTGTCTATTAGGGGCAATTTCACATATCGCCTTGCCGAATTTTGCATATTTCACAAATACCTTCTCAAACTAGAAAAATATCATATGCAAGTAAACAAACCTACAAAAGATCTAAAATATACTATACGCAGCATGCTTCCCTATTTTAGAAGTTGTCTGAACTATCACACCCTCAAGTTTCTCTAGAATTAGAGCAGCAGCTATTTGAAATTTTTTAGTACTAAGTGGAAAAGAAGCATGGGTGATATTTCAAGTGCTCAAGTGGCTTGCAGATACTTTTAAAGTTTCTCAGAGTGCATATGAATTCTGTAGTGATATCTATCTTAGATAACATCAATAATGGGATGATAGAGTAGACCTAATCCAACTATTAATTTTTTACAGCTGATTGCTGTACGAGAACTCCACACAGCTCTACCCAAAAGCATACATCTTCAACATAAATTTCACAAAAGGCAGAGATGGTAAATTTATACCAATAAACTTCATCTCTATTCAAAGGTAGCAAAGGACAAGTTCCCTATGAGGTGCTCCAGTTCCTTTATACAATTACCACCAGTTAAAGGTGTGATGGTCCAAAGAGGATGACAAACTGCATGGTACCTTGCTTGGTTGAATATACAAAATGGCATATTTACCTTAAGTGTTGTGAAGAAAAATTCCCCAGGAGATAGTTGCAAGAACCTAACTCCCTGGTTACTGACAGGTGCTTCTAGAAGAAAAATCAGCTGCTTTGAGAATACAAAACAACCTAGTATGGCAGCCCCTACGCCAAAAACTGAGACGAAAATTCTCTGACGAAGCTCCTCTAGGTGGTCAAATATGCTCATTTCTTTGTCATCAGGGAGAAGTTCCTTGCCGGGATAAAGGATATTGTACAATGCACTGCTTTCCAAATCCAAATCAGGATCTGTTTTAATGCTTTCTTCCAAACTGCCATTTACAGCTACAATATATGAAATACAGTTAGCCATAAGAAATAGAACTTTCAAGCTGATATTAAATTATTATTAACTACTTATTTCAGCTCTAATAAAGAAAAGTTATAACTATTCCATAATTTTAAGCATGCTGCAATTAAATTATTGTAACCAATTATTACAGCTTTAATAAAGAAAAGTTTAAGAGTGAGCCTATGGTGCTATGCATAGCACGGATGGCTAGTGTACTACGGCTCAATATGGTACTTTTTAAAATCCTAACGGTCGATCCAACCGTTCAATGTGATAATCATATGAATATGTACTTGCAAACTAAATTTTATATTTTTTCGAATTTTTTTACTATTTTTTTAGATAGGTAGAAAAATCAGTGTTTTCTGAAAATTCTGGACCATCAAAATTCTACCTATCCAAAAAAATAGTAAAAAAATTCGAAAAAATATAAAATTTAGTTTGCAAGTACATATTCATATGGTTATCACATTGAACGGTTGGATCGACCGTTAGGATTTTAAAAAGTACCATATTGAGCCGTAGTACACTAGCCATCCTTGCTATGCATAGCACCATAGGCTCACTCATAGTTTAATTATACCATAATTTCAACCATTTTTTTCAATAGAAAAGAGTTTCATTCTTTGTTCATTTTTGTGATTTTTCATTCATTTATAAAGTTAAGCATGCACATAACATACAAACAAAATAACAAGGTTGTGATCAAAACGTCATATGAAAAGTTATTTTTAACTAATTTTGGGTCTCTTATTGGAAGCAACACCATTGTAAAAGCCTCCAAGGACCAAGGTTGATATTTCTTTTCTTTGATGGGCTAATTCATACTTGTATTTGAACCTTACTTTTGCTAAAAAAAAACATTAAATTGATTTTAGTTTGTTCAAGACTACAGGATTGTAATGATGGAACATGTGCCCTATACTTCTCATCCTATCAAAACTTAGAAAGGATCCACAAGAGTTGCTTCAATCAAAGAAAAAGATATACTTAATATTGATTTTGCTCTGAAATGGTAATAGCTATGATGGTAGGGAGTAACAATGGATATCGTCTATAACAGTAACTCCTGATCTGAATCCACCCCCTTTCTCCCACAGCAAAAGGCAAATCAATACTAATTTGACAACATCGAGAAACCACTTGGACCTGACACGTCTCAGAACCCATTCCAAACATCAAAATTAACAAGGAACTTACGGGGTCTCTCTTCAAGAGCAGGCCCGGCGCCTTCATCCTCAATAGCAAAGCAAAGAAACCGTGACTTCTTGGTAGATTTGGAGACAACACTGAGTGAAGCAGGAACAGAGGCCGCTTTTCTCAGCTGCGCTCGGGCGGAGCAGAAGCAGCGGCGGCTTGCCCCAACTGAATCGCCTCGCCGACCAAAGCAGCTGCTCAGCTGCGGTTGAGACAGCAGCGATGTGCTTCCCATCTCTCTCTTTCTATCTCTCTCTCACTAAGCTCAGGCCGCTGGTGGATTCACTGGCGAGCGGCGAGAGCCTGAGAGCGGTGAGATATTTTTTATCTGAGCTCCGCGGTTGCTAAACTCCTCTACGGCTCTACTCCTCGAGTCTATTTCCTCTGAGGTAACAGAATATTTCTGTTTAGATCTGGACCGTCCGATCAACCAATGAGAGCATAGGGCCTCTTCAATTCGTGAGGGTTCTGATCGGACGGTTCAGATCTAAATATAAATATTCTGTTACCTAAGGTGTATGAAGTTGCAGAAACAACCTCGAACTTATTGTAAAATCTTGTTACGGAAAAGAAAAGAAGGAATGAAGGATGATTATACTTTTCTAGATGACCACGGCCCATTTCAGCCCATCTTTAGTGGCCTTGCCTAAATAACATTTGTTTGTCCTTTTCTTAGCCCAACCTGATACAACTAAAAGGCCGAGAATTTCATAATCTATAAAACCTCAGGCCTCTTCAGATCACTTGAGAGTAGGTCCGATAGGCATCGAACCTACTCTGGTTCGATGGGTTTAATTACCGTCGATTTTTTTTAAGATTCGTGCGGAATGCTTTAAACTTCGTGCATGTCTGTTTCAATTTTCGTGCACACAAATCTTAAATTAGATCGGACGGTCATCATGCTCGTTGAACCTAAAAGTAGGTCCGATGGGCATCGGACCTACTCCGTTCTCTCTTCAGATACATGTCAATTGTCATGTTTAAAAAATAATTGTCTTAGGAGTGAGCCTATGGTGCTATGCATAGCACGGATGGCTAGTGTACTACGGCTCAATATGGTACTTTTTAAAATCCTAACGGTCGATCCAACCGTTCAATGTGATAACTATATGAATATGTACTTGCCAACTAAATTTTATATTTTTTCGAATTTTTTTACTATTTTTTTAGATAGGTAGAAAAATCAGTGTTTTCTGAAAATTCTGGACCATCAAAATTCTACCTATCTAAAAAAATAGTAAAAAAATTCGAAAAAATATAAAATTTAGTTTGCAAGTACATATTCATATGGTTATCACATTGAACGGTTGGATCGACCGTTAGGATTTTAATAAGTACCATATTGAGCCGTAGTACACTAGCCATCCGTGCTATGCATAGCACCATAGGCTCACTCTTGTCTTAGAAACACGGACACTAATTCTGTTTCTCTTATATGTATCTAAAAAAGCTATTAAATGCATGGTTCAGTAAATTACATTTTTAATAGAACTTTAAATGTATGTTAATTTCCAATTATTTGTGCTACAAACATACAGAGCAATTCTAGTTAAAATGCTTTATTATACATTTGTCATGACCATAAGGGAAAAAATAATTTAGAACAGCAATTTACATCCACTTCATGCTTTGAGTCTTTGAGATCCTAAACTTTGGTGGGCCCACCTTCTAAAATCTCCACCATAGACCAGCAGAGAGAGGTACATCATCTTGCCACATGGCAACTACTAACACTCTAACCATAGCGCCAATCAACCAATGAGAGCAATACCCTTATCCAATCCTCTTATCCACCACATAGATATCAATCAGATAATAGATAACATTCAAAGAGACCCCTCTCAACAAGTATAGTTTGTGTGACAGTGTGACAGAGGTGAAAGTAAGAATTGAAAGATGGCATCTCTCCAAGCAGCTGCTACGTTGATGCAGCCGACCAAGCTCGGCTCTGCTAGCCGGGCCCCAGTTGTGCAGTCGGTGTCAGTGAGGTCTGCTGCTCGCGTCTCCTGCTCGCTCCAGTCTGATGTGCGTGAGTTGGCACAGAAGTGCGGTGATGCTGCCAAGCTTGCCGGATTCGCCCTCGCAACCTCGGCTCTTGTTGTCTCGGTACAAAAACTAGATTTTAGTTTTTTTATTATTATTTTTATTAAAGGGTCTCGGTATACTCCAGCATATTTTAGAATATTATTCTTGAGAATTGAACCAGCGTATCTCCGAAAAGAGACGAGAGCTCGTGCCACAGCACTAACCCTGCCGTTTTGGTAAAAAAAACTAGATTAAAAATAAAAAGGCTAAATTTATATTAATTTATGGATGTGCTATGAAATATAGGTGATTGCTTTGACAATGAAAGAATGAATTATCTTTCTAAGCCAAAACATTTTTTTTATTTTTTTTGTGAATGCAATATTCAAATTGGATCCAATTATATCTCCATTGAAGTTGTGTGCATCAAGCTATTGCTCTACTTCTATAAATTGTCTCAATATAGAGCTAAAAGTCATAGATATCAGAATTCAGAGGCTTCAATATAACACATCCTTATTCCAATAGATTCTAGTTTTTTTTTTTGGATACTTTATTTCACTTCTAACTGCAAGCTAAATGGCAGGGAGCCAATGCCGAGGGTGTCCCAAAGCGTCTGACCTTCGACGAGATCCAGAGCAAGACCTACATGGAGGTAAAGGGAAGTGGCACAGCCAACCAGTGCCCCACAATTGCTGATGGCGTAGATGGTTTTGCATTCAAGCCCGGCAAGTACTACATAAAGAAGCTCTGCCTCGAACCAACCTCCTTCACAGTGAAATCTGAAGGTATCAGCAAGAACTCACCTGCTGAGTTCCAAAACACCAAGCTCATGACCCGTCTCACCTACACACTGGACGAGATCGAGGGCCCACTTGAGGTCTCTTCTGACGGCACCATCAAATTCGAGGAAAAAGATGGTATTGACTACGCAGCCGTTACAGTGCAGCTCCCGGGAGGTGAGCGTGTGCCTTTCCTCTTTACAATCAAACAGTTGGTTGCCTCGGGAAAACCCGAGAGCTTCAGCGGTCAATTCTTGGTGCCGAGTTACAGAGGCTCCTCTTTCTTGGACCCAAAGGGAAGAGGTGGGTCCACCGGTTATGACAACGCAGTTGCATTGCCGGCCGGAGGCAGAGGAGACGAGGAGGATTTGTCAAAGGAGAACATCAAGAGCACTGAGTCTTCAACCGGGAACATAACCATGAGCGTGACGAACAGCAAGCCAGATGCCGGTGAGGTGATCGGTGTGTTCGAGAGCTTGCAGCCATCGGACACGGATCTCGGAGCGAAGGTGCCGAAGGATGTGAAGATCACAGGGGTCTGGTATGCACAGATCGAACAGTCTTAGATCGATGGATTAATTATCTGGTGCTGTTGGTTTTGGTGTTTTTCTCGTGAGCTTTGATCTCTGATCAGGGAACCTCGAATGTATATTGTAATGATTTGTAAGGACAGTATGTTGGTAACGAAAAAAAAAAAAAAACAGAGAAATTGTTCCTTTCTTCAAAGGTGTTCAAGTTATTTTACTAGGCCGAATCATATACAAGTGCTTCAAATAAAATCTCTAGGATGTTGATCGGATCCGGTTTAATCGATTTTAAACGAAATCAAGAGAGATGGATTAAACGTTTGATTTTTCCAGTTAAATGTATCGATTCGGTTTATTTATAAAAATCGGTTTAATTATTCGGTTTGATTTGAGTTAGAAACTTTTAATACCGGTTAGACTGAACCGATCAAAATTTTCAAATTCATTCTTCATCCGAACAAAATATTGAAAAAAAAACCTAGACATAATGTATATTGTTTGATTCAGTTTGAAACATGTTAGATTAAATCAAACATAAATTTTAAATCTATCTTAAAAAAAATCTAAAATTAACAAAAAAATGTTTATTTTTATAATTAATCTTTTTATTTTTATGATCTTAAATCATTCTTATGATGAGTTTATTTCGGCTGGTTTGACTGTATTTTTAAAACCGAATAAAATTTTAGTTTTAACCGAACTAAACTAATAAACACTCCTAAAATTAATAGCAAACTGATGTTAAAATTAATAGTAAACTGATTAACACTTCTAAAATTCTCATAAAATTTAATAGTAAACTGATGAACACTCCTAAAATTCTCATAAAATTTAATAGTAAGCATAAAAAATTAATAAAATGATTTGAGAATTGAGATCGATGCTCATTTGGGTACAAACTGCGTCGTATGAGAAAAAAAATTAGAAATTCGTAACCTCTCTGCATTCGAAAAGCCACTATGCGGATAAAATGTACTTCATGAAATGTCGTATTTTATCAAGATCAGTGCCATATAAAATTCTCCTGAAAAAAAAATAAGAGGATGCAGAGACTAAAATAAATTAATTAGCAACACGTCGTGCAGAGACTAAAATAGTATATGATTTTTTTTTTTAATTTAAAAAAAAAATCATATACTATTGTTGTCATGTTGTGGTCCGATTAATCAACACATTGAGATTTGCGCCAGAGATTGACCCGATCCGCGTATTCCGACTTCAACGCCAGAATATTCCTAGTTTAGATTGACCGAATCGAAGCTCTCACAAAACATTCAACGAAATGAAATTTTAATTGATTTATTTTTTATATCAACGTCAACTCAAATTATGAGTTTTGATTCGGACTGTCCGATTTTTTATTTATTTTTAGAGCAGGTTAAAACTCTCCTCAACTCTCCTTCGCTAATTTTTCTTCAACATAGTAATAAGATTTGTGAATTAGTAATAATTCGGATTTGAGTTGTAGGTGAATCAATTCGCTTATTATTCAGTTTTCCGAACTTTTTTCGAATTATTCGTGATTTATTCATGATTTTTTTTTACTCTCAATATATATTTCAGAATTATTCTTGAATTATATCCGAATTATTCTCAAATCACGAATTTTTTATCTTGCTAAACCTTTACCGAATCACTAAGTTGTCACTATGCTCTGGAGCACACCCTAAAGGATCTCTGTGCATTACAGGCGAGAATGGATTGATCTGAATTCTAATTAGACGATCTAGAATTAAACTCAAACGGTACGTTAATTCAGAGAATGCTGATTCCAAAATTACTAGACTGACTGACAATTACTGATGTACAAATCATACTGGATTAACTTGTAGTTGAAGCATTTAGGTATAATATATGCCCTCTTATATATACTCCATATTTGCCATAAGCTTACTTTCAAAATTCATTGGTTGCAAATATGTACCGACATAGGCTTTCTTTCCCATATACACATTATAGTTTTTTAAATTGCATGCATTATTGTTAAATTTGAACAACCTTATCTAATTTAATTTAATGTCATAAGTTGTCTTTTTCTACTTTCGTAGTATCAGTGAATTTTTTGGTCTGACCAAAATTGTTCAATTACTCTATCAAATTAAAATATTTTTGTTTACTAATTTCGGTGATATACGTCTTAAAATATTTGGGAATTACTGAATTTATTAATTGTGGATATTAGTTATTGGACAAATTCATTAATAATTTGGGTCGAGCTCTAGACAAGAGGAAAGACATGCAACCACATGAAGGAGGAGAGGACAGCGTAAATAGTTTATCTCTTCTATGTTCTGATTTGAAAGTTAAAAAATTTAAATAGTTAATTTGTATATAGAGTTTATCTTTTATTCTCTTCTATTCTCTTCAAAATTTAATGTTCTGAAGCGAATAAATATGGGTTGATCAGGTCTAGTCACCTCTCCTCTTCCCTCCCCTCCTCTCTCCTTTTCTAAAGCACACCTTACTTCTTGTTTGGATGGAGAGTAGAGGAAGGAAGGGAGGTGAATAATAAAAGAGAATGAAATGGAATAGAAAGAAAGATTAACATATTTAACTTCTTTATATTTGAATGATTAATTAAGAAAAATAAATTTAACTTTCATTTCCGTTTTATTTTTTGTTTGGTTGATTAAAATTTAGAAGGTTAATGAGAAATTCGGTGGCTGTTGTAGGTTTGTGACCAAAAACTTGTATGAGAATTATATATGTAAGATATAGGGTTGAGCATTTGTGTTATTTTTTCTAAAAATATTTGCAACAAAATTTCTTTTCATCCGTTACACCTCAAATCGGGAGGGAAACCTGAAATTATTTAACAGAGAAGAAGAAGAAGAATGATTGAATTCAAGATTTCTTATTATTCTCTTGATTCATTAATTGTACAATACTCGTTTACCCATATATATATAGGGAACGGTTTACAGTAGCTTAGTATCTTCTCTAATTACAATTATAACCTTCTAACAACCAATTACTAAGACTGTTACATCCAGTGGAGGAACCAGGAATGATCGGTAGGGGGGGCCTAACAGGCGGTTGATAAATCGAAGAGTGCTCGATAGAGGGGGTGCCAGTTTTTTTATTAAAGAGGGGGTGCCAGAGGGGGTGCGGAGAGGAAGACAGAGGGGGTGCCAGTTTTTTTTTTTTTTATTAAAGGGCTCTCAGCTCTGTATATGTTTTCTGGGCCAGGGGGGGCCCAGGGCCCAGGCCTTGGTTCCACCCCTGGTTACATCTAACCACTTTGCCTAACTAACTTTCTTGAGTTGTTGACTTGACCGTTTGACTTGGCTGCTGGTAAGATGAGATGCTGCTGTCTCATATTCCATCATATCTCTATTAAAACCGACATAATCTTGTCAACCAAACACGATTCGACACAAAGTTTTCTTTTCTTTCCATTCCATCCCTTCCTCTACTCTCCATCCAAACAAGGTGTTAAGGTAACTCAAAATTTGAGTTTAGATCCTAACCATTTGATTTGCTTTGGTACGAATATTAAAGGGGTCCCATACATTCTATCCCGGATCGTATTGGTTCAGATTCTTATTGGATGGTCCGGATTCAAAGTCAAAATTGAGTTACCGTCAGTTTCCTCTCTCAGGTACCTCATAATAACCGAATTTTTTATTTGTAACATTTTAAAATAATAAAATTAAAAAATAGCAGCTAGTTGGAAAAATCTCAAAACTTAGGCGAAAAAAACACAGACTAGGTCTGCGTACCTGATTTTTGTACTTTTTATTTTAAAAATCATGTATTATTTATCGTTGTAATTGAAAAAGTCAAGTACCAATATTTGTCTTTGTTAGTCGTTGAATATGATATGCAATAATATTTAAAAACAAACTATTGATGATAAGAAATTTCAACTCAGTTTTTGAGGTTTCTTAGAAAATGAAATCTTTAAGATTACACCTCAAATATCTCGTATATCTCTTCGTGAGCTTTTTGGATTGTGATCGTAATAAGAAATCAGAATTTTCTTTTAAAAGTTAACGCGTGTCTAAAGTTTGATTTTGTTTTGTTAAATTTCTTTGGCCTGCAAATTCTTTTTTTTCTTATAAAAATAAATTATTAGTCAACAAATTAATATGCAATCTGAAAAATATAAATAATTTATTTCTCCCTTCTATTTCTAATTTGATGTATCATATTATTTCATAAAACTTCATTTTGATTTAGCATATTACATGATATTTTTAATTTTAATTTTAATTTTGAACAATTAACAACGACAAATAATATCGCATATCATTGTTAACGATTAACAATGACAAATATTAATACACAATATTTGAATTACAACGAAAAGTATTACACAAATTTTTCTTTCTAGAGTCACAAGTTGACCTAGTTGATGTGCCACCTGATGCCTAGGTAACACGGATAAGTATTCTCTCCAATATTGTAAAAGATTCCCTTCACTTTACGGTTTGAGATTAACTCCTAGCCGCTTTGAGATTCGGGCTAGCACAGAGGCAGTATTATTGGGCTTTGAGATTCGTGCCAAGTTAAAAAGAACGATCCAGATCTAGTAATTGTAAAAGATTCCCTATTACGGTACCAGGGAGGATCGATCTGAATTCTAGATAACACACGGACCTTGCCCTTTTAATTTTTCGAAATGCAAACTACTTGACACTTTTAATTTTTCAACATGAATATAAAATCCGGCTTTTCAAGTATTTTGTGCAGCATACGCTTTTTTTTTTTTTTTAAACTTGGAAGCGACTTCCAAATTTATGTATTAAATAAATTGTCTTTACACACTAAAAAACACATTAATCTTACAAACATTGAAAAAAAACGTCTAAGAAACAAAAGAAAACTGCCTACGTGAACAATGGTATGCAACTGCACCCATCTCTAGTTTGCGACACCCTTAGTAATGTTTGAGCCATAATTTAAATTCTTGGACACATCTCTCAGCCGCTATGTTTGGGTGTAGCGCTTTGTCCCAAAAATCACTCTGTTTCTCTGCTTCCAGATGTGCCATATCGTGCACATGAAGCTTGTTGCCCATCTCTTGCGTCTCAGCATACGCTTTTTCAACAGGCCGGTTTGATGCTTTTTTCTTCAGGGAAAGTTAGGAGAGCTGCGTGGGATCGCCTCCAATTTAAAACGGATGGTAATCTAGTGCTGCTATCTTTGCATCATGCAATTCCTCTTGAATGGTCAGGATCCCATTAAAGGATACAACCTTTATAGTAGCTTATGCCCTCTTCTCTTTCTTTGAACTAGAAGCGAGGGGGTGCTAAATCAATGCTTCTAATATAAAAAAATTTCAAACGTTCGGAAATTAAAGAGAGAGGGCGTACTAAATCAATGCTTTCATTTGACTGGATAATTATCTTTTACACAAATCTAAACAATCAGAAATGCTCTTAGGGGAGCACGAATATGACATCAATTGGTCGGTATTATAAATTTAATTAATTTTACTTTTAATAAATTAAACGGTCAATTCAAGTTAATATAATTTTTGAAACTCAACTTTTCAGAGCTCTAGTTGGCCGAATTTTTTTTTTTTTTTTTTTAAGTTTCCTTTCTATTGTTTGAAATATAAAAAGTAAGAGTGAGCTGAGGCTATGGTAGTATGCATAATGCAGATTGGTCCGTAATGTGACTTTATTGTTGGATCATTAATTTAACATTAGACTAATATATAAAATAATTATGTATTGTATACCGTCAATTTGACATTAGTGTGTCATATAGGATTTGGACATTTAATGTGTATAACTTTAAGGGTAATATTCATTTTAATGATGGAATGAATTGAATATTTACCGGGATTCCTTGGGTTATATACAAAGATTTGGTTTTCAAAATACGAGGCATAATGAATTCATTTCTCATTATCTCATTAAATGAGAGTGTGAGAGACTTTAGAGAAGACATAACTAAATGAGACTCTCTAAAGTATCTTCCTATTCTGAATGAACCAAATCGGTGACGCTCTCATGCTCAAGGGAGACGTCGGATCAGATACGCTTTTGCTCTTCAGTTTTATATCAACACAAATAATCATGCGGTTGCCAACGATGGTTTTTGTTGGTCCCTACAACTTCATATCTTCCTTTTCAAAGATCAAACGGTCGATCGAAACCGATGAACATGATTTTCATATTAAAACATACTAGTGTCTAACCTTTATATATATTTTTAGAATATTTTAGCTATTTTTTAGATGGGTAGAAAATCACTCAAAATTAGTTATTTTCTATACCTATCTAAAAAATAGTAAAAATATTATAAAAAAAATATAAAATTTGATCTCCAAGTACAATTTTATATAGAGATCATATTGAGAGGCTCGAATCAACTTTTTGGACTTTAAAAATAAAGATATTGAGCCATAATACGGACAGGTGTACGCTATAGCACCGTAGTCTTAATCAAAGTACAATGTTATTAAACTATTTAGAATTCTCAGAATCAATATTTTTTTTCTTTTCTTAAAAAAAACTATAAATATTAATTTGCTATGAGATTTTTACCATGTAAATTATATTGACTTCGATCAGCTACTAGCTAGTCATCATTATAAATTCCGTGAACAGTGGAGTTAATTTAGGAAACATTTATGGCATCAACTTCGAGTGTTCGAGTCTCTCTTTCTTTTCCAATTTCTACTCCCTACTTGCAATGCTTGTCAAATTAATTTCTACATTTTACTATGCATGCTTATCTTTTCCCTTACTTCGAGACGAGCTTACTCTTGACTTTCCACTAACGTGCATTACACTTAAAAATTAATATATAGATTTTTATAGTTACGTATACACATTATACAATGCTATATATTAAGCATATATATAGCTTCTTCTCTTTTACGTAGCACAAGAAAACAAAAATGGAGCTTTCCAACAAAATGCATTGGTTCCAACCAAAGAGTTGTGCTGCAGTATTACTAGTCTTATCATGTCTCTCCGTTTCATTCTATTTTCTCTCCTTCGATGATTTGTACACATTTTATCAAATTGACGATTGTAAGTTCTTTTATCACCGATTAAGATACGCACATTTCATTTTTATATATGTCAATTCTTGCTTTTGCATATGAATTTCATAAAGCACATCTACACGACTACACCTAAGTAGCTTTCTTGATGCATAGTTTCTTTGTTTTGAAAATTACGCTTGTGATTCTTTGTTTCTTCAGGAATAATAAGTTCTTGATTATATATAATTAAGAAGTCTATATGACTATATATTAAGTTCAGTGTTTTCTTACATACGATTTGGAAATGACTTGGTTATTAATGTTTAGGGGATAAACTTCAAGATGATAACTACACAGCATCTGATGAAACATTATTTTGCCTATCTTCAGCTAAGATACTTCACAGGGCAGATAATCTAGGTAACCATTTTATATTCCTTTCACCTCTTCATCAAATATATATTTTTTTTCAAGTGATGGTGTTGAATATTTGGTTTGAGACCTTGTATATAGTTGAGCATGTCACATGGGAAACATTAGATGTGATTTGTATAGGAAAATTGTATTTTTGGTTTCATGGCAGAATTGGAATTGTATACACATGATAAATTCTTCAGGACAGGAACATTCTGACAGAATTGGAATTGTCAGAACGATTTGTATTGTTTCTCTACTCGGATTGATTAATTACTAGCACAATGTGGTAGAGACTGTTGGTAGCTTTATTTTATTTCTGGGTAACAACAACAATATATAATAAAGTTCATTGAAATTCAGGTAGTCAAATGAAACAGTATGTGTCACAGTTTTATGGTTACCAATTTCAGTTTTGATTAATAATGTTATGAAAATGTGTAGGAAGGGGAGTTCCGAAGGAATCGATATGTCGGCTCAGAGTCCCAAAATCTATAGTCTATGAGATTGATGGTGATATTCGGGTTGATGGCAATTCTTCGTCGATCTTTTGGATCAATTCGAGAGGAAATGAATCATTCAAGGTCAAGCCTTTTCCGCGAAATTGTGACCCCATTGCCATGAACAGTGTAAACGAACTTTCTGTAAAATCACTGCCACTTCAAAATGAATCAGTTCCTCAATGTACTTCCAATCACAGTCACCCGGCCGTTATCTTTGCAACAGCCGGTTATACCGGTAACTTCTTCCATGAGTTCACTGACATATTGATTCCCCTTTTCTTAACCGCTCACCGGTACAATGGCGAGGTTCAGTTTTTCATAACAAATACGAAACCATTTGTGCTTAAAAAGTACGAGCCGTTTTTAAAGAGCCTCACGAGGTACAAAATTATTGACATTGACCAAGAAGGACATGGCAATATCCATTGTTACAAGAGCATGACAGTGGGTCTTTATGCACATAGAGAGTTTGCCATTGATCCCTTGATGCCTCCACTCGGCTACACATTTGCCGATTTCACAGATTTTATGCGAAAATCCTATTTCCTAGAGCGACATGCAGTGACAAAAAATGAGAGAAGCACACCTAAAAAACCAAAACTTCTACTCATTTCAAGAAGATGGAGCAGAAAACTCCTTAATGTCGATGAAACAGCAACAATGGCAAGTGATATGGGCTTCGAAACAATCGTCATGGATGGAGGCGATGAGTTGGAGAAATTTGCTCAGATCGTGAACTCTTGCGATGTAATAGTCGGAGTTCATGGAGCGGGTTTGTCGCACATGGTTTTTCTTCCACAAAATGCTGTTGTGGTACAAATTATACCTTGGGGGAGACTTGAAGGGCTGTGTTGGTGTGATTATGCCTTTACGGTACCGAAAGCGAAGCTCAAGTACCTGGAGTACCAGGTGAGCTTGGAGGAGAGCACAATTTTAAACAAGTATCCGAGAGACCATCCTTATATTCAGGACCCCTTTTCGGTGCATGAGAAAGGTTTTTTTGAGATGAAGGATGTGTACATGAACCATGATGTAACAGTTGATTTGCAGAGGTTTAGGAGTACTTTAGTTGAGGCTCTTGAGCATGTCAAGATATACAAGTGAAATTTTTGTTAGGAGGTTATAAACAAATAGGCTAGAAGCCTTTGTATTTGCCTCTTTTTGTTAGAATGGTATGTTTCCCTAATATATATTGTTTTAGAGCTTTATTTCGATAGTAGCATATATATTACTAGGGTTTATTAAAAGTGACAATTGTATTAAATTCATTAATTAATCTCTGTATCCAGATAAATACATTGAGACATTTTATCTTTGTGACAAATAGGTCTACTTGAAGCTACGTACCCAACGTAGTAATTTGTGACAATTTGGCCTACGTACATACTTTGTGTGTTTGGGTTGGTGAAAGGAAATGGAGCTGCGAGGCAACCGAACTAGAAGCATGAGCAGAATCGACAAATTTATGGGGCTGAGGTGAAGAATTCTCTTCAGTGGGGGCATTATCGATCATGAGCAGAATCGACAAGTCAACGAACGGTTTGGAGAAGAAAGGAAGGCTGGGCAGCGAAATGGTCAACACCCCATTTAAACAGATAAAACTGCAGGAGGGCCTCTCATGTAAATTGCTAACCGGAGCCGGAGCCGTTATAGAGATGAATCGCTGTAGCGCAGGTCCCACATCGTCAGGACTGGACGAAGAGTGCAACGCCAGGAGAGGAATTAATGGAGCGAGTCTGTTGAATAGTTAGTTGCTATGTTGCATGGATACGGGTACAAATATCGTATCTGATACAATACAGGATATGTCAATTTTCAACGCAATACGGGTACGGGCATCAATATGGAAATACGATATGTATTGTATACGATACGGGATCATATATGAAGTATCGGTTACACATATCGGCTTAAGAGCTGATGTGGATGTCCACATGTCCTTCTGTAGTTCAATTGAGTAATCTAGACGGTAGATTATTGTCACTTTGTTGGATTCACCATTGTTGAGTTCTTTGAATATCTTTCAAATTACTCTAATTTGTTTATTTATTGAGTTAATTGAGTTGAATTAGGCTAAGAGCAGCAGGGAGGGCCCCCCTTCTAATGAATCCATATCCTCTGAGGTAACTGAATATTTCTGTTTGTATCACGGCCGTCCGATTGGAATCGGGGTCAATCCGGCCTAAGGTGGAATGCACGGAGCCGCTTTAATAATACGAATTCCCTTCTAATATCCCCACAACCCCTCTAGGAATTCAGATACTAAAGTACTCAAAGTTGAAGTTTATATCCGAACCGTCCGATCAATGCACGGATATTAATGGGGCTCTGTGAATTCTACTTCGGACCAAATTGTCCATTCCACCACCTCCCTCCCTTCTGGTCCCCTTGACGGCCTGACCCCTGCTGCTCCTGCCTCCTCCTGGCTGGTCACCATCAAGCAATGTTATTTTTTAATTATTTTAAAAATTAGAATTATTTGAATATGCTCTTACTCTTTTGACTTACACTAACGTGCACCTTGTTGGAGAGCACGGTATTCCATACGTGCATAACATAAACGAGTTACGTGCACACACACATTGTGCAGTGCTCTTATTTAAGCCTAGCTAGCTGCTCCTCTTTTACCTAGTGCATGAAAAACAAAAATGGAGCTTTCCAACACAATCCATTGGTTCCAACCCAAGAATTTTGCTGCCTTGCTCTATCCTGTCTCATCATTCCATTCTATTTTTTCCCCTTCAATGACTCGTACACTTTTTTTTTTTTTTTGAGAAAGAAATGAGGGTCAAGCCCTCCTTTCATTGATAAAAGATGCAGTTACATAAGCAGTGTAAGCATCAAGCTTAAAACAAAAGCAATGGAACTCAAACATGCTTGAGTAAGTAATAAAAAACCAAAAATAAAAGGATATAAAGAAAGAAATCTGGAGCTAAGAAATCGAAGTGCAACAGGGAATTGTGTACTGTGCCGATTGCACCAGTATGTGCTGCTGTTCCTGTACCGTGCCTCTTTACCCCCCTGTTGCTTCCCTGCCTTGCGTGTAATGCCACTGTTGCTTGATTTGTTCCATTAATTCATGAGTTGAGCATTCCTTTTCCCTAAAGATTCGAGTACATCTTTCTCGCCATAGAACAAACTGCGTAATGAGCCAAATTGATCTTTCCTTGGCCGTGCCTCCACCTTGTACCAGTATCTGGGCCGACCCTGTACCAGTCAGCCGGTATACTAGCTTGGCCTGCGTGTAGAGCTCCTGGGCTGTTGGGCATCTTCCAAACAGGTGTTTGACAGTCTCTGATGCATTCTTACACATGATACATCTGTTAACTATGTTCAAGCCTCTCTTGTTTAGATTGTCTATAGTCAAGATTCTGTTCATGGTCATTATCCACGCAAAGACCTTAAACCTTGGCGGTGCTTTGATGGACCATAGAATTGACTCGTACACTTTTTATAATACTAACGACTGTAAGTTCTTTTAACACCAAGATACATTAATTTCATCTTTATTCAAATTAAATTCTTGCTTTTGCATAAGGACCTCATGAAGCACCTTTGCTTTTTTGGTGTGGCATTATGATAGTTATCATAACATAACTCATAAACTCTATGGTAAGTAAATATGCATACTTTCTTTGTTTTGAAAATTACATTTGTAATTTTTGAAGAACAAGTTTTAATCTGTTGGTAAAGGTAATTCCTCGTAGATATTTAATATAGTTGGGTAACTTGATGTCCAACCATTACTCAAAAAACACTTGTAGTTCTTCGTTTCTTCAAACTTTTGGTCTGACAAGGAAGCAAGGGTACTTACAAAAAGCAGGGAGGGTGCATGACCTTATATGATCTGCTAAATATATTTAATTTCAAGGGTTTAGTACGACAATTTGGAAATGACTTGGTTATTTATGTCTATATAGGGGATAAAATTCAAGATGATAACTTCACAGCAGCTGATGAAAAGTTACTTTGCTTATCTTCAGCTAAGATACTTCACAGAGCAGATAATCTTGGTAACCATTTTCTATTCCTTTCACCCCATTATTTTTTTTTTCAAGTTGAGTTGAATATTTGGTGTTAGTTGTGCATGTCACATCGGAAACATAAATTAGATATGATTTGTACAGAAAATTTTGTATTTTTTAATTTCATTGGATACACTGCACATGATGAATTGTTGAGCACACGGATAGTAACATTCTGGCAGAAATTGGACAATGTGGTAGATACTGTTCTAGTACGATTTTAATATTAGCTACTGGCAGCTTTGTTTTATACTTCTATTGCGGGGTAATTAATGATTACCAATTTCAGTTTTGATAAATAATGTTATGAAAATGTCTAGGAAAGGGCGTTCCGATTGAATCAATATGTCGGCTCAGAGTCCCAAAATCTATACTTTATGAGATTGATGGTGATATTCGGGTTGATGGCAATTCTTCGTCGATCTTTTGGATCAATTCGAGAGGAAATGAATCATTCAAGGTCAAGCCCTTTCCGCGAAATTGTGACCCCATTGCCATGAATCATGTAAGGGAATTTTCAGTGAAATCACTGCCACATCAAAATGAGTCAGTTCCTCAATGTACTACCAATCACAGTTACCCGGCTGTTATCTTTGCAACAGCCGGTTATACCGGTAACTTCTTCCATGAGTTCACTGACATATTGATTCCCCTTTTCTTAACCGCTCACCGGTACAATGGCGAGGTTCAGTTTTTCATAACAAATACGAAACCATTTGTGCTTAAAAAGTACGAGCTGTTTTTAAAGAGCCTCACGAGGTACAAAATTATTGACATTGACCAAGAAGGACATGGCAATATCCATTGTTACAAGAGCATGACAGTGGGTCTTTATGCACATAGAGAGTTTGCCATTGATCCCTTGATGCCTCCACTCGGCTACACATTTGCCGATTTCACAAATTTTATGCGAAAATCCTATTTCCTAGAGCGACATGCACTGACAAAGCATAAGAGAAGCACCCCTAAAAAACCAAGACTTCTACTCATTTCAAGAAGAGGGACCAGAAAACTCCTTAAAGTCAATGAAACAGCAACAATGGCAAGTGATCTCGGTTTCGAAATAATTATCATGGAAGGAGGCGAGGAGTTGGATAAAATGGCTTCGATCGTGAACTCTTGCGATGTAATGGTCGGAGTTCATGGAGCAGCTTTGTCGCACATGGTTTTTCTTCCACAAAATGCTGTTGTGGTACAAATTATACCTTGGGGGAGACTTGAAGGGCTGTGTTGGTGTGATTATGCCTTTACGGTACCAAAAGCGAAGCTCAAGTACCTGGAGTACCAGGTGAGCTTGGAGGAGAGCACAATTTTAAACAAGTATCCGAGAGACCATCCTTATATTCAGGACCCCTTTTCGGTGCATGTTAAAGGTTGGTTTCGTTTGAAGGATGTGTACATGAACCAGGATTTAATACTTGATTTGCAGAGGTTTAGGGGTACTTTAGTTGAGGCTCTTGAACATGTGAAGAAATACCAGTAAAATTCTGTTAGGAGGTTATACAGTTCAGGCTAGAAGCTTTTGTGTTTGTCTCTATTTTTTAGAATGTATGTTTCCCGATTACTGTTTTAGAACTTTGTTTCATTAGTATATTTCTACGGTTTATCAACAGTGGCAATTGTATAAAACTAGCGATTAAACTCTTCTATAATATAAATAGCCCTCAATAAAGCATCTTTATGTGATTCCTCTCCAAAATAATACAAAAAATTACAGAGGACCCAAATAAATAAAGCATGAGAAAAAGTTCAGCCTGTTAAATTAATTCATCCACAACTTCAGAACTCTGTCCTTGCCACCAGATACCACTTTTTCACCATCTGGACTCCAATCCACAGAAAATACCTGGCAGATCAACAAATAAATTTATAGTTCTGTCAAAATACAGAAATTTTATTTAGATTTGCATTTATCACTAGTCAGTGTTTCCATGTAGTGAAATTGACTATATCTAACTATTAGATTCAAACTTCACATCCTAATAAGAACCTTGGAAAACAAAATTTTACCTCATCAGCATGGCCAGGAAGGTCTTGCTTCAGTTTATGTGTCCTAATATCCCAAACCTACATATAAAAGAAAGTAAAAACAAATGAATTACAAGAAAATGTGAAAATTATGCACAGAAGTTAAGACACTATCTAGCATGCTATTAATAAAGAAAACCATAGGTTTGCTGTTGAGAAGTTTTCTAAAATAAAGTACTACTAACCTTCAGTGTGGAGTCCTTGCTTCCACTCAGCAGAAGCCTACTGTCAGCAGACCAGCTAAGAACAGAAATAGAAGAATTTAGCAAGTTTGGGGGGGGGGGGGGGGGGGGGGGGGGGGGGTGTTAAAAAAAAGAGAGTAGGGGAGTATAACAATAGGCATACCTGATTTGGTACACGGGACCGACATGACCTCTAAAAGTGGCAACAAATGCCCCAGTGATGCCATTCCATAACTTCACTGATTTGTCAAATGAGGCACTAGCCAGCCACTGGCCGTCTGGTGAAAAGTAGACATGATTTACAAGCTGAAAAATCAACAACAAATTACATAACAAATGTAAAAATATTATCAACAGATAGAGATCCTAGAATTTTGCAATTGCAAAGAAATTATAGCCAAAACAAAGATCAAAATTATTGCAAAAGTACAAAAAAAGAGATTGCATGAATAATTTATTAACGAGAGAGTCAGAAATAACCTGTTGATGACCAGTCAAGCGCGCCTTGTGGTTCTTATTTAAGGCTGGTTCCCAAAGAAACATAGTGAAGTCATCAGAACCAGAAACCAACCTCTCTGGCGCATTACCTCTCATTTTATTGTATCTAGCAAGTGCCGCCTGAGAATGAGACAAATAGTCCTCACTGATTACCAACATGGAAGGAAGTTTCCTTCTAAATAAGAGTAATTTCCGTTAACATGTTTTCTTTTTGCATTCATATCATTTATTAAGTGAGGCTATGGTACTACGCATAGCGCCGATTAGTCCATACTATGGATCAATATCTTCGTTTTCAAAGTTCAAATAGTCCATCTAAACCGTTCAACACGATCTCCATATGAAAATGTACTTGCAACTAAATTTTACTTTTTTTAGAAATTTTTTACTATTTTTTTAGATAGGTAAAAATCCACCACATTTGAATGGTCTTTAATTTTTAGATCAAGTGATTTTCTACTTATCTAAAAAATAGTAAAATAATTATAAAAAATGTAAAATTTTACATTTTCATATGGAGATCATGTTGAACGGTTCAGATTGACTGTTTGGACTTTGTAAAGGGAAATATTGATCCATAGTACAGACCAATCCGCACTATGCATAGTACCATAGCCTCACTCTCATTTATTTATTTATATTTATTAATTATGTTTAACAGGCACGATTTAATTATTTATATTATTAGTTATGTTTAATAGGCACGATTTAATTAAGTGCTACTTTTTGTTTGCTATTTTTATTTTATTTTCTCTAAATATTAAAACTTAAGCATTTATGATAACAATGATGCTTGCAACCTTGACCAAATAACATAAAGAAAAAGGCCAAAAATGAATCGAAAGAAAAAGAACACCTCCTTCATTTCCTCGGGAGATGAATAAGTTTTCCCTGTATGGTCATAGGCTCCTGTTCTGAGAACATACTCAGTGCTCAAAGCAAGGGAATTAACCCAGTGTCCGTGCCCCTAAATAACAATACAAAACACCAATGAGAAAAAAAAAATTGTTTATAAGGCATTGTTTGCTTAGAAGATGCACAATCTGTCTACGAAAAACTTAATACTGGCCAGATTGTATATATGAATCTAACAATATTGAGCATAACATGAATACCTTCAATTCACGAATCAACTTTCCTTGAGTAGTTTCCCAAACTTTGATCGTACAATCTTGTGAGCTGTATTAAATTGAAAAGTAAGTTCAATGGTCTATTCAACTTTTATGGAGAGAAAACACCACAATTAACTTCATGAAAATTCAATCTTGATCACTCCTCACTTTCTTTGCTGTCCTTTGCACACAAGGGAGGAAGATGATAGCAGTTCTAGTACTCAAAATAAAAAGGGCAGAAATGAAATTGATGTATTTCACAATGGTGTCCAAAACACTTTTGTTTTCCAAGGGCGAACATGAACCTCTTTGCCTCCTCCGATGAAAGCATTCCAGACTGTACACATAGACAGAACTCACCCGGTATAGATATGTCCATCACCTCCCCACTTGACACAGGTCACAGCAAGAGTGTGGCCCGTAAGAGAAATCACACATTTCTTCAGTGAAATATCCCAAATGCGTGCATCACCATCCTTGCTGGCGCTTACAAAGCGTCTAGAAGGGGCTTGCAAATGCACCGGTTCCCAAGATATGGCAGTGATCCATTTTTTGTGGCCCTAAATGAATGAAGTTTACACAATGAAGAGAAAATATCAAGGTCAACTTTTGCATCTCATACTAAGGTTTTATAAAATGGATATCCACTAGACATCTTGCAGTGAGCACATAACTTTTTTCAATAATGCGCACTGCATGGTATGGATATCTTAAATTTTGCTCTAAGGAATTAAGATGAGTTGCATAGGAGAAAGGATTCACTCTTTCTCTTTATTTTGCAAATATAACAAATATTTGAGGTGTTAATAGGAAAAACCATTCTTAAAAGGACAAGGATCAAGCCATCAGAATATTTCATTCAAATGGATTCATTTTTCTTATAGTTGCCGCCGACACACTTGCAAGCTCATATTGTTTAACTTTGATTTGTCTCTTATTTGATACTATAAACTAAGAAATTGATAACAAATTTAAAATTTAGTAGATTAGAGGATCAGTGATGGTGATGCTGTGTATTGGTAAAAGTGAGGGTCTACCAAATTATGCAGATTAAGTAATCAGATTTTATCTAATTTTAGATTAATTTTTTTAACACTATTTTTTCAAATAAGATGTGGGTTTTCTTTTCAAAAACAGAATTATTTTTATTAATGTCACATCAACAAAAGATACACAGAACATTTTTTGCTACTTAAAAGGAAGGCCTTACAGTGAGGGGACTGCCCAATTGCTTTCCGGTTTGTGGGTCCCACGATATCAGTTCTCCTGATTTGCTCCCACTCACAAGGTGTTTTCCATCAGGTGACCATCCAATGCAAAGCACCCAATTCTTATGACCTAAAGAGATGCAATTGTATATCACCATAAAGATCTTAAGGAGCTACAACCATTGTAGAGAGAATACCTAACCAGTTAAAAAAATATTTTGGATATACTGGTAAATAAAACAGTCATTTTTATCATAAATATGAAATTAAGAAATGGAAGCTCAATACAAAGATAACTAGTGCAGCCAGAAATACATCTCTTGTGAACAATAGAATAAAAAGGAGATACCCAAATGAGTACTCGTCAGTGCCATGCTGGCAACAGCCAGTACTCCTGTGTGCTCAGTACCGAACAATCCACCTCTTGCTGTACAGCTTTCATGTTTTCAACTTTTGAGGTTGTTTGGGTTTTAACCAAACCCTAGCTCCGTTGAAATTAAAGCTCTCAGGAATAACCACAAGCTAACTTATTTTTATACAAAGTAATCATAGCAACTGACCAAGTACCAATCAGATTCCAGTTTCAAGTAAATAAATTCACCTGGGCTTGATATCTTCATTCCTTAGGAAAACAATTCATCAACGGATAATCCAAATTTATCTACGTTTTGATATAAATATTAGACAAGTGATATAGTACCTGTGCAAGTGAAAAGAGGGGTTTGTGTATTAAGATCCCATAATCGCACAGTGGTGTCACCAGATCCACTAGCTAAATTCTTCCCATCAGGGCTGAAAGAAACAGAAAGAACTGCTTCTGTATGACCTATTGAAATAAGGAAAACCAATAAATAGATTGTATGCTGTTACAAATTTAAAACTTCAAAGGGTGGGATAAGAACAAATTTTGTCTCACAGATAAGGCACATTATATTTCTTCAGGGCAGCCGTACCAGTAAATTTGCACTTAAGCCCTTCCCCATTTCATGGGAAGTTATAACTTATACTAACAGATACAAACAGGTAATAAATTGGTCTTCTTAACACAGTACCAGCAGCCATATATCATCAACACTTGGTGCAAAGATCAAACTACTTTTGGTTCGGAAAATTTCTAAGACAATATAATGAATAAGAAAACAAACAAAAAAGGTACAAACCAACTAATATAGCAGAGACACTTGGTAATGTAAATTTAAATCCTAATCGCATTAATAAGAAATCAAGAAGAAACATACCAGCAATAGTCGCAGAGCAACGATTAACGGGTCGAATTCGAAATATTGCCTGGGGTTGGTAAACTATCCGCAGAACCTTTTCCACAGAAACTGTATACATGAAGTAATTTTACAGCAGGCATTTGAAACAAAAACAAATTGGATAAAATGTAGAATAAATATATAAACTCACCCTTCTTTGTCTCCAAGTAAGATCCAAGCTGTACCGCGAGCTCTTGGTCTGATATGTAAAATGCATAAGGAAGCTTCTCTTCCTGAAACATGTCAAGGAAACCAAATTGCAAATTGCAACCCATTCAACAAAAAATTAATACCTATTAAGAAATGTTTTGTTTTTCTTGCATATTTTAGATTTTGTACTTGAATCAGGGTGAAATTTCTTGTCTGTTCTTTTCAGTATTAGTTCATTAAAAAACAAGCTGACAAAGTAATATCCTTCTAACTTGAGTTCCACTGTTAATCATATATTATTTATACTGATGACTCAAACTCACATCATATCAACTAAAAAAAGTTAATTCTAAGCCCAGACAGCATAAAACAAGAGATAAGTTACCGTGATTATACAAATTTAATAAACAAAAGACACTTAGAACAATACATTGTCAAGAAGCTTGTTGACAATTTCTTGCAGCTGAGGAGGTCCGATATTTTGCGGGAGATATAGGGGAGCGCCTAGTGGTTCTCCCTCAGGATTTGTCAGAAGACACATCACGCTCGCATCTCTCCCTTCCTCGACCGCCATCTCTTCTTCCTGATATTCTCCGTGGAGATTTCAATCAAAATATTATTTTCTTGTGTAACTAAGTTGAACCACCGAGAAGCGCCGCTGCGGAGTAGAGACGGCGAGAAAGTGCAGAGGTGAGAGGTTTATAGGGTTTAGCGTAAATTATTGGACTTCTTTGAGGCCGATGTAGGTTGTCTATGCTTAATGATGAAATGGGTCATTCTAACCTGCTGTAAGCCTGTAAACGTAGTATTTACCCGTTACACCTTGTCTGCAGAGTTTCGTTTAGGGAATATCTTAAAATAAAAATACGGACAAAATCGGAGAATAAGGGCCTGTTCGGCTGTTCGGCGGCAGAGAAATGGGTATGGAAAAAAAAATTGAACTGGAAATTACTATTTACGTGGGAAAAAAAAAAATTAACTTAAAATGAATTTTTTTTTTCCTACGTAAACATTAACTTTTCAACAGTAGCCGAACAGGCTCTAAAAGAGAGCAGAGGGCACCGATTTTTTTATTAATGGAAAATAAAATAAAAGAATATCACAAATGAGAATCGTTTTGTAGGAAATCGAAATATAGGAAAACCATTTCGTTAATTAGAATCAAGATTAACGGAACGGGATGGTTTATCTTGTCTAGCTACAATGTCGGACGGGATAAATCAATTCTGTTTTTTCTATATTTCAATTTTTCAGCAAAATGATCTCCTTTCGTAATATTTTTTTATTTTATTTTCGATTAATATAAAAATCGGGGAAAGGGCAGGATCCGTATTTGGACTCCTAGGTACCTGACTCAAAGACAATTGAAACGGACGGCCCAAATTTATTCTCAAGCCGGTGGCTATTGGGGATAGCGCAGGGGTCCAATATTATTTGTGTTTTGAGATTCATGCCAAATTAAAGTAACGATTATGGAACGTTCGTTTCAATTGTATTTTTTTTTTTTTTTTTTTTAAGAAACTTGGTAGATGCTATCAAGGGTAATTGTACTTAGTCAGGTAACATGAGGGGATGTGAATTCGGAGAGGGCATTCTTAGAACCACAACGAGATTATATATCAAGGGTAATTATAGTATTAGATGGTTTGGCCGATTTTTTTTATTAATAAAAAATATCAATAATGGAGTATGGTTTCGTGAGATTTCAAAATATATGAACAACATTATAATTTGTAACGTTGGACGTTATATATCATAACGTCCAATTAATTCGATCGTTAGTGATCGCTAATTAAAAAAAAAAGCTATCGTTGTTTATAACAGCTATAATGTTTTTTTTTTTTTTACTTTGGTTCTTCCTGTTGAATAGAATTCAGAGTTTTCCTTTGAGCTAGAAGAGTGACTGAAGGTTGAAGCAAATAAGATTATCAAAAATCCTGAAAACGTGAATTTCTTGTAGGTTTCAAACAAAAACAAAAAACCGAAGCCAAACCGATACGATTTATATCTTTAGGCATTCACCAGAACAAAAGCAAAGTCAGAGACCATAAACAAAAGCAAATTAACTTCAAACTCGAGCTCACATGCAAACGCAAATATTAACCTCGAGTGAAGATCGAATCGCTGATCCACGATCGCCTGAAAGATGAGAGATTGTTCTGAAAATTGCCTCTGCTCGCCTCAAAATTGCATCAGCTTTGAATAAAGTAAAATACGGAGAGAGAAGAAGGTATGAATTTGAAAAAGGAATGTGGGATACGGAGGTTAGTTAGTGCGTTAGTTAGTGGGGACCACCGATATCAGTTATGGAAGTTAATCTAATCACCGGCTTTGCAAAAATGGTCTATAATTTTTTTTTTTCATCCCTAGTTTTTCGTGCAGCTGTAGTGAAAAATAGGTTCCGACCTACTTCAAAATAGCCTCTTAAAATTCTAAAAACTAATTTTGATTATAATGGTTTTAGATAAAAAAATTTACAAGGCCAGGTGTAAAGAGTACAACAATTCAGATGCCCGTGAACTTTTTATTAAATTCAGTCCGAATTTCCAACTCAAAATTTAATCATATTAGAGGAGAAGTCCGGTAGAGTAGTGAGCGAGCTCAACTATCAATTTCTCTTGATCATGGCCGTTTGGCAACAAGGAATTAAGAGCGAAGAATTAAGAGCTTAAGAAGCGCTAAGGAACCGATATTCGGCTGTCTTAATCCGTGAATGAAAGCTAAAAGAAGTGGTAGAGGTGCCTTAAGGTCCGGGTAGAAGATTAAAATCTAGACAAAAGAAGATGATCTTAATCTGCACTAAAGAACTGATATTCAGCAGAATTAAGCGACTAAAAAATTAAAAGAAGCGGATTAAGTCTTAAAGAGACTTAATTCCTTGTTGCCGAATAGCCCCATAGACTCACTAATTGACAAGAATTTCTCTTTGATATTTCCGGTCGATTAGTGAGTGAGCTCAACTATCAATTCTTTAAAGAAAAACAGTTCGAATAAGTCCGTATATAGTCGTTGCCATGACCATGGCTTTTTAATCACTCTTTTATGAAGACCTGGTTTCTAATCCATTTAAGATGCACTCGTTAATATTAAAATCTCACCTAACTTTTTTAAACGAATGCTGATTGTCTTGTCAAACTGTAACATATGCCGCAAACTAGTTTAGAGTAAAATTGATCCTCATTTATTTTCAATCAAAAGTTCGGAGTCTATACATAATTTTTTATATAGTTTTATATTTCTATACATAATTTTTTTCTTTCTTTCTTTTCCTGGAGCAATCAAAAAGTAAGTTGCATTTGTTGAAATCCAGATAGAAACGCACTTTCACAAGTACAACTACTACTAAGAAATGAATAAATAACATACAGCAAAGGATTCAAGCTGCATTGCTACAAAAAAATTTATATAATTTTGTATTACATGATAAAGATAAGGCCTCTTGGAAGTTCATGTCAATCACATTCTTGGAGCTGCATAAAGAAACAAACACATTAAACAGCAATTGTAATTTGCTATATGCTTCACATTATTTATATGCATTATCTTTGCAATAAATGAAAAACAAATACCAAAAGCACAAAAATGGAAAAACAAATACCTCCACCAATGGTCGCTTCAGGAAGTCGTTCAATAGAGTACCTGTGCCGAGTGATATACATTATAGGGATCCCAGGTATCTGTCAAACGCATGAAAATAATTAGGGTCCAATGATATACTAACAATAAAGATTCATGTAAGGAAACGGAAACCATTCTAAAGGTTACTTGAACAAAATAAGTACATAAGATGGTCAATTTCAAGTGTACCTTTCGAATACGCCGCTTCAGGTCTCTGTCGCATGTGGCAACAATGTAGCACTTGTGCTGTTTAATGAGGAATATTGTTACCAATTGCAAATAAGTAGCAGATATTTTTGCATAAAAGACGTTATTTTACTGTACTCGCAAACCGAATTTTTTTAATATTTACAATTAACATCCATTATTCGATGGGTTAATTAAGAACAATATACCGACCCATTGAAGAAACATCAAGTCAGAGCAAAAAATTGACATTAATATTGACATCGCTTATTGAATTAATCAAATTCATTCATAACACATACATAGTTTCTTATAAACTTGTTCAACAATCAAATTCATTTTGCTCTACAACAGTTCAATTTGAGCATTAACAAAATAAAAAAGGCTTAGTAAAAATCAGGGCAAATTTGACAACAATTACCAGAATGTACTTATAATTTATACTAACCAGAAGTTTAGGTATAAGTTGCACACATGTTGGGTGTAAATATGAGAATATTCAGGAGTTTTTGTAAAGTATATTGCATAAGGTAAGTTATTTGAAAAAAGAGTGAAATGTCATGTACATCTTTTCCGTTTCATTTACAAATAAATGGAGAGAATCAAATAGAGATAAAAAAAATGCACCTGAGTAACACGTTCTACAATGCAATCATCAGCATAAGTTCCCTTGTGCGTGCATGGTAACCTGTCAAATCTCGGGTCCTTTGCGATCCTGCAATAAGAAAACAATAAAGTGAAATATAAACACAGAAATAATACATGTCATCAAGAAAAAATTCAGCCTTTTCCCATAAGGGGTTAGGACCTTCAACAATCTTTACAATAATTGTAGGTAGAATTTCAAATTCAAAATCCAATATATTGGGCTTGATCAAACAAAGAGCGAATTGCATATCATGAAGTTTATGCAAAAGTGATATACAACTTTTGAATTAGATTGAAAGAGTGACTGCATAACATTTTACAATCAAAAGAAGATCAGCATTTTTTGCAATAAGTCCATTCTGGTAAAATAATTAAAAGTAAAGTGATACTAGTAGAATTATGTAAAAATTGGGGACAAGCAATTCTTTTTTGTTTTACTTCTTTTATTAAATAGGTATTGTTTGCAAATTAGAAAAACGTTTTGAATGCCGTGTGAAACATGGGAAAAAATTGGTATTTATTTGATGTATTTTGCAAAACTCCTAACAAATATTCTTTCTTATCTCATATTTGATGTATTTTTGCAAATTAACTTGAAGCTTATAGGCCTTAAATTTTTTCAGACAGAAATTTTTTTTTTAAATAAATTTAACAAGGGCAAAAGGATAACCTCAAAGCAACACGGTACTTTTGACCCAATTTCTCCAGCTCAGCCATCACACAATCAGTTATGCATGGTGTGCCTACAAAACCCAAACAAGTATGTGTAATGAAATAACTAACAAAATTAAACAAAAAGAAAATCAGATTAAATGTAAAATTAGGTGTCGAAATAAAACGAACATCAAAAGTAATATACTAGCACTAACATTTTGCATAAAGGCAGTCCATCATTCCCTTTTCTAAATCCAACTGCATGATATAAACAAACAGGATACCGTTATAACAGAGGTAATGTTTTCAATTTTAAATAGGCAGCGTACTACATGCAAAATTTTCTTCTCATGTCATCAGAATTCTACACAATGTTTTCATTTTTAATGGCCAGTATAATAATTATGCAACAAGGATATGGCTAATTACTTGCACTTAACTGCAAATACCTAATAAAGAGACAATTTCAGCTAATCCATAATTCTAAAATAATCTTATATCTAAAATTATTACCAATAATTCTTATGTAAATTTTGTCCAACAAACCCACCTCATCCTCAAAGCATCCATAATGAAATTTAAAATAAATACAAATAGTTTCAGCACCTTATTCTGAATAGAGAAGTTGATAAAGTTGGTATCCACAATGACTCTGTAAGGTGGGCCCAGTGCAGTGTTATACTTGAAGAATAATGCTGAAGAAACTTGTGGCCTACACATCAAAATCCACAAAAGATGAAGTCTGGTACAAGACCTTTTTTCAGAGTAGAAAAAAGCTTTCATAATAGGCTCAAATTTTGATACGCGGTAGATTTCATTATAATGTGAAAGTATCTCAGAAACAGCTGAATTTAATGAAGCTTGATTGATCTAGTTCTCTGACCTGAACAGGAATTGGAATTTAGAAGTAATTTCCAGGATCAACTTGTACCAATGATCTAACACTACCTCAAATTAGTTATTCACTCAATCCCTCACAAAAGACCTGACATACTGGGCTATATACCAGTCTCGAGATTTCAGAAATCAAGTGCACAAGCAGAGCACATGAACAAAATCTCATAATATCTAACAATTGATTAACTAAATTGGTTATTTGGGTTTAGGAGCCAGCAATAGCCAATAGGTGGGTGCAAAACTTAGTTAACTAAAATTAAGTAACTAATGCTCCAATTCGCACAACAGTATCCTCTAAAATTCTGTATACAGCAGAAATTCTACACAGACTCACACATTACGAGGCAAATTCTCCTTCTCCAGATCCTTCTTTTTAGGGTTTAAGACCTCCTCCTTGTACTTCTTTATGGTTTTCGAGCTCACAATCTTCTTCACTGTGGCAAACTTCGGCCCCTTTTTTGCCTTCCCCATAGCTGCTATTTTCAGCTAAAACCTCTCAAACAAAAGAGAAAGCAGGGAGATCGAGAGGGGCGCAGTAATATAATTGAAGCGGTCAGCGGTGGATGGAGTGCAAAGGAAATGTTGCAATCTGATACGCATGTAGATATCATTAGATAATGCAAACTGATAGCAAAAGTGTAACAGTTCGGGAATGAACGCAAATACAGCAGGGACAAATGAATATAAAAAATAAGGATACCATCGGAAATAAAATACTAATTAAGTCCACATGACGGAGGGAATGACAGACCAGTACCCAGGGTTTTCTAAATTTGACAACTTAGTCTCTTGAGGACCTTTAAAATCTGTACCAGTATAACAAGGAAGCAACAGTACCACTGACACCAGAGTTTAGAAAGCATAAGAAGAAAAATGCATTCAACTCTCGGTTAACAACTCAAACAGAAGTTGAAAAATTCGAGAAACGAGGATTTGGGGCCCGGTACCAGTCACGGAGGGATTGGTATACTTACTGTCTCTCTATAAGGATGTTGGTACAAATTTCAGCACAATTCAATTGATATACTTACTGTCTCTCTATAAGGATGTTGGCACAAATTTCAGCACAATTCAATTGATATACTTACTTCATCAACAAAATTAAAATCAGAAAATTAAAATCTATACTTACTGTCGGTACCAAGACGGAGGTTGGAATCTTCTCCCACCTTCGCACTCAAGTTCAGTTTGCAACGGTCAGGTTAGATTGTAAGAGCATTCAACCCTCCATGCAACCTGTGAAAAAATAAAGAAAAAATGTCTAAATTAATATACAACTTACTATAAAATATAATTTAGAGCAGATGGTTTGCTTAGATTGTAAGAGCCGTGCTGCCGTAATCTGCAAAGGTATACCAAATATGTAAAGAACTTCTAACATATATGATGTCAATGGGATAATACCAGATCTTTTTGTTGCTTTTCTCTTGGGTTAATTTTTCTGATATTTCCTGGTTACATTTTGGTGTTTGCTCCAAGTTTTAGCCACAGATCAAGGCTTATTCTAGGCTCCAAACTAACCTCTAACCTTGAAGAGCCGAGAGCGAGGCAGGTCGGCTGTGAAGGCGGAAGACTGGTGGCGCCGTGGCGGAGGCGGAAAGAGAGGGAGAGAGAGCGGCTAAGAGAGAGAGACGGGGGTTTTCGGTGAGGCGGAAAGAGAGGGAGAAAAGAGGGTTTATGAGTACGTATCTCCAAAAGTAACCCAATTTTTGAGTTTCGATCCGGACCGTCCGATCAGAAATTCGGCCAATCCGGCGCGTGGGGGAACGCACGGGACCCAGCTCAGACGGTCCGGATCAAAACTAAAATATTGGGTTACTTTAGGGGATTCGAATTCAGTGCCACATAGGTCCCTGAGGTGCAATTTATAAATCCGGACCTGTCTTTTAACATTGCACGAATCTCAAAGCGGATCCCTATAGTTTCTGCAGTACTGGATTGAGTTTAGTCCGATTAGGATTAATCTGGGCTGTTCGTTTGTACGTGAAATAAAAATAAAAAATGTACATGATACGTATCTTTGATTTTTTATTATGCAAAAAAATTATGCTATAATGCTCTAGATTGCGTTAGTGTACTGTATTGAAAAAAGATCGGACCGGACCACCCGCGGACTCGTCTCGGACGCAGACTGGTCCGAATCGAGACTAGGGAGCGGTCTAGCACAGTTTTTGGTGGATTTTCTTCACTAGACATGGACTTACCTGGCCGGTTCTAAACCCGTGGACCGGACCGGACTATACCCAGACTAAATCCAGACCAAACCGGACCATACCCGGACTAACCCATGGCAACCCGTCCTTGACCCGGACCTCACCCATACTATGGATTTTTTTTCATTTTTTTTTCTTTCTTTGATCTATTTTTCATACAACACTATTTGTTAGATTTATTATTAATATGTCAGAAACTTAGATATGTTAGATTTATTTTTAAATTCAAATTTTTAGTAATTTAAACTTTAAATTCGAATTTATTTTTAATTAGCACTTAATTATTCTCAAAATTAAAATTATATATTAGAAACCATAAAAATCAAACTATACATAGATGCACTCATTGTAATATTTCTAACAACACTATTAAATTAGATTAAATATATCTCAAATCAAAATGTGGACAATTTTGTTTTTTTTTTTTTTAACCCGAGACATTGAAGGGGTTTTTTCATTTTTTTTTTCTTTCTTTGATCTATTTTTCATACAACACTATTTATTAGATTTTAATTTGTTAAATTTATTTTTAATATGTTAGAAACTTAAATATGTGAGATTTATTTTTAAATTCGGATTTTTAGTAATTTAAATTTTAAATTCGGATTTATTTTTAATTAGCACTTAATTATCCTCAAAATTAGAATTATATGTTAGAAACCCATAAATGCTAGAGATTTAGAGAGTATAAGTGACAAATTTGTGTTATTTCATATTATTTGAAACCTTAAAACCAAATTACTTTACAAAAATTTAAAAACCAAATTACTTTATAAAAATAAATAACCGAATTACTTAAAAAAAGGGATTATTTTGATCTTTAAAACCGAATTATTTTAAAACAATAGATTTAAATAAAACAAATTAGAATGATATAATTCGGTTTTTTTTAATCTATTGTTTTAAAATAATTCCGTTTTAAAGATCAAAATAATTTGTTTTTTAAAGTAATTCGGTTTTTTTATTTTATTAAAGTATTTCGATTTTTTAAACAATTGATAAAAAAAAAATGGACCGGACCATCTTGGATCGAACCAACCCGTGTGGATCTGGACCATGATCCTTGGCGCGGGTTTGATCATCCCCTCCAAATTTGAACCGCCTAACTCGGACCGTGCGGATCCGTGGAGCGGGATTTTCAGAGTGTGCTTGAAAGTGTTTGTTCATGTTTATAATCAATTTAGTCCTGATTGTAGTCGTAATATCAACAAAAAAAACACATATGCTCCAACTTATTTTCTTACATGTGTATAAATTTACTGAGGTAAATAAATAAGATACAATAATTATTATGCACGTAATTTAAATGTATATAAAGTGATCTTGGATTTTTCTATTTTTTTTAATCAATATCGTGGTGTTGGGTGTGGCCTAAGATTAAGATGAATGAGTCCTGAGTTGGTTATTTCAACTTTGACTGACAAAAATATTCATGTTTGGTTGAGGTCTAAAATTAAATCATAACTTAAGCTATTTTTTGTTTGGTTTAGAGTTTGTGATTTAACTTATGGCCGACCAAAGTTATTCATATTACATTTCATATAAATTTTTTATTTAGTAATTTACAATAAAATTAATCTATCCAACATTTTATGCAGATTTCTAATTAGTAATTTTTGACAAAATTGATTTATACAATATTTTATCATTTCATTTAGTTAATTATTTATATCTTTTAAAATAGTTAAAAAGGGTTTGAAAATTATAAATGAGATAAAAAAATAATAATTTTGTATATTTTACGATATTATGTACATGATGTATTTAATGTATATATTTATTTGTTATAATTTTGGATTAAATTATATGTTATCAATTTATTTGCTAATTATCGTTATTTGTTTCGTTTGGAGCTTAATACATGTGTAGCAATGTTATTAAATACGGTTTTGTTCATGCATACAGAAGGTCACTGCATACCGCATATGCGGATTTTCATGCGGACTTATATATGCGGATTTTAAAATGAAAATTCAGA
Organism: Carex littledalei; assembly: GCA_011114355.1. Classification (NCBI taxonomy): domain Eukaryota; kingdom Viridiplantae; phylum Streptophyta; class Magnoliopsida; order Poales; family Cyperaceae; genus Carex; species Carex littledalei. The sequence continues at coordinate 5,108,414 of CM022081.1, forward strand.
TATATATTCATATGCGTGCATTTTATACTACATGTATATGTAGTATATGAGAAACTTCACTTAAACATATATATGTAGTATATATAGAGCTTCTCATATGTAGTATATATATTCATATGGAAGCTCAACGCATGTTTACAAGTATAATAAATAAATGCCCAACAACTGCTTTAATTCGAAAATGACTAATAGGCCATAAATGCAGCTGCTTTAATTCGAAGTCCTTTGTAGCCAATAGCCAATAATGGGCCATAAATTCAGCTGCTCAAATCCTTCGGCCCAAATTAGTAATAAAATAATGTAAACACTGAATTCACGTGAATTTCACCCAGAGCGTCCGTCTGGAGTAACCGGTATAATAACACTTCTTTAGTTCCAACTCTTAAAAACAAAAGAACTGCATATGTGGTTGTATATGCAAAACCGCATATATGAGATTGCATGAAGATCTTCATGCAGTTTCCGACTGCATAAACATATGTGTAGTGATCGGTGGAAATTTACAAAATGTGCATTAACAAATTAGCTAATTAAAAAAAAAGAATATGAATCACGTTGACATGATATAGATTAGATCATATTTGATGCGAAATATTACTAAAATAGTAAAATATACTTAGTATTAAAGTACAATTTAATTAGATTTGAAATTCAAATGGTTAAGTTGAACCATTTAATATAATTTATATATTGAATCTCATGGAGAATCAAATTATATATTTATAATAATTGAAAAAAATAATAACATTTCCTTTAACAATTTCGAAGGCCCAAATATACATTTTTTGTTGAACAATTTTTGGATCCTGTTGTGAATATTTTAGACAAACATATAAATAGATTGTAATTCGAGAATCATATAATTAACAAGTTTGATAGACGACATGTTAGATGTTGAATTGTATTATACTTGATATTGATAAGCTTAAGCCACAGATATGAACTAAGCGTTAAACCACCTTGATAGGTGGTTTAACTTTTTATGTTTTAGGCCATCTTAAAAGTCAGCATATGTCATCTTAGTCTGATTCAATTAAATCACGTTTGGCTATTTAACTGAGGCCTTAATTCTTTATTTCATGATTTAGACATTGTATGACCTATAGGTTTAGTTGTAAAATCTTCACAACTAGAATGCATTTACAACAGCATAATATTCAGCTAGAATGCATTTACAGCATGTTGGAACGCGTACGTTCTTTCTTGTAATTAATTTAAACCTCATTGGTGATTGTATTACACCAAATCTAATAGATATGCTCTAAATTATGTCATTTACAAATGTTTTTGAGAGATCGCGAGCTTGTTTCGGTTGGAAAATCCTTGTGATTATTAAAAATTGGATGGCTTGACTTCTAACCTGTACTCAGAAAAATTAAATCATTTACATATGCATACATTTGTTTAAGCTAAATCAAATGTATATGACACATATTATGCCAAAAATTATGTCAGAATGCAATTGCAACGCGTTTGAATAGCATCACGACGACTCATAGATATGCTCCAACTTATTTCTTTTATATGTGCATAAATTTATTCGAGCTAAATCATATACATACAATAAATATTATGTCTAAAATTCCGCTAGAATACATTTTCTAGCGCGTTTGAATGTGGTATATGTTCATACATGTAATAAATTTATGACTCATTGCTTACCCTAATTATTTCTATTTACGCGTGGAGAAATTTTGTTCAGCTAAATCAAAAAAGTTAGAGCAAATATCATGCCTATAATTATGCTAGAATGAATTGACAATGCCTATAATTATGCTAGAATGAATTGACAATGCGTTAGAGTGTGTCCGTTCATATTTTCAATTAATTTATATATGACTCATTTGTGGCTGTAAGTAATATCACCAAAATTAATAATCTCCCAATTATGGTTTTTTTTTGTGTATAGATTTATTTGAGAGATACATAAAAAATATGCATGAAGTACTGTTAAAATGTATATATATATTTTTTTTCTTTTCATGTTTGTGCCTCAATACAAGTCAAACAATGCCATAATTATTAGTTTAATATTCCTTTCTTTATTTCATCCTTGCATCTTTTTTCTTAATGTACTATAATTTTTAGATGCTACTTTGGATCATTTCTTACAGAATTAAAAATGCCATAATAATTTACATAATACGACAAATGTTCTAAGGATTTTTCAAAAATACAGTATTTATAAGAAATAATCGAACAACAAATTGATATACACATTTAATTAAGAGGCAGAATACTTCTTTTACAGTGAGCCACAGTCCATCTACTAACTACAGCAAATACATAATTTTCAAACCATATAGCATTTACATATGAACTTCCCATATCCAAACCCTCCTGTTCGGCCCTGTTACTGTGCGCGTGGGAAAAAAAAATTCAGTTCAACTTCGTGTTTTCTGTCCCACGCGCACAGTAAACGTCAGTTCAAATTGGAGTCCAACCCATTCCTGTTCCCGTTCCCGCCTGTAGGCCGAACAGGCAAGACTAAAAAAAAACCAGCACAAAAGATAAAAACACATGAGAAAAACACAACGAATCCAAGAAAAGTACCTTCAGATAACAGATCCAGTAGAACTCCTGAGAAACGTCTGCTGAAAAAAATAGAGTAAAAGAACTAAAATGTATCACGATTGCGCATTTATGAATGCACATTATTTCATCATAATCATAATTATAAAGGAGAAAAGACCATTTTAGTAGCAGCAATAGACTGGCGCTGTCTCTCTATCTTTTCGCGCTGGCATTCACCACACCAGCTTGAGAAATCCTTCTGGTACTTCTTCAGTTCTCGAAAGGTCGAACTACAAGCAGGTGAAATACACATCTTAAATTAGCATACAAAAGGCAATTTTGATACAGCTGTGGTGGCCCACAATCTGTGCTTTGTATTTAACTAGAATTCAAAAGTAAATTGAGGCAGTACCTTCTGCACCACAAAAGCAAATTGATTCTGTGGCCAGCTGTGGTGGCCCGGGCCCCATGCCGGTGGCGCCCTCTATGGAGTACCGCTTGACCAGGTACATGATTATAGTCAAATATCTCCTGTAAAAGTAAAAATAATAACATATCATGTTCTTGTAATTACCAACTGAAATTCAATTAATGACAAAGGACTTTCATTTTCAATTATGAATTTTTCTTGCTTATATATTTGTTTAATTTTGCAATTTCTTATATATTTCTTTTTCTTATACATTGCAAATTTGCAATCTTCTCATCAATATACTAAAATTGATAGTACCTCTGGTGATGTATCAGAATTTACATGCTTATCACACCGCACGCCTCTAAAGAACAATTCACCGCCAATAAATTGCTTCCCCAAGCAAACATTTAAAGTAACTTCAGAATCATCTACATGGAAACCTACAATTGAACAATAATACAATATGAGCACAAATTAGGTTTCCAAAAACCCTAAAACTAAAAATAACAAGGATCTCATACATTCTTTTCCTCTCAAATACTGAAACCTATCAACAAAACACGATCCAATTTCATTTGGTTAAAACAAACATTCTCCAAGAATAACATAAACACCTAAATAAAAGTTTGTTCACCAAAACAGTATGGGTTAATTCATTAGTAAGATATCACACTAGTATACACAAAATTGGCAAACAAATAACTGAGAATAATCTCATTTAACAAGAATAAGGCCAAAAAAAAAAAACTATGTCAGTCACATACCAAGATCAAGATCTCTATTATTTCCATACTCAACCACAAAACCATGATGTGAATCCAGCGCAGTCCCTCCCACGTCAGGATAATACACTGTAATTTATTATTATTCTTGTATTAGTACTGATGGTTATAAATCAGGGAAATAAAGATTTTTTATTCAAATCAGCAAGGTGGGCACCATAATTTGTACTGTAACAGTTTAGCCACATTAAAAGGTAAATTGAGGTTAAATAGGGCCACAACAAAGTTTATAGTTTGCTGCACATTCAAAAAGTTCGAGCTCAACAGGGTTTTATTGGACTTGATTGCATGAATAAGGGTCTAATTGAGATCTTTACAATAGATAAAATTAATAAAATGTGACCTTTCGAAATGGGAGAAAGAAAATCCTCCATGAGCTTAGTGAGCATAGCATCAAAGCCAAAATCATCAAGAACCGCACCATACTTGTTCATGGTGTTTGGCTTCATTATCTTTGTACCACACGACCTGATTGTATTCTCAATGTGTTCAACCTAGCCACAAGCGCAAAAACAATCAAATTGGTAACATAAAAATTTTAGAGTGGGACTATGGTACTATGCATAGCGTGGATTGGTCCGTACTATGGATTAATTTCTCCGTTTTCAAGGTCCATTCAAAAAAATTTACATTTTTACAATTTTTTGAGATAGGTAGGAAATCACTATATCTAAAAATTCTAGACCATTCAAAAATAGTGATTTTCTACCTATCTAAAAAAATAGTAAAAAAATTCTAAAAAATGTAAAATTTAGTCTGCAAGTACATTTTCTTATGGATATCATGTTGATCAGTTCAGATCGACTATTTGAACTTTGAAAGTGATGATATTGATCCATAGTACGGACCAATCTGCACTATGCATAGTACCATAGCCTCACTCAAAATTTTAACTTTTAGTAACCAAGGAAAAGATCAGGTTCAAATGTAACATCAAATACATACCTCTTCTATAAGCATCTGACAAAAGCTTGGCTGAAGCATAGGGAATGTATAAATCCCAGGGGAAGGCTCAGACATTATACTTCTAATGCTCTCTTCTGTGTTGTCACTTACTGCTTTGAAAAATGATGGTAAAAAGAAAGCTGCCGGATTCATACTGAATAGCTCCCTGTGCAGAGGCTGAAAAATGAAAGATTTTTCATACATAACACTAAAAACTACAGAGGAAAATGAACATGTAATTAGGCATGCAACATAATAATTATACTTGTCCCATTTTAGTTTAATATCCACCTTGTATCCATTCAGGTTCATTAACACTATGTAAGCACATTATTAAAGATACCAATTTAGGACTAAGATTTACTCCATCTCAAGTTTGGTCTACTAAAGTTGAATGAGCACAATAAACATACCATTTGCTAGTTAGGGATAAGTTCCTTCAGCTAACACAATATACTCTTTGACTTGGCTTAAATATGCATGCAATAAACTTATGTAGTTGAAATATGCAATATACCGAGTTCATTTATAAATCTAAACTACATAAGTTTTATAATTTAATATAGATTTATAATTAATGATTGCATTCACCAGTCAGAAGACAAACCTTGTATTCTTTTATGATAAGTTTTCTGTATTCTTTGTGCTTCTGAACCTACCAGAAAGAAATTTAAGTTACAAGTCAAAACATCCCAGAATCACAATTTAGATTAAAAAAAACAGCTCTGCAAAAGTAAACTGTATCTTTCAAATTGGTACTAGCAGAAATTAATAGTAAGATATATCAATTGGTTCAGTGAACAAGCTCTTCTACAATACATATAATTTTCTCATATCCTTGAATATTCTCATTTAAGGCAGTTCAAAAATGGAGTAGCTGAGCTGAGTTTTGTAAGCTAAAACTTCAATAGATAGCTTATGTCAACAAAATAATTTGACAATTGCAACAGCTGACATGATGCTTTCCAAAGAAAACCATTAAATAATAGATATGTTCCCTATTATTTGGATAGGTCTTGTACCAATTGGTGCAATTTGGAAACCAATTGAATGTTCATCAAGGATAGTCACATCACGGAATGGTCACGGCACGGGACATGCGAGTCATGGCATGTCCCTATGTGACAGTGAAACCCATTTTTCCCAGCCGTGCTCCAGATGCACCCAAGAATATCCCATCCTCAATGTAAATAACTCAGATAAGACGAAATAGAAAAGAGAAGTTACTTAAAAGAAAACAAGCTAATAATTCCCTCCGTTTCCCCAAACTAGATATGTCCAGTTCTTCCCTGCGCAGGGGCCCGCTCTCGTCTCTCAGCAGTGGACAACTGGACGTATCCATTTGAACCCCTCGGAAGGAGAACATTAAAATGCACGGACCTTAGTGCGCTCTCCCTCGGGGAGGTAACGCGAGAGCACCTCCATCATGTACTGGAACTTGGCGTCCCGCGGGAAGTCGAGCATGGTTGGAGGGAGATGCCTCTCAAGAGAACTGAACACCGCCGCTTCGACCTCTCCGGTCAAGTCGTCGTACCTTTCCGGCCGATGTTCCATGTTGGGGCTTATCCTCAGCCTCCGGTCGACGAACCTCGACGACGCCGTGCCATTCCCGGCGGATGCCACTACAATTAGCTCTTCCCTCCTTTCAATGGCGCCGTCCATGGATGGACACGATCACAAAGAGTGACTCAGAGGGTAGTGGGGGTTACGTGGTAGAGAAATTTAGGGTTAGGGTTTTGAACTTGAACTTGTGGACGTTATTAGCAATTAGGGTTAGCTACTTTTAGCCCGTTAGGTCAGCATGGGGCATAACCTCTAGACTGAGTCCATATCCACTGAATTCACATCCTCTCCATTACCTAAAAAGAAAATCTTTTACAATTAGTGAATCTGAGCCGTTCTTTTTAACTCGGCACGAATCTCAAAGCCCGATAATACTGCTCTTGTGCTAGTCCGAATCCCAAACCGGCTGAGATTTAATTTCAAACTGTAAAGTGAGGGGAATCGTCTACGATACCTCGGAGGATACATATCCATATCCACTGAGGTAACCTAATATTTTTGTTTGAGTGAGTCTGTCGTGGACCAAAAAAAAAAAGCGCTAAATTTTTGGATGAATCAGAGCCGTTAATTGATTAAGGGTAATATTGGTATTTAATTTTATGTAGTGCTCTCCGTTAGTTGCTCCGTTAACCCTTTCTTCTCTGAAGAAAAATACCAAACGAAGAACCATACCGGAACGTTATCCTCTGCGGAGCTTAAAAGCTCCGCAGCCTGCGGTTCTTTTAATCTGGTCCGTTAGTTTTAACTTTGCACGAATCTAAAAGCACAATAATACTGCCCCCTCCGTTAGCCCGATCACAAAGCGGCTGAGAGTTAATCTGGTCCGTTCATTTGCTCCGCACCTGCGGAGTTTTATAGAACTCCGCAGAGGATAATTTCCCATACCGCTCTCTGAAGAAGAACACGCTCGTTTTAATTCCAACCTCCTCCCGCCGTGAGACGCAACCCAGTCCGTGCGACGCTACCACTCCCCAGGGCCCCAGCCGTGCGATGCTACCACTCCGCCCCTTCTCGTTGCTCTCTCGCCTCCCCAGCCGTGCGACGCTAGCGAATTCTTGTTTCTCTCGCCCTTGTTGCCTCAAGCATCGTGAAAATCGGCGAGATTCAGCGGGAGCTTATTTGGTAAAGGAGGCGCCAATTTATGTTTCCAGCGACACCCTTCATCCTTCTATTTTGTGTTACGACTCCCCATTTGATTAGTTCTCTTCCCTTCTACCATCTACCAGCTTTCAATTACAGCTAAGAAGAGGAAGAAGGAAGAAAGGTGGAAGGGGTCCTACGATCCTGACCAAAGCGAGCTTCCAGTCTAGCTGGTGCGGTTGTTCACGCAAGTACCCAAGTAGTCTCTTTTTATTCCCCATTATCGTCATCTGATTTCATGTACGGTGTAAATAGAGATATGTTGCGTACCACATATTTGACCTGCTTGAGTATTGTTCCGTATTCCAATAAAATGTGCAGCAGATATATGTGTATAGCATGAGCCTTTTTGGTTAATAGAACCCCCCTCCAAAAAAAAAACACAACAAGAGTAGCTTTAAAGCAGTTTGGCTATTGATTTTAAATTTGTTCGATTGAATTTAATTATATTTTGTTTCTTTGAACAGGATGATAAATCATATGGTATCCTTCGTAAATCTCTCGGCTGTTTTTTGGGTGGTGGGATGATGATTACTGTCAAGACAAGGGAAGGTTGACATCGATGCCTTAGAATCTTAAAAATATATTTAAAATAGACTTAATTTTTTTTCCATGAAAATCAGCCATATCCTTGTGTACATATACGCCTTTTTTATTTTTAATATGTACCTCTTTTGTGATACTAACATAAGGTGTATTTTAATTCAATTGAGTATAGTTTAGTATTGTTAATAAATCTTCATTAACAATGAGTTGGCTCCTTATTTTGGGATCACAAGCAGACTATTTTGTAAATCTTAAACCATTCAATCTAAATATCATTAGTCATTTGTAGCCAGGTTTCAATAGGTACAGATATCTTGAGATACCAAGCAAACATCACATACACATGTTGAACTTTCTCATCATACACGCAGTTAAACCCCCTAAAATCTACAACCATGAAAGTTATCCTTTCTCTAAAGAGAGCGATAGACACAACCAGGAGAAAAAATGGAGGGGGAATTAAAGCTCCTCGGTAAGGCTGATGCCATAATAAGAGGCGAGTTTGGTAATGATGCCATCATGCATAGACTTGTCGATAATCTCATAATTCTTGTAGTCAGTTGTCAGTTCTTCTTGTCCCTGCTCAGCTTCTCCTCCATCCTCCAGTTGTGCCTGCAATTCCAAATATCATTTCTAAATCCTTAGGTGAGACTTGTGATTGTTGCGATGCCAAAGACAAAGAGGATTTCGTCCAAGCTCATTTGAGATTTCTTGATTTAGGAGGCATCGTACTTGAATATTGAATCGAATTTGACCGTTGGGCTGCCTGGTTTGACCAATTGACTGAAGAGAGCAAAATGGTTCCGTGAAAATGATGACAGTTATTGCCAGAGTTGGGAGGTGCGTAGAGGAAAAAATAGGTTGAGAGAGAAGAGACGGGTAGGATTGGTTTTGGAGAAGTGGGGTATGCGGGAATTTTTTTCTTCGCTGCTGGACACCCGAGCGCGCCATGGTTGGTTTTGGGCCTCTCCTCTAACACAGCCTCCACTCCTCCTGCCTCTTGTTTATTGATTTGAGGTTAACTGACGTAAGCTGAAATAAAAATATGTTTACTGATTGTGCATTATGTAAGGACCTCTTGATAAAACTTGATGTCAGTCGAAATTACAGTACTAGAATGTAATAAATATAATGATTTATTGTATAAAACTTGATGTCATTCAAGATAAAACTTGATGTCATTCAAGATACTTAATTTTGAATGGAATAAATATAATGATTTATTGTAGAAATTTGTTATCCGATGAAGACATAAGAGCTATGCTAATATAGTCAAACTAGTGAGTTGTACAACCTTAAAAAGTTGGACGGCTTCTACCAAATTTTCATTGTTTTTAGTAGCATCTTGCAAAATTGGAGGTATCTGATGCGTAGTAGTTGGGGAACGAAAACACAGGTATCTGAACCAACGGACTCCTTTTGTACAATGTGTGATCTATTCAGAGTAGATAATTGATTCTAGGAGCTTTGTTGTTATTTCATCCCCTCCCCTTCGAAACCGCTCTGTAGTGGTCAGAAGAACATCTAAACCGCTGACCTGTCTTTTGAAATATGAGTTTCAACTAAATAAACATTAAAAAAAATATGAAGTTATCAAAATATAATAAACTTTAAAGTGTAAATGACTAAAATAATATACCAATTTAAAATGACTCATTTTCTAAGATAATAAAGCTGGTAGTACAATCTCTACAATGCAAACAAAAAATATAATCTCATTTAAGAAATTGACAATGAAAATACTTAAGACCTTGTAGTCTGTATGAAGAATAAAAGTGAGAATCCAACAAAGTACAAAGTCCGAATCCAACAATTAACAATTAACAATGATAATACTTAGACCTTGTAGTCTGTATGAAGAAAATACTTAGACCTTATAGTCTCATTTAAGAAATTGACAATGAAAATACAAAGTCGAATCCAACAATTAACAATAAATTAAAAACATACAATATATTACTTTATCCAAAACTGTACAAGTGAGAATACAATAGTTACCTGTAACAGTTCCATGTCAACTACGTTCTTTTTCTTGTCCTTCATTGACAAAGGAATGCAGGAAAAATACAATACATAACTAAAGACAACATCAAAATTGAGGAAGCAAATTTCACCTTTTGGCCTTCTCCAGTTGCAATTCGAGCTCCTGAATCCTTCTTGCATGAAGCAAATTTCCAGTTTCCGCCTCATTAATCTGGAAATAAAATTAAAATGTTTTCAAGCAACATTTCAGCTCATATATAATGGGAAAAAAAATGCCTAAAGTAGAGTCTCTTATTACTGTTTTATAATTGTAAAGCTCTGAATTTCTCAAGATATAAATATTGATAGCAAAATTAAGAACTCCGATCTCAAACCAGATTTCTCAACCAAAATAGCACCAATCTCATCAAGAAATATTGTTGAGCCAGGGATTACCCCATATTATGCCAGTAACACAAATCAAGTAAACAAAATAAGATAACACAAAAGTATTCAAGCTGGTGTCTGTTATACCAACATGTACATATAGGACTGTCTCATCCACCACAAAGCATCCAACAACAATTCAAGAACTGTTAATTCTTATTTAAACTTCATTTCCATGTATACCCCTGAGACCACAGATGAAGACTTTGGAACAGTTAAATTTTACAAGCTACTAAGCACGGTAAATCAATTTGTGATTTGTTTAGCTAAGAGTACCTTGATAATACCTCAGCCAGGTGGCACATTTCGGTTGATTTGATTTTAGCTAAGGCACATTTCGGTTGAAATCAGCAACTAATCAGATAGATTTGAGAAAGGGAGACAGCCCTTCCTCGGTCCGGCGACTACAACCTTCACCATTCAATTTACTTATCTTTTGCGACAAGAAGTTGAAAAGAAATATTGAGATAGAATTTACCGAGAAGACGGCGCAACAGAGAGAGGCGGCGAAGAGGGAGGGAGAGAGACACGACCGACGGAGTAGAGATGACTGAAGTGAGCAGAGAGGAGAGGCGCGGAGGTGGGGAGATAGGGTTTTGGGCCGGGAGGCAAAGAGGAGGGAGGGTTTGGAGTTTGGCCGCGATTAATTTGGAGCAAAGAATTGGTCTGGCGAGCGGAGAGGAAAGGCCGGCGTTTTGTTTGCTTCGATCTAGCGCGGAGAGGAAAGGTTGGCGTTTTTACTTAGCGTTGGCTGGCTAGCACCAGTATAACCTCATTTTGTTGTAGTGGGGGTTGCGTCTCACGACGGAGAAGGTGGCAAAAAGGGTTAACGGAGCAATTAGACTAACGGAGAAAATCACATGTTAAATACCTATTTTAGCCTTCCGAAAAAAGATTCTGTTAAATTTAACAGAGAGTTTTAGCCCTTGGAAATTATCTGAACCATTCGATCGTGAATAAATGAACGGTTCAAAATATTTTTGGTCCATTCCAGAATTTGCCTTTTTGTTTTGATGAGGACCGTTCATCAAAATTCGGACCAATCCAACATGAGGTAGAAAACACATAACTCTTTAATATTCATGTAGATTCTAATCTGACGGCTCAGATCTAAACACAAATATTTTGTGACCTTAGGTGATATAAATTTTCCTCTAGACTGAATTCGTATCTTCTTAGTACTATAGACAAGTAGTACTAAGGGAGTAAATCTGGACCGTAAAATTGTGACACCCACTGTGCGGTACTAGATAAGATCCCTCTAAACTAGGGAACAGACAAGTAGAGAAAATAATTTTGTCTATAAAAATTAGAGCATCTCCAACGCCTTGCAAACTCAATTGCAAAGTCCTTACTGGCAGTTGCAACATCCGCGCTGGCAATTGCACTTCTATTTTCAGGAGTGCGGAACCCTTCTAAATTTTGAAAGTTTGCATATTATGAAAGCTTTCAAAAGGCCGAGTTGGCAAAATGTTTTATTTTCATTAGTTATCGTCGCGGCAGTCTTCTAAACTATTACCGTATCTTCTCTCTTTCACGAAAACGAAAATTTCTTCCGTGAATCTCTTTGAGCTCAAAGTCCTCTCGTCGCAACGAAGGCGGCGCCACCACACCCTCCTCCCTATTGCCTCTGTCACCTCAGCTACACTTACCTCCCCCCTCTCCCTCCCCTTCCCACCAGTTCGCCTATCGCAACCCCTGCCGACTCCGCCCCAAACCTCACCCTGACCTCGTCAGGGAGATGTTTCAACCTGAGAAGGGAAGCGAGGTTAGTCCGTTGGTGGAGAGCCCTTCACCTGCCATGGAAGGGAAGCTTGGATCGAGACATAGCTTGTTAATTGGAGAGTTTTCTTCTGTGGCTACGTTCAAGCACTTCCAAGGCACGGCATTGGCGGTAATTTTGGTACTTTTCTGTTAAATTAAGTTGCAATTTATTTTATGACATAAATTTCCATGTGATGAAGATTGGATTGCTAACTAGAATTGATTTGAAAATTTCTTTCATAAATCATTTTGTTGCAAGTTATATGAAAGCATATGGTATTTTATAAATTCGATCGATCAGCATTAGTTCACAACTTAGGATAGACTTAATAGGAGAGTCTAGACCTAATTGATACTGAAATTTCTAAGTCCGAATTTGGGTCTGGTTTTCTTTTGAATTCACTGCTTAAACTGAGATAACTTATAAATTGCTAATGGTACATGCCACTAGTTGAATCTAATTTAACTATAATGTTATTTTAAATAATTGTGCTATAATGAACTAACTTATTAATGTGACATTATTCTTGTCAATTTTGATTTCTCTATTAGACTGATTTATGTCAAGTTGAAGTATTACCATAATGTGGTTTCTCTGTGTTCTCATATATTTATATGTTGCTACATATTTCACAGACTGATTTATGCAATAATACTTCCTGGTACACTTTACAGGTTGTGTACCAGTAAATCATTCTTGATTTTTTTTTTTGATTGGATATCTCTATTTGGCTCAAGGGTTATTAACTTTTGTATTTGAAGATAATGTACGTTTTGGTTAGATTCAATTATATGCTGATATTTGAATTAGTAGATGTTAGCTTATTCTTCATTGTTGAATACAAAGACAGGTTCTTATGCAAGCTTGGCAATTGCTGTCAAGGGTTGTGATTTGTACCAATTATGCTATTGATATTTGAATTACTAGATGTTCTAGGACCTAGGGCATTTTCGCTTACCACATGGAGGCGATGTCACTGCTTACAGGTATGAAAATTGTGGTAAAACTGAATCATCAATCATGCATATTTTACACCAATTCACAACAGCTGCTGACTTCTTTAGCGATGATGACTGGAGGGCCTATTTAGAGGTGATGAATATTTGGGTACTCCTCTCTCAACAACCAGGTTTTCAATGTATATATACACCTAGGAACTTAAATATCTTTTAACAAGGTGGCACGGATGAACGATTTTTTGTGTGAAGGTTGCACATATCTAACTCTCCTCTTAGGTTCTACAATTTCACACATTTCCTAAGGACTCATAAAAAGGATTCAGGGCTCAGGGGTATTTTGGGGTTTTAATTTTTCTTGTGTGTTTGACTGGTATACATCCTACATGATGGATGCAACTGTTTTTAATTTGCTTGTGTATTATATATAGTACCTGCTTCTTTTTAAATTTTTGTTGGTGTCAATTTTTTTTAATCTGGTACCATCCATACATGTCAGGATGGATGCAACAGTTTTTGTTGTGTAATTATACCTGCTGCCTGGTTTGTATTATAGAGGTTTTAAAAGTCAAGGATATAGTGTAAAATGGGAAGAGTTTATGGTAGCTCTGAAGGCTATGGCAGCACTCCAACAACTGAACGGTATGAAGATACGAAGCATGGGACACGCAGTAATTATGCTGCTTCTATTATCAGGACCTGTACTCCTGCAGTGTTTCACAGCTCTACTAGTTTTTTCTGTTTCCCAACTGAAATTAGATGGTTCAAACTGAAAGGATACAACATTACAACTACAAGGGGTTACCTGGGGTTACTGGTATTTGTTTTATATGTTCATACTGAAGGATACAGATTCAAGGGGTTACTGGTATGTTTTATTGTAGCCAAGATTATTAATGTTGTATGACTTTTTCTCATCTTTAATGAATGCCTACAGGCCAATTTGCCTAAAAAGATGTTCTAGGACCCGTATTATGGGAACCTAAAATTTTAATTTTGTACTAACTTTTTTTTTTAACTGTCATGGAAGAATTTTCTTTTTTTTTTTTTTTTTTTTTTGAAAGCTTGTCAGAAGCTGACAAGAATTTTAATTAGGTAAAGAAAGTTTACAATTATTACATCAGCATCCAATTTAGCACCGAATAATTCCAACTAGATCCTATATAACCTGGGGTCGGAGGGCTCCCCACTTCTTTTTAAGAGAGGTGATCTGCCACTGAGAGGGTCAGCAGAAACGCAACCACAAAGCCATTTCTTGACAGCATCTTCTAGCTATCAATTTAGGTGGTAGCCGACAATTCTCAAAGAGTACATTGTTTCTTTGTTTCCAGATCATCCATGCAACGCATACGAAGCGAACAAACCATTGTCATGGAAGAATTTTCATAAGTGGGAAATATTAAAAGTATTTGAAGAAAGTAATTAACCTATGTCTATCCATTTTTAATGAGAAATATTAAAAGCATTCTCCACCGTTTCCAAAGTGAGAAATATTAAAAACATTCTCCACCATTTCCAAAATGAGAAATATTAAAAGCATGGTAAGGAGGAGGATAAAATAACATGATGGAGGTCTCGTTGTGGCTATAATAAAATCACTGTAGAAAATTTTCACCGTGAAGAGAGTTCCATCGCTAATTGTTGTGAAGAAAAAGAAAAGGAAAAAAAATATTGATGTGAAGAAAAAGAGAGCGATATCGCTCTGAGGATGAAGGCACGGTTTCTTTGCTTTGCTATTGAGGTTTAAGGCACCGGGCCTGCTCTTGAAGAGAGACCCCGTAAGTTCCTTGTTAATTTTGATGTTTGGAATGGGTTCTGAGACGTGTCAGGTCCAAGTGGTTTCTCGATGTTGTCAAATTAGTATTGATTTGCCTTTTGCTGTGGGAGAAAGGGGGTGGATTCAGATCATGAGTCACTGTTATAGCCGATATGCATTGCTATCCCCTACCAGCATAGCTAATACCATTCCAGAGCATAAGCGATATTAAGTATATCTCTATCTTTGATTGAAACAACTCTTGTGGATCCTTTCTAAGTTTTGATAGGATGAGAAGTATAGAACACATGTTCCATACATTACTTTCCTTTAGTCTCGTACAGACTAAAATCAATTTCATGTTTTATGAAGCAAAATTATGGTTCAAATACAAGTATGAATTAGACCATCGAAGAAAAGAAATATCAACCTTGGAGGCTTTTACAATGGTGTTGCTTCCAATAAGAGACCCAAAATTAGTTAAAAATAACTTTTCATATGACGTTTTGATCACAACCTTGTTATTTTGTTTGTATGTTATGTGCATGCTTAACTTTATAAATGAATGAAAAATCACAAAAATGAACAAAGAATGAAACTCTTTTCTATTGAAAAAAATGGTTGAAATTATGGTATAATTAAACTTTTCTTTATTAAAGCTGTAATAATTGGTTACAATAATTTAATTGCAGCATGCTTAAAATTATGGAATAGTTATAACTTTTCTTTATTAGAGCTGAAATAAGTAGTTAATAATAATTTAATATCAGCTTGAAAGTTCTATTTCTTATGGCTAACTGTATTTCATATATTGTAGCTCCAAAAGGCAGCTTGGAAGAAAGCATCAAGCCAGATCCAGAAGATCTGGAAAGCAGTGCATTGTACAATATCCTTTATCCCAGCAAGGAACTTCTCCCTGATGACAAAGAAATGAGCATATTTGACCACCTAGAGGAGCTTCGTCAGAGAATTTTCATCTCAGCTTTGGCTGTAGGGGCCGCCATATTAGGTTGTTTTGCATTCTCAAAGCAGCTGATTTTTCTTCTAGAAGCACCTGTCAGTACCCAGGGAGTTAGGTTCTTGCAACTATCTCCTGGGGAATTTTTCTTCACAACAATCAAGGTACATATGACATTTTGTATATACCACCAAGCAAGGTACCATGCAGTTTGTCATCCTCTTTGGACCGCCACACCTTCAACTGGTGTTAATTGTATCAAGGCACTGGAGCACCTCATAGGGAACCTGTCTTTGCTACCTTTGAATAGAGATGAAGTTTATTGGTATAAATTTACCATCTCCACCTTTGTGAAATTTATGTTGGAAGTTGTATGCTTTGGAAGAGTTCTGTGGAGTTCTCGTACAGCAATCAGCTCTAAAAAAATAATAGTTGGATTAGGGCTACTCTATCATCCCGTTGTTGATGTTATCTAAGATATATATATCACTACAGAATTCATATGCACTCTGAGAAACCTTAAAAGTATCTGCAAGCCACTTGAGCACTTGAAATATCACCCATGCTTCTTTTCCACTTGGTACTAAAAAACTCTAAATAGCTGCTCTAAATTCTAGAGAAACTTGAGGGTGTGGTAGTTCAGACAACTTCTAAAATAGGGAAGCATGCTGCGTATAGTATATTTTAGATCTTTTGTAGGTTTGTTTACTTGCATATGATATTTTTCTAGTTTGAGAAGGTATTTGTGAAATATGCAAAATTCAGCAAGGCGATATGTGAAATTGCCCCTAATAGACAATGCATTTTTTTCAGGTCTCAGGCTATTGCGGGCTGCTTATTGGGAGTCCTATAATCTTATATGAGATTATCGCATTTGTACTTCCAGGCTTGACCAAGGATGAGAGGCGATTTCTGGGCCCAATAGTTTTGGGCTCTTCTGTGCTTTTTTATGCTGGCATCGCTTTCTCCTACATAGTGCTAGCCCCGGCTGCGTTGACTTTCTTTGTCAATTATGCTGAAGGGGCAGTCGAGTCAATTTGGTCAATCGATCAGTACTTTGAATTTATCCTCATTCTCATGTTCAGCACTGGTCTCTCTTTCCAGGTAACAATTAGACTTCTTTAACAGGAACTTCGTTTTGGCCAAGTCGAATGGCAATTTACTATTAACTGTACTTCAAAGGCTGTGTATAATATATTCCAAAGATCTTTTAGTCTTGACTTATTTATTTAGATTTAACCTTACGGGTTAATGGGGCAGGTTCATGTTGTAGTTTTGTCCAATGAGGTGCAAGTAAGTCAGGCTTAGCTGACCCATTTAGCTCATGAATTTTTGTTCGAGTAAAGCCTGTCTCAAAATGATCTCAAAATTAGATACATAAAAAGCAGCATCACCTTGTTTGTCTTCTGAATGACTATCTTGGTACCTCGCAACTTGATCTGTTGGATTAACCTATCTATTTTAGATTAGGCCTGACAGATTGACAGGTTAGCATTACTTCATGACCTGGCAGGTCAGGTTCGGTCTGACCTGATTATATGTTCCTTAGGAATCAACTAACGACCCAACCAGACCCTTTCAAGCCCCTAACAAGTGAATGTGAGCCTATACAATTCGCCCACTAACCTTAAAGAAAGAAATAAAATAAGAATGTGAGCCTATACAAGTTACTTAACACCTTTTCTTTTCAGGTCCCTGTGATACAACTCTTGTTGGGCCAAGTTGGTTTAGTGTCTAGCGACCAAATGCTTTCCATTTGGAGATATGTTGTGGTGGGTGCGGTGGTGGCCGCAGCTGTGCTCACACCCTCAACTGATCCCTTGACTCAAATGTTGTTGGCTGGCCCACTTCTTGGTCTCTACTTAGGTGGAGCTTATATGGTGAAATTAACAGGACGTTAATTTTGAATTTGTAATCAACCATATTTCGATACTGTGAGGCTTATTATTAGACTGGTTCTAGTAGCACTATTTTTTGTGTTATTTTTACTGAATGTGTTATCTTTCTAAATGTAGAATATTCTTTTGTTATAGAAGAAGATATAGCCCAAGGTGGAATTTTTTTTTTTTTTTCCAGCTTTACATAAACTCAGATGAATTATCCATGAACATGTCTACAACTGAAACACTGATTCATATTGGATTGCATGATGTCTGGAATCGAGTGTGTTGAGTTCTCTTGGAAAACGAACTCTTGGCGAATTCAAAAGCATAAAAGATATAGCACCCAGAAATCACCTCTTATTTAATCATTTGGTAATAAAATACAAAAGCCTCACCAGTTTAGCTTGTCCTCCAACTAGTGCCATACCGTATTTCTGCTAGAAAAGCAAGAAAAGAATCTTACCATGTCTTATTTAAACAATGACTGGTAAAACAAAAACTGACTGGTAATCAGCATATATAGATTACAAGTTATTAAGCAAGACAACCTACATTCAATTTTTGTGCTGCATTCTACCACTCTCAGCACCGGCATAAGGATCGATAATGACATTAATAACGGCTGGTTTTCTTGCACTAAAAGATTCAGAGAGAGCAGATTTGAGCTTGTCAGTAGTACTGACACAATAGCCCTTGCCGCCAAAAGCTTCCATTAGGGTATGGTAAGCCGCACCAGGAACAAAGGAGGTTGGAGCTGGGTCACCCTTGTGGGGCCCAGTGATTTCCTCAGGTGTTCTTCGGTCACCGCCATAAACACCACCATTGTTAAAGACTATGACCACAACTGGCAGCTGGTACCTCACAAGTGTCTGCATAAGTGAAATATGATTACTTCCTAGGTGTGGCAGGAATAAATAAAACCAAATCTTGCAATCCTTTTGTTTGACTTTTGTTGTTTTGACCTTTATGAGTGGATTGGAGCTCAACTGCACATGTCAAGGCTTTTGCCAAAATAAAGGAAAGTGAAGAGGTACAGTATAAAATTCTAAAAAATCACTATTTTGTAAGATAGGAAGAAAATCACTGCTAATCTTTAGATTAAATGATTTGAACATATTTAAAAAAATAGTAAAAAAATTATTAAAAAATATAAATTTGGTATCCAAACACATTGGAACGATTGTTTGAGCTTTGAAAATGAAGATATGCATCCATAGTACAGACCAATGTGTGCTATGCATAGTAACGTAGCTTTGGAAATGAAAATAAAATGGTACCGTATCCATAGTTTCGGTAAAAGAAATGAAATGGTACCAGAACTTTGGTTTAAAATCACTCCAATTCTCTAACCCAAGTATCCATCAATCCAACCTTTATTTTTTCCCTTTTTCTTATGCAAGATATGATTAGCACACAGGTTATTTTGACAACATAGCAAAATCAGTTCAAAAACTGTAATTGGAATTTCAGAAAGACCTAGAAGTGGACATACCTCGACCTCCATGGCACTAAAGCCAAAACCTGAATCCCCTTCCACTGCAACAACTAATCTGTCGGGATCTGCTGTGGCGGCTGCAATACAATATCCCAAGCCAACCCCCATAGTGCCCCAAGTGCCGGCATCAAGCCTCGTCCTTGGCTCACGCTGCACCAGCACTGCCCTGCCTACATCCATTGTATTCGCCCCTTCTGACACTAATATCGGTGCAGGGCTCCCTTGTGCTGATATCGCATCCCTTATAATTTTCATTGGTGTGAAGAAATTGAACGGGACCACCTCTTTCGCCAGCTGTACATCCATCTTTGCCGCATTATCCATTGCTTTTTTTCTAATTGACTCAACCCAAGGGTGTGTTCTTCCAATGCAAAATGGGTCGTCCTTAATCTCTCTGTTTATCAAATCGAGAACCCTTTTTGCATCTCCCACAAGCCCCACCTGAGGTTTTCTAAGCTCAATCTCCCCTTTAGAAACATCAACTAGAATAAATTTTACATCCTTGGACCATCTAGGAGCCTCGCCAAAATGGAGGAGCCAGTTGAGCCTGGCACCAACAACAAGCGCCACGTCACACTTCCCAATGGCAAGAGACCGAGCAGCAGTAGCAGCAAGCTCATGCGTGTCAGGCAGTAGTCCTTTTCCCATCGGGGTAGGGAGGAAAGGGATCCCAGTTGTTTCGACCAACTTTGTTACCGCACCCTCTGCACGTGCATATGCCGCACCCTTGCCGAACACAATCAAGGGGCGTTGAGCATGCCGGAGAAGAGACACCGCTTTCTCGACTTCTGTGATTTCTGGATCTGGGATTTGAGGAGGTATTGGATTTGCCGCTTCAGATAAGAGAGAAGATGCTTCAGACTCAGAGATGGTTTGGTGTAGTACGTCAGTTGGGAGGTCGATGTAGCAGCCACCGGGACGGCCAGCAACGGCAGTTACAAGAGCAGTCTGAACTATACGAGGGATTTCAGAAATTGAGGTGGCTTTCAAGGCTACCTTCACAAAGGGTTTCACAGCCGCAATTTGGTCTAGTTCCTACAAGATTGAATTGTAAATTTGACCTGAATAGAAAATTTTCCACCAAAAGATCATGTCTTATGGATTGTTAACAACTTCACCGTGTATTATGAGAATTTTCATATTAGTCATTCAGATTTCATGGAATAAGGGTTCAGGAAAAACCTACCTGAAAATCGCCTTTACCAAAATCCGCCTGATCACAAGAACCTGAGATCATGACCATGGGCCAGGTATTGATCCAGGCATTTGACAACCCAGCCAAGCCATGCACACAGCCGGGCCCAGATACAGTGAGCAGCACCCCAGGTCGGCCAGTTAGGTAGCCGTAAGCTGAGGCAGCGTACCCAGCCGATTGTTCGTTGTGAAAAGCAATGAATCTCACTCCAGCTGCCACGGCTCGGGTAGCCACGGCCGTGACAGGGATACCGACCACGCCGAACATGTGGCTCACTCCCGCCGCGGCCAAGGCTCGCCCCGCCAGCGCGCTCCCGTCGACTACAGCCGACTCGGTTGTGGTGGGATTCTTGGTGTCGGTTTCGGTCGCCATGGAGTGATCACTGAGGTGATGTGTTGATTGAGTCCAGTTGAAGCTCCGTGAGTTTTTGCAAACTGATCACTGATGAGAGGATACGGATTCAAGGGATGATTGATCAGTGCTCATACCTGTATTAATATAAGAGTGAGTCTGTCATGGATCGGAATTTTTTTTCAAACTTTTGTCCGAATTAATCACAGCCATTAATTTCAAAAGGGTAAAATTGGAATAGTTCATATAATAATCTTTCTGTTAGATCTCCGTCCCTTTGCTCCCGTCTCTTCCTCTCTCGTGGATCAACCCTACCTTGGCGACTTCGCATCTCTGAGATATATCTCCCTCCCGTCGTCTCTTCAGGTCTGATCGGAACTTCAAAAAAATTCTTAAAACGCGATTTGGAAATGGATTTGCGGCAAATCCAGCGATCGGAAGAGGAAGACAAACGCGATTAGATTTGATTTGGCGCGACTTTGAGAGGCTGAATTCACGGGGTGAAATCCGACCCAAGAGCAAGAAAGAGGCAAAGAGCGAAGGAAGAGCGAAAAGAGAACAAGCGATTCGCTGTTATACTTTCATGACTATTTTACCCTTCCGAAATTTTTTTACGTTAATATTAACGGAGAGTTTTGTTACTTACAAAATATCTGAACCGTTCGATCGTAACTAAATGGACGGTCCAAATTTTTTTTGGTCCATTCCAGAATTTGCCTTAATATAAATGGACAATTAGGACCCGTTCGGCAGCCTGCTGGAAATAGGAATCAAAAATTTTGCACTACTTTTTACTGTTCACCATAGGAAAAAAAAAATTCACTCAAGAGGTAATTTTTTTTTCCCACGGCAACAGTGTCGTTGCCGAACTGGGCCTTAGCTCCTTATTTTCCTTGAAAAAGAGGAAAATAAATCTGCTGTGATTCTCGGGGAATCACAGGACCCTGCGATCCGATCTGAACTGTTGGTCTTTCTCGAGATGCGTGCATGAAAATTTACTTTTCCTAGAATGTTTTCGAGATCCGCGCACGAAAAAGTTTCAACTGTTTATCTCAAAATTTCAGAATCCTGCGATCCCTCTCGTAATCGCAGCAGATTCGGACTTGAAAAAGAGAGCTCCGAGTCTCCGACAAGACCCGCTTTCTCTTTTTGCGTTCATTTTATCCGATGGTTTGTCTAGAATCGGGTTAGGGCCCCCTTATACACCTCCATTACTAATTGTCACCATGCTCTCCATTATTAATGGTCACTGTGCTGGTGATATAATTTTATTCTTAGAGGTTGATTCTTGCAATATTCAAAATATTTGGTGGGCAATGCTATTATTCAAAATATTCAAAAACTAAGCTTATTTCTATTATTCCAATGCTATGTTGGTCATTTCCCTATTAAATATTTAGGGGTTCCCTTGACAGATAAGAAATTGAAATCTTTTGAATGGGTTTTTTTATTAGATAAATTCATCAAAAAAAATTACATCATTGGAAAGGAAAATGATATCCATTGATGGTAGAATGACTCTTATCAACTCAGTATTGTCTGATATTTCTTTCACTATATAGGATTCCAAAAAAAAAATATTAAAACAGATTGATTGTATGTTCATTATAACTTTACTTTTTAAAATATTTATCATTCAAAATTTATATTTTAATACTTTATTGAAATAAAAATGAGATAATAATCTTTTGACTTTAAATATTCATAAAAAAATTCTAAATAATTCTCCAACTTGCAATCTCTCATGCAAAATTATAATTTTAGCCACTAAATTAATATCTTATTCTCATTGAATTTAAATATTTACCCATCGAAACATCCATCCTTTTTGTATCTTCTCAATCAAATCAACATCAAGTATTTTAAAAATTAAATATTATACACGAAAGCTTGAGGGGTATTCACACAATTTTTTATTTTTTTATGTTTGAGTAGTTTATACTTATAGTTCTCAGTATCGTTATATTTTTAGGGACACTGATTTGGTCTCTAAACTTCTCATTTTACAGAAAATTACCTACGATATTTTTATTTAAAATAGATAGGAACTTTTGTTGATGTCCACACCAAAATTATATGAAATTATAATCAACCATAAAGATACATCGTTTTCATATCATAACATGCCCCCCCCCCCGGAGCAAGATTGCTTGGGATTTTTTTTTTCTTTTTAAGAAATTTAACTTTTGAGTCTGGTTACTATGTCATCGGTGGTAATTCCAAATCTATAGGACATACTTTAAATGACAAGTTCAAAGCGCTCAACATGTTCTTCATATTAAAATATACTTAGAAACTAAGTTCAACATTTTTTTGAATAATTTTTGTTATTTTTTTAGAATTTTTGGCGCTTCAGATCGACTGTTTGAACTTTAAAATCGCAAAAATGACATGTTTATATATAGACCTCTATCCAAACGTTTAGACGCTAGCCGGACATTACATAGCAAATTTATACCTTTTTGGCTTCATTTTGTATACAATTAAACGTTAAAAGATTAATAAGTTAATTTTTATTTTTATTTTTATTTTTTGTACTTTATATTAAATTAATTCAAAAAATTATAAATTTAATATCAAAATTAAATTACATAGGTGATATGATTCACTCGTATCCTCTGCATTTCCTACGCCCTACGGGATAATTTTAAAAGGGGGAATTTCATGTGCCCCTAAAAAACTTCAATATTATGTATTTTCTCCTCTAAACTTTGAAATTATGTATTTCACTTTCTAAACTTTCGAAACTCACAAACAAATAAAATATATTAAATATATTTAAAACTAATTAAATAATAATATTTCAGATTCTGAAATTTACTTACAACAACATATATGTTACGAATCTCATAAAATTCAATCTTTATAAGTTTTGCAAATTATTTAATTACTTTTAAATATATTTTATTAATGAAATGGATAAATTTGTGAGTTTCAAAAATTTAGATGGAGAAATACGTAATTTTAAAATTTAGAGGAAATACGTAATATTGAAGTTTTTGAGGGGATACATGAAATTCCCCCATTTTAAAAAGGGAAAAATATCCATGACATTTGTCATATGACCAGTGTTGTAAATAACGGTATGCGCTCGTCGGACGGACAGGGTACCGCCAAACGATTAATCGATATGCGGCCAATTAATCGTTTTCATTAAAATTATGTGTATATATTCATAATTTATTAAAAATAATTTATTTAACTCATCAAACTTATCAAATAAACTTAATTTAACTTAGTTTTATTATTATAACATGACACTACGCTTATTTCTTCTTAACAACACATACACATTTTACATTTGTAAGTAACACATTTATTTAATGCAAAAATAAATTCGAAAATTAAGCTTTTTCAAATACTAATAATATATTATTTGAAAGAAATGAAACATTCTAACATAAAATCACTAAATTTAGTTTATAATAACAACTTAATTTCATATATGAACATGTCTTACTAATTGAAAAAATTACATCAGTAAGTAAGAAAAACATATGCTATATAAATAATAGAAGAATTAATCAATTATTTTCAAAATAATTAAGAAGAAAAAACATATATAAAAAATATTGGATGTATATCCAAGTACAAATAAAACTACAATACAATATCACACAGTCACAGAAAAAAATGTGAAAATAAATATTCACTAAAATAAACGGGAATAAACTGGAATAAACGAAAATAAATGGACGATTAAACGGGAATAAACAGAATAATCGGCCGATTAATCAGAAAAATCCGTTAATAGACCTCCAATTAGTGTATTCGTAACGGTTTGACCGCCGTTAACGATTAAACGGACGTTTAATCAGCCGTTAAGGCTGATTTTTACAACACTGCCCGTGACTTGCGACGTGACTCGATCTGCATATACCACATGCACAACAATTTGGTGGTAGGTCCCAACACCAAATTTTGACCCCCCAACAAGATAAAATATATTCTATTTGGGCCCTTCTTGATTGATTGCGAGTGGCGGCTAAACAATGCCACACCTCCCCTGGTTAGTAAATTGGTCATCGACTAACAGTCAAACTTCCGAGGACAATTTGGATTTGATTTCATTCATCAAGAGCGAAATGATTGAATAAGAATCTAAATTGAGAGGGATGCGTCGGTGAGGTGTGTAGCTACAGACTGGAAAAAGAATGAGGCTCATTCCATAAGTTTTTTCGAGTGAATCAAACTTGATCAGTTACACAATTACACTTTGAAGCGTCTTACTCCCATACTTGCCCAATAATACATTGTGTTTTGGTGTTTAATTGGTCAATTGCAACTTAGTTAACATTGAAAATATAGTGCAATACTCAATTAACTCCTCGGAAAGGGGAATTTTGAGTGTTTGTCAAGCAAATTTAGTGTTCTGCTGTTTAATCAGTGCATTAAACTTCACCAGTATGTTGAAGTTCGTTCAGCATCCAATTTTGTTATTGGAATGGAAAAACTGTTTTTTTTTTCATTATTATATTTGAGTCGATAGTTACAAATATTTTTTTTTCGAGTAAATGTTAGAGATCAAATTACTCAATTATTTAATATCATAAGAGATTTTTATTTGAATTTCGAATCCGCGACCTCTCGTACAGAGGGCCAAAGGTAGCTAGATCTATATATAGCCCAGGAGTGCTTAGCCACCCCTATAATTCCCTCCCCCGCCCTGGTCAAATTCACATGTGTGATTGTACTCTAGTGTTTAGAATTTCAATTTGTTATTACTGAGACATGAGTTCAGTC
Organism: Carex littledalei; assembly: GCA_011114355.1. Classification (NCBI taxonomy): domain Eukaryota; kingdom Viridiplantae; phylum Streptophyta; class Magnoliopsida; order Poales; family Cyperaceae; genus Carex; species Carex littledalei. The sequence goes on from CM022081.1 coordinate 5,133,830, forward strand.
CCGACTATACATATGCATTTTAAATTTTAATCATATTATTTAAATTTTCTAGTTCTGCCATGAGAAGGGACAAAATATTTGTCACTAGACTAGATAATGGTTGTCAATAGTTAGGTAAGGCAAGTCAACCACATACACTCAATGCATCGAACTTTCCGTAATTTCATGTTTGGTTGTGGATTAAAACTAAGGAAGCCTAAATTGATTATTCCAACTTAGGCCGGTCTAAATTATTTATGTTTGGTTGAGGTCTAAAGTTAGATCATGGCTTAAGGTATTCCTTGTTTAGTTAGATAATAAGATACTAATTATATAATATTAATATATTAATAAGAGGAGGGTTCAAATGCCTCCACTATGCCTCCATTTTTAAAAATTGTTAATAATTCAAAATTAAAAACATAAATGTCAAAATAAAATCGTTAGATGTGATCTATGTTATTTTCACTATATGCTCATAAAAAATTATCACATTTTAATTTTGTTTATATATGAATCAATAAGTTAAAAATTCAACATCTAAAAATTATCCACATCAATACATTTTTACAAACTCCTAATGATAAGCAAAATAAAGTTGGAATGTCATAATTTTTTACACGTGCATAGATAAAATAATGTAGATCATATCTAACAATTTTATTTTGACTTTTAAGTTTTAAATTTTGAGTTATTAAAGTTTTTAAAAATGGAGGCACAAAAAACGGATGCATTTGAACCCTCCTCTATTAATAATAACTATAATATATTATAATAATTATTTAATATATTAACAATATAAGATATTAATTATAATTATTATTAATAATATACTAATTATATAATATTAATATACTAATAATAACTATAATATATTATAAGAGTGAGTCTGTCATGGACCAAAAAAAAAAAGCGCTAAATTTTTAGATGAATCAGAGCCGTTAATTTATTAAGGGTAATATCGGTATTTAACTTTATGTAGTGCTCTCCGTTAGTTGCTTCGTTAACTCTTTCTTCTCTGAAGAAAAATACCAAACGAAGAACCATACCGGAACGTTATCCTCTGCGGAGCTTAAAAGCTCCGCAGCCTGCGGTTCTTTTAATCTGGTCCGTTAGTTTTAACTTTGCACGAATCTAAAAGCACAATAATACTGCCCCCTCCGTTAGCCCGATCACAAAGCGGCTGAGAGTTAATCTGGTCCGTTCATTTGCTCCGCACCTGCGGAGTTTTATAGAACTCCGCAGAGGATAATTTCCCATACCGCTCTCTGAAGAAGAACACGCTCGTTTTAATTCCAACCTCCTCCCGCCGTGAGACGCAACCCAGTCCGTGCGACGCTACCACTCCCCAGGGCCCCAGCCGTGCGATGCTACCACTCCGCCCCTTCTCGTTGCTCTCTCGCCTCCCCAGCCGTGCGACGCTAGCGAATTCTTGTTTCTCTTGCCCTTCTTGTTGCCTCAAGCATCGTGAAAATCAGCGAGATTCAGCGGGAGCTTATTTGGTAAAGGAGGCGCCAATTTATGTTTCCAGCGACACCCTTCATCCTTCTATTTTGTGTTCCGACTCTCCACTTGAATAGTTCTCTTCCCTTCTACCATCTACCAGCTTTCAATCACAGCTAAGAAGAGGAAGAAGGAAGAAAGGTGGAAGGGGTCCTACGATCCTGACCAAAGCAAGTTTCCAGTCCAGCCGGTGCGGTTGTTCACGCAAGTACCCAGGTAGTCTCTTCTTATTCCCCATTATCGGCATCTGATTTCATGTACGGTGTAAATAGAGATATGTTGCATACCACATATTTGACCTGCTTGAGTATTGTTCCGTATTCCAATAAAATGTGCAGCAGATATATATGTATAGCATGAGCCTTTTTGGTTAATAGAACCCCCTCCAAAAAAAAAAAAACACAACAAGAGTAGCTTTAAAGCAGTTTGGCTATTGAATTTAAATTTCTTCGATTGAATTGAATTGAATTTTGTTACTTTGAACAGGATGATAAATCATGGTATCCTTCATAAATCTCTCGGCTGTTTTTTGGGTGGTGGGATGATGATTACTGTCAAGACAAGGGAAGGTTTACACTGATGCCTTAGAATCTTAAAAATATATTTAAAATAGACTTGATTTTTCCCCCTGAAAATAAGCCATATCCTTGTGTACTGACATATGCGCCTTTTTTTTATTTTTAATATGTACTTCTTTTGTGATACTAACATAAGGTGTATTTTAATTCAGTTGAGTATAGTTTAGTATTGTTAATTAATTTTCATTAACAATGAGTTAGCTCCTTATTTTGGGATCACAAGCAAAATATTTTGTAAATCATAAACCATTCAATCTAAATATCGTTAGTCATTTGCAGCCAGGTTTCAATAGGTACAGATATCTTGAGATACCAAGCAAACATCACATACACATGTTGAACTTTCTCATCATACACGCAGTTAAACCCCTAAAATCTACAACCATGAAAGTTATCCTTTCTCTAAAGAGAGCGATAGACACACAAACAGAAAAAAAGGGAGGGAGAATTAAAGCTCCTCGGCAAGGCTAATGCCATAACAAGAGGCTAGTTTGGTGATGATGCCATCATGCATAGACTTGCCAATAATCTCATATTTCTTGTGGTCAGTTGTCACTTGTCAGTGCTTCTTGTCCCTGCTCAGCTTCTCCTCCATCTCCAGTTGTGCCTGCAATTCCAAATATCATTTCTTAATCCTTAAGCGGGACTTGTGATTGTTGCGATGCCAAAGACAAAGAGGATTCCGTCCAAGCTCGTTTGAGATTTCTTGATTTAGGAGGCATTGTACTTGAATATTGAATTGAATTTGACTGTTGGGCTGCCTGGTTTGACCAATTGACTGAAGAGAGCAAAATGGTTCTGTGAAAATGATGACGGTTATTGCCAGAGTTGGGAGATTCGGAGAGGGCAAATAGGTTGAAAGAGAGGAGACGGTAGGATCGGTTTTGGAGAAGTGGGGTGCGTGGAAATTTTTTTCTTCGCTGCTGGATACCCAAGCGCGCCATGGTTGATTACGGGCCTCTCCTCTAACACATCCTCCACTCCTCCTGCCTCTTGTTTATTGATTTGAGGTTAACTGACGTAAGCTAAATAAAAATATGTTTACTGATTGTGCATTCTGTAAGGACCTCTTGATAATACTTGATGTCAGCCAAAATTATAGTACTAGAATGTTTCCCCACAAGATACTTAATTTTGAATGAAATAAATATAATGATTTATTGTAGAAATTTGTTATCCGATGAAGACATAAGAGCTATGCTAATATAGTCAAACTAGTGAGTTGTACAACCTTAAAAAGTTGGACGGCTTCTACCAAATTTTCATTGTTTTTAGTAGCATCTTGCAAAATTGGAGGTATCTGATGCGTAGTAGTTGGGGAACGAAAACACAGGTATCTGAACCAACGGACTCCTTTTGTACAATGTGTGATCTATTCAGAGTAGATAATTGATTCTAGGAGCTTTGTTGTTATTTCATCCCCTCCCCTTCGAAACCGCTCTGTAGTGGTCAGAAGAACATCTAAACCGCTGACCTGTCTTTTGAAATATGAGTTTCAACTAAATAAACATTAAAAAAATATGAAGTTATCAAAATATAATAAACTTTAAAGTGTAAATGACTAAAATAATATACCAATTTAAAATGACTCATTTTCTAAGATAATAAAGCTGGTGGTACAATCTCTACAATGCAAACAAAAAATATAATCTCATTTAAGAAATTGACAATGAAAATACTTAGGCCTTGTAGTCTGTATGAAGAATAAAAGTGAGAATCCAACAAAGTACAAAGTCCGAATCCAACAATTAACAATTAACAATGATAATACTTAGACCTTGTAGTCTGTATGAAGAAAATACTTAGACCTTATAGTCTCATTTAAGAAATTGACAATGAAAATACAAAGTCGAATCCAACAATTAACAATAAATTAAAAACATACAATATATTACTTTATCCAAAACTGTACAAGTGAGAATACAATAGTTACCTGTAACAGTTCCATGTCAACTACGTTCTTTTTCTTGTCCTTCATTGACAAAGGAATGCAGGAAAAATACAATACATAACTAAAGACAACATCAAAATTGAGGAAGCAAATTTCACCTTTTGGCCTTCTCCAGTTGCAATTCGAGCTCCTGAATCCTTCTTGCATGAAGCAAATTTCCAGTTTCCGCCTCATAATCTGGAAATAAAATTAAAATGTTTTTAAGCAACATTTCAGCTCATATATAATGGGAAAAAAAATGCCTAAAGTAGAGTCTCTTATTACTATTTTATAATTGTAAAGCTCTGATTTCTCAAGATATAAATTTTGATAGCAAAATTAATAACTCTGATCTCAAATTAGATTTCTCAACCAAAATAGCACCAATCTCATCAAGAAATATTGTTGAGCCAGAGATTACCCCAGATTGTGCCAGTAACACAAATCAAGTAAAAAACAAAATATAACACCAAGTATAAGCTGGTGTCTGTTATACCAACATGTACATACATGACTGTCTCATCCACCACAAAGCATCCAACATCAATTCAAGGATCGCTAATTCTTATTTAAACTTCATTTCCATGTATACCCCTGAGACCACAGATGAAGACTTTGAAACAGTTAATTTTACAAGCTACTAAGCATGGTAAATCAATTTGTAATTTATTTAGCTAAGAGTACCTTGATAATGCCTCAGCCAGGTGGCGCATTTCGGTTGATTTGATTTTAGCTAAGGCACATTTCGGTTGAAATCAGCAACTAATCAGATAGATTTGAGAAAGGGAGACAGCCCTTCCTCGGTCCGGCGACTACAACCTTCACCATTCAATTTACTTATCTTTTGCGACAAGAAGTTGAAAAGAAATATTGAGATAGAATTTACCGAGAAGACGGCGCAACAGAGAGAGGCGGCGAAGAGGGAGGGAGAGAGACACGACCGACGGAGTAGAGATGACTGAAGTGAGCAGAGAGGAGAGGCGCGGAGGTGGGGAGATAGGGTTTTGGGCCGGGAGGCAAAGAGGAGGGAGGGTTTGGAGTTTGGCCGCGATTAATTTGGAGCAAAGAATTGGTCTGGCGAGCGGAGAGGAAAGGCCGGCGTTTTGTTTGCTTCGATCTAGCGCGGAGAGGAAAGGTTGGCGTTTTTACTTAGCGTTGGCTGGCTAGCACTAGTATAACCTCATTTTGTTGTAGTGGGGGTTGCGTCTCATGACGGAGGAGGTGGGAAAAAAGGGTTAACGGAGCAATTAGACTAACGGAGAAAATCACATGTTAAATACCTATTTTAGCCTTCCGAAAAAAGATTCTGTTAAATTTAACAGAGAGGTTTAGCCCTTGGAAATTATCTGAACCGTTCGATCGTGAATAAATGAACGGTTCAAAATATTTTTGGTCCATTCCAGAATTTGCCTTTTTGTTTTGATGAGGACCGTTGATCAAAATTCGGACCAATCCAACATGACGTAGAAAACACAGAACTCTTTAATATTCATGTAGATTCTAATCTGACGGCTCAGATCTAAACACAAATATTTTGTGACCTTAGGTGATATAAATTTTCCTCTAGACTGAATTCGTATCTTCTTAGTACTACAGACAAGTAGTACTAAGGGAGTAAATTTGGACCGTAAAATTGTGAGACCTATTGTGCGGTGCTAGATAAGATCCCTCTAGACTAGGGAACAGACAAGTAGAGAAAATAATTTTGTTTATAAAAATTAGAGCATCTCCAACGCCTTGCAAACTCAATTGCAAAGTCCTTGCTGGCAGTTGCAACATCCGCACTAGCAATTGCACTTCTATTTTCAGGAATGCGGAACCCTTCTAAATTTTGAAAGTTTTCATATTATGAAAGCTTTCAAAAGCGCATTCAAAAGACCGAGTTGGCAAAATGTTTTATTTTCATTAGTTATCGTCGCGGCAATCTTCTAAACTATTACCGTATCTTCTCTCTTTCACGAAAACAAAAATTTCTTCCGTGAATCTCTTTGAGCTCAAAGTCCTCTCGTCGCAACGAAGGCGGCGCCACCACACCCTCCTCCCTATTGCCTCTGTCACCTCAGCTACACTTACCTCCCCCCTCTCCCTCCCCTTCCCACCAGTTCGCCTATCGCAACCCCTGCCGACTCCGCCCCAAACCTCACCCTGACCTCGTCAGGGAGATGTTTCAACCTGAGAAGGGAAGCGAGGTTAGTCCGTTGGTGGAGAGCCCTTCACCTGCCATGGAAGGGAAGCTTGGATCGAGACATAGCTTGTTAATTGGAGAGTTTTCTTCTGTGGCTACGTTCAAGCACTTCCAAGGCACGGCATTGGCGGTAATTTTGGTACTTTTCTGTTAAATTAAGTTGCAATTTATTTTATGACATAAATTTCCATGTGATGAAGATTGGATTGCTAACTAGAACTGATTTGAAAATTTCTTTCATAAATCATTTTGTTGCAAGTTATATGAAAGCATCTGGTATTTTATAAATTCGATCAGCATTAGTTCACAACTTAGGATAGACTTAATAGGAAAGTCTAGACCTAATTGATGCTGAAATTTCTAAGTCCGAATTTAAGTCTGGTTTTCTTTTGAATTCACTGCTTAAATTGAGGTAACTTATAAATTGCTAATGGTACATGCCACTAGTTTTATCTAATTTAACTATAATGTTATTTTAACTAATTGTGATGTAATGAACTAACTTATTAATGTGACACTATTCCTATCAATATTGATTTCTCTATTAGACTGATTTATGTCAAGTTGAAGTATTACCATAATGTGGTTTCTCTGTGTTCTCATATATTTATATGTTGCTACATATTTCACAGACTGATTTATGCAATAATACTACCTGATACACTTTATAAGGTTGTGTACCAGTAAATCATTCTTGATTTTTTTTGTTTGATTGGATATCTCTATTTGGCTCAAGGGTTATTAAGTTTTGTATTTGAAGATAATGTACGTCTTGGTTAGATTCAATTATATTTTGATATTTGAATTAATAGATGTTAGCTTATTCTTCATTGTTGAATACAAAGACAAGTTCTTATGCAAGCTTGGCAATTGCTGTCAAGGGTTGTGATTTGTATCAATTATGCTATTGATATTTGAATTACTAGATGTTCTAGGACCTAGGGCATTTTTCGCTTACCACATGGAGGCGATGTCACTGCTTACATGTATGAAAACTGTGGTAAACTTAATCATCAATCATGCATATTTTACACCAATTCACAACAGTTGCTGACTTCTTTAGCGATGATGACTAGATGACCTATTTAGAGGTGATGAATATTTGGGTACTCCTCTCTCAACAACCAGGTTTTCAATGTATATATACACCTAGGAACTTAAATATCTTTTAACAAGGTGGCACGGATGAACGATTTTTTGTGTGAAGGTTGCACATATCTAACTCTCCTCTTAGGTTCTACAATTTCACACATTTCCTAAGGACTCATAAAAAGGATTCAGGGCTCAGGGGTATTTTGGGGTTTTAATTTTTCTTGTGTGTTTGACTGGTATACATCCTACATGATGGATGCAACTGTTTTTAATTTGCTTGTGTATTATATATAGTACCTGCTTCTTTTTAAATTTTTGTTGGTGTCAATTTTTTTTAATCTGGTACCATCCATACATGTCAGGATGGATGCAACAGTTTTTGTTGTGTAATTATACCTGCTGCCTGGTTTGTATTATAGAGATTTTAAAAGTCAGGGATATAGTGTAAAATGGAAAGAGTTTATGGTAGCTCTGAAGGCTATGGCAGCACTCCAACAACTGAACGGTATGAAGATACGAAGCATAGGACACGCAGTAATTATGCTGCTTCTATTATCAGGACCTGCACTCCTGCAGTGTTACACGGCTCTACTGGTTTTTTCTGTTTCCCAACTGAAATTAGATGGTTCAAACTGAAATGATACAACATTACAACTACAAGGGGTTACCTGGGGTTACTGGTATTTGTTTTATATGTTCATACTGAAGGATACAGATTCTAGGGGTTACTGGTATGTACTATTGTAGCCAAGATTATTAATGTTGTATGACTTTTTCTCATCTTTAATGAATACCTACGGGCCAATTTGCCTAAAAAGATGTTCTAGGACCCGTATTATGGGAACCTAAAATTTTAATTTTGTACTAACTTTTTTTTAATTGTCATGGAAGAATTTTCATAAGTGGGAAATATTAAAAGTATTTGAAGAAAGTAATTAACCTATGTCTATCCATTTTTAATGAGAAATATTAAAAGCATTCTCCACCGTTTCCAAAGTGAGAAATATTAAAAACATTCTCCACCATTTCCAAAATGAGAAATATTAAAAGCATGGTAAGGAGGAGGATAAAATAACATGATGGAGGTCTCGTTGTGGCTATAATAAAATCACTGTAGAAAATTTTCACCGTGAAGAGAGTTCCATCGCTAATTGTTGTGAAGAGAAAGAAAAGGAAAAAAAATAGTGATGTGAAGAAAAAGAGAGCGATATCGCTCTGAGAAGAAAGAGATTAGCGAAAAAAAAAGAAAAAAAATATTACTGCTGCTGTGTGGCGTTCAAATGAAATTAAAAATAATTTCAGCAATGGAAGAATTGTGCAATTTTAATTAACTTAATTGCAATAGCGGACTTGACAGCTATTTGAAATTACAAATCCATTTCATGAATGGAGATGCTCTTACAAAAAGTAAGCTTTTATTGAGAGGAATTGTTAAAAATGTAAAATTCCCGAATTTAAAAAAACAGTTTGATATTTTACTCGAATTTCAAAACCCGGTTCAGTAACATAATTAATTATTAGGTTGGATTTTGATGTCTACTTCCAATTTGACATTAGAGCAATACAATTAGTTGCCAAACACGTTTATAATAAGGAATTCGGATCCAGTAAATTGAGATTGGAACTATTCATCAGACGCGAATCTTAAGATACGTCTGTTTTAATTTGACTTGAACAGTAGCTGATCCAATAGAAGTTCCAAATAAGAGCATGTACACTGGTATTAATTTGTAATTACTTAAATTACTAATTTTAATTAATAATGAGTCCGGCTATTATAACACTAGTGTCATTTCAAACTAAATAACACCACATCTTAAACCATTGGATCTACTTTAATATTCGTGCAAGACACTAGTGTCATTCCAGTCCTATCTTGTGCACGAATATTAAAGTAGATCCAATGGTTTAAGATGTGGTGTTATTTAGTTTGGAATGACACTAGTGTTATAGTAGCCGGACTAATTAATAATTACTATAGTACTAACTTCTATAATAATTAGTAATTTCTATAGTAATAATTATTAATAATTCAAATAAAACTTCAACTGAAATTTTGAGATACTAAATGACCTTATTTGAACTTTTGATCAGATGACTTCTAAGGAACACCGTGCTCTATATCTCTTTGCGAGCTTCTAAATTGAGGTCATACGCTCACCCTCTTTCTCTCGAACACGTATCCTCTGCATTAACGCACCGTTTGAGTTAATTTATGAACCGTACGATCAGAATTCGGACCAATCCTGTTCACTCCTATAATGCACGTGCACTTTAATATTAGTGCGGATCTCAATAGGACGGTTCAGATCTTAACTCAAAATTTGAGTTAATGCAGAGGATACGAATTCCTTTCTCTCCCCTTTCTCTTTCCAGAATTGAAATATGCTGAAATCCATCATTCGTGAACAGTGTTTCTGAAATCTCTGAAATTTCGAATCCAGCCGTCCAACTTTTTCTATGCACGTATCTCGAAACAGTTGATTTTTCTATGCACGCATCTAAAAATAGCTTGACGCCTGGATTCAGAAAAGCAGAAATTTTAGAAATACTGTTCACTAGTGAGAATTTCAGTAGATTCGTTTCCCTCTTTCCATTCTAGTTTTAAATATTTTGTGGAAATTTCATTTGCAATGCTATGCTAGAGATTTGATAATTTTATAAACATAAATTTCTTTTTAATGAAATTATTAAACAATATTAGTAAAAATATTAATTTCTATTTACTCATCAACGACAGAAATTAACTTTTAAAATGTATTAAAATTTCTTTTTTAAATTTCTGAATAGTAAAAAGCACTCAAACGGCCCAAAAAAATAACTTCCAAATTTATTTTAATTTTTATATTCTAATTTCAGTCTAAAACGGCCCAAAAAAATTGCTTCTTTCCTGAGCCGCCTGTTTATCAACCATGGACGGACCCCACCCGACAGGCCCATCTTCTTCTTCTTCTTCCTCCTAATTCGAAACCTACTTCACACAAACCCGAAGCATCAGTCACATCCAGCTTTAAAGAATCAAACTCGAAGAAGAAGAGGAAGAAGAAGAAGAGGAATCGGTCGGCGTAACTCGGACGGTGAGCCTCTTCCAAGCGTTTTCCCAAAACACGGCACAGTTGGTTTGGAAAATCGCCCAGTAATCGGATCGTGCTCTGCCGATAGATTTTCCAAACCATGTTAGCAACAATGAACTATTGCTTGCTATCTTACAAACAAACAAACAATATTTTCTGTTATTGTTGTTGTGGGAATTGTTTTTTTTTTTTCTGTTATTTATCTGTACTATTTGTGCTAGAAGGCTAAATTTTGTTTGCTTTTCTCTCTGAGTTTGCAGTGAACAAAGAAGAGTTGATTGGATCAGGGGAGCAGTATTTCTGTGTCTCCTCCAATGTCTACTGGTATTGGGCTCGAAACACTTGTTGACAGTGAGTAATCCCTTTTGTAATTTGACTTAACTTTTTGCTGTTTTAGATATCTTGTAATTTGGCACTGTCTGTTTGAAATTAAGAATTTTTAATTTCATCTGATACTTTCTGGTACTTTGCCTGTTCTCCCCAATTTTGTTGTTAGGTAATGGTTTAATCCTTTAGGCCCTATCTTTGTACAGTACATGCTGTTTCATAGTGATGCCATGCTGGACTAATTAATTAAACTAATTTAAGAACATGCTTGTGTTACAAATCCCCAATCTATGTTTCAAGGATGTTGCATTGTTTTCTTTCATGTGCAGATGTGATATCTGTCATAACAAATGATGGGCGCAATATTGTGGTAAGAACTAATAACTTTATATAATATGACCGTATATTATTATGGATGTGTGACATTGTGAAAGCTTGGAATTTATCACCACTTATATATTTGCACATGTCCTCCTGAAACTTTATGTCTTTGTCTGGATGCCTTCCTGTTTCATTTAGATTCTGTTGCGCGGTATGGATAATTTCTATTTAACAGACCAATTTTCCCATGAATTTGATTGGATGTTGTAAAAAAATAATTTAATGGAACCTTTTTTTTCTTTTTGAGAAAAAGGGTTCATAACACCTGTTTCCATTAAAGGGAAACTGCATGCAAAAATGTCAAATAAAACAGACAAAGAGCCAAACTGAGATGCCATACTTGCCTCAGCTGATACAATTCAATTGTCCCGCACTCAGTAAAACCTAAAGCCTCCTTATGCACCCATGATACCAGCAACTAACTGTGGTGGTGGTGATTGGGGGGGGGGGGGGGGGGGGGGGGGCACCTCCCACTTACTACACACAATAACAATTGAAAGCATAAACATAATTACATTTTTTTGCACAGCTGCCGGACAAAAAGTAATTTTATGCTAATTAATGTCTCTAAAATATCAGTTTTTTTTGTCAAATTTGTTGAACTAAACTGTCCTTTTTACTAATAGGCATTCAGCCTTGTTCTTATATTTTTTTAAATTTTAATAAATAATAATTCATATGGTTGTCCTTTTTTCTGCTTAGGGAGTGCTAAAAGGTTTTGATCAAGCTACAAATATAATATTGGATGAGTCACATGAGCGGGTCTACTCAACAAAGGTATGCTACCTATAAAACTTTTGGTTTGAACAGCATAGATATGAGCAGAAACAGAGACGACAATTTGTTATTTTTTTATTTTTGGTTGGATAATGGATAGTAATTCTTCTCAGAAGTTAATTTTCTTTCTGAAAAGTTAGATATTTCAAGGATTGAGAATCTTTTTTCTCTCTCTTTCTAAAAATCTCATTCTCTTCTGCCTCTTCATTTCCCTTTATTAAATGTTAAGTAATTTGAATAACTGCCATTAAAGAACTATCTTTATAGAAAAAAAAACATTTAACCGTATGCTAAGTGGCACTTTTCCTGTTTCCTTTTGTCATACCTTAAATTTGTTTAAGGCAATTTATCTCCCCTGTTGGATGCATTCTGGAAATTAGTTTTAGAATTCTTAGTATCTTTTACGGTGAAATTGCTAGTGAATAGTTCGGTAGTTTAGGGGATTCTGTTTATTTCAAAACTTCGCCTACATTGAATTGTAATACTATATTACTTCAATTAAATTTTACTGTTTGAGCATGTAGGAAGGAGTTCAACAGCTTGTCCTAGGGCTATACATCATCAGGGGTGATAACATGTATGATATTTGCTTCATCTTTCTCTTAAAGTAATTGTAAATGTTGGCTTAAGGAGTTCAACAATTTAGGGTTTAGGGTTTATACTTTATAACGTGACCTTGTGCCCCATGGCCGATATCTGGTATGATCAATTGTGCTTTTGTGGTCTAATCTCATAATCTAAGTAAGAAAATTAAACATGTTTTTGGGCAACTTTTATTAGAACCCTTGTATTGAAGCACCAAACTTAAACAAAAAACCGAATTAATGGAAAATGAAAATTACTAATATCTAATTTTCTCAAGACTAATACTATCATTTTGAATTTGTACCTTATCACAAGGTATATTATATTTTGAGTTAGGCTATGGTTATATGCATATTACGGATCATTAAACATGATCTCTATTTTCAAAGTTTAAATAGTCAATCCGAACCGTTAAACATGATCTCCATGTGAAAATATACTTGTAGATCAAATTTACATTTTTTAGAATTTTTTTACTATTTTTTAGATCGACTGTTTGGACTTAAAATGGATATACAAGTTCATAGCGCGGGCCATTGTGTAATATGCATATTACCAAAGCCTCACTCTTATATATTTTTTTTCTTATCTTGTGAATTTATTTTGCTTTTTAAAATTGTGTAGAAGCGTGGTTGGAGAACTAGATGAAGATCTGGATGCAAACCTGGACCTGTCAAAGGTGAGAGCGCATCCTTTAAAGCCTGTCATCCACTGATTTGGATAAATGATGCTTATTTTGTATCAATGTTTTAATTTACGTGTTAGATTTACATACAAATGTTCATTTCCATTGTGGAATGTTTTGCTATGCTTTGTTTGTTGTACGCAATGGTGATGTATAATGCTTTATCAAGTTGTAACTTCAGAATGGATGCAAGTCTTTTGAAGCCGTTAGTTGTTCCCATTTTGTATGGCGGAGTGAAGAAGAGGAATCAATTATTGTGAGGCTGATACTGAATATTTGGTAGAATATTTTCTTTGCTAAGATTTATTGGTAGAATATTTACTTTGCTGATTCAAATATTGTAGTTAGTGAATTTGAGCTTTCTTTTCTTCGGATGTCTAGTTTCCTTTGATTTAGTTATATGTTTTTTATTAAAAACTTCATGCCCCTGTAACATTTTTGTAATCTAATTGATTCATAAATAGCTAGCAAGTGACGGTCAAAACACGAATTACATACATTACAATAAAGTATAACGCAAAGGTTAGTAAGAATAAGAGAGTTGCGAGATTTAGAAGTTAGTAAAAATAAATCTTGATCTTTGGATTGACAACAGTTTTAATTTCAACGGTTTAGTTTACCAATTTTGATAAAAAGTTTCTCAATTGAAATTATTTTTTATAATATATATGTGTATAATTTTCTAATATAATTTAATGTCATTAAATATGGTTCATTGTAAATTTCACCTCATTCAACGAATGGAGAACTGATTGATATTCATCATTTCTCATGCGTGATATGTATTATAGATCAATGAATGGAAAACAGTTGAAAATTTGATAAAATGATAATTAATACACATAAAAACATATTAAAATTGAAATAAAATAGAAATATGCCCTAACTATAAATCAATATTGTAGACATAAAAATAAGCGTGGCTAAACTATAACAGAAAAAAAATGAATTTTAAGGGAATTTCTGTTTCTAATTTGTGATCTATTTTATGCAGTGTATATCTATTTGTATGTTAAATTTTAGATTAACATTAGACATACAAAGAATATAGTAACTACAAAAATGTGCAGTTACAGAATAATAAACTGGATTAAATATATATTGTTTTTTTTTATCATAGATATCATTATTAGGAAAAAGAGTATGAAATGCATTGTTGGATCATGAGGTAATTAATACAAATCCAAAAGCCTCCAAAATCCGCATTCGTAGTCAGAAGCAGAGTCAAACTCATGCAAGAATAGACAGTTGTCTATTCCTGAATTTTGAAAACCTGTATTAAGTATATACTCATTGTCTAACCCCGATAAGGACCGTTACTTGCCGCTGTAAAAAGCTTTCAACCAAGATATTAACTCAAAACATTACACTCAAATAATATACTACTTATATTATACATTTATTTTGTCAAAATTTTCTTTCCAATTTATTATTTATTCATCTATTTTTCTTTGATAAAATTTGTTTGGTTAGATACGCTATTATTTTACCAACTTTGTAACTTTTCCGTGTCATTTTCATGAGCCCAATTACTTTTGTTCTCTCCCAAATCAATCTCCATCGTTGATCGGTCTTGGCATGATTTCTCCGCTCAAATCTGAGTGCGTATCCTCTGAGATATCTCAACTTTTGCGTGACCGACGAGTACGGTGCGGTGCCTATTCGGGATTTTTTTTTAAAAACATAATTAAAAAAAATATTTTTACCAAACCAACATGATTATTTTTTTTTTTAACAAAAATCATAAGAACTGAATTGTCAATTCGGTCCGCTTGGTTTTTTTTTTTGGAGACCGAATTGGCAATTCGGTCCCTGTTGATTTTACAAATTTTCAGAAAGGCGGCCATAGAAAATCCGAAAAAGACTCCGGACCGAATTGGCAATTCGGTCCCAACTTTTTTTTTTTTTAGAATTTGCTTAATAAATACCATTATTGTAAATTTAGTTAAGAAAACATTTACACTAATAAAGATGTGTAATTCTTACTTGCTAGGTTGTGCCAAAAAAATTGAAAATGAAATAGAGTAAATCAAATTTCATCTAATTTTCTCAATGGGAGATAAAAAAAAGTGATCCGGCTAAAAAGACATATTTAATTGTCTTTCGGTTTCAAATTCAATTTGACCTACATCTGATATGATATATGATTAGGGGTGAAAATGGAGCGGATTCGGAGCGGATAATGCTGATACCATATCCATATCCATGTTTCAGTGAGCGGATACGAATACGGATACGGATAGTAAATGGATGTCAAAATGTAAAATCAAATCCACCTTAAACAGATACGGATACAGCGCGGATAATCCACGAATACGAATTCAAATACGGATACTAAACGAATAATTATCGGATAATTGAGTCATATGAATTTTGAAATACAAATACTAATTAACAAAAATCAAATATAAAAATAAATAAATAATTGAATATGGAATTAGATACGTACTTTAATTTTTCTAATTGAAAGCAACACGGACACAATTGAATTTTCAAAACGTCAAAGCAATTAATAAAGTTTAAATGAGTAACGTCTCTCCTATTTGCGTCAGAAGAGGATAAGCATATTCGCCTGTTTTCATAATTTACAAACACGGACCGAATTGCCAATTCGGTCCGGATTAAAAAAACTCTGGATCAAACTGGTAATTTGGTCACTAGGCATTACACAAATGGCAATACAGTTTTTCTACGGTTTGTGTGAAATCAACAGGGACCGAATTGCCAATTCGGTCTCAAAAAAAAAAAAAACGGACCGAATTGGCAATTCGGTTCTTATGGTTTTTGTAAAAAAAAAAATAATCATGTTGGTTTGATAAAAATATTTTTTTAATTATGTTTTAAAAAAAAATCAGCCTATTCGGGGATAGCGCCGGAGACGGTATTATTTGTGCTTATAGATTCGTGCAGAACCTATTTTAACAGTTGAGATTTTCTAGAAAAACACTCAGAGGATGCGAATTCTTAAAATCTCCCCCTCATCAGTCCCACATTTTCTTTATCGATTTTTAATTTATCTTTTCCATGAGGGGTTTGTATTGGATTGTCGGCCAAGAGTGATGTCAAATAGTTCCTCAGCTGTGCAATTATTGGATTGACCTTGTTTAGCAAATTTGCATCATTTCTTATTCATGCAACCTAGCATTGCCTATTGTTTATTTAACTTCAAATATTAATTAAGATTTAGCATTTCATTTATTCAATTAAGATATGTAGCCTCAATAAATCATCTGTATATGTATTTGCAACATTACAGAGTTCAAAGAGCAAATCTTTAAAAAACCACAACTAAAGTTTTGTTGCTGGCAGCAACATGTTGTCTGAACCCTTTTCTTTAATTTGAGCAAATCATTGAAAAGATTTCGGGGGCTTTGTTTTTTTCAACATTGAAGGAGAAGCACACCATGGACTGGTTTAGTAGCTTGCCCGATGAAATATTGCCCAAAATCCTGTCCTTCCTGAGTACAAAAGAGGCTGCTCAGACATGCATCCTTTCCAAAAGATGGAGAAATGTATGGACTTTTCTGCCAGTTCTAAAATTTTATGTTGCTGATTATCGTGTGGATGGGAGTTTCGAGGCTGATAAGTTCAACAATTTTCTGTCTGGCGTATTGGAAAATTGAAAGCCAGTAAAGTTGGACATGGTTGTATATAATAATGCTATTCTGGACTATGATTCGGAAATTTCATGCGTATCTATTGGCCAGCTAGAGCCTCGGAAGGCTGTTGTTGTTGTTGTTGTTAGAGATAGAGAGGATCTGCTGGATTTGCCTGATTTTATGTTCACTTGCACAAGACTAGAAAAACTGAAGTTGTTTATGGCGACTGCTGTTGCTTTGCCTATTAATATTAGGCCGGAATTAGTACACCTGCCTGCTCTGAAATTTGTAGATCTGACGGGCGTAGCACTCGTCGATGATGATAGATTTACACAAAATCTTTGCTCCAGCCCTGTCCTTGAAACTATGGTTTTACGACTGTGTGATTTGGATATAACCGAAATTTCATCTAAGGTGTTGAAGGAATTGACTATCTATCGTTGCTGTCAAAGAAGGCGAACTCGAATTTCTTGTCCCACCCTTGCTTCTCTTGACATTGAATCATATCAAGAAATGGAACTTAAGAACATGACATCCCTTAAATATGCTAAGATCTGTTTACATCTGGACGAAAATCATGGTGATCTGAACCTCCTCAGCAGCCTTTCAAATGTTTCACATCTGAGTCTTGGTTTGCTTTCCTCAGTTCAAGGTATATTTCTCTTCTCGTAAGAAAATAAAAATAAAAATATTTTCTTGCATGCATTTATTGGGATTGCAACAATGTCCTCTCAGACGGAAATACATTTCTTGTATGATGATGTACAGTAGTTATACAATACAGATGTGTGCAGATAGTCGTTATACAATATCTCTTACTACAAATTATAATTTAGTTTGTTGCCATGTGCGGTTTGTTTCAATACCATCTTTTGCTAACTGGATAAATCATGAAAACAAAAGAAACTAAGGAAATTCTTGCTTCATATTGAAAATTTTATTTTGGTGGGTGCTAATCATGTTGATCTATTTGTTGACATAATCTGTGTTATAAATGACAGTTTAAAATGTATTTTTGCTTGTTCATTCAAATTGATGTTTCTTTCTTAATATAAAGGTAAAATTGTTGAAGGACATTTTTTCTGAGTGCAGCACAACCTTCAGAAACTTGCGGACTTTGGAAATTAAATTCTGGAGTTTGAATTTTGACATTGATTTAGTGGCTTATTTTCTCAAGCAGTCTCTCCTTTTCTAGAAGAGCTCACTTTGCACCTCTATGAAGTAATCTCTCCCCGCATGGTTATAGTCTCTCTCTTTTTTTTTCTGCATGCTTAGCGCATGGATTAAGGCTCCAAACATCGTTAAGAAACCTTAAAAGAGGCGTTGCTAAACAACCCTTGTGTACTTCTCTAATCAAAGTATGACTAATGATTGGTACATCTGATAACATCCACATGGTTATAGTCTGGTTATATAATGATTTGCTTCTGTTTCGGCTGATGAGTAAATTTGGCCAAAGCCAACCTTGCCTTATCACTCTGGTTAATAACAATTTATTTATAAACTCTTTATATATTAAGCAAGGCAGGAGCTCTTATGAACTAGCTGGTACCTATATGACGATCACCTATCTTATTAGACTAATATGATTTTCTTTACAATTATGGAAGGTGGAAGGTGATACAAAAGAAGAGATAAGCCAGGAGGAATTGGGAAATAGAAGAGAGTACCTTAAGACGCTTAGGATTGTAAAACCAAAAGCACAGCCTGATATGGTGGTTGATAGACTGATCAACAAATTACGTACTGACATCAAGACAATTGGTGAAGAAATTGTTATCTGATGTTTCAATTTATGTGAGTTTGGTGTTCTCATTATGTGAGAGACATGGATGTTGATGTGATATCTGTACCTGTTGATTTGTTTGTATGTCCTCAATTTGCCAGTGACAAATTTGTATGGAGTTTCTGCTGTTCCAAAAGTTTAGAGGCCTAATGTACTGTGAATGATTTAGTAGTTGAAGTTAGGTGCGGCGGCTGCTTTATGAAATTAGATTCTTGCTAGGAGGAGAAGAAATTAAGAAAGAATTAGGTTTATTTCGACAAATTATGCTGATTAGAAAAATGAGGGAACTTTTGTTTTCCTTGTAGTAGTAATTTTTTTTTTTTGAGAAAAAATAAGGGTCAAGCCCTCATTTGATTAACTTGTAGTAGTAAAAATAGATTCCTTTTTCCGAGAGAAGCAATGTAAAATAGTCATTCTGATTCTTGTCTTGCTAATTTAAGAATAATAAGAGAAATTATGAGGTCTTGATTTGTTCGTTTAACTTTCAGGTTTTTAAGACTGAATTCCAAAATCAAAAGTTCATTTTGGTTCTTTATATAAAGCAAAAGTTCAAAAGGTTAAAAAAAAAATTAAATCTTGATTATGTGATGTAAAGTTCATTTTGAGTTAAAGAGTTTATTTCATCTTAACCAACTTGATGTAATGTTCCCGAGTAAAACACGTCTTAATTAATAAAGAAAGTTTTGGCAGCTGGGTTTGTAATTTATCATGAATACAGTAGCATAAGAATAATATGCATATGTAGCATCCAAGTTCACCATACTTGGTACTTTAAGCTATAAAAATAGAAAGAAAGAAAATGATGTCCTAAATGAAAAATGAGTTTTGGCACATACAATGCAACTAATCAAGCATGAGCAGCGAAAAGAAGTCTTCATAAGCCCCCAAAGCAATGACTAAAATATTTGCCTTCAATTATCAGTATCAATACTTGCGCTCCATTAAGATTTCAATTTTCTATGTAGACCTCAAAATAATCCACTTACTGTGATTGAAACTCAATTTAGTAGCTCATTAGCCCAAAGAACCTAGATTTTTACAATTAGTACTCATTCTAGCTTTAAATTTCCACCAAAACATATGCCAGATTATAGTAGATCAGTATCAATAGATATGTTAGATAACAAAAGTGATAAAAGGTACCTGCACATCAAAACGATACCTAGAAACCTCAACAATACCATCACACCAGAAATGTACTAAATTGATCACCTATTTTAAAAATTATCAAAGCATACCACAAATCTGATCAACTAAACTAACATCTATCCATCCATAATCTTCACATATGCAGGACCCATAATTTCAACTATGACTCATCCTGTCTTGTCGAGAGCTCTAAACTTGCTACATTTGAAACAACCAAAGACAGATCATTATTCACGGTTTGCTAAATCAGTAAGTCACAATAGCACCTTATGAAAGACAACAACAGAAGTTAGAATTAAAAGAACTTTTATAAAAAAAAAAATTACAGACAGAAAATTCAAAGTTCAAAGAAGCAACTCTGCCTATGTAACTTCACCTCTTACAGAGCCCATCTATCAGGGCTTGACCCATTTGGAAATCATGCTATAAAGCACATCTGCCTTCTCAATTTCACCTTTCTTGTGCAGCCCATCCATAAGATTGTTGTAAGTCACAACATTTGGCTTGATCCCTTTGGAAATCATGCTGTGCAGCACCTCCTCTGCCTTCTCAATTTCACCTATCTTGCGCAAACCATCTATAAAAGTGGAATACGTCAGCACATTAGGCTCTCTATGCAACACCTCCTCTGCCTTCTCAATTTCACCTTTGTTGCACAGCCCAATTATAAAAGTGGAATAAAGCACGACATGAGGCTCGATCCCTTTGGAAATCATTCTATGCACCACCTCCTCTGCCTTCTCAAATTCATCTTTGTCGCACAGCCCATCCATGAGATAGTAATAAGTCACGAGATGAGGCTCGAGACCTTTGGAAACCATGCTATACAACATCTCCTCTGCCTTCTCAATTTCACCTTCCTTGCACATCCCATTTATAAGATTCTCGTAAGTCACGACATTAGGCTTGATCCCTTTGGAAATCATGCTATGCAGCACCTCCTCCGCCTTCTCAATTTCACCTTCGTTGCACAGCCCATACATAAGATTGTTGTAAGTCATGACATTAGGCTCGATCCCTTTGGAAATCATGCTATGCAACACCTCCTCTGCCTTCTCAATTTCACGTTTCTTGCACAGCAAATCTATAAGAGCGTTCTTGTAAGTCACGACATTAGGCTTGAGCCCTTTGAAAACCATGCTATGCAGCACCTCTGCCTTCTCAAGTTCACCTTTGTTGCACAACCCATTTATGAGAGTGTGGTAAGTCCCGACATCAGGCTCAAGCCCTTTGGATATCATGCTATGCAGCACCTCCTCTGCCTTCTCAAGTTGACCTTTGTTGCACAACCCATTTATGAGAGTGTGGTAAGTCCCGACATCAGGCTCAGGCCCTTTGGATATCATGCTATGCAGCACCTCCTCTGCATTCTCAATTTCACCTTTGCGGCACAACCCATCTATAAGAGTGTCGTAAGTCTCGACATCAGGAATACATCCCAACTTGGGCATTTTGTGGATCACA
The DNA here is from genome assembly GCA_011114355.1 of Carex littledalei. Taxonomy (NCBI): domain Eukaryota; kingdom Viridiplantae; phylum Streptophyta; class Magnoliopsida; order Poales; family Cyperaceae; genus Carex; species Carex littledalei. The sequence goes on from CM022081.1 coordinate 5,154,924, forward strand.
ATAGCTGCAGCCTCATCTATTCTATTTGCATACCAAAGACCATTAAGTATTGGATTGAAAATCTCGGTCTCAACTGTATAATCCTCTTTGAGATGCCGTCCGAGACGAGAAAAGGCTAGCTTGAGCCAATTCTTATGGGTATAATATTTCATCATGGTCCCAATGGTGAGGGTGATAGTTGCGAACCTTGGGGCCAGGATCTGACTGAAGGAAAGGGTTGATGTTGGAGGGTTAAAAAAGCGTCCGCCTCTCTCTCTCTCAGCCTCCTCCTTGCTGCTGCTGTGGCCGCCTCCAAATGGTCCCAAGGATGTTAGCAACAATCTTGTGAAAGAAGGCAGGTCTGTGGCTCTGTGTTAATATGTTATGTCTGGAATGATGGTACTTAATTAATGAGGTCCGATTAAGTAAACGGGTTGCGGGTCCGAGAATCAGAGAAAACGGAAAGAAAAGATGCAAGGGTGTATATTAATTAATCTTCAGTCACATTTGGTACTCATTTGAGATCTTACTTAAAATTCGATATTTCTCTAGATTTTATCTCTCTTTGTAAGATTATATATCTTAAAATCCAATTACATAACGACTAATCCGAAGGCTTAACGTTCAGCCCAAATAGCTTAACGTTCAATCCTAAAATAAAGAATTTAGGCATCGGTTAAGCTGTCAAACGTAATTTAATTGAGCCAGACTAAAATAGCATAAGTCGATCTTTAAGTCGGCCTAAAACGTAAGAAGTTAAGTCACCTATTAAAGTGGTTTAATGATTAGTCTACACTTGCAAATATCAAGTATAATATAATTCAAATATCTACATATAGTTTATCAAACTTGTTAATTATATGATTCTCGAATTATAATAAATTTAAAAGATATAATTTATTAACTAAATCAAATGATAAAATATTGTATAAATCAATTTTGTCAAAAATTACTAATTAAAAATCTACATAAAATGTTGAATAACTTAATTTTATCATAAATTACTAAAAAAAATGTAAAAAAATGTAATATATATAACTTTGACCGACCATAACTTAAACTATAAACTCTAACCAAACAAGAAATTGCTTAAGCTATGACTTAACTTTAAGTCTCAACAAAATATGAATAACTTTAGCCAGCCTAAGTTGATATAACCAACTTAAGTTAAGCCTCATTAATCTCAGGCCACAACCAAACACCATCAAAATAATTACCATTAACCGTTTATTTTATTATATTTTTAAATAATGCATTACGTCAACAAATCATAAAATTTTGAATAATTAGTTTTGTATAAAAGCAGAATGTGGAAAAAAAATCAGCAAGCAAATTAATCACATATAAACTGTTGACTTTTTCAAAATATTATACTGAACAAATTAAATTAGTAATGTCATTTTAATATACTAAATATGACTTTAATTATTTTAAACTATATGTATCACGTATTCTTAAAATAAAAATTATATCATAACAAGACATAGAAGTTTATTTAATTAAACTCATTATTCTTAATATTATATTTATAATATAAGATAATTATATTCAATCGTGGTATACATGTATTTTATAATTTTGGACATTTTAACTAAAACTTTTTATTTTGATTGAATTCGATTTGAAACCCGCTACAATAAATGGATATAAATCTGATTTTAACTAAATCTGATTTAAATCCTAAGGTTTTCATGGACACCAAATCAATCTTATAAGATCGTTTTGGTAAATTAACAGTATTTTTTTTTTCAATAATCAATGACGAAAATAAAGAGAATCTTATCCATAACATCATATGAACGCATATCCAGTTTATTAATTAAGATATTTTCTTGTCAATTTAACTCTTAATATAGTACATCCACTTGATATCTTAAAAATATCAATACATTTATGATACATTTGAATTATTTAATAGAAGACTTTTCTGCCAAAACGATCCTAATTAAATACTCATGTTTTTTTAGAAAGGAAGATCACACGTAAGATTTTAGTTTTCTAATTTGAATAAATTCTTTTAAAATATAAAATAGATGTACATTAAAATTAGGATTGTCCTTCAGACTTCTCTTCGAAAAAATAATATTTATTTCAAAATAAATTATAAATATAAATATAAGTTTTCCTCGTTGAGGAGGGTAGGAGTAAATATGAGTCATTCAATCAGTATATAAAAAAAAAGGAGTGTACCTTTAGATGGAGTATAAATCGGATGCATGTTAAATTATCCTAATATATTAACATTTTTTTTCTGTTAAAAAAGAGTGACATTACTATCTATCTTTTTTGTTTACATTTACATGAATATAAAAAATAAAAGAAAAAATAATCAGGAGATTACAAGTACAGAAGCAACCAGAAAGAATCCTAAATAACAGATAACTAAAAGCATATTAACCAACACATTTACCTAATCTTGCATTGTAAGGTAGCATCAAATTAACCAAGAAAACCGAGCTCTTAACGGATTTTTTTAATTAAATAACAGAACAACAGTATTAATTTTTTTGTTAGCTCATTTTATATTTCTTACTAGAGCTACGGGAAAATTTATGATAACACCCAATTAGCCGTTGTTTGCATCATTGCATGTGTGTGGTTATTTATTTAAGAATTGCGAAAAATTATAACTGAGTTACTGGTTAAAATAAGAATCATCTAAAAAAAAAATGTAAAAATGGGCCATCTGACGTGAGTTTTTTTTATTGGTAGAAATTATCATAAAACAAGAGAAACGGAAAGAGTGTGGGAGGTGTAATATTGATAGTAATAGCGGATTCTTAAAATTCAGTCCAAAGTTTGGAGCCTATTTAGAAATTCCGGCCCAAACAATTTTTTTTTTTTTTTTTTTTTTGTCAATTTCCTTTCATTTCATACTCTTTGAACTGTGACTGCCGCATAAAATCCTGTAATATTTTGGATAGGAGGAAGAAGAAGGAGATTAAGGGTTTAAATATTAAACCCTAAAAAAATACGTTTACAACAAAAATATGCATATGTAGGACCAGATTTACATTCCCAGCTCCAAACAAAAAAAAAAAATTGAAAAATTTTGGACCGGATTTAAATTCCGGACTCCAACTTTTGGACTGGATTTCTAACTTATTAATTTTCTGTGCAACTTTTCGTATTGCTGCAAAAAAATAAAAAATAAAAAAATATTTGGACCGGAATTTCCAAATAGGATCCAAATTTTTGGATCGGATTTTGAGAATCCGCTATTACTATCAATATTACACCTCGGACATTCTTTCCATTTCTCTCTCTTTATTTTTAATCATTTCTACCAATAAAAAATTCTCATCTGACGCCTCATATATATGCCCCAAAAATGGGCGGTGAGGATATCTGATATAGCTTTCTTCATCATAGTCTAATTTGGGCTTATTGAGAATCTTATTAAGTGCTTCTGCTACAATATCAAATAGAAAGGGGGATAAAGGATCCCCTGCCTCAAACCTCTTTTGCAACTAAAATACTCCCCCATAACACCATTGAGACTAATACAAGTTTTGCTACCACCTAAAATATCTGCTATCCACCTTTGAAATTTTAGACCCAAAATAAGTCCGGATATACAAAGTTTCATAGGCATCAAATAAGTCCGGATCCAACATGATATAAAGCAGCTTTAAACTGATATTACAAAATTTCACAAAATTATTTTTCAAGCACCACTACACTTAGAAGTTTTTAATAAGAACATATAACTAAATCAATTGAAACTAGACATCCCAAGAAAAGAAAGCTCAACTTCACTAACTACAATTGAAACTAGACATCAGCAAAGTAAATATTCTACCAACAAATCTTAGCAAATAAAATATTCTACCAAATATTCAGTCTCAGCCTCACAAAAATTGATTCCTCTTCTTCACACCGCCATACAAAATGTGCACAACTAACGGCTTCAAAAACTTGATAATACATCACCGTTGCGTACAACAAACAAAGCATAGCAAAACATTCCACAATGGAAATGAACATTTGTATGTAAATCTAACACGTAAATAGATACTGATACAAAACATGTATCTTTTATCCAAATCAGTGGATGACAGGCTTTAAGGGATGCGCTCTCACCTTTGACAGGTCCAGGTTTGCATCCAGATGTTCATCAAGTTCTCCAACCACGCTTCTACACAATTTCTTAAAGCAAAATATATTCACAAGAAAAATATAATATACCTTTTGATAAGGTATATATTCAAAAGAGTAGGGTTCAAATGCCTCGTGTCTTTCATGCCTCAATCGTGCCACACAACATTATCTCTGTTTTCCAAAGTCTAAATGGTCGATGCGAACTGCCCAACATGATCTCCATATTAAAATGTACTTGGAGACCAAATTTTATACTTTTTGGAAAAAATTTACTAGTTTTTATAAGATATGTACAAAATCACTGATTTTGAATCATCCAAAAACAGTGATTTTGTACCTATCTAAAAATATAGAAAAATTTCTTTATGATAATATTTGTAATTTTCATTTTCCATTAATTTGGTTTTTTTTTTATTTCGTGCTTCAATTCAAGGGTTCTAAATTCTAATAGAAGTTGCCCCAGAACCATGCTTAATTGTCTTAATTAGAATACCAGATTAGACCACAAAAGCACAATCGATCGTACCAGATATCTGCCGTGGGGTGCAAGTTCATGTTATATAGCAGCCAATATTTACAATTACTTGTTGGCAGTTTTATGATTAAAGTAAGAGTGAGTCTATGGTACTATGCATAGCATGGATTAGTCCGTACTACGGGGCTATATTTTCATTTTTAAAATTTTAATGGTCTTTTCGAACCATTCAACGTGATCTCCACATGAATATGTACTTGCAGACTAAATTTTATATTTTTTCAAACTTTTTTACTATATTTTAAGATAGGTAGAAAATCACTTGATCTGAAAATTCTGGACCATCCAAAAACAGTGATTTTCTACCTATCTAAAAAATAGTAAAAAAATTCTAAAAAATAAAAAATTTAGCCCACAAGTATATTCCCATATGAAAATCATGTTGAACGGTTCGGATCGACCGTTAGAATTTTGAAAACGAAAATATTGATCCGTAGTACGGACCAATCCGTGCTATGCATAGTACCATAGACTCACTCTAAAAGTAATATCCAGGAAAAGTTAAGAGAAAGATTTAGCGTAAAATTAGCATAAAATTACTTCCCCTCCACAATCTAACAGTACGGCAACCACATCTCACTCTCCTGTGCGATTTTTTCAACCATAATGTTCAGAGGAATTGTTTCCAAATCCCCCACACTGCACACAGGAATATATACTTAAAACTACAGATACTGAACTCTAAAAATATATTTTACAAAAAAGAAGGTATCATATCATGTGGCGTCTTCTTTAACTCTAGCCCCTCCTTTCCTGATGCGTTTTGGGTTGGTTAACAACTTAACATGAAATAAACTCAACTCAAAATGAACTTTACATCAACTAATCAAGATATAATTTTTTTTTAACCTTTTGAACTTTTGCTTTATATAAAGAACAAAAATGAACTTTTGATGTTGGAATTCAGTCTTAAAAACCAGAGAGTTAAACGAACTAATCAAGACCTCATAATTTCACTTGTTATTCTTAAATTAGCAAGGCAAGAATCATATTGTTTCTCTCGGAAAAAGGAATCTATTTTTACAACTACACGGAAAACAGAAGTTACCTCATTTTTATAAGGGGGAATTTCACGTATACCCCTCAAACACTTCAAATTACATATTTCTCCCTCTAAACTTAAAAAACTCACAAGTTTACCCATTTTATTGTATTTTATATTAAAACTCATTCTAAATTTTAAAATACCCATTTTACCCTTTATTAAAAGCATATAAAAGCCCATCAGACTCAAATTAGAATCTGAAAAGTTCCTCTACTGTCCGATTCGTGAGCATCGCATTAAGATCTGTGAGCATCACTTCAATATTCGTGTTGATCTAGCACACAAGGATCTTAAATCAATTCCGATCCGCGCACATCGCATAAAGATATGTGCATGTCGCTTCAAAATGTGTGTGTTCGCATCAAGATTTGTGTCAATCATGCACGCACAGATCTAAAAGCAATTCGGATAGTAGACGAACCGTTCATGTTCAAATTTGAGTCTGATAGGCTTTATGTTTTTATTAAGGGTAAAATAGATATTCTATAAATTTAGAATGGGTTTTAATATAAAAGACAATAAAATGGGTAAATTTGTGAGTATTTGAAGTTTAGAGGGGGAAATACGTAATTTCAAAATTTAGAGGAAGAAATATGTAATTTTGAGGTTTTTGAGGGGCAAACGTGAAATTCCCCCTTTCTATAATCAGCATAAGTTTGTTGAAATAAACCTAATTCTTTCTTAATTTCTCCTCCTTAGCTAGAATCTAATTTCATAAAGCAGACGCCGCACCTAACTACATCTACTAAATCATTCACAGTACATTAGGCCTCTAAATTTTTGGAACAGCAGAAACTCCTTACAAATTTGTCACTGGCAAATTGAGGACATAGAAACAAATCAACATTTACATATTTCACATCAACATTCATGTCTCACACATAATAATTTCTTCACCAATTGTCTTGATGTGAGTACGCAAATTGTTCATCAGTGTATCAACCACCAAATCAGGCCGTTCTTTTGGTTTTACAATCCTAAGCGTCTTCAGGTGCTCTCTCTGGAATAACACGTTTATTCTATTTCCCAATTCCTCCTGGCTTATCTCTTCTTCTGGATCATCTTCCAACGGCTCCATAATGGTAAAAATTCATATTAGTCAATTAAGATAGGTGATCGTCATATAGGTACCAGCTAGTTCATAAGAGCTCCGACCTTGCTTAATATATAAAGAGTTTATAAATAAATTGTTATTAACCAGAGTGATAAGGCAATATTGGTTTTGGCCACAATTTACTCAGCATTTAACATGTAAAAATATTATATATTAAATATAATTAATGCAATTTATATACTTGCTAAAAAATATAACTAATAGAATTATTTACAATGCAATTGAAATAGTTGCTAAAAATATAATAAATCGAATTACTTCATTACTATAATTATTTTACTTATTAAAAGTGTGCTAATTAATATAGTAATGAAAATACAATTGATTTGGGGTGATCATTCCTAGAGTTTTTGTTTTGTTTTTACATGGCAGCCTCTGACTAACTTTTTTTTTTAAATAATAAATAAATAAACAGAGAAAGGGGGGGAGGGAGGGTGCAGAGAGATTACTTCACATAGGCGCAAAGTTAGCTCTTCCAGAAAAGGAGACTGCTTGAGAAAACAAGCCACTAAATCAATGTCATAACTCAAATACCAGAAGTCAATTTCCAAATGCCGCAAGTTTCTGAAGGTTTTGCTGCAATCACAAATGTCCTTCTCCAATTTTACCTTTATATTAAGAAAGAAACATCAATTTGAATGAATAAGGAAAAATCCATTTTTAACTGTCATTTATAACACATGTCATCTCAATAAATAGATCAACATGATTAGCACCCACCAAAATAAAATTTTCACTATGAAGCAAGAATTCCTTAGTTTCTTTTGTTTTCATGATTTATCTAGCTGCCAACAGCTAGCAAAAGATGGTACAGAAACAAGCCGCAAATGGAAACAAACTAAATTATAATTTGTAGTAAGAGATATTGTATATCGACTATCAGCACACATTTGTATTGCATAACTACTGTACATCATCATACAAGAAATGTATTTCCATCTGAGATGTGATCCCAATAAATGCATGCAAGAAGCTAATTTTCTTTTTTTTGTTTATTCTTACGAGAAGAGAAATATACCTTGAACTGAGGAAGCAAACCAAGACTCAGATGTGAAACATTTGAAAGGCTGCTGAGGAGGTTCAGATCACCATGATTATCGTCCAGATATGAAGGGATCTTAGCATATTTAAGGGATGTCATGTTCTTAAGTTCAAAGCCTTCCATATCTTCATATGATTCAATGACAAGAGAAGCAAGAGAGGGACAAGAAATTCGAGTTCGCCTTGCTTGAGAGCAACTATAGAGAGTCAATTCCTTCAACACCTTAGATGAAATTTCGGTGATATCCAAATCACACAGTCGTAAAACCATAGTTTCAAGGACAGGGCATTTAGAGCAAAGATTTTGTGTAAATTTACAATCATCAACAAGTGCTATGCCCATCAGATATACAAATTTCAGAGCAGGTAGGTGTACTAATTCTGTCCTAATACCAATAGGCAAGGCATCAGCAATATTTAGACGCAACACGAGATTTTCTAGTTTTGTGCAAGAGAAAATAAATTCAGGCAAATCTAACAGATCCGCTCTATCTCTACCAACAATAACAGCAGCCTTCCGAGGCTCTAGCCCTATACCATCAATAAATTCGAAAGAAATTTTGGAATCGTAGTTCAGAATAGCATTAGTGTATTCAAACACGTGCAACTTTATTGGGTATCGATTTTCCAACACACCAGACAGAAAATTGTTGAACTTATCATCCTCGAAACTCCCATCCACCCAAAAATCAGTAACACTAAATTTTAGGACCGGCAGAAAAGTCCATGCATTTCTCCATCTTTTGGAAAGGATGCATGTCTGAACAGCCTCTTTTGTACTCAGGAAGGACAGGATTTTGGGCAATATTTCATCTGGCAAGCTACTAAACCAGTCCATGGCGTCCTTCTCCTTCAAGGTTAAAAAAAAACAAAGCCCAAAATCTTTTCAATGATTTGCTCAAATTAAAGAAAAGGGTTCAGACAAAACTTTAGCTGTGATGCTTCCCCATCACCTTTCTTGTTGTTTTTCTTACTTTGTCATTTAAAAGAACTCCCAGAGGGTTCCATGCCTAATTTCATTTTGAGTTCAAATTTGTTCCCCAAGTTGAAAAAAACTGACAAACCTATCCTAATCTGATTTTTGAAAGGTTTGTTCTTTGAACTCTATAATGTTGCAAATACATATACAGATGATTTATTGAGGCTACATATCTTAATTGAATAAATGAAATGGTCAATCTTAATTAATATTTGAAGTTAAATAAACAATAGGCAATGCTAGGTTGCAAGATCAAGAAATGATGCAAATTTGCTAAACCAAGGTCAATCCAATAATTGCACAGCTGAGGAACTATTTGACATTAAATGAACATAAATTTTTCACTCTTGGCCGACAAGCCAATACAATCCCCTCATGGAAAAGAGAAATTAAAAATCAATAAAGAAAATGCGGGACTGATGAGAAGGGATGGTGCAAACAAGATTTTTAACCAAGGCCTAATTTAACTGAACTAATATTGAGTGGATGAGGCAAGAAATGAGAGGGAGTCGGACTCAATTTCAACAAGAAACTATTTAAAGGATGAAGGAACTGAGAAAAACCTGAAGAGGTGGTGCTCAGCAGGGCGAGATGGTTACTGCGCGGAGAGAGGCGAGGCCTAAGGAAGAGAGATGCGCGAAGATTCTGTAGTGAGGGAGGCGCTGTGAAACATCCCAGCTTCAAGATGCTCAGAAAATTGATCTAGATAATTGTTGAGAATTTCTCAAAAACCAGTGGAACTATGGTAATGACAGATAAGAGATGGAAACGTAAAATTGGAACAAATTATTATTTCCTTCCATAATGACTTTCCATACAAGGGTCTGTCTTGTATAGATGATACTGTTACAAAAGAAACAATCTTAATTCACTAATTAAAACTCTAGAATTAACTTTCAGAATTTTTTATTATTTTTTTACCATAATAAAACAGTGATTTTTCAAAAATTCTAAAAAAATAGTACAAAATTTAAAAAAAATGACAAATTTGGTCTCCAAGCACATTAATATGGAGATCATGTTGAAAGGTTCAGATAGAATATTTAAAATTTTAAAAATGAAGATATGGATGGAAAGTAAAACATGCACTTTACTTCCCAGAGCATGAAAGCCCACCTCACATATATACAAAAACTTGAGGATTATCAACATAGATGCAAAACTAAAGCTGATTAACCTCATGGCCCTCCACTGAATTGTGTAATTTGTCTAAAATATTTACAATTTCAGTTTCAATTACCCTTATTGTGCAATTAGACACAAAACTAGCCAAAACAAATGAAAACAACTAAATGAAAACAATCAGGGACCAAATACTAAGTTTGAAGGTCACCCTGCTACCTGCCTACCAGTACTGATATTGTAAAAAAAAAAAGAAAATTCATATCTAAGTTCTTCCTAACAACCCATTTTTATTAAAAAAAAACATATATAAGCTAACGAAGTACTAACAGTTCTTCAAATCAAGTCTTGCAAGCTAATGAAGTATGGTTGCCAAGATTTGGTGCTAATGATAAAAATTAAAACTCAGAAAAAATAGGGTTTGAGCTTGTAAGAATATGGAGTTCCCCTTTCAGTCAAATCAGTAACCAACGAGGGAGGGGAGGGGAGAGGAACAGAGGATTACCAGGTATGGAGAGGCCCAAGGCGGCAGGGGGCGCGATGTGGCTGGACGTGCAACCGGCTCTCCACGCGCGACCTGAACCAGAAGAGCTGAGAGAGGAGAGGTCGGGAGCAGATCCGAGAGAGAGGAGAGGTCGGGAGCAGAGCCGAGAGAGAGCAGAGCGAAAAATCGCGGGAGGAGAGGACCTGGCAGCGAGGCGCCGAGAGAGAAACACTCTGATCGGAACCAGCGCTCCCTCCTTAAAATGAGAAATAGAATTGACGTATTTCGAAATTTTCTGATCGGATCGCTGTGAGCGACGGGAAACGATTTTGTTTTACGCAATTTGGAAGGAAATTTTCCGCCCAAAATTTGGGAACCCATTTTTACAGCGTACAGCGAACTCCGTTTTGGTGCGTACAGCGAACTCTAATTTTTACGGACCAAAATGCCCCTACAGTCAAAGGCGGGGATATACCGTGCAGAAGGAACAGAGCAGGAGATCAAGCTGAGCAGGGGCATTTTGGTCCGTGAAATTTTGGTTCGCTGTACGCACCAAAATGGGCGCTGTAAAAATGGATTCCCCAAAATTTTCCCGTGAAAAACCAAGAGATTCGGCGGGAGTTCAATTGCCAAAATTTTAGCGGTATTTTATTTCCAGTGATACCCTTCCTCTTCTCTTTATATTCTGCTTCTAATCCATTTGGTACAAAGCGAAGAGGCAAGTTTCAGCGAAGAAGAGTCTTGGCAATCAGCGATTTTTGAAGAAAATTTTCCAAGCGATATATATGTTGTGTCGAGGAAGCGATCGCTGATTGATTAGCGATACCCAAGATTCTTGGCAATCAGCGAAGAAGATTTTTGAAGATTTTTGAAGATTCTTGGCAATCACTCGTGGTATACATGTATTTTATAATTTTGGACATTTCAATTAAAACTTTTATTTTGATTGAATTCGATTTGAAACCCGCTACAATAAATGGCTATAAATCTGATTTAAATCCTAAAGGTTTTTGTGGACACCAATTCAATCTTATAAGATCTTCATAAACTCGTATTTAGGTCCACAGCCCCATCCATTGGAAAGCCAGAGTGGTAAACTAACAGTATATTTTTTTTTTGTCAGTAATCAATGACGAAAATAAAGAGAATCTTATCCATAACATCATATGAACGCATATAAAGTTTATTAATTAGGACATTTTCTTGTAAATTTAACTCTTAATATAGTACATCCACTTGATATCTTAAAAATATCATACATTTATGATACATTTGAATTATTTAATAGAAGACTTTTCTGCCAAAACGATCCTAATTAAATACTCATGTTTTTTTAGAAAGGAAGATCACACGTAAGATTTTAGTTTTCTAATTTGAATAAATTCTTTTAAAATATAAAATAGATGTACATTAAAATTAGGATTGTCCTTCAGACTTCTCTCCGAAAAATAATATTTATTTCAAAACAAATTATAAATATAAATGTAATTTTTCCTCGTTTAAGAGGGTAGGAGTAAATATGAGCCATTCAATCAGTAGAAACAAAAAAAAGGGAATATAATCAAATCAATTAGAATGTAAATAATGTAACAAGATTTTTTACCTTTTGATGGAGTATAAATCGGATGCATGTCAAACTATCCTAATAGTTAATACCGTAGGATTTTTTTTTTTTTAAAAGAGTGGCATTACTATCGATCTTTTTTGTTTACATTTACATGAATTAAAAAAGAAAAAGAAAAAAGTAATCAATTACACCGAAAATTTTTTAGTTACCACCTCGATATTTCAAAAATTTGACATTGCCACCGATTTGTCAAAAAATTATATCTTAACACGTGCGTAAACTTAGTCTGCACACCATTTTTAGCGAGTGCGCACCAAAAAATCATATTTTTGCCAGCAGTTGTAGGAATTCTAAAAAAAGGATTTGGCCAGTCTGCGCACCCGCCAAGCATGGTGTGCAGATCCAGTCTGCGCACGTGTCAAAATCTGATTTTTTAAGCAATCAATGGTAAAGTGCGAATTTTGAAAGTTTGAGGTGATAACTAAAAAAATTTCGGTCAATTACAAGTCCAGAAGCAACCAGAAAGAATCCTAAATAACAAATAACTAAAAGCATATTAACCAACACATTTACCTAATCTTGCATTGTAAGGTAGCATCAAATTAACCAAGAAAACCGAGCTCTTAACGGATTTTTTTAATTAAATAATAGAACAACAGTATTAATTTTTTTGTTAGCTCATTTTATATTTCTTACTAGAGCTACGGGAAAATTTATGATAACACCCAATTAGGCAATTAGCCGTTGTTTGCATCATTGCATGTGTGTGGTTATTTATTTAAGAATTGCGAAAAATTATAACTGAGTTACTGGTTTAAATAAGAATCATCTAAAAAAAAAAAATGTAAAAATGGGCCATCTGACGTGAGTTTTTTTTATTGGTAGAAATTACCATAAAACAAGAGAAACGGAAAGAGTGTGGGAGGTGTAATATTGATAGTAATAGCGGATTCTTAAAATTCAGTCCAAAGTTTGGAGCCTATTTAGAAATTCCGGTCCAAACATTTTTTTTTTTTTTTTGTCAATTTCCTTTCATTTCATACTCTTTGAACTGTGACTGCCGCATAAAATCCTGTAATATTTTGGATAGGAGGAAGAAGAAGGAGATTAAGGGTTTAAATATTAAACCCTAAAAAAATACGTTTACAACAAAAATATGCATATGTAGGACCAGATTTACATTCCCAGCTCCAAACAAAAAAAAAAAATTGAAAAATTTTGGACCGGATTTAAATTCCGGACTCCAACTTTTGGACTGGATTTCTAACTTATTAATTTTCTGTGCAACTTTTCGTATTGCTGTAAAAAAAATAAAAATATATATATATATATTTGGACCGGAATTTCCAAATAGGATCCAAATTTTTGGATCCGATTTTGAGAAGCCGCTATTACTATCAATATTACACCTCGGACATTCTTTCCATTTCTCTCTCTTTATTTTTAATCATTTCTACCAATAAAAAATTCTCATCTGACGCCTCATATATATGCCCCAAAAATGGGCGGTGAGGATATCTGATATAGCTTTCTTCATCATAGTCTAATTTGGGCTTATTGAGAATCTTATTAAGTGCTTCTGCTACAATATCAAATAGAAAGGGGGATAAAGGATCCCCTGCCTCAAACCTCTTTTGCAACTAAAATACTCCCCCATAACACCATTGAGACTAATACAAGTTTTGCTACCACCTAAAATATCTGCTATCCACCTTTGAAATTTTAGACCCAAAATAAGTCCGGATATACAAAGTTTCATAGGCATCAAATAAGTCCGGATCCAACATGATATAAAGCAGCTTTAAACTGATATTACAAAATTTCACAAAATTATATTTCAAGCACCACTACACTTAGAAGTTTTTAATAAGAACATATAACTAAATCAATTGAAACTAGACATCCCAAGAAAAGAAAGCTCAACTTCACTAACTACAATTGAAACTAGACATCAGCAAAGTAAATATTCTACCAACAAATCTTAGCAAATAAAATATTCTACCAAATATTCAGTCTCAGCCTCACAAAAATTGATTCCTCTTCTTCACACCGCCATACAAAATGTGCACAACTAACGGCTTCAAAAACTTGATAATACATCACCGTTGCGTACAACAAACAAAGCATAGCAAAACATTCCACAATGGAAATGAACATTTGTATGTAAATCTAACACGTAAATAGATACTGATACAAAACAAGTATCCTTTATCCAAGTCAGTGGATGACAGGCTTTAGGGGTTGCGCTCACCTTTGACAAGTCCAGGTTTGCATCCAGATCGTCATCTAGTTCTCCGACCACGCTTCTACACAATTTCTTAAAGCAAAATATATTCACAAGAAAAATATAATATACCTTATATATTCAAAGAGTAGGGTTCAAATGCCTCGTGTCTTTCATGTCTCAATCGTGCCACACAACATTATCTCCGTTTTTCAAAGTCTAAATGGTCGATTCGAACCGCCTAACATGATCTCCATATTAAAATGTGCTTGGAGACCAAATTTTATACTTTTTGGAAAAAATTTACTAGTTTTTAAGATATGTATGAAATCACTGATTCTGAATCATCCTAAAACAGTGATTTTGTACCTATCTAAAATTATAGAAAAATTTCTTTATGATAATATTTGTAATTTTCATTTTCCATTAATTTAGTTTTTTTTTTTAATTTCGTGCTTCAATACAAGGGTTCTAAATTCTAATAGAAGTTGCCCCAGAACCATGCTTAATGGTCTTAATTAGAATACCAGATTAGACCACAAAAACACAGTCGATCATACCAGATATCGGCCGTGGGGTGCAAGTTCATGTTATATAGCAGCCAACATTTACAATTACTTGTTGGCAGTTTTATGATTAAAGTAAGAGTGAGTCTATGGTACTATGCATAGCATGGATTAGTCCGTACTACGGAGCTATATTTTCATTTTTTTAATTTTAATGGTCGATTCGAACCGTTCAACGTGATCTCCACATGAATATGTACTTGCAGACTAAATTTTATATTTTTTCGAACTTTTTTACTATATTTTAAGATAGGTAGAAAATCACTTGATCTGAAAATTCTGGACCATCCAAAAACAGTGATTTTCTACCTATCTAAAAAATAGTAAAAAAATTCTAAAAAATAAAAAATTTAGCCCACAAGTATATTCCCATATGAAAATCATGTTGAACGGTTCGGATCGACCGTTAGAATTTTGAAAACGAAAATATTGATCCGTAGTACGGACCAATCCGTGCTATGCATAGTACCATAGACTCACTCTAAAAGTAATATCCAGGAAAAGTTAAGAGAAAGATTTAGCGTAAAATTAGCATAAAATTACTTCCCCTCCACAATCTAACAGTACCGCAACCACATCTCACTCTCCTGTGCGATTTTTTCAACCATAATGTTCAGAGGAATTGTTTCCAAATCCCCCACACTGCACACAGGAATATATACTTAAAAACTACAGATACTGAACTCTAAAAATATATTTTACAAAAAAGAAGGTATCATATCATGTGGCGTCTTCTTTAACTCTAGCCCCTCCTTTCCTGATGCGTTTTGGGTTGGTTAACAACTTAACATGAAATAAACTCAACTCAAAATGAACTTTACATCAACTAATCAAGATTTAATTTTTTTTAACCTTTTGAACTTTTGCTTTATATAAAGAACAAAAATGAACTTTTGATGTTGGAATTCAGTCTTAAAAACCAGAGAGTTAAACGAACTAATCAAGACCTCATAATTTCACTTGTTATTCTTAAATTAGCAAGGCAAGAATCATATTGCTTCTCTCGGAAAAAGGAATCTATTTTTACAACACGGAAAATGAAAGTTACCTCATTTTTATGAGGGGGAATTTCACGTATACCCCTCAAAAACTTCAAATTACATATTTCTCTCTCTAAACTTAAAAAACTCACAAATTTATCCATTTTATTGTATTTTATATTAAACTCATTCTAAATTTTAAAATACCCATTTACTCTTTATTAAAAGCATATAAAAGCCCATCAGACTCAAATTTGAATCTGAAGGGTTCCTCTACTGTCCGATTTGCGCGCATCGCATTAAGATCTATGAGCATCGCTTCAATATTCGTGTTGATCTAGCATGCACGGATCTTAAATCAATTCTGATCCACGCACATCACATTAAGATATGTGCATGTCGCTTCAATATGCGTGTGTTTGCATCAAGATTTGTGTCAATCATGCACGCACAGATCTAAAAGCTATTCGGATAGTAGACGAACTGTTCATATTCAAATTTGAGTATGATATACTTTATATGTTTTTAATAAAGGGTAAAATAGGTATTCTATAAATTTAAAATGAGTTTTAATATAAAAGACAATAAAATGAGTAAATTTGTGAGTATTTGAAGTTTAGAGGGGAAAATACGTAATTTTAAAATTTAGAGAGAGAAATATGTAATTTTGAGGTTTTTGAGGGGCAAACGTGAAATTCCCCCTTTCTATAATCAGCATAAGTTTGTTGAAATAAACCTAATTCTTTCTTAATTTCTCCTCAGCTAGAATCTAATTTCATAAAGCAGCCGCCGCACCTGACTACATCTACTAAATCATTCACAGTACATTAGGCCTCTAAATTTTTGGAACAGCAGAAACTCCTTTCAAATTTGTCACTGGCAAATTGAGGACATAGAAACAAATCAACATTTACATATTTCACATCAACATTCATGTCTCACACATAATAATTTCTTCACCAATTGTCTTGATGTGAGTACGCAAATTGTTCATCAGTGTATCAATCACCAAATCAGGCCGTTCTTTTGGTTTTACAATCCTAAGCGTCTTCAGGTGCTCTCTCTGGAATAACACGTTTATTCTATTTCCCAATTCCTCCTGGCTTATCTCTTCTTCTGGATCATCTTCCTCCGGCTCCATAATTGTAAAAAAATCATATTAGTCAATTAAGATAGGTGATCGTCATATAGGTACCAGCTAGTTCATAAGAGCTCCAACCTTGCTTAATATATAAAGAGTTTATACATAAATTGTTATTAACCAGAGTGATAAGGCAAGATTGGTTTTGGCCACAATTTACTCAGCATTTAACATGTAAAAATATTATATATTAAATATAATTAATGCAATTTATATACTTGCTAAAAAATATAACTAATATAATTATTTACAATGCAATTGAAATAGTTGCTAAAAATATAATAAATCGAATTACTTCATTACTATAATTATTTTACTTATTAAAAGTGTGCTAATTAATATAGTAATGAAAATACAATTGATTTGGGGTGATCATTCCAAGAGTTTTTGTTTTGTTTTTACATGGCAGCCTCTGACTAACTTTTTTTTTAAATAATAAATAAAGAAACAGAGAAAGGGGGGGAGGGAGGGTGCAGAGAGATTACTTCACATAGGTGCAAAGTTAGCTCTTCCAGAAAAGGAGACTGCTTGAGAAAACAAGCCACTAAATCAATGTCATAACTCAAACACAAGAAGTCAATTTCCAAATGCCGCAAGTTTCTGAAGGCTTTGCTGCAATCACAAATGTCCTTCTCCAATTTTTCCTTTATATTAAGAAAGAAACATCAATTTAAATGAATAAGCAAAAATCCATTTAAAACTGTCATTTATAACACCAATTACAAATAGATCAACATGATTAGCACCCACCAAAATAAAATTTTCAATATGAAGCAAGAATTTCCTTAGTTTCTTTTGTTTTCATGATTTATCCAGCTGCCAACAGCTTACAAAAGATGGTACAGAAACAAGCCGCAAATGGAAACAAACTAAATTATAATTTGTAGTAAGAGATATTGTATATCGACCATCAGCACACATTTGTATTGCATAACTACTGTACATCATCATACAAGAAATGTATTTCCATCTGAGATGTGATCCCAATAAATGCATGCAAGAAGCTAATTGTTTTTTTGTTTATTCTTACGAGAAGAGAAATATACCTTGAACTGAGGAAGCAAACCAAGACTCAGATGTGAAACATTTGAAAGGCTGCTGAGGTTCAGATCACCATGATTATCGTCCAGATATAAAAAGATCTTAGCATATTTAAGGGATGTCATGTTCTTAAGTTCAAAGCCTTCCATTTCTTCATATGATTCAATGACAAGAGAAGCAAGAGAGGGACAAGAAATTTGAGTTCGCCTTGCTTGAGAGCAACTATAGAGAGTCAATTCCTTCAACACCTTAGATGAAATTTCGGTGATATCCAAATCACACAGTCGTAAAACCATAGTTTCAAGGACAGGGCATTTAGAGCAAAGATTTTGTGTAAATTTACAATCATCAACGAGTGCTATGCCCGTCAGATCTACAAATTTCAGAGCAGGTAGGTGTACTAATTCTGGCCTAATACGAATAGGCAAGGCATCAGCAATCTTCATACGCAAATCGAGATTTTCTAGTTTTGTGCAAGAGAAAACAAATTCAGGGTAATCCAGCAGATCAGCTCTATCTCTACCAACAATAACAACAGCCTTCCGAGGCTCTAGCCCTATACCATCAATAAATTCGAAAGAAATTTCCGAATCGTAGTTCAGAACAGCATTAGTGTATTCAAACACGTCCAACTTTATTGGGTATCGATTTTCCAACACGCCAGACAGAAAATTGTTGAACTTATCATCCTCGAAACTCCCATCCACCCAATAATCAGCAACACTAAATTTTAGAACCGGCAGAAAAGTCCATGCATTTCTCCATCTTTTGGAAAGGATGCATGTCTGAACAGCCTCTTTTGTACTCAGGAAGGACAGGATTTTGGGCAATATTTCATCTGGCAAGCTACTAAACCAGTCCATGGCGTCCTTCTCCTTCAAGGTTAAAAAAAAAACAAAGCCCAAAATCTTTTCAATGATTTGCTCAAATTAAAGAAAAGGTTCAGACAAAACTTTAGCTGTGATGCTTCCCCATCACCTTTCTTGTTGTTTTTCTTACTTTGTCATTTAAAAGAACTCCCAGAGGGTTCCATGCCTAATTTCATTTTGAGTTCAAATTTGTTCCCCAAGTTGAAAAAAACTGACAAACCTATCCTAATCTGATTTTTAGAAGGTTTGTTCTTTGAACTCTATAATGTAGCAAATACATATACAGATGATTTATTGAGGCTACATATCTTAATTGAATAAATGAAATGGTCAATCTTAATTAATATTTGAAGTTAAATAAACAATAGGCAATGCTAGGTTGCAAGATCAAGAAATGATGCAAATTTGCTAAACCAAGGTCAATCCAATAATTGCACAGCTGAGGAACTATTTGACATTAAATGAACATAATTTTTTCACTCTTGGTCGACAAGCCAATACAATCCCCTCATGGAAAATATAAATTAAAAATCGATAAAGAAAATGCGGGACTGATGAGAAGGGATGGTGCAAACAAGATTTTTAACCAAGGCCTAATTTAACTAAACTAATATTGAGTGGATGAGGCAAGAAATGAGAGGGAGTCGGACTCAATTTCAACAAGAAACTATTTTAAAGGATGAAGGAACTGAGAAAAAACTGAAGAGGTGGTGCTCAGCAGGGCGAGATGGTTACTGCACGGAGAGAGGCGAGGTCTAAGGAAGAGAGATGCGCGAAGATTCTGTAGTGAGGGAGACGCTGTGAAACATCCCAGCTTCAAGATGCTCAGAAAATTGATCTAGAGAATTGATGAGAATTTCTCAAAAACCAGTGGAACTATGGTAATGACAGATAAGAGATGGAAGCGTAAAATTGGAACAAATTATTATTTCCTTCCATAATGACTTTCCATACAAGGGTCTGTCTTGTATAGACGATACTGTTACAAAAGAAACAATCTTAATTCACTAATTAAAACTCTAGAATTAACTTTCAGAATTTTTTATTATTTTTTTACCATAATAAAACAGTGATTTTTCAAAAATTCTAAAAAAATAGTACAAAATTTTAAAAAATGACAAATTTGGTCTCCAAGCACATTAATATGGAGATCATGTTGAAAGGTTCGGATCGAATATTTAAAATTTTAAAAATGAAGATATGGACGGAAAGTAAAACATGCACTTTACTTCCCAGAGCATGATAGCCCACCTCACATATATACAAAAACTTGAGGATTATCAACATAGATGCAAAACTAAAGCTGATTAACCTCATGGCCCTCCACTGAATTGTGTAATTTGTCTAAAATATTTACAATTTCAGTTTCAATTACCCTTATTGTGCAATTAGACACAAAACTAGCCAAAACAAATGAAAACAACTAAATTAAAACAATCAGGGACCAAATACTAAGTTTGAAGGTCACCCTGCTACCTGCCTACCAGTACTGATATTGTAAAAAAAAAAAAAAATCATATCTAAGTTCTTCCTAACAACCCATTTTTATTGAAAAAAACAAATCTAAAGCTAACGAAGTACTAACAGTTCTCCAAATCAAGAAATCAAGTCTTGCAAGCTAATAAAGTTTGGTTGCCAAGATTTGGTGCTAATGATAAAAATTAAAACTCAGAAAAAATAGGGTTTGAGCTTGTAAGAATATAGAGTTCCCCTTTCAGTCAAACCAATAACCAACGAGGGAGGGGAGGGGAGAGGAACAGAGAGATTACCAGATATGGAGAGGCCCAAGGCGGCAGGGGGCGCGATGTGGCTGGACGTGCAACCGGCTCTCCACGCGCGACCTGAACCAGAAGAGCTGAGAGAGGAGAGGTCGGGAGCAGATCCGAGAGAGAGGAGAGGTTGGAAGCAGCGCCGAGAGAGAGCAGAGCGATGAATCGCGGGAGGAGAGGACTGGCGGTGAGGCGCCGAGAGAGAGAGAGAGAGGAGAGGAACGGAAGGAGGAAGGGCCGGGACAAAATCGCGTGAGGGAGCGAGAGGGAGATCGCTGGTTTTTTCCAGTGAATATTTTGGATTGCGACTAAGATTGATCTGCACGATTTTAAAGCAGATTCAAGAGACCAAAGTTCATCAAATCAGTGTTGTAAAAAAACGGTCGTTTCGGCTAATTAATCGGCTAATTAGTAGTCGTTGACGGCAATCAAACTGTGACAGATTTTTCTGATTAATCGGCCGATTATTTTCAATTATGACTGATTATTTTCAATTATTTCAGATTAATCGTTTGACGGTACCTGTTTGTTCGACGAGCTCATTATGTTATTTACAACACTACATCAAATTGTGCAATTATATAGTTAAGTCCAGTATTTTTTATTGTCCAAAGGGAAAACAAGATTTGACGGCTTCATTCCATTTGTATAACCGATACTTCTCAATTTTTTGTTAAAAAAAAATGTTATTTACAACATTGTTGCATTGTTTTATGATGTTTACCATCATTTAGCTTAGTTTATAGTTTTGAAGAATTCCAAAATATTGATACATGTACGATATTGTTTAATTTATTATTTGTTTAATATACGTGCTGTTGTATTGTCCATGTATTAGACTCATTTGAAATGCATGTCTTTATCATTTATTTCTGAAAATTAGAAATTTTTAATTCAAACGCATATGTGAAAAATGATAATAGTTAACTTTCTTTGTTTAAATAGACATGACACGCATATGAAGAGTTTTGTGTGAAGAGTTCATACATAAGTTATGAATTAAGTAGTTAAGTCCATGTACAGAATATTAAAACCATAAATATATGTGTGTTGGCTAGATTGTCTATTTGCCCAAAATAAATAATTTTCTTTTCTAGCAAACAAAAACATAAACTGTGAAATATATACTCCAAGTTTACCTGACTATAAAATATTAGAGGATAATTAATAAAAATTATGAAATTAAAATTGAACTCCTTAAGTATCGGTATTTTCAACATTTTCAATAATATGTTAGTTGTTTTGCATATCTTACTGTCTTTTTTTTTTTTTCTAACTTTTTGTAATGGATTTTTTTGTTTAAATGGAAGGGTTCTAAATGATTTTTTTCTTATCATATTTTTTTATTACTATAACATTCAATCTCAAAATTTGGTTTGATTTACTTTATTTAACTGGTCTTTTATATTTTTGATAAATTAGGTTAGCAAAATATTGGTTGTTAAATTGTAACCATCTTTCATGAACTGAATAAAAATATTTAAATTATATTATGGTTTTATTCTAAATTGTAGTTCTTATTTTACAATTGTTAAAAAACAATATTAATGTTGAAAAAAATTATCTCATTTTGCTGGATTATATTACGATGAATAAAATACATATTCCAATACAAAAACTTCTTAAAAGATAAATTCACATATACAATACATGCTTTGTTGGTAGATCATGGTACTTTTCAAACATATATGGTAAAAGAATTCTATTCGATCTTAAAAAAAAAATGGACGGTTAATCTGAAAAAAATACCATAAAAGCATTTTCCATAAAGTTTTTAATTATGTCTAGTTTGTACAAAGAACAACATAAATAATTTTAATGAGCAACACCAACATCCGTACATGGAGCGAAAGTGTGACAAAAAGATCTGGTCTTTTTTTTGGTTCAGAGTAACATTGGGCGGTTAAGAGTAGATTTAGGAGTGCCGATGGATACGGTGCGGATTGAATGAAGACATTTTCATATCCATTTCTATATAGAATTGGTCTTATTTATACATATTCTTATCTGTTAAGTTTTAGTCTTTATTTTATCCTTATCTACTAAGGTAACGGGTAATTGAACAAATATTGAATAATCATTGAATAAATTAATATCTTATATAATTTAATCTAAAATATAATAAATAATTACTCTATTAAACATATCATAAAATAGAAAAAATATAAATTATTATTCGAATATGACAATATAAAATAAATATTAAATTATATATGATAATTTGTATAACTATAAATTTCTTATTATTATGATTAGATTGATTTATCGACATTTTAAATGATGTTTTTTTTAGTAATTTACGATTAAATTATTTTTTCTAACAAGTACACAATAACTCATCCATATATACTTTTACCATATAAGCTAACAAAGAAAAGGTTTCTTACCCATAGTCATCCTCATACTCATTAAATTAACGAAAATAATTCTTATCCATACTTATTTTATCAACTACAATACAATAGTCGAATAAACGGCTAAAAAAAAAATTTGTTGACAGCCCTAGATAGAAAGGTAGTAGCTAAACTTAAACTGGTCCCACATAAGCTATTTTAAGCAACTTCAAAAATGTCAAAAAAGAAAAGCGAATATACAGATGGACAACACAGCAACACCAAGACTTTATATATTTGTTGCAAGAGCTAACCGCTCTAATCTAAAAGCCAGACCAGATACGAAGCTTCTCTTCTAAAACCACCATGAATTTTCACACCACAAATAAGATGTTCTTCTTGGTGCTTGTTTCAATCTTGCTGTTTGCTTTTATATCTAATTCTCAAGCAACCCGGCTTCCCAACTCTTATTCCTCTCAGAAAGGTTAACAATTTAATATCTTGTTTTGTTTTCTCTATGATTATATTATTTGAAACTTAAACTTAAGAACTTTAATTGTTATTTTTTTTAAAAAGTTCAGCTAAATAGAGTCATTAGAAATAAAACTAATTACAATTACACTTTAATTCTTTCACTGAACCAAACAGAAAAATCTTTTATTATTAAGGAAAAAAAATTCTCAATGTAATAATAAAAGTAACACTATTAACACTTTTTAGAATTCTACCTGTAACTAATAATATCAGTCATATTGAGGATATGAGAAACAGAGAGCAATTGATGTTGTAAATCATGTCAGTTTTATCTTAAAGTACCAGCTCGTTATCATTTAAAAGCAATTTAAAATGAGACTACAGTAACTACAGTGATTAATTTGAACTGAACTGTTGTTATAAGCAATTGAATTGATGCTGGATTGATTTTTGTTAGCAAACAATAGCCTTTTGAGTATTGTTGTGTGTACAAACGGAGAAGCATTGCACGGTATTTTACCGGAGAAGGTAAACTCGAAGAGAGCACCGGGTCTTACGCCTCCTTCGCTAAAGGCTAACACCAGTCCACCTGAGGGCCCACATAATCGCTAAAACGAGACTATAGTTCTGCTATAAGATGAAATTATTTTCTCATTTAGTGTAATTCAATTCAAGTATATGTACATTTGATGATAATAAGATCGAGATCAAGTGTGTGTACTCAATAAACTAAGAATAATTATGAAAGATTTAGTAAAATCTTTGGAGAATATTTTGGAGATATATGGTTACTTTGCTTTATTTATTTGATATAGTAACTTTACTTTCTTTTTTTAGTATGATTCTAATCTAAATATTATGAATTAATATCGAAATAATATTCATAAGATTTAAATATTATTCTGTAAAATTTAGATAGAGTTCTAGCCTACGTACTCTTTCTTCATTGTAATGCATAATTATTTGATTATTTACTATTTAGTGATAAAAGTTTTGTTTTAATTTATAGTCGAGAGTCCATCCTTTTTATATCTTTTATTATATCTAATTATTTTCTTCTTAAAATATCTGGCACCCCGCTAAAAAATGACTAATAATTAATTGTTCACAAAGAAAAAAAAAGAAACAGAAGTGAAAATTTGTTTTCAATCAATTGATAATATTCATGTTGCCTGTTAATTATAAAAAAAAATCAGTTAAATATATAAAGAGGGAAGGTGTGTCTTGGGATATTTCTCTTGATAGCTAGTACTACTAATTTTGGGTTATATGCAATTAATTACTAAGAAATTTTTCAGGGAGCTCCAGTCTTCCTGACGGTCTGATCTGACAGGAGCATCGCACGGTCAATATTTATCCTAATGTCTGGGATGAACTGTAAGATCCGGTATCCCTTTCGGTTAAGTTTTGTAGCCGGAAAAAAAAAGATAGATTTGTCTTCCCAAAAAAAATACAATCCAGGTCAATTCGGACGAATTCGTATCGGTCCTTCGAGTTGACTCAAATTTTGAGTAAAAGATCTGGACCGTCCGATTTAGATCCGTACTAATATTAAAGGGTCCCGTTCGTTATAGGTGTGGGCTGAATTGGTCTGAATTCTGATCGCAAGTTCAAAAATTAACTCAAACAGTATGTTAATGCAAGAATATGAATTCAATTCAATTTATTGTCAAGCTAACTATCTAACACTTTCATTTTTTTATTTAAAGAATTTTAATTATGTATATTAAAATTTACTTTATATTTTTTAAAATGTTTCGTGATTCATTTTTTTCATAAAATATTATATATATATATATATATATATATATATAGATGGGCTACGGTGCTTCGCGAAGTAAATGGTCTTTTATACTTCACGCCATATTTTCATTTTGAAAATTCAAACAACCGATCCGAACCGTTCAACATGTTCTAAATATTGAAATGTGCTTGGAGACAAAATTTTATATTTTTTGGAAGTTTTTTTTATTTATTAAGCAACTTTGAAAATCGCTGATCCACTGTGAACAGTAAAAAACAGTAAAAATTTCTGGACCACCGGATCAGCGATTTTCAAAGTGGCTTAATAAATAGTAAAAAAATTCCAAAAAATATAAAATTTAGTCTCCAAGCACATTTCAATATTTAGACATGTTGAACGGTTCGGATCGGTTATTTGGATTTTCAAAATAAAAATATGATGTGAAGTAAAAAAGACCATTTACTTCGCGAAGCACCGTAGCCCATCTCTATATATATATACACATGTAATTTGGTGATTACAATTTTATTTTGCAAAAATTTGTTTATTGCCGAGTTTATCTTCTCCACCGCTCTCCTAATCCGGACGACCCGTTTATTTTTATATTCCTTAATTGCCCCTGAACTTCTCTTCTATTTGCCAAAGATGCCCTTTTGATAAATCGTCAATACAACTTGTGAGCTCACCGAAGCACTGCTCTTAATTATTTTCTTCGACATTAACATAGCTTCTGTTCTCTGTTCTTTTTTTGTTTTCCCATTTGTTACAAAACGTGAAAACTATTAGCTTATGATCTAAGTAAAGTGATCCGAATCAGGATACTAATCACATCTTTGTCAAATGCCAGTAATGAAAAAATTTCCTAGCATTTGACAAAACCTCACATCATATTTTGTTTTAACAAGCAATATTTTGTTTTGCGGTGCGTGCACATGAAGTACTACGATGTGATGGAGCCATACCTCGTCAACCTGGGTCTCTACCAGGTTGTGGACATTGTGCGGACCGAGAAAAGCATCATCAATGCTTCTCTCATTGCTGGACTGGTGGAGCGATGGCGTCCCGAGGCGCACATGTTTCACATGCCGTTCGGAGAGATGACGGTGACTCTCCAGGATGTGAGTGCTCTCTGGGGTTTGCCTATCCGTGGCACACCCGTCGGCGGCGTCTTTGACAGCACCAGATTCGCAGGTTATGTCGAGGAGTTGTTGGGAGCTGAGCCTTCCTATGTCATTGGGGAACATGGGAGGTCGAAGTTCCATTTGCGGATGATGAGGTTACGGCAGCACTTCATCGCGGGTCTCTCGGCAGATTCCACCGAGCTGGAGATTCAGAGGTAAAATTTATAACTTGTTTGTACTAATCAATTTATAATACGATGATTATATTAGAATTTTTATATGTTTTGTATTGCAGATATACACGGGGCTACGTGATGGACCTTTTTGGTTTTGTCATGTTTCCTGATTCCAGCGGTGACCAGATGCCGATGATGTATTTCCTGTTGCTGATGAACCTTGAGCGGCCGTCGACATACAACTGGGGTGGGGCTGTCCTGGCATATCTATACTCCCACCTGTGCCGTAGTAGTGAGGTAAGTTACCAACTCTTATTTTAGTGTAAATTATTTAATCAATCAATCCATCAAAATACACTGACGTGTAATGTTCTTGAAAATGCAGCCGAAAGCGAAGCAGATGTACGGGCCGGTACTCCTGCTTCAGCACTGGTCGTGGTCACGGCTATCGGTGGGCCGTCCTATCCCCAATGAGGCGCCGGATTGGGGAGAGCCTTGTTTGTTTAGATGCCCGGCATACGCCAAGAAGTGGTACGGTTTCCACCACTACTTGGATCGGACCCACGGTGCTACCGTTGGGATCAGGCATGTCCGGTCAGAGCTTCAGAGTTTGCCTGAAGCTCTTGTTGAGTGGACGCCGTACGACGAGTTGTACGCGGAGTACCTCTTGCCGGGAAATGTGTGTGACGAGTAGGAGCGGGCGATGTGGTTCTATCGAGGGCCACTCATACACTTCTGGACAGTGGAGCACCACTATCCAGATCGGGTGCTCCGCCAGTTTGGTCGAGCGGCGTTGATTCCTACAGACCCATCTTTGCCGCATTCCATGCACAGAGCCCTGCACAGGTAAGTCGTAGTCTATTGTATTTATTGTCAAATACATCAAATTACTTGATAGCTTTGTATTGCAAGTAACGTCTTCCACCGAGGGCGACTGGATAAGGACTGGAGCACCCATTTCGATCCATACTACAGGACGGCCCAGGATCCTCAGCAGATCCATTTCTATCATGAGCCAGATGGGATCATTCAGACCCAGGGAGATCCCCAGTTGATGTACGATGTATGGTACACGCAGGTTTGCATGGCGAGTGTCTATCTGCATGATGATTACGGTGCCCATCTCCGAGACAGGATCAAAACCGATGATGGTTACCATCCCAACGGCCGTGCATGGGCTCGCCAGGTAAAGCACCTAAAACCACATAGTTTTGGTCTAACTTAGTAGTTCATCAAGGTTTGATCTGACATGCCAAATTTTTTTCAGCTTCTGGCCGTGATCAAGGAGTGCGGGCATGGGATTGCCATGCTGGGAAAGAAGAACTGGAGACGGCTTGGGTACCGTGTCCTCAAGAAGAATGCGAATGTGGTTGAGGATGCCGGACACGGTGAAAAGATCATCGGTATGCTACGAGACACCGGAGAGAACATCAACTGGCGTGAGATAATTTCGACCGAGCCCGACCTGAGCCCGGTTCTGCTAGATGATATGCCATCTTCCCCCGATTCACATCCAGAGTGGGACTACCATAATTGGGTATTGTCCGGCATTGGGTGGACGGCATGGTACGACGAGCATGGACGTCCGGTGCAGCCTCATGTATGTCATACTTCAGTATCTGTCAGGTTTTAATAAATTTCTTCATTCAGATCAAATTTAATAATTTATGTGTATGATTGCAGGGTCCAGCAGAGATGCCACCACAGCCACCACCTGCGGAGACCGATACTTCTGAGTACGAGTCCCTCTCGTGCAGTCTCCAGGACTTCGGGGTATTCGATGAGAGTTTCATGTCGGCACCGGCATGGCCCCGATATGGCACAGAGATGCCGCATGATGGAGAGGCTAGTGGTAGCGGGTCTCATACTCAGTCTGCCTTTGGGACTGGGTTTGCCGCATCTATCTTCGCTACACCTCCGCCAGTACCGACAGTCTCCACGGGCGATGCCAGATGGGATACTGCCGAGCAGATACTCAGGTCTGCCGATGCCCCAGATGAGCCCGAGAGAGACAGAGCCTGGCCGCGCTGGCGCCGGGCGAACGCCGGAGTACCGCCTCAGCGATATTCCCCCTCTCCGTTTTAGTTGTATTTTTACTAGTTTTGTACTATTTATATTTGATATACTATTTATGTTTGGTATATTTGGATTATCCTATATTTCGGTTCTTGTGTATGTGTGCTTTTATGGTACTATTTTTATATTTTTTAGATCAAAATAAATTATCATGATAATGCTAAACAGAAAATATTATAACATTAAAATATTAGCACAACATAAAAAATAATATAGCGTATTGTAATGTAATGTAATGTAATTTAGCGTAATTTAACATAATATAGTGTTATTCAATATAATTTCAATTAATATAGCGTATTTTAGTATAAATATGCTAATTATATCAAAAGAAGTAATATAATAAAAAATTTAAACAAAAAATTTCAAATTTTCAGTGTTAAATTTTAATATTTTGATCTTCATAGTGTCTCTCTTTAAAAAAGAAAAAAAAAAAAGAAAAAAAAAGGTACCAAGCCGGCCAGAAAATGGCCGGCTTAGGGAGGGGCTAAGCCGGCCATTTTCTGGCCAGCTTGGGTATTTTTCGATAATTGGTCCGATTCTGGGTATAATTAATAATTTGTATTAAACTTTGGATATTAATAAAAATGTCGGCTAAAAATGCAACCTCACATCTTTGTCAAATGCAATATTACCACCGAAACAAGATGAGTTATATTCCCGATGGGGAACGACAATTGAATTGCAACTTTTTGTACTAGATCGTGAGAGCAAGTGCCCAGGTGATTGAAGGATATCAAAGTTACCCCCTCCACCATGTCTTTCGGGAGCTCTTCTCCACACAGTTTTAAATCGCAGCACGCAAACAACAAAAGGATTGTGAATAACATAATTTTTGTTACCGCTTGACTAATTTATACTAAATAAATTCAAAAATAAAAAATGAATTGATGGATTATATGAAACAGGATATCAAATTTTTGCATATAAATGCATCACTCGTGAAGTAAATCGGTTTTAATTAACGGTTTGGATTCATCGTTTGAAGCCAAATCTGATAGATTTTGAAGTTATGATCACCAAGTTCTCCTAGTTAGCATAGCACCCGCTAACTTTATTAAATTTTTATAAAATGTTTATGAAATAATAAATATTAGCTAGAGTCGTTTATAAAAAAGATTAACCGTTTAATGGTTTCTTAGACAAGAATTAGGAACCCATTTCTTATTCTATTCAGTTAACATTTCTCTCATGAAGTCTTCAAAAAATTTCTCATTCCGTAAAATTACGAGATAATAATTGTGTTTATATGTTTTGATGGAGTTTGAGGTATATGCGGAGGAGAGACAAAATTTCTTTTGAAATGATTGCTTTATTTTTCTTTTTAGTTCTGTTGGTTGCACCAATTCGCTCGCATCTCTTCAGATGCAACTATTCAAAGATAATGCAAAATTTGGATCCATATTTTATTCAGTCCAATATGGTTTAATCTATATTTAATGTCAGAATTCAAATATTAATTCAGCCCAAATAATTTGGCCCGTAAGACATTTTCAACACGAAATGCTGAAATGGGCCTCCACAAGATGCGAATTGAAGGGTTTTTAAAAAGAGTTAGTGGAAGTCTCAACAAATTTAAAAAAGAAGTTCCAATTATAGGTGGAATATTGCCAAGACGGTATTGCCTATGACCTATTTCAAATAGAAAAAGAACTAGGTAATTGTTCACGATTCACTGAATCTCCTAGTTGTTGTTTTTTTTTTTTTTTTTTTTGAAGGATCTCCTAGTTTTGATTCACTGTATCAAGATATTGGAATTTACTAACCATATCTCTGACATATAATTATAGGGAGATTGATTGACTGCCCGTCTGCCCCGTACTTCTGTGTCCTCCATTTTCCCACTATCATTTGATGTGGGACCCACATGTCATATTTGTGTGAAACTTTGGTGATGGTCAAACACGAGGCACTGTATACGTATATATTTTTCATAACTGAATGTATCGATCGGATAATTAAAAAGATATAGTACTTTGTGGGAAAGTTGGTGATGGTCAAACACGAGGCACTGTATACGTATATATTTATCATAACTGAATGTATCAGATAATTAGAAAGATATGGTACTTTGTAGGAAATTTGGTGTCATCCGAAGTTTCCCTCAAAATTAATACCTCATGTTTACCCTAGTATACTCTCACCTTTATATATGCCCCTCAATATTATAAATGAATCTTCCCAAAGCAAAACATCGAAATCCAAAACTCAAGTTCCAAATCAAAGTTATCTATCAATGTCATCTCAAGCATCAATCGACCTCAAAATACACCACCCTCAAAACTTTCGATTTAACTCAATCCCAGACTCACATGATTGGTCTGATCTCTATGATCATCCATCTGCACAACCCACTGGTCTGGATTCAGTCCCAGTGATCGATCTAAATGATCCAAACTTAATTTACAAAATACGTAAAGCATGTGCAGAATGGGGAGTTTTCCTGATAAGGAATCATGGCATTGAACCAGAACTTTTGAACCGGTTTGGTGCACAAATCCATCGGTTGTTCGCACTGCCGGTTGAAGTCAAGCTCAAGGTGGCCAAGACTCAAGGAACTGATTCAGGCTATGGTGGTGTACCTATCTCTCAACTTTTTCCCAAGTTCATGTGGTATGAAGGATTTGCCATCACAACTGCCCCTCCTGTTGACCAGGCACAGATACTTTGGCCGGATGATTATTCTTCTTTTTGGTTATCCTTAATTTGTACTTCTAGATAAACTTTCTTAATTACTAACTGATAATAGAAAATAAATTATATTTCTGGACAGGAACATTCAAATAATTAATGTAAAAACATAATAATTTAATTTATTGTGTCATTTTATAAATAATTCATCACATTTTACTTGTAGCCAGGTGATAGATGAATACATGATGGCCATAAAACCACTCGGCTGTAAACTGATGCATGTGATGCTTCTTTCATTAGGACTAAGTGAAGAAGAAATAGACAATAGCCTAATAGGTGATTCCACCAAAATAAAGAATGCAATTCATCTGAACTCGTATCCTGCTTGTCCCGATCCTGATCGGGTTGTCGGTCTGGCACCCCACACTGACACCGGCTTTGTTACAATTCTATACCATAATGGAGTAAGCGGGCTTCAGGTCTTGAGGCGCAAAGATGATATTGGCCCAGCAAGATGGGTTACGGTACCGGTGGTACCTGACACATTTGTAGTCAATATTTGTGATCTCATGCATGTTCTGTCTAATGGAACGTTTCACAATGTTGTGCACCGGTCCACGGTGAGCAAGATGAATCAACGACTGTCGGCTGCGTACTTCTTTGGTCCTCAAGTTGATGTGAAGGTGGGGCCTCTTAGTGAGTTAACGGGACCGGAGCAGGGCCTGCCGCTGTATAGGCCAGTGACGTGGCTGGAGTTGCAGAAGTTGAAGAGTACCCTTCATGATAAGGCGCTTCAATCAATGAAAATAGATGGCAAAATAGAGGATCATTATATTCATCTGTAATTAAACGTGGGAAGAATGATCTCAATCTCACAATTCCACTATTTGACTATTGTTCCACTCATAGCCATACAATCCCATATGATCAAATAGATAATTGGAGAGTGATTTAGATTCAAAATTATAATATTGATCACTATTTTTCTTTTACAGTTTTCATAATCTGAAAACTACTTTTACTTTTTTTTTTTTTCCCTATAGCTAATTTTAGTGCTTGAGCGTAGAAAAAGCTATATTGATGATTTGTTCAAAGCAAATGCTAAGTTTATCATGTCTGAATTTTGTTTATTAATACTATGATTGATTAAATTATTTATCAAACAATTGTCCCGCATTCTGCTGCATACATATTGAATTGAAGTTTTTTTACTAATAATATTCCAAATTTACATTAATTTATATACTCTATAAGTTTGAACAGTATTCTTTCTATATATGCTCTGCCTTTAATTTATTTAGTCTCCTAGATAAAGAATTGACATTAGGCATTGTGGTTCTCTCTCCTCAAAAGCCTAGCTAGATCTTACACATGTTTCTTTGCTTAGCGGTTCAGTTTGTTTATAGGTGGGTTTGTATTCGTCACATATCTTATATCCTGTAAAATTGATCCGTTTGGTTAATTTGTTTCATGAGATGAAAACAGCTTTAATTAAGTTTCACAATATTTCTTAAGACATCTATATATATATATATATTTTTTTTTTCTGTAACAGGTAATTACACACTGAGATCTGACAAATGTGAGAACTGATAATTACAATTTTATGTCTATTACGATTATCAGGTTACTATATAATTAATATATTTTACAACTGTGAAGGCCAAGTTCTCAAGTATTGTCCCAGTTCTCCCTAGATCTCAGCTGGTACAAGCAAACTCTTTTATTTATCCTTAATTGAAACATTTAGTACAGTTATTTGTTTAATTCTTCAAATTTAATTTTATTAATTGTGAGTTAATATATAGCCTAACACCTTTTTGTTCTCATATGTTCTGCCGGTGTTGATTCCATGGTTCTAAATATCTAATTATGGTTCTTATTAAATATATAAAGACTAAAAGTAAATAAATTGAAGTTTTTGTGCAACTCCGAGTAGTAACGAAAAAATTTTAATCTCTTAAAATTATTCTAGGATCAATTAAATCAACTTAAAGAGATGATGTATACAAGCTTTCCTGGCTTCCCAGTGGTTTTCCTGAACACGATTATTATTGCATGTTACTCTTCTAATGAGGATACTATATATGATCAAGCATGAATATTGGAAGTTTTGTTGGTCCCTCTTTTGTAAAGAAATCTCTGTGGTATTCCTTGTGTTTCTTTTGGTGACAACAACTGGTGATTATCCAAAATGTACACCGAAAAAATTAACATATCGGAATAGGATTGTCATTTTCATATACTGCCTCATGGTGCTGACTCTTCCCATCTCGTTACGTACCGAGATGGACTGGTACCAAAGGTGCTTGCTATATGTGGGGATTGGCCTCTTGCTAGTTTTGATTTTGCTCATCTACGTCGCTTCTTTTGAATTGCCCACAGAGAATGATACACTTGATGGCTCTTCTGAAGGTGAGAACAATGTAAATTTACCCTATTTTCTATTAGTTTTAAATGAGAATTTCTTACAAATGAGCAATCAACCAATTGAGTTGTGGGCAATTTCTGACTTGCTTTCATCACTTGATTGAAGAAAATGTCAAAATCTTAATTGTGGCTATTAGCCCCAAATATTTGCTCTAATTGTAAATTATTTTCTGAATGGGACATGACCATAAATTCAAAACTGACAACGACTGTTCTTTCTATTGCAAATGTCTCTCGGTGTATTTAGAGTCGGTACTAAGGAAACACTTCAAGTTCTTGATGTACACCCCAACAACTGTTATTTTGGTCATCAACCTATATCATGAAAATCACTTGTTGGTTTTCGGCATATTGCTCAATGTGGTCGTTACATTATGGGTCGGGTGCTACTCCAAAATCAGGGAATTGAAATGCATAGCTAGGCAGCAGAAAGAAGCTAAAACTCATAAATAAATGACGACATAAAGAAATGGCATAGAGCATCAACTTTCTTAATCATAGTGGCTCTTACACTTACTTCCATCATGAGCGACTGCATTGCATTGGACGACCATACGAGAACAAATGTGCATATTGGATGTGTCATTCTGTTCTTGCAAGTTTCTATCTTCCATATTGGCCTTGTGGAATTGAAAGAGGAGAAATGCAATGATATAGATGATGCTATCACAATCCCATAGAATGAGGGATTGGAGTGTCAAATCGAGATCGAAAGGTCACAATCATTTCGAATGGACCCCCTTAATTTATTTCCTTATATAAGATAGATTGTTCAACTATGCAACGACCATTGAAGCGCTCTTATAGATGTTGGATTACCTTTGGTTTGTTTTTGTAGCTTATCTGGGTTGAATCTGGACTTGATCCTTTTTGTTGTGGTCCCAAAATTTCAGTAGTTTCCTTTTATAATTTCTTTTACTTTTACCATTATATAATCACAATGTTATTGGAAAATCCACCTTTAGATATTTTAGTTCAATAAATTTTATTTGGTTCTGAAAGAGCTACTACTGGTACAGTTCAGACGCATTTCTTTCCATTAAATTATGTCTCAATGACAATCACTGAACACAATACCTAATTGGTCCTTAACTGGGAACTTTCATAGCATTACTCCAAGCAAAGGAGGGGATTGAATTTTGTCAAATTAGATTAGTTGGACCTGGTATGCAGCAGTGTACCAGTTGGTATCTAGCAAGGCCTTAGTACAAATGCTTAAAGAATATAGTTACATTCCACTACACTTCTTGACTACTTTAAGGGTTGTTGAAAATAAGGTCACATGTCACTGCACGATGTTGTAAGTAGAGTATGCTACTATAAGGGAACATTATTAATTTATTATTAAGTAGAGTAGGGTGAAATGGCACCATTGGTTTTATGTTTCAATCATGTTTCATACTTTTTGTCTTCATTTCAAAGTTTTAATGGTCGATCCGAACTGCTCAACATAATTTTTATATTAAAATATATTTGGAGGCCAAATTTTATATTTTTTTTGGACCTTTTATAATTTTTAGATAGGTACAAAATCATTGTTTTGGATGGTTCAAAATCTTTAGTGATTTTGTACTACGATTAAGAACGGTTTTAGTAGAGAAAGAGGAGGTAGCGGTGGGTAAGCATTCAACTTGGTTATTTTATTTTAAAAATCCAAGTTGCGGGTTCAACGCCCAATGCTACCCGCTTTTTACCTTAAGACTGTTGGTTACCCAAATGTCGATAGTTTGATTATTTCTCACAACTTCACAGTCTCTGTAAAGGTTTTCAAAAAAATAAAAATAAATAAATAAACGTTTTTAGTAGAATTTTGGAGATATATGTTCCTTTTTCTTTCTTTATATATAGTTTTTCTTTATTAGTATGATTAATTATTATGAATTAATATCAAAATAATATTTCATAAAATTTAAATATTATTCTGTAAAATTTAGATACATTAAATTTAGATAGAGACGTTCTCGCCTACTCTTTCTTTATTTAGTGATAAAGTTTTGTTTTGATCAGTGTTCTAAATAGCGCGTTATAGCGCTGCTATAGCGTTTTTGGACCCTAAACGCTAAGCTATGGCATCAAAATGCGCTAATTGAGCTATGACCGCTATAGTGGTAATAGCGGTCTGCTATAGCGCATAGCGTGTAGCGCAAATAGTGCGCGCTATGCATAATGGGCTTTTTTAGGCAATTTATATGAGCTTTAAATAAAAACCCAAAAATTTAAATAAAAGCCCAAACCGAGAAGGAAACCCTTGCTACAGATCTAGGTTATTTTGAAATTTGAATAGAAAAAAAAATAGATTATGTCATCAGTCATGATGCTTAAGATATTTTGAATAGAAAAATATCGAAAGTTTATGATATTACTATGGATATTTTGAACCGCAATTTGGACTTTGTACTGGTTCAATATTAATATTATAATTTCTTAATTAATTTGGTATTATTTATTGTTATATGAGACTTTAGATAATGTTGATATTTAGTACAAATATATAATATAATTTTTGTAAAAAAAAAAACGCTATGTAGCATAGCTTCCGATATTCGCTATAGCTTTTTTTGTAGCCTTCCCGCTATGACGCTATAAACACTATTTAAAACATTGGTTTTGATTTATGAGTCGAGAATCCATTTTTTTTTTTTTTATCTTTTATCGTATCTAATTTTCTTCTTCTTAAAATATCTAAAAAATAACTAATGATTTTTCACAAAGGAAAAAAAAGAAGAAGAAGTGAATAGATCCATTTTAATTTGCTTTCAATAAATTGATAATATGGATGTTGTCTGTTATTTATAAAACAAAAATCAGGACAATAATTACAACTAGAAAGAAGGTGTCTTGGGCTATTTCTTTTGGTAATAGCGTCATACTATTGATTTTGGGTTATATGCAATTAATTATTAAGAAATTCTTCAGTGAACTCCAATCTTCCTGACCGTCTGATCTGATAGGAGTATCACACGGTCAATGTTTATCCTAATGTCTGGGATGATCGGTAAGATCCGGTATTCCTTTCGATTGATTTTTATCGGATAGCCGGAAAAAAAAAATATAGTTCTCTTTCCAAAAATTACTATCCAGGTCAATCCAATCTGGGGACAGGATTGAAGAAACCCATCCATTGCCAAGTGGATCCTCTCCTCTCCAGTCTTCACCGCTCTCCTAATCCGGATGACGGGTCCGGACCTCTAAAGTAACTCAATCTTTGAGTTTTGGATCGAGAACGTCCGATTCGAATTCGTCATCGGGATGTGTGCGCTCACTTCGGAGATAGATTTTCGCGGATTCGAATCGGACGGTCTCAATCCAAAATCCAAAGATTGAGTTACTTCACTGGATCCTAATTCTCAGCCGGATGACCGGTTTATTTTTGTATCCCGTAATTGCCCCTGAACTTTTGTTCTATTTGCCAAAAATGCTCTCTCAATCACCGATACAATTTGAAGCTCACCGAAGCACTGTTCTAGTTATTTTCTTTGACATAGCTTTTGTATTTTTTTTTTGGTAAGATATTGACAAAGCTAGTTTAACTACATGCAACGCAGGATCAATAAAGATAAAATACAAAAGTATTGACTGATGTGCTGCTTGAAGACAAAACCACTCTGTTAATATCGTAATCCAATTTTGTTCCCATTTGTTACAAGAAGGGGTGTGAAAACTATCAGTTTAAGATCTAAGCAAAGTAATCCGAATCAGGATACTAAAATTCAATATAATCACATCTTTGCCAATCATGAAAAAATTTCCTAGCATTTTACAAAAAACTCCCATCATTTTTGGTTTTAACAAGCATTACAACATGCCATCTTAAAATTCAAATTCACATTAAAGAGGGAAATAAAAGATGTCACAATTAATCTAAGATAAATTCCTATTCTTTCATTTCACCATTCACAACTTTTATTTGCTGAGCAAGAAAACATTCTATCTTCCGATATCCGACTGCAAGAATTATTACCGAAACAAGATGAGTTATGTTCCCAAATGGGAACGACAATCGGATCGCAACTTTGTACGAGATCGTCAGAGCAAGTGCCCATGTGAAGGAAATCAAAGCTACGGCCTCCACCATTCCTTTCGGGGGTTCTTCTCCATGCAATTTTAAATCGCGATACGCAGAAAACAAAAGGATAATGAACAACATAACCGAGGCGGCAGTGAGGAAGGTGAATGCCATTGTATCATGCATTGCGAGGTAGACGAATAAATTCGGAGCGAGAACGACATAGACATGTTTTAGAGCTTGTCCCAACATGGAAGGATTCACTTGTTTACCTGTGACCGGTACCGGTGATAGTGGTGGTGGTAGTGAGTGTTTCTCATTGTGTTCATCAAATTGTTTCTCTTCCATTTGTAAACTAATTAAGGTGATGTTTTGTTTTTCAATGTTATTGAAATATTGAATTCTTTTTGGTGTTAGCAGAGGAGAAGATTACAATGCTATTTAAACAAAAATTGTGAGGTCAAATATTGAAAAAAATAATAAATAGTAGTTTTTGACAATACATTTCATTTTAGTTGAAATTTTTTAGTTCTTTTCTTGTTGAATAACATTTTATTTATTTAATTTATTTATTTAATTGTTTGATACATATTTATATTTTAATACATTTTAATCTAGAATCGCTATTTGATTTCCTGTAAATCCTGTCAAGCTTTGTTAACCAAATTATTTATATAATAGTGTATTTCCCATGCACAATCTCAGTATTAATATAATTGAAGGACAGAGATATTTCTTTTACTAGTCTCTTAAACCTAACAAACTCCACCGTGGCATTTTTTTTTTCAGGGTATACGCTCTGTAACCATGAACAAAAAAAACCGCAAAGACTGAAATTTATTTTATATCAATATTCACTATTCAGAAATACAATTTTATGGGTTATATATATACACTGCTCCTTTTTAATGCATAAAATCTCGAAAATATGTGCATTTGAATTAAAATCAAACCTTGATATTGTAAGGAATTTTTTTAATTTAATCTTAATTTGTAATATTTTGATTTGAGAGTTTACATGTAACTTATCACAGGTTTAGATAATATTTTTAATTTTATATTGTACCGGAGTACGCAAAGTTCTCTTAATTCCTTTTTAAAACCAATTGACTTGAAAATGACATTAACTTTTCCATGTTTTATGCACAGGTAATATGTACTCATAAGGTTCCAGATTACATTGACTTCTCCACAACATATATTTTATAGTATGACCTATGCTAAAAGAAGATAGATAAATTAAAATAATTCAAGATTTTTCTTTCTTCTAGATGGGTAACAAGCAAAATGTAGAACAATTAGAATTATCTGAATTCAACCTCTCAATTTGAAGAAATTCAATGTGGAGCTGCGTGACTGCTTATACAGTTTGTGTGATTTCTTTTCTACTTTATCTGTATTTGCAGAAAATTTGGTATTTTTTTAAAAGAATTATTGTTGTGGCCCCTCGAAATTTATAAAAATTTATCTCTTAGCAATTAATGAAAAAAATCACGTAATATCATACATTCTAATTTTGTAAATGAGTCAAGCGGTCAAGTTCTCTCTTTAATTGTCATTGTATCGGCATGGGCTTAAATTAAATAGGAAGGATAATTAATGTATATCTTTTGTTTCTAATTAGACAACAGGCGTATGTAACTTGCCACATAAAAATGGTCGTGCATCAGTGTAGAGAGTTATATATATAGTCCAGAATACAAAGAGTTAAATAAAACGGTGCATTAATTAGTATATAATTATCATATAGCTTTTTTTGTTTTTGGAGCCTGAAATGAATTTTGGTGTCTTATTATCACTTTGGTGTATTATTATCACTTTTAGGAGCTTTTTTGTCCTTCACATAAATATAATTGCATATTATATTTGTGGGAAAGCATTGTTTTATCATTGCTTTAAATCAATGTTTAGGTGCTACGTACGGTAAATAAAAAGGGGTAAAAGATAGTTATTAAAAACATTTACAAAAATTATATGCCCGGAATTAAATATGGACTATGATTTTGTCGGTATTGAATTTCTTGATTGAGATAAAGAATATCTAATCTAAAATTATAGAGAATTCAAAGGGACATGCGCCTTCTCAGTAATTAAGACAATTAAATAGAAGAATTACCTCTTTGCTATAAACGCCATCAACAAGGTGATATACAATGAACAGAGAAGACAAACCGTCTATAGAACCACTTGTATTCTTCATCTTTTCCAAGAAATATTTATTGCTTTTCCATCTTATAAAAGGGAGAAATTAAGCAGGACAGTAGAAACCCATAGTACAAAAATTCTACTTGCATTGCTCGCCGTTCTTTTGTAATATCAAATACTTATCCATGGGCATGTCACTCTCCACTCAATGTCCCATTGACACACTAGAAACCACAAGGAGCATAAGAAGAATTGAAAAAGAGACTAGATCACATATGTTTAGTATTGTGGGGTACTCATTAGATAAGGATATTGGCAAAGGGAAGTTTCTCGAATCAGCCATTTTTAATGTCGGTGGACATGATTGGAGTATCAAATACTACCCAAATGGTTGTCATACGACAAAAGATGACGAACTATCTATACATCTTAGCCATAAAAGCATGTCAGAATGTGTAAAGGTACAATTTAGTTTAATTATTTTAGACCAAAGTGGATGTGTCTTACCCATAAAGAAAGCAACAGGAACTACAAGTTTCAAATCCAATTCGGATTGGGGCTATCAAATGAAAAGAGCAGTGTTCGAGTCAATTATTAAGGATGATTGTTTCGTAATTAAATGTGTGCTTAGTGTTTTTAAAGTTTTTCCTGTGGAGCGAGCATCATCAGAAATTGTTGTTCCGCTTGGTAGTATCCAGCAGCAACTCGGCCATCTTTTGGAGAATGGAAATGGAGCGGATGTTACATTTGAAGTGGATGGGCAAACTGTTAGTGCTCACAAGTGCATTCTTGCTGCGAGATCTTCAGTCTTTTCGGCACAATTTTTCGGTCTGATGAAGGAAAAATCAGACACAACAATTAAAATTGAAGAAATGGAAGCTCCAGTGTTCGAAGCACTGCTTCATTTCATATATAATGATTCATTTCTTGGTTTTGAAGAGAGTGAAGAGAAACATGACACTAAATTAATGGCTCAGCATCTCTTGGTTGCGGCTGATAGATACGATTTGGAGAGATTAAAGATAATATGCGAGAAGATCTTGTGTGATAGTATCAACACGAGCAATGTGGTTACCATGTTGTCTTTAGCTGAGAGGCACAATTGCAATCATCTCAGAATAAGATGTTTAAAATTTTTAGCCTCTCCTGAAATTCTTCAAGAGGTAGCAGGAACTGAACAATTTAAATTTTTAATTGGAAGTCGTCCATTACTTTTGAAGAAACCATCAGTGAAACAGCAATTTAGTTTCCTCCTTCCAGTTACAGTTGTTCTTTTCATTTTCTTTTTCACCAGACATTAATATATGTACTGCAACGTAGATGATATATGCATTGCGTT
Source organism: Carex littledalei (assembly GCA_011114355.1). Lineage (NCBI taxonomy): Eukaryota > Viridiplantae > Streptophyta > Magnoliopsida > Poales > Cyperaceae > Carex > Carex littledalei. The sequence goes on from CM022081.1 coordinate 5,195,959, forward strand.
TTGCAATATAAGAGGTGTTTGTGTGTGTGTGTGTGTGTGTGTCTCTCTCTCTCTCTCTCTATATATATATATATATCTTGTTCTTGTTATGTGTAATTTATATATCATAATTGTTCTTAATTTGTTTGGCCATGTTATATATCACATAATTTTATCCTGAGAATTCCTCTAATGGATAATATATTTATTTTTGTCATATGGTTATGGATTATACTTTGAGTACTCCATAATATAATGAACTTTCATTCTGAAAATCTCTTTATTCTTTTTTCCACATTATACCCAAATTAGAGACTCTTGTAATGATTAACATCCGTATGAATCAAACTATAATTTCTCTGAACCTGATTAAGAGGTTTCAGCAACTCTGTTTACATGGAGATAGGTGTAGGTCCGATGCCCATCGGACCTAGTTTGGTTCCGATGGGCAGATCTACCGTAGGATAACGGTGTAATTTGTGCGCACGAAACTTGAAACATACACGCACGGGGTTTAAAACATTTCGCACGAATCTAAAAGAAAATCGATGGTGATTAAACCCGTCGAACCGAGGTAGGTCCGATGCCCATCGGACCTACTCTCAAGTCGTTTACATGGTATTCAAAATAGTCGTTCAAGCAAAATTAAAAGTTTACACCAAGAAATGATAAATACTGCAAGCAAAACGACAATAAAGTAACTGATCAACTAGTCAAAACTAAATTAGTGGTAAAACAGAATTTATTCAAATAACTAATGATAATAATATACTCCAGTCCAGCCCTCTCACAGCTAGTATGTTTTTTGACCCAGCAAAATAAATTGAGAAAAACACAAACAAAATCAAAGCAGCAAGGAACTTCTTTTCTTGAATAACAGAATTCACATAGCCCCTTGTTTGAATTACCAGTTTACCTCATAAATTTCCCTATCATATTATTGGAATTATTGTCAAAAGCACCTTGATAGCTTAATTAGAATATGGAAAATTTGACGTGAAACCGAACATGCCGACATTTTTATTAATATCCAAAGTTTAATAGAAATTAATTAATATACCCAGATCCGTTGAAAAGTTATAAAAATATCCATACCGGCCATTTTCTGGCCGGTACTCAATTTAATTCAGTACCGGCCATTTCCTGGCTGGTACTAATTTTTTTTATTTTTTTTATTTTAAGGATGGGCATAGCATAGTTGGCTAGAAGAAAAAGTCGTAGGAAACTCGGATTGAATTTAATTCTTCAGTTAAAATCAAGCTAGCATTTAATTCTTTACAGTTAAAATCAAGCATAACATAGAAAAATTTAATTCTTTATTAAAATCAAGCTAGCATTTAATAGTATTTTTTTGAAGGATGGGCATAGCATAGTTGGCTAGAAGAAAAAGTCGTAGGAAACTCAGATTGAAGTTTGCACTCGGTTTGGCTAAGATCAAACAAATACATTTGGTTGCATACGTGTGTTACATCGGTTGCATATATCGGTGCATCATCGATGTTTTTGCAATGAAACATCGATGTTTCATTAGCCGGGTAGTGCTAAAAAAATATCGGTGCATTGCTGATGTTTTATTAGACTTAGCATTGGCAATTAAGTAGGGTAGTGCTAAAAAAATATCGGTGCGTCGCTGATGTTTTTGCAATAAAACATCGATGCACTTCTGCTGTCCTTAGGCCGTGCATAAAGCATCGGTACTCAATTTTAGAATGCTGGTTATTGTCAAATTAAATTCACTAGCCACATGTGAACAATAAATTTTCAGTGTCATACGACACTGTAAAAAAAACATCGGTACTTCCATCTGAGTTTCCTACGACTTTTTCTTCTAGCCAACTATGTTATGCCCATCCTTAAAAAAAAATTAAGTACCAGCCAGAAAATGGCCGATACTGTTGCAAAAAAAAAAAAATTGGGTACCGGCTATTTTCCAGTCAGTACTGAATTAAATTGTGTACCGGTCAGAAAATGACCGGTACGGATATTTTTATAACTTTTCAGCGGATCTGAGTATATTAATTAATTTCTATTAAACTTTGGATATTAATAAAAATGTCGGCCGAACACGTAACGTTATAGTGGAAAAAACGTGCCATGCCGTGACTAACACGCCGTGACTTTGATCTCATGCCGTGCCGTGACCAAAATGTCAAGAGGTGGTCACGGCACGCGAATTGTCATATCACGTGAGTCACGCCGTGCCTAAACGTACCGTGACCATACGTGACTCGCATGACCATTTAATCATAATTTAGGTTAGTTTATTCAAAATTCACCATTAAATCAATATCTACTAGTCATAATTACACGTGACTCGCGTAACTATGTGTCGTGCCATGCCGTGCCAAAGTTTCAAAAGATGAGCACAATACGCAAATAGTCGACAAGCGTATCGTACCGTTCCGTGCCGTAACCGTGTCATTCTCTGACAGAGCCGGCTCCGCCGTGCCATTTTTCCCACGATAACATTTACCTTACAATCTTTGTATTGTGAATTTGTGAGCTCAGTTATAACCATTTTTTACTTTCTTCAGCATTCGTTTTTATTTTCTTTCCTTTCTGACATCTTAATTAAATGAATAATAATTTGAGTAGCCTCAATTCAGTACCCAAAAATTTCCGCATCCTATTTAGAGAAATTATGTATTATGATTCCCACTAATTATATGGTCCCCACTAATTATTATTCTAAAAATATATTATATGGTCCTCACTAATTATATGGCCTCCACTAATTATTATTTTAAAATCCCAGCACTCTTTTATGGTCCCCACTAATTATATGGTTCCTCCTTTCCCAGTCCCCTCACTCGTCTCTGCGTCAACATTTATAGATATAAATACCTGGAAGATAAGATAGTAACACTTGAAAAAAAAGATATTAATACTTTGATGCGTAACTTGTTATGATCATCATTTTTCCAGTCCCCCAATCGTCCTCGTGTCAACCTTCCTCTAATGAAGTAATGCGGACCCCGTATCACTGAATCAACCTTCTCCAATTGTTCATGTGTCAACCTTCTTCTAACAAAAATAATTGACCACATAGGTATAAATACTTGCAGCACTTGATAATAATACTTTCAGACGTCATTCAGTGTCATATGTAAAAACTACTTACAAGTATAGGCATAAATACTTGCACGACGAGTTATAAATACTTGTGTGCCAACGAGCCCGAAAGTATGTCATCATGGATCTCATTTGAAAGAGAAAATTGTGTAGAAGACGTTTGTGGTTTTAGATTCGCAAAATTTCTCACAGATCGTCAAAAATATGGATGAGATTGAACGAAGAAAAAAAAAACTCATCTTTAAAAACGTGTATGACCCCCTATGTAGTTTGAGTGGTCCTCACAGATATTTATGGTGCGGGTACGTTTGGGAGATTTGGTTGGAGAAATAATATTTACGTAAAAATTGTTCACATCATAGGTATAAATACTTCCGTGCATAGGTATAAATACTTCCTTACATACATATTAATACTTTAAAAAAAAATTCAGTGCTGGAGTTTTTGCGGTCCCCCAAGTAATTATGGTAGTTATGGTAGTTATAGTGCGGATACAGTGCGAGTACTGTAGCGCAGGTACTGTCATCAGCTTCCTAATTAAATCTACATAAATATAATATGCGAGCCCAAGATTTTAACACTCCACGGAAATGAATAATAATAAATGATTAAAGTCACTTAATAGACTTTTTTTTTTTGAATAAATGATTAAAGTCACTTAATAGACTCGAAAGCTGGAACTGATGCAAGTGCTTACGTCGTCACAATTATTCAATTATTAATTTTTTTTCTTTTTGACCACTTTTCTTTCTTTGACCTCAAATATGTTTCTTAGATATATCCTCAAAAAGCTGATACAGGGGTACTGATGCAGGTGCTTACGTCACCACAATTATTTTCTTGTTATACCTGACTCAAGCAAATTGAAACGGACGGTCCAGATTAACTTAAAATCGGAGATGGAGATTCGTGCCAAGTTAAAAGAACGGTCCTGGGTCGTCCATTTCCAATTTGCTTGAGTCAGGTATCTGGGGTGATCCGAATTCAAGTTAACAAATGAGGGTTCATCTCGGTCAAAGTTTATTCTCGGTCAATATATTAATTATTCTCGGTCAAAGTTTACTCACCAGGAATTATAACTTAATCAATAGAAACATTAGCCGCTTTCTACCTAGTATATTTAAGACCTCCATTGCATAGGTTACAAACAATAATAACGCACAACAATGGAAGCTAAGGCAGATAAGATTACGTTGATCGGCGGATGGGCGAGTCCGTTTGTCATGAGGGTCCGTATCGCACTAAACCTGAAAGGAATCAGTTATGAAATGTTGCAAGAGACGGTTGGGAAGAAGAGCGACCTCTTGCTGGTATCAAACCCAATTTACAAGAAGATACCTGTTCTGATTCACAATGGCACATCCCTATGTGAGTCCATGATCATCGTCGAGTACATTGTTGAAACCTGGAAATCTGTTGGGATGCCAATTCTCCCGTCCGATTTGTATGATCGTGCTATTGCTCGGTTTTGGACTGCCTATGTTGATGACAAGGTGAATTAATTGCGCCTTAATTTTTTTTTCTTTCCAGAATATATATATGCTCTTGATTTTGCAAATAATAACTGTGGTTATCTAATTGATTAAATGGATAGAAATTTCACTGAATTCTCTCTATGTTATTTCATCAGCTTCATGGGTCAATTATTAAATTGAGGAAAATGATGAAAGGAACTCCAGAAGCCGAAGAAGAGGCCGAAAAAATGACCACGATTCTCCAGCTACTTGAAGAAGCCTTTGGGAAGTGCAGCTTAGGAAAAAACTTCTTTGGAGGAGACAACATTGGATGCTTAGATATAGCGGTCGGATCGAACCTGGGATGGATAAAGGCAGTGGAGAAAATAGTCGGAATCAAGTTTCTAGATGAAGAGAAGGTTCCTGGTTTGGTCGCATGGTCGGAACGCTTTTGTGGGCATGATGCTGTGAAAGAAATCATGCCAGAGACTGACAAGCTGGTTGAGTTCACAGCAGTGCTGATGAGAGCCGCAGCTGCCAAGTGAACTTTGTTCAATTTATTATCTAAAATTTTCATTGATGTTTATTGTACCTGGTTTTGCTTAGTTACTCTGTATCCATTAGCTCCATATTAGTTATCAGTATATTGCTATTCTTGTACTGGCAAAGAAGATATATGCATATATATAAGAGGATGCGATTCTGTTTCACCAAATTTTTGTTAATTTAGTCATCTGGCACTGAAAAAACGCATAAGATAAATCTAGTGGAAATATATATCCACCCAACAAACGGGGTATAACTTCTAAAATAATTATACTATATAGAACATCAATTTTCACATTTTACATTTACGCATTAACTATTTTGTAAGTTCATATCCAATCCATATTAAATATTTTACTTTGAATCATGTCCAATTCCTAATCTCCATCAGGTATCCATTTAATTAGATTGATAACTTATTATCATCTGAACTGCAAAATATGATCATAATCTAATTCAAATGTTAATCTTATACCGGTAATTAATGTTCCTTATTAATTACCAAAATTAGAAACACTTTATAGTATTTATTAACTCGTTTATAGAGTTTCACAACCAATTCATCAACCTGAATGATCTATTAATAATATAATACTCAATGAATAAAAGAATAAATAAATCATACGATTACATGAACAAAATTTAGAAAACAATCATGCAATTACAAGATGCATATTAGAAGTAACGTTAATATATTTTATTTGGAAATATCAAATAAATAATTTCTTGATTATATTAATTGCAAATAAAAATAATCATATAACTGAAATATTTTTCTTAACGCAATTTAAAGCAACCACACATCTATCTTAAAAGAAAACATGATATTTTCTTTTTTTGAAAGTACGTACCCACAATTTGTTTGTTTTAAAAATGTTAAAATCTTACAATTAGAGTTCCTCAATTTTTTTTTAGAAATAGAGTTCCTGCATTATATAATTAATTTATATTTATCAAAAAAAATAAAATGAATTTTTTTTTGCAAGAGTCGCTGGTTGTTAGAATTTTGAATTACGTATTATATATGATTTGTCATCGAAGATACAGTATTGAGTATAAAATTTACAGTATTCGCGCAAGTTAAATGACAGTTGGTTTGGGTAAAAACTGAATACAAATTGCTGGATACAATTAGTCGCTTCTTTTATTTTTAATATCATTGAATCTTTTTGGTGTTAGCGGAGGAGAAGATTGAAATACTATTTAAACAAAAAAATGTGAGGTAAAATATCTAAAAAGTAAAGAATAGTAGTTTTTGACAATACATTTGGTGGTAGTTAATAGTTTTTAGTTCTTTTTTTTTTTGTTGGATAACATTTTTTATCTCACCTGATTTGTCATAATACATTTTAACGTAGAAACCCTTTTGTTTAATTTCCTGTCAAGCTTTGTTAGCCGATTTGTTTATATAATAGAGTGTGTTTCCCATACACAATCTCAGTAATAATAAATTGAAGGACATACAAATATAAACTTTTATTAGTCTATTATTCTGGGGAAGGTTCCAAATGGTCTTAAACCTAACCAACTCCACGGTGGCAGTTCGTTGATTTTTTTTTTTTATATAATATTTTTCTTGGGAGACGCTCTGTAATCATGGACAAGAAATCCACAGAGAGTGAGATTTATTTTATCAATATTCATTATTAAGAAATACATTTTTATGGGTTATATAAATTCTCTGCTCATTTTAATGCATAAAATTCGAAAAATATGTGCATTTGATCAAAATGAAACCGCGCGTCGAAATCAGACCTGGATATTGTAATAAAGTTTCTAATTTAATTTGAGCTTTCAAAATTTTATTTGAGAGTTTGCATGTAATTTATATGACAGGTTTAGATAATAACAGTTACTTTTACATTGTACCAGAGATATGCAAAGTTCTCTTAATTCCTTTTTAATATCAATTGACTTGAAAATGATATTTTGACTTGTCCATTTTTTATGCACAGGTATTATGTACTCAAAAGGTTCCAGATTATATTAACTTTCCACAACATATATTTTAGTATGAGCTATGCTAAAAAAAGACAATTCAAAAATAAAAATAATTCAAAATCTTTCTTTTTCTAGATGGGAAACATAAAAGAAGTGACAAAAAAAAAATAAACAATTAATTTGTCAAAATCCAAGACAACATTACTAGGCAATTTTTAACTATTTAAATTTTTTGAGATAAAGTTGAATAAATCTTTCAATTTTATATTCACAAGAATTCTATAGCCAAATTCTCAAATACAATATTTAGATATTGCCTTAATCATAAGATTAAAAACTTATTTTTAACTATAAGCTCTTGTTAAAACCAATATTTGATCATTACTCATCAACTATGAAGGAAAACAGTAATGAACTCCAGAAATTTGAACCCTACTTAATAAATGTTAGAGGAATTAATATATATATTCTCATCATAATATTATAATTTAGGTATTTCTCAAGAAAAAGTTTAATATAAGCTATTTTTCATCTAACTTGCTAATTTTATTGATATCCCCATTTTTTTAATTTAATTGCTTAAAAATATAGTTTAATATTAATAAAAAATAAATTGACAGATTTCACCTTACAAAAACTGTTACATTGACCACCTTTGACATTTACAAGGAAAGGATAAATTAATCTAATAAGAAAAAATAATTACAGGTTGTAATATGCTTATTTTTTTTCCTCCGTCAAATTAATTAAGGAAATGAAAAGAAAAAAAGTGTTCTGGATTAAAAAAGAAGAAGAGAGAGAGATCGTAATTATAACTCGGCAAAGGTTTTGATAATAATTATAAGTATGCAAATGATCCTTTGCGTTAATATTCTGATAATTGAGGTGCCATTCTAATTCATGTACACCACATATATTATCAAACTAACATTTAATTGTAAAATTCACGCATATATATGACGTTACAGTCTCTGTTCTTAAGATATTAATACATTAATTTTGTTTATAAAAAATATTTTCATTACTGATCAAATGAACCAAAACTAAGCAATGATAAGTACAATTGAGTCTGGCTATTATGTCAAACCGTTCAAACTAATCTATTTACGAGTAATATATTTACAAGTAAAATTTATAATTTGAGCTCGTTGTTGCTGGTCATGGTCTTATATAATAAATATTTGTTGCTTTTTACTCCGACATTTTTATTAATATCCAAAGTTTAATACAATTATTATTTATGCCCAGAATCTGATCCAATATCGAAAAATGCCCAAGCCGGCCAGAAAATGGCCGGCTTACTCCCCCCTAAGCCGGCCATTTTCTGGCTGGCTTATTCTTTTTTTTTAATGGCCGGCTTATTCTTTTTTTTTTTTTAAACCCGCAAAAAAACCTATATATACCCCTTTTTCTCTCTCGCCTCTCACAATGCTCTCATCTCTCAACCGAATTCTCTCTTCTTTGAGGTAATTTTTTTTTTATCTAATTTTTTTTTTAATTTATTTATTTTAGGGTTTAGGTGTTAGAATTTAGAGTATATTGTTGTAATTTAGTGTAATTAGCAAAATTGACCAATATTTAGTGTGTTTTGGTCATTTTTACCATAATTAGGCTGATTAAGCGTAATTTTACCGAAATTAGCACAATTGACCAATATTTAGGGTATTTTGGCCTTTTTTACCATAATTAGGCTAATTAAGCTTAATTTAGTGTAATTAGCACAGTTGACCAATATTTAGGGTATTTTGGCCTTTTTTTACCATAATTAGGCTAATTAAGCGTAATTTTACCGAAATTAGGTTATTTTAGACATCAGGATGCCTAGAGCACGGTCTACCCCGCGTCCAGTAGTGGACGAGCCGATCAGTACCAGCAGCACGGAGCACATCAATCCTCTCCTGTGGATTCCCCACAGCGAGCACCGAGTCTCACTGGCTTCTCGTGAGGTACATTCATTTTTTTAGATTTTCTTTAAATTTTGTTGGGTTTAACTTTTATTATGTTATCACCATGCGGAATACCTTTTTCAACGCAGGACACGGGTCTTTTAGATGTGAAGTTGAGGTGCGTTCACATGCAGTACTATGAGGTGATGGACCCGTACCTCATCAACCTGGGTCTCTACCATGTTGTGGGCATCGTGCAGACAGAGAGAAGCATCATCAATGCATCTCTCATCGCTAGACTGGTGGAGCGATGGCGTCCCGAGACGCACACGTTTCACATGTCATTCGGAGAGATGACAGTGACTCTCCAGGATGTGAGTGCTCTTTGGGGTTTGCCTATCCGTGGCACACCCGTCGGCGGCGTATCTGACAGCACCAGATTCGTAGGTGATGTCGGCGAGTTGTTGGGAGCTGATCCTTTCTATATCATTGGGGACAATGGGAGGTCAAAGTTCCATTTGAAGATGACGAGGTTAAGGCAGCACTTCAGCGCAGGTCTCTCGGCAGATTCCACCGATCTGGAGATTCAGAGGTAAATCTTATAACTTGTTTCAATAACAATTTATAATACAAGGATTCTATTAGAATTTTTATATGTTTTGTATTGCAGATATACACGAGGCTACGTGATGGACCTTTTTGGTTCTGTCATGTTTTCTGATTCCAGCAGTGACCAGATGCCGATGATGTATCTCCAGTTGTTGACAGACCTTGAGCGGCCATTGCCGTACAACTGGGGTGAGGCTATCCTGGCGTATCTGTACTCCCACATGCGCCGTAGTAGTGAGGTAAGTCACCAACTCTTAATTTAGTGTAAATTATTTAATCAATCAATCCATCAAAATACACTGACGTGTAATGTTCTTGAAAATGCAACCGAATGCGAAGCAGATGTATGGGCTGGTACTCCTGCTTCAGCACTGGTCGTGGTCACGGCTACCGGTGGGTCGTCCTATCCCCAATGAGGTGCCGGCTACATGGAGATGCCCGGTATACGGCAATAAGTGGCACAGTTTTCACAACTACTTGGATCGGACCCACAGTGTTACCGTTGGGATCAGGCCAGTCCGGTCAGAAATCCAGAGTTTGCCATTCGTTCTTGTTGAGTGGACGCCCTACGAGCAGTTGTACATGGAGAACCTCTTGCCGGACAATGTGGGTGACGAGCAGGAGTAGGAGATGTGGTTCTACTGAGGTCCACTCATACACTTCTGGATAGTGGAGCACCACTACCCAGATCGGGTGCTCCCCAGTTTGGTCGACCGGAGTTCATTCCCGCAGACCCATTTTTGTCGAGGTCCACGATTATGGACCTGCACAAGTAAGTCGTACTCTATTCAAATATCTCATATTACTTGATAGCTTTGTATTACAACTAACGTCTTCCTTACAGGATGAACCACCGAGGGCGACTGGATAAGGACTGGAGCACCTATTTTGATGCATACTATAGTACGGCCCAGGATCCTCAGTAGATAGACTTCTATCATGAGCCAGATGGGATCATTCAGACCCAAGGAGATCCCCAGTTGAGGTACGATACTTGGTACATGCAGATCTGCATGGCCAGTGTCTATTTGCAGGGCGATTAAGGTGCCCATCTCCGCGACAGGATCCAGAGTGATGATGGTTACCATCCCAATGGCCGTTCATTCGCTCGCCAGGTAAAGCACCTAAAACTACATAGTTTTTCTCTAACTTAATAGTTCATCAAGGTTTGATCTGACATGTCAATTTTGTTTCAGCTTTTGTCTTCGATCAAGGAGTGCGCTCATGGGATTGCCACGATGGGAAAAAAGAACTGGCGATATATTGGGTACCGCATCCTCAAGAAAAATGCAAATGCGGTTGAGGATGCCGGGCACGGTGGGAAGATCATCACGATGCTGCGAGACGCCGGAGAGAACATCAACTGGCGTGAGATAGATCCGACTGAGCCTGACCCGGGCTCGATTATTGGACATGAGATGCCACATTCTCCCAATTCGCATCCAGAGTGGGACTATCATAATTGGGTATTGTCCAACGTTGGGTGGCAGGCTTGGTACGACAAGCATGGAAATCTGGTGCAGCCTCATGTATGTCATACTTCAGTATCTGTCAGGTTTTAATAAATTTCTTCATTCAGATCAAATTTGCTGATTTATGTGTATGGTTGCAGGGTCCGGCAGAGATGCCATCACAGCCACCACCTGCGGAGACCGATACTTCTGAGTACGAGTCTCACTCGTACAGTCTTCAGGACTTCGGGGTATTCGATGAGGATTTCATGTCGGCACCGGCATGGCCCCGATATGGCACAGAGATGCCGCATGATGGAGAGGCTAGTGGTAGCGGGTCTCATACTCAGCTTGCCTTGGGGACTGAGTTCGCCGAATTTATCTTCAGTACACCTCCGCCAGTATAGCCAGTCTCCACGGGCGATGTCAGATGGGATAGCGCCGAGCTGATACGCAGGTACGCCGATGCTATTGTAGAGGCCGAGAGAGACAGAGCCTGGCCGCACTGGCGCCGGGCGAATGCCGGAGTACCGCCTCAGCGATATACCCCCTCTCAGTTTTAGTTGTATTTTTACTAGTTTTGTACTATTTATAGTTGGTACACATTTTATGTTTGGTATATTTGGATTATCCTATATTTCGGTTCTTTTGTATGTGTACTTTTATGGTACTATTTTTATATTTTACGGATAACATAAATTATCATGATAATGTTAAATAGAAAATATTACAACATTAACATAGTAGTACAACATAAAAAATAAACAGAAAAATATTTAAAACAATTGCTTAAGTGCGTTAAACAACAAAAATAAACTCATCAAGATTAAACCGACATTTTTATTAATATCTAAAGTTTAATAGAAAATTATGTGTGTTTAAAAAAAAAAAGAGACTAAGCCGGCCAGAAAATGGCCGGCTTAGGGGGGGAGTAAGCCGGTCATTTTCTGACCGGCTTGAGTATTTTTCGATATTGGCTCAAAATCTGGACATAAATAATAATTTGTATTAAACTTTGGATATTAATAAAAATGTCGGATTTTTACTTAATTGGGGAAGTCATTGACTGTTCAGATGTATGATGTATCTATTTATTGACAAATCAATTCCAAGTAGAGGGATATCTATAGGCAACAATAATAGAATGTGCCAATGTGGTTATAGGATAATCAGATAGTACATGGTCAAGATCTTTTATTTTATTTTTATTTTTGAAATTTTTTGCAGAAACTGCAAAGTCGTAAGGAGGAATTGAACTCTCGATCTTTGAATAACCAACAGTCTTGTAGGATTTTTTTTCTAACCAACTGTGCTACCTCACATTTCTCATAGTTAAGATCTTTTAATGAAGAAAATGGCGGTCATGATTCTTCTCTGTTTTCTGATACATATACAGATTTTAAAATATATATGGTAAAATAAGTAGTGTTATAAATTTGTGTCTCATTTAATATTTAGCTAAAATTCGTTATATGTTTTACAGTTATAAAATTTTAAGCTATTGATATATGATAAACTTGCGTCAAATTTTTAATTCTTATGTGTATGATACAAGTATGCTATATATTTTCAAATTAGAAATTAAGTTGTAAGATTCTAAAAAATTGTGAAATTAGGTATGTTTTCTTGAGCCATGTTTCAATTTCAAAAACTTATTCAGTCCATTTTTTTTCCAATAAAATAATTAGAATAAATAATTAGTACTTAATTGACATGATTTTCTGTACCCTTGCCAATAATAGTCTCATATATGCTGCAAGGAGAGAGAAGCACAACTTAGGGATTCTTTGTTTATTTCAGTTCATATTCAGGTACTGTAATGATTTGTTATGTAAAGAAAAGAGAGCTACCACCGTTTTTGGGATTCAAATCAGCTAAAATCCGAAAAATATGATCAGTATTTTTAGAATTTCTGAAATTTCGATTCTAGCTGTTCAACTTTTTCTGTGCACGTATTTTGAAACAGCTGATTTTTTTGTGCACATATCTCGAAACAGTTCAACAGCTGGATTCAGAATTTCAAAAATTTCAGCAGTACTGTTTATGATTTTGAATTTCAGCAGATTTGGATCCCCGTTCCTGTGCTCCCTGTTATGGTCCTTGTGGATACGGCGCTATTAATCTGCCTGAATTTTGTTGAGATTTACCATGCCATCAAGTTCAAGTCACTTTGACTTGGACTATTACTAGGCGGGACAAGGCAACTCACGGACTTAGCCGCGGCTAGACTGGTGAGTGGTGACAGATTGACAGGGTGAGGCGCAGCTGGCAGCCTAGACTCAGTTCTGGCCGCTGAATTTTTATCACAGAGGTAACATAAATTTTCAGTTTATATCTCAACCGTCCGATCTATTTTGGCACGAACTTAAAGAAGCTTTATTTCCATCTCAAATATTATATTACCTCAGAGAAAGCGGATTCCAGGCCGCTAGGCTAGTCAAATTTAGATTTCTTCAACAATTGTTGTCCTTATCTAACCGAATTCCAAGTCTCCAAAGGTTTGACTTTTGCATTTCCTCCTTCACTATATCATATTATTTCAAGTGAAGGCATGTGGATTCATTCTCTCTCACAAGTTCCTCTTCTACTCTTTCTTCTTGCTATTTCCAATGGATTCAACTGGAATTGAAGACCCGCGGAAGCCGGTAACAGGAGAATCAGCGATTGCCAGTACAGCTTCTCTGGTAAATGCATGTTTTTCTCAAGTTGTTTCACATAATTTCACCTATTTCTTTTTTTTAATAAAGTCTGGTTCCTCTCTAGTTAGGGGTGTCAATGGAACCCTTTTATCCGTTTACCCGATCTATATCGTATTCTTTACCCGATCTGTATCGTATTCTATAAGACAGGTATGGATAGGGTAAAGTTTCTTTTGTTTCGTAACTTATCAGGTATGAGTACCGGTAACGATTTTCTTTTCTATTAGCTTAATGGGTATGAGTATAAAAATACTGTCACCCGGTCCGTACTGTACGTTGACACCCCTATCTATAGTGCAGTTGAAACATTATAAATAAGCTTGTATTGCTGAAGAAAAGGTATTACTGTGCCTTGGAGCTTTGGATTGTATTTATGTCCAATTAATCAAAACATAATTACTTAAAATCATACAACGAAATAAAGTTCAACTTCATCATGTAGGAGACTATGCACCATGACAACTCACCTCTTGTGACGACTGGAGATACTGATGAAGCAACAAGCGATGGGGCATCCTCTATCATACAAACTCTGTACCTTGTGCAAGTTATATATCTGGTTTTTGCTGGAATCATAGCCTTACTCTTTGCTTTATTCAATACAGTTGCGTTTGCAGTGCTAGTGGTTGCATTTTTTGGTTACTTCGGTCTTTTCTGGTACAATATTGCCAGCTCGGGGAGAACCCGGGAAAATGCAAGTGCATTAGCCATCCGCTCATTCTCAGTGGCCGCTGTACTGGGAGCGTCTTCACTATCGGCTACTATCAATTTAATATATCCTTCTCATTACTTCTTAAGTTTTCCTGAATTCATGATTGAATTCAAGATGGAACAGCGTCTGCCAAATATTTTCCTTTTATTAGTTGTTTCATATTTCGACTGGAGGTGGAACGGTCTCATTTCTTGAAATGTCTATATTTTATGTATTCAAATCCTCATCAAATACCCAAATTAGAGGATGCTTGTTGTTCATCTATGTGAATTATCCATTTTCCATTGTGTATTGAATTTTTTTTTTTTTGTTGCAGTATCTCAGAATCTTACTTTTCTGACTGATAGATTACTACAAGATTACCAGAAACTAAATTCTCTGATTTTTTTTTTCTTTTTTGAAGAGAAAGAAAAGGGGAAGACAGGTGAATAGTGGTTTACACTAGAGCATATAATGTTGGCAGAGATTCATTTTCATTTTATATCATCTTATATAGAAAAAATGGTTAACTAATCAGCTCTTATTTTTGCCACATAAATTCTTCATATTAATGAAAAAATAGCTGCTATGATAATACAAAATCAGAAACAGCGACAATAAAGCAAGTAACATATATATGACAAGCATTAATTTAATTTGATTTATTTGTGATTAATTTTTAATCCAAAATTTCATCATTGCCGGTGCTCAAGTAAATATCAATCAAGCTGAAATGGTACATTTTCCCTATGGTAAGACTTAGAAATGGCATATTCTATACAATAAAATCCTTATAAATATCGGAATTACGAATATTTCTAAACATAAATCAAAGAATTCTTCTAACTAAACTGAAACAAACGAATTGATCCCATCATTATATTGCCTCCCATTAATAAGTGAAAAAAACCTCTCACGAAATCTCAACAAGGGGCATTTCTCTACCAGTTCTGAACCTTCATAACCCTCCTTTAGAAAAACCGTGCTTCTCTCTCCTTTATTAGTGAGATAAAAAATACCGTGATTTTTCAGTAGACAGAGCAACAGCCGACATGGCAGCTGATATTCGTCATGGAAGGCATCAATTTTATCAGAAGTCAACATTTTCTCCATGGTCAAACTGAGCAACTCATGGAGCACTGCCACGGCCCGCTTGCGGGCTTGTGGTGTTGTGGGCTCCACCTGTCGGGCGTTCAGATAAGGTGAAGGAAATGCCATTTTTTGCCACTTCACCACTACTTCTAGGTAATTCTTATTGGGTCTAAAATCAGGTGGGAATTTGAGCTTGAATGCAAATGGGCCCACCAAGTTCCCGTCTTTTGGGGTGATCTTAGGGTTAATACGAGGGGCCTTTTCCAAATCCAATTTTTCTTCCCTGACTGTGATTGCAACTGAAGAATCCCAACTTTCTAAACAAAGATACTCCCGATTTTTCAATTTTCGAATGGAGAAAAAATCTGGATATTTGGGGATAAGGTCTTTTTTGTAATTTTCAGGAAGACCGAGATCAGATTGGATTAAATCGATTTTTTCAAGGGGGATTTGGCAATCCATTGACATCATAAGTAGTTTCTTGAGGTTCTTCACCAGTATAGGCTCCATTAGCTGTCTTGCTTTGGTTTCTTCATTTGATACCTTTTGCAGAAAAAAATTGGATTTAAGCATTTGTAGATATCAAAAAGTTGCACAAAATAATGTCAATGCTATTTTTCACTATGTCAATGTACCAACAAGTGTATACCACATTGAGCTTCTTTTTGGGGTTTTTCTAACTGGAGTAATGCTTTTTACTGGGAGTAATTTCAATATACCTTATCAGCCTTGTCAGTGAGTCTGACAGAAATGGGCCCACCGTTCAGACCGCCAGTGACCTTGAAGATGGTTGGGTGTTTCTCTACAAGACTAAGAAAATTCCACTTCTGAACGAAACCCACCTCTTTCTCTAGGTCCCGGAGCATGATGGACCGGGTCTTGCTGGAGAGGATGAGGGATCGGAGGCGGAGCACGAGCAAGGGCGTCTTGCGGAGGTCCATGGCCTTGTCTAGACCCGGTTCACGGTGGTACACCTTTTTCTTCGGGCGGCGCCCTGTGGACCGCGAGTAGGTTGACATGGCCATCGATTGGATCACTGTGAAATGGAGAAACGGTCTTTTTGAGACGCTCATTTCTGCGATTCTGATGGGAAAAAAGGAGGGATTCAGTTTTCCATGTAAGAAAAGAGGAAGTGAGCAGGCGGAGAAGAAATAAAAGCGGGCTATTCTTTAGGCCCGTTTTGAGTACACAACACCTTTAGTTTTAGGCCTTTCATTTGAAAAAGGAGTTCATATCCTATAGGCCAACGGGCCGTGAAATCGCCGAAAACAAAAAAAGGTAACCTAAATTCATATGAAATATATGTTCGTGTTTTTGCCAAACAAGCTCGGAATGAAGGAAAGCATAATCATTTTTGCTTCAGTATACAAGCTTCAAGGTAGCAGCCGAAATAAATAAATAAGGAAATGATACGCAGAATGCTGGTGGTTTCCAGCAAGCAGAGATCATTTGCTATGGCATCAATTAATACTTACAGTATGTCTATAATAGGAAAATAAAACAAAAAAGGATGATGAAAATTGAAAAACATTGTAAAAAGGTAAATAAATAAGTCTAACAATTTAGGCATGACTCAGTTGGGTAAAAACCGAAAGGTTACAAATGAATACTGGCGAATATTATGGAGTAGGACTATTGTGTTTCATGAAGTAAGAATCATTTTTTACTTCATGTTAATATCTTCATTTTTAAAGTCTAAACAGTCGATCTAAACCGTTTAATATGATATTCATATTAAAATGTGCTTGAAAACCAAAATTTATATTTTTAAGAATATTTTTTACTATTTTTAGACAAGTAGAAAATCAGTATTTTTTATAGTCCAGAATATTTGAATCAATGGATTTTCTCTATAAAAATAGTAAAAATATTTTAAAAATTAGAATAACATTATAAAAATAGTAAATATATATTAAAAAAACATTTTTCTATGAAAATTGAGGATCAAAGTCCTCATTTGCTTTATTAGATAAAACAGTTCAGGTTTCAAGAGAAAACATGTTGTACAGATGCTTAAAAAGGGCTCAAGTGTAGAGCTAGAGCCGGTAGAAAACCAAAGCAAAACAAATTGAAAAACAGAAGGGTTTTAGTCTGGACACTGGCCGAATCCATATCTTCTGAGGTAACATAATATTTCTGTTTGAATCATGACCGTCCGATCATAATCTGTGCCAATTTGTGCCAATTCGGTGACTTTCGGTCCGAGGTGAAACGCATGGATCCGCTTTAATAACCGTGCAGATTCTGATTGGACGGTCCAAATCCAAACAAAACTATTCTGTTACCTTAGGTGATACAAATTCGACACTGGCCTGTACATGTATGTAATCATGTATGCTGTATGCATCTAGCAAAATGGAGCGAACTTAAATACTTAATTCGGATGTTCCTCTAAAAACCTCCCCAAAATTCGGATGTCCCTCAGGCGGCTTGACTCCTTCCGATCACTCACCAGAAAACCCCTCCACATCTCCCTCCCGCCCCAACCCCGCAATCCTCCTCCCCCATCCCCACCTGACGAGCCCTCTGATCCACACATCTCCGCCATCCTCCACCTCCTCCGCACCATACCCCCATCCCACCTCCCCTCCTCTCTCTCCGATTCTCATATCCTTCCCACCCCTTCTCTCGTCTCCTCCCTCCTTCCCTCACTCTCCTCTCTCCCTCCCCCCTCCATCCTCTCCTTCTCTCTCTGGGCCCGTCCCTCTCTCTCTCCTCCCCTCCTCACCTCCTTAGTCGACCACCTCTCCCAGCGTCGCTCCTTCCACTCCGCCTGGACTCTACTCCTCTCTTCCCCCTCTCCTCTCTCTTCCTTCGCACCTCTCTTTCGCCGGTACTCTCGCGCTGGCCTCCCTTCCTCTGCTGTTCGCACTCTTCATTTCATCCTTCGCCACCCTGAATCCATCTCCTCTCCTGCTCCAACCGAGCTGCTCGAGCTAGACCCGATCCATCTCCTTGTGGATGCCTTGTGCAAAGAAGGTCATGCACGGAATGCAGCTGAGTTTGTTGCGCAAAAACAAAAAACTGATGGCTGGGTCCCATCTGTTCGGATATATAACAGCCTCCTTCATGGCTGGTTCCGCCTGCGGCAGCTCAAAAAGGCCGAAAAGCTCTGGGATGAGATGCGTCAGAGTGGTGTTGAGCCTACCATAGTGACATATGGCACGCTGATAGATGGTCTTTGCCGGATGCGCCGGCCTGAGCTAGCATTGACGCTTCTGGAAGAGATGAGTTTGTCTGGATTTGAACCGAACCATTACACGTGCAATCCTATTGTGGATTCGCTAGCTGAGGGTGGCCAATTTAAGGATGCACTTGCCATGCTCGAGAAAATGCCAATGTATGGTGTTTCACCGAACATATCAACTTTCAACTCCTTGGTCAAGGGTTTCTGTAAAAATCGCAACTTGGATGGCGCAAGTGACATCCTAAAGCAGATGATCAGGAGGGATATCCTTCCAACTGCCACAACTTACAATTATTTCTTTTTATTCTTTACAAGGTATGGCAAGGTCGAAGAAGGCATGAATCTTTATGCCAAGATGATGGATTCAGGGTACCAACCGGACCGGTTAACGTACCACCTACTAATCAAGATGCTTTGTGAGAATGACAAGGTGCAATTGGCTGCAGAAATGATAAAAGAAATGAACAAGAATGGATTTGAATCTGACCTTGCAACTAGCACCATGCACGTGCATTTGTTGTGCCGAAGACGTAGGTTCGAAGAAGCATGTAAGGTGTTTGAAGAAATGTTTCAGAAAGGTATTGTACCTCAGTATGTTACATACAGGATGCTAATCAAGGAACTAAGACGATTAGGTCTAAAGGAGTTAGAGGAAAAATTGACCTGTTTCATGGACTCGGTTCCACATTCGACCAAATTACCAGACAGTTATGGGGATGATACTGAAGGAGATTGTGATAAAGCGGGGAAAAGATCAATCATTCAAAAGGCGCGAATTATGTCAGATGTGTTAAAAGAATCGAGCATGTCGGGTGTGACTAAGAGCACAATGGCCACTGATTTGGAGAGAGCTAATCGATTGCTAGCTAAGGTTAATGCAAGTATGATGCAACTACATAAAGAAAAATCAAAGTAGGAAGAATTTAAAGACTATTAACATATGTGTGATTTTTTCCATTACCGGAATAAAACACCTGGATGTGGATGCTAAAAAGAAATGTCTAAATATCTTCATTGAAGGATTATGTACTATTTATATTTTTATTTAGTTATGGCATTTGATTATGAGAAAAGGTTTCTTTACCCAAACCTTTTTACCTGGTTTTTACCCAAAACGGTCCACTTCTAACTACTCACCCTCTAACAACTCACTTCTTAACTACTCTAACCGTACCCGACTTTCATTCCCGATCTCTCTCTCTTTTAATTCTTCATCTCACCTCCCTTCGCCAAAACCCAAAGCTTTCTATCGCGGCTGCCTGATTCTCTCCTGCCTCTTCGCCAAAGGCCTTGTTGTCGGAATCCTAACCGAGATCTCCAGCAAATCTGCCTCCGCTCCTGGATTTCATGGAGGTGGAAGAGGACAAATGAAGAGGCACCTTAGTTTTAAAGGCGCCTTAGTTTTACTCTTAAGTGAGGACAAAGTTGTTGCCGACTCTTTCAAGATGCTAGACATATAAAAGCAATTAGCTGATTTTGATTAATATCATATTAATATGTAAATCTGTACATATATATTATATATATACATGCAAGATTGCTCGGTTTCAGTTTATCTAAAAAAAATTATTCCCAAGTTTTTCAGCACTTTTTATAACAGATGGCATTTGCTTGCATGTGCAGATCGTTTTTTACGTGTTAATTTGATTGATGATTGTCTGCTTCATGAGACCTCAGCATTAGCAAAATAGAAGTTAACTATGAAAAGAGAGTGCTGGCACACGCACTAATATGAATAAATTTTACAGAAAAAATGCTCAAACTAAAAAAATTACAATTTCCCAACTAAAAATATAATTTTATACATCTATACGAATGATCAAACTAACACATCCAAGGCATTAGAGATTACAGCAAAGAAGATAGTCTCCCTCAAAAAGAATCTATAACAGAATATTCTAGTCTTGAAAACAGTTAAAACTATACTGCCAATCTACTAAATCCTAGCATTACTGTCATAATCCCCATGCAAGTTATAAGCATGCACCAGCGGTTTACCTTGTGCCTGATGTCATGAACATCTATCCTATAATAAGCGGCCACAAACCGATTTAAAAAACAATCTATTTTGCATATGGATATTGGCAACTGACTGATCAGATCTCTGTAATTGAAAACCATATAGTTGCTTACTATAAAAATATTTTGGGAGTCAGTAGTCTTAAAGGGGCAACTTTACAAACTGATGTTTGGGATGATCATGAAAATGTCACTCCTCTTGAAAATTCTTTCTTAGTTGCACCTTTTTCTGAAAATGAAATTAAACATGCTGTCTTTTCCTCAAACCAATCAGGTGCCCCTGGACCTGATGGTATCCCTTTTGGCTTTTACCAGCATTTTTGGGAGTTAGTTAAACATGATCTATGTTCCTTGGTTAATGTCTTTGTAGATAATAAGGCTTCCTTAGCACATCTTAATCAAGCTGTGGTTTGCCTTATCCCTAAAGAAAAGGAAGTGACTAGTATTAAGCAATATCTGCCGATAAGTTTAGTTAATTGTAGTTTGAAAATCATCTCAAAACTACTCA
Source organism: Carex littledalei (assembly GCA_011114355.1). Lineage (NCBI taxonomy): Eukaryota > Viridiplantae > Streptophyta > Magnoliopsida > Poales > Cyperaceae > Carex > Carex littledalei. The sequence continues at coordinate 5,217,093 of CM022081.1, forward strand.
CTTTACGACTTGATTCTGTTATGAATAGACTTGTCGATGACACTCAAGCTGCCTTTGTCCGAGGTCGCTATATTTTAGATAATGTTGTGTTAAGTCATGAATTGTTGCATTACTGTAAACAACATAAAGAAGCGGGTGTTGTGATTAAAATTTATCTAGAGAAAGCATACGACAAAGTCAATTGGCATTTTGTGAAAGAAGTTTTAATTACTAGGGGGTTTGATGATAAATGGATCTCTTGGATATTGCAGCTCTTATATAGTAGCACTACTTGTATCAATGTCAATGGTGTTCTATCTCCTTATTTTTCTTGTCAGCGAGGGGTCCGACAGGGAGACCCTCTGTCCCCCTTCCTATTATTGTTAGTTGGGGATGTCTTGTGTAGAATGTTTAATAAGGAGAGGTCAGCTGGTCTTCTCCAAGGTCTTGGCCCTCGTTTAGCTAATGGTCATAGTATCATTAATTGCCATTACGCGGACGATACTATATTATTTTTGAAGGCTTCCTCTACTAATATTGACTATGCTCTTTGGACTATGTTTTGTTTTGAAGCTCTATCAGGTATCAAAATTAATTTTCAGAAAACTGAATTAATTCCTATACAGTTCTCACGTACTAATGGTACTGTTCTTGCAGATATATTTGGGTGTAAAGTTTCTAAACTCTCTTTGAAATATTTGGGGGTTCCTTTAAGTGATAAGAAACTGACCACTGTTGATTGGAGTTTTATTGTCGATAAAGTCTCTAAAAATTGCAGGGTTGGGTAGGTCACTTGCTTTCTATTGGGGGTCGACTCACACTGGTAAATTCTGTCTTAACTGCTATTCCTTTATACATGCTATCTCTTTATAAAATGTCTGTGCTGTCAGAAAACAGATTGATCGAGTTAGACGTAGATTCTTATGGCAATAATGCTGGACCTCGTAAAAAGTCTTCATTGGTCAATTAGGAATTAGTGTGCTATCCCAAAGAGTATGGTGGGTTAGGGGTTAAAGACTTGCATCTCATGAATCTGTCATTACTTGTTAAATTGTGGTGGAAGTGGTCCAATCCTAACTATTCGGGTCTTTGGAAACAGTTGTTGCAAATTAAATATGCTTCTCCCACACCACTTACACACATGTCCCATTTTTGGAGAGGAGTTTATAAGCTCCAATACATTGGTCAAATGAGCTGTGCTTTTCAGATTGGGAATGGCCACACAGTTCGGTTTTGGCTGGATACTTGGCATTCTGATTGCCCTTTATCCACTACGTACCCTCAGCTCTTTGATATTTGCATTAATCAATCTATTTGTGTACATGATGTTATTGAATCAAGCGGGTTCATGTTGAGGTTTCGAATGAACCTACATGGCATCCTTTTATGTGAATGGCATGAAATTGTTGCCATTATCAATTCATGCTCCTTAACGGACACTCCAGATTGCCCTACATGGAAATGGGATTCCAAATTACAGTTCACTACATCCTCTCTTTACAACTTTCTCTCCTTTAGAGGAGTTCAAATTCCATTTGCAGTTTGTGGTGGCATGTTCATGTGCCTTTGAAAATACGAATTTTTATGTGGTTGTCGTTTCAAAATAAAATCCTTACTAAATCTGTGTTGTCCAAAAAGAGGTGGCAAGGGGATCCATACTGCCACTTTTGTAACAATGCCGAGGAGTCAACTTTACACTTATTTCTTAAATGTCCTTACATTGCCCAAATCTGATTCTGGATGGGCAAATTTTAGAATTTTTACGGCAATTGGACCTCTTTAGAAAATATTCAACAATTGGCCCTGTCTTTGTCCTTCCAAAAACGAGAGGCTATGTTAATGGTTGTTAGTGCTATTTGCTGGTGCATTTGGAAAACTCGAAAATCTATAATTTTTTATAATACAACTGTACCTACACCTACAGTTCGACACATGATTTTGCTTATCTGTTCTTTGTTGGATTATTGGGCAGGCAATAAAAAGAGACAAGTGAGGCAATTTGCAAAATCTTAGATCCCGGCGGATTTAGATATGATACCACTCAACTCTCTTTCCCCTTTGTCAGCTCTTGAGATGCATTCGGGTCCCAATTTTCCAATGGCTCCAATCCTGCTTGCCAACTAAAGACCCTTGCTGATACTATATTGGTACCAGTCCTTGCCTGTTGGTTGGTTCTCTTAGTTGTATGCTTACTCTGTAATAATTGGGGTGTTCCCAATAATTGTTGGCGCCTTGTTAGTGCCTTTTACTGTTTTCAGTTTAGTTCCTATGCTGGTGCAATTTTCACTGCCCTACTGTTATGCTGTTTTTGGGTTTTTAGATGTGGATGTACTTGTGTTTTGCCTAGGGTCAATGATGTGGTTAATAAATGCGACTGAAACTTTGACATTGTTTCTTGACGGTTCCGTCTTGGAGTTCAGTGTCTGGTTAAGGATGTCGGGAGTGAACTGAGATCTTTACGGGCTATGGGTTTTATTGGATAGTTTTTCTATTTTGTTATTTTGTCTTTAGTCCTTGTATGCTACATTTTCTTTAATGGAAGGGCATTATGCCTATTTTTTTTTTTTTAAATAATAAGCGGCCACAATCAATCCTGTTGTGTAATAGAGGAATCAGGCACACTTGATCTGTAGTTTTGTACAAATCTTAAAGTCCTTCGCGTGAATTTTGATGCGGATCAATTCCATTTGGAGTTTCGAGTCAAAAACATGTAATAGTGCCCTCTAATCATCACTAATCGTCTTAATCCCCACTCTTAACCATCCTATTTTTCCCCTACCACTCCGATCTACTCACACTCGTCTCCCGCTCTAGTCAAAATGGATAGCTTCTCGTTCCGATGCCTGGTCGCCGTGGCGCTATCCCTGGTCATCGCGGCCAGAGCGCACAAGCGCCGGTCCCTTGATCGCTCCGGCGCAATCGCCGGATTCTTCGTTATGTCAATCCATCTTGCGGCTAGCTACAGGTCTGCTCGTCATCACTCTACCTCTGATTAATGATTCGTTAACAATTGCTGTGTTCAGATTTTGATTATTTTAACTAACTAACGACGAACTATTTGTTTGTTTGGATGGAAGGTATGGTGCCATGCTTCTGGCTTTCTTCTTCTCTTCGTCGAAGCTTACTAAAGTCGGACAAGAGAAGAAGCAGAGTCTCGACGAGGATTTTAAGGAAGGCGGGCAGCGCAATTGGTATTTTCGTATTTTTTCTGTTAATTAAATAACTTTAACGCATTCTTATTTGGAGTTCTATTCGCCCCATTCAAAATCAAGAAAAACCAGGACAATAAAAACAAGGTGATGACGTAATGAATGAATAAGATATTAGCACAAGCTGGATACTTGGTGCAAATTCACTGAACTTTTTTTTTTTTTGTATTATGAGTCAACTTGCAGTATTGAGAATACATAATGGTTAATGGCGTTTAAATGTAATCAAAAGGTTATAATATCATATCCTGACAAAATTAAAATATTTGGTTTGTAGTTCTAAAGCTTGAAGCCTATCCCTGTTAATTCACAGGATACAGGTTTTATCCAACAGTGGTTTAGCTGCTATACTGGCAATTGTTGCTGCAGCATTGACAAGTGGTGAAGATAAATGCTTAGATGCAAACAAGTCAAATGTTGTTACCGGGCTTGTTGGTGGCATTATCGGCCACTATGCCTGTTGCAATGGAGACACGTGGTCGTCAGAGCTTGGTATACTTAGCAATGCACAGCCTCGCCTTATCACAAATTTTAAGGTACAAATGTGTACTAATATATTAAGGGTGGTTGGTATAGTGGTACGTGCTGTTACCAAGTATAACTTATCACTGTGGCTTGGTACCTGTCCCTAGGATCCCTTTTGATAAGAACTGGCTTGATCAAGAATATTATTTTAAGAGTGAGGGTATGGTACTATGCATAGTGCGAATTGGTTCATACTATGGATCAATATCCCCGGTTTCAAAGTCCAAACAGTCAATCTGTACCGCTCAACATGATATTTGTATGAAAATGTACATGTAGATCAAATTTTACAATTTTTACGAACTTTTTACAATTTTTTAAGATAGGTACAAAAGTACTTGATCTAAAAATTATAGACCATTTAGAAGTAGTGTTTTTCTACCTATCTAAAAATTCTAAAAAATAAAGTATAGTTTGCAAGTACATTTTTATATGGAGATCATGTTGAATGGTTCAGATCGACAATTTGAACTTTAAAAACAAAGAAATTGATCCATAGTACGGACCAATCCGCGCTATGCATAGTACCATAGCCTCACTCTTGTTTTAATTGTAAATACAATATAATTTTCTAAGTACTCTGCTTGGAAATTGTACCAGCCAGTTAAGAAGGGCACAAATGGTGGGGTCACTTTACAAGGACTTGGCGCAGCTACAGCAGCTGGATTTGTAATTGGTATAGCTTATGTAATGGTAGGGTTACTCACAACCAAATGTGATGCTGATGTGGCATGGAAACAGCTATTGGTGGTCCCACTTGCATCAGCAGCTGGTCTTTGTGGCAGTCTCATAGATTCGCTTCTTGGGGCAACTCTTCAGTTTAGTGGGTACTGCAGCTTGCGAAAGAAAGTATGATTTTTTATTTTATTAAACTGCATATTTGTTATTTATAATGATTTTTGTTTCAAGCACTAATTAACTTGGTTGTCTCAGTAAAAAAAAATTGTTCATCTATTAGTTTTTTTTTCTTTCTTTCTTAACAATATATACTAGACCAAGTATCAATGGCATGTAATGAAAAATTGAAAAAAAGAATAACAATCTTTTGTCAAAGAACCATGAATATTTAATGATCAACACTGAAAGTCATAATGCATCAGGAAAGCATATTCATGAAATTAGAGAAGAAAAATATGCGTGATGTGAACATGCAACAGGGAAAATTGTTTTCTTTGTTTAACTATCTCAAATCCTCAGTACTTTGAAATCTGACATGATGTTTATGTCCCTTTTTCAATGTAGGTTGTTAGTAGAAGGTCACCAACTGTGACAAAGATATCTGGTATGGACATCCTTGACAACAATGCTGTGAATGTTGTATCAGTGCTACTGATGACAGTGCTCACCTCAGTTGTGTGCTTGCTCATCTTTTAAACCTGACATGCAGTGTTAGAATAGAAGGGCTAGCCTCTTACCTCAAAATTAATGCAGGAAAACATGAATTATACATCCTGTGACAAAAGATGAAACTATAAATCACCAATTTTGTTCACAGGATGTGCAGCGTTAGAACAGAATGGTTAGCCGCTAACCTCAAATCTTTTCCTCTAAAATTATGTATTGTTTAGTGTATTAATTTACCAGGGGATGTGGGATGAGCAGGAGAGTGGGGCTCATACAATGGCTGTGAAACATGACACGTAATGATGTATTGTTTTGAATTATAATAATTTTGCTACTAATACAAGGTGCACTCAGGAAAAAAAAATTGTTAGTCTAAAAGTTGCAGATGTGAAGTATTGAGTTTGGAAGATGACCCTTGTCAGTACTGTAAACTCATGTGGTTTTGCCAGACAAAATAGATGTTTTAACTATTATTTCCATGTACAATGTACATGGAAAAAATAGCTTATGTATTGATTTGGTTACCCTCGTTTCTTTATGATTGATAATGTGTCTTCGAAATTTGTGCATGCTATTCAAGTATATGTAACTATTATTTCCTATCTGTCCGAAATTTACTAAGGTTTGGTGACACTTTATCGCATCATCAGTTGCCATAATAAACAATTATATTTTAAAATGACTCATTATCAATATTCATGTTTCTGTTTTGTTTTCTTATCAATATTCATGTTTGTTAGCTGAATTGTTGCTCGCATATACCAGGTTCCTTTCATTAACATTAAGCAACTCTATCTGATCTATATTCCATTCGTTTTACAATCAATTGACTGTGTAATACTCTAAAATTGGGTTGTTAACAAATTATTTCTGTGGCTGGCTAAGAAGTGAAAAATAAGCAAATGTGAAGAGGCTGAAGTCTCAGAAATTCATAGTATATATCAAGAAATAATTACTTCATCAGCAAGTCTGACACAGGAAAAACAAATGCCTAATAAAAACAAAATGAGTCCATATCAAAAGATGATCAGCTTTTACTATGCCATCTAAGCAAAAACAATTTATTAACCATAGTACGAACACAAGAAATGCACATACCAGGGAAGTTTTTCCCCTCAAAATGAGGAACAAAGAATGAACAATTACCTCTATCTACATAAACGAATGACATCTAGTTGTAAAAGATAAAATGGGAGCCCATAACAAGCCACCATCTAGATCTAAGACTTGAGACCAAAAATTGCATAACCAAGTTACGCGATGAACAGAGGGGGGAAAGGGAGAAAAAATAACAGTTGCATGAAGGTCTCACTCTTCCTTTGAAATTGAGTAACAGACTACTTATTCCCGTTCATGACAAAGTACTTGTGAAGTTCTCACTCTTTCGGAGCATCGACCTCTTTGCCTTTGCTTTGATCCACATTTTGGCCACTACTCGTTCCAGTTTGCGAAGGTTGCACATTTTGATCCACATTTTGGCCATTACTCGTTCCATTTTGCGGAAGTTGAACGTTTTGATCTCCATTTTGGTTATTGCCAGTTTCAGTTTGCAAAGGTTGCGGATCTGGTTGATTTTCAGTAGTCTTACCTGAAAAGAACAGAAATCATCTGTTTTAGGTGCAAAATAGAATTCAATGAAGCAAATGTATGACAGATTTTTAGCTTGCTTAATGTCTGATTGTGCAATTAGAGGTTAGACTTGCCCAAAAGAAATTATTTTCACCAAAATAGCTGTACAAGCATAGTATATCAGCAACCGAGAGATAACCTATAAATTTTTCAGATACTCTCAATATTTTGAACTGAGGAGCTCTGACTATTATAGGTCTAGTATAGCAGTGCACACAGAAATTTCTTGTATGGAGGCCAATGACAATGTGGCACAAAATAAGTTTGCAGCATATCATTTCACTAACAATTTTAGTGCAGGATGCAGTAAATGAATACTAGATTTAGGGTTTAGTATAAAAGCCCTGAAAATAAGCAAATCCCACGGAATGGAAAAGTTGGGAAAAAAAGTGTGGTCAAACACGTATTTCACAAAGTAGGATATCTAATATCGGTATCGTACCACTGTAAGCTGACATAATATTTTATCAGAATCAGGCATGAAGTTAATGGAAATGAGAATAGAGATACCAGGTGAAGCTTCCTTTGGTGGTGAATCATCAATCATTACAACTCCAGGTGGGCCCACATTCAACCTCAGTTCAGTACCGGGTACTGGTGCTAGCAACTTTGTTGAGTTGACTTGGGTATTGGTTGAAGTAGAACCCGTAGAAGGTGGCCTTGGTGGCCAAGGCTGTGATGCGTAAGACATAATCTGCCCCACCTGTTTACAAAAATTTTAACAGAAATTATTATAACACAAAATAAAAAAGAGAGGAGGGTTCAAATGACTCCATTTTAGAAGTACAATAACTTAAAATTAAAACTTAATATGATCTATGTCACATTTCAATTTTATTTTGATTAGTATCAAGAGCTTGCAAAAATACACCGATGTGGATAAATTTTAGACGTTGATTTTTCAACTTATTGATTCATATAAAACCAAAATCGAAAAGTGATAATTTTTCTATGTGCATGTAGAGAAAATAATATAGATCACATCTAACGGCTTTATTTTGACATATAAATTATAGAATTTTTGTTATTAGAAAATTAAAAAGTGGAGCATGTTGGAGGCACAAAAAATTGAGGCATTTGAACCCTCCTCAGAGAGCTATAAAAGAATAAAAAGAAAAAAAGAAGAAGATAAGGTTATTAGTCTTTTTCTTTTACTAGCAAGCAGCTTCTACGCAACAGAAAACAACTTATTGACATGAGTTTTCAATTAAGGTTTCATAATACCCTGATTATCCACCAATATACAGCTCATTTCATATTACTAAACTTGCAGTGTTCCTATACCTTGTTAGGATGAACATTTTCAAAAACTTGAGCTTGATTTCCATATAATATGGTCATCTGCCTTCCCTGATTTGCGCTTTGGCCACTGCACCAATAATATATAAAAGTAAAAAAAAAAAATAGAAGATCATAGTAAATAATATGGAAGCAGCATTCAGTACACTTAAAATATACGGGCTGAAGCCAAGTAGAGAATTTGAAACTAAACTCTTCCAGGAAACCCCAAAGAAAGAGCCAACTGATACTATTAATATTGTTTCACATTGCTTTGCTTCTATAAAACCCACACACTACCATCAAGATGAAGTAAAACACCACCTCTTATCAACTTGAGCTTTCAACACAATGCTTGATTAACCCAGAACTGTTTTTATTTTATTACTTGATAAAAGTGGCCTTGGTGTGCTACCGATTCGACCTTTCTCTTATAACAGTTCAGGTTTTATTAATGATTTTATTTTCAATAAGAGAAGCCAGGAAATTAAATTCTGGCACGTCCAATGTTATTAAACTGAGAATGCGGATTAGTCGGGGGAACTGAGGGACCGTTCATTATTCTGGTGGAAGCTTAGAAAGAAATAAATGCAAAAATAATCACATGTATTTTAAAGTTGGATCATATTGCAAACATCTCAAATAGTCAGTGTTTGTTGTAATTCTAAAGGTTCTGTAAAAATATCACAAAGCTAGCAGTAAAATCCACCCCCATTTATATTATTTTTTTATTTCTATCAAATAAATTACCTATTGGAGGATGTACTCCCGCTAGCCTGAGATTTTTTAGCCTGCTTGAGGACAACCTTGACCGCTCCTGGATAGGTAGCATCATCAGGCACAACATCAGGCTCACATGATAGGAGCATCGATCGTATTTGCTCACAATTTCTCGTTAACTTCTCAACTACAGCTGGGACTCGTCGTGGTGGGGGCGGAGGCAGGCGTGAAAACATACTGGGAATAATCTGAAACCAATTTTTCTAACATTAGTGAGTTTATATGAGCAAATTAGGTACCGGTATGGAGAAGCCTGGTACTATTTTGTTGAAATCACAAAACACAAAGACCCCATTAGTTTGCATTGACAGGCTTGTCTTGGGAAAAAACATCTGGCAGGACGTACCAGGATAAGCGGTATTATGGCAAATCCTTGATTAGTATAGAAATACAGGCAGCAATAATTTTGATGTGAGGATGTTATATTGGAATGCAAGCATGAAAAGCACGTCTTCATATACAGAATTTAAACATAACACTTTTAATTCAATAGTCAGTACTAATTAGTACCAATACCTGTGGCTGATTTGAGTTTTGTGGAGGGTTATTTGAGTTTTGTGGAGGGTTATTTGAGTTTGATGGAGGGTTATTTGGTGGAGGGCTAGGGCTTAGACTCAAGAAGCTCATCATATCCCTCTGTGTTCCCTGGTTAGGGTTAGGGTTAGGGGTGGGCTTCGGATTTTGGTTCAGGTTAGGGTTATGAGCAGGGTTTAAGTTGGGATGATGAACAGAGTTTAAATTGGGATTCTGATTAGGGTTGAAGTTCGGGTTATGAGCAGGGTTTAAGTTGGGGTAATGATAAGGATTTACATTAGTGTTCTGATTAGGGTTTGTGTTCTGGTTATGAGCAGGGTTTAAGTTGGGGTGATGATAAGGATTTGGGTTGTTGTTCTGATTAGGGTTTAAGTTCTGGTTATGAGCAGGGTTTAAGTTGGGGTGATGATAAGGATTTAGGTTGGGGTTCTGATTAGGGTTTGAGTTCTGGTTATGAGCAGGGTTTAAGTTGGGGTGATGATGGGGATTTAGGTTGGGGTTCTGATTAGGGTTTAAGTTCTGGTTATGAGCAGGGTTTAAGTTGAAGTAATGATCAGTGCTTGGGTTGGGGTTCTGATTAGGGCTTAATCTTGGGTTATGAGCAGGGTTTAAGCTTGGGTTATGATTAGGGTTTAAGCTTGGGTTATGAGCAGGGTTTAAGCTAGGGTTATGAGCAGGTCTTAGTTTGGGATTCTTATTAGGGTTTAAGTAGGGGTAATTATCAGAACTTAGATTGGGGTTCTGATTCGGGTTATGAGCAGGGTTTAGATTTGGATTCTGATTAGGGTTGAAGCTCAGGTTATGAGCAGGGTTCAAGTTGCGGTTGTGATCAGGGTTAGGGTTATGAGCAGGGTTTAGGTTGGGGTTCTGATTAAGGTTTAAATTGGGATTGATGTTAGGGACTTGGGCAAGGTCTGGGCAGGTGTTAGGGTTAGGGTTATGACTGAAACTAGGGCCAGCCAAATCAGAGAAATTCCGTTTTATCCCCGAAAGTCTTGGTCCTGAATTAGGATCTGGAAAAAAATTATGGCAAATTAGTCAGAATCTAACAAGAAGAAAAAAAACAAATAAATCAACATTAGAAAAGATGGTTTGAGTATTTCACCATCTTATACTGGCATTTTACAGATCATAATCTGCACTCGCTACTGGCAAGTGCTAAACTAAACATGAAACTTCTCCTAATTAAACTATTTATTTTTTCCTTTCTTTCCCATGCTTCACTTTCTCTTCATTTCTCTATCTATGAAACAAGGAAATCTACCTGGTGGCTTGTTTGAGGTACAAAGAAGATTACATTTTAAATCTATCTCAATTTTCTTCGGGAGCATTGTTCGCCAAACTTGTATATAACCAAAAGAAAATCCCAAACAGAAAGAAAGATCTTTTCAAGTTCTAAATTTCAACATGGAAGAAAGAGGAACAAAATTTGCTCTAAAGAAAGAAAGAGAAGTAACAGCGCAAACAAGAACTTTTGAATAACTAAGTATAGAATATTTCTTGGAATAGGTAACAGGAAATAAGCTCTCAAAGTCAAAGAGAATAAAATGAATTTTTTTGCCTCTTTGAACATCACATACCGATCCTAAATATGTAAAATAAATAGAAAAAAAATACCCAAGAAAAGAAATCTTCATGTAATTACTAAAATTGGGCTATGGTAACAGGTCACTGGAAGTCTTATGGACTCACAAAAACAAATTAAAATATATTTTACTTGGAAAAAATTAGAAAGCTGAAGTAATTATCAGAGGGAAGAACCAAAATGCACAAAGAAATGCAAAGAAAAAGGAATTGTGACTCCATGTCTTAAAATAAAGACTGGCAATCCACTATGCCAGATAACAACTCTTAATAAAGAAAGAGAAAAAACTTGTAAAAAAAATGCCACATCGGTAAATAAAATTTACGCCAAGTGCTACTTACTAATCCTAATTCTCGCTCAAATTGTTCTTAAAATTATCTTAAAATTGAGAGAAAAGATTCACGCAGTTTCCAATCAAGAAACACTAAGCTAAAACCCAAAAAAAGTTTAATAAAATAACATGCCTTTAACAGTTAGTAGGAAAACAAACAAAATCAAAAGAAATCAAAACCTATCTCAGTCGAAGACGGCACGGTGAACCTATGAGCCGGAGTCAAGAAACCGTGAAAAACTGGAGGAGGAGGAGGAGAAGGAGGAGGACGCAAGACTGGCTGTTTAGTATTTGAAGACGGCCTCCATTGTACAGGAGCAGGAGGCAAGACTGGCGGTGGTTTACTATTTGAAGACGGGTTCCATTTTACAGGAGCAGGAGGCAAGAATGGTGGTGGTTTAGGCGCCATGTTTTCAAGAGCAGGAGGCCCAAATGGTGCAGCGTGGTATATCTGATTTGGGGGGTTATCAGACGAGGACACCTCCATGATCATCATCTCTTTTGAAAACCTTCCCAGAGGCTGCGAAGACGCCTCCATCATCTCATGAGCAGGAGGCAATAATGGCGGTGGTTCATCAGACGAGGACGACGCCTCCATCATCTCAGGAGCAGGAGGCACTAATAGCGGTGGTTTACCAGTCGAAGACCCCTCCATTTTTTCAGGAGCAGGAAGCAAGAATGGCGGTGGTTGATCAGTCAAAGAGGCAAGAATTTGTGAAGAACTGGCGATCTTCAATCAACGCAACGCCACTAGAGCCTTCGTATCGTTTCTCGTTTTCTCTTGAAATTCATTCTCTGCTTAGTGTTTTCTAGTGTTGATCGCGCACCTCGCTTCCTCCGGTTGCCATGTCATGCGACAGGTAAAGGTGACAGTAGTTTAGATCCGGACCGTCAGATCTGTTGTGGCACGAAATGGGCCGTGCATTTCAATTCGGACCGGGTTGATTCGGATTCTAATCGGACGGTCCGGATCTAAAATCAAATCTGAGTTACAGAGGATCCGGACTCGAAGGATGGGATTCCCTGATACATTTGCACGTATCCCACCGTGTGGTTTATAACTGACAACCGAGCCCACATGAAAGTTTGAATAATGAATTTAAATTGCCAAATTCTTGTCAAAATGGCAGGATAGAATTTCAGGAACACAATATGTTACCAATAAATTCGTACTTGCTAAAATGTAGATACTAAAAATATATAGGAATGGTTGCTCATTAACGATTATAGGTAATTCTACTTTATTTCATTTTAAGAGTTCCATATCATGGATAACGCTTCTATTAATTACTTTTCTAATATAGTTGTGCTATAGCTTTTTCAAACTATAAAAACTAAGTTATGGAATAAAAGTGCGCTAAGTCAGCTACAACCGTTATAAATGTAATAGCGGACTGATATTATCCGCTACGCGCTATTACGGACCGCTATGCGACATGGTTTTTGTTGTTGTTGCAATTTACATGGCTTCTGTACTTCTGTTTCTATTTGTGATGCTACATGGTCCGCTATGCTAGATATGCTAAATCGGACTCTGTACTTCTATTCCTATTTGTGATTTAGTCTCTCATTCTTTATCGGAAAATATTTAAATATTAATTCTTCCTTTTACTTACTCTTTGTCTAGTATTTCTTGTAAAATTATTGCTATTTGTTTTAATTGAAAGCTGATTTTGATTATTATAATATATAGATAATCAAATAGGTATTGACTTTGTTTCACTTATAAAATTAATTGTGCTTTGTCTATTATAATCTGTAATATATGAAATATGAACTATTAAAGAATGTTACCTTGTAGATTTTTTTTATTTATAAATGTATAGACTTAGATTAGTTGTCATTTAATTGTTACTCCAATTCTCCAATATTTATAATGTTAATAATTAGTAGACATATAAAATATAATTTTTGAAAAGAAAAAAACACTATGTACAATATCTTTTGTTATAATTACGCTATTCACAATAATTTTTTTTTAACTTCTCTGCATTAAAGCGATTATTGTTATTTAGAATCACGCTCGTACTTGAGGGAAGATAGCTTTAGGTGCATAGATTCAGTTTTTCAGATTAGCTCAACATTAAAATTTCTTAATTTATAAAAGCAGACATACACCTAGAAACCAAAAGATGACAATTGTTTCCGGTTACTGTATACTCTTATCTATTGTAATTTGTGTCGCAAGTGACCTTACAATTTCTCATGTATATTCGTTTAAATTAATAGGTACAAAGTTTTCACAACAAAATATCACGAAAAATCTATAAAGAATAACGTGCAAATAAAAGTAATATGTTTAAAAAAAATTATAATAAAAAACTGCATGAAATATCATGAATTTTGAGATAAAGAACTCCCAAAATCTCCGAAGGACCAATTTTATATGAATTTTACAAGTTCTGGAGATGAAACTGGGTACAAAGTTGGGGTATACTTAGCAGAAAACAGGTCCAGAAGCCATTAGGTGCAATCTGGGGACACTAAACGAAATGCTGACAATATGGGCCTACTTTTCAGTGTGAGAGAAGGAAATTGCGCTGGATATTAAGCACAAGGGGAGTTGAAAATCCTGGTTGATGAACTCTGAAGTAGACCTAACACCTCGTCAGACTAAGGGATCGCATGAACCGAGACCACTCAAAAGAAGGCGCCCCCTCATGCAAAATTCAAATCCAGCGCTTTAACCCGTTCGATTTAGATGCGACGGGCTCGTGAGCCCAAGTACAAGACTATGCGCAGCTCATATGAACCTAGACTACTCAACACCCGACGCAAATAACAAGGGCCATTTAGTTGTTATTTCGTGAGACTGACAGGCGGGCCCACGAGTCAGACTCCTTCTCCCTCCCTTGCAAGGTTAAATTAAAAGGAAATGGAAAAGAAAAAGGGGGAAAGGAGCTGTGCATAGTCTTGACAGAGGGAAAGGAGCACCACTCTTCGATAGATGGTAGGGCCTAAACGACAGGTTTGGACTTTGGAGATGCTACTTTGAAAGGAAACCTCCTAATTTCACGGGCACACTGAAGTCAGGCCACACGGGATCTCAATTAGGCTTGAAGCATAAAAATTCATTGCTGGCAGGGTGCAGTATCCTTCGAAACATGATTCAGGATAAATAAGAACACTCCTTGGCGATCTCTCATGAGAGGAAGGGCACAGAAACCCATAGAGTACGTATTAAGCCCGGTAAGCTGCAGGGCATTGTAACACCCTCCACAACTGTCTATTTTGTCTCCTACCATAAGGACAGGTGTTACACACCTATTGGGTATCTTAATTCGAATAAGAATATCCTTGGACCCCTGCTGCATTGCGTGACCATGGAAGACATCACAGCCCTACAATTTAAAAAGGTTTTACACCTCAACCAAGTGATCCAAAGACCAATCTGATTGCCATCTTGTCACAAGGCCATTGGCTCCTATATATTTGTCATAAACTTCAAACGAAAAATTCCAACCAATATATTTTATTAGTAATGTATTTACATGCAAAATTTATAATTTTTCGAATTATATTAGTATCAACTCAAGTGGTAAAAAATGATGAAAAATAAATGAATTAAAATTAACTTAAAAAATCCTTATATTTGATCGCTTGATATGATACTGAATAAGTTCGAAAAATTATAAATTTGGCATGTGTACACATCACAATTGAATAAATCAATTTGAACGGTTTGGATTCATCGTTTGAAGTCGATTCAATAAATTTTGAAATTAGTGATATTTAGGCTGAAATATCAGCCATGTCAGAGTAGCCGGATTCAAGTGTACGGTTTAACATTTATTTAGTCATTGATAACTCCAATAGAATCATGATAACTCGTATTTATTGTTATATTATTTTAAGAAAATTTAAAAGAAATTATTTTCTCATAAAAAACCCCGTACTTATTATTATATTATTCTACTTTAGTAATATTAGACGTTACAATGTTAGATCTTAATTTCGAACTAGTATTAAGTCAAAATATAATATTTTTCTAATTGCATGCAAGAAAAATACATCCCTCTTCTATCTCTTTATCTTTCTAAATTGGAGATAAGATATGCTGAGTTTTATTTTCTTTATAATTTGCATCTCCAACCATCAACCATGCCTCATATTGTGACAGAGATTAGTAGAATTTTATTACTTAAAAGGAATGGAAGTTTAATTTATATGTAAAACTTTAGTTAAACTGGTACTTTTTATTTACGAGTGGCATAAAATAAAGATTACTTAATTAGTTACTGAGAAAAAATAGTAATTACAATTATAATTAAAAAAACAAGATTTAAATCTTAAAAAAAGGACGTTATTCTCTGTTTTATTTCATTTTCTCTAACACAAACAGCTGATAAAAATAACAAAAAACAAGTGTCAAGAAATTTTAGTCCGTCTAGATATCAAATTTTTATGCCTTCAAAATGTATACGACCCACTTATTTTTCTCCGAAATTTTTATTATTAACCAAAAAAATTCCAAATTTAACGTCAGAAATTCCAATTCTTTTATTTGGAATCAATTATTACAGCAATTCACCTTAATTCTAAATTCCACAGTTCCATCCATGTTTAGTTCTTTCCATTTTATCCTTTTAATCAACTAAAAATATAAATTCAAATTGAAGTGCTTCTAAAAAAGATAATATATATATATATATATGCAGGTTTCGTTAAATATTAAATTATCCCAATGAAGTAAAGAAAATCTAATTATAACCAACTTAAATTGAGCATTATTATTAATTCTTTATTCCGAAGTTCCAAATTAAGTGCAACTAAAATCGTATAAATATATAGACCTAGAAATTGTTCCAAGGTCTCCTAACTGTTCAATGGCTCCTTTGTTCTTTATTTTTCTTGTCTTCCTTGTGAGCCCTACTCCATGCTCCGCAGGCCACAGCATTAACATTAACATCAATTCCTCCACATTGCTTCAGTTCTCCAGTCTAGCATGGGACCCAATTGCACAGCACTTTGTTGCCGGATCCACCTTGGACTCTGCTGTCTATGCCATTCCCGAAACAGGCACTGTCAAGTGCGTCATCTCTGAACCATCTTCTAATAACAGTAGTACTGGCATCTCAACGACCGCTGTCGCTGTTGATCACGTACGTCAGAGGCTGATTGTTGCCTTCTCAAATCATTCATCCGTTGCTGCTTATGATTTGAAATCATACAGGAGAATTTTTGCAGTACCTTTGCCGGAGTTGCATGGTGGCCCTGGTGGCGTTGCTGTGGATTTGGAGAGCGGAGAGGTGTTTGTTACCAGTGCTCGAAGAGGGATTGTGTTGAAGGTCGGACCCGAAGGAGATAGATGGAAAGTAATTTCAGAATTTAAAATTCCAGGGAATCAGGGACTCGGTGGGCTTGCGCATACCAGTTATGGATACATCATTACTGTTCAGGTAAGTCTAGGGTTGTAATTTCGTATGAATTATTATTATATTTGATGTAATTTACTAATTTTGCCAAGGACACTCAAAACGTACGAAATTATTAAGAACTTTATTTTTGTGTTTGCTAATCATTTTTTTTTCCTTTACAGCCAACTACAAAAAAAATGTTTAAAGTGGATTATGTAAAGAGGACAGTTGAGGAGGTTTTGTCTGGAGATGGTGCAAATCTGTTGACACAAGCAGCCCCAGACATTGTACTTCGAACCAACTTATCGATAGCCATTGCTACCAACCGTACAATTCTATTAATAAAGAGTGATAACAGTACCTGGGAACAAGCGGCTGTTATAGACAAAATCAAGCTGAGACATGGAAAGACGGTAGTTGCAGTAGCAATGCGAGAAGGCACAACATTTGTATTGACCAACTCACAAGGAGGATATATGATACAGGAGGTAATTTGGCGATCAAAGTTATTGGAGGACTTGATGACTTGGGGCTTGATGTGTTTTTTCTTGGTGTTGATTCTTGTGGTACACTGGTATTTTTGGCAATGGTTTGGAAAAAATAAACCATTTCAAGTGTATGGTCACTAAGAACCGATAGAATGGCGAGAGATATCTCGTTATTTCCGGAAAAAGTGGTATTATAATTTTAGGGTTCAGATTTTTTTTTTTTTTTTGAATGTCAGAAGGCTAGGCGCCTGCTGACAATTGTATTAAAGTTTCATGGTGTTTTTATGCATGTGAAGTTTGATTGTTTTGTTGAGTTGGCCTATGGAATTAAAGTCAACAAGATAACATGACAAAACATGCATGAATAAAGTGATAAAAAAAAACATGTGTAACTTTACTGGTCCAATACCACACAGGGACGTATATACAAGTTTTGAATATATAGTTTTGAAAATTATCCTTCAAAGTTGGTCTCTGTCTGTGCCCCTCGCTCCCACACTTTACAGTTCACACCCACACACACACACCAATTAATAAAGATGAGAAAATAAATAATTAAACAAAAATTAAATATCATACAAAATAATATTCATACACTCTTCCTCAGATGTTCCTTAGGGGCATTTTTAGATTTTTTTTTAGATCATTTTATCCTTGATCCGTACTGCTCCTTAAGAGAAATCCTTAAGGAGCAAACTTCAGACATCATCACTTGGAAACCGCGCATGAATAATTTCTGTGGACCGCACAGGAGCAAACTTCAGATCGCACGTGTGCTGGTAGACCGTGCCAACTCCCCTTTGTTTTTCTCTTGTATTTTGTTTTCTGGTACTATGTACCAGTTTTTTGTCAAGAAATACCGGATCTGGTATGGTGTTGAACTTTATTTTACATATATAATGAACTTGTAATCTTACAATATTGATTTTGGTTTATTTCTTTGTCGGTCTGGTACGGTGTTTTACAGTATTGACTATTGGTCAATTTTACTTTTTACATTATCGATTTTGGTTGATTTTACAATATTGATGAACTTGTAATTTTACCAGATAAGTTGTTTTACAGTATACAATGAACTTTGTTTCATATTTCTTTTGGTTGATTTATGAATTGGGAATGAAAGTCGGGTAATGGAAAATATTAATCAGAATCACGCAAGAGAGAGAGATCGGGAATAAAAGTCGGGTACAATTAGAGTAGTTAAGAAGTGAGTAGTTAGAAGTTTTGGGTAAAAACCGGCTAAAAAGATTTGGGTAAAGAAACATTTTCTCATAATCAAATGCCATAACTAAAGAGGTCAGAAGATAGAATATAAATATAGAACTGTAAAGCACATACAGTAAAATTAGTACATAATCCTTCAATGAAGATCTTTAGACATTTCTTTTTAGCATCCACATCCAGGTGTTTTATTCCGGTAATGGAAAAAATCACACAGTCTTTAAATTCTTCCTACTTTGATTTTTCACTATGTAGTTGCATCATACTTGCATTAACCTTAGCTAGCAATCGATTAGCTCTTTCCAAATCAGTGGCCATTGTGCTCTTAGTCACACCCGACATGCTCGATTCTTTTAACACATCTGACATAATTTACGCCTTTTTGAATTATTGATCTTTTCCTCGCTTTATCACAATCTCCTTCTGTATCATATCCATAACTGTTTGGTAATGTGGTAATCTCCTTCTGTTTTGTCAATTTGTTTTGCTCTGGTTTTCTACTGGCTCTACACTTTTGAGGCTTTTTAAAGCATTTCTCAACAACATATTTTCTCTTAAAACCTGAACTGTTTTATATATTAATAAAGCAAATGAGGACTTTGATCCTCATTTTTCATAAAGAAAATGAATTTTATAATATTATTATATTTTTTTTTAAATATTTTTACTATTTTTAATAGAGAAAATCCATTGATTCAAAGATTCTGGACTATAAAAAATAGTAATTTTCTATTTGTCTAAAAAATAAAATAAATTCTTAAAAATATAAAATCTAGTTTTCAAGCACATTTTAGACTTTAAAAATGAAGATATTGACATGAAATAAAACATGATTCTTACTTCATAAAACACAATAGCCCTACTCCATAAACATTCACCGGTATTCATTTGTAACCTTTTCGATTTTTACCCAACAGAGTAATTACTAAATTTTAGGCTCTTATTTATTTATCTTTTTTGACAACGTTTTGAATTTCATCATCCTTTAATTTTGGTCCTAGTTACTGAAAGTATTAATTGATGCCGTAAGAAATGATCTTTGCTTGCTGTATTAATTGGTCCAAGTTCCTTGTTTATTTATTTCGGCTGCTACCTTGAAGCTTCAAAAATGGTACTACGATAACTATTCAAATCGGATATTTCAGTTCAAACTTGTATTTGTATACTGAAGCAAAAACTGTTTACTGATTTCATTTTAAACTGCAGTTTGAGCAGTTACTGATTATGCTTTTTTCTCATTTCGAGCTTGTTTCATATAAATTTAGGTTATCTTTTGATACCTTAATCAGTAACTCTATTTATTAGTTTTGGTGCTGTCTTTCATGATTATTGTCTCGTCCAATTCCGAATTTGAAATGGAAGTGCCTAAAACTTGTATGTACTCGAAACGGGCCTAAAGAACGGCCCGCTTTCATTTCTTCTCCGCCTACTCACTCAAGTCTGATTAGTGTGATAGGGAGGAAGGGCCTTTTTGAGACGCTCATTTATGCGATTCTGATGGTGGGAAAAAAAAGGAGGGAAATAGTTTTCCATGGAACAAAGAGCAAGATGGTTCAGACAATTCACAGTGATCCAATCGATGGCCATGTCGACGTACTCGCGGTCCACAGGGCGCCACCCCAAGAAATGTACCACCGTGAACCGGGTCTAGACCAGGCCATGGACCTCGGCAAAACGCCCTTGCTTTTACTCTGCCTACGCTCTCTTATTGTCTCCAGCAAGATATAATTTATAATGTATAAACTTAGATTAGTTGTTATTTAATTGTTACCTCAATTCTCCAATATTTATAATGTTAATAATTAGTAGACATATAAAATATAATTTTTGAAAAGAAAAAACGCTATGTACAATATCTTTGTTATAACTATGCTATTCACAATAACTTTTTTTTTAACTTCTCTGCATTAAAGCAGGAACGGATCCAGGATTTTCGTCAGGGAGGGGCAAAAAATTATCGAATCGGGTTTAAATATCTAATCGGGTTTAAATCCATTAACCAATTTGGTACTCGACAAAAAATAATGCTTTAACTTATACTTTCCAATGCTTTGACTTGTAATTTCTGATGCTCTGACTTATAATTTTAATTACCAATCAAAATTCAACAGATTTATTTCAATTTTAACTCTAAATTTAACTCGAATTACAAATTAAACGTTCAGAGGGGGGCAAAAAAAAATCCAGGAGGGGGCAAAGTCGGTCGGAACCGATAAATTTCAACTAAAACTCAAAATCCGGGGGGGGCAGCTGCGCCCCCTTGGAATACACTGGGTCCGCCCCTGCATTAAAGTGATAATTGTTATTTAGAATCATGCTCATACTTGAGGGAAGCATATGTGGATATATATCATCGAGACGGATAGCTTTATGTGCATAGATTTAGTTTTTCAGATTAGCTCAACATTAAAATTTCTTAATTTATAAAAGCAGCCATACACCTAGAAACCAAAACCAAAACCAAAAGATGACAATTGTTTCCTGTTACTGTATACTCTTATCTATTGTAATTTGTGTCACAAGTGACCTTACAATATCTCATGTATATTTGTTTAAATTAATAGGTACAAAGTTTTCACGACAAAATATCACGAAAATCCTATAAAAAATAACGTGTAAATAAAAGTAATACGTTTAAAAAAATTATAATACAAAACTTACACTCTGAATAACAAATGTAATTTATTGCTCAACATTATTATGAGATATCACACTGTTGTACCCTAAAATAATTGAGAATTTATCTAAGAGATTCCCTGAATTAATTTCTTAGAAAATTGGTCAATTTCAATGCTCTAAACCCTAATTTCTTGAAATCCACAAATATAGGATAATGAATTTCACAAAATAAAATCCTTGGTAATATTCTGCATGAAATATCATGAATTTTGATATAAAGAACTCCAAAAATCTCCAAAGGACCAATTTTATATGAATTTTACAAGTTCTGGAGATGAAACTGGGTACAAAGTTGGGGTATAGTTAGCAGAAAACAGGTCCAGAAGTCATTAGGTGCAATTTGGGGACACCAAACGAAATGCTGACAATATGGGCCTACTTTTCAGTGTGAGAGAAGGAAATTGCGCTGGATATTAAGCAAAGGGGAGTTGAAAATATTTTGAGTTAACGCATCTCGGCCGTCTGATTTTAAACGGATCCAATCCGGCCACAACTTATAATTCAAGAGCTCTTTATATATGAGTGTAGATCTAATCTGTACGAATCTTGAAATAAATCAGACGATCTAGATATATTAACTCAAAAGATTCTTTTTTGAGTTAATGCAGAGGATACGAATTCGTCAAACTAAGGGATCGCATGAACCGAGACCACTCAAAAGAAGGCGCCCCCTCATGCAAAATTCAAATCCAGCGCTTTAACCCGTTCGATTTAAGATGCGACGGGCTCGTGAGGCCAAGTACAAGACTATGCGCAGCTCATATGAACCTAGACTACTCAACACCCGACGCAAATAACAAGGGCCATTTAGTTGTTATTTCGTGAGACTGACAGGCGGGCCCACGAGTCAGACTCCTTCTCCCTCCCTTGCAAAAGGAAATGGAAAACTGGGCTGTGCATAGGAAATGTAAGAGAAAAAGGGGGAAAGGAGCTGTGCATAGTCTTGACAGAGGAAAAGGAGCACCACTCTTCGATAGATGGTAGGACCTAAACGACAGGTATGGAGATGCTACTTTGAAAGGAAACCTCCTAATTTCACGGGCACACTGAAGTCAGGCCACACGGGATCTCAATTAGGCTTAAGCATAAAATTCATTGCTGGCAGGGTGCAGTATCCTTTGAACCATGATTAAGGATAAATAAGAACACTCCTTGGCGATCTCTCATGAGAGATAGGGCACAGAAACCCATAGAATACGTGTTAAGCCCGGTAAGCTGCCAGGGCATCGTAACACCCTCCACAACTGTCTTTATTTTGTCTCCTATCATAAGGACAGGTGTTACACACCTATTGGGTATCTTAATTCGAATAAGAATATCCTTGACCCCTGCTGCATTGCGTGACCATGGAAGACATCACAGCCCTTCAATTTAAAAAGGTTTTACACCTCAACCAAGTGATCCAAAGGCCAATCTGCCTCCAGCAAATTAAGGATTGCCAACTCGTCACAAGGCCATTGGCTACTATATAATTCACTGGACACACAGGTATTATTATTATCAATTGCTTCATGGTCAATATGTTGCTAAACGATGATATGAATGAATTAGAATTTGTGCTATTTTTTAGATTATGATATATATACATCTCAGTTTGAAATGTCTCTCTCATAAATATCTTTCCCTAGCTAGTACATCTCTACTTTTATCTCTTATCGACGCATCTATTTTAGAAAGTTCATTAAAAGTGTATTGATAATAAGAAGTTCATTAAAAGTATTAAAGTGATAAGACGGTTGAATCGATATCCAAACGCTTGAGGATCGACATATATATAGAGAGAGGGGTTAGCTAATTTCAAAACATTTGTTCCTAGGCCGTAGAACAAACGCTTCGGTTTTTACATTTTCAAATTCTAATCAGTCGATCCAAACTGTTCAACATTTAATCCATAATAAAATGTGCTTGGAGACCAAATTTTTCATTTTTTTTGAATTTTTTTTACTATTTATTAAGTCAGTTTTAAAATTGTTGTTTTCAATGATCCATAAATTGTTCGCTATTTATTAAAATCAGCGATTTTAAAACTGGCGTAATAAATAGTAAACAAATTCCAAACAATGTAAAATTTAGTCTCCAAGCACATTTTAATTATATAGAGATCACATCTAATGGTTTGGATCGACCATTTGAACTTTGAAAATCGGAAAACCAATTGGTTGCACCAAGGTTCCGGAACAAACGTTTTGATATTAGCCTCTCTCTCTCTCTCTCTCTCTCTCTATATATATATATATATATATAGAGTGATGCTACGGTGCTTTGGGAAGTAAAGATGATGTTTTCTTCCTGCTCATATCTCCATTTTCAAAGTTCAAATAGTCGATTTAAATTTCTCAACATGATCTTCATATTAATATGTGCTTGGAGACCAAATTTTATATTTTTTGAAAATTTTTTACTATTTTTTTAGAATTTTTGAAAATCAGTGTTTTTTGAATTTTTTAATTAATGAAAAACTGTGATTTTAAAAAATTGTACACAAATAGTAAAAAATTTCCAAAAAATGTAAAATTTGGTTTCCAAGCACATATCAATAGGAAGATTATGTTGAAAAGTTTGGATTGACTTTTTGAACTTTGAAAATGGAGATATAAGAGGGAAGTAAAACACCCTCTTTACTTTCCAAAGCACCGTAGCATCACTCTCTCTCTCTCTCTCTATATATATATATATATATAGAGGTTGCTAATATTAAAACGTTTATTTCTAGGCCGTGGAACAAACGTTTTGATTTTTACATTTTCAAAGTTCAAACAGTCGATCCAAACCCATTCAACATTCAATTTATATTAAAATGTGCTTGGAGACCAAATTTTATATTTTTTGGAACATTTTTACTATTTATTAGGTCAATTTTAAAATCACGGTTTTAAATGATCCATAAAATTTTCACTGTTTATTAAAATCAGCGATTTTAAAACTGATTTAATAAATAGTAAAAATATTCCAAAAAATATAAAATTTGGTCTCCAAGAACATTTCACCATCTAATGGTTTGGATCGACCATTTGTTTGAAAATCAGAAACCATTTGCACGACAATTTCAGAACAAACGTTTTAATATTAGCCAACTTCTCTCCCTATTTATACATACGATTTATTTTTTTTTGTTCGGAAAGTATTTAAAAATGTATACTTAAAAAATGACTCAGGGCGACAAAACCAAATGGACATAACTAAAATTATTTCACTATAGATTCCACTAGTGGGTTCAACCGCCAGACAAAATGTCAGAGAAGCTTCTAAACTACAATATCAGCAGTTAAAATACAAAATGCAAAAAAAGAAGAAGAAGGTGGTGGACAAAAATGTAGTACGTACGGAAAGAACTCGTACGTAGTAACAACCCGGTTTAATGGTTTATTAAACTTAAATATAATAAACAGGAAACTATTCGCTAATGCATAATTTATCCAGTAAGTAAATCTCACTTAAAACTTTTGTTTGTATTTGAATACATTTGATTATATATGTCGATCGGTCGCTCACCTCTCTGTTCTCTTTCTCACACATCGAAGCATCTCCTTCTTCTAGTTGCTCCTGGCGAGAGATGATTTCAGAAGGAATGCGCTCAGCTCTTCGAATCATAGGTAAAAACTGCCGATTTAGCTATTCAGTGCTTCCCTCCCTTTCCCTCTCCTCTTCTCTCTCTCTCTCTCTCTCTCTGATCTCTCTCTCCATGTTATCTGTGTAGAAAGGCTCATCGTTTTCCCTTTTTCCCATTTCAGGATATGTCAGCTCCATTGCCATGCTCCTTTCTCCAGTGTAAGCCAACTCCACCAATCCCAATAGTTAGCTTTTCCTACTTCCGCTCTATATATATGTATGTTTAATCAGATCTGCTATCTGGTAAGCTTTTGTGTTCTATTTTACATCTTTTTGGCTGGCTTAAGTAGATCTGAGGTAGATATTGTAGTAAACATCTCAGTGGATGAATCCTGATTCTCAGATAACGCCTATATTCAATGCTGGACTGTGAATTAGTTTACTTCATTTTACTGTAGCGTTTCTATATAAACAGCTCGTATTACAGAAAATCAATTCAATGAAAGTATAGGCTATTTTGAAATTCATCTTCTTCTCTAAACATTTATGTACTGCCTCTGTTGTGCTCTTTTTGATATTACATTCATGTATTGCCTGTTAGGAAGTTCTCCTAGAAATAAGAGAGGATTCCTGGTCATTTTATATAACTAATAGTTGAAGGACATAAATAAAACAGATTTTGTTTAATAGAGGTGTGTATGTGGTAATCTTTTAGGTTTTGTTAGGTTCTAACAGAAACTTACAATTATTTTTTTTCCCTTGTTCAAATAACCAAGTAAACTTTGTTGTACCTATTTGATGCCTTTATTGAAAAAATGTTGTCGGTACTTGGATTTTGGAACATCATTTAATTCTACTGCTTGTCAAAAATCAAACTTGCTCTCCTTAAGCACCCATTTTAGTATTTTGCTTGAAAGCTGACATGTAGTCAATGGGCAATACCAATAATATCGAATTGATTAATCACTGCCATGCTTAAGAATTTTTCCATCCAATCCCAACTACAATCTATTTCGTACCATCTGTACACATAGTATCCGACAACGGTAGGCACAAATAAGTAATTGGAAACGATTCCCCAAATAAGTAATTGGAAACCATAAATTTTAAAAAACACTCGGTGTATATATATAGGGCTTGATTTTTCTTATTAGTTTTGTGTATCCTCAAAGGTATTTTGTTTGATGTTTAAAATGTATGATATATTGATATTCTAATATGTGTTATTGTCTATCTAAACAGTCAGATCACTGGGAAGATGCTCAAGAGGCGAACCGTGGGGGAGAACTTCTCTGAATGGCCATTTTTGGCCACTCTCCTGAATTGTTTGTTATGGGTGGTGTATGAGATTCCAAGCATGCATCCTCATAACAAGTTGATTCTTATAATCAACTGCGTGGGCGTTTTTCTCGAGTTGGCCTACCTTTCCATTGCCTTCATATTCTCCCCATATCGCAGACGAGTACGTATAATTCTCTTTCTATAGTTTAATTTATAAAATATCCTTAGAACTAAAAAAAAATGTTATCAATTATCTACCAATAGACAAATACTTTTACATTAGGTTTAATGATGAGTTAGGTAATTTATTAGAGCTGACACAAATATTTAGGAATTAGGAAAAAAAATATTTAATTATTTATTATGTAATAAACGGTTCATAAAATGATTAATACTATATTTATTTTATACAAAATACTTTTGAGGTAATTTACATAAATAATATGGGATTTGACAACTTTTCCACTATTGCATAATGCGTCAGCCTTATGATGAGCTTGATACTTGTAATTAGTCAATTTCAGATGGACCAGACACACTTCTTTTTTGCTTGGATGAAATAACCACCCAAAAGGCATGTACTGGGCTGGACCTCAGATTTATTCTAATTTTGGGCCTAAAAGTTTGGTCCATCTATATATTATTATTTGTAGGAATATTTCATTTTTGAGTTGAAACGGGCTATGACCCGCCCAGGAGTTTGCTTAGGTTTTCTTAAAAAAGTTTGCTACTTCTTTGAGTTAAAATTGGGCCATCTATAAAAAAAAGTTTGCTTGTGGGCTTAAATGAGTTGAAGTTTTTAACTTTTTTTATTTTTTTTAAATAAGATCCGATGTGACACTATGGATTTATAAATATCATCAGATATAAGGATACGATCCTCTTATTATTATTAATAATAATAATAATAAAGTTATAATGTATCACAATAATTACTAAAAATGATTATTCAATCAGGTTACCATTCTGGTGGGGTCCGTGATGGAGTTGGTACTCGTCTGTGGCTTCTCAGCTGGAATTTTTAAAGGGGTGCACTCTCTAGAGAATAGACTGGAAGTAGTCGGAGTATGTTGTGTTGTTTCTGGCGTCATGATGTATGCATCCACCATACCATCTCTGGTACCATTTTTTTTTTATATTTTAATATTTTAATATTTTTTATAAAACTGAAACATATAAAGATAAAAAAAAATGGCTTATCCATGTTACAATAGGTCACAGCATGGAAGACTAAGAAAACTGACGATGTGTCTTTGCCATTCGTATTGGTTGGATTGGCAAACTCCACAATCTGGCTGATAAATGCTATCCTTCAGCATGATCTATTTATGCTGGTTAGCTTAATTTTAAAAATTATAATTTTAAACTTTTCTTTTTATTTTATTGTACATTGTAGAAACTGACATAAATTTTTAATTATTTGAATATCCAGATACAGAATGGATGTGGAATATTCCTCGTTCTTGTGCAGTTAGCCGTGTATGTCACGATTTGCACGTGCCTATCTGCTTCCCACTCCCGGTCCCAGTCCCAGTAGAGCCTATATCACCACTGCCTACTCGATCTTATTTTTGTTCATTACAAAACTTTCTCGTACTGTTGCTTTATATTTTGTGTTTGTTAGATTTTCTTTTTTTTACTTTTGAGATTGGTTGGTTTTTGTTACTCTGAGATTGGTTGGTTTTTGTTACTTTGAGATTGGTTGGAATAGAATTAGAAAATAGATCTGAAAAGTGAAACTTGTTCTATTCCTTGTTCACCTTTGTGCCTATAAAGGCATTACATCTTACATCCATAACCTCACGAATCTATATAATTCCTATCTTACCAAAAGGACCCTATAGTTCTATATATTGCATAAATCTCAACACTCCCCCTCAAGATGGGCAAAAGATATCCCTCAAACCCATCTTGTCACATAACCTAACTAGATCTATTGCGCCAAGTCCTTTGGTGAGGCAGTCAGCTACTTGATCTCCAGTAGCTACATAACTCAGCTCCAATAGTCCACTTTTCAGCTTTTCCTTTATGAAGAACCTATCGATCTCCACATGCTTGGTTCTGTCATGCTGCACAGGATTGTTAGCAATGCTGATTGCTGACTTGCTATCGCACCACAACTTCATTTTTTCTACGTGATTCACCTTGAGATCTTCCAGTAACCTCTTCAGCCACAGCATCTCAGCAACTCCCAATGCCATAGCCCTATACTCAGCTTCTGCCGTCGATCTCGCAACAACCGGCTGCTTCTTGCTCTTCCAAGAGACCAAGTTGCCTCCTACAAACATGCAGTAGCCAGATGTAGACTTCCTGTCATCGAGGCAGCTAGCCCAGTCAGAGTCACAATAGCCCTCAATGTTCATGTGCCCATTCTGCCTGAAAATCAAGCCCTTCCCTGGTGCACTCTTCAGGTACCTCAGAATGTGATACACTGCGTCCATATGGCCCTTTCTAGGGTCATGCATGTAGCGGCTCACCACGCTTACTGCAAATGATATGTCGGGACGAGTGTGACCCAGATAGATCAATCGGCCTACCAGTCTCTGGTACCTCTCACAATCAACCTGTTCTCCTGCCTCTGCACTCATCTTGGCCTTCACATCAATTGGAGAAACTGCAGGCCTGCATCCCAACATGCATGTCTCTGTGAGCAAGTCTAGGACAAACTTCCTTTGGGATAGAACAATCCCCTCTGCTCCACGAGCCACCTCAATCCCAAGAAAGTACCTAAGCTGTCCCAAATCCTTCACCTCGAATTCCTTCCCCAATCTTGCCTTCAACTGTGCAATCTCCCCCTCATCATCCCCGGTAATGATCATATCGTCGACATACACAGCCAGCATAGTAATGTGACCACCATGTTGTCGAGAAAACACCGTGTGGTCAGCATTGATTTGCTGATAGCCCATGCCTACCATAGCCTTCCTGAACCTATCAAACCAGGCCCGAGGGGACTGCTTCAACCCATAGAGCGACTTCTTGAGCCTGCACACCTTACCCACTGTCTGGTTTGTGCCAAACCCTGGTGGAACCTCCATGTACACCTCCTCCAACAAATCACCATGAAGGAATGCATTCTTCACATCGAGTTGGTGTAACTGCCATCCACCATTCACTGCCATGGAAATTAGTGTCCTCACTGTGCTCATTTTCGCCACGGGTGCAAAGGTCTCATCATAGTCAATGCCATAGGTCTGACTGTACCCCTTGGCTACCAACCGGGCCTTATAGCGCTCAACCAGACCCTCTGGATTCTGCTTTACTGTGAAGACCCACTTGCATCCAACAGCCTTCTTGCCTGGTGGTAGTGACACAAGTTCCCAGGTTTTGTTCTTGGTAAGGGCACTGAGCTCTTCTAACATGGCTGCTTTCCACTTCGGATCTCCTTTAGCAACCTGCCAGCACTTAGGGATAGAGACAGTGTCTAATGATGCAATGAATGCTCCATGTGCAGGTGATATGTGTGAGTAAGAGACAAATTTGGCAATGTCATGTGAGAAACCATATCGGTCAGGAGGAATGCCTGCATTCTCGCGAGGAGTCCTCCTTACCGACAGGGGAGTGGGAGGAGTAGGGAGAGGAATCATATCACCTGTGTATTCCTCATCTGAGGTGGATGGTGTAGGTGTCTCAAGAGTCGGAGTAGGCAGGGACAAGGGACTTGGCACATGTGGCACTATAGGCATAGCTCCCTCATTCTGCTTCTTCCTCCTTACATACACTTCACCATATCTCGACTCCCCCTGAGCCTGAGTTCTACCACCTTCGGGCTCAACCCTAGCCGAATCTAACTCAAGTGTACCATCAAGTGTACCACCCACACTTACCGTCACCGTCCTCCTCTCACCATCACTACTATTCTCCCCCTCTCGCCTCATACCTCCTGTATCGAGCGAGTCTTCAAATGGTGATGTTGCTTCTGAGGAGTAATATGGTTCGAGCTCGTGAAAAGTAACATCCATACTAACAAACATTCTCCTCTCAACCGGGCTCCAGCAATCATACCCTTTTTGAGTAGCTGAGTACCCCACAAAGATACACCTCACAGCTCTTGGATCAAGCTTTCCCACATTTGGCCTATTGTCATGTACAAAGCACACACACCCAAAGGTTTTGAGAGGAAGAATATCTTCATTCTTACCTGTTAGCATCTCAATTGGAGATATCCAGTCCAATACCCGCGAGGGCATCCTGTTGATCAAATAGGTTGCTGTCAGAACTGCTTGCCCCCACAAGTACTTTGGGACTTTCATCGAAATCATCATACTTCGAGTTACCTCAAGGAGATGCCTGTTCTTCCGTTCCGCTACCCCATTCTGCTCTGGTGTGTACGGACACGTGGTTTGATGCTGTATTCCCTGGGATGACAAGTATTCCCCAAATGCCCTATTAGTGTACTCTGTCCCGTTGTCAGACCTCAATACCTTCACAACTGCACCGTATTGAGTCTGAACCATTTTGTGAAAATCTTTAAAGCAAGTAAGCACATCACTCTTGTTTTTCATCAAGTAAAGCCAAGTCAAACGAGAAAAACAATCAATAAAAGACACAAAATATCTAAATCCATTCAAGGTAGTTGTAGGACAAGGTCCCCATACATCTGAGTGAATCAAATCAAAACTACAAGACCTCCTATTCCCAGAACTAGCATAAGAACTCCTGGTATGTTTGCCTAACTCACATGCATCACACACCAACTTTTCCTTATCGGCCTTTTCAAACAAAGGCTTATACAATCTACTCAAAATAGGAAATGAAGAGTGACCCAAGCGCCTATGATGGAGCAGCAGTAAGTCCTCCACACTTCTCTCAGTTCCTCTAGCTCTCTCTACAATGGATGAGAGGGCCGAGCCCATACCCTCCTTATCCATGTACCACAAGCCTCTATGTAGTGTGCCAGTCCCAAGTACCTTGCCTGTCCCCTTCTCTCGGAAGATCACCTTGGGATTATCAAACAAAACAACACAATTTAGTTGTGAGATAATGGCACTTATAGATAGAAGATTCACGGGAAATGAAGGAGCATGCAAAACATTAGACAGAGTCAGAGTGTTGGTACATTTCACGGTACCCTTACCAACCACCGGTTGGGCCGTACCATCGGCT
Source organism: Carex littledalei (assembly GCA_011114355.1). Lineage (NCBI taxonomy): Eukaryota > Viridiplantae > Streptophyta > Magnoliopsida > Poales > Cyperaceae > Carex > Carex littledalei. Next base: position 5,247,968 of record CM022081.1, read on the forward strand.
GTCCGGATGCTCTCTGGAACTGCTAGGTGAGTATAGGAAGAAAACTCCCTAGCAGCACCAGTCACATGGCGAGATGCACCAGAATCGACTATCCAATCTGGTGATCTAGTGGTGGATATAGAAGGAAGGGCAAGTGTATCACAAGTACCTGTGGCTGTACCTGTGGTTGAGTAAGCAACAGAAGCAAAGTTACCCCTAGATGAAGATGAGGTGGATGCATCATCGACCACACTCTTCTCCTCACTTGCTCCTTTTTGCCTCCTCCTGACTATCTGTGAGGCCGCTTCCATGATCAGATCCTCCTCGGATAACCCCACAATAGCTTCTTCCTCCTCCTCTGCAACCATCAGATTTGCCCGGTTGCCTCCTCTTCCACCTCTTCGGCCCCCACGGCCGCGTCCTCGACTCCCAAACTGCCCTCTACCACCTGCATCTCTCTCCTTTGGTGGCTTAGGACAAGCCTTGATCAGATGACCTGTTTCCCCACAGTTGTAACACCTGCGAGTCTCCCCCTTAGCACCTGTCATATCTGAGCCCGAGACGGTCAAAGCTGATCGTGTACCTGGAGGTCCACTCGGCTCAGCATGTATCCTCATGCGACTCTCCTCTTGCATCATCGCAGCAATGGCCTCATCCAATGAAGGGATCTTCGGCTGGGCTAGGAGAACTGATCTCCTTTGATCAAAGGCCGAGTTCAGATGAGACCGAAACTGCATAGTCCTTATCCATGTAAGAAGCTCCCGACTCTTGCAGCTCGGATCAATGCAGCACGACACTTGTGAGAAGTGATCAAACTCTGCTCACAGCTTTTCCAGATCCAAGGAGTAATCTTGAATCGTCCTATCTCCCTGCACCACAGCCTCTATTTCCTGCTGAATCTGGAACACCCTCATGTGGTTCTCAGTCCCACCATAGGTCCTCTTCAGCTTTGCCCAGATGTCCTTCACAAGGCGAATGCCATCTACTGAAGAGGCGATCGATTGCTTCATCGAGTTGAGCAACCAGGTGTAGATCAAGGCATGTGTGGTCCTCCACTCATCGGCCTGAGTAGTACCACTCGCTGGCTCATCCTCTGTCAGATACCCCTTGAGCTTCCTCCCTTCTAGAGCAGTCTCGACCCGACGCGACCAACTCAGATATGTGGCCGGTCCATCAAGCTTAAGCTCCACAGCTTGGAGATCTAGCTTCACTTGCGGTGGATCACGTGCTAGGGTATTGGTCGAGGCACTGGCTCCCTGTATGAGTCCAACCAACACCTTTAGAACCTCTGGATCAACACCTGTCAGTAGTTCTAGAGCCCCTTTACCCTCCGAGCTCTTTGTTGACATCTTCTCTCAAAGGATCCAAGTCTCGATCACACAGATCACACGCGACTTCCTTCCCTTTCTTGATCCGATCACTCGTATCTCTCGTAAAGATCCGATCTTGCTTCCTCAAGACGAATCTAAACCATCTCTCTCTTTCTTGACTCGATCTTGATCTATCTCATCAAGATTCGAGCTTAAACCCGATCAAACCCGATCGAGAACCCGATCCAAACCCGCTTCTCGGGTATCGTGGGGTTAAAGGCCCCCCACGCCGGCCAAATCAAGCAAATAGCAACCCTCTTACCTTTGGTTCGGCCTAGAAGGGAGAGAAAGCAAAAAAAAAGGCTCGGCTGACCTTAGAAGAGAGAAAGCAAAAAAAACGACTGCTGACTTAGAGAGACCTAGGGCGGAGCTATGGTGCTCGGCTGAGAGAGGAGGGAAGGGAGAGGCTGAGGAGAGGCGGAACCGGGCGGAGGTAGGCGGAGCAGCGGCTAGGTCAGATCTGGGCGGAGCAGATCAGTCCATGGCAGATCTGACCAGCGGACCTCCTAGGCGGCTGTGCTGGCCAGCAGCGGCCTAGGCGGAGGTAGGCGGGGCCAGGCGGAGGTCCGACGGTGCTCAGGCGGTCTTGGCGGAGGGGGGCGGCGGTTCGCTGCTACAGTACCACGGGTTGCTACAGTGTTGCGTTTTTAGGTTTTTTTCCAGCTCTGATACCAAATAGAATTAGAAAATAGATCTGAAAAGTGAAACTTGTTCTATTCCTTGTTCACCTTTGTGCCTATAAAGGCATTACATCTTACATCCATAACCTCACGAATCTATATAATTCCTATCTTACCAAAAGGACCCTATAGTTCTATATATTGCATAAATCTCAACAATTGGTTTATGTTGGTTACTTTGAGAATGATTGGTTCATTGTCATTGAACTTGAAACCGGATCCACTTTATAAATTCTATGCAAATATAACATCTGATCTTTAAAAGTTTGCATAGTTGAATAAAAGAATCTAACTTCTCTGTTTGAAAAATTTGCATAACCGCCCCCCTTAATTTACAACTAGAAAAAAAATGAATATTGCTAATTTTAATCTAAAAAAAAGAAAGAAAGAAAGTTACGTTTCACCGACAAGATTGCTATTTTGATAACTAAAAGTTTATGAGAAAAGATTTCTTTCTCCAAAAATCCAGAACCACCTTCTCAGGTACTTGATCATACTTCTCTACCTTTTTCTGGTGGAATTCACAAACATCTGCACTGCGCCATGCCGCAGATTACACCGAAAAGTAGTCCAAGCTTGGTCCACTATCATACACTAAACAACCCCCAAATAATCTGGAACACAAACTGCAAATACTTCGATACATCTGTCACTGATCTGGTATGCCAAGCGCATATACGCTTTCAACAATTTCCAGGTACTTGATGTTAATTTGTATGATGAAGTGTCGTAGAAGTAATGTATTCTGATCTGGATTGGGAACCTTAGGAATTGATGTGATGAAATTTGCCAGTGTTTTATTTCCAGGGTTTCTAATTAGAGTCTACAAATTTTACTATTTTATAGCATTGCTTTTATTCGTGGTTGGGTTTCCAATTTGAGTCCAAAATATTACTATTTGTAGTGTTACTGAAATTAACTTCTGGGTTAGGGACCATTCGATGTATATTTATACTCCAAATTTAATGTCAGAAATTCCAATTCTTTTATTTGGAATCTAATTATTAGTTTATTACAGCAATTCACCTTCTAAATTCCACAGTTCCATCCATCTTTAGTTCTTCCCATTTTATCCTTTTAATCAACTAAAAATATAAATCCAAATTGATGAAGTGCTTCTAAAAAAGATAACATATATATGCAGCTTTTGTTAAATATTAAATTATCCCAATGAAGTAAAGGAAATCTAATTATAACCAACTTAAAATGAGCATTAATATTAATCCTTTATTCCGAAGTTCCAAATTAAGTGCAACTAAAATTGTATAAATATATAGACCTAGAAATTATTCAAAGTCTCCTAAATCAAAACTGTTCAATGGCTCCTTTGTTCTTTATTTTTTTTATCTTCCTTCTGAGCCCTACTCCATGCTCCACAGGCCACAGCATCAACATTAACATCAATTCCTCCACAATGCTTGAGTTCTCCAGTCTAGCATGGGACCCAATTTCACAACACTTTGTTGCCGGATCCACCTTGGACTCTGCTGTCTATGCCATTCCCGAAACAGGCACCGTCAAGTGCGTCATCTCTGAACCTTCTTCTAATAACAGTAGTGGCACTGGCATCTCGACGACCGCTGTCGCTGTTGATCACGTACGTCAGAGGCTGATTGTTGCCTTCTCAAATCATTCATCCGTTGCTGCTTATGATTTGAAATCATACAGGAGAATTTTTGCAGTACCTTTGCCGGAGTTGCATGGTGGCCCTGGTGGCGTTGCTGTGGATTTGGAGAGCGGAGAGGTGTTTGTTACCAGTGCTCGAAGAGGGATTGTGTTGAAGGTCGGACCCGAAGGAGATAGATGGAAAGTAATTTCGGAATTTAAAATTCCAGGAAATCAGGGACTCGGTGGGCTTGCGCATACCAGTTATGGATACATCATTACTGTTCAGGTAAGTCTAGGGTTGTAATTTCGTATGAATTATTATTATATTTGATGTAATTTTGCCAACGACACTCAAAACATACGAAATTATTAAGAACTTGATTTTTGTGTTTGCTAACAATTTTTTTAAAAGCATCATTTTTTTTTTACTTTACAGCCAACTACAAAAAAAATGTTCAAAGTGGATTATGTAAAGAGGAGGGTTGAGGAGGTTTTGTCTGGAGATGGTGCCAATCTGTTGACACAAGCAGCCCCAGCCATTGTTCTTCGAACCAACTTATCGATAGCCATTGCTACGAACCGTACAATTCTCTTAATAAAGAGTGATAACACCTGGGAACAAGCGGCTGTTATAGACAAAATCAAGCTGAGACATGGAAAGACGGTAGTTGCAGTAGCAATGCGAGAAGGTACAACATTTGTATTGACCAAGTCACAAGGAAAATATATGATACAGGAGGTAATTTGGAGATCAAAGTTTTTGGAGAACTTAATGACTTGGGGCTTGATGTGTTTTTTCTTGGTGTTGCTTCTTGTGATATACTGGTATTTTTGGCAATTTTTTGGAAAAAATAAAACATTTCAAGTGTATGGTCACTAGGAACCGATAGAATGGCGGGAGATCTCTCGTTATTTCCGGAAAAAGTGGTATTAAAATTTTAGGGTTCAGAATATTTTATTTTTTTATTTTTGAAGGTAGCTAGGCGCCTGCTGACAATTGTATATATTAACAAAGTTTCACGGTGTTTTATGCGTGTGAAGTTTGATTGTTTTGTTGGAATTAAAGAGACCGCAGTCATTATAATAAAAACTTAAAAAGAAAGTCAACAAGATAACATGAAAAACATGCATGAATAAAGTGATAAAAAAAACATGTGTAACTTGACGAAAATAAATCTGCTGTTATTCTCGGGGAATCACAGGACCCTGCGATCCCATCTCAACTGTTGGTTTTTCTTGAGATGCGTGCATGAAAATTTACTTTTTCAAGAACGTTTTCGAGATCCGTGCACGGAAAAGTTTGAACCGTTGATCTCAGAATTTTAGGATCCTGCAATCCATCTCGGAATCGCAGCAGATTCGGACTCGTAACTTGACTGGTCCAATGCCACACAGGGACGTATATACAAGTCTTGAATATATAGTTTTGAAAATTATCCTTCAAAGTTGGTCTCTGTCTGTGCCCCTTGCTCCCACACTTTACTATCATTATTTATTTTTGGGAAGAAATGATACTAGCTGTGAGAGGGCTGGACTGGAGTATATTATTATCATTATTTATTTTAATAAATATTCTGTTTTACCACTAATTTAGTTTTGACTAGTTGATCAGTTACGTTATTGTCATTTTGCTTGCAGTATTTATCATTTCTTGGTCTAACTTTTAATTTTGCTTGAACGACTATTTTGAATACCATGTAAACAGAGTTGCTGAAACCTCTTAATCAGGTTCAGAGAAATTATAGTTTGATTCATACGGATGTTCATCATTACAAGAGTCTCTAATTTGGGTATGATGTAGAAAAAAAGAATAAAGAGATTTTCAGAATGGAAGTTCATTGTATTAGTACTCTATATAAGCATATGAAAAAAATATATATATTGTCCATTGGAGAAATTCTCAAGATAAAATTATGTGATATATATATAACATGGCAACACAAATGAACAACAATTGTGATATATAAATCACACATAGAAAGAACAAGATTTATATATACCCCTCTTATAATGAAAAGCGCAGTGCATATATCATCAATGTTGCAGTGCATATATTATTGTTTGGTGAAAAAGAAAAGGATAATAATAACTGTAACTGGAAGGAGCAGGAGCAGCAAACTATATTGCCGTTTCACTGATGGTTTCTTCAAAAGTAATGGACGATTTCCAATTAAACATTTAAATTGTTCAGTTGCCGCTACCCCTTGAAGAATATCAGGAGAGGCTAAAAATTTTAAACATGTTGCTTTGAGATGATTGCAATTGTGCCTCTCAGCTAAAGACAACACGGTAACCACATTGCTCGTGTTGATACCATCACACAAGATCTTCTCGCATATTATCTTTAATCTCTCCAAATCGTATCTATCAGCCGCAACTAAGAGATGCTGAGCCATTAATTTAGTGTCATGTTTCTCTTCACTCTCTTCAAAACCAGGAAATAAATCATTATATATAAAATGAAGCAGTGCTTCGAACACTGGAGCTTTCATTTCTTCAATTTTAATTGTTGTGTTTGATTTTTCCTTCATCAGACCGAAAAATTGTGCCGAAAAAACTGGAGATCTCGCAGCGAGAATGCACTTGTGAGCACTATAACAATTTGCCCATCCACTTCAAATGTAACATCCGCTCCATTTCCATTCTCCAAAAGATGGCCGAGTTGCTGCTGGATGTCAAGCGGAACAATAATTTGTGATGATGCTCGCTCCACCGGAAAAACTTTAAAAACACTAAGGACACATTTAATTACGAAACAATCATCCTTAATATTTGACTCGAACACTGCTCTTTCACCAAATGAAGCATAACCCCAATCCGAATCGGATCTGAAACTTCTAGGTCCTGTTGTTTTCTTTAAGGATAAAACACATCCACTTTGGTCTAGAATAATAAAACTAAATTGTGCCTTTACACATTCTGATTTGCTTTTATGGCTAAGAAATACCGATATGTCGTCATCTTTTGCCTCATGACAACCATTTGGGTAGTATTTGATACTCCAATCATGCCCACCAACATAAAAAATGGCTGATTCAAGAAACTTCCCTTTTCCAATATCCTTAACTAATTTAATATTGAAAAAACACACATCACCTGAATTATTTTTTTATTATTACAAGTTAAAAACAACTAACATACTGTTAAAGACAAATAATAAGTATTTTATAAATAAAAAATAGTTACTATATGCATCTAGAAATGACTCAACATATTTTTCTTATAAAATTGATTTAAGTCCAATGGCGATAATATATTTTGGCCTGAAAAATTTAGATAAATCTGAAATCATAAATTCTGAAAATAAGATTCCAATGCTTCTATTTCTCGTGTCCTTGTCACGCCTTAACTCCGGGCAAATTTAGATAAATATCAAATCATAAATTCTAAAAATAAGATTCCAATGCTTTTATTTCTCGTGTCATTGTCACACCTCAACTCTGTACAACTTCAACAAATTAAAATAAAAAACTAGATTAAATGAGCATATTACATTATGCAGACATAAAATATTATGCATAAAAATGAGCTTAACAAAGGATCCTCACAAAAATCATTGTTAAGCCTAAGTTGAAAGAGAAAGTGTAGGCTCATCTAACTTCTCCATTAGACTCTTCACAGTAGTGTAAACATGCCTATAAATAGCATGCACATTAAGCTTTCTCTGTGACCGATTTGAATCGGATTGCAAACTCAGCTTTTCGAACTCAGCTTCGCATTCATGGATTGGTCGGTGCATATATGTTAGTTCATGGATGTTGTTTGCCAGAGTGGTGCAGAATGTGGTCCAGTGTGACGCGTCGCCTCCAAAGATTTGTATGGTGTTGGTGCCGATGTTCTCTGAAGACTTGAAGAATGCATCCAGATCTTCTATGTTACAATTGTCGAGTTTTTCCAGTATAGTCTTTAGGATGCCGCACATGATGTATTTCCATGGGCCAGCTCGGAGAAATTGAACCAAATTTGAGATCATTTCTTCTTGAATTAAACCACTAGTTGTATTAGGACTAAGGTCATGACATGGTCTAGCATCTGTTGAGAATTTGAGATTTATATTGATTTGTCAGAAACATCGAGGTTTTCAGAGAAACAATTATGTTGAGGAGGTCAAACAATTACACTTGATCTGAAATAATTACGTTTATCAAAATACTTATATTTCGGAGAAAGAAAAACAGTTCTTATCTTAATCCTAAGAACCGTTTTATGACAAACCCGATTCAAAATTAAATCTAATTAAAATGCGGAACATAATACCTGATTTCACTGAAGTTCCCATGGAATATGTCGATCCTTTTAGAAATCACCAACCGTCTGTGAACGCGAGACTAGATTCTAATGACAAAAAACTCTTCTTGTCGCGCTGTCGTGAGAATAGGTCTTCCAAGACTTTCTTAATGAATCTAACTCTTCTCTTTTCTTAGATGGTAGAAGAGGAAGAAAAGACCACAGATCCACTTATATAAATAAAGAAATTCTAATTCTAATGAATCAAATTTAGACGCTAAATTTAGATTTCCAAATTTAAATAAGAACCGACATTTCATATATAACCAGATTTAAGGTCCTGGTTAGAGGGAGGGTATAGGGCCCTAGAAAGTATACAACTAAGGCCGATATTTTTAAAACAATAAAATAGAACTGTGCAATGAGCTTCATACAATTTAGTAAGGCTGTTTTTCTAATAATAAAATAAAACTTTGCAATGGGCTTCATGCACAAAATAATAAGATTATAGGACTAGAAAAATCGTATAAACAAATTTTGTATCAGTGAATTAGGTAATGTATAGGCATGCATATAAAATTATTGTCATGAAATCTAACCTTTGAGAAAAAACCAACTGCACTTATTTTTGGCGAGAAATTTAGGTCCGATGCTCCTCGAATTCAAATTTGAATTCGATAGGTTCCCAGTATGTCTGATTTGTTTTAAGATCCATACACATTAAATCTGTAGAAATATCAAAGATGACACACAGATTTTAAAGCAAATCGAACCATAATTGCTCGCTTATTCAATTTATTTGCTTTACGGTGTTTTTTTGCTTTTCACTTTGGCTTTCAATTTGAAATTTAATATTTAAATTGATATGGTAAAGTATTGTAGAATTGTACAAGTTAGAATTTCTTTCTATAAAATTAAGAGGTGAAAAAGTTAATGGACAAAAGTGATTACCCACTTTGTACGAAACAAATTAACTTTAAAAATTGACTTGCATGCACTATTGGACATGTGGAACATGATTGACACTTTAAATTTTATTCTTTTTTAAGGATTTTTTTTTAAAAACAATAATTAAAATAATTAATTTTAAATAAACAACATGATTGCCTCAAGATTTAGAAAAACCATAAGAACCGAATTGCCAATTCGGTCCGATGGCATTTTTTTTCTTCGGACCGAATTGGCAATTCGGTCCAGCCCAATTTTAGCCTGGACCGAATTGGCAATTCGGTCCAGGTTTTTTTATTTTTTATTTTTATTTTAGAGACACTAAGAAGAGCAAAAATAAAGAAATCTAACACTGAAAATTTAAATTTTTTGTTTAAATTTTTTGTTAGATTACTTCTTTTGATTTATAATTAGCATATTTATACTAAAACACACTAAATTACTTGAAATTATGTTGAATTACACTAAATTACGCTAAATTACAATAACTTCGCTAATTATGTTGAAATACGGTAAATTACGCTAAAGTAGACCGATTCTGTGCCATCTTTCACGAATCATAAAAAATAGTAAAAAAATTCCGAAAATAGTAAAAATTGGTATTCTACAAGTTCATTATGTAACTAATTTACTGAGCTACTTGGATTGAATAATAGAAATAAAAATCTTAATCGGAAACTTCAACTCAAGTTTTGAGGCTCTTCCCTTTGTTTTTTGGCGATTCTGAATTTTGGAATTTGGCATCGTGGGCACGGACGCATGCGTATTTTTGCAAGCTTTCTGAAAAGTGGTCATTTGCTGAAATCGGACACTCGAGCGCCGTTTTATGACCGTTTGAAGTTTCGTCGTCATTTTTCACCTTTTGAGTGAAGATATTGTTACACCAAAAAGGTATAGTACAAAGTTTCAGTACAGCAAGCTGTACCTTTTAACCTTGGGTACACCTTTCGAGTCGGATTGCAAGTGTACAATCCTATCGAGCAGTATAATCAGGTATCGATTCACAGGACGGTTGAAACCAAACTGGACTCTACTTAGTTTCTAAAAACTCTAGAAGTCTGCAAAAGGTTGTTGTTGGTTGTTTAAATTCCTAAACAGTTCAATGAAAAGAGTTAAAACAGTAAAGTGGTTTTGTAATTAATAAAAAGGGGTTCCTAGGGTTTCAGATTTCGTCTCAGCTTTGCCTCAAGTGCCCGGTCCGTGCACTCTCATGCACGGGCCGTGTGTAATGTGCACGGGCCGTGTACTTTCATACACGGTCCGTGTGGCCCTCAAGTTGATACAGCAGCTATTAGTTTCTGTATTGATTTCCTGTGCAAGGTTATTTTGGCCGTACCTAAGTCAATACTCCTCAACTCTCGTTTATTGGCTTAATTGCTTGGTACGAAACTCAATTTATACCTTCTTAGGGTTCTTAAACTTCAACTCTCGTTTATTGGTTTAATTATCCTAAGTTATTTGTTGGTTTACTAAAGATAACCTCGATCTCTCGATACGAGGAAAACTTCGCCTTTCGGCTACCGTTTGGTTTCACCTCTCGGTTCACAAACCTATCTCAAATACTTAGTTTGGTCGAATGAATGTCAAAGCCTTGAAATACCATCTAGATGTGGCCATGCATCTAACGATAAACTAATCAATTCAAACAAGTTCAATCTAAGCAATAAAATACTACACAACAAACAAGCACAAAATCCAATACAAATTCCAATAGCTAGCAAGTAAAACAAAGCATTCAACTACATCTTAACCCTAGAAACTAAAAAGTCTACTCAAACATAGTTCTAAAGCAAATAAAAGAGATGATAAAGATAGAGCTCATGGCAAAATCCGAAGAACAAAGAAGATCCGTCGCAAATCTCTCGATTTTTGCCTCTTTCCTTCGTCTCCAAGCTTAGTCGCAAGCCCCAAACCCTAGATGTCTCTCCTCAGATCCAGAATGAGCCCCAAAAAGCCAAGGATCTCGCTTTTAAAGCCTTCCATTCGCGACCTCACCAGCTGGCCTCTGTTTCCAATTCTGGATTCTGTTTCCAGAAATGCCGTGTACGGTCCGCACACAATAGTGTACGGACCGTGTACCTGTGTCCTGAAGAGTGAGAGGTATGCGGGTCGTGTGTGCCTTCAGTCAGTGGTCGGGCAGGGGGTATACGGTCCGTATGCAAGAGTGCACGGTCCGTGTATTGTCCTTCAGATTCCAGATTCTTCCTCTTTTTCGCCCGTTTCCTGCAACAAAGAAAGAAAGAGCAGCAGTACCACATCCTATAGATATTCAATGAAATACACACATTTTTATGGGATTTAGACACAGGTTTTAATGCAAAGTTCGGTCGGAATGTAGACAAAATAACGAGATATCAGATATCGTCTCTATTCATATGTAATTTACCGTATTTTAGCGTAATGTAATGTAATTTAACTTAATATAGTGTAATTCAACATAATTTCAAGTAATTTAGCGTATTTTAGTATGAGGAGGGATCAAGTTACAACAAAGTTACAACAATCATTTTTTTCATTTTCAAAGTCCAAATCGTCGATCCAAACCGTTCAACATGATTATCTAAATAAAATGTGATTGCAGATCAAATTTTACATTTTTTTGAATTTTTTTACTATTTATTAAGATGGGTACAAAATTCAATAGTCTGAATATGACTATTTTTTGTAAAATACTTAATAAATAGTAAAAAAATTCAAAAAAATGTAAAATTTGATCTGCAAGCACATTTTATTGTGGAGATCATGTTGAACGGTTTGGATCGACGATTTGGACTTTGAAAATGAAAAAAATGGTTGTTGTAACTTTGTTGTAACTCAAATTTGTTGTAACTTGATCCCTCCTCTTTTAGTATGAATATGCTAATTATATGTCAAAAGAAGTAATCTATCAAATAATTTTAAAAAAAAATTCAAATTTTGATTTCTTTATTTTGCTCGTCTCTAAAAAAAAAAAAAAAAAACCTGGACCGAATTGCCAATTCGGTCTGGTCTGTTTTTTGATTTTCTGTGGCGTTCTTTCTACAACTCGGTGAAAAACAGTCAGACCGAATTGCCATTTCGGTCCAGAGAAAAAAAATCCTTGGGACCGAATTGGCAATTCGGTTCTTATGGTTTTTTTAAATCTTGAGGCAATCATGTTGTTTATTTAAAATTAATTATTTTAATTATTGTTTTAAAAAAAAATCCCTTTTTTAAGACCTTATTAATGTCAAACTAAATATGAGCGCAAAATGAAGAAGTCATTTAATCCCTCCACCAGAATGTCGGTCGTATGATCGTTATATTTTTTGTTATCACTTCAATTTCCTTTTTATTAAAAGATCGAATCTAATAGTCGAAATAATTTGACTTTTTAGTCTTTTTAAAAACTAGTTAAGTGTCCGTGCGTTGCAACGGAGATTGAAATATTATTTTGATCCCTTTATTTAAATGTGATTAAATTATTTGATTTATTTATTTTAATAGGACCTCCACCCATCCCCATGGAAGATGTAGGGCTGCTAATGAGTCAAGCTCGGCTCGATCTTGAAGAAAAAAACTCGCTCAATTTAATGAGTTTGAGCCTTCAGCTTGGCTCATAACTCGCGAGCTCAACTCATGCCAAGCATTAAAAAACAAACATTTACTTGATTAAAAATTATAACTTTACCTAAACTATTCTTGCAAATCAAACATAACCAAGCAGTGCGAATGAAAATTATGAATCAAAATCGAGATATATAGCACTTTAGATTTCAAATTTATTCAAAGCACGCTGAAATTGGTGGAAATTTCTTTCAACTTCGACAATGAACTTCTTTTTACGAACCAAAAAATTACTTCAAGATAGATGTGAACAAATTGGTCTAAAATTAAAAACAAAAATTATTTATAAATAATTAATTCATATAAAATCGAAATGTGTTATACAAAATAAATTAATTCATATAAAATAAAAATTAAAAACGAAAATTATGTCCACGGACTTCGTAACAAAAACTACTAAAATTCACATGCTTGCACACGGCCTAAAATTCATATAAATTCTAAATGAACATTCAAATCATATAACACTAAAACTAAACATTCACATGCTTTATAAAATCTATTAAAATTTAAAATTCACTAAAATTTAAAAATTTAACATATCATTTTACCACTCAAAACCACTGGTACCAACCCCTTCAAGTACAAACTGTTTTGCCATTAGTAGTATATCATCACATCCTACACCTTCAAGTCTGACCAAGTTACAAGTATTTTCATCTAAAATGGCAATCTCGCGCAACAAAGATCATCAAGTTACTGAATATTCTAATTCTGGAATAGATCATAAATCTGAGTCAGAATTTTTTTTCAAACGTTACTGCTCTTATGTTACAAAAAATGAACTAAGTGTTGTAACCTTGTCAACAAATGAATGGTATACTCTAAAAACCTATACAGTAAATTCATCTATCCAAGTAAAAAGAAACAAAAAATAGTAACTACATAATAAACTGCCTCCTATATTCAAAAGACAGAAATGGAATAAAAATTGTCCCCAACTCATGAGAATTCCTTATTTCTTGGACTTGCCACACTTGGTGGTGGAGAAAAATACCTAGAGACACCAGCACTTCTAGGAGAAAGACTCACCTCCTCCAGTGCGCGTAACTGCAATTCGACGGGTAGTCCCTCACAACCCCTATCCTAGGCCCAGCTCCTGTGCTCCACTTACATGAGAGCTGTTTTCCTAACTGATATGATTTCAAGCCTTTTTTTGAGTTTATTCTCTGTAGAATTATCTCTTTTGGCACTGCCACTTGCTCCAGTTCTTGGTTTTCTTCTTCTAGTTCACTGACTGAGGATGATAATTCTTGGGGTATATTTTCTTCAAAACTCTTTTGGGCCTTTTCTGTTGGAGCGGTAACTACTGAACTGGTACTATGGGAAGGTTGCATTTCATTTTCTTCCTCTTCTTCTCTAGCTATGCTGAGTTCAGATCTAATGCTTTTTAGCTTATTTGAGAATTCTTCTTCCTCTTCTGGACTAACCTGCAACAAGGAAAATTAAAAAAAATATAAGATCTTAGAAGCACTAAAAGTTTGTCTCAATGAATTTAATTTGAAATTCCTGAACATTTCGAGTTCTATAATCTGATTGTGGTTAATTCCCTGTAGTACCCTTTAGTGTCAGGTAAATGAAGGGACATCTCGTACCAGCCAAATACCGTACAGTATCCTCACATTAACCAATTACAAATATCAGAGCATCGCAAAACATGAAAAACCCTAGGTGAAGTTCATATCAATTTCACCCCAGATGAGGTGGTGCTTTTTTCAGTAAAATTTCTCACCTTAACATCTGTAAGATCCACACTGTTATCCTTTAGAAAGTTCGTGAACTCCTGAAAGTTTTCCTCTGTTGGACGGTAATGACCACTATGCGGCCACATAGCCTACATGAAAAGGAAAACAAAACTATGTAAATAAGACGCTCTTCAGAGCAACTACTTGAACTAATTAATAGTTTCTACTGGCTCAGAGAAATATATGCACACCTTTAAAAGCCCGTCTTCAACTACCAATCTCCCGGCTGCAGATGTAGCTCCACCGGCAAGAAAACTCGAGTGCTGAAATTTCCCTTTTTTCTTCTGCATAACGAAGAAGGTACATAATTAGCATCAAAGTAAAAGAGGCAGTTTCTAGCATAACCCTGCAAAACCTCAAAGTGTCATGCATATACCAGAAAAACTAAAGGAGGGAGGGTAATTTGGCATTTGAGGACATTATTATTAAATTTTTTGTTGCCCCCCGAAATGATAATATCGTGGCTCCGTCCCTGCATTCCATGTTTACTTGAAAAGGATACACAAAGTGCTCCTTCCTTGCATTTTATCTCAACAAAAACAAGGAAGAAAGGAGAGTGCTTTGGGCATCTTAAAGAAAAATCAAAGAAAGAACATGTGATATTTTCATCTTCAAGAGGGGCATATGCGATTTTTTTAATTAATAGGGTTAAGTATAGCAGCTTTTATATTTCTTAAGGGCATAAAATTTATGTTTTAGTCAAACAATATAAGTATACTTTATATGAAAAACAAATTACGCATACAAGAAAGAAAAAAAATGAAAACGTACCTTGCCAACATACAAAGACTTTGAAGTGCTTAAAACAAAGATCCATTTGTCACTTTTCAGCCCCTCTGATGTATCTATCAATTGTTGACTTTGCTTGTACATGAGCTTCCCTTCTTCAATTATCACTCATAGACCTCTCTTTCTTTTTGTAGAAGAAGTCATATAAACAGTAAATAATCATTCAATAAGAATTTGCCAAAAATACATTTGCAAATACTAAAAACAGCTACTCAAAACCACAAAAACTGTAATCCGGAACAAAGAACATTACAACCAAGTTATAGTTCTAAACAAAAACCCTGATCACCTAATACCAGTATCCCTAACCCTTGCCCCAGCTTCATATTTCACTGATGTCTATGCCATTTATATGAAGCTGTCCACTTGCTCCATGCCATCACTGATGTCTATGCCATGTATTGATTAGTGAGATGTGTCAGAAAGCAACAATAAGAAAGCATCGTTGTGTAAATACCTACAAATTTACATGTCAGAAAGAAAAAACTAAGGCATTGTTACAAAAGCATATTTAAAACAAAAAAATTAAAAAGGCATTGCTTCTTTGCTTTGAGTGCTTAATATTAGAAAGGCATTAGTACCAATTTGACTTTACCAACTCAACCTAACCCAATAACTATGTGTTTGGGATTTTAGTTTGTCAGATAAAGATAGAATTTTGATTAGCCTGACAAATAAGTTTATGACAACATATTCGATTAAATATGATGGATAAATCCCAAATCAACCCACGGTATAGCTATTTATTAATTTTAGTTTTATTTCATGCAAACACATGTATTTCCTTCCATCTACAGATTCCTAATTTAAATAATTTTTTTAACAGTATGCTTATATTGTTTTTAAATGAAGCATATTTTGTTTAATGAAGCATATTTTTTTAACAGTATGCTTAATTACAATGGAAATACTATGGATTGTTATGACTTATGAGCTAAATCTCAAATTAATTTTCACATGTACGGTAGATGTACCAGAGAAGCATCCTAAAATTACATCCACACCAACAAAATAGTAGGAAAATGCAAAACACACCCAGAGAAGCATCTAGTAAGGTTCAAAGTTTGCCATAACACCCACAAAATATTACATATTAGATGATATTACCAATGAAAGCTCCTCTGCCATTGATAATAATTATATATTTACATATACATATCTTTTTGTTTTGCAAATTTAGAAATTATGAAAGTATTTAAGGGTAAGTAAGAATGCATTGTACCTGATTAAGGTTGCAATTTAAACACTCAGCTGAAAATCTACACAGTAAAGCCCTAATTGAAAGAGATTGTCAACTACAACTTAATCTACCATAACAGAAAAAATTATAATACACTACAAACGTACCTTTTCAATTTTAGAATCATGAATTCAGCAAAAATTAAAATAAGTCAACAATGATTAATGTGAAAATAAGTCAACAAGTCAGCAAGTAAAACCTTATATTAGAAGCATGAAGTCAGCAAACATTAAAATTAAAATCCCTCTCCAGAATCATTTAATTATTCTTTTTTTCTCACTACTGATTTATAGATATTAAAACCATTTAGATTATCAGCTTCATCATTATATTAATAAATTGAGATATACATGTCTACAATATATATTTCATGATTGCCTATGAAAATAAAAATTAGGAACAAAAGGTGAAAAAACCTGATTATTTTGTCCTAGTTTGCTCGATATAAGGAGATTAATTTGAGAAATCCAAGCGACCTCCTTTACAGGTGCGTCATGCATGGCAACAGTTATTGGCTGAGCACTTGCCTTAAGGGGCCACATCTTAATTTGCTTATCACATCCATCTGAGAACACAACAGTGTTGCCATCATCTGTTCATGTACATAGCACCTACAACACGAAAATAACTTTTAATGTGCCTCAACCAGTAGAAGGGCAAAAAGGTCATAGTTCCAACAGATTGCTTCCGAATAACAGTAGAATTATAATGGATCAAAGGAGGGGTAAAGGTCTGTGCATCTATTGTGGTGATAAATATGATCCAGGACACAAATGCCTCAAAAAGTTTATGCACATGATGCAAGAAGATCAAATATTGCAGTACCTTAATCGAAAGTATTAATTTTAGGGTTTTTCAGCGAACATCCCAGAGCAAGGAAAGCAAATCGCATGAAATCGTACAAGAAAAAAAATTAGGGTTAACAGAAAAAATAGGAATTACCTCCGTTTCCGCCGGCCGCCTCCGTCGCGGAAGTCGGCTCAGAGATAAAAAATAGGAAATACCAAGGAAGTCGGCTGAGAGAGAGAAGGAGATCGCTGCTCCTTGCTAATGGTCGTGCTACGTCGGAAAGGAGAGGGACGCGTGGGGAAGGAGTAATGAGAAAACGCGTGTAAACAGGAGAAAACGTGTGGAAAATAAAGAGAGAAAAGGAGATTCAGTGATACAATTTCTGTGTGTCATTATATGTAGCATGGATATAAATCACTAAATTTAGATTTCTACACGTTTGACAACATGAAACAGATGTATAAAATCAAACTATTTTAATTAAAGGCTGAGATTGAGATCTGTTTTGATGAGTGGCTGAGATTTATATAATGAACGGCTCAGATCTCCTCTTGACAGATAGAGGATTGGATCCCAAAAAAATATGCGTGATATTTAGTAGTCCTGATTTACAAAGGGCCAATCTAAGAACAGTTACTTTAAAAGACAACATTTTTTGACATCTTTTTTATCTAAGGTCTTCTTTAGAGGGACAAGGCACGACATCCAAAGATGTCATAAATTTCCATTTTTCAACATGAGCTTGCTTTGTAAAAACAATTCCAGTATATCATGGAAGTTGCAATCTCCAAACTTACCTCCAGGAAGGAACAAATGTGAGATTCTTCATTAAAAAAAGCATCTTTAGCTTTTCCCGTAGAACTATTTTGCCATTAATAAGAAGTTACTTAAGAAGTTACTTGAGAGAAAGTAATAATCCAATTATAACTTGAATTAAAATATATCATGTCACGAAAAGGTACAAACATTCTTAGGGCAAGGAATTGAGTGTGTAGTACAATTTACCTTTGCAACGTCAATATTTTGGCAATCCATAGCAGCAACAGCTACTTGTTCATAAAGAGTCCATTCTACATGAACAAAAAAATAAGTAAATCTCAAATCTCTCAAATTTTAGTTTCTATAAAACCAATCTTACTGGAGATCAATGGAAATTGTACATTCAATTCTTTGAATTGTTTTCATGAGCTATGAGAATTGCCTTCAAAACCAACTTGTGTTAAAAGAGAAAAAAAAGGAAAAAGAGATTAGGAGTAAAGATATATATACCTGATACTTCTTGAGAGAATGTACCGACTCGCTGGCAAGCCAATAAACTCCTAAAGAATGCTCGAATCGAGTATGTACTGCTCCAGGATACACCAGATATGTCAGACCTATAAAGATGAGACGAAAATAGCACTATTGCTCGGTTTAGGTCCTTTTCTACCAGCTGAAAAATTGAATTAAGAATTTTTCAGAATTGGATTTTTTGATTAATGAACACAAAAGAACGTAAGTAGGAGAGAATCATACCACAAATTATTCAATAAACGCATATAAGCAATTCTATCAGACCTTTTAGCAAATTTGCTCCTTTAATATCCCTGCAATAAATCCGAAAAGGAACACCAAAAATAGAGATTAAGGACATGCAGATGTAAAATTTCAAACAACAGATTCTGTCATGGTCCCATAATGCTGGCGCACATACTTGTTAATGGAACTTGGATGAACGTACTCTAGGTATATGTAGTACCTATCTTCTGTCTTGATATACAGAAAAATATTAATACTTCAATTCGTAAATAGAAAATTATATCACATATTGTTTTCTTAAGGAAAGAAACATCGGATACCCTGGTAGGAACAAGAAAGGAACTTACAATTTCACTGCCATAGTATTGCACAATGTTCGGGTGCTGATATTGGCTCAGGAACCAAATTTCCTGAAATCAAAACATACTTTCAGATGATTGATATTGAATGCACAATTTTTCCACTATTCTAATTTACATTCCAAAACCCCTCACATATTACCTTACTTTTGCTTTAGATATTTTGTTGGGCAACACATAACTTTTCATTTGTGGAATATATTTAGGGAGTTAAGAAATGAAATATGTATGAACATTGGTAACAACAATGAACAACCTACAAGAATATAAACCCCAAGTTTTTATATATTTATTTTCTTTTAACATAATAGAAGTACACAACTGACCTGTTGAAGCTGCTTTAGAGATTCAATTGATTTTTCATCCTCAGGAATGATATTCACCTCCTTCATAGCACACAGCGCACAAGTATGCCTAACATATTACCAGACACACTTTTAATGGGCATAGTTAGCCGAAAATCTGACAGCTCAAATGAATTATAGTGATGAGACGGCCTTTTTTTATTATGATTACATGATCTACGGTAGAGAAAAGATCGATGCTTTCAGGGACTTCTATTTGGATTGCCAATCCTACTTCAGAAAGATAGGGATTATATGATTTCAGTTGTTCTAGTAATAGACATTAAAATCAATTAGAAAAGAAAACTAATAATTCATCTGAGTAATCAACTATTAGATTGAGTTAAGTAATAGTTGCTTACATCGATAAAGATCAAAAGGTGAAATGAGCTTGATGAGTCCAGAGCCTACCTACATTTTCAATTAAATATACTTGTTTAACTCTTTTCTTTCCCAAGCAAACGTATTCCAAGATCTTACTAATAAAAAAATAAAAAAGCTGAGCAACGACCAATTTGGACTACAAGAACAGCATTCACCAATTGAGCTACTTTCTATAGCCAATTTCAAAATTAAAGACAGTTGAATGGCTAAAATTAGTTATCGTACCTGCTCAATGTAACTGAGCACACTGTCATCAATGAGTTTGCAACCGTAATAAATCAAAGAAAGATTACCAATATGGTCCATTTTTTATTTTTCCGTATTTATCTTATTTTCTGCAACAAGAATGATAAGAATAAAAAAAAATCTTTTTCTTCATGTCCAAACAAAGAAAAATAATTTAGTCTTTTTAATTATTTAAATCTTAGCAGAATAAGAAAATAAAGGCAAATTTTCTATCATTTTTAATTTTATGATAAAAGATTATAACTCTATAATAAAAATTTTATGAAAATATATAGGGAATATAAATCTCATTTTATATTGATTGAAGTTCTATTAAACTTTCCACAATAGAAAAAAAAAATTCTTCTATTGTGAAAACCTAGAATTTGGAAACACTGAGAGAGTTAATTTGAGAAAAAGCACCTGCTATTGAGAAGTTTTCTATACCGCAAGCATTGGCAGCCCACACCAATAGCACCTGAACTTACCAAAATAACCTCATACCCCTGAGAGTTTAGTTCTTGAAGCTGCATTTGTATGAAATTAAATTAAAACATAGTTTAATATGCAAAGGTAAAAAGAATGAGAGCATCTTTGACCAATTTAGTATTACCTGCTCAAATAAAGAACCCAATCGACCAACTGCTAACCTCCCGTCTGGTCTCGTCACAACAGCAGTTCCAATCTATTAAATTGCGACATACAAATTGATTGAGTCACTGAATTTGTTTCAAAATTTAATCCTCTGCGGAGAAACTGAATGGGAGGCGGGGATTTAGGTCTTGGACGATTTGGGTTCGAGGAAATCCACCGTCGATTACATCAATCAACCCTCTCAACCCTCTCCTTCGCCTTTTTCATTTCTCTTTGTTTTTCCCATCTGAGAGAGCCGGGGAGAGGGAGGAAGAGAGTCTCAGAGCCGTCATCGTTCTCCTTGGCCGCGAAATGGAAACCCTAGAGGCACCGTCGTTGTCCATCTCTCTGCTCTCTCTCTCGCGGCGTATTGAAAGAGGAGACGCCTAGATCGGTGCTTCGAAAAAAGAAAAGAGACGCGTATTCGCGTTGGGAAGAAGCGAATACAGAAGAAACGCGTTTTTCTATTTGTTTAAGTGAAATAATTTCTATGTGGTTTTTCATGTAGCAGGTATGTTTCGAAATAAATTTAGATTTCTACACACTTGACAACATGAAACATATGTATAAAATCAAAATTATTTATTAAAGGCTGAGATTGATATGTGGTTTGATCAGTGGCTGAGATCTTTTGAATGGATGGCTCAGATCCTCTCTGAACGAATAGATGCTTGGGTCTGAAAAAATCCAACGTGATATTAGTAGTGCTGATATCGACAAGCTATTTTAACAAAATAATAGTTTTGTTGTAAACATTTAGCTAGTTTATTTTAACACATATAAATTAAAATTCTCAATGCACGTCTAATGATGATTCAAAATTCACATGAATAATTAGTATATTGTATAGGAAGACTTTCTTTCTCTGTTTTTGGATCTCCCAAATTTATCTACTTCTTTTTATTTTGATCGAGAAAGCCCGCCGGCCGAAAGAGTAAATAGTGGTGAACTAGTCACGTATTGAGAATTATAAATATACAAGTCTTAAATGATATCAAAAATATTAAAATAAAGCAGTTAAGGACTTACAAGAACAATATTATTATTAGAAGTAACTAATTTTATATTAACAACCTTCATCACTCGATTATTTTTTATTATTATACGTTAAAAGCAACTAAATTATTATTGAAGACAAATAGTTAAGTATTTATACAACTTAAGTAACAGTTCCAACTGAAGTTGCATAAGCAAAAATATCTAAAAAAAGGCACCAGAAATGGTTAGAATTGGGTACAAATTACGAAAAATTAACGACCCAATTTAACACTTAGCTTGACATGGGCATAACAGCCCAATAAAGCGAGTTAAAGGGAGAAAAAACGCCCAAACAAAATAAAAATAAAAATAAAGTGCCCCCACATTCAACGCCTTCTCATGATCCAGCATTTACTGATAAAAAGACTCCCGAAATTTTTATTAATAGGAAAATAAATAAAAAAATATCGATAATGGAGAAGGGTTTCGGAGAAATTCGATTTGTAAGAAAAACGTGATAGTTCATAATGTCCAGAGGACGTTATATGCCATCACGGCCAGCTAAACAAAATCAAGTTAACGCCAATTAACAGAAATAAACTCTCAAGCAGGCTGTTGTTGTCTATCACGGCCAGAGAAATTTTGAAAAAAAAAAAGCAAATTTATTGCACCTCAGTCGACATTTTTATTAGTAAAAAAAAATTGTAACCGGATATAATTTCCGGTTACCAAGAGAAAAAAGAAAAAGAAAAAAAGTAACCGCATATAATTTTCGGTTACTCAATTTTCAAAATTATATCCGGTTACTCAATGTTTTTTTTTACATAACCGGAAATTAACCGAAAATTATATCCGGTAACCCAATTTTATATCCGGTTACGATTTTTTTTTTTCGCGGCCAAAATTTTTTTTTTTCCTGCTGACAGGCCGTTGTACACCATAACAGACAGCTGGCCGTGACACTCCTCAACGTCCAGTTTAATTCTGTCAATTAGAGATAAGCCGTTTTCGCTAAGCTGGACGTTATGGACTATCACGTTTTTCCTATATCACGAATTTTCCCGAAAGCCTTCCTCATTGTCGATATTTTCTTATTTAATTTCCTATTAATAAAAAATTTCGGAAAAGACTCTCCTACCAGATTTTCCCTCAAGGAACCGCACAAAGTAACTGATACACATCCTTCTTACTTCAATAAGTATTAGGGTATTGCTTCTTTAATTAAATAAAAAAAACCAAAACCACCATCCAATCCAGAGCCCCTGACAATTTCATTAAATAAGAAAAAGTTTTTACCTAGTTAATTACAAAGTTACATGTGTCAGCATATGCTGAACACTGACTAGTACCATAGGCTCAAGTCGTACCAGTACCAGTTCATGCATAGCTCGCATAACAGTACACGGACAAACATAGCACCCTTCTTTTTTTGGGGAAATCGCTATTTTTTTACCTCCAGTTATTATTTTCCTTTTAAGAAAATTGCTGGTGGATATTTGACATATCCATTAGTTTGGTGTAATTGTCAGAGTTTCCCATTACTAATTGCCACAACCAATTCACTCTATGACACTATCCAACATATAATGCAATAATCACCAAATTTTTTTTTTTGAAGGTTGGATCCTATTAGGTCCAACAATTGATTGACAATTAAAAAAGTTTTACAAGGTCCTAAATAGAGATGTACGCTAATATTACATGATTATTGAATAGAGCTAATTTACAAGAATTGTACAGGCGCACTACTACCATCCTATTTAACCAAAAGTAGTCCAGTTATGAACTTCCATGTCGGCCACCTCAATTAAGATTCTAGTCGGTTTTGTTTTTTCCGCGAATGTTCGCGCATTCTTTTCCTTCCACAGCACCCAGAGGCCTGTTGCCCATGCCGTGTCCCATGTTTTCTTTTGTGTGGCTCCACAATTTTGACGGCCAAGTAGCCATACTTGTAGGATAGTGCGATCAACCCGCTGCTGAACAGTGCGAGTCAAATTCCTCTGTGTGAGAAATCCTCTCCAAAATCTCACCGCGAATGGGCACTCCCAAAAGATGTGATTTCTAGTTTCCAAGTCGTCTGACTGGCACAACCTGCAACCCGTTTGCACCACACACCTCTTTTTATAAGTATTTCCTGTGTTAGTAGCTTGTTTTGTACAAGAAGCCATAGAAAGATTTTGACCTTTTGGGGGGCCCGAATTTTCCATAGTTTCTTGTTTGTGAGGAAGATGATACCTGTGTGACGCATACTCCGGTATGCTGAGGAGAAGGAGAATTGCCCCGAGGCGTGCCATTGCCATAAGGTACGTCCTGTTTGGGGGCATGGTTTTGTCGAGGAGTTGTAAAAATATACCAATCTGCCCAGTTCTTTCAGAAAATCTGATTGGTGGCCCCCTATCTGTCTCGGGTCAGTGACTCCATAGAGCTGCCGAATGGTGCTTGCCAACAGGCCTTGCTGATGGTTTTGGATGACCCAGAGCCACTTAGTCATGAGCGCATTGTTCTGGCGTTCGAGATCTATGATTCCAACACCTCCATTTGTTTTCAAGGCGAATACGCGGTCCCAGCTAGCCAAGCAGTTAATTCGTTTACATTCCTCGCGTCCCTTCCAGAAGAAGTTCCTTCTCATGCTATCGATGTGCCTGATGACCCCTTTCGGAATTTTCAGCGCTTGCATGTAATGCAGTGGTATGGCCGACATAACTGCCTTTACAAGTGTCTCACGCTCTCCGTAGGATAGGTAAGCTGTCATCCAACCCTGCATTCTTCTCTGTACGGCTTGAAGCATGGGCTGGTAATCTATCTTCCTTGGTCGTCTGATTGATAGTGGAAGGCCCAGGTACTTGAGTGGAAAGTGAGCTGGCGGCGACCTCAGAATGAGATGAATTCCTTGTGTGAGCTCCTCAGGCAAGGAGATTGGCACAAATGAGCTCTTCTCTCTATTGATTTTGAGGCCCGTTACCTCCGCATAATTGCTAAGGACTCTTGTCACCACTCTCAGTGTTGTTGGGTGTGCCTCACAAACAATTACGGTGTCATCCGCGAATTGAATCGTCTGTGGCGGAATGCTGAAGTGCGGATGCATTGAGTGTTCAGCATTCTTTAAGAAATGGTCCAGTGCATCGGCTACCAAAATAAATAAGAGAGGGGATAGAGGGTCACCCTGGCGAAGGCCCCACTTGTGAGGAAAAAATCGAGTGAGAGTCCCGTTAACCTTTACCGTCGACCGCGACGTGCGCAGAATTCAACTAACAGCGCTAGCCACTTTGGTGGAAATCCCCTTTCAATCAACAGATTGATCATGAAGGTCCAATCTATTGTGTCAAAAGCTTTTTCAAAGTCCACCTTGTACAATATTGCCGGGATCTTGCTTTTGTGAAAGAAGGTTAGGAGTTCTCTTGCCGAGATAAAGGTTTCCATAATCGATCTGTCTTTGATGAAAGCAGTTTGGTTTGTGCCGACCAAGTCTGGCTGTAATCGATTTGTCAAGACCTTCGTCACTATTTTAACCACCGTGTTGATGACACTTATTGGTCTGTAGTGCGAAACATTGGTCGGGGCCTTGATCAGAGTCAAAATAATGATGATTTACGTAGGGTTTTGGCTTAGGTTTTGCATATTTCCTCACACTTATGTTTAATTAATTAGAGAAAAAGGCTATTGTCACCCTTCTTTATGTTTTATTGCAGAAAACAGGTTTTGGGACTATTTTACACCAAATGGAGCTAGAATCGGGTCAATCGGATCAGCGATGCTTATCGACGAAGTGTCTGTTACGGTCCGTATTGCCTAATACGGACCAAGCCTAGCACAGACCAGGAGATAGCGTGAGAAGCACTAAAACCCTTAGCGACAAGGTCCTAATACGGACCGTATCACCTGATACGGACCGTAACCGAAGGCACCCTTTGGGAAATAACTGCTGACAGCTGTATCCAGATCAGTTTCTTAGCCCCCACTCAACCTCCAAACGTCCCTCCACTCCTATATAAGGCCCCTGGGCAGAAGAAGAAGTTATCTTTGTAATTAGGGTTAGATTTAATTAAAGTGAGAAGAGATGAGTGCTTGTAACTATGTCGTTTCGCGGCTTAGTTCATTTTCTTAGGGCTAGGTAGTAAACCTTGTTACTCTTGATGTTTTGATATATATATTTCTGTTGATTATGATTTCTTGTTGTTGAATCGAAATACTTTTGTGATTTACTATCTCTTCAACTAACTTCAATGATCTAGTTTAGTCCATTAGGGTAGTGACAGTGCTTTAATGGTAAGAGAAACTATTTGTATAAACTAGCCTCGTTGAGATCTATTAGGTTTATGTGAAGAAAACCTTAGCGGGGAAACTATAAACCAGACCAACAAAACACGAACCAAGTTCCATCACTTGCATAAGGAAAATCGCAGTGATCTGTGTAGTAATTTGGGTATTTAAGAGATCAGTCATTTGCGTAAGGAAACTAGCAATGTCCTATGTAGAATCTCGATGAAAGATCTGTCATTCTTGCGTAACATAAATCGCTGTGACCTATGTGGTGTCTTTCATTAAACAACAACAGGAAATCAGACGCAACAGGAATATATTATCAAGGCGGATTGAGTAGCAATGGTGTGCCGAAACCCTAGGAATTCTCATCTCTATCTTTATTTTAATTACTTTTAATTGCTTCCTAATTTACATTGATCACAACAACAACTCTCAATTTTCATATTTCGTCTAGCCTTTCGAAAGATTATGATTCGATCGCTCAAAACTCTGAACCAATATTCCCTGTGGATCGACCTCGAATATACTACTCGATAGGATTGTGCGCTTGCAGTCCGAACCGATAGCATTTCTGAGTTTATAAATATTAAAAGAAACATTGCTCTCTTTTGAGTGATCAGACCTCTTTCTTGGGGATCAATGTGATTGTCGCTTGATTAAAGGTTTTGATGCCATGCGCATTGTCATAGAAAAACTAGATCATTGCCATAACGTCATTATTGACAATTGGCCAGTATGTCCTGTAGAATTCTACGGGGAACTCATCTGGGCCACTGGACTTATCTGCCGGCATCTGGTTGATTGCTTGTTTGACCTCTGCCTCTTCGATACGGTCATCTAGAGATTTGAGTTGCTCAGCAAAAGATGTCCCTACCTTGCCGGAGATATCAAACGGTTGGTGCCGGGCATTCGCTGTTCCGAGTAAGGTTTTGAAGTGGTTGTACAAGGTGCTTTGGAGCCCATTCTCTGGGATAATCAGACTGTTGTCCCCTTGGAGTGAGAGAATAGAATTGAAATTCTTTCTTCCGTTGGCAACGGCATGAAAGTACCGGGTATTTTTATCACCCAGCTTTAGCCACGTGCTTCCAGATCGTTGCTTCCATTTGGCTTCTCTGTCCGTCACCAAGTTAAATATATGTTCCCTTAATTTAATCCGCGTTCGAAATTCGCCCGTATTGAGTTCTCTCACCTCCTCCGCATGATCCAGCTGTCGCAATACCCATTTGGAAAGTTTAAGATAAGTTCCTGCAGCCCTGAATTTAGCTTGGGACCACCTTCTAAGTCGTCTTCTAGTCGCCACTATTTTTTCGTAGAGCGTGGTGGGGGGTGTGTGCCGGGTTGAACCGAGGACCACGCTAGCTGGACCTCCTGCTGTGCCTCTGGATAACGAAGCCAAAAGGTCTCAAATTTGAATCTTGGTCTGAGTGACTGACGATGCGGTTTGATTTCGAGCTGTAGTGGTGTATGGTCCGAAACAGTGCAGGGTAGGTCTTGCAGATTGTAGGTAGCGCCGAGTGAATTGAAGTGATGCGAGAGGAGCGCCCTGTCTAGTTTGGAGAACGTCGGATTGGGCCTTTTGCTTGACCAAGTGAAAGTCCGCCCCCGAAGTGGCACATCTACCAGTTCTGCACTTCTAATGAAGCTGTTGAATTGTATGGTTGCGCCTAGGTTCCTGATAAGAGCAGTGGTGTCTTGGGCTGACCTGTAGATATTAAAGTCCCCGAGTACAATCCACGGGAGGTCATTCTTGTCTCGTATAAGGCGCAATTCATCGATGAACCGAATTTTCTTGAACTCCTCTTGTGGCCCGTATACTCTTGAACACATGAAAAATAAATTTCCTCGCTTGAGGATTATGGTTACTGTAAATGGACTCACAAAGGTCTCAACAAGGGAAAATACATTACTCCACGCGAATATGATTCCCCCTTTCGTTCCATCCGCATTCAAACATTCATAATTATTGAATTTGGATGAGCACACTTGCCTTATTTTAAAAATTGAGCACTCATTTAATTTGGTTTCCTGAAAGCACACTAAGTCTGGTTTCGCGTCAATTACTATGTCCTTAATTACTGCACATTTTTGTAAATATCTCATTCCACGCACATTCCAAGTCATAAATCTAAGCGGCACAGATAAATTGGAATTAGAATTCATTAATAAATTAGTCACAAAATGTGCTCCTGGATTGAGCTCAGATTCTAGTCCCTACCACAAAAGGTGAAATATAAATGCATAACTAAACATATCTGGGCTGATTTAGACTCAATCGGTCTAATTAGTCCCCTCATCTTCTTCCTCCTCGCTTGAGCTCTCATCAGCACTATCAAAATCAAAGGCACCTAAGACCGAGTCTTCCATGCCAGCATCCTGACCCGGTTCTTGTGGTTCCCCGACCTCTATGTTGCTCGCCCTTTGACCGATCCCACATAACTCATCAACCTCCTTTAGTTGCTGCTCTGATAGCCCAGTGGCCTCTATCATATCATCTTCCAGTGAGTGAATTAAAGCCTTACGTGCCTCGCTTTTGCCCTTAGTATCCGATGCCGCGCCAGCCATCTCAGCGTCGAATTTCTTGGGACGTGTCTTTTTGGGGGGTGTAGGTTTTGGGTGGACCCTTTTCTAAGAACCGGGCATGGCGGCGGGGTCCTGCTGGTGCCAGTGGTGCCGATGGCTGATCGTCTTCCACCATTGGTTCGGAAGGATGTGATGCTCGTGTTTTCCCCAGATCGGCCGAGGGCAGCCCGCACTCTTCCACTGGTGTGGGTTGGGTCTCCCTGACCTGGTTACTGGCAGCATCCCCGAGGTCCTCCGCCTCGGAAGGCTCCTCTTCTTCCGGTTCTTCATCGCCCTTCTCTTTGTACGCCGCTGCTTCCGCTTCCCACATTACGAGATCCATGTCAAATGCATTAGGCGAGCTATAAGAGACATATCCTTCATCAATGGGCATAACGGGTCCTTCATTGTTTGACCCGCTGGCTTCAATCGGATCTGCAATCGGACCCGGTATGCTTAGTGGGTCCGTTGGTTGATTCACCGTTTGGTCTAAGCACAGCACAGGAATCGGGTTGAGATATGTTTCCAATTCATCCTCCCCTATTTCCTCGGGCTCAGAAGTGTTGGAGTCTACGGTCCAAATCTGGCCTTCTTGGGCCGACATGAATTGGGCTCGGAAGTTTGAAGTGGGATCTGCTTGACTTTGTTGAGTGGACTGGCTTGGCTGGCGTTTATCAAGGCCCAAGTTTGAAGTGCGGCCTTATTACTGCCTCTCTAATT
Organism: Carex littledalei; assembly: GCA_011114355.1. Lineage (NCBI taxonomy): Eukaryota > Viridiplantae > Streptophyta > Magnoliopsida > Poales > Cyperaceae > Carex > Carex littledalei. The sequence continues at coordinate 5,276,911 of CM022081.1, forward strand.
TTTTTAGCAGGCGAGAACTCTAAGGGAATTACGGGCCCTGAAGCTAGGTCCATCATTGGGCCTTTATCCTTACGGGGCTTAGTAGAGAGATTTGTTCAAATTTTCTTCCCCCCGAATATGTCTTCTCAGTATTAATGCCGATAGGTGACTCCCTGTGGGCCCCAGCGGGAGGTGTTGCGTGAAGGACTTCGTCTGACTTGTTTTTAATGCGTGAAGAGGGATCACCTCCAATAATTGCAGAAATGGACTTGTCTGATTGATCCAATGGCCGTTTCGACTGTTCCTTGATTGTCTCCCCCGTTGGAGACCCTCCCATGTCAGGAACCCGAGTTTCCATTTCCGGCAGCTGAGAATCCGGCCGAATAGGTTTCAGCGTGAATGTTGGGCTATTCTTCAAGATTGCCGCTAGCTTATTCTTGCACTCACCTTCCTCTAACATCTCGTAAATCCCGTGAATTGTGTCATAGTCGATTGCAAGGAGGTTGCTCCCTTCGCCACTAACAGAAAATCCGGTTACCGCTTTGACAATATCCCGATGTACTCTCTGAAAAAACTCCTCGGCTAGAGTCGTGTCAAATGGCAAAGCCTGTGCAATGGGCTCATCAATCCAACTATGGACCGCGACCTCAATTGGACGCCCAATGCCCCGGATCCACATCATGATACCTCGCGAGATATAAGAGAGTTCCTGGACCGCCACCACAACCATCATAGTCTCCAGGGATGTTGCTCTAGTCATAGAGGCATGCTCCAACACAACCCCGAATGAACTCACAGCCGGAATGAGGTGGTCTATGGTCCAGGCCTATGGGACATGTGCTTGAGTTCAAGCCATACTTTGTAGCGCAACTGCATTGGGTAACCGTTGACAGCCGGGCTCCAGGGGAACAGTACAAAACCGAGGTCCTGAAGTGGCCGAGTGAATTGTTGTAGGAAACGGGTGCGATCCATGCCAGCAGGGAGTAAGAGCAAGAACTGAGAGTCGCTCATGTGCGCTATACGGAAGGGATACTCTGACCGGCAGGTAGACATCATAACTGACTGAACCACCTGCGTGTTACGAGTCGGACGGAGACACGCGTCAATGACAATTGCTCGGTTGAACTCACCCATGTCCGCCTTCATTTGCTGGGTTTCCGGGATATACACTGAGGCGAGATCCGGGCGGTCATTAGAAAGACCGGACTCCCTAAAGTTGCCTCGCGGTTGTAACGGGTCGTAAGCTACTTGCGACACTAATGCAAGGGTGGGGCAGTGTTTGGCCTCGTGGCCCTTCCACCAACAGTGGGCGCAAACACGCTCCTCTGCCTTGCATTCTTTTTGGTCGTGTCTAAGACGGAGACAATTGTAGCAGCGCCCTCTCCACTTGGGATGGGTAGGTCCTGGCAGGAGAGGTAAGGGGAGCGGAGAGGAGTCGGGGCCTTTGCCAGAGGAGGAACTGTGTTGGATTAATGGCCAGGGGCTTTGGTCTAAGAAGTGGTTCCATAGGGGAGATTGAAATCTCTGAGCCGGCGGGGGAAAGATAAAAGGGTTGTGGTTCGAGTTCAAAGCGTGTGCATAAGTGGGGGTATTGGGTTGCGGCTGAAGGTGATTGGTTGGGGGCCGTCTTGGTTGATTAGGTGGCTGCATTGAATGCATGTTGGTGTTTGGTAATAAAAGCTTTGTTCGGGTTGGTTGTAAACTTAGAGCAGTAATGGCTGTTGGGGAGGGAGGATTCCTTAAGGTGTTAAAACAGGGGCTTACCTGGGTGGAGCAATTAATGAGACAAGGCTCTTGAGCGGCTGGGCAGGAGAATAACTGTGCTAGGCGTCCTTCTCCCTCCCTATGCCCATTAATGTCGTCATTTCTGCCTTGTTGGGTGAACTTGCGCCGCTGGTATGTGAGGCTCGGCGCCATCTTTTCATGATTACCTTGGTGACTGTAGCGGTTGTACCTATGGTGAGCAGAGTGACTTGGGAAGGAGCGACTACCTTTCTTTACCCTGTTAGAGTGGGTGTAGGCACCCCCCTCACCTTTTCCATCAAGCGGCCGCAGGCGTTGCACAGTGAACCAGCCATCACCAGCTGGGAAGACTCCTTTCGCCATTCGTTGAGCTCAGTACCTTTAAGATTTATTTTCTAGTCTTATGTACAACACATCAGCATTGATTTCGATTTTGCAATGTTGTCCAAAGGAAATGATAATCACCAAATTTTGGTCTCTTAAGACTCAATAAATGTCTTCTTCATAATGTGCCGTAGAAACAACCCTTGACGTGTCACTGGGAAAAAGAGCAGAAAAAGCAGAAACCCAATCCAATACAAATACTGAAAAAGCAGCAGCCTACCAACTGTTCTTTCAGATGAGTATTACAAAATAAGCAACAAGCAAAGCTACAGTCTTCCAATTTGCTACCTAGCCAGCAAAACAAATATATGCAAAGATGCCTCTAGGCTTACCAGAATACCCTGGCACATTTGCATAACAAAAACAACATAGTTTCTAATGTTGTCATGAAGAAAATAACTGAGTATTATTTAAATACTAAAAGGATTCTGAATTCAAAAATAATTATCTTATAACTTTAACCAAAAGATATGAAGTAGATCACATGAGTTGAGGTAACTGCGTCATCGCAACTTTCGTCTTTCCATTAGTAATGAACTAAACAATGGTGTTCAGTGGCGGAACCAGGAATGATCGGTAGGCGGGGCCTAACTAGTTTCTCTGGGCCAAGCGGGGGCAAGGGTTGGGGCCTAACGAGTTTTAACTAGTTATCAGATTTGAAATTTTTTCGGTCCGATGCATTTTGACGATACTGTTCTGTACAGATTGAATCTGATTACACTGTTGTAGTTGTTTTTAGATGATATATATATATCTGTATATTTTTCTGGGCCAAGGGGGGGCCAAGGCCCAGGCTGGCCCAGGCCTTGGTTCCGCCCCTGATGGTGTTACATAATAAAAGGATAACTGTAGCCTGTTTCTGAAAAGCTCCAGTGGGGTCATTTTTTTTTTGCAAAAAAATCGAAAACTTACGGGCTGATCTTTTGGCAATTTGGGAATAAGTAGGGTATCATTTGCAAGTAAAAAAAAAAATACATGGAATGACACAGAAAATAAGCATACCTTGTTTTCATTATTTAACTTAGTTGAGAGAACACAAACAAGCACAAGTTAACAAGCTTTAAGGATGTCAGTGAAATCACCAACAATTTAAGCTGTCATACCTGTGAAGGAGGGGATCGGCAAGGGAGGTCAGTGCGAGAATGGTAGGAGAGACTGAGGTGCTGTGTGCGACAGAGAAGAGCACGAGAATCGGACAAGAGCGGGTTGGAGGAGAAGAAGGGATTTTTGGTGTCAAGCGAAGAGAGAGAGCCGGTCAGATACAGATTCTTTGGGCAGTAGTGTGAAAGAATTGTGCGATCTTGTCCGTTAAATTATATGAACAATACAAATCAATCCACTCAAAACTTTGATATATCTCAGAGGATACGTATTCAATGCACCACCGGTGGTGTTTGTAACATATTTATGATTGAATTGCACCTCAAGACAATTTCTTGCAAATTCTGGCCCTCCAGCTACGTTCCATCCATGATCTTTTTTTTTTTTTCCTCACCAATCTCATAAACTTTTACATCTTGAGTAAATTAACCTTATTTATGAGAGCCATGACTACATACGAGCTCAATTTTTTATTTTATTTTTTTATTTTTTTCATATGAGCACGGAATAGCCGATTTATTTCAACAATTCAAATTTGATCTTGTTATTTTTTATAAAAATTTATAATTTCATATTAGACTCTGATTAAAGTAAAAAAAAATGGATTATCAATGATTCTAGCGTCATGGTTTAAGAATTATAACAGGATTGAATATGCTATGATCTGAATTGTAGTAAATGGGACGATGATGGCACACATCGTCACTAGGGTAAGTTTTGATTTGGTTTGATTCGTTTGCAGCCCTTATTAATTTTGTTGAAAATATACATAATTTGATATTTATCATGGCTGTGGCACTAGCATATATATAAAAGATACTTCGTATTTCCTTAAATTTCTATTTTCTTTAAAGCACTAATGAGCGCTTGAAAGGACTACCCAAATATAACAAAACGACAAAAAAAGTTGCATTTAATGTTCTCTCAGAAAGCTACGAGCTACGAGTAAGAGTTCTAAACTTCTAACAGTATTGCGTATGATATGATCCGAATTGTAGTAAATCGGACGGTTTGGATTGAATGATTGCACATCCCCTCAAGCAAGCCAAAGAGGAGTCTGGATCCCCTCAAGTAGCTCAAATTTTGAGTTTGGATCCCAACCGTGGAGATGATATGCATACCGCTTTAATATTTGTGCCACAGTAGATCTGACGGTCCCAATCAAAACTTAGAATTTGAGGTACCTTAGGTGATCGAATTATTTTGGTTATATAACAGGACTACAGGAGCAAAGAACTAACCCTTCTTTTATTTTATTTCTTATTTCAAGAACTACCCTTTTACCAGTAACGCTAAAAAAACTCAGAAAAACACACAGCTGGAAGAAATGGTATTGTTGGAGGAGATCGGTCACCAGTCAGCAATGGAAGTGGAAGAAGGAGAGATTGTAGAGAGTTCAACGTCATCAGGTATATCTTTTCAAATAAAATTTTAACAGTTCTGCAATAATTCGTCTTGAAAAGGAATCACATTGCCAATAATTTGTTTCTGACAAGAATTTATAAGATTTATAAGTACAATTTGCTTAATTTTTTTCTTGGATCACGCCAAGAATTTGTCTTTTATTTCTTTTTTAAAATTGAAAAAAAAAAAAAAAAACTGTTGCTCTCATTGTTTGTAAGATATATCTCAAAATTCTCCACAGAACAATCAGATCTTTAAATTTGAAAACTGTACACACACAATTATAAATCGAAAATTCTCCACAGAGCAATCGTTTCTTTAAAATTGAAGCTTGTTTCTCTTAAAACCTGAACAATCAGATATTCAATCTCAATTTTTCAACAGAACAATCAGATGCTACACCATGCCAAGACCTTGTTCCTCTTTCAACTGTCTGTTTAATTCAAAATCTTCGAGCTGACGAATGGCGACACATTATCTACGGCATCCTAAAGGGAATACTGAAGAGACTGGAAAGTTGCAACATGGAAAATTTAGATGCAATTTTCAGGTCTTCAGAGATTATCGGCACCAATGCCATTTTAGAATTTCGAGGCGACCCATCATACTGGACCGCCTTCTGCGCCCCTCTGGCAAAAAGCATCCACGATTTAACTGCCATGTGCCGGCCAATACCCTGTGATTCTACTCGGCAAGAAAAAATCATCAAATGGGAAGCCGAGTTCGAAAAGTGGAAGAAATTGGTGCAAAGGGACCTGGACGTTCGGCGCCGTATCATTGAAATGAGACTTAACCGGGACCGCCTGGTATTAGAACTGTGCAAGACAACCGCAATTACAATTGACAGAAATGGGGGTCTGGTGCAACAAATCAAGCATCAAGAGGATGCCATAGATGTTATAACGAACGAAGCCAACCAAGTAGATGCTATGAGGAAAGAGGCCTCTGCCGAGTGTAACCGACTCAGGATATCAGTCATGCAATCTGATTCAGGTCGAGTGCAGAGAGAAGTTAATGCACATGCCATTTATAGGCATGTTTGCTTCACTGTGAAGAGTCTAATGGAGAAGTTATAGAAGACTGCACCTTCTCTTTCTATAGGGGTTTAACAATGATTTGTGAGGATTCTTTTTGGTAAGTATTGAGTGCTCTGGGTTTTTGAAGCTATGAAATAGGCATACAAGACTAACTACCAAATTTATTAGCATTGACTAGAAAAGACTAGGGAGATGTTAAGTGTCAATAGGGACTTCTTTTTGGCCTCTCAAATTGTAATTTTTTTTTAAGTTTATTATTTTTGCAGAATGAAATACTAGCAGAGCAAAATTTCGAGCAAAGGATCATTGTATGCATGTCCAGTATATTGTAAAAGGCCGAATATACCACATCTTATATTCTTGCTAACCTGTTTGTGCGATTTTTTCTAAAAAAAAATAAATAAATAAATAAAAATGAGTGAGGCTATGGTAATATGCATATTACGGATTGACCCGTGCTATGGACTCATATTTCTATCTTCAAAGTTCAAACAGTTGATCCGAACTGTTAACATGATTTCCCTATGAAAATGTACTTGAAGACCAAATTTTACATTTTTTAGAATTCATTTTTACTATTTTTCCAAATAGGTAGAACACCACTGCTTTTGGATGGTCCAAAATTTTCAAATTAAGTGATTTTCTACCTATCTAAAAAAAAATTAGTAAACAAATTCTAAAAAATGTAAACTACCCTCATGTGCTTATAGAAACAGCATGTACCTCATTTTTCATATAGCGAATACCCTCGCTTCTCCAAGAGAAAGCATTGGTGATAGCCATAGGAGGCCTCCGGGTGACCTACAAATTAAGCATGAAAAGACATAATCAGACGCAATAACAAAGAAATCCAATTTACTTCTGACCCTAGAACCCTAATGAACCAAGATTCAAGGTGGTAACAAAAAATTTGGTCTACAAGTACATTTCTATATGAAAATCATGTTGAACCGTTCAGATCGACTGTTTGGATATTAAAAACAGAGATATAAGTCCATAGCGCCAGCCATTGTGTAATACTATGAGGCATGCATGGGAAGAGATTGTCTTAACCAAACTACCTGCTCTCTGAATGGTATATGAAGACATAACTATGGTAAATAATTGAACAACAAAGCGAAGCTCTTAATTTTCTCAAAAGCTGCAAGTGCAAGTGCTTCACATTTATGGTATTACAATTTTTACGAATTGGTATGTTACTAGTGAATTTTAAAGGAGCATGATCGTTACCCATAAATTAAAAATCATTACTGCTAATTGAAGATTAATATCAGGCAGTAACCAAACGATGAAAGAAGAAAACGCTTAGATTCTTACCATTTGGTGATCGATCACCAATCGTTGCATATCAACTGTTTGCAAGAGGCAAGAGGGCATGAGCTGCTATTACAAATACCCGTCACATCATAGGAATTTCTACAAAAGTTTCCAGTTTGTGTCCTGATAAACGCCAAAAGAAGAGCAATTAAAAATCAGGGCAGAAAATCCAGATAAGCTACACAACTTACAATGAGAAAGGAGATGATCGATCTCAGTGAACAATCCATCGCCAATTAGGTTTGTTTAAAAAATTGCTCAAGTGGTGTTTGTTAAAAAATTCACCAATTACAACCAGAAATCACTAAATAAACAAAAAAAAATCCTCACAAAAGGGATAATATATAAAAACGGGAAGAGCTTCAAATTACTTGGCCATGTGCTTGAAATTCCTTTGCTTTCTCCTTTTCCTTAGGGTTTTGAAAAGAATTTGCGGCTGCGATTTGAGCAAGACAGAGAGAGAGAGAGAGAGGCATGTCGCTGCCAGGTTTTCAAACAAAAAAAGAGAGAGAGAGGCATGTCCGGGGTCTGCTGGTAGCGTATAAGCTTTAGGATATTCAGAGAGGTATCGAGAGAGACAGGTCGGCAGCTCGATCCGATCTGGGAGGAATTCACATCACCTCAGGTTACCTGACTCAAAGCAAATCATGATCGGACGGTTCTTTTAACATGACACGAATCTCCAAACAGGCCCCTACAGTTTTTATAGGCACCAGATTGAATTTGGCCCAGATAGAATTAATCTGGACCGTCCTTTCAATTTGCTTGAGTCAGGTACCTGAGAGGATCTGATCCCACGACGCGATAGAATGACAAAGAAACGTTAGATTCAGATCTAACGGAAGAACAGTAACCATTCTTTCCAACTATAAATATATAAAAATAAAATAGATATCGGACTCTCTCAAAGTTAAAATAAACCACTTTTCTTTTTCTTTCTTTTTTTCGTTTTGTTTCTTCTTCAAAAATTCTAAATAAAATAAATCTCCTTCTTTTTACAAAAGTTTTTACGAAAGAATAAAAAATTACACTCGGTATTTGTTATTTACCTCACATGGTCATATTTGATATTTGATAAGATAATAAGTAGAGAACTAAAAAGATTAATTTAATTACCACTTAGTCGGTCACGACATACATATGCAGACATAAAATATTATTCATAAAGTGAGGGTTCGACTTTAAATTTCCTTCCATATGGAGGTCGGTTGACACTTGTTAAATCAGTGTTATCAGCTATGCCGCTGCATTTTACGCAGGCACTTAAACTATCCCTTGATGTTATCAAAATAGATTGACAGAATGCGGCGTAACTTCCTCTGAAAAGGGAATGAATTCTACAAAGGCATAAATTGTCTGGTAAATTGGGAAACCATGTGCACTCTCAAATGCAACGGAGGGGTAGGTATCATTGACTTGCGCTGTCAAAATGACGCCCTTCTAGCAGAGTGGTTATGGCTACTTGAGGCGACCCCAAATGGATTATGGGCGTCTACGATGAGAACGCTAACGATATCACAGGCATCGCAAATACCACTAAACTATGACACCTTCTTCCTTAAAGACCTATCTCATCTAAACCCCTTTTCCTCGGCCTCCGCAATGTATGAGAATGGCATCAGATGGAGAGGGACAGCCTATGGGGCTTTCTCGTGCTCCTTAGCATATGAAACAATGCATCACTGAGGATTCTATCGTCAACTCTGGGAATTTGGAAACAAAAGCCCCAATGAAAGTCAAGGTATTCCTTTGGCTAATGCTTCCAAATAAATTTCTAACACATGAAGTACTAATCTCTAGAGGATGCACAGTTCAGACTGGATGCCACCTCTGTGGATCCAATGGTGTGGAAACGGTGGACCATATTATGTGGGACTGTATTTATGCGAGAAGATTCTGGAGAGGGATCCGGGCACATTACAATATAACAACGGTTGCAAGCAACAGACGATATATTTGGGACATGAGGAACCGAGGGGCAACAGGAGAACAAATATTTCTTTGAAGGGCTGTCTGGGTAGCAGGCGCTTGGGCACTTTGGAGAGAGAGGAATAGAATGTTCTTCTCGAATAAAAATAGGCCGGTGAACCCGTTTTGCGTAGCCTATATAGGGGTGCTTAATCTTTGTGAAATTAGCATGTATATTGCATTTGTAATCATCTTTAGAGTTGTATAGAGAGTACGGAGATGATGCCTATTTGACTTTTGTACATAAACTTATGTTTTTTATTAATTTATTTGTTAGCAGCAGTACGTCTTTGCCGCTGACTATAAAAAAATTGGTTGTAAGTTTCAATAAAGACCTTTGTTTTAACAAATTAATTACACGGCCATGCCGTAACAATAATAGCAGCAGATAAATATTAGCACTGTAATATTGTGTGGATGGGAGTAATAGAGATTATCAATTTTTACAATGACTTTTCAATTAATGAGAAATTTTTTGTTCTAGTTCCGTATGTCTTTCTATAAATTATTTTGTCTATGCTATAAATTTATTTTATAATTTTCAGTAATTTATAAAAAAAAAGTACAAAAGTATAACTGTTAATATTGCATGTGGCGAGGTCAATTACTATTAAAAGATAGCATCTTTGTAGTTTGGCAGAGATTAATGGAATTTTATTACTTACAAGGAATGGAAATTTTCTATTTAAAACTTTAGTTAAACTGGTCCTTATTTACGAGTGGAATAAAATAAAGATTGCTTAATTAGTTACTGAGAAAAAAATAGTAATTTATCAGAAATTCTTTTTAAAGAGTAACAACAAGTTTGTAATTACAATTAAAATTTAAAAAAAGGATGTCATTCTCTGTTTCATTTCATTTTCTCTAACACAAACAGCTGATAAAAATAAAAACAAGTGCCAAGAATTTTTTTGTCTGTCTAGATATCAAATTTTCATGCCTTCAACAAAAAAAACAAAAAAAAAAACTCTTTTCCCACTTCTTTTAAAAAAAATTCCAAATTTAACATCAGAAATTCCAATTCTATATTCCACAGTTCCATCCATCTTTAGTTCTTTCCATTTATCCTTTTAATTAATCAACTAAAAATATAAATTCAAATTGAAGTGCTTCTAAAAAAAATAACATATGCAGGTTTCGTTAAATATCAAATTATCCCAATAATGAAGTAAAGGAAATCTAATTATAACCAACTTAAAATGATCATTAATATTAATTCTTTATTCCGAAGTTCCAAATTAAGTGCAACTAAAATCGAATAAATATATAGACCTAGAAATTGTTCAAAGTCTCCTAAATCAACACTGTTCAATGGCTCCTTTGTTCTTTATTTTTTTATCTTCCTTCTAAGCCCTACTCCATGCTCCACAGGCCACAGCATCAGCATTAACATCAATTCCTCCACATTGCTTGAGTTCTCCAGTCTAGCATGGGACTCAATTGCACAACACTTTGCTGCCGGATCCACCTTGGACTCTGCTGTCTATGCCATTCCCGAAACAGGCACCGTCAAGTGTGTCATCTCTGAACCCAATTTCATGTTTTATATCTTCATTTTCAATGCTTAAACTGTCAATCCAAACCGCATCTATAAATGACTCACCATATTTTTCTTATAAAATTGATTTAAGTCCAATGGCGATAATATATTTTGGCCGGACAAATTTAGATAAATCTGAAATCATAAATTCTAAAAATAAAATTCAAATGCTTCTATTTCTCGTGTCCTTGTCACGCCTTAACTCCAGGCAAATTTAGATAAATCTCAAATCATAAATTCTAAAAATAAGATTCCAATGCTTTTATTTCTCGTGTCATTGTCACACCTCAACTCTGTACAACTTCAACAAATTAAAATAAAAAAACTAGATTAAATGAGCATATTAATTACATTATGCAGACATAAAATATTATTCATAAAAATGAGCTTAACAATTAATGGATCCTCACAAAAATCATTATTAAGCTTATGTTGAAAGAGAAAGTGTAGGCTCATCTAACTTCTCCATTAGACTCTTCACAGTGATGTACACATGCCTATAAATAGCATGCGCATTAAGCTTTCTCTGTGACCAATCTGAATCGGATTGCAAACTCAGCTTTTCAAACTCGACTTTCCATTCATGGATTAGCTGGTGCATATGTGTTAGCTCATGGATGTTGTTTGCCAGAGTGGCGCAGAATGTGGTCCACTGTGACGTGTCGCCTCCAAAGAGTTGTATAGTGGTGGTGCCGATATTCTCTGAAGACTCGAAGAATGCATCTAGATTTTCAAACTCACAATTGTCGAGTTCTTCCAGTATTGTCTTTAGGATGCCGCCCATGATGCGTTTCCATGGGCCCTCTCGGAGAAATTGAACCAAATTTGAGATCATTTCTTCTTGAATTAAACCACTAGTTGTATTAGGACCAAGGTCATGACATGGTCTAGGATCTGTTGAGAATTTGAGATTTATATTGATTTGTCAGAAACATGAAGGTTTTCAGAGAAACAATTATATTGAGGAGGTCAAACAATTACACTTCATCTGAAATAATTACATCTCATTTATGGATCAAATACTTATATCACGGAAAAAGAGAAACAATTCTCTACCTTAATCCTAATGACCGTTCTATGTCAAAGCCGATTCAAAATTAAATCTAAAGTGCAGAACATAATACCTGATTCTACAGAAGTTTCCATGGAATATGTCGATATTTTTAGAAATCACCAACCGTCTGTGAACGCGAGACTAGATTCTAATAGCAATAAATCTTTCTTGTCGCGTTGTCGTGAGAATAGGTCTTCCAAGACTTTCTTAATGAATCTAGCTCTTCTCTCTTTTGTTAGATGGTAGAAGAGGAAGAAAAGACCACAGATCCACTTATATAAATGAAGAAATTCTAATTCTCATGAATCAAATTTAGACTAAATTTAGATTTCCAAATTCAAATAAGAACCGACATTTCATATATAACTAGATTTAAGGTCCTGGTTAGAAGGAGGGTATTTTAAAACAATAAAATAGAACTGTGCAATGGGCTTCATACAATTTACTAAGGCTCTTTTTTTAATAATATCCAAAGTATACAACTAAGGCCGACATTTTTATTAATATCCAAAGTTTAATAGAAATTATTATTTATGCCCAGATTTCCGGATTTTCGTCAAAAATGCCCAAGCCGGCCACAAAATGGCCGGCTTACTCCTTTTTTTTTTTTTAGAGAGCCATTATGAAGATCAAAATATTGAAATCTAACACTGAAAATTTAAATTTTTTGTTTAAATTATTTGTTAGATTATTTCTTTTGATGTATAATTAACATATTTATACTAAAATACGCTAGATTACTTGAAATTATGTTGAATTACACTGTATTACAATAAATTATGTTGAATTATACTAAATTACGTTAAATTACAATAACTTCGCTAATTATGCTGAAATACGGTAAATTACGCTAAACTACACAAAATTACGCTAAAGTAGACTGATTTTGCTCATCTTTCATGAATCATAAAAAATAGTAAAAAAAATTCAGAAAATAGTAAAAATTGGTATTCTACAAGTTAATTATGTAACTAATTTACTGAGCTACTTGGATTGAATAATAGAAATGAAAATCTTAATCGGAAACTTCAACTCAAGTTTTGAGGCTCTTCCCTTTGTTTTTTTGGCAATTTTGAATTTCAAAAAACAACATAGTTGTCACAGACGCATGCGTATTTTCGCAAGCTTTCTAAAAAGTGGTCATTTGCTGAAATCGGACGCTCGAGCGCCGTTTTATGACCGTTTGAAGTTTTGTCGTTGTTTTTTGCCTTTTTAGTGAAGATATCGTCCCTATTCATATGTAATTTAGCGTAATTTATTGTATTTTAGCGTAATTTAATGTAATTTAGTGTAATTCAACATAATTTCAAGTAATCTAGCGTATTTTAGTATAAATATGCTAATTATATATCAAAAGAAGTAATCTAACAAATAATTTAAACAAAAAAATTTAAATTTTCAGTGTTAGATTTCATTATTTTGCTCTTCATAGTGTCTCTAAAAAAAAATGAGTAAGCCGGCCACAAAATGGCCGATTTACTGGAGTACCTAAGCCGGCCATTTTGTGGTCGGCTTGAGCATTTTTAGCGAAAACCTGGAAATGTGGGCATAAATAATAATTTCTATTAAACTTTGGATATTAATAAAAATGTCGGGAGTAACTAGGGTGTTCCTAAGTTCACCAAGTTCCTTTGTAAACTCAACTCTAAAATCTATTGAATTGGCTTCAAAGGACGAATCAAAACCATTGAAATCCTTCTACCTTACGGGTGATGCGTCTACATGTGAAAAATCTAAAGTTTCGAAATAATTTAGTATAAAGTCAAGTGGTCAAAATTAGAAGGTTTATAAATTAATTTAATGCATTCATTTTTGGACTTCTTTTGACCACTTGACTCTATGCAAAACTAATTTAAAATTTTAAAATTTTCACATGCAGATACATCACTCGTAAAATAGAAGGATTTCAACGGTTTGGATTCATCGTTTGAAGTCAATCCGATAGGTTTTAGAGTTGAGTTCAAAAAGGAGTTTGGTGAACTTTGGAACACCCTAGTTCTACTCATTTTTATGGATCATAAGTTGAATGAACATAATTGTGAATTAAAACAAAAAAAAAATTAAGAGTATCAAAACAAAAGTTCGAAAATATATATTTAAATTCTTTCAAGCTCATATTTCAATATTACAACTTTAATTATATGTATATCATTAAAACAATTGAAGAAATACTTATTTAGAATTTTAATTAACAGAATGCATTTTTCGTAGATATAATATTATATTTACTACCTTAATATGACATCCATAAATTCTGTTAAAATATTATGCAAATAGAAAAAAGAACGAAATAATTCAGAAAATTCAGATAGTAAAGATATTAATCAAAATAAATCAAATTGAAAAAGTATTTTGTCTCTATCGCACGAGATTCGTGAAATTGCCAACAAAATAATTTAGAGTTGTTACGTGTTAAGGCACGATCATGAAAGCAACTAATTGATAGTGTAGTGCAACTAATATGATAGACAAAATGGTAATACCAAGGTTTTTTTAAACCAAAAGGAGAGAACGAGAAAGAGAGAGAGAGAGCGCTGTCTCACTCGGCTAAAGAGGCAGCAAATGGTAAGGATCCTTTCAGTTTAATTAGAAATAATATTTTCAGTGTAGTCCTCAAGTTCACAAATATTTTAAATAGAAATTCTAAGTAAAAATATGAAATGAAAATTTTGAGTTTTTTCAAATTAAAGTTTGAACACTTTAATTTTTGAGAATTAGGAATAAGAAGAATGACAAACAAAGACTACGCTAACTTACTTTTACCCATTAATAATTTTTGCAATTTTAATTTTACTTTCATACATTCAAAGAAAAAAAAAATGAAGTTTTAATGGTCCCATCAATCCATCATCCTATAGTGTGTTGGATCATTGATGCCCTTTTTGGATTGTGGAAGTGAGTGCATTTTGTTAGGTTCAGAAACAACTTTTGGGGACGAAAGTAGTGAACTCCAAGCCGGCCGAAGTGTAGCTCCTCTTTTTCAATTTTTTTTTCTTTTTTGAGGAAAAATGTGGGTCAGGCACACATTTTAATTTCATTGAAACAGGTACATGAGTTTTGTAAAATAAATTGAGAAAAAGTTAAAAACACTGCTCAAAACATTTGAGCTGTATAATGAAAATGAAAGCATGCAATAAACCTAAAACTTGACACAAAAAGAGGAAACTAAGATGAAATAAAACTGAAGTAATTCAGCTGCTGGCTTGAGCGTTTGGTCTGATTATGCACCTGTCCTGAGCACCCTCCATTGTGTGCCTTCTGGCGCAGTATTTTGTGCCAGTTTTCATACCAGTGGTACCGGGACGGTTTTGATTGCCAGAAACTTCGATCATTCATGTGAATCTTTCCTGGTATAGTGGTATGCCACTTCCTCTTGTAGTTTGCTCAATTTCTTGGCATTGTTCTTTTTCATTTTTTTTTTGTTTCACTGCTAATTAATGACATCCATATAAACATAATTACATAAATATGCAAGTTTTTCTATTAAAATTTGGACGTTACATTGTTAGTGTAAGTATCCTAATTAATTAAAATCATATATTGTGAAATTATTGATCATTTAAGGAATATGTATTTTCTTGGCACACATTAGACTTTTATACAATTCTATTGGCACATCATTATAGGACAATTAGACTTGTTCCTAGCCAGAGCATATTTCCTTAATTGGAGGCCTGTTGCTTCCTGCTATGTATTAACAGATCCATATAATTTTGGAGAAATTAATTTCAAGCGACATTTCGAGTCATATAACAATACATAATATAAACAACCACAATATGGAACATTATCATACATAATACACTTGATTGAATTAATATAAACAGACAATTTCTTTAGATTTAGATAAAACACAAAAGGAAAACTTGAGAGCTACTTTGCCTCTTTAATCTTCAAAATTAAGGAGAGAAGAAAAAGAAATCATCTGCCTTCACCGGAGATTAATTGAGAGAAGACATTACTATTTGTTATATCTGAGCGGCTCTCACCTGAAGTTGCAGTTCCATGGCTGACTACACTTGAATGCATCCTTCTGACAAACGGGGCAGATGGGAAGTGTGCCTCAGAAGTGCCGCTATCCTCATACGGCTCACGTCTCACCTCCGTTTCTTGAAGCTGTAAGCAATACTCCAAATTCCATAAAACATCTCCAATTGCGGGTCGATCCATCCCGTACTCTTGCAAACACTTCTCAGCTATCTCCCCAAACTTCCTAAGCGAATTCTCGTTTATCTCTCCAACAAGCCTTGGATCAATAATTTTTTCTAATTGGCCTCGACTTAGCCACATCAACGCCCATTCAGCCAAGTTTATTTCCTCACTTGCGAGGGATTGATCTATTACAGGTCTTGCACACAGCACCTCCAAGAGCGTCACACCAAAGGAATACACATCCGACTTGTCAGTTAGCTTTTGGGTCTTGAAGTATTCTGGATCAAGGTATCCAAATGTACCTTTGACAGCAGTGCTGACATGCGTCTCGCCTATAGAGGCACCCAGCTTTGATAGACCAAAATCTGACACCTTCGCCAGAAAACCCTCTCCTAAAAGGATGTTGGTTGATTTTACGTCTCGATGTATGATGGTTTGTGAGTAGCCAGTATGGAGGTAGTGCAAGCCTTTGGCCGCTTCAATGCAAATCTCTAGCCTTTGCTTCCATGATAGAGATGGCAATTCATTGCCATATAAATAATTTCTCAATGGACCCTTCTCCATGTATTCATACACGAGAATCATCTCTGATCACTCATCGCAGTATCCTATGAGCGATACAAGGTGACGGTGACGAATTTGAGATAGAACTTCAATCTCAGTCTGGAATTCAGGAAAACCTTGTTGGGATCGGGATGAGGCTCGTTTCACCGCAACTTCAATTCCATTGCTTAGTACACCCTTGTAGACCTTCCCAAACCCGCCTACTCCAATTAAGTTTTTTTCATCAAAGTTGCCTGTCGCCATTTTAATTTGAGCGAAGGAGATGAGCAATCCCAGATCAACTCTAGGTGATGCACCAATGGTTGTTGCGCCACCCGATTTGCTGGAATTATCAATTGAATTGACACCTCCGGTCATAGGAGACCACAATAGGTGCGACGTCTCCTTCACCTCTGGTGTATGCTTTTGGTGTTGTTTCTTAATTGAGACAACAACAATACATGACAATATCAGGGCTATGACAATGACACCACCAATAGTGGCTCCAAGAATAACAGCTAGATGATTCTTTTTAAGGGTTCGAGAATTGGTCGTGAGATTATTTACTTTAAAAATCTCCAATCCGTTAAGCAAAGCATTTTTTTTGGTACTATCCGTCGTATCCAGACCAATGCTCACAGTTATGTTCTGTGCACTTGTAACATGTGCAATAAAATCAATATAGAATGGCTCCTGTGGATAGGTTGTATGTTCAGATATTTTCAGGTTATTTTTAAGAGCTAAATAATCCATGATATAGACTGTAAAAACAAGCCCATTATCCAGACTATTGGTCTCTGATATAATATCACAGAAATGTAATCGGATAAGATACTGATACCCTGAGTCTACTCTGAAACCCCATGTGACGTTGATGTTAAAACCAGGATTGGAGATGAACTGAACATCGGAGACGTTTATTATTCGTGCCGAATTATAAACGGCGTCTGGGGCTATCTCCTCTGAGCTCCCTAGTGAAGGGACATAGTTTAGGCTCGTAGACACTGATGTTTTATTAGAGGCATCAGCATAATAAATGTAAGGGTCATCAGTAAACCAAGTTCTCCACAGTGTACCATTCTCCGGGGTGATCAAGGGGCCTGGCATGTTTACCCGGTACATGGTTTCCAGTACCTGGTTTCCTAAGAGCCCATTTATTGGTTTTGCAGCGTCGCCGATGAGAGTTGGGTTCAGGTCACTAAGCATCTCTTGTGGGGCAATGAAAGCTTCTATAGCACTAACAAAAGCAATTGACTTACTCTGAGGAATGAACTGGACTTCCAAGTCGCTAGAATCTGTCCAAAGAAAGAACTCCTTGATGGTGGGTGAAGCTGTATCAGAGACGGTGAAATTGTCGAGCAATATGTAGTTCAGAGCATGTACACTGAACTTGGCAGTTGATAAGTCATGAGATGGAGCTGAAAAGGGGAGAAAGTGGAGGCGGAGCACATTAGAAGTGTTGGGGTGCATTTTGAATTTGTAGGTGAAAATGGAGTAAGATGCACGAGCAGTGGAATAGAGAGAGACTGTGGAGGAATTGTTTGGATTTGAAAGAGAGATACTGTTGTTGTCAGATAGGAGGTTTGAATCATCATCAGCTTTGAAAATGCGAGGAGGGGAGTCATTGGAGAAATCAATGGCCTTTGTGGCACCGCAGTCTATGTAGTAAGAGATGTTTGGTTTGAAAGAGGTAGCAGTAGCAGTAGAGAGAAGGGAGAGCAGAAGGGAAAGGAGGAGAGGTGTTCGACGAAATGCCTCCATTGGAGATAGATTTGATTGGTATGTGCGCGTGTGGGAAAATAAGGGGCTAATTAATGGACTATAAAATTATGCTCTGTGCTTGTTCACACGCACTAGTTGAGTGGGAATATTGATTGATTGACACACAGATAGCTACATGTTTGTTCCTGTATTGACTGGGAAGGTGGACGGTTGACTTGGGCATGGACTTGTGTAAAAGGCACTAGTGATTTTAGTGAATTATTGGAATATTTGATTAATTGTAGTTAACGACTATTCTACATGTCGTTCTCAATCTTCTGTATCAATATTTTTTGAAACATCCTCTGTAAAGAGTCACTGCATCGTGGGCCCTCAAAAGTTCAGAGTATTAAGCAGAGCCCACCATAAATTGAGAACTATTCTAGTAACTCGTTACACGGGACAGAGGATTGTGTCTCTAAGATGATAGCTGGTCTAAAATATACAGCGAGTAAATTAACAATTCGGATCCAGTAAAGTAACCCAATCTTTGGGTTTTGGATCGAGACCGTCCGGTTTGAATCCGCGAAAATCCATCCGTGAAGTGAGTGCACACATTCCGACGACGAATTCGAATTCCGAGACGATCTCGAGCGACAAATTCGAATCGGACGGTATCAATCCAAAACCCAAAGATTGGGTTACTTTAGGGGATCCGGACCCGTAAATTAATGGCCAAGAAGAAGTGGCGCCAAGTTGGACTTGATAAAATGTCACTGGCACGGTAGGCCCTTCGTATAATGTGACCGTTTTTGTACCGACCTTACAATTGGCAGAGAAAACAAAATATATATATATAAAGAGATTGACTTGTATGCAAAAAATATTTTTGATAACAGGAAATATCTTGCATAAAAAACGTACAGCAAACAAATATAATAATTTGTTGGTTGGTCCAGCTTTGCTGATACTTTATGTACCAGTAAAACAAACATTTGGTTCTTTATTATCGAATTACATCAACCCATAATTTTAGTGTTGATGAATTGTAAATTGGACTGGAGAATTTGAGATAATATTTTTGGTGGTCTGTCAGCACAAAAGATAGGGAAACCATTTCATATAAAGGGTTTCATATTTATGGACGGGTTAAAATTAAAAAAAAATCCCTGATTCTTAATTATAAATGAGCAACAGGTTCCCGTCTTCCCGATGGCTTAGCTTTGAGGAATTGGGGTGCTGATATTAGAACAATAATTGTTTATTTTAACACAACAACTTCAAATTTTTTTAACTTCATGGACAGTTTTACCCTTTGTACATAGTTCTTTGAACTGTCAATTTTGTTCTCAGAAAATTATGCAATCTTATGCTTAAATTTAATACCATTTATTAGTTACTATATACATTCTTCATTATTACTAGTTACTATTATTATTCGTTATTAGATCTTTATCTAATTTGAAAAAAAAAAAATCAACCCATGCATATCTAGTTGTACATCAATGATTTTACCTTTCGTAAATATTTATTTCGGTCCTTTGTTGTTTCAATATATATAGTTGATATAATAAATATAAAAATAAATTTATAATATTATCATTTTGTTAACAAATTCAACATAATTAGTTTATTCTTACTATGTTACTAGAGCATATACAAATTCAATACAGCATCATTTGAAGAAGAAAAAAACAATAAAATGATATGATTATTATGCTCGGCAAATCTTATGCTTTTGTTGCAGATTATTTTCCGAGAGATGTTATTTTGAATTTGTATATGTTTTAATAACATAATAAGAATAAAATTGTAAATTATAATTTACGTTCTTTCCTCTACCTAGTTATATTTTTCAAATTTGGAAAAAAATGAAATATTCCTAGTAAGTTCTTAAAAATTTCACTAACACTATGATCGGAAAGGTCCGAGAACCTCAAACGCGAAATAGAATTGGAAAAGGTTTTGAACTTTCCTGATCGGAAAGAAGAAAAAAAGAGGAGACGATTTCGATTGACAGGATTTGACGGGAAAAAAAGCGGTCGTTGAAATCTCGTGAAAATAGTAGAGATTTGACGAGAATCGAATTGGTTGAGCAAAAATACGTTACTGCCCTTCCTCCTGTGAACTGGCAAACAGCAGACTGGGTGAGAAAGTTCGAGAGAGCAAAAAATGTCGTGACTTATTCCTCTCTTTCTCTAGTACGAAGGAGGGGAGCAGTAGAGAAGAAAAGAGGGGGAGAGAGCGGAGAGAAAGAGTTAAATGAGAATAATACAAAAAAACTTTCTAATGGCATCACTGTAAATAAGATAAACTTTAGGACTATTTTAATTAATTTTGAAATCAATTCTTCTTTTTAACTTAACCATTCCAATCACTAAAATTCAATTCTAAATAATCTCTTTTCATCTCTATTCTATTGAAATAAATTGAACTTTATTATGTTCTCATTCCGATCATAGCCTAAATCTTTTAGTAATGGAAAGAAAATAAATAATCAATGATCATTAATATAAAGAAAGTGCATCCTAAAAAGATATGGCATCTAGAGATAATTTAAACAAAAATAAATTTGTCCATATAAGTAAAAAGTTTGAAATTGCTGTGTTAATATACAAATTGATTGTGTTAGTATGATAACCTCTACAGCCTTATAACCAAAGATATTATTGGGAGAATTTATCACAATTAGAACCAATTTGGACCTTGGTTGCCTTAAATTACTGCTGCCTACTGTGAACCTTTTTATTTTACTCAAACTTTTGGTTATTCACACATTTGATCTTCAACTTTACCTTATATATATGATGTAGCATGGGATTCTTTAGCAGTAATATATTTCTTATTTCAAACAACAAAAACATTTTATGTAGTTATATGCCCATATTTCGGTTGAAGCCTTAACGAGTTATACTGTGAAACTAGATAGAAGCAACCAAAGCTTGAAGCCCATTTAGTTTTATAATAATTTGGGGATAACAGAGTAATTTAACATCAACTTGACATCAGCAAATCGACTTGTCATTAGTGTATTGATTATACCCGCCCGGTCCAACCCGACCCGCGCAAACCCGGGACCCGGACCCGGACCGACCCGAATCCGACCATGGACCCGACCCGAACCGTCCTAAAGGGTTGGGTCGGGTTTAAAACGGGTCGGATGCGGTTTTCTGGGCGAAACCCGACCTCCCCCCCACCGTTTCAACCCGTCTACCCGAACCCGACCCGGACCGGCCTAAACCCGACCCGAACCGACCTAACCCGACCCAAAAACCCGACTGAACCCCCCAAACCCGGCCGAACCCGGGTTGAACCGACCCAAACCCGACCTAACCCGGGTCAAACCCGACCAAACCCGGGTCAAACCCGACCAAACCCGGGTCAAACCCGGCGGGACCCGACCCGACCCGAGCCAACCCGACCCCCCACCGAAAATTCAAATTTTTTTTCAATTTCAACGGTCCATTCCCCCCCCCCCCCCCAAAAAAACACCCTTAAATATACCCCCATTCTTCATAAATTTTCACATCTCATACCCATTATTCTCAATCTCTCAATCTCATATTCTCATACTCTCAATATTTTTATTATTCTCAAATTTTATTTTTATTGTTTAAAAAAAAAGAGTTACGAAGAAATACGAAAAGGAATACGAAAGACGAAAGTAGAGGAATTACGAAGGATTTTTTTCATTCTACCTCCCGCAAGATTTTTCCGCGAGATCAAAAGGTTAGATTTATTTTTAGTAATTGTTAAATAATTAGAATTAGTTTAAATAGGTAAATTTAGTAATTGTTAGGAATTGTTAGATAATTTTTAGTAATTGTTAGTAATGTTTAGAAATTTGTAGTAATTTTGAGTAATTGTTAGTAATTGTTAGTAATTTTTAGTAATTTTTAGATATTGTTAGTAATTGTTAGATAATTTTTAGTAGTTGTTAGTAGTTTTTAGTAATTGTTAGATATTGTTAGTAATTTTTAGATATTGTTAGTTTTTCTTTGTTAAATTCGGATTTATTTTTAAATTTGTTAGATAAATAAGCTAGATTTATTTGTTTGTTCAAATAAATGTTATATTTCTTTGTTCGAATAAATGTTATATTTGTTAGATTTTTGAATATGTTAGATTATTGGATTTTATTTTTGAATATGTTAGATTATTGGATTTTATTTTTGAATTTGTTAGATTATTATATTTTCTTTTGAAATTCGGATTTATTTTGAAATATGTTAGATTTTATTTTTTTAAATTCGGATTTATTTTGAAATAGGTTAGATTTTATTTTTTAAAATTCGGATTTAATTTATAAATAGGTTAGATAAATAGATTTGTTAGATAAATATGTTATATTTTATTTGTTAAATTTTGAATATGTTAGATTATTGAATATGTTATATTTTATTGGATATGTTAGATTTTTGAATATGTTAGATTATTGGATTTTATTTTTGAATATGTTAGATTATTGGATTTGTTAGATTATTATATTTTATTTTGAAATTCGGATTTATTTTGAAATAGGTTAGATTTTATTTTTTCAAATTCGGATTTTATTTTTAAATAGGTTAGAGAAATAAGTTATATTTTATTTTTGAATTTGTTGGATAGTTAGATTTATTTTTAAACATGTTATCTTTATTTTTAATAGGTTACATTTGAATATTTTCAAATATGTTAGATTTTAGATATATTTTTAAATATGTTAGATTATTGGATTTGTTAGATTATTGTATTTTATTTTGAAATAGGTTAGATTTTACTTTTTAAAATAAGTTATTTTATTTATAAATAGGTTAGATAAATAGGTTAGACATTTTAAAATAAGCTAGTCTATTTTGAAATAGACTAGATTTTATTTTTTAAAATTCGGATTTATCTTAAATAGGTTAGATTTTTTAGTTATTTTTTATTTTGGAATTCCTTGGATAGTTATATTTATTTTCAAACATGTTATCTTTATTTTTAATAGGTTACAT
This sequence comes from Carex littledalei, assembly GCA_011114355.1. Taxonomy (NCBI): domain Eukaryota; kingdom Viridiplantae; phylum Streptophyta; class Magnoliopsida; order Poales; family Cyperaceae; genus Carex; species Carex littledalei. The sequence continues at coordinate 5,299,810 of CM022081.1, forward strand.
TTGAATATTTTCAAATATGTTAGATTTTAGATATATTTTTAAATATGTTAGGTTATTGTATTTTATTTTGAAATAGTTAGATTTTACTTTGTAAAATAAGTTATTTTATTTATAAATAGGTTAGATAAATAGATTTGTTAGATAAATATGTTATATTTTATTTTTTTTAAATTTTAAAATTTGAATTAGTCCTTTTTTTAAAATTTGAATTAGACTTTATTTTTTAAATTTGAATTAGACTTTTTTTTTAAATTTTAATTACACTTTTTTTTTTCTTTTTCTTTTAGATTTTATTTTTTTAAATTCGGATTTATCTTAAATAGGTTAGATAAATAAGTTAGACTTATTTTTTTAAATTTTAATTTTGAATTAGACTTATTTTTTTAAATATATTTTTTAAATTTGAATTAGACTTTTTTTTTTTCTAAATTTGAATTAGACTTATTTTTTTTAAATTTGAGTTAGACTTATTTTTTTAAATTTTAATTTTGAATTAGACTTATTTTTTTAAATATATTTTTTAAATTTGAATTAGACTTATTTTTTTTTAATTTTTAAATTTTAATTAGACTTTTTTTTTTAATTTTAAAATTTGAATTAGACTTATGTTTTAAATTTGAATTAGACTTTATTTTTTAAATTTGAATTAGACTTAGTTGTTTTTTTTTTTTTTATTTTATTTGAAGTTCGGTCAAGCCTTCAAGGAGGCAGAGGCAGAGGCTTCTCTTTATTTTTTTTTTTTTTCGTTTTTCTTTTTTCTTTTGAATTTCGGCCAAGGACTTTGGAAATTGGAATTAGACTTAGGAATTTCGGCCAGAGGCTCTTCATGAGCCTTGTTTTTTTTTTGTTTTTTTTTCTTCTACTTACTTTAATTTAAATTTAATTTAGATTTGAATTCAATTTAGGTTTAATTTAGATTTAATTTAGATTTGAATTTAATTTAGATTTAATTTAGATTTGAATTTAATTTAGATTTAATTTACATTTAATCTAATTTATATTGAATTTAGATTTACATTTAAATAGGTTAGATAATTTCGGATTTATTTTGAATGGATTTAATTTTAATATGTAGAACAAATGGCGGACGAATCTTGGATGCATAGAGCTTCCGCCGATTTTTTCGACCCTACGCCCGATGGTCAACATCAAAATATGGACGCAATAGAAAGTAGGATTCAACAACAAGAACCACAACTTTTTCCACAAAATTCCTCCCAAGTGCAACCGCCGTATCCACAAAATCCCTCCCAAGTGCCACCACCTATTTATCATCAACAATATCCTAACTATTATCCACAAAATCCATCCCAAATGGCACCACCTAATTACTATTATTCTAACCCTTCATATGGAGCAGGTACGGCTTCTACAGGATCGACTCAATACACCGCCCCTATAGGAAGCGGTCCCTCGACAAGTGTCCCGGAAATTGAAGTTGTCCCCGCAACCCAAGCCGAAGTTGCTGCTCCCATTCCCATCGAACCACCGAAGAAGAGGAAAACCAAGACACCCGAATACAAGGCGGATTGGTGGCGGTATTACGAGAGGACATTGAATGCGAGTGGAGTTGTCCGTACTCTAAAATGTAAGGTACGCGGTTGCAAGATTATTTACGAGTATAAACTTGCAAATGATATGTCCACTTTTAAGAAACATGCCGATGGTCATGCGAAAAAGGGTGAGCAACCGCAAGAAAATGCGGACCCGCGGTTAGTCCAAACCCTTATGAACCCGGATGGTAGTAGAACCCACCAACGATATGATGAAAAATTAATGCTTGAAGAATTTGCCCGATATATTGCCCACAAGGAATAACCAATTAGTATGGGTAATTGTAGTAGTTTTGCCCGGCTCTGCATTCGGGGGTTAGCTCAACCATTGTATAAGAAAATCCATCATAGAAAAATGGTACGTGAAATGAAAAACCAGTTTATCCAAAAGAAAAACGAGCTACTAGCTACATTTGGATATGCCAATTATAGTGTCTCCATTACCTCCGATATATGGACTGCCGGTAAACACGGCCTAGGGTACTCTTGTATTACCGGTCATTGGATCGATGAGAATTGGGTTTTACAAAAACGGGTTTTAAGTTTTCGGGTGTTAGATTCCCCGCACACTACACAAGTTATTTATCATTCAATTATTGAGGTTTTACAAGAATATAATCTCAAAAGGGATTTACGGAACAAGGTTTTTTTTATCTCGTTCGATAATGCTAGCAACAATGTAGCGTCCATCAATCATTTCATCCGGTCCCTAAACCCAATCATGAATGGTGCACTGTTTCACCAAAAGTGTGCTTGCCATATACTAAACCTTACCGTAAAAGATGGTCTTAAGGTAGAAGCCGTAAATGACTTGATAATTAAATTCAAGGGAGGTCTTGCCCATATTTATTCAAACCAAGAAAGAAAACAAAATTTCGCAGCTTTGTGCGAAAGAATAGGTTTGGGCAAAATGAGGGTACCTTGGGATATAGACACCCGTTGGAATTCCACTACAGGATGCTGCACCGATGCATTCCTTACAAGGCGGCTATAGGAGAGATGTTGAGATCGACAAGCGAAGGACAAGCTTTGGATCTCACCGACCTCGAATGGCAGCTAATAATAATGCTTGCACAATTCCTTGGAACCTTTTTCACCGCAACCGTGAAATTATCTTGCTCGTACACACCGACGGCACATGAGTTGCTGCACCATCTCTACTATATTTCCAAGGTGTACCGTGATATGGAAGATAGGGATAGTGAGGATTCCCCTCTCCATCCGATCGTAGCAGCCATGAAGGTAAAATTTCTTAAATATTGGGAAGAGGTACCCCTCTTAACTGTTCTCGCAAACTGCCTCCATCCGGCATACAAGAAGAAGTTCACGGTAAAAATACTCGTAGCCTACAAGAAAAATCTAAAATTAAATTGGAGGGACGAGGATCCCCGCGTACAAAAGGCATTGGACGACATGTTTGCCATATATTACGAAAGAAGAAATGCCGACCAACCGCCTTCGACCGGTGGCGTGAGGTACGAATATAAATATACATATGTTTTTAATATTTATTATTTATAATATCTACATTATTTGTCCACTAATTTTTTCTATTGTTTTAATAGTCTATCCACACACAGCAGTACTGGATTGTTAGGCGATTTTCAGGATGATGACGACCCGACGGGATCCCAAGGTAACACGAACGAGTTAATGAGCTACTTATTGGGGACCACCGAAAGTGAAGGAGTTGACGTCATGGATTGGTGGAGGAGGAATGCAACTGCCTATCCAACACTGGCGATGATGGCCCGCGACATATTTGCCGTGCCCGTGTCAACCGTCCCTTCTGAATCCTGTTTTAGCTCGGCGAACAGGATCCTTACCGATAAACGAAGTAAGCTGGGTGCACATGTTTTCGAGAGACTTGTGTGCTTGAAAGACTGGATTGATGCTGAAAATCGCACGCAACATGCCATGAGATTGGAAGCGTCATCATCCGGTGTCGACACTCAAGAAAGCGGTACCGAGGGACCTGAGCCTAACGAGGATTCGGACGGTGAGCAAGAGAGCGACCTATGGTATATGCACAACAACTACTAGATAGGTAGTGTCGGTATAAAATTCTAACCTCTTTTAATCTTTATTGTTATTTTTTTAAATTATAATTTCTAAATATTTCAATTGTTTCATTTTAAAGAATAATTACTAACAAAAAAAAAAGTTAGAACTCCGCCTATGTTATTTTACATAGCCGGTCCCAAGCCCGGAATAAAGGAGGAGGGTAACTTTTGTTTTTAAATCTATTGTTTTAAAATAATTCGGTTTTAAAGATAAAAAATAATTCGGTTTTAAACTAATTCGGTATATCTCGGTTTTAGAATAATTTGGTTTTAGACTAATTTGGTTTTAACAAAATTCGGTTTTAACTTAATTTGATTTTGTTATATCAAAAATATATTGAGTTCAAATAAAAAAAAAAGAAAAAAAAATGCAAAAAAAAAAAAAACCTTTCGGCCTCTCACCCTCTCTGGCTCTCTGCCTCTCTGGAAACAGAAAAAAAAAAACAGAAACCGAAAAAAAAAAAAAAAAAACCGGACCGGACCTACCCGGACCGGACCGACCCCCGACCCGGCCTAACCCGCCCCGACCTAACCCGCCGGGTTTAGACCGGGTTAGGATGGGCCGAGTCAGACCCCAACCCGACCCCCCCCCCCCCGACTCAACCCGTTGACCCGGGCTAACCCGTGCCCGAGTCAACCCGGGGACCGGGCGGGTTTGGACCGGACCGACCCGACCCGGCCCCTTTTCAATACACTACTACTTATCATCCCACCGAAACTTAATTTGAATCATAAACATAGTTTATGATTAAAACAATCAAGAAGATAACAAGGGCACTTTTTTTTCGTTTTGTTTCTTCTTCCAAAATCCTAAATGAAATAGATCATTTTTTTTTTAACATCATCTTACGATCATGTCGGACTAAGAAGCTGCTTATTTACAAAAAAAAAAAAATTATACTCGGTATTTATTATGGTTTATCTCACATGGTCATATTTGATGAGATATAAAGTAGAAAACTAAAAAAATAATTTTATTGCCACTTATTCGGTCAGGGCATACATAATTATTTATTTATTTATTTTATTGAAATATACAGAATTTGATATTTAAAGAGTTACTTCGATGTTTATCATGTCTTGGGCACTAGCATATAAAGATGCCTCATTTTTCCTTAATTTTCTATTTTAATCAAAATTAATTCTTTAGAAACAAATCACGAAGAAATGCAATTATATGAAATGCGAAGTTGATAGGATGCGTATGAGTTTTTATTTGATTAAAAACCAGTTATTTCTTGCTTGTATTTTCGATGCTTATTCGGTTATTTTAAAATATAATATTTTTATTGTAAAGTAAGGAGCATACTTCACACATAAGTTGTTAGATGAGAAATAAAATAGAAAAGTAAGATAGAGTTACAACATAATAAGTCAATAATTTAAAGTTATGCACGACTTTAATAACAAACTCTGATCAAATAAGAATAACTCAAGTAACTTAGCTTATTTTAGATTAAACATGAGATTGCATGTTATAATTGGTATTAACTTAGGATGATTTTGTTATAAATCGGTTGTTGTTTCAGTCTAGGATGTCATTATCATTTTATTTTGGTACTCGCTAGGAGCTTGTTCAGTTGGGAATTAATTGGGAAATTAATTTGAATAGATAAAAGTGAAATTGAATGAATTAAGGTTAGGATGGAGCGCTTCTCCCGTTTGGCGAAAGGTGAGGCGATGCGGAACGCTACTATCCGGCGAATTGCGGCACGAACTCTCGATGGCCGGACCTTCGCACAGGTCCTCTTGGCGCGAAAACCACCTCCGTACGACAACCCAACTCCCCACGCACGGCAGGAACAGCTACTGACTAGTAACTGCTTTAATGAAGACCTTAATGGCCTTCACCCACCACCAGGAGCCAAGACTCTACACCATAGAGCCCATGGGGAAGCAACATGTGTCAGAGAAGATGACTGGCAGGTAGTACGCAAACGGCACAGACCTCCGAAGCCTAGAACAGCTCTCACACGCCATCAGCGTACCCTGCAGGATGAGAAAAAGTGTTTCAACTGCCTTCAGAGAGGTCACTGGAAAATTCATTGCAAAAATGAAGTAAAGTGTCTTAAATGCTACAAGTTGGGACACTTATCCAAATTCTGCCCTACCAACCGCATTAACGATGGATTTAAAGCCAGCAACCAAAACAACCAGCCTACAAAAACCCCACCTGCCCCCATCCCCACCCCAACTCCTATTGCAAAACAAACAACCATACCCACATCTACTCCTAAACAGAACACTGTCCCAACGAACCCCTCAAACAACAGAGACGCAATGGACCCACTTCTCAACTGGGAAGATCTAACTTACATGAACCCCGACTACCTTCAAGGAGAACCCGCCGACGAGTTAGAGGCATTCTTACCAGAAAGGGTCCAGTTGCTGCCGCACACTGCTTTTCTAGAAAGATCCTCTATCGTAATGACGGGTCCCAACCAAGTGGATGCCATACTAGTGCAGCGACTGACGCTACGGCTAGCAAGTTGCTTCCGTACCTCTCCCAGGGCTATCAAGATATCCAAAATCAACCCAAACACGGGAGATCTGCTGGCCGAGTTCCCAACGGTTGATATGCGAAACCAAGCAGTACAAATATGTGTCTTCTCGCTAGGAAGAAACAAGGAGGTTCAGCTGACTCGGTGGTCTCATGAGGCTGGCTCTATTTATGACCCGGCATCCACATACGCGAAGATTAGGATCCATGGGCTACCGTACCAAAACTGGGACAGAGAGAGCGTCGAGCTAGCGGTGGCCGGCTTTGGTAGGCTTGAAAGGGTTGCACCTTTCTTCGCAAATGGAAACTATGAGTACATCCGCGCATTGGTGGACTGCCGACACGTCATGAAAATACCCCAGCGGGTCACAACCTACATTGGCAAAAGATCCATCACGGTAGACATTGTCCTTGAGGGATGGTTGCATTCCTCGGAAATCTTCCCTAGAAATGATGGGGGGGATGATGATGGCCTAGACTACGACTTCATCAACAACCTACCTCCACGGGGAAGAAACGAGAATACGAGGGAGCAAGTGGGGCATCGTAGAAACCGGTCAATCGACAGCTACAGCCGGGGATCGAGCCAAACTAGTAGAGGAAGGCGGCAGGCCAACACAGCACCCAATGCCGACGATGGTCATGGCATAGTGATAACACCGGCACAACCTGTGATCGAGGCAGCTCAACACTGGCGAAACCTGCCCCTTGTGTGCCTCCCACACCCTTGCCGGGACCCTACACAGGAGAATGTGCACCATAGCAGCGGCACCAAAGAAACTGGAGAGATGGAGCAGTTCACTGGAGAACTTACTTCAAAGGGAGAGGTTCCGTTTACTGGAGAGATAGTCCTGTTCACTGGAGAAAATGTTTCAACAGGGGAGGCTGCAACTGGAGAGATCTCTTCACAAAATCAGCCTCGGGTACATGGCACAAAGTTCTTTCTCCAGTTCTCTTTTGAAATAGGGCACGATTCTCTACGCGTGTATGGAAGAATTAATTGCACTGGCGCAGAAAGGACCTTGCTCAGCAAGTACTCTGTCACCCCTCACCCATAACTTACGAGAATAGAGGTCTTATTCTCTGCCACCAACAAAAGGTATGAAGACATAGTCATTTTGGGAGAAGGAACAAAAGGCTCTAGCCTTTTACAGCCTGGCAGCAGCGCAAGGTGCACCACAATCTCACCTTTAGCACAAAAGTCAACACAACAAGAGGACAGCTCACCCAGGAATGTTAACATGGGCCTAGAAACACAAAAGGAGGGCCTGGAGCTCGGCCTGGAAATTGCACAAAAGGGGGGCCTGGAAGCACAACAGGGGGGCCTGGAAGCACAACAGGGGGGCCTGGAGCTCGGCCTTCAACAAGGCCTGGATCACAGCCTGCCAACCAAAACAATAGACGCAGGCCTTCAAGAAGCGGGCTTGGCCTATATTGATGCACCAGAGCTGGGGAATACGGGCCTGACAGAATTGGATGCTGCGGTCGACTTTTCTGCGTGGCTAAAGCGTGGGGACACAGTGCTGTGCGAAGCGGGTCTAACACAACAGTTTGGGGCTGAAGCGGGTCTAACACAGTGTGAAGGCAGCGACGCTGGCCTTTTAAACTTCTCTGCGGGGGGCCTTCCAGGGCACCACAGCCCGATCCATAACACTTCAACCCAAGATAAATGGGAAGCAGTACAAGTGCAGGATGGCCCGCCGCCTGGCTTCGAAGAATCGGTGCCTTCTAAAAGGAGAAGCGTGCGTATTTTAGCAAGGAACCAAGGCAATTTCATCAATCCAGAGGAGAGGGTGCGACTCGTCACCAAACCAAACTCAGTCTCGCTGGCTAGAAAGCCTCACAAGAAGAAACACAAGCAAAGTCCGATCAAGCTCGACTATCTTCGCTCATTTGAACCACTCACAATATCACAGGCCGAAGCCATTACCTTGGCGGCGGGCATTGAACCGGGGGAACGGATTGATGCGGCCATCGCCCAGGTGGTCACTGGGATCTAAGTCCGAATAGGGTACTCCAAGAGATGAGGCATTTTGCGCCATATGTTAAGTCCAATTTTTCAGTTTTTTTCTTTGCAATTTTCTTACAAGAAGGGTGCCGATCCCCTTAAGGGAGGCTGGACACTGGGTAGGGTAGGTAATGGAGTATCATGTATTTTGACTTTCCATACAGAGAAGAAAGGCAGATGGAGTAGGAAGAGAGCAACAGGGGGGGAATTAGGGATAGTAACACTTTGTAAGACCTCATCTCTTTTATATAAACTTCAAGTTAGCAAAAAAGTAAAGGCCTGTGGGGGTCGAAGAAGGCAGAGGCAATTCTTGTTACCATGAATTACACAACCAACATAAAAATGCTGACTTGGAACGTCAGAGGCTTGAATGACCGAGACAAGCGATTGGCGATTAGGCAAACCTTCTTCTTGGAAAAACCTACCTTGATCTGTCTCCAAGAAACGAAGTTGAGAGCAATGAATGATAACATACGAAAAGAAATTTGCGGTAGACGATTGGATGGATATAGAACATTGGATTCAAATGGAACAAAGGGGGGCATTCTCATTGCATGGCAAGGAAGGAGATATGAGGAAATAGATCATAGTAGCACCCAATTTTGCCTTTCGGTCACTTTGAAAGATAAAGAGTTGGATCAAACTATCCGAGTTATTGGAGTTTATGGCCCATCGAGACAGGATGGGAGGCAACTTTTCTTTGATGAAATCCGCGCGCAAGAACCAACAGACGGCACCCCATGGCTCATTTGTGGCGATTTTAACACAACTTTACATCAGTGGGATAGAAATACGGATACGAATTGGAGATGGCCGGATGCTTTTGCAGAACTAATCTCGAATTTGGGGTTGATAGACATGCCCATGTCGGGCAAGAGTTTCACTTGGTCTAACGCGCAATCCACCCCAATCATGGCTCGACTTGACCGTTTTCTCATCTCGACGGAATGGAATGATATATTTCCCAACTCAAAACAGAAGGCAATACCCAACACCAACTCAGACCACACCCCAGTGGCCTATTCGGCCACAACAAAATTCAGCAAATCGGCGATCTTTAGATGTGAGAATTTTTGGCTGAAATCTGAACTTTTCAGAACTTTTGTTAAAACCACATGGGAAGCTGAACAGGTAGCAACAACCCCGCAGCAAATGCACGACAAAATGCAGCACCTACAGTCTCAAATAGTGCGATGGACGAAGAACAACATAGGAAATGTTAAAAAACAAATAAAGGCATGCCGTGACTATATGGGCTGGTTTGATAAGATGGAAGAAATGCGGCAACCTACGTCCCTGGAAAAGATGCTCAAAGCTCGGATTAAGAGAAGATACACGGCATTGGCGGTAAGCGAAGAGGACCTTTGGAAGAGAAGAGCTAGGATCAAATGGCAACAAGATGGGGACCGAAATACCAAGCTCTTTCATGCATATGCATCCTCAGCAAAGCGCAACAGCACCATACCACAAATACACCATGAAGGCCAAACATACAAGGATCAAAAGAACAAGGCACGGATTTTTAGAGATTTTTACATTAAGCTCATGGGCACACGAGAGGAGCACCTATCAAAGATACATTGGCATGCTTTGTACCCAACAACACAAAACTTGCATCATCTGGCGGACCCCATCACAGCAGACGAAATCAAAGCGGTTATCAAGATGATGCCCAACAACAAGGCACCGGGCCCGGACGGACTAACGGCAGAATTTTACAATTGCTTTTTGGAAACTTTACTGCCGGATCTCACAAGGGTAATCCAAGAAGTAACCACAAACCCCCAACAGATTCACAACCTCAACACCTCCTACATAGTCCTAATTCCCAAGACGGAGAATCCATCGAAACCAACGGATTATCGCCCCATCAGTCTCGTACATAGCTTCCAAAAAATAATCTCAAAAATTTTGGCAAACCGACTACAACCTTGCATTGACGGGCTGCTACACTTGGCTCAAACGGGATTCACAAAAGGGCGACAAATAACGGAGGGTTTCCTTTATGCAAAAGAAATCATTAACTTTGCCAACAACACTAACCTGCCAATGTCGGTCTTCAAGGCAGATATACACAAGGCCTTTGACACAGTGGGATGGGACTTCATATCACAGGTCATGGAGTCCTTGGGTTTCCCGTCAACATGGAACCATTGGATTGAGAACTTGGTTTTTAAGGGATCATCGCAAGTCATCATTAATGGATTAGTTGGGAAAAAAATTCAGCTTAGAAGGGAGGTACGACAGGGAGACCCCCTTTCTCCTCTCCTCTTTATTTTGGCAATAGACTTCTTGCCAAGATGGCTACACAGGTTGACTACAATTGGTGCCTTAAGATTACCGATTCGGGGCATGCAAGCGTGCTTATTGTATGCGGACGATGCGATCTTTTTTGTCAAACCGAAAACTCAACAAATTCAGATTTTGAAGCTGGTATTGAACGCTTTTGCCCGAATCTCGGGCCTAACGGTGAGTATGAACAAATCAGAAATGATATTCTTAATCACCACAATGCAACCCAACTAGTCTCCAACATGGGCTGCAGAGAAGGAAGGTTGCCTCTCACCTATCTGGGCTTGCCTTTAACAACGGGAAGACTCAAAAGGGATGCATATAGGCCCTTACTGGAAAAACTCAAGAGCAGACTCACGGGATGGTCCGCGAAATTCCTAACGATGGCGGGTAGAATTGTCCTTATTAACTCAGTCCTTACGGCCATACCTATTTATTTCATGTCAGTCTTTAAACTACCCGCATGGTTAGTCCACGACATAGAGAAGCTACGGAGAGATTTCCTCTGGCATGGTGCGCAACAACAAAAGAAAATCCACCTAGCAAATTGGGCCATGGTCTCACTGCCTAAGATCCTGGGAGGACTAGGGATTATCGATATTAAAAAATTCAACACAGCTCTACTAGCCAAGTGGTGTTGGCAGTGGAACACACCAAGGCAGCGACTTTGGAAAACAATTTTCCAAAGTATTTACTGTCAACAGGGTAACCAGGGGGTCAACAGATCAAAATTCTTCTCTGCTGATTTGATGGAAGCCAAGGTAATTTGCAATGCTTTCACTTTGAGAATTGTGGGCAAAGGGGATATGGTGGCATTCTGGACTGACAATTGGGGCGAGGGGACTATGAAAGGGAAGTACCCGGAGCTATTCACGTATGCCACCAGTCCAGAAGTCTTGCTACGAGAGGTTAAACTCAGGCAGCGTTTACGGGACACTGTGGGCCCGGTTCTGTCAGAACTAGCATCGGACCAGTTGGCGGCCATGGCGGTCGATGTAGCAACTGTGGTGCTTACATCTGAAGAGGATGACTCGCGCTGGATACCGCATCATCAGGGTAGGTTCTCGGTAAGTTCGGCATACTTCAAATTATGCGATGACCCGAGAATAGCTACACACACAAGGCAAATTTGGAAGCTGCATGTGCCACCAAGGTTCAAGGTTTTTGCATGGCTGCTTAGCAACGACAAGATCCTCACTGCAAAAAACCTGAGGAAGCGGGGATTTAATATCGTTGGCATCTGTTACATGTGCCGAGCAAGTGACGAAACAACGGAACATTTATTCAACAGATGCACGGCCACAAGGGCGATACACGAGCGGCTACACCGACAAACAGACTTCAGCCACACTCTCACAGCCAACATCAACTTCATAGCGGCCATTACGGACATCTCGGTCAGTAAACAGACCAGGTCTCTTATACTTATAACCCATTTTGTAATCTGGCGAGAAAGGTGCAATAGGCTCTTCAAGGATAAGATTAGCACCTTGGAAAATCTTCTATCCCAAATATGGGAAGAAAGGAGTAACGCGGGTCATCAAACAGAGGCACCACCACAGGGAGAGATATAGTCAGCTAAGTTCATAGAATACCTTTGTATAGTTTATTTCGTTTGCATTTTTTCTTTCTAGCTTTCCTTTCCTTTTTCCTCTTCTCTCTTTTCTGTTTCTTTTTCCTTTTTTCTTTCTGGCATTTTTACACACATAATCCGCTTGTCATCTCCTCCCACACACATCACGGGATTCCCACAAAGGAAGCCCAAACACTGTAACCAATCAAGGTTAATGAAAACAAGGACTAGATCCTGGTTCTTACTCAAAAAAAAAAGTGAAATTGAATTTGAATTTTTTAGTCAAATCACTGCTTTTAATAAGAAGGTCCCTCCTTTATTCCTCTATAAATTTAATTCTTTATTCTATTAAAATGGTGAAGTAGAAAAATTGATTTTCTTTAAGCGATAGAATTGACTCATTTACCGATACTCTTTCACTTTCAACTAAAATATAATTTATTTCAAATTTCACTTTCTTCAACCCACTATCTTGCCGAAGAGGTACTAAACAATTAATTTAGATACTAAGATATATTTTGTAAGATTAAACAATTATTTCTTTAATAAAACAGACACTTATTGCTTTTGTTCAAAAAGAAAAACAAAAAGAAAAATAACTCCAAGTCACCTTAACTTGTATTACAAGAGATCTAATCCTCTTCAATTTTAATAGCAACCTATCATGATCAATAGGAGGTCAATTTGGGTCTGATGATCATCGGACTCAAAGTGAGTTCGATGGGTTCGATGACCATCAGATCTGTTTTAAAATCCGCGCCAACAACTTTCATGTCTGCTTTAAAATTTGTGCGCAAGAATTTTAAAGCAGATCGGACGGTCCCGAAACCCATCGGACCCAAATTTGAGTCCGATGGGCATCGGACCGAAGCTGCTCTCGATCAATAGACCTTTACCAATGCATCAACAGTGTAAACATGGCGTTTGTGACATATATATAATGAGCAAAGTTAAGATATGATGTGCACATTACAAATTTATCGAATTATTTTCAAATGACGAATTCAAACTGTTAAAATTCATCTACTTCATGAGTATGAAACATGTATATAAAATTTTGTGGAGTTTCGAATTATTTAGTAAAAAGTCAAGTGATCCAACCTGAACAGAACAACATTTATGGTCTGATTAGGGGTGTCAATTTCTGGCCTGACCTGAATGGGTCGACTGATCCGACCCGATCTTAGGCTTTTAGTCTATCCAATTAATTAAATGAGTTGGGTACGGGTCTAAATTTTTTGACCTGTTTCGGTTCGAGGACCCATTTATTTGTCTTCTGTTGGATTTAATATGAAATTTATTACTACTTAAGGTTTATTACACGCTAATTAAGATTAAACAGTATAATTATAAATAAAAATTAATAAGTAATCAAGTTATATGGATTGTGTCGAATTAGATCAATTATTTTAGCCGAATCGAATCAAATTGAAAAAAGTAATAAAATAATAATGTTTCGACCCTATTCATTGAGAATCCGAGAAGAGATGCAATGCATTGTTATGTTATGTTTAGGATTCCAGACATGGTCGGTTAAATTTCAGTTATTTATTTGGATAGAAAATCTTGGGGTGTACTTTATTTATTTTGATGTAAGATTTTGAGTTGTACCGTTTGTCTCTCGCTTCGAATTGAACGAAATATGTCCTTTGGTCTTATATTTAATTATTAATGAATTGAATAACGCTTATTGATATGAAGTCTGGCTAACATGTTTTTATAAGCACTTCGGCCGAAATACTTACGGGTCAAATTTTAAAATTTATTCAAAATGTTGAGTAAAATAGCTCAATATGATTTTGAAAGTTGGTCTTTTTTGACATCCTAACAATGCATCAATATACATACAAATATTCATTTTTTGACTGCTTGACTTAATACTAAATGAATTCAAATATACGCACAAATCTTTCTTAAGCTAAATCTGCTGTTTTGCCTCCTTAACCATTTCACTTCCTTTGCGCCTTCTTACAGATCAAAATAATGCATTTTAGGACAAATTTGCCCTCCTTACATGAAGTACTTACTTAAATATAATAAAAAATCTAAAATATTGAATAGTATATTTTATCAATACTAATAGATTTAGTGAAGATCAAATGTGATGTGATCAAATATGACTAGTCATGTTTAATTAATTTTTTAGATTTTAACTTAGTTTATAAAAAGAAAATGCTAAAAAAATAAAAGGAAAATATTATAAAATAAGTTAAAATAGAGAAACAATATTAGAATAATTAGTCACGTAAGATCGTGTCAAAACCAAATAATTTAAAATGCATCATTCGTTTTGTGCTCCAATCATGCTCCAATTCTTATTTTCATTTTCAAAGTCTGAACAGTCGATCCGAACCGGTCACAATGATCTTTGTATTAAAATGTGCTTGGAAACTAAATTTTATATTTTTTGAAACTTTTTACAAAAAAATTTAGATAAGTACAAAATCACTATTTTCAGAAGATTTTGAACCATCTAAAACAATGATTTTGTACCTATCTAAAAAATAGTAAAAAGATTTCAAAAAATATAAAATTTTGTCTCCAAACACATTTTAATATGAAGATCATATTGAGCGGTTCGAATCGATTGTTCGAACTTTGAAAACATAAAAAAGACAGAGAGTATGATTGAAGTACAAAACCAATGATGCATTTTAATCCTACTCCAGAATGAAATACATGTTAGAGCAAAATAGCGTTCATAGAAAATCTGACACAGGTGACAATAACCAGATCATCAGATATAATGTCGCAGCAAACAAGGCGGATCTAGTTTATTGTTAAATTAATAGCATGCTTCTCAGTCAAACAAGTGCATTTTGACTGTTTGCTTCCCATGATCTGAACTTGCTACAATAAATTAATTTGCCCAATGAGACTTTATAGTTCCTTTTATCCGGAACTTCGCCTAATGATCCATTAATAAAGTTTATCATGATTAGGCATGGTCTAACCATACCTCTATACACCATAGCACATTGTTCTTTTCCCTTTGATTTTATGAGGCTAATTAATGAAATTTCTTTGTCAAAAAGATATATATTTCTGTTTACTAAAGTTGAGACTTGCAAAAACTAAGAAATATAACTTTTAAACTTACATAATTATTTAACAAATAGTCGGTGAGTAGCTCATTGAAATTATTTTTTGACTTTGTAATTTCCTACGGATGTAATTTAAAAAATTTATGCACAATGTAATATAAAGTTCTCATTTTAGTCTAAAAGCGAATTAAAATACCACAAAACAATAGAAGTTCAGCAAGATGGTTAAGATAATGTGTTTTCCCCTTTTGGATATTTCATTTGTGGCTTTTTATATCTTAGAAATATTTAGTATAATTTCATTTTTATTTTATTCTAACAAAAAATAAGGGGAACGCTCATTATTGATCAATTAAATTCTACTTTTAGAAATATACCCCTTCAAGTAGTATATCTTTTAATTTTTAGAGAGAGAAGGAGAGAGAATGAATAATCAATCAATTTTTGTTTCATTCTTTTCAAATGAAATAAATTAGAAGATGATATGAGTTCCCAGCCGAGCTAAAATAAATTTAGTGCCTATTTAAATTATAGGAGCCTGCTTTAAAATTCGTACCAGGTTAAAAAGGACGCTGCAGATCTCATTCTACACTATAGGGTGTTGCACTGGATCTGAACTCCTCTCAGACTGCATATTTTATTGTGGACCAGGTTTATGCAACAACTTTTCTTTTGGACCTCCTTTCTTTTTCCATCCTAACCTGATAAAAAACGACAAAAAGCGCTCTGCAGACTGCAAGTCGCCTTCCCCCATAGACACCTCTCTCTCTCTCTCTCTCTCTCTCACACACTCACACTGCAGTACTACACACATAAAACAGGCTTTTCAGATCAGACGCTCTGAATCCATGTCGACGGAGGAAACTGTTGAGTCCGGCCTTTATTACGAAGAGACTGAGCTCAAGCTGGGCCTGCCAGGCGGGAAACGTGGCTTCTCCCAAACCGTCCATCAGGTTGCCCCAGTCGACGGGATCGTGCCACGTCACGTCTCGTCCGGGAACCGGTCGCCGGATTCCAACGAGTCTGTCACTGGTGGTGGCTCCGGAAAGCCTCCGGCTGCTAAGTAAGTTACCAAATGACCATTTTACCCCTTTAGTTGAACATTTTCTTGTTTGTAGGGGCAATGTCACTATTTCTGTGTAAAAATATAAGTCTGAATTGAATCTATATATGAAATCAAGTTCAATGTGGGTTGTGTTATGGTCTCAGCAGCAACTGCTTACTTTTCATTATGGGATTATAATGGTACTTTGAATGAAATGGATCCAAGAAATCATTTTTTTTTTTTAAGTTTTTATTTAAATCTGGTTAACTTTTTTATGAACAATGCCTTGCTTTGCTGCTTATCATTGGGTATAGAACAGTGCCTATTATTTTATCATTCTTTCGTTTCATATGGGTGATTCCAGCATATATCCAAATTTAGAGGTACATTCTACCTCAGTGTCGATGTTAATTGTTAAAAATTAAAACTGAGAAATATAACAGTTTTTTTTCAGTAAAAGGGTACTTTTGACAGTCACACCAATTGAGAGAGGAAAAATATTCTGCAGTAAATGTATAGATCTGGAGATGAAAAAAGTTTCCTTACATAAAAGATGCTCAACTTGATACTATTATTGTAAAATGATGCATTTTAAGAATCAACAGGTGTTATTTAGAATATATGCACAGTGGCACCTTAAAATTTTGGATATGTGCTATATTTTGTGAGTTGGGCAAAGAAAAACGGTCTGGACCCTTTGAATTCAAGGCTCGATTCAGTTTCATCTGAAGATCTCAACCCAACCAAAAACGGCCCAAAACATAAAATTTGATTAGTGAACAAAAAACTGCTTCTTGTTAGATAAATTAAATATAGGAACAATGTAAATATTTTGGAAGAACCATCTTCTCTTTTCCATGTTTAAACTTCAACTAAATCGTACTATTGTAAGACATTTATTAGAGTTTTAGGTAGTCATTTTGGTATGTTATCTCATTTGGATAATAATTTTGACAAAGTAATTCATATAATTTTTTAAAATCTTATGGACTGATTTGTCAAAATCAGTAAAATTTCAGCCGTTTTCTGCGTGACAGCAGGAAGCGACGCATGTTTGACCCGTGTTACCCTTTGCTTAAGAACTTTTTATGTTTTTACCATGTGGCGCATGAATTCTCTTTCCATCTGTCATGCTGCATGTCTTGATTCTCTCTTAAAATCACCTCCAATTCCAATCAGATACAGAGAGAGAGAGAGAGAGAGAGAGAGAGCATCAATAGGGGCATATCATGATCTGGCTGAAGGCAATATTTTTGCGCCGTGTGTCTTCTCTCCTGTCAGGTCTCGGAGCATTGTTTCGGTTTCTTGTAAGAGATGATGATCATGAATCTAGATCGAGAAGATTTTCGGATTATATATATGCCTTGGTGCAATATCAAATATGATGCGTGCACGGCTTTCTATTCAATTAGTCTTATAAACTGGTTGGAAATCTATTGCATGCAAATTCTTAGTAGTCTAGATTCTTACTAGTTTGGTTCGATTTAGAAATTTGCCCAATTGTTTTGTGGAAAATTTCCGATTTCAATTTTCTTCCAAATTTGACCCTCTATTCTAACTTTGATGAAGATTGCCCCTGCACTTGCTACAAATAAAAAAAATAAAAAACAGTGTCCAGTTTCCTTTATTTGTACTCTTAATTTGACTGAACCAGTTCCATGCAATTCTGGTACAAAGCAGCACCAAAATACAAAAATTAGTAAAATGGATATCAAAATTGAAAGGGCATCTGCTGGATCCATTGTCAACTTCCAATTTAATACCAGGATCCAAGATTGATTTTTCTGAAAAAAAAGAACTTATCTGATATAATTTTGTGGAATAATGCAGGGTACAGGCAGTTGGGTGGCCCCCAGTTAGGTCTTTTAGGAGGAACGCACTGCAAAAGAGTTGCTCTTATGTCAAGGTGGCAGTAGACGGTGCGGCGTACCTTCGCAAGGTTGATCTTGATGCCTATAGCGACTATGAACAGCTCTTGACTGCAATTGGGGCCATGTTCTCTTGCTTCACCTCAAGTTAGATCCAAATCTGAATTATTTGTGTACATCTCTTTAGTTAGATTGGTAGGGCTGGCAATGTGGTTGGTTGCTTTGGCAAGCTTCTGTTTTTAAGCAGTTTTTGAACAAGATTTTGACCTGGTATGATACTTGATGCATGGGTCTTGCGAAATACCAGTTTTTGTTCCTTTTGGTTGAATAGACCTTGGGGTTTTTATCTTATCAAAATTTTTTAGTTAGCACTAATCTAAGCTGTTATCAGTACTAACCCAAGGCGACCTAACCAGCTAACCCTCATTGCTTCTGATAGCCTGATCCGGGCCAACCTTGTCACCCCTATAATAATAAGTGAAAGATCTTATTTAGACATTGGAAGAATAATAATACCCATGGGTGCACCAGGTTATCAGTTGCAGCATTTCTAATACAGATACTTTGTGAGAAAGATCCTAGTATTATTTATAATTTTTTATGGATGTCATGTATTAGAAAAATGTCATTGGGTTTATGTTTCTCAAACTTGAACCTTGTGTTACCAAATTCAATATCAAACTGCCTGGACAATATTTCTAAGTGTACTTGTTCTAATTTTTGTTTATTTTTTTTTCTGTTTCATTAGAGAAATATGGGAAAGAGAGGAGGTTGGTGGACCCCACAAGTGGGGTGGAGTATGTCCCTACTTATGAGGATAAGGATGGTGATTTAATGCTGGTTGGTGATGATCCCTGGAAGTAAGTCTAATGTTATCTATTGTTTTTTAATTTTCTAATTTTTACAGGCTCAAACTTCTCACATTTAAAATTTACTTCTATGTAAACCATATTCCAAGGACCAAGTATCTCCACGTTAAATCTCCATACTTTAGAAAATCTTAATTTCAAGAACCATCTTTTGTACTATGCCGCAAAACTGCTATCAATCTGATTTTGGTTTCTTTTCACGGCAGGTTGTTTATTTCTTCATGCAAACGAATTAGGCTGGTCAAGAGTACAGAGGCTTCTACTTAGGTTTCATTTTTTTTTATTTAATTTTGAAAACGGGTGGCTAACTGTCACCTGTTTCATTGCTGAAACAAGGATCGCAACTCACTATATCAACTATTTATATTGATCAAAATTGCCCCCAAAGAAACTAAATCCTGTTATAGCCACATCTCATGGTGAAATGAACCAGTCTACATTTGAAATGCTCTTGAATTTTAGGATTATTCTGAATTGTTACTTTTCTTTTGATGCAGCTTGGTATTGAAAATGTACTTGGTGAACTGCTATATTATACAACTAAAGGAGAAGCATGTATTAGTTTTGACCATGTACAAAGTATAAACTAATGCCTGTACCTGCTTTATTTAAAGAAATTTTGGCTGTGGTATTAAACAGTTGAAATAATTATTATGCAGTATGTTTTGCCCCCTTTGTTTTGGCTTGAAGAAAGGATTTAAATTTAAGTACTTGTACTTCTGTTTATTATCAATTTACTCATTTTCCTCTTTGCTCATGTTTCTGTTCTTACTCCAAATATTTCCAATCCAAGCTAAACTCGTGTTCTGAGAAAATCTTAGTAAAATTGTGCATATGATTTGTTCTTATAAAAAGTCGCACGAGGGTTCAAATGCCTTCATTTGTCTTTATCATGCCTCTATTTTTAGAACCACAATAACTTAAAATTTAAAACTTAAATGTCAAAATAAAATTGTTAGAAATGATTTCTCTATGCACACGTAAAAGATTATGGCATTTTAATTTTATTTTAATTAGTATCAAGAGTTTGCAAAAATATACGGATGTGGATAAATTTTGGACATTGATTTTTCAACTTATTGATTCATATAAAATCAAAATCAAAAGGTGATAATTTTTATGTGCATGTAGAGAAAATAATATAGATCACATTTAATGGTTTTATTTCGACACATAAATTTTCAAAATTTTGTTATTAAAAAATAAAAAATAAAAGCATAATGACAGCACAAGAAATGAAGCCATTTGAACCACCCTCTAGCAAGTATATAAGATGTGAATATATTCATCCTTTTACAATATACTGGATCTACATGCATACAATTATCCTTTGCTCTAAAGTTTGCTCTGCTAGTGTTTCATCCTGCATAAATAATAAATTAAAATAAATGCAACTTGAGAGGAGAAAAAGAAGTCCTTGTTGTCATGCTTAACCTCTCCCCAGTCTTTTCTAGTCAGTCCTAATAAACTTAGTAGTTAGTCGCATATGCCTACTTCAAAGCTTCAAAAACCGAGAGCACTCAATAATTACCAAAAAGAATCCTCACAAATATATCATTGTTAAACTCCTGTTGAGAGAGAAAGTGTAGGCTCCTCTAGCTTCTCCATTAGACTCTTCACAGTGATGTAAACATGCCTATGAATAGCATGTGCATTAATCTCTCTTTGCAATCGATCTGAATCAGATTGCACAACCGATTGCCTGAGTTGATCACATTGATCAGAGATCTCTTTCCTCTTAGAAGCTACTTCTTTCAATTCCTTCACCATCCCCTCTAATGCAACCTCTTGCCGCTTGATTTCTTGCACCACACCCCCATTTCTTTCAACTGTAATTGCGCTTTTCTTGTACAGTTCTAAAATCAGATGGTCCCTGTTAATTCTCAGTTTCATGACTTGGTGCCGAAAGTAAGACTCCTTCTGCTCCAATTTTTTCAGCTTTTCAAACTCGGTTTCCCATTCAACGATTTTTTCATGCAAAGAAGAATCACATGTGATTGGCCGGCACATAAATGATAATTCATGTATGTTGTTTGCCAGAGTGGCGCAGAATGTGGTCCAATGTGACGTGTCGCCTCCAAAGGTTTCTATGGTGGTGGTGCCGATATACTCTGAAGACTTGAAGAATGCATCTAAATTGTCTATGTTAAATTTGCCAAGTTCTTCTAGGATTCCCTTTATGATACCCCATAAAATATGTCTACATGGCCCAGCTTGGAGAAATTGAACTAAGTTTGAGATCATTTCTTCTTGAATAAAGCAGCTAGTTGTACCAGGAAGAAGGTCTTGACATGGTGTAGCATCTGATTGTTCTGTTGAGAATTTGAGATTTATATCGATTTGTCAGAAACATCAAGGTTTTTAGAGAAATAGTTATCATTTTTTTTTCAAGGTGTCAGTTTTCTGTTGTATTCAGTAGTTCCTACAACTTAGGCATTTCTTTGCGTGATCCAAGAAATAATTAAGCACCCATACTAATTTTGCTTCTGACATTGTGATTCCTTTCCAAGAAGAATTATCCCACAAAAGTTAAAAATTTGTTAGAAAAGATTTACCTAATGACGATGATGAACTATTTCCGATCTCCCCTTCTTCCAGTGATGATTCTTCATACATCTCCAAGAAAATGATTTCTTCCAGCTTTGTATTTTGCTGAATTGCAATACTCTTCTAGCCTTACTGGTAAAACTGTAGCTCTTGAAATTAAAAAAAAGGGGGGGACGGGGTGGACCGGGTGGTACTTTGCTAAGGACGAATTTCCTGTTACCTATGCTTTGCGATTCATATTACCTAAGGTACCTCAAATTTTGAGTTTTGATCCGGCCGTCCGATCTTGTTAGGCACGAATATTAAAGCGGCATGCATTCCATCTCGAGGTTCGGATCCTATTGCAGACTCTAAGGCTTGCTGGATCACATGAATTCAAATCCGGAAAAATTGGCAAGGATGTGCCATCATTCAATCCAAACCGTCCGATTTACTACAATTCGGATCGTAACTCCGAAACCATGCTGCTAGAATCATAGCTTTCTGAGAGAACATTAAATGAAGCATACCGTAAAAGGAATAAAGGATGGTACTGTCCCTTAGCTACCAGAGAGCTTTGGACATTTATACGTCCTTTCTTGTTGTTTTGTTATACATGGCAAGTCCTTTTAAGGCGCTCATTAGTGCTTTTGCAGTTTTCCATATTAAGCTTTTATTGTCTTATCTCAATATCTCCAGATTTGAGATGATTTGGTGATATTTGTGATGTGTTGTGCAGGGCGCGCATCCTCTGCGGAGCAAAACGAACAGACCAGATTAACTCTAAGCCGCTTTGAGATTCAGGCTAACGGAGGGGCAGTATTATTGGACTTTGAGATTCGTGTCAAGTCAAAATGAACGGACCAGATTAAAAGAACTGCAGTGCGGAGTTTTAAAAACTCCGCAGAGGATTTCATTCCGTGTTGTGCATGTTATCCCCCCCCTCTTTAATTCCTATAATCAAAACAAAGCAAATGTTTTTATATATTAATGAAATATATATCAGATCGAATGGATTACCGAAATATTAATGCAAATGTATTGATTGTCTCATATATACTGAAACGAGTATTTGGATAGTTAACTATTAATTCAACTGTCCAAATACTCGTTGAATTACATCTAAGACTCACTTTTACCCATGAGTCAGGTTAATTAACTCTTAATTTCTTGATTTCTTTTGAACTAACTGACAGAATAATTATAAACATCTTGGTGAGGATTTAACAGAATTTTTAAGTTCATTGTCAACATTAATAATCCAAATTTGTTTACTTTAATCAAAGTCTAATATGAAAATATTTTTTTATAGAAAATAACAAGATCGAATTTAAATTATATCAAATAAATTGGCTATATATTCCGTGCTCAGATGAAAAAAAAAAAGATGAGCTCATAGGTGCTAATGACATGCATGCCCAAATTGAAAACTGAGCTCGTATGTAGTCACTGCTCTCATAAATAAGGTTAATTTAATCAAGATGTAAAAATTTATGAGATTGGTGAAAAAAATACAAAAAGGTACATGAAACGTAACTGGAGGGCTAGAAATGGCAAGAAATTGTCTCGGGATGCAATGCAATCATGAATATGTCACAAACACCGTGTTCACACTCACCGTTGGTGCATTGGTAAAGGTCTTTTGATCATGATTGGTTGCTATTAAAATTGAATTCAGATCTTCCCCGGTATCGTAATAGGAAATCTTTTACAATTACTTAATCTGGACCGTTCTTTTTAACTTGGCATGAATCTCAAAGCCCAATAATACTGCCCCCTCCGTCAGCCCGAATCCCAAAGCGGTTCGGAGTTAATCTCAAACCATAAAGTGAAAGGAATCTTTTACGGTAATGGAGAAAATACTTGTCCTTAAAATTGAGGAGGATTAATTAGATCACTTGTGATACAAGTTAAGGTGACTTAGAGTTATTTTTCTTTTTCTTTTTCTTTTTGAACAAAAGCAATAAGTGTATGTTTCATTAAAGAAAAAGTAGTTTAATCTTACATAACATATCTTAGTATCTAAAGTAACTGTCTGGGTCTTGTTCAGCTAGACAGTGGATAAGTGAAATAAAGAAAAAAGTAGACTTTGGGATACACTTCTATGTCACACTATTTTATTCTGAGTGTGTTCAATTGAAAGTGGAAGAATGAATGAGTAGAAAAATAGAAGAATATCGGTAAATGAGTTAATTCCATCCCTTAAAGAAAACCAATTCTTCTACTTCATCGTTCTAATGGAATATAGGTCATGGAGGAAATAGAGGAGGTACATCCTTGTAAAAAACAGTTTTTTTACTGTAAAAATCAAAACTCCATTCCATTTTTTCTATTTTCATAATTTTACTCAATTTTTTTCTTTTGACTGAATTAAAGGATCTATTCCAATCAATATATGGTAGGTATTAACTCAGGACGATTTTGTTATAGACCGGTTGTTGTTCCAGTTTAGGATGTCATTACAAGTTTATTCTGATACTCGCTAGGAGCCTGTTCGGTTGGGAATAAAACTAGACCGGACCGGTTGGTTCAGCTAGAAAAAACCAGACACGTAGGTAGTTCCGATTTGGTTCTTCAAAAGACCGTATATGTATCAGAACCATTTAAAACCGGGTCATTTGACCGGCTTTTTTTTTTTGTTAGTAAAGGTTAGAGGTCAAGTCACTCAGCTATTTAACATTCTTGTTATTACAACAAAGAATTTTTTCCATTTGAGTTTTGAATTCATGATCATGTGCCTTTGTCATTAGAACAAACGCTAGTTCTCAGTAAACTGGGTCATTTGACCTGCTTTAAACCCAGTAAACCGTGTTTTAAAAAACCGGTTCTTAAGGTAATTGAAGAAAATTATTAAATCTCTCCCGCGGATAACTCGTTTCGTTTGGCTCTTGCCTGTCTCTTCTCTCATACGATTGGAAAAAGATGAGAATATGCAAATAACTGGAAAGACAATGGTCCATATATATCGTCAACCAAAAGCTCAATCTGTAAGTTCTCAAGTAAATGCTAACAGTAATTGATGAATTTGTGTTTGTATATGATAGTTGAACTACTATTAAATTGGTTAACATTTATTGAATAGTAAATACCTCTAACATATCTAACAAATGCTTAAATAAAATTTTCAATTGTGCTTAATTTGTGAGATATGATAGGCTATATACATGCATACGTTATCAACCTACTCACATAGTTATATAAGACTCAGAGAATGACAATCAAGCGATCTATCCTGTTCAAATCGAAATTCATCGAGGGAATGGTCTTCTAATCAAATTTCGAAATTTATTTGTTAGTCAATTACATCGATTGTAATGAACTAATTCGAGAAATAGGAAATCTGATTTTGGTTTTAATAAAGAGGAGAAAATAGCAGAAAAGGAAAAAATTTGGGTTAAAACGCATAATAAGCATGAAATAGGTTTAAGAGTTCAATACATCCATAATTTCTCTCTCTCTCACTTGCAGTCTTTATAAAATAATATTATGCAAATATTCTATGAAAATAATACTCAAGAGTCTTTTTAGACCTCTACCAACTTAATCAAACTATAAACACTAACTGCAAAAAAAAAATGATTAAAAAATACTATATTCTAAATTTGTCTAACTTAATTTACATGAGCTCTTAACTTTTCAGAGTGACAACATCTAACAGAAGAGAAAGGCTTGGGTCCGATGCCCATCGGACTCAAATTTGGGTTCGATGAGTTTCGGGACCGTCCGATCCACTTTAAGATTCGTGCACACAAATTTTAAAGCAGATGCGAAAGTTGCGGACGCAAATCCTAAAACAGATCGGACGGTAAGCGAATCCATCGAACTCACTTTGGGTCCGATGCCCATCGGACCCAAATTTCTCCCCTAATAGAAGTGTTGCTTAAAAACTAGTATGAACTTGATCAGTTATTCAAGCGGATCATTTAATATCTTCTATATAAAAGTAGTTACTTTATTTCTCTCAATTCAACACTTGTGAATCAAAAAAAATTATTCAGCACTTTCACAATCAATACTAGTACCAATATTGTTACAACAATTGTTGTCAAAAACATTTTTCTTCTCTAATTTTTCTTGAATTGAACTAATTAAATATTTAGAAGAAAACAAAGGTATTGAATGTAATTATGTTGTTTTATTCTTAAGGATGTTATAATATTTGTACAAAGGCAAAAGAACATTTGAATAATGACAATTGAAGTTCAGAAATATAAAAGTCGCACAAATCTACTTTCGACTCAATTCTTCTATACATCAAATTATTAGAATAATAATAAAATATCGGTCCAAATGTTTGAAAAAAAATGTATATAAAACTTCTAAATTCAGCAAAATTACCACCAAATTTTAGCATCCTTTTTTCTTCTTGTGTTAAACTTATGCTAACCTTTTTAAGTAAAAACCAACAATACTATAACTGAGTTTGGCTAATATGACATCAGTGTCATTTCAGCCTATATAACACCAACTCCAAAATCTATCGAATCGACTTCAAACGGTGAATCTAAACCGTCCAAACCAATCTATTTCATTAGTTGTGCGTTTACCTACAAAATTTATAATTTTTCGAATTTATGTAGTATCAAGTCAAGCGGTCAAATATGTGAGTTTTTAAGTTACTTTTAATGCATTCATTTTTCAACATTTTTGACCGCTTGATTAGATACTAAAATAACTAGAAAATATAAAAAAATTATATGTAAACGCATCACTCATAAAGTAAATCGGTTTGAATGGTTTGGATTAGCCGTTTGAAGTCTATCCAATCAATTTTGTAGTTGATGTCATAGTAACAAAATACGCGAATTATACGCATATAATTCGCGTATAATTCATTTTTTATACATAACCGCACCGAACTCCGTTTAATACACGGAAAAACGTATAATACGTTTTATTTGCGAATAAAACGCTTATAAAATGCGAATTACGAATTATTCTTGATAAAAATGCGAAAAAAACGCCAAATTTTTTTTTTTTTTTACGTTGTTTTTTTTTTTTTCCTTCCTTGTTGTACCGAATCATTCCCGAATTATACCTGAATTATACCCGAATCACGAATTTTTGACCTCGCCGAACCGAACCCGAACTTTTGATTTGTCACTATGGTTGGTGTCATATGACACCCATGTCATACTAGCCGGACTCACTATAACTTGGAAAGGTTTTGTAAATATTTGTTTAAATCACATATATATGTAATTAATGGCTCGATTTAATTGATTGATTTTTATTTCTTTAGCTTCTTTGAAAACAGGTATGGTAACTAACATTATTTCCATTACTTGTTGGAATATATTTATCAGCCCACTAACAATATTCTAGCTACAATAATAAGTTCGTTAATCTTTGACATGCCGTATTGATCCTTTGTAACTCAAATAAAATAGTGTATAATTAATACGATAAAGACTAATTTAGTAAAAACATATTTATAATTTTTTTAAAAATAAGATAAGTGCTTAGCTCTAAAATATTATCATATTACTATTTTGTTTTTTCCAATATCTAATTTTAGAATCACTATGTTTTGCATTTAGAATTCATGAATTAAGCAATAAAATTAATGTATAGTCCTTACAATAATATGAGATACATTGAAACCAATTTGAAAATTGTTTTATAAACTACAACAATGAAATTCGTTCGCACATATAATCCATTTTGTTCACGCAAAAAAATCATTTTTTTAGTCGGGCTTTTAGGATCTTAATCCAGTGGTTTGGGCCCACCGGGCTTCTTGTAAACAGGAATCAGATATATAAAAATTTGACTATTCAATATTTTTTATTAAATAAACTTCAATTGTTCATCTGACTTAATATATTTTAAGTTTGTCGAGGAGTTCCTCTTTAGAAAATTTAAATGCATTAATAAGTAAAAAAAAAAAAGGTTCCTTGTTAAGCAAAGGAGACTCTTTGGAGATTGTTCTGATTACTACTATTTCCAGTCGCTAGCAATAACCCATAAAAACATTATTTTAATTGAACTTGTTTCAGGAAGATGGAGTACAATTTGATATGGGAAATGATTTTTAGTCCTATGCATGTTTATCATGACCATAAATTTCAATTGATGCATGCAAATTTTGATACATTGAAAAGATTAAGCATAAATTTGTATTTAATTTGTTAAGTGTGAAATATAGGCAATTTATATTATCAGGTACGATTTATATATCAAATTAAAAAATATAACTTATTCACACTTTTGACCATTTAGTAAATTAGAATCCATGCCAACGCATTAAAATTGCTGTGATGCATCAAAAATCGCGTCGGATGAATATGCATCAGAACGCTTGATATTGTTAGCAGACCTCGCTTCATAAGTCATAACTATATAGATATATTATTTGTAATTTAATAAGTGTGCCTGGTTCCGGATCCTATAATATACAGTAACTCAAAGTATGAGTTTGAATTCCGACCATCCAATCAGAATTAGAATCAATCCAATCCGAGGTACCCCTTTAATAGTTGTACAAATTCTGATGAGACGGTCCGGATCCAAATTCCTCTCACATGTGGGAGTGACATTCACAGAAATAAATTGTTAATGAGATGACAACATCCAAATTTTGTATATGAAAGAGAGGTTCATCGCCTAAATTATCTTTCCATTATTATTTTTTTCAGTATCTCATTTGGGGCATACAATTAAAAAATTATTCTCAAATTATTTAATTTCTATACTTTACTTCTCTCTCTAAGAAGAATCTAATAAAATAATAATAATGTATATTTATATTTTATTGGTGACTAATTAGTAATTAGTCTTTCTGTTGAATAAAGTCAGGCCGGATTGTCTCGTTAACATTCGCGGCTCCAAAAAGTAATAGATCATCTGCATAAACCACTGCTGTCAGAACCGGACCGGACCGGCCCGCCGTCTTATTTGGGCCCAATGTCATAAGCGCTTTGTAAATCTCTTGGTCTGTTGAGTCTGATTCAAGGCACCAAAATCAGGAATTTTCGGTAATGATTGAAGCAGGTCTAACCCAAATGTTAAAACCACATCAACTCGTGCCCCTTCGGAATAAATAGATTTAAAGTGCTCCACAAAAATACTTCGCCACATACCTAGATAGGGCTGTAAATGAACCGAACTGAATCGAACTGAATCGAACTTACCTCCAGTTTGAGTTTGGTTTGAATTAATTTCGAATGAACTCAATTTCGAATCGAATTTTTTACGAATTTAATTTCGAACTTTTACGAACTTTGTTACGACTTACGAGTTATGACTTATGGCTGGGCCATAGTTCGAAATTACAGCACTTCAATAAAAACTCAGGCATTCTGAATTCTAATTACACAGTACACCAAAGTTTATATCAAAGTTCATTACAAATACCAAAATTTATATCAAACACCAAAGTTTAGTACAATCAATCAAAATTCAGTACAATCACAGAATCCAAAGTTTTCCAAATAGCTAACAGGAGCAACATCACCAAAGTTTTCAAATATCCAAAGTATTCAAAGTACAATTTAAATATCAATAGAAGTACAGAAAGTCTTAGAATTATTACAAACTCAAATATTATCCCGTTCATTATCAGCGGAAATTAACGGTTTACGTTTAAGTTAATTTCAAACTAAGTTTGGTTTGTGAACCTATTTCGAACGAACTAGGTCCAGTTTGAGTTTGGTTTGAATTAATTTCGACCTAAGTTTGGTTTGAATTAATTTTGAACGAACTCAATTTCAAATCGAATTTTTTACGAATTTTTTTGGAATCAAACTCGAATTGAATTACGAACTACGAATTTTTTGTGCAGCCCTACACCTAGAGCATTTTTCGAAGTTTTGATAGAATTTCTTCTCTTTCTAATCACCGCTGACGCATGAAAGCTGCCCGAAGTGCACTGTGCAGTGTGCTCTGCGCTGTCCTTTCGAAATCGTCGTTCAAGTTCAGAGAGTAATTAACGGGTTTAATTCGAGTTTGATGTAACGATCAGTTAATCAAACGGTGGAAAGTGTCCATCGGACAGTCTGGTCCGATGAGCATCGAACATTCCCTCTTCCGATTTTTACACAGCTAAAAAAACCCAATGGCCAATATATCATTACCAGCGCTTGTTTTGGGTGACTGCAGTGTCCAACATTTGCTCCGTGTTACTAACCCGTTACACTTTTGGCTGCATAATTTCTGTCACAGAATATCCTTCAGCGAAATTGAAAAATTATAGAGAAGTCAAAGAGGGGAGAGAATTGAGAAAGGTACACGGACAGTAAGCGGAACAGATATAGCACTATAGCAGGCTTAATTGAGTACTAGAGACCATTAGTTTCGTTTTTTCTTCGAAATCTCATCGTGATTCCTTGTTCTGGTTCTGGGAAGTGATCAGCCAGGCTTACCTTATTTCTTTCTAGCTCTGTAAGGTATCTCTCTTCTTCTTTTTCCCCCTAATTCTCTCTTTCTATGGTGCTATCTGTGTAGGTCGTTTGCCTGAAAGGATTAAGAGCGTGTTCTCTCCTGCATTTAAAAGTTCATTTTGTTTCACCATAGAAACCAATTCAAGTGTTTTTTCAGCAAAAAATAATTTAATAGTAACAATTCAAATTTGTCCCCTTTCCTATAGAAATTACGTCCAATTATCTTCAATTTCACCAAATTTTACTTGATCCATGCGCCAAATCGGATTTCTACCCATACTGATTTAAAATTTGACTAGATTTATGTCTCAATCAGGTTTTGACCAATACCAACTGTAATTGGTGAATAGCTTTTGAATGTCCAGCTTTATGGTCGACAAGAAAATATTGTTTTCATTTTTTTTAATATGAAAGAATATGATTATGAGAATTCAAATTAGATATTGTAGGATGTTGAATGGCAATAATGAAATTTCTGAATTATTTTTGATCTGCATACGGATGATGGATAGCACATCTTGTTATTATTATTAAATTATTATTACCATCACCATCATCAATCATCATCAGTATTATTATTAAATTAATTTTGTAAACAATGTAATTGTTAATATCTTTGTTCAATTCTGTATATAGGTCACATCCTCTGGTTAAACAAATGGAGAATACTTCGAATGATGCAGTTTTAAAGAACAGAAATGCATTGAACATCGTCTCTGATAACAACACAGACAACAACTTTGCCTTGAAGGAAAATTACAATGGTATGATTGATGCAACCTTGAACTACTTGAACAAGATACTGTTGGAAGAAGAAATTCATGAAAAGGATATTATGTACCCTGCTCTATGGGCCATGGAAAAAGATTTCTATAATGTTCTTGGTGAGGAATATCCATTTCTCTTGAATAAGTTGCCAGAAACAGACCCTACGTTTTGCTATTCCCCTTTGCAATATCAAATTGGTTCTTCTTGCACAAAAGAATCTGTTTCGGGGTCCAACCAAGTAGCAAGAAAAGGAACAAATGTTCTTCCAAGTGCTGATAACAAGGGAAGTGTTGATTGGGTTAAGGTCAATATAGACAATGAAGAGAATGAAAATCAATCTTCAAAGATAAACAGGTCCAGGGGTAAAATGAAATCCAATAATGAGGATTTGGACCTCATAGTGGGTCACAAATGCAAAATATCAGCATCTAATTTAGAGGAACCATCTGAAGATGCAATTTTTGATGAAATGCTCCTTTCCCATGATTTTTACACAAAAGAAGTTGCTGGTCTAAGAAAAATCATGCAAGCAAACCCATGCAATGAGAAAAAAATACAAGAGAGAATTCATGATGTTAAAGATCTTCTAATCCATTGTTCTCATTCAATAGCTGCTAATGATCGAAAAACTGCAGAAGGACTCATAAAAGAGGTAAGAAAGCAATCTTCTCCTGATGGAGATGGGAATCAAAGGCTTGCTCATGTGCTTGCTGATGCGCTTGAGGCCCGATTGACAGTTACTGGGTGTGAATCCTACAATAGAGTTGTTGCGAAACAGATTTCCACAGCTCTTTTAAAGGCCCATCGCCTGTATATGACAGCAGCTCCTTTTGAGGGAATTTCTTTCTGTTTCGCTAATCAAACTATCCTCAAAGCAGTAGACAAAGCTTCAAAGCTGCATATAATTGATTTTGGTATCCTTGTTGGTTTTCAGTGGCCGTCTCTAATCCAAAATTTGTCTAACCGAAAGGGTGGGCCCATAAAACTTCGGATTACTGGTATAGAATTCCCTCAGCCAGGATTCCGTCCCGCTGAATTGGTAGAAGAGACCGGGCGGAGGTTGAAGGAGTATGCTACAATGTTCCATGTTCCTTTTGAGTACCATGGTATAGCATCATCCCAATGGGAGACCATTGGCGTAAATGATTTCAAAATTAAAACAGATGAAGTGTTGATTGTTAATAGCATGTATCGCTTTAGGCAGCTCGGAGATGAAACAACCGGCTTAGATTGCCCAAGGGATAAAGTTCTTAAACTCATACAGCATGCTAGACCACACATTTTCATTTTTGGAATCTTTAATTGGACGTTTAGTCCCTTCTTCGTTACACGCTTCAAACAGTCCATGTCATTGTTTGAAACAATGTTTGATTTACTAGACACATTAATCCCAAGGGACAATGAAGTAAGGGAATTCATAGAAAGAGATATGTTGGCCTGTGTTGCTATAAATTTAATAGCATGTGAGGGGACAATTCGGATTGAAAGACCCGAGACCTACAAAAGATGGCACCAGAGGACATTGCAAAGCGGGTTTGAACAACTACCACCGGATCCAACCATTGTGAAGAAATGTAAGGAGTCCCTCAGAGAATTTTATGATGATAAGAAGTTCTTTGTAGAAGAAGAAAGTAAATGGTTTCTTCAGGGTTGGAGAGGAAGAATACTTTATGGTCTTTCCATCTGGAAACCAAAGTAGGAACGTGCCTCATTAAATTATGATATATTTATGCATCATTTCTGTATATAGCAACTTGTATTGTTTTTTTTTAGAATAAATGCATTGTAACTTCTACTGTACTGCCGACATTTTTATTAATATCCAAAGTTTAATACAAATTATTAATTATACCCGGAGTTCAAAATTTTCGCTAAAAATACCCAAACCGGCCAGAAAATGGCCGGTTTACGCGCCCCCCCTAAACCGGCCATTTTCTGGCCGGTTTACTCTTTTTTTTTTTTTTTTTTTTTTTTCCCGCAAAAACCCCTATATATACCCCTTTTTCTCTCTCTCCTCTCACAATTCTCTCATCTCTCAACCGAATTCTCCCTTCTTTGAGGTAAATTTTTTTTTTATCTAATTTAATTTTTAATTTATTTATTTTATGGTTTAGGATTTAGGGTTTAGGTGTTAGAATTTAGAGTATATTGTTGTAATTTAGTGTAAATAGCAAGATTGACCAATATTTAGTGTATTTTGGTCATTTTTACCAGAATTAGGCTGATTTAGCGTAATTTTACCGAAATTAGCACGGTTGACCAATATTTAGTGTATTTTGGTCATTTTTACCATAATTATGCTAATTAAGCTTAATTTTACCGAAATTAGCACAGTTGACCAATGTTTATGGTATTTTGGCATTTTTACCATAATTAGACTAATTAAGCTTAATTTAGTGTAATTAGCACGGTTGACCAATATTTAGGGTATTTTGGTTTTTTTACCATAATTAGGCTAATTAAGCGTAATTTTACCGAAATTAGGACAATTGACCAATATTTAGGGTATTTTGGCCCTTTTTACCATAATTTGGCTAATTAAGCGTAATTTAGTGTAATTAGCACAGATGATCAATATTTAGGGTATTTTGGTTACTTTGACCATAATTAGGCTGATTAAGCGTAATTTGACCGAAATTAGCGAAGATGACTAATATTTAGGGTATTTTGGCATTTTTAACCATAATTAGGCTAATTAAGCGTAATTTAGTGTAATTAGCACGGTTAACCAATATTTATGGTATTGTGGCCCTTTGTACCATAATTAGGCTAATGAAGCGTCATTTGACCGAAATTAGCACGGTTGACCAATATTTAGGTTATTTTGGCCTTTTTTACCATAATTAGGCTAATTAAGCGTAATTTTACCGAAATTAGGTTATTTTAGACATCAGGATGTCTAGAGCATGGCCAGTAGTGGACGAGCCGATCAGTACCAGCAGCACGGAGCACATCAGTCCTCTCCTGTGGATTCCCCACAGCGAGCACCGAGTCTCACTAGCTTCTCGTGAGGTACGTTCATTTTCTTAGATTTTCTTTAAATTTTGTTGGGTTTAAATTTTATTATGTTATCACCATGCGGAATACATTTTTCAACGCAGGACATGGGTCTGTTAGATGTGAAGTTGCGGTGTCCTCACATGCAGTATTACGATATGATGGCCCCGTACCTCATCAGCCTGGGTCTCTACCAGGTTGTGGACATCGTGCGGACAGAGAAAAGCATCATCAATGCTTCTCTCATCGCTGGACTGGTGGAGCGATGGCGTCCCGAGACGCATACGTTTCACATGCCATTCGGAGAGATGACGGTGACTCTCCAGGATGTGAGTGCTCTTTGGGGTTTGCCTATCCGTGGCACACCCGTCTGCGGCGTCTCTGACAGCACCAGATTCAGAGGTGATGTCGATGAGTTGTTGGGAGCTGATCCGGACTATCTCATTGGGGACCATGGGAGGTCCAAATTTCATTTGCGAATGACGAGGTTACGACAGCACTTCAGCACAG
This sequence comes from Carex littledalei, assembly GCA_011114355.1. NCBI lineage: Eukaryota > Viridiplantae > Streptophyta > Magnoliopsida > Poales > Cyperaceae > Carex > Carex littledalei. The sequence continues at coordinate 5,333,807 of CM022081.1, forward strand.
GTCTCTCGGCAGATTCCACCGCGGAGGAGATTCAGAGGTAAATTTTATAACTTGTTTCTATTAATAAATTTATAATACGAGGATTATATTAGAATTTTTATATGTTTTGTATTACAGATATACACGGGGTTACGTGATGGACCTTTTTGGTACAACTGGGGTACTGTCCTGGCGTATCTGTATTCTCACCTGTGCCGTAGTAGTGAGGTAAGTCACCAACTCTTAATTTAGCGTAAATTATTTAATCAATCATTCCATCAAAATACACTGACGTCTAATGTTCTTGAAAATGCAGCCGAGTGTGAAGCAGATGTACGGGCCGGTGCTCCTGCTTCAGCACTGGTCGTGGTCACGGCTACCGGTGGGCCGTCCTATCCCCAATGCGGCGCCGCAATGGGGCGAGCCGGATATATGGAGATGCCCGGCATACGGCAAGAAGTGGCACGGTGGCCACAACTACTAGAATCGGACCCACGGTGCTACCGTTGGGATCAGACCAGTCCGGTCAGAGATCCAGAGTTTGCCATCCGTTCTAGTTGAGTGGACGCCCTACGAGCAGTTCTACTTGGAGCACCTCTTGCCGGTCACGGTGATTGACCAGCAGGAGCAGGAGATGTGGTTCTACCGAGGTCCACTCATACACTTCTGGACAGTGGAGCACCACTACCCAGATCGGGTGCTCCGCCAGTTTGATCGACCGGCATTTATTCCCGCAGACCCGTCTTTGCCGATGCACACGCACAGACACCTGCACAGGTAAGTCGTAGTCTATTGTCAAATTTCTCATATTACTTGATGGCTTTGTATTGCAACTAACGTCTTCCTTACAGGATGAACCACCGAGGGCGGGTGGATAAGGACTGGTGCACTCATTTTGATGCATACTGCGGGACAGCCCAGGATCCTCAGTATCTGGACTTCTATCACGAGCCAGATCCGATGCTGCAGACCCAGGGAGATCCCCAGTTGAGGTACGATGCTTGGTACGTGCAGATCTGCATGGCCAGTGTCTATCTGCGCGACATGATCCAGACTGATGATGGTTACCATCCTAACGGCCGTTCATTCGCTCGCAACGTAAGTCACCTAAAACTACATAGTTTTTCTCTAACTTAATAGTTCATCAATGTTTGATCTGACATGCCAATTTTGTTTCAGCTTTTGGCGGGGATCAAGGAGTGCGCTCATGGGATCTCCACGATGGGCAAGAAGAACTGGCGATATCTTGGGTACCGCATCCTCAAGAAGAATGCAAATGCGGTTGAGGATGCCGGGCACGGTGGGAAGATCATCACGATGCTGCGAGACGCCGGAGAGAACATCAACTGGCGTGAGATAGATCCGACCGAGCCTGACCCGGAGCCGATTATTGGACAGGAGTTCCCACCTTCTCCCGATTCGCATCCAGAGTGGGACTACCATGATTGGGTATTGTCCGGCGTTGGGTGGCAGGCATGGTACGACGAGCATGGACGTCCGGTGCAGCCTTATGTATGTCATACTTCAGTATCTGTCAGGTTTTAATAAATTTCTTCATTCAGATCAAATTTAATAATTTATGTGTATGATTGCAGGGTCCGGCAGAGATGCCGCCACAGCCACCACCTGCGGAGACCGATACTTCCTATATGGAGTCCCTCTCGTACAGTCTCCAGGACTACGGCTTATTCGATGATGAGTTCAGCTCGGCACCGAGTGTACCCCGATATGGCACAGAGATGCCGCATGATGGAGAGGCGAGTGGTAGCGGGTCTCATACTCAGCCTGCCTTTGGGACTGAGTTCGCTGCATCTACCTTTGGTACACCTCCGCCAGTACCGACAGTCCCTACGGGTGATGCCATATGGGATGCCACCGATCAGATACTCAGGTCTGCCGATGACGCCGAGAGAGAGACAGCCTGGCTGCGCAGGCGCCGGGCGAACGCTGGAGTACCGGCTCAGCGATATTCCCCATCTCCGTTTTAGTTGTATTTTTAGTAGTTTTGTACTATTTATGTTTGGTATATTTGGATTATCCTATATTTCGGTTCTTGTGTATGTGTGCTTTTATGGTACTATTTTTATATTTTACAGATAAAAAAAATTATCATGATAATGCTAAACAGAAAATATTACAAAATTAAAATAGCAGCACAACATAAAAAATAAACAGAAAAATATGTTAAAAATTCACTCTTTATCTATCATTTTACTTTGGAAACGTATCATGTTATAAATTATTTTGAAAAAAAAATTCGATTATAAATCGTAAGTCGTAAATTATAGAATGACGTATATCATGTAGTTATAAGAGTATATGTGCTATATTGTTTTATGGCGACATTTTTCTGTAGACTAATACCCGACATTTTTATTAATATCTAGAAGTTCAATAATGCGGGTAAAAAAAAAAAAAAAAAAAAAGAGTAAACCGGCCAGAAAATGGCCGGTTTAGGGGGGGCGCGTAAACCGGCCATTTTCTGGCCGGTTTGGGTATTTTTAGCGAAAATTTTGAACTCCGGGTATAATTAATAATTTGTATTAAACTTTGGATATTAATAAAAATGTCGGATTGTACTGTATTACACCTTAACGTTATATTTAAGAATAAGTATACAAATAGGAATTATACTGATTGGTAAAAACATTCTTTTAATCGAACATGTTTCAGGAAAAATGGAGTTCAATTTGATAAGGAAAATGATTTTTAGTCCTATGCCTGTTTATCATGACCATAAATTTCAATTGATGCATGCAAATTTTGATACATCAGAGCAGACTAAGCATAAATTGTATATTTTTTTGTTAAATGTGAAATATATACAATTTATTATATTCGGTATGATTTATATATCAATTTAAAAATACAAAGTTATTCACTTTTTTATAATTAAAGTTACCAGACCTCGCTTCATGACTATATAAAGGACAGTGCTACGGTGCTATGCATATATAAGGGCCCCTCCGTGCTACAGCTCACTTTTTGAGTTTTCAAAATCCTAACGGTCGATCCGAACCGTTCAACATGATCTCCATATGAATATGTACTTGCAAACCAAATTTTACATTTTTTAGAATTTTTTTACTATTTATTAAGCCACTTTGAAAATCACTGATCCAATGGTCCAGCAGATTTTACTGTTGTGTACAAATTAGTGTTTTTTCAAAGTGGCTTAATAAATAGTAAAAAAATTCTAAAAAATGTAAAATTTGGTTTGCAAGTACATATTCATATGGAGATCATGTTGAACGGTTCGGATCGACCGTTAGAATTTTGAAAACTCAAAAAGTGAGCCGTAGCACGGAGGGCCCTTATATATGCATAGCATGCTAGCCAATTCCCTATATAAATATCATATTTATAATTTAATAAGTAATAAATTGTTAATGAGATGAAAATATTTAAATTTTGTATTTGATAGACAGATATATCGCCTAAATTATCTTTCCATCATCTCTTTTTTTCTTAATTCGTGTAGGACGTAGACAATTAAAAAAAATATTCTCAAATTATATTACCTCGTCTCCTTCTCTACGAAGAATCTTCTGAAAAAATAATAAAGTATATTTATATTTTTTTTTAAGTGGCTTAGTCATATTGAAAGTCAGGCCGGATTAATTGTTCATTACTATTCGATTTTTCTTTTCTTTTACATACCTTTCAACGATTCGACGTGATGTGATTTCATTTTGTTAAAGAATACTAGTTCAAACTTTTTCGGGTAATTAATTTGTTTCCGAATTGGTTGTTGATTTTGATATATCCCTATGGTGTTATTGAACTTATATTTTATTCTAATTTAACGACTTCATCACTGTTTTTATTCTAATTTAATATAGTTTAAATTTAATGAATTGGATCAGTGATAAATCAAAATTCGGTAAGTAGGTAATTTGTTAATTACTGACATGGCCCTTCTATCTTCATTTTAACAAGCAAGCTTGCTAACCACATGAACATTGAACAGATGGAAATACAAATGTCAAAACTTGAAATAATCCAAGAAATCTAATAGGAATATTATATTTACCTCCAAATTATTTTCCAAATTATTTTACTTTTTTTTTCAAAAAAAAATGAATAAGCAAGTATGTATTATGAAACAGCTAAATGTGACTTGGTGTACGTAATATTCAAGTATGCATTAAACAACTTATTGTAGTAAGTTACATTCAGAAAATCTGAAATAGTTTCTGTTTATATGCAAGAAATTCTTAAACGGAAAAAATAATTACTATCCAATTATAGATGAATATTCAACAAAAGCTTCAAACATAACTAGTAGGGACGAAACTAGAAAATTTGTAGGGATGAAACTAGAAAATTGAGATTGAGAGGCTGAATAAGATATTGTAGTAAAATTATTTTATAATGGGTCTAGAAAGTATATGTTTTTTATAAAAATTACAAAACTAAAAATTTCTAATTTATAGGTGTTAAAACAAACAATAGAAAAATTATCCATTTGAAATCTTTTTACCCATAAAATAATTTAATGTCGAATCTTCGTAACCGTGAAAAATTCTATCCTACAAGAAACCCATCATAGCCAAACAATATATGTGTGACAAGCAAAGTGGGGATTTAAGTCATCTTAATGCACAAAACGAAAGTGTTTTATGATGGAGTAAATTAAGTGAAATACAATTAAAACACAAGATAGATGTTTTATGCATCATTTTTTTTTTAATTTTTTTTTAACTTTTGTTCTTACTACTTTACTTGATGATATTAGAACATTTTGGTATTTTTTTCAATATTACATCTACTACTACAATCAAACACTAACACTTTAAAGAGATTTAGTTTATTACAAACTTTACTTCACTTATTAAATATAAGGATGAAAACATAAGATTGCTACATTTGGGTATGTCTAAGAATGTAAAAAAGTTACATTGTGACCAAATACGTAACTGTACAACACATTATGTATGTCGGTTATGTGTCGTGACTTGCGTGTGTCGTGATGTGATCATTTTTCACAAAAGTGGCACGACACAATATGACACGTGAACTGGTCAGGTCACATTACGTGGTCACGCGAGTCATGTATGACTATGATTTTTAGATCTTGATTGAATGGTGAATTTTAATTAAACTAACTTAAATTACTATAAAAAAAAGTAATCAAACGTGACATAAAGTGAACAACGTGACCAACTACATTTGGATGCGGCACATACAGTCACCGCGTGACTAACGTGTTATGATTGTCCCTCCAAATTTAATCACAACCAAACATGTAAAATTTTGACTTAATTACAACACAACACATGACTAACCATGAGATAGGATGTAAATTTGTGTTTTGCCGTGACTAATTATTGAATCGAATTGATCCGTAAAATTCGGGTTAATTTGTTGCTGTAGAGGCTTTTGGAGGCCCACCTAATGAATTAAAAGCCTTAAAAATATTTACATTACGCCCAAAATTGATAATTGATGTTCTCACTGAGCCCAAAATTGTTCCGTTTTCGCTGTGTACTTTGTCCATCTTCCCAGTTCTCACTTCCCATAGTCGCTGTTTCCTGTTCTAAGAACATCTGTATGAATTCAGATCCAACGCGGTACCGGACCGTGTAGAATGAGATCTTAGTCGTCTGTACTATCATGGCACGAATCTCTAAGTGGACTCCTAGGCCCTGAACTGAAGAGGATACTCAGTGTGTCGGCCGTCGGGCTTACGGTTGAAATTTCAAGGGGGAATTTCATGTATCCCCCTCAAAAACTCTAATATTACGTATTTCCCCCTCAAAAGTTTATAATTACATATTTATCCTTTAAAATTATATTAACTCACACATTTATCCAGTATAATTCTAAGATATATCAAATATATCCAAAAGTACTAAATTAATGATATTTAAGACTTTAAAATTCAGAACAAAATATTAATTAATAAAGTATGGACCATTATACCCTTCCCCTTTCTCTCTTCAGGCTTCAGCGCCGCGCCTGCCTGCCAAAACCTTTCGTTACTTTTTCTCTCTCCGTCTCCTATGTCCCTTCAGCGCTTGCCAAAACTTTCTCTCCCACGTTACTTGTTCTCTCTCCATTTTTTTTTTTTTTTTGAAAAAGAGGCATAATGCCCTTTCATTGCAATATAACAGTACATGTACATTCTTTCTCTCTGTCTCCTATGGCATCAGATATTGAATCGTCCCTCTCTCCATTTGTTTCGCACAATATGGACTCTGTAGATTTGATTGCTAGTGATTCCTCGAGACCAAGATGGGAAAACATAGTTGAATTGCCTACTATCAGGTAAGTTCTGACCCCTCCATGTTCTTTACCAAAATAAAGCTAGCCATGGGAACTACAAACCAAATACTATGACTTGTTTTAATTAAGCATTTGGGGAAATTCAAATCCAAAATGATTCGGAAGTGATGAGGCTTGGTAGTTAAGTAATTATCTCTCCAATTTCAGTTCCGCAGTTCAGCCATTGAGACCTTAAGCTGATTAATTTCCCAATTTATCTTTTCTGAAACATAAACGCGCTCTTTGACTATTCGTCAGTCAGTTTATTATAGTCAATAGTAAATGATGAAGCTTAAACATAACTTAATTATTAGAACCGGTTTCAATTCAAAATCAAGTCTATCAGTTAGGAATGACCCAAAAAACTCAGGTAATTCTACTGTACCATCATGGCAAATCCTGACTGACACGATAAATGCAGCTGCATTTCAAGAGGTGCCGTCACGGCAAGCCCTGGAACCCTGGTGCAAGGTGACCTTCTTCACAGCAAACAAGTGCCGGATCAGTCTATGGCATGTCTGTAAAGAGATGATCCAACTACCTCACAAACTTGCGAACCTGGCCAGAAGAACAGGGTGTTCTTTTAGAGGTCCACCGGAAGATTGTGATACCGGTCAGGTACAAGTGCATAATCAGTGTATCTCCGATATCTTGGTCTTTGAACAATGATAGTGATTGTATGTTTGAGGGAGAGGTAGCAGCTGGTAATGATGTAATGCCTATTTTTGGGTCTTTAGCTATGTAGTATGGATGAACTTTGGATTTTAATGCTTGATTAGCTTAGTTTAAGCCTTTAAGGTAATTTTCTGAAACTATGTATTTTTCTGGTAATTTCTGTTTTCCTGGTAATTTCTGGTACTTCCAGGTATCTAGGTAATTTTCTGTTTTGCTTCCTGAACTATGTACTATTGACTTTTAATTTAATGAATTACCTACGAGTTTGAAATAAAAATTATAACAAATTCTATAGGACTATCTTTTGAGGAGAATGATGCAAATGAGTTAAGGACTGTAACTTTGGAAACCAAAGAGAAAAAGGTTGTGTCACACCCCGAGACAATCCGCAACGTATTGTTATGTAAAGCGTATGCACATCACATACAATATCAATAACAATAATAATCATAATAAAAGCCACATTTATTTCATAAGAAAAAGATTTTAAACAAACGATCACGGCTAACATGGCTAGTAACACAAACACTGCCATGTTAGCTCAACATATCAATTATTTAATCATGGAAGCAAAACTAAACAACATGTGGCAGTTTATCAATCTTATATCTTCCCGCTTATTCTCACTTTTATCCTTGCTCGAATCCGTCCTCTTCGTTACCTGCAATCCACGTAAAAGTGAAACGGATGAGAGATCGAATTTTTTCTTAGTGCGGAATTTAGTTCCAGCCCAGAGTTTATAAAACCTTTACATCATTCTCACAAATATGATAAGAAATAAATTGCATATGTATTCTCTAATGCAATGCATCTACTACTATTATATCTACTTAATCATTCATTCATTTCTTTCCTTATTTTTTTCTTGTTTCTCCGACCGCGGAACTCAACCCCGACGCCGGAAAAAACCACTTAATTTTCTTGTTTCTCCGACCACAGAACTCCTGCTTGACACCGGAAGAAACTGCCAACCCAACCGCGAAACTCCCGCCTGACGTTGAAAGGATGTCGCCCTAACCGCGGAACTCCCTCTAGACGCTAGAGTTAGACCCGTGACAGGACCGCTTTCGCCTACAGTCACGTTAACGAGGGGTCCAGTCGAACACTTGACCCAATGTATACATCCCAATATGCGAGCATATCGGCCCCTGTTCACTTTCATTATCCATTCATTTCACATACATTTATTCAATCACACAATTCATGTCATGCTCAACACCTCCTATTCATGCAAGTCCATTGGTCAATGTATGAATCCTATCATTCCATGCAATTTATTTATCTTCTACTGAAGTCATACGAATGGTTCGAAAAACAACATGCATAAATCCAACTAATGCCATAATAATGAACAATTGAATGACAATAGGCAAGTAAGATAGTTTTATAAAGTCTAGGAAACCCGCACCTGATATCTGAGTGAATTCTTGATTGTTCCTTACGTCACTTAAATCTTTAACTGTCGCACCTAATAAATGAACATGCCTCTAATTAGAAATGTTTATATTCTCTTGTTCTCATTTCCTAAACTTCGTTTATACTAATTCTTATACTAACATGTTACCAATCCTAACTCCTAAAATTTAATTAGGTTATTTATAAAGTAAATTTGAAATCCCAATATGATAATATAAATTTATCATAAACGAAATCATTTTATAATTAGTTTTCACAAACTTGAGACCCAACATCTAAGACGTGTGTAGAAACAAATTGCAGAATATATTTTCTTTACAAATTATGTTTACTAAAATTGTCATGACTTGAGTTTAGACAAATACATGATTAGAGTTATAAAATACAAAATTAACTATAATAGTATACATAGTAATCGGATTTTTAGTATTAACTAAAGAAAATACTTTATTAATGAGAAAAACTTCTAGATTTTATATACTTAAATATAATTAAAGAATGTTTACTAATAACTTTTAAATTTTCAGATTATAATACAACTATAAAGAAAATCTTACCAAAAATCTAAGTTTTCATATTTTAATTAAAGAACGAAATTGATTCTAACCATTAAGATCTAATTGTCACCTCCTAATCTATTCAACTTATGTAAACAAAATAACAGAAATTTTGAAGTACCTTAATGAAGAATTTTCAAAACTAAAGAGGAGGATTTCGGGGACTTCGTTGGTGGCTTCAAAGAAATGAGAAGAGAAGTGTGGTCTGGCAATGATTGAAAAGGTCTTTTTGATTTTAGCATTGTTCCATTGTTTAATTTATTTTAAATTAAACTATAGAGAGGTGGAATGGTTTTGAGACAAAACAGAGGAGGCGGCAGGAAAAATAAAAGGAGGGTAATTTAGGGTTCGGGTTTTAAAAGAAAATAAAAGGGAAAGCGGGGTGTGCGTACAGGGACGTGATTTGGGAAGCATGGGGATGCGTCTCATTAATTTTTTCTTCATAATTTACAATTAAAGTAACTACAGAAAATTATTGATTGGACAAATCCAAGCTTTAGGAATAAAATAGAAATGGTAATTTTATTATTTCATTCTACTTCTAAAATAAATGATATTATTCAGAATTTATTTATTTTTCCAATGACATACTAGTAGTGTATAAATAATATATGTTACCAAAATAACAAAAATAAACATATAGATTTTATTATATTATGGAATATCTTGTAAGTATAAATAATAATTACTCAATTTGCAAGGGGTTACAGGTTGAGCCAAACATGTCAAATGCAAAGCCTCATAATTTTGAACTGGATTTGGATTCAACTGGAGAGTGGGATGCTGTGAGTTTGTTTACTACTGATTTTTGCAAATAGTGGGTTGTTAATAAACCACCTTGCTATGACAAACTAAAGTATACTTATACTGGGTTTAGCTTAAGTTCCGACAACTATTTTTTTTTAGAATCAATACAAAATCAATACAAGAATGTTACTGCTTGACATTTTGGTTAATACGTTTCTGTTATTTTATGCACCATCATTTTTTTGGACTGATATTGATACTGGGATGTTACTTGAATTTGTTGAAAATTAAAATAAGCAAGTAGTACTCTTAATTATAATATGATTGATAGTGTCAATTAGATAAAGAGTTAATTATTTTGTGGAAGCTGTTACTATGTTCTTCTTCATTTTTACAATTATTTTTATTTATATAGTGGGAGGATTGATCGCAAATTTACTCTAAAGTCAGTATTGATTATTGAATGAATACATAACTCTAGTCACATGCTATTGAAGCCTCGCATTGCTATCACACGATGAAGATAACTCACATTGATTTTTGAGGTAAATAATTGGTGAAGCTTCTTATTTATATTATTAGTCCTTCGAGTGTTGTGTTTATAATTGCCATGAGAGAGGAAAGCTGAGTTTTGTCTTTAGGCTGGAGCCTCTTAGTGTTGTTTTTTACTTTTTAGGCTGCAACCATGGAGGAGAAAAGCTTTTTATTTTCAGTTTCTCGATTAGGTTGTGGAGAGAGAAAAGCTGAGTATTCTTGTAAGGGTAAAATGGGAATTATGAATTTATAAGGAAGATGAATTCAAAAATAATGAAAAAGAGGAGACATTGGGTAAATATGTGAGTTTTTGTAGTTTTGAAGGATAAATATGTAATTATAAACTTTTGAGGGGGAAATATGTAATATTGAAGTTTTTGAGGGGGATACATGAAATTCCCCCAAATTTCGAAGTCTTTTGAAAACCTTCATTAAATGAAACTAAATGAAAGCTTTTTCTAATGAACCATCCATCCTCCTCTCTCTCGAATCTTCCCTTCGCTGCCAAAACCCACTTCTAAAAGAACCCCATTTTATTTTTACCTTACTCTCTCTTCGCTGCTAAAAGCCTAAAACCCACCATTTTAGACCTCCACCACCTGTCGATCTCGTCCCGATCTCCTGCGACTTGTTCTAAGAGCACGACCTTGTAAACTGCGGCGTGACTGCCTCATCCAATTTTACAAGTCACAAGGGCTGAAGGGCCTCGGCATTTCTCTACTTGTTCTAGGATCTCTGCAGGTCATTAATTCATACATGCATTCAGGCTGATAAATGTTGGTATCAGTCAGGATTAACCCATCATGCATCACATGTACTTGCATGCATATGAACTCTTAATGGCACCAGTAAAGACCATATGGCCGGGTTGTTAATACCTTTGTTTGTACAATTGTTTGTTTGTGTGTTCAAGAAAGACATTGTTATAGATGGTCAATTTTGGGGTTTATAACATGTGCTTAATACCTTACTCTTAAATATCCATTTCTAGTTGCATATATATGAATTAATTTATGTACTATGATATAGAAAGGGCTACATACATATTGAGTTTCTAATATTCCTATGACATCTGTATTGATTTCATTTCAATTTCATTGATGTAGATACTCTAACCCCTCTCATCCATCACCATTCGTCGAGGTTAAATGGATTTCACCGAGCTTCGACGGTCGGAGCGGATCCGGAACATGAACAAACCCATGCTCCCTCAGACGAAGAGAGAAGGTTAGGGTTTGCCCCCCACACACCTAGCTCCCCCCTTTCCCTTTTCCCTTTTTCATTGTTTATATGAAATGTTAGAAGCATTTTTAAGTGTTTTTGAAGCACTTGTGCCAAATATATTTTGATAAATTAGCATTAGAACCCCTTTACTTGGTGCCAACAAAATTACATGGATGATTGTCTTTTCACAATAAGAAAATTTGACATTAAAATTAACTGAAAATCAATAGCATAGTTTTTGTGTTGCCTAAATAAAGGAAAAGAAGGAACTCTCGGGCCAACTTTCAAATACTCACTTTTCTTAAATAATTTATTTATTGTCCAATTATACAGATTTTGATATGTCTATCTGATCAAGGGTAGGTTTGCAATTTCACAAATATTAGTCAACTGAATCTGTTCTTATAAATTCTGATACACTTTTTTTAAATCATTTTTATCTTTGCAGGGGCAAGGGTCCCTGCTTCAGTTCGGCACAAGAGGAAGAACCTCTCACCGTTCAGCAAACTTCCAGATGTGTTGGTGATGGAGATCCTCTCTCGGCTGCCACCTAAACCCTTCTTTCGTTGCAGAAGCGTCTCCAAAACCTGGCTCTCCCTCTCCTCTGATTCTGTTTGCCTCAACAAACAATTGAAACCGACTATGAGCGGTTTTTTCTACAACAAGGGTCAATTTGGTGTCCGCTTTGTGAACTTATCACGTGGCATCAACAAGGTGGAGGTTGATGGCAAGATCAGTAGTACCATATCATGTCACGGCCGTTTTAATATATTAGATTGCTGTAACGGGCTTCTTCTTGTCAAAACCCCTAACAAGAAATTATCACTGGATGCATATAACGTACATGTATATAACCCGGCAACCCGGACTCTTTTCACCTTGTGGTCATTGGATTTTGACCCTGAACTACGAGTGAATGGAGCATTTTCATTAGCCTTTGACCCTCAAGTGTTCCATCAGTTTCATGTAATTAGATTCATAAGCGGATCTAACGTCAAAGATAACTTCCTTGACATTTTCTCGTATGAGAAAGGCAAGTGCAAGCGTCACAAAAAGTTGGTGTCTGATGTGAAAATCAGGTATTATTCCAAGGGCACTTTTACTGACGGGAGGATCCATCGCTTAACAACTCAAGGTGAAATCTTGAGCATTGATCCAAACAATTGCTCCTATGAAGTTATCCGCCCGCCAAATCTGGAAAACTGTGCTCTGACTAAAATTGGACAGTCCCGAGGGGTCTTACAGTGTATGTCTGTGTTCTGCAATAAAAGGCTTTTTGTTTGGGTACTTGAGAGCTACACTAGGCAGGAGTGGACCTTAAAGTACCAATTGAGCCTTGATGCAATGTATCTAGGTCCAACACATAATTTTAATGACTTTTGTATCCATCGCATCCAGTACTCACGGCATTTTGCATTTCATCCTGATAAAGATGTTCTCTTCATGCCTAAGGGAAGAATAAGTTTTGTGTCACTTGATTTGAGCACCGGCAAAGGAGAGAAGGTTGATAGTCTGGGCAACAATAGAGAGCTGAGTTTTTGGGTTTACACGCCTTGTTACTTTGTATGACTTGATCTCCAAAGATTGTTGTAATGATTAATCCTTCTGTACCTTCCCATGTCTAGAGAACATGATTTGGGTTCCACAACTCTTCTTTAAAATGTGTAATTTGTTTTTCTGCTGTTACTGTGATTTTTATGCTACTTTATAGTTCTTATTTGACTTGACTAGTATATTGGTACAACTGTGAATAAATTGATCGTGTAAATTAATTAATTGTTTAGATTCGCCAGGCCAGTGAAAATCTCAGTTGGATCAAACTAACAATTGGAGACTTTCAATCTTTTTTATTTCATTGCAAAGGGTGTATTGTTAATTGGCATAATCAGATCAGTGGATCCACAAAAACTTGAACTGCACCAACAAATACAACCAACATTAAAACATATCATTGTTGTACAGTCAGAAATGTTGGTTTTTGGTTATATGGTAACCTTATGTTCTAGAATTATCAATTCTATTTCACATAAGTTGTTCTTATAAACATAAAATTCTTATTTCAAAGAGTGCTGAAATAGTTCAATTCTGCTATTTATAAAAAAATTAATATTAACAGAAGAATGAAAAAGGGAGAATTATATCATTCTTAAACTAGTTTATTTTATTGCTAAAATGTTAAATACTATTCCGAATAATATCTTGTTGTCACTTTTCTTGTCATTCTTTCACTATATTTGAATTACTACTGTTCTAAAAGTACTTCGTACATTGTCAAGCGAGTCCTTATTTATTATTATTTTGTCGTCCCTGGATTTAAAGATATTATTATACAGATTCGTCAACTTTATTCTTACCTTTAACGTGCAAAACATGCTTGAGAAAAAATGGGGAAAAAAAGATAATTTTAAGAAGTCCCTGTTTTTCTAATTTAACTTTATAAAGCACAAAACCCAACTATAGGAATTGTGAATAATTTATATCTGAGAAAAAATAAAACCTCTAAGAAGTGTAAAAACATGCCTCTGATAACATGAAAAACAAAATATATGAGTGAGGCATTCCTAATAAGAAATATATGTATAGCACATATGGATAGCACAAAATATATGTATAGCACATATGGATCGTACTTCTTCAAAGTCTTTATTCTCAAATAAGTTGGAGTAAATTAGAAATGAAACCCAACCAAAATAAGAAACACAGGGAGGTCAACCATTCTAGTACTACTCATGCTCAATTCGTAAGGGTTTCATTTTCATAAATAGGCTATTTATTTACCGCTGGCTCGCCAAGCCTATAACGAACCCTCCTTTTTTTTGACTTGGAACAGGCTGTGTAGAAACTACACAGACGGAGTAACACATATGGATCGTACTATGAATCAATATTGATCTGGACCATACAACATGATTTCCATATGTGAATGTGTTTGCGGACTAAATTTTACATTTTTTAGAATTTTTTTACTATTTGTTTAGATAGGTAAAAAAACCACTACTTTTGAATGGTCTACAATCTTTTGATCAAGTGATACTTACATTTTCATATAGAGATCTTGTTGAACAATTCAGATCAACTATTTGGACTTTGGAAATGAATACATTAATTTATAATACATAAAAATATGCGCTATGCATAGTACCGTAGCCTCATTTCAAAATAAATTGTAAGAACCCCTAATTAACTTTAAGAAACATGAAACTTTAACTATAAGAAAGCCTGCATTAAGGAATGCTAACAACATTAGGAAACATGGATAAACGAGACTCTTCAAGGCTAACAAAAGTGCATATATTCATCCCCATTATATCCTTCCTACAAAATTTCAAAATATTTTAGTCTGGCTTTTATTTGTCTTTCTTCTTGCAAGTCTGGTTTTTTTTTTTTCTAAAGATGAACTTGGTTGCAAGGTTCTAAATAGTAAAATTTCAGGCCCGAAAACCTGAGGAAAAAAAAAAAAGCAGTGCTCTACCGTGTTCTGCACTTGAGAGTAGGTCCGATGAGCATCGACCTACTTTGGTTCGATGGATTTAATCACCATCAATTTGCTTTAACATTCGTGCAGAATGCTTTAAACTTCGTGCTTGTCTGTTTCAATTTTCGTGCTCATAAATTTTAAATTAGATCGGACGGTCATCATGCTCGTTGAACCTAAAAGTAGGTCCGATGGGCATCGGATCTACTCCGTTCTGACCTAAAAATAATTGTCCTGTACAGTAGTCCAGAATCCTATGCCAGATCTTGTGCACCAAATAAATCATGTGTTTCCCACAACTGATGTGTTTCAGTTCCTGGTAAGTCATGAGTACTGGCAATGTTCTCCTCAAGTGCTTGAGCCTTCTCTGTAGCAACAGTACTAGTACTAACAAGTTTATCCTTTTTTGGCCGACCTCTAGGTTTAGGCGGAGTTACATCTACCATCTCTTCAATTGATGAGACAGGACCAGCATCTGACCCAGTTTCATCCAGCGTAGGCATCTCTCTCACATGTGACAAAAGCTTACTCATGTGCCGTTGTGCATAACTAAACCTCTCTTTATTCACCGATGACTCTTGTATTATGAGCCTAGGGGTGCTTAGTCACCCCCAATGATTTCAAAATTTTAATCATGTATATTGAAATATAATTGGATTTTCATTTTTCTTTTTCTTTTGAGTTTTTGTCTAGTTTAACCCCCTCATGAAATGCTAGTTGTGTGCTTGTAGTCTAGTAGTTAGAATTTCATTTAGTAATTGCGGAGACTTGGTTCAAATCTAGTTACTACACATTATATATTTTCACATATTATGCATTTTAAATTTCAGCCCACCCCCCCCCCCCCCCCACACCCAATCTAAATTTTCTAGTTCTGCCCCTGTCAGTCTCAGTGGACAAGATTTCTAATCAACTCAACCAAAAAAATTATCATATAAGAGGGAGATTAAACCAACTAAAAGATTTACAAGACCAAAAATTGTGATCATAAATCAGATTTCTTCTACATACAATAGTAGAAATTAGGACCAATGACAGTTAGATTAGATTATCTTTTATTTTTATTTTTGAGTGGCTCATTTCATTTTACAAGTCATGTCTTGTACTTGTGTCTTGTACTCAATTGATCCCAGTTCAATTTATTTATAGAGAAATAAATCAATTGCACCTTGACACTACTCATTTTGTTCAGAATACTTTTCTAGAAGGTAACGAAACTTGCGACTAACAGCTGCACACAGGTAATAATTCAGATAGATCCCAATTGATTCCATTGATCCATAAGGCTTGCCATTGCGAGGTATCACCCCTCCAAGGCTCTTATAACAGCCTAGAGGCCAAGTAAACCATCCACCCTTTTGTGTTCGCGGTACATTGATGTAAAACAACGTGCAACTACAGCAGTTACCTTGGCGGCTGCAGGGATTGCAAGTGAGCTACCAACAATCAAGATAAAAAAACGCCTTCCTTTCATCCAACACAAACGCAACAAACAAACCAAATTTAACTGATCACCTGCTTGATACCACAACTTAGATTTAGATTTTCAAAATCACTAGCAGAGTGAATTAAAATTTTACATCGAACAACCATGTCAATTAGCACTCATTACAACTCCAGCTCACTACTCATTCTGTTCAGAATACTTTTCTAGAAGGAAATGAAACTTGCGACCAACAGCTGCACACAGGTAATAATTCAGATAGATCCCAACTGATTCTATTGACCCATAAGGCTTGCCATTGCCAGGTATCACCCCTCCAACGTTCTTATAACAGCCTGGAGGCAGAGTAAACCATCCACCATATTTGAAATTGCCATCGATTTTCGGCTTGCTTCCTATAGACGACGGCCACTCACCTAAAAGAGCAAAAGAACTTAAAAGCTGGAAGCTTACATGAAAAGAAAACCTTCAACATGTATAAGAAAAGGGTAAAAAGAAGGAAAGAAAAAAATTGAACCCGCACCATCAAATTCCAGACTGATTCCTATAAAAGCAAGTCCCCAACACTTCTTCTTCCTCCTAGTATTGATAACCACCTGTTTATAATCATTGATTAAGAAACAGAATTAGGCCACCCTTTGAATCGAAATATAAACCAATCTTTACATCGGAACCATCTGTTCTGGTCCTTTAATTTGGATGCTAGCACTTACTGAACTGTAACAGCAGGAAACATATTAAAAAGAGAAAATAGACAATAGATTACAAATTCTATCAAAGTACATCACTCACTATACCAGGTGATCGTACCCCCGCACTGAAGTAGCGTGGATTGCTTCGAATGTAGTCTTGGTCAAGAGAAGATAGCAACTCCTAAAATAATTTAATTTTTGACAGTCCATTTAACAGTGAAGGAATATTAGAGAGTGTGGAAAGAAAAGTATACTAAGATAAGCAGCAGTCATGCATACCTTTATATTGTTACATCCAAGCGACCTAAGGCTATCATCAAACCTAAATTTTGCCTGAAGCAAATTAAACAAATGGTGCATTCAAGAAAATAATTACATATAGAAACATTTATAAAGATGGCCAAGGCAGGGACATTAAGACATTAACGGATTGAGATTGCATACATGTAAGAATGATCTGACAGAAGGCACAATCTCTGTCCTGTAGTCACCAACACAGAGGTCCGAGAGGTTGCGCTTTATGTCATCTATTCGAACAAGTGCTTCCAGAATTTTCTCGTCTTGCCAATCAATCTGAAAGGAGAAACATGAATCATGAGAAAGAGATGAGGTCAAGAAAAGAGGTCAAGAAGAGAGGCAAGAGGGAACAATAATAGCAAACCTTGGAAATGAGATCGTCCCTCATGTTTTGAAAAGCATTTTGCACAGAGTAGTTGCTTAAAGGACCATAGCGTTGATCATGAGCTTGACAAAGAAGTTGAGAGAGAAATCGGAATTGCAATTGGTGGGTGGTGCTAGTACGCCGGTCCATGGTAGAAAGCTTGTGGAGCCAGATCACAAGAAGTGCGAGGGGTTGGCCTCCATTAAACAACATGAGACTGAGGGCATTCACAATCTCCAAATACACCAAGCACTCGCATTTGGTACGGAAAAGGCACCTCAAGTGACGGAGTTCAGAGTGAAGACCACCAACAATTTCCATGTATTCTTTACGCTTTGCCTGACCAAGTTCCTTCTTTTCATTGGCTGATGGTATTTGATCGAATAACTTTGTGGAATCCACGAGAAAATAACGATACATATGATCAAGAGTGATGGAGTCCTCCAAGCCTCCCTCACTCTTTACCTCATCTTGTCTTAAATCTTCTACCTCATCTTGATAGGCTTGTTTGGGTATCAACCAATACTCATGAGCAAGGCCAAACTGGTGCTTGTCCTCCAAATGCACCATATGGGATTCTCGATCTATGAAAGTCTTGTCACAGCTATAACACAGCCAGTACTTCCATGTCTTATTAAGCCTAAACCGCCTTAACCCTTCCAGCACGCTCTCAAGTCCAACAGGGCTTGGGTCCCTTGCACAGTGCCGCAGGATGTCAGAGATAGCCATCCAAAAGAAAGGCCCAGTGTCTGCGGTCTTCCCTGTTGCACTCGCACTCAAGGTTGAATCCAACCCACACAAGACTGGGTCTTCCCTCCAAGGTTTGTCACCAAGTTCCGGATCAAGTTTGGATTCCGTCTCAGGTTCGCTCTTGGTACTAGATTTGGAACCATCTTCACAATCAGAATTTTCTCCGGATCCACTCTCATCACTGTTGTCACTTATGTCGAAATAGGATTCATCGGTGTCATAGTCAGAGCCGTATTCAGATTTTCTCTCGTCACTACTGACCTTCTGTTCAACGTTCTCTTCTTGATGTGATATCATTGGGCATTGCTGCATTAAAGAAAATAATAGCTGACGTAAGGCACCACCCAACAATAATTCTAGCCTGGTACTTCCACATAAAAATGTTGCATTTATCTGACTGAACTCTACTGTACCAGCTATTTATCTACTATGCAATTGAAGATTCAAATGCACGATCATCAATGATTTTTTAATAAGATGGGTTCAGTATTTTGTCAACTATATAGATCTCACCAAGAAAACAAACAATATATTTTGCACTTTATTTGCTGAAATAATGTGCAGCCAACATAAAAAAAGTCAAAATTCATTTCTTGTACAGTCCTTGAGCTTGACCCGATTCAAGAGCTTAAAATATTTTCAGCCCAAGTTCGAATTGATTCAAATAATAAACAGCCAAAAGAAAAGTTAGAATTGGTGTGCTTGAGCCCGACTTATTTGCATCCCTAAAACCTACCAGAGAGGTTTTTCATTGTATATTTTGTTACATCGAATGTCAGGTCCAGTAATGACAGATACTGGCAGCGTGTATTCAAGGTGCCAGGCTATATAATTGTACAAGAATTGCATAAGCACACAACAAAACATAAAAAGCAGCTAAGACCTAGCATCACTTGATTAGATAGTTATGGATCTAAATAAGGCTTGACATATATAATAAAAGTGACATATCTGTCAAGTTCATAAAAAGTGAGCAAGTCATCTACAATTTCGTGTTCACATACCGCAATAGGATTTTCTTCATCCACCTCAAGTCCACGGCATCTCAAGCAAACATACAATCTCAGCTGCAATTGAGTAGGCTCAACATAATAAGTCTTAGTCACTTCAAGTTTACAAGAGCAGATACAGAAAGAAACAATACATGCATGGAGAAGAAAGGACATCAACAATCTCAAAATTAATTTGCATACCCGTAAGAAAGATTCCATAAGCAGTAAAATATATTTCTGACAGTCGACGGCACACAGACAACGGAGCTGAGATTCCAAGCACTGCAATTTTTTGACAAGTTGAAGATGGGACACCTTACTCTAGAAACACAAAGTAGTTTAGTGGATCAACAACAGGAAACAAAGAAATCTATGATTATATGGCAAAAGAAAAGACAGTATGGAATCATAGGATCACAAACCTCAAGATGAGATTCAATGCAATCAAGTTTGTTAGGGTCTCTAAAAAGGAAACAGAGCTCTCATAGCAGGTGGCTGATAGAATCAGGACCAAAATTCAACCCGATTGATGGCAACTGATGGCCCCATGGAATGTTAAATGGTCCATGGGTTTGATGCTTCAGCTGGCACTTACTGCACCATGGTTGGAGACGGTCAAGAGCAAGCCCAGCCGATCTCATCTGATACAGGATTTTCTGCACATCAGAAAAGATCACAGGGGCTTTATTATGGACTATTTTAATTGAGGGGATGGACGGCGCGCTGCACAAGGATGAGAGTATTGAATCCCCACCATCATAGCGGAGAGAACCATCCTGAAAAGAAACATAAGGCGCATCCAGAATTACACTCTTTCTCCAGCTGAAATCACATTCAGCTGAATCCAATTCTCGATTTACAGAGTGCAGTGGAGCTTGCTCGACGAGCTGGGTCATCACCTTCACAAGTTTAACAAATTGAGGGAGGTGTCTTTCCTCTAACATACAAAAGGATAGGGGAGAGTGCGCCAGAATGCATTGAAGAAAGCACAAATTGTATCTGCGAGGATGGTCAACAAAAATGTGCTCCGAAGCCATGGCAGTCATTGTCATGAAGAATCCATCAGAGATTAATGAAAAAGAGGCCTGCTCTTGTTTAGCTAACAAGACCTGGAATCCCTCTTCCAATTCAAGCAAAAGTCTCTTCCTCTCGAGGTCCTCAGAAAACAGCCAATCTAAGGAGTTAAGCCGGTCAGAACCAGCACACACATCAGCCATAGTGACGTGTTCATGGTCTAGACATATTGTCGAGAGCAGATCCAGCGCGGCGTCAACAACAATCGGTTTCCAGACCATCTTACGGAGGGCATCAGCGCACTGTCGCTCCTCGGCCAGATTGTGCCGTCGGGGTGACCATGCGACAGGACAAATGTCAGAGAAGTGATCGCGTTTGAGGTGAATGATGAGCGAATCCACATCCTTGAATAAACGCGAGCAAGTTAGGTCGGGACAGACATAGGTCTCCCATGTACCGTGGAGCTTATATAATGTTATTGCATTTGGTAGGAAATCCACCAGCCATGGATCCTGGATAACATCACGCGCGAAATTGAGAAGATTAGTGTCAGACACAGCCAGGAATTCTTGCTTATCTGCATCAGAAAATCCAAAAACTTTTGTAATGCTCATTGCATGAAATATTTTACAAAAAGGTAAATTGCAATAATTATCATGGTAAATACTTGTGCTTTTGGTCATAGTGCTACAACCTGTCTGATATAATTAAAGGCTGATAATACCACATTAATTAGCTTTAGAAGCAGTCAAAATGGTATAAATAAGAACAAATGTTGGTCCATGACTCTTAACAAGGTCATGCAAAAGCTGTACCGAATACCATTGACTTTTTTTTCCAAGCTCCTATTGATGCCTTACAACAACGAATAAATGTATAATTTTGTTTTAAGTTCGTATATCAGTATCTCCGGAGCTACTTGAAAAACCAATAAAAAAATCGATATCTACTTGAAAAATCAAATCCATACTTGAATCGTTAAGGGACTCCCAGTAGGCGTCGGCCTCCTTTGCAATCCAGGCAGATGTTTCGGGTTGTTTGTACTTGACAAGATTTATCCAATGAGGTGACGAATTGAACCCACACTTATCTTCAGGCACTGGTGATGGCCGGTCGACCTCCATTGCTGCTCCCTTTTGATCACAAGTCTCTCTCTCTCGAACGATCAATATAGTTCCCGAATAGAGTTTTTGCTTTTAACAAAGAAAAATGTATGGGCTAAGGAATCTTAGTTGGGCTTGGCCTGAAAATTTCACAGCCACAGAGTTGTAATAAATCGTTTTAATTTCTTCGTCATTTCATTCCTGTTCAGCTACCGATAGAATTGTGAAATAATCGACGAATTATAGAATTGAAAATTAATCTTTTTAAGTCTATTTTAAATATTTTCCATAAACTCAACAATTGAAATAGTAAAAAAGAATGTCACTAAAAATACACAAATAGTAAGAAAATGACTCTTATGACCTTGTTGAGTTTTGATTAATGCACCATAACGGGCTGAATATTAACACATGAACAAGTTGCATATTCGATAGAATGCTAAATACAAATTGGGATAAATAAATTTATGAAATAAAAAAATAACAATATAGTCATACAATTCTCATTAAATATTCAATTAGTATTGACATCAGTAATAAAATTTAATTCAAATAAACATTAAGCATTCTCATTAAATATTCAATTAGTATTGACATCAGTAATAAAATTTAATTCAAATAAACATTAAGCAGTACATTAAGCTAGCATTAGAGTTCTTAAAATAGCAACAAAAATATATTTTTAAGAAGCATTACAAATTTAACTCCTATGACTTCTTCTATTTCACAATTGAGGAGGGTTCAAATGCCTCTTTTGTGCCTCCATTTTTAAGAACTTCAATAATCCAAAATTTAAAACTTAAAAAAGTCAAAATAAAACCATTAAATATGATTTATGTCATTTTATCTATGCACGTGTAAAAAATTGTGATATTTCAACTTTGTTTTGATTGTCATCAAGAGCTTGTAAAAACGTACTAATATGGATAATTTCTAGACGTTGATTTTTCAAATGATTGGTTCACCTAAAAACAAAATCGAAATGTGATATTTTTTTTGTATGAGCACATAGAGAAAATGACATAGATCACATCTAACGATTTTATTTTGACATTTAAGTTTTAAATTTTGATTTATTAACATTTTTAAAAATAGAGACACAGTGAAAGCACAAAAAATGAAGGCATTTGAATCCTCCTTATAAAAATTGTATAATCTGATACCACTTTCACTATTCATTAAATAATTCAAAATGCGCAATGGTCCATATTAAACATCAGATAGAATATCAAATAATATTAAAAATTGTCTGAATTAATAGAAAAAATCAATTATAAGACAACTAACATGTCTATAATTCTTTTAGCTAGATATTTTTTTTATTTTTTTTAAGTTAAACCTTAAGAGTATGATGTCTATTGAGGCATTGACTTTATACTAACATAAAACTTGACTTTATATTAAATTAAAATTTACCGCTTGACTTTATACTAAATTATTTAAAATTTTCTAACTTTATCATGTAAATGTATCACTTATATGAAAATAATGATATAAAATAGAATGTTGAAATGTCAAAAAAAGTGTCCCGTATCATGTGTTTAAACGGCTTGATATATAAATTTTATTTTAATATAAAAAAATTCATTTTGAATAAAACGGTTTGGATGTATGATTTATTTGGTTTGATTCTATTTAAAAATAATAGTAGTTTGGTTTATGGTTTATATTTTATATTGACAACTAAATGTCTAATTACATGAGATGAGCTATGCTACTACATGGAGTAAAACGCGTTTGTACTTCACGCCGTATTTTTATTTTGAAAGTCCAAACGACCGATCCGAACAGCTCAACATGATCTCCATATTGAAATGTGCTTGGAGACCAAATTTTACATTTTTTGGAATTTTTTTGCTATTTATTAAGCCACTTTGAAAATCTGAAAATCCGGGTGAACAGTGAAAAACAGTAAAAAATTCTGGACTGCCGGATCAGTGATTTTCAAAGTGGCTTAATAAATAGTAAAAAAATTCCAAAAAATGTAAAATTTGGTCTCCAAGCACATTCAATATGGAGATTAAGTTTAACGGTTCGGATCGGTCGTTTGGATTTTCAAAATAAAAATATAGCGGCGTGGAGCACCAACGCGTTTTACTCCATGTAGTAGCATAGCTCAATTCCTAATTACATATACAAATAAGCCAAATTAATCAAAACATTAATAATATTTTTTTAGCATAAAATAAAAAATAGTGTAAATATTATAATAATATTACACAATAAATTACATCCAAACCTGATTCAAACTTGATATTACAAAATAATTTCTTTAAAAGTAAATTGTATTGAAGATTCAATCTTGTAATTATAAGAGCACAAACCATGAGAACGAATTCAAAAATTTCTTTTATAGAATTATTATCCGATACTTGGCTATTTTATCATTTTTTTTTTGTCCAGAGAATTACTTACTGCTGATTAAGAAGGTAATAAAAAAAAATTATTTCTTATTCATGGTCAAATTATTTTTTTGTTGGAGAATGACGACAAATTAGGAAATTTTAGTAATTAATTACTAACAAAGAAGAAAATTGAAAGCATGTACATAGAAGATGAAGGGACAAAAAGTTATCCACAATTTCAAGAATTTCGAAATGTGTTGTGCTAGTAACAAGTTTTGTTGTGTGAATACACAATTTTTGTCACATTTAATAAATTGACAATAATTAAGAAAAATTACTAATTTTTAAAAACATATATATGCTAGTATCGTGTCTGTGCATTGCAATAGGAATATATTATAAAAAAAATAAAAAAAGTCTCATACAAAATAATATTTTTTAAATGACAAATAATATTTCATAAAAAATATTATTTTTTTGTTGGAGAATGACGATAAATTAGGAAATTTGAGTAGTTAATTACTAACAAATTAAGAAGAAAAATGAAAGCATGTACATAGAAGACGAAGGGACAAAAAGTTATCCACAATTTCAAGAATTTCGAAATGTGTTGTGCCCGTAACAAGTTTTGTTGTGTGAATACACAACTTTTGTCACATTTAATAAATTGACAATAATTAAGAAAATTTACTAATTTTTAAAAACATATATATACTAGTATCGTGTCTGTGCGTTGCAACGTGAATATAATATAAAAAAAATAAAAAAAATCTCACACAAAATAATATTTCTTAAATGACATATTAATGGATATTTATACATAAATAACATTTCTTAAACGACATATTAAATCATATATTAAATGATATATATTTTTTTAATCTTTTTGACATATTTTCTTAAAAAATCTCAAATAAAATGACATATTAAATGATAAATACCATTTCTTAAATGATATAAAAAAATAGAAAGAAATGAAGACATAACCAATCAATTATCAATTAATTTTCAATCAATTGAGACATTCTTTATATGACATTTAAAAAATAGAAAAAAATCATGACCAATCAGAAATATAATACAATTCGCATGTGGAGAATACGTGTCTAAATAAATTTAGATTTCTACATGTAAACGAACATAAAAAAAGATGCATGGAATCAAAATATTTAATAGGAGGAATGATATTCAATCCGAAATTTCATCTTTTAATCAAAATATCTACGTATCTAATATAAGAATAATTTATAAGTAATAAAATACTCAAGGAACAAAAAAATAAACAAATCATCTAATTATATAAACAAAACTTAGAATACAATTATCTTATATTTGACTTCTATATCAAAACACTAACATTTATTTATATCTTTATTTTTCTCTCAAAAAACGTAGTACAAAATAAACATGTTGATAACATCAAACTAATAGGAAAAAGAAAAACACATCTTCACATATCTGCGAAGTCGTGCTCCACACGAAACCAAAACTTACGAACACAAACTATGAAATAAATATTCAAATATCATTTTAACAACTTCCTCAACTTCTTTCGAGAAAAGTGTTGGTTCGGTGGGTTTTCGACCTATTTTTGGTCCAATGAGTACCAAACGATTTACTTTAAAATTCAAATAGTCTGCTATGAGATTTGTGCGCACGAATTTTAAAATGCATCAAAATATTTTGGTACCCATTAGAACAAAAATAGGTCCAAAGCCCATCAGACCTACCTTTTACTCCTTAGTTTCCAGTTCCCCGTTTAAGCACAAAGTAGAGAGCTAGAGGTAGAGCACCGCCAACAAGAATACTGACATTTGCCAATGACAATCCTGTAATCCAATTGTTTCGACCATCTGATGCAAGCCAGAAGCTAACAAAAAGACTAATCACCGCAACAACAATTGGAACTCCAACGGTGGTTACGAGCATCACCCTCTGAAAAGTAAATTTAAATTAATATCCTAATACAAATAAATTATTGGATTAAATGTTGAGCCCCATAATAAAAGTAATAATAACAAGTAATAAATATTAAAACAAAGAAGAAATAAAGAAACAAGACTTACACGATATGTTGTATGGACGCCCTGAAAGTATCCAGGGAGAACGAAAACACCGATCATTGCAATAACGACAAGGGTAATGGCAGCGAGGAGCCTCAACCGCCAAA
This sequence comes from Carex littledalei, assembly GCA_011114355.1. Taxonomy (NCBI): domain Eukaryota; kingdom Viridiplantae; phylum Streptophyta; class Magnoliopsida; order Poales; family Cyperaceae; genus Carex; species Carex littledalei. Next base: position 5,359,852 of record CM022081.1, read on the forward strand.
TCGGATCCGATTTATTCGGACCTAAGGCGAGATCAACAACAGATCCGATCCTGCCTGTGTTGTGTCCTATTGGATAAATTTGATGATTATTGCGGCCTGGAAGGCCCAATTCAAGATCCACTGGGTCTTGGATGCTTAAAGAGCCTGAATCATATACTGAAAGGCCGTCTTGAGTTTGAGGATCTGAATTTAGCAGGTCCATATTGACCTCTAAGTGGTATTGGACTTCAGGGTCCGGGTGAACAGCTCCCGTGACAAGCGCGTCCGAGTGTTGGCGGCTAGGCTGAAGGCCTAATTTATTGAATAGAGAGTGAAATTAATATATGACAAAATGATATATATCCGACACAGTGAAATTAATATCTGGAGTAGAACTAGGGTGTTTTTAATGCTCACCAAGTCTCTTTGTGAGCTTAATTCAAAAATCTATTGGATTGGTTTCAAGCGACGCATTCAAATCGTTGAAATCTTACTTCACGAGTCATGAGTTTACATGTCAAATTTATAAATTTTCAAACTAATTTAATATAAAGTCAAGCGGTCAAAAATAATGAAAAATGAACATATTAAAATTAACTTATAAACCATCTTTTTTTTACCGCTTGACTTTATACTAAATTAGTTCGAAAATTTATAAATTTTGACATATAAACGCATCACTCATGAAGTAGATCGATTTTAACGGTTTGGATGTATCGTTTGAAACCAATTCAATAGGTTTTTGAATTAATTTCACAAAGAGACTTAGTGAGGGGAAATTTTATAAAATAATCTTCTTTGAAAAAAGTTCAAACAAAATACCCTCCTCTAAATATTTTTGACAAAATGTCCTTGTGGGACCCACATAAACACCCTCATTTACTCTCTTTTCTCTTGCTTCCATTACTCCCAACAATTTCAATCTTTACTCGTCAAAATTTGGTTTGTGTGATCATATACTATGTGAGTAAATTGTCAGAGCATATTCATGCGCACATATAATTGATATATGTCCTATTTTATTTTATTTTTTTTTGCAGTTCAAAACGCTCGTAGTCCGATTACATGATAACATATCAGTAACATATCAGGAATTACATCAAAATTTGTTTTCATCCCTGAAAGGAGTGAGTGGAAATTCCTTTGCTCTGCAGCATGATTTTCATTCTTCTTTTAAATAAGATGAATAACAATGAAAACGAATGACAAACATATAAGAGGACCTACGCTTTGTGAAAAAATTTAAATTATCCAACTTCAGGCCCAGAAATGTCGAGTTAATTAGCAGTGAAAAAAATAAACGCAATGAAATCCTAAACGGAGGGCCTCAAGCCCTCAACCCACAGTCTCTTTGAAAGATTTCGTCTCCTAAGGCTTTAATTAAAATAGGCTATCATATACAATAACAACCAAGTCTTTAGATCCAAACAAGTTGGTAGGCTAGAAATGAACCTAATCGTGGTCACAAGGTGAAGTAAATAGTAATAAACAATAATAGTAGTAGTACTACTAATAGTTATGGTACAACTAATAAGAAGTTGGCTAATATCAAAACGTTTGTTCCAGAGCTATAGTGCAATCAATTAGTTTTCTCATTTTCAAATTTCAAACAGTCGATCCAAATCGTTAAATGTGATCTCTATATTAAAATATGCTTGGAGAACAAATTTTACATTTTTTGAAATTTTTTTACTATTTATTAAGTCAGTTTTTAAATTGTTGATTTTAATAAACAGTGAAAAATTTCTAGATCATTTTTTTTTTTTTTAGGGTAAGAAGGCAATTGCCATCTTACAAATTTTCATTGATAAAAAAAATATTTACATCTCATTAGTCCTACAAATTAACACTTACTAATATTAAACTATTTACATTTGTAACTTAGCTATCCGAATCTTAACAGAACATTCTCCATCTCAGAGCCTCCACTATCACCTAATTTACCAGTATCATGACCGGTCGCCTCCTGCCTCTCGCTGCCTCATATGCCTCTCCACCTCGCCTCAGCCACCTTGCATCTATCTCCACACGCATAAGGGAGTAGACTCAGTAGAGGGGTCGGCTAAACCCTCTCCGCCCCTCTCGCAAGCAACCCTCGTTGCTTTGCCCGACTACCCCTGCCTCAGCCGTGTCTTCGATCTAAGGTTTCACTTTATTAACCCCCGCTGCGCTCAACCACCCTCGATCAGGTTGGAGGGAACCGCCGAACCTGTGCGGCCCGTCTCACAAGGAACCCTTGCTCCTCGCGCGACTCAGCAGAGAGGAGACGGCCGAAGCCTCTCCGCCCCTCTCGCAAGCACCCTTGCTATTAGGATTTCGCATCAACCGCGTCGCCCCTTTTGCCTCAGCCACCTCGCCTCCTCGCTGTGCATATGGGCGGAGAAGGGACGGCCGAAGCAATCCTTGTTGTTAGGGTTTTGTCTCAGCCACCTCACCCCTTTCGTTGCTAGGGTTTCGCCTCAGCCGCCTTGCTGCTAGGGCTTCGCCTCAGCCACATCACCCCTTTCGCGTGCCTCGGTGCTAGGGTTTCGCCCCTCGCCTCTCGCGCTGCTAGGGTTTTGCCCCGCGCGCCTCTCGCGAGGAGCTCTTGCTCTTTACTCTCGTTCGTTATAAGTTAAAATGATAATCATTTTTAAACTACTGAATAGTTAGAAGAATGAATGATCAAATTTCTAGATCATTGAAAACAACAATTTTAAAACTGGCTTAATAAATAGTAAAAAAATTTCAAAACATTGAAAACAACGATTTTAAGTCAGTTCTCCATCGGCACCCCATTGGCGGTTCCGTGCTAAGGACAGCAGGGCTCCAAGACAGCAGGGTAAGGTTGTATGCTAAAAGAAACCAAAATGAAATACTAGAAGATCAAACATTGAGAGAAATTTTATTACCTTGCTCAATTGCACCGGAGAACTGGCGGATGGTTTTCTTAGCTGCTTGCTCCATTGAAGAATACGGTACTACTTGGAGGTGCAATCAGGGATGAAGAAATATATGGTCCTCTAAGTCTTCTTTTCTCTGTTTATATAAAAAAGGGTAAAGTAGATTCGAGAAGACAAAGATGAAGAAATGACTCCTCTAAGTCTTCTTTTCTCTGTTTATATAAAAAAGGGTGCATGAAATATATGGTCCTCAGCCCCACTGAGGAAACTACCAGCAGGCAGCATCTTGTTTAGTCAATTGATCACTCCAACCGAAAGAAAAAATAGATAAGGACCCGTGGGCCCTTTCTTTCAGACTTGTTTCTTTTGATAATATGTGATTCTTGAGCGTATTAATTATTTTCAATCATTTTTTAACTTCAGATTACGCACACCAAAAGAATTAAATATATTGTAATATATATACACCTAATTTGATCTATTGTCTTATAAATAATATTTGCTATAATTTTGTATTTGGCAAGATGTATGCTGATAAAAATAGAAAGCTGCAGCACTTGGCCAGGTTGGCATATATGAAATCATACATTACTAACTAGTATTTGAAGATAAAATTTATATCCTTAATCTTAAATATTTTATACAAGCTAATTATCATATTGCAATTCCAACCACATTATGCTAAACAGCACTATCACATTTCCCAATAGTTGAAAAACATCACTCTTTCGAATTATTCTATAAACATTATTTGAAGTTACAATTCTAAATAGCACTATTTTTATTCTTTTGCCAAACAACATTATAAGTACTTTGCAATATTGATTGAGAAGGAATATAAAGTTACAGATATTTTTTTTTAATTCATATTGATTGATCATATGAAAAATAATTGCATACAAAATTTGTTTGTCTAAGAATTTTACAACTAGTTCCTTGATATTGATTGAATGCTAGGTTTTAAAAATTAGAGTCATGAATGTTGCATCAGTAATTAAATTCAGTACATTGATATTAAGTTTTACTTTCGAATTCGTGCAGAAACGAGAACCACATCTAGTTATTGATTAAGTCATTATTCTTTATTATGATAATTTTTCGGTTTTTTTATGGAAAATTAAATATGTATTGAAGGAAGATTTTAATTTAAATCTGAGATAAATAATATCATATATATGCAACATTAAAAATATATATAAAAGTTTGAATGGATGATCACAAATAAAATAATTAACGTCGTGCATTAAGTTACATATATCCCATAATTAGATAATTGAACGTTTATTTTTATAATAATTAATGATTCATTAGACAATTAAAAGTACTTGGTAATATGACACATGTCTTATAATTACTTTTCAATATTGATTGAGAAGGTGTTGAAAGTTGAGTAGAACTAAGGTGTTCTTAAGCTCACCAAGTCCTTGTGTGAGCTTAACTCAAAAATCTATCGGATTGACTTCAAACGATGCATCCAAACAGTTGAAACCGATCTACTTCATGAGTGATGTGTTTACATGTTAAATTTTTAAAATATATATTTAACTAATTTAGTATGAAGTCAAGCAGTCAAAAAAAGATGATTTATAAGTTCATTTTAATGAGTTCATTTTTCATTATTTTTTTACCGTTTTACTTTATACTAAACTAGTTCGAAAAATTATAAATTTGACATGTAAATGCATCACTCGTGAAGTAGATCGGTTTCAACGGTTTAGATGTGTTGTTTGAAGCCAATCTGATAAAGGGACAAAAAGTTATCCACAAATTTTAGAATTTTGAAATGTGTTGTGCTAGTAACAAGTTTTGTTGTTTGAATACACAACCTTCGTCACATTTAATAAATTGACATTAATTAAGAAAAAATTACTAATTTAAAAAAATATATATAGAGGGTATTCGGTGGTTTTTCATTTTTTTGTATATTGTTTTCTACATTTTGGAAATTAATATCTAATTACTATTTTTGGTAGGTGAATTAGAGTAAAAGTAAAATAAATAAATAATAGTTGATGTACATATTTTATTTTTAATCCGTTGATATTTGGTGATGAAACAAGGTGAAAAAAAAGAAGATAATGTTAAAGATAATCTTGTTTCATTGTACTCGGACAAGGACCTAGCCAATGAAGGAATAATAAGTTGAGAAAAAAAATAAAAAAATAGTAACCAAAGAAAGCAATAAGTTATTTACAAGTTTACATAAGAGGCCAAAATCTAAGTTATTAGAACTTATGTATAGTTTTTTTTTTTTTTTATCAAAGAGTTTATGTACAGTTTAAAAAAATATCTTTTATGTGTCATTATTATTTCAATTTATTGGACATACAACGTTATTTTTATCTACCATATAAATTTTCTCTTATGATCATTATCAAATATATGGCTTGTACGAGTTTTTTTTTATATATAACGAATGGTTAACATATGCTGCAAACTTTCAGGCAAAACAAAAGAAAAAGTGCAAAATAAAAACAATATTTCTCTTCTTGACAATATAACTTGCTTAATTCATTCTTTTCTTTTTTTGTTTGAATTCAATACAGATTAAAGTTTATTAACTTGTTTAAAAACAAGCCATATTTTCTCACATGAGCATACACGGTTCCACTTTCCACAAAACTTAATATTAATGATATTTTTTTTTTTTTAAAAGAGGCTAATGCCCATTCCATTGCTGAAATTTAAATACAATTTAGCAGTTATCCAGCACAACTGTTTTCCAGAGCCTCTATAAGAGGAGAATACCCAAAGCAACAGTTAAAACCACTTAACAAAAGTATAACCCACGACTGAGAAATATCCAAACACCAAAAGTAAGCTAATGTTGCTCTAACTAAGCCACACTGCAGTGGGCTAGGGAAATTAACTAAGTACAAAAAGGGGTAAATTTGCATCTTCATTCAGTTGCTGATTCCTCTGGAGCGTGATGAATAACCATCTCCTGAGGCATATAGTGTGCCAGAGGCACTGCATCTTCTATAACTGGGAGCCATTCAGCAACATCAACCTGCTTCTTCTTCCTCTTCATAGTTCCTGACCACAGTAGAGACAAAGATTTAATGAGGAGTATTAATGTTCTGGCTGACTGTAGAGGGCAATTATCAAAACAAATCGCATTTCTGTGTTTCCAAACTACCCAACACAAGGCACTAAACACAACAAGAAAGCCAGTTCGGTGCACTGGAGGGAGTTGTATTGCAAAGTCAATTATATCTGAAAAGGAGTGCCATTGGTGCATATGGTCTTGTGTTTTACCCAACCAAAACCATATTTGTTGTAAGAGTGGACAGGTCAGGAAAAGGTGGGTAATAGATTCACTACTGGTACAGAAAGCACAGTTGGTTGGTCCCTGCCACCCTTTGTTAGCTAGATTATCTTTAGTTAATATCTTGTTATTTTGAGTCAACCACATAAAAATTCTAATTTTTGGGGGTACAGGTAAGGTCCACCACATTAGGGGTAAGATTGGGAAATCCCATCTGCAGTTCAGAAATTTATAGAATGATTGAGTTGTGAACTTCCCTGAGCTTTCCCATCTCCATTTCACTTTGTCATGTGAATGAGTGAAGGAGGTGATACTGAGTATATGAAGTAGTTCCCCCCAATCTTTTTGATTAGCCCCCTCTAAATTCCTTCTAAATGACAGGTTATTACCTTGGGAATGAATGACATCTGTTAACAGAACATGTTTTGTACTACACAATTGGTATAACTCTGGAAACCTAGTAGCTAGAGAGCAGTCTAAATACCAAATATCAGACCAAAATTTAACTACTGAGTTAATACCAGGATCATAGGTGATACTAAGGTTCCCCAAGGATTCTAATTGTACTACCTGAGACCAGAAAGGAGATATAGGTGTGTAAGTACCAGTGTAATACTTATATATAATTATATCTTTCCACAACCCTTGAAACTCTGAATTTTTAAACTTCCACCACCATTTGAGCATTAATGCAATGTTCATTTGATTTAGATCTAAAACTCCTAAGCCACCAAATTGTTTAGCAAGACAAATAGTTTCCCAGTTCATGAGAGCATACTTGAATTTTTTTTCTGACCCCTGCCATAAAAACCTTCTTCTAATTCTATCTATTTGCTTTAGAACTGTAACTGGTATCCTAAACACTGACAAGGCATATAAAGGGATTGAACTAAGAACTGAATTTAATAAAGTAGCTCTACCTCCTATGGATAATAACTGACTTTGCCAACTAGGTAATCTACTTTCTAATTTATCAGTCAGGAAAGTCCAATCTGTTACTAGAAGTTTTTTTTTATGTAAAGGTAGGCCTAAGTATTTAATAGGGAATTCTCCTAGTTGGCATCTAAAGACTTGATTAAGTGTGACATTGTTCCCTACATTAATCTGGTACATTTCTGTTTTTTCAAAGTTCATTCTGATACCAGATAAAGCCTCAAAGGCCATCATAACCCACCAAGCAGCTTCCACATTGTTGTCCTTGGCAGTCAAGAACAAAATTGTGTCATCTGCATAGTGGCAGTTAGTGACAGCTTGTTGGTCAAGACAAGGAGGGCCTAAACCTTGTATTACATTAGATTTTCTACCTTTATTGAATAATTTACTAAGGGTATCAGCAGCTAGTATATATAAGAAAGGTGATAATGGATCACCTTGTCTGACCCCCCTTTTACAATAAAAGTATTCTGTTAAGTCCCCATTAATACTAAGGCAAGACTGGGAGCTATGTAACCAAAGAGTAATCCACTTGATCCACCTAGTTCCAAAATTCCTACTGGCTAAGACTTCTAAGAGATAAGCCCAGTGTATTTTATCATAGGCTTTTTCAAAGTCTACCTTAATGACTACTCCAGGCTGTTTGGTGACCTGACAGGAATGTATAATTTCTTGGCTGAGAATCATGTTATCTAGTATATACCTATTCTTAAGAAAGGCTGATTGACTAACATCTATTAACCTAGGCATAACTGCTTCCATTCTAATTGTAAGTAGCTTGGAGATTATCTTAAAGCTACAATTGACTAAACTAATTGGTCTGAATTTTTTGAGTTGTGTAGCATCTTTTTCTTTGGGAATTAGACAAATGCAAGACTTATTTAATTTATTTAAATCTAAACTATGCTCATAGAAGTAATGGAGGAGAACCATCAGATCAGATTTGATTAAGGACCAGAAAAATTGATAGAAATGAAAACTGAATCCATCAGGGCCAGGGGCCCCATGAGGTTCAGATGCAAACACAGCAACATGCAATTCTTGTTCAGTGAAAGGCCTCTCTAACTCCCATTGTTCTACAGAGAGTAACTTATCTGCTGGATCCCAAAAATCCCTTTCTAAATATGCATACTTAAACCCCTCTGTACCTAGAAGATTTTTATAGTACTCTAGAGCATGAGATTTAATAAGGGGGAGATTGTTAGTAAGCTGACCTTCTATTTCTAAACTAGTAATTCTATTTTTCCTAGATCTATGAGTAGCTATAGTGTGAAAGTATTTAGTATTGGCATCTCCCTCCTCTAGCCATTTTTGTTTAGACCTTAATTTCCAGTGTTGTTCCTCTAAGGTGTATATTTCTTCTATTTTTGTTTTCAGCATGACCCATTGTTCCATCTCTTGAGATGTTAGGTCTCTTGTTTCTTTAATGAGTTCAAGTTCATGAAAGAGGAGATGTATTTGTTTTTTATCTTTTTTTTGTTGACCATAGAAATTTTTTGACCATCCTCTAATTTTCTTCCTAATATGTTTGAGTTTGCAAGCCCAGCTTTTAGCTAAGTCAGGTAATTTAAGAGGGAATTCATTCCACCATTTAATCATAAGATTGACAAAATCTTCTTGCTCTGTCCATATAGGATCAAACTTAAAAGGGGCTGTATTATGATTAATGTCTGAATTAGTGGTAATTAGGAGGGGACAATGATCTGAGGAGTGACAGCTAAGATCTACCAGAGTACTAGAGCTATATTTACTATCCCAAGCTATTGATGTGAAAAATCTGTCTAAGAGTGCAAAATTCCTACCATTTGACCATGTATACTTCCTAGTCTGGAGTTTGTGTTCTATCAAATGATGCTTATTAACAAAGGAGTTAAATTTTCTACTAAGAGTAAAATCAAAATTATTGCCTGATTTGTCAGTTTTTTTCCTAATAGCATTAAAGTCTCCACAAAGGATCCACATATCTTTATCTTGATTTAGTTCCCTAACATGAGTCAATTCAGTCCAAAATTCCTGTTTTAAGTGTCTTAGTACTGGACCATATACTATAGTCATTTGCCAGACAGCATTATCACATTTATTTTCTAAAATGATATCTAGACAGAACTTATGTAAAGCATGATGGATGACCCTAACTTTACTACTATCACAACCAAACAGTATCCCCCCAGCATTCCCAATGGAGGGTAACCATATCCATTTGTCTAATTTGACAGACAATTGTCTAAGACACCTAACAGTAAAATCTTCCTTTTTTGTTTCCTGAATTGCAATAATATCTAAATGATGTTCTTGTATTAAATCTTTCACTATGTGTTGTTTCCTAGTAGAGTTTAAGCCCCTACAATTCCAATTCATGATTTTAATATTCATATATCAGGTGGAGAATCCCTCTGTACAATAACTAGAGAGCTACTACTAGAGTTATTATCTACCAAAGAACCTTGATTAGCTAACTCTTCTACTGTTAAACTAGGCATCTGAGAAGAATTATTACCTACCAAAGAACATTGTTGATCTAACTCTTCAACTGTTAAACTAGCCATTTGAGAATCTATTTGAGAGGGAGTCAGTAGGTCTTTAATAACCAATTCAAATTGTGCTCTATCTAAATTTTGTATTTTGTCTATAATAATTCTACTATCAGCTGCTGAATTGCCTAACTTAATTCTATAAACTTGGAACAAAGCAACTATCTGATCTAATGTTAATCTAGAGTAAGGAAATTTATTGATGAGAGTCATACCTGAAGGACCACTGCCTTCAGCTTGTTTCCTTTTCTTAGCTTTGCTCAATGTGGAAGAGGGGTCTCCTTGCACTGTCAACCTGAGACTCTTCCTGGGCCCAGCATCTACTTGTGAGGTAAGATCTGGCACTTCTGGAGTTGGAACATGCTCAGAATCAGAGAGGCAAATGGCAGCATCAGGTGAAGCTCCCAGGCCCGAGTGTGAACTACGGAGCCTTCTGCCAACACCTCTAGCTTTGCTACCAGAGGGTTTAGGAAGAGACTTAGGGGTAGAGTTCTTAAATCCAGGTTTTGGTTTAGATTTAACAGTGAGAGGTTTTTTCTTCCTCCCCCATGTGAATTTTTTCTTAGGTTTAGGAAGAGACTTAGGAGAGACCCATTTCTTAGCTTGGGGAGGAGCACTAGTCTGACCATGTGGAATTTTGTTCAGTTTGTGGATTATGGACATGATCAGTTCAGAGTCAGTGTCACTCTCTTCAAGTGGGGTAGCAGCACCAGTATCACCAGTACCAGCATCCACTGCCAGCCCTTTGCCCTTATCTGGTGTAGTGAGTTTGCTGTCAGCACCAGTGTTACCAGTATTACCAGTACCAGTGCTCTGACCTCCAGCAGCCTCAGCAGCATCAGCACCAGTGGTATCAGTGTTACCAGTACCAGTGTTACCAAAGGTACCAGTGTCACCAGTGCTCTGACCTCCAGCAGCAGTTGTCAGGACAAGTGGGGTCTGGTGTGTATTGAGGGTGTTATCAGCATCAGTAGGTGTGTATTGGTTGTGGTCTGTTGGATTGGGATCAGAAGGTGGGAGAATGGGAGAAGAGTTGGTAATAGGAGTGGAGTGACTAGGACCTGCTCCATTGAGTATCTGTTGCAAGTAAGCCTCCCACTTTTCTTCAGTATCCATTTCTACAGCTTCCCCCATTTCCACCTCCTCAACTACTATCTCTTTCTCTCTAGCAGATGTAAAGGTAATCGGTGGAGTAGGTTCAGGACCAGTAGATACCATTCTAAAACTCCCTCCACCTTGAGCATTTCGTGAGGGACCAGTAGAATCAGCCCCTCTCTCTATGTCAGTACGTGTGGTTAACTCCCGACGTTCACTTTCCCCAAACTCCGTCCCATTGGGGTACGGTCGCCCTCTTTTCCGGCCAGCCCAGGCGTGAAGCGGCTCAGTGGCATCGGTTTCAATCTCAATGTCAATCACAAAGTGTGACATCATGCCAGCTGGATCACGGTAAGGTATGATGTGGGTTTTTGGTAGAAGTTTGAGGTCGCAAACGGCCAGCTTCAGGCGCACAAAGCGAACATCGTACCCGCTCTTAGTAGCACAGTCGATTTCTTGGACAAACGCACCAAAAGGGTTAAGAACCCGATCAAACTCAGCACAATCATCGAAAAAAATCGGGAAGTTATAAATGCGAACCCATACTACTTGCATAGCAATCCCGTCACTAAAACCCTTTTCCCAAGCAATGACGGGGAATTGCACATCGCCTAACCTGAGGTAGCCTCTGGAAGCGATCGATTCGAGCCATGTCGGATTGGGGGCTTTGATTAAGTATTTGTACTCGTCGAAGACGGAGGCCACCCAGTTGTGCTGATTGAATCGGCTTCGCAGTACATGCTCTACTTTTTCGGGGCCCCAGGCGGCGATATCATCCAATACAAAGCTTAGCATTAGGCTGGCTTCGATCGCCTGAGAGCGCGGTGTCGCAACCAGTGTGACTAACGGTGGTTTGATCGACATAGTATCCGACGGGGGCGATCGTCGCCGAAGTGGAATCGATCTGAGATGGTTCGATTTTGGAGGTGAGAAAGGTGGATGAGAAGTGAGGTTGCGGCAATCTGATGCTCGGTGACCTAGTCGATTACACGCAAAACAAAGCTGCTTATTGCGACAAGATCTCGCCAGATGGCCACGATCCCCGCATTTCATACAGATCGGCCGTTGTGATGTGGAGGCAGCGCGGATCTCAGCGATTTTGTTACGCACGAGAGTAGATTTGGAAGCAGTTTTCACTGTTGGTTTACGGGCTTGCCAGACTCGGACAGGCTGCTGCACTACATGTGAATATGACATTTGATTGTTACGCAGGCCGAGACGGGCCGAGACCAAAGATTCCGCCATTAATGGTGGATTAGAGGTTGTGTTGGGCTCAGAATTTCGAAATTGTTGTATAAATCTCTCCCGCATCAGTGCTACACGATGCGAAGTCATCATCTATCAGTCGAAATTGGAGATTGAGATCTGTTGTTTGTTTTTGATTCGCGTTTTTCTTTTTTGTTTTTCTCTTTTTTTTTTTTTTTTTTTTTTTTTTTTTTTTTTTTTTTCAATCGCTTTTCCTATCGCCAAAAATCGCTTTTCCTATCGCCAAAATCGCTTTTCCTATCGCCCACCTAGGTATGGGCCCACTTAACTGGTTGTTTGACAAATCCAACTCCATAAATATGCTCAATAATTTAATGTTGAATCTTCGTAACCATGAAATCCTATCCTACAAAGTAGATCAAGGAATAGCATCTGTGCTCACCTGGGTAGAAATAACTTGACTTGTGATAAAGTCCCCATATTCTTTGCTTACTTCGGTGGTGGTTCAGAAGCAAAAGACAGGGGCGAAGGGTAACAAAGGAAAACCTTTCTATCTACGAGAAAGCGAGCAATCCCATCTGTCTATCTACGAGAAAGCGAGCTAATATTAACCTTCAAAAAAAAAAAAAATCTATCTTACAAGAAACCCATCATAGCCAAACAATGTGTGACGAGCAAAGTGGTGATTTAAGTCATCTTATGCACTAAACGAAAGTGTTTTATGATGCAGTGAAGTGAAATAAAATTAAAACACAAGTATAGATGTTTTATGCATTATTTTTTATTAAATTTTTCTACTTTTGTTCTTACTACTTGACTTGATGATATTAGAACATTTTGGTATTTCTTCAATATTACATCTACTACTACAATCAAACACTAACACTTTAAAGAGATTTAGTTTATTACAAACTTTACTTCACTTATTAAATATAAGAATGAAAACATAAGATTGCTACCGTTCAGGTATGTCTAAGAATGTAAAAAATTAAGTCTTTTCACGTAATACATCACTGTACAACACAATGCATGTTTGTTATGTGTCGTGACTTGCGTGTCTCGTACCGTGACAATTCGCTTGACGTGATCATTTTTTACAAAATTGGCACGACACGTGAACTAGTCTGGTCACATCACGTGGTCACGCGAGTCATGTGAGAATAGTTAGATCTTAATTGAATAGTAAATTTTGATTAAACTAACTTAAATTACGAAAAAAAAATAGTCAAACATGACCCACTACATTTGGACACGACACATGTAGTCACGACGTGACTAACGTGATAGAAATAATAAAATCGTAACGTGTTTTGCAATTAGAACACAAACAATTCAGAATCCGTAAATCCAAAATAAAATAGCAAACATAATTTAAAACTTACAGTTTTGGAGTGACGACATTAATGATAGAAATAATAAAATCATAACGTGTTTTGCAATTAGAACACAAACAATTCAGAATCTGTAAATCCAAAATAAAATAGCAAACGTAATTTAAAACTTACAGTTTTGGAGTGACGACATGTTAAGCGGAAGCTTAAATACTGATCATCAATGGTTTTCCTCAGACGTGATGATGGAGACCTTAGACATTTTTCTTTTACTTCTCTATTTAATTTTTTATGGACGAAGTTTTCAGAATTTGAATACGTCCAAATAAGAGAAATGATTACAACATTATGAAACAGGGATAAACAAGATTCTTCAAGGCTAACAAAAGAGCATATATTCATCCATTATATCCTTCCAACAAAATTTCAAAATATTTAGTCTGGCTTTTATTTGTATTTTTTCTTGCAAGAATTCCTTTCAGTGCTCTACCGTATTCTGACCTAAAAACAATCGACCTGTACAGTAGTCTAGAATCCTACGCCAGATCTTGCTCACCAAATAAATCATGTGTTTCCCACAGCTCATGATGCGTTTCACTTCCCGGTAAATCACAAGTACTGGCAATGTTCTCCTCAAGTGCTTGAGCCTCCTCTGTAACAACGGTACCAGTAATAACAAGTTTATCCTTTTTCAGCCGACCTCTAGGTCTAAGTGGAGTTACATCTACCATCTCTTCCATTGACGAGACGGGACCACCATCTGACCCGGTTTCATCCAGAGTAGGCATCTCTCTCACATGTGACAAAATCTTACTCATGTGTTGCTGTGCATAATTAAACCTCTCTTTATTTACCGATGACTCTTGTATTATAATCGAAATAAGAGACCGCAATGCCCTTGATCGATACTTGTACCCTGTACTCTTGGGAAATATTGAACTCTCGCGGCGCCATCTGGCGGGCAGGTACTTGTCAGGAAGTGCAAAGCAATTCTTTAAAGAGAGTACCCGCAGAGCATGCCTGAATATATTTGAAAAGGTATCAGTAACATAACATATATAAGCACCCCTCCCCCCATGATTTCAAAATTTTAATTATGTATATTAAAATATAATTGAATTTTCATTATTTTTTTTAAGTTTTTGTATAGTTTAGCCCCCTCATGAAATGCTATCCGTGTGCTTGTAGCCTAGTAGTTAGAATTTCATTTAGTAATTGCGAAGACTTGGGTTCAAATCCTAGTTAATACTACACATTATATATTTTCACATATTATGCACTTTACATTTCAGCCCCCCCCAATCTAAATTTTCTAGTTCTGCCCCTGTCAGTCTCAACAGACAAGATTTCTAATCAACTCAACCAAAAAAATTAGCATAAAGAGGAGATTAGACCAATTAAAAGCTTTACAAGACCAAAAATTGTGATCATAAATCAGATTTCTCATTTCATTTTACAAGTCATGTCTTGTACTCGTGCCTTGTACTCAATTGATCCCAGTTCAATTTATTTATAGAGAAATAAATCAATTGCTCCTTGAGAGAAGCCGAGTGAACTTTACTCACTCAAATGTGAGCCAGACTATTAAAACTTTCAAATTTTTACCTGCACAAAATCCCAGACGACTCAAACTCCTTGCAGCTGCACCGCAAAAACTCGTCAGGTCTAATGCACAATACGACCTGGCCACCAGCTGGCTGCAAGCGGTGCCTTACCAGGTAGGCTTCTTGGTGTCTCTCATAAACTGCAAATTGAGTCGAGGCAATTAACTCTTGTTGAAACAAATTGAAGGCGTAAGGAGTGAGAATTGATGTGGCATGCTCCTCCATTGGCATGCATGTTTTGGTGCTCATGTTTTGGTAGTTTTGTCGCATTGTGGATTCTTCTCCTGCTTGGTGCTGTAGTTCTATTGCAACACGCACCTAAAAATAAGAGAAATAAAAATATTGCACTACCCTTCTTTTGTTTTCTACATTTCTTAATATCACAAAGGCCATCACATGTGTTCTAATATAAATCTGATTTTACTTGAGGTAGCTAGATTCCAAAAGTAACCTCAGAAATTAGCCCATTGTTGTCTAAGATATATACTAATTTTGAGCCCATGGTTGGAGAGAAACTTTAAGTAATGCAAATTAGAAGCAGAAAAATCTGCCTCTTATCTGTTATTTCAGCAAAAATGTATTTTCAAAGTAATAATTTGTCCTGGCAACTCAAAAGGTGAATCATGAGAACCTTTTTTATTTAATTTAATTTTTTTTTTTGCATTTTAGACATGAGAAGGGTCATGACTTTTGCACACTATCTATAATAAAAATTAAAAAGGATTAAATTAACAAAAGAGCGTGAACAACAGTTTAAAAGACGACCTGCTCGACGAAATCCCTCAGCCGAGTTTGTGAGCTCAAGAGACCTTTAAAGAAACCCTTAATCAATGCAGGGAAGTCAACTGCCCCAGTCAAACAACCAAAAAACCATCCGCGTAGAAATGGTAAGGTCCAATACTCCCTGTTATATGTCAGAAGGTTCATGTGCCGGTCTGAAGCGAGCCTGAACTCATTGACCATTTTACTCCACTGATCACTGAACTCTTCCAAACCACTGAAATTACAGACCCGATTAAATTCACTCGCAAATTTCTCAAACAGAGGGCCGAGAGAGGGAGAGAACCAGCTTTGGAGTTTGGATGTGATGTACCATGGAGCAAATGCATGCCGAGTGGTTGGTAATTCACTCATTACTGCTTCTTTGAGCAACATGTCTAGGTCAGTCAGAAGTGTTTGTGGAAATTTCCCATCCATTAATCGGACGAAAGACTGTGAGGATGATAAAAATTGACATGTTACGGAGATTTTACAGTCTGATCAAGATTGTTATACTGGGACAAATTCATTTTTTATTTGGGAGTTTAATTGATGCTTTAAAATGAAGATGTGGACAAATAATCTTAAAGAATACCGTCATACTGTTTTGGTTCATACTGTACTGGTATTGGTACTGATATATAATGGCCAAAATTACAGTCTTTGTTCAAAAATGAAGAAAACAACAAAAAGTTCACCTGCAGGGCCCACTGGTAAGAAGACGGCTTTTCATCCTGCAGCAGAGCACATCCAAAGCAAATGGCATTTCCGTAATTATCCATACCAAACCATACCCCTAAGGGTCTATCATATGCATACAACCTATACGTCGTATCAAACACAACTGCATCTCCAAAAATCACATACGCACGTGCACAATCAGGGTATACCCAGCAAATATTCTCAAGAGTACCATTTGAGTCGACTGAGAACTCAAATTTAAACTCCGAGTATCTCTCCTTCATCGCTTTGCATGCAGTAAGCAATTCAGCTCCTTCATTTTCAATATTTATGCTTTTTGATGCCTGTAGGAAGTTACGCATATCCCGCTCAGTAAATGTCAGCTGACCAGATCTCAATCCCTTCTCCATCTCTAGAGCACGCATGATTAGGTTCACGGTGTACCCTGCCTTGGCAAGAACCAATGCACGCTCCCGGTCCATGGAGGAAATATTTCTATAAGCCGGTAATTGCCGTACCTCATCACTATCCAACAATTCATGATTATGCTCATTGCTAACCTGTACAACTACCCACCGGGTTGTACCTTTGGAGACGTTTTTCTTAATTATCATACCAGCCTCACACTTGCACCGATTAGACTTTTTGTTTCTTTGCCTTTTCGGGTCACCTGTTTTTCTGGGACGGTATGCACCAGCACGGTGGCACACCAATTCCCTCTTGTAGACCCCTAATGGGTGGTTTGAGTTTCCTTTTGACCTCTCAGTTCTGATTGCAAACCCATTAACTCTTGCAAAACGGGTGTACTGTTCTTGGGCCTCCTCGGCTGTCTGAAAGGCCTGGCCCACATAGGGGGACTGGGTCTCAGTTGAAACAGTGGTATCAAAAGAGGTGGTTAATTGTGCAACTTGAAGTTGGTCAGGATCAAGTAGTAGCGAAATGCTGGTAGGGGTATTAGTGGAATTGTTGTTGCTGGTGCTTTGGTTATTTTCTTCTTCATCAGCATCAACTCGGAAATAACAGTGCTCGTCCCCGCAGGGGCATTTGCGTCTTTGTGTCAAAGAACCAATGTTTCTTGATGAAGCCCTTGTCATTTTTTTTTTGAATAATTATGAACAGGGCACTGATTTTTATACCTCTGCGGATTACAAAAATTGAATTAGATCAAGCGGGTAATCAAATGGTGGTGATTAGCTATCCCTGGGCAAATGCTGGTATATTACCAGTATTGAATGAAACACATGATTGGTGCAGTTTCTATGTCTGAATTAGTAATGCCTAAAATTCTCCATGGGATGAAATTTCCTTGTGCCGTTACTACATCATAGATTCATAGCTTGCAACTAATCTACGTGAAGTATGAAATTCTTAGTCACTGAACAGTGGATCCACACTCATTTACATATCAAGAAAAATCGCGGGCCAAATTTAGCACTAACGATTAATCTGAATGCTTTAGATTAATTAAAATTAAAAATTAAAATAATTATCAGCAAAATTAGCTAGAAAAATTAAGCTGGAGTGAATATAACAGTGAGCAGTTTTTAAGAGTACACCAGTTAATGGAGTGAGAACTAGGGTTACCTAAAGGAGATTATCAAGGAGAAGTCGAGTTCGATATTGCGACCCCATCTTGAGGAGATGAGATGCAGAAACTTTTTGGGTAAACAGAGTAGTTGCGTGTCGATGACTCTACGGTGGCGGATTTGGAAAAGAAGGGGGTTAATATATCATGGAGGCGTCGGAGGAACGGAAAAACAGGGGTGGGAATATCCAAAGAGGCGGGGTTCAGAGTTGAGAGCGCTGGCGTTGCTATAACATTTTTAAGAAACAGGATACATGGACCCACTGTTTCTGAGACAAGAAGAGAGAGTTGAGTCTGATAAAACACGCACAAAGCCCTTTCTTTCTAAAAACTCTCGTCCTTCTGAAATATGAAAAATAACTTAAATTGGAGTTCAACAAATGTTGTCATTTAATTTATACTATGTCAATTCAATTAATTAAGTAAATATCAATTTTAAAATATATCAAATTGGGATGAAACGACGGATTTAAATCGTTAAAACCAATTTACGAGTGATGTGTTTACATGCAAAATTTATAAATTTTTGAATTAATTTAGTATAATGTAGGGGTGTAAACAGACACGGATATCCGGCCGGATATCCGCTCCGAATCCGCATATAATCTGTATCCGGATTTAAACGGATACGGATATCGCGGATACGGATACGGATAATTATCAATTACTCATAGAAGATGCGGATACGGATACGGATATGGTTTTAAATTTTGATATCCGTTTACTATCCGTATCCGTATCCGTATCATGTGAGGTTTTAAATTATTTTGCCTTCAAGGGGATTTGAACCCATGTCATGTGAAGTGAAAGTCTAAGCAACCAAGGTACAAACCACTACACCACACTATCAATAAAATAAATATCTTATATTCTCTCATCTTTCTAACATTAATATCTCCATCAACTTACAATTATTCATTTATTTTTATATTTAAATTTTATTAATTATTAATTATATCTTAAAGTTCATATAACTCAATATCCGACAATTATCCGTTCTACATTCGTATTCGAATCCGTATCTGTAAATTATCCGCTCCGTATCCGTTTAAGGCGGATATGGTTTTAAATTTTGATATCCGTATCCGTATCCGTATCCGTTCATTGAAAGGCGGATACGGATTTGGTATTAGCATTATCCGCTCCGAATCCGCTCCGTTTACACCCCTAGTATAAAGTCATATGATACAAAAATAATGTAAAATAAATACATGACAATTAACTTAGAATCTTTTTTTTACTGCTTGGCTTTTATAAATTTTATATATAATCACATTACTCATGAAATAGATTGGTTTTAACAATTTGAATTCATCGTTCGAATCCAATTCGATAGATTTTGAAGACTTGGTAAGCTTAACAATCTGGTTCCTATGTAATTTGTTATAATTATTAAATATTTTTTAATATAATCTATCTCTTTTAAATAACATTGATATCAACGACTGGTCCAATAGCTTGAGTTCGATTCAACATTAGAGTTGTTAATGGAGCTTAAGATTATATCCAATAATTTATTGAATTTGAATGTGGATTTTGAAAGAAGATCACATAATTTATTAGGCACACAATTGGACTTATCTAGATTAAAGTCCATTACAGATATTATAAATAATATTGATTGAAAAATTCTCTAATTTCTTACACAAATTATTGTTAATTTGTTATTCATTATGAATCCCTGTAACTTTTTACTAGCATAATATCTTGTTATATCATGTAAGTTAGTTAAATTAAAGCTGTCTTCTCAATTTGCACTTCCATAATACAAAATGATTACATGTTCACTAATTTTATTTAAGCATTTGTTGTTTTAAACATTTTCATACAATATTTCAAATATAATATGAATGTGATTCGAAATCCGCTTAGGTAATGAGTACAAATTTGTATTTAGGTTCTCAAATATAATATAGATGTGATCCGAACTTAGATTCGGACTCCGCCGTTCTTTAGCTTATGCACTGTAAATCCCGATCTTCAAATTCCCTTAACAAAGCGCCTTCTTTGCTCGACGCATCTCGCAGTCATGTTTGCGCGTAACCAATTTTCTAAAGCTTTCATCAATTTACAGCGATTTACCCAATTTCTTGCCATACCTTTTTCCACGAAACCTTCAATTCCAGTGAGAAATTTCTCTCTTTTCTACCTTAAATCAGACAGTATTTCTAGCCTTTCCCATTATCCAATTTATTCCCAAAGTTTGTGACCAGAGCTCTTTCTTCCTTGTCTAGGTGCCCTTCTCCTAATGAAATTCTCATTTTAGATGATCCTAAGAGTTTCAGTTCAAGCAATTCTCTCGCCCATGAAAACTCAGAGGCTAATAGAATTTATGAAACTATAGTTACAACCATCAAATCAGGCAAAAACTTTGAAAAAACACTCGATTTGCTTTTGAGTTGAACTTAACAGTGAAGTAGTAGACGACAAATTACAAAGGCTAAGGTATGAGGAGAAATTGGCCTTTCGATTCTTTACTTGGGCTGGGAACCAAAGCCGGTACAAGCACCAACCCAACACTTACAATTTCATGATTGATGTTTTGTCAAGCACTCGGTACAAATGCCAACAATTCGGGGTTGTTTGTGACATTTTGGATTACATGAAGAGAATTGGTAAGAATTCAGTGCCCCTTGATGCACTATTATCTATTCTGAGAGACTATACTGACAAGCACTTGACCCATTTGAAGAAATTCCTGAAAAAGAAAAAAATTAGAATGAAAAACCCACCTGAGACCGATGCACTCAATTTGCTTTTGGATGCTCTATGCAAATGTTACCTTGTCAGAGAAGCGGAGGAAATTTTTCACCGCGTGAAGAAAAAGGTTACTCCCAATTCAGATACATTTAATATTTTGTTTTTTGGCTGGTGCCGAGTCCGGGACCCAGTTCGTGCCATGAAATTACTCGAAGAAATGATGTTACTTGGACATACACCTGATAATTTCACCTACAATTGTGCAATTGATTCCTTCTGTAGTTGCGGTATGGTGAAAGAGGCCAGGGACTTGTTCGAATTTATGCTAACCAAAGGTTGCACTATGTCTTCCCCAACAGCCAAGACCTATTCTATAATGATTGTATCTCTTGCAAAAAGTGACATGATGGTTGAGTGTTTTAAACTCCTGTCTGAAATGAGAAACTCTGGTTGCCTACCTGATGTTAGCACCTACAAAGAGATGATTGAAGGAATGTGTCAGGGTGGAAAGATCGACGCTGCCTACAAGGTGCTCGATGAAATGTCTAAGACAGGTTTTCCACCTGATATACTCACCTACAATTGTTTTTTGAAGGTGCTTTGTGATTTAAAGAAAGCCAAGGAGGCCATGAGCTTGTGTAATAAAATAATAGAATCGGGCTGTGAACCAAGTGTACACACATACAACATGCTCATTACCATGTTTTTCGAGATGAATGAACCCGATCAGGCGGTTGACATATGGCATGAGATGGATGCGAGACGATGCAAACGTGTGGTCGATACATATGCATTGATGATTCATGGTTTGTTTGATTCAGGAAGAGAGAAAGAGGCATGTCTTGTATTGGATGAGGTGATAGATAGAGATCTCAAGTTACCATACCGAAAATTTGATTCGATCATGGAAAGGCTGTCTGCTGTTGGGGACTTGCGAGCAATCCATCGGTTGTCCGATCATATGAGGAGGTTTTATAATGTTGCAATGGCCCGGCGGTTTGCGATCACGCAAAAGAAAATAAGCATCAGCCTGAGGAGGAAGAGGCAGTGATTGATAAGGAAAATTTTCTTTTGTTACTAAAACTTCAAAACAATATATATCTTGCATAAATTGTATAATTGGAATTATTATCACTTCTATAGTTCCACTTTGGATTGCATTTTTGTTTTCTTGTACTTCAAATTCTGATGCCATCTCCTTAATCAAACAAAAGAAATTAAAAATAATGTATATGAAGGCTTTCAATTTGGTCAATTCTAGCAAGCATTCAATTTTGTTAGTACATTGATTGATCATTAAAAGATTAAATTGTACATGTAGGCTTTATTATTAATTAAGACGTTTATAAAATTTTAGTCAATTTAAATTTTTTATGCTTTCCTTCAAATAATCAAATTCCTTTTGATACATTTTCATTTAATCTTACTGAATTTAAATATACTAAGATTGTAGCCAGCTGATTTTTTTTTTCTTTCTGGAGTAGATCATCTGAAGGAGATTAATTTCGTTTTTAATTACTTCAAATCCTATTTATGAGAAAAAAAATAACGTGTTGCATGATAAATTTCTAAATTTATGTAATCTGTCTCTATATTTTTGCAATAGGTTGTATCTTCTTCTTTTTTTGTGTTATCACAAGTAAGAAGAAGAAGAATTTTTTTTGAAATAACAATAGATTGTTTGAACAAAACAACAACGGAGAGGTGGTTTTAGCTAAAAATAATTTGCACCGTTACATTAAGGCAAGTTGAAAATATGGTCGACCATCCGATCATGATCAGACGGTTTAGAGTAATTGAAAAAAATACATGCATCAGCAACAGAAATCTAAATATAATCTTGTAATACAGAATAACCACATCCTCCATCTGCCCGGCGTGAAGAAAGTGGAAGAGAGAGAGAAACGTACAAAAAAAAAATTTAACGCTAGCTTATCCAACGGCAATGATTTGCGCAAGTTCACCAGTAGATAAAACCGACGGCCAAGATGTTGTTCCTTTCCTCTATTGTAGGGACGCGTCAAGGCGCAACTGGCAGGTTAAAGTGAAGCAAATTTGTCACGCGGTTATCTGTTATGTTCCGGCATGTCACGAGTAACGTAATGTATTCAATGGAAAATAACACTTCATGGTATGTCACAAAAACTGACCCAGTATGTAACGTGATCAATTTTTCTAACATTATTTTTTATTTTAATTTATTTTGTAATATTTCTTATTTTTTTAACTTTTTTCTATGTACTAACTTACAACCTAAAAAAATAATTAAATGTAACTAGTCACGTCACGTTTGATCATGTGATCACATGTAACGTGATCATTCATGTGACGTGATTGTTCTTCATCATTTTAGTCATATTATGTCACATAACGTAAAAAAAAAATTTGATTACGTACCGTGTCGTCCATTTTAGTCATATTAGGTCACGTCACGTGAACAGAAAAACATTTAATCACGTGGTGTGACATGGCATGACCAAGTCACAACGTGTTAGTCGCGTGACGTTTAAAGTACCGCCACATAATGGTACACCTATTTATGGTTCCCGGTCTACTATATCATCCAACCGTGTGTAACTTTTCTGTTGCAGCTTTTTCTCGCCTATGGTATTACCTTTTTTTTTTTTAAGAAAAACCCATAGGCGTCTAACATTACCAGCATAAAAAGTGTTTGTTACAATAAATAAGCAAATAAATACAGAAAGAAAATAAAGCTAGTGTTTGCTTAAGTTACAAATGAAATCATCATAAAGCAACACTGAGAAGGTAGGCACCTAAAAGCCCCGTGCTCTACAAGAATTCTACTATCCATTATCAAACAGAAGAATTCTGCACTGAGTCGTTCTTCTATGACTGGCTCGTTGTCTCTTCTCGTACGGCCTGTGGTATTGCTGCGTGATCACATGACATAACTAACACATCGTGACTTGGGCACGTCATGTCATGTCACGACACGCGAGCAAAATTGATTTTACGTGACGTGATGTGATGTGAAGTGACTAAAATAGTGAAAAACTGTGTTTAATTATTGTTTTTAAGTTTAACTTAATTCAAAGAAAAAATAATAACATGTACCAAAAAATAATAAACTATTATAAAGTAAATTATAATTGATAAATAATGTTGAAAAAATTGATTACATAACGTGGCGTGACGTGACCAAGTTAATTTACATGACGTGACGTGATATGACTAATTAAATGATGAAAGACAATCATATTATGTGATCAAAACACGTGACGTGACGCGCCGTGATTTGATTGGTTCCAGCTTGACTATTACCTTGTCTAAATCCTTTGCAGACAACTTTGATTTTGAAAATTTAGACACGACGAGTTAATGTGTGCCGTGAAATGTAACGCTAGGAAACAAGTGGGGGTATATATGACAGGCATCGAATCAAATTTAATCTGATGTGAGGTCAGATCCGTTCTCCAACAAATTCTTGTGAAAGATTAATATTATAAAGACCATTATTAAGCTCGAAGGAGTCCTTTATAACACAAAACAAGAGATAAAATTTAATAAGTAACCAAAATTTTTTTGTAAATATTGATATACTTATAAGGTTATTTTGTAGTCTTTTATATTTTTGTATCTGTTTATGTATAGAAATTTTAAATTATTTTGATCAGTTCTTTCTTTTTGAATAATTCAAGGAATGAAATCCGTATTTTCCTCAATTCGAAAGACATTCTCATCTTTAGGAGAATGATGATTATCTTAAAGAAAGAAAAAAAAAAAAACCACAATGGTCTACAAATTTGAACAAAGGGGCTTGGACCTAATTTCAAATACACTACTATGGTTTAAAATCTAAGCCCAAATCTGGGGAAGAAAGCCCACATGATTGTCTACAAATAAATAGATTGTAATCCAAAGACAAGCGCACATGCACATGATATAATCAACAAAATAGTACATTGTGTGATAGAAATAGGAGGGAAGCTGCATGCTTCAACCAGTAGTAAATGAAGAGTAAATATAAGTTAAACAAACTAATTAAGCGTACCAGTGTAAATATGACAAGTACCTTTTTTTGTTATTAATTAAAATTTAGGATATGTACCGGTCCATTTACATGATTTGATTACAATGTAGGATCATTCGGCTTAGGATACATCAGTCTCGGCTTTGGATCAGTCGGATTACATGCTCATGATCATCTCGGTTTGTAGACCAATTTGTAGACCGAATTTGTTGGGGTCTTGGTTTGAAGATCGATCACGTTCTGGTTACGGTTCACGCAGATAGAGCACGCTTTTTTGGATTAGACAAAAAGTTTCCAGCTGTGCTTTGGTTGTTCTGAAAAAAGTTTAACAAGAAGTTATTGTACTACTTATTCTGTGTATCGTGGTTTCACGTCCGCTGCTATCCGCATGAAATAGCACAACGCTAAAATAATAGACGGTCGGTTGTTGATTTAAGTTGAATTCATCGAAACCGTCTAATCTTGATGAACGCCGCCACTTCTTATAGCATTCTGCTACTATCTGTTCTAAGAGAGTACGTAGCGAAAGCCAATCTGCGTAAGTATTTGTGACCTTCTAAGTTCATACATTCTAGTAATAATTTGCTTTTGGAAGTTATTAATTTTCTTAGAGCATGGGCATAAAACATGAACCCCGGCAGTTACAAGATATGTACGTGATTCTTGAGCGTCTGATTGAGAATGATCAAACAGTTCCGAATAACTCTCAGTGACTATATAAAGGAAGGAAGTCACCTCACTTGGTCACTCCTACAAAATTCTTTAACCTTTCCAACCGTACCGCCGCCCAACTCGACAACCTCCCGCTCCCTCCACCACCTCCAAGCCACCTCCAAATAAACTTTCCAAGATGAGCATTCAGCCCAAGAAAGAATATGCTCGTAACAAAGAGAGCCGTGAAACCAACTCTGGCTTTGGTACTTCCAAAGGTATGAATCAATTTCATAATTTTTTTTAAGCTACTATATCTGATCTATCAATGCCGATGCATGGCTTAATGCTTTCCAAATTAATTCATGCTTGCTAAATTATTCAGGAATAGAAGTAAATGATCGGTCGCCTTATTTCACGCTCTATCAAAATAAGAAGGGCGAGAATGATGAAGCGCAACACTATGCTGCAATTAATAACAACAACAATAACAGAGATGGTGTCACCTTAGCAGGATATCCAGGCAAAGGTCAAAACGGTGGTGTGCGTAAAACGCCCGTCATGGGTAAAGGCCTTTGGAGCTTAGAAGATGATCAGTAAGTTACATCTCTAACATCTTTATATTATTTCTTTAATTAGAATATAACTCTTACTTGATCATACACATATATATATATGTTTATCTCAAAAATTAAAGTATATTCTTTAATCTCTTCATAGATGTTTGAGGCAGTTGGTTAATACCTATGGCGAGAGAAAATGGTCGGAGATAGCGAAATCCTTGGACTCGAAAACAGGAAAGCAGTGTAGAGAAAGATGGCACAACCATCTCCGACCTGACATCAATGTACGAATTTCTATATTTCAGTTACATATATGGTCTTTATTTCAATTAAATTAAAATATCATAAAGTTTCTATAGAGATTTAATCGAATTAAAATATTCATATGTACTGATATTGTATGTAAATGTATTTTTAGAGGGCATATGAGTAAATCAATCGTTGCTATATCTTTTTTTATTTTATTTTTCTATAGAAAAGAAAATATTTGCTTAATTGTGATGTCAGTTTTTTTTTTAGAGTAGGTCCAATTAAAATCTAACAAATTACCTTAAGACTACCTCTTGTCTTGTTTCAACCATATATTAAAGACTTTGATCCTCCTCCATGATCAGTGTAAGGTCACTATTTCTATCAAATTAAAGAAATAAAATTGACTTGCCAATTTAGATTAAGCAGTGTATATATGTAACTTAATTTGTATACATAATACACACACACTTTTTTTTTTTTTTGAGTAAAGAAAGGGATCAGGGCTCAGGCCCCTCTTTTCATGGTTTATATGTTTCCTTGTTATATTATTCTGAAGAATTGTTTTTCTGATATTGTACATGTACTTCACTAAAATTATTGCTCTGTCATAAAACATATGCAATTTGTAGCAAGTGTTAAATGGTGTAGAACTGTAGATAAATGCAAAATTTTGGTTGAGGTACTAAAAACATTCAAAATTTAACCTGGAATTTGAGAATATACAAAAGAAATTCTGAAGGATTTTTTTTTTTTGGGAAATAAGGCTACAATTAAGGCCCGTTTCATATAGAAACTGATTGGTAACTTACAAAATAGAACATTTCAAGATCAGACATAAAGTCCAACTCATATTCATAGATAATAGAACAGAACATGTATAATTAATAGTAAACCTTGCTCTCTTCAAAATTCCAAATTATGCATGGTGCAACTATTTATGCAAATAACCCCAAAGGGAAACGGAATTGGAAATAATTTTGCGACCTTACTCTCATGCAATGTATCAAGAGGCTGACATGCATGATGTACATATATGTACAGCCGTTTTTATTTTGTTGTTCACAAAAGGTGGTTTGATATATACGACGCCACTTTCCTTACAAGAAACTGACTAGTAATTTAATACATATATAGCACGTATATATATATATATCTCTAGCTAGCTAGGTAACCTGCTGCACCTATTGATCTAGCATGAGTTAGTAATGAAGCAAATTTAATTAGTAACAATATATATACCTAGGAGATCTTTGTCAAAATTAAACAAGCGAAACTGATCAGTTTAGATTAATAACTTAGCTAAATATATATATCTTTTGTGTTCATATGTACATTGTGACTTCAGTTATATTTATTTCGGCTTTTTTTTTTTCCTTTAGACCTCATGTACCCATCAAAGCCCAATTGTAATATATAGTGGTTAATAAAAACTGTTTAGGCCTAAGAATTTCTGAAAATTTGGATAAAAAATCTTGCTAATTAAACAAGTGCTTTTATTTGAACTGCTTCTACAATCATCACATATATATTTCCATCAGTTAATTTTCTGACATGATGGGATTTAGTATATTTTAGCAACCACCAATATGTATATATGAAGTGCTAGTTATTTTAATTTAATTAGAACCTGCTAACACATTACACATACAAAGGGAAAACAAAAACAATTATATATATGCACACAAGTTAGTGGCTTGCTAGTTTCTTGTTTCTTAAATTGTTTTTAATGGCTTTGTAGGAACAACCCTGGACAGAAGAGGAGGAACAACAACTCATCGAGGCGCACACTACGTATGGGAATAGGTGGGTTCAAATTGCAAAATTTATTCCGGGCCGAACTGAAAATTCTATTAAAAATCACTGGAATACCAACAAGAGGAAGAACTCTCGAAGGACCCGCGTATATAAGAGGGCCAAAACTCGGACAATTTTGCAAGAATACATTGCAAAAGTTGATCCGATCAGTGAGCAAGATGAAAAGAATGAATCATCAGATGCTCAAGCCGAGATGCCGGCTCCAGAAGAGAAAGTAGTCTACAACGGCTTTAACTTGAACCAACCCGGGATGCCAGAAGCAGAAGCAGATATGAGGTATCAAAGCGCCAACTTGATCAACCCGTACCAGTTTCAGATGCCATACATGCAAAATGAAATGATGTATGGTACTGGTGTCAACTCAAACCAGCCTGCTGGGATTCCAGACCTAGGGATGAACCTTACTCTCAACCAACTTCTCGCTCTCTACAGTGATGCGGTGAATCCGGTGGGGTCATTCACCGAGTTGCTAGGCCTAGGCCTAGATGTTAATAATAACATGTATGCACCAGTACCGCAGTTTGGGCCTTGGGGCCGATATGTAATTTCTCATAACATAGGCCCAGTCTACTTTGGTGATGATGTGGGTTGCAGCTCTTCTACGCATGGTGCACCAAGCAAGGCGCCGACTGAGAATTGTTACAAGAACATGGGCCCGATGATGAGCTCTGATCAGAAGGCTACTGTAGATGTCAAGGGTAAGGGTAAGATGTATTTTCTAGGGTGACTGTCAGTGATTCGGTGATGTTAGGATCCAACCTATGAGGGATGGTGAGATGAAGACTTTTTCTTCTTTTTTTTTAAAGTTTTTTTTTTTTTTTGTATTTGTGTTTCTTGATCAGAGAAACATGAGAGCTTGTGTTGTTAGATTATGTTATTGTTAAAACTTATATGGCTATGTTTGTGTTAGAACATGTCTAATTGTGCCATGTGTTGTTAAGATATTTCTTGCTATATATGTTGTGCTGTTTTTTGGACATGTTAGTTATACTTAAAATTTGGTTGATTTAATAAATGTTGTTGATTTTATATATTAAGTATTTATTTTGATTTTTATAGTGTTGCAGTGTTGGGGCCTGGGGGGTGGGGAATAGCCGAAGGGTATATTTCATAATAAAATAAAAGTAAAGGGATTAAGAGAGTACTAGTTTGTAAATAAGAAAAGTAACGATAATCTTAACAATAAGGCCCATGGGCCGGCCAGCCATCATTAAAATGTTCGAATCCCCCCGCACCGAATCTTCTCATTTTAATTTGAATTTCAACTGGGCCGTTAAACATAATATTTTATCGCATCATATGAGTATTATTACTTGCATCTCACATCCCTGGAAGTGGGGGCGTTCCGATGGGTGCTTAGACTGTTCGATATAATATCATCCGTGCGGTACACTTCCGTTAATTTATTGTCAGCAGCGAAAGCGAAAAAAGTCTCGCTGGAAGAGTATCCTATTCTCTTCACTTTAGTGTTTGAGATTTACTCTCAGCCGCTTTCAGATTCGGACTAGCACAGGGGCAGTATTATTTGGGCTTTGACATTCGTGCAAAGTTAAAAGAACGGTCCGGGTCTACTAATTCTAAAAGTTTCGCTTTTACGGTACCGGGGAGGATGTGAATTCAACATTCTGTTGGTTAGTTTCAATATGTTGATAGTTTTTTCCTTATCTATTGTTTAAATCAACAGAGCTCCTTCGACCCCAATTGTACCTTAGGTTGAGGCAAAAATCAGGTATATTTCCCCTTTTAATTGTGAGTTGATTAATTTTTGTCAAAATTGGCGATAGTGATGCAGAATTAAGTTGCAATTGGTCATAATTGCACATTTCTGATGTCCAAATTATTGTTGCAGTCATAAATATCTAATTTGTGAGTTGTTGTATTTGGTATTTCATTATACATTATGTTGGATTTGATACCAGTTATTATTGTAGCATGGAGGACTTGATACCAGTAATTTGTGAGTTGTTGTATTTGGTATTTCATATACATTATGTTGGATTTGAGTTGTTGGATTTGGTATCTGATCTGCTCATCTCTTCACAAACAGTGTCGCTTCAATCTCTACAGTTTATGAAATTCTTGGAAGATATATATGAGTGGCATTTTAGCTATGATGATTGTATATGCTGGTGTGTTATGTTAAGGTTTGTTGAGAGTAACTTTGGAGATTGTCAAGGCTTGTATTTCTATTTCTATTTTTTTTTTTCATATTTGTAAATGATTGTTGATGTTTAAAGGGTTGAATCTGTACCAGTGCTGGTACCAATGCTCAATATTTGAGATGCACATACCATCAATTCGTCAAATTTTACATTTATTTTATTTAAACCCTCGATTTATTCATTGCTTTGAGCTGAGCATCATTTTGCTGCCATGTTCATCATTTTGTACAACTAACGATGCATATTCTGACATGAATAAAGAACAGCTCCTTTACAATGTACATATATACAACAGGCAAATAAAATTGCGATACTAAAAACAAGCAGCATCAACCGCTAAAATATATAGCAATGCATATTCTGACATTACCTGAGAAGGTTATAACAATACGTAATCAACACATATAACAATTGGACATAAGACACCTCGTGATTGGAAGAAAGTTACGGTAGCAATGTATCCATTTTTCATCACCTGGCAGTTGCAAGAAAACACATGGCAAATGTAAAAACTTGAGGCTATCAAAATGTAAAATATATACCAGTTGAACCTTGGGTCTGAGTTGCAGCCCGACCACCATTCCCTACACCCTACTTTCTCCTGAAATATGAAAAAGTTGAAAATCTTTGATGTATAATTTCGGGGAGAAAGAAACTAAATTAAGCATCTGATACACTTATACAACCTTCATTTGCTCCCATTCGGTACTTGTGGTTTCTGAACATAAATCGGTGAGAATACCCACTTTTATTCTAAAAAAAAAAAATGTGTGCTCAAACCATGCAGTATTGTACCAGCAGGAAAATGTGTGGTGCCTACAGAAACAAAATGTTTTACTAGAGCATTGTTGAGTGCAGGCAGATCGGTACTATAATAGGAAAAGATTTAGTGCAGGTAAACTCAGTCCAATAACACAAATTACTAAGCCACACTATTCAGAAATTCGCGGAAAAAATTTGGAACTATAGTTTTTAAAAGAAGTTAAGTTGTATTTTGCAATGTTCCTCGCTTCCTTTTCAACAAGTCAGTAACAGAAAGACACCAACATAAGCAAGAGTATAAACCAATAAACCAACACTCTGTAGCCTAATAACTTCAACAAATCTTTTGACCTCACAGTAAAAACCTTCATTGAAACTTTACCTCCGGTTTCAGTAACAACATCCCCTTGACCCACCATGAAGTACCCTCAAAGCATCACTGCTCAAAACATCAACACCCAACTACAATACCAAAATATACAAGAAACTACAACATGAAATAAGACACATTGACATATGCTCAGACAGTAACCAAGAGCCAAAGCCCACACCAAATGGCATAAGCCTAATCAACTTCCTCTATCTTCGGACCAGTACCAGTGGGACCACTTGAGGTCGGACCATCCTCATCCATAGCTGCGCCAGGTGCACCACCCTGGTACATCTTAGCAATAATCGGGTTGCAGATGCTCTCGAGCTCCTTCATCTTGTCTTCAAACTCCTCCGTCTCAGCAAGCTGGTTGCCATCAAGCCAGCTGATCGCCTGATCAATTGCTTCTTCGATCTTCTTTTTGTCATCAGCTGGTAGATTTGAAGAGATCTTGTCATCTTTGATTGTGTTCCTCATGTTGTACGCATAGTTTTCTAGAGCATTCTTTGCCTCGACCTTTTTCTTCAGCTCTTCATCTTCGGCCTTGTACTTCTCAGCCTCTTGAACCATCTTCTCTATCTCTTCCTTGCTGAGTCGACCCTTGTCGTTGGTGATTGTGATCTTGTTCTTCTGGCCAGTAGTCTTATCCTCGGCCGATACATTCAAAATACCATTAGCATCAATATCAAAGCACACATTGATTTGGGGCACGCCTCTCGGTGCCGGAGGTATGCCGGACAGCTCGAATTTGCCGAGAAGGTTGTTGTCCTTGGTGCGGGCCCTTTCACCTTCATAGACCTGGATCAGCACACCAGGCTGGTTGTCCGAGTAGGTGGAGAATACCTGCTCCTTTTTGGTGGGAATGGTGGTGTTTCGCGGAATCAAAACGGTCATGACACCGCCAGCTGTCTCAAGACCAAGAGACAATGGGGTGACATCAAGCAGCAGCAAGTCCTGGACTTTCTCGTTACCTTCACCGCTCAAAATGGCAGCCTGAACAGCAGCACCATATGCCACAGCCTCATCAGGGTTGATGCTCTTGCAGAGCTCCTTGCCATTAAAGAAATCTTGAAGAAGCTGTTGCACTTTTGGGATCCTAGTAGACCCACCAACAAGCACAACATCATCGACACTACTCTTGTCCATCTTGGCATCTCTCAAGCACTTTTCAACTGGTTCCATGCACTTCCTGAAGAGATCCATGTTGAGTTCCTCAAACCGAGCTCGAGTGATTGTAGAATAGAAGTCAATCCCCTCGTACAACGAATCAATCTCAATGGTGGTCTGGGCAGTGGAAGAGAGGGTTCTCTTAGCTCGCTCACAAGCTGTTCTGAGACGCCTGAGAGCCCTGGGATTACCAGTAATATCCTTCTTGTGTTTGCGCTTGAACTCCTGCACAAAGTGGTTCACCATTCTGTTGTCGAAGTCTTCACCACCTAGGTGGGTATCACCGGCTGTTGCTTTCACCTCAAATATTCCCTCCTCTATGGTGAGGAGGGACACATCAAAGGTTCCACCACCAAGGTCAAAAATCAGAACATTCTTCTCTCCTGAACTGGCATCTTTCTTGTCAAGGCCATACGCAATAGCAGCTGCAGTTGGCTCATTTATAATGCGCATGACATTGAGGCCAGCAATTACACCAGCATCTTTTGTAGCTTGGCGTTGAGAATCGTTGAAGTAGGCAGGTACAGTCACGACTGCATTTTTTATAGTGGAACCAAGGTAGGCCTCGGCAATCTCCTTCATTTTGATAAGGACCATAGAGGAGATCTCTTCAGCTGAAAACTGCTTCTCCTCACCTTTGTATTGGACCACAATCATGGGCTTATCCCCTGGACCAGGGATCACCTTGAATGGCCAGAGCTTCATGTCGCTTTGGACTGATGGGTCCGAGAATCGACGCCCAATCAAACGCTTCGCATCTGCAATTTTTACGAAACAGAGAAGTTAGAATGTCTCTATAAATACACTGCCTTGGCAAAAAGACCAATGGGAGGAACTATTAACAAGTACCACAGCACCTGAAAAATATCTTTGAAACAGCATATCCACAAACAACTTAAATTCCTAGGTGTTTTTCAATAATAACAATAATAATAAAAAAAAAATAAGGTTTCATTTAAACCAAAAGCAACTCTTCATAGTAAAAGTAACACAACAATTCAATAACAATATGCAAGTTGAACAGTGCTTAATACCAAATTGGATTTTATTATGCCATAAATTTCGTTTTGATTCAGGAGTGCTCTTAATTCCACAAAATAACTGAGCTTTAGCTATAGCAAAATCTTCGCAGAAATTGGGAATTCATTCAGAAAACATTAATGCTACAATTTGGTAAAAACTGATTTGCGACAAACATGATTTTAGTTTACAAGTAAATAACAAATCATAACCTTGACTTTTATATTTATTTTTAACATGCAGAGACTACCAAGAAGTTAATTAAGGCTAAATAAAATCAGTACTTATCAGCATAGAACACATCTACATATCCAAATTACTTAATAACAACAAACAGGCACAATTCTAAACAGAGAAGGAATGTAGAAAGAGAGACAAAATTTTGAAAATAATTGAACTTACCGAAAACAGTGTTGGTAGGGTTCATGGCAACCTGATTCTTGGCTGCATCTCCGATCAGCCTCTCCGTGTCTGTAAAGGCCACGTATGACGGAGTCGTACGGTTACCTTGATCATTCGCGATAATTTCAACCCGATCATGTTGCCACACACCAACGCACGAATAAGTGGTACCGAGATCAATTCCGATGGCTGGACCTTCGCCCTTGCCCGCCATTATCGATCAAAACTAACAAATCAGAACAGATAGCGATGAAAAAGTTTAAACA
The DNA here is from genome assembly GCA_011114355.1 of Carex littledalei. Taxonomy (NCBI): domain Eukaryota; kingdom Viridiplantae; phylum Streptophyta; class Magnoliopsida; order Poales; family Cyperaceae; genus Carex; species Carex littledalei. The sequence continues at coordinate 5,393,827 of CM022081.1, forward strand.
ATGGAGAGAGGTTTTTGAGAGCACTTTACTTTTGGAAGCTTTCTTTTCAAATCCGAGAATGAGAAATGGGTGTCGAGAGGTTTTTAAGGGCTTATTTTTTAATTCGAGAAAGTTCGGAATAGCGATATCTGAACCGTCCAATGGAGAGAATCGGCGGTGGGGATGGTTCGCTGGAGATCGACCAAGTTCTAGAACTATCGCGTGGAAGTTGAAACAAGCGGGAACTATCTACTGACTGAGATTTAGTGGAGAGGACCAGAATTCGTATATCACCTGAGGTAACACAATATTTCTGTTTGAATCTGGAATGTTCCTCAACAACTACTTGAGCCCATGCACTTCATTTTGGACTGGATTGGTCCAGATCTCGATCAAACGGCTGTGATCTTAAACAGAAATATTTTGTTACCTCAGAAGATACACGTTTGAGAGGACCAGGGCCAGCCGATCAATTAGGCGGGTTTGGACCGCATCGAATCCAAATCCTTTGAGGTAACTAAATATTTCTGTTTGATTCACGGCCGTCCGATTGAAATTTGAACCAATTCGATCTGAGGTAGAACGTACACGACGCTTTAATAGCTATACGGATTCTGATTAAACGGTTCAGATTCAAACAAAGATATTTTGTTACCTTAGATGATACGAATTCGGTACAAATCCTTCCAGCTACCGGACCAAGTACAGTTAGCTTTTTATTAACTCTTTGAGTCCAACAATTGAAATTTCATACCTACAACTCAGATCTAATTTGCACAGAATTCGTATAATTTGCATAGACAATTTATATTACGAAACCATTTAAATTTGTTAAGTTAGATCTAAATTTATTTGCACGAATTATAAAGCAAATCGGATAGTTTAGATCTGATTTTAAATAGAATAGTTTCAAAAGTTTTTGGACAAAATCTATTTTTCTTTTATTTGTTGGTATGTAGTTATATTTTTATAAAGTTTGTTGAAAATGTACGCATTTAGAGAAATCAATTTGTTTAAAATAAAGACAAATCATGAACAAATATCTTTTACAAATATTACAGGTCAGTTATTTAATTACATTTTGCTAATTGTATATGAAAATTAATAATTATATAACATTAATTATGCTATTAATGGACCGTTCAATTAGCACGAAAACAATAGACAAAAAAATTATTTTCTATTATAGTATTCTTTAAAAAAATCATTATTGTGTATTCTATAAGGATAATAAGTTTTTTTAATATGAAAAAATAGAAATGGAATCATTATTGTGTATTCTATAAACTTCAATCGAACAAATTAAAAATATTTTGTTCAGCAATCTACAATTTTTCAATAAAAAAAACATTAACTAAAATAGAATCTGTAACAAAAAAAAATTACAAAATGAGATATCCTTTATAAAACCCCTTATCCATGGAAACACACTTATTTTCTTTCAAAGGAATTACATTTTTTTTTAAAAGATGCACTTCACTTAAAAATTAGTAATGATTATTATGCAGATTCACCAAATTTTTTCAGGTTCAAAATAAAAGGATAATATATTCAACATTGAACTCGTTTTTCTAATAAGCATATAAAATATTCTGAAAAAATTAATTAAAATTAAAACTTGCATAACATAGTTACACACATTTTAAAATTAAGAACTATTCTTTTTCAACATTTTTAATAATGAGTAAGGGATAAAATGTCACATTGTTTTCGTGCCCCAAACATCTTTGTTTTCAAAGTTCAAACAATTGATCTGAACCGCTCAACATGATCTCCATATTAAAATATGTTTGGAGACCAAATTTTATGTTTTTGAAAAAAAAAAAATTACTATTTGTTAGATGAGTACAAAATCACTATTTTACAGAAAATTCTAAACCATTCAAAAACAGATAATTTTGTACATATATCCAAATACATTTTTTTACTATATGTTGTTCTTTAATTATTTGAATAGTTAGGTGTTACTTGAGATCAATAAAGTATTATATGAAGGTCAATTACATAATGAAAATATGAAATGCCGCTCACCAGAAAAAATATGTCTTGTGGCTTTGTGGCTTTGGAATTGGTATGAGACTACCAGTACCACATTGTTGAAGCACTAATTGCTCAATGTACAACCTTAAAATAAATTATAGTTATACTTTATGTTGTTCTGTGACATAAATGCAATTCTTCCTGGCTTATTTATGGTTCAGTCTCATTTTACCAATTATGTCTAATTTTACCAATTATGTCTAATTTTATCCTTTAAATAAAAATTTTCTGTAAAATAGTGCTGTATCCGTGACCTGAATGAGCTTACCAGAGATTCAAATCATACTGGTAAAGCCTAAGCAATACACAGATCACAATATAAGGCGTAGGAATTCCCAAGGCTACAACTATTGATAGAAAATGGCATCTTACAATATACTCCTAATTCTCTCACAAGACAGGTTGTACTTTTTCAATGCTATCTCTGTATTTTAGTTCATGTTACTCTCTTTTCATTTGTTAATTAATTTTTATTTAAGGAAAGATTCCCCCATCATAATTTTATCCAGATAGTCATTATTTTGTCATCCCCGTTTGTTCCGTTTCTTTTAAATTTTACAGGATATTCATTTTGTAATTTCGGTGGTTTTTAATTTTCCCATTCCGAACAGCTACAAATTAAAAACAAAAATAAGAAAAAAAAACAAAAAAACTTAGTGACTTCTATGTGGAACAAAAGTTCCGATATGTTTTATCTTTCATGTGTGTCAATCGTAGCTAAGAAAACATAAATAGTTTAAGGGAGTGATTGAAATTAAAAAACAATATTCGCATATTTTTTATCCCACACATAAGCAATACAAAGTAATGTGATACAAAAGGTATTTACAAATTAAACTAAAGTTAATTATTAATTATCCCACCTGCATTACAGACGTCTCTAGTGCCAAATACCCCGTCGATGCCACCTACCATGCCGGTGCCGCTCGAGCCCTCAACCCCCACCTGAGCATAAAAAGTGTTGGTGGCTATGGGTCCACGCAAAATAGGTATATATGAACTTATTTAATTTTTGTTATTAAATTTTGCTAATTTTAAATCTATAGCTCTAGAAATACAAATCGAGTTTTAATACATATTTAGTTACAAAGAGAATATGTTTTAAAGGACAATTTTGTAAAACAACAAAAAATTTATCTTGAATCAGGTGTTATATTATTTCTTTTTTCAGCACACTGTTGATTTTTTTACTAATATAAGGTTGTTCATGCAGATAGCCCACTTAGCATGAAAAAAGTGGTTGCGAGTAATTTCTACATAAGTTGCAGATGTAGCATGTATTTTAATTTTTTGTGGAAGACATCTATCTATGTATCTAATCCTTGATAGGATATGTACTGTTCATCTACAGTACAATCTACAGTATGCATGACAATTGGGTCCCACTTTGCCGTGCCACAAATTCACTTCTATTACTTATATCTAATCTTTGATCCAGCGGATACTGTTCATCTACCATATCCGCTACAAAGCTTCCACTAACAGCTGGGTCCCGCTCTTCAGCAAAACGTTTTATTTCATTTCTTCTTTTCCGCCATTCTCTCGAACTTGTTCCTTTCTTCCATTCTCTGGAAAGTTCGTCCTCTCTCTCGAACTTCTTCCGTCTTTGGATCGCCCCTTCTCTCCTCCTCATTCTCGCCACTCCCCCCTCTTCTCTCTCCGCGCGCTTTCTTCCCTCTTTGTTGTCTCCCTCCTATCCGTCGGTCTCATCCTCCGCCTCCACTCCACTGCCTCCGAGATCGCCTTTACTCAACTCCTCCACATCCGGTTCTCTCTCACTTTCTCTCTCTATTTTTTTCAACTCTAGCTCTATTGAATCTGGTTGTCTCCTTTCTCTCAAATTTTTTTCATCAAGTACCATTATATCATTGATTTGTCTTTCACTTTTTAGACAAATATCAGTACCAGGACTACAATCATAGAGGGAAACACATGATACCTTAGAGAGACCGGTTGTGTAATTTGTTCTTTTTTCTTCACTTTGTTTGTCCAGATTCTTGTCAAATCAATACCAACCACAGAAGGAGACGACCTGAGAATTGTCTGGCTGATTACACCTGGCATCCTGCATTACGAAGAAGCACCTCACCGGTATCTCTCCCATCTCATTGGCCATGAGAGGGAAGGCTCTATATTTTACATTTCGAAGCAATTAGGTGAGGTTCCTCATTAGAGTACTTTGTCCCCTTTATGAATCTAATAAAAATACTTGGGTAATTACTTGATTAGCCGATCAACACTTGAGAATTATTTGGTTGATATATTGGACTTAAAAACCTGAAGATGATAGTGGGACCTGACAAGTTAGAATTAAAACACAGTTTTATACTTTTATTACATGTAGCAAAAAATAAAAAAATTGTTTACGTTCATTAAAAATTTGGTTTGCTTTCTTTGCCACATTTCTCTCCTCTTTTGTGTTAGGGTGGGCCATGAGTTTGATGGCCGGGGAAGTGAGTGACAGCAACGGGTATTCATTCTTCTGTATTAGCATTCGTCTCACTGACGAGGGACATGGTTAGTTTCTTTCCCATACAAGATATTGTTGAAAATGTGATAATTTACGGTGTTATTTGCAATACATAAAATACTGGGGTTTTATTTGCATAGTTCCTAATTTGCACCCTTTTTCATTTTATTGAAGTTTTCATTGATTTGGTCAATTTCATTTGATGTTGGATTTTAGTGCTCTTGCTAGAGAAAGCAGAGATGAACTCTCATAATTAGTGTGGTCAGATTTTTTTTTCCTAATCACAATTCTATCTGATTTGCAGCTGCGTTCCTCCTGATATATATGCAATTTATCATTTTTTTTTTTAGTTTTTAACTGATTTTGTTTAAATAGGCGTCAATTTGACAATTAAACTGATTTTATCATTGATTTTTTTTTTTCTGATAACAATCAAGGTGATAAAAATTTGGGAGTGCACTTCTCACATATCATGTACTCATGACTTCTGATATTCTTCTGTATCAGGTAAACATTTTGTAATTTCATCTTTCTTAAGATACGTTTTTGGATAATTTTAGTATAAAGACTTACATTTTGCGTATAGATTGGTTGGTGATAGTTCCCTAGCATCTCTTATAGTTATTAATTGAAACTGATATCTAAGTTTACACTATCTATTGAAGGCTCATTTTTTGCAGTCTGGTCCATGTTTGCTTCTGCCTCTTTGCTGGTATCCATACCCAACCCTAGACTGTTCAGTCTGAATCACCCCTGACATCGCTACTATTTGCAATGACACCCTCCAAATTTAATTTCTCATGATCCACTTCTTCAACCTTGGCTCAATTTCACCTTTCTTACACAACATATCCTTATTGGTAATTCATCTTTGGTAAATCGGTCATGTTTCATATTGTACCTGAACACGTAATCCGATCAAGATGCATGCATTTATTGCAACATGACAGTTCTATACACCTTCCAATTGGCTTCTCAATTTGGAATTCATTCCACAGCCACACATTAGATGGCATTATTTAGGCTCATGCCCTTTCGAAATCCTGTCATCAAAAAATTCTAATGCATTCTTAATTTCATCTTACCTGCACAGGCCATTTATAAGAGCGCTATACCCCTACAACATTAGGCGTGCACCATTTAGAAATCATCTCATTTCACCTTTCTTGCACAGTCCATGAGTACTTTTATCTTTGGGTGTACTGGTACTTGCATATCTTATTATGTATTTTTTGAATTGACATATGCAACACTAATTATTGTTTTTGTAAAACTAATGTTCGTACAGGTTGTCAGATACTATAGTTCTTGAATCTGTATTATGAACCCAACAAAGACCTAGCAAGTTGCAAGTACATTTCTCTAAAGAAAAGTGCAGGTAACTAACTGTTCAATAAGATCTATTCCATGTTAAAACTATGTTTAGAGTTTAGAAATATAGGGACAACATGGTACATATCTAATAAGATCTATATTTAAGTTTATGTATAATTTTTGTTCTATCTTTGCACTGTGTCAGCTATTGTTTTATATACTTTTTTATCTAAAGTTTTTATATGCTTCACCATCTTCCTCAACCGCCTCTGCCGAAGCAACGCGAGGCACCAATCTAGTTTACGCTATTTTTTTTTACTTGAAAATGAGCTCAATTAATTTCATTTTCAAATATTTAGGAAAATTAGAGATAATAAGTGTGTAATTTCTCAATGAGGTTAAAGGGATTTTTCAAAAAGTAGTAAAGTGAAATAGTTAGGTAGGTAGATTTAAAGGTTGTAATATGAATCTCCAAACTATTATTTGCCTCTCTAAATTTCATTCCGTAATAAAAATTTGAGGGAAGGAATTTTAGTAGTTATATCAACTATTAGCTCAACCAAGAGAACCAACCTTCTTTCAAATAATTCACTTCAAGTAGTTTTTGTTTGGAATCAGCTGCATCAAGTTTCGTGCGGACAACTTAAAAAGATTTCTGTGTGGCAAATGCACACAAATTTTGATGCAAATCGATATTCTAACTAGAGATTGAACAGAATTTGGTCTGAGACCCATTGGGCCGCCCCCACTTCGTTTTTATTTAGTTCCCAAAGGAGCTGTTCATCCATGAAATTCAAGCATGCCTCCACCTAATGGGCCATAGAAATAATATTGCTTGAATGTAGGCCCAAGATAAAGGAAATGAAATTAAAAGGAGAAAGTGTAAGATGCATAACAGATACGCACTCCACCTAGGAAGAAACAGAAAAGAGCCCAACAATTTTCAGCTTATCCACTTTGCTAGTTTTGGGCCTATGCAGTTGGGCCCCTTGTAATTACTAAGTCTATCTATGCCATTTCTTCTGATGTACATATCTACTCTACAAACACTGTGTAAATTCGTGTCATGTTGTGACTCGGATTACGTGTCTTGCTATAAATATGATCAAGTAAAGTTTTAATGTGTTGTGTCATGTCGTGTATAAAATCATGTAAATGATCACACACGTTAGTTACACCGTGACTGATCACGTTTAGTCATGTGTAGTCGTGTTTCATCACATTTAATTATTCTTTTCGAACTTTAAATTAGTTAAGCAAGAAAAAATCAGAGAAAAAAAATCAAAAATAAGAAAAAATTGTAAATATTTGTAAATTAAATAAATAATATTGTGATAAAAATAACTGTATAAAAAATCAATATATTGTTCATAATTTATATTTATATTATTTTGGTCACATAAAGTCAAGTTTTGTGTTGTGCCATATTATGTGTAGTGATTAAATTAGTTCGTGTATCGTGTCATACTGTCATTTATTATAGCACGTGACCCGCAAGTTATATTACGCAATCGATACTCATGTTCAGGGACGGAACCAAGGTCTGGGCCCTGGCCCCCCCTTGGCCCAGAAAATTACTACTACACCCTTTACTAAAAAAAAAACTGGCACCCCCTACAGACCCTGGTTCTGCCCTGGTTCCATTCCTAAAACTGATATTCTGAGAAAAACTAGTTTGACCCCCCTACCAATCATTCTTGGTTCTGCCACTGCTCATGTTGCACTGTGTCATAATGCGTTAGATCACGACGTGACTTTTTACATCCCACCTGAGGGGTGCATTGGCATCCACATTTATATAAAGAAGATACTTATATAAGAAGAAATGAAGTAGATGGCTTCGAAAAAAGTAAACGATCCGATATTTAGGGTGATGGAATTAGAGTCGAAGGTAAGTACACTTTGTAGATTGCTTTGCATTTGAATTTAGATTACTAACTTTGAATTACAAGTGAGAATCTTGGGATATACATAAAGCAATGAAGTAAAACCGATTCTTCAAAATCATTTTACTACTGAAGCAGGGATTTCAAGTAATAGTTGACTACCTTTTTCAAAAAGTCAAACCTTAAAATTGAAGAATAATCAACGCCTTTTCAAGGATTGCATCTTAAATTGTTAGCATAAAAGTAATCAAGTTGAAGAATAATCAACGCCTTTTCAATTTTCATGCTTACATGATAAAATTAATTATTTGTCATATGGAGAAGATCTTGATACACAATATTAACTGAATTTTGACTTTCTTAATTTGATGTCGTTAAAAAGAAGTTATTTTTACCCATGATTTCAAAAAACAAAAAAGTTATTTTTTTAATTTGATTGGCTTTCTGTGATTCAAATCATAACCAGGTAGTCTCATAAAATAATATATAATTACTAAGGAAAGCATTAAGATGTAAACAAATTTTAATTTAAAAATCTCAAAACCACAATTATCTCACAATATATAAATTTTCTTTAATTGCATATTTGGATTGATCGAAGCGTGTCAAGACAAATTGGAAAGAAATTGAGTACATCAAGGCATAAAATAAGTGTTATAAACAAACTTTAGATTTAGAAAATCACAATTATCTCACAATTTATGAGTTTCCTTTAATTGCATTTAGAAGTTGAAGCGTGTCAAGAAAAATTTGAAAGAAATTGAGTAAATCAAGGCAAAAAAAATAAGTGCTGTTCTAAATTAACGAAATTGAATTTAAAAATCTCAAAATGATATGATATCACAATTATCTCACAATTTATAAGTTTCCTTTAATTGTATTTTAAATAGTTGAAGCGTGTCAAGACAAATTGGAAAGCAATTGAATAAATCAAAGCATAAAATGACAAGACCCAATTTGTGGTTGTATTATTTATATTTCTTTCATTATATCAATGATATCATCATCCTCATCTTCTTACTATTGACGACAAAGACCCACATAATATTTTATTATTATTATTATTATTATTATTATTATTACTACTATTATTATTATTATTATTATCATCATTATTATTTTTACTTTATCCTTATTAAAAAAATATTTTTTACCCTCATGTTACTATTACCATAATTATTATTTATATTTACTTATTTTATTATATTATTATTATTATTATACATATAGTTATTATCATTCATATCAAAATATTTTTATGAAAATTTTATAGCATTATACAATCCATCATTCTATTATTTCAACTAACATTTCATCAAACAATATTTTTACTCTTCCAAATGGTACTAGAATATTTTTTTTTTGATAAAAGTTTGCCCACCTGTTTCATTACGAAACCAAATTTGGTCATACAACTAATGTTTTAACTAAAGTTTCAAAAAGCAGTAATAAAGCAAATACATATCACAAAGCAGCTGCAGCAACTAACGAGACAAAAGCTACGAATTCACATCACCCCCGGTACCGTAATAGGGAATCTTTTACAATTACTTGATCTGGACCGTTCTTTTTAACTTGGCACGAATCTCAAAGCCCAATAATACTGCCCCCTTTGTCAGCCCGAATCCCAAACCGGCTGGGAGTTAATCTCAAACCGTAAAGTGAAGGGAATCTTTTACGGTACCGGGGAGGATATGGATCCCAAAAGCTACAAGAGTCTAGCAACAAAACACAATATACATACTTACATAGACTAGCTATATAACAGAACCAGATGTACTGGATATTAATATTCTAACTCCAATCCGAATAAATATATTTATCCACTATTCTATTTTTACTATTCTATTAGCATTCCTTAGTTTGTCAAATGAGTCCTCATAATTATCAGGGGCAGATTCCGAAAATTAAAACTAGAGAGGCAGTATAAGTGAATGTAGCATAATTTAATTTTAATAAAGAAGGTCAAATATTGTTTATACTTGCTTAAATTACAAAATTCAATGCATGAAAATGCTAACAGCAAACAGCCGCTTTGAGCTAACGCGTAATAAAGTAATTCAATATAAAAATATAAAAAGAGGAGGGTTGAAATAGCTCTATTTTTTTTGCTTTCATTTTTATATATGATCTACATCATTTTATCTATGTACGTGTAAAAAATGATGACATTTTAACTTTGTTTTAATTATCATCAAGAGCTTGTAAAAACATACTAATGTGGATAATTTCTAGACGTTGATTTTCAAATAACAGATTCACATAAAAACAAAATCAAAATGTGATATTTTGTTTTATGAGCACATAGAGAAAATAACATAGATCATACCTAACGGTTTTATTTTGACGTTTATGATTTAAATTTTGATTTATTAACGTTTTAAAAATGAAGGCATGGTGAAGTCACAAAAAATAAAGACATTTGAACCCTCCTTATATCTCATATAAAAATATTAATTAAATCATAAAAACAATAGATATTCGAATAAATATATCGACAGCACAGTTTTGACTTTATGTAGTGCCCAGATAATAGAATCAAAATAACACTGCATATAATTCGTTTGTTGCATGAAATTAAAACTGCTCTTTCAATATCTTCTGGATATTTCACAAGTTATAGCCCTTGCGGCAAGAAAAAAATGAACTATGCTGTGCAATTTTAAGTCACGGGAATAAATGAAGATGCAATATGCTCTTTGTACTTTCCAAAATCACATGATATGCAGCCTACTAGTTATGATATGCATTTATATAGTTAGTTATGAGTACAGAGCCAACTGCTCATGCAGTTATTTTTTCACCGATCCCTCCTTTTTCAAAAAAGAAGAAGAATGAAATGCAACAATATTCCTCTTTTATACATATGCTTGCATTTAAAACTTTTTTAAATCATTAAGGTTATGTTTGGTTATGGAGTAAAATTAATGAGAATTAAATTGCTTACTCCATGTTACTCCTCATATTTTACATCTTGTTTGGTAGTTGAAATTATAGCTTAAATTAATCCACTTGGAGTAAGATGTTGGAAAATGTGTCTTTGTTTATGACAGTGGGCAATACAAGTGGAGTAAGTGTGAAGTAAGTTATTCCATCTAAAGAGGTGGAGTAAGTTACTCCGGATTAACTCTCTTCTTACTCCATGTTACTTCTTGTTTGACTACTTAAGTGTAGAGTAAGATGTTTACTCCACCTTTTACTCCACATCAAACATGTCCTAAGTGTTTAAGTTTTTAAAATAATAATATTTTTTAAGATTTCTGATTCAGCGTTTCAACAATAAAGTCATCAAACACTTCTGCATATGTCTGTTCAAATTTTAGACAAATTAAAAATTTGCAACAAAATATCAGTTCATCTCACAATAGCAGAGATGTTGAATTTGAAATTGTAAATTACAAAATTCAGTTAGAATTATAGGAATGAAGATGATGTAAAATTTATTGAGAATTAATTACTAAATTACCGATATAATAAAAGAATCATCTTTTATAAATTCAGAAATACACCATTTAATTACTTATGTATTATTTCAGAGGAGACAAACCCAATTTCATCGGTTTCTCCTGCTTTTGGAACTATGTCAAAATTTTGCCTACGGTCAATTTGACAACAAAAAAAAATGTAAAATTTTTTGGAATTTGCAAAGGTGTGTGTAATTTTTAAGTAAGACTACGGTAATATACATATTACGGATCGACATGATGTGTTATGAATTTATATTTTTATTTCCAAAATTTAAATAGTCGATCCGAACCGTTAAATATGATTTCCAACTATGTTTGGTTGTGGAGTAACCGAGTAAGAGATAGAGTAAACCCCTTACTTCATATTTAACCACCAAACGAGGAGTAAAAGAGGAATAAGATAGAGTAAGAGGTGAGTTACTACGAAGTAGTTACTCCACCTCTTCAGACGGATTAACTTACTCCACACTTACTATGTCTGTAGGGCGCACTTTCATAGACAGAGGTTCATTTACCAACATCTTATTACTAAGACGGATTAATTTAAGCCGTAAATTCAACTACCAAACAAAGTGTAAAATATGCAGAGTAAAATGAAGTAGGCAATTTAATCATCATTAACTTTACTCCACAACTAAACATGACCCATATCTCATCAAAAGAAAAGAAAATAACACGACCCATATGAAAATGTGTATGAAAACCAAATTTTAGAATTTTTTTACTGTTTGTATAGATAAATAGGAAATCTCTAATTTCTGATGGTTCGGAATTTTTAGATCAAGTAATTTTCTACATGTCTAAAAAAATAATAAAATATTATAAAAAAATGTAAAAATTAATCAGCAAGTTGATTTTTATATGCAGATTATGTTGAACAATTCATATCAACTATTTGGACTTGAAAAATAAATAAATGAGTTAATATTACAGACTATTATATAATATCTCTCCTCTTATATTATTCATGTAGATGTTTTGATCCGTCAACGGCTGTGATTTAATTTGCTGGATTTTAAACAGTTAAGATTAAAAAATTCTGTAATTGTGATTTTATGTGGCAATGTATTGACATTTATTGTGTTGAAATCTGTATTTAGTTCACTCTCTACACTGATTTTCTCCTTACAATTTCTTCATATGAATGTTGCCATAAAAACAATTAATTGATAATATTTATTTCTTTCTGTTTTTGTTATTGATTACAATAAAATAAGAAAGTAATTAACATATTTTCTCACTAAATATTGATTACTTTTCTATTTAACGGAGAGGTAAAGATAAAATAGTTCATTTTACTATTGAATAAAGAAAAATTATAAAAAAATATTGTTAAATGGAAATATTTGGTTTTATTTTTTGTATTTTCTCTCAATGCAAGAAGAAAGGGGCCATAGAGCCTCTTTTGTATTTTGTGCGAATGTGCTCGATGCTTTCGGAATGTTCAGTGTATTAGTTAGACAACCACAATAGGAAACCCTTTTTTAATCCGGATAGTACTTTTTAATTTGACTTCATTGTTCGATAATTTTTCATTTATAGAAAATATTATAAAATAATAGAGAGAAAGAGAAAGAGTATTTTTAAAATTTCATGCATAAAAGGATTAGTAAAATTTTTTTTTTTCTGGTTGTCTTTAATTTTCTGTGACGTTCAATATGTGAAGAAAATAAAAGTTTGGAGTCAGAAAAAATTTGCTAAAAAAATCCAAAGCAACTGAACAAAAAGTAGTCTTTGAATCGATAAGAGTATTTCCGGTCCACAATTTGGATCGAAGAAATTTTTATAACCCATTTATACGTGAAAATTTCAAAGTACTCTTTCTCTTTTTCTCTAATAATTTATAATTTTTTCTATAAATAAAAAATCCACCCATTTTTTACTCCAAGTGTGCTTTAAAAAAATCCTCCCATTGATATCTCAAAATTCGAGTTAATTTCTGAAAAAACTGAAACGTTTAAATTTTGAAGGCACGAATCTCAAAGCAAATAGTCATGTTAGAGGATAAGGACTCATAAGGTGATCGGAGAGAAACGAATTGGAAATTAAGTTGAAACGAGGAATTATTTAATTATTTATTTATTAGTATGAAACGACTCAAACGCGGATTAATTTTTTGAAAAATTTAAAGATTGAGTTTTGAGTCTGTAACTGTGTTCTGTTAATTTCTTGTCAAAAAATTATCAAAAATTATTATTTATTTATTAAAATAATTGCAATTGCGTGTAGAAATATTACAGGATTGTGACATTTAACGAGACAAATCTGTTTAAATCAGACAAATGCCGCGTGTGTAGATTAGTTATTGAGCAAATCAGCATCCACTAGGCCTTTGGTTTATCCCCTCACACAAAACTGTTGATATCTTCTCCATTACGGACATCTCCATTTGGATAATATTCTTCTGTCACAAACGTGTTTCAACATAACCTGTTGTTCTCCATTTGTCTATAACTGGAGATAATTTTCAAAAAGTTGCCTTCAAATTAAAATGGGTCCCGGCGCAAATTGATTGGCACAAATGTGTTTCTTAGAGAAGCTTCCTTCTTCACGGGGATTCTGTTTCGTACCGACTTTTCGAATTTTGACGCAAATTCAGAGAAGTTCTGTGCTTATCATGAAATTTTCTCTGTAGTAAACTGTCGTGTCGGTTTATATGTGGCGGTTCCCTTTTACTTTTAATTCTGCAGTTTTGACTTTTGACAGCAAAAAATAAATATATAAATCCAAGGAGGGTACTGAAAGGTCCTCTCCAGTTAAAACAAACTGGAGATAATTTTATGTCGATATACTTTTCTTAATGTTTGCTACTTTGCTCTAAAGAACAGAACAGACAATATGTTCTGTTAATTTCTTGTCACATGAAAAAGCAAACAAGGCCCCACCGCCCCAGCAAAAGGTACTTTATCATGAACTCTGTGTTCAACTGAGAGGTTCATAATTATTCCATCTAAAGTGCTCAAAAGATAAGTACATTTGAGAAAGAGCAACTTTTTTATTTTAGAAATTAAAAAATCAAATTTGTTAGAAAATAAATTGATAGCTTTTTTTCTTTAAGAATAATAAGAATCGAATCATTAATTCGGTCTAGGCGGATGACTAAATCAATAATATGGTCCACACTTTATCACATTTTTACAACAACACAAAATTTTCAAAAGAGAGTGACCGAACCATTAATCCGTCCACTAAAGATTTCAAAATCCATATCCGTCTCTTTTCTTCTTTCTTCCCTCTTCTTCCCCGAAAGTCATTCATTTTAAAATATATTTTTATTTTTATTTTTTCAATAATACGTGCAATGGAGGGACTGAATCATTAATTCAGTGCAAAAGTGGTGGACAGAATCAATGATTCAGTCCAAAGTGGGGACAAAATATGTATGGTTGCCGTGTGAAAGTGTGAACAAAGATTGATCGAACTATTGATTTAGTTATCTTTTACCTGAATCGAATTAATAGTTCGATCCTTGTTGTTATTAAAAAAAACAATATCAATATGTTTCTTCACAAATTAGTTATTTTAATTTATAAAAAAAAAATGGAGAGAGAGATAGGGAAAAAGTGGGCCGCTTTTGCCATTAGAGATTTGTCTCTCTTTGGTGCCAATCTACTTAGATCCAAACCACATGTCCTCTCCATGTCTTGATGTTTCTATATTTATCTTTTTCTAGAATGTAGATTAGAATATTAAAGAAGAAACAAGAAAAGTTAAGTCACCTCTTATCTCTTCCCTTGCTAACTTTGAATTTATGTATGATATACATGTGTGTTGATGAAATGAAATTAATAAGATATATACTGAAAGATAAATGTAAGGCAGAGAAAAAGCCCTTTATTCAAAAGATATCATCAAACTATTTGTGATATACGTATACTTATCCATCGAACAGTTCGTCATCTTATCACCAAATAAATATCATATTATAACTTTTATTTTATTTATTATATATTTTTTATTTTTTTATTTAGCTGACTTAAATTCAACTAAATCAAAATATAATATAAATAATAAATAAAAAAAGATTATAACACAACTAAAGAGAATGATCCATTATTTATTACCAAATATTAGGTGGCATTTGGAGGATAATTGCGAGAGAATTGGTAAATTTAATTTATTTTGCGTAAATTCACGATCAATCTATATCCCTTAATATTCGGGAGGAATTAATTCAGAGGTGCGTCAGTCAAGCAAGTTAATGTGGGTCATGGATTTTTTATCAAGATTCGTGCATAGATTTTAATCCAATGGTTCAGTTCTTTTCTACAATTTCTCCCAAAATTACATCAATTAGTATTTTACGAAAGTGTTGAAAAGCGAATAAAAAATGCACGGAGTAAGTGTTAATTCTGTATATAAATCTAAATATACATAAGTTATACTTATAAAAGAAATATAAAAGCTTCACACTTAATTTAACATGTCAAACGTGAACGATGTATAAATTTAAATTTATTTTGTCCATCAACAACCGCATTAGTTCATCAAAATTTGTGCTCATAACAATTTACGCATACTTGAAAAGATCCTTGAGTCTTACTATTTTTCATGAATATTAGCTGTGTTAATATGTTATTTGTTTGTTGATTCCTTATTTTCACCATAAATTTAAAATATTATTTCACTAATATTTGTATTTTCATTTTTTTTTCTAAAAATATATCTAATGGATCGTTAAGTGGTCCTGAATTCATAGAGAACCCCGGCCCTCTCACTCAGCCAGAGACAAAATCAGAAAAATCTGACAATTTTTTCAGAATAAGACATAATTATATAATTATTTTAATCACAAGTATATTTTTGCAATATTATCAGGGAAAAAAAGACATGACAAAAAAACACATTTTGAAAAATAAAAAATTTGAACCAAACATAGATAGAACTAGTGACTTTCAACTTTTTCTTGATTATTAAATAAAAATGATTTTTCAAATGAATCAGCACTTCATATAATTTAAGTTTAGCTCCCTGCAGTACGTAGAAAGTGGAAATCTCTCAAAGAGCAATACCTTTTCCCTTTTTATTTTTAAAAAAAAATATCTTACTTCCACCATGTCTGAATAATTAAAATAAATAAATGTTTTACACATGTATTCCTCTGAATTTTAGAAATAATAAATAGTTTTGGTAAAAAAAAAAGATACAATGATATGATTTACTACTTAAAACTCCCTGCCAAAGGGCACATGGACGGAGGCATTTCAAGTAAATTGTCCTTCATTTTTTTTTTATTTATGTATGATTTCCTATATAATAAATTTAGAGTAAAATGTCATCGGTATTGTATAATTAATCTTTATTCTCAGCATAAAATTAATTTTATATAAATAACTTTCATTTATATTTAACACATATAATTTGAAAATCTAGCTCTACTCTACAATAACAAATTGGTTCTGTAAGCTTTCCGGTTTTATATTTGCAAGCATAAATTTTGATCAATCAACGCAAATTTAATAATAAAATGTGTACACGGATCCGTCAATTCAAATATTCAAATATATGGCTGCATTTCTAGTTGCTTGCGGCCATAATTTTTGTGACACAAGGTGCAGCCAGTGTTGACCGTAGAAAAAAGTACATAGTAACATAAAATTATAAGGTTATTGTTTGGATGCAAGGGATTCCAATTGTATATAGTATAAAGTGTATTTCGATCACGTTATTTTTGTGCAAGTTAATTATGTTATTCAGCTACGAATTCCAGTTAGAATATTTTTGTTCACAAAATTTATATTGTTATTAACGTCACGACAATCAATAGATAATGTAACTTTTTTGTAAGATTTTTTTATTTTTGAAAAATTAAAAACTTATTTGTCAGAAAACAAATTAATAATTTTTTTCTTCAAAACTAGTAAGGATTGAACCAAAGTTTCGGTCCAAACTGGATGAAGAAAGAGTAGTAACCGAAACTTTGATTCGGTCACTCCCTGAAATTTTGAAAGGGGAGTGGGAACTTTGATTCGGTCACCCCATTAAATTTTGAAGGGGAGGGAATCTTTTATTCGACCACCTCTTAAAATTTCGGTCAATTCATATCTAAACCGAAACTTTGGTTCGGTCATTGCTATTTTTGAAAGAAAAAAATCAATAAAACAAATATGTTTTATGACAATTCAATTTTTTGTTTTCTAAAAATAAAAAAAATTATTTTAATCTTATTAACCATAATTTTTTTGACGCACATTGGACTACACATTTGTCTATCAAATATAATAATTATAATGAAAATTGACTTTATCAAAATATATTTTTATAACTTTCAATTTAAATTTTTAGACTCATGGTTTGAACTTATGCATTAATTGTTATATTGAACTTTTGTATCAATTATTTAAATTATTCTAAAATACACACTTGCTTATTCATTTAAAAAAAAAAAATAGATAAAAATAGTTGAGAGACGAGGGATAAAAACTTAAGGGTGCGTTTGGATTGGGTTGGAATAGCTCTAACCCAGGAATAGCTCCGCTATTCTTTAAAAACTGTGATCCAAACGTAAAATAAGAAATGAGAACAGCGTGAGAACAGCGCTGTTCCGCTATTTCAACCAAAAGATGGTTTAGCGAATTTGGAGACGCTGGGGTTAGCGAAACAAATAAAAAATATACTTTGATGTCTTTTTTTATTCATTTCTCAAACTGCTCTTTCTCTCTCCATCTTCCACAGAGAATACTCTTTCCAACAGAAAATCTCGCCGGCGCAGATCTCCGACTCTCTGCAGCGAAATTGTCGAAATCAACGCCAAGACTGTCTTCTCAGTGCAACAAGTGTAACAAGGAGTAGATAGAGATCTCACACGAGCCGGTAGCAGCGGAGAGACGACAACGGTGGAAGGTATATCTTCTTTCCCGATCTCCTTTTTGTTAGCAAGTTTAGAAATTAGTGGATGGGGAGCATAGAGAGCCAGATCGGAAGATGGATTCAGTGATTGTTGGGATTTCTGCTGGTTTTGCTAATTAGGTTTTTTGCTAATTATTTTTTGGGATATCATTGGTAATTTTTGGGATTTCGATTTCAGAGGGATGGTAATATTTAACTACTTGTTAACTATGGTGATGTATTTTTGTTTCACTTATTTTGGACCAATTATGCTAATTAAATGGGATGAATCTAGAGGATTGCAGACAACAATTAGTTTATCACTCATTTTTGTATTAAAATAGTTGCTACATTGGTATTAGAACGTGATAATTTATTTTCTTGTTGTCTTGGTTTTCCTTCTTGTTTATATTTCATTCAAAGCTCTTACTGCACTCATAATATTGATAATTAAAATACTCAATTAATTTGTGTAGGTCTAATTGTTGATATGCTACTGTGATTTATACTACTGTGTAGGTATAATTGAAATACTTAATGTATGTACATCTATAAATGGGACCAATTTATGCTGCTGTGATTTGTGTAATTTGTTGTTGTAATTGAAATACTTAAATTGTTATGGTAATTTGTGTAACTAATGTGATTTAGTTTTTTTTTATCACTTATTTCAAAATTTGTTATTAATTAGTCAAAATTTAAGGAGAAAAAGTGATATTGTTTAATTACATTTTAATTGTGATTAGATTGGTATTAAATGAGATAATAAGAAATATTTTCTAATCGGTTAAAAACAATTGAGATATTATTGGAAAATATGATGCTTCATATATATTTAACAAGCCATGGTAAATGTAAGAGTTAGTTGAAAAGAGAAAAACAAATAAATCATTATTTTATTCTTTCCCTCCATCACTATTCCAAATATACAATCCAAACAACATTTCTACTAACCCGGAATAGTCCAAAGTTAGCACTATTCTCAACTACTAACCCAAAAATCGCTATTCTTGCACTAATCCTTGCACGATCCAAACGTACCCTAAGATAACTATAAGTCTATAACATTCCCTCTTAACAATCGCATGGTACACTGAATCATTTGCTACTACTATAATACTATTAAAAAAAACAAAAAAAAACTATGACGGCAAATACCAACTGATACATTGATCATCATTGCCAATTGCCACATAAGATCATACAAAAGTCGGTTCACTTTACATGAGTCGGATTTAATTGGACCGCGTGTGCGCGTCTCGTTATAATCATTCGGTCAATCTACCTCTCCGCTGCCCGTTGACACGTGTCCTCACCGTCCTTCCCGTATCGTCAAACCAGCTGGAGAAAAAATTCCCTTTTACAGCCAATCAGAACACGCCAAGTGCCATTCACATGGTATCCAGCCTTTATATTTGTTTCCCAACCCCACCATTATTCCTTATACAGGTTTAACCCCATGTTTGGTTGAATTCATATCACCGACGGTACCGTAAAAGGGAATCTTTTACAATTACTTGATCTGGACCGTTCTTTTTAATTTGGCACGAATCTCAAAGCCCAATAATACTGCCCCCTGCATTAGCCCGAATCCCAAACCGGCTGAGAGTTAATCTCAAACCTTAAATAGCTAACTGTAAAAGGGAATCTTTTACGGTACCGTCGAGGATATGGATCCATGTTTGGTTGTGGCCTAAAGGTGGCCTAAAGGCTTTAGGCCACTGTTATTCCACCAAACATGATTTAAACTAATTGGCCTAACATGGAATAGCCTAAAAGTTAAGCCGGCCTAAACGGGCCTAAATTAAATCACCTCTTGAGGTGCCTTAAATTTAGACTTCAATTTTACACCACTGGGACCCACTGTCATTCACCTTCAACCATTTCACCCCTCTCCTCATTAATTAGTAATAATATATTATTAGTATATAATTAATATATTATTATTAATATATTATTATTAATAATTATTATTAGTATATAATTATATAATTAATATCTTATATTGTTAATATATTAAATAATTATTATAATAATATTATATAATTAGTATTTTTTATTAATAATTATTATTAATATATTAAATAATTATTATAATATATTATAGTTATTATTAATATTATATAATTAGTATCTTTTTATTACTAATTATTATTAATATATAATTATATAATTAATATGTTAATTGTTAATATATTATAGTTATTATTAATATATTAATATTATATAATTAGTATCTTATTATTAATAATTATTATTAATTATATAATTATATAATTAATATCATATATTGTTAATATATTAAATAATTATTATAATAATATTATAATATATTATAGTTATTATTAATATATTAATGTTATATAATTAGTATCTTATTATTAATGAGATGAGCTATGCTACTCCATGGAGTAAAACACGTTGGTGCTCCACGCCGCTATATTTTTATTTTGAAAATCCAAACGACCGATCCGAACCGCTCAACATGATCTTCATATTGAAATGTGCTTAGAGGCCAAATTTTACATTTTTTAGAATTTTTTTACTATTTATTAAGCCACTTTGAAAATCACTGATCCGGCAGTCCAGAATTTTTTACTGTTTTTTACTGTTCACCCGGATTTTCAGATTTTCAAAGTGGCTTAATAAATAGTAAAAAAAATTCAAAAAATGTAACATTTTGTCTCTAAGCACATTTCAATATGGAGACCATGTTGAGCGGTTCAGATCGGTCATTTGGACTTTCAAAATAAAATACGGCGTGAAGTACAAACGCGTTTTACTCCATGGAGTAGCATAGCTCATCTCATTATTAATATATTAATATTATATAATTAGTATCTTATTATTAATATATAATTATATAATTATATAATTAATATCTTATATTGTTAATATATTAAATAATTATTATAAAAATGTTATAATATATTATAGTTATAATTAATAATTAATATTATACAATTAGTATCTTGTTATTAATAATTAACTAACTTAGGCTTCCAAAACTTTAGTCCTCCACCAACTCTACCCAAATAAAGAATACTTTAAGCCGTGGTCTAACTTTAGACCTCAACTAAACATAAATAATTTAGACCGGCCTAAGAATAACAACTTAGACCACCTTAACTTTAGTCCACAACCAAACACCACCTAAATGCTTATTTAATGTTCTCCTTTGAAATTATACTTTATTTGAAACGCACGCTATTTTTTCTCTTAAAATACTAAACCTTTTTCGGGCAGGTATTATTCGATGGTACCGGTCTACAAGGAATTATCCCTGGACCCGGTGCAGAGAACAATTATTTCTCTATTTGCATGCAAAAGGTAACATGCAGGCTTAATCAAACTATTTTGGATTCATTGTCCAGAAAAATATAAACATTGAAAAAAAAATTATATATCACCGCTGTGGCATTGTATTTTTCTAAGAAAATTATTAGTCAATCATTGGTGTACTAGAAATAATAATGAAATAATAGTTTTTTTTTCCTCTCTGTTGGACTGTTGTCGTAAGAAGGTCAAAATATTTTTCTTTTTCATTTCGGAGAAAGACTGTGAAAGGGGAGTTGATATATACATAATAATTTAATTATTAACTGAATACAAATTGTTTCTCAAATAATGCAATATCTTTCTTCATTAATGTGTTGATTTAATTTGTTTAATATTATATCTCGTTAAGATCGAAAAAGATCTCTTGTTTGATATTTGATCTTTTTAAATCATCTTTAAATTAGATATTTTCATATTTAAATATACTTTCCTAAGATAGACATCACTCAATAATTTATATGTACATTGAAATATTGTGAATAAATCATATTCGGAATATATTGATTAAAGCTTTTTCTTTTTTCTTTTTTCTTCTGCTTTTCATGATCACTGTTCTCAACATTTGGTACGAGTCAGCATGTGCAATAATACTTACATGTACAATCTTTTACAACTAAAATATCTGAAATAAAATCTTGATTCAAAGTTCATCAAATTGGCATTATCTAAGAATGATATTTCAAATTCAATATTAAAAAAAATTAGACGTATGACTATAAATTATTTTTCATTTGAATATTTTTCATTTAAATTGAAAAAATAAATATTTATCCATAAGAAGTTCTCACTCCTTGATGTTTGACCCATAAAATTTCAACATTCATTAAAATTATGTAATGAAAAATGTTCCAATTTAAATGTTGACTCATACTTTGGTTGACATAAATTTGATATTAAAATGATGAAAATGTTTCAATTTAAACACAGAACAAAAAACAGCCATGACAAAACTTTAATCAATATATTTTAAATATAATTTAATTATTGTATTTTCGTGTATAATTGAATCATCAAGCGAGTTCTCTCTTACGGAAAGTATAATTTAAATATGAAAAATATTTATTTAAGATGATTTAAAAAGATCTAATCTAAAAAAAAAAGAGATTTCTCTCAATATTAACGAGATATAATATTTATGAAATTAAATCAACACATTAATGAAGAGAAAAATTACATTATATTGAAAAACAACTAAGTAGCATGGATATAACCGTCCACCAATTAAAAAAATTATTAGTGTTATGTTAATAATAAAAATTGTTTTGTGAATATCAGCTCCCCTATGAAAATTCTATTATCATCAAAATATGAAAAAAAAAAAACAATTTTGTTCCTCAAAGCACTTCCAATATTTTGGATAATTGTTGATTGCAACCAAAAGCTATCCAGAATAATGATTTCTAATTTAAATTCATATATTCAAGGAAAATTTTGTTTTTACATTTTTACAATAGTTCATTTCATAGCAATTGTAGCTAAATAAGTTTGTCGATGCTATACAAATATAATCATAATTATTCATGCAATGTTCTCCGGCAATATGATAAAATTGTTAGTTTACAACAACATAAATCGGTTCACCATGAGGTCGTAAATCATTAATTAACAACCAAAATTTATTTGATTTTAATCAAATGGTACTGTGAATTGCTATTTCAGTTTGTCATCAATTTTAGACAAGGAATTTACCTTTAAAATTGATAATAAAATTAGACGCTCCTATATTTTTTTCTAAGCAATAGTAAATAAGTTACCATATTATAGTTAGGTGTTTTAGGTTATAAGTTATCTACTATCTTTGGATAAATCTTATGACTGTTAAAGTGGATATTATTAATTATAGATAATATACTATTCTTAGGAGATAGGATCAATTTGTTAAATTTAGTTTTATTTGTTATTTCTTTATACAAACTTCCTATTTTAAGATTTCTAGTCAAAGTTAGAGAAAGAATAGATAAATTGAGGAGGTTTGTTCTGGTAATGTGAAAACCTATGAGGAAAATTTATATTATTATAAAATCAATTATAGTCTGACAAATAAAGGAGCAAGATTATTTGGATATACTTGACTTAGAATTAATTAAAAACTCTTTTAGCCAAGAGGTGGCAAAAATTTATTGAATAAAATATAAGTTTTAGATTTTCACAACGATAAAAAGATATCTGAACCGTTACCAGAGATAAGTTATAAATTCGTAACGCACAGTTAACGCATTGATATACAGGGTGTATATACCTGAACTCCAGGAAGATAGACCATGTCTATCCAGAGAAAAACGAAAAACTCTTTTATTCTCTCCATCCGTTTCGCGAATGCGTATCTTCTACGATATCTCATATTTTGCGTGACCGACGTGTCCGGTTCCTAATCGGTGATAGCGCGGGGGCCAGTATTATTTATGCTTCGAGATTCGTGAATAAAGTATTTGAACAGTTGAGATTTTTTAAAAGGTCACGCAAAATATGAGATATCTCCAGAGATGCGAATTCTCCGTTTCGTTCGGGTGTACAACCCGAAACCCGCGAACTGTTATATAAACCCATAACACCCAATCGGCCAATCGCAAATAAATTGAATCGCGTCTCTTCTCCTCCCTTCTAAGTTGTCGTTTTTGCACCCCATTTGCTTCTCTAGCTTTGCTTCTCTCTTGTACAATTTGAATTTCGGGATAAAGTTTGAAACTGCTCTGATTCTTTCCAATGGAGGAAAGGTGGATTTTAGTAACTGGTGGCGCTGGTTACATCGGAAGCCATACGGTTTTACAGCTTTTAGAAGGGGGTTTTCGCGTGGTGGTGATTGATAACTTGGATAACTCATCGGAGGTGGCATTAACTAGGGTTTCAAAGCTCGCTGGAGAGAAAGGGGATAACCTCGTCTTTCACAAGGTAATACTGAAGAATCATTATTTGGCAATTTGGGAGGTTATTTTTTGGGTTAGTAGTTCTGGGTTTTCTTCTCGCCTCTTTTCAAATTGAATAGTCAATTCCATATAAGATTACTTTGATTGAGGAAGTTATTTGAGAAATTAAAACGCCTTTCTTTCTCTGTTTGGATTTCCTTGGTGAAAGAGAACGAAATTCTCCGTCGATGAGAAACCTGTTAAGCTTCCTTTGCTGTCTTTCCCGTTGTTTATATATATTCTCTGATAATCTTTGCTATTTGAAAAGAAACTCAATTGTATAGTTAATTTCTGTTCAAAATTCTACCAGTTTTTTTTAACTCTCAAAAGCTATATCCTGTTAAGGTGATATTACTATTATTCTATTAGTATTATTATTAAATTGTCTTTATTTCGAGTTTGTTTAAATTCCTTGGTTTCATCGAGTTGCATGCAATAAAGAATGATACTTTTGGTTTGGTTAAATACTTTACAGGAATATTATTGTTCTGTTTTTGTGAAGATTACATCATTCATACTTTCTTAAACTTATGTTTTCCTTTTTTTCTTTGGTGAACAGTACATTTTTGCATTTTTTTTAAGTTGATAGTTATCAAAATCCTTAGAACTCTTCATCTAGCACACAGAGATATTTTAGTTCATTTATCGCCTTATTTGAAATGTTCCCCTCTTATGTAGTTGCTATCTATGGCCCCATCTCCAGAACACCAATTTTGAGAAATTAAATTAGTATTTAATTTTTGGTCTTGTTGCAGCTATTTCCACACCTGGTACTACTGATAACGATGTAATTCTCAATATATCAGCACAATTTGTTTAAAAAAATTCTGATTTCCTCGTGTTTCATTGGATTATGAGGTGGCAAGAAGGGAGATGAATTGTTGCTTTCCTTCTTGTTTTTATAGTTTTGTTGAATCTTTCTTGTTTCTGTGCTGATATAGTTGCTTTCTCGTTTTAGAAACATTTTGCCTACTATGAAAATCCAAATAATTTAGTTGTATTATCTTTTGTCCCTACCAAATATCCCCCAATCGAAGTGTGATGTCCATAATTGATTCTGTGGGTAGTTCAGTTCATACGGTAGTAATCTTTTCGGCTTTTGTTACCAACTTTCTGTTTTTTTTGTTAACCCTGTTTGTTTCATCTCCAATTTGATTCCCACTAGGCTTCAAGTGGTGCTTCTTTTTAATTTTGATGTTTCTTTAGTAAAGATGGGATTTTTGAGAAATCATGTTTTGCTAATTACTGTGTAATTTTGCAGATTGACCTTCGTGACAGGGATGCACTTGAGAGAGTATTCTCTTCTACAAAGTGAGCAACTCTTTCTTGTAACTAATTCTAACTTAGAATTATTGAATGTAAAAGTTTACTCATGTAACATCACCAATTAATCAAGTGGTATGATACCTAAGAGGGAAACCAGACAGAGACATTTTGCTGGGCTAATTTCTGAAAATTAATTTTAAGTACTTCATAGGGCCCCCAGCGTGACTTTGTTCCTTTTATTTAATTAGTATATAAAATGCCGAGGTTTGAATAGTTTGTTGGGATTAGCTTTTACAGTTTGAAAGTTAGGTAAGCTGGAAAAGTGGTGCTTGTTAGCCTTTTCATGCTTTGTATGCACATGAACTGGCCCTTATTTTTATAAAGCTGGATTATTTTTTCACTGATTATCTTTTTATTGAACTCATAAACTGGTTCAGCTTTTAATGTTATATATCTTTATAATGGTACGAGAATGTTTCCTTTAAAAGTGTGCTATTTTTTTTAATCATAGTTTTGATGCTGTAATACACTTTGCGGGGCTTAAGGCAGTTGGTGAAAGTGTACAGAAGCCATTGATGTACTATGACAATAACCTTATCGGTACCATAACTCTATTGGAAGTAATGGCCGCTCATGGATGCAAGAAGGTATTATCTCTTTCACATTGCTTTAATTTAATAATAAATTGAGGTACTGCATCTGATGGTTATGCTAGTCTTTCTTTTCATGGTAATAATTTGAAGGTTTATTTTTGTCTAGAGTTTGTTCTTTAATTCCACTTATCTGGTAAAATATGTACAGCTAGTGTTCTCTTCATCGGCTACAGTATATGGATGGCCAAAAACTGTTCCCTGCACAGAAGAGTTCCCTTTGTGTGCCATGAACCCATATGGCCGTACCAAGGTACAGAATTTTGTCCATAGTTTTTTCTGTAACAGCTCAGCATGTACCAGTGTACCTGTCTTGCCAAACAATAGAGAAGACCGCATTAAGTGGGAATTTCGAAAGAACCTTATACTATCATGAAATTGCAGAGAAGCAATATCTTTTGCATTATTTGAAAGAAATTCCTAATTTCATGGTAAAAGAAATTGTAAATCTTGGCTTTGCTATTAGTTTAGTGTTGGCATTCACTGGTAAGAGTTGGTCTAATGGGATTAGTCTAAATTACTTTCACAAGGGCTAATATCAACATTTTCTATAGTCATTAGTCAACACATGGTGAGATTAAAGGCAGTTTAACTTACTGCAATGACCATTGCTTAATTTTTAATTGAAAATATTTTTCTAATAACAAATATGGGGGATGCTTAATTTCCCTTGGAGCTTATTTCTGTACATACTTTCTAATATGAACACATAAATCTTAGGCTGATTAAGTTTTGTTGATATATCAATTTCAGCTCATCATAGAGGATATATGCCATGACCTACAAGTTAGCGATCCTGAATGGAAAATTATGCTTTTGAGGTACTTCAACCCTGTCGGAGCCCACCCGAGTGGTCAAATAGGGGAGGACCCACGTGGCATCCCTAATAACCTCATGCCGTTTGTACAACAAGTAGCCGTTGGAAGAAGACAAGCACTTACTGTTTTCGGTACCGATTATAACACAGTTGATGGCACAGGGGTATGTTTGGTACTCACAAAATTTATTATTAGCTTTGTACAATTGTCATAGTAATCGCATTCATGAAATTGTACCTTTTGAGAGATGAAATCATATTAAATAGGCTTACCCTCTTGTATGTGCTTCTGGCACTATCCAGCATTGCCTTTTATTTGCAATCTCAAATCCTTGTTTAATTTTATTTAAATTAAGTGTACGTTAGTAAAACGTTCTATTATTATTGTATTATAATTTTGGATATTTTTTTAATATGCTGCAGGTTAGAGATTATATCCATGTGGTTGATCTTGCAGATGGTCATATAGCTGCTCTTAAGAAGCTCTTCAATAGCAAGAGTATAGGTGTGCATAAAATTTCATCAGACATGTTAGTATATGTAATCCTTTATATCCCTTACATACTAAATATAAATGTTGATCAAAATTATAGGTTGTGAGGTTTACAACCTTGGTACCGGGAAGGGCACTTCTGTCCTGCAAATGGTTGAGGCATTTGAAAAGGCGTCTGGAAAGGTAACTTAATAAAATTACTCGATGCTATTTGATCACAACTAAAATGAAAATAATCTTTAAATAAATGTTAAATAATTGTATTGTAGAAAATTCCATTAATCATGGCTGGGAGAAGGCCAGGAGATGCTGAGATTGTGTATGCTTCTACTGAGAAAGCAGAGAGAGAGCTCAATTGGAAGTAAGTTGTAATTTCCTTTGTCAAAAACGGCAGATTGAGATACTTTTATTATCATGACTTGATTTGCTTCTGTTTATTTCAGGACTAAGTATGGAATAGAAGAAATGTGCAGAGACCAGTGGAATTGGGCGAGCAAAAACCCGTATGGATATGATTCAGCAAACTCAGAAAACTGATTTTATTTACCAAAGCTATAATGTAGAGATAAGATATAAAATACAAGAAATAACCTTCCTTTTGCTAGTTGGGTTGTGACATAGAGGTGAACTAATTTCGTGAATCAACTGTTGTATAGGTGTGGGATAGATAAATTATGGAGATATAGTTGGCCTTATATATTTTACTGGTTTATGTTGTGAATAAAGGCAGTTCTGAGTTTGCCAAACGAGACAATTAGCAATTAAATCTCTATCCATTTGTTTGTCAAATTTACTTGTGTATGTTGTGAGCAATTTATAAGTTCGAACAAAGATACAACAGGTACTAATTCAAAAATATTCTGCTACTTGCCATGTACATACACCGATACCACGTACATATATTTTATGTACGAGTGAGGCTAAGGTACTATGTATAGTATCTATTAGTCTGTAGTATAGATTAATCGTTTTCAAAGTGTAAACAATCGATTTGAACGGTGTAACAGATCTATGTATGAAAATGTACTTGTATATCAAATTATTTTTAATAGGTAAAAAATCACTTCATCTAACATGGAGTTTTACACCATTCTAAATTTTTTTAGAATTTGGTTTTTCCTTTTTACACGGACAGCATATTTCTCCTACAAACAGAACAGGCCCAAAATCCCAAAAGCAAGTGAATATACCATAGGGAACAGAATGAGTTCGAACTGAGTCCAAAAAGAAATTCACATTTATTTTAAATAAAGTCATTTTAAAATTCCTGCAAACTTATATTGGATGATTTAGATCTAACCTGACAAGATCAGGTATCTTAGCTGATTCGAATTCCTGATAAGCAAACTAAACTCACAATAATAATCGATAAAATCAGGAATGTAGGCAGACTTCAGATTTACGAGGATTAAGGGGTTATATTAAAAAAACATATGAGAATTAATTTATAGTATTCTAGCATTTTTCTGTATTTTCATCTAAAATATGTAGTAAAATTGTGAAAATTTAAGAATAAGTGGGGTCAATTGACTCTCATTTATTATATGTGGCTCCACTACCGAGTAAAACCAACAACCACCAAATCCTCTGCATTAACTCAGATTTTGAGTTAAACATCTCAACTGTCCAATTGAAATCCGGGTCAAGCCGGCCCGAGATGGAATGTACATGACCCCTTTAATATTTGTGTCAATACGAATCGGACGGTATGGATTCATTCTGCATGATACAAATTCCAACCACCGGCCATAGCCATGAAAATTTTCTGGGATGCGCATGAAATTTGCTCAGTTTGAGGGTAGAAAATATGTAAAATGGAATATTAGCGGGGCATATGTGCAAAGAAAGAGAAAAAACAAGAGTGGTCACTCAGTCTCTCCACTCTCCAGTTGCTGGGTGAGTCCGGATTTTCTGTGGTAAGGCACCGTTTGAGTTTTAATCGGAACCGTCCGATCAGAATCGGGTCAATCCGTTCCAAACCTGTAATGCACGGGTCCCTTTAAGATTTGTGCTACTGTATACCAACGGCACGGATTTAACTTAAAAATTGAGGTACCTAAGGTGAAATGAATTCGCGTAGCGCACTAATTGTGTGGCAGTAACCTCCGCTTCATCTCCCCGCCAAGTAATTTGTTTTGTTGTCTAGTGGTTTACAAACTAAGCAGACTTCTCACATTTGTTCCTTTTTCTCTTGCAAATTGCAATTATGGCTTTAGCTTTCGCCATTCTCTCTCCTCCATTGACGCCCTTTGGTAATAGTAGGCAGCTCGCTTCAAGGGTTGCACCGAACCTTCTATTTTCTAAAGTTAGCGGTAATTGTGATAATTATTTCTACACGAGTGAGTCTATGGTACTATGCATAGCAAAGATTGGTCCGTAATATAGAATAATTTTTTTCGTTTTCAATATTCTAACTGTCGATCCGAACCGTTCAACGAACTGTTCAACATGTTTCCCATATGAATATGTAGTTGCTGACCGAATTTTATAATTTTTATAATTTTTTTTTACTATTTTTTAAGATAGATAGAAAATCAATACCTATTTTAAAAAATAGTAAAAAATTCTAAAAAATATAAAATTCGGTGAACAAGAGAATCATGTTGAATGCTTTGGATCAACCGTTAGGATTTTGAAAACGAAAATATTGATCCGTATTATGGACCAATCCGTGCTATGCATAGTACCATAGACTCACTCTTTCTACACTTTGTTTCAGAATATTTCAGTTTTGCAAAATAGACCATTGGAATTTATGAAATCTAGGTATAATTTAATAAATAATCCGAATTGAAGAGCTGAATATTTACTCAACTTTTATGTTAAATTTATGTCAAAATTTCAGCATTTGATGATTGCTTTTGCATTTCTTGTAGTTATATATAACATAAATTAGCTGCATATATTTGAAAATAAATAGTATAAGTACTTTTTTTCCTTATTGTTATCCTTAGTTTTTAACCTTCAGTTTTGTGCATGAACCAAATGTATTTAAATTTCAAACTTGGGTCAGGTGAAAAGAGGAACAGCCTAGTTGTTGCAAAAGCAGTTGGTGATAGCTCCGAATCTTCCTCAGGAAGCATAGTCAAATCTGTACAAACCGCTGTAAGTTTTCTTATGTCCATACTAAACTTCCATACAGATTCACACAGGTGATACCAGTTTTGGGGTACCAGTGTGAGAAAAGTGTGCTTTTGGGTTCTGACTTGGTTCAATTATGACCCAAAAGTTTTTATGTTGTTAACTGGCCCTTAACTATTTCAATTGGTTCAGCCAATCCCTTAACTGTGTGAGAAATGCTGGCATGGGGATGACATAGTGATGACAATGCACTCAAATTTTGTTTTCTTTGCTATGTGGTTTCGACACTGCATTAGTGTGGTAAAGAGAATATATATATATATAGAGTCCTGCTAATATGCTTTCACACAAACTGGTATATAATTCATTTCGGTCGAAGTGCTTACGAAAGCATATTAGCCGGACTCTATATATATATATGTCAGCTGCTTACATGGTACCACTCTATTGTCTTCAACTGAAGGACTGAAATGAATTATATACCAGTTTGAGGGGCTGGCTGAACCAAAGGAAAGGAAGTTGTGAAGTCTTATTGAAATCATGTACAGTATCATGTTCTAAACACATACATTCTCTGCATTTTGCCAATAAGCCTCTACAGGGTTTTTGAAATAACTATTTAAGTAAGAAAAAAAAGAAGAAGAAAGCAGGACTTGTACTAACAAAAGTAACAAAGATCAAGTAAATATTCTGTCATTATGCTAATATGCTACTGACGCAGTGACATAAGCCCTGGGGTTAGATTTAAAAAATTTAGCCCAATTATCAATAACAACCCAACTTTAGCATAGACACCAAAAATATTTTTAAATTGGACTTTTTTTGAGAGAATTTATATGTTTTTCCTGGCCAATGGTACTTTGGTGGTTGTCAGTATAAGATGTGTTTTTCTCTTCATTGAACAGTGGAGCAGCCCTGAAGATCGGTTAGCTCTGGCTGGTTTGGGCTTTGCGGGCCTCGTGTATATTTGGGCTGCTAGAAATCTAATTTCGGTAAAAAATAGCCTCCCTTTTTTTTGTGTGAAAGTAGGCTGAAACCCTAAACCACTATGCTTCCTGTCCTTAATCTTCCTCTATCTATATCTTTTCGGAATTGAACTTGCCCTGTCAACTTTCAACTCTGTATTTCTGATTTTGTTTTTCTAAGAGTATGGTTAAAATGCCCCATTGTTTCCGTGCCCCAACATGATCTCCATCTTAATGTGCTTGGAGATCAAATTTTAAATTTTTTGGAAATATTTTTCTATACTTTTAGATAGGTACAAAATCACTGTTTTTGGATGGTCCACAATCTTCTGAAAAACAGTGATTTTGTACCTATCTAAAAAGTAGTAATTTTAAAAAAATATATATAAAATTTGTTCTCCAAGTACATTTTAGCACATTTTAATATGGAGATCATGTTGAGCAGTTTGGATTGATTGTTTAGACTTTGAAAACGGAGATAAGGATGTAAGATATAATTGGGGCACGAAAACATTGGGGCATTTTCCCTACTCTTATAATATTAGAAGACAATTTTTTTCCACTGATAGGCAGGATACTATGCAATTATTCCTGCTGTAGTAGCAATGCTGGGACACAAGTCAAATTATGTGGGCCTTTTCTTGTGGAACCCTGTGAAATTCTGAAAACTCAAACGTACTTTCGTTAGAAATGAGGAATATTGATGCCCTTCCAAAAAGGACATCAATGAACTACAAAGCAAGAGAAATACCATATTTTTGTAGTCTTTTACTTCAAACATTCCTCAAATAACCCTCATTCTCAGTATGAATTACCAAAAAGGGATCGTTTGACTTTAAAATGAAAATGAGGACTGAGTAGTTTGTTTGGTATTTCTCATTTTTCATGGGGCATGTGAGATTCTAAGTTTTGTTGGGATATGGTTGTAAATATCCTAGCTAGCTGTCTTATTTCTAATATTTATCCAACTTGTGACTTATTGAATGTCTAGGCTGTTGACAAATTGCCTCTTCTCCCAAGCTTCTTCGAGTTTATAGGAATTTTGTACTCTTCAGTAAGTATTCCCTAATTAGCATTGTTTATAAGAAGAATATCCTTGATTTATCTACTGGTATGCTATGAAGTATTTTTAACCTTGTTTTTTCCTCTTTTTCTTTCAGTGGTTTGTATACAGATACCTCCTATTCAAACCAGATAGGTATGAACCTGTTAATCATTTCAATTTTAAAGCTGTTGATTACCTTAATAGCCTGGCATAATAGATGATACAGAGGGGAAGTGTTACTGGTTGGTCTGAAAATTGCTGTGTTTTTTAGAATTACCATGAATTATCTTCAAATTCTATCCAGTTCAAAATGAAAAAAACATGTTCTCGTTCCCTTGATATCAACTGGGTTTGAGATTAGTTTATTTTTATCTATTTTTTTAATATATACTAGAATCGTTTATCATTAAATGTATTAATTTCCTGCAGAGAAGAGCTGGGTACAATTATCAAGAATTCAATTTCCAGGATCACTGGCCAGTAGTAATTCAACTCCTTTGTTTTCAATCAGAAAACATTGCAAGAAAAACAGTGTACTTCATTCAGAGACAATACTCTATTAATTGTGAATATTATCTGTAAACTATCTAATGTTGTTACAGCCTTCTGTAAAGATGGTAAGCTTTAATTTAACCATTTTATCATTGTGTTATATTAATGATGGAGTTATTTTGAAAATTTTCGATCCAAATTTCCATTGATCATTGCTGATACTAAAGATTTAAATAGCATTTATATTTATAGCAACTGTTACAGTGTTTTAAGATGCTAAATGCCAGTGTTGTGTAATAAAGGTTAAATAGTGATCATAACAGACCAATTTTGAAAAGTGATACGGCATTTGATGCTTATTATGAATTGAATTGAATTGTTTTATTGGAACCAACTATTTTTCTCAACTCATAATTCTGAAAAATAAATAAATAAGATGCTTTATTAAACAAGGAACATGACCTCCGTTGTGATTTTGATGAAGAGATAATTGTTATACATGGCATCATGGTATATTTTATTTTTATTTGTGAGACTATAAATTTTATTTGACTATTTTGATAATCGACTCAATGATTATTAAAATAAAATAAAAAATAAAATTGCAAATACGTTCTTACTGATTTAGAATAGTGCAATTTGAATATCGTTTTCTTACTGGCCTATTAATTTTTCTAATCTCTTGAGTGATCAATTGATTTTTAAATTGAATCAAAATTTCTTGGTGTGCATAACACATGCTAGCTTTACTATATAAAATTGGTAGAATATTGAGCCAACTTAATTAGATGCTGATTCCATCTTTAATTAATCGCTTGCAATGCAGTTTTTATGTTTGTCTTACGAAATGCAGCATTTGCAAATTTAATGTTCATCGTCTCTTTACCAATATTAGGGATGGAATATGGTTGATATAAAAGATCATTTCTCTTAACTTCTTTTTTTTTATTTTTTTTTCCAAATTGTAGAATAAGAAGTTTAGCTCTTAAGCTATCAAATGCGAAATAGTTGGATCAACTTAACTAGACGTAAGTTTGTAGTTGGGCCGGCCTAATTTAACGAGTTAGACCGATTCATTAAGATGTAAGTTTAAAATTAGGTCAACCTAATTTAACGAGTTAGACCTAGAGGTGGATAAATTTAAACCACCTAAAGAAGTGGTTAAGTTTAGTCCATCTCTAAACTAACTCATACGATTTTAATTCTATGTGAAAATAATTTTTTCACTCCACCTTCTCTTAAGTAAGCTAATTATATTTTTATAAATAAATTTCAGATAGTATGAATTAATTTTGAAAATAAAGTACAATTTTTATTATGATAATAATTTTTATTTTCTTAATCTCATTTTGTCATCAACAATGAGTGTAATCAATTTCTTTTCGCTTATTTCTTGTCAGTAAGGGACAATTTTTTATTTCATTTTATTGTCAATGCAGTGTTATTTTTCATTTCAATTTGATTGATTATCAATTTATTCCTAAATTATGTACAAAGCTCTTTAAATTTTTAATTAGGATTGTTGTTTGTTTCTCAAATTATTTAATATGATTTATAATTATGTTACTCTATTTTACATTTATTTCTAATCAAGACTTTGTACAAATGGGACAAAAAAATCAACTTGAGCAAATGACTTGAGTCACAAATTTCAACCAAACAAAAAAAAAATTAAATAATGACTTAACCTTAAATCCAACCAAATATGAATAACTTAAACTGACCTAACTTAAAGTAACCAATTTTAACCTCCTTACTCAACTAAATACGACCATAAAGCTCATGCTTTTTTAATTACGAAAATTTCAGCACAGTTAGATTTGATGTCCATATTATTTTTTGAAGAGCAGGCTATTTGTGTACGAATGATTTATAAACAGAAAAAAAATAATGGATTTTTTCGGCCTTTTGCGGTCAAGTGAACTTTCATTTTTAGCCTGCATGTTTCACTACACTTTTTTATTGCTTACAAATTTATGCTTAAAAAATAATGTCACATTAAGAATACTTAAAATTAATATTTTTAACTTTGCATAATTAACTCAACTACGATTCTAGATTCTAGGTGGCAACAGTGAGAGCGGAGCAGTGTTATCAGAACCGGATCGGATCAGATGGTCAACCGAAAAAACCAGACCGGTTACCTGAGTTTGGTTCTTTTGAAAAATCGCTGAATAAACCGATGTGAAACCCCGGTTCAAATCAGATTTCATATGTCTTGTCGATTTCGCGTATTTTTTTTAAGATTCTCCGTTTTGGGTAATTATTTTAACACATCAGTTTTGGCTTCACGGAGCGCACGAACCATATGGAATGCTGTTTTGATTCTATAGTATGTGCGCTGTATAAAGCCAAAAATATTTACCCTCCGTTTTCTTGGCTTTTCTTCACACGCGAAAGAACGGTGAATTTGGCTCTCCTATCTCCTCAAACCTCTCCGTTGTCAATTTTTCAATTTGGGTTTCTTGTTAGATTTATTTATTACACGGTAGCAGAAAATCAGTGAAATGGGGAGCAGCACCGAAAGCGGCAGCAAGAGGAGAGCGAGGTGGTCACTGGAGGGCATGACGGCCCTTGTCACTGGCGGCACCCGTGGCATCGGTTATGCGGTGGTGGAGGAACTGGCGGGGCTAGGGGCCAAGGTACACACCTGCTCCCGCGACCCTCAGCAGCTGAGCGACTGCATGGCCAAGTGGAACTCCCTCGGCCTCGGCTCCCTTGTCACCACCTCTGTCTGTGACCTCTCCGTGCCCCAGCAGCGAATCGATCTCATAACCCACGTCTCCTCCCTCTTCTCCGGCAAACTCAACATTCTTGTATATATGTTATTATGTTTTATGTTTACTTGCTTCATGATTTTCATTACATGCACGCAGAGAAGGAAATTAGTCAAGCCGTTACCGGTCACGGCACGGCACGTGTGTCAATCACGTGACTCGCGTGTCGCGTGACGTGACTGTCCTCCACCATCTTAGTCAGGTCATGTGACACGTTAAGTGACCAATATTTTCAACATTATTCTTAATTCTAATTTATTTTGTAACAATTTCTTATTTTTTTTGGTACATTTTGTTATTATTTTCTTTGAACTGATTTAAACTTGAAAACAATATTAATTAAACGCGATCAGTCACGTCACATAAAAATAAATTTTGATCACGTGACGTGACGTGACCAAGTCACAGCGTGATAGTCATGCCACGTCACGTCACGTTTTTCCTTCTCTATGATGCACGCCACATATTCGCTGCTTTGCTGGCCTCATTAATTCTTCTTCTTCATATCATATGGGGCCCGGGCCTCTCCCTCAGGTAAACAATGTCGGTACCAACATCAGGAAGTCAACTGTGGAGTACTTGCAGGAGGACTACTCCTTCCTCATGAGCACCAATCTCGACTCCGCGTACCACATCTGCCAGCTGGCGCATCCTCTTCTCAAGGCATCTGGCTCCGGCAGCATTGTCTTCATCTCTTCTGTCGCTGGAGTCTTGGCCTTTCCCACTGGATCCATCTATGCTGCCACTAAAGGTTTCTCTTAATTTATTTCTATTCATATCTATTTAATATTTGTTTCTATACGTTTATCTATTTTCTAATGCTGCAATAATCCAACAATCACTCCTTCTCATTTCCTAATGATTCATCTTCTGATATGTACGCACCAGGTACTAGCTAGTACACTGGTACCAAATACTGACACACAAATAATAGAGCAAAATCACAATTGCAAATCTGTGCCGTAAACACTGAGGAAAAAATAATGGCTATTGCATAGTGTATTGGGAGTATAGGCATATGTTAGGAGCTCAAAAATAACTAATTATGTTTTTTTTTCTTCTTGTCATCAGCAAAGGCTGTATAAAGCCTCCATGCACTCTCTGAAGACAATCCTAACTTAATTCCTTGAAATTCTTTTTTCTTTTTTTTGTGCCATTGCGAACATGAACCAGCGGCAATCAATCAATTGGCAAAGAACTTGGCATGTGAGTGGGCGAAAGATAACATAAGAGCAAATTCGGTCGCTCCTTGGTACATCCGCACTTCTCTCACAGAACATGTGAGTCCTCTTTTCTTCATTCCTGAAATTTTATCCCTCATATCATGTTTTCTCCTTAAGATATATAATTTCTGTTTGATAATTGAATTTGTATGTGCAGTTGCTAGAGCAGAAGGAACTCAGGGACAAAATAATAGCACAGACGCCGCTTCGCAGGGTGGGGGATCCAGAAGAGGTGGCTTCTCTAGTTGCGTACCTGTGCCTCCCGGCTGCTTCTTACATCACTGGCCAAACCGTGTGCGTCGATGGCGGGATGACTGTTAATGGATTTTTTCCAGGCAACAACTCTGATATACCATAATTCAATATACTCGGTATATACTTAATATATTGTAATAATTTGTTAGGACGAACTCCCTTTTGATTTTGTTGTTGCTGCTTGGCAAAACTTTTCTCAGTTAATCAAAACTGAATCTTTGTTGATAAACCCTTGCTTTATTTTTGTGGGGATGATATAAAAAATGTATAAGTAGAGCTGAGCATTACTAACTAAGTCATTACTAAATTTCTTGCCTCTTCAAGGAGAGGTCATGGATTCTTAGTAATTGGCGGATCCGATCCCAACTGTTGATCTTCGTTGAGATTCATGCATGAATAATTTACTTTGTTGAGATTCGCGCATGAAAAAGTTCGAACGGTTGGGATTGGAATAACAGATTCTTGTTATTCTCGAGGAATAACAGCAGATTTATTTCCAGGTGGTATGTGGTTGAGAGATCAGTTAAGGAGATCTAAATTGGTTATTTCACCTTAAGCCGGTCTAAGTTATTTATGTTTGGTTGAGATCTAAAATTAAGCCACGACTTAACTTGTTTTTTATTCGATGGAGGTCTAAATTTAAGAAGGCTTAAAATAAATGCAATTTAAACCTCTGTGATATTATCAGATGCCATTTATATAGCCTCAGAACTTCATGAATTTTACAAATCAGTCCAAGCCAATATTGAACCTAAACTAGCGCCGCATCCAGAGCTGGTACCGGTCTGGTACCAGTTCCCAACAATCCCAAATTTAAGCAAAACCCCGCATTATGTATCATACTTTTAAAGATTTAGTTAATTAAATCTATAGCATACAAGGATTAGAAAACCGGCATCGTAAGAGAACAATTTCACATTCATTTGCATTAACTACGACGTTGATCTAAGTTCTAGTCCAGTATCAGTATGTGTGTTTATTCTTTACCCAATTTTATAAACCCACCAATTATAAAGAGAGCACCCCAATTGTGAAATAATGAACAAAAAAAAATGTAGAACAGTATGCAAAGCATATAGTACTGGTTACTTTTATAGTGTATATGATATATAACAAGCACACATTGTTGTTTGCAGTGACTACTTTCTTGTAATTTCTCAGTACAAAGAAATCCTTTTATATCTCATCTTCTTGATTGATATAAAAGGCATGGATTGATACTGTGCTGACTGGTACAGTACCTGTGTGATCCCATTTCTCTGTTAACTCAAAATCTGATGATAATTCAATGTTATGATATAGTACTTAAATTTGAGATTGTAATCCTTTGTTTATGTAGACTAATTAATATATTGTAATTGCAGTCATTTTAATTAATAGTAAACTAAATAATTCAACAACAAATATTTTATCTTACCGTAACACATGATATTAGCATTTTTCGAAGAGATTAATAAATCAAGCTCTTCCAAAATTAAATTATGAATATTGAATCCATATAAAATAAAAGAAAGAAATTTTATCACTCCAGCAAAATTAATTGTGTTTGCTACGGTTTTACCTTATTATTTTGTTCTGGTGTAAATTTGACACTATACTGGTGTGCCTAATTAAATTTTGGAGTAAATTGTTTGAATTAAATTGGTGATTTGTCTATTAGATGTCTGGTTCACTTGTCAAATGACTATATATTTCATTAGTTCATCTCATACATATTTCTTAAATGCATCACCCTTTCAACTTCCATGCAAAAATTGTTTGTTTTTTTTTTTTTTTTTTAAATTGGCCGTAACGTACGTGTCGATTTACACAACCAATCTAGAGTCACACTTTAAGGGCCTGTTCGGCGCACTGAGATGAACGGGAATGGGCATGGAAAGAGCAAATTTTTGAACTGATTTTTACTGTGCTCGTGGGAAAAAAAAAATTCACTCAGAGTGAATTTTTTTTTTTCCCACGAACACAGTAAACGCTGAACAGGCCCTAATGCATGGAATAATGGATTTTTTTTTTTTTTTTTGCAACAACCAAGCCCGTAGTAATGGAATATTGAGATCACTTATCATAAATGAGTCTTTTCTATCATGCATAATGTATTACTTCTCACAAGTAGATCGTGAATTAACTTGTATATTATCAATTATATACAGTTGCGTTTGAATAATATCGAACAACTACCATATTTTACTCATAATGTATATTATTTACAAAAAAAATCTTTTAAATTTTTTTCGAAAACATACAATAATTATACAAAAGGTATGTTATTTGTTGCTTGAAATCATATATATAGAGTGATCTGATAGATTTACCAAAAATTTAGTTCTTTTGATAACATTAGTTTACTAAGATAATAGAGAAAATCAACATTATTTAAGTGATAATCCTATAACATAACTTACAAAATATAATACATGTTGCTATTTTTATTTAAATTAAAAATGTTCTAATTGACTTACATTTCCCGATACTAATAAATCAATTTCAACAATAACAACCCTAAACCATAATTACAAATTGGTATGTAACAATGCCTTTATAAGTATTCAATCTAAATACGACAAAAAATAATGCAAAAAGAAGCATAAGATAAATTACTCTATTATTGGATTTATTTTTCATTTTCATTAGTAGAAAAAATTGGTTGTGTTAAGATTTACGTGTAAAAAAAAACTTGGTTGTAAAATTTTAACTTTTGTTTAATGTGGCAAATGTGCAATATCACTTTTAAAATAAAAAAATTGTTATTATTTTCTGTTAAATTGTTGTATGATTAATTGTATTGTTTATCATTGTATATGTCTTTAGTAGTTTGAAAAAAAATTATTTCTTAAGAGTTATTATTAGTATTTTTTTTTAGGTGTAGGCGAATTGCTTATTAATCATATGTTATTAAAACGAATGTATTATATAAAGAAGTGAAAAAAAAACTATATATGAATCACACGAAAACATATACCATCTTGAAAGATCCAAAATAATAATAATAAAAAGTTCGCTACATAATTTTGTGGAGAGAAACCAACCAAGATTATTCAACCTTCTACATTTATCCACAACAAAATTATTTTAAATGACTGTCATATGAAAATTTCTAAAAGCAAGCCTATTTTGAGTACTTCTCTTTTCTTGTATTATACTTTTCTTAAAGCAAATATTGAGATAAAATCATAAAATTCATTAAATTAACAATGAGTGAGACGGAAAAAATCATTCTTGAAAACAACATTCCGCAGCAACTTTGATAGACAGTCCTAAAAAAGGAATAAAATTGATAGGAAATTATGTAATGAATAGTACAGAAAAAGGAGATGCGATTCTGTAATTAGCAAAATTATTTTGATTAGTGACCAACAATAACGCTTTTTGTGTGAAAATTTGAATGAAAGATCTTTTTTATTAAATAGTTGGATGACTTAATTTCAACCTTAGTGCTAGAAAAAAAAATTTATCAGAAATTTAATCTAGTGCTACATGATTCATTCAAT
Organism: Carex littledalei; assembly: GCA_011114355.1. Classification (NCBI taxonomy): domain Eukaryota; kingdom Viridiplantae; phylum Streptophyta; class Magnoliopsida; order Poales; family Cyperaceae; genus Carex; species Carex littledalei. Next base: position 5,434,605 of record CM022081.1, read on the forward strand.
TATTCAATATAAAGGCTCAGACACAGATATATACAGAAAAGACGCCGTAGATGATCTGCAGGTAGCAGCTTAAGACCTCGAAAATTGGAAACCCCACCCGACCCATATTAACAAAAAAAATTATTTAGATCTGAGCCGTCCGATTAGAATCGGGGCCAATCCGACTCAAGATAGAATGCACGGGCTCCTTTAATATTCGTGCATATTCAGATCGGTCGGTCCAGATCTAAATACTGAGATGAATTCACCCCACCCGAGATCCTCCGCATGATTCAGAGACAGTGTACTCTTATCAATTGTGAATATGATCCGTAAACTATCTAATGCTGTTACTACTGTAACTGCCTTCTGTAAAGATGGTAAGCGGGAATTTAACCATTTTTATCATGAGGGTTTAAATACTTTCATTTTTTTTATCTCCATTATATCTTCTTTATTATTTTTTTAATAACAAAAATTATATAATTTATTTATCAAAATAAAATTGTTAGATGTAATCTATATTATTTTCTCTACATGTACATAAAAAAATTATAACTTTTAAATTTTGGTTTTATATAAATCAATAAGTTGAAAATTCAATGTCCATAATTTGTCCACATCGGTGTATTTTTACAAATACTTGATGTTAATCAAAATAATATGAGAATGTTGTGATCTTTTACATGTGCATAGAGAAAATGATATATATCACATCCAACGATTTCATTTTGACATTTGAGTTTTAAATTTTATGTTATTATCGTTCTAAAATTGAAGGCATGGTGAAGGCATTTGAACACTCCTCTTTTATCATTGTGTTATATTTATCATGGAATTATTTTGAAATTTTTTTATCTGAATTTACATGTATTAGTACTGAGTAGGGCTGTAAACGGATATGGATTATCCGATGGATATCCACTTCGAATCCGATTACAATCCGTATCCGAATTTAAACGGACGGATAGTTACAGATACGGATAATTTATTAAGATGGACACACTACCCGGATTCGGATATGGATAATAATCCAACGGTTTTATTTTTACATTTGAGTTTTAAATTTTATGTTATTATTGTTCTAAAATTGGAGGCATAGAGGAGGCACAAAAAAAATAAAAACATTTGAACATTCCTCTTTAATCATTGTGTTATATTTATCATGGAGTTATTTTGAAAAAAAAATATCTGAATTTCCATGGATCAGTACTGACACTAAAGATTTAAATAGCATTATAGCAACTGTTACAATATTTTAAGATGCTAAATGACAGTGATATAATATAAGGTTTAATTAGTGATCATAACAGATCAATTTTGAAAAGTGCTGTGAAATTTAATGATTAATATGTTTTGCTATAATTAAATAAATTAATTGCTTTATTATCGGAACCAACTATTCTTCTTTAACTCATAATTCAAAAAATAAGATGCTTTAATTAAACAAGGAGAAGCAAAGAGCTTATTTTATCTACATGATCTCCGTTGTGATTTTGATGAAGATAATTGTTATACATGGCATCATGGTATAATTATATTTATGAGAGCGTATAGACTATTAATTTTGTTTGACTATTTTGATAATTTACTCAATGATTATTAAAATAAAAATTGCTAATACGTTCTTACTAATTAGATAGATCGTTTGGTTACTAGCCTATTAATTATTCTAATCTCTTGGATGATGAATTAATTTTAAAATTGAATTAAAATTTATGCCCAATCTATTTAAACCATAGAAAAAAATATTTTATTTTTTTATTTTTAATAACATTTATAAACTAATAATTTAAACAGTCAATTATGATATAACCTCATAATCGCCACAATAACATCTGATAACTAAAAAAACCAATCAGCTGTTTTTTTCGAGAAAAGTTGGAGGTCAGACCTTCCTCTCTGAGACATAAATTTGTACATTATCACTCAACTATTTTTTTAAGATAAGGAATCTTGTATTTGAATTTGAACTTGTAACCTCCTGTTTTTAACCACTAAATCAAAAGGTCCTGAATAAATCATTAGTAAATTTCTTGCCTTTTCATTCTTCAAGAAAAAGTCATGGATTCTTAGTAATTGTCGAATACTATGATTGCCTGAAGCTGGCGCCTTTAATATACAAAATTGGTAGAGTATTGGATGAACATGATCATTTTTATTTTTTATTTTTTTGACAAAGAAGAGGTATTGTTGCAAAAATGAGAAATACGGGCAGAGGAGTTGGGTGAAAATGGAGCAGATACGGAGCAATCCGACATTTTTATTAATATCCAAAGTTTAATACAAATTAATAATTATGCCCAGAATCCAGCCCAATATCGAAAAATGTCCAAACCGACCAGAAAATGGCCGGTTTACTCTTTTTTTTTTTTTAACCTGCATTATTTTTTATTCAACTTTGGATATTAATAAAAATGTCGGTTTAATCTTGATGAGTTTATTTTTTATGTTGTGCTACTATTTTAATGTTGTAATATTTTCTGTTTAGCATTATCATGATAATTTATTTTATCTGTAAAATATAAAAATAGTACCATAAAAGCACACATACACAAGAACCGAAATATAGGATAATCAAAATATACCAAACATAAATAGTATATCAAATATAAATAGTACAAAACTAGTAAAAATACCAAACGGAGAGATGGACCATTGCTGAGGCGGTACTCCGGCGTTCGCTCGGCGCTCGCGCGGCCAAGCTCTGTCTCTCTCGGTCTCCACACCAGCATCGGCGTACCTGAGTATCCGCTCGGCGGTATCCCATCTGTCATCACCCGTAGAGACTGTCGGTACTGGCGGAGGTGTACCGAAGATAGATGCGGCGAACTCAGTCCCAAAGGCAGGCTGAGTATGAGACCCGCTACCACTAGCCTCTCCATCATGCGGCATCTCTGTGCCATATCGGGGTACCCTCGGTGCCGAGCTGAACTCATCATCCAATATCCCGTAGTCCTGGAGACTGTACGAGAGGGACTCCATATCAGAAGTATCGATCCCCGCATGTGGTGGCTGTGGCGGCATCTCTGCCGGACCCTGCAATCATACACATAAATTATTAAATTTGATCTGAATGAAGAAATTTATTAAAACCTGACAGATACTGAAGTATGACATACATGAGGCTGCACCGGACGTCCATGCTCATCGTACCATGCCTGCCACGCAACGTTGGACAATACCCAATCATGGTAGTCCCACTCTGGATGCGAATCGGGAGAAGGTGGCATCTCCTGTCCAATAATCAAGCCCGGGTCAGGCTCGGTCGGATCTATCTCACGCCAGTTGATGTTCTCTCCGGCGTCTCGCAGCATCGTGATGATCTTCCCACCGTGCCCGGCATCCTCAACCGCATTTGCATTTTTCTTGAGGATGCGGTACCCAAGATATCGCCAGTTCTTCTTGCCCATCGTGGAGATCCCATGAGCGCACTCCTTGATCCCCGACAAAAGCTGAAACAAAATTGGCATGTCAGATCAAACCTTGATGAACTATTAAGTTAGAGAAAAACTATGTAGTTTTAGGTGACTTACGTTGCGAGCGAATGAACGGCCGCTGGGATGGTAACCATCATCAGTCTGGATCATGTCGCGGAGATGGGCACCGTAATCGCCCCGCAGATAGGCACTGGCCATGCAGAATCGGATCTGGCTCGTGATAGAAGTCCAGATACTGAGGATCCTGGGCTGTCCTGTAGTGTGCATCAAAATGGGTGCTTCAGTCCTTATCCAGCCGCCCTCGGTGGTTCATCTTGTAAGAAAGACGTTAGTTGCAATACAAAACTATCAAGTAATATGAGAAATTTGACAATAGACTACGACTTACCTGTGCAGGTCTTTGTGCGTGTACCTCGGCAAAGATGGGTCTGCGGGAATGAACGCCAGTAGACCAAACTGGCGGAGCACCCGATCTGGGTAGTGGTGCTCCACTATTCAGAAGTGTATGAGTGGACCTCGGTAGAACCACATCTCCTGCTCTTGCTGGTCACCCACCGTGACCGGCAAGAGGTTCTCCAAGTAGAACTGCTCGTATGGCGTCCACTCAACAAGAACGGATGGCAAACTCTGGATCTCTTATCGGATTGGCCTGATCCCAACGGTAGCATCGTAGGTCCGATCCAAGTAGTTATGGCCACCATGCCACTTCTTACCGTATGCCGGGCATCTCCACATACTCGGTTCTCCCCATTGCGGCGCCGTATTAGGGATAGGACGACCCACCGGTAGCCGTGACCACGACCAGTGCTGAAGCAGGAGCACCGGCCCGTACATCTGTGATCAGAGTCAAAATAATGATGATTTACGTAGGGTTTTGGCTTAGGTTTTGCATATTTTCTCACACTTATGTTTACTTTATTAGAGAAAAAGGCTACTGTCACCCTTCTTTATGTTTTATTGCAGAAAACAGGTTTTGGGACTATTTTACACCAAATGGAGCTAGAATCGGGTCAATCGGATCAGCGACGCTCATCGACTAAGTCCCTGTTACGGCCAGTATTGACTAATACGGACCAGGCCTAGCACAGACTAGAAGATAGCGCTGGAAGCATCAAACCCTAACTGCCAAGGTCCTAATACGGACCGTATCACCTGATACGGCCCGTATCCGAAGGCATCTCTTGGGGAATAACTGCCGACAGCTATTTCCAGATCAGTTTCTTAGCCCCTACTCAACCTCTACACGTCCCTACACTCCTATATAAGGCCCCTGGGCAGAAGGAATAATTATCTTTGTAATTAGGGTTAGATTTGATTAAAGTGAGAAGAGATGAGTGCCTGTAACAATGCCGTTCCGCGGCTAAGTTCCTTTTCTTAGGGCTAGGCAGTAAACCTTGTTACTCTTGATGTTTTGATATATATATTTCTGTTGATTATGGTTTCTTGTTGTTGTACTAAAATGCTTTTGTGATTTATTATCTCTTCATCTAATTTCAATGATCTAGTTTGAGTCCGTTAGGGTAGTGACAGTACTTTAATGGTAAGAGAAACTATTTGTATGAATTAGCCTCGTTGAGATCTATTAGGTTTATGTGAAGAAAACCTTAGCGGGGAAACCATAAACCAGACCAACAAAACGCGTACCAAATTCTATCACATGCGTAAAGAAATTCGCAGTGATCTATGTAGTAATTTGGGGTATTTGAGAGATCAGACATTTGCGTAAGGTAAATCGCAGTGTCCTATGTAGAATCTCGGTGAAAGATCTGTCATTCTTGCGTAACATAAATCGCAGTGACCTATGTGGTGTCTTTCATTAAAACAACAATAGGAAATCAGACGCAACAGGGATATATTATCAAGGCGGATTGAGTGGCAATAGTGTGCCGAAACCCTAGGAATTCTCATCTCTATCTTTATTTTAATTACTTTTAATTGCTTCCTAATTTACATTGATCAAAAACAACATCTCTCAATTTTCAGATTTCGTCTAGCCTTTCGAAAGATTGTGATTCGATCGCTCAAAGCATTGAACCAATATTCCCTGTGGATCGACCTTGAACATACTACTCGATAGGATTGTGCGCTTGCAGTCCGAACCGATAGCATTTCCGAGTTTATAAATATTAAAAGAAACATTGCTCTCTTTTGAGTGATCAATCTGCTTCACATTCGGCTGCATTTTCAAGAACATTAGACGTCAGTGTATTTTTTATGGATTGATTAAATAATTTACACTAAATTAAGAGTTGGTGACTTACCTCACTACTACGGCACAGGTGGAAATACAGATACGCCAGGACAGCCCCACCCCAGTTGTACCGCTCCAGCTGCTCAAGGTCTCGCAGCAGTGGGAGATACATCATCGGCATATGGTCACCGCTGGATCAGGAAACATGACAGAACCAAAAAGGTCCATCACGTAGCCCCGTGTATTCTGCAATACAAAACATATAAAAATTCTAATATAATCCTCTATTATAAATTGATTAATAGAAACAAGTTATAAAATTTACCTCTGAATCTCCAGCACGGTGGAATCTGCCGAGAGACCTGTGCTGAAGTGCTGTCGTAACCTCGTCATTCGTAAATGAAATTTGGACCTCCCATTGTCCCTAATGATATAGTCCGGATCAGCTCCCAACAACTCCTCGACATCACCTACGAATCTGGTGCTGTCAGAGACGCTGCAGACGGGTGTGCCACGGATAGGCAAACCCCAAAGAGCACTCACATCCTAGAGAGTCACCGTCATCTCTCCGAATGGCATGTGAAACGTGTGCGTCTCGAGACGCCATCGCTCCACCAGTCCAGCGATGAGAGAAGCATTGATGATGCTTTTCTCTGTCTGCACGATGTCCACAACCTGGTAGAGACCCAGGCTGATGAGGTACGGGGCCATCATATCGTAATCTGCATGTGAATGCAGCGCAACTTCACATCTAACAGACCCGTGTCCTGCGTTGAAAAAGGTAATCCGCATGGTGATAACATAATAAAATTTAAACCCAACAAAATTTAAAGAAAATCTAAGAAAATGAACGTACCTCACGAGAAGCCAATGAGACTCGGTGCTCGCTGTGGGGAATCCACAGGAGAGGACTGACGTGCTCCGTGCTGCTGGTACTGATCGGCTCGTCCACTACTGGAAGCGGGGTAGACCGTGCTCTAGGCATCCTGATGTCTAAAATACCTAATTATGGTAAAAAATGCCAAAATACCCTAAATATTGGTCAACCGTGCTAATTTCGGTAAATTATGCTTAATTAGCCTAATTATGGTAAAAAAGGCCTAAATATCCTAAATATTGGTCAACTGTGCTAATTTCGGTAAATTACGCTTAATTAGCCTAATTATGGTAAAAACGACCAAAATACCCTAAATATTGGTCAACTGTGCTAATTTCGGTAAATTACACTTAATCAGCCTAATTATGGTAAAAATGGCCAAAATACCCTAAATATTGGTCAACTGTGCTAATTTCGGTAAAATTACGCTTAATCAGCCTAATTATGGTAAAAATGACCAAAATACACTAAATTACAACAATATACTCTACATTCTAACACCTAAACCCTAAATCCTAAACCCTAAAATAAATAAATTAAAAATTAAATTAGATAAAAAAAAAATTACCTCAAAGAAGAGAGAATTCGGTTGAGAGATGAGAGAATTGTGAGAGGAGAGAGAGAAAAAGGGGTATATATAGGGTTTTTTGCGGGTTAAAAAAAAGAAAAAGAAAAGAGTAAACCGGCCAGAAAATGGCCGGCTTAGGGGGGGAGTAAACCGGCCATTTTCTGGCCGGTTTGGGCATTTTTCGATATTGGGCCGGATTCTGGACATAAATATTAATTTGTATTAAACTTTGGATATTAATAAAAATGTCGGCGGAGCAATAGCGGTAAGATTACATTCATATTCTTTTTTAATTTTTGAGATATGGATACGAATCGTCTGACAGATATAGATACATATATGGATCGAATCAGATATTTATTAAAAAATAAAAAAATATATTTAAAATACTAAAATCTTAATATTTATTTAATTATAATTATAATGGTGAATAACATAATTTGTTTATAATATTATTAAATTATATAATATATATTTACTATTTTAATACGGACAATTGAAATGTAAATTCATATCTATATTCATATTCACACGGATATTCAAATATAAGATAAAACATCTAATTTTCCGAATATGGATCACTGTTTTCACCTCAACAGAGGACTATTGACTATTGGATCGTGTCGCTCTGGATTTTATGTTTGTGTTACGAAATGCAGCATTTGCAAATTTAATGTTAATTTTTGCTCTCCCGTTCTTTTTTTTGAGGTCAATTTGGGTCCGATGCTCATCGGACTCAAAATGAGTTCGATGAGTTCGATGACCGTCTAATCTGCTTTAAAATTCGTGCCCGCACCTTTTGCATATGTTTTAAAATTAGTGTGCACGAATCTTAAAGCAGATCGAACGGTCCCGAAACCCATCAGACCCAAATTTGAGTCCGATGGGCATCGGACCCAACCTGCTCTCCTTTTTATTTGTTTCGTCACGTGTTTCCAGGTCCGCATAAATGGCCGGTGCTAAGCTTTGCGGGACCCTCTTTTTGACTGAGTCTCGAAAATCCAAATGCAGGCATCAATTGTCATCTTTTATCATTTGACTTATTTGATTGAAGTCTAAATCGTGGAATAAGAAAGTTTAGCACCGGCTTAACTATAAACTTACGCTTAGTTAGACCGGCTTAACTATCCAATGTGAAATAGTTAGACCGGCTTAATTAAGCGTAAGTTTATAGTTGATCTAAGTTTAAAATTAGATCGGCTTATTGGCTTAATTAACAAGTTAGGCCCGGAGACGGATAAATTTAAACCACTTAAAGAGGTTTATTTTAGTCCATCTCTATATCTAACTCGCACGATTTTAATTTATGTCAAAACAATTTTGAAAATAAAAATATTTTTTAGATATTCTAAATTATTTTCAGATATTATAAATTAATTTTGAAAATATTATAAATTAATTATAAAAATATTTTTGTGTTTTTTGTAATTGCACAACTTCCAAAGCCGCAGTTTCAAATGAATAGGGCACAAAATCCAAAGTTATATGTGAATTCAATTAAAACCAGAGACTTTTAAAAAAAATGAATAGGGCCGCAGGAGCATTATGCGGCCCTCTGACTGGGGCCGCATCGGCATTATGCGGACTCCATTATTGGAGACTGCAGAACACCGGTGCGGCTTTGGTGGAATTCGAAAAACTCAGAAACAGAGTGTTTTGGTATAATTTATTTTAATAAATGTTATATATAAAAATTTCGGCAATGAGTGTAGTCTTTTATGTTATATTCCTTGTCGGTAAGGAACAATTTGATTTCATATGATTGTCAATGTAGTGTTATTTTTTATTTCAATATAATTGTCAACTTATTTTTAAATTATGTGCTGTAATCTTTAAATTTTTAATTAAGATGTAGTTTTTTTCTCATATTATGCAATGTGATTTATAATTATATTACTATTTTAATTTATTTTTAATTAAGACTGTGCACAAATGGGACAAAAAAATCAACTTAAGCAATGACTTGTGTCATAAATTCTAACCAAACAAAATAACCAAATATGAATAACTTGCCTATGTTTAAAAGATAATGTCATATACAAAATACATAAAATTCATATTTTGTAAAATTGCATTTGATCTCATGATAAAGAAAAAAAGAAAAACTAAAATTGCATCTGCTTTTGAATAATTTACAGCTTAGGACAATATATTTTCATTCCAACGAACATTTGTTGGTAGCATCAAATTAAATTATAGCCATCAATATCTTTTGTCTCTTAGCGCCAAAGATGACTACATCTCTGTCCGTATATTTTTTACTTAGCTCCAAAATTAAATTGCATCCTGAGTATATTAACAACTTTTCATCTACAAATAATGATAATTATAATATATTTTCAAACAAAGCTTATAAGAATCTCACTTGTGTGATGTCTGTATCACGTAGTAGTTTTTGATTTTAAATTTTCGGATCCTTTTACGAAAAAGTGTATAATCCGACACCGTTAAATAACGAGGGAAAAGAGGAAAAACCCACTGATATTCGCGGGTGAATCAATTTATTTCCAAATATAAATAATTTAAATCAAACTTCTCTAACAGCCGTCTGATTAGAGAATTTCTCCGCCATCTAACGGCCGATGTTCTACTTTAACGCCTCATCAAGCAACCTAACACTCTCTTCCAAAATATTCTCCCCACTGAAATCGATAAAACTAAAAGATCGATCGAGTCGACAGTCGGAGAGTGCGAGATGGACCAATTAAACAATTCAAAGTAATTTCCACCGGAAAATTTACAACTATGTACGCCAATAGCACGGATCATGCTATTTTTACTTTCAAACCATTTATACTACTCCACGCAATAACTTGTGAAAGGATGTAAGAAATTAATGTTGAAATAATAAATCGACTATTTTGAAAACGACAAAACGAATGAATTGAGATTTTTGTATGAACCTAATTCAAATCATTTGATGCTACCATTTAAAGATTTGAAGAGAGGTCCCACAATTCAGTTCAGTAACCACTGCTCCCAAAGTAAACCGTGTTCAACCAAGGATTCCACTGAAAGAGACTTTAAAAGATCCCTTATGTATCGTCTAGATCCAACGGTGAATACATCACTAACGAGGCGTCTATGAATTCCAGCCGCAGGATCCATCTTGCCCTCGCGCGTTCGATCATCGACCCACCGAAATCGGCCCGTCGAATATGAATTCGATTTGAAAAGCTGAGAGGGAGAGAAATTGAGAGAAAATCGAGAGGAGATTGCAACAGAGAGAGAAAACAAAGACAAAGCCTCAAAGCCCCTTCTTCGCTCCTCTAATTCTCTCTCTTCCCACAAAAAACCCCCACAAGCACTAAGGGGAAGGAAGAATCTCGAACTTCTTCCACTCAATTTCGCACGAGTTCCACTCGCTGGTGGATCTCAGCCGCCCGATTGGTGCTGTACGGCCGAGATCTGTCTGGATGGAGCAAGGGGGCCAACCTGCCGCCGCGCCAGCTGGTGATTTCCCACCCAAGAAACTAGTACGCCAGCTTGATTTTACTTCGGCTGCTTACGCCGGTAACCCTGCTGTGGTGGCTGCTGCTGTGGCCGTATCTAGAGCACTTCAGGGAAGACCTCCTCAGACACAACCCCAGATGCCAACTCAGCCACAACCTCAGCTACAACCACAGCCACAACTACAGCCACTATTACAGCCACAGCCACAGCCACAGCCACAGCCAAAGCTGCAATCGGTGCCACAACAGAACCAACAGCAGCATGTAAGGCCGCAGCCTCTTATGCAACAGAAGCTGATGACCCAGTCAATTCCCCGGCCTTTGCCAACTGCAGTTGCCATGTGAGTTTCTGATGAATTTTATTTTCCCTTTTTGAATTTTGAATTTGGGAAAGTGAGTTTTGTCATTTTCTTCCACATTTTTTTAATTGTGTTTTGTCTCCATAGTTGGGGATGGTCAGGGATAGAATTTGGACTTGAAAGAACTCAATTGTTGATTTGAAGTTGAAAGTTTTAATTTTTGGAAGATTTACATCTTCCGGCAAAATATTTTTCAAAGGATTCAGAAGTCTTATTGTCCTCTCTCTGTCAATATGACTTTGTTTAGATGAATTCGGTCTTTTCAATCCTCATTAGGCTATAGGAAAAGAAACTTTGTCTAATTTGGTGTCTAATTAACCTTCCTCAGGGGTTTAAAAGCTTGGATTGAATTCTGTATGCTTGGGTGGTATTTAAATATTTGAACTGTCCCCTTTTGATTGGCTGTCGGCTCCACAAATACATCAGCTTTCCTTTGACTGACAGTTTTACCTTTTCCTGTACCGAGCTTTCTGTTATTTTATCGACTTCTGTTTGAAAGATTTTATATGTTTTCTTAATTTTTTTCTAATTGAGTGTATAATGTGTTTCTTCATATTTTCAGAAAGCCTGAATCTCCAAATCCAAGGCCTCGCTCAATGCATGAATTGAAAGATGGCACACCAACAAAGAAGAAATGCTGCAACTGTAGACACTCTAGATGCTTGAAACTGTATGTCAAATTCTATGCAATTTGAGTATATCCATGTTTATTCTCTTGATGAATAGTGCTTCTGCACCAGTTTTTTGTGGTTTTCCTATGATTGTCACTCATAATTGTGAGTTGGTTTATCAGAAATTTTTATACTATTCTTATATGATTTATAGTCTCTTTTTTTCATAAATTTGTTTATCTGCTGGTTTGCATTATGTTACCATGATTGTGGAAACAGCTTTTGAAAAAGAACAAGAAGCTTTGGATATACCACACAATTGAACTCTGCAGTAATGTGTTGTGTAATAAAATATGATTCCTTGGGTAACTAATTTCCTTTTGAGTAACTCTTCATCTTATAAATCGATTACATTGTCTGGTTCATTTGTATTTTCTACTTTCAAATTTTAGAAAAAGTGGAGATATGAGCTTACTTTTTTGGTCTTTAGCTGACACTTTCCTTCACAATTCATGAGAAAAGTTAATACTGAACTGTCTATTCTGTCTGTTTAAAAATTCATGCAAATAAAATTAGAAGCCTTATTTGTTCTTACTCTTACCTTACCTTTTCCTGCTCTAGTTGTTATTCTTAGATCTAGAAGTGTAAGTTTTGATATTAGCCTCAAGAAAAAATAATTTGATATTAAATCGACTGATAATTTAAATTTTGAACCAACATTTGAAGAAGAAAAGCTCATCAGAGTGAGGGCAAAATTTTGTTTGTTATTATATTAGCCTTACAGTTTAAATGTTATTGCTCATGTAATAAATGTTGGTTGTTATCTGCAAGTCGGTAATATAGTGGGGTGCAAATTTTCCAAATAAAAATTTTACAGTTTGATTGTTTGGTCTTAGGTGAACTACACATATTTAAAAAGGTGTTTGCCATATAACTGTGTGAGGCATTGGGCCTTTTCTTGCAAAAAGAGGCTTAACTTTATTCGTAATTCTCGTTTCAGGTATTGTGAGTGCTTTGCATCTGGGGTGTACTGTGATGGTTGTAACTGTACAAATTGCTTTAACAATGTTGAGAATGAGGCTGCAAGGCGAGATGCTGTGGATGCGACACTGGAGCGCAACCCTGACGCCTTTAGGCCGAAGATCGGTAGCAGCCCTCATGCTGCCATGCGGGACAATGTTGTAAGTACAATATATAATGCTCCATTTTAGTTGGACCATTCTGCTATGTCTAGATGCTGAAGCTTCTTTAGAACTCGAGTAGATGACAAAAGGGAAAAACATAATTTGCATGTCCCTGCTATATTTGGAGTTTGCCAGAAAGTCTGACAAAAGGGAAAAACATAATTTGCCTCCTTAGCACCTTTTCTTAGTCTGGTTCTACCGAACACCAACTCCTTAGCCCTACTTAAAATTTAATCCCTCTTCTTTTGCGGAACAGCCTCATCAAGATTAGATAGTTATTAAGCTTTAGAGCTAGCTTGTTGGACAACATTGGTAACCTAGTATTTCTTGTAATTATACAAGCAGGAGGCAGTGGGTGAGCTCCCCCTAGTGGGGAAGCACAACAAGGGGTGCCACTGTAAGAAATCGGGGTGTTTAAAGAAGTACTGCGAGTGCTTCCAGGCAAACATACTATGCTCTGAGAACTGCAAGTGTATGGATTGCAAGAACTTTGATGGCAGTGAGGAGCGCCGTGCCCTCTTCCACGGCGACCAACGCAACAACATATACATGCAGCAGGCTGCAAATGCTGCCATCAATGGTGCCGTTGGGCATCCTGGGTTGATGTCCCCATCAAGCTCACGCAAGAGGAAGACCTCTGATCTTGAGCTTGGTCAGACCATTCACAGGATGGGCCCTGTCCTCGTGGTAAGTATATTTGTATAATGAGTGAGGCTATGGTACTATGCATAGCGCGGATTGGTCCGTACTATAAATCAATATCTCTATTTTCAAAATCCAAACAATTGATCTGAACCGTTGAAAGATTCTAGACCATTCAAAAAGTAGTGATTTTCTATCGACCTAAAAAAATGGTCAAAAAGTTCTAAAAAATGTAAATTTAGTTTGCAAGTACATTATCATATGGAAATCGCATTGAACGGTTTAGATCGATTATTTGAACTTTGAAAACGAAAATATGGATCTGTAGTACGGATCAATCTCCGCTGTGTTTTCTGGTTTCTGTATTGCGCTTGGTCATCTTTTTTGCTTTTGGATTTTTGAAATATGTCAGAAGTAAAAAATATATACTTTGTTGAATTAAGTTGTGTTTTCTGGTTGTACCATTGTTTTTCATGTAGTTATAAATTGTTATTTGGGATCAACTTTATCTGGAAAAGCAAACTGTATGCAACATTGTTAGTTTCATGTCTGTCAAAAGATTCATTATTTCATATTAGTTTCAGGCGGTCCTTGACTTTTGTTATTTTTTTTAATTATTTCTCATTGTAATTATGATCAGGGAAATCAGCAACGAAATGGGATGCCTGTTCCTTCTTCTGGACCTCTGAGCCAATTAAATTCTGCTTGTATGATACCTACCAAAGTAACATACAGGTATAAAACATCTTTGTTTTGAATTTTTTTTTTATAAAAAAAACTATCTTTGTTCTGATTTTGTTAACTACAAAGTGTATAGAGATTGGGTACTCTGCTGCTTTGCAGCATGGGACAACTGAGCTATTTAATTTGATCTTAACATCTTATGTATTTTACATTTTATTTAGTATATTTTTGGATGAGAGAGAGCAGAAGCAGAAACACATGGTTCTGATTGAATATTGTTTAGGAGTTGAAGATTAAACATTCACAGTTATTCGTGATATTTTAAACCTAATATACTTGACAATCAACCTTGAATTGACTCGAGTGTCATCTCACTGTGATTCTACTGAAGTTCATTCTAGTAGACGTAAATTTGGTTTTCTAAATGATTTTGTTGTTTAGACCCCATGCTAGGTGTAGCTCCATGGCATACTTTAAACGTATAAACACTTGTTTCAGGTGTTAATTGCATGGTGTACCTTTTAATTATTGTTCTTAATCTCCTTATATAATATGATTAATTTCTCATGTAGGCCTCTTCTAGCAGACATAATACAAACTGAGGATGTTAAAGAGCTATGTAAGCTTTTGGTGGTTGTATCAGCAGAATCAGCAAAAGCACTTGCCAGTAAGTTTTGAGTGAAATACTTCTGGCGGAATCAAATTGCCAACCAATTCTTCTTCCACTTGTTCTAAGTTTTAATAAATGCCGTACCTTTTGTTTCAATAAACATCTTTGCTTTTAGATTTCTGCTGCTTTTGCACAGATAGCATTTTGTGCATAGACCTGACACAACAAAAGGTCATTTGTGGTTTGTTCTATGATTCTTTGTACTTGCACATGGTTTATCAATGAGTGCAATTTTCAAACACAAGTAAAATGCTGCAGCAGCTAAATGGTACCACTTAAAAAATTCTAGAAAAATGACTGAATTAACTAAACTTAAACCGGAGTTGTACCAACCTGACTTCAGTCATTGTTAGTATGTCATGCTTTGTCTCACTTGTATTACCAAAGTTTCTTCATTAAATTTTACTAAAATTACAAAAGGCATTTACTATTGAAATAATTCACTATTATAATAAAAAAACATATAGATGCACGGACTGGCACCTACCCTCAGAAAAATTTGTTAATATTTTTCCCTGAAACTAATTTTTCAGGCAGAAAGGCCCAGGAGAAGAAGCTAGCCGAGAAGGAAGAGCAAACGGAGAGCTCTCTTGCATTGACAAAAGACAACAAAGATGAAGAGCCTGCCATTCAGAAACCATCTTCTGATGACAGATCAAGTGGGACCCACGTTGATGAAGCTTCTGGATCTGACACGGCTGATACGCAGAAAGCTGATGGGCGGCCAATGTCACCAAGCACACTTGCTCTGATGTGTGATGAAGAGGATGCTATGTTCATGCAGTCATCACGTGGGCCAGCACTAGTATCAGCACACACAAGCAACTTTGCATTTGTGGAGAGTATGCCAGAGGTATATGCTGAGCAGGAGAGGTGTGTCTTGATGGAGTTTAGGGATTGCATGCGCAAGCTTGTCACCTGTGGGAGAATGAAAGGTATATAAATCTTGAATTTTCCTATCTGATTTGTTTGAATCGGGTCCTACATCTGTGTCTCGGTTGGTTGATTGAACCTTTTGTCCTGATAGTGTCCTACTATGGGTAAAGATTTTAACAGAGCAGTTTTGGCTTCATGCAGTGCACAAACCATATACAGCGCAGTTTTAATTATATAGTCAGTGCTCTGCATGAAGCCAAAACTGCTCTGTTAAAATCTTTACCCCCTACTATTATTCTTTGTATCTTGTTTTGTTCATTATGAAGAGGTTTTTTATACAGCTGTGCTGACTGTTGGGTTGACCTTACACAAACCCGTTTATACTTGCCTTGGCTTTGTCCCAGAATTACTTGCACTCGCAAAATATTACTGGGTTTCTTGTAATTGCATTTTGTATCCACCACTCTCTCTCTCTCATATAAGTTTTTTTAATAAAATTGACCAATATCTTTTCATAACTTGTCAATATGACTTTGAAATTTGAAACCTTACATTTGGATAACCTGCCTTTTGTTAGTTGAGTCAGGGCCAATTTGATTAGAAATGCATGAAACATTCTTTGTTGAAATAAGAGTTATCTGACAGTATCTTTTTCAAATGATCTGTTGAACTAGATTATCTGACAATATCTTTCAAATCAATTTAAAAGTATGTGAAAGCCATAAATTAAATTCATGAGTGCATTGTTGGATATCTAGATGCAAGTACTGTCAAATTTTAACCATTAAAAAATCTCAGAGGAATTTTTTTAAAAACCATAATTAGAAAAATACAATTTAGGGAACCAACTTGATTGGTTGTTTTTGTACAAAAACCATAAGTACCGAATAGGCTATTCGGTACCTCTCATTTACGTTTAAGCGGTACCGAGTAGCCTATTCGGTACCACCCAATTTTACCCGTGGAAACTATAAAAAAATTGTGAAACTGGGAGGTACCGAATAGGCTTCTCGGTACTGCTTAAACGTAAATGAGATGTACCGAATAGCCTATTCGGTACTTATGGTTTTTGTAAAAAAAAAATCAATCAAGTTGGTTCCCTAAATTTACTTTGAATAATTATGGTTTTTAAAAAAAGTTCATTTTTTTATGAACCATAAAACATGCAAAAAAAACCTCATATTTTATTTATAGGCACAACATATGTATCATATAGACCATGCCTTCTACATAGTTGAATTTCCTATTATAATCTAACTTTTGGCGTTTGTCAAATTTGTCAATTTAAAATATTCTGTAGATATTACCCATTTGCAATTTTCCTATAAATGGTGAGTGTTGGTTGGAGTTTGACAAATGGAGTGGAAGTAATATGAGCTTAAGCTCACCAAGGCCCAATGGGCAATGAGGTTAACCTCAAAAACTGATAGATTGGCTTCAAACAACAATTTGAATTGATCTTTATCTAGAATGAGCCAAGCCTTTAGGTTCCAAATTTTTTATTTTCTGAGTTCAATTTGTAAAAGATCAAGGTGTCGAAATTTTTTTGGTGCATTTATGTTTCGACAATCTTTGACTGTTTGATCTTATACAAAAGAACAATGATTGATATTTGTTGTTTGAAGCTGACCAAACAGATTTTTAGGGTAAGCTCATGAATCTCTTAGTAGACCTAAATTTACACTACCTTTACTCCGAAAAATGTTGTGTCATTGCAAGACAGAATATATCTTATTATTTGAAAATGACACCAAATTGATTATTCTGATTCATCTTTTGTTAAAATTTGAAGTTCTTTTTAAATTGGTAGTTTGTCTTTATGTGCGAAGCATCTTTTGATTTATTTTTCTCAGTTTTTTGTCAGGCTGGTACCATTTTATTTTGTGCCGTTGCATTTATCAAGGTTTAATTGGAACCCCAACCTATAGAAATTCAACCAACTCTTTGTTTGATTCTAATTTTAGGTATCCTTGGTAAAAAAGAAAAAAAGAAAAGTCAAGGAACACCATGTACTAGTATACTATTAGAAAAAGGTACTACTTTGTTATTAGTCCCCGGAATAGCCCACCACAATAAAATGAAACAAGAGAAACAGTACTGTTTGTGATTCTTTAGATGTGAGATATTTATATTATTATTTTTTCAAAAGTTTAAGGTTCTAATTTTTTTCATTTGTCGATTATATTGCAGAGGAGAAATTCATAATGTCTACAAGACTTGAAACTCCTTCGCATCAAGATATAACCAATGGTGTTTCCAAACCCACAATTATTCCTTCAAGAACTGCAGAGGTGCCCCCAATTTTACGGTCAAACCCCTCAAATTCTTCTAAATTGCCTGTAGTTACAAACCCCTTCTCTGGTCATCTAGACAAGAAACAAAAGACCGACAATGCTTAGGTACAGTGAGGATTTAGGTTTGTAAGTTAGAATAGGGATGCAAAGAGATGTAGGATGTATTAAAAAGGGGTTGGCTTGGTAGTTTTTAAGTTTGATATTTTCCTATTTTTTCCTCATCGGAAATAAGTGTTTGCTTGGTAGTCCACTAGGGGTTTTTGTGGACGTTATTATGTAGAGTTTAGTTTAGTTTTAATATTTTTCTCTCTACCCAAAAATATAGCTAGTCTCAAATTGCAGTGCCAGAGCTACATGATACATATCCAAAAAAATAAAAATAAATGATATGTATGATGTATCATATAAATACTGCAAAAACAGCAATGATAATATTGCTGACATGCCATGCTATTTTTTACTTTTTTTGGTAGGGTTGTTAGGTTAGGCTGAAATTCTTACATATTACTGATATTATAAGCTCAGCAGAACTGAATTGTCAGTTGAGATCAAAGCAAAATAAAACCTTCAAACTCACTAGTTGCTCTAGTGTTTAATTTACAAAAGGTTATTGATCGGAAGAGATTTGCATCCTATTTAAGATGAACGGTGCAAATGCTTCCAGGAGTCTGAAACCACTCAATGGAGTTGGTGTCTCATTCATCCGCTGGATGCATAGCAGTACATGTAGTGGCTCTTTTATTTTAGTACAACCATAGCCACACATTTCCACTTGCACAATTGGTAGCTCTACCAGCAGTGATTTAACCCAGCCTTTACTGGAATTCCATCAAAAGAAATTAGATGTGATGGGTTATGGTGAGTTGCGAAGTAAGAATTTTGTTTTACTTCACATTCATACTTCTGTTTTTAAAGTTCAAATAGTCAATCCGAACAACTCAACATGATTGTCATATTAAAATGTGTTTGGAGATCAAATTTTATATTTTTTAGAATTTTTTTTATTATTTTTTTAGATAGGCAAAAAAAATTTGGATGGATTCCGGACCATCTCAAAATAATGATTTTCTATTTGTTTAAAAAAATAGTTAAAAAATTTCAAAAAATATTAAATTTCATAGGTTGATATTCAAGAATATTTTTTTTATAGAGATCATGTTGAGCAATTCTATTCAAATGTAGAAATAAAGTAAAATAGTGTCCCATCTCCAAATCTATTCAAATATGAACAACACTAGGAATAAAATATACTAATTTGTAAAGTTTACGAGAATATAAAGTATATTGGATGAGTTCATGATAAATCTGTTTGAGTTAGCTAGCAACACTTTTGACCGAAATTTTTATTGTTACCATCCTGAAAAAATCGGAATTAAATGAATACCATCTTGTGGGGGCCCTTATCAATACTACCATCCTCGCTAACCCAGTTCGCGCACCAAATAGGCTGGTGCGCGGACCTGGTTAGCGCACCAGCTGGTCTCCCTACTAAATTCTGTCTTACGTTGTGTATTAATGCCTATCTTACGTGGTATAGTTCTGATGATAGTTGTTAAGTTATTTTCATATTACTTCTTATGTTGCGTATTTTAGATCTTATATCCCGCAATACATAATACATTAAAACATAACAACACACCATACATAAAACATAACACAAAACACACAATAATACATATTCCGCAGTCATAGTATATTAAAATATAACACATAACACACAATACATAAAACATTACCGAAAGCCTTAACCTTAATACAAAACCGAAAGTTTGTACCATAATACATAACCGAAAATCCTAACCTTAATACATAAACAGAAAGCCCTAACCATGACATTATTGGGTACGGTTCCTAGCATCCCTTCTCCTTCTCGCATTCCTTTCGAGGGTAGCTCTGTTGGTCTGGTGACCCCTTGTCCTTCCTTCCAGTATGTCCATCCACATTAGGATCCGGTTGTGTCTTCTCCGACCCAAATTCACCAACCGGTGCTCTGGCGTTAAGATATCCCCTTCGTGCGGCGGCCAATCACCTTGATTGTCATACACGTGGAATTCTCCACTCCATGTGTCGATAAGCGTTTGAATGTTGTAATAGTAATTTACGAAGACATTTGGATCGTAGTTCCTACATTTTTCACACATTTGTAAGTTTCATCATCCAAGATTAGTATGAAATTTTAACACACATTCGTATCTTATACGACACACTGCCATCACATGAACACATGGTATTCCGGTCAGCTGAGGCTTTTGGCAAGAGCATTCCACCTCATGGTCGTTCTGCACAACGACCTTGTACCTACAGTCTCGGGACGTGTACACCCATTTGCCTGCCTCTATGTCAAATGGGATTTTCTCACCATGTGATGTCACCATGAATTCCCCGGATCTATTGAATGCAACCGCGGTCATTTTGTTAGTCTTCTGGATGTGCTTGTTCAGCTTCAAGTGCGTACGAGTGGAGAAAAGTTGACCCTCTTGTTGGCATTGCACGGCCTTCTCTCTTCTTTGAATGAACCATGTGACACACTTGTAAAACGTCTCCTCAATAATTGCAGCAACCGGTAACCTACGAGAATTACAATTTACAGTTAAAATAAAGATAACCTAAAATATTTCATTAATTGTAAACTATGGAAATTGTGAATAACAAACCTGCGAGAAGTTTTGAAGACATTGTTCAGCGATTCAGAACCATTGCTGGTCATTATTTCCCAACGACTCCCGTCGTCCATAGCTTGATAAACCTTCCATGGCTTAGCTGGTTCTTCCTCGTCATTTTCATTATACTTGCCACATGTATCCAAGTATGTCAGCCAATCAGGATTTCGCCTTCCGATTGCATCAAGGCCATCTTGTAATCTTCTTCGCTTCTTCTTTTTAACCATCATCTTGAAGAATTTAGAAGCAACTTTATCCTGAGTGTGTTTTCCAAAATTCTCAAACACGTGTTGAGAGCAGAACCGGTGGGCGCACTGCCTGTTCTTCTCTGACCAACCCAAATCATCTTGAATGAACACTTTTTTATGCCCTTGTGCCGGTCAGAGACCACACACATGAACCTACAACTACCAATTACATTATCCCGCACCCACTTCATAAACCACCCCCAATTCTCAAACTCTTCGCTCTCTACCAATCCAAATGCTAGTGGGATTAACTGGTTCTCCGCATCATATTCGGTGACAATCAACAACCTGCCCTTGTATCTACCTGACAAGAAACAGGCGTCGATACTGATGACGGGTCTGAGGTGACCTACTGCTTCTATACACGGTCCCCATGCCCATGCCAACCTCATGAAATACCGGTACCCTGCTTTTTTTGAAGGCTTCGAAACAACTTCATACACAGTTCCCAGATTTGCCCTTTTTATTGTCTCCAACAAAGGGACAATAAGCCCGTAAGACCCCTCCCAACTACCAAATGCCCGGGCAATCGCTAACTCTCTACCACGCCACAATTTGTTGTATTTTGGGACGATGCCCTCGTACCTTTCAGCAACCAGGTCCCTGATAGCTCTGATACTAATATCAGCATTTTTTTCCAAAGAAAGTTTTATGCAGTTGGCGACCATAGAGGACGTCAACTGCGCATGATCTGACCTGGATGCATCTGCGTGGCATGTGTGCGGTACCTCATTCTTCGTGATGGCCCAAGTATTACCAAAGCCTGTGGCCCTCGCAACCAACCCCCACTTGCACTTGTTGCTCTGGCACTTAAACCTCAACCTGCTTGTGTCGCTGTGTGTCTGTTTGATCTCGATATTTGCCTTTATGTGCCAGTGGTGGATTTTTTCTTTCATTTGATCCTTGTTGTTGTACGTCATCCCCTCAGAAACTTCTGTTTTTTCTCCAACCTAATTGAAAATTAAAAAAATTTAAATTATTAAATTTTCAAAGAAATAAAAAATTCATATAAGTTCAAAAACGAACCTCTGAACCCGCAAAAAAAATGTGGTCAGCCTCTTCAAACCCCGAAGTGTCATGAAAAGCTGGAAACAGGTGTCTCTCTCCACGACCCGATATCGGCCACTTTCGCATACCCAGCACGGGATGATTGTCTTCCTCGTCACTGTGATCTACTGTCTGCCCACCGTCGTCACTAGCATCCCAATTTTCCTCTGCCTCCCGTTCTTTAGGATCCTCATCTGTATTGTCAGTATAATAACGTGGTTCTAGGGTTTCAGATCGGTTCCGACTAGAGCTGGAGGATGGAACCCGAGATCGGCCCCGACTAGAACCAACCCCCACGGATGGGGACCGACTAGTACCAGCCCCCGTGGATGGGGATCGACTAGTACCAGCTAAATTTAGGGCCCGAGTAGGACCCGTCACTGAATGATCCATGCCCCGACTAGGGTTTTGTCTACGGTTTTGTCTACGGTTCTGTCTGGGGTTGGCAACCACATATAACTCTAGGAACTTGAAAGGTGTTGTCAAATTCAATGTCATTTGGGTATACAACCCCCAATTGCTATCGTCTAGTACAGGGAGCTGTTGGAACCATGTTTGGTTGCCTTGGCCAATATTAATCCTGGCGGAAATTACCAGTTCGTAATAATTCGGGTCAATACTAAGTTCCTGGTACACTTCCCTAGTTATACCGCTGAAATTTAAATCCGGGCCGATATTGAACATTTTCTGGGGTTGGGTACTGTAATAAACACCATTGGGCCCTTGTAATACTTCACCACCAAAATAACAAGCAATTCTAATCATAGTTACCTGAATTACAGAACAAACCTAACATTTAATAAATTTACAAAAAATTAAAAAAGTAATTAAATAATTAAAAAAAATAAAGGACTAGAGTGAAAAAAACTTACTCTTTGGTCTTTGCGAGAATGTTCTTCGCTGCTTGCTGCCTTGCGTCGAATGGAATAAACACAGTTACCTGAGGTGGTGCCTTAATAGGCAGAAGAGGTTGGTGCGCTAACCAGGTCCGCGTACCACCTGGTGCGCCAACCCAGTCCGCGCACCAGCCTATTTGGTGAGCGAACTGAGTTAGCGAGGGTGGTAGTATTGATAAGAGCTCCAACGGGGTGGTATTCATTTAATTCTGATTTTCTCAGATGGTAACAATAAAAATTTCGGCACTTTTGAGATGCCAAGATAGCTATTGCCGCCTCAAGTCTCTCTTTTGTACAGAATTCACATCCCCTCAGGTTACCTGACTGAATGCAATTGAATTGGACGGTCCAAAATTGTTCTTTTTAACTTAGCACGAATCTCAAAGCATAAATAATACTGGCCCTCTGCGCCATCCCGAGTAGGCACCGGCTGAGAGTAAATCTGGGCCGTCCGTTTCAATTGTGTTGAGTCAGGTACCTGGGAAGATACGGATCCGTTTTGTACACATGTCAGCACTGTATAATTGCAAAGTAATGTGGCTTTCTATTTGCCCAACACCTGGCTTCATCACGTGTGGTGTATCTCCCCTGCTAGCTACCTTACATACAAATATGCATAGATACATGCATTTTAATGTGTATATATATAGCTAGAACAAGCAGTTAGATATATAATCTCAAATGGGCATCAATTAGATTCTCAAAGTGTGTGTGTTTGTGTACGAGAGAAATTGTATTACACGTGCACAACGGTGTACGATCACGATCACTGAAGATTTGATCGTGCCACGCTGTGTGCGTTTGATACATTTTTTCTCTCTCTCTATTTTATTGTTGATGTTACGTTACATATATATTGTTTGGCTTTTCATGAATGCATTGAAGTCGACAGGTAAGATTATTTTTCATTCTAAAAAATAATAAAGTTGGATTTTTTATTTATTTGTCTTCTTTGGAAAAAAAATATAATAAATAAGATGTGTTGGTTTGTTTATATAAATGATCACAAGATAATGTGTCTAATGATATATTCGTTTGATGCATGATTATATATTATTTGATGCAGGATTTAGGGGTACTGGAGGGGTTCAAAATTAGTAATTTTATTTTTTATATATTATAATCTTTATAAATACTCAGTTCTTGAACTTGATCATATTCTAACAAGTTTACTGTACACACTCTATATTCATGGTTAGATTTTGGTGGAATACCTAACAATGATTATAATACAATTTGGGCAGCTAATATATTACTGAAAGTTAAAATATTCTTATGGTTGGTTAAATAAAGGTTAACCTTTCAAAAAGAGGTTGGCCTGGTGATACTATATGTTCATTTTGTGATCTTCCTGAGTCTGTAGATCATTTATTTGTTAGATGTACTTTTATTTCAACCATTTGAACTTGGATATATAGCTAGTTATAATGGTTTTACTTTTAATTGTAATTCAACTGAAGACTTGTGAGCCTTAGATACTTATATACCAATTAGAGATACCTTATTACTAGAATTGATAAGGGCTGCTACACTTTGGAGGACTTTATGGTTAACTAGGAACAAAATATGCTTTAAAGCTCTCTTATACCTACTATTGTATATGTTGGATAGTAGCTTTATTGATAGTAATTCAGTGATGTAATAATTTCTAGTGTTTTTTGTAATATTTGCTACTGCTCTTGGTCTAACTACGAGGATATGTTTTTTGTTTAGAGATACAAACTCATCCTTCCATTAGCTTAAGAGGTATTAACTTAGTGCCGGATTTTGTAACTCAAACTGTTATATTGTTTCGTAATGAAACAGATGGGTTAACCCCACTTTTGTCAAAAATAAAAATAAAATAAATACTCAGTTCTTGTAAAATAAAATTACATTATATTAATTTATTCAGCTCTCGAATCTCAATTTTTTTTATTTTGTTTCTGATTTGATGCAGATAAATTAAGAGAATACTGGACAGACTATAATGGAGAAGTAACAAATCAATTAAAATAAGTTCATATACAAAAAGTTCTTGCAATTTGATGGAGTAACAATTTTTTTTACTGTAATTTATGATATATATATAGAGAGAGTGTGGCTAATATCAAAACGTTTGTACCAAGGTCCTCGTGCAACCAAGTCGTTTTCGGATTTTCAAAGTCCAAACAGTCGATCCAAACCGTTAGATGTTCAATCTATATTAAAATCTGCTTGGAGATCAAATTTTACTATTTATTAAGCCACTTTGAAAATTGCTGATCCGGGTGAACAGTAAAAACAGTGCAACCAAATTCTGGACCATGTGATCAGTAATTTTCGAAGTGGCTTAATAAATAGTAAAAAAATTTCAAAAAATGTAAAATTTGATCTCCAAGCAGATTTTAATATAGAGATCACATCTAACGGTTTGGATTGACTGTTTGGACTTTGAAAATTCGAAATGACTTGGTTGCACGAGAGCCTTGGTGCAAACGTTTTGATATTAGTCACTCTCTCTCTATATATATAGATGGGCTATTGTGCTTTGCAAAGTAAAACACCCTCTTTACTTCGGGCTATATTTTACATTTTGAAAATCCAACAACCGATCCGAACCGTTCAACATGTTCTAAATATTGAAATGTGCTTGGAGACTAAATTTTACATTTTTTGAAATTTTTTACTATTTATTAAGCCACTTTGAAAATCGCTGATCCGGTGGTCCAGAAATTTTACTGTTCACAATGGATCAGCGATTTTCAAAGTGGCTTAATAAATAGTAAACAAATTCCAAAAAATGTAAAATTTAGTCTCCAAGCACATTTCAATATTTAGAACATGTTGAACGGTTTGGATCGGTTGTTTGGATTTTCAAAATGTAAAATATGACCCGAAGTAAAGAGGGTGTTTTACTTTGCAAAGCACAATGGCCCATATATATATATATATATATATGAGTAGAACTAGGGTGCTCCTAAGCTCACCAAGCCCTTCCGTGAGCGCGGCTCTAAAACCTATCAAATTGACTTCAAACGACATTTCCAAACCGTTAGATGTTCAATCTATATCAAAATCTACTTGGAGACCAAATTTTACATTTTTTGGAATTTTTTTACTATTTATTAAGATGGTTTGAAAATCGCTGTTTTTATTAAAATTCTGCACCATTGGAAAACAGCGATTTTCAAACCATCTTAATAAATAGTAAAAAAATTCCAAAAAATGTAAAATTTGGTCTCCAAGTAGATTTTAATATAGATTGAACATCTAACGGTTTGGAAATGTCGTTTCAAGTCAATTTGATAGGTTTTAGAGTCGCGCTCACGGAAGGGCTTGGTGAGCTTAGGAGCACCCTAGTTCTACTCTATATATATATATATAGGACATGGCTAGCGTGCTACGCGTAGCATAGAGCACTCCGTGCTACGGCTCACTTTTTGAGTTTTCAAAATCCTAACGGTCGATCCGAACCGTTCAACATGATCTCCATATTAATATGTACTTGCAAACCAAATTTTACATTTTTTAGAATTTTTTTACTATTTATTAAGCCACTTTGAAAAAACACTAATTTGTACACAACAGTAAAATCTGCTGGACCATTGGATCAGCGATTTTCAAAGTGGCTTAATAAATAGTAAAAAAATTCTAAAAAATGTAAAATTTGGTTTGCAAGTACATATTAATATGGAGATCATGTTGAACGGTTCGGATCGACCGTTAGGATTTTGAAAACTCAAAAAATGAGCCGTAGCACGGTAGAGGCTCTATGCTACGCGTAGCATATTAGCCAAATCCTATATATATATGAATTGAGCTATGCTACTACATGGAGTAAAACGCGTTGGTGCTCCACGCCGCTATATTTTTATTTTGAAAATCCAAACGACCGATCCGAACCGCTCAACATGATCTCCATATTGAAATGTGCTTGGAGACCAAATTTTACATTTTTTAGAATTTTTTTACTATTTATTAAGCCACTTTGAAAATCACTGATCCGGCAGTCCAGAATTTTTTACTGTTTTTCACTGTTCACCCGGATTTTCAGATTTTCAAAGTGGCTTAATAAATAGTAAAAAAATTCTAAAAAATGTAAAATTTGGTCTCCAAGCACATTTCAATATGGAGATCATGTTAAGCGGTTCGGATCGGTCGTTTGAACTTTCAAAATAAAAATACGGCATGAAGTACAAACGCGTTTTACTCCATGTAGTAGCATAGCTCATCTCTATATATATATATATATATGAGTAAGGCTACGGTGCTTTGCAAATTAAAACACCATCTTTAATTCGGGCCATCTTTTCAATTTGCAAAACCCAAACAACCGATTCAAACTATTCAACATGTTCTAAACATGAAATGTGCTTGGAGACCAAATTTTACATTTTTTGGAATTTTTTTACTATTTATTAAGCCACTTTGGAAATCGCTGATCCGGTGGTTCACAGTAAAAAACAGTAAAAATTTCTGGACCACCGAATCAGCGATTTCCAAAGTGGCTTAATAAATAGTAAAAAAATTCCAAAAAATGTAAAATTTGGTCTCCAAGCACATTTCAATATTTAGAACATGTTGAACGGTTCGGATCGGTTGTTTGGATTTTGCAAATTGAAAAAGTGGCCTGAATTAAAGAGGGTGATTTAATTTGCAAAGCACCGTAGCCTTACTCATTATTTGATGATATTTATATTATTTTTTCTACGTGTATATAAAAAATCATCACTTTTTTTTATTGATTTTATATAAATCGATAAGGTAAAAATCAATGTCCAAAATTACTCACATCGTGTATTTTTAAAAGCTTTTGATATTAATCAAAATAAATTCGAAATATCATGAACTTTTACATGTGCATAGAGAAAATAATATATAATATCTAACGGCTCTATTATTTTTTGGCGAATTTAAGTTTTAAATTTTAAGTTATTGTTAAGTTTTAAAAATAAAGACATGATGAAGACACAATAAATGAAAGTATTTGAACTCATCTTTTTTTAGGGTAATTATATGTTCCCCCATCTATCCATCCCCCAACTAACTAACTACCTTTTCTAACTAACTTTCAAAATTCCAACTACCTTTTCTAACTAACTACCTTTTCTAACTAACTACCTTTTCAAAATTCTAACATATGGATGAATACTTAATGTTTTAGAGATGAATACTTCAACGTTTATGGATGAATACTTAATATCTTAGGCATAAATACTTTAAATTATTGTGCAACTTGCATGACGAGATGAGGATGAATACTTGCTTAATGCGGGATGAATACTTGCATGACGAGGTGTGAATACTTGTGCAACGGACAACTCAAAAGTATGTCATCATGGATCTCATTTGAAAGAGAAAATTATTTAAAAGACATTGGTGGTTTTAGATTTGCAAAATTCCTCACAGATCGTCAGAAATATTGGTTAGATTGAACGGAGAAAAAAAAACCCACCTCTAAAAACGTGTCAAAGATGGGTGATTGATGTGTCCAAATATGCTTCTATTGCAAGGATGAATACATTTATATAGATGGATGAATGCTAGTTGTGTTACAGATGAATACTTTTTTTGCAAATTTTGAATTTTGAAAGTTAGTTAGAAATTAATGCTCTG
Organism: Carex littledalei; assembly: GCA_011114355.1. Lineage (NCBI taxonomy): Eukaryota > Viridiplantae > Streptophyta > Magnoliopsida > Poales > Cyperaceae > Carex > Carex littledalei. Next base: position 5,462,860 of record CM022081.1, read on the forward strand.
ACAGTTGTGCGGTCCCCCACATAATTAATGCTCTGACAGTTGTGCGGTTCCCCACACGTGTTGTTTGTCCCCTACTTTATTGTTGTAATATATCCAAATATGTTTCTATTGCAAAGTGAATACCTTCATATAGATGGATGAATACTAGTTGTGCTACATGTGAATACTTCTGCAAATTCCTAAAATACACTGACAGTTATAAATGTGAATACATTCATATAGATGGGTGAATACTTCTGCAGATGTGAATACTTATTGTTGTAATATATCCAAATATGTTTCTATTACAAATGTGAATACATTCATATAGATGGGTGAATACTAGTTGTGCTACATATGAATACTTCTGTAAATTCCTAAAATACTTTTGACAGTTATAAATTCTAACTAAAGTAGTTAATTAGTTGGGGGATGAAATGGGGGATTGTTCACGGGGGAGAGCTAGGCAGACCCCTTTTTTTATTACTTAATTACTTAAACGTTTTATTACTTATTTAATTGCTAAAACGACTCTACTTAATGAAGATATTAAAAATAGCAATTGCTATTTTGGCGGAGCGGCATCAATGATTTCATTACATAAAAAAACAGTGACTCATCTATAGCTCATCAGTAATTCAAATTTTGAGTTTGAATTCAGACCGTCCGATTAAAATTTAAATCAATTCAGACCGAAAGAGAATATACACGACCACTTTAATATCGTGCCAAAGCAGATCGGACAGTCTTATCCAAACTCAAAATTTGAGGTACCTTAGGGAACATGAATTGATCAAAGAAGGCTACAGAGGCAATTGGAAGGATATTTGTAGTTTTTTCAAGGGTGTGATTCACAACCAGAAGGTGAAATAACATTAGTGAAAAGGAAAGGGAAGAAGACGTCAGCCATTTCACTTTCTTTACATTTTGATTTGAAAGTGAAATGGTGGTTGAGTTTTGTCTTGAAATATTGTACAAGTTCATCTCTATTCCCCTTCTCACCCTTTCGCTCACCTCTGTATTCAACAATTCTGGAGCAAGGAAACGGCCACAGACAGATGCAGTCATGTGTCATTTCACCTCCGCTCTCTTCTCCTCCCTCCGCGTACCTCCTTCTGGAGCTGAGTTCATCGCATTCTCGCTGATATGTCTAACAACTTCTTAACAATCCCTTATGTTTAAAAGGATCGCTGCCCCGCTGTTGACTGCTCTGCCCTTCCTTTTCTTCTCCAATGTGACCGTTGACCGGTCAATTCCCTCTACGGCTACTCCCAAATTGAATTGGAATCGTGACATGTTGCCTGTTCTCTTCATTTTATAATGAGATTGTATACTTTTCCTTCAATGAAGATTGTTACCCCAGCTGATGTTATCTGCAATAACCAACAAAAACAAAAGGAAAAAGGATCCATTAGGTCCTATATAATAAGCATAAATTTATCATTACATAGTGATGCAGAAAGCACGAACCAAATTGCAAGATTTGGAAATGGCAACTACAATTTCCACCCTTTGCTCCCTTATACATGTAATAGCAATTTATGTCTAAATGTATGCAGCTGGCAACATGAGAGAACTAGTACACACCAAAACCCACCCAAATATACCACCTCGATTCATTTCACTGATAACTAGTCAACTAACCGTTACCTGCCACAGCCTCCCCTCCTACATATTACATGTCATCACACCTAAAGCAAAAGATCCATCAAGAACCTAAAATCTAGAGGCCAACTTCTACTGTTGAGGAGGAAGTAACTCATATCCTATGCCTTACACATGTACCAAGTAAATCACACTCACGAGGCCTAGATGTTATCAGTATGCTCCCAGAGTAAATCAAACTCCTAACTTAGGGGGGTGGGAGAGAGAGAGAGGTTGAGAGTCGTAGGACTGGTTACCCAAAGGTTGAGAGTTCGAGCCCCTCTCATGACTCGCAGCCTCTGCAAAGCTTTCAGAGAGAGAGAGAGAGAGATGAGTACCAGACAGAGGTGGAGGCGATGACGGGAGTGCGGCGACAGCAACAACAAACTGCACAAAGCGTAAAGTTGGGTTTTGTAACTACAATGATTTAGTAGAATTTGAGGGGTTCGACTGTAAAATTGGGGGCACGTCTGCAGTTCTTGAAGGAATAGTTGGTGTATTCGCAACACCATTGGTTAACGGTATATCTTGATGCGAAGGAGTTTCACGTCTAGTAGAATTTATGAATTCCACCTCTGCAATATATTCGAGAAATGAAAAAAATTAGAACCTTAAACTTTAAAAAATATGAATATATCTTGACTTGTAATCTTTTGCACAAAAATCTTGCATTGCTGGCCAATTTTTGTGAACTTTTACTGAAGTTTTAACAGGGTCAAATTTTCATACTATGCCATCAATAACACATTAATTCAAGCAGGAACCAAGTAGTACCTTTTTCTAATAGTATATTAGTACATCGCGTGCCTCGACCTTTCTATTTTTTTTATCAAGGATGCCTAAAATTAGCATCAAACAAAGAGTTGGTTGAATTTCTATAGGTCGGGGTCCCAATTTAACCTTGATGGATGCAACAGCATAAAATCAAACTGTACCAGCTCGACAAAAAACCGAGGAAATGAATACTAATAAATCAAAAGGTGCTTTGCAAATAAAGACAAACTACCAATTTAAAAAGAACTTCAAACTTCAACAAAGATGACTAAGAGGTGTCTTTTTCAAATAATAAAAGATATTCTGTATTGCAATGACACAACATTTTTCGGAATAAAGCAAGTATAAAGTTAAGCTTACCAAGATATTCATGAGCTTATCCTAAAAATCTGTTGGGTTGGATTCAAACAACGAATGTCAATCGTATTTTTTTGTATAAAATCAAAAAGTCAAAGATAGTTGAAACATGAATGCGCACAAAAAATAACTCATTTTTCGACACCTTGATCTTTTACAAATTGAATTCAGAAAATGAAAATTTTTGGAACCTAAAGGCTTGGCTCATTCAAGGAGATCAAGATCTATTCAAATTGTTGTTTGAAGCCAATCTGACTGTTTTTCAGGTTAAGCTCATTGGCCCCTTGGCCCTTGGTGAGCTTAAGCTCATATTATTACTTCCACTCCATTTGTCAGACTCCAATCAGCACAATATTTTAAATGGAAAATTGCAAATGGGTAAGACCAACGGACAATATTTTAAATTGACAAATTTGACAATAGCTAAAAGTAAAATTGAAATAGGAAATTCAACTATGTAGAAGGCATTGTCTATATGATACATATACTGTGCCTATAAAGTAAAATAATGAGGTCTGATGCATGTTTTTCGGTTCACAAAACAATTTGAATTTTTCAATGGTTCGAATTTGACAGTACTTGCATTAAGATAACTCTTATTTCAACAAGGAATGTTTCATTAATTTTTAATCAAATTGGCCCTGACGCAACTAACAAAAGGCAAGGTTATCCAAATGTATGGTTTCATGGTTACATTGACAAGTTATGAAAAGATATTGGTAAATTTTATTAAAATACTTATATGAGAGAGAGAGAGAGATAGAGAGAGTGCTGGCTACGAAATGCAATTACAAGAAACCCAGTACTCTTTGTGAGTGTAGGAAATTCTGGGACAAGCCAAGGCAAGTATAAGCAGGCTGGGGTAAGGCCAACCGAACAGTCAGCCCAGCCGTATCAAAAACCACTTGATAATGAACAAAAAGTTCAATCTACCAACCGAGACCTAGATGTAGGACCCAATTCAAACAAATCAGATTGGAAAATTCAAGATTTATATACCTTTCATTTTCCCACGGTAGACAAGCTTGCGAAGGCATTCCCTAAACTCCATCAAGACACACTTTTCCTGCTCAGCATACACCTCTGGCATACTCTCCGCAAATGCAAAGTTGCTCATGTGTGCCGGAATTAGGGTTGGGCCTCGTAATGACTCCATGAACATAGCATCCTCTTCATCACACATCAGAGCACGTGTGCTTGGTGACATTGGCCGCCCATCTGCCTTCTGTGTATCAGCCGTGTCAGAGCCAGAAGCTTCATCAACACGGGTCCCGCTTGATCTGTCGTCGGAAGATGGTTTCTGGATGGCAGGCTCTTCATCTTTAGTGTCTTTTGTCGATGCAAGAGAGCTCTCCGTCTGTTCTTCCTTCTCAGCTAGCTTCTCCTCCTGGGCCTTTCTGCCTGAACAATTAGTTTCAGGGAGAATATTAACAAATTTTCACAAGGGCATGTGGCAGTCTGTGCATATATATGTTTTTTTTATTATGATAAGTAAATTATTTCAATTGTGAGTGTCACTGTTGCAATTTTAGTAAAAGTTTATGAATAAACTTTGGCAATATAAGTGAGACAAAGCATGACATACTAACAATGACTGAAGCCAGGTTGGTACAACTCCGGTTTAAATTTGGCTAATTCAGTCATTTAGCTGCTGCAGTATTTTACTCGTGTGTAAAAATTGCACTCATTGATAAACCATGTGTAAGTACAAAGAATCATAGAACAACCCACAAATGACCTTTTTGTTGTGTCAGGCCTACGCGCAAAATGTTATCTATGCAAAAGAAGCATAAATCTAAAAGCTAATATGCTTATCCATACAAAAGGTAGGGCATTTATTAAAAACTAGAACAAGTAGAAGAAAATTTGGTTGGCAATTTGATTCGGCCAGAAGTATTTCGCTCAAAACTTACCAGCATGTGCTTTCGCTGTTTCTGCTGATGCAACCACCAAAATCTTACATAGCTCTTTAACATCCTCAGTTTGGATTATGTCTGCTAGAAGAGGCCTGCATGAGAAATTATCATATTATATAAGGAGATTTAGAACAATAACTAAAAGGTATATCTTGCAATTAACACTTGAAACAAGTGCTTATATGTTGAAGTATCCTATCTCTATACACTTTGTAATTTACAAAATCAGAACAAAGATATGTTTTATACCTGTATGTTACTTTAGTAGGTATCATAGCAGCAGAATTTAATTGGCTTAGAGGTCCAGAAGGGGGAACAGGCATCCCATTTCGTTGCTGATTTCCCTGATCATAATTACATTGAAAAGTATAGAAAAACAAAAATCGAGGACCAGCAGAAACTAAACTTATATGAAATAATGAATCTTTTGACAGACATGAAACTGACAATGTTGCATACAGTTGACTTTTCAGGATAAAGTTGCTCCCAAATAACAATTTATAACTACATGAAAAACGATAGTAAAACCAGAAACGGTTTTACTGTAATAACAAAGCTAGCAACAGCATAAAAATCTTGACTCAATAATTACTCCCATCTCCAAGCAAAACTTAATTTAAAGTATCTATTTCTTCTGACATATTTCAAAAATCCAAAAGCAAAAAAGAAAACCAAGTGCAATGCCGAATGCATACAATAATTATACAAATATACTTACCATGGGCACAACATCAGAGGCCTTCCTCTTCCGTGAGCTTGATGGGGACATCAACCCAGGAAGCCCAACGGCACCGTTGATGGCAGCATTTGCAGCCTGCTGCATGTATATGCTGTTGCGTTGGTCGCCGTGGAAGAGGGCATGGCGCTCCTCACTGCCATCAAAGTTTTTGCAATCCATGCACTTGCAGTTCTGAGAGCAGAGTATGTTTGCCTGGAAGCACTCGCAGTACTTCTTTAAACACCCCGATTTCTTGCAGTGGCATCCCCTGTTGTGCTTCACCGCTTGGGGCAGCTCATGGACTGTTGCCTCCTGCTTGTATAATTACAAGAAATACCGGGTTAGAAGATGTTATCCAACAAGCTACCTCTAAAGCTTAAGCTGGTAAAGAAGGTGATTGATTGATTAACTTATTCTGTCAACATTTGTAGAGAAAGGTGGTTAATTAATATCTAATCTTTTTGAGAAAAAATTGCTATTTTACCTTGATATGTTAACATGCCTTATTCTTTCCGAAATTTTTATTTATACCCTTTCAAAAAAAAAAAAAAAAAACCAAAACAACCCAAATTATGGGGAATTCAAAAAATACCAGGTCCTCCAAACCAATCAGCGGCCCCAAATTATGGGGGGCCGCAGATTGGCTTGGAGGCCCCTCAAAAACCTAAATATATTTAATATTACAGTAGTTATTTGGGTTTTTGGGGGGCCACCAAGCCAATCTGCAGCCCCCAAGAATAGGGCTGTAGATTGGTTTGGAAGCCCTGGTATTTTTCAAAATCCCCACAAAACATGGTTTTTAGTTTATTTTTTTTAATATGGTATAAATAAAAATTTCGGTTATTCTTTTTGAGAAAAAATTACTATCCATGAGCACAGCACTTTCCATATATGAGCTTGTATCTAGTTTCAATTATCAGTACTGCACCAGTATATTTCATCCTTGTTTGTTAAATCTTTCCGTTTATTGATATTTCGTGTGTGGGTGGCATTAAGGTGATAAAATCAAAATCACACATAGGATACCATTGGGATCCATCTACTTCAAGTAAGGGCATTCTTTTGTCATTCCATAAGACCAAACGTCCCATAATAAAGCAGAATAACCCAATTAATAAAGACCCTCTCTGAACTTGTCAAATATTTTGAGTCCCTTTAGCCGGACTTTCCGGCAAACTCCAGATATAGCAGGGACATGCAAATTATGTTTTCCCTTCTTGTCATCTACTCAAGGTCTAAAGAAGCTTCAGCATCTAGACAGCTAAATTTGAGCATTAATCAGTGTACTTACAACATTGTCCCGAATGGCAGCATGAGGGCTGTTACCGATCTTCGGCCTAAAGGCACCTGGGTTGCGGTTCAGTATGACATCCATAGCATCTCGCCTAACAGCCTCATTCTCGAGATTGTTCAAGCAATTTATACAGTTACAACCTTCACAGTACACCCCTGATGAAAAGCACTCACAGTACCTGAAACGAAAGTAATAATTAAGCTAAGTCTTTTTTTACAAGAAAAGGCCCAAAGTTGCACACTATTATATGACATGCACCTTTTTTAAACATGTTTAGTTCACCTTGAGTCCAAACAATCCAACTGTACAAATTTTACTGGGAAAATTTGCACCCAGTATATTACCAATTGGCAGATACCAACCAACACATTAACATGAGCAATAACGTTCAAACTGTTAGGCTAATAGAACAACAAACAAAATTTTGCCCATCCTGATGAGCTTTCTCTTATTCAAATGTAGGTTCCAAATTTAAATTATCAGTTGATTAAATATCAAATTATTTTTCTTGAGGAGGGTTTAATAACATAACTTACACTTCTAGATTTATTAATATTAACTAAACGGAAAAAAGATAAAGTAAGAGTAAGAACAAATAAGGCTAAAAAAATTATTTGCATGCCTCTCGAACTGACAGGATAGAACAGGTCAGTTTTAACTTAACTCATGAATTGTAAAGGAAAGTGTCAGCCAAAGACCAAAAACAGTAAGTTCAAATCTCCACTTTCTCTAAAACTTAAAAGTAGAAAACATAAATGAACCAGAAAATGTAATTGATTTGTAAGATGAAGTGTTACTTAAAAATAAATTAGTTACCCAAGAAAACATATTTAAGTACGCAACCCATTACTGAGGAGTTGATTTTATGGTATATCCAAAGCTTTTTTTTTTCTTTTTCACAAGCTGTTTCACGATCAAGGTAACATAATGCAAACCAGTAGGTAAACAAATTTACGAAAAAAGGCTATAAATCATGTAAAAATGGTATAAAAGTTTCTGATAAACCCAATCATATTTATAAGTGGCAATCATATAAAAACCACAGAAAACTGGTACAGCAAGCACAATTCATCGAGAGTGTAAACATGGATATACTAAAATTGCATAGAATTTGACATACAGTTTCAAGCATCTAGACTGTCTACAATTGCAGCATTTCTTCCTTGTTGGGGTACCATTGTTCGTTTCGTGCAATGAGTGAGGCCTAGGATTTGGAGATTCAGGATTCCTGAAAATACGAAGAAAAAAATTGTACGCTCAATTAAAAAATTTAAGAAAACAAATCAAATCTTTCTAACAGAAGGTGATAAAATAACAGAAGGCTCTGTCAGTGAAAGAAAGCTGATGTTTTTATGGAGCCGGCTGGATATCAAAAGGACAAAATTCAAATATTTAAATTCCACCGGAGCTCCTGAAGAAGGTTAACTCGACACCAAATTAGACGATGTTTCTTTTCCTCGAGCAGAATGGGGATTGAAAGAACCGAATTCAAATTTTCAATTAAACCTAGTCATGAGAGTGATGTGTAATTGAAAGAGGTGATATTTAAACAACAAATTTGGAGAAGAAAGTATACAGCCAACTAAGTTGACAGGGTGAAAACTATACGACTTCTGAATCCTCCGAAACTTTTTGTTGTCAGAAAAGTAAACCTTCCCAAAATTAAACTTTTCAACTTCAAATCAACAATTGAGTTCTTTCAATTCAAATCAAACATACTTCCTTCTTCGAATTCTATCCCAGACTGCCCCATTTTGTCTTCAGCAGAAATAAAAAAGATGGATCAAAATAGCAAAACTTACTTTCCCAAATTCAAAATTCAAAATTGGAAAATAAAATTGATCAGAAACTCACATGGCAACTGCCGTTGATAAAGTCCGGGGAATTGACTGTGTCATCAGATTCTGTTGCATAGGAGCCTGTGGCCTTACATGCAGCTGTTGGTTCTGTTGTGGCACCGGTTGCAGCCTTGGCTGTGGCTGTGGTTGTGGCTGTTGCTGTTGGTGTGGCTGTGGCTGTGGCTGTGGTTGTGGCCTTGGCTGAGGTTGTGAAGGAATTGCCATCTGGGGTTGTATCTGAGGAGATCTTCCCTGAAGTCCTCTAGAAACAGCAACGGCAGTGGCTGCCGCAGCAGGGTTACCGGCGTAAGCAGCCGAAGTAAAATCAAGCTGACGTACTAGTTTCTTGGGTGGAAAATCACCAGCTTGCTCCATCGAGACAGATACAGCACCAATCGGACGGCTGAGATCCACCGGCGAGCAAAACCCGTGCGAAATTGAGGGGGAGAAGTTCAAGATTCAATCTTCCTTCCCCGAGTGCTTTTGATTCGCGCGGTTGTGGGGTTTTTTGTGGGAAAAGAGGGGATTCAAGAAGCGTAGAAGGGGCTTTGAGGCTTTTGTCTTTGCTTTCTCTCTCTATTGCAAATTTGCAATCTCTGGATTTTCTCTCAATCTCTCTCCCTCTCACCTTTTGAAATCGAATTCGTATTTGAAGGGTCGATTTCGGTCGGTCGATGATCGAACGCGCCTGGGGCAAGATTGATCCTGCGGCTGGAATTCATAGACGTCGAGTTGGTTATGTTTAACCGTTGGATCTAGCCGATAGATATAGGGATCCTTTAAAAGTCGCTTTCATTGGAGAATTAGAGTCCGTTGTTTGGACATGGTTTCTTTCTGGGGCAATGGTTATTTAACTGAATTGTAGGACCATCCTTCAAATATGGCTTGAACCAGGTCCATATAAAATTCTCATATCATTTGTTTTGTCCGGTTAAAAATAGTTGATTTCTAATATCACTAGAAGTTTCCTTACATTCTTTCACAAATTGTCGCGTGGAGTAGTATGATTGGCTTGGATGTAGAAACAGCATGAACTAATAATAAGCCCCGGGCTATTTACGTACATAGTTGTAAATTTTACGGTGAAGTTGTTTACTCGACCCATCTAGAGAAGTTTGATTTAGATTATTTATATTTGGGTTTTTCCTCTTTTCCCTCGTTATTTAACGGTGTCAGATTATACGCATTTTCGTAAGGAATACGAAAAAATTCAAATTAAACACTGCTTCGTTATCCGTTGATTATTTATAGCTTAAAAAAGGTTAATATGCCCACGATGCAGTTTAATTTGAACGCTGAGGAAAATATAAGGACAAAGATGCAGTTATTTTTGGCGCTAAGCGACAAAAAATATTGATAACCATACATTTATTTGATTTCGTGGAAATGAAAATATACTGAAGCAAATGCAATTTTACTTTTTTTTTTTCTATCATGAGAGCAAATGCAATTTTTAGAAAAGTACCCATCATGTATTTAAATACAGCCTATATACGAATTCACATCCCTTCAGGTTACCGGACTGAGTACAATTGAATCGGACGGCTCAACATTATTCTTTTTAACTTGGCACGAATCAAAGCACAAATAATAATGCCCCTGCGCCATCCCGAACAAGAACCGGCTGAGAGTAAATATGGGCCGTCTGTTTCAATTGTGTTGAATCTGGTAACTGGGAGGATACGGATCCGCCTATATACGGAGGTAAATAAAAAGGGAAGAGGTATGCACTCTATGCTGTTTGGTGTTTGTTACAAAATTTCGCCAAACTTTGTTAATTTTGGATCATTTATGCTGTTTGGCGAAATTTATGCTGTTTGGTGTTTGTTACAAAATTAACTTCAGACAGACTTATTTTCAGAAAACTTCATGAGAAAGTATATCTGTTACAAAATTAGCATGATAATTGAATTTGATATAAATGACTAAATTTCGCCAAACTTTGTTAATTTTGGATCCAAAAAAACTGCATTGCAATTGGTTATCAAAGTCGGAATTAGCATAATTTAGTTCAATATTCTTCCAATTTTATATATTAGACAAAAAATAGGCTCAGTAGTAAGTAAATAAAAAAAAATAAAAGTAAACAACATCAGTTGCTATCGTATACTTTTCCGTTCAAATATTCAACGGTTGACTCCCATTGCATGAATGAGAAATGCCAGGTGTTGTTTGCAAACATTTAAAATTAGGGGTGTAAACGGATAGGATATTTTCCGATTGCAGTTGGATCCGAATTTGAAAAATTACTTAAATTATTCAATATGTATCTGTATTCGAGACTATATGTATTCGTGTCTATATTTGAAAAATTATAACAGAGAATGATACTGTTTGATCACTAACTATTTGTAACTATCTGTTTTCGACCGTTTACACTCATAAACCACAATTTATTAAAGTGCATATACATACCAATGATATATTACATATAATTTTTTTGTTGTACCAATGATTTAGATATATGATCTTGTTGATAAAGTAGAATCATAAGATGCAGCTGGTTCCGACGAAGTTGAAGTCGTATGATCGTTGATGTAGCTGGTTCAAGACTCTTTTAGTTGTTTTTTTTTTATCATATATGCTTAGAAAAAATATATTATTAAATCTTAGGTTTGGTATGTTATGATGAATAATATAACAATATAACATGATTAATGACTATTGTTTTGATAATATGATATCTGTTTTGTAACTAACAAATTTATTATGAAAATATTAGATTTAATTTATGATTGAAAAAAATTATATTTAGATGTTATTCTTTTACTGTAATGTACATTAGTAATTTATTTTTAATTATTCAAATTATATTCATATCTGTTTAATATCCGATCCGTATCTGAGACTATCCGTATCTGTATTCAAATTATTATAACGGATAACATATATGGTTTGATCACTGTCCGATCCGTATCCGACGGTTTACACTCCTATTTAAAATACATTGCACTTAAAAAAAATATTTTCTTTACAGTGATAATCAGATGCTGCGTTTCTTAGGATTTGGATCCAATGAGGTAACATAGAGTGTAGAGTGAGATTCGAAATGTTCATATTAATTTGGCACAGGTTATAAAGGATTCCGTAAATTTAAAGCAAAATTGTAGAGGAGCGGAAGTATGTATTGAGGAAAAAAAGGCTAAGTACGAGGGTTCATTTATTCGGTTCGGTTAAAATTAAAATAGAACAGACAAACCAAATTATTATTCGGTTTTAAAAAAATACAATTGAATCGACTGAAATAAACTTATCAACCGAAACAAACAGGAATAAATTTTGGTTATTCGGTTGAACCGAAACAAGAAGATTAATCATAAAATAAATGTTTTTTTGTTTGTTATTTTTTTGAATTTTTTTAAGATAGATTTAAAATTTTTGTTTGTTTCGGTTTAACCGGTTTTAAATTGAACCAAACAATATACATTATGTCTTAATTTTTGAATTTAATAAATGTTTGGTTCGAACGGGTAACGGGTTTAAAATTTTGATCGGTTCGGTCTAACTGGTTTTCAAATTTATAAACCGAACCAAACTATTAAATCGGTTTTAAAAATGAATCAAACTGATCCATTTAATCGAAAAAACCGAATTGTTAAAACCGAACTCTCTCAGTTCAGTTCAAAACTGATTAAACCAGACCCAATGAACACCCCTAGCTAGAGCTAAGCCACCTCCCCTCTCAAATAAGAACTCGTATCCCTTAAGGTATCCTGACAGTACAATTAGTAAATTCAAACCGTTCTTTACTTCTTTAACTCTGACACGAATTTCAAACCGGACCTCCTATATTTACAATAGACACCGATTTCTTTTAATTCGGCTGAGACTAAATTCAGACCGCTCTTTTATCTGAGCGGATACGAATCCCAAAAGAAAGTAATTTTTTTCATTTTGTTCTTTAAAATTTTTATAATTTACAAAAAATTATTATTATCAACTCCTCTACTAAATATAATTATGACACTTATTTATTTAGTCCTCTGATAGTCTAATCTCATATTTTTCTGATTCCGTCGTTAAATCTGTACAAAATATGACTCGACTAAAACTCATCGTCTCTATTTTAGATTTTCAGGGCATGGCGATATAACAACAAAACTAATTGATTAATTTAAGATTAATTAAGATCGGGATGTTATAGCTCACGGTTCCGTGGCACCACATGTTTCTCTAAATATCTTTTTTTTTCTATTTATATTTGAATTTAGCCCATTAAGATTGACATCATTTATAAAAAAAAATGGTACTAAAATTTATTAGATATAGACACTTTGTTCATGTTACAATAACATTTTATTAATTTACCTTTCAGTCATTTATCATATTAGGCGCTGCATTCATAAATTGATTGAATATGGACTCATTTGGATTTCAAAATAATTATTCAAAACACATGAAAAGAAAATGACTGAGAATTTAATACTCTTAGTGTAACATTTCTATTACAAATTCAAATGTGTCCATCCCCTCTTTCTTCTATTAGTTCTATATTTAAATTGTGCTCTATCTTCTTATATTTTTCTATATAGCATATTCGAGGAATAATATGAAAAGCATCCATTGTCTAACAGATAGGACCGAACTTTTCTAAACCTTTGATATAAGTTCAAATCTTATTGGAGGCAATTTTTTTCATTGAGTATTTTTCTTATTATATTAAGATGAAGAATCCTACTAAATTTAAATAAATAAATTCTCCTTCTTTGAATATTGAGTATTCAATATTCAAAAAAGGAGAATTCGAGTTTGAAATATTACTCAGATCACTAAGGATTTTCTTTTTTGAACTTTGCTACACGATCGACAATACCATAATCTTGAGCTTCTGTTGCTGACATAAAAGAATCCCTTTCGAGATCCTTCTGTATAACATCCACGGGTTTCCCTGTATTTTGGGCATAAATATCTGCAATTGTGTTACGAAGTTCAAGCATATTTTTTCCTTCCATCAGTAATTCATCTATATTTTGCCTGATCGAGTCACTACTAGGTTGGTGAATCGAAACCCTAGCGTGAGGGAGTGCTACGCGTTTAGTAATGGTTCCTCCGACCAGAATTAAAGATGCCCCTGATCCAACTAATCCCATAGCCATTGTACACACATCAAATTCTTGATTAGATCTTCTTAATTAATTTTATTTCTTTATTTAATGGATTTCTTTTTTATTTTCTGGGTCGATTCAAAAAAAGTAAAAAACTATAATGAAATGATTGATTGATCATTTAAATAATAAAAAAATATCAATTATTCTCCAATAATGCAATCTTTCCATTGCGTATTGGTACTTATCAGATATAGAATAGATCTGCTTCCCTTTGTTCATATGAACATAATTATTCCCTTATTTTGATTTTCCATTATACTATAAGATTATGCACTGAAATTTTTACGTTTACCATCTTAAAGAAAAAGTTAAACCAAATAACCACAATTTGATCCAAATTTCATTTTTGACGGTAGCAATTTAAAATTGCAAATAAAAATTAAGTGTCTGTAATTTCATGTTGAGGACACATTTCATTTTTTTTTTCTCTTAGTCAAAGCCGTTACTTTGATAAAATGTGGTCCCCAAAATTTTTTTTCCAATCCAATGATTTTCTTGGTCAATCAGCGCTGAAAACCAAAGTTTTAAGAAAAAAAAAAAGAAATGTGTCGTCAACTTGAAATTACAAACACTCAATTTATGTCTGCAATTTCAAACTGTGGCCGTGTCAAAAATGAAATTCTGACTAAATCGTGGTTATTTAGTTTAATTTTTTTTAAGATGGTAAAAATAAAAATTTCGGGATTATGCGTGCATGCCCACAATACTGATAAAATGAATCCTAATCTTTTCTCTTATGTCCTATGCGTATTAAAAAAACACCGCAAACCTTGAAACGTTAAATTTTGCTCCAATTCATCACTTTTCAATAGAAAACACTAAGAGAAAGACAATTTTTCTCTTCTAAGAAAAAATTGTCCAAAACTCGTTCATCAGTGAGGATGCATCATGTGTGTGAACCTTACATTATTTTTTTTTCTTAACAAATTGAACCATGTTCAAAAAAAGTTTGTACACATTGCACTTTTAAAAAAAATTATACAAGATTAACCCACGTGTTCTTGTTAGTGCTCAGTCTTCCTCTCAATTGATTCTGAAAATTAAAATAACTCTAATGCCGCTAGCCATACAAATTTTCTAATTAAAATTACAGCGTTGGATGAAATCAATATGGACAGTTAAATTTTTTTTTAATATAATGGAGCATCGCCTCAAAAGTAATGGTACCAAGATAGTCAAATGGAATGGTACGCTTTATCCTCTAAGAAAGGTTTCATGTCAGTCTCAAAATCTAAGCATCATCTGTGAAAAGGCCAATTGCACTCATCTTAACTAGTTCAATTTCAAGTCCTAGATGCTAAAGTCAAGACCTCTATTCCAAAATTTCTTCTAACTCTTCTTTCCGACCACTTCAATTAAAAAAAAATAAAATAAAAGAAAGGAAAAGGGTTAACTGGAGTACCCTTTACAAGCCAATCCCTATTTTGTACATGAGCAGTGGTACTAGCTCAGCTGCAACCCAATCTAAACACAAGTAACCTATCAAAATCACACCAAAGGAGAAGCGGGATGGATAGAGGAAACAGAAATGAATCAGCGTGAAGCAAGAGACCAGAAGTTGAGGAGGAAAGAAGGGGAAACAGCAAACCAGCTGATAAAAGCCATGGCTGTGGCAGTCTCAAAACTGGCACAATGGTTCGCAGCACAGATATTAAGGTCGTTTCCTATTAGAACAGTAATCCCGGCCGATGCGCATGCGGCCGCAAAAGTCAGTGTTGATGTTATCTGCAATAAACAACAAAAAGAAAAGGAAAAAAAATAGCATTAGGTCCTACCTAATAAGCATAAATTTATCTGAGGGATGCTATGGTACTATGCATAGCGCGGATAGGTCCGTACTATGGTCAATATCTCTCTTTTCAAAGTCCAAACAGTCGATCTGAACTATTCAACATGATCTCCATATGAAAATGTATTTGCAAATCAAATTTCGCATTTTTTTTTCAATTTAGTTAGATAGATAGAAAATCACTTGATCTAAAAATTCTAGACCATTGAAAAGTAATGATTTTCTACTTATCTAAAAATAATAATACAAAAATTCTAAAAAATGTAAAATTTAGTCTTCAAGTACATTTTCATATGGAGATCATATTGAACGGTTCAGATCAACTATTTGAACTTTGAAAACGAAGATATTGATCCATAGTACGGACTAATCCACGCTATGCATAGTACCATAGCCTCACTCAATTTATCTATACATAGTGATTCACAGAACACAAACCACATGTAAGACCATTTAGGGCACATTTGTAAGACCTATTTATGTCAAAATGTTTGCAGCTGGCAACACGAAGGAACTAGTCCATGCAAAGAGAAAGGTCATTTTTGTAAAAAAAGTGGCAGTGTGTGTAATCTCACCTTAAATACAAATAGGAAAGTTAATAATTATGTCATGTGCTCAGCTCTGGTCCATTTGTTGTTGCCATGATAGTTATGCAAACTAACCATTTGGTTAAACAAGAATTTAACACATGATTGGCAACATATCTAGCACAAACTTTTATCAAGGCCATTTAGGCTCATTTTTGGTATTGGCAAGATTTTGGTGCCATGGTCAAGTGTTATTCATGCAAATGCTGAAACACACACATCTAAAAGGAAGGGGATATAATATGTTGACACCAACCCGGTCTTAACATACATTAAATGCACTTAATCTTTATACTTAATAGCTTATGCAAATATCACAATATTATTAGAAGAATAGTTAAGTCAAGAAAAAGGTGACTAAAAGGCCAATAGGATTTCTCTTTTTAACTAAATAAACTGCTAGCAAAATAGGTTGGGCAAGAACAACAATCATTCATCGAAAACACAGATCTCTACAAAGTGATAACTCAGTATACAGAGCCAGAAACCAGCTGAGGAAATTAATAGTAGGTTGGGACAAATTTGTCAAAACTGAACCAAAAATACACCATCTCAATTGTGTATCATCTGCAACTTAATTAAAAACTGTGCACTGTAAAAGTAGAGAAAAATTACCCCATCTCCAATGGTAAAGAGAGAGAGAACACGGGCATTTCGAAGACAGCGTTTCACGAGAAGTGCATAAATGTCAACAATTGCTAATGAAAGGCTCCATATGCTTTGCAGTATCACTGCTGCAACCAAGTAACTGCAAATTATTATCAAGAAGATGTTAGGAATCCAAGTATTAGCATTATACTTTCCAAAATAAATAAAAAACTGTCACTGCAAACAAAAGCCTAACTCGTCTCCCTTTTGTAACTAAAACACAATATTTGTAGTTATTTTCTAATTGCCCGGAGTTCATAAATTAAGCCCAGAAAAATTGCTTCTAAAGCAGTTAACCAAATATGGCATCACCATTAACATTTTCAGCACTTGATTTATTACAATATCAGCTAAGTAAAATTGTCCTGATATTGTAAGGAAGATGTCATTGTTCAATAAGAAGACAACTAATGCTCACTATCATGGTGGTATCAGAGCATGAATTGCCAAACCAAATTAACCGAGAACGAGAATTTCTTATATATCAAACTAAGCAAGTACAGTTATTTTGAAGTTTATCCTTCAAATAATTCAATTAAAACAAGCAGTGGCTAACAAATGCCAAGGTAAACAAGAGCCTATTCAAACCAGCATGCCACTCCACATTACTAAATACTAACCATCTACATATCACATACAGTACAAATTCCAAACCTAGGACAGCACAGACAAAGTTTGAAAGGTACTGCACTGATAGTATGCATTTTAGGAATCCAGTTAATAAAAAACCACATAAACCTTAACCCTTAAGTCCATAAAAGGTATACAACCATTTACTGATTTACATAACCCACCCAAATATACCAGTATACCACCACCATTAATTTCACTGACTAGTCAACTAACTGTTACCTACCACAACCTCCCCTCCTACATATTACTTGTCAGCACACCAAAAACAAAAGATCCATCAAAATCCTAAAATCTAGAGGCCAACTACTGTAGAAAAAGGAACTCAGATCCTAAACCTTACACATGTAACTCACATAGTGACCACCAAAGTAAATCAAACTACCAGTATAGGCAGAGAGAGAGAGGGAAAAAGAGAGAGATGAGTACCAGAAGGCGGTGACGGAGGTGAAATCGGAGGTGGAGGCCATGACGGAGAGTGCGGCGACGGCGAAGACGAACTGGGCGATGCGGAGGAGGAGGCCACCGAGGGTACCGGGCATGCCAGGGAGGTCCTTCATGCGCACACCCTGCGGATTCTCCGCCGCGTCCGTCATCGGCGGCGCCTCCACCGGATGCACTGCCGGCCGACTAGAAAACATCTTCTTTTTCTTCTTCTTTCTCTATCCGGCTTCAGATCTCCCCTTCTCTCCTCTTTGATTGTTGGGCGAAGAGAATTCAGTTGAGAGTAAATGAGGAATTCAGTTGACTAATTTTAATAGGTTTCGTTTGCATAGGAACCTGAATTGGGGAAAGAAAGAAAGAAAGAAGAACAAAAGTTGGAGAGAGAGTCACTGATCCAGTATTCCAGTAATCTTTTCTAACTCTGGTTTTGACACTTTTTATTCTCTTTTAATTAGGTTATTACATTATAATATTCTGAGGTTAAGTGGTGGGCCAAGAGACCAACTTATTGATATAACTCTTCTTTACCAAACATTTAGTTTGTGTCACCAACTGTTTACTTCATCTGTCACTGTTAACCTTAGTTCTACTCTTGGAATGGAAAACATGTTATGTTGTTGAGAGATGCTTCTGTGCATACAAGGACCTATTTGTAAAATGAGCATATGTTTATTTTCAAAGTTCAAATGGTCGATCCAACCGTTCAACATTATCTCCATATTAAAATGTACTTGGAGGTCAAATTTTACATTTTTATGAATTTTTTTACTATTTATTAAGTATTTTACAAAACTAGTCAAATTCATACCATTGAATTTTGTACCCATCTTAATAAATAGTAAAAAAATTCAAAAAAATGTAAAATTTGACCTCCAAGTACATTGTAATATGGAAAAAATGTTGAACGGTCGGATCGACTGTTTGAACTTTGAAAATAAAAATATGCTCATGTTACAAATAGGTCCTTGTATGCACAGAAGCATTGCCTATGTTGTTTTCTTGAAAAAAATTGTGAAAGAAAAAAATACCATATAAGTTGAAGTAGCTATGTATTTGACCATTCATACCATTCTCTATTTTTCAAATAAGAGTTTTCATCATAGCTTTTCAAAAGAAAAACTGGTACTTATTCACATAATTTTTATTTTATAAGTAAAAATAACTATATATCAGTTAACCATTTTTTATTGGTTTAGAAAAGAATTTTGTGTGGAAAAATGGGTATATCAGATAAAATGATAAATTAAAATAAGATGGTTATGTGTTGTTTATTCGAATACTTTAAACAAATATCTTTATAAAATCTCAATTGAAAATAAATAGATATTGTAAACAATCAAGGGTGTTTTCATTTAGTGTTCTAACATTAAAAAATTTAAAGTGAATGTCAAAAATAAGAAGTTCAGAATGTATAAAAAAAAAGAGGAAGGGACATGAGAATTTCATTATGTTTATCCAGTTTAGATTAAACAATTACATAAGCTACAATTCAAGATATAATGATATGTTAAGCTAAGTATGGTGAATTCTAATTGATGATATG
This sequence comes from Carex littledalei, assembly GCA_011114355.1. Taxonomy (NCBI): domain Eukaryota; kingdom Viridiplantae; phylum Streptophyta; class Magnoliopsida; order Poales; family Cyperaceae; genus Carex; species Carex littledalei. The sequence continues at coordinate 5,482,129 of CM022081.1, forward strand.
CATTCATATATCAATTTTCCACCTAAATTTAGTTATGCTTGAACAGAACTAGTTTTCTCTAGTTACTTTGTTCAAAGTTTGTGACTCACTGGCAAATAAAGTTTCACCTGAATAGTATAACTTAGTAGATATAATTTCTAGTGATTGTATAATTTAGTATATACAAAGTTTGTGTTCGCATGTTTATTCGGGATATATATATTTAAAAACCTGACAAAGGCTGTTAAAGTTCAGATGATATAATTGAGTAAGCATTTTTTTGTATATATTTCAGATAGTTTCTGATCTAAGCTAATTAAGAAAATATAATCCCAATTTTTCGATAAAATTAGAAGGTTTTTGTTTGAATAGTTGTAATCAAACATAGTTGTAAGTACTTTAAGATGTTGTTGACATTTTTAGTTGGTGCTTCAAAACATTTCCATTTAAAAGAAATGGGTTCGATTTTTCTTTCGAAACCCCATCTTGCACCATTATTGCTGATACCGCAGTTGATTTTGTTCCTCTGCTTTCTAGGGGAATATTATGATGCCTCTAGTTTTTAATCAACTGTGACCTATAGTCCAATTGAATTAAATAATGCACGCGGTTGTGCTTTGTATAATTTCATCTTTATTTACATAAAAAGGGTTCCAAAATTTTATATTTTCAAAACACCTTTGTATTTCTATGCACAAAAATTATTTTTGTACGATTCGAAGTTGGAAATATTAAAGCAATCAAACAAAAAGGAGGAATAAAGTTTTATGCTAAATACTCTTATTTGATACCCAAAAAGGAATTGGAGATATATTACCTACTGGACCCTGATTCGGGTGGTCCCCCTTCTATGACTAGAATTTGCGATCAAAATCAAAAGAAAATACATTTGGAGATCAAAATTTGCTTTTTAAAACAAAATATTATTTTTTTAGATTGGCAAAAAAAATCACTACTTTCAGATCGATGCTCCGAAATTTTTAGATCAAACGATTTTAAATATAAGGAGGGTTCAAATGTTTTTATTTTTTGTACCTCTAATATGAGTTCGAATCTGCTGCGATTCCGAGATAGATCGCAGGATCCTAAAATTCCGAAATCAACGGTTCAAACTTTTCTGTGCGCGGATCTCGGAAACGTTCTTGAAAAAGTAAATTCTCATGCACGCATCTCGAGAAAGACCAACAGTTGAGATGGGATCGCAGGGTCCTGTGATTCCCCGAGAATCACAGCAGATTTATTTTCCCTCTAATATGTCTTCATTTTTAAAACATTAATAACTCAAAATTTAAATCATAAATGTCAAAATAAAACCGTTAGATGTGATATATATTATTTTCTCTATGTGCTTATACAAAATTATCAAATTTCGGTTTTGTTTTTATGTGAATCAATAAGTTGAAAAATCAACGTCTAGAAATTATCCACATTAGTACGTTTTTACAAGCTCTTGATGACAACCAAAACAAAGTTAAAATGTCATATATTTTTTACAGGTGCATATATAAAATGATTTAGATCATATCCAACGGTTTTATTTTGACTTTTATAGTTTTCAATTTTGAGTTATTAAAGTTTAAAAAATGGAGGCATGATGGAGACACAAAAAATGAAGACATTTGAACTCTCATCTTTAAACATATATAAAAAATATATATATATATATAGAGAATGGCTAATATACAAACGTTTGTTCCTGGGCTCAGGAACAAACGATTTGGTTCTCCGATTTTCAAAGTCCAAACAACAAATCTAAACCGTTAGATGTTCAATCTATATTAAAATCTACTTGGAGACCAAATTTTACATTTTTTGAAATTTTTTTACTATTTATTAAGCTGGTTTGAAAACCGCTGTTTTTATTAAATTTCTGCAGCATTGAAAAACAACGGTTTTCAAATCAGCTTAATAAATATTAAAAAAATTCCAAAAAATGTAAAATTTGGTCTCCAAGTAGATTTTAATATAGATTGAACATCTAACGGTTTAGATTTGTTGTTTGGACTTTGAAAATCGGAGAACCAAATCGTTTGTTCCTGAGCCCAGGAACAAACGTTTGTATATTAGCCATTCTCTCTCTCTCTCTCTCTCTCTATATATATATATATATATATATATATATATATATATATAGAGCAAGACTAGGGTGTGCTAGGCTCACCAAGAGGGATTGGTGAGCGCACCTCCCAAAAACGCATTTTCAAAGTTCAAATAGTCGATTCGAACCTTCCAACGTGTTCTTCATATTAAAATGTGCTTGGAGACCAAATTTTACATTTTTTGGAAATTTTTTACTATTTTTCAGAATTTTTGAAAATCACTGTTTTTTGAATTTTTTATTTATTTAATGAAAAGCTGATGATTTTCAAAAATTCTAAAAAAATAGTAAAAAATTTCCAAAAAATGTAAAATTTGGTCTCCAAGCACATATTAATATGAAGAACACGTTGGAAGGTTCGAATCGACTATTTGAACTTTGAAAATGCGTTTTTTGGAGGTGCGCTCACCAATCCCTCTTGGTGAGCCTAGCACACCCTAGTCTTGCTCTATATATATATATAATATGGCTAATATGCTACGCGTATATAAGGGCCCCTCCGTGCTACGGCTCACTTTTTGAGTTTTCAAAATCCTAACGGTTGATCCGAACCGTTCAACATGATCTCCATATGAATATGTACTTGCAAACCAAATTTTACATTTTTTAGAATTTTTTTACTATTTATTAAGCCACTTTGAAAATCGCTGATCCAATGGTCCAGAAAAGTTTACTGTTGTGTACAAATTAGTGTTTTTTCAAAGTGGCTTAATAAATAGTAAAAAAATTCTAAAAAATGTAAAATTTGGTTTGCAAGTACATATTCATATGGAGATCATGTTGAATGGTTCAGATCGACCGTTAGGATTTTGAAAACTCAAAAAGTGAGCCGTAGCACCGTAGCACTGTCCTATATATATATATATATATAGGACATGGCTAGCGTGCTACGCGTAGCATAGAGCACTCTGTGCTACGGCTCACTTTTTGAGTTTTCAAAATCCTAACGGTCGATCCGAACCGTTCAACATGATCTCCATATTAATATGTACTTGCAAACCAAATTTTACATTTTTTAGAACTTTTTTACTATTTATTAAGCCACTTTGAAAAACACTAATTTGTACACAACAGTAAAATCTGCTGGACCATTGGATCAGCGATTTTCAAAGTGGCTTAATAAATAGTAAAAAAATTCTAAAAAATGTAAAATTTGGTTTGCAAGTACATATTAATATGGAGATCATGTTGAACGGTTCGGATCGACCGTTAGGATTTTGAAAACTCAAAAAATGAGCCGTAGCACGGTAGAGGCTCTATGCTACGCGTAGCATATTAGCCAAATCCTATATATATATATAGAGGCTGGCTACTATGCTTATATAAGCAAAAGCCCACATATGCTTATAACTCATTTTTGCGTTTCCAATGTTCAAATGGTCGATCCGACCGTTCATCTTGTTCTCCATATTAATATGTGCTTGGAGACTAAATTTTACATTTTTCTGAATTTTTTTACTATTTATTAAGCCACTTTGAAAATTGCTGATCTGGGTGAACAGTAAAAACAATGTTTCCAAAATTCTGGACCACCAGATCAGAAACTTTCAAAGTGGCTTAATAAATAGTAAAAAAATTCAGAAAAATGTAAAATTTAGTCTCCAAGCACATATTAATATGGAGAACAAGATGAACGGTCGGATCGACTATTTGAACATTGGAAACGCAAAAATGCTCATTTAAGCATATGAGGGCTTTTGCTTATATAAGCATAGTAGCCAAGCTCTCTCTCTCTCTCTATATATATATATATATATATATTAACTGTGAAATTTAAATACAAATATATTTTCATATGAAGACTATATTGAACAGTTTGAATCACCTAATGTTATGTCCACCCTAATTTGTTTTCAACATTGCCTCCTGAACAGTTCTTCCAACCACCAAAGCTATCAGTGGTTGGTAACTTAATACAACATGAAGCACAAACATAATTAAGCGATTCACTACTTAAAAAAAAAGTTAAGTACTTTAATACTCATTCATTGAACTAAGATGATACATTACATTTTCTCCAATACATTAATTATGAAAAAAAAATTATGCCTGAAAAAGAAGTTCCTGACTGGGCAGCAGTTATTTTAAACCTTTATATATCAAGAAAAAGAAAAGGTAAATATAGTACATATCATAGTGATAAATGAATTATTCGGGTTCGGTTCGGCGAGATTAAAAATTCGTGATTCGGAAATAATTCGGATATAATTTAGAAATAATTCGGTATCACAAGAAAAAAAACTCAAAAAAAAAAAATCGTGTTTTATTCGCGAATAAAACGTATAATACGTTTTTTCGCATTTTATTCGGATTATATTTGGAAACGTCAAAAAAATATTTTATTTACGAATTATTCACAAATAAAATGTGTAATTCACGAATAAAACATGTACCATAGTAACAACCTTGTTACTATAGTACAGGGGCGGAGATACCTTGAAGGTATGGGGGTCAATTGGGGTCTGGATCTCCTAAAGTAACTCAATTTTTGGGTTTTGGATCGGGACCGTCCGATTCGAATCCGCGCTCAGGATCACCTCGGGATTCGAATCTATCACTCGGGATGTGTGCGCTCCACTTCGGAATAGATTGTTACGGATTCGAATCGGACAGTCCTGATCTAAAACTCAAAAATTGAGTTACTTCACTGGATCTGAATTCGGTCAATTGACCCCATTTATTTTCAAAGTTTTTGTAGTTTTGTACAATCTTTTATATAGTTTTGAGTAAACCGTTATAAATATGTAAAATAGACCTCCATTTATAATAATAAAATTTTATATAATTAACATTCATTCACTTTTGATCTCCATGACTTAAAATCTGATTCCGCCCTTGCTTCAGTACATGCTAATAATCTTCTCTACCTTTCCGAGCCACATCACATATTCACATGCTTCCCTTCCACACATAAGGCCCCTGTACTGCATGATTCGTAAAGGGTCAGACCTTTATTTATATTTATAAATTATAATTTCTATTTATTGCAATACAGTCTTACAAGGAGCTTTCTAAACGACAAATATACACCATACCGATAAATAACTAATTGTATGCACATCACGGAACATAGTTACTTATTTGAAACGCAAAATATTTCTCATATTATATCACTTCTTTTTTTTTTTTTTTTAGCCACAGACACCAGAATCAGTGTTCATCTTTTATTTATTTATTTATTTATTTATTGGGTGGGTAGGTCAGGGGATCATATATCTAACATCGAGCATATATATATATATAAAATTTATGGATTGTATACTGACACGTCACGTGTGATTGTTCTAATTAAGTAATCAATAAGAATTAAAGATATTTCACAATTTATATATTTATTAGAGTGTGGTTCATAAATATATAAACAAAATTTAAATCATTAATGAATTGATTGTGAAATTTGCAATTAAGGAGAACCACACAATACATAAAAGATCAGACAATTTTCAGAGCTTGGTGCGGTTGCACTCTCTAGTATGGATATTACAGATCGAGTTGGGTGAGTTGTAAATTAAGAAACTTGGCTTAATTCATGAAAGTCGGTTCTATGGCCAGTTGTGCGGCAGCACGTTACTGTTTTGTTTATCTAATTAAATAAATTGGTCCCTAAGGCACAAGACATCACATTACAGATTCTGAACAACAGTTATTGTACATATATGTGGCCTTCTTTTATTCTTTCACCATATAAGAATAGAGATGAGAGATCCATTAAAAAATTGAAGACAACTTCTCAAGGATAAAGTCTTGAAGTCTTAGAAGACCTATTCCCGCAGCCAAACTAGTCTTGTGCTCACGGAGACGTTGGTGATCTCGCTTAGGATCAACTTATTCCATAAAACTTCTATGGAATCATGTATTATGTTCCACTTTTTATGAATTGCTTTTGACATGACGGTTCTTAAAATTAAAATAGAGAACTGTTTCTTCTTTTAGAAATGTAAGTGTTTTCCTAAATGAGGTATAATTGTTTGAACTCCCAACAAGAGAAGGACGTGATGACTACTAGCTGCCCCTTGTATATTTATGTAACTCAACGGATATAGCTTATGAATGACTTCGTCCAAAAATGAGACCGGAAGTTAAAATATGTGCAGCCTGGTTTTATTCAAGTTTGACTTATAAAAAATAAGATACATGAAAAGGCAGGGTCAAAGTTGTCTACCTATATTTTGGGAACAGGTCTTTTCTATAGCAAAAATCTAAGAGAACGGAGTAGGTCCGATGTTCATCGAATCTACTTTTAGGTTCAACGAGCATGATGACCGTCCGATCTAATTTAAGATTTGTGCGCACGAAAGTTGAAACAGACACGCACGAAGTTTAAAGCGTTCTACACGAATCTTAAAGTAAATTGACGGTGATTAAACCATCGAACCAGAGTAGGTCCGATGCCCATCGGACCTACTCTCAAGTGAAAATCTAATGGTTGGGTTGGGTACGTGTTAATCCACAACCACCTCAAATATGTCCTGTGTTGGTTGCATTATTTGAGGCTTGTGATTATTTATAGTATTAGCACATGAAGACTAATTAATTCAGTGGTTCACACCTGTACTCAAAAGATATTCAATGAAATCTGGAAATAATGATATTGTTATATACTTATATGTAACAATTAATTAATTTATTAAACAGACCTGCTGAGTTTTGTAGCTTCATATGAATCATATTTGTATATGGGATCTCCAATTTGCTTCCTAACATCTTCAACCTTAAAAAAAAAAGAAAATCTTTTCAGGTTCCTCAAATGTCTGAAGCAAATTACAAAATTCATCTACTGGTTTCTTTAATTATTTTTGGTAAAATGAAATTACAGATCATGCAACAGACATGCATGATTTAATTTGGAAAAAAACACTCAACGGTCATATATATGTTACCCACAATTTATTTCCTGAACTGGTTTATAAAATTCAAGTTTAGAAAAAGAAGGAAGTTCAACGGTACTTCGGTCTGAAAACATGCCATAAATTGGCACCAAACAAATACTTAATAGAATGTCGAGCACCAACTGATCAGTAATGCTCAGCTTCTTTCATATATATAATTAAGCTGAAACAATGGGCTAAATCTGAATGAGGGTGGTTTAGTAATATTAGAATTGTCAATATTTGAATAATTATTTGTGTTCAGTGGCCTCAAATTACTGTGTTCTTGCTATTGAAAAATATGACGCAAGAAATTATCATTACAATTATGAAAGAAAAGTAATTAAATAAGATATCAATAAATAAAATAACATAATTTAGAGAACAAAAGGTAAAATTGGTACTGTACGTACCTGCAGTATTCCATAATCCAAGATTTAATGCTTCTGGATTTTCAAAAAAAAAAAATTTAATGCTTCTGTCAACAAAGTCATTCGCACTAAAATATCCAAGAAGACAAATCTCAAATTGAGATGCACCTTTCGTTAAAAAAATCATCTTCTTATATGTTTTATTTTTATTTTTTAATTTCATCTGCTTTATTTATACATTTCTACTATTATTTTTTAAAATTTCTATTGAGTTCGTCGTGAATCTATTCTTAAGTCCTTTTCTTTAGATAATTTTTAATATTTATTTTCCTCTTTATTTTTTACCTCGACTATAAGCCCACTATCCAAAAATGAAGATTTTGTTTTTCAATCTCTGCATTGATAGTTACAAGTTCAATGATTGTGTTGCATAGGTTAATGTGAACGTATGCATTTAACATTAGGGCCTGTTCAGCTGTCAAGTGAGAACGGGAATGAGTTTGGGTTTGGGTTCGGGTCTAATTTGAATGGCCGAAACACTGTGCGCGTGGAAAAAACAAATTCACTCTGAGTGAATTTTTTTTTTCCCACGCACAGATGCAGCCAAACAGGCCCTAAAAGAAGTACCTGGAATTTGAAAATCCTGAAAATATCAATTGCAGAATCATTGCAAATGAGAGAGATACTGCCATAAGAGAGAAGCATGAACCAGCTCTTCAGTTAATTATTTTGTCGTAAGAGAGACCAAAATCTAATCCTAAACCATATAATTATTTTGGCGTGCAATTGTGCAAATGTAACCTAGTTTTTTTTTTTGTCTCATACATATGTAACCTAGTTGAGGCAAATACAAGCACTAGGTTCTTCATATAAAGTACCGAATTTCGAAAAAGTTCCAGGCTCGGGAAAGGCAAAAACAAAATCATATACAAATTAGTATATATAGGAAGGACAGTGCTACGGTGCTACGCGTATATAAGGCCCCTCCGTGCTACGGCTCACTTTTTGAGTTTTCAAAATCCTAACGGTCGATCCGAACCGTTCAACATGATCTCCATATGAATATGTACTTGCAAACCAAATTTTACATTTTTTAGAATTTTTTTACTATTTATTAAGCCACTTTGAAAAAAAACTAATTTGTACACAACAGTAAACTTTTCTGGACCATTGGATCAGCGATTTTCAAAGTGGATTAATAAATAGTAAAAAAATTCTAAAAAATGTAAAATTTGATTTGCAAGTACATATTCATATGGAGATCATGTTGAAGGTTCGGATCGACCGTTAGGATTTTGAAAACTCAAAAAGTGAGCCGAAGCACGAAAGGACCCTTATATACGTGTAGCATATTAGCCAGATTCTATATAGAAAATATGCCGCGCCGAGCTGATCTATGGTAGAACGAGATTCTGTCTATATTAAATTAATATAGTTTATCAAATTAAAAAATTAATAAAATAATACTATTTAAATAGTAAAATAGAATAGTAAATAAATAGTATTGTTCGAATAGGAGTTCGCATATGCTATGAGGAGTGAAATGTTTATATAAAAAAATATTAATTGAAATAGTAGAATGATGAATTTTATAATAGTAGTTATTGTTGTAGTAATAATAATAATAATAATAATAATAATAATAATAATAATAATAATAATATTATTATTATTATTATTATTATTATTATTCCAGGCACCGTTAATCAGATTCAGCTCATTTTTTTTTTTTCAAGTTCAACTCATTAGAATAACGATTTAGTCTATTGTAACTTTATTTCGAACTGTCTAATTCGTGCTTGATCATTATTTTCAGCTAGAATAGCATGATATTATGCTATTTGGTATTCCGATGATTGCCAAACAATCCCCAGAAAAATAACTAAAAATAAGACAAACAATAAAAATAAATACAGAATAATGAACCATATAGTTTGGTGTTGACAAATTCGAAATCAAATAATTTATTAATTATTGCAGTTAATTAATTACTATTTGGTGCTGATATTTACACAAATGAGATAATTAAACTGGCTTTCTTTGTTATGTTGTCATGTGAAATATATAAGATCAATTGATTAATAAGAGGTAAAGGTCAAACTATGAAACACGTCACTTGTAGATTTATGATATGTTTTTTTAATTATCTGTGTTGTTGTTGTTTTAATTATCTCACTTACCGAATCCTAACAGAGATTTTGATAATGGGTACCTCATTGCAACTGATGATGGTTTAATTGCTGGCTGTGGAAATCTCCATACTTGTTTCACCCTTTCTTATGGTTGACTTGAAAAAGTGCGAGTTTGAGGTGTACCGACTCGAGAATTATCCCCAGAATCCGCATTGGAGCAAATTGAGTGGAATTGGGGACCTGATGCTGTTTGTGGACCACAAAAGTGGGGTTCAGCTTGAAGGCCAGTGACTTTGGTGGGGGATTTAGAGGTAACTGCATCTATTTCATCACTAAAGGAAATAAGCCTAAAGCCGGTATTCAACTTGTCATAGGCAGGTTTGACATAGGGTTAAACAAAACTGAACCACACTGGCTCAGCAACATGGCCTGGGATAGACAGGCTGCTTGGTTTATGCCTACACTGAACTAGCTGGAAAACATATCAGTGATGTGTTTTGAGTACTAGTAACTGACTCCTCTACCGTGATACTAGTAACTGATTTCCTCATAGATAGATTCCAATCCAAATTGCAAGCATGGAAAGGAAGGAAGCTGTCCCCGGGAGGTAGACTGGTAATGATAAAATCTGTATTTCAATCTATGCCAATTTATTTCTTTGGAACAGCTAAACTGCCCAAGGGCGTTATTCAGAAGCTCACCTCAGTCATTCGTTGTTTTTTCTGGGGAAAAGAAACGGGGCAGAGATTCCTGGCATATACTGCCTGGGATAGTATCACGGCCCCGCTGTGGATGGGAGGGCTGGGGATAAGGGATCTGAATAGGATGAATGAGGCGATGTTGCTGAAAGCGCTGTGGCGATTGGCAGGGAAATCTGAACCAGTATGGGCTAGAATTGTCAAGGCCAAGTATATCCCGCGATCCAGTCTTTGGCTTTCCAAAAGAACAACAAAGTGCACCCCTCTGTGGAGAAGTCTCATGTCACTTAGGGAGAAACTCGTGCCCTTACTGTCTTGGAAGGTGGGAGATGGACATGATTGCCGGGTGTTTGGCCAGCCATGGTTCCCTGAGGCACTCAAATTCAGGCCTTCACAACCGGGGGATCGCACCTTGGTGTTATCTGATCTGACCTTACCGGAGGGGGGTTGGGATGTTGACAAGCTGAGTGGGATCTTTGGGTATGCAAATTGTCTTCAAATAGTGTCCAATGTCAGGGCCCCATCACATGAAGGAGGAGAGGATGCACTCCGGTTCAACCTGTCAGACTCGGGTACGTACTCGGTCAAGAAGGTGTATAATGAGCTCAACAACTCTTGGCGGCAAATTACGGGTGGTCAGCCTGCCCTTTGGGCTCAGATCTGGAAGAATGGGCAAATTCAACCCCGGATCAGACTATTCCTTTGGAAACTGGTACGGGGGGCATTGCCACTGGCAAAGACGGTATCCAGCAGAATCAACACTGTCTCGCCTGTGTGTGCCGTCTGTAGTGAGCAAGAAGAGGATGGGATGCATATGGTGTTTGGATGTCAGTTTGCCAGGTCCTGTTGGCTCTCGTCGGCTATCCCGTTGAGAATAGAGGGCCTCCCCAATTCACTTGCAGCAACTTTTCTGGAAATGAGTGATCAGTTAAGTCCGGAACAGTGGACCTTGTTCGCAAATTCTATCTGGGCAGTGTGGCGTTGTCGAAATGACAAGGTATATGGTGGCCGGACTCCGTCGCGGGACCAATTTCTCAGGTACTGCTCCAAAATCTCAACTGAGACGGCGCTGGCAAGAGTTGTAATGAGGGGGCCTACGGAACATGTGAGCATGGGAGGTGCCCCTGCTAACGGGTTTGAGTGTTATACGGATGCTTCCTGGGTCAGTAATTGGGAAACGGGCATGGGATACTTCATCAAATTCAGGGGCGAATTAAAGTCGTATGGGGTAAATTTCACTACTGCAGCTTGCCCTTTACAGGCTGAGGCGAAGGCACTTCTGGCTGCTGTTCGGTACGTAACTAGTTCGGATTTTGATCATACTGGTTTGGATGTGCAGCACGTCACCTTCTATACAGATAACGCTACACTGGCTAAAGCAGTTACAGGCATTGGCCCCCCAATGGAACTGGACTGGCGAGCTGCTAAAGACATATATGATGCGTGGGAGATATTTAAAAGGAATCCGAGTCTCTGTTGCTATCACATCCCAAGAAGCTCAAATGAGATTGCGGATATGCTGGCAAAAGTGGGTAGAAGGGAAAAAATAGATTACCGGGGTTTCACTTTTCCTATTTTTAATTGTAACCTCTTGTAATGACTTTTATCCCGGAAGTTAATGAAAATTGCCTACGGGCGTGTTTGAAGCAAAAAAAAAAAAAACTTTTGAGTATTATCTATTGTAATAGGCTATCTAGTTAGTTGGAGATTTGCGGGTTATTGTTCTCTTCTATGTCTATTTCATATGAACATGTTAGTACATAGAAGAATTATGTTGATGTATGTACTTCATCCTGTTTGTGCTGTCATTTATTTTGTCTGGAATGTTCAATTTGCTAATTTTAATGGTGTGCTGTCTGGAATGATGGTTAAATTAAAAATATAAAATAAAATAAAGCTGATCCTGCTAGGTTGCGCAGTGAGGAACCTTGAGCATTGTAAGTCTATAGCATTGTGTACAATTATAACATGCATATTGTACGGTATCATTTATTTTCTGATCATATAATTGTTACATACAGTCGAGTATGGCTAATGTGCTTCCTCTAGAACTTCGGCCTCGTGCTTCCGGAGGCATATCTTAGTGTTTGATGTTCAAACAACAAATTCAAACCATTAGATGTTCAATCTATATTAAAATGTACTTGGAGACTAAATTTTACATTTTTTGAAATTTTTTTACTATTTATTAAGCCACTTTGAAAATTCCAGATCCGGGTGAACAGTAAAAACAGTCTGGACCATATGATCTGGAATTTTCAAAGCGGCTTAATAAATAGTAAAAAAATTCCAAAAAATGTAAAATTTGGTCTCCAAGTACATTTTAATATAGATTGAACATCTAACTGTTTGAATTTGTTGTTTGAACATCAAACACTAAAATATGCCTCCGGAAGCACGAGGCCGAAGTTCTAGAGAAAGCACATTAGCCATAATACAGACCAACTTTAAATTCTCTTGGCTAAACTTAGAAACTTACAATCTCTTTTATTTTGTTTCTTATATAGACGTAGCATATTTACTGCTTGAATTTTTCATAAACTATATACTACAGAAAATAATTCTTGCCTTGCTGCTCGTCTGAATTGTCAAAGTCGGTGGATGCATCCCTGTCAGACATTTTAGGTGGGAATTAAAATTAACTGACAAAATGTGCACTTCTAAAAAGCATGATTTGTTGGCCTTGTTTAGAAAACCATTTTTTTTTTACCAAAAGAACGCTGAAACAAGAAACGGAGATCAACATTCCAGGCAACCAGCATATTTTTTTTGCTACTTTTTTTAGATAGGTAGAAAATCAATGTTATATAGTAAAAAAATTCTAAAGAAAAATGTAAAATTTGATGTACAAGTACATTTTTATATGAAGATCATGTTGAACGGTTCAAATCGATTGTTTGGACTTTGAAAATAAAGATGTTGATCCATAGTATGGATCGATATGCGCTATGCATAGCACTGTAGTCTCACTCTATATATATTTCTCGACAAATTACAGCATGCTATTTAAGGAGCTGTTTTTGTATCTGTATCTCAATGCGTACCAGACAAAAACAACCAAATTCAACACCCTCAGCCCAGCTATTAGCCAGAAAACTCGATCCAAATGCCCTTCGTTCAAGTTATCAGGTATCCAACCTGGCTCTCCTCCCCTTGTTGTATAGTATGAAACCAGTAGCAAAATAAATGAACTCAAGTAACTCCCCAGAGAACTCGTCAAAAGTCCCAAAGCAGTACAGAGACTCTTCATTGCATCAGGCGATTGGTCATAGAAAAACTCTATTTGGCCAATGTGGTTGAATACCTCGCTTGCACCAACAAGTGAATATTGCAGTATTTGCCAGAGTATACTCATCGGTATTTCAATCTTCTCATGTATTAGATTCAGTTCTTGAGCTGTTTCCAGCCGTTTGATCTCGACCACTGCTGCTGCTACCATGGAGAGGATAGACAGGAATAAACTATTCCCATCCTCTGTAACTGAGTGAAGCCTCTCTCCTTACCAGTAAATTGGCTAACTACTGGTACAAGGATTTTGTCATAGATGGGTATCCAATTTAACAGACTGATGACATGAAAGGTGGAGAGAGAAGCGGGTGGAATGGTGAAAGACCCCACCTGTCTGTTTAAAACCATGCTTTGTTCTATGAACATGGATGAGGTCTGAGAATTTACAGCTGAGAAGGCTATTGATGTGGCCCAAATAGGAAACATGTGAATAAGTATTTTTAGTTCCTCAGAGTTACAGTGCATAAGCTCCATGGATTTGGGGTGGTAGTAGTACCCCTAATGAACTTGATATCTGAAGGTGTAACTATGGCAGCTTTGTCAAGATACCTATACAATATCAAATACATGCACAATTGGTTACATAAAACATCTAAACAAAAAATCAGAATATCATGTATAGTGATGAGGAGAGTTCAAATGCCTCCATTTTTTGTGTCTTCATTTTTAGAATTAAAATACTTAAAATTTAAAACCTGACTGTCAAAATATAACTGTTAGATATGATCGATATCATTTTCTCTATGCACTCGTAAAAAGATCATGACATTTCGATTTTTTTTTGTTTAATATCAAGAGCTTGCAAAAATACGCCGATGTGGATAAATTACGGACATTGATTTTTCAACTTATTGATATATATAAAATAAAAATAAAAAGTGATAATTTTTTATGTACATGTAGAGTAAATAATATAGATTACATCTAGCGGTATTATTTTGACATACGAATTTTAGAATTTTTGTTATTAGATATTTAAAAAGTAGAGGCATGATGGAAGCATTTGAACCCTCCTCTATAGTGATTTTTTCCTTTAATCAAAGATATTCATCAAGCTAGATAGCTCTAAAACTTGAGATAATGATCAGTCTGGCACTTAAATATCACATGTTTAGGTAAGAACGAAAAAATGGCAAATATTACCTTAGTTCACTTGTGTGATCTAACTTCTTGCTCCCCTTGATAGCAGAATTATTTCCAGGTACCTCATACAAAAGGGATGCATCAACTGGTAACTTGGCAGTGCATTTCCTACAGGCCGCCACTATCACCTGACAAACCCGGGTTATCGGGCTTCCACCCGTCTTCTGGAATCGGTAAACACCCGACCCAATAAAGAAGCTTACAATAGCCACTCCCATGAATAGAGTTGGGATACCAAATCCTAGGCCCCACCCGTAATTATCCTGGATGTACACTAAAATCGTACAAGAAATTAAAGAACCAATGTGCATGAAGAAACCTAACCAGTTGAAGAAGGATCCCTTTTTTTTTCCGCTCCAACGGGTCAGAGTCGTCAAATTGATCCCCTCCAAAGGGATATATACACGGTTTAATGCCCCCAGATCCTAAAGCAACCATATAGAGGCCTAGATAGAATCCAATGGTTTGTGATTGAGACGATTGAGCGGGTATAGATGCAGAGATGGTTAACATGGTCATTCCCTTCATTAGATAAAATGAAATTTAAATGATCAAAATATTTAGTTAATTACAAGATCAGGATCAAGGGTTACATATTTTATGATCACAAGTGCACATTAACTTTCTGGTACTGTTACACAGGTACGAGTGATTAAAACTCGGGAACTTTTACATCTCATCTACAACACAAATAGCAATTTAGGCCATTACCAAACAAAACATACTGCCCTCCTTTTCCCAATTTACCCCACATAAGCTTCCAATGTGTGACCACATAAGCTTCCAATTAAGCTTCCAATTTGCATCAATTAATTCTTGACGGATGAAATTAATCTGACCATTTTTTTGTCAATTAAAACATAGTCATGAAATTAGTTCATCTTAAAAGAATTAACAAGCACGTTCAATGAAATAAACAGTAGTGAAAGCTGCAATGGTTTTGTATTTTCCCAGATAAGAATCTGCCACAATAGCCCCGATAAGGGGTGTGAAATAACACGTGCCTTGCCATGTGACAACATTTCTTATGGCAACCACACTTTTTTCATGTAGGTTTCTTGGAAGATAACTCACAAGATTTTTCGCTATTCCAAAGTATGCTAATCTTTCACAACATTAGGTCCCTGCAGTGAATATGTAATGCAATTAGTTTCAGTTACCTGAAATTCCTATGTATATGCATACTATAAATTAACAAAATATAATGATTCTTAAATGCTAGTTAGCAGTATGCTTAATACTAATAGTCCAAGGACCAATTTTCTAAAACATGAATGCACATATATCATGAAAAATTGAAGTACCATTTATATTCAGGGAAAGTTAATCAGGTTGTGTGCAGTTGATTACTGATGATTTATTTGTTTATTTATATCTCTTAACCTCTTTTGGTACTTAAATGGGAGAATTGATGATAAATTGAGGCTTTATGCTGGTCCCTACTATTAATCTGGAATGGTAATGGTATGTACCAGTCAAAAGCAATCCGGTAAAATCTAATATATTACCAAGAATAAAGTAGTATGCTTTCCAGTTGCCAGTTTCATGCTTCAAGATTGGAAGGCCTTTAATGTTAACTGATCCATCTCCTGTATATTCTTTCCTAAATTCCTGTATACCGATATATATAAATTTAGATTCTAGTTGTAATAACATGACTAGTAGAGAGTAGAACAACTTCATTTCATTCAGGCATATTATTTTGTTATTAAATAGTATGGCATTGGAACAGGCGTTTTATAACCTTTCTTTGCAACAACAGTGCTAATTGAAAGACACATGGCCTTGCTGTGACAACTTGTTATATGAATTGCCTTACAGATGCTGGCATGAATCATGATGCATTAGAGAATCTGGCTACTGACCAAGTGACCAGTGATTTTAATCCAATCAAATCTTATCTAGTTGTTCATAATAAAAAAAATAACTCTGCTGTGTTTTGCCTTTGTTTAGCTCTTACAAGATTGGAGTGGGAGGCGGTCCGATGGGCATCGGACCAAATTCGGTCCGATACCTGATCGGTGCCGTTCGATCCGCATCAAGATTCACTTGTACTTGATCCGCACAAATCTTAAAGATGTCTGCATGAATCTTTATGTGGATTGAACGGCTCCCACCAAGCATTGGACAGAATTTGGTCTGATGCCCATTGGACCGACCCCGATTCCGAATGAATCAAGTTTTCCTACTAGGGAAATTTGAAGTTTGATGATTTTAGTGCTCTCACCTAGTCAACAGACTGAAGTAAATAATTAACATGAACAAAAAATGCACAAATTTATCAAACATTATTCAGTCAATCCATTTGACAATATCAAAAGAAAGGGATGCTTCTGATAAAAAAAAAGAAAAAAAATCTGCTTGTGACAAAAATGGGGATTGGAAAAAAAGTATAACTAGAAGAGTATCACCACAATACTGTAATTTAAGCAAAGGAGTGTCACCATAAATATAATACTGTAATTTTAATTTAGAAAAAAGGAGGATTTTTGAGGGAAAAGAACAAAAAAAATTAACACTAACCTCATGCGCTACTTCTTCAATCAGCAAGCTCTCCTGCGCCTGCTCCATTTTGAAATAAAACTAGATAAGTGCCTTGGAGGGGTATAGCAGTCCATTTTATTTCATCTTGTTTTTGCGCATATGAGAAATCAGTGGTCGAGCAAGGTACGCATCACTGGTTTAGTTAGCTTCTATTGTATAATAATGATGCAACCAGTGCATTAAATACGAAAAGATAGATGTAGACATTGATCCCACCTCTTCTATCACTGAACTCCTCTCGGCTGTATCTGTTAGAAATCACTGACAGATGGGAAAAGCTGGATTTTGAGACTGTGATGTCCATTTGATGCTGATTTGCAACAAAATCGAATTAGAGCCTTTGTATCAGAGAACCCGGACTCAGTTGAGTGAGGAGATATGATTGAGAGAGGAACTGGAGCTGTCAAGAAAGAGGAAATGAAAAGGAGAGACAGAGATGGGTTCCTCGGTTCCTGGGACTCCTCTGAGGTAACAGAATACTTCTGTGTAGATATCGACCGTCCGATCAGAATCCGGATCAATCAGGTGAAATGCACGGGTCCCTTTAATATTCGTGTGGTTTCCAATCGAACGTTCAGATCTAAACATAAATGTTCTGTTAATTTTGGTGATATGAATAAAGGGTTTGTAACTCTGTATGGTAAAGATATTGGAAGAGCATATTTTCCTTCATACAGCGCACGAATCAAATGCAGCATTGTTTCGGTTTCATTGTCCTTGTGCTGCATTAAGCAAAAACTAATCTGTCAATTTTTTACCCGGTTTGTTGCTGAGCAATAGGAAGGAGCTTTGCGCCTTTGCTTGGTGAGCAAAGATGGTAAGTCCATCTCAATAATATCACATTGTTTTGGGAAATATTTCTCTTGTGAGAACTGGGATTAAATGTGGATTAAAGTTTCGAATTGTTGCTGATTTTCAAACTTTACTTTGAAAAGATTATAGCTTTTATATTGGAATTATTATCAGAAATGAGTTAGAAAACAATCCAATTGGATAGAAAGTTCCATTTGATGAATATAACATTTTTTTGTTAATAACTTGGATATCTACGGGATAATTAAATACTGAGATAAACATGGTTCATAAATTTCCCTTGGAAATGTCTGCAGGACATTTTTAATTGTGAAATAATTATTTCAGAATTTATTTGTTATGGACTTTTCACTGTATGAATTGTTTTACTCTTTTTGATTCATTTAATGCAAAAGCTGCTGATCACAGTTATAGTTGAATGGAAATCAGTGTCAAATTTCCAATTATTATAACTTTTATGTGGAAATAAAATAGGGGAAATTGGATCCATGCCACTCCAAAATAGTGAATTTAGAAAAATGCCACTCCAAAATTTCTCTTTTGCTAAATGCCACTCCAAATCACATTTATTAAGAAAATTGCCACAAATACTATATTAATGTATAATTTTAAATTAACAATTTACAGATATAGTGAATTGACCGAAATACCCTCCTCTCCAATTCTAGTACTGCTCTGAGATTGGTGCATCCCGTTTAAACTCTTGGTTTGGCGCCTTGATCGGGTGGCTTAGGCTTGCTTTAATTCTCGTGCGACCATAATATGAACCGGGTTAGGCATCGAGGCTGGGGTTTCAACCTCCGGCTGAGCTCCGGCCACGGCTAAGTCAGGGGAGGACATAGTCATGATCGTCTCGTCTGTCTGAGTGCGTTTCGCCTATTGTCGGCGGCTGCCGATTGCCGGAGACAGCGACTTTTAGCGGGGGTGCAATCGGGTGCCAAATTGAGATCCGATATGATTTTTCTACACGGTTTAGCATTTTTCTTCAAATTAATCGTATATTTGCTATCATTTCATCATGAATATGCCCTAGGAAGTCTTAATTTTGAATTTATTTGAGCATTAGTTGCAATTGGATTTGTATTTTGCGGCTTGGTACCGATTCAGTACCAGTCGAAACAGTGACCCTTTTTTATTTGTAATTGAGAGGTGGTACATTTAGGGTTTCGGTTTGATGCTGCTGAGGTGTCTTTTACCATGGCCACCATGAATCTGTCTTGGTACCTAGTGGGGAGACGAAGAGAGGAGAGGAAGAGAAGAGACGAAGAGAGGAGACGAAGAGAAGAGACGAAGAGAGGAGACGAAGAGACGAAGAGAGGAGACGGGTGAGGACCCGTTAAGGGCATTTTTGGAATATACGAAAATACTACTCAAAATACAACATATTCTATTTATTTTTTATTACAAATGTATAATGATTTGTAAATTGTGGCAATTTTCTTAATAAATGTGATTTGGAGTGGCATTTAGCAAAAGAGAAATTTTGGGGTGGCATTTTTCTAAATTCACCATTTTGGAGTGGCATGGATCCAATTTTCCCAATAAAATAAGATTCAAGTACTAATATACTATAGATACGGTGACTGAGATCACGAAAAATTCCAAATTTCAAATCGATATATAATATTTTATCAAAAGAAATCAATATATTATTATTATTATTATTATTATTATGAATACTAAGATTATTAATGACACCACCGGTCTTAATTATTTCGTTGGATTTTTCCGATATTTTTCGAAATGAAAATGTTTACTCACAATTCACGTATAGATTCAGATTCAAATATCAGTAATACTCTGATCGGAACACCGACAAATTTCCCCCAACGCAATTTCAACGAATCTAGCAATTGAAAAAGGAAGACAGATTAGAATTCATTCGGCATGATTTAGAGAGGATGAATTCATGTGGTGAAATTCGTCGTAAAATCAAAGAATTTCGCAAGGATAGTTTCGTGGAAGGTGTAAACTCTGTTGTGCCCTCATCTTCTTCAATGATGTTCAAACATGGAAACCATTAAAAAAGAGTTGAGTAGTAGTCCAGAAAAAAGATAGATGGATTTGAATTATGAGAGTAGCTAAGGTCAAAGTGGTATGACCAAGGACTTGGTGCTACCAATTAGTTTTTGCAATTTTAAAGTTCAAATAGTCGATTCAAATCGTTAGATGTTCAATATATATTAAAATATGCTTGAAGACCAAATTTTACATTTTTTGGAATTTTTTTACTATTTTTTAAGCCACTTTGAAAATGGCAGATCCGGGTGAACAGTAAAAACAGTGCAACCAAATTCTGGACCATGTGATCAGCAATTTTCAAAGTGGCTTAAAAAATAGTAAAAAAATTCCAAAAAATGTAAAATTTGGTCTCCAAGCAGATTTTAATATAGAGATCACATCTAACGATTTAGATCGACCGTTTGGACTTTGAAAATCCAAAAACGACTTGGTAGCACCAAAGGCCTTGGTCATACCACTTTGATCTTAGCCACTCTCCAATAATAGCAATGATCTTAAGGAATTCAAACTCATGAGTGCACCTCATTGTTATTGTTGCAACTTGTAACCATAATATCATATTTCTATCACTTTTAACAACATTAATTCTTAAAAAACACATATCATTTCTATGAAGTACCAATAAATGGGTAACTATCACAGAGAGGAAAATAATATTTGTACAGACCACTAGCAATACCTGAGTAATACTATATTTGCATATAATCACCAATTTTCCTGAATGTTACAGTACAATTTCAAGGTAACAGTTTTGGCTTATATGCAAATACTACCCAATAGTTAAAACCAAGGTTAAATTAAACAAAATGACTATGTGAATCCAACTTGATTTGATTTCAGCTTTATTCAGGCTAAAGAAATTGATGAAGAAACCACACTAGGCACAAGGGTAAAATGGTAAAATATAACTGAATGCACCTTTTCAAACAACAATCATCATAATCACACTAGACATAATTTGCAAGGACAACCTCATACTATGATGTTTTAAGGAAAATAAAAATATCACTATTGAAATATAAACAATTATATGCTAAAGCCAATATTAAGCTTATTACATTTGCAAAAAAAAAAAAAACGAGTACCTTTTTAATTTGAGAAGCACACACTGGGAAAAATCCAAACTGGCCTTCCTATGAACCAGGATTTGCAATCAGAACCTCCATACTTTTTTACATAATTCTCTACATACTTTATAGAACCATAAGAACCATCATGAACCGCAGGACACTCCATTAATGCATAATGACTCACGTCATAGTAATATCTATAGTTTGGTTTTACCCATGAACCTGGATTCGGGTTTATACAGGCAGTCAATTGATTCTTTGAGAGGAATATAGCCCAGCCATCAAAGCTAGATTTCGGGACCCACCTATTTCCCCTGAAATCCCAGCGGAAAATAGTACGAGGGTAACTTAAAAGTAATTCATCTTCATAACTAAAAAGAAAAGGCCTTTCATCGAATTTAGTTGTTTCTCCCAATAATTTGAATGTGAGGTTAGGGGTGAACTCAATAACAGCCAACTGGTAAAAATCAAAGCAATATCTAGTAGTAATGAGAGCGTAAGCTTTTCGTTCAAAGAAAACCATATCCATAACCAAAATGCGGTCACCTAGAGTCAATTCCTTCCAGGTCGACTCCCCCTGTTGATAGAGCTCTATAGTATGTTCATTATAACTGTATAGACCAAACAAGCACCCGGGAGAAGAGGGGTTTCCAGAAAAGATTATGTTTTTGACATAGCTGAATGGTTCCCGGGTTTTAGGTAACCATATCTTGTCATTGGTGAAGAAATGCCGCAACTGGATATGGCCACTGCCGAGTGCTACAGCGAGATAGCCGTGGGAGAAATTGAGGAGGTTAAAGGACCGCCATGACGACCCGGGCTCTGATTTGTAGAAACGCTGGTGCAAGAAATCCAAGAAAACCACATCGAAAGACGGCCGATCAAGGTATTCTACATCCTCATCAGACATGCTATCTGTAACTTCATCATCGTGATAGTGCAGTAACCTATTTTGTACATGCAACATGATCAAAGGGGATTGAGAGGAGAGGGTATGAGCAGAAGGGATAACATTGGAGCGCCAGCTAGTGCAAACTCGACGGAAAGCGAAGAAATCGGCGAGGGAGGTGAAGCGACTCGCAACCGAAACAAGCAAATCGCCGGGAAGAGAAGCCCAGTCCCTTGTGTCGGTTTCTTCGCCATTGGGGAGTTCCATATCTCCGGTGAAAGTAAATCAGAGAGGAGAGAGAAGGTAAGCGGCGGCGGCCAGGGATGGAGTTTGGTTCTCTGTTTATTTTTTCCCAAATTCAATTTCAAAGTGAAAAGGTAAACTAAAGTTGATCTAAATTATTTGTTTCTGAAGAAAGAAAAAAATATTATAAACCCTTAGACTGGAATAGAGTTAATTCGGACTGGGCCAGAATTTAAAACCCCTTAAGTCGGCCCATAAGTACCTCTCATTTGTTGGGCTAGTAAATTCAGTCTGCATCGGTGAATTTGGATTCTCTCAAGTAACTCAAATTGTATTTATATCCGGACCGTCGATTTGCTCTGGCACTAATATTAAAAGAACTCGGTGTATTCCACCTCGGACCGGATTGGTCTGGATTCTAATTGCCCAGTCATGATCTAAAGTCAAAATTGAGTTACTTTAGAGGATCCAAACTGTGCACCACCTTTTACTAAGTTAACAAAATTACAAGCAACACAGGAAAGAACCAAGAATAATCCGGGTCCGGATCCCCTAAAGTAACCCATTTTTTTTAATTTGAATCCGGACCGTCCGATTCGCATCCGGACCAATCCAGCCTGAAATGGGGCGCACAGGGCTCTTTAATATTTGTATCATATTTGAATCCGACGGTCCGGATATAAACTAAAAAATTAGATTACTTTAGGAGATCCGAACTCGAATAACTCCGGATTAAAACTCAAATATTTCAGAGATACACAGATCCTCCTTTTCAGACTTTCAATCAGATTTCTAAAGGCATCCAGTTGCTAGTTTCTTTTTTTAAAAGGTATATTGTATATTTCAATTTCTAATTAGTTGTCTTTAATAATGAAAATTGACTGTTTGAGCATTTGTTTTAACGTTAAAACAAAAATATTGTTCTTGTAAACACATAGTTACTTTATTTTAATATAGTTTTTCTATTTAACATTTATATATCTACAATTTTCAAAACACGTCTAATATATAATGTTACATAAATGCAATGATGACTACTCATTTGACTTCCATACTATATACCAATATTTTAAAATACGGTTTTGTTCATGTATACGAAAGATAACGCATATATAAATTTTAATACAAACTTATATGCAGATAAATGAACAAATAACATAGAGCATAATAACTCATAATTTTTAGAGTTTTCCTTCTATAGTTTTTTTCTTTTTAATTTTTGATTTGGAGTACAAATACCTTAAACACATATATCTAGGAGCCACGTCAGTACAAATAGAACGGAGTAGGTCCGATGGGCATCAGACCTACTTTTAGGTTCAACGAGCATGATGACTGTCCGATCTAATTTAAATTTGTGTGCACGAAAATTGAAACATACATGCACGAATTTTAAAGCATTCCGCACGAATTTTAAAACAAATCAACGGCGATTAACCCATCGAACCAGAGTAGGTCCGATGCCCACTCTCAAGTGCGGTACAAAATCTTCGGTCCAAAATCAAAGTTTCATTTCAAATCTTAAATCAAGATATTTGAGCGACTGACATTGGGCCCAAAATCTTAGGCCCATTACCTTTTTTATTTGAGCGACATCAGCATTTAATAATAAAAGAACTGCTAAATTCGCGTCAATCTATACGGTTACGGTCCGGTATAACTGCATACGAAAATTTTAGTCCTACAACTACAAAATAAAATAGAAGGAACCGTTCCAGTTGGGAACCTATAAAAGAAGCTGGAGACTAATGAAAAACTCACTTTACTGGAAATTTTGGAGCACATTTTGCTTTTACTGAAATTGAGCTGAAGCTGTCTACCAACTGACCTTTACACCTATAACGTAAGATATCCAATAATGTAATATATCTTTACAAATTTACATTATTGGTTTAAGAGAATTGGAGCTATAGCCTCTTTGGATTCGATAACAACATTACCGATCCCATATACAAGTTGCATGCATTTCTTTTAATTCACTCAAAATGTTACCATTTTTAGGGAATTGATCCATTGATATCCTAGACCAAAATCAAAATCATTTTATCTATTCACACAAAATGCTACCATTTTTATCTTATCGATTGTTATTGTTGTAATCATAATATCACAAATAAAAGATAAAAAACAAAAAAGAATCTGTCATTGGTCTAGTGACAAATGCACATGGCTCCCATGTGAAAGTCATGGGTTTAAAACCCACAAAGTAGAGAAATCCATTGTATCAATACACAAGGGATTGAAATGTGTTGGGTGGCTTGACCCCCAACTCATATTTCAAAAAAAAAAAAAGAAAGAAAGAGAAAAACAAAAAGAATAACATAGCAATTTTCTACACAAATTACACAATGCAACTGAAGCAGTCAAGCAGCTGTTTTATATTTATATCTAAATGCACACCAGACATAAGCAATCAAATTTACCAAACTGAGACCAGCTATTAACCAGAAAAGCCGATCCAAATGCCCCTCATTCAAGTTATCTGGTATCCAACCAGGTTTTCCTCCCTTAGTTGTAAAGTAAGAAACCAATGTCAAAATCAATGAGCTCAAGTAACTGCCTAGAGAAACTGTCACAAGAGCAAATGCAGTACATAGACTCCTCATTGCATCAGGTGACTGGTCATAGAAAAACTCCACTTGGCCAATGCAGGTGAAAACCTCACCAGCACCAACAAGGGCATATTGTGGTATTTGCCAGAGGATGCTCATTGGTATTTCAACTTTCTCATGTGTCAGATGCAATTCTTGCGCTATATCCAGCCGTTTGATCTCAACTAGTGCGGCCGACACCATTGCCAGAATAGACAGGAATAAGCCTATTCCCATCCTCTGCAATTCTGTGAAGCCTCTCTCCTTGCCACTGAATCGCCTGACAACCGGTACAAGGATTTTGTCATAGATCGGTACCCAAGCTAGCACACTAATGACATCAAAAGTGGATAGAGAAGCAGGTGGGATGGTGAAGGATCCTATCTGTTTGTCTAAGACCATGCCTTGTTCTATGAACATGGATGAGTTTTGAGAGTATACGGCTGAGAAAATTATGGACGTGGCCCAGATTGGAAACATGCGTGCCAGTATTTTTAGTTCCTCAACTTGAGTTACTGTACACAGTCTCCAAGGGCTGGTGATGGCACTGCCACTGGTTTTGGTATCAGGAGGTGTGACTACAGCAGCTTTGTCGAGAAACCTGTTGCAACATGTCATAACAGAAAATTTTAGCAAAATCTTGAACTAATCATAACACAATCTCTTTCAGGCTTATAATACCACATACCAGGTGTTACATAAATGTGCTCTAGCTATATACATTACATATTATCAGGTTCTTTTCTTTTACTATGTTTGCTCTTGCATTTTACAACTAATTAAGAGTTGCATTGAAGTTCTTGTATGGAGTTTTGGACAGCACCAAAAATAGCTGTCCAGTCTAGCATGTTCCTAGTTCACTTGGTACTGGTAAGAATTACACGAAAGTAGGATTTGTGGTACCTCATCTCACTTGTGTGATCCAACTTCCTGCTCCCTTCAATTGCTGAAATCTTTCCAGGAACCTCATACAGAAGGGACTCGTCAATGGGCAACTGGACTCTCCATTTCCTAAATGCTGCAACTATCACTTGACAGACCCTTACTATAGGGCTCCCACCTGGCTTCTGAATCCGGTAAATCCCCGAACCAATAAAGAAGTTACCAATAGCCAGTGCCATGAACAGAGTTGGGATTCCAAACCCTAGGCCCCATCCATAGTTATCTTGTATGTACACTAATATTGTGCCAGAAACTAAAGAACCGATGTTAATGGAGAAATAGAACCAATTGAAGAAGGACCCCTTTTTGGGTCGCTCCAAAGGGTCAGTATCATCAAATTGATCTGCTCCAAAGGAGGATACGCACGGCTTGATGCCACCTGCTCCTAAAGCAATCATATAGAGACCGAGGAAGAATGCAAGGGTCTGGGGTGGAGACGATTGGTCGGGTAGAGATGCAGAGACAGTTAAAACGGCCATTCCCTTTGGCATATAAATTAAACATTATGAAAGTGCAATATGAATAAAGATGGTAACTATTTGTGCCAATAAAAGTCGGTATACTGGTTTTTCTGGCATGTAGTTGTATCTTGGTATAGACTACAGAGTCAATCTGTAGACTAGGGTTTCAGACCCAAAATTTACTAGAATAGCAATAGAATTAGAAAATGAATCACCAAAAAAGCTTGTTCTATTCCTTGTTCACTTTGAGCCTATAAAGGCATTACATCTTACATCCATAACCTCACGAATCTCTATAATTCCTATCTTACCAAAAGGACCCTATAGTTCTATATATTGCATAATTCTCAACACTCCCCCTCAAGGTGGGCAAAAGATATCCTCAAGCCCATCTTGTCACATAACCTAACTAGATCTATTGCGCCAAGTCCTTTGGTGAGGCAGTCAGCTACTTGATCTCCAGTAGCTACATAACTCAGCTCCAATAGTCCACTTTCCAGCTTTTCCTTTATGAAGAACCTATCGATCTCCACATGCTTGGTTCTGTCATGCTGCACAGGATTGTTGGCAATGCTGATTGCTGACTTGCTATCGCACCACAACTTCATTTTTTCTACGTGATTCACCTTGAGATCTTCCAGTAACCTCTTCAGCCACAGCATCTAGCAACTCCCAATGCCATAGCCCTATACTCAGCTTCTGCCGTCGATCTCGCAACAACCAGCTGCTTCTTGCTCTTCCAAGAGACCAAGTTGCCTCCTACAAACATGCAGTAGCCAGATGTAGACTTCCTGTCATCGAGGCAGCTAGCCCAGTCAGAGTCACAATAGCCCTCAACGTTCATGTGCCCATTCTGCCTGAAAATCAAGCCCTTCCCTGGTGCACTCTTTAGGTACCTCAGAATGTGATACACTGCGTCCATATGGCCCTTTCTAGGGTCATGCATGTAGCGGCTCACCACGCTTACTGCAAATGATATGTCGGGACGAGTGTGACCCAGATAGATCAATCGGCCTACCAGTCTCTGGTACCTCTCACGATCAACCTGTTCTCCTGCCTCTGCACTTATCTTGGCCTTCACATCAATTGGAGAAACTGCAGGCCTGCACCCCAACATGCCTGTCTCTGTGAGCAAGTCTAGGACATACTTCCTTTGGGATAAAACAATCCCCTCTGCTCCACGAGCCACCTCAATCCCAAGGAAGTACCTAAGCTGTCCCAAATCCTTCACCTCGAATTCCTTCCCCAATCTTGCCTTCAGCTGTGCAATCTCCCCCTCATCATCCCCGGTAATGATCATATCATCGACATACACAGCCAGCATAGTAATGTGACCACCATGTTGTCGAGAAAACACCGTGTGGTCAGCATTGATTTGCTGATAGCCCATGCCTACCATAGCCTTCCTGAACCTATCAAACCAGGCCCGAGAGGACTGCTTCAACCCATAGAGCGACTTCTTGAGCCTGCACACCTTACCCACTGTCTGGTTTGTGCCAACCCCTGGTGGAACCTCCATGTACACCTCCTCCAACAAATCACCATGAAGAAATGCATTCTTCACATCGAGTTGGTGTAACTGCCATCCACCATTCACTGCCATGGAAATTAGTGTCCTCACTGTGCTCATTTTCGCCACGGGTGCAAAGGTCTCATCATAGTCAATGCCATAGGTCTGACTGTACCCCTTGGCTACCAACCGGGCCTTATAGCGCTCAACCAGACCCTCTGGATTCTGCTTTACTGTGAAGACTCACTTGCATCCAACAGCCTTCTTGCCTGGTGGTAGTGACACAAGTTCCCAGGTTTTGTTCTTGGTAAGGGCACTGAGCTCTTCGAACATGGCTGCTTTCCACTTCGGATCTCCTTTAGCAACCTGCCAGCACTTAGGGATAGAGACTGTGTCTAATGATGCAATGAATGCTCCATGTGCAGGTGATATGTGTGAGTAAGAGACAAATTTGGCAATGTCATGTGAGAAGCCATATCGGTCAAGAGGAATGCCTGCATTCTCGCGAGGAGTCCTCCTTACCGATAGGGGAGTGGGAGGAGTAGGGAGAGGAATCATATCACCTGTGTATTCCTCATCTGAGGTGGATGGTGTAGGTGTCCCAAGAGTCGGAGTAGGCAAGGACAAGGGACTTGGCACATGTGGCACTATAGGCATAGCTCCCTCATTCTGCTTCTTCCTCCTTACATACACTTCACCATATCTCAACTCCCCCTGAGCCTGAGTTCTACCACCTTCGGGCTCAACCCTAGCCGAATCTAACTCAAGTGTACCATCAAGTGTACCACCCACACTTACCGTCACCGTCCTCCTCTCACCATCACCACTATTCTCCCCCTCTCGCCTCATACCTCCTGTATTGAGCGAGTCTTCAAATGGTGATGTTGCTTCTGAGGAGTAATATGGTTCGAGCTCGTGAAACGTAACATCCATACTAACAAACATTCTCCTCTCAACCGGGCTCCAACAAGCATACCCTTTTTGAGTAGCTGAGTACCCCACAAAGATACACCTCATAGCTCTTGGATCAAGTTTTCCCACATTTGGCCTATTGTCATGTACAAAGCACACACACCCAAAGGTTTTTAGAGGAAGAATATCTCCATTCTTACCTGTTAGCATCTCAATTGGAGATATCCAGTCCAATACCCGCGAGGGCATCCTGTTGATCAAATAGGTTGCTGTCAGAACTGCTTGCCCCCACAAGTACTTTGGGACTTTCATCGAAATCATCATACTTCGAGTTACCTCAAGGAGATGCCTGTTCTTCCGTTCCGCTACCCCATTCTGCTCTGGTGTGTACGGACACGTGGTTTGATGTTGTATTCCCTGGGATGACAAGTATTCCCCAAATGCCCTATTAGTGTACTCTGTCCCGTTGTCAGACCTCAATACCTTCACAACCGCACCGTATTGAGTCTGAACCATTTTGTGAAAATCTTTAAAGCAAGTAAGCACATCACTCTTGTTTTTCATCAAGTAAAGCCAAGTCAAACGAGAAAAACAATCAATAAAAGACACAAAATATCTAAATCCATTCAAGGTAGTTGTAGGACAAGGTCCCCATACATCTGAGTGAATCAAATCAAAACTACAAGATCTCCTATTCCCAGAACTAGCATAAGAGCTCCTGGTATGTTTGCCTAACTCACATGCATCACACACCAACTTTTCCTTATCGGCCTTTTCAAACAAAGGCTTATACAATCTACTCAAAATAGGAAATGAAGAGTGACCCAAGCGCCTATGATGGAGCAGCAGTAAGTCCTCCACACTTCTCTCAGTTCCTCTAGCTCTCTCTACAATGGATGAGAGGACCGAGCCCATACCCTCCTTGTCCATGTACCACAAGCCTCTATGTAGTGTGCCAGTCCCAAGTACCTTGCCCGTCCCCTTCTCTCGGAAGATCACCTTGGGATTATCAAACAAAACAACACAATTTAGTTGTGAGATAATGGCACTTATAGATAGAAGATTCACGGGAAATGAAGGAGCATGCAAAACATTAGACAGAGTCAGAGTGTTGGTACATTTCACGGTACCCTTACCAACCACCGGCTGGGCCGTACCATCGGCTGTCCGGATGCTCTCTGGAACTGCTAGGTGAGTATAGGAAGAAAAGTCCCTAGCAGCACCAGTCACATGGCGAGATGCACCAGAATCGACTATCCAATCTGGTGATCTAGTGGTGGATATAGAGAGAAGGGCAAGTGTATCACAAGTACCTGTGGCTGTACCTGTGGTTGAGTAAGCAACAGAAGCAAAGTTACCCCTAGATGAAGATGAGGTGGATGCATCATCGACCACACTCTTCTCCTCACTTGCTCCTTTTTGCCTCCTCCTGACTATCTGTGAGGCCGCTTCCATGATCAGATCCTCCTCGGATAACCCCACAATAGCTTCTTCCTCTTCCTCTGCAACCATCAGATTTGCCCGGTTGCCTCCTCTTCCACCTCTTCGGCCCCCGCGGCCGCGTCCTCGACTCCCAAATTGCCCTCTACCACCTGCATCTCTCTCCTTTGGTGGCTTAGGACAAGCCTTGATCAGATGACCTGTTTCCCCGCAGTTGTAACACCTGCGAGTCTCCCCCTTAGCACCTGTCATATCTGAGCTCGAGATGGTCAAGGCTGATCGTGTACCTGGAGGTCCACTCGGCTCAGCATGTATCCTCATGCGACTCTCCTCTTGCATCATCGCAGCAATGGCCTCATCCAATGAAGGGATCTTCGGCTGGGCTAGGAGAACTGATCTCCTTTGATCAAAGGCCGAGTTCAGATGAGATAGAAACTGCATAGTCCTTATTCGTGTAAGAAGCTCCCGACTCTTGCAGCTCGGATCAATACAGCACGACACTTGTGAGAAGTGATCAAACTCTGCCCACAGCTTTTCCAGATCCAAGGAGTAATCTTGAATCGTCCTATCTCCCTGTACCACAGCCTCTATTTCCTGCTGAATCTGGAACACCCTCATGTGGTTCTCAGTCCCACCATAGGTCCTCTTCAGCTTTGCCCAGATGTCCTTCACAAGTCGAATGCCATCTACTGAAGAGGCGATCGATTGTTTCATCGAGTTGAGCAACCAGGTGTAGATCAAGGCATGTGTGGTCCTCCACTCATCGGCCTGAGTAGTACCACTCGCTGGCTCATCCTCTGTCAGATACCCCTTGAGCTTCCTCCCTTCTAGAGCAGTCTCGATCCGACGCGACCAACTCAGATATGTGGCCGGTCCATCAAGCTTAAGCTCCACAGCTTGGAGATCTAGCTTCACTTGCGGTGGATCACGTGCTAGGGTATTGGTCGAGGCACTGGCTCCCTGTATGAGTCCAACCAACACCTTTAGAACTTCTGGATCAACACCTGTCAGTAGTTCTAGAGCCCCTTTACCCTCCGTGCTCGTTGTTGACATCTTCTCTCAAAGGATCCAAGTCTCGATCACACAGATCACACGCGACTTCCTTCCCTTTCTTGATCCGATCACTTGTATCTCTCGTAAAGATCCGATCTTGCTTCCTCAAGACAGATCTAAACCATCTCCCTCTTTCTTGACTCGATCTTGATCTATCTCATCAAGATCCGAGCTTAAACCCGATCAAACCCGATCAAACCCGATCGAGAACCCAATACAAACCCGCTTCTCGGGTATCGTGGGGTTAAAGGCCCCCCACGCCGGCCAAATCAATCAAATATCAACCCTTTGCCTTTGGTTCGGCCTAGACCTAAAAGAGAGAAAAGAGAGAAAAGAAAACGGCTGACCTAAAAGAGAGAAAAGAAAAAACGGCTCAGACCAGAGGCATGAAGTACCGGAGCTAGGCGGAGGCAGCTCAGACCAGAGGCAGCTCAGACCAGAGGCATGAAGCACCGGAGCTAGGCGGCTCAGACCAGATCTGGCGGAGTCAGCAGATCCACGGCTCAGACCAGATCTAGGGCGGAGCCAGCGGTGGAGCTTCAGGCGACCTGGCGGAGCTTCAGCGGGGCCAGGCGACCCGACTGGGTGGGGGACCGGAGCTCAGGCGGCCTGGCGGAGCTCCTCTCTGGTCGCGCGGTACTGTAGCTACAGTGTCGCGTTTTTTGTTTTTTTAGGTTTTTGAAGCTCTGATACCAAATAGAATTAGAAAATGAATCACCAAAAAAAAGCTTGTTCTATTCCTTGTTCACTTTGAGCCTATAAAGGCATTACATCTTACATCCATAACCTCACGAATCTCTATAATTCCTATCTTACCAAAAGGACCCTATAGTTCTATATATTGCATAATTCTCAACAATAGCACAGGCTGGTACCACACGAGAGATTTGGATTCCCTCTATTTAAGCTTCAATTGTTTAACCAAAACCCATATGGAACAACAGTCCATCAAATTAACCCTCAGTTTGTGAAATACACCTCAAGTAATACCCAGTTTATCCTCCTACAATCCTCAATTAAATGCTAATTAAAAAAAAATTTGTACTGCCACCTACAATAAAATAGATTGTGGAGAAACACGCAATGGTCCAGTACTTCCCCCAGTATGAATCGGCCAAAATGGCACCGATAAGAGGCGTCAGATAACATGTGCCTTGCCATGTGGTAACATTTCTTGCTGCAACTACATTTCCTTCGTGTAGGTTTTTCGTAAGATAAGTCACAAGATTTTTTGCAATTCCATAGTAAGCTAATCTCTCGCAACATTCAGTTCCTGTGGTGCATTTACAACTCATTAATTAATTTAAGTCCCTTATACTAAGGAATATAAAATAAAAAGTACATATATGCCCAGTTGGTTTAATATCACTTTTGTTCTGATCCTAAAATATATTATATCGGGCCTTACAAATTAGTTATTAGTTTACCGTACTAATACAAGGACAAATACGCTACAATTAAAGTTTCATTACACAACTCAAATTTGTATATATTTTGAAGGGGCATGAACTAAGATAAAAAATACATATGATGCTGGCATGACTGTTCTGTATCAGGCCAGACAGCATCTTACCATTATTTACTAGAAAATGAAAATGTTCTAAAACTAATTCAAATTACCAAGGATAAAGGAGCATGCTTTCCAATTGCCAGTTTCTTGCTTCAATATCGGTCGACCTTTTAGATCAACTGATCCATCACCTGTATAATTCTTCGCATGATCCTACATTCAAATACATGTGAATCAATGTTACAGTAGTATTATGACATGATATTCTTCATATAATTTTATGATATTAGAACTCTATCATTCACCCAAAATTGGAATAGAACATTAAAATTTCCTTTGCAACTTAAACTCAACAACTTCAAATTAAGTAAACAGACTCTATCAATAGACCGAATCAAACCAGATTTTGTTCAATTGATTTATCCGTAAAAAAAAAGTCTAAATCACAAAATCAAATAAACGAAAACAGAAAAAGATCGAAACATCAAATTCTTCTGATGCGGATAGAAAGAATCCTGAGCCCCAACACAGAAACAAACTGAAAAATAATCGATATTTTTTGAAAAAAAGGAGAAGAAAGAAAGTCGGGAGTAACCTCATGCAATAATTCTTCAACCAGAAGCGCCTCCTCCATTTACAGTTCCAGGAGATCAAACAAGCAAAGCTCGTCTATTTTCTTCTTTCTTCTTTTTCCTTCATTCAGTAGAACTGTAGAAGTGCTAAAATCAATGGTTGACTATGAAATCATTGAAAATATAGTCACCTGGACAGCTGAGTCTGGACCCTCAGAGGTAACTTAAATTTTGAGTTTGGATCAGGACCGTCCATTCAGAATCAGAACCAATCCGATCAGAGGTGAACGGGGTTCTTTAATATTCGTGCAAAAGCAGATCGAACGGTTCTGATATAAACTCGAAATTTGAGTTACCTTAGGTGATATGAATTCCTGTACAGCTACCATGGTAGTCCGTTGTTTCGTGTAAAGATTTTAACAGAGCAATTTTGGCATCAAGCAGCGCACGAACTATTTGCAATGCTGTTTTCATTCTACAGTACTTTCGCTGTATGAAGTCAAAAATTCTCTGTTCAAATCTTCACCCGTCGTTTCCAACCTTTAGGAGTGCTTCGTAAAGAATTGTTTTATGCGGTTATGCCCATCAAAATTTTAAAATAAGATATATTTTAACTCGTTTAGTTTGTCATTTTATTGAGCATAATATTTATTGTTCGGAACGTAAGTCGTGTTATGAAATATGTCAAAATAATTAAGATTTAAGGTGGAAAACTTGCCATTTGCAAGAAATTATTTGTAAAAGAAAGATAAATTATGAATTGAGGATTTTCATGAAAATTATTAAACCTTTGTGTAGTAATATTTTGCTAGTCAGTAGTTTAAATGCATGCTTAACTACTTGAAACAAATTATGTATTAGATCTAATTTTTTGTGGACGGTTCAATTATATTATCAAAATTTAAATACGAACATATTGTGTTAACATGATCATTTATGAAAAAGCAAACAACATTTTTATTATGTCTAAATGACACTGTGTATGAAATCAATTATTTGTCTTCGGAAATCAATTAATTAGAAGACAAAACATTTTACTTATACAAACTACATATTTTTATTTTTTTAATAAACAATAAAATGGGTACTTCATAATGAGTTTTAATAGAAAAGTCAACAAACTGGATAAATTTGTGAGTTCTTCAAATTTTGAAGAGTAAATACAATATTATGAAACTTAGAGGGTGAAGAGTCTATATAAAATTCCTGCTTGTAAATTTGAATCTTTTAGTCAACAACGTTGGTGATAAGAAAAATAGATACTTAATTTAAAAAAATTATAGTATGAGTGTACCTTAACTAATTATACATATACATTAGTATAATAGTTTAATGTGCATTGAGTAAAAGATAAAGGTGTATTTTACAAGATTCGGAAAATGAGGGGATCAAGACAATTGTGGATAGTCGTAAATATATTTTGACTTGATCAAAACTACATCATATGTATGAGCAATTAATTTTTTTTAACTAAAATAGAGAATATGCATCAGCACAATATGTATCAATATACATTGACATAATAGCCAAGTATGAATCAATGTGCATTATGAGATCCCATGGCCTTTGTGTGCTTTGGTTTTGTACATGATGCTCTAATTTTGGTAGGAAGATGATAATTAACGGGCTTAGACCCGACCCGCTCACTTTTCATCCAATTATACACTCGTATTGCAAAGACAATGATGTTTTGAGTTTTGAGTGCAGAATGCGACATTTTATATTGAACAGTGGTGCAACTATTTTTTTCTATCAATTTTACAATGTAATATCAATGTTTTATAAGTTGCCTTTTTTATTTATTTTACTTTTAAATAATTTCCTGTTTTGATTGACTTTTGTAATTTAGACACATCTTGTGTCCTTATAAATGTAAAGATTTTAGAGCTAAGAAACTGAAGAAAGAAAAAGGTTAGTTAAAAAAAAGAAGTAAAAAGCTCATAACTCACAACATTTGCACTGCAACGTGTGGGCACATGACTAGTTATTGACTAATATTTGATTATACAATTAATTCTTAAAATTAATTATATTTAAAGACAGTGATCAAAACATACTTTTAATTACCACGGCAACTTTTGGATACTTGATTAGTATCTATTATATAACATCTATGAGTGAGGCTATGGTGCTATGCATAGCACGGATGGCTAGTGTACTACGGCTCAATATGGTACTTTTTAAAATCCTAACGGTCGATCCGAACCGTTCAATGTGATATCCATATGAATATGTACTTGCAAACTAAATTTTATATTTTTTTGAATTTTTTTACTATTTTTTTAGATAGGTAGAAAAATCAGTGTTTTCTGAAAATTCTGGACCATCAAAATTGTACCTATCTAAAAAAATAGTAAAAAAATTTGAAAAAATATAAAATTTAGTTTGCAAGTACATATTCATATGGTTATCACATTGAACGGTTCGGATCGACCGTTAGGATTTTAAAAAGTACCATATTGAGCCGTAGTACACTAGCCATCCGTGCTATGCATAGCACCATAGCCTCACTCAACATCTATCTACAAAGTAGTTAAAATTACTATATGTCAAAAGTGGAGGGTTCTAATGCCTCATGCCTTTCATGCCTCATCATACCTCATGTTCTATATCTTCGTTTTCAAAGTCTAAATTGTCCATCCGAACCGTTCACCGTGATATCCATACTAAAATATGGTTGGAGATGAAATTTTATAATTTTTGGAATTTTTTTACTATTTTTTAAGATGGGTAGAAAATCACTGTTTTTTAAACGGTCCAAAAACAGTGATTTTGTACCCATCTTAAAAAATAGTAAAAAATTTCAAAAAATATAAAATTTCATCCCCAAGCATATTTTAGTATGAATATCATGTTGAACGGTTGGATTGAAAATTTGAACTTTGAAAACGAAGATATAACATATGATGTAGATGAGGTATGAAAAACATGAGGCATTGGAACCCTCCTCATGTCAAAATATATCTTTAAAGTTCTTCCATTCCTTGCTAAAGTTCTAACTTGGCTAATTGGTACACATCCAAATTAATGTGCTGAATCATGAGTTTAATTATTTTTGTTATTTATTTTTTTAGCATAGGAGAGAAAGTCTTATAAAAATTTAGGCAAATTCTTCTATGGGCATAAGGACCTATTTGTAAAATGAGCATATTTTCATTTTCAAAGTTCAAATAGTCGATCCGACCGTTCAACATTATCTCCATATTACAATGTACTTGGAGGTCAAATTTTACATTTTTTTGAATTTTTTTACTATTTATTAAGATGGGTACAAAATTCAATGGTCTGAATTTGACTAGTTTTGTAAAATACTTAATAAATAGTAAAACAATTCAAAAAAATGTAAAATTTGACCTCCAAGTACATTTTAATATGGAGATAATGTTGAACAGTCGGATCGACTGTTTGAACTTTGAAAATGAAAATATGTTCATTTTACAAATAGGTCCTTATGCCCATAGAAGCATCCCTCCAAAATTTATATATACTCTGTTAAAAAAATGATAGCTCTTTCCCTTTCATAAATTGAGATTGCTGTTTGGTGAGAGACGAAGGATACATGATAGGAAGATAACATATAGGAATTATAACTAGTCTACGCATAAAGTTCAAAGTAAGAGGCTTGCTAAATTAAATATGAAAAATATAAAGTAAGAGGCTTGGCGTTCATTAAAAGGGAAGTGCAATATTGAGGATAGGGCTGCACAAAAAATTCGTAGTTCGTAATTCGATTCGAGTTTGATTCGAAAAAGTTCGTAAAAAATTCGATTCGAAATTGAGTTCGTTCGAAATTAATTCAAACCAAACTTAGTTCGAAATTAATTCAAACCAAACTCAAACTGGACCTAGTTCGTTCGAAATATGTTCGCAAACCAAACTTAGTTCGAAATTAACTCAAACGTGAACCGTTGATTTCCGCTGATAATGAACTTTAATGTTTTATTTAAGATAATATTTGGGTTTGTAATAATTCAAAGACTTTGGTGATTGTTCTGTACTTCTATTGATATTTAAATTGTATTTTGAATACTTTGGATATTTGAAAACTTTGGTGATGTTGCTCCTGTTGGCTATTTGGAAAACTTTGGATACTGTGATTGTACTGAACTTTGATTGATTGTACTAAACTTTGGTGTTTGATATAAATTTTGGTATTTGTAATGAACTTTGATATAAACTTTGGTGTACTGTGTAATTAGAATTCAGAATGCCTGAGTTTTTATTGAAGTGCTGTAATTTCGAACTATGGCTCAGCCATAAGTCATAACTTGTAAGTCGTAACAAAGTTTGTAAAAGTTCGAAATTGAGTTCGTAAAAAGTTCGATTCGAAATTAATTCAAACCAAACTTAGTTCAAAATTAATTCAAACCAAATTCAAACTGGAGGTAAGTTAGATTCGGTTCGGTCATTTGCAGCCCTAATTGAGGACATCAATTATGATTTTGAGAACTGAGAGAAACTTTTCTCTCTAAATATCTATTTTACCCTTATATTTTCTCTTCCTTATTTGTTCCTATTAATTATGTCATAGTTAATTCACAAGTTAATAAAGGAAAAAATTTATATACAAGCTGCAATTGGAATGATGAAACAAATAAGATGCAAATCCAAGTCACAAAATCTAAATTGTTATACTTAAAACCTACTAGTGGGAGATACACGTACAATGAGTTCTAATCTCTTCCTCCAGTTACTTCATGTTGGTACTAGATCATTCAACGATATCGAACAGCTAGAAAGCTACTGGATTTAAGTGTGTATCAAGGTCAGTAAGCACACAAGCAGTAATAGAGAAATAAGTAAGCACACCAGCCGTCCACTGAAAATGACAATTTTTTTCGATATTTTGCAAAATTTAAAAATTATCTTAGAATTAGCATAAAATATCCATACAAACACAAGTTCACAAAAAAAAAACACACAAATTCATGCGTCACTTAACGATCCGCTAGATTATCTTTGCGAATTTTTGCTTTTGTATTGTAAATGATTTTTGAGATTGCTTTAGAATTAAATATAAATTGGGGTTCTTAAGTATCAATGAAGGGAAAAAAAAAATGAAAGGTATCATAAAAATCCTGTACATGAAAATTAGCAACCATGGTATATTTCAATATAGTTTTGGTTATTTCGGTGCTCATGTATAATTTGATCAGGAAACTCTAATTACTTATCTCAACAGTCCTTGAATTTGCAGCACCATATTTTTTTATGTTGCATAATAGAGTCAACTGGATTGCAATATCTTCTACTCAGAAATTATTTGGTAAAGAATATATCCTTCTGTCTTAATATCATATTTTCTGTGCAATACTCATTTATTTTGGCTATGTCTAGGCAGAAATAAACAAATGGGAATTCTCATTGTTATGCAAGAAAATCTGTGACGTATTGGATTTAGAGGGGTATATTTAAAATATTTAATTAGTGATGTATTGCATTTAAAAGGGCTTATTTGTGACTTGGATTTTCATCTTATTTGTTTCACCATTCCAATTACAGCTTGTATATAATTTTTTTCCTTTATTAGCTTGTGAATTAATTATGAAAAAATTAATTGGAACAAATAAGGAAGAGAGAATAGAAGGGTAAAATAGGTATTTAGAGAGAAAAGTTTATCTCAGCTCTCAAAATCACAATTAATGCCCTCAATATAACACTCCCCTTATTAAAAATCAAAATCTTTGACCAATAATGATGGAGCCCCAAACAAAATCTATGGTCTTTCTATGGCTCTTGCAGTGTGATAAGTGATAACCATCAGCGAATTTTTGTATTATTCAAATCATATCAATTATCATGATAAGATTTTCAAATAACATTAGTATTATTTTTTAGAATATCTCCGTATTATTTAATAAATAATGGACAATTTATATCCGAATTATTTTAAGAACTTGTGAATATTTCTGAAGAAGATGGATCACTTTACAATGGTTACGTTGACAATATTGTCAAATAGATATTTTTACAAAGAATAAAATAAAATAAAATTAAATAGCCTAACAATCAAATTTCATAAAATGCAAGTAAAGTTTTATGACACATAAAAAACAGTTAATCTCGGACCGCTGAAATTTTAAGTCTCTCGATCCCTAATTTCATTATTTCAAATCTTCACCCGTTGTTTCCAACCTTTAAGAAGAGTGCTTCGTAAAGAGGGCAAATATCCTCTCCGGTACCGTAAAAGATTCCCTTCATTTTACGGTTTGAGATTAACTCCCAGCCGGTTTGGGATTCAGGCTGACGGAGGGGGCAGTATTATTGGGCTTTGAGATTCGTGCCAAGTTAAAAAGAACGATCTAGATCAAGTAATTGTAAAAGATTCCCTATTATGGTACCCGGGGTGATGTGAATTCTTGTAAAGAGTTGTTTTATGCGGTTATGCCCATCAAAATTTTAAAATAAGATATATTTTAACTCGTTTAGTTTGTCATTTTATTGAGCATAATATTTATTGTTCGGAACGTAAGTCGTGTTAATATGTAAAAATAAGATTTAAGGTGGAAAACTTGCCATTTGTAAGAAATTATTTGTAAAAGAAAGATAAATTATGAAATGAAGATTTTCATGAAAATTATCAAACTTTTGTGGAGGAATATTTTGCTAGTCAGTAGTTTAAATGCATGCTTAACTATTTGAAACAAATTATGTATTAGATCTGCGGACGGTCCAATCATATTATCAAAATTTAAATACGAACATATTGTGATAACATGATCATTTACGAAAAAGCAAACAATATTTTTATTATATCCAAATGACATCTGTATGAAATCAACTATTTGTCTTCGAAAACTAATTAGTTAGAAGACGAAATATTTTTCTTATACAAACTATATATTTTTATTTTTTTAATAAAAGATAAAATGATACTTTATAAATTTAAAATGAGTTTTAATATAAAAGTGAATAAGCTTGGTAAATTTGTGAGTTTTTCAAATTTAGAAGAGTAAACATAATATTATGAAACTTAGAGGGAAAATACATAATTTTTAAGATTTTTGAAGAGTATATATAAAATTCCTCCTTAAAAAATTTGAATATTTTAGTCAACAACGTTGGTGATAAGAAAAACAGAGAAAAAGTATATTTATTCTCTGTTTTGCAAACATCAGTAAGCAAAAATTTCATAACAATGTGCAATTTTTGGAAGAAAAAAAAAATATAACTATAACTCTAAATACCTCATTTTTTTTTGGAAAATAGAATCCGTATACAACAAAATAAAACATAAGTTATATTTTATGTAACTTGTTTGTTCGGGTTATTTTATTAGTATTGTATATTCAGAAACGAAATTGAATCCTTTTTGAAATTTACAGATTATTAATAACAGAATATTGTGCGTACATAGAAATAATTTTCATTTATTGTACCAAATATTCATATTTAAGGTCTTCATAAAATATATTCATAGTGGACTCATTTTTCTCGCAAGAGTTAGAGAGGAACATTTGAAGATAAAATTAACTCAATGAAAATTATTAGAAGGAGATAAAAATATTCAAAAAAAAAAAAATTAAGCTGTTCATTTTAAGTAGTTTTACAGAAGTCAACTAAAAAAGCAAAGAAAAAAAAATCTGTAAGACAGACACATGACTATATAGATTTTACTATTTTTTTGTGAAATAAATAATATTTACTATTTTTTATTTATTTTTAAATTGATTTAAGAAAATGGCGTCAAATTTTGTCAGGGAATCAACCCCCTTACATATCATTATAGTCTGGCTACTATAACATCTGTGTCATTTCAGCCTATATAACATCAACTTCAAAACCTATCAAATCGACTTCAAACGGTGAATCCAAACCGTTCAAACCGATCTACTTCATTAGTTGTGCGTTTACATGCAAAATTTATAATTTTTTGAATTTATTTAGTATCAAGTCAAGCGGTCAAATGTGTGAGTTTTTAAGTTAATTTTAATACATTCATTTTTCAACATTTTTTACCGCTTGATTTGATACTAAAATAACTCGAAAATATAAAAAATTTGCATGTAAACGCATCACTCATAAAGTAAATCGGTTTGAACGGTTTGGATTAGTCGTTTAAAGTCTATTCAATTAATTTTAGAGTTAATGTCATATGACACCGATGTCATACTAGCCGGACTCATCATTATATCCTTAATCACTGGAAGTATATAGTTGAAAAGATTTTCACATGCACCTAGAGGAAAAAAAAATATTTTTTTCTCACCTACAACTATTAGTAAAACATTTAGCAAATTATATGGTATTGTTTTACATGTAGTGTTAGAGTATAACATCTAAGGTGAATAGAGATCAATCATACAAAATTTTCTTGTTGCTTATGGAAGTAATTTTTATAGTACTCATTAACTCATAGTATTTTACTCTACATTATATAATTATATAAAAAATTATGCATAAATACTAAAATTTTAAAAATAAATAAAATCAATTGATCCCCGTTCAGTGTATATGAATCCGCCTCTAGTTTATATTTTAATGAATCCGCCTCTATGAGAAATAACATGAATGTATCAGTTTCAGACTGTGATGAGAAATAACATGAATATCACCAGTCGGACCTATGATTACTGCTGCATTAACTGGGTAAAACTGTAAAAGACATTAACAATTCTGATTTGACTTCGTGCAATGCATGAACAATAAAGTCAAAATACTAAGTCAGATGGCTAATGTGCTGCACAAAATCAAACCAGCACCGTTAATGAGAGCAGTAAATTATTCCAATCGGACCAATGCACTGGAAATAAAAGACAAGGTAGATTAAATGGATTTCTCTCTCAAGTAACTGACTGTTCGGTTGCAAGCCCAACTCGGCCCAATATTTGGTAGTATGTAATGCAAGGTTAATCTGTCAGTAATTTTTTTAAATTAATGTGATGTATGATTATTGATTATAATATTTTTTTACGGTAGGTTTAAAAAACATGAAAATACCAAATAATATCTTACGTTATATATTGAATGCACAAAAAGTGTTTAATACATTACCTAAATTAACTTTTTCCTGTAACTAAATATCACACTACTAACACAGGTTGACAGCATTTGTTCCAAAATTTAAACTTAACTGGTTCTATAAAAAAAAACACGTTATGTGCCTATATAGATCAAAGGAGTATAAATGAGTACTTCAACCAACTCCTCACATGTCCTTTTCAAAAACCTCCATGCTTTTAGAATTTTAAAACTAAACAGCTAATTTAATTTCTATTTTTATCCCCTTCCAATCCATACAGTACTTCTCGCAGATTATACGGAAATCAGTTACGCTCGTAGTGCAACAACCGA
The DNA here is from genome assembly GCA_011114355.1 of Carex littledalei. Lineage (NCBI taxonomy): Eukaryota > Viridiplantae > Streptophyta > Magnoliopsida > Poales > Cyperaceae > Carex > Carex littledalei. The sequence goes on from CM022081.1 coordinate 5,524,572, forward strand.
GCACCCCAAATTTAGCACTTTTTTCTATCCGCCTGATCACACAAGCTCATCTTTCCATATTAATCTTGCGAAAAACTATCTATTTGTTGAGCTGCTCTTACATTTTTCTCTTTTCTTTTCAAGCACCGAAGAACATGGATACCATTGCGCATATGGTACTGTTCTTCGGTTAGTTTTGCTGCTTGGATGCTTCTTTTTTCTCTGTAGAGAACACAACCAACAAGGGTAGATTATTCTTTCACACGTAAAAGATGTCGTCACTTTCGGGTCGAAGGTCACAAAGCCTTGTCATAGATATGAATAGCAATGGTTCACAAATGCCATCCCCGGTTCTCGAGAGGGAATTTAGAGGGAGCAAGATTGAATGGGTTCCTGAGAGAAGCCTAAAGTCGCAGTCGAGTAGAGAATATGAGCTTCGTATAGGTATGATTTTGGTTTATTCAGAAAATTAATCTTTAATTATAATTGGCAAAAGGTCGAATCTAGTAATTAATTAACTACATTGTAAAGATTAGGCATTACTATTTTGTTTTTCAGAGATGGAACACTTGAAGGAGAAATTTGCAAAACTGTTATTGTGTGAAGACATGTCGGGCTCTGGCCGCAAAGGAGTTTCTCCAGCTCTAACTCTATCTAATGCAATAACAAATCTAGCAGGTATATATTACTATACAATAATAGCATTTGGATTTCAAATTTGAAGCTCAAGAAGGTTAGAATAAGTGCCTTTTTGTCACTATATATGCATCTTGTGGTAATTTCCAAAAAATTAACCATGTAAAATTGTATTTAGCTTCGGTCTTTGGAGAGCAACGGCGCTTTGAACCCATGGAAGAGGAAAGGAAGGCAAGGTGGAAGAGAGAGATTGACTGGCTTTTATCAGTTAGTGAGCACATTGTAGAATTTGTACCTACTCAGCAAACTTTAGAAAATGGAACCACCATAGAGGTAAAATCTTCATCTCATTCTCACTCAATGGCATGTAAAATAACAATGAATATCTGTGTTCTTCTTTACCAGTAAAATTGTCTTGGCCCCTTTATGTCAGCATCAAAGAAATTTTAGTAGATGACCTCATGGACTAAATAGTGTATATATGGTATCCTTTTATGTGTTCATCCATGCAGGTAATGCGGAATCAACAAAGAAAAGATCTCCATCTAAACATTCCTGCCTTGCGCAAGCTTGATGCCATGCTCCTCGTAAGCTCGACTTAAACTCCGTATGGATTTACATTTTTTTCATATACCACAAAGACAGTAAGCCCCAATTATAGATTTGCATATTAGAATCAAAGGCAATTTAAAAAAAAAAAAAAAACAGCTGAGTCTCGGATATGTTGACAGAAAACATGTCGAGCTATAAATCTTGGAGATTATGCATAAAAAAATTTAGTGCTCAAATTAAACTTTAGGAATGTATGATAAATTTTTCTAGATATTGATATATTTTAAGTGTATATATATATATCTGCGTTTACATTTAATTTTCCATATGATATATCTTTTTCACTTGGTAAACATTGTTCCAATTTGCTCTACCTAAGTATGAGCACAAGGATGGAAGGGATAAACACACGTAACAATATTGTGGATGCTTATAGAAAGTGCACTTCTAATTACTAAAAGTGTATAATGAATGTGCACATATTAAGCAGTCTAATATATTTAGACCTTTTATGCTCATGCAGGAATATCTAGATGAATCTCAAAAAAACCGTGAATATTGGTATGGGTCCAAGGAAGCTGGACCGAGGGAGGATGAAAAATGGTGGCTACCCACTGTCAATGTACCACCAAAGGGATTGTCAGATAAAGCAAGAGAGCACCTCCAAAATCTCAAAGAGAAGGTGAACCAAGTTCTCAAGGCAGCCATGGCAATTAATGCGAATTCTCTCGCTGAGATGGAGGTCCCCGAGGCATATATTGAATCTCTTCCTAAGGTTTCAGTTTAATTTGTTGAATATATTTTCATATTATTTTAAGTAATATTGTACATGTAGGTTTTAAAAAATTAACGAGTACTGTGGCGATTGATTAAAAAAAAATATATAAGAAAGATCGATGCGGCAATGTTTATGCAATTTTAATGGCAGAATGGAAGGGCAATTCTTGGAGATGCCATGTACAAAATCATGGGGGATGAGTTTTTCGATCCAGATGAGTTGCTTTCATCGGTAGATCTGTCGAGTGAGCACAAAATAGTTGATCTAAAGAACAGGATTGAAGCGTCAGTGGTGATTTGGAGGAGAAAAATGAATAACAAGGATACTAAGTCACCTTGGGGTGTTGCCTCTGGTGTCAGCCAAGAGAAGAGGGAGCAGTTTGAGGATAGAGCTGAGACCATCCTGCTAATACTTAAGCATAGGTATCCCGGCATCCCTCAGTCATCACTTGACATTAGCAAGATCCAAGATAACCGGGTAAAACCAACAATTAATTTAATTACTTGTTCTATTATGCATGTTCAAATCAGTGTTGTAAAAAATGGCCGTTCAGGTCGATTAATCAGCCGATTAGTCATTGGTGGCGACCAAACCGTTACGGATTTTTCCGAATAATCGGCCGATCATTCCCGATTATAGCTGATTATTTCTGATTAATCGCTTGGCGGTACCCTGGCCGTTCGACAAGCGCATATCGTTATTTACAACACTGATTCAAATAGTCAGTGGAGATATATTGGCAACAGATTGAACAATTCAAAATTTGTGTGAATGAAGTTTTATCATCATATGCTTGCTAAAAAAAAAAAATTTCAATCCTGGTAAACCTATAACTGATTCTCTGATTTGGGCAGGATATGGGATATGCTATTTTGGAGAGTTACTCCAGAGTGTTAGAGAGCTTGGCTTTCACAGTACTGTCACGGATCGAAGATGTGATCTATGCCGATAACCTTGCCAAGGATCCTTCACTAGCAGAGAAGAAGCGACGGCCTCCTTCCAGTGACAGTTGTGAACCAATACCAGTGATTACATTTGATCCAAAGGAGGAAGCAGAGTCAATAAACAAGATGGAACCTAATGTTGCGACCTTATCGGATTTCATGGGTTGGAGTAAGGATCAGGATCAAGAACCAAAACAAGCGGATTCAGAGGCAGCATTGAACCAAGAGGGGAGATCATCATTAAAGAAAACACTGAGTCCAGCACTTAACAAGAGGCATTTTTACCTTGAAAGCTTGAATGCACTGAGAAGTCCTTTGTCCCGGCATTAATTAAGAGTTGCACTGGGAAAATTGTAAGGGATGAATTTAAGAAGAAGAGATTATGCAAGGTCGATATAATATTTATATAGATTTAGAGGGATAGTTCTTCTTCTCACACTTCTATCATAAAAAACAAATACTTTTTTCCTATTGAATTTTGTGATTATGTGTTTCTTCGTTTGTAAGGAATTTTTTTTTATATAGAAAAAGGCTCACTTTAATTGGATGTCTCATGTCTCTAACACGAATTGATACATTTCAATGATTTAGAATTCCAACGCGGCGGAGGATTTGAAATATGCGTCACCGGGCCAATGGTTGAGGTGAGGCAAAGGTTGGAGAATTCATATCTCAGGGCCATTAAATGCCCAGGGGAAGATCGCTATTGACCACCATTACTTAACATACAGTTCAAATTCTACATTAGCCTTTTTTTTCATTTTGTTTCATCCTTTTATATATGTTCTCTGTTTTTTACTTATTTATTATAGAATGCACTTGATGAAGAATTAATCTTCATTTATTATTTTCGTCAACTTATTTTAGGCTATACATTACAGCAAAACTTGTGACAAGTGATGTTTCTGTTAAAAAAACTCTAATGTGAATTCAAATTCATTTAATCAGGTCATGGCGGCTGGAAATTAAACATGTGTTGCTTTCTTCTTTTGATGGCCACTTGTTAAGAAAATTATCCATTTCCTTTATCATCTTGAAAAAAAACAGAATATACAAAGACTATCTTTCCAACATATCTCTGAATTTTTTTAGGAGATTAATGATGAAAAGTCGTTAACAATTTGCATTTGAAATTTGGAAAGTTTTGAGTTCAATAACAACCATGCACAACGTTCAAAGATCAAGATCTTGATCAAAGAAAGATCTAAATAACATGTATTATAATTAGGTCCAACATTAGTTGCATAAATTACTCCATCATAAGAAAACCCAAACTTCATAGATAATACGAGCTTTTACATGAAATAGTTAATCTAATAATCAAAACGTCAAGTGCTCACCTGGCTTCTTCTGCATGGCCTTCTTTCTTCTTTGCCACAAACATATCGGTTAGTACATTCTTCGACCTGGAAGATGTCTTTAAAAGCTCCAAACCCTAGTAAGGAAAAAAAAAATATTGTACTATAGTCGGGAAAGGATAAATTAAACAACTATTTTCTACACACTACACATAAATTTCTGTATCATAAAAAGATCACAAACACTTGAAGAAAACAAAGAATCATTTTTAAACTACTGAATAGTTATAAGAATGAATGATAATCATGTCATTTGAATAGTCTATCATAAATGAATGTTCATTTTTACACATCAAGTACAAAAAAAGAAAGAAACAGAGCTGACCTGTTGGATATCCAGGCTCACTGTTTTTTTTTTTTCCAAGCAGGCTTAAATCCTTGTGCCCCAATTTATTGAGAAGCTCAATACTCGCAAAAGGAGTCATAGGCTTTATCGATAGATCATCTGTAACAAAACAAGTAACACCATCTTGACATATCCATTTATTTTGGCTGCCTCCTTTGTGATAAACATTGCAGTTTTTACAAACATTCCGATACACATCGTTAAATTAGTTACAATGGCATCCATACACTTTCTCTTTTACAGTAGCTGGGCTTGCGGAAGTTAGGACAAGAGCAAAATCGGAGGAAGATGTAGGCGGAATAACAGGGATGAAATTGTTTGCTGTCATTCTACTTGATGAAAGGAAACTAGAACCCACTGGTGAAAGCCATTAATTGTTGGATAGACTGATGCTAGCTAGTGGATAATTGTCAAATCAATTTCAATTTTGAGGGAAAGCAGCGCAACAATCTAATTTTCAGGGGAACTCTTATACCCCCTGAAATCCTAGCAGTTAAGATGGTGATGGAGGGAACCTTGTGGTTCAGGCACTGTAGGAGAGAGTAGCGGTTGTAATTAGCGCTATACAAACTTTGATGGTCCAGAATTTTCAGAAAGCACTGATTTTTCTACCTATCTAAAAAAAATAGTAAAAAAATTCAAAAAAAAAATAAAATTTAGTTTGTAAGTACATATTCATATGGATATCACATTGAACGATTCGGATCGACCGTTAGGATTTTAAAAAGTACCATATTGAGCCGTAATACACTAACCATTGGTGCTATGCATAGCATCATAGCCTCACTCGTATTTTATTATTGGACATTGTGGTATTCCTGTAGCAGGAATTAATGATTTGGATTGAAATAAATAAAAGGGTATAAAAGAAACAATCTTAAATTTTTGTAAGAATATTGGATATTATAGTGTTGACATGATAAAATTGGTTATTTGAAAAGTTTATATTGACACACTAAAATTCTCCTATTAAAAGAGTCCGTACATTCTGCCATGGATTTGTCCGGATTTTGATCGGACGGTCTGGATCGGTTGGAGGCCCACCAAAGCATCCCGTGACCTCTTTTACTTATAAATTATAAGATAACCCAACCCAACAACTCTCTGCTAGTAACTCGTTGCACGCTTTATTGCAGAATTCGCTTCACAAGAAATCCCAGAAACTAATTCTCCGAAGAAATTCGGACACGAGAAAAAAATTCGCCGAAATTCAAACAAATTGTATATGTGGATGATTTCAATATAATCAAGGTAAAAAAAATTATTTGTCAAACTTCACAATTACATCGTCGACATGTCCATATAAGACTATAAGTCCTTCCATGGCTTTCAAATTCCACAGGAGTTCAGAAGTTCGTTTTATATATTTATTCATAATAAAATAATATTTTGGACAATTTGCTTTTACAAAACAGTACAATGCATAAAAACTAGCTAATTAAAGTTTCAGTAATGAAACGGGCTTAGGCCTTTTATTAAAAAAAAAAAAAAAAAACTAGCTAAGTTTGAAGTGACTCTGAATATCCAAAAAAAAAAAAAACCTGGCAAACATAGGTGACCTTCCTCTCAAATTGGAAATTATTTCTAGCTTTTTAAATCTTCCACAACAGCAGTCTATAATCATTTAAATAAAAATTTATTGATCACAGCTTAATTTATTAATTTATAAGAAGTTCCCTAATTGTATAGCTTAAAGAAAATATGAAACTGACCGTTAGATTTAACACAAATAATGTGCAAGTTAGTAAAATTTATTATTGATGGAAAAAATACCTCCGAAATTTAGAATGTAAAAAGTTTCTCCAATGCATTTATAGTCCGAAATACTAAAGTACTCTTTCTTTCTTTTTCTCTTATTTTAAATAATTTATACGAATAAAAAATTCTTGTCAATAGAGAAGATAAACGATACAAAAAGAAAAGGACATAGTACATCACCGGCACGCCTCTTCTAACAACTAGTCAAAAGATTGAGTTTGTTTTCTTGCTTTGAGTAAGTCCGCTTCGGTACCTCACCGTCCACAATTTATTGCCCTACTTGCTGACTTTCACAAAACATCTCTGAGTCAGGTGCATTGTTGAGTAAATTAGTTACGTCATTATCAGTTCCGTCAGATTATGTCACGCTGCGGATATGTATATCAATCACGTGACATGACTCACATGTTGTGTGACGTATCAACTAACAGAATGTGATTGTTCTCCATCATTTAAGTATCGTTATGTCACGTCACGCAAACTGACCAGACCATGTCACATCACGTCACATTACGCGTTACGCGACCAATTTTTTCAATATTATTATTTATTATAATTTATTTTGTAATAGTTTTTTATTTTTTATATCTTTCATTGTTATTTTTTATGAACTAATTTATAACTTGAAAAAAATAATTAATGATAAATCACATCATGTCTGATCACATCACATATGGTTACGGCGTGACCACGCGTGATACGACTGTTATTCATTATTTTAATTATGTCACGTGAAAATAAATTTTGATCACGTGACGTGACGTTTTAAGGAGTTGTTGTGGATTTGGATCGGTGCATGAATCAAATGAGAGTTTATTTAATTTTATCCTAACGGATTTTGAACTGAATTTGAATTGGGTTTCATGAACTAGTTAATTATGGTTTTAGTTCCATTGTTGCCTTTTCTACTACAACGAAGGGAAAATTCGTCGGAATTGAAGCGTTAGAGCCTAAAATAACAAGAACAGAATGGTCAATGGAAAAATTAGTATTCATGACAAATGTTTGTCAATTTAAAAAAGGTGACATATCAAACTTAATTTGATATATGTTTACATGCTTAACATTTTGAAGAGAAGTTCGGCATGCTTTATATGATCGGAATAAAAATGCTCTTCACAAGTCACAAATACAAAATTATCAACATCAAATATTAAAAGGAATAAAGGAGGATTTAATTAATAACTACCTCCCTATTCATTTTGGAAATTAGAATATCGGTGATTGACAATCAGTCTAATATTCAAATACTTTATTTGTTAGTAGAGATTGGAAGTCAAGTCATATAATTATTTAATATTTATAAATAATTTTTTTATTTAAAGTTTAAACTTGTAACCTTCTAAATAAAAAGTATTGTTTTTGTCACTAACGAAAGAGTCAAAGCAAACTATTGTTTTCGTTTTATATGATTAATAACATCTTAATGGCAAGGATATTGTTTTTTTAGTTTGTTGACTCTAAAGCAATATCACTTGTACCAAAATTCAACAAGTAACTATAAAAATAAAAATAAAAACTTAGAGCATCTACATCCCTGGTACTATTAGAGTTTCTAATATGAAGTGGCAGTTTCTAATATAGTTTCAGGAATGTTGGAGAGTTTTTTATTTAGAAACTATGCAGTAAAGTTTCTTATTATGAAACTGTTTATAAACTCCATGCTGATCAAATGATTGGCTCAAATTATTTCTGTTTTTTAATTTGTTGCTGACGTGGCTTAATAGAAACTCTAAAATTAATTTCAGAAATGTGAGAGTTAGAAATTTTAGATACCTTAATTTCTAAAAAGAGTTTAACAATTATTTATAAACTCACTTGAGTTACTGGGATGTAGATGCTCTTAGTAACTTGAATATAATTGATATTAATTATTTAAAAATATCAAGTTATCAATTGCTTTTCAATAATTGAATAAATCATTACTTATAATTAATTTGTATGGCCGAATTTTTAAATTTTTACTCATAAATCTTTATCAATGTATATATCTTATTCAATATATAAAATAAATTAATTTATTATATGATTATAATTACATGTTTTTAATTACATGTTTACTTTATTTTATTGACATAAATTTTGAATTTCGTTTTTGAGATTGGTTTCTAAACTAGACCGCTCTTTATTTCATTAAGATAAAATAAGATATTTTCTAAAAAAAATTGAAATTGAATATATCTTACTCTTACCGAACAGGAGTAAACTAAAATAAAAGATATATTGACTGTTTTCAATTTATTTTTTTCCGAACACAAACTAAAAAAAATAGAATATAAAACACCTAATCAAAGTAGATATGATGATCTTTACAATTTCTCTTCCCTCAAGCAAGCATTGATGCTCATTGCTAAATATGCAAAGAAAGAAAAAGGAACTAAAAAAAAAATCCTGAGTCCTCTTTTTTGTTCCCTCCTTTGGGAATTGGGAGGTAACCATGGCAATATTTTTTCATATAAATATTAATATATAATGGACGCATTGTCCAAGGTTTGGAAATTGCAGGATATATATGCAGAAATTTACATAGTAGATTTTAAGTCATATATGCACAATCCAGATGGGTACTCTATCTATATAGATACAGGACATTTTGATCTTTCTTTTTCCAGAAAAAAATTAAATAGAGACAACTTTGTTACACATGACATGAGATACTTCTTTTGCGGGGAAAAAAATTAAATAAAGACAACACATCTAACCTATGACATTTCCAATATTAAACCATTCAAGTGACCGTAAATCCGACATTTTTATTAATATCCAAAGTTAACTAGAAATTAATTTTTATGCCTAGAATTCTCGACTTTCGCCAAAAATGTCCAAACCAGTCATAAAATGGCCGGTTTTTTTTTTTTTTTTTTTAGAGACACTATGAAGAGCAAGATAATGAAATCTAACACTGACAATTTGAATTTTTTGTTTAAATTATTTGTTATATTACTTCTTTTGATATATAATTAGCATATTTATACTAAAATACGCTAAATTACTTGAAATTATGTTGAATTACACTATATTAAGTTAAATTACACTAAATTACATTACATTACTCTAAAATACGGTAAATTACACTAAATTACATATGAATAGGGACGATATCTTCACTGAAAAGGCAAAAAAACGACGACGAAACTTCAAACGGTCATAAAACGGCGCTCGAGTGTCCGATTTCAGCAAATGACCACTTTTCGGAAAGCTTGCGAAAAGACGCATGCGTCCGTGCTGGCTATGCCGGATTTCAAAATTCAGAATTATCAAAAAACTAAGGAGAGTCTCAAAACTTGAGTTGAAGTTTCCGATTAAGATTTTTATTTCTATTATTCAATCTAAGTAGCTCAGTAAATTAGTTACATAATGAACTTGTAGAATACCAATTTTTACTATTTTTTATGATTTATGAAAGATGACACAAAATCGGTCTACTTTAGCGTAATTTTCGTAGTTGAGCGTAATTTACCGTATTTCAGCATAATTAGTGAAGTTATTGTAATTTAGCGTAATTTAACGTAATTTAGTGTAATTCAACATAATTTATTGTAATATAGTGTAATTCAACATAATTTCAAGTAATCTAGTGTATTTTAGTATAAATATGCTAATTATAAATCAAAAGAAAAAATCTAAGAAATAATTTAAACAAAAAATTCAAATTTTCAGTGTTAGATTTCATTATTTTGCTCTTCATAGTGTCTCTAAAAAAAAAAAAAGAGGAAACCGGTCATTTGGGCATTTTTGGTGAAAGTCGGGAATTCTGGACATAAATATTAATTTCTAATTAACTTTGGATATTAATAAAAATGTCGGTCGTAAATCCGTAATATTCCTTTTTATGTCTATCAGATTACCCCCTGAAGATACAAAAGGAGCCGACATTTTTATTAATATCCAAAGTTTATTATTATTTATGCCCAGAGTCTGAGGTAATATCGAAAAATGCTCAAGCAGGCCAGAAAATGGCCGGCCTACTCCCCCACTAAGACGGCCATTTTCTGGCATGCTTACTCATTTTTTTTTTAAGAGACATTATGAAGAGCAAAATAATGAAATCTAACACTGAAAATTTGAATTTTTTGTTTAAATTTTTTGTTTAAATTTTTTTGTTAGATTACTTCTTTTGATATATAATTAGTATATTTATACTAAAATACTCTAAATTACTTCAAAATTATGTTGAATTACACTATATTAAGGTTAATTACGCTAAAATACGGTAAATTACGGTAAACTATATATGAATAGACACGATATCTTCACTGAAAAGGTGAAAAACGATGACGAAACTTCAAACGGTCATAAAACGGCGCTCGAGTGTTTGATTTCAGCAAATGACCACTTTTCGGAAAGCTTGCGAAATTGCGCATGCGTCAATGCCTGTGATGCTAGATTCCAAAATTCAGAATCACCAAAAAACAAAGGGAAGAGCCTCAAAACTTGAGTTGAAGTTTCTGATTAATATTTTTATTTCTATTATTCAATCCAAGTAGCTCAGTAAATTAGTTACATAATGAACTTGTAGAATACCAATTTTTACTATTTTCAAAATTTTTTTAGTATTTTTTATGATTCATGAAAGATGGCACATAATCGGTCTACTTTAGCGTAATTTACCGTATTTCAGCATAATTAGCGAAGTTATTGTAATTTAGCGTAATTTAACGTAATTTAGTGTAATTCAACATAATTTATTGTAATATAGTGTAATTCAACATAATTTCAAGTAATCTAGTGTATTTAGTATAAATATGCTAATTATAAATCAAAAGAAGTAATCTAACAAATAATTTAAACACAAAATTTAAATTTTCAGTGTTATATTTCATTATTTTGCTCTTCATAGTGTCTCTAAAAAAAAAAAACAGTAAGCCGGCCAGAAAATGGCCGGCTTAGGGGGGGTCGGCCAGAAAACGAGTAAGCCGGCCATTTTCTGGCCGGCTTGGGTATTTTTCAAAATTAGCTGAATCTGGGCATAAATAATAATTTGTATTAAACTTTGAATATTAATAAAAATGTCGGCAAAATGAGCTATGGAAAAAGTAAAAAATAATAATAATAATTTAAAGGGAATTTGCAGACACGTACTACATCATTGCCTTGCAAAATACCCCCCCAAGTTGTTGAATACGCATCCTTTGGCAAAATCTGAAGGAGACAGGTGCCACGTGTGATTTTTGTGGAGCAGCTGTCCTTGTCACTAAAGATCCAAGTAAGTTTTATTTTTATTTTTAATGTTTTCTTATTGTACTTTTTATTAGACAGTATAAGTTTTCTCATTCTTGGCCTCTAATTATAGATTTAAAATAACTATTCAGCTTTATAATGTAATAACAATAATTTGCAAAGTTTATAAGGTATTGATATATAATAATAAGTTAATAACCATTAATTTGCGCTGTCGGTAGTTCCAATATTTGCACGAATATGTCTCCAACTGATGTAATGGTCATTTAAATTTATATATAATTAATTTTCATGACATTTCACTCTTTTTCCCGTTTTTCTGATTAGGTTATGATAATTGCCATTTCAAGCTTGCGTCAGCATGAATCAAAAGAGGATCCATGGCAAACCGTCTTTTGTTCCCCCCATATTAAAGAGACATTTCAGAAGTCTTCTGTACTTTAGCAACCAGATTATGATTATCAAAAATGTTAATTTTTAATTAACAGATTGTTAGTATAGTAACGGGGAGAGGCGAGATCCCCTGATTTTATTTGAACTTATTTAGTATATGTTTCCTGTTCTTCTTTCTCTTGGTTATAAGCCTTTAATTGAAAGACTACCAAAAATTGCATCAGATTAATTTGGATATTCAAAATACTTCTCAAAATAATTTTTTTTTTTTTGTTTGTTTGTAGTTAAAAGGGAAAATTGTTAATCCAATAAACTAAGAATATTAGATGTTAACCTGAGTAAGATAGAATTGTTAATTTTAAGGACAATATCCAATGCCCTCAATTGATTAAAGAAAACAAACAAACAAACGTACATTTCGAGCTGTAAATACATTCAGACAAAAATTATTTGCATCAATGTTGATGTATCTTTGGGGATTAGTATAAAGGGACTTGTTGAAAAGTATTTGATAAATTTTTTAAATAATTCCTATTAGTTTGGGTAATTCTCGGATCTAAAAGGTGGCCTGTACTCCAAATACATTCCAAGAGAATTATTTACATAGTATTTGAGTTATCGTTTAAAATTAGCACAAATAAATTTATGTAAAGTAGTTTATACGAAAATCCTAAATATACTTTAGAGAATATTTCTTAGTTCTATTGATGATCCGACTTTTCGTATTGCTCAAGTGTGAGTTGTAATTGAATTTTGGAAATACTGTGCGCACAAGAGTCGATGTATCTTTCACGATCAGCACAAAGTCTTATGCAAAAATGTTTGATGATATTTCATATTATTTATCAATCATGATAATTTTAGAATTTTAAACGCGGTTCAAATTGATTACAAGTACAAAGGGGTGCACGTAACACACTATTTTTTCTTTAGTGAATTATTCTCCAACTAAAAAAAAAAGATGTAATACCTGATATAGCCTCTATCAGAATTAAAAAAAAAAAACAAAAAAAGTAAAGCCCGTAGGCACACAACACCCACAGCCTACTCCTGCATCCTGCATTTTTTTTATTCTCATCCAAACTTAGAAGTATTATTCTCAGACTATTGGGCATTTTTTATTTATTCCAGTCCAACACAAACATTAAGTGAATCATGAATGACTGCATTAACTGCACTAACCATTTCTTTAGGTGAGCTAAACCCGTCAGTGTTCATATAGAACAAGTGAAGAATTTTACACATTTTCCAGAATAGCTCTTTGCAAGGCTTTGGAACTGCTGTTCCCTCTTTGAGCACCAGTTGCAGTAACTCCGTCCTGATGTCCTCAATTGACTTGCTCACATCTTTTTCTGCTGCTTCTATAGAAAGGGAATTACCAGAATTCAGAATACGGAGAGACACACTATTTAATTTCCCTTCTTTGCCTTCTCTCTGTATTTGAAAAATATCAGTTCAAGAGGAATTAAACAATTATTAGTTCCACATTCAAAATAACAGAGCAAATGGATAAAGAAAACAGGAAAAGAAATACCCCAAAACCACGGATGTCATTTAGGAGACGACCACAAGTGCTAACAAGTCTGAACAAATGATCATACTCGTCATGTTTTATTATTTCTTCAGTAATCTTCGGGCCCACAAAATAGAGAGCTGGGAGAATTATGGGCCCAAGTGCAAAGGATACTGTACCATTTGCCATATATTCTTCCACTGTTGGTATTGATTTATTTCTCTGCCATTTTGACTCAGTCATCATAGATCTTAGCAGACTCAGCCACTACAAGTAAATGCATACAACAGGTAATAACAACAGTAGTATAACAGTATGTTATCTGTAATATATTTAAACATAAGATCTCACTATTTTGACTAGATGATCCGTGATATCTTGATTTTGCAATGCAAAAGCCTTGGTTGCAAGCTCATTTATATTGCCATGAATAGCCATATAAATGATCTGTACTTGCTTACTGTAGAATTCTTTGTCGCACTTTCCATCCCACCTTCACAATAAAGAAAAAAAAAACAGTGCACCAATTAATTTATATCTCCATGCGCAGATCCTTCATGCCTTCCATTATAGATGGCAAAACTTGACCTGACCAAAGGACCCCAACAGCCCATGCAAACCATTTACCCAAAACAAAAAAAGGAAAGAAAGACAACGCCAACCCTTACCTAACCCGACAGTCTTGAAAAGCCAAATCAACTAAGCCTGTTTGGACCCAAATCCCAGCTGATCCAGACAAGAGCTGGAGCTGGTTGATACATCTTAAATTACGAGGAATAATGTTTGCATAAAATTGAGAAAAAAACCATTTCAAGTTCAAGTTCAAACCAGGTAGACCCCAAAGCATCTTACTGACTATGGCCAGTACAGCTTGAACCTGGCAGCCCCACAAGCCCTAAATAGCTTAACTCACCAACAAACTGAAAAACCTAAATCTGACTAACTCAGCATCCAAATCAACATGAACCTGAGACAGTCTAGACCCAAGAAATTCCTACTCGACCTTGAAAGTAATAGCAATAATACTAATAACAAAGGCAGGAACCGAAGATGCCCGTGAAAGTGGTAAATATTTGGTAATATAAAGAAAGACCACATATAAGACTAATGTAACAAATAATTAGTTCATTTCTCTTGATTTTAAATATATAAGGAGGATCATAGAATAGCAGAAACTATATATAGAAACAATTTTTTGGCCCATTTATTTTTCTTTTTCTTTTTCTTTTTTTTTTGGGGGGGGTGGGGGGTTCTGTACGCTGCCCTCTATAGAAAGACCTGGTTAGTTAAAACTCAGTGTCAACATATCATGGAGATGATGGATGACCAAGATACATTTGTGTTGAGAAAAAGCAGATATGAAACCCTGATTTTATGCAAGGCCAATACAGCAATAAGCTCGAGATATCAGTCAATTCTATAACATATGCATATTTGTATTAGATTTTACATTTTATTTTGAATTGTTCCTACTTTTGTCATGTTTGGCTTTGAAGAAGAGAAAGGGAAAGAAAAAAGTGCTGAATTGGGCCTGAAATTTTTTTATACTAATAGTGCAAGTGTTTACTTGTCAAATAAAGCAACAAGGCTCTCAAGTTCTTCAATAGATCCTCCAACATCAAAAAAGTCATCAACTATGGTGGTTAAAACCCCATTTTTAGACCATGAAATGCGTGCTTCTGACAAATCTGGTGAAAATAATGTTGCAGCACCAGATAGGTAACAGTATGTCAGCTTCTGACGTGCAAATTGGAGCTGATCCAACTTGCACTGTTTCACCCAACTGTCAACAAAACAACATAAAAATTAATAAGAGTTATAGAGGAGAGACTTTATTAGCATACCTACTTGGATTTTGTTAGTTTGGTTCTTTTTCATAGCCAATAGCTGGTGTGGTATGCTTGAATAGTAGCTGACAGGTATAATACCTATTGAGGTCCTTTAGTTCCTCTCTATAAATAAATTGACAGTTGTTGAAGTCTCCAATAGCTAATTTGAGAACATCCTCATTGGCGCTGCAAGACCTGATTTGAGATGAGAGTAATTTGTTAAGCTAGGTTTATGTTATGATCTTTCAATATATAGAGGAATGCAACAGTATAGATTTACATATGTGATGTTTTGAGCATCCGGATTTTTCCCAAATTAAACTGCTCTATACTTCTCTTGTGCTCAAGCCGATCCAAATTAGCATAGAATGGAAATTGTAGAGCAAATTTCACCTGAGAAAGAATTTGCACACAAAACATGAAAAATGAATGAAATATACATATCAAGATTATATTTTGTACAGTAGGACAGTACCTCTTGAGAAATTGTTCGGTCATGAGAAATTGGTTCGGTAGAAATTTCTTCTTTTAGTAAAATGCTTGACCACGAGTTTATTTTGTTAAGAACGTCTTCATTTGGAAATAGCTTCGTTTGTGATGCCTTGTATATTTCTATAACCGGCCTCAAATCTCTCAAATATCCTTGCATTGAATCATGGAAACTACTTGCCTCTTTAAATTTCATTAACAGATCTGTAAGCGAATATAACAGTTCAAGCCCTGAGTGAAGCCATCACCACAAATCATAAGTACTTTCTGACTAAACTTTATCTTTCTCATTTGTGCAAAGAGACATTTGGTACATTTTTCTTGGTAGCCACTACCAAGGTTTGCAAAAGAAAATAAAAAATTGGTACATTTCATGATTTTGAATATTTCATAGAAGCATGTATTATACTTTCTAATTTCCAGAGGCATGTGCAATATTTTTTATTCTGCATTGGCCAAGTAAAACTTCTCATTCTTAACTGTTAGGTTAAGAAAAATACCTGAAGAGATGTCATATCCATTCATTCTTAGAAGGCGAAAGGCCATGGCACAGGTAGCCATATCTGAAATTATCTGTTCGTCTCTCTCTAACCAACATCTACAAGACCAAGTTAGTAATATAAAAGTTCCACAGGACACGGTACAAATTAAAAAATAAGCCTCGAACTAAAACAGTACCTATATGCTCTATCTAGAATTATCTTTATTTCATCAGAAAAAAACCGAGCTATCCCAATGTTTTGAAGAGTATCAACCATGCAAAGATGAGAATGCATCTCCATAGGATATATAGCAGGTACTAACAAAAATTTAAGTAGATAAATAAGCATCCTCTATTCAAATTTTTTAATTTCTAAAAAAAATTATAGTTTTCAAGAAAGGAAAGAATGTAAACGTACCTGTAGAGCCAACTTGCTGTAAAAGTGAACTCACGTAGTTAAAAGCTTTATCATCATAACATTGGGTTAATACATAAGCAGTAGTCGAAGGAGAATTCAACACTGACCCATTTGCCCTCTGAAATTTCATAATTTCATTCAAGTCCTGAGAACTTCCTAGTCCTTCAGCAATGTAAGCCATGTACTCTTTTCTCCCTCTAGAATTATTTATAGAATTCCTATATATAAAAAATTGATAGCTAAATAATGCATTCTAGACGGCTATGAGTAGGTAAAATAAAGAGTAAATTAAGAAGTCAATAAGCTGGCAAGGAGAAGAAAAACTCTTTTCTTTTATTTATTATATTTTTTTTGTCCTTTATATGAACAAAGAAGGCTCAAGCCCATACAAACCATATCTATCAAAACGAAATAACATTACAAAACCGAGGGAAAAGAATATGCAGAAGATGTGCAAAAAAAAGGTTTGAGGAAGCTAATGTAAGTAGATAAGTTAAATTAAAGAGAGAAATTTTGTCTTTATGGAATCAGGAACATATTTTTTACTTTTGTAATTCCAATTTTTGGAGGGAAAAGATTTCACCAACAGCCGTATCACCTAAAGGAAGCTTCAATCCCACTTCAGTTGCCAATTTAAGCATTCCAGGAAAAATAATATTAAATCCAATGGGAGAAGTCAATTGCTCATCAAAAATACTCCCGATATTAGATACAAGGAAGCGAACCCCTGCATTAATGGGATCTAGTTATTTCTTGTTTGATGTAACTAAAAAGGAACACAAATGAAATTCTAAAGTTACCATTTTTTATATGTTCTTCACCACAGCTCCATTTCTTGAGAGCAAGAACACAAGCCAAAGTTGAAGATAGTTTATCTTTTAAAAGAGAAGAACCAAGATTAAAATTTCCCCATGATCCATTTTCATGTTGATTTTGCAATATCCAATCGAGACAATGATCAAAGCATGGATCTTGATGTGAACTTGGGTGTGGTACCATGGCGACCCATGCTGTATCATAAGGAGAAGCCGTCATGTGAACATACTTCAGTTGTTGTTTGATTTTCTCAATTGAGTCCTATAGAGATCAATTCCATAAAATGAAATATTAAACTTTGCTAATTGATAAACATTGTTATGAATATTGTAATAATTAAATGCTATATGATAAATTCATACTGTCATTGCACGGAGTGAGCTCTCTCTGTCCTTCAAAGATTGAACATCTAACCAAAAAAAATTAATGCTGTACCAGGTTAGAAAGGTAACACCTTATAATCAACAATCTACTGTTCTATTCCAACTTATTAGCAATTTTCCTCAAAAAAAAAAAAAATATATATACATATATATATAGAGAGAGATGGGCTACGGTGCTTCGCGAAGTAAAACGTCTTTTTTACTTCACGCCATATTTTCATTTTGAAAATCCAAACAACTGATCCGAACCGTTCAACATGTTCTAAATATTGAAATGTGCTTGGAGACTAAATTTTACATTTTTTGGAATTTTTTTACTATTTATTAAGCCACTTTGAAAATCGCTGATCCGGTGGTCCAGAAACTTTTACTGTTTTTTTACTGTTAACAGTGGATCAGCGATTTTCAAAATGGCTTAATAAATAGTAAAAAAATTCCAAAAAATATAAAATTTAGTCTCCAAGCACATTTCAATATTTAGAACATGTTGAACGGTTCGGATCGGTTGTTTGGATTTTCAAAATGAAAATATGGCGTGAAGTAAAAAAGACGTTTTACTTCGCATAGCACCGTAGCCCATCTATATATATATATAAACATTATGAGCAACTGATAATTGTTTTACCTGATATAGCCCCCGTAAGAGATCCTTGCATTGATTGTCTTTTAAAAGCTCTCGATTTTCCATGATTATAAAAACTTATGCCCCATGATTTACCATGCCAAGAGAGATAGATTGAACCTTGACCACTTATACAAGAAAACAGAAAAGATTATTCTCCTAAAATTTCCTAGCAATAAATTGAAAAACATGATTTGATAACAAAAAAATTTGTATATAAACCATTTTAAACTTGATATTTCTTCTTTTTCCATCAAAATTAATAAAAAGATTTGATTTTAACTTATAGTTCAGAGGGTATGAAAATTTACAATTTTAAGCCTGGGAATCCAAAGTGCTAGTATAGTTAAAAGACGACACTAAAAAAAAAAAAAAAAAAAAATTCTTGCACGATCCTGTATCATGGTTTCAAAATCTTTAGCCAGTGAGCAGCTCAAGAGTCTCTGCTCAAAGGTACTCACCATCAACTTATAATTAAATCTTTTAGGTGTCAACCTAGAACCATGCACCAAAAAGGAAAAGACAGATAGAGAGAGAGAGAGAGCGTAGGTTTTCCATTTTCAAAAAAAGAGAGAGCGTAGGTTTTCAAAAAAAAGAGAGAGAGAGAGAGCGTACCTCAGGAGCATCGACGAAAGAGAGAAGGAAAAGATCAGCTAAGGGGGGAGAGAAAAACGAAAAGAAGAAAGATAAACTGATAAAGATAAACCTCGGTTACCTACACCTCGTTTGGATGGAGAGTAGAGCAAGGGAGGGAATGGAAAGAAAATAAAATTTTCCGTCGAATCGTGTTTGGTTGACAAAATTATGTCGGAGGTGAAGGGTATAGGAGGTGACATGTTTAACCTTGTATTATTATAATCAATAGAATCGGTTTCTCTCCCGATTTGAGGTGTAATGAATGGAAAGAAATTTTGTTGCAAATATTTTTAGAACAAAAAACACAAATGTCCAACCCTATATCTTACATATATAATTCTCATACAATTTTTTCGTCACAAACCTACAACAACAACCAAATTTCTCATTAACCTTCTAAATTTTAATCAACCAAACAAGAAATAAGACGAAAAGGAAAGTTAAATTTATTTTTCCTCATTAATCATCCAAACACAAAAAAGTTAAATATGTTAATCTTCCTTTCTATTCCATTACATTCCCTTTTATTCTTCATCTCCCCTTCCTTCCTCTACTCTCCATCCAAACAAGGTGCTACTGTCAAAAAAAAAAAAAGGAATGTTACAGCTGCCCAGCGTTATGAGAATTCTCAAATTTCGCGTCTGCTTTAAAATTCGTGCGCACGAATCTTAAAGCAGATCGAAACCCATCGGGCCCAAGTTTGAGTCCGATGGGCATCGACCCAACCTGCTCTCGAGATAAAGATATGGTACACAGTACTAAAATACATGCACTTTATACAACTTTCAAATGGGTCCGCTCACCTTCATAATTTCTAGATGCACACGGTGTACAACTTTATCATCACACAAAAATACTGAATAAAATCTCAATGCATAAAGTAAACGGACATCCACTGAAAAGCGCAACTTTAGATTTAATAATCCGAATAAAAATGTCAATTATTGTAAAATATTTTTACATACATTTTTTTTGTACAATTTAACAAGCAAAATGTTAAAGGTTACATACAATTTTTTATCCATAAGATTTTAGAAAGAAAATAAATTCATAATCCCGTTCATCTTGAGAAATAAATATTGCTCGACAGTCGAAGAGTGCTTTATTTTTCCAATTGATCACTTATTTCTTTGATTAAAAACTGCAATGCTGTTAGTATAAGTTAGGGGCTTACCTCTATCTTATTTATAAAAAGTATTGAAATTGTTGCTGAAATCAAATAAATTAAAATTGAATGACTAAAGGTTGATAAAAAAAAACAATTTAAGTAACTCTCGATATGTAAAGAAAAAGATAGTTTCATGTTTTTAAATAAGATGAAAAAAAGGAAAAAGAAATTTGTTATTTGTTTTTAAATAAGATGAAATAATTTATTTATGCAACTCCTGATTTTTCATTTTTGGTTGATGCATTTTCAGTAGTATAGACTCGAATACTACACTATTTAAAGCATTGAATTCTACAGATATGGTACACGTACCGTATATACCTAAAACTTGTGCAGTTTCCACAATATCACATAAACGGTCAAATTCATTGAATTATTAAATCCTAAAGATATGATATATTGTACTAAAGATATGGTATATTGTACTATTTAGGATAAAGATATAGAAAACTATCAGAATTATTTAATTCTAAAGATACAGTATACTACTAAAATTCATGTACTTTTTAGAACATTAAAATTTGCCTACAAATTTTTTAGGTGCACATGATGCACAATTTTATAATTACTGGAGAGCAGAGAACAAAATCTTGGTGCATCGTTAATTAGACTTTCCTTCCTATATAAATCCAACATCAATTAGATATTAAGATATACAAATCTTAGATGAGAATTTATCTATGCAGCGCAATACTAGATAAAATAATTTTGTAGATCAATATTCCTCTATAAAATTCTTGTATAATAGTTTCATCTATAGATAAAATAATTTTGTAGATCAATTCCTCTATAAAATTCTTGTATAATAGTTCCATTATATTTATAGATCAAGATTTTTCTTCTATTCCTTGATGCTAAGGGGGATCCGAATCTGCTGAAATCCGAGGTCGGTACTGTTCATCCTGAAATCCCTGCAATCTGAATCCAGCTATCGAACTGTTCCGAGATGCGTGCAAGAAAAAACCAGCTGTTTCGAGATGCGTTCTCGAAAAAAGTTCGATGATTGGATTTCAAATTGCAGAAATTTCAGAATCAACAGTACCCGATTTCGGAATTTCAGCTGATTTATTTCCTGCTAAGGGAGATAGCCAGAAAGTATGGTTCTCTTTCTCTGAATTTATCTATTTATCATTATTTCCTCTTAACATAACTCTGTCTATTTATTAGTTGTCAACATTCAACTTTTTTCCTTAACTTATATATTATGTATCGGAAATCTATGTTCAAGAACTCAAATTAATCTGTGTACTTTTACAAACACCAAAAAAAGCTTAACATTAAACAAGTCCCAATCAGATATCTCAATCTATAATACAATAATTGTATAAAACATAAGTTGGGTTATACTAGCAGCGATTCTTTCGCCGAAATTTTTATTTTTAACATTTTAATAAAATTCATTAATAAATTAACCATCGTTTTTGGTCAATTCCAAATTTAACACGGCCGCAGAATGCCGGAGCGGACCCATATGGGGGGTACCGCAGAATGCCGGAGCGGACCCCCATATGGGGCCGCACAATGCCGAAGCGGCCCCTGGGGCCGCATAATGCCGGAGCGGTCCCCGGCCTATATATAGGGCCGCAGGATTCCGATTTCATTGCATCTCTTTTGAAGTTCGAATCCCTTCGACCTCGGGTAAGTTTTCTTCTTCTTCTCTTGTTTTAATTTTTAGTGTAGAGTAGTAATTAGGTGTAGGTTTAGGGTTTAGGATTAGGATTTAGGTTTAGAGTTTAGATTTAGGATTTATAATTAGAATTGTACCAAAATTTAATTCAATTGTACCCAAATTTATTTAGAATTGTACCTAAATTTAATTCGATTGTACCCAAATTTAATTAGAATTGTACCCAAATTTAATTAGATTGTACCCAAATTTAATTAGAATTGTACCCAAATTTAATTAGAATTGTACCCAAATTTAATTAGAATTGTACCCAAATTTAATTAGAATTGTACCCAAATTTAATTAGAATTGTACCCAAATTTAATTAGAATTGTACCCAAATTTAATTAGAATTGTACCCAAATTTAATTCGATTGTAACCAAATTTAATTAGAATTGTACCCAAATTTAATTAGAATTGTACCCAAATTTAATTAGAATTGTACCCAAATTTAATTAGAATTGTACCCAAATTTAATTCGATTGTAACCAAATTTAATTAGAATTGTACCCAAATTTAATTAGAATTGTACCCAAAGTTAAACCGGACTTTTACCAAACTCTCATATTTGACCAAATATTATCCAATACAGCATGAGTACCAGTAGAGATATACCATCCTCCAGTAGGGGTACACAGCATGCTCCTACAGCCACGCCATACGAGATGTCTCAGTACATCGAGACAGCGTTGGCGGATGTTCCGGGTATCCGGAGTCGCACCGACAGGGTCAGCGACTTCTTGTGGTACCCGAATGCGGAGCATCGGATATTAGAGGCTGCCACTGGGGTAAGTAAATTTGTCATATTTATAAATTTGTCATCTCGAATTTTTGATGAATGAACTTGATCTGATTATTTACTTAAATGCAGGGTTTGGATGCGGTTACGGTTCGTCACAACCGCCAGCATCTACGGTACCAGTCGGCGTACGGGGGGGTTTTACGCTCGATGGGATTGTACCAGATATCCCAGATGGCCGAGGAGAATGCTGACGAGGGCTTATCTTCTGGCCTCGTTGAGCGATGGCGTCCGGAGACGCACAGCTTTCATCTCCCCCATGCTGAGATGACAGTCACCCTACAGGACGTCAGTTGCCTGTGGGGTATGACTATTATTGGGGAGCCGGTCACGGGCGTCGAGTACGGAGATTTTCGTGCATTGTGCTTAGAGCTATTGGGTATCCCGCACGAGGATCTCCAGAAAGCGAAGAAGAGAGGTGAGAAGACTGTGGTCTCGCCCAGCTGCATCAGCTTGGTAAAGCTGCGGGCGAGATTTCAGGTCTTTCCGGAGCGACCAGATCAGGTATTTGCTTGTACGAGATTCAATCATATTTTCTTGTAAGTATTGTTCTAATTTAAATCTATAACAGGTGGTTATTGACCGATATCTGCGCGCCTATATTTTGGAGATGATCACCTGTCGGTTGTTTCCGGATTATGTAAGTTTACTTTTATTTTTATTTAAATTTTTTCCAGTTCGAATTGATATATGATATTAAATCTATACTTCCAGGTCGAGGTGGATGGCGCACATCGCTCATATCTTGAGATATTGCCGGAGCGATGTCGTCAGCAGGAGCGTTTCTGGCGTGCAGAGGTGCCGCTCATATGTTTTCAGGTACCGTAATTTATTTATGCTAGTTATTTACACAATCAACTTAATTTAATAAAAACAGTCTAACGTATTAATATATATAGATCATCGAGCACCATTACCCCGGACGGGTCATGAGACAGTTCGGGCTGCGCCAGCTTGCTCCGCCCCCGGCACCGATCAGCGAGAATGTCTGGCGCGCTCTGCACCATGCCAGGGAGACCACTGCAGACAAGGACTGGGGGATTGCTCGTGCCGATTACGTGTTCGAGGCAGGACAGGCAGATCCCCCATTGGCCGAGCCCGACCGTCAGATGGATGTCGCGCCAGTGTAAGAAATTTTATTAATTCACTACTTCAACTATGGCTTTTTGATTGAAATATCTAACATTTGTTGTAATTCGTACAGACCTTACAGAGATTGGTATCAGGATTGCGGCGCGTACACCATCTTCATTGAGGGCTACATCGCCGACAACCCGCACGAGCGGGTACCGAAGCCGAGGGATCGTAGAGGACGGATCCACGGTATTATCCCCGCCGGCGCACCTCTCGCAGCCACGGTATTTTTAATTTGAAGTTTCAAATTCAAAAATATTAATATTTACAATTGTACAACTTCTTCATAATTTTTTCATATTTTCAGGCATTATATCTTGTCAAGAGTTGCGTCATAGGGGCTACGATGGCCGTCACCAGGGGATGAAAGAGGCTCGGGAAGGTCATCCTCAAGCACAACGTACCCGCGGTGTGCCAGTGTGGGTACAGGGCGCGCCTCGACTCTCTACTGAGGTGCGCTGGCTTGGGCGGTGTTGATGCGGTCGACGACATATCTGACGAGCCCGATGTCTATGTCCCCTACACTGGTGATGAGGACGTGTTTGCAGGCGTCCATGATGCTGAGACGGTCGGTCAGGCGTTCGACCGAGGTGCCGAGTTGATGCGCCAGGCTGCACAGGACGCCATGGGATCCCAGGCTAGGATGCCTACCGAGGTATAATTTAAATTAAAATACATAACTGTGATTTGTTTCTTATTCAATACATTATCTAATTTGTAAGTTACTACAGGGTGGACACGATGAGGACCTGGGCTTTGATATCTCCGCTGATTATGGCACAGAGGGAGATGGACTGTATTCCCCAGGTTACAGTCCCACTCAGACAGTACCTCCTGCCTATGAGCCAGGGTATGTTCAGACAGAGCCCATCCCGCCGTTCCCTGGCCAGTCCTCACAGCAGGTACCTCACCCTTCCCTCCTCGATGACCCTATTGCCAGACAGGCGTTTTTATTCACGCAGGCTGAGTCTGGACAGACCACAGTTTTTGGTCCTGGGGTCCAGCAGACATCCGAGATTGAGGAGGTTCCCCAGGAGCCGGTTCAGTCTACGGATGTCCAGGCATCCAGCTCAGCATCCTCCGGAGATACAGACGAGACGCCACTATGCAGGCGGGGTCGGGGGTTTAGGAAGAAGAAGGCGAGGACGGTGTTTAGTCCAGAGCCGTAGATTGTTAGATGTTTTGTTAGATTGGTAGATTCTTATTTGGAGTATTGGTAGATGTTTTGTCAGATACTTATTTATTTCGTTGATTAGTTTCTTGTTTGTTTGATTTTGTTGTTATTTATTTATTTTGTTGATTTTATTATCTCAGAGTACACAAAAGAATTTAAAAGAAACCACATATCTAAAATATCTAAAATATTTCAAACGAGCGACCAAAAATACGATACGACCAAAAATCAATTTAAACTACATTCGAAACTAAATAACACTTAACATATATACAATTTCGTATTTCTAAAAAAAAAAATAAAGGGACCGCTCCGGCATTATGCGGCCCCATATGGGGGTCCGCTCCGGCATTCTGCGGCCGTGTTAAATTTGGAATTGACCAAAAACAATGGTTAATTTATTAATGAATTTTGTTAAAATGTTAAAAATAAAAATTTCGGATTCTTTCGTTCCCAACGTTGTTAATTAGCCTTTTTTATTTGTTTCTTGTCACCAATAATTTTCAAACCAGTGTTTGTGACTTTTTAATTCTGTATATAATCATACATACTTCAATTTTTTTCATAAAGCATAAATACGGTCGTTCTTGTTCAGAAAAAATTTATATATTAATTTGGCACAAAATTATTTAATGCATATAAGTTTCTCCACATAAACGAGAAAATTCACACAAAATTGCAATTTTATTTACCATGTGCATAAAATTTCTTCTAAATCGCATGCTGTTGAAAAATAATTCTTGCAATAAAATGTGTATAATATTCTACAATACGTAAACTTGCTTATACTTGAATTCGGAATACTCTTTGAACAATGATTATTTGCGAAGTGAAAATTTTATAAATCATTGCTTACTCGTCATTACTATTGGTATTGTTTTTCTTTTTAGATGCACAATTTTTATAGTCATATTTTAAAATTTAGTTATTTTTATAAGCAATAGTTTGGTTATACCCGCTGGAAAAGAAGAACCATCATGATGAATTGTCCAAACATATACAATGTTGCTTTTGTGTTATTATTGGTCAACCTTTGAACTAAAATTAATTTTATAAGTGGTTAACTTCATTCTTTCTATATTATTTTTTCCCGACATTTTTATTAATATCCAAAGTTTAATACAAATTATTAATTATACCCGGAGTTCAAAATTTTCGCTAAAAATACCCAAACCGGCCAGAAAATGGCCGGTTTACTCCCCCCCCTAAACCGGCCATTTTCTGGCCGGTTTACTATTTTTTTTTTTTAAAAAAAACCTGCAAAACCTCCATAAAATGACACCATCTGGAGTTTGGTTCTAAAAAATAGTATTTTATTGTAGTTAGATAAAGTAGATTGTAATTTATTTGAGTATTAATTAATTTCATTACTTCTTGTAGTTCCGTACAAAATAATAAAGTACATACAAATTGCAAATAGAGTCCACACAATTTTTACAACATGCATATAAATCACCTATTATTGCTACGTCTAAAAGGTAATCCCCGAAGTAAACCACTTGCGAAAGATGATTTACGAGATGGCCTAGCAGGTGGCTCTGGTTGCTCAGCAGATGGCCCGGCTTAGGTTCCAGATGGCGCTGCTTGGTTTGTAGATGGCTCTGCTTGGCTTGTAGATGCCCTTGTTGTGCGTCTAGTAGTGGACCTCCTCGGTTGGATCACAGATGGCTCCCCTTGCACCCCAACCGCCTCTCCTCCTATGTCAACCGCCTCTCCCATTGCTTCGTCATACATAGCAGTTGCATCTAAACGGCTCGTAGCTGTGCTACGCCGTGACCCTCCGGACCCACTTCTCGACGCCATTACTCGCTCATTTTCTACCGCATTTGCTGCGATTCTTGCCTCTGCATTTGCATGTGTTACTTAGTAAGTTGGTATAAATAGAAAAGAAAAATAATTTTTGATGAATGTTACATACCTCTTCATTGCCTATCGGAAGTGGAACGGCGAGAATGATGCCCCCTTCGTCTACCTTTCATTTCATCCATCGTCATTACACGACGGGTGTGTTGTCGCCTCCCCTTCCTAATCTAACCACTACTCGGAAGGATTCTGTCTCCAGGATTAGGAGGCCAGTCTCCCATATTGCCAATTGGATTGAACACATGGCTCCAAGTACTCACAAGATAGGGTGTTTTATACCAGTCTGCAACAAAGTCGTCCTCTTGCCAGTTTCGGTCACGGCAAACAGCTAAGACATGAGCGCACGGAATTGAAGTTAATTGGATACCTCTGCAAGTGCATTCCATTTGTCTGTCGGGACCGCGCGTCACAATATACATGAACTCCCTGTGAGTGGGTTCCATGTTGCCCATGTCGCTACGGGTGCAAGGAGCGTACTCATTTGGGGATGAAACTTGGTACTGACCTTGGCCCTGCGTGTAACGCACCAACCGCATTTTTCCAGCTTTCTCCCAATGTTTTCTGATCTTCTGCAAAACCCGGTCAGACAGAACCTGTCCCTTGTCTTGTAATTTCATTGCTCGCTGACGCCGCTGAACAAACCATCTGTTGCACTGTAGAACGTATCCTCTACTATGGCACAAACAGGCAATCTACGACTCGTTCGGAAGACATTGTTGAGCAACTCGGAGCCGTTTGTTGTCATGATACCAAACCGGTATCCTCCGTCACAGGTTTAGAAAATTTTCTCATAATTGGACGGCTCCATCACATCATTAGGACGTACTTTGCCCACTTTCTTTAAATACGCATTGCACTGCGGATTTATCTGCACAAAAACAAAGGGGTGTTATTTCATTTTCATAAAATTCTTATAAG
Organism: Carex littledalei; assembly: GCA_011114355.1. Taxonomy (NCBI): domain Eukaryota; kingdom Viridiplantae; phylum Streptophyta; class Magnoliopsida; order Poales; family Cyperaceae; genus Carex; species Carex littledalei. The sequence goes on from CM022081.1 coordinate 5,552,407, forward strand.
ATAATTAAACGAAATGTTATAAGTTAGACATACATGAGCAAACTCTTCGAACATCTCTTTCAATCTTCTTGGCTTCTTCCTCTTTGCTCCTTCCCTGAACCTCCATCCGTACCATCTATCTCCTCCACAGTTCTTGACCAGGTTGTCAGCAACATGCTGCATACAATACCGGTGCACAAAAAGCTCGGGAGGCCACCCGTATTCAGCTGTCAGTGCAGCTTTGATCCCCTTGTGCTGGTCCGATATGACACATACAAATCTACTACATCCGAGCACTTCATTCCTCAACCACTGCAAGAAAAAACCCCAATTCTCAGTATCCTCCTGCCGCATAATTGCAAATGAGTGTCTTCGTTGAGGTGCTGGTGGAGTGTCTTCGTTAGTCCGATGCAACTGAGTGTCTTCGTTGAGGTGCTGGTGGAGTGACGTAGTTGTAGGGTTCTGGGTCAGGTTCGTTGAGGAGTAAGGTGGAGTCACGTCTGTTGGTTTCTGGTTGTGGGGTATAATGTGGTGCCGCTGATCCAGAGCCCGAACTTCCAACCCCAGGCTCTACCGGAACTCTTCTAGCAAATATTTCTATTAGAAAATTCCCTGAGGACCTCAAATAACCAAACATGCCTCTCCACGTACTCTCATCTACCAGTTTCGCAACCATAAATTTTCCGCTGGAGGGATGGCAATATCGGGTTGCCAATTCTAGGTCACACATTTCTGGGTTGTAACCGGTGTATGTGTAAACTATGGATTTCAGGTCTAAAAGTGAGATGTCATCTGAAATCATTACTGAATAAGCTGCATCTTTGTTGTAATACGCCCCTTGTGCACTATTAAGCATCTTCCCACCATAGTGTAATGAAATAAAGGCCATGGTAAACAAACTACATTTTAGAAAATGGTAAACATTGTCAGGTTACTAAATGGTAAACATTTGTCAGGTAACTAAATAGTAAACAATTGACAGATTACTAAATGGTAAACAATTGACACATTTGTATAGGGTATATGGTATAGGGTATTGGGTATTGGGTATTGGGTTTAGGATTTAGGGTTTAGGGTATTGGGTATTGGGTTTAGGGTTTAGGGTTTAGGGTTTAGGGTTTAGGGTTATAGGGTTATAGGGTTTTGGGTTTTGGGTTTAGGGTTTAGGGTTTAGGGTTTAGGGTTTAGGGTTTAGGGTTATAGGGTTTAGGGTTATAGGGTTATAGGGTTATAGGGTTTAGGGTTTAGGGTTATAGGGTTATAGGGTTATAGGGTTTAGGGTTATAGGGTTTAGGGTTTAGGGTTATAGGGTTTAGGGTTTAGGGTTATAGGGTTATAGGGTTTTAGGGTTTAGGGTTTAGGGTTTAGGGTTTAGGGTTTAGGGTTATAGGGTTTAGGGTTATAGGGTTATAGGGTTTAGGGTTTTTTTAATTAAATTTAAATTTTTTAATAATATAATTAATTATTCTATAAAATAAAATAATAATAATAATAATAATAAAAAAAATTTACCTGAACCGCGCTGCTGCTGCCTCGGGCTGTGTGCCCTTTGGATGAAGGGAGGGGGTGTCCTTTTATGGAGGTTTTGCAGGTTTTTAAAAAAAAAAAAAAAAGAGTAAACCGGCCAGAAAATGGCCGGTTTAGGGGGGGGCAGTAAACCGGCCATTTTCTGGCCGGTTTGGGTATTTTTAGCGAAACTTTTGAACTCCGGGTATAATTAATAATTTGTATTAAACTTTGGATATTAATAAAAATGTCGGTATTTTTTCTAAGGCAACCGAATAATACAGTCAGTTTGTATCCCCAAATTTATATACTCTTTTTAAGACGAATGAGTGTCTAAAGTGCTAAGTACGCATATATGGAGAGATAAATAGGGACTAAATTAGAAAATTGATATTGAGATAACTGAATAAATTATTACAGTGTAATTTTATTCTATATGGAGGGTTATAAGTACTTATAAAAAATATTAAATATAAAGGACAAAACTGTTCATTATTAATTTATAGAGTGACTTAATTAGCCACTCTAATTGTAACACGTAAATTTTTTTAACATTAAATACGGTAGTTATTTAGTCAAATAAATATTATAGAAACCTTAATTTAAATTTTAAATACCTAAAAGAAACTCAAGCAAGAAAAATAATATAACTCCACCAAAGCCCATATACCGCAGGCCCAAATCTAGACCTAGATCGACCTGTTAAATAGAAAGAACAAAACTGTTAATTTTTATTTGTTTTAATTTAAATCCAATCTAGAAAACAGTGCATTGACACGTATACGGATTTGATTTGGAAATTGTTTTTTTTTTCATTTTTTTTTCTTTTAGTTCTTATCCAACTTATAACACCTACACGGGTTGATTTGAATAAACTTTTACAATTTAGTTTAGTTTTATATAAAACTTAAATTTATTCTTCTTCTTTTTCTTTTCTTTTAGCTTATTTCTTAAAATCTAACTTATAAATGGGGAATTAACTTAGAAACTTATTTCGACCACATATAACCATAGATGTTCAATTGATTGGTTGAAGTAATCACAAAATTATTTTCTTAATTCACTTATCTTTATTCGTTTACTTTATTCTTGTAATGTAACACCACGTCTAGCTAAAATTATAATTTATTTATAATTAAAAGTAGTTTTTTATCAAAAGAAAAAAAAAACTAGAAACTTGAATTTTTAAAAGAGGCCCAAACAAGAGAATTAATTAAATAAGCAGGACCTACTAATTTACTAGTCCAACTTAACCTACAAATTCAATTAAAACTCTAGCCTCGCCATTATATGAAGGGAAAATTTCTAGTGTACCCATCAAAACTTTTGAAATAGTCAATTTTCCCATGAAAACATCTTAATATCCAATATCCCCATAGAAATTTAACATTCTTTCCATTATCCCCTTTTATTCATAAAAGTTGTCATTTAGACAAATATACCCCTTTATTTTAAATGGAGATGTCCCTTTTAAATAATAATATGATTGAATTGAATAAGAGAAAGAAAATAGATATTTCATCTTCTTCATCTTCACATCTAAGCTCCATCTCTTTTGCTAATGGAAAGTGAAGTTCTTAACCATTAAGTTAGCTTCTCTTCAAAGGTTCTCTATTCAAGGCTTAATTTTGAATGACATGTTATTTGAATCAAATTGCTGCTGTGTCTCACAAGTCGCAAAAAATATAAAAACTATAAAACAGCCAGCAAAGCAAAAAAAAGAAAGCAAAGAGAAACTCAGAAGCTATAAAATGAGAATAGGATGCGGCAAGCTTTACTGCCTACTGGGCATTCAAAACTAATTGTTAGTTGATTACACTTGCATTCAATTTAAGAGTAATTAAAATAACAAATCTATTTCATTGCTTTATGCGGCGTCAAATTAGAAGTTCCATCAGCGAAGAAAATGATCAAATATATTTCTACTACTTTAGTAAATAGCAATGCTCTGTATCCCTAACTGAACTCATAGTACCATCAACGAAGAAATATGGAGCTTTGACGTGAAGATGAAGGAGATGAAGGGTCTCTTTTGTTTCTCTCTTATTCAATACATCTCCATTTGAAATGAAGGGTATAATTGTCTAAATAACAAATTTAATGAATAAAAAGGGATAAAGGAAAGAATATTAAATTTCTATGGAAATATTGCATATTAAGATTTTTTATGGAGAAATTAGCTATTTTAAAAGTTTGGATGGGTACACTGGAAATTTTCCCTTATATAAACTCCTCACACCCCTAACTGCACCATCCCTCTCTCTCTACTCCCACTCGGCCTATAAGCCGCTACCAAACAGCAACCCCTCTGCTCCCTGCCAACCTGAACCAGCAGCAGCCCCCGGACCTGAGGCCAGCAGCAACCCGAGCAGCCCCTCTCCATTTTCCTTGTTTTATTGGACCCCAAGTAACTTAAGAATCCAATAAATTTATTGTTAGTAACAGAGGTTCCCAAATAAAATTTATTTCTAGATTTGTTATTCTTATTCTCAATTAATTTCGGATTCTTTCTTTTCTTTTTCTTTTGATTTGTCTTTAATTGAATAAATTCTCTGCAGCATTAAACGATTAAATTAACTAAAATTTAGGAATTTAGAATTAATAACACATAAATATAGTGTACAATGTTTATTCCTTGGATTACCTATACTTTAATAAAGAACAACAGCTAAGGAACCTTAGGAAATGAGAACACACGAATTCTTATTAATTAGAAGTATATTTATTATTTAGGTTCAATTTTTGAAGAATTAGGAGACGTAAGTAATTATCAAGACTTTAAGATAACAAGTGCGTGTTACCTCGGGTTGCTCAAAAGATCTGGATTACTCGGATCATGTCGGAGAAGAGGGGGAAGAAGAAAGAGAAGAAATATTTATAGATATAGAAGGGGACGAGAAAATAGCTTGCCCGCAAGGTGAGCTGGTGCAAACCCCAGTTGGACCGTCTCATGGGGCATCTCGGCCAGCTCCCCAACCCAGGGTGAGACCGAGCGGGGTAGCCCGGGTGGGTCATAGGGAGGACTTGATCTTTACTACCTCGACATAGCTCACCCCCAAATCTAAAACTCAAGATCAGGACTGGGCGGATGCCTTTTAAGAGGCTTTAGTCGTTCCATAATGCAGAGATGAGCTTCATTTTGAAGCTGTAAAGCTGAAGGCGCCTAGTTATGAGGATAGGGCGCACGATTATGCTAAAGGGATGTGAGTTAAAGTTAAAAATGACTCCCTTTGAAAGGAAGCTCTTGCGAACTCTCGATTAGCTCCGGTCCAGCTGACAGGGCCATCATGGTGTTATATCGCCAGTTTCGAGGCATTCTTCAAGCAATTTCTCGGATGAATTCGGGCTGCATAAACCGACTGTTCCTGTCTTTGCTCAATTCTTCTCTGTACTCTATGTGAATGAATGTTATCTAGCTCTCAGGAAGAATTCCAAGGGCAAGATGATTTTTTATACCTTTCGGACCTCGAAGGTATCCAAAGTCGATTATTGGAATCATGGCTGGGTCTACATAGAGAATAGTGCCTAGCAAAAAGGCCGGGGATAAGAAGAAGCCCAGACGAGACGGGATAGTGATCAAGGTGAGGTGCCGAACTCGTCTGTCAAGGGACCAGACTCGTCTGTCAAGGGGCCGGACTCGTCTACCAAGGGACCCGGAAGCGAAGCTCCAATTGTCGCTCTAGCAACCCTCTCGGAGCCAAGGCAAGCAGAGCTGCAAAAATACTTGGAGAGTGTCATCCTGAACCAAGAGAAGACTACCGGGGTGGTTTAGAAAACTAACTTCCCATTCAGTTACCCGGATAGTCTTGGAATTCACCTCCCGGGTTACTTTGTCATGCAGAGAGTTATTGATAAGAGGCCTCCCCACCACGCAAGATATTCTCGGGAGGTCTATAGGGCTATCGCCTTGCCTTATCAATTGAATTTTGTAAGGGATAATCCTCGGGCGGCCTTAAACACAGTCATGTCGCAACTTCACGATATAGGCGTTGTTGTTGGTCATCTCAAGGATGACTATGACAAGCGAGAATGCGACATGGAGTTTGTGGAGACTAATTCGAAAATGATAAAAAAGAGCCGTCTTGGAAAGGACTTACATCCGTAGCATGGCGGTGGACGAGACACATGCCCTAGAGTTAGCCGAAAATGAGGTGGCCCTGCTGAAGAAGGAGGCGAAGGAGCTCAATGCCCTAGGAGCTCGAGGCCCAATCCAAGAAGCTGAAAGCCCTATCCAAGGAGCTCAAGGCCCTATCCAAGAAGCTGGAAGCCCAATCCAAGGAGCTCAAGGCCCTATCCAAGGAGCTCGAGGCCCTATCTAATGAGCTGGAAGCTCACTTCAAGGAGTTGGAAGAGCCAAGGTGCGAGGCTCTCCAGTTAAAGGAGGAACTACAGGGCATTGCTCCCGAGGAAGTTATTGGGCGCTTCTTGGTGAGTGATGCATTCACCCGTGCTGCGCCCCTAGCTTGTTTGGACACGATGAAATACACGGTTTACCGTGAATTAAAAAAGATGGGAGAATATTCCCCTTTACTCCTGAACAAGCCGGGTTCACCGAAGCGCGGTGAAAATTCTGTCGGGATATAAGTGGGATGAAAAGGAGGATAAACTGCTGAACCCGGATGAGATTGTGTTTCCTGGGTCCTTCAAGCTGGAGAGTCATCCTCCTCCCGGGGTTGTACATCAATAGAGGAAGAGATTGCCTTGGCCGGCTGACCTCAATATTGCCGAAAAGGATAAACTTAAGGAGAACCCTGAGGAAGAGAATCCCGAGAATCTGGAAAACCCCGAGGATGTGGAGAATCCCGAAGATGTCGAGGCGGAAGCTCCACCAGTAAATCCTCAGGAACAGGTTAATTATTTAAATATCACGAGTAACTTAGGTTACATCGGAGTATTAACACATGTCAGTTGTTGTTTTTTTTCAGGGCTAAATATCTATTGGAGAAGGTTCTGCTGTGTTGTTGTATTTCGCCCCCAGAATGTGGGGGTTGAACAATTACTTTGATGTATCACTTTCGCCCCCGGGATGTGGGGGTTAACAAATGAATCTTTGTAATATTTTCCGCCCCCGGAATGTGGGGGTTAAATAACTGAATGTTTGTGATGTTTTTTTATGTTTGTGGAACAGTTTTATTTGAATTATGCTGTTCATTGTTTTTACTTTTAGTTTACCTCAGAATGTGACTGCCTATACCTCGATGTTAATGCTTGTGAATGTACTTCCACCTTTTCTTTTGATTCGACCTGAACGTCATAGGTTGCCGGGGTGACTAGTCTTTACTTCCCGAGAAAATATATGTAGGACGACTTTTATTTATTGGTAAATACATTCTCGTTACCCCTTAGGGTTTTTGCTTGTCATTAATTGTTTCTGATATTTCTTATTAGGATATCCTGTTGTAATTGGGTAAATATTTTTGTTACTCCGAAGAATTTTCGTTTATACATTTTGTTGGTGACGTCATGACTAAAGTAGTCTCAAGGTTACGAGCTTAATTTCGTTGCCTCTAGGGCTTTCGTTTTTTTATCTCGGTAACCTCAATCAATCAGAAAAGAACACGACATTGTATGATATCTCGTGTTTGTATGTTCGTTATCCAAGAGGTTTTCGTATATACATTTCTTTGAGGACGTCATGACTGAAATAATCTCGAAGTTACGAGCTTAATTTCATGATTCAAATGTGAATTCATTTATAATTTTATTTTTTAACGGATTTTGATGAATTCGAATTGTGTTGCGTTTGCGTGAACTACTCAAATATGTTTTTAGTTCCGTTGTTGCCTTTTCTACTACAACGAAGGAAAATTTCGTCGGGATTTGAAGCCTTAGTAGCCTGCCCAGGAAAAATGACAAAATGGAAAAATTATTAAATTAGCCTATCCAAGTCATTCGGATTTAATTAGTTGGTGATTGTAAAATTTTTGTACGGACAAGCGGGGTGTATCGGCTAGCGACAACATCCTTTGCATCTTCAATAAGATTTCTCTTTGTGCTAGTTAGGAGCGGAACTAAAATTTTTTGATAGGGTGGCTCAAAATTAAAATACACAATTATAATGAGTGAGATTTGAATTAAAATTTTTCAATCACAAAATAAAGAAACCTCTAGGTTACAACTAAATATTTGTCATTTATTGAGGGTGGCTAGACTATAGAAAAAGTTAAAAAAAAAAAAAATTCAATTAAATTTCTATATGTATAATTAAAATTTGAGTGAGGCTACGGTACTATGCATAGCACGGATTGGTCCGTGCTACGACTCAATATTTGAGTTTTCAAAATTATAACGGTCGATCCGAACCGTTCAACATGATTATAAAATGAATATGTATTTGCAAACCAAATTTTACATTTTTTTTCTATTTTTTTTACTATTTTTTTAGATAGATGGAAAATCACTGTTTTTGGATGGTCCAGAATTTTCATATCAAGTGAATTTCTACCTATCTAAAAAAATAGTAAAAAAAATTGAAAAAAATGTAAAATTTGGTTTGCAAGTACATATTCATTTTATAATCATGTTAAATGGTTTGGATCGACCGTTAGGATTTTGAAACTCAAATATTGAGCCGTAGCACGGACCAAATCGTGCTATGCATAGTACCGTAGCCTAGCTCTTAAAATTTTAAAATCATAGAGGTGACTTAGTCACCTTTGGCTAAGCCTTAGATCCGCCCCTGGTGCTAGTTGTACTGTGGGTTAGGTGAGAGGTTGAGGAATGAGGGACGGTCTAATGTTTGTCCGGAGTTGTTCGATCCGTATCAAGATCTGTACAGATTAAGTACACATCAATCGTGATATGAGATCGAACGATTCTAATCAAACATCAGACCGAATTTGATCCGAAACCTATCATATTGTTCACATTTCGAGTCTTATGGCGATAGTGGTCCAATCTACTTTAGAGGTGGTTTATTTTTTCTGTCAATTATGATAGTAATCTAAAAGTATTACATAATTTGTTAGGAGTTAAACTATTGTGCTTTATGAAGTAAGGCTTATATTTTATTTCACATTCATATTTTTATTTACAAACTCTAGACAGTCGAATCGAATCATTCAACATGATATCTGTAGGGCGCAGAAAGTTGCACAGAGGGGGAAGGTGTGTGCACATGTGTGAAATGTCTCAGGGTTCAATGCTCTCTGCTTTCAAGGCATGGAGAGAACATCAAACTTGAAACATTCTATTTCTTCCTGCTATTCCTTCTGGTTCACCCTCGATAGGCCTACTGTTCATAATCGGTATATCGAGAAAGTTTATTGATTGTGGGGACGTTTAACTCCCAGCGGGCACAAGCCCCCGCTGTTAATTACATCGATGACCCTTCCAAGCCATACTGAACACCTCGTTCATTCAGGAATTTGTGCATATTTTATGTGAATTGAATAATGGGGCTAAAAAGGGGAGAAACTCATGTACTTGGTCTTTTGTATTCATTTGATTCTCATCATTTTGGGTATTGGTAAATGCCTTTAATTAATATGTATGCATGAGAATGCCATTGATGTTATTTATTATACTCTTTTATTTATTTTAGAAACATATTTGTGTATTTGAGGAAAATATATTTGTGCTTTATTTACACTTTATTCAAAGGGAAATGGTTTGAATATGGAGAAAAGGGTATTTTGGTCATTTGACAGGTTGTATGATGTTTGGTTGTATTTAACTTTAATTTAAAAACATGAAGGATTTGATTTGGGTTCATTTAGAGGTGGTTTGAGTTAATTTGGATTTGAAATGAAGAAGTTATGGCACAAAGCGACTGAAAAAGACTTGTTTGTGAAGTTTTATACTTTTCAGGGACCTATTTGTAAGGTTGGAGGGATTGGAATTTGTGATTTGGACTTTTAACAGGGTTTGGATGAGAAATTGGGCTCCCAGGGGCTTGTTTGAAGGGATTTTAGTTAATCAAGGGCCTTTTTGTAAATGTTTAAGGACTCCGCTGTGAAGAAACTTTTGTCAGAGGGGCTTCTTTGTGAAAAGGTCTTCTTTTATTATTTTCTGGGCTTTGAGATTTGCAATTTGGACTTTGAGATTTGTGTTCTGGGCCTTTAAGATGTGTATTGGAGGTTTTGTGATTTGTATTGTACTCCAGGATCTGTGCAGATCAATTAACTTAGATGATAAGCTTTAGGATTCGGTTATGGGGTTTGAGATATGTACTGGGGCTTTGAGATTCGTTCAAAAGTATTATTATTTGACCCGACAGGTGGGTCCCTGACAACAGCGGATTAGAGTATAAGTTCTGGCCCTCTGATTAAATCCTTCTTTGAGGTTTGGATTTTGGTTTGAAAGTCTATCTTTGGCGCCGAGATCTGGTGGCTCCAATTGCTTTAAAGATCGTGTGGACTAGATATGGATCGGGTTTGGAACCTGGTTGGGGGTTTAACCTGATGGTTACTCCAGCGAGGCCTCCGGTCACGGCAAGACTAGGAAAGAGCATCATTGGGGTCGCCTTGGAGAGGGGATTATATTGGTCGTGTTGTCGGTGACCGTCAATCGCCAGAGGAAGGTGGGACACAGCTAATTTCAGATTCCGGTACCGAATGAAGCTTAGACCCGATTTCATCAGTTTCTCTGCCTTCATCTTCGATTATTGGCTCATTTAGCATTATTTAAGCGTGAGGAAGCTTTAAGTACACTCAATTTCGAGTTTTACCAATTTTTGGGTGATCTCCAAGTTTCAACTTCTCGGTTTGGTACCGAACTGGTACTGACATATGCCATTTTGATTTGAGGGAGGTATTTGAAGATGAAATGTGATGGTTTGGACATGTGTGAAAGGTATTAAAGAGACATCAAGCTTGAGGAGGGTTTTTATTGGATGTGGATTTGATTTTGGTTTCGGGTTTATAACCAACATGAAATTCATATTACTTTGATCTTATTTATCATTAATTTGAGTCCAAATTGATTCTCTCTATCCTTTATTTAACTGTTCAAATAGATTTTTGATTTGAATTTCAGATCAGCCTGCACTGGCTGATCTGTACCAGCAGGTCATTGGGGGCATTTTGAGGTTGGTACTGTACCAGTATAGGCCTTATTAAATGTAACAGGTACTGTACACGGGTACCACATGGCATTTGGTTTAATTAGGCTATATATAAGTCCTTATATCAAAATTTGATCATTAAAATCAAAATTAAAGAAGGTATTGGTATCACATTTGTCACTTACCAATACCATTTCAAATATGCACATAGGTCCTATATCATTTGTATAATTATATAGGGGATCTTAGAGCATCATATCATAGGGATTAATTATTTCCCTCTTCTCATTTGCTCTCACCTCTATTAATTATACATCTAGGTCCTTTAAAAGATTAATAAAACTCATAATATATAAAGAGATGTAGTAAAACATCATTTGTCTTATTTTTCTTTTATGCATGAAAGTCCTTCAAAAGTCCAAAAATAACATAAATATGGAGATGTAGTTAAACATCAATCCCTATTATGCTATTTAATTTTATTTAAATCATTTTTCATGTATTTTGCACTTTTTAGTTGATTTTATATTAAAAGAACTATATAAGAATTGGGTATTTTAAAAGGATGTAGTTAAACATCAATTTTCAATATCTTCTTCTTTTATATTTCTTATAATATAAAATGTCACTTTTTATATATATCATTTTTATATATTTTTGTGTAATTGTGTGTTTTTGTCCTTCTTCTTTACAAAAGAAAGAGAGAAAAATAAAGGAAAAAGGAAAAGATGAGAAAGGAGGCAGAGAAGGAAAAAGAATAAAAAAATGCATATACATATAGATATATTTTTTTTGTTTAGAATCATAGGCTTAAGATTAGTTATAAAAGCTATTTGCTTGCCTCTTCTATATATATTTGTTTTTACTTTAAACCTTTCAATATAATATTTGATTATTATATGAAAGGAGTTTATTTTGTTTAAATTAATTCATGCTTTTAAACTCATTTATATGAGTTGAAGCATTTATCACCAAAAACCGAAGAAGAAAGGATTAAAAGAAAGGAAGTAAAGAAGCTCCAAATGCAAAGAGAAAGAAGAGATGAGAGGAAATATAATACAAGAAACTATAAACAAAGAACATCATTTCATTGATTCATGATTGATATACATGAAAACAAGCTCTATTAAGCTTCTGCATTGCAAAATCTTATTCCCTACCTATTTCTATTCTTTTTTTGAACCTTGGCAGAGAAGGGGTTTTGAGAAGAAGAAGTTTTAGAAAATATATTTTTTTTTGGTAGTTTCGGCCTTCTATCTTGTTCTTCCTTTTTCTTCAACAGGGGCATGGTATATATAGGCATAGAGGCATAGGAGCCCTAGGGTTTAGGGGGATTTTTTTTAAAAACCATAATTAAATAATTAATTTTAAATAAACAACATGATTGCGGTCAGATTTACAAAAACCATCAAAATCGAATTGTCAATTCGGTCCGAAGAATTTTTTTTCTCTGGACCGAATTGGCAATTCGGTCTGGCTGTTTTTCACCAGGTTGTAGAAAGAACGCCACAGAAAATAAAAAAACAGGCCAGACCGAACTGGCAATTCGGTCCAGGTATTTTTTTTATTTTTTTTTTAGAGACGAGCAAAATAAAGAAATCAAAATTTGAATTTTTTTTTTTAAATTATTTGATAGATTACTTATTTTGACATATAATTAGCATATTCATACTAAAAGAGGAGGGGTCAAGTTACAACAAATTTGAGTTACAACAAAGTTACAACAACCATTTTTTTCATTTTCAAAGTCCAAATCGTCGATCCAAACCGTTCAACATGATTATCTAAATAAAATGTGATTGCAGATCAAATTTTACATTTTTTTGAATTTTTTACTATTTATTAAGATGGGTACAAAATTCAATGGTCTGAATATGACTATTTTTTGTAAAATAGTTAATAAATAGTAAAAAAATTCAAAAAAATGTAAAATTTGATCTGCAAGCACATTTTATTGTGGAGATCATGTTGAACGGTTTGGATCGACGATTTGGACTTTGAAAATGAAAAAAATAGTTGTTGTAACTTTGTTGTAACTCAAATTTGTTGTAACTTGATCCCTCCTCATACAAAAATACGCTAAATTACTTGAAATTATGTTGAATTACACTATATTAGTTAAATTACAGTAAATTACATTACATTACGCTAAATTACATATGAATAGGGACGATATCTTCACTAAAAAGGCGAAAAACGACAGCGAAACTTCAAACGGTCATAAAATGACGCTCGAGTGTCCGATTTCAGCAAATGACCACTTTTCGGAAAGCTTGCGAAAAGACGCATGCGTCCGTGCCAGTAATGCTAGATTCCAAAATTCAGAATCGCCAAAAAACAAAGGGAAGAGCCTCAAAACTTGAGTTGAAGTTTCTGATTAAGATTTTTATTTCTATTATTCAATCCAAGTAGCTCAGTAAATTAGTTACATAATGAACTTGTAGAATACCAATTTTTACTATTTTTTGAATTTTTTTACTATTTTTTATGATTCATGAAAGATGACACATAATCGGTCCACTCTAGCGTAATTTGCCGTATTTCAACATAATTAACGAAGTTATTGTAATTTAGTGTAATTCAACATAATTTATTGTAATATAGTGTAATTCAACATAATTTCAAGTAATTTAGTGTGTTTTAGTATAAATATGCTAATTATAAATCAAAAGAAGTAATCTAACAAAAAATTTAAATTTTCAGTGTTAGATTTCTTTATTTTGTTCTTCTTAGTATCTCTAAAAAAAAAAAAAAAACTGGACCGAATTGGCAATTCGGTCCAGGCAGAGTTACACGCAAGGCCACACAGCGATTCGCGGGGAACTGTGAAAAACAGCCAGACCGAATTGCCAATTCGGTCCAGAGAAAAAAAAATCCTTCGGACCGAATTGGCAATTCGGTTTTGATGGTTTTTGTAAATCTGGCCGCAATCATGTTGTTTATTTAAAATTGATTATTTTAATTATGGTTTTTAAAAAAAATCCGGTTTAGGGTATAATATGTTGGCATCATCTTGTTCATCCAATTTATTTCGGTTTTGATCAAGGGACCAGATATTACTTAATAATTAAGCTAGGTAGCATGGCCTTTCATCCAATCGCACACATGTTGGCAATCCAAGTAGAAAGATATGGCAGCCCTTGGATACTAGGCTTGGATGGTGAAGATGTGCATAGCTGTAGAGGGTGTCATGCTTCTCCACGGCTCTGGAGCAAAATTCTTCTATTTTGTCACCTTGTCCAGTGCCGAACACAGCTGTGCAAAGATACAAAGGTTCTGCAAGGTGTGGTGTGCCTGAGACTTGGCCGCTTAATTCTTCTTAGCTAATAAAGGGCTGCCATTTAGCATGTCTTGCGAGATATGTTGTCAAAATAATTCAACTCTATATTTGGGCTGAATTGAATAATATTTCCATGTGGTCGGCTTGATTGAATTTGGGCCGAATTCAACTCGATATTTGTTTATTTTGACTTCAATTGGAAACCGTACACACATTCTTCATATTTCTAAATTTATTTAATCTCCTTTGTTAAGCATCTCCATATTTGTGAACCTAATAAAGTATTCATTATTTTTTTTTTTTATGTATCATGCTTCTTTTAGAATTTGTTCCTTTAATCTAAATTCATAACTTTGAATGTATATTCTGTCTCAACTTTTTACGGCACAACAATATCATATTAAAATATGTTTGGAAAATAAATTTTATATTAATTTTTTTTTTTAGATTGACAAAAAATCATTTTTTATGGTACATAACCTTCTAAATTTGTTACCTATCTAAAATATAAAATATAGTAAAAAAATTCTAAAAGCTTGCACTTGCACATTTTTTTTTCATTTCTGACATGTTGTCCGGATACTCTGCTTGAGCCGTGATTTTTATTTTTACCCAAAAAAAAATATATTTTAATATAAATAACCAGGTTTTTAAAAGATTTTTATTTCTACCCAAACCGCTAGGAATATTTGCGGTTCGAATTTTTAATTCGAGCCGCTAGGATTTCTAGCGGTCCGAATTCTTAATTCAAACCGCAAATATTTTGAATTCTTAATTCGGACCGCTAGGAATTCTAGCGGTCCGAATCAAATATATAGCGCAATTGAGGTTTGGTCTCCGTATGATTCTTTAGTTACCCCGGTCAAATCTTTAGGAATGATAATGGTCTCCAACAGAGCTTTCAAAAAGTATTGGAGTATTGGAATCAAATTCCGTTGAATAACATTTCAACATGTGGCAGCAGCCTTGCTACATTAATTGGACAAAAACATATTTCATCTATGAGCAATCATCACCGAGATTTTTTGAAATGTGGATTATTAAACAATAATTAATTTTGAAAATCCAAACCGTTCAACATGTTCGAAATATTGAAATGTGATTGGAGACCAAATTTTACATTTTTTGGAATTTTTTTACTATTTATTAAGCCACTTTGAAAATTACTGATCCAACGGTAAACAGTAAAAAAAAAAAAAATTTTCTGGACCACCGGATCAGCGATTGAAAAAATGGCTTAATAAATAGTAAAAAAATTCCAAAAAATGTAAAATTTGGTCTCGAAGCACATTTCAATATTTCGAACATGTTGAACGGTTTGGATTTTCAAAATTAATTATTGTTTAATAGTCTAAATAAAAACTTTTTCACAATTTAAGAAAAAATATTTTAGCATATCAAATATCGGAGAAAATAAAAAGCAAATGAAAAAAGTCTGGCCGTCATCGTTACCAAAAATAACGTCTTTGTTAGATTTAAAATTCCGACGAATTCGTTCTTCTATATCGACATTCCTTTATTAAAGTAGGGCACCTAAAGAATTATAGGAGTGTTTTAAATAGGTTCATATATCTGCAAAGGTATTAAATATTGGAGCTCGGAAATACTCCAATACTTTTTGAAAGCTCTGTTGGAGACCATTATCATTCCTAAAGATTTGACCGGGGTAACTAAAGAATCATACGGAGACCAAACCTCAATTGCGCTATATATTTGATTCGGACCGCTAGGAATCCTAGCGGTCCGAATTAAGAATTCAAAATATTTGCGGTTTGAATTAAGAATTCGGACCGCTAGGAATTCTAGCGGTTCGAATTTTTAATTCGAACCGCAAATATTTCTAGCGGTTTGGGTAGAAATAAAAATCTTTTAAAAACCTGGTTATTTATATTAAAATATTTTTTTTTTGGGTAAAAATAAAAATCACGGCTGCTTGAGCCAAGGAATTGTCCCAACTTTTTTTGTTTGTATAATTGACATTTAGTCCATAAAGTAATGCTTTCTTGATCTCTATTTTTTGTTGATTATCTATTTATTTATTTGCTATTAAGCCCGTAAGAATATCAATACCATTGTTATTAATGTTTCTATTATTGTTGCAAGGAGTATGAATTGTAAATTGTATAATGTTGGATTTGAAAAGTAATATAAAATCCACATCTATAAACTTAAATTTTAATTTAAGCTTCCGCACTTTGATTTTAGTTCATTTCATTGTTGGTGATTTTCTCTTGATTTGTAGATAAAATAAAATTTGCTAGAAAATAAACTTAAAAATACCGACTTTTCAAAGTAATTTAAAAATGTGACTTGGGGTAGTATATCCAATCACCCCACCACTCTAGTTCACATTTTGAGTCCAATAAAGAATTCATCTTTATTTATTTATAATTAGAGATATTTTTAATAAAATTTGGTAATAAGTTGACCAAACCGTAGGTCATGTTATTTTAATATAATAATATTATCTGAGACGTAATATTATTCTTATTTTCAGAAATCAATAGACATCATAATTGAGAAACTTCAACCGGGCAAAAACGAAAAGTGGACTAAATCATAAAAGAAAAAATCAACAATTAAATATACTATTTTTTAATCATATGGATATGTTAAAATGAATTTTTCTCGTCAAAATAGCTGCTCAAACTTTTCTCGTCAACGTAATAGAAGTCAAATATTAGTATAAATAAATAAATATACATTTTACATGGGAGCAAAATTAGAGTGTGATGTGCTCACCAAGAGAGTTTGATGAGCACAACTCCAAAAGTATATCGGATCGGCTTCAAATGATGAATCCAAACTGTTGAAATCCATGTACTTCATGAGTGATGCATATCCATGCAAAAATTTGAAAGTTTTGAATTTATTTACTGTCAAAGAAATTAACCTTTATAAGTTATTTTATAAATTATTTTATATATTCATTTTTCATCATTTCTTTGACCGCTTGACCTTATAGCAAATAAACTCGAAACTTTCAAAACTTTACATGTACATGCATCACTCATGAAGTACATGAATTTAAACAGTTTGAATTTGTTGCTTCAAGCCAATCTGATATACTTTTGAAGTTGTGCTTACCAAACTCTCTTGATGAGTACATCATATCTTAATTTTGCTCTTTACATGATACTCATGATACCACTATGTTGATATTATACAGTATACACTACATTGAATTGAATAATTTATATTAGCTAACTAAAAGTAAATCAATTATCTACATGTGTAAGGACATTTGGTCTTCCCTGTTTGAGTGAAGCTATTGATACTTATACGATTATACTTGTAAGATGGTGATATTCTTATTGTAAATGCAACATATGTATAAGGACACTATGTTGATATTATAATTATAATTGTATTAATTGGTTTGTATAATAGTTTACAAACTGCCTACGTATTCATTTATGTATATTTAGCTACGCAGGAAGTGGCACATAAAATCTAGTCCAAGTAAAGCGGCGTATACGGTTCATCTTAGTAAACAGTTCTTCGAGAACTCCACCCGACCCAACCGCATCGATCTCCGCGCCACGTCATCTCCAAAAACGGATCCTATCCGTACACGTCATCATTCCCCGGACTCGCTTATAAGAAACCGCGGGCGCTCACAGACTCCCGCTTTTTCCCAAAAGTAATTATAAGAAAACTAACAGGCGCACGTTAGTAGAAAACAATGTACGAGGCTATTATGAGCGTGGATCGCACGACGTCCGAGCGAAGGTTAAGTACGCTCGTGCGCCATTTGGGCGGTGTCTCTTGCTCCTCTTGTTCCCCAACTCACTCTTCTTCTTCTGAAAACTCTAGAATCTCTCGTGCTCCTATGGCGGCTTTCGGATCTGTGTTCGCTAATGTCGTTCAAGCTCCAGAGGATCCGATCCTTGGGGTGCGTGATCCCTCTTTTTTCTCACTTTTTTTTGTCTGATTTGGTGGTGCTTTGATCGTATAGTGTTTTGCGAAGGAAATTTGAGCTTGTGATCTGGTATGGAGTGATCAAATTTAATTGTAAATTTTGTTTGTAAGATGATCAGATGAGAAACTGTTGCTATTGACCCAGTAACTCAAATGGTAGCTCACTAGGATCAAGCCCCCATGGGTACATGTAAGGGGGGACTCTCACTGATTAAAAAATAAATAAAAGATCAGATGAGAAACTGGTGTGATGGTTTTTGATGCAGTTGAATTGATTGGTTCGAGTAAATAAATTCAACAACCCTGATTTCGTTCCTTTGGCTGTGTCAGCCTATATGCTCATCCAAGAAGGTATTTCTAGGAGCTTTGAGAGATTTTTAATTAGAAAATTATTTACTCAGTTCGTAATGAACTAATGATGGGATCCAAACTCCAATATTGAAACGACGTCAATATATGAAAGTCTCGATTCTAAATTACTGATTGTGGGGGTCTTAAAACAGCAATGAAATATCTTCTTCCAATTCCTGGTGTGAAATTCCTGTTCTTGCTGAAAACAGAGTTGTAAGACAAATAATTTCTGAAGCATAATATGTAGAAAGTGGAATATTGAATTTCAATTCTACCTTTGAATTATGTGATGCAAACCACTCTCTCAACCGAATGAGTTTTAAATTTGGTGCAAAATTTATTTTGGTTTTTATCTAATTATCTATGTATAATCTGTTGGATTTTTAGGTTACTGTTGCATATAACAAGGACCCGAGCCCAGTGAAGGTTAATCTTGGAGTCGGAGCATATCGTACTGAGGTGATCCTTATAACATTTTCATTAGGTTGACCTGATAATTACTATGTGTTATAAAGTTTGCTAATTATTTGTTACTTATCTTAATGCAGGAAGGCAAGCCACTAGTTCTTAATGTGGTGAGAAAGGCTGAGCAGTCACTCATCAATGACCCGTATATTCCCTTTTTTAGACTTTTCAAGCTTTAGCACTAAATAAACAAGAAATAGTTATCTTTATTTAATTTTTATTGATGCTTTAAATTAAAGTTGGTGTGATGTTGACCTTGAAAAAGACATGAAATATGCACTTTATTATTTGTCAAGTTGCAGATAAGATCACAACTGCATTTTATAAATAATATAAACTCTGTTTCTTTCAGGAGATAAGCAACTTCTTGTCATTGACTCTTATGCTTTTTTTTTATTTAATTTATATAGACTTTTATGGCATTCATGAAGTACATGTTGTAACTTAATACCCTCAGCTAGTGAGGGACTTAAAAGGGAAACACTGGTGCCATTTTGAATGTGAAAACAACACCAAATGTGCAATTTAATTTTTGTGGAAAAGGTCTTGTCAGATTATAGTGCTACAGTACTGATTAGATTTAAAAAAGTGATGTTTTGTACTTTGCAGGCTTTCTGTTTATTTACAGTGACCCTATTACACGCGTTAGAATAATAATGGTTATTTAAATACAATTCATGCTTGTTTCAGGTCTCGATTTAAGGAGTATTTACCAATCACTGGATTGGGTGAATTCAACAAGCTCAGTGCTAAGCTTATCTTTGGTGCTGACAGGTTAATAATTCCCTAATTATTTTTCTGTAATTCCTTACTGTTTCATTACACTTTTCTCAAGTGGTAATTGATACTCTTTACATATCTCTGCTTAAACAGTCCTGCGATTCAAGAAAACCGTGTGGCTACTGTGCAATGTTTATCAGGAACTGGGTCACTAAGAGTTGGAGGCGAATTTCTTGCAAAGCATTATCATGAAGTATTGGACTTTCTCCCTCTTATTATATTAAATTATTTTATTTTGATTAAGGAGGCAATTATCAAAATAATTTTGCCCTATTCTCTATTACCTTTAAATGTCAACTTAATTTTCAAGGGGGGAGTAAAAGTTTTTTGGGGACATTATGATGGCACTATTTGTTGTCGTAATAATCTGATTTTGAAGTTCCAAATGAGAAAGCCAAACTATTAATCTTCTTATATGTCACCAGCAATGCATATGCATAAAAAATTATAAAATCTATAGTTTGTTTAGTAGAAGATCAAGAATTCAGAAAATGAACAGTCAGTACTCAGTCAGAATAAATTGTGTGCGTTGAATTTTTCATCATTGAACCAAATGACCTCTAAAATTTATATTTTTGAGTGAGCGAATGTTGCTCATCACATAGAACAACATTAATGTACAAGTTTGTCATTTGGAACTCTGAATTTGATTTATTGATGCAAAAGGAGTGTATTCAGGATATGTCATAAAAAAGAAAAAGAATTGTCATTTGATCTTTGTCAAGGAAGTCTGATGATCTTGGAAAAACTCATTCCAATTTTTTGCATGGGTCATTTTGCAGCGCTCAATCTACATCCCAGTCCCAACATGGGGAAACCATCCCAAGGTCTTCATGATGGCAGGCCTCAAGCCTATGTCGTACCGCTATTACGATCCAAGCACACGTGGGCTTGACCTTCAAGGTACCTGCTATTATTCTTTTGGTTTCCTTGTACCCATTGGTACATGCTTATATCAGCACTGGGGTTCCCTGCCATTATTTGCATCTGTACAGTAATTAGTTTATTTGAGACCCAATTTGTTTTTAACACTTCTTTACTGGGTTACCACTTCTGTTGTCTAAAATAAATTATTTTATGTTACAGGTTTGGTTGAGGATCTGACTGCAGCCCCAGAAGGTTCAATTGTACTTCTCCACGCATGTGCACACAATCCAACAGGTTGTGATCCGACTCCTGAGCAGTGGGAGCAGATTAGGCAACTCCTGAGGTCCAGGTCTTTGTTGCCTTTCTTTGATAGCGCTTACCAGGTTAATTACTGCTGACCCAAGATATTATCAACTCAATTTTAATTTTGATTATTCTTATAGTTTCTTCTTTGTTGTAGGGTTTTGCAAGTGGAAGCCTCGACAAGGATGCATTTGCTGTTCGCCTGTTTATTGCTGATGGAGGTGAGTTGCTAATGGCCCAGAGCTATGCCAAGAACATGGGTCTCTATGGTGAACGTGTTGGTGCTCTAAGCATTGTAAGTTTTGTTTTTCAATTAATTTTTTTTTAGTTCTTTTTTTCGTACATTTTACTTGTTTTCCTCTGTCATAAGAATTGACTTTGCAAAATTTATTTTGTAGGTCTGTAAGAGTGTTGATGTGGCAGTGAAGGTGGAGAGTCAGCTGAAGCTTGTGATTAGGCCCATGTACTCCAACCCACCTCTCCATGGGGCTTCTATTGTTGCTACCATTCTTAGGAGCCCGTGAGTTGTTTATTGCACTATTTTCTGATTATGTATTTTGTTTTAGTAGTATGCAATCATTGATGGCTCTAGGTAATGAGAACAGTGCTTGTCATAGTTTTGTTTTAAGAATTTTTTTTCTGATCTGCATGATTATTTAGGTTAGGCTGTTTTTGAATTTTACTCTTTTTTTTTTCTTTTTTTTTCTATTCTCATCATCCTGACATGACAATCCCCGGATGGCGTTAATATAATAAAAACTAGCAATTCAATACTCTGTAACTGGACCAAATGTTATATATATAATAATGTTGGTTTTTATTTTGGTAGAGAATTATACCATGAATGGACTGTCGAGTTGAAAGCAATGGCTGATCGTATTATTACCATGCGGCAGGGGCTTTTTGATGCGCTACAAGCTAGAGGTATCTACTTTGCTATTTGTCTCTGAATTTGATAACACCTGGTTATTTGTCCTTTATATATAATATATAGTTGGGAAGAAGCATTGTTAGTGTCTGCAAATTTAATTTGATATATATTTTTTTATATTGTTTTCATGAAGGTACACCTGGTGATTGGAGCCATATTATCAAGCAGATTGGTATGTTTACCTTTACGGGGCTTAACAAGGAGCAAGTGGCCTTCATGACTCGTGAATACCATATTTACATGACATCCGATGGGTAATTCTTTTTACCAATCCGTTTGTGCTTGTTGGGCATCTTATTCAATATATTTTAGTTTTTTCAGTCATGGTAGCTGTTCAATCGTGGTACAGAACTGTATTTACCTATTAGGATGGTAGATGCCTTATCTACTGATCTGGTCCCAATTCCCTAATCAGATTGACAAACTGTTACTTATTTTGACTTGTACCTTATTTTTTTCGTAAATGTACCCTTTGTTAATGTGCTATATTACCTCCTTGGAGTTGTTTAGGTCCTGGTGATGCCTTGATGACATCTTTTTTGTAACCAATGTTAACTTTAAATATACTGGTTATTTTTGCACAGGAGAATCAGCATGGCTGGTTTGAACAAGAAGAATCTTCCCCAGCTCGCTGATGCCATCCATGCAGCTGTGACCACCATGTGAGACGTGTGGTTGACTGAAATATCTCTTTTACCGGTCTAAAACTTCTGAGACAATAACAATAAGTTGTGCGAGTTATTTTTCTGTAACTACTCGCTCTTGATCTGTTCTCAACAAAGTTTTGAATTTTGGAGGTTTTGTTTATATTCAAGTGCAGTGACTATCGAGCAATGTTTTAAATAGCATTTATAGCGTCATAGCGGGAAGGCTACAAAAAAAGCTATAGCGAATAGCGTAGCTATAGCGGAAGCTATTCCAAATAGCTTTTTTTTTTTACAAAAATTATATTATATATTTGTACTATATATTAACATTATCTAAAGTTTCATAGAACAATAAATAACACTAAATTAATTAAGAAATTATAATATTCATATTGAACTAGCACAAAAGTCTATGGTTCAAAATATCCATAATAATATCATAAACTATTGGTCTTTTTCTATACAAAATATCTTAAGCATCATGATTTTTTTTTTTTTTTTTCTATACAAAATAAATTTTATGGATCTTTATTTTAGCCGATATAAATTGTCTAAAAAAGCCCAATATGCATAGCGCGCTACACGCTATGCGCTATAGCGGACTGCTATTACCGCTATGCGCTATAGCGGACTGCTATTACCGCTATGCGCTATAGCGGACTGCTATTACCGCTATAGTGGCCGTAGCGCAATTAGCGTATTTTCATGCTATAGCTTAGCGTTTATGATCCAAAAACGCTACAGCGCGCTATTTAGAACACTGCTATCGAGTGATAAATAATTATTTTAACCGGTCAATATAAACCTTTGTTTCCTCCAGTGTTGTACTTGATTAAATTGGTGAAATTCTAGCTACCTCCGCTGCACTTGTTGGTAAATTTCAGCTGAGGAATTACTACTTGTGTAGATGAATTCTAGTAATTTAAAAATAATACATTAATAACTGAAAGTAATATTATAATAGACAAATATTATTATCAGATTGATATACTATTTTGTAGTGACTAATCAAAGATTGATATACTAGTGTAGATGAATTTTAGTAATTAAAAAATAATACATTAATAACTGAAAGTAATATTATAATAGACAAGAATTTATTTTACTATCAGATTGATATGGGAATTATATTATAGTTTTATAATCAAGTAGTATCATGAAATGCAGGTAATTTAATTAAATGCTATCGTAAATGAACCAAATAATTTGGTTAATTAAGTAGCAACGAGAGATGTTATCAAGTTATTAAAACAAAATGAAATATATATGGACAAGTATTTACATCATGACTCTAAATAACTAATAAAATTAGAGCATATAAGACTATTTACAAACTATTATAATTGTCTAACTATGACATGCTATTCCAAAAATATTAAGCCTTCCTAGCTAAGGAGGTAAAGTCTAGGTAGAAGTTTAGTAACTAAGACTGAGCTGAGACCTTGGCTTGTCCTAAGGTGCTTTCTGTCCAGATCTTTGCTTGAAATTGCAAGAGGACTTTCAAGTTTTTGGTACAGATTTGCTTAGTTTCTCTGCTTTTCCTTTTCTCCGTGTAGTCATGGCCTATCTAGATTGGGCTGATTAGGTGTGTTTGGTAGAGTTGAGGAGGTTATCCTAGTTTGATTGACACTGCATTACAACTCCAATGCTTCCATGTTTCCTCTTTCTATCCCTCCTTTTCATGTTTCCATCTCTTTTGGATCACAGTCACCATTACAGCAGCTTCGCATTTGAGGTAATGATAATGCTCTTACAAGGGCAGCACGTCTCGAGCGACATGTTTTTAATCGACCTTTTTATTACAGAATATATCATGCGTTAGAACTCGAGCAGAAATACATAAATCAAATATTATAAAACAAGCATTTGTACATGATCATCTTACATATTATTATCTCAAGAGTAAATAATATGAACTATAAGCCCTGAATAATCAAGTGGGGGAGTACTTTGATATGTTGCAAACAAGCCTCTCGATTCCTCGGCTTGTGCTTATGCAATAGTGATGCGAAATGCATGCGTCATCACGTGTGTTAAACACAAATTTGGGTTGAGATTCCTATAACCGTTGAATTACGTACGAAAGGAAAAGAAATTAACTAAATCTCTCCTCCCATGTAGGGCACACAAGGCCCTCTAGTAACCAACTAATTAAATCCCGGTCCCATTCGCTAACTCTAGTGGCGTGAAATTGTCGGGCTTCTCAGTCCTCCCAAGCTCTCAAGGTATGAAAACTTCTTTGGTACATTGTTTTCAGCTGGCTTCTTCAGCATTTTCTCAACTGGATTCAACACGTCTCCTAGGTTACCTGAATCAGGTTTCTTTGTCTCCGGATCTTGATCTGCGCCCCAATCCATGAAGTCCGAGAGAGTCGTCAGAGGAGACGATGCTTTCCTGTTTATCTTCACCACCTCTGGCTCAGAATCGTGTGAAGGCGGCGGCGGTTTCTTATTGTCTGCTGAGAGGTTTCGTGCCAGGTCATCAGCACGGATCACATCTTCAACCCGGTTCAGTACAGTGGAAGCCAGGCTCTCTAAAACTCTTGAGTAGCTCTCCAAAACAGCAAATCCAACATCCTAGAAAAAATTTAACTCGTTATCAGAAGTGTTACGTATGAATTCAGAGAGTGGTACAATTGTAATTGTGCACACTGGCTTATTGCCATTAGTTTAAAATTCTTTAAATTTCAGACACAACAAATTGTATATCTTTCTAATTTGAGTAGGGTTCAAATGCTTGTTTTACCTTTATTTTTAATTTTTTAATAACAAATTTTAAAACTTATATGTCAAAATAAAACCATTAGATGTGATATATATTATTTTCTCTATATGCACATAAAAAAATTATCACTTTTCGATTTTGGTTTTATATATATGAATCAATAAGTTGAAAAATCAACATCTATAATTTATGCAAATCGGTAAGTGTATTTTTGCAAACTCTTGATACTAATCAAAATAAAATCAAAATGTCATGATCTTTTACGTGTGAATAGAAAAATTGATATAGAACATATCTAACGGTTTTAGTTAGATACTTAATTTTAAATTTTAAGTTATTGTAGTTCTAAAAATGGAGACATTTGAACCCTCCTCTTCTAATTTACTGTTTGCATTCAAAACCTTTAAAACTCAATAAATGGTCCAAACTTAATGTGAAAAATCAAATTGTTCTCACCAGAGATTAGCTACTCTGTACCTCTGACGTATGCACTTTTCTTTAGGCAATTTACATGTGAAAACCATGACTAGAGCTGATCCAACCTTATGAGATTTTTGTGTGCTAGAGAAAGTAAAACCCTTTTATTTCTGTTACCTTGTTATGCTCGATCTTGCTCGTATCAAGCGATGATTGAGCAGTGCCCGGGTATCTATGCTTCAATATTTGCAAAATGGTCTCAGCTCTCTCTTCAAACTGCTCCCTCTTCTCTAGGCTGACACCAGATGCTACTCCCCATGGTGACTTGGTATCTTTGTTATGCATCTTTCTCTTCCAAATCACCACTGAGGCCTCTATCCTGTCCTTTAGGTCGCGTATCTTATGCTCGGTTGATAAATCCATTGATGAGATAAAATCAATTGGGTTGAATACATCGTCGGTTATATTCTTGTAAACAGAATCTCCCAGACTTTCCCTTCCATTCTATATATGCCATCAAACAAAAGTACTCAAGTTAGAACCAGATTTTTTTTTTTTTCCTTTTTTTCTGGATAAAAATGGGAAATATGCCTACAGCTTCCATTTTCAGATAACACAAACAGAAATTACTACTTTAAAGAATCACCTACTGCTGTACCAGTACCTAGATTTATTGGTATCTAAACTTATTTCCTAAGAAACTAACCTGTTAAGATACCCCTAATACATCTGATTTCTATCTTGAAAAAAGTACAAGGCCTGTATACAAGGAAACAAACCTTTGGAAGATTCTCTATGTAGGCATCAGGGATCTGCATCTCAGTGAGAACATTTGCATTTATGGCCATGGCAAGCTTTAGAATTTGGTTCGTATCCCTTCTTATCGTTTCAAGATGTTTCCTAGCATCTTCTGACAAACCTCCTGGTTGCAATTTTACAGATGGTAACCACCACTTGTCATCCTGTGTATTCTTGAACTCACTTGAGTCTTTCGAGACGTACCAAAACTCTTGGGTATCCTTGAAAGTTTCCAGATATTGCTGTTTTATAAGAAGAAAAAAAAGATAACAATCAAAATTCTATTACTTTAGTTGAAAAGGAATTCGTTTCTTTTAACAATCAATGAAACAGGGTTACCGGAGTAGGGTCCATATATGCAGTGTTGTTCAAGTGTTCTAAAAGACGGGTACTGCATTAAATGATGCAATTGAACTTAAATGAGTGTTCTCATTTTTGTATTTCTTGCATTTTTATCAAATTGTTCACATTTCTGTACAACTATTTAATACACGGCTACGGAAGTACTATTTGATTTTCACTTCTACCAGGGAGGATAGCATTTCTATGTTTCTTTTATGTACCACAATGTTTCTATTTCCTGCAGCTTGAAATGAAACTTGCTAAATACCATATTCCGGTACCTGCGGTGCTAGCATAAAACATGCCAATCTGTTTTTATTTATATCCTAGAGCTATATAAAAAAATCACAAATACATAAATAAGCATTTCAAGCAGCATCTCCTTTCATCTATTGCTTGAATTTACTTATAATAGTTTTATTAAGTGGCATGAAATAATGCAGGTATTTCATGGGCTCATGAATGTCGAAAAGGAAACTTAACGTAGAAATTAAAAGGATGTGAATCTATTTAAGATCTAATCTCACTTACAATTAGCATGGCATCGATTTTGCGCAAGGCTGGGATGCCCATGTGGAGATCATGCCTTTGTTGATTCCGCATTACCTGATAGGAAAATACATATCAGATTACTTTTGTTCAAATACATATCAGATTACTTTTGTTCAAGATATAAAAGCCACTAACTAAGATATCTACAGTATCACATTTTGGAAGCACAGGCAAGTCAAATCAGAAATCATGTTGAAGTAACAAATCTTTTTGGAGCCAAACATTGGGGTTTCAATCATATAAATTTTTCATGCAGAATATGGGGTCAATTTTACAGTTACATAGCATTTTACTCTAAACTATATAGAAAAACATGTATAAGCACATAAATTTTGAAAATGAATGGGGGTTGATTCCCTCTTACTGAATCCGCCATTGATGATATCATAGATATAAAACCTGTATTATCTCCCCCTAATTAACTGTATCCAGGGTAAAAGTTTATTCAATTTAACATACAATGTGATTTTAATCTACTTGAGATAGTTAGCTGATCTATTTATAAAAATTATTACCTCCATTATGGTTCCATTAGTATGTAATTGTTTCGTAGGGACTAGTACAACGATATGATCAGTGACTGCTAAAAGCCAATCTATCTCCTTCTTCCATCTTGCCCTCCTTTCGGGTGGCATGGGCTCAAGGCGCCGTTGCTCTCCAAATACGGAAGCTAAAAGATGCATGTAATTGTTAAACTTGTTTCGAACTTTTCAAGTAGAGAATTAAAATGAAAAGATGGATGCCTTTTTAGAAGATGAGTAATTTATTTTCATACTGGCGAAAACAATTACCACTGTTTCTAATTATAATCAACCTCTGTTGTATATTCCTGTCTTTGGACATTTTGATAGTTTCTAATTTGGAAAATTTTCAACTAATTTCGTAACGAACAATTTAAACCACAAAAAAACGCAAGCCTTTAAAATTTATTAAACTACAAGTTGAAATGTAGAATTGTCTTCATCCAATTTTTCTTACAATGATTCTTTCTGAGGCTGAAGAACATCAAAATTGTGCTCAACTTGGAAAAATAAATGTAAGTTTAATGTTATATTAAAGGAAATCTAAATATAAATTTCTTGATATGATCATTATGATACCTGCAAGATTTGTTATTGCATTGGACAAAGTTAAAGCCGGAGAAACTCCTTTGCGGCCGGAGCCCGACATGTCTTCACATAACAACAACTTTGCAAACTTTTCCTTCATCAGTGCCATCTCTGAAAAATAAAATAACATCATTACATACATAAATTTGCTTACAACTACTATTCAATTTTTATGGTTTGAGAAAAAAATATAAAATAAAAACGATCTTCTGACAAGTTTTATTTGCAGCAAAAAAGAAACGATCACGTTGAAATTCTAGAGAAAACTTATATTGTTTAAAAAGTATGTAAAACAAGTAATATATATATAACTTTTTAGGTTGCTTTACCGGATAGTATTTCTTCTTTAGTTAATTCCGGACCGTCATTGGTTTCAAGCACGGTCCCTATCTGCTGTACCTCAAGCTGTTGGCTCCCTACAATGTTTTCACCGACCGTGATATCATTACTACTCTCGTGAGGTTGGCTGTGAGCCCTACGGGCAGAAGAATCGAACATGTGCCTAAGCTTCAAAAACCTGTCAAGGCTATTCCCTCGCTTGAGGAACCGAACCATATCACGGAGAGTATTCACTTTGGGCTAATAAGAGACGAGCTGTAATTTCATCGATCAGTTCCTTCAATTGCTGAAATTATATAAGGACAGGATACAGAGAGAAGAATCACCTACAATCTCAAGCAAATAGGTGCTTCTTCTCAGAATTGTAGGATGATTTTCTTCACCTCTCTAAATCACACTTCTTTTGAGAAAGAGAAGGTAAAAGGAGGTGTATGTGTGTGTGTTGGCTAATTTAGGATGCTTGGCTGTTCTACAGAGAAAAAGATCTAAATTTTAGATGATCAAGCTGTGAATCTTTTTCACCCTTTTTCTGGTGTCTTTGTATTTTTCTGGCTTTTCTTTTTGCAGAGTGAAACTTGGAAATGTATGGTTGTGAAAAAACCAAAGAGAAAAATGAGTGTTAAGAGTGCAAGAGGGATAAAAATAGAAAATTTCGTTATAATTCCGTTATTTGTTTAAGGCTGGGGGTAGTTTTCAGGCACTGGAAATTTATAAATGAGCGATCAAACTTTGAAGTACAAGAGCAATATTTTTTTGCCACCAAAGGGAGGATCAAATTTTATTACGGCTGGGCTGGATTTGCTTTGGGCCTAGCAAAGGCTGTATTCAAAGACAGAGTCAGACTTTTGATATTTCTGCAAAAAATGAAAATTATTTTTACTATTTCATAACATTTCATTGTAATTATATACAAAATTATACATTAGAGCATCTCCATTCCAGCAAATTTTTAACAATTAAAGAGATTCATAATTTCTAAATCACTTCATCCTAAAAATTTAATTAGTTGTTTATTTAATTTTAGAATTGTTTTAAAACAAACTTGTTAATTTAAAAACTGTGGTACATCTCAATAATTATCTTAGCAATTTAAAAGAAATCACGTTGTAGATACTCTTAGTATAATTTTTTCTTAAAAAAATGAGGTCAATTGACTTCCCGCCTCTGACAGTCTGACTGTATCCAATAAATAAACTAAAAAGAAGGAATTCCGACCTGCCGGATTCGAACCAGCGACCTAAGGATATCTGCTACGACTACAGTCCTCCGCTCTACCAACTGAGCTAAGGTCGGTTACTGATTGGTAGTCCCAATAAAATTATATATCATATATATATATTTTAATAACAACAGTCCTCCTAATAGTAACGCTAATGAGAACTCTCAACTCTGGTATGAAATGTAAGTCTAATAACAGTACAACTTATAATTGTTTAGTTAAAAAGTAAATAAATAACGTTATTGATCTATTATGCTAACATAAGTTATGTCTCCTTCATTTGCTCATATCTTGACTTATCATATACTAGCTCAGTACATCCATCTACTGTCCTACTACAGATACATCTTCACATGTCAGAGCATCTACATCCCAGCAACTCAAATGAGTTTCTAAATAACTGTTAACCACCTTTTATAAATTAAAGTCTCTAAAGTTTCTAACTCTCACATCTCTGAAATTAATTTTAGAGTTTCTATTAAGTTACGTCAGCAATAAATTAAAAATGAGAAATAATTTGAGCCAATCATTTAGCCAGCGTAGAGTTTATAAATAATTTTTAATAAGAAACTTTTCTGCATAGTTTCTAAATAAGAAACTCTCATACATCTCTGAAACTGAATTAGAAACTCTCATAATATCAGAAATGTAGATGCTCTTACTCTAGACCTTTCGGTGGCTTGATTCATGAGCTTGACTCATATCTAAATTTTAAGTACCACATATTTTCTAACGTGTTTTTTTTAAGTACATAAAATTGTAAGTATCGAAAATATGTAAACAATTTTTTTTTAAATATTGGTAGAGGCTATCAAGTTATAAACAAAAATTTTAAATGAAATAAAAATACCTCAAAATATTAAGCTTTATAAAGAAGGATATATTTTTCAAATTTGTTTTTAAATATTTGTAGAGGCTACCAAGTTATAAAGAAAAATATTGAAATAAAATAAAAGTACCTCAAAAATATTAAGCTTTATAAAGAAGGATATATTTTTCACACATTCAGACTTTCATTCACTTAATATTTTTTGCAAATTGGAGATCCCAAACATGAAGGAATTATCAAAATTACCCAAAATTAGACGAGAAAACCATGCATATTCTACTAGTTTGTTTTTGTAATGTTAAAAGAGACGTAGCTCAAATTAAGCCGAAAATTTTATTTATACCATTTTTTCAAAAAAAAATAAACCAAAACATCTCTGTACTGAGGTCACACTGGTGATCTGCGGCCCCAAATACAGAGGTCCGCACAATGCCGATGCGGCTCCTCAGAAGACCGCAGATTTTGAGTTATTTTGTCTTTTAAGTTTGAAATTTTGAGTTATTAATTTTTTTTAAAATGGAGGCATGATGGAGGCACAAAAAATGAAGGCATTTGAACCCTCCTCTAATAAAAATATAACTTAAGAAATAACTTAATTTATCTATGAGTAGAGTTAGAATGCTTCGTTATTTACGTGCCCCGTTTATATCTCACATTCTTATCTTCATTTTCAAAGTTCAAATAGTCGATCCGAACCGCTAAATATCTCCATATTAAAATTTGCTTGGAGACTAAATTTATATTTCTTTGAATTTTTTTTACTATTTTCAGAAAGGTACAAAATCACTTTTTTTAGAATATTGTGGATCATATAAAAACACTAATTTTGTACCTATTTAAAAAAATATAAATTATTTTCATAAAAAATAAAATTTGGCCTCCGCCTGTGTAGTTTCTACACAGCCTGTTCCAAGCCAGAAAAAAGGATAAGGGTTTGTGATAGGCTTGGCGAGCCAGCGGTCAAAAAACAATATCTTTATGGAAATGAAACACTCACTAATTGAACAGGAGTAGTACTAGGATAGGTGACCTCCTAGGAAGTCTCTGTGTTGCTAATTCCGGTTTGGTTTCATTTCTAGCCTACTCCAACTTGTTTGAAAATAAAAACTTTAAAGAAGAAGAAGATAAAATTTGACCTCATGTACATTTTAATATAGATATCACGTTAACTAATTTGGATTGATTATTTAAATTTTAAAAATAAAGTACACTATGATTAAGACTTTAACCCTACTCCTTATCTATTATGATAACATTTAAGTCATGTCTCCTTAACTTATCTATACTAGCTCAGCACATCTATCTACTGTCCTACTACATACACATCTTCACATGTTTTATTTTAAGCCTTTCTAGCGTATATGTTTTGCCAAATACTCTTTTTAGGTGAGGGTTCAAATACCTACTGTTTTTTATGTTTTATTGTGTCTTACATTTTAGAATTTTATTTTCAAAATTTAAATTGTCGATCTGAACCGCTTAACATGATCTATATATTAAAATATACTTAGAGATCAAATTTTATATCTTTTGAAACTTTTATACTATTTTTTTAAGATAAAGTACAAAATTGTAGTTTTGTATCTAATTAAAAAAATAATATATTTTAATATGAATATCATGTTAACAGAAATATAAAATACGAGACATGAAAGGAATGAGATATTTGAACCCTCCTCATTTAATAAGATATCTAAACAAATACATTTAAATGAAATAATAGTACCTCGAAAATATTAAGCTTTATAAAGAAGGATGTCATTTTTCACACGTTCAGATATTCATTCACTCAATTTTTTTTGCAAATTGGAGATCCCAAACACAAAAAAATTATCAAAATTACCCAAAATTAGACGAGAAAACCATGCAGCTTCTACTAGTTTGTTTTTCTAACGTTACAAGAAACCGTAGCTCAAATTAATATGTACAATGTACAATATTTGTTCTATATTTTGCCCCCAAATCCTAAGAAACAGTGAGCAAATTAGGAAGCAGCCCCTTTAAAAATGAGAAACCTAAGAGACTCCAAGTTGAAGTAGATGAAGGTCCCTTGTGTATGTGTGAAATAGCATCCGAAATTCGAACCAACCACGCACTGCCACCCGGACCCGTAGATCAGGTCAAACTCCTGCATTCATAATTAACATAAATGTCAAATTTAATAATTCACAGTTACCGCTAAGCATTTGGTATTTTTCTTAATTTATTGTTTAATAATTCACTGGTACTGTACCAATGAGTATCAACTACCGGGTAAAGATTTTAACAGAGCAATTTTGACTTCATGCAGCGCAGGAACCATATGCAGTGCTGTTTTGATTCCGTAGTCTGTGCGCTGCATGAAGCCAAAATTGCTCCATTAAAATCTTTACCCCAATTACTCCATCTTCGCTTGATTTCTTTCTTTCAATTTCTTGTTTAATTGATGCTTTAGGTACCGGGCATGTTCCGTACCGATCACTGGTACATCAGCATCGATCTGCTAAGAATCCCATATTGATTAGGAGCTAAATACTTTTTTTAAGGAAAGAGAAATGTGGAACCTTCTTTATGTGCGCCGCAATGCTTCTACAATCCAAAACATCGAACAAATCGAGCGCCTCCGACGCAGTCGACATCGCTTGGTGCTGCATCTTGAGTGGCATGTCGGTGTCTTGAATCATTCCCTTTCCTTCCAACATCTTTTGTTAAAGAGAGATCAACGATTGGAGATATTTTGATAGATTTTGAACTGGTAATGTTGAAACTGAATGAAGAGATTTTGCACTTGGTTCTAACCCTTTTTATATTGGAAGAGATTAAGGGGAGCTTTCCTGTTTCATTGCGACATGCTAGCGACAATCTTTGGAAGAATTAAAGTATTTAATAGGGTTAATTTTTAAAATAATATTATAATAATATTAAGTAGTGGATAAAGGACTTGAGGCTATGATGAGTTGTTCTGATTCCAGAACTGTGTATAAACTAGAAGAATGGATGGCTATTCTCTCCAGTTATACTAGCACTGTCTATTTCCGGTGATTGATTGATTTCAAGTCCGGCAAGAGGCGGATCTAAGGCTTAGCCAAAGGTGGCTAAGTCACATCTATGATTTTAACATTTTAATTATACATATAGATCTTTTTTAAACTTTGTATATAGTCTAGCTACTCTCAACAAATAACATACGTTTAGTTGTAGTCTAGTGGTTAAAGCTTTATTTTATAATTGAGAGATCTTGAGTTCAAATCTCACTCACTACAATTGTATATTTTAATTTTCAGCCATCCATATTAAAAAAATTTAGTTCCGCCTCTGAAGTCCGGAAAGAACGGACGTTTCCAGTGCGTGAAGACTGGAAAGGTTGTAAGGAGATACTTTGAGATACATATCCAAATAACCTCATGAGTCATGCCACGGCAGATATTTTTAAACTGCTTGGATTTTGGTCTTTATCCAAGTGAAACCACTTTACAGTGATTCTTCTTCCGTGACAGTGTTTTGCATCTCCCATCGTGTACCAAACTGGGGTAGAAAGGGCAACCATGCATATGTGAAAATTACTGCTCACTCTGGATAATAACATTTTTAGTACCTTTGACTAATACGTTATCATCGGTGCAAGAGGATGAATTAGACTGAGTTGTAAGTTTTGAACCGAATTTTTTATTAATATCCAAAAAAAATATTAAATTTTAAAATATATATCTATTTGACAAGATTTCGAAAATTATCCAAACTGCATATTTATTTTTCGGTTTTGAAATTCCAAAACCACAAAAAAAAAATTGCGGTTTTGGTTTTGGAATTCTAAAACTACAAATTTAATCTGCAATTTTAAATTTTAGAAATATTTTATATATATTTTTTTAAAATAGATAGAATACTATATTTCGATGACATTTGAACAATTCTAAAAAAAATGAAAAGCACCTGCAATCTCTGATAATCTGCCGATATTTTTATTAATACCCCAAAAAAAAACAAATTATCAAATCTGCCCCCACCCCAAACTTATTTTTAAATCTACCCCAACCGCCCGTCCACTGGGCGGTCCAATTTCCCCACATGACCGCCCAGCAGCTGGGCGGTCCACTCTTCATAGCTGACCGCCCAGCTGCTGGGCGGTCCGCTATTATTTTTTTTTTATAAGCGGTCCGACCCCCCCCAGACCGCTCTCTTCTCTCTCTTTTCTTCTCTGCCTCCCCGCCGCCCCGCCGCCCGAAAACCTCCACCAGTGGTCCCTCTCTCACTACCAAGTCTCTCTCTCCCTCTCTCTCTCTCTCTTGAACTCTCTCTCTCTTCCTCTCTCTCTCCCTCTCTTCCTCTCTCTTCAAATCTGCCTCTCTCTCTCTCTTCCTCTCCCTCTTCCTCTCTCTCTCTCTTCTCTCTCTCTCTCTCTCTCTCACCCGAACCCTAATTTTCGGCCATCTCGGCGACAATCCGATTATTTTCGAGTAAGTCTCTAAATAATTTTTTTAATTTATATTTTGTATCTTGTATTGGCATTGGAACGATTGGTAGAATTGAATTGTTAATTATCTTGTGCGGGTTGTTGATTTTCCCGACACGATTGAATTGTTCAAAATTAGGGTTTCCAAGTTTAGGGTTGAATTGTTAAATTAGGGTTGAATTGTTAAATTAGGATTTAGGGTTGAATTGTTAAATTAGGGTTGAATTGTTAAATTAGGGTTTAGGGTTGAATTGTTAAATTAGGGTTTAGGGTTGAATTGTTAAATTAGGGTTTAGGGTTGAATTGTTAAATTAGGGTTGAATTGTTAAATTTGGGTTGAATGGTTAAATTTGGGTTTAGGGTTGAATTGTTAAATTTGGGTTTAGGGTTGAATTTGTTAAATTAGGGTTTAGGGTTGAATTGTTAAATTTGGGTTTAGGGTTGAATTGTTAAATTTGGGTTGAATTGTTTAAATTTGGGTTGAATGGTTAAATTAGGGTTTAGGGTTGAATTGTTAAATTAGGATTTAGGGTTGAATTGTTTAAATTAGGGGTTAGGGTTGAATTGTTTAAATTATGGTTGAATTGTTAAATTAGGGTTCAGGGTTGACAAAATTGGAGTTTATAAGTTAGGGTTTATAAATCAGGATTTATAAGATAGAATCTTCTGTTTATTGAAATGTAGTATGGTCAGAACTAGACGGGGACGTGCATGGGATGCCCCTCTGGAGACGGGGGAGAGTTCACATGATTCCGGTGCAGAGGCATCCGGTGCAGCGGCATCCAGTGCAGAGGCATCAGGTGCAGAGGCATCCGGTGCAGATGCTCCCTTTGGAGATTATCCCCCTCACCATCCTGACACATTTAGTCCTCTTCTGTGGACCCCACATGTCAGGCACCGTGTCTCACTTGCATCTATGGAGGTACGTTAGATTTGTATTCCTAATTTAAATAGCATTATTTAACATTACAGATAATTAGACGTTTATATTGAAATCATTGTAAAATGCAGGACACGACGATGTTGACAGTGAGGCATCGCACCCCCGAGATACCATACGTCCGTCACCCGTTGATGGAGCAGTGCATCATGCATCTCGGGTTGTATCAGTTGGCCACCATGCCTCACTGTGATATTGACCAGGCTCTCGTTTGCGGTCTGGTGGAGAGATGGCGACCGGAGACGCATACATTTCACCTTCCGGTTGGGGAGATGACAGTCACACTAGGTGACGTCAGCGCCTTATGGGGTTTACGGATAGATGGCGACCCCATCGGTGGTGTCTCAGACCATCCGGACCTGTTGCACATGATACCGGAGCTGCTGGGGGCCGCTCCGACGGACTTGCAGAAGAAGAAAGGAGAGGAGGAGTACCGGTATTCACAATACTGCATTAGTCTTGCGGCGCTCCGCAGTTACTTCCACCGGCGTAGGATCACCCCCGATACACGTGACGAGCGGGCCGTTCTGAGGTAATCACAAACAGTTGCAAATTATGGGGTTATGTATTCAACAAAAAATGTAGTTATTTATGTCTCTAATTTATATTGCAGGTACGTGAGGGCGTTTGTCATGGATTTATGTGGCAGCGTCATGTTTGTCGATTCCAGCAGTGACGCAGTCCCGATTATGTTCCTCTCTCTGCTGAGGGACATTCAGCGGCCGTCGAAGTGGAACTGGGGTGGAGCCGTGCTCGCCCACTTATACCGGGGCTTGTGTCATGCTTGTCTGGTAAGTTTGTACAAATATTTTAATTTTTTTATTACAAATATTAGGGTTCCATATTTATCAGAAGTGCACCGCATGTCCAAAATTTAGGCGACGAACAAGCAGATTGCCGGACCGCTTCTTCTACTCCAGCAGTGGTCCTGGTCACATATACCGGTGTGTCGACCTGTTCCTCCAGCTCAGGCGGGGTTATGGATGGGAGATGACCCCGAGAGACGTCCGGGGTACGGTGCCATATGGGGTACTCCCCACACATACAAGGACATGGGCATGGGGAGGTCCGTGGGGATTTTGTATGTCCGGGGTCAGCTCCAGATGCTTTACGAGGCGAGCATCACCTGGTACCCCTATCATCTGTTCTACGATCGGGGCCTTCTGTGCCAGCTGACATTAGAGCAGAGATATCTCTCATTTTATCGGGGGCCGTGCATATGCTTCTGGATAGTTGAGTATCACTATCCTGATCGAGTGCCCTGTCAGTTTGGCTTGGATGCCTATGTCCCTGATTTTCCAGAGTTGGGCGAGCAGCAGACCACCCAGCTGCACAGGTAACTACCTATTGCCTTATTGTTTGTCTATTTTATTACTTGTTCAGCCATACACGTTACTAATTAATTTATATTGCAGCACTAAACACAACAAGCCCAAAGTCGACTGGAGCACGCGTTTCTGGGAGCATTACCAGCGTGCTGTAAGGCCGGAGGATCACTTATGGACCCCGCCTCCAGCTCCAGATGCCCCTATGCCGGTCGAGCCTTGGAGATCGCGATACTTAGTCTGGTACCAGAGATGGGGCATGCCGATGGTTTATCTACAGGGGGACTATGGTGATGCTCTTCGACGGAGACTCACGGGTGACGGATCTAGGACTTACTTGCCTTTCGGCCCGATCCATGCTCGTTCGGTATGTTTAAATGAAACTGACATGCTTAAAAAATTGTAGTTATTTATTCATCTTCTAATAATAATAATGAAAATACATTGTGTGCAGATTTTGACCGCTATTAGAGGAGTGGCACACAGCTTGGTGTGCATGGCGAGAAAAAGTTGGAGAGCGATAGAATGTCAAATGCTCCAACACAGTGCACCGATCGTGGAGGACTCTGGGTGGGACAGGCGCCTGGTTGGTATGTTGCACGATGCTAGGGAGGACATCAATTGGCGCGAGATAAAGGCCCCACCACCAGATCCGGAGCAGCCTAGAGCTTATATCTACGCTGAGGAGATGCCGCCACCTCCTACAGGTAATAATATGTCATACAAATGATCATTATTAAGCGTCTCTTTAAAAGATCATTCTTATTAATTTATCTTCATTTCTGCAGATGATGACTCGGGGTGGGCGATCCACCAATGGGTGTTGAACAACAACGCGTGGAACGCGTACTACAACGAGCATGGAGTTCCAGTGCAGCAGACCGAGGTAGCAAAAGTTCATTATTTAATTAATTTACTCGTTACTTCTATGTCTCTAATTTAACATTGTTTACATACAGGATGAAGCTGCCGCCGCCGCCGCCGTTTTCTCATTGGATGACCTCACTGGAGATGAGGGCAGATGGGAGCCAGCTAGCTCCCACATACCGCAGTATATGGAGCCCAGACAGCACGACGGCGAGGCCAGTGGGAGTGGGGCACAGACTGCAGATGGCTTTGCCTCTGCTATATTTGGCACACCGCCTCCGGCCACGTATCCTCCTACTTGGGAGGCCGATCCGTGGGTGTTGTGTACACAGCCGGGAATCCATGGGGAGCATGCATTACACCTGGGGGAGGACCCATGGGCACGCGAGGCCGTACACGATGACATGCAGGTGGATGAGGTTCCCCAGAGGCGTCCGCCGTCGCAGAGGGACCGCCATGCACCTACTAGGTTGGAGCTCTCCGGACCTCGCCCTCGTCATCGCTGTTAGGGTTTTTATATTTTTTTAGTTTGATAGGTTTCTAGTATTTTATGTTTGGATTATTATATTTCATGTTTGGACTGTTATGTTTCTTGTTTAGACTTACCATTTAGATTACCTACTTTTGTTGTTTAGACTTACCATTTAAAAACATTTAAACATTAACAAACTAAATATAAAACTAATCAATTATATTAAAGCTAGACAATTACATAACATATAAAAATAATCGTCAATTATAAAAATATAATCGTCAACAAATAATAAATATATATCATACAATTCAATATAGTAAACAATCAAACAAATTATTACAACAATTTAATATAAAACATTCAAACAAATTAAAACATAAAACCGCCATAAAAAAAAAAAAATAATACCGGACCGCCCAGCTGCTGGGCGGTCAGGTGGGGAAATGGACCGCCCAGTGGACGGGCGGTTGGGGTAGATTTAAAAATAAGTTTCGGGTGGGGGCAGATTTGATAATTGTTTTTTTTTTTTGGTATTAATAAAAATATCGGGATAATCTGTCTTGAGCCTCAAGAAAGATCACAAGTGATTTTGCAAGAAGAATATTTGTGGCTCATCTGCTGTAGTAATGTGTGTGCTGCGAGAAGATTATGTTGTTATTTGCATGGATTATATATTTATATTTGATTGGTAACGTTGAAATATTAATAGTTATTTAATTGTTGTTATTATTATTTTTTAATATTAATAATGAGCAACAATAATAGTTAAGTTGTAAGTTGTCATAATAGTAAATATATTAGTTTATCATTGAAATCAAATAAAAATTATTACCACGGCTCAAATTTATTAGATATATTACCTACCATATGTTCATCAAAGTATTTGTTTTAACATTATTCATGAATATTTTTTTTTTTGAGGAAAATATCCGTAGGTGTCATTATTCATGTATATGCTTTTGATAAGCACACACATTCCATCTCAAAATTTTCTAGTCAGTGAGATATGAATCCAAATTCTCACAATTACTGAAAATAGTACTAACCGCTAGAGGAGGCTGAACTACATAATAACTTTAAAGAATAAAAATTCAATTAAAATAATTATTTTAACATACGGGTACCACTTTGTCCTCTTTGGAAATTGTTTTGCTTTTCTATGAAACTGGAAAGCCCGCCAGACCAGTACAAACTGTTAATGAGAAACTTTGTTGTTTTTATAGAAATTTTATAGAAATTTACGGATCTTGGACCAACTTTGTTGTTTTTTAATATGTAAAATGGTATTATTTTGTTATTTTTTATTATGTAAACTATACTATTTTTATTGTTTCTTATTATATTGATTGTTTGTTTTATCTAGTATCCGATTAGTTAATGGGTTTGAACCAATAGTTATTTTAATCCGATTCCTGTCCTCCCTGGCAGAAATCTTGCGTTCGCCCCTAACTTACCCATGGATACTACATGATCTCCTTAATTCATACAGATTTTTCTCTCTTTTTTTCTCTCTCCAGTGCGAATTTTTTTTTTAGAAAAAACCCGTAAGTGTACTACATTAATTCAAAAGCACCTGAAAACAGTTACATTGTAGAAAGAGTAAATATAAAGAAGTCTTCCTAAAAATCAAAAGCAAAGGTACCTAGAAAATTAAAATCTCCCAACAGAATTTAAAAGTCCTAACTACCCGCTTTAATCATTTCTCAAAAAACAAAATCTACCCGCTTTAATCAAATTAACTCCAGTGAGAAAGAAGTTCAAAACACCTGAGATGCTTTAATCAACTACTAATTATTTTTAATTTTTGAATAAATTAAAGGTTTATTTCTTTTAATTTTTAAATCATTTTTCAATAATTCTCATCAAACT
The DNA here is from genome assembly GCA_011114355.1 of Carex littledalei. Classification (NCBI taxonomy): domain Eukaryota; kingdom Viridiplantae; phylum Streptophyta; class Magnoliopsida; order Poales; family Cyperaceae; genus Carex; species Carex littledalei. The sequence continues at coordinate 5,592,678 of CM022081.1, forward strand.
CAGCAATTCTGTGGTCTGTATCAACAGAGCCTAATAACCATAGTGAAATTTAAACCCTCTTTTTGAAAGATATTAAATAGCCAATATCACAAATATAAATAAAATATAATAACAAGGATAATGCTTAATGCACTGTAGACACTAGAGTACAATCAAAAGAAGCCTTATTGAAAAGTAAGTCTGCTGCCTACGGGCTTTTTCCAAAAAAAAAAACTAGAAAAATAGCAATGACACTTTATTTTTCTTTTTTTTTGGAAAAAGCCCGTAGGCGGCAGACTTATTTTTCAATGCTCTAGTGTCTACAGTGCATTAAGCATTATCCTTGTTATTATATTTTATTTATATTTGTGATATTGGTTATTTAATATCTTTCAACACTAGGGTTTAAATTTCACTATGGTTATTAGGCTCTGTTGATACAGACCACAGAATTGCTGAGTTTGATGAGAACTGTTGAAAAATGATTTACAAAAGAAATAAACCTTTAATTTATTCAAATTAAAAATAATTAGTAGTTGATTAAAGCATCTCAGGTGTTTTGAACTTCTTTCTCACTGGAGTTAATTTGATTAAAGAGGGTAGATTTTTTTTTTTTAGAAACGATTAAAGCGGGTAGTTAGGACTTTTAAATTATGTTGGGGGATTTTAATTTTCTAGGTACCTTTGCTTTTGATTTTTAGGAAGACTTCTTTATGTTTACTACTTTCTACAATGTATTTTCAGGTGCTTTTGAATTAATGTAGTACACTTATGGGTTTTTTCTAAAAAAAAAAAAGTTCTTGCTGGAGAGAGGAAAAAAGAGAGAAAAATATGTATGAATTAAGGAGATCATGTAGTCATCCATGGGTGAGTTAGGGGTGAAGACAAGATTTTTGCCAGGGAGGGCAGGAATCAGATTAAAATAGCTTATTGGGTTCAAACTCATTAACTAATCAGGTACTAGATAAAAAAAAACAATCAATATAATAAGAAACAATAAAAATAATATAGTTTACATAACAAAAAAAATAACAAAATAATACCATTTTACATATTAAAAAATAACAAAGTTGGTCCAGGATCCGTAAATTTCTATAAAATTTCTATAAAAACAACAAAGTTTCTCATTAACAGTGTTTTTGCATTGGTTTGGCGGGCTTTCCAGTTTCAGAGAAAGACAAAATAATTTCCAAAGAGAGCAAAGTGGTATCCATATGTTAAAATAATTAATTTAATTGAATTTTTATTCTTTAAAGTTATTATGTAGTTCAGCCCCTCTAGTGGTTAGTACTATTTTCAGTGATTGTGAGAATTTGGATTCATATCTCACTGACTAGAAACATTTTGAGATGGAATGTGTGTGCTTATCAAAAGCATATACATGAATACTTACACCTACGGATATTTTCCTAAATAAAAAATATACATGAATAATGTTAAAACAAATGCTTTGATGAACATATGGTAGGTATATATCTAATAAATTTGAGCCGTGGTAATAATTTTTATTTGATTTCAATGATAAACTGATATATTTATTATTATGACAACTTACAACTTAACTATTATTGTTGCTCATTATTAATATTAAAAATTAATAATAACAACAATTAAATAACTATTAATATTTCAACGTTACCAATCAAATATAATCCATGCAAATAAGTAAATAACAACATAATCTTCTCGCAGCACACACATATTACTACAGCAGATGAGCCACAAATATTCTTCTTGCAAAATCACTTGTGATCTTCTCGAGGCTCAAGACAAACACTTGAGACTATTATCTTGAGAGTAGGTCCGATGGGCATCGGACCTACTCTGGTTTTATGGATTTAATCACCGTCGATTTGCTTCAAAATTCGTGCTGAATGCTTTAAATTTCGTGTGAGTCTGTTTCAATTTTTGTGCGCACAAATCTTAAATTAGATCAGACGGTCATCATACTCGTTAAACCTAAAAGTAGGTCCGATGGACATCGGAGTATCGGACCTACTCCGTTCTCCAAGACAAATTATCAGAGATTGAGAGGCATTCATTTTTTTTAAGAATTATCCAAATGTCATCAAGATAGTATTATACTATTTTCAAAGAAATATATAAAATATTTTTAAAACTTAAAACTGCAGATTAAATTTGCAGTTTTGGAATTCCAAAACCAAAACTGTAATTTTTTTTGTGGTTTTGAAATTCCAAAATCGAAAAATAAATATGCGGTTTGGTAGTTTTCGAAATCTTGTTAAACATGGTATAGATTTTAAAATTTAATATTTTTTTTGGATATTAATAAAAAATTCGGAGTTTTGAATCTCATCAGGAACAGATCGAGCCATGATAATTTGTATGGTGGGACAAAATTTTTGGAAGGCATGCTTTTGTAATTATTGTGAATATTAAACATATTGTTATAATTTTTTTGGAGAAAAAACATAGAAATTTAAGTATGCTTTAAACAAATTCAGAAGTAAACACAATTTTACAATTTTGTGAAGCTTAAGTATATTTTATAATTAAAAAAATAAAAATAGAAGTATATTTGTGAAATTTTTTTAGCAAGGTGTCCGCAAGTGTCCCCCCTAACTCCACTTAGCTCTACCACTTAATCTCATGTCATACTAACTCTAATAGACAGACTTTTAAAATAATTAATCAATTAATAATATATAAATTTGGGGTAAAATATTTTTGATTCATCGCAGTCTTGAACATGACAAAATTTACGAACTAAAACAAAATAGAGAACGTATATCACAAACATGAAAGGAGATGAATTGATAATTTGATATTGTCAATATTGTGTTAAAAAATGAAGGGTACATTTTTTTATGTCTCAATAAATAGATAATAGCAAGTCAATCATATCATTACAAGAATTTTATTTATTCAATTTAATGTTTGGTAGAGAAGTATAATGGGTAAAACTGTGTAGATGTTTAGCAATACTATCGTAGGTAAAATTTATTCATAGCTGTAATTTTGAATTGGGGCCCAGCAATTAAAACTTGGGAATGGTTCCGTTTCGTATGATATAAATCCTTACGCATGCTTAATCGTGACTGGGATCAGGATCAGGATCAACTCAAACTCAAACAGTAGGCGCTGAGTCAGTAATGACTCGGTTGATTCGATGGGAATTTATGGCCTTGTCGGTGAGATCGGAAGCAAAGGGAATTCGTATCCACTGAACTAACTCAATCTTTGGGTTTTGGATCGCGATTGTCTGATTTGAATTTGCAAAAATTCATTTCTGAAGTGAGCGCACACATTCCGACGACGAATTCAAATTCCGAGACGATCCCGAACGATGAATTCAAATCAGACGGTTTCGATCCAAAACCCAAAGATTGGGTTACTTTAGGGGAATGTGGACCCGAAGCAAAGGTCGAGTCAGTTACTCAGTTCACAGTTCACACCGCATCAAACTATTTTTTTTTATATTTTTAGAAATTAAAAAATTAATTTGTCGAAAATAACATTACATTGTTTTTTCTTGATAAATGAAACCCATCCTATTTTTGATAATTTATTTTTTGTTAATTTCAAAATAAAATTGGCGTCAAACTTGCCGTGCACATTTCTGATTCCACCATCCATGTATCGTTTATTTTATTTTTGGGCCGTCCACGTTGTTCTAATTTGAGAATTAAGAATTTAAAGTATATTTCAACAAACACAACACGCTTTTTTATTATTGCCTTTTCTTTGACTATCATTTCCCTGCTTTACAAGCTACAGACCTATGAGTTCAAATGTGCCATAATTTTTTAGCTCCTTATTATTAGAATAAAATAATTCTAATAAAATAAATTTTTTTTTTTAATGTACAGCATGGTTTAGAATTTCTATTTTAATTGATCGGTACATACTAACTATGAAACAGCTGCTTTAATCCACTGATGTGGCAATTCAGAATCATAAAAAGTCATTAATGTGGATAATTTTGAGACATTATTAAATTTTGTTAAAATAGATAATATTTGATATCTGCATAGCGTAATATGCTCATTGTTATGTGACTTTTTAATTTTAATTTATTGAAGTTGTACAAAGTTGAGGCGTGATAATGACACAAGAAATAAAAATATTGGGATCTTATTTGAATTTGTTATTGAGTTTTATCTAAATTTGACCGGTCATAGTATTATGGCCATTGGACATAAATCAATTTGACATAAAAAAAATGGTGAGAGCAGACTTTCTATAAGAAAAATGTGTTGAGTCCACTTCTTGGATGCATAGTAACTATCTTTTTTTTTATATCAGATATGTTGTATAAATACTTAATTATTTGTCTTCAATAATAATTTAGTTGCTTTTAACGTATAATAATAAAAAATATCGGGTGATGTATGTTTTTTAATATAAAATTAGTCACTTCTAATAAAAATATGGGAAAATTTCTAGCATACTCATACAAAATTTCAAAATAGCCAATTTCCTCATAAAAGCACCATAATATCCAATATCCCCATACAAATTTATAATTCTTTCTTCTATCCCTTTCAATTATTCAAACTATTATTTAATTATTTTAAAACTGAAATGGACAATATACCCTTCACCCTCCTCCTTCTCCTTCACTATTCATTGTAGCAACTCATATAGTAAAAAAAAAACGATTTCAAACGGATTTGATCCCAATCATTTATTGAATGATTTACTCTGTTTTCCTCTAATCTCTCAAATCACCGGTTATGCCAACACTTTTCTAATTCGATTTGAGTGAAGGATAAAAGTATTAAATAATGCGTTTGAGTTTAAATTTTGTTTAAACATTTCATCAAACATTTTAAGAGCATCCAAGTATTTTATTAGGGAGGCGCTATTTTGAGGGCAATAATTAGGTTATTGAGAGCAAAGAGAAATCTTTTCTTCTAAATACAATTTTACCCTTCTTAAATACTTTCTTATTTTTGCTTTCAATTAAATACCGCTATAAATTAGGAAATTAAATAGACCAAGTAATTCTCAGATAAGTAGTGTAGCATAAAAGGAAAATTTTAATATTTTTGATAGGGTAGTGATTATATATTTGGAAATTGTTTGGACTTTTGTGAGTGTCGTAAATTCAATTTGATAACTTTTGTTGGTCTTGCTAAAAAAAAAGAGAGAATCATGTCCTCATTTGATTTCATTGATTACTGGCTACAAGAATTTTGTAACACTCTAAATATAACATAGAAAAAAGAGTGAGTCTATGGTACTATGCATAACACGATTTGATTTGTAATACGGATCAATATTTTTGTTTTCAAAATTCTAACACTCGATCCGAATCGTTTAACATGATTTTCATATGAATATGTACTTGCAGACTGAATTTTATATTTTTTAGATTATTTTTACTATTTTTAAAGATAGGTACAAAATCATTGTTTTTGGATGGTCCATAATTTTCATATAATAAATATAAAATCCGATCTGCAAGTACATATTCATATGGGAATCATGTTAAACGGTTCCGATCGATCGTTAGAATTTTGAAAAAAAAATATTGATCTGTATTACGGACCAACCCGTGATATGCATAATACCATAGACTCACTCTAAAAAAATAGCTTAAAACATTTGAGCTTTGAAATCAAAGTAATAAAAGTTGAAAAACAAAATAAAGCAAACAAAGTGCAAGCCAGTAACAAATAAAGTACTGGTAAAGCGCCATAAAAAGAAAAAAAGAAACTTGAAAATCTGTAGATTTTGTTCATGATCAAGCTATTAGGATCGCCTCCTACGTCTGTAGTACCTCATGAGCTAGTTCTTCTATGTTCTTTGTTTCTCTCATAGTGAAAAATGAATTATTCGGATTTGGTTCGGTGGAGTCAAAGTTTCGTGATTCGGGAATAATTCGAGTATAATTCGAAATTATCTAGACCGGAGATCTCAATTCCACAAGAGAGCAAAAAAAAATCACGAATAATTCGTAAAATTCGCAAATAATTCAGTCAAAGTTCGTTCTTCCTTAGAAAAGAAAACATTAGACTGTAAAACCAGAATAAAATAGAGCAAGAAAGAGGACATAAGATATTAAAATATTAAAATAAACAAAGAATCAAATTTCTGTTTTGAAGCCTACGGACTTCAAATAAAAATAAAATAAAATTTTGTTTTCAATGTCTAGCGATTTCTTTCTACTTTTAACAGGTTATTAACTTTTCTAATTATAGCATATTTTAATTAGAAGCAGAAAATAGAAAATAGGAAGGTATTTAAGAAGGGCAAAAGTGGTACATAGAAGAAGAAAATTCTCTCAGCTCTCAATAGTTGAATTTCTGCCCTCAAGATAGCAGCCCCCATTTTAGTAACCTTCCCTTCTAGACATGAAATTTAAACTCTAAAAATGTTGATTTGGTCTATTTAATTTTAAATCGGACGGATTTGAAATTTAAATGAGATCCTGTCTTTTCAGACATGAAAAGCAGTTGGTAGCGGACTCCAAAGTATAGCTGGTTTCCGTTAAGGTCTCTAAATTTTTAAATCTCCCATTTGAATTATTCATTTGAAAATTTCTTTGCAGTTTTTTCAGATGACGGACCCCCAAAGTATCATATGATTCCGTACCTTAATTAATATCTGATAAAAACTATTGTCCAAAATTCCAAAATCATACGTAATTCACAGGTATGATCCGATTACTTGCAATTTTGACCAGCGGAACTTGAAATTGAATAGCTTCAATTCGTGATTCTGTTCGAAGCTTGAACCTTTTAAGGTATTGAGTGTTCCTATGCATATGAGTCCCGGGGTAGAGAAGAAAAGAAAAGTTGATTGGATTAATTCAATAATTCTCCCCAATTGCAATACTATGTATGAAAACAAAGGTATCAGTTGGGAGATCGGAGGAAAACAAAGTAAATAAATGTTTGGGATCAAATCTGTTTTTTTTTTTTGTTCTTACCTGGCCCGTAGGCCTACACAACTTCCTCCAAAAGAAAAACAGGATCAGTATCCCCTCTCCTATCCCACTAGTACAGCCTAGCCTGGTTAGCTAACCTATGCGCCTTGGAAAGGTTATAGTGCTCCCTGTTACAGTGTTGCATTCGAATGGTATGCTGAAGCTGCTCCTGCAATGTCCATGCCTACCATATTTCCTCATAGGACCTCCAATCCGCGATAACAGGTTGGTGCTGGGCCAAGGCATGAGCAGTTTTTTGAGAATCAGTGAGAATTACACCACCTTGAACCGCCATCTCCTCCATGACCCTAAGTCCTTCAAGGACAACCCTTGCCTCTACTTGAGTCGGTCCAAGTGCCTGGATTGACTTAGATACCCAACAAACCACATCATCTTCCTTCATGAGACAAACCCCAATGCCAGCTGTACCACCCGGATCCCAAGAACCATCCACGTAACAGGAATAGTTATGTGTCTGGATCAAATCTGTTTAAAATCGTTCTTTTTTTACTAAACGAGTTGCTACAGTAGTGAAGAAGAAAGAGGAGGGTGAAGGGTATATTTGTCAATTTCAGCTTTAAAATAATTAAATATAGTTGGAATAAATGAAAGGGGATAGAAGAAAGAACTATAAATTTTTATGAGAATATTGGATATTATGGTGTTTTCATGGGTAAATTGGCTATTTTAAAAGTTTGTATGGGTACACTAGAAATTTTCCCTAATATTGTTCTTGTAAGTCCTTACTGCTTTCTTTTAATATTTTTGATCTCATTTAACACTTGTATATTTATCATTCTCAATACGTGACTATTTTTGATATCATTTAATACGGTCTTTCTCGATCATCATAAAAAGAAGAAGATAAATTTGGGAGATCCAAAAATAGAGAAAGAAAGTCTTCCTATACAATAATAACCATTCATGTGAATTTTGAATCATCATTAGACGTGCATTGAGAATTTTAATTTATATGTGTTAAAAGAAACTAGCTAAATGTTTACAACAAAACTATTATTTTGTTAAAATAGCTCGTTCGATATTTTTAACAAGACTAAAAAGTCAAATTATTTCGACTATTAGATTCCATCTTTTAATAAAAAGGATTTTGAAGTGATAACAATTAGAGTAAGGTCTTAAAAAAGAATAAAATTCAAAGTGTCAATCATGTTCCACATGTCCAATAATGCATGCAAGTCAATTTTTAAAGTTAATTTGTTTCGTACAAAGTGGGTAAATCACTTTTGTCCATGAACTTTTTCGCCTCTTAATTTTACAAAGTGGGTTTTTTCTCAAACGTTAGCTTCGATGACAATAATTTGATATGCATGTCTATACATTACCTAAGTGATAAGAAAATTGTTTATACCATTTTTCTAGTCCTATAATCTTATTATTTTGTACATGAAGCCCATTGCACAGTTTTATTTTTATTAAAAAAAACGGCCTTAGTAAGTTGCATGAAGCCCATTGCACAGTTCTATTTTATTGTTTTAGAAATATCGCCTTTAGTTTTATACCTTCTATGGCCCAATAACCCTCCCTCTAACTAGGGCCTTAAATCTGGTTATATATGGAAAGTCGGTTCTCATTTAAATTTGAAAATCTAAATCTGGCGTCTAAATTTGATTCGTCAGAATTAGAATTTCTTTATTTATATAAGTGCAAATGTGGTATTTTCTTCCTCTTCTCTCATCTAAGAAAAATAAGGAGAGCTAGATCCATTAAGAAAGTCTTGGAAGATCTATTCTCACGAAAACGTAGCAAGAAAGGTTTCTTGTTATTAGAATCTAGTCTCGCACTCACGGAGACGGTTAGTGATCTCTAAAAGAATCGACATATTTGATGGGAACTTCCATGAAATCAGGTATTATATTCCGCACTTTATATTTAAATTTGAATCGGTTTTGACATATGACGGTTCTTATGATATTAAGGTAATGAACTGTTCCTCCTGCTCCAGAATGTAAGTGTTTGATTTCTAGATGAGATGTAATATTTTGATCTTTAAATGATATGCAATTGTTTGACCTCCCCTACATAATTGTTTCTCTAAAAAACTCAATGTTTCTGACAAATCAATATAAATCTCAAATTCTCAACAGATGGCATACCATGTGAAGACCTTGGTCCTGGTACAACTGGCGGTCTAATTCAAGAAGAAATGATCTCAAATTTGGTTCAATTTCTCAAAGATGAACCATATAGATACATCATGTGCGGCATCATAAAGGGAATCCTGGAAGAACTCAACAAATGTAACATAGACAATCTAGATGCATCCATCAAGTTTTCAGAGTATATGGGCACCACCACCATACAATATTTTGGAGGCGACACGTCACGCTGGACCGCATTCTGTGCCACTCTGGCAAACAACATCCATGAATTAACATTTATGCGCCGACCAATTCATGAATGGGAAGCCGAGTTTGAAAAGCTGAGTTTGTCTGATTCAGATCGGTTGCAAAGAGAGATTAATGCGCATGCTATTTATAGGCATGTTTGCGTTTCTGTGAAGAGTCTAATGAACAAGCTAGAGTAGCCTACACTTTCTCTTTCAATAGAGGCTGAACAGTGATTTTTTGTGAGGATCCATTGTTATGAATAATATTTTATGTCTCCATATGTATGTATGCCTTGACCGAATAAGTGGTAATACAATTTTTTCTTTTAGTTTTCTACTTTATATCTCATGAAATATGATTATGTGAGATAAACCATAATAAATATCGAGTATAATTTTTTGTTCTTTTGTAAATTAATAAGCAGCTTCTTAATCCGACATGATCATAAGATGATGTTAAAAAAAAAAAAGGAGATTTATTTCATTTAGGATTTTGGAAGAAGAAACAAAACGAAAAAAAAGCAAAGAAAAGTGGTTTATTCTATTTTATATATTTATAGTTGGAAAGAATGATTATCTTCCGTTGGATCTCTTCTAGTTTCTTTGTTTGTTTTTGTCGGAGAATAAACCTTGTCCATTTTCCTAAAACCCTGTCTAAATCACTACGCCTCTCTCCTCTCTCTCCTGAACCAAACAAATATCCTAGCCGATCGACCTCGCTCTCCCAGATCGGATCGAGCTACCGACCTTCTCTCTCTCGATACCTCTTTGAATATTCTAAAGCTTATACGCTATCAGCAGACCCCGGACATGCCTCTCTCTCTCTCTCTCTCTCTGGCTCAAATCCCTAAGGAAAAGGAGAAAGCAAAGGAATTTCAAGCACTACAGCTTCATGGCATGGCCAAGTAATTTCAAGCTCTTCCCGTTTTTATATATTATCCCTTTAGTGAGGAAATTTTTTGTTTTATTAATTTAGTGATTTCTGGTGGTAATTAATTGGAGAATTTTTTAACAAACACCACTTGAGCAAGGTCCAGATGCAATTCTGGTGGTAATTGAATTGTTCACTGAGATCGATCATCTCCTTTCTCATTGTAAGTTGTGTAGCTCATCTGGATTTTCTGCCCTGATTTATTTATAATTGCTCTTCTTTTGGCGTTTCTCAGGACACAAACTGGAAACTTTTGTAGAAATTCCTATGATGTGATGGGTATTTGTAATAGGAGCTCATAGCCCTCTTCAATTAGTAGTAAGGATTTTTAATTTATGGGTAACGATCATGCCCCTTTAAAATTCAGTAGTAACATACCAATTCGTAAAACTTGTAATACCATAAATATGAAGCACTTGAGAAATTATTTACCCATCATTATGTCTTCATATACCATTTCAGAGAACAGGTAGTTTGGGTAAGACAATCTCTTTCCATGCCTCATAGTATTACACATTGGCTGGCGCTATGGACTTATATCTCCGTTTTTAAAATCCAAACAGTCGATCTGAACTGTTCAACATGATTTTCATATAAAAATGTACTTGTAGACCAAATTTTACATTTTTTAGAATTTTTTTACTATTTTTTGTAGATAGGTAGAACATCACTTAATTTGAAAATTTTGGACCATCCAAAAGCAGTGGTGTTCTACATATTTAAAAAATATAGTAAAAAAATTCTAAAAAATGTAAAATTTGGTCTTCAAGCACATTTTCATAGGGAAATCATGTTAATGGTTCGGATTGACTGTTTGAACTTTGAAAATAGAAATCTGAGTCCATAGCACGGGTCAAACCGTAATATGCATATTACCATAGCCTCACTCATTTTTTTTTATAATAAATCGAACAAACATGTTAGCAAGAATATAAAATGTGAATATATTCAGCTTTTTACAATATACTGGACGTGCATACAATTATCCTTTGCTCTAAGTTTACTCTCCTAGTATTTCATTCTGCATAAATAATAAACTTCAAAAAAAAAAAATTACAATTTGAGAGGACAATTCAAAAGAAGTCCCTATTGACACTTAACATCTCCCTAGTCTTTTCTAGTCAATGCTAATAAATTTGGTAGTTAGTCTTATACACCTATTTCATAGTTTGAAAAACCCAGAGCACTCAATACTTACCAAAAAGAATCCTCAAATCATTGTTAAACCCTGGAACGAGAAGTGTAGGCTTTTCTAGCTTATCCACTAGACTCTTCACAGTGAAGCAAACATGCCTATAAATAGCATTTGCATTAATCTCTCTTTGCAACCGATCTAAATCAGATTGCATAACCGATTGCCCGAGTCGGTAACACTCATCAGAGACCTCTTCCCTCTTAGAAGCTACTTCCATCAATTCCTTCATCATCCCCTCTAATGCATTCTTATGCTGCTTTATTTCTTGCCCCACACCCCCATTTCTCTCAATTGTAATTGCGCTTTTCTTGTACAGTTCTGAAATCAGACGGTCTCTGTTAACTCTCCGTTCCATCACACGGTGCTGAATGTACGACTCCTCCTGCACCAATTTTTTCAACTTTTCTAATTCGGCTTCCCATTTAACGATTTTTTCATGCAGAGAAGAATCACAGGTGATTGGCCGGCACATGACAGTTATTTCATGGATGTTGTTTGCCAGAGTGGTGCAGAATGTGGTCCAGTGTGACGTGTCGCCTCCAGAGGTTTGTATGGCGGTGGTGCCGATGTACTCTGAAAACTTCAAGAATGCATCTAAATTGTCTATGTTAAATTTGCTTAGTTCTTCCAAGATTCCCTTTATGATACCCCATATGATGTGTCTACATGGGCCAGCTTGGAGAAATTGTACCAAATTTGAGATCATTTCTTCTTGAATTAAACAGCCAGTTGTACCAGGAACAAGGTCTTGACATGGTGTAGCATCTGATTGAATCAAATTTGAGATCATTTCTTCTTGAATTAAACAGCCAGTTGGATCAGGAACAAGGTCTTGACATGATGTAGCATCTGATTGTATATCGATTTGTCAGAAAAATCGAGGTTTGTAGAGAAACAGTTGTAATTTTTTTTTCGAGGTGTCAGTTTTCTGTTGTATTCAGTAGTTGGTACAACTTAGCAAGAAATTATTTGCATTATCCAAGAAAGAAATTAAGCACATTGTACTTGCACCCATACTAATTTTGGTTCTGGCATTGTGATTCCTTTCCAAGAAGAATTATCGCACAAAAGTTAAAAATTTGTTAGAAAAGATTTACCTGATGACGACGATGAACTATCTCTAATCTCTCCTTCTTCCAATGATGATTCTTTATACATCTCCATGAATACGACTTCTTCGAGCTTTGTATTTTGTTGAGAACTCTTTTAGCCTTACTGGTAAAAGGGTAGTTCTTGAAATAAGAAAAAGGGGTAGTTCTTTGCTAAGGACAAATTTTCCTGTTACCTATGCTTTGTGAATTGTGAATTCGTTTTTATCAAAAAGAATTGTGAATTCGTATTTCCTAAGGTACGAATATTAAAGCGGCATGCATCCCATCTGTGAATTTTGAGTTTTTTTTCTGGACCATCCAATCTGTTGTGGCACGAATATTAAAGCGGCATGCATCCCATCTCGACAGTTCGGATCCAAACTCAAAATTTGAGTTACTTCAAGGAACCCAGACTCACTAAGGCTTGCTTGGTCACATGAATTCAAATCCGGAAAAATTGGCAAGGATGTGCCATCATTCAATCCAAACCGTCCGATTTACTACAATTCGGATTATATCAGACGCAATACTGTTACAACTCTTAAACCATGACGCTATAAAATAACAAGATCAAATTTGAATTATATGAAATAAATTGGCTATTCCGTTCTCAGATGAAAAAAATAAAAAAGATGAGCTCATAGGTGCTAATAACAGTATAACACGCATGCCCAAACTTAAAATTGAGCTCGTATGTAGTCATTGCTCTCAATATGGTTAATTTAATTAAGATGTAAAAATTTATGAGATTTGTAAGTAAAAATTTATGAGACTGGAGGTCTAGAATTGGCAAGAATTTGTCTTGGGATGCAATGCAATCATGAATGTGTCAAATTAAACAGACAATACAAACACCATGTTAACACCCACCGTTGGTGCATTGAATCCGTATCCTCTGAGATATCTCAAATTTTTGAGTGGATTGATCTGTACCGTTCATATAATTTAACGGACAAGATCGCACAATCCTTTCACATTGCTGCCCAAAGAATCTGTATCCTGACCGGCTCTCTTTCTCTTCGCTTCACACCAAAAATCCCTTCTTCTCTTTCTCTTCGTGCTCTCCTCTGTCGCACACAGCACCTCAGTCTCTCCTCCCATTCTCTCACTGACCTCCCTTGACGATCCCCTCCTTCACAAGTATGACAGCTTAAATTGTTGGTGACTTCACAGACATCCTTATAGCTTGTTAACTTGTGCTTGTGTGCAAGTTTTAGTCATTTTTTCTGTTATTATAGTAAATTGCAAATTTTTGTCAACTTGTGCTTGTTTGTGTTCTCTCAACTAAATTAAATAATGAAAACACTGACCCCACTGGAGCATTTCAGAAACAGGCCACAGGTATCCTTTTATTCTATAACACAATTGTTTAGTTCATTACTAATGGAAAGACGAAAGATAATTATTTTTGAATTCAGAATCCTTTTTTGTATTTAATAAGACTAAGTTATTTTCTTCATGACAACATTAGCCTTTTTTTTTAAAGTTTTCCCAGCTGATTTTGCTAACAAAATTGGAATCTAAAGCCATTTTTTTGTCACCCAATTTAGGGTTCAGAGTTTAGTTGATTTTGCTAAAAAAAGCGGTCAAATTTCTTCTCATTTCTCCTGTGTTTTCGGTCAAATTTGGGATTGGATTTTTGAGTTTGAGTGTGCTAATATTAATGATTTATGGTTTCTTGATGCTATGATTCCTCTAAAAGACAGATTAATGATAGAAGTAGTTAAGGTTCAGTACTATGAAGCATTTGGTTAGAGAGAAACAAATTATGTCTCCAAAATTACCCCCTTCCCTCTTTGCAGGCTGTAGATGCCAAAATAATATCCTTGGCAACATTTTGGTGCACCACATTCGGTCATAATACTTTTCTAAAATTATCACTGCTTGTGCCTTTAGATATTAATTCTTTACAGTGCTATGACCTGACCCAATTAGAGGCAGAGGTAGAGGAGGCTTTGGCAGAGCAAGAGTAGGAGGATGGGCTCCCCCATTAGTTGGAGAACCAAATCCTTATGTTTGGCACAAACCCTCCTGACTCTCCTTAGTTCTGACAATTATACTTGTATTTTGAGGTGTAGTTGCAGGTTTCTGAGTGTGATTGCTGTTTTCACTTGTTTTTGTATGTGTATGTCTTTTTGCTGGTACTGTAAGTCTGTGTTCAGCATATGCTGACACATGTAACTTTGTAATTAACTAGGTTGTAAAAACTTTTTCTTATTTAATGAAATTGTCAGGGGCTCTGGATTGGATGGTGGTTTTGGTATTTTTATTTAATTAAAGAAGTAATACCCTAATACTTATTGAAGCAGGAAGGATGTGTACCAGTTACTTTGTGCGGTTCCTTATTCCTTAAGGTAAAATCTGGTAGGAGAGTCTTTTTATCAGTAAATGCTGGATCATGAGAAGGCGTTAAATGTGGGGGCACTTTATTTTTATATTTATTTTGTTTGGGCATTTTCTCTCCCTTTAACTCGCTTTATTAGGCTGTTATGCCATCTCAACTAAGTGTTAATTTGGGTCGTTAATTTTTCGTAATTTGTACCCAAGTCTTACAATTGCTGATGGCCTGATGCCTTTTTTAGATTTTTTTTAAATGCATATGCTTACTTTCAAATATTCAGCGCACAATGAATTCTTTTACAATTATACCACCTTTGCCCCTAATTAATACTTTCCTTTTTTATTTTAAACTTAATTGATTCTTTAGAAAGATAACTATCTAATAGGAAGGATCATAGCTGCGCTGCCAGCGGTTTAGGCCCCTAAAAAGTAAAAAAATTGTTATGGACAAATTTGATTTTCTATGGCTTACATTCAACTATTATGAAAACTAATTTGGTTGCTATGGAGTATTATAATATATTTGATAATGATATAATAATTTAATTTTATCTTTGCTAAATATATAAATTTTTAGAAACAATAATACTAGTTTCATCTATATTCTATACCAAGATCGCAAATGTGACATGTAAGTTTCTTGTATTTTACTCTTTATAATTTTTCATTATTATGGATTTTAAATTATTTTCCGTGCATGTTCATTGAGCATAACAACAATTGAAATTTTTTAAACGCATTTCCAACAATATATGTAATAGTACAATAATATTTACTTTTGTCATTTTTATTTGTTGTGCAATGACCTTTTTTCTTCTTCTGAAAATTAGATGTACAATGATATTTAATTAGTTAGTAATTTATAATGTTGGAGTTCACTAGAAGAAAATGACACAAATATATTTATTTACATTTGCAAAATTTGATCCATTATTTTGGTATTTGTAAGCTACATGGTATTGTAAAATGATATGCCGGTGCTTATATATTATTTTTTACACATTTCTATATTTTCATTATGCCTAATAATTTTTGACTTTACAAGCTTTAGTTAGTTTTCTTGAGCTATAAATGCATGATACAGTGGTCCGCTAGAGAGGGTCATTTTTCATGGTTAATTGATTTTACAAATACTATATATATGTGCAGTGGTCTTTACTATCTCTATGTAATGAACTCGAAATATTTGTTGTTGATTTTCACAGCCTATATCAACGAATATTGGAATTTGTTGCTTCATTGTTAAAAACAGTATTTTTTTGGTGTGAATAAAAAAACACACTGAGATAATCATTATAGAATTAATAAGAATTGTGCCAGATATTGCATTGATAATAAGAAGATAGCAGAAATTATAAGTTCAAGGCTGTTCAATTTGAGATCTACATCCCTTCACACACTTTGATTGTAGTATTAATTATTTATGGGAATTTTCTTTGTTCTTTTACAGATTTGAGAAAGATCCTAATATTTTTTAGTGAAATTACAAGTTCTTTTACATAATAAAAAATTCAGCATTTAATTAAAAAAAGTTAGTGTGCAATAAAACTTTGTGCAACAAACTTTCTATTTTGTATATAAATGCATTTAATTATTTCCTTTCATGTACACATGAAAGTATTAATGAATCTAGATATATATCTATATATAGAATTAAAAAGCTTTTAAAGAATAAGGGTAAATTCAGTATTGAAGTGTAAAAAATTCTCTCAGCTCTCAAAATTAGAATACATGCACTCAATATATAGTACTCTCCTTTTTTATTTGCATATGCAACTTCAGTTGGAACTGGTACTTAGTTGTATAAATACTTATGTGTCTTCAATAATAATTTAGTTGCTTTAAAAAATATTGTTCTGGTAAGTCCTTAACTGCTTTCATTTAATATTTTTGATATTATTTAACACTTAGATATTTATAGTTCTCAATACGTGACTAGTTCACCACTATTTACTCTTAAGGCCGGTGGGTTTTCTCGATCATCATAAAAAAAATAAAAAGATAAATTTGGAAAATCCAAAAATAGAGAAAGAAAGTCTTTCTATATAATATAATAACCATTCATGTGAATGTTGAATCATCATTAGACGTGCATTGAGAATTTTAATTTATATGTGTTAAAAAAAAAAACTCAAAATCGGCCTTAGTTAATCTTTTAGACCTTCCAGGGCCCAATACCCTCCCCTCCAAATAGAGCCTTAAAATTTGGAAATCTGGTTATATATATGGAACGTTGGTTCTAATTTAAATTTGGAAATCTAAATCTGACTTCTAAAATTGATTCGTCAAAAACAGTGTTGTAAAAACATCCGTTTAGACCGATTAATCGGCCAATTAGTTTGTTGGCGGTGAACAAACCGTCAAGAAATTTCCCGATTAATCGGCCGATTTTTTTTTATTTTGACCGATTATTTCCAATTATTTCCAATTAATCGCTTGACAGTAACATGTCCGTCCGACAAGCGTGTGTTATTTACAACACTAGTCAAAAATAGAATTTACTTATATA
This sequence comes from Carex littledalei, assembly GCA_011114355.1. Classification (NCBI taxonomy): domain Eukaryota; kingdom Viridiplantae; phylum Streptophyta; class Magnoliopsida; order Poales; family Cyperaceae; genus Carex; species Carex littledalei. Next base: position 5,609,965 of record CM022081.1, read on the forward strand.
AGTGGACTTGTGGCCTTTTTCTTCCTCTTCCCCCATTTAAGAAAAGCTCTAGATCCATTAAGAAAGTCTTAGAAGACCTATTCTAAATTCCGAACTTACGATCTTCTACACAAAGGAAATGGTCTTTGCAAAATGCAAGATGAACGCTGAAGATGTTTGTAAATAAAGTCAAGTATCTTCTAATGTTGTAAATAATGCATGCATTATCTAAAATGTTAGAAAATTTGTTGTTGACAAAAGGAATGGCATTGCATTCATAATTTACAATCTCTTTTGCATGAAGCCCATTGCACAGTTTTATTTTATTCTTATAAGAAATCACTCTTAGTTTGTATGAAGCCCATTGCACAGTTCTATTTTATTCTTTTAAAAATATCGGCCTTAGGTTAAATAAGTTAAAAATATATAAATATCATTGGATCACAGCTCTCATGACTATTATAATTTCCAGCTTGGAAAAGAATGGATTTCTCATATTAATAAATAAATAATAGCCATACTATGGCAATTAAAACATACAACAACATCTAGCATCTAAACCAAACCCCATTTTGCTCAACAATCTGAGTCTCCACCACTGTCAAATCAATCTCTAAACACCTAAAACTAACCCGAAAAGGCAGCTCAAGACGGAGGGAAGAATCGGTTAAGGTTAAATGGGAGAGTGTAGAACTCTTCATTCCTGCTATCTCCTTTAAATGTGCGAAACCGGACCCACCATGGCATCCCTCGGTCTCTCGCTGCATCCTTCACATCGAGGGTGTTGTCTAGGAATACAGCTACAATCAGTGCCACTGTCGGTGGGGATGAGAATATTGTATTGATGTAGTCATTGAACTGCATTGCATAAACAAATTGGTAAGCTTTCTAATTTTTTTTATAGATGCCATGTTATATATAGTATTGTAAAGATCCAATACGAACCCAGCCGGCTCTTGTGTTTGCGGGGGCATGCTGAGCACTTAATGTAAAGCTGAAGAAATACTCAGGAATTGATAACCCGAGAAAGATTGACACCCCCGTTATGAAGAGGTTGCGCATCGAATTCATGTTAGTGAATTGCAAGAATGATAGCCCCACCGCAGCTGCAAAAGAAAATAATAAATAAATAAATATGCAAAATAAGAACCAATGACAATTATATGCAAGGTCTTGAGACATACCAACTATGCCGAAGAGGACACAATATACAGCAGCAAAAATAGTGAATGGAATAGATGCAAACAGTGCTCCAAATTTCCCTTCAAAAATACATACGTACCATCAGTAACCTGCTAAGAAAGATATATTTTTGAAGTTACACAAATAATCAAGAAAAATCACCTAATATGGAGAAAAAGATCATGAAGCCTGCTGAAATCTGTATGACTCTCCTGCTGCCAATTCTAGTCGAACCTAGAAGCCCAACATTCTCCCTATTTTTACAAAATATATTTAATTTTAAGTAGTGTCCAGCATTATAAACCATGTCAAATTTAATCTCAACAGGACGAGAGAAGAGCAACCTACACTGAGACAGTAGAACCAGTTACTGTGCCAAACAACCCATCAAGAAGAATTCCTATTCCCTAATTTATCAAAGAGAAATTTTTTATTATTCGGTCGAAACTATTGATATGAATTGAAAAGGATTAAAATATTCAGTTGAGAAAAGGTGAGTTTATTACCTGCCATCCAATACCTCTGCTAAGGACATGAGCTGGAGGCGGTGTTGCACTAGCTAGCCGTGCCGCTGCTTTGTAAGCCCCAGTAGACTATCAAAATGAAAGCTATATTATATAAGTTACACTCCGAAAATTATAGCAAGGTACAGAAACGAAAGGAGATTATTTGTTTTGGTTTTTTTACCTCAATTAAGGAGACAGAGACAGCAAGGTACAGAAACAAAAGGAGATTATTTGTTTTGTTTTTTTACCTCAATTAAGGAGACAAAGACAGCAGCCATCATGCCAAAAGATTGACCCGCATCAAATGTCGGGGCTCCCCATTGCAACGGATAAGGAATCCTTATCCTGATTTTTCATAGAAAATTATTAGCAAACCAGTCAAATTATATTATATTAGTATGATTTCTACAAAACTGTGCAGTTGCTAAAACTAAAGCTTAGTGACGCTTGTGTGTCAATTGAGGGTTGCCTGGCACAATAAATAAGGCAACCCTCAATTGAGATCGGGGGGCTAATAGTATAATTTTTTTTATAAAAATTAAAGTTTTTAAAGGACAAAACAGAAAATTTTCAATTTATTATAAACTAACCATGGGGCAGAGGAGATGAGATTGGCCCGATCAGTTCGACAGTTGAACTGGGTTGCTTCTGTACTATGTTTAAAAGCACCACTTGCAGTGAGAATATGCGCATAGGTCCAGACAAGGGCAATGGAGATGAGAAGGGAGAACCTCTCCAGTATAGGCACGTGTTTTAGGAGTATATGCTTCAGATACTAAGGAAGAACAATAAATTTGCATCAGATATATTAATTTTAACAGATAATTTTCATGAATACATCTGAAGTTTGGATTAGGAGAAATCAACCTGAGATAAAGCGACGTACAAGACAAGCGTTGGTAGTCCAATCTCCACACATCTTCCTACCTAATATTAGATAAAACATGATACATAAACTGATTAAAATATAATAAATTTGAGGTTATGATTCTTTTAATAAAGATAAATAACATAAAGGAAATTGTAGATTAAGTTTCCTCATATATTTCAATATTAGCATCACATAAAAGTTGCTTGAGTGTTGGAGTGTGTTAGAGTGGTGATGTTTCTTAGGTCATGAATCTTGCATGATTTCTGAATAGGTCATTTGCTACCAACTACCTTTGAAAGTACTTCAACTACTACTAGTTGCAGTCATGCAAAACCAATGAACAGTGACATTTTTACAGAAATAACTTTACAACTTTTATACAAGTATAGAAGCATTTAGAGCTTAAGTTCTCAACAAAAAGAACTTACCACAGGGAAACCTCGGTTAAAGAGCCCAAAACCAACCAATGAAACCACTGGTACCATTCCAAGGGGGCTGAAAAATCTGTAGACACGAATGAATTAGAATTTGTTAAAGAGTTTTCAACAAAATTGAGCACAAATGATAATTAACTATTGTTTAAGAAAGACCTATACGCACAATATTCATAGTTCTGAAAGGAAGCTTTTATCTTTTGAAGAAATTGAGTAAAAATTTGCTTCTTTGATTATTATATTTATAGATGAGAAGGGGCTTTATAATATGTCAATAATGTAAACTTAACATGCATTCTGCTTAACATTATAATAAAAGTCACTCTTTAAAGATATGGAGAAGTTTTCCTATATGTACCCATTTTGCCATTTTTAGTCTAACTATAAGTAGTCAAAACCCAATAATACAACACTGAGACAAAAACAAAATAAGGAGCTTAACTTATCACCTAATGATTAGTTAAATGGTGGTCCAGGTATTACAACTAAAGCCAAAAAATTGATGGATAAAAAGGCTGAATATATAGTACCGAGAACATATGCCCCACAATTGGCTGTAGCCAAGAATGATTTGAATGCTAGAAGAGACTATAAGGGCCCCTTGTATGGCCCGCATTGTTTGAAGGAATCTCTGTAAGAAGAAAAAGAACAAAATTTAAGTACCATATATGGGACAATTAGTAAGCAAAACCAGAGTTAAAGCCAGGATTCTAATTTTGGTTGTTAACCCTGGTTAAAAGACAAACTGATGAACTGTGCTAAATATTCGGAAAAGGACAACTATTGCCAGCAGACAATTTCCCCAAACAGCCTCATTTAAGCATTTATTTTTTGTATTTAATTTCCAGACAAAATGTTGAAGGAATGTTAAAAAAATAAATTGGGGTGACAGATAAAATAGCAACAATATAAAGAAGGAAAAATAACCCCCGATAAATAGTGCTGTAAAAGACCGACCCCAAACAATGTACATTCCGTATAAATTCCAGAAGCAACAAAACAAGAAGAATCCAAAACCAAAATGTTTAGTTTGTTGAAATTAAGTGGAATTCAAGGAAGACCCACAATAAAACAAGAAGAATCCAAAACCAAAATGTTTAGTTTGTTAATATCAAGTGGAATTTCAAGGAAGCCCCACAATTAGGGAATGATGCTGATTCGTGAAAACCTCCATTAACAAAAAATGGAAATGAGAGCAAACCTGATGATCATCAACAATTTGGGTGAGGGATGAGTCGTGAATTATGGAGACAATAGGGACCATAAATGCAAAAGAACCACCAATCACCGTAGGAAGCCTGGTTCCAAATAGAGTTTGCACAAGTGTGTTTATTCCAGTAATAAACAGCAATGTCTGAACCACTCTCACCTTGTCATCCTATATTCAATTCATGCTTGCTAATTAGTATAACTTATAGCTATTACAGAGACAGAGTCAAGCAAGGCTTGTTTCAAGGTTGATGATCTGATGTAGTTACTGTATGCCCAATTTTTTTTTTTATAATTTGGACTAATATTGATTATATAATTGTATTATTGAAAATAATGAAAATTAAACTAGATTTCTTACTGACATCTATATTTTTCTTTTTTTTTTACTGAAAAAAAGAATGTAAATTACAACAAAAAAACATTTTTATTCCAAATTGCCTGTATTTAATCTTAACCCAATTAAAGCTAGATTATTACAGGAATACTGAAAAAATGAAATAATCTACTTACATCAGTTCCACCCATGCGAGGTACGAGCAAGCTGGGAATTATAACTGCAGTTCCAAGAGACAATATATAGTGCTGAAATCCCAGAGCAATCGCTTCTCCTAAATCAACAAAAAATCAGAATAACACGAGTAGCTCAAATTACAGCTATTCAAATTGAAACTATCCAGCAAAAGAGGAACAATCTGACATACCCCACGACGGATTGGAATCGATGCAATATTCAAATCCTTGGAGCTGATCCATCGGTGGATGGTGGCCTATCTCCTCCGGTTTTGCGTCAGCCATTTTTAGATCAAAACTCCGAGATTACACAAACAAATGTCTGAAAACGAGATTGGCGAGAAAAAGAATAATCCAAAAAGAAAGAATAATTGATGGCGAGAAAAAGAAAAGATGGGGAGAATAATTTTGTAGAAAAGGTGTGGGGGGATAAGGAAAAGAAGATCAAAAGGCGCCGAGAGAGAGAAGAGAATGCACTTGCAACCCAGTAACCCACACACTCCATCTCTTTTATGCTAGAGGCGCTTTTTCTCTCGAAGTTCACACTTCCTCTCTCCTCTGTTTTCTTCAAATACTCTACAATCATAAAATACAATTCTTCAATAGAATCATTGGGTCAAGCTTTTAACAGAGTAGGTTTAGCTTCATGTAGCACACGGACTATATAATCAATACAGTGCGGTAAGTGGGTTATATTGCCACAGAACATTGGGTCTTGTGCACTGTATGAAGCCAAATTTACTCTGTTAAAATATTTACCCGAATCATTATATTGCCACAGAACATATCTGGGAAATATTACAGGAGGGATGATTCTAGGGATGATTCTAGGAATTATTGTAGAGAGGATTGGACCTAGTCAGCGTATCAGAATCTGGAAATTGGTCCGTTGGTTTTTTTAGATGACGAAAATGCCCCTCATGACCCGGGCTCACAGTGCGTGAATAAAATAGCTGCAGTAAGAGGAAAATGTTACCGTTAGGAGTTGTCGTTTGTGACTGGACTCGGGTTCAGTGACTGAAGGCAGCTTTGGAGAGTGGGTACGATGCATTAATGCCCCAGATTAATGTCTAGCGGTCTCCCATTTTGGACCGAGTTTAACCAAAAAAAATAGAGGCACTTTTGCAGAGTAACACTTGATATTTATATATTTTTATTTGTCAATATTTCCCGGAAGCAGGAGCTGATGGTTTCACAGTTCTAATGATAATTTAATGGCTTAGTAACCTGAAAGTTTCTCAAATTGGAAAACAGTATGGGCCCCACCTAGTTATTTTTTTATTAAGTAGAAGAATTAATTATAATTTGTCTCTATTAGTTAAGTTATGATTTGAGACATGGCCTTCCAATTTTTGTCGAGGTCTAACTTATAAATTTTGCATGGAAATTTATAGTTAATACCAAAATATTTCTGTTGAGATCTAAATTTCAAAATATTCTCAAAGAAATTAATGCTAATCTTTATTGTTGGTGTGAACGAGTTAATGTCAGTAATTACTTAAAAAAAATAATAGATTCAAATAAAAGATAGCGTAATTTCAAATAAGTTTCTTGAATAAAACTTTGCAAAATTAAGCATTAATTGTGAGATTTAATAAAATTTGCTACCTACGGGCTACGGGCTACGTGTGAGTATGTCAAGTTTATTTAGTACTTCACCAATTAACAAAATTTAAACATTTTTTAGGAATGAGACTTTTTAATTTGCCTCAAAACAGTCATCTATAATATAATGACAACCTAAATTAGCAAATGAAAATCCCACAAATTAAATTCAATGAAAACATAAGTTGATTATTTTAATGACGAACACAAAATAATTGATTTATCTCTTTCGTTTATAAATTATTTGCTTATCTCTGAATGAGTTCAACGCCTAATTTTTATTTAATTTCTCAATTAGATAAAATTATGTTACTACATTTCATCTAATCAGTTGAGATTTAATTAGCTTGATTATATGCATATATAGAAATGAATTTTCTTATAACTAAGGGAACTAATTTATAGATATCTTCATTGTTACTATCTTTACAACTCATCCTAAAAAAATAATGATTCAGTTTAATGACTGGCATAAGGATTCAATTTATAAAGGTGCTTAATCTATTTTTCTCTTACTACTATTTGTCCTTGTACACAGTATATTTTGTAACATTCTTCTTTCTCTTTCTCTTTCTCTTCCATTTTATAGTGGACAATGTGATCTTAGGTAAAGTGTCGAATCAATTCAACTTACAATCTTTATTTCAGTTACCAATAATAAAATTATGTTTGCGAATTTTTCCTAAATAAACAAAAAAATGTCGTAAATTTAGAATTGTGAGATCTAGAATTTGAATTCATTAAACTATGGATATAACAGTGTTATAAAAAAATAATATACTGTTGGCAAACAATTAATCTCTATATAGCCGATTAATTGGATTTTTACTAACAATTGAACGTTCATGATTTAATATAAACCCATATTTATAAATAAAAAAACAAATAATATTTACATACTTGAGAATAAAATATGTAATTTTTATTTAAGAAAGGACAAAATAAAAATTTAAGGATCTGAATTAATAATTATTTAGCCATCCTAAAAGAAGAATATGCACATATTTAACATTTTTTAATTCTTTTTAATTAGATAATAGATTTTTTTTTAAAATCAGCATTAGATTAGAGAGGACAAAAAAAATACAAAAATTAGTGCTTCCCAAAGTTTACAATGGTGAAGTATTAGTAAAAAAAAAATCAACCACATCAAAGAAATATAGAAAACAATTCTCTATATCCAATTAACAATCAAATTACACCTGATAAAGAAATAAATCATGCTTTCAACAAAGATTATTAAGTTGACATATTTATAAAATTTAAAACTTTCAAATTTTATTTTTTTTTCAATTAGAGAGACAAAAATAACATAATAATTGTTATTCGCAACTTGCTTTAATGAAGCAGTTTGCATTTTCAAAAAGAAACAAAAAAAATCACGATTGGCTTTTCCAATTAGAACTTTTATATAATTTTAAAAATCTTCTCATCATAATACAATGCAGAAAACAACATTAAATGAGTTAACCCTCATATGTACTTGCATCAATATTTGAAATATATACAGCTTGATGTGTAGGATACCGGAAGCAAAACAGAGCATTCAAAAATACTGGCCCAACCTGGTGCAAATCAAAACTTGGAACCACATAATAATCGTGATGTGTATTAAAACGTGCTTGGAGATCAAATTTTATAATTTTTTATAATTTTTAACTATTTACTATGTATTTGATAAAACTGTTGTTTTCAGACAATTTTGGACAACTGAAAAACAATAGTTTTGTAAAATACTTAATAAATAGTAAAAAATTAAAAAAATGTAAAATTTGGTCTCCAAGCACATTTTAATATAAAGATGACATTTAATGATTTGGATTGACCGTTTGGACTTTGAAAATTGGAAAACCAATTGATTGCACCACGGCTCCGGAACAAACGTGTGTGTGTATTTATATATATAGATGTTGGCTAATAACAAAACCTTTGTTCCTAGACCGTGGAACAAACACTTCGCTTTTTACATTTTTAAAGTCCAAATAGTCGATCCAAACCGTTCAACATTCAATCTATAATGAAATGTGCTTGGAGACTAAATTTTACATTTTTTGTAAATTTTTTTACTATTTGTTAAGCCAGTTTTAAAATCACTATTTTCAATGATCCAGAAATTTTTCACTCTTTATTAAAATCAGCGATTTTAAAACTGCCTTAATAAATAGTAAAAAAGTTCCAAAAATTGTAAAATTTGGTCTCCAAGCACATTTTAATATAGAGATCACATTTAACGGTTTGGATCTATTGGATTGTGCAATAATCTACTTGTTTGTTTGACTAGATTTGCAAAATATATATTTGTTGAATTTTACAGTTTCTTGTCTTGAGATATGATGCAGGTTCATGAAGATATAAAATTTCCATAAATATCAAGAATGCATGCACAAATGCTACACATATCAAGGATGTGCTACAATGAACCAAAGAATGGACTAAGAAGACTTAGCTCAAGATAAGTATTAATTAGAAATCTGTGAAATTGGTAAAATATGCTTGAGATTGAGGTAATTTACATAAACCGTTACAACAGTTATCATAGCGTTACAACGGAATAATTCATATGCTGAAATTCATAGTGTAATCGATTTATTTCATTACAACAGTCAATTAAACGTTGCAACATAATAAGTCAATTTCGTACCCCAAAACTTCCAGAGAGTTCTTATGTAGCAACCGTTGTAACGCTTGACAAGCGTTAGGGTTTCCAGCATAGCCAAACCTATTAACTGGGGCTAACCGTTGCAACGTTTGACGCCAGTTACCAAGTTTTGTTTCTCTCTCTATAAATAGAAGCAAAATCTAGGTTTGAGGTAACAATCTAGCCGCCCCCAATTGCAATATTTCGTATTTTTTTCAGATCTAGAATTCTCTATTGTTGTTTGTGCACAAAACTTCAATATTTATACCACAATCTCAGGCATACTCCACTAAACTCAATCTTGTGTAAGAATTATAGTGATTTGTATGAGATCTATTGTTTGTTTCAAACACTCGAGTCTTTAGTGCTCGTGAGCCAATTCCGTGCACGGGCCGTGTGACTTCCCGGAGTTTGTAAGGGCTCACCGGTTTCACCTTGTACTCCTTTCTCATTGGGTAAAGAAAGACGCGCCATCAAAAAGGTCGCGAAGCTTAGAAGATGTAGGCGTTAGTGCCGAACTATGTAAACAACTCTCGTGTCAAGTGTCTCTTAACTCTTCTATTTACTTTACGTACACTTGCTTAGTTTAAAGTCCGCCAAGAATAACTCACGCACACGTTAGTTAAATTCATTAGTGGTGAATATTAATTTACTTAAGTATTAAAATTTAAAAGGTCCCATATTCACCCCTCTAGGTGCCGTTAAGGACCAACAAGTGGTATCAGAGCAGGTAATTCAAATTAAGGTATACTTAGTTTGAACCCTTTATATTATAGATCTAGAAATGGCACCAATGGTCCCAGGGTATGTCAAGGAACCACCAATGCTAACTAGTTCAACCAAAAGCTTTAGTCATTGAAAAAAGCAAATGATTAATTATTTGACTATAATTGACGTATGGGATATTGTTCTAAATGGTTGGTTTTCCGACTTTCATTGTAATTCACTATAGCTTTTGAATCAAAACCAATGTGCAAGAGGGCATATACATTGCAATTCACTATAGCTTTTGAAGTCAAAACCAATGTGCAAGAGGGCATATACATTGCAATTCACTATAGCTTTTGAAGTCAAAACCAATGTGCTTGGAGACCAAATTTTATATTTTTTGAGATTTTTTTACTATTTTTTAAGATATGTACAAAATTGCTGTTTTGGATGGTCGAGAATGATCTGAAAACAATGATTTTGTATCTATCTAAAAAAATAGTAAAAAAATCCAAAAAAATATAAAATTTGGTCTACAAGCACATTTTAGTATGGAGATCATGTTGAGCGGTTCAGATCAACTTTTCGAACTTTAAAATCTTAAAAACTAACTCGTTATAACTTAGGCTGAAATTATAACGTTATGACATTAGCCGGACTCTATATATATATAGAGTGGCTAATATCAAAACGTTTGTTCCTAGCCCTCCGGTGCTACCAAGTGGTTTTCTGATTTCCAAAGTTTAAATAGTTGATCCAAACCGTTAGATGTTCAATCTATATTAAAATGTGCTTGGAGACCAAATTTTATATTTTTTGGAATTTTTTTACTATTTATTAAGATAGTTTGAAAATTGTTGTTTTGAATTTTTTTTCAACACCATTGAAAACAGAGATTTTCAAACCATCTTAATAAATAGTAAAAATATTCCAAAAAATGTAAAATTTGGTCTCCGAGCACATTTTAATATAGATTGAACATCTAATGGTTTAGATCGACTGTTTGAACTTTGGAAATCGGAAAATCACTTGGTAGCACCGGAAGCTAGAAACAAACGTTTTGATATTAGCCACTCTCTCTCTCTCTCTATATATATGTATGTGTGTGGCTTAATATGTTAGATTTGTTCTTTGTTTAAAATATTAGCTAGGTAGAGGCAGATAATTCGGTGTAAAAATAGAATAATGTTTTGAAGCTTATTCTAGGGGAGCAGCTGCCCCCCTGGATTTTGAGTTTTAGTGGAGATTTATTGGTTTCGATCGACTTTGCCCCCCTGAAATTTTTTTTGCCCCCATTTGGACGTTTAATTTGTAATTCGAGTTAAATTTAGGGTTAAAATTGAAATAAATCTGTTGATTTTTTATTGGTAATTAGAATTATAAGTCAGAGCATAAGAAATTACAAGTCAAAGCATTAGTATAAGTTAAAAACATTATTTTTTGTTGAGTACCCAATTGGTTAATGGATTTAAACCCGATTCGATATTTTTTTGCTCCCCTGACGAAAATCCTGAATTCACCCCTGTTCTTAGTCCAGTTTTGGGTCTAGTAACGGTGCATAACTTTAGATGGACAGTTTTGACTTGCGTATGTTAGCTTGAAGCTTGTAAAGGATCCCTAATGTATTAAGACTTCCATATTTCTTTAGAGAAAATTGATCCGCATCTTCAGTTCTCTGTAATATTGCATAAAGAAGAAAAAAAATATTGAACTGTGTCATGCATGGATGATAAGCATTATGTCAAAGCGCCGCATCTAATAAATATTTGTTCTTGGCTTTTTGTTAGCCTTTATAGTTTTTCGAGTATGTTATATATGCAACAATTTGATTCAGTTCATAATTTGTTCACTATTTGAAAATTAGAATTCATGTATAAAACTAATTTTAAGATAAACATATTTATCACTAGACGCGCAACGGATAATTTGAGTCCTAACAACAATCTTCTTCTCTATCCGATCTCGTGTCGGATCAACGCAACAACACAACAACCACGTCTCTATTCTTCTTCTTCTTGTCAGATGAATGCACCAGCAACAGCAGTTGCGTGTCTACCAATATCCACACGAACAGATTCAAAAACAACTATCAATCAGTATACTAGTACCGAACTGATAGCCTTGCTTTATTTTTTTTTCTCTCTCTTGGTTTCTGAAATAGAATAAACCGAATGGCTAACTGAAAACTAAACTGTTGTTGTATATTTTTAACAGTGCACCAGTTCGTTTAAGCTTGTTCAATAGCACTAATTCGTTAAGTCGCTTCAGAAAACCTTATCCAGATGGATCATATCATATCTAATCAGATCATATCCATATCAGAAATTTCAGGTCCATTATTGATGCTGCCCAATAAAAATAAACTCATATTTAATCTATTAATTTGACCAGTAGAACATTTCTTACATCATCTCCATCCAATCTAACAATAGTTGAATAGATAAATCCGACCCAATTCCTCAAGTCAGTGAATGTACAGTAATTAAGTAATTAATATGTTATCGAAAATATATGGGTCTAGTAACCACCCATGAAGATCAGGAATATATTTTGAGCACCTAAACCCAAATTAAGTAGTATGTATTAGTTTTATAATGTACGATTATAATGGGTGGGTCATTCAAGCTTGGAATATCTTTGAACTGGTAACTTTTGTTACGCCATGAAAGCCCAAAGAAATAAAAACACATTCCAGATTTTCAGTTCCGTAACGATCATTGTGAGTGTGATAATGTAGAAAACTCTTTGTGAAGGAACTATTTTTTATTCTTAATAAAATAATTTAAACAAGGCGTATATTTAATTTTCATGATATATTTGTAGGGGTTAAAACGGAGCGGATAAGAAGCGAATAGTGGTAAAATTATATTTATATTTCTTTTTAATTTTCCGGATACAAATGCGGATTGGATATCAGTCAAATATAGATACGGATACGTATCGAATTAGACATTTATTAAAATAATATAAAATATTAAAATACTAAAGTTCATAATATTTATCTAATTATAATGATAAATAAAAATATTTTTTCATAATATATATTAAAATATATGACATATATCTATTATTCGGATACAAATAATTGAAACGTAAAACCATATCAGTATCCATATCCACAAGGATATTCAGACATTGGATATCCACATCTAATTTTTCGAATACGAATCAAATATTTTCCATACTGTTTTCACCCCTATATATTTGGTGTATATATAAAATAATATTATTCAAATCAAGAATTAAAATTGTAAATTTATATTAATTATTTAACTAAGATATGTATCAGACATAAATTTAGTGTAGAAAAGCATCTAAAAGAGAATTATCAAGCATGGGTTTGGCCCAAAAAAATAAGTGATGAGCATGAGTCTATAAGAAAAAAGTCAAAAGAATAAAAAAAGAAGAAAAAAAACGACATCCAAACAATCGAACATAACAACAATCCATAACTGTAGGAACCAGTCCTATTAATCTTTTTGTGTGTACCCAAATGGGAATTCGCATCCTCTAAGATATCTCAAACTTTGATTGTTTTTTTTTTTTTGGAAATCTCAATCGTTCAAATACGTTCTGCATGAATCTAAGAGCACAAATAATACTGGCCCCTACACTGTTATTCAAACTGGATCGGACCGAATAAACTGAAACCAAACAGGTTTACGGTATGGTTCGCTATTATGATCGGACATGCAATAGAATCGAAAATATTTAATTAAACCGGACGGTTTTATCAAAAATAAATAAATAGGGAACTAAACTAAAAAATCCCGGGTTTTGTATTGGTTATAGTGGCCGATCATTTATTTCCAATTTTTGAAAAAAAAAAGGTGCGGCTCATGAAGAGAAAATGTAGTAATCTTTCGAGAGAAAGAGTAAAATCTAACATGTATTATTCTGTGGCCAATTATGTATAGTTATTTATGCTTTGTAACATAGTTTTGTAAATTATGTGTTTGAGAATAATCCAATATTTATCACAACATTATTTTTTTAAAAACAAAATAAAAAATATTAAAATTGAATATGGATCATTAGAGGTCCGTTTGATCACAAAAAATAAAGAATGTTTATGTAGTTAGTCAATTTTAATATGAATTATAAATTATAAAATCTCTTTGATGAAAAAAAAAAGTATTCCATGATTTTATTTATTTTAATAATTCTAAGAATGAGTTCTACATTTGAGAAATTTTTTATCAGTAGTAATTAATAGAAAAGAAAAGAGACAAACAGTAAGAGTACAGTAATATTTATATTGGTAGTAAGATCGGTAGCAATTCTACCGATTTTAAAAATAAAAAAGTTTGGATCGATAGAAATTTTACCGATCTAAACTAGTTTGTTTTTTTTCTTTTTAATTTTTTCTAGTAAAATATTTTTTTTTACAAAAATAGATGAAGTACCTTAAAATTTAGATATATAAAACATTCCATCTATTTTTTGAAAAACTTTTCATATTTTACTAGAAATCAAATATAAGAATTCTCTCCATCTATCAGACTAAAAAAAAGTTAAGATCGGTATAATTGCTACCGATCTTACTACTAATATAAATATTACTGTACTCTTACTGTTTGTCTCTCTTCTTTTCTATTAATTACTACCGATAAAAAATTTCCCTACATTTGAGCTACAATAAATATATTCTTTGCATTTTTATAATATATAAATTTACTTTTATAGTACATTGTTTAATATATATATATATATATATATATAGGACATGGCTAGCGTGCTACGCGTAGCATAGAGCACTCCGTGCTACGGCTCACTTTTTGAGTTTTCAAAATCCTAACGGTCAATCCGAACCGTTGAACATGATCTCCATATTAATATGTACTTGTAAACCAAATTTTACATTTTTTAGAATTTTTTTACTATTTATTAAGCCACTTTGAAAAAACACTAATTTGTACACAACAGTAAAATCTGCTGGACCATTGGATCAGCGATTTTCAAAGTGGCTTAATAAATAGTACAAAAATTCTAAAAAATGTAAAATTTAGTTTGCAAGTACATATTAATATGGAGATCATGTTCAACGGTTCGGATCGACCGTTAGGATTTTGAAAAATCAAAAAGTGAGCCGTAGCACGGAGAGGCCCTATGCTACGCGTAGCATATTAGCCAAATCCTATATATATATATATATATATAATTGGCTAGAGTGAGGCTATGGTGCTATGCATAGCACGGATGGCTAGTGTACTACGGCTCAATATGGTACTTTTTAAAATCCTAACGGTCGATCCGAACCGTTCAATGTGATAACCATATGAATATGTACTTGCAAACTAAATTTTATATTTTTTCGAATTTTTTTACTATTTTTTTAGATAGGTAGAATTTTGATGGTCCAGAATTTTCAGAAAACACTGATTTTTCTACCTATCTAAAAAAATAGTAAAAAAATTCAAAAAAATATAAAATTTAGTTTGCAAGTACATATTCATATGGATATCACATTGAACGGTTCGGATCGACCGTTAGGATTTTAAAAAGTACCATATTGAGCCGTAGTACACTAGCCATCCGTGCTATGCATAGCACCATAGCCTCACTCATATATATATATATATAGAGTAGAACTAGGGTGCTCCTAAGCTCACCAAGCCCTTCCGTGAGCGCGGCTCTAAAACCTATTAAATTGACTTCAAACGACATTTCCAAACCGTTAGATGTTCAATCTATATTAAAATCTACTTGGAGACCAAATTTTACATTTTTTGGAATTTTTTTACTATTTATTAAGATGGTTTGAAAATCGCTGTTTTTATTAAAATTCTGCACCATTGGAAAACAGCGATTTTCAAACCATCTTAATAAATAGTAAAAAATTTCCAAAAAATGTAAAATTTGGTCTCCAAGTAGATTTTAATATAGATTGAACATCTAACGGTTTGAAAATGTCGTTTGAAGTCAATTTGATAGGTTTTAGAGCCGTGCTCACGGAAGGGCTTGGTGAGCTTAGGAGCACCCTAGTTCTACTCTATATATATATATATATATATTGGAATTTTTATTGCACAAATCATGATTATTTATGATATTACTTTATCTTATAAATATAAGTATTTAAAAAGTCAACGGTCAAACCGATGGATCACCCTCTGACATTGTAGGTCAATTTGGGTCCGATGCCCATCGGACTCAAAGTGAGTTTGATGGGTTTGATGACCGTCCGATCTGCTTTAAGATTCGCGCCCGCAACTTTCGCATTTGCTTTAAAATCCGTGCGTCGAATCTTAAAGGAGATCGGACGGTCCCGAAACCCATCGGACCCAAGCTGCTCTCCTGACATTGGGCCCCTGCCCATCCCCGAATAAGCACCTACACGTCGGTCACGCGAAAGTTGAAACGCACAGATAAAAGTATTAGGACAGGAGCCGACATTTTTATTAATATCCAAAGTTAATTAGAAATTAATATTTATGCTCAGAATTTCTGACTTTCGCCAAAAATGTCCAAACCGGCCATAAAATGGCCGGCTTACGTAAACCGGCCATTTTATGACCGGTTTACTCTTTTTTTTTTAGAGACACTATGAAGAGCAAAATAATGAAATCTAACACTGAAAATTTGAATTTTTTGTTAGATTACTTCTTTTGATTTATAATTAGCATATTTATACTAAAATACACTAGATTACTTGAAATTATGTTGAATTACACTATATTACAATAAATTATGTTGAATTACACTAAATTACGTTAACTTACAATAACTTCGCTAATTATGCTGAAATACAGTACATTACGCTAAACTACGCAAAATTTGACCGATTTTGTGCCATCTTTCATGAATCATAAAAAATAGTAAAAAAATTCTGAAAATAGTAAAAATTGGTATTCTACAAGTTCATTATGTAACTAATTTACTGAGCTACTTAGATTGAATAATAGAAATAAAAATCTTAATCGGAAACTTCAACTCAAGTTTTGAGGCTCTTCCCTTAGTTTTTTTTGGCAATTCTGAATTTTGGAATCCGGCATTGCTAGCACGGACGCATGCGTATTTTCGCAAGCTTTCCGAAAAGTGGTCATTTGCTGAAATCGGACACTCGAGCGCCGTTTTATGACCGTTTGAAGTTTCGTCGTCGTTTTTCGCCTTTTCAGTGAAGATATCGTCCCTATTCATATGTAATTTAGTGTAATTTACCGTATTTTAGCGTAATGTAATGTAATTTAGTGTAATTTAAATTAATATAGTGTAATTCAACATAATTTCAAGTAATTTAGCGTATTTTAGTATAAATATGCTAATTATATATCAAACGAAGTAATCTAACAAATAATTTAAACAAAAAAATTCAAATTTTCAGTGTTATATTTCATTATCTTGCTCTTCATAGTGTCTCTAAAAAAAAAAAAAGTAAACCGACCATTTTATGGCCGGTTTGGACATTTTTTGCGAAAGCCAGGAATTTTGGACATAAATATTAATTTCTAATTAACTTTGGATATTAATAAAAATGTCGGGGACAGGAGTCAATTTTTTTTTTTTTTTGGGTTTCTTACAAGACCCGTAGGTCAAGTCAATTTATCAACCTTCTAGAAACAATAATTTATGCACTTGCCCCGAGTGGAGGGGAAGATTGTCACTTTTCTCACAAGTTTGAACTTTGAACCAAATCTCGCCTACCAATTTAGACGCCAAATTCTTTTGACAATTATCCAGTGCACTTCGTATAACGAGTCGGAATTTATCATAGTTCAAAGATGATAGATTCATAGGAATTAGGAAACCAAGTGGTCCATTGCACATTTGGCGCGGATTAAATTGCTAGAGGAAAATTCAATTTGGACAATGATATTCATGATTTGACCGAACCAATCTAAACCCAATAAGATTAGAAGGGAAGGAAAGGTTGAAAGAAGCCGGGATTTGTGAACAACTAGAATTTACCGTATATAGCCTCCTCTCAGCTCTTCTTTTCCTCTTTCGTTTTTCCTCCCAGAAGCAAACACGAAACTCTGATTCTTTCTCCCTCTTGGTGATCTCTATAGGTGGGGCTTCTTTGAGCTAGGTAAGTTATGGGCCGCCCCTTTGTCTTTGTTATACGATCATTACTATTGGGCATTCTGTCGAACATTTGATGTGCTATATTTAAGATCCAGTAAGTATAAAGCAAAGCGCAATAGATGCAATCTCCATATAAATCTGAATATCGATCACATCATTTGAAATCCATAACTGATTTGAATTGAAGCACCCAAATACTATCTTACTGATAGCGGTAAGTGATAGAGCTAACAAATTATGATGGCATACTAAGAGTACGCTGACTGAAAATACAAACAGTTCTTTTAATGAATTGTTGGTTATTTAGTTTAGTTTAAGAGTATATATTTATTTTTCAGTTTTTACTTGCAAGATATTCAAGACTTCAATATTGAAATGGTATAGTCGTACCAGCCTTTTTCTCATGTACTGGTATTAGTCGTATCAGTCTTATTCTCATGTATCGGTACAGGTCAGGCATATTTTGGTAAGTAAAGAACCTTATTGTTGAATTCGGGTCTGACAAGGCCAATGTGTGAATTCTAAGAGAATGAGGATGTAAATTTGACTTACATTAAGCCACTAACCTTAAAAAAAAAATTGACTTACATTGCAACTGAAACTTGTAAATTGTATTTTGCAACTTTTGTTGTATGTGTGAATGAACCTCATTTTAATAGTAATATTTATATAAAGAGAGTGTCTGCAGTAGATATAATATATATGTAATGGACATACTTTTGTGATGTAACAGCGTACCAGTATGTATGGCATTGTGTCTGATACACAATTTCATAATTCAGGCTCCTGTTTGAAACATTCAGAAATCAGGTTTCTGTAATGGTGCCTCTGCAAATAGATTCCTTTTGTTTGTTTCCGTTCTATTTAATAAATGTCCAAAAAAAATCCCTTAGCAGGAACTACAGAGACAGAAAGAGAGAGGGATCCACAGAGAGGTTCCACTAATGGCGGAGAAAGCTACCAATGTCCAAAATTTACAACTGGCCTCCGTACCACATGTGTTAATCATCCCGTTCCCTGCGCAAGGCCATCTTCTCCCTCTCCTAGACCTGGTGCATCACCTCTCAGCGCGCGGCCTGTCTCTAACCATCGCCGTAACCCCAGCCAACCTCCTCCTCCTCTCCCCTCTCCTGGCCAAGTGTCCTCCCAACTCTATCGAAACCCTAGTTATCCCCTTCCCTTCGCATCCATCAATACCTTCTGGAGTAGAGAATGCAAAAGATCTCCCTTTACCACTGCTCCATGCCTTCATGCACACCCTCGTCGGGCTAATGGATCCCTTGCTTTCCTGGGCCCGATCGAACCCGAAACCCGTTTCAGTCATTATCTCCGATTCGTTTCTCGGTTGGACCCAAAATCTCGCAGCCGAATTAGGCATCCCCCGAATGGTATTTTCTTCAGGCGGGTTGCTTTTTACAGCTGTTTCACACTATCTCTGGTTGCGGATGCCGAGACGGCCAGACCCGAATGACGATAATTACCCAGTATCATTTAAAGAAGTTGCAAATTCACCCGTTTACCCGTGGTGCCATCTGTCATGGTTGTACCGAACTTATGTGGAAGGAGATCCTGATTCTGAGTTCATCAAAGAAAACTTTTTACTGAATCTGAAGAGTGAGTTTGTGGTGTCAAACTCATTTGGAGCATTGGAAGGGGAGGAGTTTCGCCAAAGTGTTCAGACATTGGGTTTCAAGCGGGCTTGGTCAGTGGGGCCGCTAGCCCCTATTACAGGTGCAAAAGATAGGGGCGGTGTTGCATCAATGTCTACCGGTGAGGTGATGACATGGCTTGATGGATGCCCCGATGGCTCGGTGGTTTATGTTTGTTTCGGGACACAGATGGAGATTTCCGGTGAGCAAGTGCCAGCTCTGGCAGCCGCACTTGCATTGAGTGGGGTCCGGTTTGTTTGGGTCATTAAAGGGACCGTTGTTGTACCGGATGGGTTTGAGGAAAGAACTGCTGAGAGAGGTAATTTCTTGGTTCGAATTTTGATTTACCAAGATTTAAAGAAGTTGGGATAGATAATGTAGTTATGGTGTCCGAGTTAAATAGCATATCAAAGTCATATCTAACCAATTGTTTTTTGGATGTTTCAATTTGCACCGCATCCATTAGAGGGAAGTCCAAAGAAAAGGAAATTTATGCATATAATTTCTGATCCATTTTGGTTATTTTTTTTTTTTTTTTTGCGTGTCAATATTGACACATGACAGGGAGGGTGATAAGAGGATGGGCCCCACAATTAGAAATATTGAACCACGCGGCAGTTGGTTGGTTCCTGACACACTGCGGGTGGAACTCGGTGCTAGAAGCAATCACAGCAGGAGTTGCCATGCTGACGTGGCCAATGGCCGCAGACCAATTCTGTAATGCACGGGTTCTGATAGAGTCGGCAAAGGTGGCAGTACCAGCAGTCGAGGGCATGAAGGCAGTGCCAGATGCAAAGGAATTAGGAGGCATTTTGAAAGAGATGGTTTACGGAGGGAAGGATGTGAGAGAGAGGGCAAAAGAGCTCAGTGCGAAGGCTGCTGAGGCGGTGAAAGAAGGCGGCAGCTCGTGGCAAGAACTGGAACATCTGGTGGAGGAGATTTATAAGATCAGCAACAATATTGAATGAGCTGAACTCTAGGGAGTAGATAAAAATAATTTATAGTTTTAAATAGAGATCAAGGATAAATAATTGTTGAGAAAATAGTTCATATATTGTTGTGGGATTAAACTAATAACATGTGGTATAATAAATTGTTTTCTGTAACTAATCGTTGTTTAATTAAGAATTAATTACTAATTACCGACCTTGGATCTGAGACAATGTAAGTCCCGAACCGTGGGGGACATGGTACTTAACCTTAGCTCTGATACGAAGCACTTATTCATTACATTTTTTTTTGTTGAATTCTAAAATTTTCTGAACCCGGTTATACTTTCAGCTGCAATTTCAAGGTTTTTTAGGTTAATAATGTTATGATTTAGCTAAATGACATAAGTATTCAGTTAATCTGAATACATCATGAACTTATTTGATTCAATGATAATATTATAGCAATTACTGTAAGAATAAAGTAGCATTAAATATTTGATTCAATGATAATATTATAGCAATGACTGTAAATATAAAATAGCACTAAATATTTTCTACAATGATAATATTATAGCTTTGACTGTAAAAATAAAGTAGCACTAAATATTTTCTACAACTACACTATGAGCTTAAGTACTTTCGGCACCTATTAATTTTTCTTATTTAATTAGTCAAATAGTCAATTATTTTGGTCATAATCGTTTCTTTTTATTGATTTAAAGTATTTGATAGTAACGGATATATATGCTGTTAGGAACTTTATTAATTTGATAAATATATAAATGATGGAAATGAGGATGCGAGAAAATAGAGTTTTTTTTTCTATCTAAAAAAGTAATTTTATTTTCTTTAAAATAACTTTTACAATCTACTTGAAGTATTGCTGCAATTAAATTCGGACAAATGAAATGATTCGAAGAAAGTAAGGGAAAAAATTATCTTGAGAAAATATTATTCCGCTAAAGATAATACACATAATATATAATGATGAGCTTTGATGATAATAATTATTAGAATAGTAAAAGAATTATAAAAAAAATAAAAAAGTATAAAATTTGACCTGTAAGTACATTTTCATATAAAATTTATATTTCACGTTCAGATTAACTGTTTAAATTTTAAAAATAAAATATGTATTTATAGTATAGATCAATCCGTAAAATACATATTACCATTGCCTCGTTATACTAGAATACTAGATTGAAAAATGCGACCGAAAAGACTTCACAAATCGCTTCTTTAATATCTAATTTCTATTTTTAATTTTATTTATATTCCTACTCTATTACTAAACATGTAATGTCCTGATCCTCAAAAAGTTGAGATCTCATATCTAGCGGTATGTTTGATTGGGTTGAGAATAATTTATTCTAAGTATTAGACTATTCTGTATTTGGTTAGATTTAAATAACTAGAATAGGGAATCCAATTTATTTGTCTTATCAAAATAGTCTACTTTTACGAAAAGTGAAATTAACTATTCTAATAAAATTAACGCCAAAAAAGCTATTATATAAGATTAAATTGATTCTGAGCCCCTGAATTGAGATTCTGTACTGAGAACGCTTCGGATCCGTTATAGATCTAAACTCTATATTTGATCCGTAATGCTCCTGGATCAGAACATTTGATACAAGTAAACAACAACTGAGAATCAATATCATCTTTATATTATTTGATGTGAACTATTCGAGTATCTATATTGAAATTATTTAATTCAATTTCAAATTCTAAATTAACAATTTGATTTGCAATTTTAGGGATATATAATAATTTTATAAAAAGAGAGATTTATTTTAATGAAATTACTTTCGGAATACAATTTTGGCAAATAAATATTAATTTTTATTCGCTCTTATCCATCTCAGAAATTAATTTATGTGATATATGCGATTTTTTTTAATTTATGAATGCTAATAACAATCAATACATGAGTGTGGTACTTTTAGAATTAATTTTAATTTAATTTCAGTTATTTCTATTCTAATTTCAGTGTAATGTTTGTTATTTATGTTTTTTTTTATATATATGAGAATATATAATGAGAGATTTGTCATGATTTTTTTTCTTTTTCCTCCATAATAAAAGTCAGAATCTAAAAATTAAACAAAGTAATGTATATACGCCGTTGTTAAATATATAGTAAGGTTCAATTTCCAATATCAATGCTACAGTCATATTAACCAACAATTAAAAAAAAAACTTTTATGGACCATATAGATTAGCATAGATAAAAGTTGAAATGAAAGCAATATATTATTAAAAATAAAACTACAAATCTAAACAACACATATTTTAATATACCATATTTTTAGTGCTTGACTAATAATAAGAAAAAAGAATATCATATTTTATTCAGTTAAAATAAATACAAAATTAGTGTCCGATTAGTCACAAAGAAAATATATCAAAATTCCATAATCTGTGCAATGTAAACAACTAAAAAAATATCAGGACGGTCTTAAAATACATCCTATATTAGACTATCATGCTCAGAAAAATAAGACTAGTATTATAATTAACAACAAAGTTTAACCGAGTCGAAATTTAGAACAAAGTATGCATAAACATCTAAATATCTAATCAGTTCATAATTTTCATATATAGTAAAAAAAAAAAGTAGCGGGGTAAAAGGAAAATTCCTCGAAATCTTTAAAAATGCTACAACATTTGGACCGTACGATAATTGATCGAACGATCGTAGTTCTCCAGTCTCTCCAGTTAAATGTCAAGTAATTAGCATACTTTCAGCCCAATATCATAATAAAGTCCAGGCATAATTAAAATAAGAAAGAATTTAAATGTCTTTATTTCTTTATTTATTTTCGCATTTATTGTACCTGCATTTTTTAATAACAAAAATTTAAAATTTATATATCAGTATAAAATCATTAGAATTGATCTATATTTTTTTTTTTCTACAAGCACATAAAAAATATTATTTTTCTATTTTGTTTTTATATGAATTAATAAGTTGAAAAATCAACGTGCATAAATTATCCACATTAGTGTATTTTTGCAAATTTCTAATAACAATCAAAACAAAGTTGTAAAATCATAATTTTTTACATGTGCATATGAATATAATATAGATTTAAGTTTTATAAATGAATGTAGATGAAGGTTTAAATGTCTCTATTTTTTTTTCCTATATCATGCCTCCATTTTTTTATTTTTTAATAACAAAAATTCTAAAATTTATATGTCAAAATAAAACCGTTAGATGTGATCTATATTATTTTATCCATGCACAAAAAAATTATCACTTTTCGATTTTGGTTTTATATGAAAATAAATAAGTCGAAAAATCAATGTCTAGGATTTATCCACATCGGTGTATTTGTACAGGCTCTTATAATAATCAAAACAAAATCAAAATGTCGTGATCTTTTGCGTGTGCATGGAAAAATGATATAAGTCATTTTAAATGGTTTTATTTTGATATTTAAATTTTAAATTTTAAATTATTGCCGTTCTAAAATTAAAGTCATAATATAAGCACAAAAATAGAAGGCATTTGAACTCTCCTCATAAATGTATAATAAAAACATCAAAAGTGAAGTGTAAAAATCAACCTGCGGAATTCTTATAAGGACCGTGTATCACTGGATACGGTCCGTACACGAGTAAACATACACACAAACAGAGAAAGAGAAGAACACAGTATTTAACGAGGTTCGGCACCAACTTGGTGCCTACGTCCTCCACACTCACACACACCTTTTTCTATTTCTTTTTTTTAATAATGATTACATAGAGGAGAAGAGAATATATAGAGAGATTAGAGAGAATAGAGAGATTTGTTTCCTAATACAATTATCTAAAATGGGAATGTAGTAAAATGGGAATGTAATAACTCTGATTGATTCCCCCAGCTGTTGCCTTCCTTCTTTGAAGATATGGTCCATATAGGCAACGATATGGACCACCATTTATTTCAACACCCGCCCTCAAGTTGGTAGGTAGACATCTACCATACCCAACTTGGCAATCGAATCTTCAAAGCACTTGGTTGACACCGCCTTTGTTAACATGTCTGCCAACTGTTGTTCTGATCTTACAAATGGAAATGAGATGATCTTTTCTTCCAAATTTTGTTTAATGAAATGTCTATCGATCTCTATGTGCTTTGTTCTGTCGTGCTGTACTGGGTTATGCGCTATTGCAATCGCTGATTTGTTATCACAGTAAAGTTGCATACCTTTTTCCGATTTAAACTTCAGCTCGCTCATGAGTTTCCTTAGCCATAGCAGTTCACACAAACCTTTAGACATTCCTCTAAATTCAGCTTCTGCACTTGATAAGGCTACTACATTCTGCTTCTTACTTCTCCAAGTGACGAGGTTCCCTCCCACAAAGGTGAAGTATCCAGATGTCGATTTCCGATCAGTTCTATCTCCAGCCCAATCTGCATCTGTATAGCCCCAAATATCCAAGTGTCCATTCTTTCTAAACTGAATACCTTTCCCTGGAGTCTTTTTTAGATATCTCAGTACTCTCATCACAGCATCCATATGTTGCTCCTTTGGGTTCTGCATGAATTGACTTACCATACTTACAGCATACGCAATATCAGGTCTGGTATGTGATAAGTAGATAAGTTTTCCTACCAATTTCTGGTACGCTTCCCTGTTAACAACTGGGTCATCTGGATTTTCTTCGAATTTCAAGTTTTGGACAATAGGTGTATCAGCTGGCTTACAGTTTAGCATCCCCACTTCTGCAAGCAAATCAAGGGTATACTTCCGTTGTGATAGAGATATACCTTCTTTTGAGCGTAGCACCTCTATTCCCAAGAAGTATTTTAAGCCACCCAAATTTTTCATCTCAAACTCTTGCGATAATTTCTGCTCTAGCCACTCTATCTCCTCACTATCGTCCCCTGTAATTATCATGTCATCAACATAGATAATTAGAATGGTTACCTTGCCTTGACGATGCTTGTAGAACAGAGTATGGTCAGAATCACTTTGACTGTAGTTGTAGGCTTTCATGGCTTTGCAAAACCGCCCAAACCACGCTCGGGGAGATTGTTTTAATCCATACAGACTCCTTTCTAGCTTACACACCAACTTCTCTTGTTCTTGGTGAGTGTATCCTGGTGGGATGTCTATATAGATCTCCTCATCCAGATCGCCATGCAAAAACACATTTTTCACATCAAACTGGTGTAAAGGCCAGTCCAGATTTGCTGCAAGAGACAATAAGACTCGAACTGTGTTAAGTTTAGCAACTGGAGAAAAAGTTTCTTGGAAATCAATCCCATATGTCTGGGTGTACCCTTTGGCTACAAGCCGGGCCTTATACCTGTCAACTTTACCTGTGGCATCATATTTTACTGAGAACACCCATTTGCATCCAACTGTTTTCTTGCCACTTGGCAATGTCACCAACTTCCATGTTTTTGTGGTCTCCAAAGCTTTCATTTCTAGTTTCATTGCTTCAACCCACTTAGGATCGAGCACTGCCTCTGTTACACTGGTGGGTACTCGAATCTTTGATAATTCCTCAGTAAAATTTCTCACCATGTTGGACAACCCGACTGTACTAGTGTAATTGGATATGGCATATCCTTCTTGGCTATCACCATCTGTTCTATATCGTTTTGGTAGTACATTTCGGGTGGTTCGCATAGGGTACCGTCTAATAGGATTAGGATTTAGGGAACTTACCTCGGGGACATCCTCTGGAGAACTGGAGCGTGGTATTTCTTCCTCCTCATCGGACTGTATCACTTCATCTTCCGATCGGCCGTCCTCAGGTCCTAGGACACGGTCCGTGTCACCCTCTACACGGTCCGTGTCATCTTTTGATCAGTCAGTTTCTTCTTCTGTACGGTCCATGTCTTCTTCTGTACGGACCGGATCACCATCTGTTCGGTCCGTGTCAGTCTGTGTTCGGTCCGTGTGGCTGTCCACACGGTCCGTGTTATCATGTGCGGTTTCCCACCAAATTGCTGGATTTTCTTCCTGAACTGATCCCTGCTGGTTCCGAAAATAGGACTCACTTTCCAAAAAAGTCACATCCATTGTCACATAGGTCTTTCCAGTTTCCAAATCAACACATTTATATCCTTTTTGGTGATTTCCATACCCGACAAACATGCACCTAATTGCGCAAGGGTCTAACTTGGTTCTTTTCTCCCTTGGAACATGGACATATGCTACACACCCAAACACTTTAGGTGCCAGATTTAGAGCGGAGGGAATTTGCACAAAAGAGGAAAGTTTTTGTAAAGGAGTAAGGAATTTTAGTGTACTAGATGGCATTCGGTTCATAAGATACACAGCGGTAGATATGGCATGATTCCAGAAATTCTGGGGTACATTATTTTCAAATAACAGAGATCTAGCAATTTCCAAAATATGGCAATTTTTTCTTTCTGTCACACCATTTTGTTGAGGGGTACCGACACAAGAAGTTTCATGTATAATACCATTAGTTTTGAAATTTTTTCCCAAGAAGGTATTTACATACTCCCCCCCATTGTCACTCCTAAGAATTTTGATCGTCTTTCCAAATTGTCTTTGAATTAGGTTTGAAAAATCCACAAAACAGTTTGCAACTTCACTTTTATGTTTCAAGAGGTATAACCATGTCATTCTAGTACTATCATCAGTGAAAAGAACAAACCACCTTTCCCCTTCTACAGAATTAACTGGGGCAGGGCCCCACACATCAGAATGGACCAAATCAACAAATTCCAAATCTTTATAACAAACACTATGATAAGAAGTTCTGTGATTTTTACTTCGAATACAAGTTTCACATTGAATTTCAAAGTTTGATACACCAACCCATAAAGAAGGAAAGCTCTTTTTCATATACCCAACAGACGGGTGTCCTAACCTCTTATGTCACAACAGAATATTGTCTCCTTGAATGCTTCTATTCGCGAGACACGTAGAACCAGTACTCAAGTCTTCGAGGTGATACAGTCCATTGCGCTTAATACCACGCCCAAGTATCTCCTTCGTTAGGATGTCCTGAAAAATACAAAAATTTGGATACATTAAAATTGCACAATTTAGGTCTTCAGCTAATCGGCCCACTGATATAAGCTTTGTGGTCAAAGATGGTACGAGTAGAGTGTCTTTCAAACACAAAGATTCAGACACATTTACAGTTCCTGATCCTATAACCGGTGAGGGAACTCCGTTTGCATTCACGATTTCTTTCCGGTTAGATTCCCCAATTCTATCAAGATCTGACTTTTCATAAGTCATGTGGTCGGTTGCCCCTGAATCTATCACCCATTTGTCTAAATTCTGTGTAATAAAGACTTTACCTTTGCCAGTCGAACTTTCTGTACCTTCGACATGAGTTGCGAGTGTCAGAGTTGCTTGACCTGTACCGGCTTCTGCATGGTCCGTATGCACATTTGCACGGTCCGTGCGTCCTGCCAAGTGAACCTGTCCCTTCTTGTTCCCTGCTGCCTTTTTCTCTTTCAAGTCCTGCCACCAATCTGGGTACCCATGCAGTTGGAAACATGTTTCTCTGGTGTGCCTCAGATTGTTGCAGTGAGTACACCCTTTTCCCTGTTTTGTTCCAGATTTAAGAGAGAGTGATACCTCTGGTGCACGGTCCGTGTACCGACCTGCACGGTCCGCACCCTTCATCGCCATGACTGCAGGGTTGAAGGTGTTGTCGCTGCCGCACATCACTTTCTGCCTCATCTCCTTCTGGGTGGTGAGAAGTTCCTTCAGCGCTTGAAGAAGTGTCATGTCTGCGCTGTGGTCTTGGTCCTTCCCACCTCCTGTCTTAGAGATGTCTTCCATTGCTGGTCTTTAGATCTAGACCCGCTCTGATACCATGTAAAAATCAACCTGCGGAATTCTTATAAGGACCGTGTATCACTGGATACGGTCCGTACACGAGTAAACATACACACAAACAGAGAAAGAGAAGAACACAGTATTTAACGAGGTTCGGCACCAACTTGGTGCCTACGTCCTCCACACTCACACACACCTTTTTCTATTTCTTTTTTTAATAATGATTACATAGAGGAGAAGAGAATATATAGAGAGATTAGAGAGATTTGTTTCCTAATACAATTATCTAAAATGGGAATGTAGTAAAATGAGAATGTAATAACTCTGATTGATTCCCCCAGCTGTTGCCTTCTTTCTTTGAAGATATGGTCCATATAGGCAACGATATGGACCACCATTTATTTCAACATGAAGAAACCCCTCCTCTTGAAATAATCTCATTTTTAAGGGTATAAATTTTTCTTAGTGAAACACTGGTCACATTACGAGACGTAGTTAAAAGATAAGAGACAAGTAACCAGAAAGGTTGATTCCAAGGTATCAAAGTAAAGCACAGATAAGTAGGCCCTTTGCTAATGTAAGCCTATATTACGACAAATTCAATTCAAGAAAATTGAGATATTCCCAGACTTTCGGCACCAATACGAGGGATATTTTATTTAAAAGCATATTGATCTTGACAGGATGAGTAAAGGTTCTGTCAAGAAAAATCTAAACCGACCGAATAACTTATCCTGTAGACCTGTACCAACAATTAGGGGTGTTGGGTCCGGTTTAGTCACTTTTGAACATAACCAAATTAGTTTGAATCAAACGGTTCGGTTTTTCGGTTTAATAGTTCGGTTCGGTTTGCTTTTCAAAACCGAATTATAATTTCGGTTCTTTCGGTTTGAAAATTTTCAAAACCGAAATAACCGAACCGACCGAACTTTTATATATTATGAATTTGGTCTGGACCGCCCTGGTTTATTTCTTAATCAATTGCTTGAAATACTTGCGGTTTATTTCTTAATACCCGGTTTATTTCTTAATGTACTTCGGTTTATTATAAATCAATTGCTTTAAATAAAAAAATTAATACATTTTAGTTTGAACCGAACAAACCGAACAAACTGAAATAAAACTTTGGTTCGGTTCGATTTTATTTTAGAAACCGAATTATTACTTTGGTTTGCCTAGTTCGGTTCGGTTTCAACCGAACTGAACCGATGAACACCCCTACCAACAATCCTACGGTTAATTCACAAACTATTTCGATCTCAACATCAAAAGTAGGCAGTCATCTAGGGTGTTCATTGGTTTGGTTCGGTCCAAATCGAATTAAAATAGACAAATTAAAGTTTTATTCAGTTTTCAATAATCAAACCGAACCGAACCAAAATAGAATAAAAACCGAATAAGAACAAACTGAAGTAAATTTTGATTTGTTCGGTTAAACCGAAATAGGATATTAATCATAAAAATAATTTTTTTTGTTATTTTTTATAAAAATGAATTAAAATTTTTTGTTTGATTCAGCTTAAACCGAAACAAACAATATACATTATGTCATGATTTTTAATATTTAAAATGTTTGGTTTGGACATAGGATGGGTATAAAAATATCAGTCGATCCGGTCTAACCGGTTTTAAATTTTTTAAACCAAACTGAACTATTAAACAAATTTTAAAAACTGAACCGAATCGAACCGATACATTTAACTGGAAAAACCGAAACCATTCAGTTCGGTTTCAAACCGATAAACCGGACCCGATGAATACCCCTACTTCAATCTATAATTCCTTACTAGGCGAACTGCAACGGAATCTGTGAATAATTAATTAAATATGACTTTATATGGTGGATATGATTCGCACACTAACGATATAGTCACAGCTAGGATTTAGACATCATCATCACCTTTCAAGTTTTGAGCGTAAAGATGCAAAGGAGAGTATCGTCAAACTTTAAAAAGAAAACCATCTTATCATTATATGTTTCTTTTCCATTAAATTCAACCATGGGCAATCTATTTTAAGTAGTCTTAAATCAACTGAAAGTGAAGATGTACAAAACTTATATGCTAAATTATCATCAAGTACAACTCAAGATCTTTTATCAGATTTCTTATCATTGGTCTTTTTCTCTTCAGCTTCCTTTCGCTTTTGTTGCCTGAAATTGGAGAGAGAGAAAGCAAACAAACAAAATTGGTGAAAAGATTAACTGAAAAGAAGCACACAAAAAAAGGAAAGAAAATGTTCGCTCATTCATCAAAGGTAAACTTACTGGAACTAACAGGTGCTAATTACCAGTACATAATAATTACATGGAGAAACCCAAAAAAATTTAAAAAGGAAGCGAGACCCAAAACAAGATCGGACAAGTAGCATTACCATGTGCATTAAAACTCAACACAATAGTTCGTTGCAATTAGTAACATTAAAACATAATTAAAATTTCAGAAGATCAAACTTACGCAAAACCGCTATATCCACCACCAAAAGTAGATTGACTTAAAAACTGCTGCAGCCCCAGTGGGAAGTACAGAACTCTTCACATCCCGTTCCACCTACAACAAGCAAGAAATGTCTTAATAAAAAGACTTTATTTAAGGCACTAAATTTTGGTGCAACTAACCTTATCCCATTTGGATTTCTTGTGTCTCGTCTCTCTGTTAGCGGCATTTCCACTTGCAGGAGCTGGTGGCAAGGCACTAGAAGCTGCAAAAATTTCAACAAGTGCTTCAACAAACCCTAGATTTACCTTTAAAAGAATAAAAAATAATATCATGGTATTTTTACACCAGGTGGAATGAAAAAAAGAAAGATTTTTTTAGCCAAGTTAAAATTGGTACTTGGAATTGAACTTGTTTTGATAATTGGTGCAACTGCCGGTGGTTGAATACCTCCAGAAACAGAATCAACTTTTGGGCTTTTCTTGCGCCCCTGCTCCTTCCTTTATTGTTCTCTCCTCATATCAACCTCTATTAAAATAACACTTTTATGTCTACGGTTCTTGTTTAAGAGAATGTTATTGAATATAATACAAGAGTGAGGCTATGGTAATATGCATATTAAGGTTTGACCCATGCTATGGACCCATACCTTTATTTTCAAAGTTCAAACAGTTAATCTGAACCATTAAACATGACCTTCATATGAAAATGTACTTGTACAAAATCACCTGATCTAGGCATTCTGGATGAATGTGAATGCTATTAGATTAATACCCGTCTCCAAGTACATTTTCATATAAAGATCATGTTTAACAGTTCGCACACTAGCTTGAACTTTGAAAATAGAGATACGGATCCATAGCACGGGTTGATCCGTAATATGCATATTACCATAGCCTCACTCATAATACAAAACTCCTGCCAGCACTCTTGAACCCAAGAAACTTGCTAATTCTATTCTGAAACAAACACGAAGCAAAGCTAATAGTCAACATTTCGAAAGTTACATCCTATATTTTACAATATTTGCATGTAAAACCTTAACAGTTCTCAAACTCTGCAACTAACATACATCACATCAGCATATTTGCAGTAGAAGTAAACAACAGACTATTGTGATGGGAAAAAAAGATACATTTCAGATATTAATAAACTTAAACATATCCCAAATGAGCTGTTTCTTATAAGTTGCTTTGTTATAGGAAAATTCAAAAGGAATCCAGCTTTTCAATTTATTTTATATTTCTTTTAACAGTCACAAGTGTTTGTAAACAAAAGAAAAAAAAATGTTGGATGTTGTTGCGAAGATGAAAACAGGTATTAATCTAATAGCATTCACATTCACCCCCCTCTCCTATACACACAAGTACACAACATAATCAACCAAAGCAATTATCATATAATATCGGGGCATGCGTACTTAATTCCTTCAAAGAGTACAAATATCAGGCTGTAATTCGCAAAAGTCCTGACAAATAATTTGTCAAGAAGTCAAAGGGAAATAACCTGTAGTTCTTCAGAGCATTTGGTTGTCACAGGTGGGCTGAGGAAGCAGCTTAACGAATCATCTTTTTGGGCCTCGGCCAAATTTGTACCAGTTTGTTCAATTTGGGGCATTTCATGATCTGACCCAGTAGTATCTACTGCCATACTAACATCTTATTTGGATTTCTCGAGATTGTCAGTAATTGGAGAACTTGTCTTCTGTGTGTCTTCTCTAAATATGTGATTGGTACCAGGCAAAGTCCCCTCATCTTCCTGTGAATTAACAGTAGTAAAAAGTATACATGATAATAAATCAAATCATTGTTTCCTTCAACTTATACAGACCACAGGCTCTAAAACATAAGATACATAATAATTTCCGCAACAGCAACTTCAAATGATATCAGAATATACTTTCAAACTTGACTATTGTTACATGTACAAATAAAAACCTTATCTATTAATAGCATATATATACGATATAACTACTGAAGCTACTTTGGCTTTTATGTAAACCAACTCACTAACTGACTCAAATTTACATAACGATAATTGGTACTAAAAGAAATCTCCGAAACACATTCAAAAAATAAAAACACTTACATCGTGCTCAGGAGACACTGCCATCTCACCATGCCCATAATCCACAATCCCAAGCGCCCTTTTCCTCCCTCTCAACTGATCAGCGAACCTCGGCACTGGGGAGAGTCGAGGAGATAGAGACTGCGCAGAGAGCAGCGAACGAATCTGGGAAGGGGTAGGTGGCAGGGGCTAATTAGGGTTTTGTGGTATGAGGAGGGTT
This sequence comes from Carex littledalei, assembly GCA_011114355.1. Lineage (NCBI taxonomy): Eukaryota > Viridiplantae > Streptophyta > Magnoliopsida > Poales > Cyperaceae > Carex > Carex littledalei. Next base: position 5,642,713 of record CM022081.1, read on the forward strand.
CGTCAGGTTGGATTGGATAGACGGGGGGTTTGACTGGTCGAAGGAGTAGTCAATTTCCTCGTCGTCGTCGTCGTACATGGAGAAGAGCGCGGCGATGCCCGCCATGGCTAGATTGGAAAGAGACTCGACGGCGGGGATGCCAGAAAGGGTAACTGAAGGGAGAGATGATTTTCGCCGAAATTTTCATTTTATCCAAAATAAATATTTAATTTCAAAATCTATAAGAGTGAGGGAAATTCGAAAACTACACAAACCGTGAATTTTTTTTGCAGTTTTGGATCTTTTTTTTCGCAATTTTTTTCATGGTTTTAGACTTTCCAAAACCCGAAATTTTTATTAATAACATCAGAAAAAAAATCAAAATTAAATCAATACCACCCTGCTGGGGCCCTTATCAATACTACCACCCTCGCTAACCCAGTTCGCGCACCAAATAGGCTGGTGCACGGACTGGGTTGGCGCACCAACCTCTTTTGCCTATTAAGGCACCAACTCAGTATTATTTTTATGTTGCGTATTTTAGATCGTTATTTCGATATTAGTTTTATGTTGCGTATTTAGATATTATTTTCATATTACTTCTTATGTTGCGTATTTTAGATCTCATATCCCGCAATACATAATACATTAAAACATAAAAACACACCATAGATAAAACATAACACACAATAATATTTATTCCGCAGTCATAGTACATTAAAACATAACACACAATACATAAAACATTACCGAAAGCCTTAACCTTAATACAAAACTGAAAGTTTGTACCATAATACATAACCGAAAATCCTAACCTTAATACATAAACAGAAAGCCCTAACCATGACATTATTGGGTACGGTTCCTAGCATCCCTTCTCCTTCTCGCATTCCTTTCGAGGGTAGCTCTGTTGGTCTGGTGACCCCTTGTCATTCCTTCCAGTATGTCCATCCACATTGGGATCCGGTTGTGTCTTCTCCGACCCAACTTCACTAACCGGTGCTCTGGCGTTAAGATATCCCCTTCGTGCGGCGGCCAATCACCTTGATTGTCATACACGTGGAATTCTCCACTCCATGTGTCGATAAGCGTTTGAATGTTGTAATAGTAATTTACGAAGACATTTGGATCGTAGTTCCTACATTTTTCACACATTTATAAGTTTCATCATCCAAGATTAGTATGAAATTTTAACACATATTCGTACCTTATACGACACACTGCCATCACATGAACACATGGTATTCCGGTCAGCTAAGGCTTTTGGCAAGAGCATTCCACCTCATGGTCGTTCTGCACAATGACCTTGTACCTACAGTCTCGGAACGTGTACACCCATTTGCCTACCTCTATGTCAAATGGGATTTTCTCGCCATGTGATGTCACCATGAATTTCCCGGATCTATTGAATGCAACCGCGGTCATTTTGTTAGTCTTCAGGATGTGCTTGTTCAGCTTCAAGTGCGTAGAGTGGAGAAAAGTTGACCCTCTTGTTGGCATTCCACGACATTCTCTCTTCTTTGAACGAACCATGTGACACACTTGTAAAACGTCTCCTCAATAATTGCAGCAACCGGTAACCTACGAGAATTACAATTTACAGTTAAAATAAAGATAACCTAAAATATTTCATTAATTGTAAACTATGGAAATTGTGAATAACAAACCTGCGAGAAGTTTTGAAGACATTGTTCAGCGATTCAGAACCATTGCTGGTCATTATTTCCCAATGACTCCCGTCATCCATAGCTTGATAAACCTTCTATGGCTTAGCTGGTTCTTCCTCGTCATTTTCATTATACTTGCCACATGTATCCAAGTATGTCAGCCAATCAGGATTTCGCCTTCCGATTGCATCAAGGCCATCTTGTAATCTTCTTCGCTTCTTCTTTTTAACCATCATCTTGAAGAATTTAGAAGCAACCTTATCCTGAGTGTGTTTTCCAAAATTCTCAAATACGTGTTGAGAGCAGAACCGGTGGGCACACTGCCCGTTCTCCTCTGACTAACCCAAATCATCTTGAATGAACACTTTTTTATGCCCTTATGCCGGTCAGAGACCACACACATGAACTTACAACTACCAATTACATTATCCCGCACCCACTTCATAAACCACCCCCAATTCTCAAACTCTTCGCTCTCTACCAATCCAAATGCTAGTGGGATTAACTGGTTCTTCGCATCATATCCGGTGACAATCAACAACTTACCCTTATATCTGCCAGACAAGAAACATGCGTCGATACTGATGACGGGTCTGAGGTGACCTACTGCTTCTATACACGGTCCCCATGCCCATGCCAACCTCATGAAATACCGATACCCTGCCTTTGGTGAAGGCTTCGAAACAACTTCATACACAGTTCCCCGATTTGCCCTTTTTATTGCCTCCAACAAAGGGACAATAAGCCCGTAAGACCCCTCCCAACTACCAAATGCCCGGGCAATTGCTAACTCTTTTCCACGTCACAATTTGTTGTATTTTGAGACGATGCCCTCGTACCTTTCAGCAACCAGGTCCCTGATAGCTCTGATAGTAATATCAGCATTTTTTTCCAAAGAAAGTTTTATGCAGTTGGCAACCATAGAGGACGTCAACTGCTCATTATCTGACCTAGATGCATCTGCGTGGCATGTGTGCGGTACCTCATTCTTCGTGATGGCCCAAGTATTACCAAAGCCTGTGGCCCTCGCAACCAACCCCCACTTGCACTTGTTGCTCTGGCACTTAAACCTCAACCTGCTTGTGTCGCTGTGTGTCTGTTTGATCTCGATATTTGCCTTTATGTGCCAGTGGTAGATTTTTTCTTTCATTTGATCCTTGTTGTTGTACGTCATCTCCTCAGAAACTTCTGTTTTTTCTCCAACCTAATTGAAAATTCAAAAAATTTAAATTATTAAATTTTCAAAGAAATAAAAAATTCATATAAGTTCAAAAACGAACCTCTGAACCCGCAAAAAAAATGTGGTCAGCCTCTTCAAACCCCGAAGTGTCATGAAAAGCTGGAAACAGGTGTCTCTCTCCACGACCCGATATCGGCCACTTTCGCATACCCAGCACGGGACGATTGTCTTCCTCGTCACTGTGATCTACTGTCTGCCCACCGTCGTCACTAGCATCCCAATTTTCCTCTGCCTCCCGTTCTTCAGGATCCTCGTCTGTATTGTCAGTATAATAACGTGGTTCTGGGGTTTCAGATCGATTCCGGCTAGAGCTGGAGGATGGAATCCGAGATCGGCCCCGACTAGAACCAACCCCCACGGATGGGGACCGACTAGGACCAGCCCCCGTGGATGGGGACCGACTAGTACCAGCCCCCGTGGATGGGGACCGACTAGTACCCGCTAAATTTAGGGCCCGAGTAGGACCCGTCACTGAATGATCCATGCCCCGACTAGGGTTCTGTCTACGGTTTTGTCTAAGGTTCTGTCTGGGGTTGGCAACCACATATAATTCTAGGAACTTGGAATGTGTTGTCAAATTCAATGTCATTTGGGTATACAACCCCCAACTGCTATCGTCTAGTACAGGGAGCTGTTGGAACCATGTTTGGTTGCCTTGGCCAATATTAATCCTGGCGGAAATTACCAGTTCGTAATAATTCGGGTCAATACCAAGTTCCTGGTACACTTCCCTAGTTATACCGCTGAAATCTAAATCCGGGCCGATATTGAACATTTTCTGGGGTTGGGTACTGTAATAAGCACCATTGGGCCCTTGTAATACTTCACCACCAAAATAACAAGCAATTCCAATCATAGTTACCTGAATTACAGAACAAACCTAACATTTAATAAATTTACAAAAAATTAAAAAAGTAATTAAATAATTAAAAAAATATAAAGAACTAGAGTGAAAAAAACTTACTCTTTGATCTTTGCGAGAATGTTCTTTGCTGCCTGCTGCCTTGCGTCGAATGGAATGAGCACAGTATACTGAGGTGGTGCCTTAATAGGCAGAAGAGGTTGGTGCGCCAACCCAGTCAGCGCACCACCTGGTGCGCCAACCCAGTCCGCGCACCAGCCTATTTGATGCGCGAACTGGGTTAGCGAGGGTGATAGTATTGATAAGGGCCCCCACGGGGTGGTATTCATTTAATTCCGATTTTTTCTGATGGTAACAATAAAAATTTCGGCTCCAAAACTGTAAAAAAAAATTCCGATTTTCCAAAAACGTAGAGTAAATTCACGGTTTTGGGAAATCGGAAAAAAAAATTACGATTTTGAAGTTACAAAACAAGAAACTTTTTATGCGGTTTCATGAAACCGGAAATTTAATCCGAGGTTTTGGCTCTCTGCCTTTAAAACCAGCGCAGCTTCTTCTCCCATATCACACCGCATCTAAAACCTTTCTCTCTTTGTCTCTCTCTCCGACTGTCGATCGATCAAGACTTCGGTTCAGGTATTTTTATTTTCTTATTTAATATTTAATTTAGAAAATAATATATTAGTTTAGGATATTTCAAAATAGTTTAGAATATTGTCCAAATAATTTAGAAATTTCAAAATGGTTTAGAATATTGTTTGATTAATTTAGAAAATTTCAAAATAGTTTAGAATATTGTCCAAATAATTTAGAAAATTCCAAAATAGTTTAGAATAATGTCCGAATAATTTAAAAAATTCCAAAATAATTTAGAATAATTTAGAAAATTTCAAAATAGTTTAAAATATTGTCCGAATAATTTAAAAAATTTCAAAATGGTTTAGAATAATTTAGAAAATTCTAAAATGGTTTAGAATAATGTCCAAATAATTTAGAAAATTTCAAAATGTTTTAGAATAATTTAGAAAATCCCAAAATGGTTTAGAATATTGTCCGAATAATTTAGAAAATTTCAAAATAATTTAGAATAATTTAGAAAATTCCAAAATGGTTTAGAATAATTTAGAAAATTCCAAAATGGTTTAGAATATTGTCTGAATAATTTAGAATTTTTTTTAATCTGCAGTTTTCCAAAACTGTGAATTTAATCTGTGGTTTTGGGAAACCGGAATTTTTTTTGCAGTTTTGGAGAGTCTAAAACCGTGAAAACAATTTGCAGAAAGAAGGCCCAAAACCACAATTTTTTTTCACGGTTTGGGCAGTTTTCGAATTTTCATCCACAAGGGTGTAGATTTTGAAATTAATTATTTATTTTGGATATTAATAAAAATTTCGGTGATTTTCGGAGCCTTGAAATAGTTGTCGAACTGAAGTTTAATGGTTCAACGAGTTTGTAGCCCAATTTAAGGATGGGTCTGAACTCCGAAGGAAGTACTTCACTTCCACAACGACAATGAAACGTAGCAAACGGATCGGATAGTGGTAAAATCATGTAATCCGCTATTATTTTTTAGATACGGTTCGGATTATTAAATGGATATGTATGGATACGAATTGAATATCAGATATCCATAAATATAAATGTATATATTAGTATGATATCTATCTACTATTCGAATACGAATAATTAAAATTTAAAGTCATATCCGTAACTGTCGACATTTTTATTAATATCCAAAGTTTAATACAAATTATTATTTATACCCAGAATCGGACCCAATATCGAAAAATGCCCGAAAATGGCCGGCTTACTCCTCCCCCCTAAGCCGGCCATTTTCTGGCCGGCTTAGTCGTTTTTTTTTAAGAGACATTATGAAGAGAAAAAATAATAAAATCTAACACTGAAAATTTGAATTTTTTTTATTTAAATTATTTGTTAGATTACTTCTTTTGATATATAATTAGTATATTTATACTAAAATACGCTAAATTATTTGAAATTATGTTGAATTACAGTATATTAAGTTAAATTACACTAAATTACATTACATTACGCTAAAATACGCTAAAGTACATATGAATAGAGACGATATCTTCACTGAAAAGGTGAAAAACGACGACGAAACTTCAAACGGTCATAAAACGGCGCTCGAGTGTCCGATTTCAGCAAATGATCACTTTTCGGAAAGCTTGCGAAAATACGCATGCGTCCGTGCTGGCGATGGCGATACCAGATTCCAAAATTCAGAATTCCAAAAAACTAAGGGAAGAGCCTCAAAACTTGAGTTGAAGTTTCCGATTAAGATTTTTATTTCTATTATTCAATCCAAGTAGCTCAGTAAATTAGTTACATAATGAACTTGTAGAATACCAGTTTTTACTATTTTCGGAATTTTTTTACTATTTTTTATGATTCATGAAAGTTGGCACAGAATCGGTCTATTTTAGCGTAATTTACCGTATTTCAGCATAATTAGCGAAGTTATTGTAATTTAGCGTAATTTAACGTAATTTAGTGTAATTCAACATAATTTATTGTAATATAGTGTAATTCAACACAATTTCAAGTAATCTATTGTATTTTAGTATAAATATGCTAATTATAAATCAAAAGAAGTAATCTAACAAATAATTTAAACACAAAATTTAAATTTTCAGTGTTAGATTTCATTAGTTTCTCTTCATAATGTCTCTTAAAAAAAAAAAAAAAACCGACTAAGCTGGCTAGAAAATGGTCGGCTTAGGGGGGAGTAAGCCGGCCATTTTCTGGCCGGTTTGGGCATTTTTCGATATTGGGTCCGATTCTGGGTATAAATAATAATTTGTATTAAAGTTTGGATATTAATAAAAATGTCGGCCGTAACTGTATCCGCATATTCGAATATCGGATATCATATCTAATTTTCAGATCGGATATGTTTGGACCCCTGGACACGTACGATGCGTACCTCACCTCGTTTTCTAAAGAATTATATTAAAATGAACTATTTTAGTCTTTGTTTTCTGATGAATTATGAATTCTGTATTATTTATTCTAAAGCGGTTTCTGGAAAACCTACATTTCAACCCACTATCCATTAATGGGTCGGATGCTGCAACGGATATGTGAAGCATCGATTTGAACCAACGCGCGGCCGATTGCACCTGAAAACTGAAAAGTGAAAACTAAAAGCAATTCAGTAAATATATACCCGGGTCCGGTCAGCAAGATAGCAACCCATTCATTATACCAGTTTAATCATTTCTTGAAATCTTGAAATTGAAATTGAAAGAGACAGCAATGCATCTCTCCTCCGACTACTAGTTTCGCTATCTCCTCCGACTACTACTTCTCTATGGAGGGCAGACCCTGGGCCAACCTCCCCTCCGAGATTGTATCCCAAATTGCCTCAAAACGCAGTGCTGACGCTGCCGTGTATGTCTCCTTACGGCGAATCTGTAGAGAATGGCGCCAAAGCCTAACCATGACATCCCCTGTACCTCCACTCCCTTCCCCCCAGCTCCCCTTCCTCCTTGTCCCTCCCCGCACCATTGCCATTAATCATCCCGTTGGGAAAGTCTTCCCTCTCCCTGTATTTAATCATTTCACTACTCCAAAACCCATTGATGATTTGCCCCAGCTTGCAAACTCTATAAACTCATTCTGTATGGGTTCGTCTCATGGCTGGCTTATAACTCTCGGCATAGACTCATCTGTTTCTTTACTTAACCCTGTAACCGCCGACTCAATCCCTCTCAAGCCCCTCTCCTCAATCAACAACCAAATTCTCTCTTTCAATCCAGATTCATACCCAGAATACTATCTCATGACCAAAGAAAAAACCCGAGAAGCATACCTTCAGTCCACCCTAGTCCGATTGTCTATCTTGTCCTCTGATCCGGCAGAAGATAATGACTTCACCTTACTGTTATTCCTGACTGGATTGAAAGACTGCTGCTTCACATTGAAGGGCAGAGATGGCGCCTGGACTTCGCACTTCCACAAACCAACCGAGGTCAAAGACGTAATTTTTATCAGAGGTGTTTTCTTAACCTTCAGTCCACCGTTGCTATTTTGCGTTTTTGACTTTCGAAATATTGAAGCGGGGTTGTCTGTGAAACTATACAATTTCAATCTGAATGTGCCAATTGGAGATATATTCTTGGTTAATTCCAATAATATACCTTTGATAGTGTACACCCGTCCCTTAAACGGCCAAAGGCTAGATTTCGTGCCAAGAGGATACATCCGCGGTGTGTATTGCATCGAACACTTTAATCCTGATAATTCCCGCCTGACAATCAGAAAGACAAAGGAGCTTAATGGTATGGTATTGTTTGTTGGTCATGGATGCTCTGTGGCTGTCAATTTGAACCATTTCCCCTGGCTGATGGAGAATGCAATCTACTACACCCTAGTTCGCAACAAATTGCAAAGAGTGGAGGGGGAAGATGAGAGGATGATAAGTTGGTGGCAGGATGTCATATATCGAAATATAATCAGAGATGGATATAGTGATGACTCCAATAAACTTTTCACAGTCCAGCAATATCGAGCTGTTGATTTTTGGTTATCTCCGAGACCATTTTGGGTTACTCCTAATCTCAGGCGTGCATAGATTTCATCATGTAATGTTGGTTTTTTTTTTTTCAATATGAAAATATGTAGTGCTGAATGATCTTTTTTGTGAATAAGCTTGTAAGCTTCAAAAAATACTTCTGGTAGCAATAATATAGATGTTAGAAGAACAGTTTTAGTCTTGTAGCGTTTGATTGCTCAAAAAATGCTTCTGATAGCAATAATATAGATGTTAGAGTCTTCTTGTTGCATGTGTGTTGTCCTCTGCCTTGTTTTTCTGATCCCAGAGAAGAGGTGGAGTAATTTTTAATTTTCATGTACAAGAATGGTGCCTGACAATTGTGAGATAAAGAGGAGAAATGAGTTAGTGGGCCTCTCAACTCTCAAATCTTAAGTAATTAGGCATGCTCTCAGCCCAATATCACAATCAAGCCCAGACACAAATGAAATACTCACCACTTTTTTTAAGGGTGGAAATTTTTATAGGTGAAACACAGGTCACATTACTCAGTAGTTAATTCATTAGTAGGTGAAACACAGGTCACATTTCAAGTTTTGAGCAGAAAGCTCGTCAAGCTTTAAAAAGAAAACCCTCTTATCATGATATGTTTCTTTTACATTAAATTCAACCTATTTTAATTAGTCAAATTGAACTGAACAAAACTTATATGCTAAATTATCATCAAGTACAACTCAAGATCTTTTATCAGATTTCTTATCATTTATCTTTTTCTCTTCAGCTTCCCTTCGCTTTTGTTGTCTGAAATTGGAGATTAAAAGCAACACAATTGGTGAAACTTAAAAGAAACACAAAAAAAGAAAGAAAGAAATGTTCACTCATTCATCAAAGGTAAACTTACTGGAACTAACAGGATCAGATAAATAGCATTACCATGTGCATTAAACAATATTTAAAATTTCAAAAGATCAATTTAAAAAGGAAGCGAGACCCAAAACAAGATCGGACAAGTAGCATTACCATGTGCATTAAAACTCAACACAATAGTCCGTTGCAATTAGTAACATTAAAACATATTTGAAATTTCAGAAGATCAAACTTACGCAAAGCCGCTATATCCGCCCCAATGGTAGATTGACTTAAAACTGCTGCACCCCAGTGGGATGTACAGAAATCTTTACATCCCCTTCCACCTACAACAAACAAGAAGGGTATAAATAGAAAAAAAAAACTTTTTTAAGGCATTAAATTTGGTACCAATTCTGGGTTTTGGTGCAAATTACCTTATCCCATTTGGATTTCTTGTTCCTTGTCTCTCTATTAGTAGCATCTCCAGTTGAAGGAGCTGGTGGCAACAAGGCACTAGAAGCTGCACCATGAATGAAACAAAAATTTCAACAAGTATTTCAACAAACCTTATATTTACCTTAAAAATAGAAAATAACATCATGGTATATTTACACCAGGGGAATGAAAAAGAAAGATTTTTTAAGCTAAGTTAAAATTAGTACTTGGAATTGCACTTGTTTTGAGAATTGATGCAACTGCCGGTGGTTGAATACCTCCAGAAACAAATCAACTTTTGGGCTTTTCTTGCACCCCTGCTTGCTTCCTTTCTTGTTCTCTCCTCATATCAACCTCTATTAAAATAACACTTTTATGTCTACGGTTCTTGTTTAAGAGAATGTTATTGCGTATAATACAAGAGTGAGGCTATGGTAATATGCATATTACGGTTTGACCCATACCTTTATTTTCAAAGTTCAAATAGTCGATCTGAACCATTAAACATGACCTTCATATGAAAATGTACTTGGAGACCAAATTTTACATTTTTTAGACTTTATATACTATTTTTTTTAGATAAGTACAAAATCACCTGATCTAGGCATTCTGGATGAATGTGAATGCTGTTAGATTAATAACTGTCTCTAAGTACATTTTCATATAAAGATCATGTTTAACGGTTTGCACGCATGCTTGAACTTTGAAAATAGAGATATGGATCCATAGCACGGATTGATCTGTAATATGCATATTACCATAGCCTCACTCATAATACAAAACTTGCATAGTTATTTATGTCTTTTCCAAACTATTATACCATGCATCAATCAGGATCAGTACCATTCTATGATGCACCAATCAGGTTTGGCACCACTCTACCACGCACTCAATCAGGTTCAGTACAATTTTACCGTGCATCAATCTGGTTCAGCACCAGTAGTAATGAGCCATAATACAATCCATAACAGCACATTTACACAAAGACCCAGCTGATATTTTTCTGGTGGGGTAATCTGGGCCAGTTACTCAAGAAAATGATTATCATGTGCTGTCAATCATACCTATTGCATCATAGTAATCGCACTTTTCATACCCATGCGGGTCAAACACGTCCTTACTGAAGCAAGTTCCTATCTGATCTATGTCTTGGTACCTCACCGCATGTTGCAAGAAATCGGGATTTCTGTAGTCCATCTTATTGCGTACTTCTTCATTGAAACTCCTGCCAACACTCTTGAACCCAAGAAACTTGCTAATTCTATTCTGAAACAAACACGAAACAAACCTAATAGTCAACATTTTGAAAGTTACACCCTATATTTCACAATATTTGCACGTAAAACCTTACAGTTCTCAAACTCTGCAATTAACATACATCACATCAGCATATTTGCAGTAGAAGTAAGCAATAGACTATTGTGATGGGAAAAAAGATACATTTCAGATATTAATAAACTTAAACATATTCCAAATGAGCTGTTTTCATAAGTTGTTTGTTATAGGAAAATTCAAAAGGAATCCAGTTTTTCAATTTATTTTATATTTCTTTTCATTTTGGTTTGGATTTATGTGGTTTTAACAGTCACAAGTGTTTGTAAACAAAAGACAAAAAATGTTGGAAAACAAGTATTAATCCAATAGCATTCACATTCATCCCCCTCTCCTATACACACAAGTACACAACATAATCAACCAAAGCAATTATCATATAATATCGGGTCATGCGTACTTAATTCCTTCAAAGAGTACAAATATCGGGCTGTAATTCGCAAAAGTCCTGACAAATAATTTCTCAAGAAGTCAAATTAACTTGGGGAAATAACCTGTAGTTCTTCAGAGCATTTGGTTGTCACAGGTGCGCCGAGGAAGCGGCTTAACAAATCATCTTTTTGGGCCTCGGCCGAATTTGTACCATTTGTTCAATTTGGGGCATTTCATGATCTGACCCAGTAGTATCTACTGCCATACTAACATCTGATTTGGATATCTCGAGATTGTCTGCGACTGGAGAACTTGTCTTTTGCATGTCTTCTCTAAACATGTGTTCTGTGCCAGGCAAAGTACTTTCACCTTCCTCTGAATTACCAGCAGTGGAAAGTATGCATCATAATAAATCCGAGCTATATAATGTATAGAAAGAAATATATTTGTCAACAATTGAAAATAATTCATTGTTTCCTTCAAATGATAAATACCACAGGCTCTAAAACTTAAGATACATAATAATTTTGGCAATAGCAACTTCAAATAATATACTAATAGCATATATATATACAATATAACTACTGAAGCTACTTAATTGGCTTTATGCAAACCAACTCACTAACTGACTCAAATTTACAACTAAAAGAAATCTCCTAAACATATTCAAAAAATAAAAACACTTACATCGTGCTCAGGAGACACTGCCATTTCATCATGCCCATCATCCACTATCCAAACGCACGCTTCTGATCCTCTCCACTTCACCCCTGTGAGTGTCTCTCCGGTTCTGAAGCAGTAGACCCCACATCACAGTGAATGAAGTATTCAACAGTCATGGGCACACTATTAATCGAGGGCCCCATCTGCAGCGATGTTTTATTTAAAACACTGCTCCCCTGTGCCTGACCGAACAGCTCAGATCTTCTTCTTCCTCTTCGTGACATCCAACTGGGTCGAAATCGACCCGTTAGTGCCAGGAACGTGACATAGTCAATTTCGTCGTCGTACATGGAGAAAAGCGCGGCGATGCCCTTTGGTTCGGATACCATGGATGGATTGGATAGAGACTCTATGGCGGCCGGCAGGGATGCCAGAAAGGGAAACTGGAGGGAGAAGATGATTTTCGGAGCGTATTTATCAATGTTATTAGAACCGGACCGGACCGGCAAAGCTTCGGTTCAACGGTTCACTGGTCGGATTGGTGGTTCAACTGGTTCAATCGCTGGTTTTTTAAAACACAAATAACTTATCATCTGAAAGACAAACTATTATTTATTTACATCTTCTAACAAGGAATAATGAGCCCACATATCCGGTTAAATAAAACATGTAACTTTAACAAAAAGTAGCATGTCATAAAAAAAAAGGTACGAAATATATTGCAAAAAATGAGGTTCTTCAACACTGAGCTTGTGTACTGGAAAGCTTATACTGTAAAAATTGAGGTCTTCAACACTGACAATATTGTCAGAGGATAGATTTCTTTGCCAGTATAGAGCAAAGCATATATGATATCAAACAAAAATGAATAAATGTATTTATACTGGAATCAAACTAAGTTGTCAACAATAACTTATACTAGCAAATAAAACTAAACTACATAACAACCTGACTTGCTAGCAAATAAAGTAAAAATATATTACAACCTTGACTGAACTTGAGTCAACTTGATTGTATTTTTAAATGAAAAAAGAAAAATAAATTTTCATTACACCATAAATCAATAGAAGGACCAATAAAAATATTTACATTAATAGAATGAAAATGAAGGAATCATGGAAGATATATGGAATGGTTAAGATAAATAAGGATTCAGAGGAGTTCCAATTTTTGTTTTATTTTTTGATTTCTTCTTGTTTTATGTTACTAGTTACCAATATTCATTTACCAGTAACCGGTTTACTTTGGTTTTTGTTCATTTTCCTTTCTTTTTGAAGCCTCAAGCCTCTTGAGTTCTTAATAAAATGTTTCGTAACCGGATTTTAGTTTGAAACCTGAACTTGTGTAATTTTATCCTATCAATATATAAATAAGGACTAGATCCTTATTTTTACTAATAAAAAAATCATTACAACATATGGTTACCATTTGAGTTTCAATTTACTCCCTTAGCATTTGCATATATGTCACTGATCACTATCATATCACCTTGACTTTGATTTTTTTTACCCAATTCAGGTCTGACATTCATAGTTATATAGACTAATCATTCATAGTTATATACACTAAGCATTCAAATTTGACTTTAGTTGAGAGAGAAACGTATATAGACTTATTAACAGACAACTACAGTCATTAGCAACTCTAGTACTTTCATCTAAAATCTTATTTTGGTTTTAGCATTTCATCAAACACCTTTAAGGCATTCATCTATTCAATAAAATCAACTCATAACTTCAAGCTTTTGAAGTTCTCCGTATTACAAATGCCATTTAATGATTAAATGAGATTACTTACAGTATTTGATACACGTTTTTGGTGATTCCGTTTGAAGCCTAGCTTTCAGAATGAGAACAAGCTACTGTGTAATACACAAGAATAAATCTAAGAAGATGAAAGGAGAAAGCCAATTTGAAGGAGAAAAGAGAGCCAATTTCTCATTTTTTCCATCTTAGCGTGTGGAGAAAAGGCAAGAAATGAATTCTCCCTAAAAATAGACATACGCGAAATCAGATAGAGTAACCGAGCAAGATAAATGAAATAAGATTTGAACCGCGGTTTTACACGGTTTGTCCTGCGAAATTATAAAAAAGAACCGGTTTATAATCGGTTTTAACTTTTAACAGATCCGATTGCTTAGACTATTATTTAAAAGACCGAACCAAACCGGACAGGTGACCGGTTCCGGTTTGTTCGATCCAACCAACCGGTCTGGTTCTGATGACACTGCCATTTATTATGGATCTGAAATAGTTGTTTTAATGGTTTAATGGGTCTGTAGCCCAGTAATTAATAGGCCCAATTTAAGGATAGGTCCGAATTCCGAAGGAAGTAATACCTCGTTTTCTGAGGCATTATATTAAAATGAACTAATTTAGTCTTTGTTTTCGGATGAATTATGAATTCTGTATTATTTATTTGCTTGTAAAGTTCTTCCAACGCGGATTCTGGAAAACCAACATTTCAACCCACTATCCATTAATGGATGGGGTGCTGCAACGGATATGTGAAGCATGACGCCCGATTGCAACTGAAAACTGAAAACTAAGCACTTCAGTCAATATATACCCGGGTCCGGTCAGCAACCCATTCATTATACCAGTTTTATCATTTCTTGAAATCTTGAAATTGAAATTGAAAGAGGCGGCAATGCATCTCTCCTCCGATTAATAGTTTCTCTATCTCCTCCGACTACTACTTCTACTTCTCTATGGAGGGCAGACCCTGGGCCAACCTCCCCTCTGAGATTCTATCCCAAATTGCCTCAAAACGCAGCGCTGACGCTGCCGTGTATGTCTCCTTACGGCGAATCTGTAGAGAATGGCACCAAAGCCTAACCATGATATCCCCTGTACCTCCGCTCCCTTCCCCCCAGCTCCCCTTCCTCCTTGTCCCTCCCCGGACCATTGCCATTAATCATCCCGTTGGGAAAGTCTTCCCTCTCCCTGTATTTAATCATTTCACCCTGTAACCGCAGACTCAATCCCTCTCAAGCCCCTCTCCTCAATCAACAACCAAATTCTCTCTTTCAATCCATATTCATACCCAGAATACTATCTCATGACCAAAGAAAAAACCCGAGAAGCATACATTCAGTCCACCCTAGTCCGATTGTCTATCTTGTCCTCTGATCCGGCAGAAGATAATGACTTCACCTTACTGTTATTCCTGATTGGATTGAAAGACTGCTGCTTCACATTGAAGGGCAGAGATGGCGCCTGGACTTCGCACTTCCACAAACCAACCGAGGTCAAAGACGTAATTTTTATCAGAGGTGTTTTCTTAACCTTCAGTCCACCGTTGCTATTTTGCATTTTTGACTTTCGAAATATTGAAGCGGGATTGGCTGTGAAACTACACTATGTCAATCTGAATGTGGCAATTGGAGATATATTCTTGGTCAATTCCAATAATATACCTTTGATAGTGTACACTCGTCCCTTAAACGACCAAAGGCTAGATTCCGTGCCAAGAGGATACATCCGGGGTATGTATTGCATCGATCACTTTAATCCTGATGATTCCCACCTGACAATGACAAAGACAAGGGAGCTTAATGGTATGGTATTGTTTGTTGGTCATGGATGCTCTGTGGCTGTCTCTTTGGACCATTTCCCCTGGCTGATGGAGAATGCAATTTACTACACCCTAGTTCGCACCAAATTGCAAAGAGTGGAGGGGGAAGATGAGAGGATGATAAGTTGGTGGCAGGGAGCCATATATCGAAATATAATCAGAGATGGATATAGTGATGACTCCAATAAACTTTTCAATGTCGAGCAATGTCGAGATGCTAATTTTTGGTTATTTCCGAGACCATTTTGGGTTACTCCTAATCTCAGGCGTGCATAGATTTCATCATGTAGTGTTGGTTTTTTTTTTTCAATATGAAAATATGTAGTGCTGAATGATCTTTTTTGTTAATAAGCTTGTAAGCTTCAAAAAATACTTCTGGTAGCAATAATATAGATGTTAGAAGAACAGTTTTAGTCTTGTAGCGTTTGATTGCTCAAAAAATGCTTCTGATAGCAATAATATAGATGTTAGAGTCTTCTTGTTGCATGTGTGTTGTCCTCTGCCTTGTTTTTCTGATCCGAGAGAAGAGGTGGAATAATTTTTAATTTTCATGTACAAGAATGGTGTGTTGTAACTATAGCCATTTGATACCATTACCCTACCAATTTATACTCTTTGCCAATCAACATAGATGGCAACAAAACCATTTAACTAGCAGACCCTGAAATTAAAAAACAAAATACGTACCTTCTAGTTCTAAGCCCTCAAAAACATCATTCAAAAGCAAGTCTATACTGATCATTAGCTTTTGCATAATCACAGACCAACTCCCACTGCTCCCGTTTCGTGTGTGGTAACAACACCAAAGCACCAGAAAATTTCTGTAAATTGCATACTTACACAAATTAGATTAAAAAAAAAAAAGGCATGGAAAACTGTCTGCTTTGTCCCTTAAATGTATGTTAATTGCTGTTATGGGTGCTCTTAAAACTAGTCTGGTAGTAGCTTGGTATTAATGCTAGTAGAGCAAAGGTATCAATTAAATGTGCTTTGTAAAATAAAAATAATTGCATGAAACAAAAATAGACTTCAAATCGGTAACCGTTCCTTAAACAGAGAGCAAAAAAAAAAACAATTGAGGCTGTAACCTTACCTTATCACGACACCTGTATATAGCTGATGGATAAAACTTGATAAGCATGCATTATGCATAACAAACCGCTGCTTCCTACAAACACAAACAATCCATCCACTACTACTTAAGAAAACAAAGAAAAGTATATGTTCTTTGAAACAAAGAGAGAATGCAAGAGAACTTAGAATTATACCATAAAAGAACTATCACCGTCCATTAATTGGAGAATTGGTTGAACTAATTTTTAAAATTAGGGGAACTATACAACCTAATAAGCAATATGACAAATGCACTCAGTTTCAGTTGAGAGGCATTATGGCTGTATCAAGGCTTCAACTTAAATAAATAGAACTATTTAATTTAACTTGCCTTGTAAGTAGACCGAAATTTTTATTGTTGCCACCCAAAAAAACCAAATTAAATCAATACCACTCCTCTGGGATTTTTTTCAATACTACCACCATCGCTAATCCAGTTCGCGCACCAAATTGGCAGGTGCGCGGACTGGGTTGGCGCACCATGTGGTGCGCGCACTGGGTTGGCGCACCAACCAATATGGTGCGACTGGGTTAGCGGGCTCAGTGGGCTGACTGGTTTTAGGGTTTATTTTTATTTGTGCAACGAGTGTCTGAAAATCTTGTTTTATTTTTAACGGTGTTCATTTCATTAGACGCAAGGCAGCAGGCAGGCAAATAACGTAAAAACTAGTGTGTTAAATTGACTGCGGAAGAACTAAACAACAGAAAAACTAAACAACATAAGAACTAATATCAAAATAATATCGAAATAACATCCAAATAACAAGAAGTAATACCGAAATAATATCCAAATAACATAAACTACACCACGTAAGCATCAAACAACAGACAAGTAACTCTATCCTATCTGCTCGAGGGTGTCCACGGCTTCTTCTCTCTCCTAACTCTCTTACCCCGCCCCTCCTCCAAACGCTCCCTCTCGACCAGCGATATGTACGCTCGTGATGGCTGTGGTGGGGTCTCCTCATGTATCTCCCCAAAAAGTGTCTCCTCGTGTGGTTCCTCATCTGCACCAGGTCCGAAAATAACCTCACGTGTATCCTTTGCAGAGTACACGGGTCTATATGAGACATCCTGCTGGACAGCTGCTGCACTGGACTGTGGGAGTGGGTCCTCCTGTGTGTAAAATGTAGGAGAGTCGTACTCATGCGTGTAAGGACCGTACTGAGAGCCCAAGTGAAACGAAAACTCTGCGAGTGGGTCCGCCTGGTCCTCCTCATCTCCGCCGGGTAGATCTCCCTAAAACAAATAGATAATTAGGTTTCACAATGAAGATGATTATAAAAATAATTACAAAAATATACGTACCGCTGCAAGCCCAGCAGCCTCAAATGCGGCCTCAGCAGTCGCCGCCTCGTGTAGGTCTGAGAAATCCGGCTCTGCCGTGCTCATAGGCTCCGCAGAATCGTCATCGTTGTAGTCTTTCAAATCTTCATAGCGGGGCAGATCTGAAAGCCTGAGAACCCTCTCGAGCTGATCCTGATACTCGGTGACGACGACCGGCGGTGCAGACATACACAACCACTTCTTCCTGATAGCCTTCCAGCCTCTTGTGACGGCGTATCTTGCGCTCATAAGCACTTGCTTGATGTTCATGAGTACCTGCGAATTAAAATTACAAAAAAATAGTTCGAATTGCAAATGAATTTTCATAATTTTCTTAAACAAAAAAAAATTAAAGACTTACAATCTGTGCAGCCGGGCCAGCGCATGGAATGAAGCCATACTCGTCACTAACCATGTCGCGTCGTACGTGGAGCGGCTTTGTGTTCATCTCCGTGATCTGACCATGCAAGTACACCGTAAAGGCACAATACTCCTGATACCAAGTGCGATAGGTCTGATCGTATGTATCGAAAGCATACGACTGGAGCTCGTCAGGGATCCTGTAGCCCATCGCTTCAAGTCGGGTCACATAATTGGCGTGCACGGTCCGCCAATTCTTACCGCTGGTAGTGACCAGTTCTTTGTGAAGCTCGTACCACTTGTCTTTGGAGATGGGATCCGGGACGGGAAAGGGCTGACGCATACCGAACTGACGCATAACCTGTTAGTGTTGGTGTCTTAGACCCAGATCATATGAATGATATGTTTAGTTTATTAGTGAATGATTTTATCATTTTGTACCTTGAGTATTCATATTAGTGGATCATTTGAGTTGATGACTTAAATTGTAGAACTTCACAATGAATAAATATGTTTACTCTTAAATGTCCCTTATCTTGGCAATCAGCAAGGTACACTGGTTGACCATATAAGATAAGTGTAGTGATTAGATGATGGCTATGTTTTACAGGTTATACGATAAGGAGTTATCGATCTAATCACACATGTGCATACATGGAGATGTATGGCACTGGACAGACCTAAGAATGAAATATCATATGGATTGTGTTCTGTGTCATTGATATTTCATTGTGTCTAGAATTCTTTGGTTGAGATATTTATTTTTCTTACATAAGGGATGTGTATTGTTGGTACTGACCAACGCTCTCTTTAACCATGAGTTATATAGGCAGTTACTGCAGTGCATATAACTTATGCGGAAGAACGATACTTATCAAGAAACCATTGTCCCTTATATGTTAATATAAGCGATGATATCTCTGGGCCCCTTGATAAAGTTTGTATTATATGCATGCAATATGATTATATGATAATCATATCATAATTAAACTTCAGAAAATCAAGAAAGAATAATTGGTAAGGATGACACATTCCTACCTTACGATTATTTGGATATCATGTGGCAAGGAATTGACACAACAACATTTTTAATGTTACAGGGATCGTGATTTTGCATTGTGCTTTTTCATCCACATCATTTGGGTAATCAATATACCATGGCTAGTTGTATCATTGATTTGTGGAACTAAAATGTTTAATTCCATTGCCATAATGATGGGATCCCATAGGGTCACACCATATGAAAGATTTAAAAAAAATATATTAATAAAGCATATGTGATATGTATATAATATGTGCTATGTTAATTATAAGGAGTTATAATTAATTTGTACAAATTATATGTTATTAATATATGAACAATTTTATGACATAGAGATGTTGTAAAATAATCCTAGTAATATTTAAAGTATGTGTGACATATTTTAAATGACTTTTGATACATGAGAGATGCATATAAATTAACATAGAATATTAATTTATATGTTGGCATTTTAATGTATGGGATTGTGGACTTAATTAAATATTAATATGATTAATATTTTTAAGCTCAAATATATGCTGGAGAGAATTGATTAGTGATGGCATGATTTAAGGGATATTTAAATATGTCATTAAATCTAATCAATCTCATTAAAGAGGAAAGAAATTTCTGGACAGATTTTTTAGGTAACTTTGAACTGGAATTTGAAAGGGTAAATACTAACCATTCTGGATGTATGACCTATGTAATCTGTAGCCCTTGGAGTCTAGAATCCAACGGTGAAGATTTCAAGTCATTTGGAGTTACCTAGAAAAAGATATAAGAGTTTTAGTACCGAAAGGTCAGAATTTTCTGTGACAGATATCTTGGCCGAAATTTGCTCTTTTCTCCTCTCTCCCATTTTTCTCTCATGTGTTGAGATCTAGAAATCCTCTAAGAAGTTTTCAGAAATTAAGAAGAGGGTTAAACTAGGATTAAGGTTCTACTTGTTAATCTCTTACTAGCCTTAGAGATACAAGTATTTCTTTAATCTTTCGGTGGATACCTAAGGAGGCTCGTCATTTGAAGAGCTAAAGCACAACCATCGTTGAAAGAGAAAGGGAATAAGAAGTTGCTAAGCAAGACAACCTTCTTGATTTGATTTGGAGATCAAATCCAAGGTATTATGTTATTCCCTTCTTCATTAGGCTAATTAAGATTGTTTCTTGCACTTACAATAACTAGATCGTTTGTTTTGAGTCGAATAAATTTTTTGTTTTATTCCTTGCTATCCAAGCATCAAAACTTTCATAACCCGTCCAGGGTAATAATGCTTGACAAACTGGTAGAACACAAGTGGTACCTGCAAGTACATAAAAATAAATAATCCTACGTGCGTAATAAATAAAAGTGATACAAAACTGGAATACAATAATAATATAATAATAATTTATACCTGGCATGCAGTGCATAAACCCCGATATAGACATGCCAATACCGCTGCACCCCAGTTCATCTGTTTCGGTTGGGCCAAGTCCCTCAGCCACTCAAGCAAACAACCAGGGACAGTGCTCCTCGATGAATCTGGGAACAGCCAGCAAGCAAACATCTCCATGATGTAAGCCCGGGTCCACCGATCTACCGTCTCAACATCAGCATCCGCGTCTAGGACTCCACTGTAAATTCGAACCAATTTAGTGAAAATTGCAAAAAATAGACATCAAATAATTAATTTTATAAAATAAATGTTACCTGAACCACTCCCGCAAGTGTGGTAAACTGATGTCATTCTTTGAGTAGATGTATCCCTTCTTGGTCGCCCTTCGCTTCATCAACCCGTCTCCCAGCAGGTCGGTGATGAGCTGCTCGAAGTCTCCGTACTCCACACCCGTCACCTCCTCTCCGGTAATGGGCAGACCTCAGAGACAACTCACGTCCTGGAGAGACACCGTAATCTCTCCAACGGGTAAGTGGAAGGTGTGGGTCTCCGGCCGCCACCTCTCGACCAATGCGGATATAAGAGCAACATCTGCATTTAAGTCACTGAGCTGTGACACATGCCACAGACCCAGCCTCTGCAACGCGGGTGCAAATCGCTCGTCGTAGAGGATATTCATCTGGTTGTTCCTCGCCGACGTCAGAGTATGAGTCTGCATTTAATTTCAAAATAAACACAAATACAATTTATTATTTTATTCAAATGAAAATGTATATTATTTGCAAGTGCTATAGAGATGTAAACTTACATATGAGTTTCTGATCTTGTGGTCCTTGTACGGGAACCAGCAAACGGGACTAATATACTGGGTCGTCATATGCGGAAAGACGGTCCGGGCCAACTCTAAATCCAAATCCACGTCATCATGAGGACTGGTGTGCTTGGTCCCGCTGGATGACGCCATACTACAATTTGGTGCATTTCTAGTCAATTTTGGTCTTAAGTACCTCAAATAGGGTACTTTAATAATTTACTAATTTTTTGGCACCATCGGTAAAAAAACGATTCAATTTTGGGTTAATCCAAACAACACAGGGTAAATTTGGTGCATTCCTAGTCAAAGTTGGTCTAATTTGGTAATTTTCTAAAATAATTTATCCTAAAATACAACATAATATAGCTAATATAAATTATTGTTACTTTTGGACACCATTCTAATTATTTAATACAATTCTACTCTATTTGGACACCATTCTAATTATTTAATACAATTCTACTCTATTTGAACACCATTCTAATTATTTAATACAATTCTACTCTATTTAGATCTATTTTGGATACCATTCTAATTATTTATTACAATTCTACTCTATTTGGACCTATTTTGGACACCTATACCCAATTACCTAATTTATAAATAACAAAATAAAAAGTAAATAAAAAAAAAACTAACCTTTTTACTGTAGCTGGTGCGCAGAGTCCCGTTTGCGCAACAAAATGGGCAGCGCCAACTCTTATACGGTGAAAAGGTTGGTGCGCCAACCCAGTCCGCACACCAGCCAATTTGGTGTGCGAACTGGGTTAGCAAGAGTGGTAGTATTGAAAAAAACCCCAGCAGGGTGGTATTGATTTAATTTGATTTTTTTTTTGTGGCAACAATAAAAATTTCGGGTAAATAGATCTGACAAGCACGCATAAGAACTTCATAAACTTCTAAACGAAACGGTTGTTAGATGACGCCTGTTATACAGATCAGCAGTGGACTGATAAGAATAAAAATTGAATTGATATTTATATATACAAATCCAAAAGAAAGTCCCAAGCACCCTTTTCTAATTGCTACTTCACAAGAAGGAGCAAAGAACACGGATCGAACAAGAACAACGAGTTTTTTTGCATTCAATTACCAAGTAAGATATAATGGCGAACCCGTGAAGAGAAAAGGGAAAATTACAGAAAATTGGATCTCAAAACATGAAATTGACTCCATAAACTAACTCTCCTTATATAGGCGATACCTCGCCGATAAAGAGCATCTATTTTAGTTATTCCTATCGCTCAAACGAACGAGCGAACGCCACCTTAGAAGCGTCTGGCGTCTGCCCTTCCTCTTCAGTTCGTTCTCTAATCGCGTCCTCCTTTTATGACTAGAGCGGGACCACTTCGCAGCGACTCAACTCTTCAACGGTAAGTAAGCGTTTAAATTTTGAGCCCATTCGCAGCATCTCATGATTCTCATCTTCTTTTAATTCGCTGACCGAACTGTTGCGCCGCTTGTCCGACTCGCCTCCCTTTTTCTCCTCTCCTTTGACTAAGTCATAATTGGAGCCTATGCGTATCACACCCAATTCGACGAGTGCGTCCGACCGTACGTGTACTGGTGCCTCTACGGGAGCCAGTATTATTTGTGCTTTGGGATTCGTGCAGAACTTATTTTCAGGGACAGATTCAGGATTTTCGTCGGGGACAAAAAAATATCGAATCGGGTTTAAATCCATTAACCAATTGAGTGCTCAACAAAAAGTAATGATTTAACTTATACTTTTCAATGCTTTGACTTGTAATTTATGATGCTCTGACTTATAATTCTAATTACCAATAAAAATTCAACAGGTTTATTTCAATTTTAACTCTAAATTTAACTCGAATTACAAATTGAACGTTCAGAGGGAGGCAAAAAAAATTCCAGGAGAGGCAAAATCAATCGGAACCGATAAATCTCCACTAAAACTCAAAATCCAATGAGGGCAGCTGTCCCCCGGGATACTCTGGGTCCGCCCCTGCTTATTTTAACGATTGATATTTTTCAAAAAAACACTCAAAGTTTGAGATATCTCTGAGGATGCGAATTTCAATTGGACTCCGGTGCCTGACAAATTGTGAGATAAAGAGGAGAAATGAGTTAGTGGGCCTCTCAACTCTCAAATCTCAAGTAATTAGGCATGCTCTCAGCCCAATATCACAATCAAGCCCAGACAAAAATGAAATACTCACCACATTTTAAGGGTAGCAATTTTTCTAGGTGAAACACAAGTCACGTCACTCCGTAGTTAATTCATTAGTAGGCGACGAAGCTACGAGGGATGATTTATTTCAAAGCACGTTGACCTTGACCTCGGAATTGATAAAAGGTTCCGTCAAGACGAATAAGGTAGGTACAGGCGCAAAAAGTGTTTTTCAATCTATAATTCCTCACTGACCCAACTGCTAGGATTTAGACATCATCACCTTTCAAGTTTTGAGCAGAAAGCTCGTCAAGCTTTAAAAAGAAAACCCTCTTATCATGATACGTTTCTTTTACATTAAATTCAACCTATTTTAAGTAGTCAAATTCAACTGAACAAACTTATATGCTAAATTATCATCAAGTACAACTCAAGATCTTTTATCAGATTTCTTATCAATGGTCTTTTTCTCTTCAGCTTCCCTTCGCTTTTGTTGCCTGAAATTGGAGAGAGAAAAAAAAAACAAATTTGGTGAATAGGATTAACTGAAAAGAAGCACAAAAAAAGAAAGAAAGAAATGTTCACTCATTCATCAAAGGTAAACTTACTGGACTAACAGCTGCTACTTGCAATTCATAATAATTACGCGGAGAAACCCAAACGATATAACAGATGTTATAAAAAAAAAAAAATTAGACCCAAAACAGGATCAGACATAAAGCATTACCATGTGCATTAAAACTCAACACATAAATTCTTGTTGTAATTAGCAACATTAAACAATATTTAAAATTTCAGAAGATCAAACTTACGCAAAGCCGCTATATCCACCACCAACAGTAGATTGACTTAAAACCGCTGCAGCCCCAGTGGGAAGTACAGAACTCTTCACATCCCCTTCCACCTACAACAAACAAGAAAGGTCTAAATAAAAAAAAATAACTTTTTTAAGGCACTAAATTTTGTACCAAAAAATTCAATTCTGGGTTTTGGTGCAAATAACCTTATCCCATTTTGATTTTTTGTTTCTTGTCTCTCTATTAGTTGCATCTCCAGTTGAAGGAGCTGGTGGCAAGGCACTAGAAGCTGCAAAAATTTCAACAAACCCTAGATTTACCTTTAAAGGAATAGAAAATAATATCATGGTATTTTTACACCAAGGGAATGAAATAGAATATTTTGTTTAAGCTGAGTTAAAATCAGTACTTGGAATTGCATTTGTTTTGAGAATTGATGCAACTGCCGGTAGTTGAATACCTCCAGAAGCAAAATCAACTTTTGGGCTTTTCTTGCGCTCCTGCTCCTTTCTTTCTTGTTCTCGCCTCATATCAGCCTCTATTAAAATAACACTTTTATGTCTAAGGTTCTTGTTTAAGAGAATGTTATTGAATATAATACAAAACTTGCATAGTTATTTACGTCTTTTCACAACTATTTTACCATGCATCAATCAGGATCAGTATTGTTCTCTGATGCACCAATCAGGTTTGGCACCAGTCTGCCATGCACTCAATCAGGTCCGGTACAATTCTACCATGCATCAATCAGGTTCAGCACCAGCAGTAATGGAATTTTTATTAGTAAATTAAAAATAGTTTTTTAATGAAAGGGGATCATGTTTTCCAAATTTGGTTCGGTATACCCCCTGTGACATTTTCACAGCACATCAGGCACAGGAGATCCGAAAAAAGGGTGTACCAAACCAAATATCCGGTACAACACTTTTTTTGTTTTTTTTCCTTACCTTTAATATAGATTTTTTTTAAAAATGGGGGTTACCAAATCAAATATCCAGTACACCCCTTTTTTTTGTTTTATTTTCCTTACTTTTAATATAGACTTTTCAAAAAAGGGGGGGTGTACCGCATCAAATTTTTCAGTCTCCTAGGGGTGATAGTGTACAAACTATGCAGCCATTGGTGTAGTGCTGTGACAGGGGGTACCAAAATTTTGATTCGGTACAAGCTAAATTTGTAAAAGAATAAAAAAACATCCAACCCCTTTCCTGAAGAACCAATTTTTTATTTATTAAAAAGGAATAGCAGTAATGACCCATAATACAATCGGCAACTGCACATTTTCACAGAGATCTGGTTAATACTTTTCTGGCGGGGTGATTATCATGTGCTGTCAATCATACCTATTGCATCATAGAAGTCACTCTTGTCGTACCCATGCGGGTCAAACACATCCTTGCTGAAGCAAGTTCCTATCTGATCTATTTCTTGATACCGTACCGCATGTTGCAAAAAATAGGGATTTCTGTAGTCCATCTTGTTGCGAACTTCTTCATTGAAACACCTGCCAGCACTCTTATACCCATGAAACTTCCTAATTCTATCCTGAAACAAACAGGAAAGAATGCTAATAGTCAACATTTTGATAGTTACACCATATATTTTACAATATTTGCAGTATAAGTAAACAATAGACTATTGTGATGGGAAAAAGATACATTTCAGATATTAACAAACTTGAACATATCCCAAATGAGATCTTTTTTATAGACAGATTATGAAGTTGCTTGGTAATAGGAAAATTCAAAGGGAATCCAGTTTTTCAATTTATTTTATATTTTTTTTCCTTTTGGTATGGATTTAGTGGATTTAACAGTCACAAGTGCTTGCAAATATAGGAAAAAAAAATTGTTGGATGTTGTTGTTGAGATGAAAACAGGTAATAATCTAATAGCATTCTCATTCACCCCCCTCTACCATAGACACACAAGTACACAACATAATCAACCAAAGCAATTATCATATAATATCGAGGCATGCATACTCAATTCCTTCAAAGACGGGATTAGGCCTTTTTACTCAAAAAAAAAAAAATGCCTTCAAAGAGTACAAATATTGGGCTGTAATTCACGAAAGTCCTGACAACTAATTTCTCAAGAAGTCAAATTAGCTTGAGTAAAAACCTGTATCTTTTCAGAGCATTTGGTTGTCACAGTTGGGCCAAGGAAGCAGCTTAACAAGTCATCATTTTGGGCCTCGGCCGAATTTGTACCAGTTTGTTCAATTTGGGGCATTTCATGATCTGACCCAGTAGTATCTACTGCCATACTAACATCTGATTTGGATTTCTCGAGATTGTCTGCGACTGGAGAACTTGTCTTTTGCATGTCTTCTCTAAACATGTGATCTGTGCCAGGCAAAGTCCTTTCACCTTCCTGTGAATTACCAGCAGCGGAAAGTATGCATCATAATAAATTCTAGCTATATAATGTATAGAAAGAAATATCTTTGTCAACAATTGAAAATAATTCATTGTTTCCTTCAAATGATAAAGACCACAGGCTCTAAAACTTAAGATACATAATAATTTTGGTAACAGCACCTTCAAATAATATCAGAATATACTTTCAAACTTGACTACTTTTACATGTACAAATCAAAACCTTATCTACTAATAGCATATATGAAAACAACAGAATGTCAGAAACCAGCCACACAATTGAATATAGAATTCAAAAGGAAGAAGAACAAAGAAAGGCAGGTAGACATTATCAATTGTGTAGCCCAAAAGATTTAAATCTTCTTACAAGGGGGAACCATATTAGTAAAAGAGAAGGAACTAAGCACTACAGACAGTGAACATTAAACAGAGGAGCCCACTATTCAGCGATAATGAAGCAAGAAATGGAGAAGTAAACATTGAAATGACTGGAGAGGATTGCATTATCTCTTCAGTCCATTGATCTTTAAGCCAATGGCAGTTTTGTAATTAATTCATCGTTGTAAACAGCTATATAAGGCTGTAAATTGTAAAGAACAAGTATGCAACTAATAAAAATTATATTCTTTCTCAAACCCTCTTCTTCTCCTTTATCTCTCCCCTTCTCCCTTCTTCTCAAACCCTCTAATTTCTTCCCAATTTCTGTTAATTGCATCATCAATCTGGTTCTTTTGTGCCGGTTAGATTATAAAATTCGATTAATTCCTGTGTTGTATCCTCTCAATCCAGAAGGATAAACAGAAGTTACTTTGCTTTAAGTAAACCTACTCCCTAACTGACTCAAATTGACATAAAGATGATTCTTACTTAAAAAAATCTCCAGAACATACTAAAAAAAAAAAAGAACTCACATCGTGCTCGGGAGACACTGCCATCTCATCATGCCCGTAATCCACAATCCCAAGCGCACCTTTCCTCGCTCTCAACCGCTCAGCGAACGTCGGCACTGGCGAGAGTGTAGGAGAAGACTGCGCAGAGAACGGCGAGGGAATCTGGGATGGTATAGGTGGCAGGGGACTATTTAGGGTTTTGTGGTCTGAGGAGGGTTCGTCAGGTAGGAGAGGAGACCGTGGGGAAGAGTTCCGATTCGAAGGAGGGGGGTTTGACTGGTCGAGTGAGTCTTCGTTTTCCTCTTCGTCGTCGTCGTCGTTGTACATGGAGAAGAGCGCGGCGATGCCCTGTTCCGACGCCATGGCTGGATCGGAAAGATGCCAGAAAGTGAGAAAGAGAAACTGGAGGGAGAAGATGATTTTTTCGGAGCCTATTATCATATTATGGACTTGAATCTGATAGTTGTCGAACTGAAATTAATGGGCCCGTAGCCCAATACTTAAAAGGCCCAATATAAGGCTGGGTCCAAAAGAAGGAATCAAATCCTCTGAGATATCTCATATTTTGCGTGACTTTTTGAAATATCTCAACCGTTCAAATACATTCTGCACAATCTAAAAGCTCAAATAATACTGCCACTGAGCTATCCCCGAATAGGCACTGGACACGTCGGTCACGCAAAATATGAGATATCTCTGAGGAGACGCACTCCAAAAGAAGTATAGCACTTCCATGACAAAACAGAACACGAGTCGCACACTTCAATGAAATCTGTCTTTTTAACCGTTTTAAACCGTGAACAGTATGGGAGTAGGTCAAGTCACAGTGACAAACGAATAGTTCGGCTTCGATTCGGTGGGGTTAAAAATTCGTTAGTCAGGTATAATTCGGTATAACAAGGAAGCAAAATAAAAATTGCGTTTTTATCACAAATAGTTTGTGATTCGCGTTTTATTCGTGTTATTCGCGAATAAAACATATTATATGTTTTTTTGCGTTTTATTTGGAGTTCGGTTCGGAAACATCAAAAAAACAAATTAATCGCGTATATTATTACTAGGGGTCCAATGGGCTCCATGACTGTCCGATCTGCTTTAAGATCCGTGTGCTCTCTTTAATATCCGTGGACACCCGCTTCAATTTTTGTGGACACGAATCTTAAAGCAGATGGACGGTTTTGTAGCCCATCCACTCGTGAAGTATGAACAATATACCCGGGGTACGGTTTCAGCCGTCCGCTTACCAAGGAGCTTGATCATGACCCTTCATTTTGATCAATATGTTTTCATCGGTAAAATGTAGCAACTTCCTCTTTCCAGCATGAAGACGCCACTTTACATTCTCTGTTTCTCTCTCATTCTTGATTAATTGCTCTCGCATACACAGCAAATCTTGATTCCTCCCTTCCTCTCCAGCATTACTGCCCCGCCATTAATTAATCAAGTTCCTCTCAGAGCAAAACTTGAATCTTTATCCATGTACTAAATCAGATGTTACTTCTTCTCTACCTCCTCCTCCTCTCCTATCCATCCCTCTCCATTTCCACCTTCACACGCAGCCGCATTTCTTGGACCTCCAACATAACACTCCTAGGTGATGCTTCTCTACTCAACAGCAGCATCAGCCTGACAAGCCTGAATACCAGCGGGTCCCGCGCCGGCCACGCTCTCTACTCCACTCCGATACGCTTTCTCCACCCGGAAACTCGTGCAGCTGCCTCCTTCTCAACCCGATTCACCTTCTCAATTATCCCGTCTCCATCTTTCGGTGACGGCCTTGTTTTCCTCATCACCTCTGACCCATTGTTCGTCGGCTCGTCAAATGGTTTCTTTGGCCTCTTTAACCCAGGCGCAGATTGTACAAGTGAACATGCTGCCATAGCCGTGGAGTTCGACACGAATCTTGATGCATTGCTTCGTGATCTTGATGATAACCATGTGGCAGTGGATGTCTGTAGCATTTTCTCCTCTGCTTCTTCCAGTGCAGTTTCGGCCGATCTTGACCTCAAAAAGGGGGTTCCCATGACAGCATGGGTGGAGTACCATGCGCAAGATAAGGAATTACAGGTATGGCTGAGTTATTCTTCGAAGCACCGACCTGCGAATCCCCTGCTTGTAGCCGGGCTCGACCTCTCGGGACTATTACATGAGTTCATGTATGTAGGTTTCTCAGCCTCAAATGGACCCGGTACCGCCCTTCACCTAATAAACCGCTGGAGTTTTCGTACCTTTGGCCTTAATACCACTACTACATACTACTCTCCATCACCCACCAGCCACCCTTCACCATTGTTTTCCTCAGTAAATACCGGCAGTGATGGCTTCCTCGATTCGCACGAGGACGAACCTGATATAGATATCGCTGAGCCGTTCCGACCGAATACCAAGCGAAAACGAAAAATTGCGGGCCTGGTCTTGGGTGCTCTATTTGCCGTGGCTCTCTTGCTTGGAGTGTTATTAATTGCAACTGTCAGGTGGAATCCTTTACTAATCTCTGAATGGTGTGCCGGGAAGGAGAAGCCGCAATTAGAATTAAAGAAGCAGTACGAAGAGGATTGCAGTTGCACCCAAATTGAAGATGAATTGGGGAATATACCAGGGAAGATTTCAATGGAGGAAATAATGGCCGCAACAAATGGATTCAACCGGCAAAAGATTCTCGGTCGGGGTAGCACGGCAACAGTGTATGAAGGCACGCTTTCTTCTGGCTCAAAAGTAGCAGTGAAGCGTTTCGCACAGGCTGGCCGGTACAGCCACATGTTTGCTTCAGAGGTAGCTGCTATCCTTGCCAGCTGTCAGCACCGCAACCTGGTCCCGCTCACAGGTTGGTGCCGTGACGGGGAAGACCTTATGCTGGTTTACGAGTACATGCCGAATGGAACTCTACATGATGCTTTGCACGGAAATTGTGCACCGCTATCCTGGCATCAACGTAAGAAAATTATAACCGGGCTTGCAATGGGTCTTCATTTCCTCCATTTTGGGTGTGACCGAAAGATCCTACACCGTGACGTGAAGGCAAGCAATATCTTGCTTGATGCCGGTTTCAACGCACGGCTTGGAGACCTTGGCCTTGCACAGTTAAACAGCCATGGGAATGAGCCTCAACCGACAGCAGTAGTAGGCACGCCGGGCTACATGGCACCAGAGTATGTGTTAACCGGCTTGGCAACGGAAGAGTCAGACGTGTATAGCTTTGGTGTGGTGGCACTGGAGGTGGCAACTGGACGGAGACCAATGGAGGGGACTACTCATGTGGTCGACTGGGTATGGGTGATGCGGGCCCGGAGTAGGTTGGCTGAAGCAGCGGATCCGCTGCTTGAGGGGAGGTTTGAGAAGGTGGAGGTGGTTAGGATGCTGCTTGTGGGGCTCGCCTGTTCTTATCCGAACAGTTCGCAACGGCCGAGCATGAGGCGGGTTTTGAGGATGCTGGAGGGGACCGCTCCACTGCCGTCTTTGCCGTGGCAGAAGCCAGAATTCAAAATGCCACCTCCTTCTTGGGAAGAGAACTCGTCATATTATAGCTGTTAATGTTGAGAGATAACTTCATCATTATTTTGTTCGATTGATTCTTTTTTTTTCCCCTCTTTTCTTCTATTTAGGTGAAGATTAAGGGGGATGTTTTGCATAGGTTTGAGAATTAAGAGATTTTTACTAGGTTTTAAAGTGGATTTGTTTCCCTGCAAGTGAGATCAAAATTTATAAGAACAGTCACAAATATTGATAGATGATCGGTATGATTGTATTGTTTTACTATAGAATTATCATATTTGCTCTCTACATCCATCATCTATTATAAAAAAGCATGTTGACAATCATAAGCTAGATTGTTACAAAAAGAATTAACTAAAATTAAGTACAAAAATGCTGCCTATATTCCGTATAAGAAGAAAATTTGATGTAACCCTACATCCTATGCACCTTTTATCTGACCTTGTCAGTTGTAAATTGTAATATATCATCAATATATCCCAAAAAATGAAAAAAAAAATGAAAAAGAATCAGTATGAATAATCAGAAAGAACCTCAACATTGCTCCAATTCTGAACACACAATCTCAAAGTTGGATCATAATCCCATAAACCGGATGAGAATTTGTCTCTCCCGCTTCCTCTTCCTCCCGCTAACCCAATTGTTGTGCAGCACAAAACAACCTAGATCGGTACACACAGACTGGATACTTTCCTTCTCCCAAATCCCCTTATATGCTCCATTAGGAAACAAATCACGGTTCAGCAAAACCACAGTCAGATTTGTCCTTGGTTCAACACATCTATGATGACCAACCCGGTTAGAACCACCATCCCCGCATAAAACGTCATAGAAACTTGGCTGCTCTGATAAGTTGGAGGAGGATGCGTGCTTTACTACTAATTCTATAGCTGCTATTGTAATTGGATCTGATCGAGCGAAGTAGAAACCAGAGTTTAATCGGCGTGGTAAGTTTATCGGACCTAGGAGAGAGGTGTTATGTGAGAAAAATCATTAGATTATTTTTGAGATTGGAGTGTGAATTGGCATTGAGAATCCAAATTTGTTAGTTTATAGAATTATCTACAGCTTTGTAGTTTCATATTACTACAGCAACAGCATGAGAACTAACTATTATTTTTGGCTTACTAATAAACACATAAATACAGCAGAAGATAACAAAACATTAAAATCCAAAGTTTCGCCATCTATAACACCAAAAAGATAAAAAATCCACGCATACCATCTTTTCAGCAAATTTCGATTCATACCGGGACCGCTGAATAATTCAGTGGTTGAAATCTGTGTTATCATTTCAAAAAATACCGGCTCTCTCATAACTCAGATTTCAACAGCTAAAAATTCAATGGTCGAAACCATTTTGACCACTGAATTATTCAGCGGTCCTGGGATAAATCGAAATTTGCTGAAAAAAGATGGTATGGATGGAATTTTCCTTTTTTTTATGCTACCAATGAAAAAATCAGAAATTAACCTGGTCTACCTTGTATATACTGGTATCATTATCAGTGTCTAACTCTTTAAATTAGCCAAACAGGGGGCTATTAACGACAAATATAAGTTCTATAAAAAGAGAACCATGTAAGACCAAGCACTGAACCTTACTTGTTTCATTGAATTCATCTGACTGTGCCATTAAAACACCAGGTCCAAATGAAGAGAGATACGGTAGTGGATTTTGAAACCAGTAAACATCTACATCACTCAACAAAACATTGTAACCTAGTTTTAGTATCTTCAAAACCATTCGAGATTTCACCTTCGTAACCCTTTGAAAACACTCAGTACCAAAGTGGCAGTTCTCGAAGCTGATGTTCCTGGGAGACTGTGTATCCATAAACACTGGTAACCCCTATCATGAGAAGTCATATGAGATTTAATTAAAAAAATTATTTCTTATGAACTGCCTAAAATACTGGTCATTTAAAATTCAATTGGTATTATACGTTTTTTTACTGTATTAGAGCTGAATATGGACTCAGAAATTAGAATGGTATTCTCATCTGTAGTCCAAGAAAGTACCGTACCAATTCACCTATCATTACCAATCATTTGTTATTTTCTGGATATATTTGGCTTTTCTTACATAATTTGTACGCATAGCAGCCTGTACTGGTACAAAATTAGCTCGAAAAAATGCCAAAGAACTTTTACCTGTAATATGGAAAACTCGTACGTCTCTAAATCAAGAGCATATACAATAAAGTTTGTTACACCAAGGTACCTCAACCTACATACCCAACTCATAAGCATATCCCTATAACTCTCTCCAGAGATGCCAAGAATCACCGACTTGTTCTCATCAGTTACAGTTTCTAGAAGCGTCTCCAAAGTATAATTATATTCAATTTGTGCCGGTATTTCCATAGTCAGGTTATCAAATTGCCTCAGAGAACATCTGTTCTTCTCCTTATGATATCCTGGCAAATTTAACAAGTCTTTCTTTCTTTTAGTTCCTTGAGATAAAATGCGGCTTTTCTCTTCATTCAAAAAATAATATTGGCCCGAAGATTTTAAAATTTCGTAAGGGGTATTATTCAGAAAGGTTTTGGAGAAGTAAAGGGACCCATAAAATATTGCGAGATGAAGATTGTTATTATGCACCCATGTTGCTTCACCCCCAATAGTGCGACTTCTTGGGAACTCGCTAGACAATTTGCCAAGATTTTCGGGGTAAAAGCTGAGATATAAATTACTCGCATCGAAAACTGTCCTTATTTCAGATGACAATATCTCATTTATCAGCCATAATTCATGAAACCCTTTGCCATACAAAAAGGGAGGCATCACACCATAGAATAGGGGAAGTTTTGGGTTATTCCATGCCATTAAGAGTCTCTCTCCACAATTTCTCACTTCTGATTGTTTAAATAAAGCTTCCTGTAACTGGTAAGAAAAAAGAGTGTTTCTCATGAAATGTACAATCAGACATCTATTTTGTTATTTATAGATCTAACAAAACCTGACCAAACTGAAATATCAATCCAACTAACCCTAAAAATAACCTTCACCGAAGCTGAGCCCAAACCAACCATCAAACTGACAAATTCATATTCAGGTCAGATCAGAACTTTGAATCAAGCAATTTCTATCATCTTGGACCTGAAATCCAACCAACCCATAACTTAATTGACCTAAAAACTGACTGAGCTGAAACCCAAAAGGAGACGATAACTAGTACTTTCACGGAATTGGTACATATAATTGTCCCGAGCCCAACAATGACCCAACCCAGTTCAATTAAAACCCTATTTCATATCTAGATTCTTATCCATATAAGATAATCTATTATACCTTCTTAGATTTTATCATCCTACCATCTTGCCGAAACCAGTTATGTCCACTGCCAGCTAACTGGTACTCAAAGTTAAGTATGTTGGGCGTAAATGAGAAAACAAACCAATCTTTGTTAAGCTTTTGAATAGAGATTAAGGTGTCGAGAAATTCAGGCAAGAGAACAGTCTCTGAGTGTATTAGCATGGAAATATCAGAACTAGTAGTTTGAGCTCTTGCAACCATAGAATGAAAGAATGGGGTTCCCAAAAACCTAATCAGAAAATAACACAAGTCATTACTGATTTGCCATTTTTCTAATCAACTTCAATTTCATAATTCTTAATTCTGGTACCTTTCCTAGAGGAAAAAAAAAACAGTTCTCAACTTATATACCCAAAATACCAGACGAATATCTTCACTTAATTTTTGTGTATCTATAATGCATTTTTAACTACCAAAGAGAAGAAAATTCAAATTATATTGGCACAAAAGGGAAATCAATCTGTGTTCAATTTGACACTAATAATCCAATCATCCAATTAAGAAACCTTATTAACTGCGCCTAATATAAATCGATCCAGCAAAAATGAACTATCACTACTACAATAAGCTAAATTCAGCAAGTTCATGCTTCCATAAACCACCCAACTGTAAAATTTGGAACATCAAAAACTACAAGCAAATCTACTAGTACTAAAATAAGAAAAGAGATGTTCATACGAAAATTCGATAGCCGGCTCAATCGTGACCCTTGAACTGAAACCTTCCTTCAAATCAACAATTGAACCATGTTTCCCAAAAAGAACCACATCCAGTTTATCAGAAAGCGCAAGCCACGAGCGCACAGCCAGCTTCTGCCGGGCCCATGTTAAATCCGACCCGTTTGAAGAATTCATGGGTCTCGGAGCTGAAAAGATCGTAACTTTCAGCACACTCGAATCACCATACAATCTACCATTGTCGAATTTTTTCTCATAATGGAAATTCAGAGTGGAGTATAGACAAAACATGGCAAGGATTAACCCAATAATGCCTATGCTGTATCTGAGAAGCATATTCAATCCCTAAAGAAAAATTTAAAGCAACCAATAAATCAATCTGAAATTGGAGGTATCAAAAATCAATAATGGAGTTGATAAAAAGGTACCTTGAGATTGGTGCGGCGGAGGCGGCGAGATGGCGAGCGGAAACGAGGAAGGGGAGCGTGGTACTGTCGCATTCTGTTGCGAAGAGATCATATGGAAAAGGAGGAGTTGATAGGAGCAACCGAGC
The DNA here is from genome assembly GCA_011114355.1 of Carex littledalei. Lineage (NCBI taxonomy): Eukaryota > Viridiplantae > Streptophyta > Magnoliopsida > Poales > Cyperaceae > Carex > Carex littledalei. The sequence continues at coordinate 5,678,455 of CM022081.1, forward strand.
AACAGCAAGCAAACACAGTATGAATGAGGTACTTTCTAGGAATTGGAAGCGGAGATGGTGGAGAAGTAGTGGAACTTGACCAAATTCCCGTTGTTTAAACGATGCGACTGTGGTTCTCTGTGGCGTCGATGTATGCACAAATTGGTGGAACGAGTTTTGAGCTGGGCTTACATTTATGTGATGTTGTTGTAGTAGTGTAACTCGGTCCAAAATTTTGGAATGGTCTGCACGACTTCTGACCCAAGAACACGGTGCCTCTTTTGTGTCGGGCTCATTTTTACATTCCGGACAAATGGTGCGTTATTAATGTTTAGAGAAGAAGTAATTGGAAATGTATTTGTTTCATTTCTTCTTATCATTTCAGAGATTTACAATAGCGGCTTATTTATAGCTAAACACAGATGAGATGAGAACCCTAAATGTAATTTACAATCTTACTGCTGTAATTTTATGCTAAGGTAAAATGAAATTAATCTATTGCTAAGAAACGTGATCTGCTGACAATGCTGCAGTATCCGTTGAGTAATGACATTCTAGTGTCCATTTGAATCTGAACTGGATGAGTCCATTTGAGTCTTCACATGCTTGCACTCCGATTCAAGTGAAAGTGAAATATCTAGTATAAGAAGGTTTTCAGTACCTTATGTTTTTTTACCTCATGCTTTATATTTAACTAGTACTTCAATTTTTAGAAAATATTTAAAAAATACCAGGCCTGTTGAATAATTCAGCGGATCAGATCTAATTAGGCTCGTTAATTATCCAGCAGCATTTTACATATCCATATTTTACTAAAAAATGGCTCATAAAATTATCCAGCGAACCTACTATTATATGTACATAAAAATTCCGGTCGAATCCAACTATGATATGTCTCGTTCTTTCTTCAATACAGATATCACTACATATGTTAGAGTATAGCATACTTGTCACATAAATGAACATTTTTCTAAATTAATAAGTATATATGCAAAGTCAATCGGCTATCAGTATATATGTTATTGCCACTAGTGGCGGGAAAATTAGTACGGCGGAACCGGCTCCGTCACAGAACGGCACATGCATCGGTTATGTGTCGTGACCATTTGCATGTCGTGACCAACTTTTAAAAATTGAGCACGGCACATGGTCAGCGAGTCACGTGTAATTAGGACTATTAGATCTTGATCAAATGATGAATCTTGAATAAACTAATTTAAATTATTAAAATAATAATTAAACGTGACAAACATAACCAGTTACATTTGGACACGACGTAACTCGCGTACCGTAACCATCTCTCAATATTTTGATCACGGCACAACACGGGATCAAAATCACGACGTGTTAATCACAGCACAGCACGGCACGTTTTTCCCACTCTAATTGCCACAAGGCATAGTGACAGCCGGTGAGCTCTTACAAGAGAAGGAAGAATGCTACTGTATTTGCATTACTGTATTGTACAATATATGTATACATGCAGTATGTACTGCATATAGTACCTGAAACTTTTAATCCCATGTTTATTGCTCGTTGTGCAAAGATTTTGGATGTGCTAAAACAATAAAAAACACACTCAATTGTTTGGTGCCTTACAAAATACAAGCCATGACCAGAAAAGTGACAAACACAAACTTATTAAACATCCATACATCAATAAATTATGTGGACCCGGATTAAGATTAACACAGTAGTATTATTTATTAATAAACAAATAAAAACTACCTACCAAAAAAGTTTAACTAACTGAACTTACAAAACATGCACTTATAAGTTATAATAGCAAAGTGCAAACTCTTAAAAAAAAAAAAAGCGTTCTGTCTTGAGTCTAGAGCCATTAATTTAACAGCATTCTGTGCCATGTCAGCCAAATCAAAATGACTCAAGCGTCAAGAGCAGCTTGACCATTTGGCAACTCACTGATCGTATTCAGGTCCTTTTTGTAATGAGCCCGCTTGTGCCCGCCTAGCTGCTGCCCCGTAGGATAACTCTTATTGCAAACCTCACACACGTGGGACCCGCTTTCGCTTTTCACCTTCCTCTTCCTCTTCCGACTCTTCTGCACTTCATCAATCTTCAGTACTTCAGTCGGTTCCTGAATTGCTTCATTCTTCCTCTCCTTTTTGTGACTGGAGCGATGCTCGACTAAAGCCTGGTCCGAAGGGAAGCTCATGTTGCAGTTTTCAGAGGCATGCTTCTTCTCATCCAATGGATCGGATTCCATGGTCCTTTTCTTGTTCTGAGACGAGTCATCTGATTTTGAGCGTGACATTTCCATCAAAATAAAAGCGGCCGTGACTGCCTCCGGGCCGTTCATGTCTATCACGGGTTTCCGGATGCGTTTTCTAGTTGCGGCCCAGCTATTAGGGAGAAGGTGATCAGTATTGATTCAACATCAGCTGGCCTTTTGAGAGTACCCTTCAAGCCTCTGTCCCTGATCATGGATTCTCATGTGGCCAGACTTGGCTTGGTCCGTCTCGAATCCCTTGTCATAATGGGCACACTTAGATTCTAGTTTGGGATCTCTGCTTGAGGTAGAAGGAGACCCCTGGAGGCGAGGCACTGGAGCAGACGATGGTGGAGATTGATCTTGGTCCGGTATGTAAAAGTGAGGTGGAAGGGAAAACTCCTCTGGTTTAGATGGTAGATATCTAACAGCATAATAAAAGTACTCCATTTGTCAAAGATTGCACGAATTCCTGCTCAAGAACAGAGAATTGAATTTAGAATAAGTGAATACAAATTATATATAGTTGTCTTTTCTTAAAAATAACGAAGAACTACTTAATTAAACTTAAAAAAAGAGACGTACGGAAACAACAACAAATAGCTTTTAAAATTAGATTAATAATTTTAATAATCTAAAATTGAAATTCAATTCAACAATGCAGTTTCTACTTTAAAATAATATAATATAATCCTTAAATTAAACAATGTTAAAAAAATTTATGGAAGAACAACTTTTTAAAATAATACAATATAATCCTTAAATTAAACAATGTTAAAAATCTTTTATGGAAGAACAACTTTTGTTTGAGTTATGATCCTCGTGCTGAGAGTTTTATATTCTTTCTTTTTTCTTTTTGAGAGAAAGATGAAGGTCAAGACTTCAAATTCTATATGTTGTTATTAGTTATTATAACAAAAGATTTTCTCCATTCGAATTTCAAACTCATTACCCCATATCATATCAGAGACCAGACATTTTGATATTCTTATATGAAAATGAAGATGAAAAAACAAAAAAATATTCACCAATGACACGAAATTCACGAAAAATAAATTAATTAAGAAAATTCTTGAACAAAGATGGTTAGCAAGAAATACCTCGGAAAGAAGATTAAAGAAAGATTATTTCTTCACTTTCGTAACCTAGATGGAGCCTCAGGTCCTCAGTCTATTCTCCGGAAGGGGGCCTGTTATTAAAAACAGAGAGAGCAGGCAGACAAAGGGACCCTCAGTCTATTCCAGTCCGCTCAACCTATTATAAAAGCCACGATTGAATCAGATGTAATCACAACCATTCAACGTGGGTGCTTGGTATAGATTTTAGAAGCAATAAAATCGAGGCGGTGAAAATAATCCTGCTATTAATAAATTAATTAGTTATTGCAGAATTCATTTGTCCATAGTGGGTCACAGTTTCCTCTTTTAATTTGATTTCTTTTTATATCTCGTTTGATTTCCTCACATCTAAATTTGACAATGCAATAACTATTTATAACATTTATCGTTTTTTTTAGTATTTTAATTTTAATTAGTTGTAGCGATTAGAGTGCGGATCCGTTTGATGTTGGATTATTGTTTGTTCCAAAATCATTACTGGTCGGTTTATATTGAGTTTTAATTAAGGGACAATTTCTTTATTTATCCTAAAAATAAATATAATTTTTTTTCGTCTCTAAAAATTTAAATTTATCTTATTCACCTTTCATCTCTACAATATTGTTTTATTTATATCATATAATTAGTTTCAATTTAATTATAATGTAATTATTAAAAATCTTAATTTATACTTGGTTAAGAATTATATTTATTAATCCTAAAAAATAAATATAATTTCTATTTTATCTCTAAAGATTTAAATTTATCTTATTCATCTTTCAACTCTTACAATATTATGTTATTTATATCATATAATTAGTTTCAATTTAATTATAATGTAATTATTAAAAACTACCTTGATTAGAGTAGTAAATTCGTGCCGTCGGGAACGGAGGCAGAATTTTTTTGTTGGGATTAAATGTTAAGCGAGCTTTCAAATTGAGGCATAAACTATAATATAAAGATTAAGATAAACTATAATATAAAGATTAACAGTGGACACAGTTAGTAATAAATAATATAGAGGGTCAGCCATAGCTAAAATTATAATAATTTTTCACAACTTATAAAATAACACATAATAACATAATTATTGGAGATATAAATGGGATCAATTGATTCCATTTCTATCAATAAAACCGTCGTTGCTTTGGTTACGTGTCGTGTCGTATCGTAACCAAATTAATTTTTTATGTGTTGTGCCGGGACTAAAATGGTGAGAAATAGTCACATTACGCGAATAGTCATACTTTGTGAGTCACGCCGTGACCAAGTCATGTCATGACCAAACGTGCTTTTTTTACTATGGTGAGTTGGGCTATGGTGAGTTGTGAAGTAAGAGGTCATTTTTACTTCACGCTCATATTTTCATTTTGAAAATTCAAACAACCGATCCGAACCGTTCAACATGTTCTCTATACTGAAATGTGCTTGGAGACCAAATTTTACATTTTTTGGAATTTGTTTACTATTTATTAAGCCACTTTGAAAATCGCTGATCCGGTGGTCCAGAAATTTTTACTGTTTTTTACTGTTCACAGTGGATCAGCGATTTTCGAAGTGGCTTTATAAATAGTAAAAAAATTCCAAAAAATGTAAATTTTAGTTTCCAAGCACATTTCAATATTTAGAACATGTTGAGCGGTTCGGATCGGTTGTTCGGATTTTCAAAATAAAAATATGGCGTGAAGTAAAACGTTGTTTTCGGATCGGTTGTTTGGACTTCACAACTCACCATAGTCTATCTATATATATATATATAGAGAGAGAGAGAGAGAGAGTGGCTAATATCAAAACGTTTGCACCAAGGCTCTCGTGCAACCAAGTCGTTTTTAGATTTTCAAAGTCCAAACGGTCGATCTAAACCGTTAGATGTGATCTCTATATTAAAATCTGCTTGGAGACCAAATTTTACATTTTTTGGAATTTTTTTACTATTTATTAAGCCACTTTGAAAATTGCTGATCACATGGTCCAGAATTTGGTTGCACTGTTTTTACTGTTCACCCGGATCAGCAATTTTCAAAGTGGCTTAATAAATAGTAAAAAAATTCCAAAAAATGTAAAATTTGGTCTCCAAGCAGATTTTAATATAGATTGAGCATCTAACGGTTTGGATCGACTGTTTGGACTTTGAAAATCCGAAAACGACTTGGTTGCACGAGGGCCTTGGTGCAAACATTTTGATATTAGCCACACACTCTCTCTCTCTATATCTATATATATATATATATATATAGTTGGGCTACGGTACTTCGCGAAGTAGAGCGAGTGTTTTACTTCACGTCAATATCTTCAATTTCAAAGGTCAAAACGTCGATCCGAACCGTTCAAGTTGATCTTCATATTAAATTGTGCTCGGAGACCAAATTTTACAATTTTTAGAAATTTTTACTATTTTTTTGAAATTTTTAAATCACCGATTTTTATGGTCCACGTTTTTCTGAAAAACAGTGATTTAAAAAATTTCAAAAAAAATAGTAAAAATTTCTAAAAATTGTAAAATTTTGTCTACAAGCACAAGGAGATTAACTTGAACGTTTCGGATCGACTTTTTAAACTTTGAAATTGAAGATATAGGCGTAAAGTAAAACACTCGTTTTACTTCACGAAGTACCATAGCCCAACTCTATATATATATAATATGGGTGAACATTATTAGACACGGTTAAAATCTGAAAGATAAGCATGTTGAATTCGGAAATGCATAACTGCCCCTTACAAATTTTCGCTTTTTCAATCTGCAACATTTAGAGCTAATCGATTTAAGTTTTGATGTTTGTTGATGTTTGTGTTTTATTAGAATTACATGATACAATATTTGATTCTATCGTATATTAAATAATATATGTATTAATTTTCATAGTACTGTTTTGTTTACTTAAACAATTTTTTATAACAACATATGATTTATAAGATTATGCAATCACAAAATAAAAAAAATAAAAAGAACAACTGATGTATAAAGCAGTCGACTTATCTAGTTATCCTAGCATCCCAAATTGATCCATTACAATTTACAAGTTTATAACCTTCCAAAAATGACTCGGATTGTCTGGGCCATATGCGAATAATTTGGAGTAGAACTAAGTGTTCTTAAGCTCACCAAGTCCCTTTGTGAGCTTAATTAAAAAAACCATTGAATTGGCTTCAAACGATGTATCCTAACCGTTGAAACCGATCTACTTCACGAGTGATGCGTTTATATGTCAAATTTATAAATTTTCGAACTAATTTAGTATAAAGTCCAGCTGTAAAAAAAAATGGTTTATAAGTTAATTTTAATGTGTTCATTTTTCATTATTTTTTTACTACTTGATTTTATATTAAATTAGTTCGAAAATTTAAAAACCGGATATGTAAACTCATCATTCGTGAAGTAAATTTGTTTCAACAGTTTAAATGTGTCGCTTAAAACCAATTCAATGAGTTTATGAGTTAAGCTCACCAAGAGACTTCGTGAGCTTAAGAACATCTTAGTTCTACTCAACAATTTGTTCTATATTTTGTCACCTCAAGCCTAAATCATTTGAGAGCCTTTTTGAAATATTGGCATCCTCTTTGAGATCCGTGCCAGATTAGAACTGACGACTCATATATCATTCGATAGAACAGTCCAAATCTCAACAGTGAACACCCGATCGACCCGGTTTTCTGCGAGTTTCCTTGTGTCGTCTTCCGTATCGTGCATAATTGTAATTCAGAAATATATCCATTAAAAGGTTATGAAACGACTCACTACAAATATTACAATTAAAAAAAAAATAGTTCAAGTATCACTCGTTTACTATTTTATTTTGTATATGTTTTTTAAAAGTATTATTTTGATTCTTAAAATTTATATTATTTACCAAATTTGTTCTTCCATAATCACTTAAATGAGATGAAGTTCACGTTAGTATCTATGTTTTACATGTTCTTGTGAGTGTAAATACTAACGTGAACTTGTATTCAGACTGACATTAAAACATGTAAACATACCAAGAAAGTATATATGCAACTTTCAAATATACATGGATATATATGTCAAATTAGAACATGCTTATGTCAACAATAAAGAGAGATGTCAGAAAATAGTTGTGAATTAAGCTATTTTGAGGATACATCATTTTCATTTTTTTCAATTTATGGAAGATACAATTTTTAGAAAACCGTGTTATGGTCTTTATAAACTACAAACACAAGCAAATTCCAATCGTTATTTCCAAATTGTGAGAAAGAAAGCGAGGACCTTTGAAAATCAAAGGGAGCCATCGATTTTGAGGTGCTAGCACAATAACTTGCGGACTTTCAATTGTTCGTCTGAATATCGACAGAAACGCAATTGTTATTATCGTGTAATTTTGATTATTTTCTCAACCCGTAAACAAAGAGAAAAGAAGAAAGACCATAATCGAGTAGTCATTAGACGTGAGGTGCTCCTCTGCTGCACTTCTTCTCTTCATATCTAGAGGTACACTCTGTTTTTAATTTAATATATATATATAGAGTTGGGCCCGTAGTGTTTTACTTCACGTCCATATCTTCAATTTGAAACTTCAAAACATCGATCTGAACCGTTCAAGTTGATCTCCATATTAAATTGTGCTTGGAGACCAAATTTTACATTTTTTGGAAATTGTTTACTATTTTTTTAGAATTTTTGAAAATCGCTGTTTTTCAAAAAATGACCATCAAAAACAATGATTTTCAAAAATTCTAAAAAAATAGTAATAAATTTTCAAAAAATGTAAAATTTGGTTTCCAAGCCCATTTTAATATGGAGATCAATTTACACGGTTCGGATCGACATTTTAAACTTTGAAATCACAAAATATGAGTGTGAAGTAAAACACTCGCTTACTTCGCGAAGCACCGTAGCCCAACTCATATATATATATATATATATAGAGAGAGAGAGAGAGAGAGAGTGGCTAATATCAAAACGTTTGCACCAAGGCCCTCGTGCAACCAAGTCGTTTTCGGATTTTCAAAGTCCAAACAGTCGATCCAAACCGTTAGATGTTCAATCTATATTAAAATCTGCTTGAAAACCAAATTTTACATTTTTTGGAATTTTTTTACTATTTATTAAGCCACTTTGAAAATTGCTGATCCGGGTGAACAGTAAAAACAGTGCAACCAAATTCTGGACCATGTGATCAGCAATTTTCAAAGTGGCTTAATAAATAGTAAAAAAATTTCAAAAAATATAAAATTTGGTCTCCAAGCAGATTTTAATATAGATTGAACATCTAACGGTTTGGATCGACTGTTTGGACTTTGAAAATCCAAAAACGACTTGGTTGCACGAGGGCCTTGGTGCAAACGTTTTGATATTATATATAAATAGAGGGAGGGTTCAAATGCACTATGATTTTGTGCTCCAATATGCTCCACATTCTTTATCTCCGTTTTCAAAGTCCGAACAGTCGATCCGAACAGCTCAACATGATCTTCATAATAAAATATTCTTGGAGACCAAATTTTATATTTTTTGGATTTTTTTTACTATTTTTTTTATATAGGTGCAATATTACTTTTTCGGAGAGTGATTTTGTACCTATCTAAAAAAATAGTAAAAAAATTCTAAAAAATATAAAATTTGGTCTCCAAGCATATTTTATTATGAAGATCATGTTGAGCAATTCGGATCGACTGTTCGGACTTTGAAAACAGAGATAAAGGATGTGGAGCATATTGGAGCACAAAATCATGGTGCATTTGAACCCTCCTCACATATATATAGGAGTTGGCTATGGTGCTACGCGTAGCATAGAGGGTCTCCGTGCTACGGCTCAATATTTGAGTTTTCAAAATTCTAACGGTCGATCCGAACCGTTCAACATGATCTCCATATGAATATGTACTTGCAAATCAAATTTTACATTTTTTAGAATTTTTTTACTATTTTTTTAGATAGGTAGAAAATCACTTGATCTGAATGGTACAAAATTTTCAGATCAAGTGATTTTCTACCTATCTATAAAAAAATTCTAAAAAATATAAAATTTGGTTTGCAAGTACATATTCATATGGAGATCATGTTGAACGGTTCGGATCGACCGTTAGGATTTTAAAAACTCAAATATTGAGCCGTAGCAGGGAGACCCTCTATGCTACGCGTAGTACCGTAGCCAACTCCTATATATAGTTAGGCTACGGTACTTCGCGAAGTAAAGCGAGTGTTTTACTTTATGTCGATATCTTCAATTTCAAAGTTCAAATCGTCGATCCGAACCATTCAAGTTGATATCCATATTAAATTGTGCTTGGAGACCAAATTTTACAATTTTTAGAATTTTTTTACTATATTTTTGGAACTTTTTAAAATCACTGATTTTTTATGGTCCACAATTTTCTGAAAAACAGTGATTTTAAAAAATTTCAAAATAATAGTAAAAAATTTCTAAAAATTGTAACTTTTGGTCTCCAAGCACAATTTAATATGGAGATCAACTTGAACGGTTCGGATCAACGTTTTGAACTTTATAATTGAAGATATCGACGTGAAGTAAAACACTCGCTTTACTTCGCAAAATACCGTAGCCCAACTCATATATATATATATATAGAGAGAGAGAGAGAGAGAGAGGTTGGCTAATATCAAAACGTTTGTTCCTAGGCTGTGGAACAAACGCTTCGGTTTTTACATTTTCAAAGTTCAAAAAGTTGATCCAAACCGTTAAATATTCTATCTATATTAACATGTGCTTGGACACCGAATTTTACATTTTTTTTATTTTTTTGACTAATTAAGTCAGTTTTAAAATCATTGTTTTCAATGATCCATAAATTTTTCACTGTTTATTAAAATCAGCGATTTTAAACTGACTTAATAAATAGTAAAAAAATTCTAAAAAATTTAAAATTTGATCTCCAAGCATACATAAGTATTAGATTAGAATTACATTCGTTAATAACTCTTATACGGTGGCTATTATCTGTCGCAATTAAAGTTTTGGTCCTTGTCTTGAGAATTGTTTTATCGGAATATTCATGTTTATTTAAAAAGCATGGATATACCTATAAATAAATTCTTTTCTGAGCTTCTATAATTAGAAGTTCCATGATATTATTAATATCTAAATCTGGAGGCATGGCCCTTACCAAGTCTAAGAATCATGTAATTTTTTAAGCAGATATGTAACTTTTTTTTAATGAACTTTGGACAAAATTTTATACAAAGTTCAAACCATTTAATTTGTATCAAAATTTTCGCATGAATATCTAGATTTACAAAATTATTTAAATTTATTTGCACCTTAATACAGATGAGACAGTTTACATTCTACTTTGAATAAAATTTGTTCCAAAGCTCTTTGGACAAAATTCAATTCTCATTTTTTTAATTTTTTTCAATTTTTCTGCCCATGACAATAAAGCTCGCAAAAAAATTATAAATAATATTATAAATAATTATTTATTTTCGGCATCTCTTCAAATAAAGATACAAATCAAATTATAAATATTCGCTTATTATTTGTTTTCGGCAGCTCTTCAAATAAACAGATAAATTTAATTATTTTTATAATTTTTATTATAATTTTCTTAAACTTTCAGAAATTATTTGGTGCATTCGGTTCTTGAGCGGCACAAAACAGCACCGGTTTACTTCCATGGCTACCGCACTTCCCGCCATCTCCAGCTCCTCTTCCTCTTACTGCCCCCAGAGCTGGCCGGACCTCCCTGATGAACTCCTCCAACTCATTTTCCTCCGCCTCTCTCACATCCAAGACCTCCTCGCCTTCTCCTCCGTTTGTCGCTACTGGCGCTCCTTCGCAACCTCCTTCATCTCCACCTCTCCAACCTCCCTCTTCCCTCCTCTCCTCATCTGCCCCCTTATACGTTTCCACCCCCGCCGCCGCCGCCAACTCCCTGTCTCCTCCTTAAAACTACTCGACCCTTCCATGCCTCATCCAAATAAACTCCTGCTTGATTCCTACAACACTTCGCCTGTAAAAGAATCCATCCTCTCTCTCAACTTCCTCTCCTCATCCCATGGACACCTCCTCTTCTTATCCCTCCGCCGCCGCCAAATCCTCATCTTGAATTTCATTACTGGGCACCAGATCATCTCTCCTGTTGTCCCTCTCCCGGTTGATTTTGACAGTTTCTTCCAGAAAAACAAAGAATTTGACTGGTCATCTGAGCGTCGCCTTGCTCAGCTCACAGCTCCTGTATCCTCCCCAAACTGCACATTGATATTTTTAGCACAAAAACATCTCTTGCTGTGGAAAATTAACTCTACAGATTGGAGTTCACATCCCCTCCAAGTTTCTCTTCCATATTTGAGGCAAATGGTAGTTGTAGGGAGAAAAATCTGGGTTTTGGAATGTGGAGAGAGGCTTTCCATTTTAGAGCTTCCTCAAGACTTGAGTTCTAAGGTGGTTTTTTCAGTTGTGCGATGGCCAGTCTGGGAGTGGGATAACGGCCGAATCTTTGAGGATCCTCGACTTGTTGATTGCGAAGGCGAGATGCTGTGTGTTTGTGTTACTAGCATTGATGCCCCAATTAACATGACAGACCATGTCCGTACTAAAATCTGTCGGTTTGATATATCTGCTGATAAAAAAAGGGTGGTACAGATCAAATCATTAGGAAATCGGGCTATTTTCCTGAGCGCCGTTTTGAAGGTCCCTGGATGTGTTTGCAACGACCCGGAGAAATGGGGAGGGAAAAGCAACTGCATTTACTACGCGACTAATGGCAAAAAAAAATGGGTGGAGATGGAGGCGGGAGTTTTTGCACCGGAAAAATTGTTCAAGCACAGTAATCGTTCAACATGTTCGTTTCCTTTTTGGGACTTTCCGAGCATACTTCAGTAATCAATTTGTATGGTACTCTTTCAAGTGTTTTATGATTTTGAAATTGCTTTGATGGACTTTAGAGTTCAGAGTGGTTTATTTGCTTAATTAAGTAGTTGTTTTGTTTAAGCAATGGAAGACAATTTAAAAAATATATTACTCTTAATTTTGTTGATGTGAATGTGATCATGTTAGATGTGGACATGTGTTGCTATGTTGCTTTTGGTGTTCATTTATTTATTGGTTTCATCTTTAGAAGAAGGTATTCTTTGCTGAAAGGCATATCCAATCAAATCAATCCCTGATCGGAATTGTAGTTATCCAATCAAGGTATATCCAATCAAAACAATACTGTACTTTTTTCTGATTGTGATATAATTTGGTGATTAGGCTAAGCATAAATGACTATTTAAAAACCTCTCACTTCTAATTTCTTCACATGGATTTGATCATATTAGATATGTGTACAAAAGTCTTAATTTTGTTGAATTTGTAGGTTACAACAAAATTTGAAACTTAAACTTATGACACAATATTTTAGAGATATAAGTTGGTTAAGTCCCCTTGATTGTGGAGCTTTGACACTGTGGGCAAGTGTAATATGTCGCATCTTTGGAAAATCATAAAGAGAATCTGATAAATTTTAGAGATTTTGGAGTATTGCTACTAAATTGTGGCAGTTTTTCAACGACGCTGATGCGTTGCAAATTGAAGAGGGATTCTATTTAAGCATGATATCCAATCCTTTTCAGAGGAAGTCAAATTATTATCAACTTTTTGTATTATTAATTTATTATTGAATGGGGCCTTAGGCTATATGACGAAAACTCCAGGTATATACTGGAACTTAAAACAGCATGTCTTTTATTTTATGAGGAGGTTCCAATGCATCCAAAATCGTATATCTCATTCAAGACTAACGGTCCAGATTAAAATGGGAATGGAGTGCGCCAGTAAATACAATAGCTGATAAACCACTGCCATGTACCAATACAACTGCAATTATGAATGAAACACCCTGAAGTTGATGATATTTTTAATAACCAAAATTTGAAAACTTGTAGCAATTGTTTTTATTTGAGTTCTATACAATATGCTATATCTCTTTATTGGTGAAATTTATTTCCAAACGTACACTGACTGGTAACTATAGACTGAGTTTTCTACAATTGGTGAAGCTTTTTACAGTTCTGAAACAAAATTTGCAGAAGCTTTTCTCTTTTAGAAAAGAGGGACAAGTTACTAAAACCGTAACTTTTAAATTGATAGAACTGCAGCATGCAAGAAGTTTGAAATTGATGGAAAGGCAAGAAGTTTGCGTCAGTTGAAGTGTTTGAAAGTTGTTATCACAAGTTTGCTATTTCGGAGGGAAATACGGTATGGATAAATTGGACCGTTAAATTTGCACATACAAATATAATCTGTTATCGTCAGTATGTGTGCTCAACTTGAAAGCAAAGAAAACATGATTACGCTATGGAGGATGCACCAATTGAAGAGTCATAGAGAGGGTACTTTCGGTATAGGCATAGAAAGAGTACTTTTGGTATAGGCATAGAAGGGGTACTTTTGATACACTCTCCAACTTTTGGCATTTTTTAAATAGTAATGAAAAGTGTATTTTTGTTAACTGAATTAGGTGGGAACATATAATTTGTATGTTATTTGTTTGTTGTTGGTTTCAGTTTCTGTCATTTTCAGTTTTTATTCTAAATTGGAGATGAATGTAATGCTGTTTCTTATACTTGTGTTTTATGTTGCAAGCTAACATATGTACTAACATGCATGTTTCAAACCTCAAGCATTCCATGATTTTCCAAGCAATTTAGAAGAAAATATAATAAGAAATAATAATAGAGATTTTGTTGCAGTTTTTGCACATTTTGTTCTGAGAGATGAATCTTTGCAATCTGAATCAATGGAAATCAATTTTCTAAATACCAGTTCCTTTAATTTTCTAATTTTGATTGAATTTCTAATCAAAACAAATATATACTCTTATGCAAGTTTGAATATGACGAATCACTGTGCATTTTAGAACTTTGAATTCATATTATTTAAAATGAAATAAAGAAAATGGGAATAAGGTTATACTCAGCTCTTGTTGCCTATGGTACCGGTACCAAGTCCTTCGAAGTATTGAATCTGAATTAGTGTGTTAAATATAAGATCAATGCGAGAAATCTATTAGAATAAAGTTAACTTGAAAAATCATAGGAACAATATTGAGAAATCCCCTGTTTTGGTCAGTAGAATTCTTATAATAGGTTTTATTATATAAGATAGGGAATTCTGTTGTATGGGGAGATTGAGTTGTAAGTTGCCTACGGGCTTTTGAATATAAAAAAAAAAATAATGTATGCTTTAGTTTTGGAACATATGTAATACTTTTATCAAAAGAATTCAACGCTGATCAAGTACCAGCAAAAAAATTTGTTAAACATATTTTATGGTCTCTATATTTAGGTTGGAATTGGTATCCGGTAACTTAAATTGGAACCATTTAGTAGTCATTTAGTAATTGGTTTCCGATAACTTAAATCAGTATTGGCACACATACAAATTGAAATGAAAATTGGAACCAGTTAGTAATTTGATATGCAATTTGGAACCATTTAGAAATTTGAAATGCAAATTAACATATACATGAACATATACAAGTAACTTGGAAACAAAAATTGTCTTCAAGCAAGAAAAATCAATAAAATCAAACTAAGAAGCAAAGTATTTCATCAATCATAATGACATGATTTCACTATTCTTAATTTCAATCAAAAAATCAGTCTGCGGCTGTGGTAACTTTGAAATAAAATAAAAAGTAATAGTAATGTCAGAATTTTGAATTTTTAGGGTGGCAACTAAAAAAATTTCGGCACAAAGCAACCCCGGTCTGGCGGTCTGCTTTCCAAACTTTTTTTGATGGTAAGGTGGCAAGTTGCCATCTTACAATTTTGCATTGATAAAAAAATATTTACATAATAGAGTTCGATCGCCCCTTATACACAAATGATAAATCTCATAACTAGCTAAACAGAAGGAAATCCTATATACTCAGCAGTGGTTAATCCATTGTTTGACTTCCTGCAAGGTTTCGTGCACTAAGAATGCAACGCACTTGTTCTTTTGGCTAAAAATTATATTGTTCTTTTCTCGCCATAGTGCCCATAACCCCGCAGCCCAAGCTGTTTTCCAGATTTTCGTCTGCTCCGCGCTCATGTTTCCCCGATGGCCGAACCATAGCCCGATGTGGGTATTGGTTCTGGTTCTGGTCAGGACCTGTCCGAGGCTGAGGGCCCCATATAGTGCATTCCAAAGTCCGATGAGTATGTGCAAGTCCAGAAGATGTGTTTCCCGGTTTCCATAATCCGATCCTCTTCACATAGGGAGCAACCGTCCGGTGCAATGCATCCTCTTCTCCTGAGCACCGCTCTCGTGAGGAGTTTATTCTGGAGTAAGACCCATAGGAACACTCTGACCTTCGGGGGTGTCTTTGATTTCCAGATTCTGTTGCTGTGTGGACAGGAGACTCCCCTGTTGTGCATGAGACGGTATGCAGAAGAGGTGGAGAATTGCCCCGATGCATTAATGTTCCAGGTTACGTCATTCGTGTATTGTTGCACCGTTGTAGAAGCTCTGTAAAACGGTTTGAGGCCCCTCAGCTCGTTTAGGAAGAAGGATTGCTGGGCATGCTCACCCAATTGATCGAAATTATTGATACCGTATAGTAATCTGAGCACCCCTGCCCAATTACTCTCTCGCTTTGTATGCATAATCTATATCCATTTTGTAAGGAGCGCTTCGTTCTGGGTTTGGAGATGTATGATTCCCAACCCTCCGTTTTCTTTTAGTGAACATGTTTTTTCCCAGTTGACCAAGCAGTTTATTGGTTTGCACCTGCTTTCCAAACTTTACACCTGTTTCCATGGCCACCGCTCTTGCCACCTACACCTCCTCCTCTTACTGGCCCCAGCGCTGGTCGAACCTCCCCGACGAACTCCTCCACCTCATCCTCCTCCGCCTCTTTCACATCCAAGACCTCCTCGCCTTCTCCTCCGTTTGTCGCTACTGGCGCTCATTCGCAACCTCCCTCTTCCCTCCTCTCCTCATCTGCCCCCTTTCACGATTCCTCCCCCGCCGCCGCCGTCTCCCTGTCTCCTCCTTAAAACTACTCGACCCTTCCATGCCTCATCCATATAAACTCCTCGATACCTACAATACTTCGCCTGTAGAAGAATCCATCCTCTCTCTCAACTCTCTCCTCATCCCATGGGCACCTCTTCTTATCCCTCCGCCGTCAAATCCTCATCTTGAATTTCATCACTGGTGACCAGATCATCTCTCATGTTGTCCCTCTCCCGGTTGATTTTGACTGGTCATCTGCTCCTTGCCTTGCTCAGCTCACAGCTCCTGCATCCTCCCCAAGCTGCACATTGATATTTTTAACAGAAAAGCATCTCATGCTGTGGAAAATTAACTCTACAGATTGGATTTCACACTCCCTCCAAGTTTCTCTTCCATTATTGAGGCAAATGGTAGTTGTAGGGAGAAAAATCTGGGTCTTGGAATATGTAGAGAGGCTTTCCATTTTAGAGCTTCCTCAAGACTTGAGTTCTAAGGTGGTTTTTTCGGTTGTGCGATGACCGGTCTGGGAGTGGGATAATGGCCGAATCTTTCAAAATGTACGACTTGTCGATTGCGAAGGTGAGATGTTGTGTGTTTGTTTTAATGACTGTGATAGACGATTCATTACAAAACTTTATTTATACTAAAATTGGTCGGTTTGATATTTCTACTGATAAAAGAAGAGTGGTAGAGATGAATAATATAGGAAATCGGGCTATTTTCCTGAGCGCCGCTTTGAATGTCCCTGGATGTGTTTGCAACAACCCGGAGAAATGGGGAGTGAAAAGCAACTACTTTTGCTACGCGAGTTATGGCAAAACGGTGGGGGTGGGAACTTTTGATAGGAGCACATTGTTCGTGCCAGGTAATCGTTCAACCTGTTCGTTTCCTTTTTGGGACTTTCTGAGCATACTTCAGTAATCAATTTGCATGGTACTATTTTAAGGGCTTGTTCACAATGTTATCAGAATCGGACCGAACATCGACCCGGTAAAACTTCGAGTCAATAGTTCACTGGTTGAACCGGTTCAATTACTGGTTTTTTTGTAAATAATCACAACTTATAATTTTATGTCTAGGTCCTTACAAGAAAGAATGACAATTTTACAAAATGAACATTCTAAGTTCAGAAAGTTTGCATAAAGGTTCTCATATACCAAATAACAGATCCAATACCAATAGCAGTAGCTAAAATACTTTACCGATTCTAGCAATCAAGAATGAAAACTAAATTAAAATAAAAAGTATATACAAGCCAATAATTTTTTTCTGAAAGAAGGCAAAGAGCCCATACATGACAAAAACATGTGATTACATAGTTGTATTCAACTCACCTAAGCTAAAAGTCAGACCCCTCTACAAGTTTCTGAAATACCAAATGATGCCTCAGCCACATACGGCAGTGAGATTCGAAAACAAAACCTGAACCCAACTAACAAGAACTCAAATCTCAATTCACTAGTACCAACATTTTGGTATCCAGCTGACATAGACAAGATTAGAGTATTACTGCTATGCCCAAAGAGACTTACATCTTATTTATTAACACACTATGAAATCACTAAGCCACCTTTTGTCTTCAGCATTTGAAGAGAGATATATACATCTTTTACTAAACAATAGGTCTTCATTTAAAGATTCATTGATCGATGTAATATTTTCCAAGTACAATACACATGTTTAAAGAGAGAGCTTAAGTGTTATGAAGAAGTGAGGACTCAGGATTGTAGGTCATTTGAGCACAGGAAGATTGCATTGGAACGAGGTGTGTACCAGCTATGATTGGTATCATGGCAATACACGATATAGCTTACGACCCATCTCGGACCTTTGACTTGTACCCTACCCATCACTTGGCTACTATGATTTAAAGTTTAGATAAATATGTTAATTTTTTAGTAACACACCAAGAAATATGTTAATTTTTTTTTACAGCCACAAAAAATTATGTCTGAAAAATGTTGATCCGAGTTATTTACCGCAGTCTTTTTAGTAAATTCAATTCTATATTACTCTATCTATTTTCTAAAAAATATAAAAAATATTTCTAGTATTTCAATAAAAAAATAAAAAAACCATAACATATCCTATTTAATTAAAATAAAAAATCAGAAATCTTATTTCTGCTTGATTATCCAGCAAATTTGGGCTAGATTTCTGCTAAATAATCCAGCGGTTTGATTATTTCTGAAAATTTAAAAAAAAAAATAACGTATATATTTTGTGAAATTTGAATTTTTTATGGTTATTAATAAAAATTTCTGTTTCTACTCTCTTACTTTTTTTCTTTATTTAATTATTGTGCACGCCTGGTATTACAATCTTGATCTTGGTTGATTTCGATTTTACGTTTTGACTTGAATTGGTCTGGATAAAAAATATTAAATTTTAATTAAGGTACCTAATTAATTGCTTCTTAAGTCGTCGTTAGAGAATATTATAAAAATGTTTCAAATTAAGAATACCCCTACCCAAAATCCAAAATGCGCCATATATTCGTATCCGATCATATAAAATTTAGAGTAGAAGTAGGGTGTTCTTGTTGAAACCAATCTACTTTACAAGTGATGTATTTACATATCAAATTTTTAAATTTTCGTATTAATTTAATATAAAGTGAAACGGTAAAAAAATAATGAAAAATAAACTTATTAAAATAAACTTATAAATCTTCTATTTTTATTTTCACCGCTTGACTTTATACTAAATTCAGTCAACAATTAAAAAAATTAACTTGTAAAATATTATTCATGAAATCGATCATTTTCAACAATTCGGATTCATACCAATAGATTTTGAAATTAAGCTCAGCAAAAAACTTAGTGAGCTTAAGAACACCATATATAGTTCTACTCTAAAACTTAAATATATAATCTATGAATCCCATAAATCGGATTGAACAATATAATCATAATAGAAATAGAAATAGCAAGTTGACGAGCCTCGTAAATGTTTGATCTAAAGAAAATAAAACGCCTTATAATGTGGGATGACTTAATTAATTTGACATATAGAATCTAGCAGATGTACATCTCAGCTAACAAACAAAATTAGCAAACTAATGGCTCCAGCACGCAAGCACATGAATTCTACTTTATTTTAGAATATATTTCGATGGCCGGTTCTTATATATCAAAATTAGTGTGAGTTGACCCTTCTTTCTCGCGTTTTATTTTTATTTTGATGATTCAGAAAAAAAAAAACTTTAAAAAGAACAAGTGGGGTGCAAGACCATTTTTTACCTGATAAGAAAGAATTAGGGTTCCTTTAATTTTTTTATTATTAAAGAAACTATAGTATTCAACAGTTTCTATGAGATTAACCTTCAGCTTATAACATTAAAAAAAGTCTCTTTTATATAATATCTGAATTTCGCGGTCAAGATCGGATTTTACTGTATAATTTCAAAATCTGTCGACAGTCCGTTATAAGAATAAAAAATTGTTTTGACTTAATTCAGACCTATAAAGAAAAAATTATATACCTTCGCTCACAATTAATTCACTTTTTTCTTAGCAATTTTGCTTATTAAAAATTCATTAATCCCAGCCGGGTCGAACTCAATCCGATGCCTATTGAAACTCTAGGGGTCTGCTTTGAGATTTGTGCCAATCGAAAAGAACGGTCCGGATTTATCAACTGCACATCAGGTACATATAAGCTGTTCTCGCTCCTCACTAAGTGTTCATTCTCCAATATTACCCCTGCAACAAAGAAAACGTCTCTCTTGTACTAGGAATATATATACAGTAAAACAGTTTGTGAGGAGCGAGTAATACTAGCTAGCTAGTATCAGATGGCAAAAGGGGAAGTGCACTCTCAGTGTGCAGGTCACAGCCTCCCGGTACCAAACGTGCAAGCTCTTGCTGCATCACTTGATTTATCAACTCCAATCCCTGAAAGGTATGTCAGACCTGAAACAAAGCTCGATCCAATCGCTCCGACAAACCAGATTGAGTTACCTGTCATAGATTTAGCAAAATTGATTGATCCAGCCTTCTCCAAAGAAGAAGCCGCAAAGCTCCACTCAGCCTGCCACGAGTGGAGCTTTTTCCAGGTCAGATTTCAATTAAAAAAATATTCCGTGTCAAACATTTATTTTATGCACTTACAATCACACACACACACACATATATGAGTTGGGCTATGGTGCATTGTGTATAGGCATTCTTGTGCATTAGACTCGAAACCGTTGGATTCAAAGTCCAAACAGTTGATCGAAATCGTTCAACTTGATCTCCATATTAAAACTTCCTTTGGGACCAAATTTTACATTTTTTGGAAACCGTTTGTTATTTTTTTAGAATTTTTTTTTAAATCGTTGTTTTTTAGAAATTTCTGGACCATCCAAAAACAGTTATTTTCAAAAATTCTAAAAAAATAGCAAACAATTTTCAAATAATGTAAAATTGGTCTCCAAGCACATTTTAATATGGAGATCAAGTTGAACAGTTTGGATCGACTGTTTTAACTTCGAATCCTATATATTGCAATGCACCATAGCCCAACTCTCTCTGTCTCTCTCTATATATATATCCCGGATCGATCCTAAGATAATTAAACTTTAGCTGGTAAACCATGGGGTACCGGATGAGTTGATCGAGGGCTTGAAGGCGGATACCATTGAGTTCTTCAACAAACCCTTGGAAGAGAAGATGGAGTACAAGCTAGGTTCAGATGGAATTCTGCAAGGCTATGGTCAAGCCTTCGTCAAATCCGACGAACAAAAGCTTGATTGGTCCGACTTGCTTTATGTCATGACCCGACCGGTAGCCCTTCGAAACATGAAATTTTGGCCCACTAGCCCTTCCACCTTCAAGTAAGAATGATATATAGCTTCAAATGGGGAAATTTTTCAGTAAGCAAACAGTATTCAAAAATCAAAATAGTAGTGTCGCAGTTTGATTTTCATGACAAATACAACTGAAATTAACAGAGTAACAAGATTGCATAATTTTAAAGCCACTATCCTTAAAAAAAAAGCAAGATTGAATAATTGGGTCTTATCAAATAAAATTTCGCAGTTTGATTTTCATGTAGACTCTTATCTTACTCAATTTCAGCAAAAAGAAAACGAAGTAAAATGGGTATTAATTCCCCAACTTTTTTTTTGTGCAAAATAAAAGATTATACTCTTGTTTCTGCTAATCAGATTGCACGTCCTTTAATTGCTTTAGAAATATTGCCATCTCAAGATACACACTATATCTAAAACCTTATCTCCTCTGGAAGATCCACAGTTCATTTAAAAGTTTCAACTAGCATGTATTTCCTTTACATAACATATATTACACTTCTTACTTGCAGAGATAATATTGATCGATACTCTCTTGAACTTACCAAGGTTGCAAGTTGCCTGTGGCAGTACATTGCCAAAAACTTGGGTGTCGCACCAGAGGTTCTCGAACAAATATTCAAAGATCACCCTCAGGGGCTGAGGTTCAACTACTACCCACCTTGCCCGGAATCCGATAAAGTTATAGGAATCTCTCCCCATTCAGACGCCACAGGTTTTTCAATTCTTCTTCAAATAAATGATGTTCAAGGATTGCAAATAAGAAAAGATGGAGAATGGATTGCTGTTAGTGCGCTACCTAATTCCTTCATAGTCAATTTGGGTGACATCACTGAGGTAAATTAAATGTTTAGCATCTTTGAAAGAGATTCTTAGTTTTTTTTTTTTTTGATGGTTGTCGACAATTGTCGACAACAGATATATTGATAAAAGAAGTTTATTTACAAGACCTAATATATTTTAAGAAATACAAAATCCCACACCTATACACCTGAGCTAGTTTGATACTCCCCTCAACCTCATGTCGAGATCCCCTAGTTGTTTCTAGTTGTATAAGCGCCAGTTCTCTATCTCCAGTGCTGTGTCGGTGATCAATCGATGCACCGGCTTCCTTTTTGCTGAAAAAAGTCTCCTATTTCGTTCTCGCCAGAGCGCCCAGACCCCGGCCGCCCAGACCAGGTTCCAATGTGACTCTTGTGTATTCTGCTTTCTTCCATTAGACCAAGCGGTGATCACGTCCACCGCCCCCGTGAGGGAGATGTTGTATTGTGCCATCAACCCCATCCAGAAGTGCACGACATAGACACAGTCCCACATGATGTGGTCCCTAGTCTCCACCGAATTTGCCGAACAGAGGTGACAACCCGTTTGAATCGTGCACCCTCTGTATAAGAGCACCTGCTGAGTTAGGAGTTTGTCATCCAACATTAGCCAGATAAATATCTTTACCTTCATCGGGATTTTCAATTTCCAAACTTTGCCCTGACTCCATGATACCATTCCACTATGATGCATTGCTCTGTATGCCGATGCACAAGAGAAAACCCCCGACGGAGTCCATCTCCATTCTCGGACCCCGGCTGATATTCGCACCGATGAGGCTAAGAAATAACGCAGTGATGCCAATTCTCTAGCAAAGAAAGATCCCCCCTGCCCCAAGGAATCCATTTGAGATGCCAGAGTCAGACCGTATAGTGTCGACATCGTCTGTGGCCATAATCCGTCCGTATTATTTTCAATTGCCCAGAGCCATTTTGTAAGCAATGCATCATTCTGACATCTCAGATCAATAATACCTAGGCCGCCATTTATCTTTAAAGCACATACCCGTTCCCAGTTAACCAAGCAGTTAATTCCGTTACATGTGTCATTCCCTTTCCAAAGAAAGTTCCTTCTCATTCTGTCCACGTGTCGAATAACACCTATAGGGATTTTGAAAGCCTGCATGTAATGTAGCGGCATAGCGGACAAAACTGTTTTGACTAAAGTGATTCTGCCTCCGTATGACAGAAAATTGGATGTCCATCCCTCCATCCTTCGCTGCACCGCTTGAAGCATCGGTTGGTAATCAATTTTCCTCGGTTTTCTTACTGATAAGGGCAAACCTAAGTATCTAATGGGCAGCTGTGAGGGTTCGGAATGAATGATGGTTTGTATGACCTGTACCAAGTTGGCCGGTATCGCAATTGGAACGAAAGTGCTTTTTGCTCGGTTAATCTGCAAACCAGTAAGTTCGGCGTAAACATTTAACACCTGAGTTAGCAGTTTTAGTGAAGTGAGGTGTGCCTCGCAGATAATCAGAGTATCATCGGCATACTGGATTGTTTCTGGCCGTATCCTTACGTGTTGCGGCATAATACTTGCTACCCCCTGGAGAAATCTGTTGAGAGAATCTGCCACCAGGATGAAGAGCATCGGTGAAAGTGGGTCTCCCTGCCTCAATCCCCTTCTATGTGTGAAAAACCTTGTATATGCTCCATTGATTCTGATTGTTGAGGAAGATGTTCTCAGAAGATTGAGAACCGAAGAAATCCATCCCGGAGGGAAGCCCCTTTCCACCAATAGGTTCACAAGGAAACACCAATCCACCGTATCAAAAGCTTTTTCGAAATCTACCTTGTATAGAACGGACGGTAGCTTCCTCTTGACACAAAAATTAAGGAATTCTCTTGCCGAGAGGAAAGACTCCATTAAGGATCTACCCTGAACGAATGCTATCTGGCTGTTGGAGATGAGGTGCCGTAAATGCGGTTGCAACCTATTTGCCATGATCTTTGTGATGATCTTTACCACAGTGTTAATAACACTTATTGGCTGTAATCCACAACTCGTTCGGGGTTCTGTTTCTTTGGGATCAGGGTGATTGCTGCTTTGTTGATACACTTAATGGTAACATTGTTCGGTACGAATTCCCTGATAAGCTCCATCAGATCAGACTTGATCGTAGGCCAGAAAGCCTGATAAAACTCAATAGGAAAGCCGTCCGGACCACTTGCCTTTCCTTTTGGCATGTCGGAGATTGCCTGCAAAATCTCCGGTTCGCCGATGAGATCGTCTAGCGACTGTAGTTCGTTTGGCATTGAGGGTCCTACCCTCCCCAAAAGGTCAAATGGTCTCGGATGTTGAATTCTTGTTCCCAGGATTCCTTTGAAATGCGATCTCAAATAGTCCGGCATGCGAGACAATGTTATGACCTAACCATACTCCGATCGCAATGTTTCTATGGTGTTGATGTTCTTCCTGACGTTCGCCATTGCATGGAAGTATTTAGTATTTTTGTCACCCAATTTTAACCAAATGCACCCTGACCTTTGCTTCCATTTTTCCAAAGAGATTCTTAATTGTCTTAGTGTATACTAATTAATTTATAATATATCTTTTACCTTAATTTCAAAGATTTTGGAATATCTTTTGTTACTGCGTGACTAAATGGACACTGACCTAGGCCAGGAGTAATGCTTTGAAATTATAGAACGGGCTCAATTGACCTGGTAACTAGTTTTTATTTTTGCTTTTCTTAATTAGGTGCTAAGCAATGGATTATACAAAAGCATAGAGCACCGAGGCATGATAAATACCGAGAAAGAGCGGATATCTCTGGTGGCCTTTCATGGCCCTGACAATTCCATAATGGTTGAGCCTCTGGCAGAGGTCATAGGCAATGGCAAGCCGAATTTCGGGAGCATGAATTACAAAGAGTTCATGAAAGTGTTTTATGATAAGAAACTAGAAGGAAAGAGCATGGTAGATATGCTCAGGCTTTAATTAAAACCATGATCTAGATACTTCGCTTTTTAATTTGTCTATGCATTTCCTAGTTTGACTATGTCCCAATATCTTATCTTGGTGACATATATATGAACAATACTTCTGTTATGCTTTGTCTATGATTCAAAAAAGTTATAAATTTTATGTATAATTTATATTATTTTTAATAAAATTCTAAAGTTTATCTCACTCTTCATTATAACAACAAATATGTTGTTTTGCTCTAAATATATCTTGATAAAATTTATATTTTTTTTGTCAAATTTAACCTCCGCTATAGTAATTTTTTGTTCAGCCCCTGTTTGTCAGTTAGTTGATAACAATTTGATTTTCTCGTGATATGTTTATGACACTACTGCTTGAGAAAAAAATTATTTACGGGGGAATTTTATGTATACCACTTAGAAACTATGAAATTATGGAGAAAACCTTTAAATTATATAATTACATATTACAATCCTAAATTCTAATAACTCGCATCTTTATCCAATATAATTTAAATTTATATATCAAATATAGCCAAAACTCAAAACCTTGGTTATATTATCTAGAAATCGAACTATTTGGCGTGCTTGTTCTTGGGTTACAAGATATTAGAGTACGTACTAGGCTAATATCCAAATTATAGCTCACAGGAGGCGGGACTGATGAAACTGAGATTTCTGTTTGCCAGATTCTTCCACCTTTCGTAGACAGTTGAAATGAAAATAAAAATCAACAAACTATTACCATTGGTATATGATAACAAAAGTTAGCCCACAAAGATATAGCTAAACTAATTAAAAAGGGAAAACCACGTAGCTTTAACAGGCCTGCAATGGATATTCCAACCAAAATTATTGCTCCAATTTTAATTAAGACGCAAAAACATATTACCATGTCATGATATGTTAAGTTGTTGCAAATGGCACGAGTATGATAACAGATTATTGTGCCCAAGTATTAGCAGTACAGCCCAACAATTTTACCTTCAGTTGCAATTTTTGCTCCTGATTTCTTATGAAAATATAATATAAATACCACCTATATATATTTAAACCCAGACCTAGAATTCCTTGACCTGAGCATCCTGCCAAATAAGAAGAAATATGACAAAATAGGAAAGACCTATAACACCAGAAGATGAAGAAATAGTATTAATCATAATTTATTCTTATAAGCAAGTAACTATCTTCTATTATCAACTTTTTTTTGTAGCTCTTTCTTTATTTAAACCAACACATCAGGCAAATCAAATCATAGTCAAATTACAGTAGCACAAAACTAACTTTCATAATTCTAGGTTTTTAGCGTAATCAAATTTTCTAGGTTTTTCTCTTCCCATACAGAATTAACTAACCTCATACATACAACTTCTAAGGGAGAGAGAGCTTAGCAAAACCCTAGGTCTGGGTTTCTCCTTGAACAAAACCAGTATCAGTGAAGGAAGGCGCAATTGGGTTAAATTGAACCTTGTAACGTGAATCCGGTGGCTTGTTCCACATTTAAAAAAAAATAAAACTATAGTCTCAACAACTACTAAGCTTAAAATATTCTAAAAAAAAGGTAAAAACAGTACCTCAGATATCCTTGAACTGAGCTCAACTTTTCTATCCTCAGAACTGGGCATTTCATCCAGCAAGGAGTTCAATTCCTGCAGCCTTTCATTTCTGAATCACCAAAGCATAGAATTCAAACCAAAATTTCACAATTACACAATAATATCAAAGCACAGTTCATGAGTAGTGAACTAGTGATACAGTACATATTGCTATATACTGCTATGTAATCATAGAATATAGCAAGAGCTCGTTTCACCTGTAATAGAGGAAATTAACAACAGCACTGAGATGTTGCAATGTGCTTTTGGGATCAGGCCGCAGCAGATCCCGAAATGTGAATTCCTTATACTGAATACTCGCAAAAAATGCCTTTATTTTTTGGTACAGAGCCTCGAACCCGATTTGCGAATCAGAGTCGTTTCTGGTGCTATAAAATTGCTATAAACTTTAAGAAAATTAGAGAGAACAAGAGAGAGGAGAGAGAGCTTACCAACTTCACAAGACCCTGTAGGAACTCGTGACCCTAGTTTCAGCTTAGAGGAGAGGACCGAGAGAAGAGCTTCGCCGAGAGAGAGCAGCGGTTGTCGCTGGAGAAGTTGGCGCCGAGAGAGGAGAGGAGCGGGGGAGAAATCGCCTGGTGCGATTTAGGTTTAGAGAGAGAGGGTCTGAGAGAAGGGAGATAGCGTGAGAGAGAGGGGGTCGGGATTTGGGGGGGTTTACTCAACTGGACGGGTCCAGTTATTGGACAGCAAATTTACAATTTCCAGCGATAATTTTCAGATCAGATCAATCTGATATCCACGAATCTAAAATCAGATTAGACGGTTTAAAAATTGATATTTCAATGAGCCAGGAACAAACGTTTTGATCTTAGTCTCTCTCTATATTATATATTTCAACAAAATGTGTACTGGTAGTTAGTACATATTCTACCGTGATTTTTATTTTTACCTAAAAAAAATATATTTTAATATAAATAACTAGATTTTTAAAATATTTTTATTTTTACCCAAAACGCTAGAAATATCAGCGTTCCGAATTCTTAATTCGGAACACTAGGAATCATAGCGTTCCGAACGCTAGGAATCCCGAGGCATCCAGCCATGCATGGTACAAACTTGTCTACCACACGTGGGCTCGGTGGTCAAACCCACACCCTTCTAACGGTCAACAATTCTACCACCAAATGATTTGGAACATTTTTTTAATTCAATTTTTAATGGGAAATGTTTTGCCGCCGCAACAAGTGCATCACCAAGCTAGAGATAGAAAATACAGATGAAGTGAGAAAAGGTGGAAGAAGTATGATGAGGGAAAATTTTATAAAATATCATTCTAATTTAAAGCAACAAATCAAATACTATTTCAAATTTATTAATAAAATATTATTCTGGAAATCAAAATATCATTTTAATATTTTAATGGGATGTGTTAATAAAATATTTTAATTCCACCGTAATCAGAGGCGGACCTATGCACAATGAAAATACCCCTATTTTTTAAAAGAAAATTCTATTTATATATGATTTTATATATAATAATTTAGAGTAAAATGTTATGTATGGGTACTGTAAAATTGACCCAATTTTTAGCATTAAAATTATATATTATTGACAATCATTCACGTTTGACCTCAATAGTTTCAAACAAGGAGCCAGAAAGAAGAAGCCAAGAAGGCTGAAAGAGAT
Organism: Carex littledalei; assembly: GCA_011114355.1. NCBI lineage: Eukaryota > Viridiplantae > Streptophyta > Magnoliopsida > Poales > Cyperaceae > Carex > Carex littledalei. The sequence continues at coordinate 5,706,461 of CM022081.1, forward strand.
GTTCGAAGATTTTTGCTTCGTCGCTGCCTCTCGCCGTTGAACAAACCACCTATTGCAACTATTGAGGTCAAACGTCTCTTTCAGCCTTCTTGGCTTCTTCTTCCTGGCTCCTTGTTTGAAACTATTGAGGTCAAACGTGAATGATTGTCAATAATATATAATTTTAATGCTAAAAATTGGGTCAATTTTACAGTACCCATACATAACATTTTACTCTAAATTATTATATATAAAATCATATATAAATAGAATTTTCTTTTAAAAAATAGGGGTATTTTCATTGTGCATAGGTCCGCCTCTGATTACGGTGGAATTAAAATATTTTATTAACACATCCCATTAAAATATTAAAATGATATTTTGATTTCCAGAATAATATTTTATTAATAAATTTGAAATAGTATTTGATTTGATGCTTTAAAATAGAATGATATTTTATAAAATTTTCCCTCATCATACTTCTTCCACCTTTTCTCACTTCATCTGTATTTTCTATCTCTAGCTTGGTGATGCACTTGTTGCGGCGGCAAAACATTTCCATTAAAAATTGAATTAAAAAAATGTTCCAAATCATTTGGTGGTAGAATTGTTGACCGTTAGAAGGGTGTGGGTTTGACCACCGAGCCCACGTGTGGTAGACAAGTTTGTACCATGCATGGCTGGATGCCTCGGGATTCCTAGCGTTCGGAACGCTATGATTTCTAGCGTTCCGAATTAAGAATTCGGAACGCTGATATTCCTAGCGTTTTGGGTAAAAATAAAAATATTTTAAAAATCTAGTTATTTATATTAAAATATATTTTTTTTTGGGTAAAAATAAAAATCACGGCATATTCTATGTTATATAATTTTAACAGTAGTTGTAAATAAAGTGGGGCTGTATTTAGTAACAGGGATGACACGCACAATATATATAGGTGATCTTGTGATGATTCCAGCCAGCAAAACTGAATCTGCTGATACAATTTTCACATGCGCATGACTGTTGTCTGGCTTTCAACGTACTCTGACGAAATTCCTTTTTGATTTTGAAGAGAAATTATTTGCCAAAAAAAAATACTGATTGGAGAAGAACTTATCTGTTTAATTATTACATTTTACTGGAGTAATTCAACAGTGGTTAGGAAGGAAATCTTTAATTAAACATATGTGAGATATAATAAATATATTTATTTTGTCACATAGCTTGTACATGAAATATAAGCAAATGAAGTCAAAAAGGTCCATTAGTTTGCTTGAGATGATGAGATAGATTTTTCTTTGGGGGAAGATCCAAAACTGTGAAAATAGATAAAAATAAAATTACATGGGAAGGAAAGAGAAAAAATAGCACAAATTTAGCTTATATTTGAGATATGTGAGAGTTTGAGGCAACGCTAAGTCTTTCAGGAAGATAGGACGAGCGAATTTACATGAGATTTTAAAAAAATTAATTATATATTAAAATTTAATTGAACTTTTTTTTAAGTTTTTATATAGTCCAACCACTTTATAAAATGCTAAATGTGTATTTGTAGTCTAGTGGTTAAAATTTCACTTTATAATTGTGGAGACCTGAGGAAGTCCCAATAGTCACATAAAATGCTAAATGTTTAAAGGTGATGGTGATTGTGAAGAAAGCATTTCAAGAAGAAGAAACCAAATACATTTACATTTGTCTTGTGGAAATGTTCTCTGATGGTGATGAACACATGGTGTGATAGTGATGATGGAGTGTACAAGCCATCTATTGATCTAGGGGTTTGATGACTTATTCAACGGTAGTGTATCCACATGTTTTTCATGTGGATTAATATAAACCTGTTTGCATCTTCAATTAAATAATTAAACGATTTATTATTGAATTATTGGTAATAGGTTCTGCAAGTGATTAATTTGGTCAGAATAAAGTGAATGTTTTGTTCACTACACAGCTTGATTGGAATTGGAAATGGTACCATGGAAACCTGAATAAGCTATTAGAGCTCACCAGTGCTAGCGAACTGTGTTTTTCACTTTCTAAATTCACATATAATTTGCAATTCTCGTGACAACCAAACAAAATCAATTTTGTGACTGGGTTTTGATTCAATTAATTTAGAACATACTGATTGTTTTAGACAGTTCACAAAAATTGCCTTCGGTTTGGAATTAGAGAACATAAGATAGTGATTGAAACAAATTGCATGATAGAACAAAAAGTCCTAATTATCTAATTTAAAAAAGGTTTGTGCTCCACAGCTAACAAATTGAGCGATCTCGTGAGACTCTCTGTGTAGTGAAAAAAATGCGATGTGACGTGATTAATATATCGTGACTTGATCACGTCATATGATAATATGTGTTAATTTTTTTTCTTACATGACGTGATGTGAAGTGATTAAAATAGTGGAAGACAGTCATATCATGCGAATGATCAAAAAAGCGTTGTGATTACAACCGACGTGCGTGATCGTGTTTAATTTTGTTTTTCTTCAAATTTTAAGTTAGTTCATAGAAAAAATAAAAAATATACTAAAAAATAAGAAAATATTGCTAAATAATTAAAAATAAAGAAGCAATATTAGAAAACTTGGTCAATTACATGTCACGTAACGTAACCATATCAATCTGTGTAATATGTTATTTTCAATTGAAGAGAGACACGTCACGTTATGGACACCCGTAACGTGACATGTTGTATATGTAATGACGGAACCAATAATGACGTGACATGCAGGTCCATTAGACGAAGTATACAACTATATACCGGCTTCTACGTCATTGTCAATAATATATTGGGGTCTGGGTTGGGTGACAAACCGATGTCTCGCTTCGTCATCTGCAAATAATGCTAATGACCTTAATTGGCAGTTTATTCTAAGGTAAACATTCTTGGAATAGCAATTGGCAACAATTTGGTAGGTTGTCTAACCAACTTTTGGTATCTCTGTTGCCATCTGATGACAAATTGAAAACTAAGGCTGAGCTTGAGTTAGGTGTAGATAGTAGGAAAGGGGAGGGTTCAGTGTCACTGGAGACTAGGAAGAGAACAGTCCATATCCTCTGAGGTAACCGAATATTTGAGTTTAGACCCGGAAAGTCCGAATAGAACTCAGGCCAATTCGGTTCGAGATGGAATGCACGGAGCTTCTTTAATATTCATGCCAAAGCAGATTAAACAGTCCGAATCTGAACTCCAGAGACAACTAAGGCTGTGTTCCAGTTTGCCATTATTTGCTTCACAAAGTCAAACTTTGGAGGGGAGATAAATAGAGACAGAACTGGAAAATGTAGATTGGAAAAGCTAAAACATAAAATGCATAACGCGTGACTGTTAGAATTCAAACTCAAGTCTCCACAAACGCAAAGTGGAATTCTAACAGCTAAATTACAAGCACACATTTAACATTTTATGAGGAAACAATCATATAAACATTTATAAAAAAATAATTCAATTTTAATATACATAATTAAAATTTTTGAAATCATGAAGGTGGTTAACCCCTAATTTGACAGTAAATCCGCCCCGCTTCAAAACCAATGGAGTTATTTTGCCTCCCAAATTTAAGGGCCGAAATTTTTATAATATCCAAAATAATTAAATAATTTTACAATCTACACCCGTTTTCGCCGGATTTCCAAAAATGACCAAACCGCAAACTTTATTTCCGGTTCTAAGCGTCCTTTCTGCATTTTTTCCCCGGTTCCAGCCTCTCTAAAACTGGAGAATAAATTTCCGGTTTCTAGAACCGGAGATTAAATTTCCGGTTCCGGAGCCTGGAACCGGAAATTTAATTCACGGTTCTAGAACCGGGAATATATTTTGCGGTTTGAGGTCCGAAATTGTTTTTCCAATTTCGGACCAATTTGCCTATATGGCGCTAAACACTCAGACAGAACACACTCGGACTCAGTGAAGAGAATAAAGAAAAAAAAAGAGGAGGAAAAAAGAAGAGGGGAAAAATAAAAAAATAAAGAAAATCAGATTAGAGAAGTTAATTTTTGTAAGTTTTTTATTTATTTTAATTTTAAATTATTTACTTTTTCAATTTATATTGTACTTATAGGGTTATTCTTTTTAAATTGTAGTTTGTTATCCAGACCAACTAAAACAAAAAATGATCTGTGTGAAAATTTTTGTTGGAGGGAAATCCAATATAATGATGACGGAGTCTTTTATAGTACCCGGCCTAAATACTCATTACCGCTAACCGTGAACCATAACTTTGATTATCTCTAGAATGAGATTTATAAATTGGTTGGGTATACTGTTAGTTAAGAAAATCTGAAAATTCAAGTCAGGTTTAATATGTCTATCGATGGCCAATGTGACTACCAATTAGTACCGGTAACAAAACAAGCATCGTTCGAAATGATTTTAGGAATTGTGGCGTATTTCCCACAAAGGGTACCGATTTTGGAGTTGTATGTAGAGTTGGAACCGAACCATGCCGGTTTTAATTCCCAATTGAATTTGAACAGTCAGGCCCTTGTACCCAGTCAGATCCTTGAATCTCGATCCTGACCCAGTACCAATCGGAACCCTGAACCCATAACTCGACCCAAAACTGTTCGGGTCCGTAGACTGGTACCGGCCCCTGATTATTCACATGTATCTATGGATGCAATTGATGATGACAGTTTGAAGAGCGGGGATGAAATGCTCTCAGATGAGTCATCAAATTCCGACGATGATGTTGAACCGACCAGACAGTCACAATCACAGTCTTTTTCACAGTACTGCCAAACACAGTACCCGATAACTGACCGGGAAAATATGAGACATCCGGTTGATAGTTTTAATGACATATCTGGTTTTCGGCATGCGGATGTCGATTTTTTCGGCAGCACAAATAGAACATTCGATAACCCATTGGTCGTAGGCAAAGTGTTTAACTCGAAAACAACTCTAAGGGTAACAATCAATGAGTTTCATATCATGAACAATTTTGAGTGTAAGGTTTTTAAAAGCGAATCTCGATGTTTAGTTGTGGTGTGCAAAGATGATTTTTGCAAATTCAAGTTATGTGCGAAGCTTAACGGTATTTCAGAATCTTGAATTATTAGCAAACAAGCAATCCCCCAAGCATGCAAAGTACCGGTATCATGTGCTGATCATTGTCAGCTTACAGTAGAGATGTTGCCCTTGCAATTGATAAGATCATGAGAAGGGATGTTACAGCGAGTATAAATCATATCCGAGATGTTGTAAAGGCCACATACAAAAATGTAACTCCCAAGCATAACAAATTATGGCGAGGCTGTGAGCTTGCTATTGCAAATCTTTTTGGGAGTTGGGAGAACTCGTACAACTTGCTAATTCCACTCTTGGAAGCAATAAAAAGGACCAATTCAGGAACCAAGTATTGTGTGACCTCGACCTCGATTGAAGGATCACCAGAATAGACATTTTAAGGCAACGGTATGGGCATATGGGTCATGTATTGCGGCGGTACCGTTCATCAGACCAGTGATTAATATCGATGCATGTTTCATGTCAGGACGATACCAAGGTAGGTTGCTAATGACATGTAGGTACGATGCCGAAAACCAATTGCTTCTATTGGCTTTTGGAATTGTGGAGAAAGAAAGCACAAAAAACTGAGGTTTTTTTATAAGATGGTTGCGGTTGGAAGTCATTGGAGATGGTCGATTATTTTGTGTCATATCAGATAGATATTTGGGGATTAAGTTCGTGTTCTAAGATCTACATCTCGGATGGGATGAGTCCACCGATCAATGTGTGCATAGATATTGTTCTCAACGTGTTGTCGAGAACCTCTTCAAGTATATGGGGCGGAAGAGAGGGGTCAATGATAGGTTTAAGATTTGAGTAAATAAGAAAAAACCTATGAGGTTGCAGGAGATGTTTGAAGGTTTTGAAGTTGGTTGTCCAGAGGCTATCGAGTATCTTAACAAGGTTGGTAAGAGGGACCTTAATGATGAAGACGAGCTTCCATGTCCAGAGAAGTTTTTTCAAGCATTGAACGGAGGTCACCGATGGAGAATAATGACAATAAATGGGTCGGAGTCACTGAACAATGTGTTCAAACTGAGTCGGCGATTGTTGGTTGCAGCTTTCGTGGAGGACACGTTCTATAAGATGAATGCATGGTTTTACGAAAGGCGGAATAATAGAGATAATCAAGATGCTGACTAGAAGTTAGTTAGATTAGTCAACAGATTTGTAACTAGTCAAAGCTATTAGTCAAAGCTGTTAGAACTAGTTAGTTAGTTAGTTAAGATAGGTTCTGGAATAATCTAGAGTAGATCATGTTAGCTATATATACACCAACTGCTGTACAATCAATTCAAGAAATGAAATAATACAATTTCGCATCTCTATTCTATCTCTCTTTGTTTCATGGTATCAGAGCCATGGGCTCTTCTTCTACCTCTACCCTAACTTCTCAAACCACTCTTGATCCAATAGTGATTCTAAACATTCCTATCTCTACAAAACTAACCAGAGACAATTTCCTACATGGAAATCTCAGATTATCCCAGCCCTATATGGCCATGATCTGTACCAGTATCTCACTGATGCTCCACCCGAAGAATTTGTGACAGTTGAAGGTGTGCATACCTCGAATCCCCGATTTCCTCACTGGCGTCGTCAAGATCAGCTCATCCTTAGCTAGTTGCGTTCTTCTTTGTCAGACAAGATCCTCGGCCAGGTGGTCTCTTGCACTACATCCGCCGAACTCTGGACATATCTCCAGCTGTCGTTTTCCGCTACATCTCGGGCACGTCTCTCGGAGCTCCGCCGTTCGCTTCAAACCACAACAAAAGAAGGCATAAGTTGCGCCGATTATTGTCAGAAGATGAGATCATTGGCTGATGAACTCTCGTTTATAGGCTATCCAGTAACCGACGAAGATCTGGTCCTTCAAGTGCTCGGAGGTCTCGGATCGGACTTCAACTCATTTGTAGTCGCCGCTACCACCAAGGACCGACTATCCTTCACAGAACTCCAGGCGATGCTGCAATCGCACGAAAATCTACTCCAATCTCAGTCGGGTAGTGGTAATTCCTCCTCTCTTCCCTCTTCTCAAAACCCGACTGCCTTCTTTACCAATTCCAAAACGGGTTACAATAATTCTAGATCCGGTAGGGGTGGTTATCGCCCAAGAGGAGGACATAACTCACATCCATATACGGCTCACACCCAAACCCGACCCCCTTTGTTACCAAATCCAACTCTCGGGCCCAATTTCACCCCTAGGCCCAATTCCTCTAACAGGCCGCCTGCTCCCAGACCAGTGTATTCGGCCCCTAGTTCTCATCTGGACCGAAACACCATATTCAAATTTGCTTCAAAAGGGGCCATCATGCCCGAATCTGCTGGTACAGAACAGACCTAGTGAACTATCCAGAGCAGGGTCAACAGGTTTTTTAAGCTCATTTGGTTCAAAATGCTCCCTTTCAAGCTAATAATGCACAAACCACACCTCATACTAATGGATCCGAGTGGTATCTTGACTCGGGTGCTACCCATCATGTTACTAATGACTTGAATAACCTCTCATCTTTCTTACCATACGAAGGCTTCGACAAGCTTCATGTTGGTAGTGGTGTGGGTATGCATATTTCTCACATTGGTTCTACTATTTTTCATATTTCCGATTATACAATCTCATTAAAAGATGTGTTATTTGTTCCATCTTTTACCAAAAATTTAGTGAGCTTATCCAAATTGCTACTTGACAATTCTCTTCTTATTGAGTTTTCTTCTAACATTTGTGTTGTCAAGGATCGTCCCACCATGAGGATTCTTCTTCAAGCCAAGCTCACTAATGGACTCTATCATCTACCTCATCCATGTCTCGTTCAACCCCATGCTCATTTTGGAGAACGAGTGTCGATTGATGTTTGGCATGCTCGTTTTGGTCATCCCTCTTCTTCAACTACTCAAAAACTTTTACTTACCAATAATCTTCCTTGTAATAAAAATAAGATGTCTTTATGTCATGATTGTATTTTGGCTAAAGCACATCGATTACCTTTTTCTCCTAGCACTTCTTCTTCTTCTTTTCCCCTTGAGATTGTATATTCGGATGTATGGGGTCCCGCACCTTTACTTTCAAGAAACAGTTTTCGTTATTACATTCTTTTTGTGGATGATTACTCACGTTACACATGGATTTATTTTTTGCGCTCCAAGGATAAGGTGATTCATGTCTTTACCTCTTTTAAAAGCCAAGTCGAAAACTTACTCCAAAGGCAAATTCAAATTTTACGCACCGATGGGGGTACGGAATATAAACCTATCACACAGTCTTTTCCCTCCATTATCCACCAAACCACTTGTCCGTATACTCCCCAACAAAACGGTGTTTCGGAACGCAAACATCGTCATGTGGTTGAGCTTGCTCTTGCGGCTATGATTCATGCATCCATTCCCGAACCCTTTTGGGATGATATTTTTTCTAGTGTGGTTTATTTAATAAACCGACAACCTCCTACTAATCACAATTCTTCCCCTTTCTTTATCCTCTTCAATAAAACACCCGATTATTCTTTTTTGCGGGTTCTAGGGTGCTTGTGTTTTCCTTATACACGACCCTATAATGATCATAAACTCCAAGCTCGCTCCAAACCGTGTGTTTTTCTTGGTTATACCCTATCTCAAAAAGGTTACAAGTGCTTTAATATTGACACTTATAAAATGTTTGTTTCGAGACATGTCATTTTTGATGAACAACGGTTTCCATTCAGCACAACAAGTTCTGGAGCTATTTCGGCCTCTTCAGCACCAGTGCTATCTACTTGGCTTGGTGTCATGCCTGCTGCCTCTTCTTTTCGGCAATATGATCCCACTTGGCTCCTGCCACAACAGATCCGAACCCTATTATTCCTGACCGACCTATCTCTACTACTCAACCAATGTCAGGTCCAACCACCTCTGCAGCTGATCCGATCCCATCTCCTCAGGATAACCATGCTATGTCGGGTCCGACTGACATTGCAGCAGATCCATCCCTTCCTGTTGTCACTCACACAACCAAGTCGGGTCCTACCCCCTCTGCACCGGATCCCGCTCCTCTACTCACCTACTCCAGGCGGTCCAAGAAACAATCGGGTCCTTCTGGGTCTGTAGCGGATCCCCCGATCACTACAATTTTCCATGATACACACACTGAGCCCTTTACACCTACTATTCCAGCACATACCATTTCTTCTGAGCCATCAGTTCCTATTCCGATTCATTCGATGACCACTCGCAGCAAAGCCAAACATGTAACTTACACCACCACAGCTCTCTTGACCGAACCTTTACCTGACAGAGAACCTTCCACTTATAATCAAGCCAAAATCCATCCCTATTGGGTCGAAGCAATGAACAAAGAGTATGATGCTCTTCTCGCCAATCGCACATGGGTTCTCATACCTTCTACGCCTGACTTACATGTGGTAGGATGTAAGTGGGTTTACAAGATAAAGCGTCGTGCGGATGGATCATTAGAACGGTACAAGGCGCGCCTTGTGGCCAAGGGTTTTCATCAAGAAGAAGGTGTCGACTTCTTTGAGACATTTAGCCCGGTCGTTCGCCCCACCACTATTCGCCTTGTACTAACCATTGCTCTCTCTTTTGGATGGCCCATACGACAACTCGATGTTCAAAACGCCTTTCTACATGGTGACCTTCAAGAAACCATGTACATGCAACAACCGCCGGGCTTTGTCAACCCTCACAAACCGAATCATGTGTGCTTGCTGTCCAAGGCTCTCTATGGCCTCAAACAAAGCCCTAGGGCATGGTTTCATGCCTTAAGTTCAGCCCTTCTCACCCAAGACTTCCAGGCGTCGAGTTTTGATCCTTCTCTTTTCATCTTTTCCTCCAAAAATGAGACTCTCATTGTTTTGGTCTACGTTGATGACATCATAGTGACCGGCTCCTCCCTTGCACTTATTCAATCCTTTATTCGATCTCTCCAAAAGAAATTTGCTCTCAAAGATTTGGGTAACCTTCACTATGTCCTTGGCATTGAGGTTAACCCAACTTCTAATGGTTTACATCTCTCTCAAACCAAATACATCAAGGATGTCTTGACCCGTGCCAACATGTTACACTCCAACCCTTGCCCTTCACCAATGATTCCTACCGCCTCTCTCTCCAAGTTTGATGGTGATCCTATTGAAGATCCGCATCTTTACCGCTCGATTGTTGGAGCTCTTCAATACGCAACCCTCACCCGTCCCGATATTGCCTTTGCGGTCAACAAGGTCTCGTAATTCATGCAATCCCCAACAACTCATCATTGGGCAGCCGTCAAGAGTATCCTTTGCTACCTCAAAGGCACTCTCTCTCATGGTATCTCTCTTACACCGGTCTTATCCTTTACCCACCACGCTTTTTGTGATGCTGACTGGGCCGGTTCGTTAGATGATCGTCGATCCACATCGGGGTTTTGCATCTACCTTGGTGAAAATATCATCTCTTGGGGAGCTAAGAAACAGCCTACCGTTGCTCGTTCAAGCACGGAAGCCGAGTACAAATCATTGGCTGTTGCAAGTTCGGAAATTATTTGGCTTCAATACTTATTGACCGAGCTCCGTATACCTCTTCTCTCTTCTCCCATTTTATGGTGCGACAATATTGGTGCGACCTACTTAGCTTCTAACCCTATGTTTCATGCTCGTACCAAGCATGTCGAGATTAACTATCACTTCGTACGTGAACGTGTCGCTAGCAAGGCTCTTCTCATTCGGTTCATATCTTCTCGAGATCAGATTGCGGATATTTTTACTAAGCCTCTTGCCTCACCACGATTCTCACTCATCACTTCCAAGCTAACCGTTGGTCTAGCTTGCGGGGGGACTAATAGAGATAATCAAGATGCTGACTAGAAGTTAGTTAGATTAGTCAACAGATTTGTAACTAGTCAAAGCTATTAGTCAAAGCTGTTAGAACTAGTTAGTTAGTTAGTTAAGATAGGTTCTGGAATAATCTAGAGTAGATCCTATTAGCTATATATACACCAACTGCTGTACAATCAATTCAAGAAATGAAATAATACAATTTCGCATCTTTATTCTATCTCTCTTTGTTTCACGGAACAAAGCTGAAATGAGACTTCAGCATGGTCAGTTGTGGTCTAACAAGGTAAGCGAGACCTTTGTCTCTAGTAATCGGACATATCATTTTCTGCATGATACAACTCCTCCAAGACACGGTTCTCCTCCGCCCTATTTTGCACACTAGGATGCAGTGACTGCATAGCTAATAGCCGGTTTTGGATCTCATTCAAACGGGTCTGCGGGTTGTGTACTGTTCGGACCCATTTTGATATGTGTTCTCGCAATGCTTCAGCTCTAATAGGCAACGGCTGGTCACTTGTCTTATTCCACCTATCTTCACACGCCTCTTTAAAGCCTTCATGATTAAACCACTATTTTTCAATTTTGAATTTTGATTGGCGTGACAGTTTACCATGGGCTATTAAAAGGATTGCGGCATGGTCACTGTGTACCCTTAGGAGATGGTTGACATAGGCTAAAGGAAATTGTTGAGACCATGACGTTGTTACCACAATTCTGTCTAACTTTTGAAAAACCCCCATCGAGGTATCTTGCCCATTTGTCCAAGTGTAAGCCGACCCCTAAAGCTGAAATCTATCAGACCCGTATCAAATAGGAAATCCTTGAAGTTCTTATTGTTTGAATTGTTATTTGGATTCCCTCCCATACTTCTCTTGCATATCCGCTATGGCATTAAAGTCGCCCATCACACAAACTGTTTCTTCTCTATCTACAATCTGCTTAACTGTTTGCCAAATCACTTTGTTACCGGTGTGGGCCGCATCCCCATAGACACACACTAAGGACCAGCCCAGTTGGTGAGGTTGTTGAACTCTCGCATGTATCACATTCCTTGACTTAAACATCACTGTCACTTTCACACTTTGGTCCCACAAAAGCCACAGCCCCCCTACCGGCCTATAGCCGGCACACACTCAAAATTGGGCAAAAGTTGGTTTCGTAAGAACAAATTAGATTTTTGTTGAGAGAATTTTGATTCTATAACAAAGTCAATGCTAACCCTAGTTGCACGAGGAAAACGACTTAGGAATTTTCTTTTCTGTGGCCCTCCGATACCACAACAATTCTAACAAACGAGATTCATATATGTGGTAGGGACGAGTCCCTACTTGCCTCCACTGTTTTCTTTTTCTTGGCTTGGGTGTGAGGGGATCCTCCCCTTGGTCCATGCCTCTGTCTAGAGTGAGAAATGTTCCTTGACAAATCCTCTGCCTTTATGATCTATAATCCTTCATTCCTCATATTTCTTCTCATCCCAACCTTAGCGAAAATTGGTAGGTCAGTCTGTGATTGAAAAACCATTTGTTGGACATTGAGGTTGAGATCAGGTCCAAATTGACTAAACTCTTCCTCATGGTACGGTTCAGTTTGTATCGGATCTGTTTCGGTTGGGCTTAAGGTGAGAAAAGGTTGTCGGCTTGACGATGGCCCATTCATATTGGGCCCTATCGGCCTGTCAGTAGGCAGGGGTGTTTCAGGCTATTTTGGTATTCTTGCCTTTGTTGGGTCTGTTCAGCTTGTGCACTACTATGACTTGCCTCAGTTGGTTCAGTTAGATTTAGGGGAAGGAGTTTAGTAGGATCATTTATCCATTGGCTGAGATTTGGTTTGGTAAGGTTTTTCATTTCCGAGTAATCTCGGTACCGAGCATCGTTTTAGTTCCCAGTGCATTGAGTTTCTAGCATCATTTTCTCCTTATTCCCTTACCCTGTCCGTTCCCCATTCCTCCTTATCACCCCCGTCTCCTTGTTTAGTTCCCGGTGGTACCCATCCCGTACTATACCATTGGTTTACCTGGAAATAGCATTCCTTCCATCTTCCATCGAAGAGGAGTATTGAGGAAACGGTATGAGATACGGATCTACATATTTGAACCAGGCGTGGGTGGCTGTTCTGTTCATCCCTCTAAGATCTGCTTCTTCAACATAGCACATCTCCCCGAACTCTGTGATTGCCTGCTCCACAAAGCCGCATTGCCAGAATTTTCGAGGAAAGTTTGTAATTTTGAGTTTAACCATGTAGGGTTTGCTGTGCTGATATGAAATCTCATCATCCACCCATGCACTGAAGTGCCATCCATCAGTTTGGCCCCAAATTAAGCCTCTTTCAATTACTCTGTGTCTTACCAGTGTGTGGGGTAATTGTATCATGTACGCATTGGGGATATGCTCCGGCAGGGATAGTCAACATTGTCTCCCCCATATGTTCTTGTCAGATAATCTAGAATTGTCGTTACTGATTCCACATCTGTTATGGCACCCATCAGCCAGCACTACTATAGTCCGTTCCAGTTCTTCCCTCCTCATTTCATAGTCATTGTCTGTTTTGAAGTAGACATAACCCCTCTCTTTGCTGGGTGTAGTATGGGAACATTCTTGCCATTTGGTTTGTTGAGTTTGTGTAGTTTTGCGTGAGAAGGATGTAAATGTGGTGGTATAGGCTTGTGTAAGTTTTAAGAGGTATTGAGTGGGGAGATTGAGAAAGGTTTAGTTGGGATTACAAGATTATGGTTGCAGGAGTTATTGAAAGGGGAATCTCGATGGAGGTAGTCAAGGCTTGCTAAGTAGTTGAGAGGTTGGTAGAAGTAAATGCTGGTTGCTGCGCGTTTAGCTTCTCAATCGCCTTCCCAATCGCCTATCATTTTTCCCTACCAATTATCCAATCGTTTTTTTTTTTTAATGCCTCAGATTTAGTTCTTTTCATTGTGTAAACTCAAAGTATATTTATTAACCATCATCGGCAAAACAATTAAAGGGCCCAAAGTATATTTATTAACCACTAGGTTCAATGTGGGGGGCAGAGCAAAGATCATGGCTCTTTGCAGGATCTACAGAGGTTCAAGTACCCAAAAACTATGCATTCTGATATTTTGGTTGGGCATTAAATACAATATTGAATTGCTGTTTCACTGTGCAGCAAATTAATGCTTCTTTCTTCCGTTGGGTAACAAGCAATGCACTTATTTCATTTTGTTAATTTTTTACTGAAATATGATCCCCCTCTAAGGAAAACATTTTTGGATGAGTTGTTCATCAAGGCATCTATAATTAATAAATTTAGCCTGCCTTTCTTTCCCGTGATGGATACTGAAAATTGTTATGCTGGTTTGGTGTCCACGATATGTAATTGGGATCATAATTTGTTTTTGGTCTTTGCTTAGATTGAGTATTTTAGCTTTTCAATCTAGAAGCAAAGCATAAGCAGTAAAGTAGAAGATAAACGAAGTCATAAGCAGTGAAGTTTCAGCAAAACAGGTAGCAAGATCAGGGAAAATGGTGAAGAAAATTAAAAATGGAAAATGGAGAATATCAATAACTCAGCATGGTGCCAATCAAGTCGTAAGACAATAATCAGAAAAAATAAAAATCAATTTTAAAGGACCAAACGAGGTGCAAACAAGCATCAACAGGACAAAAAAAAGTTGCACACAAACAGTTACATCTCTCTAAATAAAATTTGATCAGCTAAAGAAAGGAAGTCATTAATTTTGTTTTTCTTGATGTCAAAGGGACAGTAGTTGAAACCTCACTGAATATATAGAAATAAGAAAAATAACTCATAATAGAATGGCAATTCACCAAATCAAAGAATTAATGTACATTCCTTTCTTCATTAATTTTGATTAGGTGAATCACCATTCTTATCGAGCTGTCTTTCTTACAAGTGTATATGATACTTCCCTTATCTAGAATGACAAGTGATCGGTAGCTCCTTTCATTGATTGCTCGATTGCATAAACATAAATTGCGAAACAATTAACAGAAATTATAAGTATCATGAAAAACGAAAAAAACCATACTGTGCAGATAGGATAAATGGGGCTTTGTAATGCTAGGACACCTACAACCGTCAAAAATTAGTATAAGAGTATCACAAGGTACTAACTATATTTCTATATTCCTAGGGATAAGAACTTGATGCATTCTGAAACCACAATTTGATATGAGTGAGGCTATGGTAATATGCATATTACACAATCTGCGCTATGGACCCATATCTCCTTTTTTAAAGTCCAAACACTCCATCTAAACTATTCAACATTCTCTTCATATTAAAATGTACTTGCAGACCAAATTTGACATTTTTTAGATTTTTTTTACTATTTTTTTAGATAGGTAGAAAATCACTTGATTTGAAAATTCTGGACCATCCAAAATAAGTGGTTTTCCGCCTATCTAAAAAATAGTAAACATATTATAAAAAATGTAAAGTTTGGTCTACAAGTACATTTTCATATGGAGATTATGTTTAACAGTTCAGATCGACTATTTAAATTTTGAAAATTGAGATATAGATCCATAGCACGGGTCGATTCGTAATACGCATATTACCATAGCCTCACTTGATATGAGTGAGGATCTATATTTATAATACTTGTTCTTATTCCTTATACACAGATCAAATATAGAAGATATTTAGAGTAACAAATATCCTTCACCTGAAAGTGACCCTTCAATGCATACAGATTAAAAAGAAAGATTTTATAAGAGTGACAGGTCGGAAAAAAAAGATCCTGAAAATGATCCCTCCAAGATTCCCAATTTTAAAAGGAAAACAAAAGAAAAAAGCAAAAGAAAGTACAAAACAAGCCCAACAAGTTGAAAATTAAATAATAATAACCATCAATTATATCAATATAGACATCATCCCCTGGTAGGATGGTCCCTCCTAACAAACACGACAAACAAAAAAATAAAGAATATCAATTGATTTCAGAGAACTAATTTTGAAAGATGGAAAGCCATTGTTAGGGAAAGATTCTAACAGAGTAGTTTCGCCTTCATGCAGTGCACGGACTATATAATCAAAACATCGCTGAATATGGTTCGTGTGCTGCATGAAGCCAAAACTGGTCTGTTAAAATCTTTACCCCATTGCTAGGCAACAGCTTCATGTCGGACAATCAACATTTTACCAACTCATCAATTAAAAACATCAAAATATCGAAAGCAGGTTCATGCAAAATTAGACATTGCTTTTACAAGTACCAAGTCAAAATGCATATCAAGAGTTTCTCATTTTTTTCCTTCCATTGCATTCCATTTTTGGGAAACAAAACTAACTCTGCATTTTACCATGCTAAACCCGGAATAACAAATTTAGTCACTATTCTTCCAGGAAGATGCCAATAAACCACTATATTACATTACATAAGCCACAACAAGAACTCCCGCTACTCCTCCACAAGTAACAGTTAAGAAGAACACAGCAATTAAATAGCATAAAATAAAAATTAATGTTCTTTACTTAGCTGACGCAATCTCTCTCCTACGCATCTGATGGCATGTTAGTTACTGGTAGCATCGAGGGGAGGCGTGGTGATGACGGGGCAGACTGGCACGATAATACCTGAAACGGTTCTGCTTTATACACCAGATCTTGCATCCCCGGCTTCAACTCCTTGGCACAAAACTCTTCATATTCACCTTTATCGCCCGTCTTCTTCTTCACTTCTACCACGACTAGAGAAGGGGTGAGTTCAAATATTTCTGCTCCAATGGTCAAAGGACCCTTCTCACCTTCCCTTGTCCCTTCCAAACTAATCCTCCAATCCTTCTTTCGGACGGTGAAAGCAACAACATTTGCAATTTCCTCGAGTTTGCTTATAATATCTATAACTGGTTTACCTGACACAAATCTCAGCTCATTTCCTCTTTCCTCGAAAAGACCCGACAAGTCGAATCCACGCGAGAAAGAGATGATATCAAATGCATTAAGGCTAGCGGGTCTGGGTAAACCCGGTTTGAAACGTGTTTTTTCTTCTAACCAAGGTGAAATAGTAGCTGGGCATGATGAGACTGACGAATCAGACTCAGACCCAGACTCTGACGCCTCATCTGGGGGCGGCTGACTTGAGGGACCCACATCAAAATCATCCTCGTTATTGGTCACATTATGAAGCCGATCATCCTCGATATAAAACCTGACTTGCTTAAAATTCTTCTTAAACCACCGGTTCTCCATTATCTCGGGTATCGTTATCCGGGTTTCTGGGTTTGTATCCAATAACCGACTAAGGAGACGTGCCAGGTCAGGTGAAAACCACCTGGGACAGCGAAACTCACCTTTATAGATCTTTCTATACATGGCCATGACATTCTGGTCATGAAATGGCAAGTAACCCGCCATCAAAACAAATAATATCACACCACAAGACCAAATATCGACCTTTGCGCCATCGTAGCCTTTTCTAGATAGCACCTCAGGTGCCACGTAGGCAGGGGTCCCACAAAAAGTGTGCAATAGCCCATCCTGTCTGAATTGCTCAGAAACCGCGCTGAGACCGAAATCAGACACCTTCAAATCCCCATTATCATCAAGCAATAGGTTCTCTGGCTTGAGATCTCTGTGAAAAACACCTCTAGCATGGCAAAATCCAACGGCCGAGATCAGTTGTTGAAAGTACCTTCTTGCAGTATCCTCCTTCAATCTACCCTTAGCGACCTTCTGAAAGAGTTCTCCTCCCTTTACAAACTCCATAACAAAATAGATCTTGGATTTGGTGGCCATGACCTCATGGAGCTGCACAATGTTGGGATGACGAACTCGTCGAAGAATCGCGATTTCGCGCTTGATGTGAGCCCCAAGACCACCTTTCAAGATCTTCTCTTTGTCAAGCACTTTGATAGCGACGCTGTCGCCATTGGCGATGTTGTGAGCGTGATACACTTTAGCAAAGGCGCCATGACCAAGAAGGCGACCTAGGTCGTACCTACCAAGGAGCTTACCGGGTTGCTCCTTCTTAGAGGGTCGAACCGGCCGGTCCTTCTGGATCGCCGCCATTGAACCGGAGCGGAGAAAGTGACAGGCGATCTCCTCAAGGTAAAGCGAGAAACGAAACCCTGGGAGACGAGTGATTGATTCTTTTTTGTTTTTTAAGGGTTGCTGGGGTTATGAGAAATTTGAAGGGCTTATTTTAGAAAAGAGGAGGGGAGGGCCCGCCGGCAGAGACGGGAATAACAGGTGTAACGGCTCTTTGGAAGGTCTTGGTTGGTTTAGTGGTGGGTTTCCTTTCTAGTAGTAACGCATCTTTTAGTTTGTTTTCGGCACTCTACTCCCTTATAAATACTTTTCCAGTTTTTTATTCTGTTACGTTTTCAATTTTGCATTTGGACGCCTCTTTTTCTTGACCGAATATTTAATGATATTTTTTTGTGTTATGTACATTTAGAAAAACCAATATTATTTATATGATTTTTTTTAAAGGAAAAAAATGAAATTATTAAAATCATTAATTAATAGCTACGTGGTGTCAAAATTAAATATTTTGACGCGCCAAAATTAAATATTGTAACGACGGTTAAATTAGTTTAACAGAATATATTTTTTATTTAAAAAGTATAATTACTATAATTAGTTTGAATTTACTTTTCGCATGAAAATTGCTTTTAAAATAAATTTTGAACAGTTACTAACTAATCACTGAATCAAAATTTGTCAAGAAAGAAAAAAGACAAGGTGCAGTGGACCAAGAATTCACATCACCTCAGGTTACCTGACTCAAGCAAATTACGATCGGACGGCCCATTTAACATAGCACGAATCTCAAAACATACTCCTACAGTCTCAATAGGCACCGGATTGAATTTGACCCAGATAAAATTAATCTGGGCCGGCCGTTGTAATTTGCTTGAGTCAGGTACCTGGGAGGATATCTGTCCATGGACCAAAGGAGCAAATTGTGATAAAAAAAATCTGAGGATATGGATCTGTGTGTGAAGAAGACTCGTGACTATAGATTTTGAGACTCAGATTGACAGAATGTTGTGTTGTCAGATCATCTATGAAGTATGAACCAAACAACGACTCCTGGGATGGTCGTGTGCACACGTGGCAGCATCTAAACGGAGCAAGATCAGTTGTCATCACGACCGTTCCAGAAGAGACGCGTGACTTCTGTTAGACTGTAGCTCTATAGGCATGCCACAATATGTCGGATCTTCTGTGACTGATCCAAAACTGTTTATTTGTCAAATAATTGGTTTATTGTGATATAAATGAGTCCGGCTACTATACTACTATTGTCATTCCAAACTAAATAACACCACATCTTAAATCATTAGATCTACTTTAATATTCGTACAAGACACTAGTGTCATTCCAGCGCTATCTTGTACACGAATATTAAAGTAGATCTAATGGTTTAAGATGTGGTGTTATTTAATTTGGAATGACACTAGTGGTATAGTAGCCGGATTCGATATAAATAGTATAGTACTTGTAAGTTGTGTTTATTTTCATAATCAATTTTTCAATTTGCTCTTCAATTTTTATGAAGTTTTCTAACTTTTAAAAAAAAATATTGCATACTCCAAAATAATTGTAGTGCTAACTGCTAACATATCAAAATTAATTGCCTTTTTCCTCCACAGTGCACAAAACTTCATATTTTTCGTATGCTATTTTTTTGTGTTGAAAAATAATAATATTTTTTAATTTTTTTCTAGTAAAAATATGTTCAAATCATTGAAAGAAGCTACCAGTTTTATATTGTGCACATTTTCTTTCTTATTTTGTTAGTATGTCAAGTTTCAGCTCCTTTTAACTAACGCTATAATATTATCTCTATGAGCAATGTAGAGAGAAATTTTAATAATTCAATTTTTCCATCTTATTAAAAGAGAATAAATAGTGAATGTTTGCATTGTTTTTTATATAATATTAGTTCCTAACTGATGGTAAGAAATATTAACTAATAAATATACATTATAAATAAATTATTTTTATATCTTATCATTTGATTTTAGAAACCTCAACAACATCAAATAACAATTTGATCATATAGCTATAAACCATCCAACAAAAACTTAGTATACTGGAATGTTTTTTGTGTCTCTATCCTCAACTATTTTTGCAAACACATTTAAATTTTTGTTTCCGTAATCTATTAAAAAGTCATATGAATGTACAGCACATTCACTACTCTTTAAGTTCCGTTAAATCAAATAAGAACAAATTTTTTTATACTTTTGTTTCCTTAACAAATTTCAAATATGTATGCGAAGATTGGATGGAAGGCTACACGGAAGTAACAGCACAAACCATGGCTGATGATTTCTTAGGCTAACAATAAAGCTATACAAAAATAGCAAATTTGTATTTTACTTTCTGTTTCTTTCTTTTCACTGAACACGTAGCATCCTTTAGGTTTTTTCTTTCTTTTATATTATTATCTTAATTTCCTTCCAAACACACATCACTAGATTTTCATTTTGAGAACCTTCACAACTGTAACCGAATATGGTTAATATAAAGTGGGGCTTGACCCCTCTTGTTTCCTCAAAAAAAAAAAATTTCAAATATGTATCTGTCATGTTGTGCATTAGCCACATGAGATCAAGTTACATTCAAAATTGTCGGCAAAGGTCGGTGTCCGTGTAGAATATAGAAGCACTATGACTTGAGCAAGTTGACTTATTTTGCACACAGTATTTAAACTATTAAGCTGGATATGTGCACATAAATGAACAGATGGCGTCTGGATGTAAACAATTGAGCTAATTAATAAGATACCATACTGGCGTCATTTTAAACGGAACCTGTTCTGGCGCAGCAAATCAGGTAGAACGTGGTTTCACGTTAACTGTTGTGAAGTGTCAGCAAAAAAATGATTGTACTCCGGGCATATAGGTGATATCAGAGATATGTCGGAAAAATGGAGTCTGGTCTCAGTAATCCTGTTTTATTTTTATTAATTATTTATGCTGTCAAACAATGTACAATAAATCTCTTAGTTCACATTTAAATTGTTAAACGAAAACTAAAATAAAAATAAAATGGAAGTAAAAGTATAATAAATTAAATTATTTCTCTGTGTATAGTAACTTCACACTTACTCTGTCTGTAAAGCTCATTGTCATAAATCGAAGTTCATTTCTAAACGTCTTATTCCTTCTAGATTGATTAATTTAAGAATAAAATGGAGCAAAAAAACAGAGTAAGTTAATTCACCTTTTCAATCGGATTAACTTAATCCACACTTACTTTTAACCATTTATCATAAACAAAAATTTAGTTTTCAACATCTTACTTCTTCAGACAGATTAATTTGTTCAACACTAAATTAAAACTGTCAAATAAAATGTAAAACAGAAAAATAAAAAAAGTAGGCAAATTAATCCTTCAAGTAACAATCAAACATGCCTTAATTTTGTTATTTCGTTTGGAACAAATAAACCCTTAGCTTTAGACAAGTTGGGCTAAAGAAGATATGGCTTTTCTAGGGTTCCAAACTTCCAATTATAGCAAAGATTTAATTTAGTTACGGGACAGATGAGTTTATCTGTATATTTAAAAAAAAACATTGCTTCATTTAATAAGGAAAGATGAAAGATACCCTACGGCGTTTGTAATTTTTTACTCCCTCAGCAAAATCTAACTAGATGTCAATAAATCATACCTCATCTGGATAAATTTGAGAAATTGATAAAACATTGATTTAAGCACATGTCCTAATCAAACCAACAAAATTGAGCTAATTCTGAGCCGAATTGAGAGATCAAAAGGAGTCTGATGGGCCCACTTGAATTTTAAACTGATTCGACCGTCTTCTATCAATCATTCAATTTTGGGATCGAATATTTAAATTAACAAATCTAATCCTAACAATTTTATTCATCTAGACTAATTAATAATGTGGTTAGATGCCCCCCTCTAACCTTCCCCAACTACATCCATCACAAGTTAATATCCTCAACTAAATAATTATGGTCAAGTTTCAAATATTAAGTATTTTTAATCGTTGAATCAATTATATATAAATACGTCAAATTTAATCATGTGATTAAAAACCACATAATTTTTAGCTAATAAATGTTGATTAATGTGTGCAGTATATTTAATTCTGTGTATAAAATTAATTTACTTTATCATGCAAGTATTTATGAAACAAGTTTATATATTATTTATGCGTATTCTATTTGATAATATTTGTTTCAGTTAAATTTTTTTCTTCTCCAATATACTGTTTTATGCACTTGAAAGTTAAGTTTTTAAATATTCATTATCAGATTTGGAATTTGAAAATGTAAAAAATCGTTGTTGTAATTTTGTTGTAACTCAAAATTGTTGTAACTTGATCCCTCCTCATATATAAATTGATATGTTTCCTACACTTGTCGATCTATTGTAGATACCACAATTAATTTAAGATAATGTGACCTTCTCTATATATTACTTGGTGATTTAAGTTGTTTTGTGGCTTTCTAAGCAATTTAAAATTAAATTTGGTTTTAAAATTTAATGTAGTTTTACATAATCTTTAGAGATTTGAAGTATAATTGATAGTTTTACGGTGACGTATTCAGCAGTTCGATTTGCCAGTTTAACATTTATTTTTGCAGTTGGTGTGAAATCCAGTAAAGTGTATGCGTTCATTTAGTAGTTCAAACTGAAATATAGTCGTTTCGTTAAATATGCTAAAGCATATTCTTATGTTAAAGCAATGATTTTATTTCATACTTGTTATAAAATAAACACATCATAAAATAATCAATCACCAAGTCTTGGACTGATTCTTGTTTTTTTTTTCTACTTGTTATAAAATAAACACCAAGTTCTTCAACTTCAGCCCAGATTTTATCCGAATTTCGCAAATTGCATAAAAAAGTTCATCCAAAAATCACGAAATTCCAGAATTAAATAAATTTTTTTAGTTGTACACAACAATTAAGAAACAACAACACAAACAAGAAGTTAGCAACACAATGATTGATGTGAAATATGCCTTGTTTCTCTTCCTAGTTTCTATAACACAATCCTTACATCTTCTCATATTCAACATTTGCGTACCAGTCCGAGCTGGTACAAACCAAAGTAGGAGAAAATAAGATAATATAGCAATCATACAAAATCATACATCACATTGCTGTAGTTGTCAACATCATACATTACATCTTTTCCTCGTTTCTTTCATACGACTATTTTGCACCAGCCAATATGAGATGGAAACCATATTCGAATTTAAGTAGAGTTTACCAGTTTACCGGTATAGCTGTATAAAAAAATATTAAAACTTGAAGGCTTATAAAAAAATAAAATTAAAAATCCAAAACCAGAACACATTATGACTGATTGTTTCTGGGAAGGACAGAACATTATAAAAAAAATTAAAATTCAAAATTCCAATATCTATCTGCCATGCCTAAGCTCTATTCTTGCATTCATTTTTTAAGACCATAATGAAAATTACAAAATAGCAGTAACATCAAGTGGCGAGGAGTGAACCTCAAAGCAACACATTCATTTAATATGGGAAAACGAAAAGTGTTTTAATAAGTTCTGAATAGGTGCAAGAGAAAGCACTGCACATGGTATCAATGCTCTCATGGCATTCTCTCGGCTACACCTCAAATCAGAGGTAACAATTTTCAGCCGTCTGAAGTGAAATACTCACCCGCTTTGCCTTTCCCTCCCTTCCGAATTTGTTTTATGGAGCAGGTTACACTTGAAAAGTTTCCGCTCCCTCCCTATCCCTCCCCTCTGTTAACCCTTTTCGGGAGCTAAGGCTAAGATGCTATTTACCCGTCTACTTTCAAAGTAAAAGAAAGCATCATAAAAGATAAGACTTAATATCATATTGTCTTTTGGATTTTCTTCTATTTCATAGTTTCTATTCTTTAGTGTATTATATTTCTTTTCCAATTCATATAAATAATTTATTTACCCATAAAATCAGTTAGTATTTAATTTATAAATAAAAGTCACTATTCTCATTATACTCCTTTTCCTCTCTTTTGATCAACAATCCCCCCTTCTCTCTCTCTCTCTTGAAATCCTTTAGCAGCAACTGCTAAGTGCTTAATTACTCCTCACAAATACTGCCAACTTAACCCCAAGTATATATCATAGGCAACTGAAATTAAACAAACCAGTACCTACAAGCATATAAAAGAAGGTAAACCCCGAAAAATGTTTCTATGGCATTAAAAAAAAAACGAAGTACATGACATCGTGTCAATACTACTTCTAAAAAAAGTGTATTAAATACATGGCATTATTTGAAATTGCATCCCGTAACCAGCAGTACCAGTATCTAAGACCATCATTTTTAAACATGGTTATGAAAATCAGGCACATCAAAATTACAAATTAGACACAATGTTCCTCTTTTTTTTTTTTTCTTTTTTTTATCTTTGTACTTTTCTACACTAAGCCGGTCGACAAATAGTTTGTTAGTCAACAAAACATAAAGTTTATTTCTTCATCATAATTACAAGTTGGCCATAGTTAATTACATTCGCTTTCATTGAAATTGAACTAAATTAGCCTATATGCATTTTCCAGAAAAAAAAAAAGAACATACTGAATTTATATGAACTTGCTAAAATCGGTAGATCACAATGTCACATATAGACCTAACTTCGCCAATTTAACAGAATAGCACTCATCCCAGACACCCAACATAATTAATTATCCAAAACAAAAATTACCTTTAAGAAAAGCCATCTTGCTAAATCAACGAACGAATATTTCTTGCAGGTCACTGTGATTTGGTATGTGTTGGAGGTTTGGCTTTAATCGTGCACCCGTGACTGTGCCCCTGCATCAGCACCACACATCAATAATTTTGCTTAAGGCTCAGTTGATCTGGTTAATGGCATCGGATGGTAGCATTGTGCCGTCTTCCCTCATCTAAAAGTCTATACTTCAGTAAGCATTTGAGCTATTATTTTTTATATTATTATCACATAATGAAAAAAAAAATTACTCAGTCACTCCCCATGATCAACAAATCTTTCATTTCCAAAGAAGAAGAAAAGTTCCGGCTCAGTATATTAAAACTCAATAGTATATTTCAAGAGAACAATCCTGAAAGAAACTAGTCATGCTGAGCAAAAATGAGTATCATGAAGCAAAATTAATAGTCTGCTAAGGGGGGATCAAAAAAGAAGAAAAAGAGGAACAAATATGTAAAATTAATACATGTAACACAACTAACTGGGAAAAAAGGCATAAGGTCATTCAAGGAGGAGTTTTCCTTTCACATTTCCTAGAAGCCAGGATGAACCCATGCGGACGATGGCCGATTTCGAAATTTTGCATTAAACAGAGGCGATTCTGGGTCCAATGTATCAATCACATCTCCCAATTTTATCACTGTCCAAGGCCAAGCACCATCTCCATACTCTGTTGCAAAGTAAACACAATTGCTTCTTCCTCCCCATCTCTCCGGGTTTTCAACTGCAAGACCCGGTACCCGACAGTCATACCCGACAAAGATTGCCCAATTTCCCAATGTTTGCTGCTTCACCCATCTCGTCCCATTCACTGATGAATCAAGCCGGTATACTTCAAGCTGTGCATAAATCAGCTCATCAGTCGGCACCAACAGAAGCAGCAGGAGCTGCCCATCACAAACGACCAGAAAACGTTGAAAAATAAAGGCCCAATCCCCAAGCCCATCAACTGCAAGTCTCAGATGCAATTGAGGAGATACATCCAACACAAATAAGGTGTCTAGAGAGTCCAATGCATACACCTTCTCTTGCACAGTTGCAAATGTCGTCCTACCACTGGGTTTAAATTTTGGATTGTGGATGGACCATGAAGGTGAGTTGATATGCCAGTGGAACAGGGTATCAGAGGTGAGTAGTAAGAGACCTGAGTCTGGGGAGGAGAGAGGGGACGTAAGCAGGGGAAAATAGGGGAAAAAGTTGCGATTTTGCGGGAGAAGAGGAGAGAAGAGTTCATCACCAGTGAAAGGGTTAAGTATTATAATGCGATTTTGCGAAAAGCGAAGCAAATGACCGTGGGAATAGGAGTGAAAGACAATGGACGCAAATTTGTTGGAGTTGCGGGAGAGCGAGGAAGAGAAAGAAGGGGAGGCGGGGTCGAGGAGGCTGAGGCTGGAGAGGATGGAAAAGCGGAAAAAGGTGGGACAGAGAAGGAGAGGCGGGAAGAGAGAGGCTGTAGAGACGGAGGAGGCAACGGCGCGCCAGGAGCGGCAGACAGAGGAGAAGGAGATGAAGTCGACTAGGGAACAAAGGCATGTGAGAATAGTGTGAAGAGGTCCGTCGGGTAGGTCCGACCAGTTTCGCACGGTTGATCTGTCACCTCTCCGGCGGCGGCGGTTGGCTATCGATGGTCTTGTCATTGTGCGAGCGGCGGTGATACGAGAAAACTCGCAAGTTTGGTCGTAGAATAGTTACTATTGTTTGTCTTATAGCAGCTAAATCTCAAAATTACTGGAAATCTATTCTCATGAGACTAAAAGTTTGAATTTACTATTTTAGTTATTTTAACTCAATCAAAAACCAAATAAGTTATTCCAAATAACTTAACTCAAAAAATATTCTATTCTCAATCCAATCAAACATAGCCTAATTGAGATTTTCAGATGAACAAAACAAAATACTGAAATTGGTGAATTCTTCTAACGTGGTACTGGACCGTGTAAAATGAGACCTGACTCGTCAGTTCTATTTTGACCCGAATCTCAAAGCCGACCTCCTATTTGAAATAGGCGATTTTGACTCGTCTGCGAGTATTCTACGCAATCCGATACTGACTAGGAAACTCATCGAAATTGGTTATGGTTTCGGGGTCCGAATCCGAGTGCGTAACCTCTGAGATACCTCATATTTTGAGTGACCGACGTGTCGGGTGTCTACTCGGGGATAGCGCAGGGGCCAGTATTATATGAGCTTTGAGATTGGTGCGCAACATATTTCAACGGTTGAATTTTCCAGAAAGTCACGCAAAATATGAGATACTAGGCAAAGCCTCGCGTTGCTTCGGCAACTGTTTTTAACGACACATGAAAAGTATAAAGAAAGTTCATATATATATAAGTTATGTACAATCGATATTATAGAGTTGCATAGACATATTACAGTAGCATGTTTTCATGTTGTTGAAACAAAAACTTTACAATCGATAGTAGTTAAGATTAGTCTATAAAATATGTTTGGAAGAGAGATAACCACTTTACATAAGTGTGCTATCTCTTTGAGACATCTTCCAAACATAGTTTTTTTTGTCATGACAAAATAAGTTAGTATTTTGTTGATGGGTGCATCAACACAAAATAATATTTACAGCTAACAAAATATATAAAAGTTCTTGTACGACAGCTGATCTCTTTACTCCACCTTGTCCTTTCCTTTGCTGACTTGACCACTGTTGAAATGAGGATATGTGTTAGTTTTGGTTTGCAATCTCAAATTGATGTATTTACCCAAACATGATTTGCAGTCATTGTTGTGGTGTTTAAAGTTGCAATTGGAAAGGGAACGAATCAGATTTTGTCAGAACCTTTCAAATTTTGATATTATTTTTTTATTTGTGGCCTCATAATATGCTTGGGTTTTTAAACATTATTTGTAAATGGCATGATATTCACACCAACTGTGAATGTAAGTTTGACATGTTTGAATCACATTTTATGATATAATATTTTTTATATAGGTTTGAATAATTTGAAGAAACTATGTATGTATCTTGTACCAATGCAAAAACAATTTGCATTTATGTAAGTTAAAAGAAGGCAGTTTGTTGCTATCGTGCATAAGCAATTATACTTTGCATCACTATTAAACCATTGGATTAATTCTTGTTATGTTCCATTTCCTTTTTGTTACTAAAACCTGAATCAAAATATTTTGGCATATTAATGAGTGCGAACCCAATAAGGTTAAAAAATTAAGGCTAATCAATACATTGTTTACCAGTAGGTTAGACCTAAACTGAACACAACCTGTCTGGTGTAGAAATAAAGCTTGAACAACCAAAAGTACGACTCATATTAAACTGAATGAAGAAATCTTTCTAACTAAAAAGAAATTAAAGATCAAATCACAATTGTGTACAAAGAGAATGCAAATAGTTGAGTCGAAAAATCTGAAGGAGAGCAAATTGACAACTCTAAACCCTAAACCCTATATCATAATCCCTAAATCAATCAATTTTTTAGCAACATTACCAAAGAAAAAATCTAAAGCAACCAAAAATTAAAAGAAATCAGTTTACCCTAAACCCTAAATCCTATATCATAAAACCTAGATTAATCAATTTTTGGCAACATTATCAACGAAAAAATCTAAAGCTCAAATTGACAACTCTAAACCCTAAACCCTATATCATAAACTCTAAATCAATCATTTTTTTAGCAACATTACCAAAAATAAATCTAAAGCAACGAAAAAGTAAAAGAAATCAGTTTACCGGCCTAAACCCTATATCATAAAACCTAAATCAACCAATTTTTGGCAACATTTTCAAAGAAAAAATCTAAAGCAACGAAAAAGTAGAAGAAATTAGTTTGAAATGTTACCTGAACCTGGCAGTGATCGAAAATGTTGGTGCGCAGAGGGCTGATAGCGTGCTGGAAAGTGGAAATCGGGGTAGAGAACGGTGTGGTCGGTCGTGCGAGATCGAGAGTGGAGAGTCTCGAGTTTTTAAGAGAGCGCGAGATGGTGATCGGACAATTTATTTTTGCGTCTAGAGATTGTAAGAACAAAGAAGTCTAGAGAACGGTGTAGGAATGAAGAAGTCTCCAGAGTTCCAGAGTTTTGTTGCTCCTTTTTTTAACTTAATAGAGGATGCGCAGAGGTTTGTTGGTCTAGAGTTTTTTTTAACTTAATAGAGTTTTGTTTTGTTCCAGAGTTTTCGTGCGCAGAGGTCGCCATGGAGGCGGAGGAGCGAGAGGAGGCAGAGGGAGGAGCGGTGGTAATGAGGAATCGTGTTTTTTTAGAGGAGCGCAGAATTTTCCAGAGAAGTTAGAAGGGAAAATAAAATATCGGGCGCTTGGGACCCACGGAGCTAAAAAAATGTGTAGCTGACAATGGGACCCGCCTGTCGGTCTCACTGTTCATTACACTGTAGCACCCTTATCAAGGATTAAGTATATAGTATAGATATCAGAGGATGTGAATTCTCTGAACCCCTACAGGAACCCAAATTTTGAGCTTAGATCTGGATCGTCCGATCAGAATTCGGGCCAATCTGATCTATGGTGCAATGTATTCCTGTCATAGCAGATCGAACGGTGTGGATCCAAACTCAAAATTTGAGTTACTTAGGGGATCCGAATTCTTTCGGGCCGAGAAGAATCTAAAACCCAAAGCCAGTTTACAGCCCGGTAAGGAGCCCATTATTATTATTGGATCGGCCTAAGTTGGGTTGCACTATCGGACTTTCCAATTAGAGAATCATGAATCAACAACCTCAGATTCCCAAAAGCGCCGGATCAAATCCGCATCGGCTCCGCTCCGCTCGTGCTCGACTCCGATTAGAAGGCGGAATTAGTCGGCGGCGATCGCCATGGAAGGAGCAGCTTCCACCGTCGATGTGCACGAGCTTTTTTGCCACTACAACGCTCTCTACTTCGACGACTCCCTCGGCGCCTGCACCGTATCCTGGACCTCCGACCCTCTCCAATCAATGTAGGTCTTTATTTTAAGTGTTCTTGCATTTCTTTGCTAAAAAAGAAGTGATCTTGCATTTCAATGTGGAGAAAGGTTTCTGATACTGTACTTTGGATTGGTGGTGTCTGTAGTGGAGCGAGTGATTGTGATTACTATGGAGGCGGCTGTGATATACTCCTATCCGAATCTGTGTTGAGAGCTCAAAGCATTAATTGCCTCAAGATTGTTTTGCTTCATGAGATGATCCATGCATACATGTGCATCCATCATGGCAATAGGGATCGTAGGTAAGAGGAAACCTTTATGCAAATTAATAGTATTTTTTTTATGATTTATTAGTTCTTAGTTTTAGTTTTCACTTTAATTAAGCAGTGACCATGGCCAGACATTTCAGCTTATGATGAATTCAATCAATTCCAAGACAGTCCATGATCCTGAGGTTAGTTGGCATTTTTCATTCTACTATTATATTTAATTTAATCTGTGAATTTTGAAATGTCAGATATAGATCTTGAACTTCTTGAGTAAACTTTTGAATCTTTTTCTCAAATGTACACATTTAATTAGTAAAATATAATATGTTGTCTTTGTTCTATGTTGTCTTTGCTCGATAGAACCCAAACTCTTGCAATTTTTTCAGTCATTAACTTGATTCTTACCTCAATAGCGAAATGTTAAGTAAATTAAAGAAAAATATACAAGTGCAATTAACAAAAGAAATAAGTTAGAATTGTGAATTTTAGTTGGCTGTTCGCCTACTACTCCTGAATTTTAATAGGCTTTGCTTATAACAAAAGTTTTAGGATTGTGAATCGGTTCTGTTAAAAAATATATTATTTTAGTATTTGCTTTCAGAATTTAATTGTGTGAATTGGATAAACAGTTGTATGTAGACAGTTTAATGTATTTCTTTTTTATGTAGAGACCAGATGGGGGTTACAACATAATTATGAGCCATGAGATTCCAAAGGAAGATGACAGCGTAAAAGTAAATCTCGACTACTCTTGGCTTTCAAATTCTTGGTTTTTATTAGTACAAATGTTAAATGTTGTTTATCTGTATAATAAATTTTTTTATAGTCAATTTCAGTTGTTTTGTTTTCCTTACATTTGCAATTGCTCCGGATGCCAAGTTTTGTACAGAATTTATTAATAATGCTGAAGTCACTAAACTGAAATAATACCACATTGAAGCTGTACTGAAATTAAACTGATAATTGTATTAGTGTCATTAGAGATCTTAACTGATTCTTTCATATACATGTTGCATTTGCATGTTCAATTTGTAAATCAATCAGAATTGGATTTTGCTATCTATTTTGCGCCATTACATTCTATTTTACTGAAAAACATGCCATTAGTTCATTTTGCATCAGTAACGACATTTTTTTTATTACTCACAGTATGAAAGTAGACTACAGGATTCACCAGGACTCAAAGGGAAAGGAGTGAGCTCAAAAGGTCATTTATGAATTTTATTTTTTTCTTTACATTTTGTAATATTAGGTATGTACTTGGCACTTATACTTCAAAATTGGAGCTCTATTGACAAATTTTGAAATTAAAAATTTTTCAGGTGATAATCCATCCTCTAGTCAGAATCCAAGTAAAAATGTCAAAAGGATAATTGAGATTGCGCCAAAAGCAAATGCTTTAACATCCTATTATTCAGAGCAGCCTACTAAGAATTGTAGCCCAACTAAGTTAAAAAGAAGAAAATTAAACAAGGACTATGCTGTGATTATTGAATGGTTGGAGGTATTTACTGATGAGGAGTCGGATGAAGAGGTGCAGGTGCCCTTAGTAAATAAGAGAACAAAGAGGAGAAAACAGCAAATGTGCAGTGTTACAGAGGTTGCAGCATCCTCTGTGTTAATTCATAAAAATGAAACTGAAATTGAAAATGAATTAGAAAAGCATGGTATGGATGATAAAGTAGCTATAGATGAATCTTTGAAACCGAACGAGAAATTGTCAGCATTAAGCTCAAAATGTAGAAATGAAGTTGTACAAGTGTCAGATGGTTGAATGTAGGACCTTTTTTTGTGTGTGTAGAATATTGTCTGCTAATAGGTGTTAATTGTACTTTGAAGTAGGAGTTGCTAATGATTTTGTCTCTTTAGTTGTGGCTATATTTTCCTTGTAATTTTCTTTGTAATTTTCTTAATCAAGTTTTCTCAGCTAGACAGCTAGTGCAAAATTCGAAGATGCAGTTGGAGAAATCGTGGGAATATTTTGCCCAAATCTTCGGCCGTGTTCGGTTGTATGGTTTTGGGCCTTCTCGCCAGGATTTGGGTTTATTATATTTTTTCCAGCCTAACCACAAATAGAAGGAAAAACGTGACCTGATTTGGACACATAATGTCATGTTATGTGATTCTTCAAAAATGTCATGTGATCTAAAATATTTTTTAACGTGACATTATGTGATTAAAATGATGGAGGATAATTATGTCACACGAATGGTCATATTAAAAATGAAAAACAATTAGAAAATTAATTAAAATAAAAAAGAATATTGGAAAAATTAATCACTTGATGTGACTGGGTCAGTTTGTGTGATGTGTCGTGATATGCCATTTACGATCAAAAGGAGACACGTCTCCTGAATGGACATGTAATGCGACATGTGAGTCATGTCACGTGACCGACACACGTGACGTGATAAACTGAAAAACAAAAACAAACATGGGCTGAGGAGAACTGAAGGCAACACCCATGTTTATCAGTGGTGCGACTTTGGACTCTGGATCTCCTTGTCCGCTACTGGTCCATAAAAGCCCGTTGATTTATTATTTATACTATCTTCCCCTTTTACCACCAGCCCAATTTTATATGTATACAGCAAGCATAAAATTGCCTTGAATTTGGTATCAAGTATCAGCTATAAAATTTAACTACATAGAGTCCAACAAAGCGAAAAGCAAAGAAAGAAAATAAACAACGGGTCATTAAAACTTGAGCCTTATATGAGAACTGAGGTACACATATATAATTTAGCAAAATAACGATGCAAATTGCAAGATACTAGCTAGGTGGGCTATTATCAACAATCCTAAGTCACTGCCTTGGTTCTAGTATATGCTTAATTGAGAATAAAAAAGAGCAACATAAGAAAGGAACCATATAATAATGAATTAATGACACTTTTACTTTCAGGTTTGTTAAAAGAGAGCCGAATAATGAATGATACTTCAAGAGAGCATGTATGAAGACCAATCTCCCCTTGACAATGGTATACATGCAAATGGCTAAAAATTTAGCCAGTTGGTAGTGTAGGTACCGCCAAACCACCAATAAAAAGGTGCCACGTCATAGAAGGTCACTGTCTTCCAGTCATCAGTCTGGACTAGAAAGGAGAGGCTCTGGCCATTGAGGTACGCACCGCTTTGCCAGTTCATGCCCCAGTTCCTCGACATCGACATCCAGTCCGTCTTAGAGCCCTTAATCCATACCGCACGAATTACACCACTGCCGCCTACGTTGCTGATTGCAACCAGCTCAAAGTACGGGTTCCCGTTTACCTGGAACCTTATACCACCATATCGTTGGCACCTTACTCTGCAGATAAATTATAACTAATTTAGAGCATCTGATAAGTAATGTACGCTCCTACAAAGAACATATGTGATTATGCTGCTCATTACAATAATAAGATAATAAAAGTTTACTAACTAAAACAATTACTGATAATCATAGAAGATGAAAAAAAAAACCAAAACATGGTAATGAGTGATCAAGTACCTCTGATAATAAATGGGGATAATTCCAGCGCGGTAAACCCCGATCATCTCAAAAGCAGGCTGAGCCAAGTCGAAATGATGCCTGGGAGGGTTGCACCAGCCGCCATTATTGCTTGGCAATGCGTAATTCGGAGGGCAGAAGTTCGTGGCAGTTATGGTGACAGTTGGGTAGCCAGGTTTGCACCATTGCGACTTGCTTGGGTCGCACTTGATCTGATAACATGCTCCACACATCCCTCCATTGTTGAACAATGCTGTGCTAAGTGCCGCTGTTTGCACCCCATAGCCGGCGGTGTATAAATTTCCGTAACCGCATGCTCCTCCTGTGTATATATATGTATATCAAAGCATGAACTCAAATAGCACTAAATTTTATTCAAGTTATAATTACAAAGATATAGATACTGTAGTATTACTGGTGGTTGGTCCTATTTTATATAATTAACATGCACTATATATGCAGACAGAATTTTATCAACCCATAATAACAGCTCACCCATTGTTCCTGAAGCGTCGGCACTGCCATAAAATGTGGCGAAGGCCGAGCCCCATTGAGCCATTGACCCTCTCCATTGAAGAGATACCAAAAAGATTAAAGAAAACATGACTGGTAGCCTCTCCATTTTTCTTTGTGTAACGAGCTTCAAAGGTTATTGACATGTTTTGAATTGGTCTAAAAGCCTATTTATAGTTAGGATTTCAAGCCTAACGGTCTAACTGCTCTATTAACAATTGAGACGGAATTGAAGAATTAAAAAAAAGCTCTCAAATTATTGGCCAACTTGATTGCAGTTTGACTCGATCCATGAAACGATATATTAGTTCTGAAAGCCAATTTTAAAAAAATGTCACTGAACATATAAAAGTATTTTAAAACTTTACTGAGATTCGAAAGTGTTATCTTGGTAGTCTCTTATTTAAAAAAAACAAAGAAAGAAAGAGAGATTCCAAAGTGTTAATTCATTAATAGTCTGTTATGTTGCATCTCAGCCGTTCAACTTTTGAGGTATATGATGGAAGCTAGCCAGACATCCAGTAAAGCAGCATCGCTGAGAGAAAATTTTCTCAGTGAATAAATTTAGATATGTTTCAAGGATATTGTTAGCAAAATCAACTTAAATTTTCTGTACAGAAGACAATTTGGTAAAATGTTGAGTTGTTGGGATTTTAAGCCCAAATGCGGCCTTGACCCATCTCCTTTTTTCAATATCTCTTCGTGACCTAAATCTTAGATGAGTGTGGCTGCTATTCTTGTAATCTCTTGTAATATCTTGTTTGATAGTGAAGATTGTCGGTCGTTTGCCGAGTAGGTCTGACTGAACCGCGTAATCTCTGTATTTGCTTTCTCTTGTGTGATCTTTGGACTCGATCTATCCCGTGGTAACATTCTTTCTCTATTAATTGTTAGTGTGTTTGGTTGTATACAAGGTTGCATTTGTCTCTAACTTCTTGGTTCATCTTGATGTACAAGTTATTGGATCTCTTGTAGGTTTCTTGTAGTTGGTACGGGTTGTACCGGTATTCCGCATTTTTAAATTAACTCCAACACGAGTAACATCAATTGAATTTTTTATCTATCATATGCATGATTAATTGCAATCTCAAATCAGACATGCATTAGTTTCAAGAAGATACAAATAAAAAACAACTTTAAGCAGCTAGTTAGTTAACCCTAAAAAAAACTAGCTAGTTAGTTGTTTGATATATACATCTCAAGTACCAAAAATTAAAAAAATATTCAAATTAAAACTATACAATCAAATGCAGGAAGAATCGGGCCCGCAAAAATGATTATGGTATCATACCAATCGAAAAGAATAATGATCTACTACGACTTAATCACCTTTTCAACCTTTCACATTTGCTTGACCAATAACTTATTTTGGTAACTAATCATGATAACTTGAAATTAGTAACCAAAATGTTAGTTAGAACATGCATTCCCGCTAAGGACGGCCACCAGCATGGTATCAAGATTGTCTGTGGCGTTTGCAGTCATATGCTTTGGTATTAACATTGCCTAAGTAATTGAAAATGAAAAGAACGGAATACAAACATATAGCTAGCACAAAGTACAAATTTGTGTGCATGTGTGTATACCAGTGTTGTAAAAAACGTCCGTTTAGGCCTATTAATCGTCTGATTAGTCGTTCGCTGTAATCAAACCGTTATTAAATTTTCCGACTAATCAGAAAATTATTCCTGAATATAGTCGATTATTTCCAATTATTTATGATTACTCAATTAGCAATACCTTGTCCGTCCGACGACCGCATACTGTTATTTACAACACTGGTGTATATTAATATATATATATATATGAGTAGAACTAGGGTGCTCTCGAGTTCACCAAGCCCTTGGTGAACTCAAGTCCAAAACTCATCGGATCGGCTTCAAACGACGAATCCGACCGTTGAAACCCGTCTACCTTACGAGTGATGCGTCTACATGCAAAAATTTTAAATTTTGAAATTAATTTTGCATAGAGTCAAGTGGTCAAAAAACGTCAAAAAATGAATGCATTAAAATTAATTTATTAACCTTCTAATTTTGACCACTTGACTCTATGCAAAATTAATTTCAAAATTTAAAATTTTTGCATGTAGACGCATCACTCGTAAGGTAGACGGGTTTCAACAGTCGGATTCGTCGTTTGAAGCCGATCCGATGAGTTTGGACTTGAGTTCACCAAGGGCTTGGTGAACTCGAGAGCACCCTAGTTCTACTCTATATATATATATATATAGAGACGGGCTATTGTACTTCGGGAAGTAAAACCCCCGTTTACTTCGGATCATTTTTTGGATTTTGAAAATCCAAACAACCAATCCGAACCATTCAACATGTTCTAAATATTGAAATGTGCTTGGAGACTAAATTTTACATTTTTTTGAATTTTTTTACTATTTATTAAGCCACTTTGAAAATCGTTGATCCACTGTGAACAGTAAAAACAGTAAAATTTTCTGGACCACCGGATCAGCGATTTTCAAAGTGGCTTAATAAATAGTAAAAAAATTCCAAAAAATGTAAAATTTAGTCTCCAAGCACATTTCAATATTTAGAACATGCTGAACGGTTCCGATCGATTGTTTGGATTTTCAAAATGACAAAATACGGCCCGAAGTAAACGGGGTTTTACTTCGCGAAGTACAATAGACCATCTCTATATATATATATATATAGAGAGAGAGAGAGAGAGAGAGATAGAACTAAGGTGTTCTTAAGCTCACCAAGTCTCTTTGTGAGCTTAATTCAAAAACCTGGAATTTAAACGACACATCCAAACCGTTGAATCCGTTCTACTTCACGAGTGATGCATTTACATGTCAAATTTATAATTTTTTGAACTAGTTTAGTATAAAGTCAAGCAATAAAAAAATGATGAAAAATGAACTCATTAAAATTAACTTATAAATCATCTTTTTTTGACAGCTTGACTTCATACTAAATTAGTTCAAAATTTTAAAAATTTGACATGTAAACGCATCACTCGTGAAGTAGATCGGTTTCAACGGTTTGAATGCATTGTTTGAAGCTAGTTCAATAAATTTTTGAATTAAGCTCACAAAGGAACTTGATGAGCTTAAGAACACCCTAGTTCAACTCTCTCTCTATATATATGTCTGTTTCGATTGATATACTTTATCACGTGAACGATTTTTGATATATTTTGTTTGCATCCGAGACTTAATTTGTACACTTTATCACATGGTAACAGAATTGTGAATGATAAATCGATAAACTGTGGCTTGTTAAATTTGACTATTCTGCCAAAAACTAACTATACATAAAATATAAAACGGCCGGGTGCCATATTTGTTAATCAAGGATTGATCAACTATGAATATGCATGTACGTA
Source organism: Carex littledalei (assembly GCA_011114355.1). Taxonomy (NCBI): domain Eukaryota; kingdom Viridiplantae; phylum Streptophyta; class Magnoliopsida; order Poales; family Cyperaceae; genus Carex; species Carex littledalei. Next base: position 5,743,435 of record CM022081.1, read on the forward strand.
AGGTCCAACTTCCCTTAGTTTGTTAGTTCGCCGCAATTTTATTTAAGGGATGTTTATTATTTTTTTCTGCGGTGTAGCTTTCACATAACAAACTTTTTTATTAGAATAATTTCGAAAGTATACATCAATTTTTAGGCAAACAAAAGTAGTTGTTACAGCGTATTTACAACACGTTGCATGCATGATATATGAATATATATATAATTAATAAAAAAACTCATTTCGAATGATTATTTCACCTTATGGTTTGCAAATTATGAGAGCGCGCGAAGTCGAAAGGATATACACATTAATTATTACAATTTTATGCATAATAAGTGATGTATTTGTCTTTCTTTAGTGTTGATAAATCTATTCACATGATAAATCCCTCCTTGGTATTATAAGGGTTTTCAATATAAAACCATTAGAAATGGTAGTTTATTGTAAGGATTTTCTTTAAAAAAAAAAGCGTTACAAAAGGTAGTCTATTGTAAGGACTATGCTGTGATTATTGAATGGTTGGAGGTATTTACTGATGAGGAGTCGGATGAAGAGGTGCAAGTGCCCTTAGTAAATAAGAGAAAGTAGACTACAAGACTCAGCAGGACTCAAAGAGAAAGGAGTGAGCTCAGAAGGTCAGCTATGAATTTATTTTTCTGTACATTTTGTAAAATTAGGTTTGGACTTTGCACTCAAACTTCAAAATTTGAGCTCTATTGACAGATTTTGATTTTGAAATTTTCAGGTGATAGTCCATCCTCTAGTCAGAATACAAGTAAAAATGTCAAAAGGATAATTGACATTGAGCCAAAAGCAAATGCCTTAACATCCTATTATTCAGAGAAGCCAACTCAGAATTGTAGCCCAACTGAGTTAAAAAGAAGAAAATTAAACAAAAACAAGGACTATGCAGTGATTATTGAATGGTTGGAGGTATTTACTGATGAGGAATCAGATGGAGAGGTGCAGGTGCCCTTAGTAAATAAGAGAACAGAGAGGAGAAAGCAGCATATGTGTAGTGTTACAGAGGTTGGAGCATCCTCTGTGTCAATTCATAAAAATGAAAATAGAATTGGAAATGAATTAGAAAAACATGGTACCAATGATAAAGTAACTATTGATGAATCTTTGAACCCGAATGAGAAATTGTCAGGATTAAACTCAAAATTTAGAAATGAAGTTGTAGAAGTGTCGGATGGTATAATGTAGGACATTTTTCTCCTTTTTACTGTAGAATATTGGCTGCTAATAGGAGTTTTAAGTGTACTTTGAAGTAGGACTTGCTATGATTTTGTCTCTTTAGTTGTGGCTATATTTTCCTTGTAATTTTCTTTGTAATTTTCTTTGTAATTTTCTTAATCAAGTTTTCTCAGCTAGACAGCTAGTGCAAAATTCGAAGATGCAGTTGGAGAAATCGTGGGAATATTTTGCCCAAATCTTCGGCCGTGTTCGGTTGTATGGTTTTGGGCCTTCTCGCCAGGATTTGGGTTTATTATATTTTTTCCAGCCTAACCACAAATAGAAGGAAAAACGTGACCTGATTTGGACACATAATGTCATGTTATGTGATTCTTCAAAAATGTCATGTGATCTAAAATATTTTTTAACGTGACATGATGTGATTAAAACGATGGAGGATAATTATGTCACGCGAATGGTCATACTAAAAATAAAAAAACATTGGAAAATTAATTAAAATAAAAAAAGAATATTGGAAAAATTAATCACTTCATGTGACTGGGTCAATTTGTGTGATGTGTCGTGATATGCCATTTACGATCAAAAGGAGACAAAATTTCTGAATGGACATGTAATGCGACATGTGAGTCATGTCACATGACCGACATACGTAACGTGATAAACTGAAAAACAAAAACAAACATGGGCTGAGGAGAACTAAAGACAACACCCATGTTTATCAGTGGTGCATAAAAGCCCGTTGATTTATTATTTATAATATCTTCCCCTTTTACCACCAGCCCAATTTTATATGTATACAGCAAGCATAAAATTGCCTTGAATTTGGTATCAAGTATCAGCTATAAAATTTAACTACATAGAGTCCAACAAAGCGAAAAGCAAAGAAAGAAAATAACAACGGGTCATTAAAACTTGAGCCTTAATTATATGAGAACTGAGGTACACATATATAATTAGCAAAATAACGATGCAAATTGCGAGATACTAGCTAGGTGGGCTATTATCAACAATCCTAAGTCACTGTTGGTTCTAGTATATGCTTAATTGAGAATAAAAAAGAGCAACATAAGAAAGGAACCATATAATAATGACACTTTTACTTTCAGGTTTGTTACAAGAGAGCCGAATAATGAATGATACTTCAAGAGAGCATGTATGAAGACCAATCTCCCCTTGACAATGGTATACCAATGGCTAAAAATTTAGCCAGTTGGTAGTGTAGGTACCGCCAAACCACCAATAAAAAGGTGCCACGTCATAGAAGGTCACTGTCTTCCAGTCATCAGTCTGGACTACAAAGGAGAGGCTCTGGCCGTTGAGGTATGCACCGCTCTGCCAGTTCTGGCCCCAATTCCTCGACATCGGCATCCAGTCTGTCTTGGAGCCCTTAATCCATACCGCACGAATAACACCGCTTCCGCCTACATTGCTGATTGTAACCAGCTCGAAGTACGGGTTCCCGTTTACCTGGAACCTTACACCACCGTATCGTTGACACCCTACCCTGTAGATAAATTATAACTAATTTAGAGCATCTGATAAGTAATGCACGCTCCTACAAAGAACATTTGTGATTATGCTGCTCATTACAATAATAAGATAATAAAAGTTTACTATCTAAAACAATTACTGATAATCATAAAAGATGAAAAAAAAAAACCAAAACATGGTAATGAGTGATCAAGTACCTCTGATAAGAAATGGGGATAATTCCAGCGCGGTAAACTCCGATTGTCTCAAAAGCAGGCTGAGACATGTCGAAATGCTGCCTGGGAGGGTTGCACCAGCCACCATTATCATTTGACAACGCGTAATTCGGCGGGCAGAAGTTCGTGGCGGTTATGGTGACAGTCGGGTAGCCAGGTTTGCACCACTGCGTCTTGGTGGGATCGCACTTGATCTGATAACATGCTCCGCACATCCCTCCATTGTTGAACAACGCTGTGCTAAGCGCAGCTGTTTGCACCCCATAGCCGTCATTGTATAAATTTCCATAACCGCATGCTCCGCCTGTGCATATGTATATCGTAGCATGAATTCAATTAGCACTATACTTTATTCTAGTTATAATTACAAAGAGATAGATACTGTAGTATTAATTACTGGTGATTGGTCCTATTTCATATAATTAACATGCACTATATATGCAGACAGAATTATATTAACCCAAAATAACAGCTCACCCATTGTTCCTGAAGCATCGGCATCCCCATAAAATGTGGCGAAGGCCGAGTCCCATTGAGCCATTGACCCTCTCCATTGAAGAGATACCAAAAAGATTAAAGAAAACATGACTGGTAGCCTCTCCATTTTTCTTGGTGTAACGAGCTTCAAAGGTTATTGACATGTTTTGAATTGGTCTAAAAGCCTATTTATAGTTAGGATTTCAAGCCTAACGGTCTAACTGCTCTATTAACAATTGAGACGGAATTGAAGAATAAAAAAAAAGCTCTCAAATTATTGGCCAACTTGATTGCAGTTTGACTCGATCCATGAAACGATATATATATTAGTTCTGAAAGTCAATTTTAAAAAATGTCACTGAACATATAAAAGTTTTGAGAACTTAACACTGAGATTCGAAAGTGTTATCTTGGTATATAGTCTCTTATTTAAAAAAGAAAAGAAAAAAAGAAAGAGAGATTCCAAAGTGTTAATTTATTAATAGTCTCTTTTGTTGCATCTCAGCCGTTCAACTTTTGAATTATATGATGTAAGCTAGCCAGACATCCAGTAAAGCAGCATACATGATATGAGTTCGAACTTTTTTCGAACTTTGTTACGACTTAAGAGTTATGAGTTATGGCTGGGCCATAGTTCGAAATTACAACACTTCAATAAAAACTTAGGCCTTCTGAATTCTAATTAATTACACAGTACACCAAAGTTTATATCAAAGTTCATTACAAATACCAAAATTTATATCAAACACCAAAGATTAGTACAATCAATCAAAGTTCAGTACAATCACAGAATCCAAAATTTTCCAAAGCCAACAGGAGCAACATCACCAAAGTTTTCAAATATCCAAAGTATTCAAAGTACAATTTAAATATCAATAGAAGTACAGAACAATTACCAAAGTCTTAGATTTATTATTACAAATCCAAATATTATCCTAAATAAAACATTAAAGTTCATTATCAGTAGAAATTAACGGTTCACGTTTGAGTTAATTTCGAACTAAGTTTGGTTTGCGAACCTATTTCGAATGAACTAGGTTCAGTTTGAGTTTGGTTTGAATTAATTTCGAACTCACTCAATTTCGAATCGAATTTTTTACGAACTTTTTCGAATCAAACTCGAATCGAATTACGAACTACGAATTTTTTGTGCAGCCCTATGCATGATTAATTGCAATCTCAAATCAGACATGCATTAGTTTCAAGAAGATACAAATAAAAAACAACTTTAACCAGCTAGTTAGTTAACCCTAAAAAAAACTAGCTAGTTAGTTGTTTGATATATACATCTCAAGTACCAAAAATTAAAAAAATCGATCGGGCCCGCAAAAATGATTATGTTATCATACCGATCGAAAAGAATAATGATCTACTACGACTTAATCAGCTTTTCAACCTTTCACATTTGCTTGACCAATAACTTATTTTGCTAGCTAATCATGATAACTTGAAATTAGTAACCAAAATGTTAGTTAGAACATGCATTCCCGCTGAACGGCCACCAGCATGGTATCAAGATTGTCTGTGGTGCTTGCAGTCATATGCTTTGGTATTAACATTGCCTAGGTAATTGAAAATGAAAAGAACGTAATACAAACATATAGCTAGCACAAAGTACAAATTTGTGTGCATGTGTGTATACTAGTGTTGTTAAAAATGTCTGTTTAGACCGATTAATTGTCTGATTAGTCGTTCGCTATAATCAAACCGTTATGGATTTTTCTGACTAATCAGAAAATTATTCCTGAATATAGTCGATTATTTCCAATTATTTATGATTAATCAATTAGCAATACCTTGTCCGTCCGACGACCGCATACTGTTATTTACAACACTTGTGTATATTAATATATATATATATAGAGAGAGAGAGAGAGATAGAACTAAGGTGTTCAAAAACCTGGACTTTAAACGACACATCCAAACCGTTGAATCCGTTCTACTTCACGAGTGATGCATTTAATTACATGTCAAATTTATAATTTTCGAACTAGTTTAGTATAAATTCAAGCAATAAAAAAATGATGAAAAATGAACTCATTAAAATTAACTTATAAATCATCTTTTTTTGACAGCTTGACTTCATACTAAATTAATGTAAACGCATCACTCGTGAAGTAGATCGGTTTCAACGCTTTGAATGCATCGTTTGAAGCTAATTCAATAAATTTTTGAACTAAGCTCACAAAGGAACTTGATGAGCTTAAGAACACCCTAGTTCAACTCTCTCTCTATATATATATATATAGAGAGAGAGAGAGAGAGAGAGAGAGAGAGAGAGAGGGGCTATGGTGAGTTGTAAAGTAAAATGTCGTTTTACTTCACGCCATATTTTTATTTTGAAAATCCAAACAACCGATCCGAACCGTTCAAATTTTTCTAAATATTGAAATGTGCTTGGAGACTAAATTTTACATTTTTTGGAATTCTTTTACTATTTATTAAGCCCCTTTGAAATCGTTGATCCACTGTGAACAGTAAAAAACAGTAAAATTTTCTGGACCACCGGATTAGCGATTTTCAAAGTGGCTTAATAAATAGTAAAAAAATTCCAAAAAATGTAAAATTTGGTCTCCAAGCACATTTCAATATAGAGAACATGTTGAATGGTTCGGATCGGTTGTTTGGATTTTCAAAATGAAAATATGAGCGTGAAGTAAAAATGACATCTTACTTCACAACTCACCATAGCCCAGCTCTATATATATATATATGGGAATTGGCTAGCATGCTATGCATATATAAGGGCCCTCCGTGCTACGGCTCACTTTTTGAGTTTTCAAAATCCTAACGGTCGATCCGAACCATTCAACATGATCTCTATATGAATATGTACTTGCAAACCAAATTTTACATTTTTTAGAATTTTTTTTACTATTTTTTAAGCCACTTTGAAAAAACACTAATTTGTACACAACAGTAAAATCTGCTGGACCATTGGATCAGCGATTTTCAAAGTGGCTTAATAAATAGTAAAAAAATTCTAAAAAATGTAAATTTGGTTTGCAAGTACATATTCATATGGAGATCATGTTGAACGGTTCGGATCGACCGTTAGAATTTTGAAAACTCAAAAAGTGAGCCGTAGCACGGAGGGGCCCTTATATATGCATAACACCGTAGCACTGTCCTATATATATGTATATGTATATGTATGTATATATATGTATATGTATATGTATATATATGTATATATATATGTATATATATATATATATGTAGGACAGTGCTACGGTGCTACGCGTATATAAGGGCCCTCCGTGCTACGGCTCACTTTTTGAGTTTTCAACATCCTAACGGTCGATCCGAACCGTTCAACATGATCTCCATATGAATATGTACTTGCAAACCAAATTTTACATTTTTTAGAATTTTTTTACTATTTATTAAGCCACTTTGAAAAAACACTAATTTGTACACAACAGTAAACTTTTCTGGACCATTGGATCAGCGATTTTCAAAATGGCTTAATAAATAGTAAAAAAATTCTACAAAATGTAAAATTTGGTTTGCAAGTACAATATTCATATGGAGATCATGTTGAACGGTTCAGATCGACCATTAGGATTTTGAAAACTCAAAAAGTGAGCCGTAGCACGGAGGGGCCCTTATATATGCGTAGCATATTAGCTAGATTCTATATATGTATAGAGTGAGCCTATGGTGCTATGCATAGCACGGATGGGGTCCGTGCTACGGCTCAAAATTTGACTTTTTAAAATCCTAACGGTCGATCCAACCGTTCAATGTGATAACCATATGAATATGTACTTGCAAACTAAATTTTATATTTTTTCGAATTTTTTTACTATTTTTTTAGATAGGTAGAATTTTGATGGTCCAGAATTTTCAGAAAACAATGATTTTTCTACCTATCTAAAAAAATAGTAAAAAAATTCGAAAAAATATAAAATTTAGTTTGCAAGTACATATTCATATGGTTATCACATTGAACGGTTGGATCGACCGTTAGAATTTTGAAAAGTCAAATTTTGAGCCGTAGCACAGACCCCATCCGTGCTATGCATAGCACCATAGCCTCACTCATATGTATATGTATATGTGTATATATGTATACGTATATGTATATGTATATGTATATATGTATATATGTATATGTATATGGAGCTTGGCTACTATGCTTATATAAGCAAAAGCCCCCATATGCTTATAACTCATTTTTGTGTTTCCAATGTTCAAATGGTCGATCCGACCGTTCATCTTGTTCTCCATATTAATATGTGCTTGGAGACTAAATTTTACATTTTTCTGAATTTTTTTACTATTTATTAAGCCACTTTGAAAATTGCTGATCTGGGTGAACAGTAAAAACAGTGTTTCCAAAATTCTGGACCACCAGATCAGAAACTTTCAAAGTGGCTTAATAAATAGTAAAAAAATTCAGAAAAATGTAAAATTTAGTCTCCAAGCACATATTAATATGGAGAACAAGATGAACGGTCGGATCGACCATTTGAACATTGGAAACGCAAAAATGCTCATTTAAGCATACGTGGGCTTTTGCTTATATAAGCATAGTAGCCAAGCTCTATGTATATGTATATATGTATATGTATATGTATATATATATATATAGAGATAGGCTATGGTGAGTTGCGAAGTAAAACGTCATTTTACTTCACACTATATTTTCATTTTGAAAATTCAAACACCCGATCTGAACCGTTCAACTTTTTCTAAATATTGAAATGTGCTTGGAGACTAAATTTTACATTTTTTGGAATTTTTTTACTATTTATTAAGCCACTTTGAAATCGCTGATCCACTGTGAACAGTAAAAAACAGTAAAATTTTCTGGACCACCGGATCAGCGATTTTCAAAGTGGCTTAATAAATAGTAAAAAAATTCCAAAAAATGTAAAATTTAGTCTCCAAGCACATTTCAATGTTTAGAACATGTTGAGCGGTTCGGATCGGGTGTTTGGATTTTCAAAATGAAAATATGAGCGTGAAGTAAAAATGACATCTTACTTCACAACTCACCATAGCCCAGCTCTATATATATATATGAGGAGGGTTCAAATGCCTCCATTTTTCATGCCTCCACCATGCCTCCATTTTTAAAAACTTTAATAACTAAAAATGTAAAACTTAAAAGTCAAAATAAAACCGTTGGATATGATTTACATCATTTTATCTATGCAAGTGTAAAAAATTATGATATTTCAATTTTGTTTTGGTTGTCATCAAGAGCTTGTAAAAAATGTACTAATGTGGATAATTTCTAGACGTTGATATTTCAACTTATTGATTCACATAAAAACAAAATCAAAATGTGATAATTTTTTATGGGCACATAGATAAAATGATGTAGATCATATCTAATGATTTTATTTTGACTTTTAAGTTTTAAATTTTGAGTTATTAAAGTTTTTAAAAATAGAGGCATGATGGAGGCACAAAAAATAGAGGCATGATGGAGGCACAAAAAATGAAGGCATTTGAACCCTCCTCTATATATATATATAGAGAGAGAGAGAGCTGGGCTATGGTGCATTGCAATGCATAGGCATTCTTGTGCATTGGACTCTAAACCGTTGGATTCAAAGTCCAAAGAGTCGATCCAAACCGTTAAACTTGATCTCCATATTAAAATGTGCTTGGAGACCAAATTTTACATTTTTTGAATTTTTTTTGCTATTATTTCAGAATTTTTGAAAATCACTATTTTTGAATGGTCCAGAAATTTCTGAAAAACAACGATTTTCAAAAATTCTGAAATAATAGCAAAAAATGTAAAATTTGGTCTCCAAGCACATTTCAATATGGAGATCACGTTGAACAGTTTGAATCGATTTTTTGGACTTTGAATCCAACGGTTTAGAGTCCAATGCACAAGAATGTCTATGCATTGCAATGCACCATAGCCCATCTCTATATATATATATATGAGTGAGGCTATGGTGCTATGCATAGCACGTACCCCATCCGTGCTATGCATAGCACCATAGGCTCACTCTATATATATATATATATGTCTGTTTCGATTGATATACTTTATCACGTGAACGATTTTGATATATTTTGTTTGCATCCGAGACTTAATTTGCACACTTGATCACATGGTAACAGAATTGTGATTGATAAATCGATAAACTGTGGCTTGTTAAATTTGACTATTCTGCCAAAAACTAACTATATATAAAATATAAAACGGCCGGGTGCCATATTTGTTAATCAAGGATTGATGAACTATGAGTATGCATGTACGTAAGGTCCAACTTCCCTTAGTTTGTTAGTTCGCCGCAATTTTATTTAAGGGATGTTTATTATTTTTTTCTGCGGTGTAGCTTTCACATAACAAACTTTTTTATTAGAATAATTTCGAAAGTATACATCAATTTTTAGGCAAACAAAAGTAGTTGTTACAGCGTATTTACAACACGTTGCATGCGAAATCGAAAGGATATACACATTATTACAATTTTATGAATAAGAAGTGATGTATTTGTCATTCTTTAGTGTTGATAAATCTATTCACATGATAAATCCCTCCTTGGTATTATAAGGGTTTTCAATATAAAACCATTAGAAAAGGTAGTTTTATTGTAAGGGTTTTCATTAAAAAAAAAAAAAGCGTTACAAAAGGTAGTCTATTGTAAGGACTATGCTGTGATTATTGAATGGTTGGAGGTATTTACTGATGAGGAGTCGGATGAAGAGGTGCAAGTGCCCTTAGTAAATAAGAGAGGTATTTACTGATGAGAAAACAGCAAATGTGCAGTGTTACAGAGGTTGCAGCATCCTGTGTTAATTCATAAAAATGAAACTGAAATTGAAAATGAATTAGAAAAGCATGGTATGGATGATAAAGTAGCTATGGATGAATCTTTGAAACCGAACGAGAAATTGTCAGCATTAAGCTCAAAATGTAGAAATGAAGTTGTACAAGTGTCAGATGGTTGAATGTAGGACCTTTTTTTGTGTGTGTAGAATATTGTCTGCTAATAGGTGTTAATTGTACTTTGAAGGAGTTGCTAATGATTTTGTCTCTTTAGTTGTGGCTATATTTTCCTTGTAATTTTCTTTGTAATTTTCTTAATCAAGTTTTCTCAGCTAGACAGCTAGTGCAAAATTCGAAGATGCAGTTGGAGAAATCGTGGGAATATTTTGCCCAAATCTCCGGCCGTGTTCGGTTGTATGGTTTTGGGCCTTCTCGCCAGGATTTGGGTTTATTATATTTTTTCCAGCCTAACCACAAATAGAAGGAAAAACGTGACCTGATTTGGACACATAATGTCATGTTATGTGATTCTTCAAAAATGTCATGTGATCTAAAATATTTTTTAACGTGACATGATGTGATTAAAACGATGGAGGATAATTATGTCACGCGAATGGTCATACTAAAAATAAAAAAACATTGGAAAATTAATTAAAATAAAAAAGAATATTGGAAAAATTAATCACTTGATGTGACTGGGTCAGTTTGTGTGATGTGTCGTGATATGCCATTTACGATCAAAAGGAGACACGTCTCCTGAATGGACATGTAATGCGACATGTGAGTCATGTCACGTGACCGACACACGTGACGTGATAAACTGAACAACAAAAACAAACATGGGCTGAGGAGAACTGAAGGCAACACCCATGTTTATCAGTGGTGCATAAAAGCCCGTTGATTTATTATTTATACTATCTTCCCCTTTTACCACCAGCCCAATTTTATATGTATACAGCAAGCATAAAATTGCCTTGAATTTGGTATCAAGTATCAGCTATAAAATTTAACTACATAGAGTCCAACAAAGCGAAAAGCAAAGAAAGAAAATAAACAACGGGTCATTAAAACTTGAGCCTTATATGAGAACTGAGGTACACATATATAATTTAGCAAAATAACGATGCAAATTGCGAGATACTAGCTAGGTGGGCTATTATCAACAATCCTAAGTCACTGCCTTGGTTCTAATATATGCTTAATTGAGAATAAAAAAGAGCAACATAAGAAAGGAACCATATAATAATGAATTAATGACACTTTTACTTTCAGGTTTGTTAAAAGAGAGCCGAATAATGAATGATACTTTCAAGAGAGCATGTATGAAGACCAATCTCCCCTTAACAATGGTATACAACTGGCTAAAAATTTAGCCAGTTGGTAGTGTAGGTACCGCCAAACCACCAATAAAAAGGTGCCACGTCATAGAAGGTCACTGTCTTCCAGTCATCAGTCTGGACTACAAAGGAGAGGCTCTGGCCGTTGAGGTATGCACCGCTCTGCCAGTTCTGGCCCCAATTCCTCGACATCGGCATCCAGTCTGTCTTGGAGCCCTTAATCCATACCGCACGAATAACACCGCTTCCGCCTACATTGCTGATTGTAACCAGCTCGAAGTACGGGTTCCCGTTTACCTGGAACCTTACACCACCGTATCGTTGACACCCTACCCTGTAGATAAATTATAACTAATTTAGATTATCTGATAAGTAATGCACGCTCCTACGAAGAACATATGTAATTATGCTGCTCATTACCATAATAAGATAATAAAAGTTTACTATCTAAAACAATTACTGATAATCATAAAAGATGAAAAAAGAAACAAAACATGGTAATGAGTGATTAAATACCTCTGATAAGAAATGGGGATAATTCCAGCTTGGTAAACTCCGATTGTCTCAAAAGCAGGCTGAGACATGTCGAAATGCTGCCTGGGAGGGTTGCACCAGCCACCATTATCATTTGACAACGCGTAATTCGGCGGGCAGAAGTTCGTGGCGGTTATGGTGACAGTCGGGTAGCCAGGTTTGCACCACTGCGTCTTGGTGGGGTCGCACTTGATCTGATAACATGCTCCGCACATCCCTCCATTGTTGAACAACGCTGTGCTAAGCGCAGCTGTTTGCACCCCATAGCCGTCATTGTATAAATTTCCGTAACCGCATGCTCCGCCTGTGCATATGTATATCGTAGCATGAATTCAATTAGCACTATACTTTATTCAAGTTATAATTACAAAGAGATAGATACTGTAGTATTAATTACTGGTGATTGGTCCTATTTCATATAATTAACATGCACTATATATGCAGACAGAATTTTATCAACCCAAAATAACAGCTCACCCATTGTTCCTGAAGCGTCGGCATCCCCATAAAATGTGGCGAAGGCCGAGTCCCATTGAGCCATTGACCCTCTCCATTGAAGAGATACCAAAAAGATTAAAGAAAACATGACTGGTAGCCTCTCCATTTTTCTTTGTGTAGCGAGCTTCAAAGGTTATTGACATGTTTTGAATTGGTCTAAAAGCCTATTTATAGTTAGGATTTCAAGCCTAACGGTCTAACTGCTCTATTAACAATTGAGACGGAATTGAAGAATAAAAAAAAAGCTCTCAAATTATTGGCCAACTTGATTGCAGTTTGACTCGATCCATGAAACGATATATTAGTTCTGAAAGTCAATTTTAAAAAATGTCACTGAACATATAATTTTTTTTTAAAACTTAACACTGAGATTCGAAAGTGTTATCTGGGTAGTCTCATTTAAAAAAAAAAGAAAAGAAAGAGAGATTCCAAAGTGTTAATTCATTAATAGTCTCTTATGTTGCATCTGAGCCGTTCAACTTTTGAGGTATATGATGGAAGCTAGCCCGACATCCAGTAAAGCAGCATCGCTGAGAGAAAATTTTCTCAGTGAATAAATTTAGATATGTTTCAAGGATATTGTTAGCAAGATCAACTTAAATTTTCTGTACAGAAGACAATTTGGTAAAATGTTGAGTTGTTGGGATTTTAAGCCCAAATGCGGCCTTGACCCATCTCCTTTTTTCAATATCTCTTGGTGACCTAAATCTTCGATGAGTGTGGCTGCTCCTCTTTTTGTAATCTCTTGTAATATCTTGTTTAATAGTGAAGATTGTCGGTCGTTTGCCTCTCGGTGGAGTAGGTCACTGAACCACCTAATATCTGTATTTGTTTTCTCTTGTGTGATCTTTGGACTCGATCTATCCCGCGATAACATTTTTTCTTTATTAATTGTTGGTGTGTTTGCTTGTATGCAATGTTGCATTTGTCTCTAACTTCTCGGTTCACCTTAGTGTACAGGTTATTGGATCTCTTGCAGGTTTCTTGTAGTTGTTACGGGTTGTACCGGTATTCCGCATTTCTAAATTAACTCCAACATGAATGACATCTATTAATTGAATTTTTTATCTATCCAAATGCATGATTAATTGCAATCTCAAATTAGACATGCATTAGTTTCAAGAAGATACAAATAAAAAACAACTTTAACCAGCTAGTTAGTTAACCCTAAAAAAAACTAGCTAGTTATTAGTTGTTTGATATATACATCTCAAGTACCAAAAATTAAAAAAATATTCAAATTAAAACTATACAATCAAATGCAGGAAGAATCGGGCCCGCAAAAATGATTATGTTATCATACCAATCGAAAAGAATAATGATCTACTACGACTTAATCAGCTTTTCAGCCTTTCACATTTGCTTGACCAATAACTTATTTTGGTAACTAATCATGATAACTTGAAATTAGTAACCAAAATGTTAGTTAGAACATGCATTCCCGCTAAGAACGGCCACCAGCATGGTATCAAGATTGTCTGTGGCGCTTGCAGTCATATGCTTTGGTATAAACATTGCCTAGGTAATTGAAAATGAAAAGAACGTAATACAAACATATAGCTAGCACAAAGTACAAATTTGTGTGCATGTGTGTATACCAGTGTTGTAAAATACGTCTGTTTAGGCCTATTAATCATCTGATTAGTCGTTCGCTGTAATCAAACCGTTATGAATTTATATATATAGAGTAGAACTAGGGTGTTCTTAAGCTCATCAAGCATCTTTGTGAGCTTAACTCAAAAATCCATCGGATTGGTTTCAAGCGACCCATCCAAACCGTTGAAATCGATCTAATTCACGGGTGATGAGTTTACATGTCAAGTTTTGAAATTTTCGAACTAAATTAATATAAAGTCAAGCGGTCAAAAAATGATGAAAAATGAACACATTAAAATTAACTTATAAACCATCTTTTTTTTACCGCTTAACTTTATACTAAATTAGTTCGAAAATTTATAAATTTGACATGTAAATACATCACTCGTGAAGTAGATCGGTTTCAACGGTTTGAATGCATCGTTTGAAGCTAATTCAATAAATTTTTGAATTAAGCTCACAAAGGAACTTGATGAGCTTAAGAACACCCTAGTTAATGTGTATATCCTTTCGATTTCGCGCGCTCTCATAATTTGCAAACCATAAGGTGAAATAATCATTCGAAATGAGTTTTTTTATTAATTATATATTCATATATCATGCATGCAACGTGTTGTAAATACGCTGTAACAACTACTTTTGTTTGCCTAAAAATTGATGTATACTTTCCAAATTATTCTAATAAAAAAGTTTGTTATGTGAAAGCTACACCGCAGAAAAAAATAATAAACATCCCTTAAATAAAATTGCGGCGAACTAACAAACTAAGGGAAGTTGGACCTTACGTACATGTATATTCATAGTTGATCAATCCTTGATTAACAAATATGGCACCCGGCCGTTTTATATTTTATATATAGTTAGTTTTTGACAGAATAGTCAAATTTAACAAGCCACAGTTTATCGATTTATCATTCACAATTATGTTACCATGTGATCAAGTATACAATGTCTCGGATGCAAACAAAATATATCAAAATCGTTTCACGTGATACAGTATATATCAATCGAAACAGACATATATATATATGAGTGAGGCTATGGTGCTATGCATAGCACGGATGGCTAGTGTACTACGGCTCAATATGGTACTTTTTAAAATCCTAACGGTCGATCCGAACCGTTCAATGTGATATCCATATGAATATGTACATGCAAACTAAATTTTATATTTTTTTGAATTTTTTTACTATTTTTTTAGATAGGTAGAAAAATCAGTGTTTTCTGAAAATTCTGGGCCATCAAAATTCTACCTATCTAAAAAATAGTAAAAAAATTCGAAAAAATATAAAATTTAGTTTGCAAGTACATATTCATATGGTTATCACATTGAACGGTTCGGATCGACCGTTAGGATTTTAAAAAGTACCATATTGAGCCGTAGTACACTAGCCATCCGTGCTATGCATAGCACCATAGCCTCACTCATATATATATATGTCTGTTTCGATTGATATACTGTATCACGTGAAACGATTTTGATATATTTTGTTTGCATCCGAGACATTGTATACTTGATCACATGGTAACATAATTGTGAATGATAAATCGATAAACTGTGGCTTGTTAAATTTGACTATTCTGTCAAAAACTAACTATATATAAAATATAAAACGGCCGGGTGCCATATTTGTTAATCAAGGATTGATCAACTATGAATATACATGTACGTAAGGTCCAACTTCCCTTAGTTTGTTAGTTCGCCGCAATTTTATTTAAGGGATGTTTATTATTTTTTTCTGCGGTGTAGCTTTCACATAACAAACTTTTTTATTAGAATAATTTGGAAAGTATACATCAATTTTTAGGCAAACAAAAGTAGTTGTTACAGCGTATTTACAACACGTTGCATGCATGATATATGAATATATAATTAATAAAAAAACTCATTTCGAATGATTATTTCACCTTATGGTTTGCAAATTATGAGAGCGCGCGAAATCGAAAGGATATACACATTAATTATTACAATTTTATGCATAATAAGTGATGTATTTGTCTTTCTTTAGTGTTGATAAATCTATTCACATGATAAATCCCTCCTTGGTATTATAAGGGTTTTCAATATAAAACCATTAGAAAGGTAGTTTTATTGTAAGGATTTTCATTAAAAAAAAAAAAAGCGTTACAAAAGGTAGTCTATTGTAATAATTCTTAACCGTTAGTAGAGAACATATATACATTCGCTATCGATCGGTAGGCTCCTCTCTGACAGTAGGAAAACCTTGCTGAAGACCATTTTGAACCGATATAAGAGGGTTGTCATGTAATAGTGTTTTGATGTGTCTATTTTTTATTTTACTCTAATAAATAAAAAATTCAGTTTTGAACCGTTATAAGAGGGGATCCACTTATAACATTTGTAAGGTACAACATCTTAAAACAATTTGGTTTTGTAATTTTAAAGTCTAAAAAGTCGATCCAAACCGTTCAAAATGATCTCTATATTAAAATATGCTTGGAGGTCAAATTTCACATTTTTTTTAATTTGTTTATTATTTATTAAGTATTTTACAAAATTGTTGTTTTTAGACAATTCTGGACTACTGGAAAACAACAGTTTTGTAAAATACTTCATAAATAGTAAAAAAAAATCAAACAAATATAAAATTTGATCTCCAAACACATTTTAATATAGAGATCGTGTTGAACGGTTTGGATTGACTGTTTGGACTTTGAAAATCACAAAACCAAATTGTTGTAAGATATTGTAACTTACAAATATTGTAAGTAGATTCCTCATCTTATTCAAATACTAAAAGGCATACGCTAGAGCTTATCTATCAGTTTTGGAGATTTTAGGATGACAATTGTGACTAAAATTAATTAAAAATATCAACAAACACATACAATTAATGCATTGTAAATTAATTTTAGTAAAATTTAATGCATAATAATTGATGCATATGTTTAATTTCACACGTAACATGATCAAAAGTGACTTGTACCGTATCATAACTGAACCAATTCACATGACATATCATGATGTGTCATTTTTGTCTAAATGATAATTAGAACACCCGAATAAACATGTTAAGAAATACACAAATCATGATACATAAACAGCATGAGTATCGTACCGCATCACCTCAAAATCGTATCGTGCCATAATGTGTATCATCGTAACATGACTTTTCTACTTGCATGTTTTTCTACAAGTCCATCTCTTATATTTTTTTTTTCTAAAATTAAATATAATTTGAAGGAGGATATTTCCGGGGGTAATAATAGTGTACAAGCTATAGGTGCACAAATAATTGCTTTAGCCATTTTTTGATGTAAATCCAAAATAATAATTCATATTTTTTTTATACCAAGGACTTAATAGGGACATGTACAGAGGTGGATTTGGTGGAGGAAGAAGGTCTAATGTCTGGAACAGGGTGGAATTAAGCTTCTGAAGATGTTATAGCTGTGCTGGAACTTTAGTGTAGCACAAATGGGGTAGAAATGGATAGTAGATCTGTTATTTTGTTGCAAAGTACTTTGTAGCTCTTATGTGCTTATTGTTGTTTGTTTGCGTGTAAGGCAGGCACTAGGGAACTGATCATTCAGGTTTATGTTTAGTTGTAATTGTGTATAGTACCATAGAGGTGGTACCAGCTGTAAACTTTGTATGTGGTTTCTTTAATAAGAAATCGGTAGGCCAGATATCACTTATATATATATATATATATAGAGTATGGCTAAGTTGCTGCCGGCAGCATTTCGGCGAGGTGCTGCCAGCAGCGTTTCGGCCATTCTGTTGTTCAAACAGAAAATCCGAACCGTTCAACGTGTTCTAAATATTAAAATCTACTTGGAGACCAAATTTTACATTTTTTGGAATTTTTTTACTATTTATTAAACCACTTTGAAAATTCCAGATCATATGGTCCAGACTGTTTTTTACTGTTCATCCGGATCAGCAATTTTCAAAGTGGCTTAATAAATAGTAAAAAAATTCCAAAAAATGTAAAATTTGGTCTCCAAGTAGATTTTAATATAGATTGAACATCTATATAAAAAAATTTGTTGTTTGAATATCGGAATGGCCGAAACGCTGCCGGCAGCAACTTAGCCATACTCTATATATATATATATATATATATATATATATATGAGGTTGGCTTCTCTACTTATATAAGCATATGAGAGCATATGTTTATAAGTCATTTTTGTGTTTTCGAAGTTCAAATAGTCGATCTGAAGCGCTCCACATGTTCTCCATATTAGAATGTGCTTGGAGACCAAATTTTATATGTTTTGAAAATTTTCAAAACAGTGTTTTAATATGGCAAAAAAATCTAAAAAAAATAAAAAAAAAACATATGAAAAACACTGTTTTGAAAAATTCTAAAAAATAGTAAAAATTTTCTAAAAAATGTAAAAATTTGGTCTCCAAACACACTCTAATATGGAACATATTGAGAGTTTCAAATTGACTATTTAGACTTTGAAAACGTAAAAATGACTTATAAGCATATGCCCTCATATGTTTATGTAAATAGAGTAGCCAACCTCATATATATAAGGATCTTGCGAAGTAAGGATCTTGTTTTACTTCACACTCATATCTCCATTTTCAAAGACTAAACAGTCGATTCGAACCACTCAACAAGATATCCATATTGAAATGTGCTTGGAGACCAAATTTTACATTTTTTGGAAATTTTTTACTATTTTTTTAGATATGTAGAAACCCATTGTTTTTTAATGGTTTTGGATCATAGAAAACAGTGATTTTGAAATATTTTAAAAAAATAGTAAAAAATTTCAAAAAATGTAAAATTTGGTCTCCAAGCACATTTCAATATGGATATCTTGTTGAGCGGTTCGGATCGACTGTTTGGTCTTTGAAAACAGAGATATGAGCGTGAAGTAAAATAAGATCCTTACTTCGCAACTCACCATAGCCCATATATATATATATATATATATATATATATATATAATTTCTAAAAAAATATAATTTCAAAATTATCAAAAATTATCTATATACATAATTTTAATTTCAAAAATTATCTTATAGAATAACGGATAAAAAATAATCTTTACTCGTACTTTTAAAATCTTTATTCTTATCTGTACAGCAAACGAAAAAATTCATATCTTTACTGTCTTTTTTAATACAGTACGGATTGGATAAACGAAAAAAAAAAATGTTATTGACATCCCTAATCAGACGGTTCTGATATGGCAGCAGAGTAGCAGACCGCCGCTGAATTATCTTATACATTTTTTTTTTCTTCATCTTATTTATTACGGATGGGTATTAGAGGTGTTAAAATAATATTGGGACAAATTAGTGATAGTAGTCCAATTAATTTCAAGACGTGTCGGAACTTGAGGGTTCAGTTGTCTGCCAATGGGTCAGATCAGTAACTCCAGCTACATGGACTCATTTGCTACAGTCATAAATTATTTACCAAATTGTAAGCTACAATCCAATAACCTCAATCTTTTCCCAGAAAGGAAGTGCTAGGTAGGCCAAGAATTCAGCGGCGGTCTGCTACTCTGCTGCCATATCAGAACCGTCTGATTAGGGATGTCAATAACACTTCTTTATTCGTTTATCTAATCCGTACGGTATTCAAAAACACAGTAAAGATATGATTTTTTTTTGTTAACCTATCTGGTTCAGATAAGAATAAAGATTTTAAAAGTACGAGTAAAGATTTTTTTTTTATCCTTTATTCTATAAGATAATTTTTGAAATTAAAATTATGTATATAGATATATATTTGTATGGAGATGATAAATGATAAGATAAAGTTTTGTATGTTACTAAATTTAAAATTAGTTGTATTCATTATTATTTTTTTTTTTGTTTGGAAAAATATTTGATGGAAAGCACAAATTAGAATGTCAATGACATTTTTTTATCCGTTTATCCCGATCCAAACCTTACTAAAAAAATGAGTAAGGATAAAATCTTTTTTTGTTAACTTATCAGATACGAGTAAAGATAAAAAAAATTATTCGTTATCATGACGGCGGATACGGGTATGAAAGTGCTTCCACCCGACCCGTAGCGTATCCGTTGGCACCCTTGCGTCTGATCTGCATATACGAACCATTTAAATTTTCAGGTGATAGTCCATCCTCTAGTTAGAAATCAATAATTGTAGAAGTTTTCTTCTAGTCATCTGTGCTACCTCCCCTTTCTCAACCAAGTAAAATTGTCAAAAGGATATATAATCGAGATTGGGCTAAAATCAAATGCCATAACATCCTATTATTCAGAGAAGCCGACTGAAAATTGTAGCCCAACTGAGTTAAAAAGAAGAAAATTAAACAAAAACAAGGACTATGCTGTGATTATTGAATGGTTGGAGGTATTTACTGATGAGGCGTCGAATGGAGAGGTGCAGGTGCCCTTAGTAAATAAGAGAACAAAGAGGAGAAAGCAGCAAATGTGTAGTGTTACAGAGGTTGAGCATCCTCTGTGTCAATTCATAAAAATGAAACTATAATTGAAAGTGAATTAGAAAAGCATGGTACTAATGATAAAGTAGCTAATGATGAATCTTTGAAACCGAATGAGACAGGGGCTGTTCGGCAACACATGGGAGATTAAATATTAATCCGCGCTAAGGAGGGGTTGTTCGGTAAGCTAAAGGAAGAGGCAGGGGATTAAGATAGCTAAAGGAGGTTAAAGGAAGGGAAGATGTGCCTTAAGGAATGGGCAAGGGATTAAGATATGGGCAAAATGAGGTTGTCTTAATCCGCGCTAAGGAACCGGTGTTTAGCAGGATTAAGAGACTAAGGAAGCTAAAGGAAGCTCATTTAGCCTTAAGGAGGCTTAAGGAGGGGGTTGCCGAACAAGTACAAATGTAGAAATGAAGTTGTAGAAGTGTTAGATGGTTGAACGTAGGAATAATTTTTTTTCTTTTTACTGTAGAATATTTGTCTGTTAATAGGACTTGAGTGTACATTGAATTAGGAGGATTTACTACGATTTTGCCTCTTTAGTTGTGGCTATATTTTTTCCAGAATAGAGTTAAAATGTATTATAGGTTTTGTGTCCAATCATATCTCACATCTTTATCTCTGTTTTTAAAATTCAAACAGTCGATCGAAAGCACTCAACATGATCTCCATATTAAAATATGCTTAGAGATCAAATTTTATATTTTTTTAGAAAATTTTTACTTTTTTTAGATAGGTACCGAATCACTGCTTCTGGACCATTCAAAAACAGTAAAAAAAATATAAAATTTGGACTATAAGCACATTTTAATATGGATATCATGTTGAGTGGTTCAGATTGACTATTTAAACTTTAAAAACAGAGATAGAGATGTGGAGTATGATTGGAGCACAAAACCAATAGTGCACTATAACCCTACTCATTTTTCCATATAGGTCTTCTCTTTCTTTGTAATTTTCTTAATCATGTTTTCTTTTTTTGAAAATCTTTTGCAGAGTTCTTGAAAGAGAATCGAACTCTCAATTTTTTAGTAAGCAACAGTCCTAAAACTTTTTTCAAACCAAAATGTGTTACCACCCTTTTATTTATCATGTTTTCTCAACTAGTGTGGATGGTTGTATGGTTTTGGGCCTTCTCGTGAGGATTTGAGTTTATACATCCGGCCCAACCACAAATAACACTAAACTCTGTTAGGGAAAAAACCAATTCTAGTTTGACCGATTTTTCCATGGAATTGATATCTATTTCTTCTCTTTCTCAAAATCGAGGTTCGTCATTGCAGGAAATCCGTGATTGAAATTTGATAAAACAAAAACTCAAAATTTATGTTTTTATAAGCTATCATGTATAATTCAAGTGTAGTGCAAAACAAAAACTCAAAATTTATGTTTTTATAAACTATCATGTATAATTCAAGTGTAGTGCTTCTTTTTTTCCAGAGGGTTTAAATATGTTTATTTTTTGTGCCTCCATTTTTAAACGTTAATACCTAAACTTTTAAATTCAAATATCAAAATAAAGCTGTTAGATGTGATCTATATTGTTTTCTCTATATATACATAATTTTTTTTATCACTTTTCGATTTTGTTTTTATATGAATAAACAAGTTGAAAAATTTACATCCAAAATTTGTCCATATCAATATATTTTTTCAAGTGCTTGATACCGATCAAAACAAAGTTGCAATGTCGTATTTTTTTATATATGCATAGAGAAAATGATATCGATCAAATCTAAGGTTTTATTTTGATATTTGAGTTTTAAATTTTAAGTTATTAATTTAAAAAAAATAGATGCGTGATGAAAGCACAAAAATAAAATAAAGACAATTGAATCCGTCTTTTTTTTATTTTTATTATGGGAATTATTGAGAATGGAAACGGTGATCATTCATGAGCATTAGCTGTGTATACTCAACTCTCTTTATTACTAAACCTGATGAGACTTGGTGACCAACTTTTGCTAATTGGTGGTGCAATACTGCAACGCATAGCATTATGGTTTTGATTCAAAGTATTTGATAACTCTAGTTCAATGCAAAAAAGAAAAAAAAAAAAAACTCTAGTTTTTGTTTTTTCCTGCCCAAGCTTTTTAAATCATTACCAACAATATCTCTAGTGTAAAATAATTGATAACTCTATGCCTATTTTCTGAATACATATGTTCACAAGTTATACTGAGATCATGCATTCTCACAGCTGAAATTTTATTTCAATTACATAAACAATCAAACTAAAAGTAGGATTCCATCAATAGTGTTTTTTCAGTTATTTGAACTTTGCACACATGAGTTAAAAGAGTCAAAACTCGGTGTACTTATTAGATGAGTTGACTTGTCAAGCATTTGACCAAGTCAAAGGAGGAAGACAATAGTGATTAGTACTCTTAACATAAATCAGTTATTAGGAAACATGTATCCTGTATCAAACATCGAATAAATGAAAGAAATATATACTATTCTCTGTAACAAATTTTAGATGGAATTCCAGGAGCACCTCCTTCTCCCAATCTAGTTGCCAGTAGATTTTAATATTCACTTTAATTTCTTACGGATGGGAATTAGGCGGGTTAAAATAATATTGGGACAAATTAGTGATAGAAGTCCAATTAATTTCAACACGTGTCTGAATTAGGCGTTGTCAGCCAATGGGTCACATCAGTAATTTCAGCTACATGGACTCAATTGCTACAGTCAAAAATTCTTCACCAATTAATATATAAGCTACAATCCAATAACTTCAATCTTTACCCAGAAAGGAAGTGCTAGGTGGGACGGACAGATATCCTCCCAGGTACCTGACTCAAAAAAAGTGCAACGGCCGCCCGTATTAATTCTATCAGAGTCAAACTCAATTCGGCGTCTATTGAGACTGTAGGAGGTCTGTTTAGAGATTCGTGTCATGTTAAATGAACCGTCCGATCGTAATTTGCTTGAGTCAGATAACCTGAAGTGATGTGAATTCAGGTGGGACAGTACTCTTCATTCTTTTTCTTTGTTCTTTTTTCTTTTTTCTTTTTGATATATGTGCGTAGGCCACGAATTCAGCGGCGGTCTGCTAGAGGGTTACAAACGGATGGAATACGCATTAGACTGGGGTAAAATTATATCAGTATATTTGTGTATAATATTTTTCAGATATTGATACGGATTAAATATTATACGAATACAGATCAGATATTTGTTTTTAATATTATTATTTATTAAAACAACATAAATATTATTAAAAAGCAAAAAGTAAAAAGTAAAAAGTTTATAATATTCATTTAATTATAATGATCAATAATATAAATATTTTCATAAAATATATCAAACTAATAATATATCTATTATTCGAATATGAATAATTAAAATTTAAAATTATATCCATGTCTGTACAAATATTTGAATATCAGATATCCATAACTAATTTGTAAAAACAATTTCAGATTCGAACAGATAATATCTGATCGGTTTGCAATGATCTGTTGTCGTATCAGAACCGTTTTATCTGCTTAATTAAGATTCGTATGAATAATTTTAAGATTCGTACATCGGACTCCTGTTTGCCGCATACACTCTCTTAATGCTCGTAGGCCCCACCTGCAGACAGCTGGGATTTAGGGGTGTCAATGGTACCTTTTTAGCCGTTTATTCGACCCGTATCGTATTCGATAAAGCGGGTATGGGTAAGGTTTTTTTTTCGTTAGCTTATTGGGTATGGGTATGGATAAGACTTTTTTTTCGTTAACCAAATGGATAAGGGTATGGGTAATGACTATTTCGTACCCGTTACCCTATAGGGTAATTATAAAATCTAAATATATATATTCAATTTAATTTCCAACCCACCTAAATATGTATTCGTGTTTTTGAATTTCTTCCTTTATAAAAAACAATTTAGTTGGAATTGATTGCACATTCATTTTTATTTTTTATTAGAAATGTAATTACATATGTGTGAAATGAATGAGTTTTTTATATTTAATTTGTAAAATATAATAAAACTAATTATTATATTAGTAATATCTGTTATTCATCCGCTACTATTTCGTTACCCGATAATATTAACGGGTAATGATAAGGTAGGGTAAGGTCAATTTTTATTGGATATGGGTAGGGTATGGGTAAAGTCAATTTTAGTAGGTATGGGTAGAGTGGAAAAAATGTGTCGTGCCGTGCCGTACCGTGACTTTGGTCTCGTGCCGTGCCGTGACCAAAATGTTAAGGGGTGGTCACAGCACGCGAACGGTCACGCCACGTGAGTCACGCCGTGCCTAAACGTGCCGTGACCATACGTGACTCACCATACGTGACTCGCGTAACCATTTAATCACAATTTAGGTTAGTTTATTCAACATTAAATCAATATTAATGGTCCTAATTACACGTGACTCGCGTGACTACGTGCCGTACCGTACCGTGCCGTGCCAAAGTTTTAAAAAATAGACACGGCACGGGACACGCGAGTCACGGCACGTAACTGACACACATGCCGTGCCGAAACCATGCCGTTTCGTGACGGAGCCGGCTCCGCCGTGCCATTTTTCCCACTCTAGATATGGGTATGAAAATATCTCCACCCGACCCATACCGTACCCATTGACACCCCTACTGGGATTTTGAACCCTATATATGAGAAAGCATCTCCTGTTGAAACTCTTTAGTTTTTGTCATCAGATGCGCGCAATAATTAATCCGGATGAATTTTTTTGGCTGCTTTCTAGATAGTAGATACAATACACAACGGTATGAATATGTAGGTAGATATTTATGGTATAAGATAGTCCAAAATAAATATCTTTGCCAATCCTAAGGTGTTGCCACCTCAGAGGTGATAAGGATGTGTACGGATAAAAGGATCACTTGCATCATATATACGACCAGGCAAAATAAAATAAAGTCATGGTCTCAAAACATCGTTTCATTTGGTACATTGATTAATGATATATATCTTCAATTAATCTTGGAGTTCGAGACTTGGCATTCGGACATGCATGTTGTCGATTCTCCGGAGATGAAAAGAAGACGACACACCGCTAAATTAATTAATAGTTGATAGATAAAAAGATTAAAAAATTAAAATAATTTTATTCAAAGGATGAGTTATACTACTACAGACTACCTACATATTGAGCAAAATTAAATCAGTTCAATCTTTAATTTGCTCGCTAGCAATTAGCTGTTAGTCTCAAGTTAATTCAAGATCCATGTGATATTTGTTAAAAAAACTTACTAACGGTAACAATAACAATGACTACTGTCTATAAATAATAAGGGGGTCCTCAAACCATATTATATATTATATCAGATAAATAAGCAAAAAAGTTTTCAATTATAATTACTTTCTCTGTCTCAAAAATAACATAGTACTTTTCCTTACTAGACCAGTACTGTACTGATCTTCAGACAAGTATAATCAAGTCTGAACTGTGATCACATATATACAACTGTGCATTGTGCAATATATTACGTGAGGTCAACAATCAACATGACTACGTACGGAGATCACCAGATTCCACTACTACATAAATGGTCATTGTACACTGAACATTGTATACGGATTTGACAATTTTATATAAAAACCGTGTGATATTGTAATTTTTTGGAAGCCCGAAATATCTGTGGGATATATTACACGGATATTTATTAAAAAATCAGTGTAGAAAGCCTTGAGAGAGCTACACGGACGTTTATCAGGAATTGTAAACGGATTATTGTTTAACTAACAGTGTAGATAGCCATGAGAGAGCCACACGGATATTTATGGTGAGAACCGTGTAGAAATATGCGAAATGCACACGGATTTTTGTTTAAACAGCAGTGTAGAAATCTTTGACAGAGCTACACGGCTTTTTACATAATAATCCGTGGAGAAAGGTTATTGTAGGGTTTTGATTATCGATAAAGGCCTTCTCCTTCCAGCGCCGTTTTGATCAATTAATACTCTCTCTCTCTGTATACGAATTGGTCTGATTTCTGCGCACAAGGAGGCCGGATCTGAGATCTTTGAAGTTAATTTGTATTTCTCCTCTCTATCTTGCTAAGGTTAGTCGTGTATATATTTCTCTTTTCTTCCTCTAATTTCCTGTTACTTGTTATTGCTTATTTAGGTCAATTAGTAATTAATGCATGCATGCTTGATTTGTTGAGATAATGTAAATAATTAGTATATTAAATAGAGTGATGCATGTATAATTGTGCTTTTTTCTAATAATAGAGTAATGCATGTATAATCAACTAATGCATGTATAATAGAGTAATGCATGTATAACTGTTATTTTAGTGATGATTAGCTTGATAATTGTGCTTGTTTCTAATAATAGAGTAATGCATGTATAATACAGTGATGCATGTATAATTGTGTTTGTTTCTAATAATAGAGTAATGCATGTATAATCAACTAATGCATGTATAATACAGTGATGCATGTATAATTGTTATTTTAGTGATTATTTTACTAATGCATGTATAATTGTGCTTGTTTCTAATAATGTTGTTTTTTGTAGAACCATGTCACATTCAGGTGAGCAACGATGGCTCTTCGCTTTTGGTGCCAGTAGCTAGGGTTTACAGAGGGTAATATGAAGATATACATGTTTTAATAAAGAAAGAGTTGAGTAAAAAGTTGGATGAAGGACCTTTAAAAAAAAAGGAAGAGGTGGGATGAAGGACCTTCAGAGCCGGATGAAGAGCCGAATGAAGAGTCGGACATAACCCTTTCAGAGCCAAAGCGACTCTTCATTCGACTCTTCATCCGGCTCTGAAGGTCCTTCATCCACCTCTTCTCTTTTTTTTGAAGGTCCTTCATCCAACTTTTTACTTGACTCTTTCTTTATTAAAATGTATCTTCATATTACCCTCTGTAAACCCTAGCTACTGGCACCAAATGTAAACCTTAAGTTTATATTTGAAATCATTATGGGATCGAGGCTCAGGAAGAAGGATATGTCTACCCAGTATGGATTTGTATAATATATGCTCAATATGGATTTGTAATGCTCAATATGGATTTGTATAATGTTTCAATTTAAATTTTGTAATACTCAATATGGATTTGTATAATTTAGTGTACATGAATTTTAGTTTACCCTTATTAATTGACCGGTTTGTATGCCATCCACCGATTTTGTGTTTCAAATATAAAGCATGTTCTTGTAATTAAATAAAATATAGTGAATTTAGTAATTTTTTGTGCTGTAATTGTAAATAAGGAGATGAATTTATGAATTTTGTAATTGCTGAACATGGATTTGTAATGCTAAATATGAATTTTGTAATGCTAAGTATAATTTTTGTGCTGTAATTGGAAAACTGGATGTCAAATTATCTGAAAAATTTGGGGTAAACTCAATATTGAATTTTGTAGCAAACTGGCTAGCAAAACTGGAGGCTAGCCCAGAAAAAAATTGTTAATAAAAAAATATGTAGGATAGTAATTGTACACGGATATTTGTTGAATAGCCGTGTACGAAATAGCTACACGGATTTTTTTTTTAAATCTGTGTAGGAAAGACTAGTCCAGAAAAAAAAAAACCCAAAAATATATAGGACACGAAAACTTTAATTCTATTCATCAATGAACTATAAATTTCCATAATAATTTTTAGCATCCCTAAACAATGGGATTTGCTGCCCGAATTTGCAAAATTAAAAGATAACCTAAACATTTGATATAACTGACAACTTCAAACTCTACTAAAGTTGACGCCCACCTGGCCCAAACCTGCGACTGTCACGCCCACCTGGCCCGAACCTGTGACTGTCATAGGGTGCTTGACGGTGGTTAATGCAACGATCATCGGAGTTATTGCCTTGAGAATACGAGGGTGGTGGAGGTGCATGTGGAGGTGGATTTCCCCTATATGGAGGGGGGCCCGGGGGCGGAGGAGGTGGCATGTAATTTCCACCTCTGAGGAAGTATCCTTCTAATTCCACTTGCACAATTGTTGAGTTTGGGTCGTCAATGAGAAGGATATTCTTTGGAATTTTTGCCGGATCATGAAAAGCCACAAAAACACGAAGCACCTCATAATTACCATAGGGAAAGAAAGACGCCACTCTTACCAAATAGCCAAAACCTGATACGAGATCAGAGAGGTCTTCCTTGTTCCAATATTGGAGAGGAACACCGTGCAGCCTAATTCTAGCACGGTGGGTTGTGGGCTCGTGGAGCATGCCTAATTCTTCCGTCCATTCCACCAGTTGGACTTCAACATCCCGGTCAAGAACAAAAACGCCCACCCGGACCGCAGCATCTCTCATAATTGAATTTGGGAAAGTGGCAACAAAGTCCCCAATTGATGGGTCAATTTCAGATATTCTGAAATAATGTGGTGGAATTCCAAAAAATCTACCCAATGCACTCGCCAAACGTGTTGTTGTGCGGTGGTCATTGTAGTGTGGCCCGGTAAATACAATTGCAGAGCGAAGAAGGAACTGATTTTCTTCCGCCATTTCTTGATCCCGTCGAGGCAAATAGACCCTGAGCTCTTCAATGCGATTTTGGATATTAGCCGGATCTTGCATTTGCATAGTTTGCCAAGTTGATGGTGTTGTCATGGTTTTCAGTTTATGAATTGTGATGTCAAGAGCGATGGTGCATGGTTCTGTGCAAATGTGTTCCTTCCTTTTATAGATCCTTGTGGCTGCAGTTCAATAGTTTTCTCATGAGTCTCCTTAGTCTGTTTACCTTCTTCTTTATTGCCATGCATGTAGTTTCTCCATTTGATAATTGAAGAATTGAATGTATATATTACTAGAAGAAAGTGGATTGCCGAATAGAGGTGATTTGTGCCTTGGCAATTACAGAAACGTCTTTTGGTTCTTACAATTCATGCTCTTATGCCCCTTTTTTAAGAATCTGAAGCATTTTCCCAGTATGAACAAATCATGGTGCCCTTTCATCTTTGGGTTGAATTTATTGCCGACAGTAATTAAGTTTGGCTTGAATTGCAGCTTAAGCAAGACTGGAGGCTAGCTCAGAAAAAAAAAAATTAAAAAGAAAAATACATCAGACTACACGGATATTTAACTAAAAACCGTGTACAATAGTATCTGTACACGGATATTTTTTTAATATCCGTGTCGGAATAGATACACGGATTTTTGATAATAAGTCCGTGTAGAAATATTACCATTGGACACAGTTCTTAAGCATAAATATCCGTGAATCCTTTGTTAGAGAGCTACACGAATTGTTAAGTATAAATCCGTGTAGAAAAGTGTAGGGTTTTGGTATAAAAGGCCTTCTCCTTCCTCCGCCGTATAAAAGCCCTTCTCCTTCCAGCGCCGTTTTGATCAAGTAATTCAACAAACATAAAGGTTAGTGTTTGCAATTAATAGGTAAATTGTAGGTTCTCCTGTATAATCTTAGGAAGAGAGAAAGACCGGTCACTTTACATTTCGCTTATGATCAACTTTGACAATCATTTCACGGTTAATAATTGGAATTTTGATTTAGGTTTATCAATTATGTCAGATCGCTTATCTATCAAGATAAGTCGCTATCTTTGGAGCTCATCTATCAAGACGAGCGATGTGATATAATTGATAACCTACATCTGGACTTCACTTCTGGCATGAATATCTCCTTCATCTCTGGTATGTATTTTCCGTTTCTTCCTCTAATTTTCTGTTACTTATTGTTGCTTACTTACTCATCATTTTTTTTATTTACAGATTGTGATGAACTTTCTGATGGACAGCATGTGATGAATTTCATTTTCTTTTTATTTTCACTATATTTTATTTGACACTTGACAAGAACATGTTTTTTCTTGGTTAGGTTCCAAAGAAATGGGTAAAACTAACTTTTAATAATAAAACATGTTCTTTAAATTAAATCATGTTTTGATCCCAAGTTTTTGGCGGTGTAGAAATGGCATGTGGCAGTGCATTGTTGTTTAATTTCTTACACAAACTTCCTTTGAATAAGATGTGGTTTGCGAAAGAATTTAAACAACAACGTAATAACACTGCCACATGTCCATTTGTGCATCGCCAAAAACTTGGGACTAAAACATAATTTAATTTTCATAAAATGTTTTATTAGTTGAAAGTTAGTCTGCCCCATTTCTTTGGAACCTAACCAAGATAAAGCATGCTCTTGTAAGGTGTTAAATAAAATATGAATTTATGCATATTAGTAATGTTTTATTAGTGAATTTAGTAATGTTCTTGTAATGTTTTATTAGTGAATTTAGTAATTTTTGTGAATTCTAGTAATGTTCTTGTAAGCATTTTCTTGTAATGTTTTATTAGTGAATTTAGTAATTTTTGTGCTGTAATAGTAAATAAGGAGTTGAATTTATGAATTTTGTAATGCTAAATATGAATTTATGAATTTTGTAATGCTAAGTATAATTTGTGTGCTGTAATTGGAAAACTGGATGTCAAATTATCTGAAAATCTGGTGGTAAACTCAATATTGAATTTTGTAGCAAACTGGCTAGCAAAAATGGAGGCTAGCCCAGAAAAAAATTGTTAATAAAAAAATATACAGGATAACATACACGGATATTTAACTTAAAACCGTGTCCAAATAGTAACTGTACACGGATATTTGTTGAATATTCGTGTACGAAATAGCTACACGGATATTTGTACTAGCATTATACACGGTTCTAAGTAAAAATAGCCGTGTATGATTTGTTAGAGAGCTACACGGATTTCTTAACGAAATATCCGTGTAGAAAGTAAATGTATATGGTTGTTTGTTGAAAATCCGTGTAGAACCGCGTTCTCCTATCTTAAGTGATACGGATTTTTTTATAAATTCCTAGAAAATGCTAGCATTATACACACGGTTCTTAAATACAATTAACCGTGTATGATTTGTGAGAGAGCTACACGGATTTCTTGACTTAAGATCCGTGGAGAAAAGTCTTTGTATAAAAGGCCTTCTCCTTCCAGCGCTGTTTTTTTTTATCAAGTAATTAATAATGTCTCTCTCTCTCTCTCTCTGTATTGAATGCGCTGATCCGATTTCTGCAAAGGCCAGCAGCTGGTATTATCTGAGATCTTTGAAGTTTGTATTTTCTCCTCTCTATCTTTCTAAGGTTAGTGTATATACATATATATTTTCCTTTTCTTCCTCTATTTTTATGTTACTTATTTGTACTTATTCTACATCATGTGTAATTAGTGTATTGTTGTCCAATAACCGACCTACTGATGCTTTTAGGTCTTTTGCCCGTCCAAAATTAATCCAATAGGGATTAATTTTGGATAGTCCCCGTTTTGGGACTGCTCTTTGAATATTGGGTCTCATTTAGGATGTGAACACATATTAGCGAGATTTAATTAGTAATTGAGGAAAGTTCGACGGTATTTTCCCTTAATGCTCCTACGGGTATGTGGTTTTTACGCATACTTGGGGAGTTAAGGGGAAATACTGCCGAATTTTTCTCAAATACTAATTAAATCTCGCTAATATGTGGTCACATATGGGACCTAATATTCAAATAGTGGGTTAGGATTGTAAACCGGCCCTTTGTAAGCCTAGAATTTGGTACCAATTTACATGTTGACCATGATTAATTGAAATTATTTTTTTAATTTAATTTACATATGGATCGAAGTTGGATGTATGAATTACCACGTGTTAGTGAAGGATATTTGAGTCGCGTTGATGAGTTCATAAAATTCGCTGAGAGGTATAGAGTGAAGATGAAGGAAGCCGACATTTTGTGTCCTTGTAGATATTATAAAAAAATTTTAAGATTTGGGGACTCCGAAGAAATTAGAGCTCATCTGATTTGTCATGGATTTATGAAAAAATATACATGTTGGTTCATGCATGGTGAGAAATTTGGAGAAAGTAGTTGTACCAATAAGAATTCTAACCGTTGTGAAGAGAGCGATGATAACGTAGAAATTTTGGATAATTTTGAACTTGATTTCAGCGATGATGATTTGAATGTCGAAAATTTTGATAATGTTGAACTTGATCGCAACGACGATGATGAGCTGGAGACAGATATCGCTGAAAATGTAGTACACGAGTATATTGATAATCTGAAGGACATGTTACATGATGTGGATGATGATTTTAGTGATAAAAATTATCATCAATTTCAGCATTTGTTTAATGAATCCGAAAAACCGTTGTTTCCTGGGTGTACAAAATTTATGAAACTATCAGCAGTGTTGAAATTATTTCACTTAAAAGCAAATAATGATTGGAGCGATCAAAGTTTCACGTCCTTATTAGAGCTTTTATGAGAAATGCTTCCAGATAACAACTAGTTACCGTGTACAATATATCAAGCGAAAAAGTTTATGTGTCCAATGGATTTGGAGGTCGAAAAGAATTCATGCATGTCTGAATGACTGTATGTTGTATTGTAATGAGTACAAGGCCATGCATGCCTGTCCTAACTGCGGTGTTTCTCGGTATAAACGTAAGGACCAGGGCGCTACTGATTGTGACGACGGCAAAAAGGGCCGGCCTCCGACTAGGGTGTTGTGGTATTTGCTGATCATACTGAGATTTAAACGGTTGTTTGCAAACCCGAAAGATGCGAAATTATTGCGTTGGCATGAAGAAGAGCGCAAAAGGGACGGTAAACTTAGACACTCGGCTGATTCTCCTCAGTGGAGAAATTTTGATAGACATTTCAAAGATTTTAGTTCCGAGGTAAGAAACCTCAAGATTGTGGTGAGCACAGATGGAATGAGTCCGTTTGGAAGCATGAGCAGTCAGCACAGTACTTGGCCAGTTCTGTTAGCCATCTACAATCTTCCTCCTTGGTTGTGCATGAAACGCAGGTATATAATGATGTCATTACTAATCCAAGGACCCAGATAACCCGAAAATGACATAGATGTATATCTCGCACCATTAATCGAGGACCTCCAAAAATTGTGGCGTGATGGCGTCCTGGTGTGGGATGCGTACATGAAAGAGACATTTAACTTGCGGGCCATGGTGTTTTGCACCGTAAATGATTTCCCCGCGTACGGGAATTTATCGGGTTACACTTGTAAAGGAGCAAAAGCGTGCCCTATTTGTGAAGATGATATGCAGGTGCTGAGGTTGAAGAATTGTCAAAAGAATGTATTTATGGGGCACCGTAGGTTTCTTCCAATTAATCACCCATATTGTAAGAAGAAGAAGGCATTCAACGGGAAAGTTGAGCTTGGAGTGGCCCGTCGTCCATTAGATGGGAAGGGTGTCTTCGAGCGTGTTAAAAACCTTGACGTTGTGTTTGGAAAGTGTGCCACAAAAATGCCGAAGAATATTTGGAAAAAGAGGTCCATATTTTGGAACCTACCTTACTGGGAATATTTAGAAGTGAGACATTGCATAGATGTCATGCATGTTGAAAAAAATGTCTGCGACAGTTTGACTGGTTTATTATTGAACATTCCAGGGAAGACTAAAGATGGTATCAAAGTTCGAAAAGACATGGTAGAAATGGGAATATGACCCGAGCTTGCACCGCAGGAGAAAGAGAAGCGCACGTACCTACCCCCCGCAATGTGCACAATGTCGAAGAAAGAGAAAACAAGCTTTTGTGAATGCCTCCGTAGTATTAAGGTCCCATCAGGGTATTCTTCGAATATTAAGAAGCTGGTGTCGATGAAGGACCCAAAATTGGTCAGTCTGAAATCTCACGACTGTCATGTTTTATTGACACATGATTCCTGTTACAATTCGGGGGGTTTTACCAAAGCCCGTTCGTCAAACCATTACGAATATTTGTTTTTTCTTCAATACAATAAATTCCAAAGTCATAGACCCTCTAATACTGGACTCTTTGGAGGTGGAAGTCGTTGCTACTCTTTGCCAACTTGAGATGTATTTTCCGCCATCTTTTTTCGATGTATGGTTCACCTTGTTGTTCATCTTGTGAGAGAAATCAAGATCTGTGGTCCTGTGTTTCTGCGGTATATGTATCCATTCGAGAGATACATGGGAATTTTGAAAAAATACGTAAGGAACCGACATCGACCGGAAGGTAGCATTGTAGAAGGATATTCCACATAAGAGGTGATTGATTTTTGCACCAACTACATAACCGGTGTCTGTCCTATTGGTGTTCCAAAGTCTCGATATGAGGGAAGGCTCCAAGGAGTCGGGATAATTGGGTTGAAAGCCGTAGTTGCTGATAGAGATGAACTACAGAAGGCACATTTTCTGGTACTACAGCACATGACAGATGTTGCTCCCTATATAGATGAGCACATGACAATCCTTCAACAAGAGTACTACACGAGAAGTCAGAAGTGGCTTACCAACGAGCATAATCGTTCATTTGTAGGATGGCTGAGAGAAAGGGTGCAGTCACACCCCGATAGGGGGCCCGTAAATGAAATTGTTCGACTGCTGGGCGAAGGACCCCGAATTGTTGTTAGAACATTCCAAGGATACGAAATTAACGGATATACATTTTACACTAAATCCCAAAGTGATAAGAGCACGATGCAAAATAGTGGGGTGACGTTGGTGGCGACGTCTCAAGAATTCAGTAGATCCGGAGATTCCCGGCCCGTAATAGCATCAAAGTCGTATTATGGCGTTATTGAGGAAATTTGGGAGCTCATTTACAGTCCTGACCTTAGCATTCCCTTGTTTCGGTGTCAATGGGTCGAAGACCGGGGTGTTAAAGTTGATAACGACGGGTTCACACTCGTTGATTTTAATAAAGTTGGGTATGTTGATGATCCGTTTATACTCGCCAAGCAAGCAACCCAAGTCTTTTATGTCACTGACCCGAGTGATAATAGGTGGAGCATCGTCCTATCTGGGAAAAGAAGAATTGTTGGGGTACAAAACGTCGTCGACGAAGAAGAGTATGACCAGTTCGACGAAATACCTCCATTTTGTACCGACGTGCAAACTGAGGTAGCCTCAATTGAAGAACAAGACGAAGCAAACTATTTGCGATCCGACCACAATGAAGGAATATGGGCCGAATGTAATGTGAAATCAGTGAAAAAAAAGAGAAAAAGAAAAAAAAAGGCAGATGTATAATATTTATTTTGTTTAGAAAATAACTTTTTAATTATCTTGTTTGGAAACAACTTTTAAATTATATTCTAGTTAAAATATTTCTATTTCAAAACAACATAAAGGTTTTTACATATTAGTTCACATATTAAATATTAGTAAAATAATATTTCCAGTTAATATAGTTCTATTAGGATTTGAAAATTAGTTGAAATATTAAATTTCAGTAAAAAAATATTGGCGTTTCACACATTTCGAGTTCAAATAATACGTATACTTATTTATTATCACTTTCAAATAATATAAAAAATAACAAGTTAAACCACGCAATGTTGTCAATTACTTCACACACGGCCTTTTATTTAATAATACGTGAGGAGAATAGTAACGTACACGGATTATTTCACTAAAATCCACACAAAATGAGGAGAGCTACATGGCTTTTTAATAAAGGTCCGTGTAAAAAGGTAATCAAACACGGATGTTAGAGTAAACGTCCGTGGGTATAGGGTTTAGGGTTTAATGGGGAAGGGGAGCTACACGGATTGTTAAAGGTAAAATCCGTGTAGAAAAATGGAAAAATTTGGTATAAAAGGCAATCTCCTCCCGGCACTGTTTTGATCAAGTAGAAAGAGGGTAACAATATAATAAATGACATGGCTCGCACCGCTTCGAGTCCTTTGCCAATCTCACCTATCTATTTCTCGAAGGCCGAGTACCCTCGTTGCGATTTCTCCAAATGCTCGACCTTCCTCTCCAACTCAGATTGAAGAACTTCTCCCGGGAGGCTCCATGTGCCTGTTCTGCCTTCAGAGGAGGGAGAAATCTGAGTTGGGAGAGGTTGGTCGAGCATTTGGAGAAATCGCTTGCTATGGAGTTGTATTTCTAAATTTGAAAATGATCGCTATGACTGTTTAGTAAGAGACACGGATGTTAAAATTAAAAAGGGGAGGCAATTAGTGAGAAAGAATAGTTTTTTAATTAGGGATAGATACTTATGTTTGTTATATATTTTATGTTTTTGTTTTGTATTAAGTGATGATGTATCCAGTAACTATCCCTATGTTGAAATTAATATATGAAGTATTTTAATTTTTTGTGCTCTTGAACTCTATATTATTTAATTTCCAGTTACAAATTAAGACTTGAGAGTAGGTCCGATCTGCTTTAAGATCACGCCAGAACTTTCGCGTCTGCTTTAATTACGTGCGCACGAATCTCGAAATAGATCGGACGGTCATAGAGCCCATCGAACTCACTTTGGGTCCAATGGGCATCGGACCCAAGCTGCTCTCGTAATTCGTTCGCATTTTCTTACGATGGGTTTAATCACCGTCTATTTTCTTTAAAAGTCGTGCAGAATAGTTTAATCTTCGTTCGTATCTATTTCAGTTTTCGTGCGCGCATATCTTAAATTAGATCGGACGGTCATCATCGTTGAACATGAAAGTAGGTCCGATGGGCATCGGACCTACTCCGTTCTCTTTAATTGAACATCCGTGTAGAAATGCAAAGCGAGCTACACGGATGTTTAATTAAAAGTCCGTGTAGAAAGGTATCATACACGGACATTTAATTAAACATCCGTGTAAAAAGGGGAGGGAAAGTGAGGTGGGGAAAAGCCAACCTAGGCGAAAATTTTCGTGAAATTTGTTTTGAATTTTTAGGAGAGAGACAGGGAGCTAAAGGAGGGAAATTCGAAAAAATTTATCCACAGAGAGGAGGGATAGAAGGGGCTTTCATAAACTCAAAGGTAACATAATATCTGTGGTTATATCCGACCGTCTAATCATTATTATGCACAAATATTAAAGGATCTTGTGCATCATCTAGAACCAGATCTAAACAGAAATATTATGTTACCTCAGAGAGTGTGGCAAATCTACCCACCACCTCTTAAATGAAGACATCAGGACCGTTCTTCGTTTATCGGACGGTCAACAAAGCATGATATTTACTAATCACCTAATACATGTACAACAGTACATACGAAAATAATTCAAAAAATATATTTTTATTTTTTTTACATCTTATATGGCCAAATAATACTTATACATATTATTTTTATAAACTTTCATCATTGTATGTCCCTTCAAATTGTAAAAATATTTTTGGACCGTTCATTTTCAAGCGGAAAATCAACGGTCGATCTGCAATGAAATCATTCCATATCTGTTTTAAAATGATCAAGGGAGGACATTGAATGTAACCAACATAAAAGTTTGGAAAATTTATTATGTATGAGGTTTGATCCAGCACGAAGTGTTTGTGGCCATACGATACTTCAATCTTCAATGAACTAGATAGATGGGTAAATAAAAATATTTTTTGATCAAACTTTCATGGAAGACAATAAATGCAATGCTCTTTGATTTGAACGGTCCCGATCAATCAACGGACTAACTATTTTTGTGCGTCTTCACAATCTCACAAGGCAAGAGTTTATGTTTTATGAAACATAAACTATTGCCTTGTGAGATTGTGAAGCTGCACAAAAATAGTTAAGTAATTGATTGATCGGGACCGTTCAAATCAAATATTACAGCCTTTATTCAAGTGCAGCAAATTTTGATGGAATTTTAACTTTATTTACCCATCCATCAAGCTGTATTATCTGAGATCTTTGAATTTTAACTTGCATTATCACAAAAATCACTCTAAAAAACCGGGAGGAGCTTGGGTCCGATGCCCATCAGACCTACTTTCATGTTCAACGATGATGACCGTCCGATCTAATTTAAGATATGCGCGCATAGAAACTGAAACAGATACGAACATATATTAATCTATTCCGCACGACTTTTAAAGCAAATAGACGGTGATTAAACCCATCGTAAGCAAATACGAACGAATCAGATAAACTTTTTTTCAACGATGATGACCTACTTTTAATATGTTATGTACGAGAGCAGCTTGTGTCCGATGCCCATTGGACCCAAGTGAGTTCGATGGGCTCTATGACCGTCCGATCTATCTCAAGATCCGCCGCACGTAAATTAAAGAAGACGCGAAAGTTCTGGCGGGAATCAATCGTTATGTACGTATTTTTTAGGGGAGCAGCTTGGGTCCGATGCCCATCGGACCCAAAGTGGGTTCGTGATCACTCAAAAGAGAGCAATGTTTCTTTTAATATTTATAAACTCGTAAATGCTATCGGTTCGGACTGCAAGCGCACAATCCTTATCGAGTAGTATATGCGAGGTCGATCCACAGGGAATATTGGTTCAGTGTCTTGAGCGATCGAATCTCAACCTTTCGAAAGGCTAGACGAAATCTGAAATTTGAGAGATGTTTGTTGATCAATGTGAATTAGGAAACAATTAAAAGTAATTAAAATAAAGATAGAGATGAGAATTCCTAGGGTTTCGGCACACCGTTGCCACTCAATCCGTCTTGACAATATATTCCTGTTGCGTCTGATTTCCTGTTGTTGTTTTATGAAAGATAACTACATAGGTCACTGCGATTTATGTTACGCCAGAATGACAGATCTTTCATCGAGACTCTACTCAGGACAATGCGATTTATCTTACGCAACTATCGGGTCTCTTATCTCCCAAATTACTACACAGATCACTGCGATTTACCTTACGCAAATGATGGAATTTGGTCATGCGTTTTGTTGTTCTGGTTTATGGCTTCCCCGCGAAGGTTTTCTTCACATAAACCTAATAGATCTCAACGAGGCTAACTCATCCAAATAGTTCTTTCGAGTTATTAAAGCACTGTCACTACCCTAATGAACTCAAACTAGATCATTGAAATTAGGTGAAGAGATAGTAAATCACAAAAGCATATTCGATACAACAACAAGAAATCATAATCAACAGAAATATATATATCAAAACATCAAGAGTAACAAGGTTTACTGCCTAGCCCTAAGAAAAGGAACTTAGCCGCGGAACGGCATGGTTACAATCACTCCTCTCTTCTCTCTTTAATCAAATCTAACCCTAATTACAAAGATATCTATTCCCTCTGTCCAGGGGCCTTTTATAGGAGTGTAGGGACGTCTGGAGTTGATTGGAAGCCAAGGAATCAATCTGGAAACAGCTGTCGGCAGTTATTTCCCAAGAGGCGCCTTCGGTTACGGACCGTATCAAGGTGATACGGTCCGTAATGGGACCTAGGCAGTTATGGTTGTAACTTCCTGCGCTATCTTCTGAGCCTGTGCTATGCCTGGTCCGTATTAACCAATACGGGCCGTAACAGAGTCTTAGTCGATAAGCGTTGCTGATCCGATTGACCCGATTCTAGCTCCATTTGATGTAGAATAGTCCCAAAACCTGTTTTCTGCAATAAAACTTAAAGAAGGGTGACAGTAGCCTTTTTCTCTAAATAATTAAACATAAGTGTGAGAAAATATGTAAAACCTAAGCCAAAACCCTACGTAAATCATCATCATTTTGACTCTGATCAGTTCGATGGGCTCTATGACCGTCCGATCTGCTTTAAGATCCGTGTGCACGTAAATCAGACGGTCAAAGAGCCCATCGAACCCACTTTGGGTCCGATGGGCATCGGACCCAAGCTGCTCCCATTTTTTAGGGGAGCGCGCAGCTTGGGTCTGATGCCCATCGGACTCAAAGTGGGTTCACGCCAGAACTTTCGCGCCCAGCAGCTTGGGTCCGATGCCCATCTGTTTTACGATTGATTCCCGCCAGAACTTTCGCGCCATCTTTAATTTACGTGCGCACGGATCTTGAGATAGATCGGACGGTCATAGAGCCCATCGAACTCACTTTGGGTCCAATGGGCATCGGACACAAGCTGCTCTCGTACATAACATATTAAAAGTAGGTCATCATCGTTGAAAAAAAGTTTATCTGATTCGTTCGTATTTGCTTACGATGGGTTTAATCACCGTCTATTTGCTTTAAAATTCGTGCAGAATAGTTTAATATTCGTTCGTATCTGTTTCAGTTTCTGTGCGCGCATATCTTAAATTAGATCGGACGGTCATCATCGTTGAACATGAAAGTAGGTCCGATGGGCATCGGACCTACTCCGTTCTCTTTAATTGAACATCCGTGTAGAAATGCAAAGCGAGCTACACGGACGTTTAATTAAAAGTCCGTGTAGAAAGGTATCATACACGGACATTTAATTAAACATCCGTGTAAAAAGGTTTTTAATTTGCAATTCCCGAAAATTATTCTATGTTAAAGCTAGCTTTTGTAGTTATTTTGTAAAGTCCCCATAAATTATTTATATCAGGTAAGTGTTAATTTATGTTTTCAAATCAGATTATTTAGACAGCATTAAGTATTTTACTTAGAATCAAAGTTTTAAATATTAAAGGTTTTTAAGTAATAACCTTTGTAGTGTTTATATATTGTTGCATGTTGTTGTTTTGTGCTGCTAATTCATATCTATAAAAGTATTTATTTAGATAGCATGAAGTATTTAACAAAAAAGAAACTGTGTAAAAAAAAATTGTTGATTAAAGAACAAAATATATTACATAAAAAAGGATCCCCATACATCGTACCAAAAGAAAGGATCCTCATAC
Organism: Carex littledalei; assembly: GCA_011114355.1. Lineage (NCBI taxonomy): Eukaryota > Viridiplantae > Streptophyta > Magnoliopsida > Poales > Cyperaceae > Carex > Carex littledalei. The sequence continues at coordinate 5,784,368 of CM022081.1, forward strand.
ATGTACCACAAATTTAAAGAAAAACTACAAAATAACTACAAAGCAAACAAAAAAAAATAACTTAATTAAACTAGTTAGATGGTGGTGGCTGCCTTGGCCTTCTAATCCAAGGGAAGAATGGTCTGGCTGGATTGCCCCTACTTATGTAGGGCTTTGGTGGTGGGTGCCCCCTTGGGCTTCGCCGTGGCACACTTGAGGGGGGCGGTGGCATGGCCATTTGAACATTCCAAATCTCAATCGGGGTTTCTCAGATTATATAGAATTTTGAAGAGTCGTTTCGTCTTCTCCTTAGAAATAATAAAAAGGCAACTTTTCGAATTCCGTCGTGGAATTGTTCAAATTAAACAAAACTTAAATAAATAATCTGATTTTTATACTTTTATCACGGACGTTTAATTACATGTCCGTGTATAATCGTAAAAAGACACGGACGTTTAATTAAACGGCCGTGTCGAAAGGTATTCGTGCACGAGTGTCGTTGCAATGTCCGAAAGGTATAGACACGGATGTTAAAATCAAGTCCGTGTCGAAAAGGTCTTTCTACACGGACTTTCTCATTAAAGTCCGTGTAGCTCTCCCTCATTCTACACGGTTGTTAAGTTAATATCTGTGTCGACAAGGTCTTTCTACACGGATATTTGATAAAAAGTCCGTGTAGATCTTCTACTTCCTCTCTACACGGAGTTTAGATCAAATGTCCGTGTATAAAGGTGTTCCAACACAAATGAATTAAGTGAATTGTCTGTGTAGAACTAGGGTTACAATACATATTACGCGCCTGCTCTTCCAAATTTTTCATAACTTAGCTCGCGCCTTCAATTCTTTTTTAAACATTTTGAAACTTAGCTCGCGCCGCTTCGAGTCCTTCTTCCCTACCTCACCTCGATTTCGTCGCCTCTCCTGTCCAACCAACTCTCCGGTCTGACAACCTACCTCTTCTTTCTCGGGGAAACGCTCAACACCTCCATTGCGAAGAAATTTTGGTATAAAAGTTTTGGTATTTACTGCATGTATTTACTGAAAAAGTTCTATTTTTTTTTATAGAACCATGTCGATTGAGAATGAGCACGTAGATATGATGGAAGAAGGCGAGCACCAAGCTGCTGCCCAATCAGGTTCGGCCAAAAGGAAAAGAGGTCCGACAATGTGCGCGTCCACGTCCGAGGCAAAGCAACTGGACATCGAGTTCAGTAAAAATGGGTGTGCGAAGGGTACAAGACGAGCTGAGTACGGAAATTATGTGTGCAATTTGGTGAAGCAAAAGGCAGACATCCTGGTAGAGAGATGGGATCAGTTTTCGAAAGACCAAAAGAACGACTGGTGGAATATTGTGAAGGTGAAGTACCTAACCAGTTAATATCTTTTTTTTAATTATACATGAACTTAAATGCAGTAATTTGGGTGTCAATGCAGGCTCAGTGGAACATCCCGGATATGACATCCCGGAGGTGGTAAAGGATAAGACTTTGAAGATAATGAATGAAGCTTGGAAGCAATTCAAAAGCACGCTGAGTACGGATTACATGGATCAAGGTAAAAGCCCGGTAGGCTACTATCCTTGGGTGACTCAAGAGAAGTGGGAGAAGTTTGTGGAGATGAAGAGCACGGACGAGTTCAAGGTATGTAAATTCAGCAAAATTACCTTTTTTCCTTTATCGATTTGAATTATGTTGGTAAATGGTGTCCGAAATAGACACCCTGTTGCTGTTGTTCCAATCATATATAAATGTGAAATGGTGTTTATTTTGAATAACTGAATTAATATGAAGTTGAAATGGTGTTCCACTCACAACTTGTAATTTTTTTGTTTTCTTTTTAATTGGTGTATTTACTTTTTAATAAATAGAAAATATTAGGCTAATTTTTTTACTTGGATGTGTGAAGAAAAAAAGGGAGGAGGGCAGGAGGATCGTAGGAATGAACAAGTATCCGCACAAGTTGGGGTCGGGTGGTTACCAAGGTAAAAGGGAGGAGTGGGATAAAATACTGGAGTTGAACAAAGACGTTGACTCACCCGTCGTTAGGATCAAAAATCCTAGGGCCCAAAATTAGACGTTGGCAAGGTCCGAGTTAACCGCTGATGGGAGGATCGTACTACATCCCGCGTTGCAACCCGTGGCTCAGAGAATGGTAAGAGTCGTTCGTTAGAACTATGTGTAATTCAAGCATGTTAAAAACTTTGTGTACATCACTAATTCTTTTGCTATAACTAATTTTTCTATTCACAGTTGGAGGTGGAGGAGGAGGTCAATTCCGGTGCCCGGTCGGTCGAAAGGCAAGATGATTCCTTGTCCATAGCGCTCGGGAATCCAAAACACCCTGGTCGAGTAAGGGGCGTAGGTGCCTACAGGGGCTGGAAGGACGTATTCAATGGACCAAAACCTCGAAGGAAATCTCGTGCGAAAGTGAACAAAGACGAGATAGTTGCGCAATTGCGCAAGGAGGTGAGCGCCGAGTACGACGCAAAGATGAAGGAGTTGGAATCAAGGTTGCGTGCCGATTTTACAGCTATGGCGCAGCCAGCCGAGCAAGCACCTCCCACCCCGACGGGAGTTCGGCGAAGTAGTCAGGCATCCGGGACGTTCGGAGACGATTTGGATCATCTAAAGGTAATCACTACTTGTTCGTATTCTAAAGGCAATTACTACTTGTTGGACATTATTGGGAGGTATTTCAACCGTAGCGCCGTTTTTTCAGCCGTTCCGTTATTGGGAGGCAATTACTACTTGTTGGACACTATATGGCCATAGCGCCGTTTTTTCAGCCGTTCCGCTATGACGCGATAAACGCTATTTCAACCTTTGATTTATATGAATGAATGTATATATATTTCAATTTAAAAATAAATTCTGACATGAAATTGCAGGACGCCACAGCATGCGAACTCGTCCTGTGGCTCGGGAATAAGCCTCTGGTTGTTGCTAAGGGCATGGTACATCCAGCAGCCGACAAAGTGCACAATGAGCAGCTACTTCCCGGCCATGCCGCCGTACAGATTGACAATGTCTTGAAGGGATGGGAGCACATACCTCTTCGTGTCCCAATTGAGGGGAATGGCATGCTCTGTGTCGATGATGCCCGGCTGTCATTCGTGCAATGGCCCAAGAATCAGATTATTTTGGATCAGGTAATGCATAAATAGTCAAGTTATTTTGTTACATTCAAAGCACTTCCTTTTCAAATACTTGAAAAAGGTAAAAAATTTCGATACAGACAGGAGGAGATGATGGTAGTCGCACGGAGGGCGTGATGTCACCGGTACGGAGGGACAAAGCAGAAGGACCTTCCCAAACAGTTGCTGACCCTGCTGCCGGACCAGCAATTGCTGACCCTGTTGCCGGAGCAGCAGGGTCAGCAACTGATGCCCAACCAGCAGGCCATGACCCTCCTGCCCAAACATCAGAACCTGACCCTACGGCCGGACCAGTAGTTGCTGACCCTACTGCTGGACCAGCAGGCCATGACCCTCATGTCCAACCAGCAGGACCTCCACCTCGTCTGCTCACCGAGGAAGAATACAAGCTCCTTCCCGAAAAGGATTTGCGGGATCTCCACGACCGCTTGATGGCGGCACCCAAGGACATGACGGAAGTCGTCATACATGTCCCTCCGGGGATATTTCTACACGATGGCTCGACTGTAATGCTGTCGTTCACCGACTTCAAGGACTTTCTACATGCCTCGGGGTCCGATAAATGGCTCGATGTGGGGCACATCACCATTTTCCTCATGTTAGTGACCAAAAATTGTTTATATCATGTGTATAGCACTGAAGAATATATTCTAATGTCATATGATAATTTTTCAGGAGGCTAATCAATAGTTGTCAATGCAAGGGCAAACAGAACTTGTGTGCTTTTCTGGACCCCAGCGTACTTAGTGCGACTTCCGTGAAAAATGCTCCGAAGGAGCCTATGAATTACCTGTGTGGCGCGATGCTCCAAGCTACTAAGGCGAAGAAGAGATTTCTTCTCTTGCCATACCACCAGATGTTAGTTCTAACCTTGTGATTAAATATATAAATAATTGAAATCACACCATCAAGTCAAGCAAACACGTGTCTCACTATTATATATGCCAAAATATCTGGGTACTGTATGCTAAGATCCTATAATTCTTCTCCTCCCACAGCGGACACTGGTGTTTGATCATCATTGTGCCTTGCATGAGTGCGGTTTACTTGATAGATTCTTCACAGCCCACAGAAAGGATCCCATTTAGCAAGTGCAAATCAATCTACCCGTATGTGCAAAAGTAAGCAATAATCTTTCACTATGTTTGATTTTTTCCCAATTATAACAAATTGTGGAATTGCTAATTAGAGTCACTCCATTTTGTAAGGGCTTTTGCTGCATACGTTACAAAAGGAGGATTGCGCAGCACAGACAAGAAATTGGGAAATAGGTTGACTTGGAGGTGGTGGCAGGTGAGCACAACACAATTCTATAATTTCATATTTTGTTCAAAATATTATTGTCATTCTAACATAGGCCGCTAAATGTAAATTGTAGAGCCCGCAACAGAAGGCGGGTTGGGAATGTGGATATTACATGATGATTTCCATGCTTGACTTTGTCGAAAGAATGCAATTCAGATTTTCAGATGTGGTATGTAATTCATATTAATTGTGCCTATATAATAGCAATTGATATTTTCATATTATGCTTATAATTCTCATTTCATTAAATTAGCAATTGATATTTGCGACTGTCTTGCATCTACCTTTTATTGTTACTAACTAATACCAAATTATAATTGTAGCAACCATCAAAGCTAACTGAGTACACCAAGGAGCAGATCGACTATATAAGATGTAGCTGGGCAAGATGGTTTCTATCTGAATATTGTAATGCTGAACATGGATTTGTATAACAATTTAGTGTATATATGAATTTAGCAAGCATAATTTAATGTCAAATTATCTGGAAAACTGGCTAGCAAAACAGAATGGTATATGAATTTTGTAGGAAAACTGGCTAGCAAATTAAACTGGAGGCTAGCCCAGAAATGAAAAAAATCAAGAAAAAAAAAATGGGACAATTCTACACGGATATTAAACGAAAGCCCGTGTAGAACGAGTTGAGTGAGCAAGGATTATTTTATATTTGTCCGTGTATGATAGTTACGATACCTACACGGATATGAATTATAAGTCCGTGTCAAAAGCAAACGCTACACGGACGTTAAACTAAAGCCCGTGTATGTGTACAGAGAGCTACACGGATGCTTTTATATAGTCCGTGTATGTTAGTTAAGAGAACTTCACGGATATGAAACTAAATGTCCGTGTAGAACACAGTAATTCCACACTGTTGTTAAACAAACGACCGTGTAGAATGAGTACAGATATTCTTTTATAAAGTCCGTGTGGATAGTTAAGAAAGCTTCACGGATATGAAATTAAAAGTCCGTGTAGAAAAAAGTAATTTGACACGGTTGTTTAACAAAAACCAGTGTAGATCGTTTTCGGAGGGCTACACGGATTATTTTATGTTTATCCGTGTACGATAGTTATGACAGGACACGGATATGAAATTAAACGTCCGTGTAGATAGAGTAATTCGACACGGTTGTTCTGACCAATATCCGTGTAGAACGAGTTCGGAGATACAAGGATTATTTTATTTTTTATTGATTTGCTAAGAGAGGAACACGGATATGCAACTAAACGTCCGTGTAGGTAAACTAACCTACACAGACGTTTAGTTGCAATGTCCGTGAATAAAGAGTAGTCGTACACGGTCATTTACGTAATATCCGTTTTGCTCGGTTATATGGAGAGCGCCACAGGCAGGTGTATGTTCACGGCTGTTTATTTGGTAATCCGTGTAGAAAGCGTTAGATATACACGGGTAAATATCCGTGTCTATAGAGGGTACCTTTTATACACCCTCAACTCATACACGGCAGGAAAATCCGTGTAGCTCTTCCGGTAATGTCCGTCTGCAATCTCTTTTTCTGTAGTAGTGTTCGTCTATCACGCATTTTTTATTCGACCTCGTTTTCAGTTTTTTAATTCTTTTAATATTTATTATTTTACCAGAAAACATCAATTATAGTAGTACATACATTTAAAATATTAGTATAATTATATACATTTTTGTAAATACAACTTTTTGTTAATATAAACATATGTGTATTATAAATATTTAATATAAACATATATGTAATTGTCTATTAACACTATGTTACTAATACGAGATAGGGTGGTAGCGCAGTTGGTTAGAAATAAAATTTAAAATTTTTTGAGTTCGAGTTCCTCTCACAACTTTGCAGTCTCTGTATATATATATATATAGTTTATGGAAAGAAACAGTGTTACTATAACATGTCATTTTAGTATAAATAATGTCAAGCTAGTATAGTTGTGTAGTTTAATTAGGAAGTATAATTATTTGACAGAGAAGGTATATATACCTATTAGTACGTACAAGTATAAAACTTTACTAGTATAAATATAAAACATCTGGCAGCAAAAGCGTGAACGCAAACTGAGCTTGTGGTCTCTCACGTGCGACGTGCATGAACGCTGATGCGTTTTTGTTGTTTTTGAAGGAGTCCACCGTTTGTTGCACTTAATAATAAAATATTTAGATAGACAAATTTGAGAGATGGAAGTGGTAGGACTATTTATTACCAGGTATTGGAATTTGGAAATATATAGTTCGGTCACATATTTGTCCAGTTGTTATTTGGCAGTAGTACTCCTGTAATGAAGTAGGAAACTGAGACTCACAACTATCACAATATCCTTCAGCTTAAATGTCATGAACTGTTTTTGAAATCTATCTAATATACATTTTAAATGATAAATTTAAACTGTTTTTTTTTTTGCTTTCCAATTTAAACTGTTTAAGTCGATCTATATTTATATAAATAATGTGCTTACATACCATATAAATTTTAAAATCTAATTAGTATATCAAGTCATGTTGTCAAAAATTGTATTCTATTGATTATATAGATGTTGATGAAAATTAAAATACTTAATATATACAATTTCCTCACAAAAGTAACTATAAACAACGTGCATGTCCATTATCATACATCAACTAAAATATGTATTTTTCATAAAAAAAAATAGGTTAATGCAAAAATCGAAACTGAATGAAATGAGACCAATCAATGAAAAGAGCAAACAAAAGGCAGGCAGCAAGATATATATACTGACATTTAGCAAGAGGTGATGCGCTATCTCATGATCAAAAAATGAACACTGACAAATGTACATCACGACGCGCTATTCATTTAATTCCTTTCATTTATTTATATTATAATAGTCCCATATGAGACGCTCTTCTATTCATGGCGGTTGCCTTGTACAAACTGATACCAGATACACAGCACCTTGTTTCTGCCGATCATTATCCTCTTAATTTCTCCCCTTCTTATAAGCCCCAAACGGCCAAACCCCAAACCCACCATTCCCCTCCACTCAAAAAAATTACATTTAACACTCACCATGGAGAGAGGCTTCGTCGCTTGCTATGAGAACTGGATGCAGAATCAAAAATCTGAGCTTACCGACCTCCTCCGTGTCGCCACCATGCAAGGCGCAACCGAAATGCAGCAACGTTTGATAATGGAGCAGTGCATGCAGACCTATGAGAACTATATGGAGCGACGTAGAACCCTAGCTCGGGAGGACGGGCCCACCTTCTTCTGTCCTCCTTGGTGCACCTCCTTTGAAAACTCTGTGCTCTTTATGGGCGGTTGCCGCCCGTCTCTCATGATCCGGCTCATCTATACGCTCACTGGCTGTGAGATGGAGGCCCACCTCGAGGAATTCCTCCAGGGTCAGCGGAGCCTGGCTAATGTCGGGTTGATGAACCTGACGCCTCATCAGCTACATCAGGTTAACGAGCTCCATCAAAGGACCTTACGTGCCGAAGACCGACTTTCGTCAAGACAGGCAACTCAGCAAGAGGACATTGCTGACAAGCCTCTCTTTCCGATCGTCAGGGAGAGGCAACAACTGACAAGAACGGAAAGCGCAAGCACTTTTGCTGCTGCTGCTGCCACCGAATCCTCCTCGTCTTCTTCTTCGTCTCCGTATATAAGTGACAGTCATATGGAGTTTGATGCGAGGGAGAACGGAGTCGTGCATGCGGCAATGAAGACGTATGCGGATAGCATGGCGAAGCTGGTGGAGGAGGCCGACGCACTAAGGCTAGCGACGGCAAAGAAGCTAGTGTTTGAGATATTAAGCACCAAGCAAGCCGTCGAGCTTCTTATCGCCGGGAAGCAGTTGCATCTTTCCGTGCACGACTGGGGCAAGCAGAGAGATCTCCAAAATGGCCGTGGCTGAGGTAGTGGCAGAGCGATAGGTGAGAGGGGTGGCACTGGCACGAACAGAATTTAAAAAAATACTTCAATTCTATGTTTTTTTTCTCAAGAAAAATTATGAAAATATACTTGAGATTTAAAATAATTATAAAAATGTTTTACTCTCCAATTTTGTTTGCCACCTCTGTACCTTGGCTCCGGCCGCCTGCTGAGGCTTGTATCTCTGCACGGCCCACCAGCAGTGTGCGGTGTGCTTGGTAGCTAACGAGATATGTATTATATGTTATGTGTATTATGGTGTGCACTAAGTAGCCCAGTACTAAGTATATTATGTGCTTATATATGGTATTTGGATAAGCTACAGGAAAGCATGTAGCATGCAGTCGTTGTCTAATACATATTTATCTTTTGTTATTTTATGTCTGTTTTAATATTGTATTTTGATTATAATTTCTCTTCTCTTTAAATTTTATATTGTGGCAGAGATGGGATTCTTTCATTGTTTGGTATCACATTGAGATATCAGATACTCAGATGCATAGTGACAAAGACAAACGAATAGTTTGAATTTTGTTCGGCGGAATTAAAAACTCATAATTCAGAAATAATTCGGATATATATAATTCAATATCATAAGAAAAGGAAGAAAAAAACTAAAAAAACTCATAAAAAAGATTGTTTTTTTCACATTTTATTCACGAATAATTTGTGTTTTATTCGCGAATAAATGTATTATATTTTTTTTATTCAGTATTCGGTTCGAAAACGTAAAATAAACAAATAAATTATGAATTATTCGTAAATTTATTGCGAGTTGTGTCGCTGTACTCGGATGCTATAACAAAATCAACTTGGTATATATATTGCTGCATCGAGTCCAACGTAGCGAATCATAAGTAGATTGACAGGTGTCATATAATGAACTGATCCACGTATTAAAATTCTGCATGTGATACTTTTTACCTGTTTTGTCAGTATTTTTTATTTTATTTTGTAACATGCCCGTAGGCTTGTTTTGTCCGTATTGCAAACACTAAAAGCGTATATATGCTTTCTGATTCTGAAGCCTGTACTTTAGCCTGGTCTACAGGCTCCAAAGTCTAGATCAGATTAGGTCGGCTAACAACGGCAGGCATGCATGTCTGACACGTGTCAACACACTGATGCGGTGATGCCAGCAGAGATGCTCACGGTCCCGGCTTAGTTGATTTTTACATCTTCTATATATTTTTCCTGATAGAGGCAGACAAATTCTCCAATCAGCATATTTTTTCTTTCCGTGCATGGGATATGTGATATTTTTTTACTTTTATTGAGCTACGTACCGTTGTAGGTACAAGCAAATCGAGGGGAGAGGGAAGAGGTACCATCCCCAGTACCGGTTTTTGAAGATGGTTGATGATCTTTGGTAAAGCTGTTAAGTTGCTTCTTTTTGTGTAATATTGATGATGTATGAACTGATGATGTTTTCTTTTTGTATTTCTGCTTAAGAACTATGGTACTGTGATTTTGATTTTAGGTTTGTAGTGGGAGTTTTGGTACCAGATGGTTGGTACCAGAATGATCTCGGTGGTTTTCCTTCATTTTTGTCAAAAAAAATGTGCCTTTTGTACTTTCTTCAAATAGTATATTCTTTAACTTCAAGTTTCATATACTCTTTCGTTGATCGTGCGATTTCTGTTATCCAGAAAATTTATGTATATATATATATATACTTGCCATTGAGATATATTTTTGGTGAATGGCAGTTTTAAAGCATGCAATTGTAAATCCAAGAAAATGAACTTAAGGTGGTTAAAGCAAAATCTAGTAACTAAAAGAACCACACGTTGAAGTTCTTATGGAACAATTGATGGGACGAGCTCAAGTTGAACATGAAAATTTTTGAATTTCGCACATTGCATTGTGGAATTTTGCGATAAATCTCTAACACATTTAAGTATTTAAGGAGTAATTCACAATAACATATATATATATATTTTTTTTTTATTTTTTTTTAGTAAAGGCAAGGCTCAGGTCTTTCTTTTTTATAAACTCCAATGAATTACAGATAGTGTTGGATAACAATCGAACCGCTCTTGATATGGTATTTCTAAAGTTGTTCGCACGAATTTTAAAGTTGTTCGCAAGAATTTTGATGTCGATCGAATGGCTTTGATTTAGTATCGGAAGAGTATGGAACCACATGGAACATATGGGCTTTTATTTGATCTAGTTTAGGTCGGTATGTTATGGGCCTTTATTTGATCTAAGAATTTATGGGCTACATTATGATCATTGGGCTTAGATTAAGAAAAATAGAAAAAAGAAACATCCTCACTGTTAAAATGTGAAGACCCATTTCCATCGGAAATAAATCTGCTGTGATTCTGAAGAATCACAGGGACCCTGCAATTCCCAATCCACCCATTAATATACTTTGAGATTTGTGTATATAAACTATCTGTTTTTGAGATTCGTGCTTGAAGGGAAATGAATAGATGGATTGGGAATTGCAGGGTCCCTGTGATTCTTCGGAATCACAGCAGATTTATTTCCATTTCCATCGAGTTCCTATCGAGTATCATTGGTGAAGTTATAATTAGCAGCTGATAAACAAGAAAACACAGTAAGTGAATCAAAAAGCATGAAAATTGAATAGTAGAACACATTGTTCAGAATCAAAAGCATGAAAACGGGTTAAAAGTGAATCAACAGTCGAAGCTTGCCTTTGGTTTTGTGGCTAAAGACAATATTTTAAATTGTGGGAGATCGTATTGGGTGGCCTGAGTTTAATCTTTAATAACCGCTAAAACAATTGTGGGAGATCGTATTGGGTATCAAACCTTAAAAAATTAGCTGTTTTCCGACAAATGCACCCCACAATAATTAAATTCATCGGTAATCCAATTTCTGACGGGTTGTAGTGAGTTAAGTTCTATTTTATTTCACATATAATTTTTCATTATTTTTTCATTTTGATTGGAATGGATTTTGATTTTCTCAATTTTTATTTTTAAAATCTAAACAGTCGATCTGAATCGTTCAACATGATTTTCATATTAAAATGTGTTTGAAAATCAAATTTAAAAAAAAAAATTTCAGAATACTATATTTTTAGATATGCAGAAAATCGCTGTTTTTAGAGGATTTTCTAACTATCTTAAATAATAGCAAAATGGTTCTAAAAATGAAAATTTTGATCTCTGAAGACTTTTTCATATGGAGACCATGTTGAATAGTTTTGATCGACATTTTGAACTTTGAAATTTAAAAATATGGATAAGAAGTAAAACACAACCATTACTTCACCCACCATAGTGATCCCTTTTGTCTGACTTTTTAGTTACACATAATGATGTTGAAGGCATATATGAAAAATTGAGTTGACATTTACCTTTTTTCCAAAAATGGCTTATATGTTCTCTATAATCAATTTTAAAGCATGTAGACAAAAGAAAATTTATTAATGCATCACGTTACATATGCACCTTCCAAAAGAATTTTATACACTTAGAACTCCGAAACATACAACACTCTGTCCAGGGTATCCCTTCCAAATTCCCTATATACCAGTAATATATACCGAAATTATAGTACTCCGTCTAGCACACAAGACACCAACAGTTGTAACTTAATAACAAAAACTTCAAACATAATAGAAAAAACATATCTACAAGCATTAATTTGCGATAATTTTGAACTCGAATCAAGATGCATAACTTGCACATTTTGATATGCTTATGCTGTAAGAATCTCCAGTTCCGCCCACCAAAGGGGAGAGTGTCTAGGGCTAGCGATTTCCGGAGATATATCTAGTGCTTCTCTCAATTTTGTAGTAATTTCGCATATTATGGGTCTTTGACGGGGATTTATTTGGGTGCATGCTTGAATTACTTCCCATATTACATCTAACTCCTCTGGTTTGTAAGACTTCAATGCCGGGTCCACTAATGGGGTAATACTTCCAGTTTCTTTTATGCATTCTACTGCCTGAAAATGTTATCAACAGGCAAGTTATGTAACATATAATATAATCAAGGACCAGGAAAATATTATATAATGCATTGAAGACATGAGTCTATGATACTATGCATAGTACTAAACAATCGGTACTA